>CM067557.1:5020000-10020000 GCA_034509755.1 Anisodus tanguticus | reverse complement strand
CGAGAATGAGACAAACCTCAAGTTGAGGAGCCTGAGGTCCGACAACGGTGGAGAATACATTGATGGTGACTTCAAATGGTATTGTGCTGATAATGGGATCAAGATGGTGAAGACTATTCCTGGAACGCCCCAACAAAATAAAATAGTGAAAATGATGAATTGAACATTGAACGAGTGTGCACGACGCATGAGAATACACGGTGGACTGCCCAATGCATTCTTGTTAGATGTAATCAATACCGCAACCTTCTTAATTAACAGAGGACCGTCTGTTCCTTTGGGTCTCAGAATTCCAGAAGAGGCTTGGAGTGAAAAAAGGGTAAAACTTTCTTTTTTGAAAGTGTTTGGTTTCTTATCCTATGTTCATATTGATGCTACTGCTAGAAGAAAACTTGATCCGAAATATAAAAGTGTTATTTTATCGGCTATGGTGACATCGAGTTCGGTTACCGATTCTAGGATGACCAAAATTGGAAGATCATCTGAAGCAGGGACATCATCTTCAATGAACAAGTGTTGTACATGGACAAGTTGCGGGAGAGTTCAGAATGTAAGAACAAGGAATGAAAACAACCGATTTGAGAGACTTCTCGATAGCAGCGAAGTAGCCAAGCTACAACCAGGTACTACTGAGGCAGAGTAATAAGCTAGTGATGGCGGGGTTGATGAAAATGTTGATCCTGAAACAAATCAACAAACGCCGATCATAGAATTACGCAAATCATCCAGAATCAGTAAGCCGATTCACAGGTTCTCTCCGTCCCTCAACTACATTCTGCTCACTAACAGATGAGAGCCAGAGTGTTGCGAAGAAGCAATGCAAGTTGATGAATCGATCAAGTGGGAGCTGGCAATGAAAGATAAGACGGACCCAATGTTGTCAAATCATACATGGGAGTTAGCTAAGTTACCAGAAGAGAATAAGACATTGCAGAACAAATGGGTCTACCGGATAAATAAAGAACACGATGGAAGTAAGCGCTATAAAACAAGGCTGGTTGTGAAAGAATTTCAACAGAAAGAAGGCATTGTCTACACGGAGATCTTCTCTCACGTAGTCAAGTTAGTGACAATCAGAACTGTTCTTAGGGTGGTAACAAAGGAAGATCTGCATCTTCAACAGATGGACGTGAAAACTGCTTTTCTTCATGGTGATTTAGATGAGGAAATCTACATGAAACAACCTGAGGGACTTGAGGTCAAAGGGAGAGAATTGGTGTGCAAGCTTCAAAAGAGCTTGTATGGACTGAAACATGCTCCAAGACAGTGGTATAAGAAGTTTGACAACTTTATGAAAAAAGTCGAGTTCGTAAGGTGCGAAGCAGATCATTGTTGTTACTTCAAGAGATTTGAAGACTCCTATATAATATTGCTTCTTTATGTTGACGACATGTTGATCGTAGGGGCAGACCTACATGATATTGATCGGTTGAAAAAAAGTTGTCAGAATAATTTGCAATGAAGGATCTGGGAGCCGCAAAGCAAATCCTTGGGATGAGAATCATCAGAAGTAAGGAGGGCCTCAAGCTCTCACAAGAAGAATACGTGAAAAAGGTTCTCAAGAGGTTCAAGATGGATGATGCCAAGCTAGTCAGTACTCCCTTAGATGGACACTTTCATTTGTCAAAAGATCAGTCGTCGGTGACCGAGGATGAGATGAAGCATATGGATAAGGTACCTTATGCCTCTGTTATTGGCAGTCTTATGTATGCGATGGCATTGCACATACAGTGGGAGTTGTTAGCAGATTTAAAAGCAATCGGGAAAGCAACACTGGGAGGCTGTGAAGTGGATTTTCAGATATTTGAAGGGCACTCGAGTTCAGCTTTGTGTTTCCGAAAGTCAAGAGACAGGATTGCAGGGATATGTTGATGTTGACAATAGTGGTGATGTTTATAGTAGAAAGAGCACATTTGGGTATGTTTACACCTTCGGAGGTACTGCGATAGTAGCTCTCTCTAGTTGTGAGGCTGAGTACATTACCGTGATGGAGGCCACGAAGGAGATGATATGGCTACAATCTTTCCCGCGGGAATTGGATCAGGACCACAAGGGGAGCGTGTTATACTATGATAGCTAGAGTGCCATTCATTTGGCAAAGAACCCGGTTTACCATGCCCGCACGAAGCATATACAGCTTCGGTACCATTTCATCTGATCAGCTTTGGAATATGAAGTGTTAGTGCTTGAGAAGATCCCAGGGAGTGAGAATCCAACGGACATGCTGACGAAGGCCGTGCCGAATGATGAACTGAAGTTATGTGCAACTTCAGTTGGACTTCTTGGATGAGAATCGGAGTCGCCGCTGCAGATGGAGACAGATGATTGAAATTAATCTCCAAGTGGGAGATTGTTGTGTTGTGGAGCCTAATTCATTTACCGACACTATGAAGACCCTACGCAGAGGGTTGGAATCAGCCGATTGGAATTAGCCGATTAGAATCAGCCGATTGGAATTAGCCGATTGGAATTAGCCGATTAGAATCAGCCGATTGGAATTAGCCGATCGTGGGGGGTTGGCGTTAGTCTGTGTAATGTTAGTAATTTGGGTATTTTAGGCTTGTATTATGTTCGCCCTAGTTTTCTCTATATATAGTCTAGGGCGCCATTTTCTCTGTGCGGTTGTCGTAGTGAGTTCTTTGAGCGTAGCCGACAAAAAGATGAGAGAATTGTAAACTCAAAATTCCATAATAATAATGAAAGAAATAATCCCCTTGATTATTTTCATTAATTGAAAGGCTATATATACAAGTTACATATTTCTATAATAGGAAAAATCCTTTTCCTATTCTACCTCTAAATCCTTATTCTACCATAATTCTAACTCTACAATTATGGTAGGTGTATAATACTAATTAAGGTAATATTATACTACACATATATTTTCCTAATATACAATATTCTTACATGTTTATTTACCCTAATATATCACAACCGAGATCTTCATTTGTGGAGCATAATCCGAGAGTAAATATACAATATACACACATGTATATTGTGTGTATATTGTATATTTAACACACCCCCCCGATCATAGCGGGCGGTTTCCGAATCTTTGAGATCGTCCCTAAAATCTTCAAAGAGAACCATTTGGTAGACCCTTTGTAAAGATATACGCAATTTGATAACGAGACGGGACATGGCATACGCGAACTTGACCTTTTGCAACCTTTTCACGGACAAAGTGAATGTCTATTTCGATATGCTTGGTGCTTATTTGGTGTTGAAGCGGGTTACACGAAAGGTAGATGGCACTAATGTTATCGCAATATACCAAGGTTGCCTTCGAATGGGGCAATGAAGCTCCAAAAGTAAATTACGTAGCCAACATGATTACGAGACCACATTCGCTACCCTCGATATTACGCCTCGCACTTGAGCGTGATAGAGTTGCACGACGCTTTGCCGACCATGAGACCAAGTTGTTGCCGAGGAACATACAATAGCCGAGAAGTCGACCGTGCGGTGTCGGGACAACCACCCCAATCGGCATCCGTGTAAGAGACAAGTGTGGATGTAGAGGAAGGATACAAGTGCAACCCATAGTCTAGTGTCCCCCGAATATACCGAATGATGCGTTTGATTGCATTCATGTGCTCAACTACGGGATCATGCATGAATAAACACACTGTTGAACCGCATATGTAATATCCGGTGCGGTAAAGGTAAGATCTTGGAGGGCCCCCCTGCAGGCTGCGATAGCGGGTCGGGTCCTCGTATGGTGCACCCTGTTGCGGCGCTTAGCTTTGGGTTTGCCTCGGCGGCGTGGAAGTGGACTTACGGGATGACATCCCGCCCTCTCGATGATCTCGGCCGCATACTTGTTGAGACGAGAAACAAACCACACGAATGACGTTTGACGGCAATCCCCAAAAAATAACTCAACGGCCCTAAGTCCTTCATAGCAAATTCGGGCGAGCATGGCCATGATAGGCGACGCAAAGCATCGGAGGAGGCGATCAAGATGATATCATCCACATATAACGAGAATATAGGCCAATGACGAACCACGGCGGTAGATGAACAAAGAATTGTCGACTGCTTGTGTGTGAACCCAATAGTCGAAACAAAATCAGCAAATCGTGTATACCGAGGCACGTGGAGCGCTTAAGCCCATATAATGACTTCTTCAACAAACGAGACATGATGAGGGCGGTTGGGATCACGAAACCCAACGGTTGATGCATATAGACTGTTTCCTTGAGATCACCATGTAGAAAAGCATTCTTGACATCCAAGCGATGGATTGGCCAAGTCTTTGAAAGAGCCAAGCTAAGCACGGTGCGAATGGTAGCCGGTTTGACCACCGGACTAAACGTCTCACCACAATCAATTCCAACTGTTGAGTCTTACCATCACCAACAAGTCGCGCCTTATGCCGAGCAAAGGACCCATCGAATTCTCCTTGTGAGCAAAAATCCACATAGACACGATAATATTAATACCATATGGACGGGGCACCAACTCCCACGTCTTATTATCAATAAGAGCATTATATTCATCGGTCATAGCAATTTTCCAATTAGGGTCATTTAATGCGGACACGGGATTGCGGGGCAAGGGGATTTAGAGACATCGAGAATGTAAATTAAAATGTCTTTTAGGCGTAAAAACCCCGCGACTACGAGTGACCGGTCTATGACTCGAGGAAGAATTAATGGAATTTTGGGAATTTTACGGGCTCGGGACGGACGGCCGGCAAAGCGGTGGGCTCCGGCCCAAATCGGAAAAAATGGGGACTCGGCTTCGGACCAGTTCCAGAAGCTGGGCTGGACCGGCCCGATTCTTTGGAAGCTGTTCCAGTGGCTGGAAGAGCTGGGTGTGGCGGTACTGTTGGGCCAGCGGGCAGTGGGCCCGCTGGAGGATTTTGGGTACGGGAGATGTCCGAAAAATTCCGAATAATATACGGGGATATTTGGTCATCCAAAAAATTATACGACTTAGGTTCGGGAGTATGAACTTTCGTAAATGGGAATTGAGTTTCATCAAAAATGACATGGCGATTGATTATGATTTTCTTGGAGGATAAATCAAAACACTTATAACCACGATGATTCGACGGATAACCCAAAAACACACACGGGGTAGACCGAGCCTGAAGTTTGTTAATTGTGGTGGATGGAAATAACGGATAACACAAGCACCCAAAAATCCGAAGGTGAGAATAAGAAGGGTTCTTATTATATAGGATTTTGAGGGGGGAAGAATATGTCAGACCTTTAGACGGAATTATGTTAAGAAGGTAAGTGGCCATTTGTAGAGCATGATGCCAAAAATACGGAGGTATGGAGGCATGGATTAGGAGAGTTCGGACAATGTTATTTATGGAACGAATTTTGCGTTCGGCTTTCCCATTTTGTGAAGATGTATGAGGACATGAAAACCGAAAATTTATCCCATGAGTAGCACAAAATTCTCGAAACTCCCTATTGTCATACTCTTTCCCATTATCACATTGAATATTTTTTATTTCTCTTTCGAATTGAGTACGAATGAACGCTCTAAATTTTATGAAGACGGAAAACACTTGTGATTTATTCGCAATTGGAAACGTCCACAAAAATCTAGAATAATCATCTAAAAAGAGAACATAATATCGATGACCCATTGAACTAAGAACAGGAGATGTCCATAAGTCGCTATGAATAATGTCAAATGGCATCGAAGTATGAGAATTGGAGTCTACAAATGGCAACTTAACAATTTTTCCTAATGAACAAGAATGACAAATTGGAGTACGACTCGTACCCTTACAAGAAATAAAGCTATTTTTATCTAAAGCGATAAAATAGAAGATCCGGATGACCCGAGACGAGCATGCCACATGGAAGGAGAGATGGCTGCAAAAGGCGATGGCAAGGTGGACTCGATGGACGAAAACCGGGCATGATAGGATATAGATCCCCCTACTATCACACCTCATGAGACGACTCCCGTCTTGAAATCCTTCACGAGAGAAACCGAAAGGATCAAATTCAACGAAACAAATTGTCATTTGTGAACTTTCGGACGGACACTAAATTTTTAATCAATTTAGGAACATGTAAAGTATTTTTCAAGAGGAGTGGTGGATTGGGGGGAGACAACGTTTTACGACCATACCCTAGAATTGGAATAGAGCGCCATTACCAATAATTATACCCCGAGGGGTGCTCAAATTGGAATAAGATGAGAGAGTACCGAGTCGGAAGTCATGTGAGTAGTGGCCCGGTGTCCATGTACCAATTTTGATCCGGTTGAGTCAATCCCAACGTGTGCATCGCGGCCTCGATATCGGTCCGAGTAGGGCTGTTGCATGATGGGCTTGCGGAGGTCGGGGCCCAAGAACTCTGGCCGTGCGGTCCCGGCCCGTAACTACTACCACCGCTGTTCTTTGGGCCGCTGGCCGGTGGGCCGCCATCGCTTCTTGGGCATTGGGCACAGGCTGTGGCCGCCCCCCGGCCATTGGAATTTCTGTTTGCCGCTTTGGTATGAAATTTCTGGCGGCCCACGGTCCCGCGCCTTTGCTCCACGCCATGGGCCCCACCTGCTTTGGGCCCATGGGGGTGGTGGGCCTTGTTCATTGGATGGGACCCACCGACGTTTTGCCGACTACCGGAACCTCCACCATTACCACCGCGTTTGCCCCCGGTTTTTGTTATTATTTTTGCGATTATTCTTGCCGCCACCATGATTATGGTTTTGGCCCGAATTATTAACAAAACTGAAGGATTAGGAGAGGATGCCATCATGACAACGGGACTTGCTCCGTAGCCGCCTTTTTAGCCAAACCGGCTTCTTCCAACGTAAGCATGGAGCGGGCTTGATGGAAGTCGGGAAGAGGGTTGCTTTGGCGAAGGAGAGTGCCAACACCATTATAGGCCTCCGAAAGACCGGCAACCAAGCTGTAGAACTAGACGATTATTTGTCACCGGTGCGCCAACATTACGGAGTTGATCCGCCAATTCCTTTAGTTTCTTGCAATATGCGAAACGTTTGGAAATACGTCCATTCGAACGAGAGAGAATTCTGCTCGAGTGTGACGATACGGGAATGTTGGTTGTCTTGGAATATGTCACGCAATCTATTCCATGCAGCCATAGCCGTGGTATCGGGCTCCATAATCGTCGTAGAAGGTCCACTTTGAAATAGTGGCGTATATCCACCGAAGAACGGTAGCATCAAGTGTAATCCACACCTCGGGATCCTCCGCGGGAAGGGGTCTAGCGGGAGGAATTATGTGATGAAGAACTTGATAAGAGATAGCGTGAATTTTAAACAACTCCGCCCACGTTGCATATTGAACGTTTTCCATCTCAAGGACAATAGGGACACCGAGCTTGATATTGGAAACCGTGAGGGCGGGGTGAAAATTGTTCTTAGACATATTTGAAAGAACAAAGAAGGAGGATAAATTTAAGAGAGGTTTTTGAGAGCGGAAGACGAGATATTTGGAGAGAAAAACCCGAGGGAGGGGGGGGGGGTTCTCGGCCAAAGAGGAGGCAAAAGTTTGAGAGAAGAAAACTTTTGTTTAGACCTAGTCTCTTGATACCATGAAAGAAATAATCCCCTTGATTATTTTCATTAATTGAAAGGCTATATATACAAGTTACATATTTCTATAATAGGAAAAATCCTTTTCCTATTCTACCTCTAAATCCTTATTCTACCATAATTCTAACTCTACAATTATGGTAGGTGTATAATACTAATTAAGGTAATATTATACTACACATATATTTTCCTAATATACAATATTCTTACATGTTTATTTACCCTAATATATCACAACCGAGATCTTCATTTGTGGAGCATAATCCGAGAGTAAATATACAATATACACACATGTATATTGTGTGTATATTGTATATTTAACAAATAAAATTCGCAGCGGCAAAGTGGACTAAGGTAGGATTTGGGACGTAAATCCTAACAGTGATGAGGTGATTATAGTGACGCTATCAAAAGAAATGTAAAGATGCACTAACATGGAACGAGTTTTGCCGTCGCAAAGAATAATGTATGTCTTATATCTATATGATCTGGAAAAATTGGACTTGTAAAAGCTCAATTAAGAACGACGAGATCTCCATATAGGCCAACTATGCAATGAATGAATATAACAATAGGAATTAAGTTGGAAATCCTACTTGTTGTCCACTTTGCTTTTTTCACTTTCTTCCCATGCCTTGACGAAAGAAGACCTTTTCTCATTTTCAAGCTGTGAAAGAGCAACATCTGAAGAAACATAGCTCTTGTTAACATATGAAATATGACAAATTACATCCAATTAAGTCATTCAGTTGGAGTGTTTCTCGCTATGCAACTATCAAGATATTCAGAGAATAATTCCAGAACCTTTTCACTTCAAGTTCTGTCATTAGTCATCAAATTATGCACCTCCCTAATCATGTCTCATGTTATAGGCATTGCCAAAACTGGTTAACGTCTAGATGTAATGCATACCTCTGTCAAGAGATCCCTTTGAACTTTTCTGTGACGAAAAATCAGCCTCTGTCAAGATCAGGAAACAAAAATAACATATTATGATCTCAGAAACAAGACAAAAAATTTGTAATTAACAGAATTTCGATAATCCGTCGCTAAATAGAAAAAAATGACGAATTAACCAAAATTTCTCCGTCATTAATTTCTATTTTTTTTTTTATATTATCATGGTGCGCATCTAGTCAGAAGGAGGCCTCTAGAGAGAACATGCCCCTTAAGATATATGCAACACTTAATCGATTAGCTTTTATTTTTATTTTATTTTCTGCTCTGTATTCTTTCATTTTACCTAAGCTCATCACTACTTTTAATAGTAATTCAAATTGCGTTGCGCGCTATTCAGAAAAATGTCAACTACACTGACAGTTCACTAGCTGTGAAGTTACTTATCAGACAATGAAGAAGGACAGACCACTTATTTTCATTTGTATATATCAAATAGTTAAAACCTCACTTTGGAAGTGTAAATAATATTTACTCTACCAGTGTAATTTCACCCACTATAACAGATCATTTACCCTCTTTTCTAGGTAACATCAATAATTACCTTAAATTAGTTTTCAACGAGTAACCTGAAAAATTCTTGATACTAAAATAAGAAACTCTAAGAATATTAGATTTTAACTTATATACTTGAGCAGTATAACTGATTTTTATACTATCAATGTAATTTTTAACTACTTCCTCCGTCCAAAAAGAATGACACTTTTCTCTTTTTGAAAGTAAAACGAATTGTTCTTTGATCGTAACTTTTTATTTATTTTTAAATATTTTAAATTATTAATTATGATGACTTATAATACTTTTATAAGTAGTTTACAAATATGTAGATTTTATTTAGAACAGGGGAGTACTATAATAGGAATCATAGTACTACTGTTGGTCTTTTAAAAAAGGTTGAAAGTGAAATTTTCTCCCTTAAATTTTATTAAACATGAAGGGATTTAAATAGCCAATTTAAAAACAGAAAATTTGCAAAAAATCTACAAAATAAAATCCAAAATCCTATAATATCTCAACTAGACTTTTAAAAACTAAATTCAAATTTAAATTTAAACAAAAACTCCTCCTACAACTAAACTACTCATTATTCTAGTAAATCAACAGTAACACAAGCAATTTTCAACAATTACTAACAATAATTATGCAATTAGTTTTCAAGCAATCTGGTTGTAGTATAATTTTTGTTACTGTGGATATAAAAGTTTAAAACTTTCAAAATATAAATAATACTGAACACCTTACATTAAAAGAAAAAAAAAGGAAAAAAATGTAGATGTATAGACTGATCATGAAAGGAGAATATAATTTATTACCTTGAGGTGTGACACCGGTGAACACTTTAGTAGCTTCATGAGGTGTAGTAGTAGTAGTAGTATCATGAGGTTGTGGTGCCACGACGTCGTTTGGAGTAGCCATGGTTGGGCCAACGGAGGCAAGTGGTGGTTCTTGACTTATTGGCGGTGGCACTGGTTTGGTTGTCTCCTCCATTTGGGGTATAGTAGTACCTTCCATTTTTTGGATATAGAACAAGTATAAATGATGTCTCTTCAACTCCAAATTTTATTATGAAGTCGAATATAATATGGGGGTTGTTGGTTTTTTGAATATTTCTCTCGAAAGTTTGAGATACGTATACCATACTAATTATTTACTACTTTCGTCACTTTATTTTACAATAAATATATTTTTAAAAGTAAGTGAGACTTTGTCAACAAAAATAAAATAAAGATTCTATTATTAAATAACTATTAAGTAAAAAAAGGTAACATCTATTTTGGAACAGATTAAAAAAAATGATGTAACATCAATTAATTAAGGGAATATTTGATTTACCCACACATGTAGCCACTTTCGTCGCTTTTTGTTTAAATTACTTAAATTTCATATTTCGGTTTATTAAATGTTCTCCGAGCACATAGGGGGTGATATTGCCTTACGTTGTTGGAACGTGGCATTTGTATATTCTGCCACGGCCATGCAACATGGAAGTCAGCTATAAACAGTGAGCTGAGTTTAAAGTTTAAATACTCTTACGGCACTACGCCACTTCATTACCGACCCCCCCTCCCCCCATTTTTTATTTATTATTATTATTAATTCTCCGTCTCAATTTATTTGATATAGTTTGACTTCGACTGGATTTTAAGAAATAAGAGAAAATATTTGAATTTTATGGTCTAAAATAAGGCAAAGATATTTGCATGGTTATAAATTATTTTGTTAAACGTAAAAATAAATTTTAAAATTAAATTATTATCAAATAATATAATTGAGACCGAAGGAGCATTATTATTATTATCTCGTATCAGGTATTCGATTGGATTAATTCAACTTCTGTCCCGTGGGATTCATTCGAGACAAAGACGTTTTTCCTTCAAGAATTATTTCATTTCTATAGTAGTAGAGTTAAAATAAAAATCTATTAATTAGAATGAATAAATCTTATCATTCTAACATATCTTTATGGTTAACGAAACCCTTTGTCCTCATAGAGAATTGAACAATGATGTCAAGTGCACTTCTATTTACCTAAACTATAATCAACTGAAATCAATAAAGATTATATTAAAATGATAAGTATTTTTTTATTTTGGACTAAAATATCTCACATTTGAATTTTAAGTATAAAGTCACAATTATTAGGAATGCTTTACGTTGGATGACCCACAAAAATTCAGATCTTTTAATTTATTTGACCAAATTCCTTAAATCAACTTATTTTAAAAAATACAAACTCAATACTCAATAAAAGAAATTGAAAAATAAATATTTGATGTTTATCAATACCTATATATGTCATGTAAGTCTAGTGACATCATATACTATTTCGGAGATAAAATTTTGGATCTTAATGAAAAATCATTTCAAATTCGCATCAGCATCAAGAGCAAAGAAACAAATCCCACTCGTATAAAATACAACTAATTCTTCTTCTAATAATTAACTAATTAAACTCGTGCATATATTGCGAGGATATATTATTCCCGCGGCTTTTGATACAGCAGTTTCTCCTTTGCATATTTTAAAACTTTAATATTTTAAATCCTTAATTTTTCTTTGGAAAAAGTGTAAAAAATATTTCTAGTACTTTTTTTTATTAGTTAAATTTGTCCTCAATTACAAATTGAGACTAATTATATTCGTGCAGTTATCAAAATTAATAAAATTACCCCTCAATTGAATGAAATCTCCAAACTCACGACGCCAGAGTCCGGCGGAACCATTCTTTCTCAAGAACAGAGCTCTAAGATCAAGAGTAATTAAGTCATATATTGTAGATGATTCTATTATCTATTCTGTTAATTACTCTTTGTGTGGTCTGGATAGAGGGCTGTACGAGATTGGTAGATAATTCTATTATCTATAGATGCAAAGAGTAATTAAGTCATATGTTGTGCAATAAAACCAGATAAATAGTTGGGAAATATGTATAGTGGCTCAATAGTGTCTTTTTGTTGGCAATCAATGTAATCTTTGGTACTGTGACATTATCCTCTTTTTGTCATCTTGATGTTCACATGCATGAAGCGTATAACTGTTGTTCTTCTAAACAACTAAATCAGAGGGCGTGGTACAACAATTGTAGGAAACGGGAAGTAATAAATATTACAAATGCTAGAAAGGATAAACTACTCAAGATTACAACTGGAAATAAGAACGATTACAAACTCCTTGTGATTTGCTGAGTCGAGTGATGACACTCTGTCTTTAAGACAAGATTGCCCCGTATATATCCTTTTACGTTGTCGGACAATAGTCTCCCAAGATACAACAACAACTTAATAAATGAGCAAAGGAAACTCAAGTGTTACTCTTGAAGAACTTTGAATATAGAAAACTTGCTAGAGAGGAAGAATAAGATTTCAGAAAATTTCTAAAGTGTCTTGAACAATTGAGCAAAAGGCCTCAATTTATAGTGTAAGGAAATGACCCCTCAACTAGCCAACTAATGACCTTCAATAGGCATGTAATGACATTTATTGAGGAGTTACATTCAGCCAAATAATGGCTGAATTCATGTGCCAAATAATGGAGATTCAATGCTCCAAAACCAGCCCAAAAATCAGAAAACTTTCCATCTTCCCTGTCACAGCATTCTGCCTCCGAAGCGCCGTAGCTCTGCGAATTAGCGTCGCGACGCCAGTAGCCCAACTACCAATTAGCGCCGCGGCGCTGCCATGGGGGCGCCGCGGCTCCAACTGTTTTGCGTCGCGCCCTTCACGGCTCCGCGGCGATTTCTGACTCGTTTCATCTTACACTTCGTACACTTCTTCCTTCGTTTACCAACGTGGAATACTTATCATTTGGCCAATAACCATCCATCATTCTATGTCTCAAATGTATTACGTATGTACCAATATCTCTTTCACTAATGAAATTTACGATACTTGGCACTACGTGTACACGTGTGTGGAAACGACGTTTCCAACGTGCAGGGCCCTAATTGTTCAAGTCATAAATAATGGGTTAAACTTAATTCCACATTAGTGAATTTCCAACAATCCCCTCTTGAAAGAGATTTTGGAGCACTCACAAGGTGTCTATTTTCAGCAATCTTTCAGCGGACAGATGTTGCATCTAGATAGGTAGCTTTCGCTTTGAACCTTCCATAGTTGAATACTATCGGACTTACTTACTGTGTGGTGACCGTCAGTATTTAGTGTAAGCCAAGTCAACGGTACCAACACAATAACTTTCCTTACTCTGTTCTTCGTAATTTTTTGTCCGTTGTGGCCGTGAACATTTCTTGGATTCTTAAGTGCGTTCATTTGAGGCGGCCTATCCTCGCACTTAAATAGGTGGTCTCCTACAAGGTATCATGTTGTACCCCACTTTACAAGTGTTAGGAACCATTAAAAGTTTTCTCAAACCTAACCTCAACCATTAAGGATCATTAAAGGTTTTGGAAACTTAACATTTACCCACACTGCAAATAGCACTTAATGTCTATCACGGGAACAACTTTGGATTGATGTTTCTTTACAGAAATCACTATCCGAAGTGCTCATGCTTCCACTAAAGCGCTTAACTGAACCTTTACAGCTTAGTTTTCCCATTGAACCTAATTCCTGGGATCTCCAGTCACTAAGGTTGGGTTACCACCGTATTGGTCCTTATAGCTTGGGTTTTAAGCCCATTCCCCTAGACAGGAAGAACATCTGATCTTTAGGTAAGCCCTTTGTCAGTGGGTCTGCTATGTTATCCTTTGATTTTATGTAATCAATGGATATTATACCCATAGTGATCAGCTGCCTAACGGTCTTATGTCTCCGTCGAATATGACGAGACTTTCCATTGTACATAGAACTCTGTGCCCTTCCTAGAGCCGACTGACTATCGCAGTGGATCATTACAGAAGGTACAGGTTTGTCCCAACAAGGGACATCCTCTAAGAAGTCGTGAAGTCACTTAGCTTCTTCTCCTGCTTTGTCTAAAGCGATAAACTCTGATTCCATCGTGGATCGGGCGATGCAAGTTTTCTTAGAGGATTTCCAAGACACAACCCCACCACCAATTGTAGATATATACCCACTGGTGGACTTGGTGTTCTCTATATCAGATATCCAGTTTGCATCACTGTACCCCTCTAGTACAACTGGATATCTCGAATAATGCAACTGTAAGTTAGCGTGTATTTTAGGTATCGTAGAACCCGATTCAACGCCTTCCAATGATCATTACTCGGATTACGGGTAAACCTAGCCAACTTGTTGACTGCATAAGTAATATCTGGTCGGGTGTAGTTTGTTATGTACATCAAACTTCCAATCACCTGTGCATATTGCTCATGGCATATGGGTGCACCATGATTTTTATCAAGCTTTTGATTTCTATACAGTGGTGACTTCATATGCGAACTGTCAAACATCTCGAACTTTCTCAACACATCCTCAATGTAGTGAGACTGAGATAAGACCAGTCCGTCAGACGTCTTAGAGATCTTTATCCCTAAGATGACATCTGTGATACCCATATCCTTCATGTCGAAGCATTGTTTCAACATGTTCTTAGTCTCTAGGATCAAGCTAGGAATGCTCCATGTGATCAACATGTCATCTACGTACATGCATATCATGACGAACGAGTCAGAGTTACCTTTCGTGTAGACACATTTGTCACATTCATTAATGGAAAAACCCTTCGATAGTAGAGTATTATCCAATTTTTCATGCCATTGCTTCGGGGCCTGTTTTAGCCCCTAAATAGATTTGACAAGTCGACAGACTTTCTTCTCTTGCCCTGGAACCACATACCTCTCGGGTTGTTCCATATAAATTTCTTCTTCCAAATCACCATTTAGGAAGGCTGTCTTGACATCCATTTGATGTATCTCAAGGTCACGCAACGCTGCGATTGTAATTAATACTCGTATGGACGTCATCCTAGACACCGGGGAGTACGTGTCAAAATAGTCAAGGCATTCCTTTTGCCGATAGCCCTTGACTACCAACCTGGCCTTGTACTTATCTATAGACACATCTGCTTTATACGTCTGTTTGAGTATCCATTTACAACCCAACAATTTATTTCCCGGAGGAAGATCAACCAACTCCTAAGTATGGTTATGCAGGATGAAGTCTATTTCACTCTCAATAGCATCTTTCCAGAGAGGTGCTTCTAGAGTTGACAATGATTCAACAATTGTTCTTGGTTCGTCATCAACCATATAAGCTACAAAGTCAGGACCGAAGGATTTATCCTTCCTGGCCCTTTTACTTCGCCTCGGTTCTATCTCTCGAGTATTCAAGTTTTGCGAATCTGGAACACTAGATTTCAGATATTCAGCCACTTCGAAGTCCACTAGATCTGAACCATCTAGATCCGGGCAGTTAACGACTCCTGGTTCCTGAGAGCTTTGTTCATATCTTCTTTTGTGAGAGGTTATGTCTTTTTCCTTTCTAGGAAAAGTATCCTCAAAGAATTGAGCATTCCTTGATTCCATGATTGTACTCCCGTGGATATCTGGAATATCTGACTGATGCACTAAGAAGCGACAAGCACTACTGTTATTTGCATATCCGATGAAAATGCAATCTACAGTCTTAGGCCCAATCTTGACCTGCTTTGGCTTGGGCACTTCGACCTTAGCCAAACAACCCCACACCTTTAAATATTTATAGGTGGGTTTATTTCCCTTCTATGATTCATATGGAGTTTTATCCTTACCCTTATGTGGGACTCTATTAAGAATCGTATTAGTGGTAAGAACAGTTTCTCCCCACATGTTTTGGGGAAAACCGGAATTGATGAGCAAGATATTCATCATTTCCTTCAACGTGTGGTTCTTGCGTTCAGCAACACCGTTCGACTGAGGTGAGTATGGAGCCTTCGTTTGATGAACAATGCCCGATTCGTCACAATATTTCTCAAATGGCGCTACGTATTCTCCCCCTCTATCGCTACGAATGGATTTAATCTGCATGCTTAGTTGGTTTTCAACTTTTGCTTTGTAACGTCAGAACGCTTCATCTTTGGTTTTCAACAAGTAAAGGTAATAATACATTGTGTTATCATCAATGAATGTCACAAAGTACTTGTTCCCCCCTATTTTGTATAAATTTTAAATCACATATATTTGTGTGAATAAGTTCTAGATGAGCGGTATTCCTTTCGATGGATAAAAAATGAATCTTTGCGAGTTTTTCCTCTACGCATACCTCACACTTATATTAAGGGTTTACGTCGATAGACGGCAACAACTCCAACTTCACCAACCTTTGGATGGACTTGTAGTTAATATGTCCTAATCTATGATGCCATAAATTAGAAGACTCAAGCAAGTAAGAAGAAACTTCAAGTAAGACATGGCGTTAACTTTGAAGAGGCTTTCACAGACGAAGCCTTTTCCCACAAAAGTTCCATTTTTGGTGATTACAAATTTATTGGACTCAAATACTAGCCTAAACACAGCATTAACCAATAAATGACCTGAAATTAAATTCCTTCTAATCTCAGGGACATGCATCACCTCCTTCAGAGTGAGCTCCTCTCCAGAAGTCATCTTCATGACTACATTTCCTACCCCGACACGTTAGAGGATGTTACCCATGAACAACTTCTTGTATGTAACTGGTGTATATGTGGAGAAGACATCTCTATTGGAACAGATGTGTCTGGTAGCACCTGTGTCCATCCACCATTGCATAATATTTCTCAACAAGGTTTGCTTCAAGCACCACCGCCGAGAACTCCTCAATCATATCGTCAAGAAGCGTGTCTTTGACAACGTTAGCTTATGCCTTGCCTTTGGCCTTGGTCTTCTCTTATTGCTCAGTCTTGAGCTTACGGTAATTCTTCATCATGTGACCAGGTTTCCCACAGTGGTGACAATTCCCCTTGAACTTCTCCGCCGCATGGGTCTTGCCGTCTTTCTGGAATTTGCGCTTCTTTCTTGGGTTCCCTTTGGCCTCGTCCAGATTTGCATTTGCCTTAGCGAGTTGTTTTCCCCTAGACAAGGCCCTCTTATTAACTTCTTGAATCTAGAGTTTGACAATAAGTTCCTCAAAGGTCATTTTCTTTGTCTTTAGTTTTAAGTAACTCATAAACTAATTCCACGAGGGAGGTAACTTCTCAATTAGTGATGCAACCAAAAACTGCTCATTTGGTTTCATACCTTCCAAATCTAGGTGATGTAGAATAATTTGGAATTCCTGGACTTGGGATATCACATTTTTGCTATCCACCATTTTGAATTCCCAACGATGAATTTCTTCGTACCAACATCTTGTGCGTTCTACTTCTTCTGCAGTTTTTCCCATAACTCTTTGGCAGTGCCTACGGTGCAATACACCGTGTAGAGTGGGTCTGACAGACAGTTCAAAATATAGTTCTTACACATAAAGTCACTATGACTCCATGCATCAAGAACCATCTTCATGCCATTAACGACATGGATACCTTGGCCTCCTTCAGCCGTTTCATTAGGCTGAGGGTCCATTTCATCTCCATCTTGTGGAGGATCTTTTGTTAGGAAATGAGTCATTCCCATAACAGTCAAATAAAACAACATCTTCTGCTGCCATCTCTTGAAGTTGGAGCCCATGAACTTATCTCGGCGTTCATGGTGGAATCCAAAAGGTAGATGAACTGTAACGTTCCATTGAGCAGCAGGAAAGGCGTTGGGTGTGCCTTGAGAAGCAGTGAAGGCATTGGGTGTGCCTTGAGCAGTAGTGGAGAAGGCATAGAGGTTGCCTTGAGTAGCAGCAACAGTATCAGAAGCGAGTTGTTCTCTTCCAGTCATCTTTCTAAGCACTTACAACTATCTTGTCTTAAAATTATAGGTACAACAATTGTAGAAAATGGGAAGTAAATAAATATTACAAATGCTAGAAAGGATAAACTACTCAAGATTACAACTGGAAATAAGAACGATTACAAACTCCTTGTGATTTGCTGAGTCGAGTGATGACACTCTTTTTTTAAGATAAGATTGCCCCGTATATATTCTTTTACATTGTCTGGCAATAGTCTCCCATGATACAACAACAACTTAACAAATGAGCAAAGGAAACTCAAGTGTTACTCTTGAAGAATTTTGAATATAAAAAACTTACTAGAGAGGAAGAAGAAGATTTCAGAAAATTTCTAAAGTGTCTTGAACAAATGAGCCAAAGGCCTCAATTTATAGTGTAAGGAAATTGACCCCTCAACTAACCAACTAATGGCCTTCAATAGCCATGTAATGACACTTATTGAGGGGTTACATTCAGCCAAATAATGGCTAAATTCATGTTCCAAATAATGGAGATTCAACGCTCCAAAACCAGCCCAAAAGTCAGAACTTTCCATCTTCCCGTCGCAGCATTCTGCCTCTGAAGCACCGCGGCTCTGCGAATTAGCGTCGCGACACCACGGCTCCAGTAGCCCAACCACCAATTAGCGCCGCGGCGCTGCCATGGGGGCACCGCGGCGCTGCCATGGGGGCACCGCGGCTCCGACTGTGTTGCGTCGCGACCCTTCACGACTCCGCGGCAATTTCTGACTTGTTTCATCTTACACTTCGTACACTTCTTCCTTCGTTTACCAACGTGGAATACTTGTTATTTGTCCAATAACCGTCCATCATTCTATGTCTCAAACGTATTACGTATGTATCAATATCTCTTTCATTAATGAAATTTACGATACTTGGCACTACGTGTACACGTGTGTGGAAATGACATTTCCGACGTGCGGGGCCCCAATTGTTCGAGTCATAAATAATGAGATAAACTTAATTCCACATTAGTAAATTTCCAATAGAGGGATATTCAATTATTCAGTTACTGAGTTGAGCTTAGAGTTCTGTTCTTGAGAAAGAATGGTTCCGCCGGACTCCGGCCGTGAGTTTGCCGGAGAAGACGAAGGAGCATCCACCCTCCCTGTCCACTGAAATGTTTTAGAGAAAATGTTGTATATTTTGTGAGTTATTTTAATTAGATGGATTGGGTCGGGTTAAAAAGAGAAACGAGGTAATTTTAAATGAAATAATATCAAAAGTATAAATAATTTCAACTTGTAATGGAAGGGAGACTTAGCTAATAAAAGAAAGTAAAAGAGTATTGTTGACTCTTTCCTTTTTTATACTCATACTCCAGTAACTCTCTTTGTTGCTATCTCTCTTATTTTCTCACCATTGCTCTCACAATCTTTCTTACTTGCTTAAGCACACTTCTTATTTGAAGCACTCAATTTTTACTTGAACACATATACAACTCAAACGAACCAATTTTATTTGTAGATGGTGATGAACGCATTTTGGTGTCAAGAGTCTATCGGAAACAGTTTTTCTACCCCAAAAAATAGTTATAAAACCTGCGTATATCATACCCTCCTCAAATCCCACTTATAAAATTACACTGAATATATCATTAATAAAAAGGATTTTAGTGGAATAGGAAAGTACAAAGGGTTACTAAAACTAAAAGAGAGAGCTATAGAAAGTTGACAAAAATAGAGGACATAGAAGCCTTTGAAGATTACAAGAGAACTAAGAGGGAAGAAAGAAGGGTATTAATAATGCCCAAATAGGAAGCTCTATATGGATTGTATCAAAAGATAGGAACACGTAAGGCGGAGAAAGAAATGTTGAAACTTGTACGATTGAAAGAGAAAAAGAATAAGGATATAAACCAGGTGAAATGTATTAATAATGATTCTCAACAAGTATTAATTGGGGATAACGCAAACAAGGAGATATGAAGAGACTATTTTATTTAATTGTTCTACTCTAACCAAGATAATAACATTTTAGACCTCCACACATTTTTCAATAATAGAAACCTTAGCTACACTTATGAAATTAAGCCGACAGAGGTAAATGATGTCATGAAAAATATGAAGATTAGAAAAGCTTGTGGTGTTAATAGTTGTTGGAAATTAGCCTTTGGCGGGAGTTGCGATCGACCAACTTTAACGGCTTAAACACTAGTGTTACGTATGTTGGAGAATCCGGTTCTTCACACATGCATGATGTACTAAGTACGTAGATAACCGTAGGGCCAAGAATCGTCAAATTTCATTGAGAAATGAAAGAGATATTGGTTCACGAAGTAAGGTGTTTGAAGCATGGAAAAGTGTGGTGTGTGATCAATTCTCCCTCATCGGTAGAGGAAGAAAGAATTGTTGTGTATATAAGACTCGAAGTTGGTTTGGGGTTTGGGACCCCAAGGGGTATCCCATGTGTTTAAAGGAGGGAAGACCTAGATGTGCTTCGGTTCGAGGAAAGACCACACGCGCGCCGCCGCCGTCCGGTCCGGTTCCGTGTTCTCGGGTTCACGGGGTCATGGGCGTGGGCCTTCGATATTATCTTTTTGGGCCAGAAAACTTTGCCGAAGTACAGTTTGATCCCAGAAGTTTCAGATGTGCAGTTTGGACCAGAATTCTTTCAGATGTACAGTTCGGTCCCTGAAGTTTCAAGATGTACAGTTTGGTCCCTGAAGTTTTTCGAAAGGCAGAATTTCGACGGTCCAGAACAGAAACGTCCAACACTCAATTCAGCCATTTATTTTGGCTGAATTACACCTCCTATAATGGCCAATCCGTTGGCAATTTTCTCCATTTATTTGGTGGCTTTACTACCTCCATAATGGTCATTATTTGGCCAATAATGGCTGTTATGGAGGCAGTCAAACAATCCCTCTTCCTCCTATATAAACACCCCTTACACCATTGTTGAGACACACTTGATATACACGAAAATACACAAAGCAGAAAGCAAAGCAGTTTCTTCCTAATCTTCCAAGCATCATTTCGTTATTCAATATTCTTCACGGTAGCTTTTGAGTTTCCTTTGCTCAATAGTTCCATTGCTGTTTTATCTTGGGAGACGAATTGTCCAGGACGTATAAAGGATACATACGGGGCAATATTGTCTTAAGGACAGAGTGCCACACTCGACTCAGCAAAAACAACTTTTCAGTTTTCTTGATCAACAAAATAGTAATTTCAATTTGTTGTTATATTGTAATTTTCAGTTTTAGATTTGAATTATAATTTCAATTCTTACATAAGCAGTTACTTGTAATTTCCGTTTCCTGCAATCCTTTGTAATACCCAACAATAGTATCCCTATAGAGGGTTGGAAGTGTCTTGAAGAGGTCAAAGTAGAATGGCTCACCAAGTTATTCAATGTTATACTAAGTAGTGGTAAGATGATCGATAATTGAATGAAGAGTATTTACTGATTTGGAAGATACACTGGTTCTGAAAGAGTGCGCTGACTCCGATTAAAAAGAATAAAGGAGAAATTTTAGACAAAAATGACAAAGCATAACCTTATGAGCACTACAAGAGTGTAAGAGAACCAATTCGAATTTATGCAGGTAGATCTAAAATGAAGGCTATTATTTTGGTAAGAAGATTGATAAAAATCTATCGCGAAAAAGAATGATCTACACATGGTGTTTATTGATCTAGAGAAAATAAATGATAGAGTACCACATATGGTTCTTTAGTTGTTGATGAAGAAGAATTTGAATTCATATTAAATATGTAAATTCCACAATAGACATGTATGAATGAGTTGTCACTAAATTGAAAATAGTAATAGGTGATACAACAGAGTTTCCATAACAGTAGGTTTATACCAGAGATCGACATTGAACCCCAACTTTTTACCATAGTTAAGGACGAGCTATCCAACACAATATAAGATGAAGTCCTATAATGTATGCTATTTGGTTGCTTATTATATTGCGTTAATTGATGAAACTAACGAGAGTATCAACCGAAGTTTAAACTATGGAGAAGCATTATAGAGAGTAAGGGTTCTAGGATAAGTAGAAGTAAGACTAAATACATGCATTGCATGTTTAGTTAGTATGAAACTAGACGAAATTGATGTGCCAAAATGTAAACGATTTAGATACCTATACTCATTATTTCAAGACAATGGAATGATAGATGAAAATGTTACTCATATGATTAAACTAGATGGCTGAAGTGGAGAAGTTCTATTGGGGTGTGGTGAGAATTGAAGGACACCTAACAAAGTGAATTGTAAGTTCTATAGAACAATCATAAGACCGACAATGTTACATGATAGTGAATGTTAAGCTGCTAAAGTCCAACATATCCACAAATATGATTGTTGCGGAGATACAAATGCTAAGATGGATGTGCAATCATTCCAGATTAGATAAGATTATAAATGACCACATTTACGGAAAGGTACAAGTAGCACAGGTCACTTGAAATAGTTTGGACAAACGCTCTGTCGACCAACAAGGGTTGGTTGAATATAATTTTTGAAATAACCTAATGCACCGGTCCACAGGTGTAAAACTATGAAAAATGAAGGTGTTAAATGGGATGGGGTAAACCTAAGATCACATGGAAGAAAGTTATCTCAAAAGACCTACAAATCCTTGATATCAATTTAGATAAAGATAAAGCATAATGAAAAAACATGATCTATAAAAGTGATATCTACAAGTTGATGAAATGTTTTAGACTTGTTAGATAACTTCTAGTATTACAAGAATGAAAGAGAACCATTTCAGATATTGATATTTGCACGACCAAATATCTATCCTACGTGATACTTAATTTTCGTCGATAGGATAGATCACATTACTCTATCTGTTCTATGTTAGCGTTTGCAGAATAATGATAAAGAACAAAAAAGTAATGACATAGTAATTTTTACGTGGAAACCACCCAGCCCACATAGGGTGAAAAAACCACGACCTACACCTCTACAAGATTTATCTCAAACTCCACTACAAGGTGAGCATTTGCAAATTCAAGTTACAAGCTCTGTAACCTAGGAACTAAACTCTAATTTATATCTCACTAATCTTCCTAGACTAATGAGTCCACTTCAAGTAGCCCCCAACTTGAAATTACGTTGAATTTGACAAACGTTTATACTTATGATAATTACTTTTAGAAAAGCTGATAAAAGTACAACTCGATAAAAAAATTTAATACACGAATCTAGACTTGAAGATTGTAAAAAACTCTATGAAACAACTTTCTTCAATCTTATTCTTTCTATCAGGTTGCACTTCAGGAATCAAAATACTCAATGTGATATTTACTATGTTTGTTCGACTTATGTTTTCTCTCTATGTGAGTGTGTGAACCTTCTTAATGGCAGAAATTGAATACTTATACTCTTGATATGTAGCAAGTCGGCTAAGCCCAATCCCCATGGGATGAAGCCCATTAGGAGAAACAAGATTTAAGTTAGTTTTGAATTCTTGCATTTTTACGCGGCTTCTCTGAAATACCTTGATAAGTTTGCCAAGAAATCCTGCAAACTTGTATGCCAAGTCCTTACCATAAAACACAAATCCTACTCGCAGTGAACTCTGAGCTGAAACATGTTCTTGGACCTGGTTCAAGCATTTGTTCCATTCAACTCTATCTCGCATCTGTGTCTGAGATCAAAGATGACCATAGACCTGGTTCATTCACTTCATCTTTGTGTATGATTCACTCACTTCTGGTTCATTCATTTTATATTTCATTTGTCTCTTGGATGGAACAAGTCCACAGACCTGATTGATTCACCATGTTCATTTACTTTGTCAATTATCAAAACCTACAATTGTCATTGCTAATACCAACACACACACCCATATATATATATATATATATATATATGAGACTTACTTTTTATTTTTATTTATTTAGTACGATGAAGATATAAAATGAGCTTAAGTAAAGAAGTAAAGACTGATATATAGTCGACCTCAATTTATTTTTGAGATTAAGGAGTAATTGTTGTTGTATAAGACCTGAACTTAATTCTTCTTATGAATCCATGTAAGTCAAGCTAAGCCAAGATTTCGCATTAATTTGGTTACATATGTTTTCCCGTAAATATTGATGGCTTTTGATCTTCTTTTCTCAGCCTCAACAGAACATTAAAATAGGTTAATTTTGAACACGTAATCATTAGTTTAGCCAATCTTAAAATCTTAATAAACTAAGAAAATCCTGTTTGCTGCTTCCTTTCATTGCAAATTATGATAGTTTGTCAAAACACAAATAACAAATGATGAATTTAAGGAAAGAAGCTAAGGAGGAACACAATTTAACTGAATAAATATTATAAAGGATTCCATCACATTGTCAAATGACCATGTTAATAGTTTACAAACCCCAAAAGATTTAAAAGACAATACTGAAAAAACATAGTTAAAGAAATGATAACATAATTCCTTAAAAACCTGCGGTAACAAAGAAAGGTATAGTCGCTCACCAAATAATAGCTAGCAAATGCATATTTTTTGCATATTAATTATAATATATTAAAATATACATATTTTATACATAATTAATGTATATTGGCGAGTGACTGTAATTATTTTTGATCGAGCGACCAAATGGGTTAAAAACCCTTAATATAGTAAAGAATAGAGGCCCGGAAAATATGGGAAATTGAGACACATCAATGGATTCTCCCAATGAAGATATCCAAACTCATTTCACTTGGATCAGTAGCTTGCAGCTCAACTTGGACACCATCTAATTCTCTCCTGAATCTGTCTTTTGAACTTGCATACAGCATTTTGCTTCTTACCCTTGCTGTCTCTGGTGACCTATATCATTCCAAGATTGCAAAATCACACATTATATATTTAGCCCATATAAATTGTGAGCTCTTCAAGATTTGTTTTTGTTAGATACTAGCAAACTATGTGTATATTGGGATTAATTTCACGGATGATCATTCAACTTTCTCTTTATTGCACCAAACTAATAAAGTTTATAATGTGTAAAGAAAAAAAACTCAGCTACGTCTATACATAGACTGCCACTTTAGCAACTCTTCTTAAGTAATATTCACTAGACACCACTTAAAAGAAAACTACACTTGTTTCACTCACTTAAAAGATAACCTGTGATGTGCCACATGGTGAAAGACATCAAGTATTAGGTTGGTCTGAAACGAGTTTTTGATTTTTTTAAGTGGTGCCACGTGAATATTATAAAGTGAGCTGGTGACATGACTATATTTAGTATTTTACTTACATAACAATTTTGTACAAGTGGCGGCACCAAATTAGCATTTTTTATATGTATTTTACTTTTATTTTTCGGAACATATAGGCATAATTGAGTTATGTTTCCGTCAGAAGAATTAATTTTATGATTTTAGTTATTAAAAGTTGAATGATCCAAGAAATTGCAATCTCATTAAAAAATGACTTTGCTAGATCAATCCAAGAAGTAATCAGAACAAGAAGGAGATATTGATGATAAATGATTGGTAGCTATCGTAAGATATAGCCCTTGGTCTAATTTAACCTAAGCTACTCTGGTGATGATTTTGAAGGATCCGAGCAACATAAATCTGTTAAACAGAGCAATATACATGTGATATACACTGAATATATAGCAGTGTATATCACATGTATATCGATGGATGAAGAAGAAGCAAAGCAGTGGCCCGTGGTTAGGCCTCTCGGCAGTGGGCCTCTCTTAGCCCAGCACGTCCAGCCCATCACGGGATTTAGGGCAGCAAAACAGTGGACAAGATTTGTATATTAAGGAAAGTATATTGTGTGTATATTGTAGTATATTTGTTACCTAGATTAGGATATACACTTACCATAATTAGGATATACACTTACCATAATTGTATAGTTAGAATTATGGTAGAAGAAGGTTTTGTAACTTGTATATATATTGATTCAATCAATGAAAATAATCAAGGGGATTATTGCTTTCATGGTATCAAGAGACTAGGTCTAAACAAAAGTTTTTCTCTCAACTTTTGTCCTCCCTTTGACCGAGACACCCCCCCCTCGGGTTTTCTCTTACAAAATTCGTCTTCCGCTCTCACAAACACCTCTCTTAAATTTCCCTTTCTTCTTTGTTCTTTCAATATGTCTAAGAACAATTATCACCCGCCCTCACAGTTCCCATTATCAAGAGCCAGTATCCCTATTGTCCTTGAGATGGAAAACGTCCAATATGCGACGTGGGCGGAGTTGTTTAAAATTCACGCTATCTCTTATCAAGTTCTTCATCACATCATTCCTCCCGCTAGACCCCTTCCTACGGAGGATCCCGAGTTATGGATTACACTTGATGCTACCGTTCTCCGGTGGATCTAGGCCACTGTTTTAGTGGACCTTCTACAGACGATTATTGAGCCGGATACCATGGCTATGGCTGCATGGAATAGATTGCGTGACATATTCCAAGACAACCAACATTCACGTGTCGTCACACTTGAGCAGGAATTCTCTCTCGTTCGAATGGACGAATTTCCGAACGTTTCTGCATATTGCAAGAAACTAAAGGAGTCGGCGGATCAACTCCGTAATGTTGGCACACCAATAACGAATAATCGTCTAGTTCTACAGTTGGTTGCCGGTCTTTCGGAGGCCTATAATGGGGTTGGAACTCTCCTTCGCCAAAGCAACCCTCTTCCTGACTTCTATCAAGCCCGCACCATGCTTACTTTGGAAGAAGCCTGTTTGGCTAAAAAGGCGGCTACCGGAGCAAGCCCAGTCGTCATGGTGGCGTCCTCTCCTAGTCCTTCGGATTTTGTTAATAATTCGGGTCAAAACCATAATAATGGTGGCGGTAAGAATAATCGAAAGAATAATAACAAAAACCGCGGGGGCAAATGCGGCGGTTCTAGTGGCGGTTCCGGCGGTCAGCAAGCAGGCGATGGGTCCCATCCAGTGAACAGTGGCCCACCACCCCCCTGGGCCCAGCAATGGGGCCCATGGCAGTGGGGCTGGGGCAGTGGGCCGTGGGCCAACAGCCCTTACAATCAAGCAGTGCAGTCCAGCGGCCAGTGGGCTGGCCAACAGTCCAGGCCCAACGCCCAGCAGTGGCGGCCCACTGGTCAGTGGCCCAACAGCAGCAATTCCAGCTTCTACGGCCCAGCACCATCACGGACAGGTGTTCTTGGGCCCCGAACTCCGCAAGCCCATCATGCAGCAGGCCCCACTCAGACTGATATCGAGGCCGCGATGCACACGTTGGGGTTGACTCAACCGGACCCAAATTGGTACATGGACACCGGGGCAACTACTCACATGACTTCTGAATCAGGTACTCTCTCATCTTATTCCAATTTGAGCACCCCTCGGGGTATAATTGTTGGTAATGGCAACTCTATTCCAATTCAGGGTTATGGTCAGAAAACGTTGTCTCCCCCCAATCCACCCCTTCTCTTGAAAAATACTTTACATGCTCCTAAATTGATTAAAAATTTAGTGTCTGTCCGGAAGTTCACTACTGACAATTCCGTTTCCGTTGAATTTGATCCTTTTGGTTTTTCTGTGAAGGATTTCAAGACGGGGAGTCATCTCATGAGGTGTGATAGTAGGGGGGGATCTGTATCCTATCATGCATGGTTTCAGTCCATCGAGTCAAGCCTTGCCGTCAGTTTTTGCAGCCATCTCTCCTTCCATGTGGCATGCTCGCCTGGGTCATCCGGGATCTTCTATTTTATCAGTTTTAGATAAAAATAGCCTTATTTCTTGTAAGAGTACGAGTCGTACTCCACTTTGTCAGTCTTGTTCATTAGGGAAAATTGTTAAGTTGCCATTTGTAGACTCCAATTCTCATACTTCAAAGCCATTTGATATTATTCATAGCGACTTATGAACATATCTTGTTCTTAGTTCATTGGGTCATCGATATTATGTTCTCTTTTTAGATGATTATTCTAAATTTTTGTGGACGTTTCCAATTGCGAATAAATCACAAGTGTTTTCCGTCTTCATCAAATTTAGAGCGTTCATTCGTACTCAATTCGAAAGAGAAATAAAAAATATTCAATGTGATAATGGGAAAGAGTATGAAAATAGAGAGTTTCGGGAGTTTTGTGCTAATAATGGGATAAATTTTCGTTTTTCGTGTCCTCATACATCGTCACAAAATGGGAAAGCCGAACGCAAAATTCGTTCCATAAATAACATTGTCCGAACTCTCTTAATTCATGCCTCCATACCTCCATATTTTTGGCATCATGCTCTACAAATGGCCACATATCTTCTTAACATAATTCCGTCTAAAGGTCTGACATATTCTTCCCCCCTAAAAATCCTAAATAATAAGAACCCTTCTTATTCTCATCTTCGGATTTTTGGGTGCGTGTGTTATCCGTTATTCCCATCCACCACAATTAACAAACCTCAGGCTCGGTCTACCCCGTGTGTATTTTTGGGTTATCCGTCGAATCATCGTGGTTATAAGTGTTTTGATTTATCCTCCAAGAAAATCATAATTAATCGCCATGTCATTTTTGATGAAACCCAATTTCCTTTTACCAAAGTTCATACTCCCGAGCCTAGGTTGTATAATTTTTTGGATGACCAAATATCCCCGTATATTATTCAGAATTTTTCGGACATATCCCTCACCCAAAATCCTCCAGCGGGCCCACTGCCCGCTGGTCCCACAGAACCGCCAGCTGCAGCAGTTCCAGTTTCTGGAACAGTCCCTGCAATTGGGCCTGTCCAACCCAATTCAGGAACTGATCCGGACGACACCACAGTTTACCGATTTGGGCCACCCACTGCCTGCTGGCCCGTCTGTCCCGACCCCAGAAAATTCCCAAAATTCCCTCACTTCCTCCTCGAGTCATAGACCGGTCACTCGTAGTCAGCGGGGCATATTTACACTTAAAAGACATTTTAATTTACATTCTGATGTCTCTAAATCCCCCTTGCCCCGCAATCCTCTGTCCGCATTAAATGACCCTAATTGGAAAATTGCTATGACTGAAGAATATAATGCTCTTATTGATAATAAGACGTGGGAGTTGGTGCCCCATCCATATGGTATTAATGTTATCAGGTCTATGTGGATTTTTGCTCATAAGGAGAATTCAGATGGGTCATTTGCTCGACATAAGGCGCGACTTGTTGGTGATGGTAAGACTCAGCAGGTTGGAATTGATTGTGGTGAGACATTTAGTCCGGTGGTCAAACCGGCTACCATTCGCACTGTGCTTAGCTTGGCTCTTTCAAAGACTTGGTCAATTCATCAGTTGGATGTCAAGAATGCTTTTCTACATAGTGATCTCAAAGAAACAGTCTATATGCATCAGCCGTTGGGTTTCAGGGATCCCAACCACCCTCATCATGTCTGTTTGTTGAAGAAATCACTATATGGGCTTAAGCAGTCTCCGCGGGCCTGGTATACACGATTTGCTGACTTTGTTTCGACTATTGGGTTCACTCACAGCAGGTAAGATAATTCCTTGTTCATCTACCGCCGTGGTTCGTCATTGGCCTATATTTTGTTGTATGTGGATGATATCATCTTGACTGCCTCTTCCGATGCCTTGCGCCAGTCTATCATGACCATGCTCGCCCGAGTTTGCTATGAAAGACTTAGGGCCTTTGAGTTATTTTTTGGGGATTGCCGTCAAGCGTCATTCATGTGGCTTGTTTTTGTCTCAACGAAAATATGCTGCTGAGATCATAGAGAGGGCTGGGATGTCATGCTGTAAGTCCACTTCCACGCTAGTTGATGCAAACCCAAAGCTAAGTGCCGCAGCAGGTGCACCATACGAGGACCCGACCCGCTATCGCGATCTGCGTGGGTCCTCCAAGATCTTACCTTTACCGGACCGGATATTACATATGCGGTTTAGGTGTGTGTTTATTCATGCATGATCCCGTAGTTGAGCACATGAATGCAATCAAACGCATCATTCGGTATATTCAGGGGACACTAGACTATGGGTTGCACTTGTATCCTTCATCTACATCCACACTTGTCTCTTACACGGATGCTGATTGGGGGGGTTGTCCCGACACCAGACGGTCGACTTCTGGCTACTGTATGTTCCTTGGCAACAACTTGGTCTCCGGTCAAGCAAAACGTCGTGCAACTCTATCACGCTCAAGTGCCGAGGCAATATCGAGGGGTAGCGAATGTGGTCTCTGCGAATCATATTGGCTACGTAAGCTTATGTCCCATTCGAAGGCAACCTTGGTATATTGCGATAACATTAGTGCCATCTACATTTTGGGTAACCCAGTTCAACACCAACGCACCAAGCATATCGAAATGGATATTCACTTTGTCCGTGAAAAGGTTGCAAAGGGTCAAGTTCGCGTATGCCATGTCCCGTCTTGTTATCAAATTGCAGACATCTTTACAAAGGGTCTACCAACGGTTCTCTTTGAAGATTTTAGGGACGATCTCGGCGTTCGAAAACCGCCCGCTATGATCGCGGGAGTGTGTTAAACAGAGCAATATACATGTGATATACACCGAATATACAAAGAAAGTGTATATCACATGTATATCGTTGGATGGGAAGCAAGCAGCAAGACGGTGGCCCAGTTAGGCCTCTCGGCAGTGGGCCTCTCTTAGCCCAGCACATCCAGCCCATCACGGGATTTAGGGCAGCAAAACAGTGAACAAGATTTGTATATTAAGGAAAGTATATTGTGTGTATATTGTAGTATATTTGTTACCTAGATTAGGATATACACTTACCATAATTAGGATATACATTTACCATAATTGTATAATTAGAATTATGGTAGAAGAAGATTTTGTAACTTGTATATATATCGATTCAATCAATGAAAATAATCAAGGGGATTATTTCTTTCAAAATCAATGGAACAAGAAAGTGAAAAGTAATGGTAAGGAAGGGCGAATTACCAAGCAACAAAGAAGATCCTGCTTTTCTGGACATTTTCATCAGTAGTCCAGTCATAGTCAAAAACAGCATAGCGGCACTCACTGGGAGGCAAGCTGTTAGCAAAATCATCATGTGTTTCTGCCTGTCCTCCAACTTTCTCAACCACAACTTGCTGCAGTGATTCATCAATCTTGAAAACTAGGTACCTGTGGTTCCTTTTTGCTTTCAATTCCAAGAACTTCAGCTTGCAGTCATCGCTCACTGCTATCCCTGATGCCGAATTGGCCTATGCAAATTGCCACAAAAAGAAGGCATACATACAAAAAGAACATAGAAAATTTGCTTAAAACCTTATATTATTAAGAAAATAGAACTAGAAACAGATATCATAAACAAACCATGTCGCGGACAAAGGAAAATCTATAATTTGAACTTTATGGGTTCAAATTCGTAATTCTGCCACTTCCATCAAATTTACTGGGTTAAGAATTGAAAGAAATAATCTCTTGATTATTTTCATTGATAATGAGAGATATATATACAAATATACAATTTCTAAATATGGACAATATAGGAAAATAATTCTACCTTTCCTATTCTAATTCTAATATCATATTGGCAATTATACATGAATTACAATTTGTTGAGTCCAAATCGTACCATGATACACACGGTCCTTTAAGAATCTATTATTTGGGCATATTTTGGTAGATTTTTTAACACATACATATACCTTAAACCAAAAATGAATCATTGGATACGCCCCTGGCCGCGTACTATGTTTTTCCTAACATTAGTCAGTGACGGAGCTAGAAATTCTCTTAAGGGAATTCAAGAAAATGCAAGAATGTCACACTTGGGACTGAATCTACCCTTAAAACAAAATTGAGCTGCCTTTGCTACTACACTAAATGATTCCTTAGTATTTAATGAAAAAGGAAAGTCAGGAGCACAAAGCATCCCACGTGTACACCAAGGAAATATAATGTAGGCAGCGTACTCGAACCATGCTGGCTATAGCTCATAACCAATAAGTCACACATACCAAAAGGAACATAGGAGATTTGCTTCAAACCTTTATTACTATCGAGAAGAAAGAACTAGAAAACAGGCATAAGCAGACCATGTCGAGGGCTATGTTTTTATCCTACCACTTAAAACAAATTTTGGGCCACGTTTGCTCTACACTAAAAGATTTCATTATGGCAAAGGGGATTTAATAAAAAAAAAAAAAACATGCAGTTTCGGCACAAAGCATTCCGCGTCCGCAGGATTCGGGGAAACCTACCCGACACAAGCATCAATGGTTGATACCATAACTTTAACTCGTGACCTATATGTCACACAGAGACAATTTTACCGTTACCTCAAGGTTCGTCAAGGTATTTAACAATATATATAATAAATTTTGGTTTTAACTTATTTGCATAATTATAATTTACCGACGAATAGGATTCAATTATACTCCCTTCTAACAATATAGCTTCGCCCCTAGCGTTAGGGAAGGGAAACTTTTGGGACATAAACTTCTTGAAATTCTGTAATGTGAAGGTGTAGAAATCATTTTCTGTCCCTTCTTACGAATTCTACAATAATTTCACTCAATAGTTTTCTATGATATTGTATCACCTTTCACTAATGGTGTCACACCTAGTCATAACTCATAACACAAATTACCACATTACAATTTTTTGTACCATAGTAAAGAAAACTCACAAGATCTGGCTATGTTAAATCACAAATACTAATCGTGCCTTTACGATTTTCGTAACAACATGGACATAAAAAAAGAGAGATGTTTAAAATTGCGAAGCGAAAGGAATAAAGAGCGTACAACGTACCATTTGTGTATCTGGCAAACAATGGTGTTTTCTGAAAGAAATGAAAAGGAAGCAAGTTCTTTTTTCTGCAAAAAAGAAAGAGAAGGAAAGAGTAGAAAGAAAGAGATCCTTAATTTTGGGTAAGAGAACAGAACAAATGTTCAGTATAGAGATTCTTTAGGACTGTTTTTTTGGACAAAACATGGTCCATAATTTCATACTTCTTATGCAACGACCATTTTCTTGTGGTTATTCGTTATTTCTCCTATTATTGTGGATTACTATCAATCAAGGTGCTAAATGTAGTGGAAAATAAAAATTTACATTCAGTATAGTGGTACCGGTGGAAGTTTTTGATACAATCCCCCTATGTAATGTTTTTTTTTTTTTTTTAAAAAAACGAAGTGTTAAAAATGCAATTTGATTTACTTAAAATCATCTAACACATACACCAATAGATATGAGCGGAAGGACAAAAAAGATGATTTTAGAGACATGAGTTTCTCTTCCACCCTCACATAGGGGTTTTCAGCCACCCACATAATCTTCAAGATGTTTAGTGCACTTAAAATTTGTAAATTATTCAATGAAAATACAATCCTTATATATGGAAAATTCTATTCCTATTATAACAATAAATCCTAATTACGCTTGTACAATAATTCTTCATCTATGGTAAGTTTTACACTAAAACTCGGATACACGTGATATACATGTTTGCTGCGTGTATATCGGCTCCCTCTGTCACACCCCCGCTGTCATAGCTAGCAGTTGTCGTACGCTGAGACTGTCCCTAAAATCTTCAAATAGAACCGAGGGAAGACCCTTAGTAAAGATGTCAGCAATCTGGTACCTGGAAGGGACATGCAAGACGCGTACTTGTCCACGAGCTACCTTTCGCGAACAAAGTGGATATCCATCTCGATATGCTTAGTGCACTGATATTGGACCGGATTCCCAGAAAGATAGACTGCACTAACATTATCACAGTAGACCAAGCTAGCTTTCTGAATAGGAAAGTGAAGCTCTAATAGAAGATTATACAGCCAACATGATTCAGACACCACATTGGCTACCCCACGATACTCGGCCTCCACACTAGATCTCGATAATGTAGCCTGGCGTTTCGCCGATCAAGAGACCAAGTTATCACCAAGAAACATACAATAACCAGATGTCGAACGTATGGTAACAGGACATCTACCCCAATCATCATCTGTATAAGACATGAGAGTAGAGATGGAGGATGGATATAAATGCAATCCATAATCAAGTGTGCCCTGTATGTATCGTATAATGCGTTTGATGTGCTCAATCCGTGGATCATGCATAAATAAACACACCTACTGAACTGCGATAGTGGGTGGGATCCTCGTATGGTGTGCTAGATGTAACACTTAGCTTCGGTTTGGTATCAACTGGAGTAGAAGTAGATTTACAAGATGACATGTCAGCTCTGTCAATAATCTCAGTCGCATACTTTTTCTGCGATAAAAATAGACCACATGCATAACGAGTGACTGCTATGCCCAAAAAATAACTCAAGGGCCCCAAGTCTTTCATAGCAAATTCTGAACTGAGAAGAGACATGATAGACTTGCGTAGAATATCATATGAGGCAGTCAATATAATATCATCAACATATAACATAATATATGCCAGAGAAGTACCACGCCGATAGATGAACAGAGAATGATCAGACCTACTGTGAGAAAATCTAATAGTAGACACATAATCTACAAACCTCTTATACCAAGCTTGTGGGGCCTGCTTAATCCCATATAAGGACTTCTTAAGTAAACATACATGATTTAGATTATTGGGGTCTCTAAAACCCAAGGGCTGATACATGTACACTATCTCCTTGCGATCACCATGTAAAAACGCATTCTTCACGTCCAACTGATAAATGAGCCATGCTTTTGAGAGAGCTACACTGAGAACAGTGCGAATCGTAGACGGTTTAACCACCGGACTAAATGTCTCACCACAATCAACGCCAACATGTTGAGTTTTGCTCTCACCTACAAGACGGGTCTTATGTCTCTCAAAACAACTGTTAGATTTTTCTTATGAGTAAAAATCTACATAGACCGAATAATATTAACACCAGGTGGACGGGGTACCAACTCCCACGTCTTAATTTCAATTAGAGCTTTATATTTGTCATCCATGGCCATTTTTCAATTCGAATCATGAAGGGCAGACACAGGGTTATGTGGCAGAGGTGATTTAGTGACATTAGAATTTAGATTAAAATATCGTTTAGGTTTTAAAATACCCCGTTGGCTACGAGTCACGGGCCCTTGACTCGAGATGGTTAGGGACGGTTTTTGGGGTGGTGGCTGATTTATCAACTACTACAAATTAAATTCATTAATTTACATCAAATCATTCTTACCACATACCAAATATATACTCCATACATAATATTTTCATATGTCTTACAAACTAGCGTTAAAAAACAGTAATACAAAATTATAAACATAGAACTATATATAAGCCAACGTTTCATTTTGAAATAAAATATAAGTCAATGATGGCTATTTAAGAGGTCAAATCTGTTGTCAATTGAATTGCAACAAATTCAAATGATATGTTAGAAACTGACAATATATTGTTCATTAAAAATAATATATGACATTCAATTGTTTGAAGAAAAATCATCTGGCAAACGGATCAAATATTCTCATAATAAATGTCATTAAGACAATTCAATATTTGTATCAATTCAATTAAATACAAGGACTTAATAGAGGAATATTAAGACTCATAATTGTATGATATTAGAATAAAGAACATGTTTAACTTATTTTAAGACATAATAATTATATTATTAACAATTCCTCATTCAGTTTAAATCAAAGCAGTAAGTAACATAAGACTTCAATCCACAATAAAATTATACACACAAAATGGAGCATCAGCAGTACAGATTTCAATAGGAGATTACAAGCACAATTTTAAGTAAGCACATAAACAACTATTGTTATATGATCTTTTATTCATTAACTACTGTGACTAGCAAAAATAATGCATAAAAAAAATAAACAACTTAATCATCTCTAACCACAGAACCATTACCAATCAAGTAATCTATCTTTCCTTCAGGGGCGCTCAAAGAAATCTGCTACATCCAAGTGTGTGATGTCAAATTGATTTTCAGAGATAAAATTCGCTTAAGGATTTTTCTCTTTCCTTTTCAATGATGCTTGATAAAGCTCAACCAGGTGCCACGACTGGGGCCACGACGTTTTCCAAGCCTAGAGTAGTGGGCGTACACCTCATTTACTTCGGGGGTGGTGCAGTGCCAGTAGGTCGATTCTCATGATTTTTCATCAGCAAATCGTTATTTATTTCAGCCACTATAGAGATGAGCAATCAAATCACAATACTTTGTGAAACCTTTCTCTCGATATTGCTGTTGCAGGAGCACATTCGAGGCATGAAAGGTGGAGAACGTCTTTTCTAGCATATTAGAATCACTAATATTTTCTCCACATAATGTCAATATAGAAGTAATTCTGAACTCTCAGAATTGTACTTCATAATTGACTTGAAATCTTATAGCCTTAGATTGATCCATTCGTATCGTGCTTTTGGGAGGAAGACCATCTTCAGGTGGTCATACCTTTCTTTCAAGTTTTCCATAAAACGAGCGGATCTTTAATAATAAGATATTCCATCTTTAGGGCCTGATCAAGGTGATGGCGTATGAATATCATAGCCTTGGCGTTTTCTTGGTTGGATGCTTCATTATTTTCTTTAATGGCGTCTCCAAGACCCATAGCATCCAAATGTATTTCAGCATCTAGCACCCATGATAGGTAGTTCTTGCCCGAAATATCGAGGGCAACGAATTCAAGTTTTGTAAAGTTATCCATAAAATAGAGAGAATAAAAATAGTACCTTAGCCTCTGAAAATTTCTTGAGTCGGTAGAGTCTCGTGCTGATAATGTGTTTAAAATAATAGCAATATAAGACAAGAGATGTAGACAAAGAAATAGAGAGGAGGAAGATACTTTCTTCTTATTTCAAGTGTATATTCATCTACCTTCAAAGGTGAATAACATCTCAATCTATAGGATGAAACCACCCAATGGAGGTTACACATATTAAGTGTCCAAATTAATAGGTACATGTAACATACAAAAGGTCAGTGAATGTGTATGAACATCCATACAAATGATATGTATTTCATAACATTTGAAGTGTACTTGAGAAATAGCCACTTTATTAGGTGAAATTAACATTTTTTCAAATTTCAAGAACTAAATTTAAAAATTAAGTCAGAGCATTTTTCTTGAATCTAAATAGTTTCTTAAGCTTGGACATTGTTTTATCTTTGTCCTTTTTATATCAAACTGAACAAACGGTCTTGGAATTTGGAGGCGGCATAATTTGAAAACAACAGAACATCTTTAAAAAATAAATTAGAACAAAATAAAGTGAAAAAAGAAAAGAAATTTAAATGGGGCAATGTGGGAAGGACATGACGGGACGAAGCAGAACATGGCAAAATATGGAAAACATGTTAAATCAGAGTAGAGCGGGTCAATTCAACCATCTTACCCCATACATTTAAAATTACAAGATTTAAAAGATATTTTAATACATTATAACTCTTCAATTTAGAACTATAAAATTCAAAAATCTCTTTTTATTTCATAATCTTTATATTTAATCAAACTAATACATTTAAATTGAAACAGAACGAGTATTAATTAATTTACGCGCTAAAATGAGTTGATATTAGTTAATTTACGCGCCAAAATGAGTTGAAGACAGGCATATTGTCATGTCAGATCTGAATGTTCTAGAGACATGTTCTTGTCTAATTGAGATATCTAACTGGTCATTATAAGGCTAATTTAGGTGTCTAATTAACAGCCGCCAGCTTCGACTTTCCATCTAAATTTAATACTCCTATGTATCCACCAAGAAACAAATCCAGCACCTCAGTGGGTCACAGTACAACAACTTTGTGTTATGCGCTGGTATAGCTTGGCGTAGGACCAGGGACGAATTTAGTAATGTGCATGTGAACCTATGATTACAACAACTTTGTGTTATGCGCTGGTATAGCTTGGCGTAGGACCAGGGACGAATTTAGTACTGTGCATGTGAACCTATGATTACAACAACTTTGTGTTATGCGCTGGTATAGCTTGGCGTAGGACCAAGGACGAATTTAGTAATTGTGCATGTGAACCTATGATTACAACAACTTTGTGTTATGCGCTGGTATAGCTTGGCGTAGGACCAGGGACGAATTTAGTACTGTGCATGTGAACCTATGATTACAACAACTTTGTGTTATGCGCCGGTATAGCTTGGCGTAGGACAGGGGACGAATTTAGTACCGTGCATGTGAACCTATGATTACAACAACTTTGTGTTATGCGCCGGTATAGCTTGGCGTAGGACCAGGGGACGAATTTAGTTTGTGCATGTGAACCTATGATTACAACAACTTTGTGTTATGCGCCGGTATAGCTTGGCGTAGGACCAGGGACGAATTTAATACCGTACATGTGAACCTATGATTACAACAACTTTTGTGTTATGCGCCGGTATAGCTTGGCGTAGGACCGGGGACGAATTTAGTACTGTGCATGTGAACCTATGATTACTACAACTTTGTGTTATGCGCTGGTATAGCTTGGCGTAGGACCAGGGACGAATTTAGTACTGTGCATGTGAACCTATGATTCAGTACCTTATATATACATACTTTTTTAGAACGATATAATCTTATCTATTGATATCTATTCTTTAAAAAGGCTGGAAGGTGCATTTGATTGAATGGTCAGTCCTTTAGCTAAAAGATTAGGAACCAATTTCCACTTAATACTTTTCTTTTCTTTTGACAGTGCACCCATATTCAAAAAATTCTAGACCGCTTCCCTTCCTGACCAATAGAACAGTGATTATAGAGTTAGGGGTCTTTGTTTTGAAGACAAATTATGTTGAGATTAGTTATGTTGGAATTAGTTATGTTGTGATTAGTTATCCTGATATTATTTCTTATTGATTATTTGGTTTTGTTGTATTAAAAACAATATATATTGCATACTTTCTAAGAAGAAGTTGTTTTTTCAAAAATATCATCCACCTTATTTAATAGAAAAAAGGTTTGAGGGACCTTAGAGATATTTTTGTCATTTTATTATTGTATTCAAGGATAATTAATTCTTATATTATTTTTCCACATTTGGAGGACTGATGAAGAGTGTTTGAAGGACTGCAATAGTCATACATGATACCATCTCAGTATATTTTTATATCGTAATTGTATCATGGAGGACTGTTGAAAAGTGTTTCATTGAAGGACTGTAGCAGTCCTGCATGATACCATCTCAGTATATTTTGATACCATGATGGTATCATGGAGGAGTGGACACTTTTATTCAAGGACTTTAGCAGTCCTTCGTGATATCATCATGGTATATACCATCTTAGTATATTTTTATACCATAATGATATAATGGAGGACTGTTAAAGAGTGTTTCATTAAATAACTGCAACAGTCCTGCATGATACCATCTTAGTATATATTTATACCACGAAGGTATCATGGAGGACTATGCGTTGTTTCATTCAAGGACTTCAGTAATCCTTCATGATACCATCATGGTATATATCATGCACGTCATTCATTCATGATACCTAGTTAGTATGTGATATATACCATGTGAATATCATAAATGATTGAATTGTGTTTTTATTGAAGGAATGAATCAATCATGTATGATACTCTCTCAATATATTATGCCATGTGGGTATCATAAAGGACTGATTAGTATTTTATGAAGGAACGAATCAATCTCCTATGATACCATGTCAGTATATGATATATACTATGTGGATATCATAGATGATTGAGTTATGTTTTTATTGAAGGGATGAATCAGTCCTCTATGATACTTTATCCGTATATGATATATATCAGGTTGGTATCATAAATGTCTGAGTGCTTTTCTTGAAGGAATGAACCACAAGTCATGTATGATACCCTCTCAGTATTGGATTATGAAAAAACAGGAAATAAAGAAAAAATAATTAAAAAGGAGATTTTTTTTTTGATTTTCTATTAATTTAGATTTTAATAAATAAGCTAGTGAGTTTGTATTTTTCTTAATTACTTCTTGTTGTAGTTTAATTATTTAATTTTTAAATATTATTTTAGTTTAAAAATTAGTTAGTATATTTTTCATTTTATTTTTATTTTAAAAATAAAACAAAATAACAAAAAAGAAAGGACAAAATTAGCAAAATAGTTAAAGTAATAAAAAGAAAAAGAATAAAGAAATAAAACAGAAGAAGAATACAAAAAGTAACAAAGCAAAGCATTGTATAAACAACAAGGAGGTGATAAGAGTATTTAGTAGATTTGATAGAGTCTTAGGGAATGATAACTGGATGCTGCAGTTTGGGCATTTGGTCATTGACTATCAGATGTCATTCATATCTGATCATTCTCCCATGATATTGGTAATGAGGGATACTGAAACCAGAGTTAGAACACCTTTTAGGTTCTTTAATGTATGGGCTCAACATGATCAATTGCTGTCAGTTGTAAAGGCAAATTGGAGCACTCAAAGAAGGAAGAACAACATGGCAAATATATGGATGAAATTGAAGAACCTAAGGCCAGCACTTAGACAATTAAATAGCACTGAATTTAGAGGAGTGTCCGAAAGGCTACAGCAGATCAGAATTGAATTACAAGAGGTTCAAGAAGCACTGGTTATCCAATACTCAGATGTCTTGGCATCTACTGAGAAACAACTGGTCCAACAACTTGAAAAGTGGTCACTCATTGAAGAGAGTATTTTATAGCAGAAGTCAAGAGCTATGTGGATAAAGCTAGGGGACTCTAACTCAAAATACTTCTCAACAGTGATGAAAGATAGGCAACAAAAGAAGCAAATCACTGTATTAAATGCTATAACTGGAGGAAAGCTTGTGGAACCAGAGGATATCAAGAATGAAGTACTTAGTTTCTACAAATCCCTCATGGGAACAGCTGAAGGTGAACTAAGAGCAGTAAGCAAAATTATCATGAAGAATGGACCAGTACTGTCTCAGTGTCAATAACTAGAGCTTTATGCAGAGGTTACTAAAGCTGGAATGTGTTGCACTATAGCAGATGATAAGGCCCCAGGGGTGGGTGACTACAATGCTTTGTTCTTCAAAAAGACTTGGGCTATGGTAAAATAGGAGGTATGTGATGCAGTCTAGGATTTCTTCACCACTGGAGAGATGAATAGGGCAATAAATTGTACAGCAGTTACTTTATTGTCTAAAGTGTCAAACCCAACAAATATCAAAGAATACAGACCAATAGCTTGATGTACAGTGTTATATAAGCTGATTGCAAAGGTGCTAGCAAGAAGGATCCAAAAAGTGATAAGTTCTATAATCTCTGAGACTCAAGCTGGATTTGTGCCTAGAGGAAAGTATCAGATAATATTATCCTTGCCCATGAACTTGTCAGAGCCTGTAATAGGAAGCACATCTCTCCTGGATGCATGATCAAAGTATACATCTAAAAAGCTTATGACGCAGTTGATTGAAATTACTTAGAATATATGCTTGAGGGGTTGGGGTTTCCTAGCAAGTTTAGTAACTGGGTGATGACATATGTTACAACTGTGAACTACTCAATATTGGTGAATGGAGAATATACTATCCCTTTTGATGTTGCTAGAGGCCTGAGGCAAGGGGACCCTATGTCCCCTTTTCTATTTGCAATTGCAATGGAGTATTTGAGTAGACAGTCGAAAGACTTAAAACAGGACAAGAAGTTTTAGTATCATCCCAAGTAAAAAAGGTTGGATATCACTCACCTCAGCTTTGCAGATGATCTACTCCTATTTACTAGAGGAGATGTTCAGTCTATAAGGCTATTGCATGACAAATTCCTAGCATTCACATCTGCTTCAGGATTAAGGAAAACCTCTCAAAGAGTTCTATCTATTATGAGGGAGTACCATAGGCAGACAAGGCTAAGATTCAATAGGCTTTTGGGTATAGTCAAGGGGAGTTGCCATTTAGATACTTGGGTATTCCTTTGAACACTAAGAAACTCATAATATTCCAATGGCAACCATTGATTGATCCCTCCCCTTTGCAAAAATGACCGTTGCACAATGGCCATTTTATATTTTGACCGTTGTGCAACGACCATTTTTGTCCTCCCCCAACCCCCCTTACCCCCTTTAATATTTATTTTTAACACCTAAGTTAATATATTTACACTTTAACCTAATTTTCCAACTATAAATACTTCATTTTCTATTCATCTTTCTCACAACTCTTCCTACAATCTCTCAATCTATCTCTCTACAAGTCTACATTGTCTACTAAATATTAAATTTTATTTATTCATTTGTATAACTACATCAAAGTTCAAAAATTGGGAGTGAAGTTGACAACTAGCTTGAGGATCATCCATCGAACAAAGTTTCAATTTTCAACCTCGATTACATGTCGACGTTTGGTACATTCGTTTCTTCATTAAATTATTATTATTTCTTTATTTTAATTAGCGCATTTAATTTCATTATCTTTAACTATTTATTAACATAATTTAAATGAAAGGATTAAGAGGTATGTTTAAGGGTAAGGGTAAGGCTTCATCTAGTGAGGGTAACAAGGGCAGGGGTACTTCTTTTAGTCATCTTATTCCTAGACAGGATGATTTGGTTGATTACACACATGAAACTGATTTTTTTCCTGAAATATCATTAGATTTAGACGACGAGATATTTTCTGCAACTCAACCAGATTTTAATATAGAAGATAATCTAGATGACACACCCACTAGTGCACTTCCAACTGAAATGCCTCATATTCCCCCTAGTATGAGACGAGGCCCAATAAAACTAAAATTAAAATCAGATGCATGGTTTTTTTTTATAGGAACGAAGAGAATCAAGTAATTAGATGTCAAATTTGTAAAAATGTTTATAAATTTAAAATGGGAAAAGGTCAGGATGGGACGGGAGGTTTATTGAGACACGTACAAAACTTCACAAAGCTAGGTGGGACCAATACATGGCTGAAAAATCAGGTGCGCCAATGCCCTCTCAGTCGGGACAAGGTTCACATATTGTCCCGGACCAAGTACATGGTTAAATTAAGCCTATGACGGGGGGAATTGTAGGCCCTAAATACGATAAACATAGAGAGAGGGAAGCAATAGCAAAATTAGTTGCGGTGGAGGGTTTGCCCTTTTCATTTCCTTCCTCTCCTGGTTTATTCATTACATTAGAGATATGTATAATCCTGCTTTTAACGGTTTTCCTAGATCAACTGTTAGGAGAGATGTATTTAAATTTGCACATGAATATCAACAGTATTTACGTTATTCCTTATATCATTTTCCTGGTAAAGTATCTATCACGTCTGATACAGGCCGTAGTACTAACGACTATGATTATTTAACGGTAACATGTCATTAGATTGATTATAAATGGACTATGCAAAAACATATTTTAGCGTATAGATTTATAGATGATAGGCACACTATTACTTTTATTTCAGAAAATATTTATTCAGTTTGCGATTATTATGGCATAACTGATAAAATTATGACTATTACATTAGATAATGCTTCTTCTAATAATTATGCTATTAGCATTTTAAAAGATCTTTTAACTCCATCTTTTCCAAATCATTTTCATATAAAATGTGTGTGTCATATTTATAACTTAGTTGTAAATGATGGTCTATCACTTTTTGAAGACATTCTTAATAAAATACAATTTGCTATAAACTTTATTTTTAGAAGTAATAGAATACAAAAAAAAGAATATAAAAAAACTTGTCACGATTGCGAACTACCTTATAGAAAAATTCTCGAAGAAGTAGCCACTAGGTGGAATTCTTTATACGAGCAACTACTTGTTGCTTATGATTATAGAAGACCTATAACTTTATTTTTTAACGCCCATAATCGAAATCCAACTGATATGGTTGTAGATAACGATTGGGAAAAAAATTCAGATCTTATTGTATTTCTAGAAAAAAAATTCAAGCAACAAAAGAATTTTTCGGTATATATTATCCTACTATTTCAACTATGTTGTTTTATATAGCTCTAATATTTTTATTACTTACTGAATATATGAAAAAAACAGCTTATAAGGCACCTATTAAAAAATATTTTATTCCTATTCTCACTATTTATATTATTGGTGATGTATTAAATTCGACTATTAAAATAGACGGTTGTAAAACACTAATTGAAACTATTTATGATTGTATAGTAGTACTTCAACATCCAACTCTAAAAAATCCAAATGACCCACCACCTATTGAACAAACTAAAGAAGAAGTGTTGTCTAGCATACAAGATGAATGCAAAAAAGTATATAGGCATTACCAAGAAGAAAATGCTAGCAACTAACCGGCTTCCATACCATCTTCTTCTTCAACACAACCTCAAAAAAGACATGCCGTTTCGGCGGCTAGTATTGAAAGCCTCAGACATAGAATGTATAGTGGTAACACTATGTTTTTATTTTGCAGAATGTTGTACCGTACCAAACATTTCTCAATGAAGAAGGACGTGAAGACTTGCTGAAATACTGAAGGGAGAATGAGAAGGCATTTCCGACACTATCAAAGATGGCCCGAGATGTGTTGAACATTCAAGTGTCATCGTCTGAAAGCGCTTTTTCTACCCACAAATTTCAAATAGGAGAGCACATACACTCATTAGCGGGAGACAGCTTGGAGATTGCAGTATTATTCAGAGATTGGATACGAGCGGAGCGGAGAAGGTGCGGTCAACCGGAGATCAACGAAGAAGACGAAAACTACAACGAAATCTTATCCGACGGAGGTGGAAGCGACGTCGAGCAATTTGACAAACAAATACCAATTCCAACCGAAGAAACACAAGAAATTATAAAGAAACTAGAAAAGGTCTTTTTAAATATGAATTTTTTTTTAATTGCAATTTTACTATGTTATTTGCAACTTTCAACATCACAAAGTTGTAATTTTGACAATTGTATTACAAAAAAAATCATATTTCTATTAAATAATATAAGAGGCATAAAAACAACCTTGTGATGTTTTATTAGACTATCTTGTTCAATTATTGAGATGTTTATATATATGTTATTTTTATAAATTAAGTGCAAAAAAAAATCAGAAAAATCGATCCCGCCCGACTCGATAATACCTGTCCCCTTTTCCGATGGGACCGGGAACGGGACGGGACATTGGCGGATCCCGCCAGTCCCGTCCTACCCCCATCCCGTCGGGTCCCGTTCCGCCGGGACCTGCCCCGTCCCGCCGGGACCTGCCCCGCCCCGCCCCGCCGGGACCTGCCCGCCCCGCTGGCCACCCTTAGAGAAATCTGAGAGTATTTGAGCACACGGAGAACATTGAGAATGTATTAGCCAGACTGATTGCTTGTATTTGCAATGTTAGATCACTTCCTGCAAGTAAGATATACCTAGAGCAGTTCAACTTCTAGAGCAGGTAAGTTAGGCATGGCCTTTAGCAATTTTGATACAACCAGATGTGGTGTCTGATTAAGTTTTATAATTCTTACTTTGGTGATTAATGAAAGTCTAATTGCAAAAAAAGTATTGTATAAAATAAAGCATTGCACGTATGAAAAGACAATTATTGCATTGCTCACATCGTGATGATGTCAGCTCGAAAAAGAGAATGAGAAAAAGGTACATAGGTAAATATTTTTGGTATCAAAAGTAAAGAAAGGTATAAGTGTAAATAATTTACTTTCAAGTGTACTTATGTTCTTTCCCGAAAAAATTATAGGCAAAAAGAAGAAAAACACCACCTGCAGCCCCTTACCACCTCTTCATCGCCGGAAACCCTTCGCCAGAAATGGTGGCTGGCAGCGATCATCTCTCTCTCCATTCATTCTATTCACTTTTTATTACTTTTCATTGTCCTCATCAGAAAAGCAAGCGCTGACAGCGAAATCCACTAATATTCTATAATGAAGAAGAGGGAGAAATTAAAAACAAAATAGAAAAAAACTTTTAATAAAATTTCTGTGAAATCACGCTCTTTAAACGTCCTATAAGAAGAAGAAAGAGGCTTAAGTCATCGCTTTCAATCCGATAAAGGGTTTTTTTATTTTCCACGAGAGTCCGTCCCAACAATTATTGCAGAGGATATAAATATGAATATGAAAAAAAAGAAAAGGGTGACAAGCTCCTCAGTACGCACCACAGGGATGAAAACCATATCATCATAAGAAGTGCCATTAGTAGAACCTGGAGACTGGATAGTAGCAAATGGAAATGAGAATTCATCAAAGATCACATGCCTGAAAATGAAAACACAGCCTGAAGAGGGATCGAAACAGCTAAAATAAAATTTTCAATCTATTTTTTTGTTGCTCACTCTCTCTAGAAGAGTGATGTACACTCAATGTACCAGGTGGCTGAGAAAGGACATGTTATACCAGTTCTAAGTTCTTCGGGGTAATAAGACCACCACAAAATTGAAGTGTTTTTTTTAAAAATAAGATACTAGTTCAGTGGGGACTTTATGTATTTTCTCTTTTGAAATATAATACTCCAAGAATATCAGATAATCAATTGAGAAAGAACAATTCCTAAACAAGCTCCAATGCAATTCCAAAGAGAGAAAATGATACGATAAGCCACAAGTAAATATTTATCCGCATTAGATATTTACTTCAAATCATATAAATTTATTATATTTAAAGAATTTAATAAGGCGAGGATGCATGATTAAATAATAAGACTATATACAAACCTATGTCAGGTATTATAACAGAATTTTCAGGTCACCCAAATTCTCAGAGTCAGTTTATTACGTAACAAACTTTTAAAAGTAAGGACCCCCACCATGCAAACTGACAATTTCACCATAGCTGATTCTGCATTTTCACCAATCGGTCGTCCTCCTCTCTGCGATTAATTTTCTGCATTTCTCTGAATATTAAATGGGTTTGATTTCGGGAATTTTTATGGGGATGATCTTCGGGATCGGTATAATGTTCGGTTGGCAATATATGATGAGGTATCGAAGCCGTAAGCGAATCGCCAAGGTAAATTTGGTTGCAATATTCTCGTGGAAAGTATTATGAGATGAGTATGTATTTTTGTCTAACTTTAGAGTTGCCAAGGCTCAATTTCACAAAGCATTGCTGAAAGAAAATACACACACTGCTAACATGAAAGGATACAAGTTGGAAGCCTCAAGAACAGAGATTAATGGAGGACAGTTGTGAAACAGTTCAGGTTTGACGTTAGGATTAATGTCATCAATTAGTATATTGAGGTGCTTTAATGTAAAAGTACCATATCGGAAATGGAAAGGAAACATGGACTCCTTATATGGACTTGGACAATCCTTACCGTACCAGCTAATTTTTGGGGTTGAATTAGGCCAAGATCCATTCTTTACATGGTATCAGAGCTAGACTCATTGCACTTCTTTGTTCACCGATGTTGGCCCCCAAATTATATTATTCACGCTCCAGTTAACGAGGTCTGGGCGTGCGGGGAGTGTTAAGAGTCGCACATCGGAAATGGAATGGAACATGGACTCCTTATATGAACTTGGACAATCCTTAACCTACAAGCTAGCTTTTGGGGTTGAGTTAGGCCCAAGATCCATTATTTACATTTAAGAAGCCATGTAATCAACATTAAAACATAAAATGGATAGATTTCTTGACTCTGCACATGGCATTGATCCGAATTATTGTAATGTGGCTACGCTGTAGTGATAATTTTCTTTAATAGAATAGTTATTCACTTCTTCTGTTGCTTGGGCTTAACTTAGTGACTGTTTTTGCTACTTGATTGCTTCACATGTACTGATAATTCAGGATTTTTTTGGTGCTCCTCATCATGCTTGTTGCTTTCCTTTATGAAAGACTGTTATTTATTTCTTCGTTGTATTTTAATGCTTTAACAGGCAGTGGATGTAAAACTAATGGGCTCCCTGAACAGGGATGATCTAAATAAAATATGTGGTGATAAGTTCCCTGAATGGATATCATTCCCAGTTTTTGAACAGGTTGGACATTGGCTTTTCTTTTTCAGGTTTCTCCTGCATGTGATCTTTGAAGTTCATAGCTCTGCCATCTTTTGATATAACTTTTAACCCAACTTATTGATTAATTTAACACTACAATGTATCATTGACATTTTGGTGCAATGTATTTAAGACAAGAAATCTATTTCATTGTGAATAGATGTATTAACACCTTGACTGAAGAGCTTGTGGGGGCATTATTAAAATTACTTTTCTCATATTTGTCCCACGCTGGCAGGTCAAATGGTTGAACAAACAATTGAGCAAACTGTGGCCATTTGTTGCTGATGTAAGCTTTTAGACCTATCATTGGTATCCTGTGCAATTTTTTCTTTGTAATTCTGGTCTTGTAACATCAATAATAATATAAATTGTGCTTACTTTTGTGGATATGATGTATCTAATGACGTTGGAGGTTCTCATTGATTAACACTGCCTCGATGGACAATTTGAAAGTTACTTTTCCGGAAATACTTGTTATGGAAATGTGAAATTTTCTGTTAGATCAGAAACAATTGTTGTCTCTTGTCGTGGTAGAACCTAGTTTTTATTGTTCAACTTCCATGTTGTGGCACCATAAATCTAATCTCTGGAATATGTCACTGTGCAGGCAGGAGAAGCTATTATAAAAGACTCTGTTGAACCCATTTTAGAAGATTATCGACCTCCTGGAATTTCTTCAATGAAGTTCAGCAAACTGTCTTTGGGAACTGTCGCTCCTAAAGTTGAAGGTACCAATATACCTATCTACTAATTTGTTATGTTCTTTTTTATTAGACATTCTACTGGATAATCTATAAGCAATTCCTTAGTGATTTCTCCATTGCTAATTAGTTCATTCTCTAGTGCAACTAAATTAATTTGTCTAGACAGAACATTTCTTTGGTAAAGTTGATGTCTAGTTGTTTATGGTTACCTCCACCGTTAAATGTTATTCATGTGTAGTACTTGATTAATGCAGGCATTCGAGTTCAGAGCCTTAAAAAGGGTCAAATTATTGTGGATATTGACCTCCGATGGGGTGGTGATCCCAATATTGTTATAGAAGTTGATGCAGTGGTTGCTTCTATACCCATTCAGGTTGGGTGCCTCAACTCTTCGCCTGTCTAATTTGCTGAGGACAATTTTACTCTGATTACTGAGTTATCTAGGAAGCAGTTGTACTGACCTTTGCCAAATTGGTTTCAGTTGAAAGATCTTCAAGTCTTCACTGTTATTCGTGTTATATTCCAACTAGCTGAGGAAATTCCCTGCATTTCTGCCGTTGTTGTTGCTTTACTTTCTGAGGTATAAGATAGATTCTGTGAGAAAATATGCTTTAACATTACTCTGGATGATTCACCTTGTTAAATGTCTCAATTGGTTTACAATTCCGTTTTATGTGGCAAAAGTATGACTCATTTCAATTGGATTTATGAGAAGCTTATTCCTGATAGACATTTGAATGACTGATATACCTTCTTTATCCAACCAGCCAAAGCCAAGAATTGATTATACTTTAAAAGCTGTTGGTGGAAGTTTAACAGCTATTCCTGGACTTTCCGACATGATAGAAGTAAGTGTTAACAGTGTGCCTCTAGCAATACATTTCACATTTCAGATCTTTCCCTCTCAGTCTCTTAACACTCGTGTTGTTTCTCATCGAAAGGACACTGTAGATTCAATTGTAACAGATATGCTAGAATGGCCTCACAGAATCGTCGTACCAATTGGAGGCTTACCTGTCGATACTAGGTATCTTCAATTTCACAAAAAGCTGTTGAACTATTTCTCTCTGTCATGTTCTTCTGAATATGGAATGTAAAAGCTAGGTCGTCTAACTGAATATTTAACCATTTTTTCGGTGTCCATGCAGCGACTTGGAGCTTAAGCCACAGGGGAAGCTAACAGTAACTGTGATGAGGGCTAAAAACTTAAAGAATCAAGAAATGATTGGAAAATCTGACCCATATGTGGTCTTGTATATTCGTCCACTGTTTAAGTTTAAGACAAAAACCATTGACAACAACTTATATCCTGTTTGGGATGAGACGTTTGAGTTGATTGCAGAAGACAAAGAAACTCAGTCTCTCTTCCTCGAGGTTTCATTACTACATCCATCTCTCCTTTTTTAGTGTGACATTTCAGCCTCTTTTCATTCTGTTTTTCGTCACATTCATGACTTTTAACAGGTCTTTGATGAAGACATTGGAGAAGATGATCGAATGGGTGTCACGAAGTTGCCTCTGAATGAGATTGAAGCCGATAATCCAAAAGAAATTGAATTAAGGTTGCTTCCAAAATTTGATATGCTCAAAGTCAAAGATAAGAAGGATAGAGGAACTATTACCATCAAGGTACACAGCAGAATCATAGTTTTCGTTATGAAGCTACGTTTTAACTGTTCCACTTTGTTTACTTTGGTTTTCTCCGGCTTTAAGACAGTCACTGATGTAGAATGTAGACGCTATGAGTCTGAATTACGAGAGTAGTTTTGAAATGTATATCTAGCTCTATCTAAACTTGGTTTCCACACACATATATATAGGATACCGCCCCGAACCACAGAGGCAAATAAATCCTTTTAACAATGCATTCAATTGAACCTAGTATTTTCGACATGGATCAAATATATGTTTATATATTTCACTTTCATTTCTATATCCCGCTTGCTCCAAGCTAGAGTTTGAACCTTTCGCCTGGTTAGAAGTGGATTTGAACCACTGACAAAAGAATTTTCAGTCCTTTGCTCTAACCAGCTGAGCGACCTAAACCACTTTCCTAAATTCTGTTTTCTTCATCGAATAGCACCCTATCTTATATATATAGCCCAAATGTCGAAAATACACAAAGTTCAGTGTTAGGAAATTTAAAGATTGAACCGATCAATTTTAGATCACACATTAAGGGAAGATGACCTTGACTATGGTTTAAAAATATGCAGATACTGTATCATGAATTCAACAAGAAAGAGAAATTAGCAGCACTGGAGGAAGAGAAGAGGATCATAGAAGAAAGGAAGCAACTAAAAGCAGAAGGGGTGATTGGAAGCTCAATGGAAGCCCTTGATGGTGCAGCAGCATTAGCAGCATCAGGTGCTGGTGCTGCAGGCAGTAAGCTAGGTGCTGGTGTAAGGGTAGTAAGAAGTGGCCTAAGCAAAACCAAAAAGTTCATGGGAAGATCCTTCACTGGACAGTCAAACAATCACAAGAAAAGTGGTTCCGGTTCCTCTCCAACAGGAAATGTTGTTCAAGATCAATGATATTCTGTACAGCAGTATTCTCTTTTTGCAGTATGGATTTTCTATGATGAATGATTAGTAGTTTGAGTTAGATCTTAGTGAGGTTTTACAATCTGATACCACCATATGTTGATTCAATGTGACAATGAGAATTCTTTCTAAAGATGGAAATTAGCTGTGGAAAACCATGCAAAACAACTTCTCAATCTCAACTAGGCTAATACTAATCCTTACTTCTTCACATATTTATGCATCTCATTTTGTATGTCCATTAAATATTGCTAAATTCCAAAACACTGACGGTTTAGTCTAAAATTCGTTTATTAGATCAACCAGTTAGTTTATTTAGAATGATGTCCCAGGCAACGTAATTAATTCAATTGTGAATACAACGAGAGTGATGTAATATGAATAACCACACAGATAATTAAAGCGAAATAGTTGTTAAAATAAAATAGAGAGATTCTTATTCATTCTCTTGACTTAGTAGGTGAACAATCTCTGAAGATCAGTGATGAACAACAAAATCGACAGAAAGTAAGCGTAAAGTCGTGCATAATCATGAAGAAAGTAAATGGTTACAATCGTGGGGAAGTCGGAGAATTTATAGGATAGCTAATTCTGTGATCCTAGCTTGTTTTAGTCGTTACATATTGGCTAAGATCGTGATGTTAAATGGGATCAAATGAAATCCCAGGTATCTCGAGGCATGGCACTCTGAATCTTCTCGTTCCAATCGCTTCGGGCTTCTATCATCCGGTACTAATGAGGCGCGTCCGGGTGATGATTTAATAAATATTTGGTTAGACCGGCAATGATTAATTTAATAATTTGACTGGGATCTTCTCATCACTTAATCAAATGAATTGTTTCGATCATCATCACTTAAATATTCTTGTTTAACGAGGGTGAGACTCACATGACCTAGGTTTGCATTTTAAATTGTTTAAAAGCCTATACACTATTAAAACAAGATGGACTTTGATAAATCATTTTAAAAATAAATAAATTTCTCAATGGTTATTACTTTAATATTTTCTTCTAATATCAAGTATAACATATACGTTAAATTTAATATCTTAATCAATCGTGTCCGGTCATATGTCACCCTATAAACGATAAAGTAGGAGAAAAAGAATGGTGATCTTAAAATGAATCAGAACAGAGTAAACTAGACTTTTGTACTAATAACATGAAACTATCAAAATTCAAAATGCTCAGTCATTATCATAGATGTCAAAAGAAATTAAACGAATTGTCTTGCAGTAAGATTGAGGACAAACTCGGTAATATATTTAGTATTGTTTGAGAAGATGGATGAAAATACAATCAAGGATATCACCTAAAGATTATGAAACATAAGGAGAAACTATATTCCTTCAACTGCAGAAAGCGAGATACAAGATCTTCCAAGAACAACTTCGATTTAATTCAAACAATAGAGGCTAGTTATTGTTCAAAGAATATACTGTGATTCAGAACATTACCAACTTTCTTTTACCCTAGTTACACATCTCCATGCGGAAAAGGTTGGTTACTGGTGAAAAAAGCAGCAGACATCAGAACGGAACAATTACACAGCGAAGAATAACGAATCAGGGGATTTTGCATGTTGGAGACAAGAGAATAGATGTATGGAGAAGGTGCCCCTTCTGCTAAGTTGGAGCTAGGGAAGTTAAAGCAGGACGTCTGGTGTGACGTCGTCCTTATGGGCATATTACATATCCTACTCAATATGGGAGCTCTTCTGTCATTATCCGTTCATGGAAATGTGACTGCGCATGCAGAGCAGACCAAACTGTACCTTTAAAATTCATCACTCCTTCATTCACCTACTTTACAGCTGCGAATGTATGGGTGATCAAACTTAATATATTTGGTCCAGTATGACTTGTATTTTGCCATTGCCAACTGTAGCCATGGTTTCATGTTCCCATTGTAGTGTATCGCAGCTGCATTCCCGATTTCTGATTTATCGATGCTTGGGCTATAACCCAAACCTAGAACATGCCATGACTTATTCAGTGGATGTGTAAGCCCGTAAAATGTCATTATCCCTGGAGGTAGTGTCCCTAGCTTCCAAAGGACTCTGTCTTCATTCTAATGGCAAAGGCAGAAAAGAACCAAAATCAGTTAGTAAGATCCCTTGGAAATTAGATTTTTCCTATATACTTAGGTATGGTATTGGGAGAAAAGCAGGATGCCAAGTTTCAGTACATGTAATCAATCACTATATTGGTGTAAAGAAACATGATATATTCCAAATATTCTCAGTCAAAATAAAAGACTAAAAGTAAAGTTCACATAATGGAACTCAGCGTAGAGGGACCAAAACAGTAAAGAAAAGGCAAAAGATTTCTCACCATGTTTTGCCACTTGTGATATATACCAGTGACATCTCTCTTATTCCACTCCTTAAGATCAAAAATGTTCATCCCATATGCCCACCCACAAGCATTTGGATCAAAGTTTTTGGCAATATGAGGATTTGAGAAATTTAGGTACTTGTCAAAGCGATGAAAACTCTGATCACATGTTTCAACAGCACCATTCACTTTTTCATGAAGATTTACCGACCACAGTCCTGTCAAGTCTTTCCGAACAACAATGTCATCATCAAGAAAAAGGATTTTATCCAATTTGGGATAAATCTGAGGGAGATAAAATCTAAGGTGATTGAGCATTGAAAGATATTTGGGGTTCCGATACTTCAAATTAGAAGAACCAGCTGATAGCGAGGTGGAATGTGAACCCTTGAAATAGTACTCCTTCATAGAAGCAGATTCTAGCTGCCGCAGGACAGGACAGTATGAAGAATTAAGCCACTTGAACTCGTCAACATTTTCAACATGGATTGTAGCTTTTCCAGGAGGGTTCAACAAGGACCACATATTCATAGCTCCAAAGTTCAACTTATCAGTGACAAGATGAAATACATGTTTACCTGGTTCCTACAAAACAATAAGTGGAATTATTAAATAGCCCATCCGAAATTAGCTTCTAAAATGTAGCCAACGTGCTTTCTAGTGAAGTAACTATTAGAACCACGCAAAATTTAGATATACCAAAGCGAATTCCATTTTATCATGCGTTAATATAAGGTTTGTGATTGTTATCAGGATTAGTGACATCATCAAGTGATACAGAAGAATATAGAAAGTCTCTCACGCATCCACAGTACAGAAAAGACAGCGATGTGGAAGATGGTCTGGACAATGTCAGAAAGAATTCCTCACCTTAGTATTCATGATAGTTGAGTTAACAACAACCGAAGCAGCCAAAACATTGTCAGAGAAAAGGGCATAATGGAAAAGACTAGGATTTTCCAGATTCTCACTTCCAGGGAACTTTCTTTTTTCAGGAGGGAGGAGGTAATAATCAATAGCCAGACGCATGGATAAGCAGTGAATACCATTTGGAATGGTCTTTGCAGCTAATTGGCTCAAAAATGTGCTCTGCCTCTTCAAACATCTAACTTGCTCATCCGCAGACTGAAGTATTGCTCTCAGCTTCCCCGTGACAAGCTTGCAGTCATAGAGTTTCTCTTTAGCTTTGGAAAGCACTTGTCCCATTGATTTAATCTTCTCATGTGCACTATTTGAACATAGGAGCATGAATGATTTAATCTTTCCTATACGAAACGGAGACAAATGAACAATAGTTAAGTATCCAAAGGTCAAAAAGAATCTAGTACCTGCGAGATCGATCAGCATCAGATATTGCTTCACCTAAAGCATGCCGACTTTCTTTAAGCTGTTTCTGTAACTCTTGAGCCAAGCCAGACTTTTTCTTCATTGTTGCAATGCTTATTGTAAGATTGGAATGATTTCCCTTCCGAATTCCTTTCATTATTCACAATATATATAGTTGTACAGAGGTTGATTCCTAATTCAATAAGAATCCTAACTTACCTTAAATGGTTGATTCCTAATACAATAAGAATCCTAAGTTACCTTAAATATACATCTATCATAATTACAAAATATACCGTGAATATTCGCTAATACTCCCCATCAGACGGAGCGGGAGGAGGCCGAACGCTAAGGCTGGATCGGAAGTCGGTGAAGAGCTGTCTCGGTAGTCCCTTTGTGAAAATATCTGCATACTAATAGGAGGAAGGCACGTGTAATATTTTGACCTGACCAAGGGCGACCCGCCCTTCTCTCGTACAAAGTGGATATCCATCTCAATATGCTTAGTCCGCTGATGTTGGACCGGATTGTGAGACATGTAGATGACAGATATGTTGTCACAATAGACTATAGACGCCTTTCGCAGTGGACACTGGAGCTCCAAAAGAAGATTTCGGAGATCTCAGCAACGACATTAGCAACTCCGCGATACTCTGCTTCAGCACTCGAACGGTATAGCATGGCCTGCCGCTTGGCGGACCATGAAATAAGATTATCCCCAAGAATACACAGTAGCCTGAGGTGGAGCGACGTGTGGCTTGTCATCCTGCCCAATCTGCATCCGTGTAAGAGAGCAACTTGTTTGGGGCAGAGGGGTAGAGATGTAGTCCAAAGTCCAGTGTGCCCTTAACGTATCTGATAATACGTTTGAGGGCCGCAAAATGGGACTCTCGAGGGTCGTGCATAAACAGACACACCTGCTGAACGGCATATGCAATAACTGGCCTAGTGAATGTAAAATACTGAAGGGCACCTGCAAGACTCCGATATAACACAAGTGAGTCCAGGGTAATACATGAATATAATGCAAATGCATCAATGACAATGAAACATTCTGAGCTTATCGGATGACATAATATCCTTGCACTTTCGGCTAACATTGGAACCATTAGCATTTTTCTCATATACTTCAATAAGAATTTAGGAACATATTTAGATATGTTTTTAACATAGGAATCAATAACATGATCATTTTTAACTACTAAGAGTAGAACAATTTATGAAACAATGTTACGGTTACGTTTTGTTACATGGGATATGCCAAAAGAAAGAATTAATTTACCTTAACATACCTTTGTCATTTCGTGTCCACAATACAACTAAAACAGCTTGTAATGCACCCCAATCTTATTTTTCAAGAATCCCTTTTCTTCCACCTTACTTCACTTCGAAGAAAGTCCGAATTACAACTCAAACGATAAAAGGAACAACGAGATTGAAACGGTACCAGAACAACAAAACATTGAAGAACGTTGCTGCTCGACTTTGTTTTCTCAAAATGGGTGATCATGTTGCTGATCAAGTTGTTTAATAGGAAATGTACTTAATTCAAGTGAAAGGGGTCCAATGTTGCTGTATACATTCTTTTAAGAGAAATTGTTTTAATAAAGTAATTTTTCAAGGGTTACTATCCTTAATAGAAGGTGGGGTCTACCTACACCTTTCCTAAAAATAACATTTCTACTCTAAGGTGTCATTAAAACGAGAAGGTATAGGTTATGAGTCACTTGCTGCTCATTTCCCTTGGCCACACGTGTATGTGGAATAATTTAACACTTATCCCATAACATTAGTTCATTTGTCTCTACTATACTCCACATTCAACTAATTACGCCCATAATTAATTTCTTAATCTCAATTCACTTAAATCTTGATGACTTATAAAATCTTCATATTCTCAATGTTATAATCGTGTGATATAACACTAGTCTATAGCCTCTTTATGCACACACCAAATATTATTTTTGATCCCCGTCATCACACATGTTACGTCTAAAATTATTTCTGGGTTTTATCCTTTTATATACGAAGTTCTTTATTTGCATACATGAATATGACCAAAAATCCTCTAACGCTCAGGTATATTTACACACGTCTAGTAATTCAAAATATCGCCCGAAAGTACGGGATGTTATAGAAGTAAAACACGATTATGATAGAATCCAAATAAGGTAGGAAATTCAGGACAAATTATAACAAATCTCCCCTTGGCATGAATTTTCTGACAAAATAATCTTGATTCTCTATCTTCATATAATTTTCATCACTGTTACTTGATATGTTTAAAAATGGAGCCCTTTTGGGTTAAACGTATAAGAGCCCTTGAGGATTAAAAATGAGCACTTTGCACGGTTAAAATTGAGCACTTTGCAGAATTAAAACTGAGCCCTTTACAGGGTTAAAAATAAGCTCTTTACAGGATTAAAACTGAGCCATTTGCATGGTTAAAATGGTTTTTATTTTTTTTAAAGATATCGCAGCAGAGATTGTTGAAAAAGCACCCTGAGGACTATTACTATTAATACTAGTAATAATCCAATTTATTATTATGAAGATTCTTATCTGAATAATAATAACACGGGAAATCTCCGGGTCAATGCTTATTTTCAACTCCCCGAAGCATTTCGTCGATTACTACGCCCTTCCTCGTTTCTAAGTGCTTTTTTTTTATCGAATTTTCTATTCCATATATTTTATTTTACTTTTATAAAAATTTAAAACATCCGATCCCCTTCCGACCTCTATATGTAGAATCATCTTGCGCTATATGTACTGAGATTGTTCGGGAGACATGGTCCAATTCCGGTGAAAAAAAGGCATAAGAAGAGTCCGATAATGGCCGGTCTTTAAAGGACCTTAAGAAAGAGGCTTAAGTCATCGATTCCAATCCGATAACACTTCCCTGCATCTTTTTTTTATCTCTCCCGTAATTTTATTTGTATAAGTATTTCACATTTACGATGAAATTTATGAAAATTGACTCGCCACTTCTTATTCTAGACAAAGTAGGACAGAACAAAATCTTGAATTTCCGGGTTTCCTTTGCCAATAGACCAATCATGGTGCTCTATCAGAAACAAGATGGTTCCACTCTGCAAGAATCCCGAATCATCCTCTTGAAGGTCATACTCTTCATCATAAATGATCCGCTTGCCCCGAAATGACCTGGACCAATAGGGAAATCCCAATTCATTGGGCTTTCGATACAATCAAATAGAAAGCCCCAAGGGCACCATATTCTAGGAGCCCAAACTATGTGATTGAATAAATCTTTTATTTCTACTGCACTATTTATTCTAGTTCCTATCGCTTTTCTACTTATCATTTGTTAAAGCTAGTTAATGAATAAAGCTAGCTAAGTTGGTGTGAATGAGAAATGGAGGGAAAATGATTTTTTTTTCTTTTTCTGGAAAAAAAGGCAAAGGCCTTTCCGAACAGTCAACAACCTATTCCGAAGAGGCACCTTCGAGGCTATATAAACTGAGGCAATGCCTCATTTTTAAAACACTGAAACAAAAATTTCTGCATCTGAAATTCTGCATTCTTTTTTCACAAATAAAACTATCGAATCTTACTGTGTTTCGTTGCCAACTTTGAGTTCATCGAAGTCGAAGGCGTTTGACGTACCGCTACTCCTGCCACAGGTATATCCGTTTTATCCGGGAGGAAGTAATCCATAACCTCGGGTAAAGTGAGGGGATTAAATTCCTTAAGGACACACAAGTGAATTCGTGGTCTCGGATATTTTCTTACTTCGCATTATTTTTCCGGTTCGTTTTTCGGTTTTTGTCTTTCCGTTTGGTTTCTGTTTTTCCTGATTTTTTGGACACAGGCCCAACAACAAGCTTAAGGAATTTACTCATTATTTCTGTGTTCATTTGTTCTTGTTTAACAATTACAGAACATTGTCGGAAAAAAAAAGGTGTATGTTTGTTGTTTCGATGTAACGAACTTGTATGTTGTTTGGAGACTAAAATCTTCGGATTTTCTACTCCGGTTGAGATTAAAGTTTCCATAACTTTCTACTCATTTGGGTACTTGATTTGAAGATATAAAAACTTCATCAAGTATACAACATACAATTTACTGCATTAAAAAAAAAAGAAAAAAAAAGGTGTATCTTTTCTGTTTCGATGTAACGAACTTATATGTTGTTTGGAGACTAAAATCTTCGGATTTTCTACTCCGGTTGAGATTAAAATTTCCATAACTTTCTACTCATTTGGGTACTTAATTTGAAGATATAAAAACTTCATCAAGTATACAACATACAATTTACTGCATTTCGCTTCAAGTATTTTAAATCTGTTTGGGTAACCTTGATTCGATTTGAAGAAATAAAATCTTCACCGTTGTGTATTATATTTGTTGCGGTCAAAACTGATTCGGTTCGAAGTCTTCACCGTTTATTAAATTTTCTGTTGTTTCCTGCGATAGAAATGGGAGACATGACTCAAAATTTGAATGCTACTGCTACTGCCACACCAGCTCCCATGGTTGGTTCTACGAGCAATCTTTGCGTCCTCCGCCGTACCGCACCAAAGACCGTCTCCGGCAGAGAAGCCTGGGAAATTCACCGGAATTGATTTCAAACGATGGCAACAAAAGATGTTCTTCTATTTAACTACTTTAAACCTCCAAAAGTTTATTAAGGAGGTCGTTCCAATTTTCCGGAATCAACACCTGAGAATGAACGTTTTGTTGTAACTGAGGCGTGGAAGCACTCAGATTTTTTGTGCAAGAATTATATTCTTAGCGGACTGGAGGATGATCTTTACAACGTCTATAGTAATGTGGAAACATCAAAAGAACTATGGGATGCGTTGGAAAAGAAATATAATACGAGAAGATTTGGATTACGAAGTTTATTTTGCCAAGTTCCTGGACTACAAAATGGTAGATGGCAAGTCTGTTGTTACTCAAGTTCAAGAATTACAGGTTATCATCCACGATCTACTCGCTGAAGGTTTGGTGATTAGTGGGGCGTTTCAAGTTGCGGCAGTAATAGAGAAGCTGCCTCCTTCATGGAAGGACTTCAAAAATTACTTGAAACACAAGCGAAAGGAGATGACACTGGAAGATCTCATCGTCCAGTTGAGAATCGAGGAAGATAACAAGGCAGCGGAGAAGAAGGCAAATGGGAGATCAACCATAGGGGGAACACATATTGTTGAAACTGCCCCAACTAATCTGAAAAAGAGGAAAAATGCATCGGGACCAAGGAGCTATCCCAACAAGAAGAAATTCAAGGGAAACTGCCACAATTGTGGAAAAATCGGACACAAAGTTGTAGACTGTCGTGCTCCGAAAAAGGAAAAGAAGAAGGGTCAGGCTAATATGGTTGAAACAAACGAGGAGGTTGATGACTTGTGCGCTATGTTGTCTGAATGCAACCTAGTGGGAAATTCGAAAGAGTGGTGGATTGACTCTGGCGCCACTCGCCACATTTGTGCTATCAGAGAAGCCTTTGCTTCATATGTTCCCGCCGGGCCCGACGAGACCATATATATGGGAAATTCAGCAACGGCCAAAATTGAAGGTTATGGAAAGATACTGCTGAAGATGACATCTGGGAAGGTGGTGACCCTCAACAACGTCTGTCATGTTCCTGAAATTAGGAAAAATCTAGTATCTACCGGACTTCTAGTAAAGAACGGTTTTAAGTGTGTTTTTATTTCTGACAAGGTTGTAATAAATAAGAACGAGATGTGCATAGGAAAAGGTTACCTCACAGAGGGCCTTTTCAAACTGAATGTAATGGTCGTTGCCAATAATAATAAAGTTTCTGCTTCGTCTTACTTACTTGAGTCAAATAATTTATGGCATTCACGTTTAGGACATGTCAATTATAGATCTTGCGAAAAATGATTAGTTTGGAAGTATTGCCTAAGTTTGAATGCGATCAATCAAAATGTCAAATCTGTGTTGAGTCTAAGTATGTTAAACATCCTTATAAGTCAGTTGAAAGGAATTCAAGTCCTTTAGACTTAATCCATACAGATATTTGTGACATGAAGTCAATCCCATCTCGCGGTGGAAAGAAGTATTTCATAACTTTTATTGACGATAGTATGCGGTATTGCTACGTTTATTTACTTAATTGTAAAGATGAAGCAATTGAAGCATTCAGGCAATACAAAACTGAAGTTGAGACTCAACTTAACAAAAAGATTAAAATTATAAGGAGTGATAGGGGCGGTGAATATGAATCTCCTTTTGAACAAATATGTTTGGAATATGGCATTATTCATCAAACAAGCGCCCTTACTCGCCACAATCAAACGGAATTGCGGAAAGGAAAAATAGAACCCACGAAAGAAATAATGAATGCCTGTTAATAAGTTCGGTTTACCCCGAACTTGTGGGGGAAGCCATTCTAACGACTAGTCGTATACTCAATCGAGTGCCCCATAGCAAAACAAAATCTATTCCATACGAAAAGTGGAAAGGAAGGAAGCCCAATTTGGGATACTTCAAAGTGTGGGGGTGTTTGGCCAAGGTGCAAGTTCCTAAACCCAAAAGGGTAAAAATAGGACCTAAAACCATTGATTGTGTTTTCATAGGATATGCCACAAATAGTAAGGCATATCGATTTCGGTTCACAAATCGAGAAAATCCCGACATTCGGTGAATACAGTAATTGAATCAGATAATGCTGACTTCTTTGAAACCATATATCCGTATAAAAGAAATGTGAGTCATCTAGCAAAGAATCTAAACGACCTCGGGAAGAAACAAAGGAAAATATTCCTGATGAGGAAAATCCAAGACGCAGCAAACGTCAAAGGATGTCTACTTCCTTTGGACCAGAATTTCTAACATTTTTGTTGGAGAATGAGCCTCGAACCTTCAACGAAGCTATGTCTTCATCGGAAGCTCAATTTTGGAAAGAGGCAATCAATAGTGAGATAGAATTCATATTAAACAACCATACTTGGGAATTGGTTGAACTTCCTCCAGGGAATAAACCGTTAGGTTCCAAATGGATTTTCAAGCGGAAAATGAAAGCTGATGGTACTATTGATAAATATAAGGCAAGACTAGTTGTTAAAGGTTTTAGACAACGAGAAGGTCTTGATTACTTTGATACATACTCGCCGGTAACGAGGATTACATCCATTCGGGTGTTAGTAGCGTTAGCCGCCGTGTACGGTCTTGAAATCCATCAAATGGATGTGAAAACAACCTTCTTAAATGGAGAGTTAGAGGAAGAAATTTACATGGAACAACCTGAGGGGTTTGTAGTTCCAAGGAAAGAGAAGAAGGTGTGTCGACTTGTTAAGTCTCTTTACGAACTAAAACAAGCACCCAAACAGTGGCATGCAAAATTTGACCATACAATGCTGTCAAATGGATTCAAGATATATGAGTGTGATAAATGTGTCTACATTAAGAACACTCCGAACCACGTAGTCATTGTTTGTTTGTACGTGGATGATATGTTGATAATGAGTAACGACATTGCTAACATAAATGCTACTAAGCGTATGCTTGCTAGTAAGTTTGATATGAAAGACTTAGGAGTAGTCAATTTAATTCTGGGAATTAAAATCCATAAGACTCCTCAAGGTCTAGCATTGTCTCAAACTCATTATATTGAAAAGGTACTTGAAAAGTTCAAGTATTTGGACTTTAAAGTTGCAAAGACGCCAATTGATATGAACCTTGCTCTTGCAAAGAATAAAGGTGAAAGTCATTCTCAATTGGATTATGCCAGAGTGTTGGGAAGTTTGATGTATATCATGAATTGTACGCGACCTGATATTGCGTGTGCTATAAGTAAACTAAGTCACTACACTAGTAATCCCGACCAAAAACATTAACTGGCAATGAAACGAGTTTTGGGGTATTTAAAACATACTCAAAACTTTGCTTTGCATTATAACAGATATCCTGCAGTTATTGAAGGATACAGTGATGCAAATTGGATCACCGGTTCAACTGAAACTAAATCCACAAGTGGATATATTTTTACCATAGGTGGAGGAGCAGTGTCTTGGAGGTCATCCAAACAGACATGTATCGCCCGCTCTACAATGGAATCTGAGTTCATAGCATTAGACAAAGCCGGTGAAGAAGCTGAATGGCTCCGGAATTTCTTAGAAAATATTCCATTTTGGCCCAAACCATTGGCTCCTATATGCATACATTGCGATAGCCAAGCGGCAATAGCAAGAGCCGGGAGCCTTATGTACAACGGAAAGTCTCGTCACATACGACGAAGACATAATACCGTTAGACAACTACTCTCTAGTGGAATTATCACAATTGACTATGTTATGTCAAGAGATAACGTGTCGGATCCACTAACTAAAGGCCTAACTAGAGAGGTAGTTGAAAGATCATCAAGGGGAATGGGACTATGGCCGAGGACAAGTCATCGTGATGGTAACTCTACCTAGAAGACTGGAGATCCCAAGATCTATGTTCAAAGAGATCAAACAAAGTCATTAATGACGGTTCAACATTGTCACAATAAATCTTTGGTCCATTCTCGTGATGAGACAATGTTCAGTACCAGGATAAAGCATTACGGCTTTTTAATGGTTCCTAAGTTTGGTACGGGGTATATCAAATAGTGTATCTACGGGATGACACATTTAGGAATCACCTATGTAAGTGTGAAGTGTAAGCCGCTTCAAGGAGAATTCTGTAAGGCCAATTCTCTACGCACTTATGAACCAGGCAGTGTTCATGGCTGAAACGAACAAAACAATGAGAACCAAAGACGGTTAAAGGGTTAATTGTGTGACATGTGGTTGTGTAGGTATACACCAAAGCTCGACGGTTCAAGGATATCAAATCTACCGATTGACCGAGTATATCCGACATATGTTCACTACGGAAAGTTCAAAGAGAAATCTACTTATCCAGATGCGATTAATCCTTGCTTACGAATCACACAGTTTTTTTGTCATGCATGTTTTTCATCATATAGCCATTCCCCATTCATGTGGGGGATTGTTAAAGCTAGTTAATGAATAAAGCTAGCTAAGTTGGTGTGAATGAGAAATGGAGGGAAAATGATTTTTTTTTCTTTTTGTGGAAAAAAAGGCAAAGGCCTTTCCGAACAGTCACTAACCTATTCCGAAGAGGCACCTTCGAGGCTATATAAACTGAGGCAATGCCTCATTTTTAAAACACTTGAAACAAAAGTTTCGCATTCTTTTTCCACAAATAAAACTATCGAGTCTTACTGTGTTTCGTTGCCAACTTTGAGTTCGTCGAAGTCGAAGGCGTTTGACGTACCGCTACTCCTGCCACCGGTATATCCGTTTTATCCGGGAGGAAGTAATCCATAACCTCGGGTACGGTGAGGGGATTAAACTCCTTAAGGACACACAGTGAATTCGTGGTCTCGGATATTTTCTTACTTCGCATTATTTTTCCGTTTCTGTTTTTTTCGGTTTTTGTCTTTCCGTTTGGTTTCTGTTTTTCCTGATTTTTTGAACACAGGCCCAACAACATCATTTACGTAAAAGCAGTTAGTCAAAACGATTAATTATTAACTAATTTGAATCAAACTTGACTTCTGAGTTCTTAGCCAAAATTGACGAAATAAAATGAAAAAGATTCCAATGGCTTTGGCTACTCTAACCTTCCCGACCACTATTTTTTATAGGTATTTCACTCCGAAATAAGAAAGAAATAATAAATTGTATTTTCCTAGGTATAAAAAATCTAGTAAATTTATCTATCCATCCATCCATAATTTTTTCTGTTCATCTCCGCCGCCGTCAGCTGCCGCAGATACGCCAATATCTCCACCACAGTTGCTGGAAATGTATATTCAATGGTGAATTGGTAGTTTTCGAGTTCATTTTTGCAGATAAGTGATAAGTTGGTAAAACTCTTCTTTAATCTTAGATTTTTTGCTATGTTTGATTGAGAATATAGTGCATTTAATGTTGTTTACTTCCATTTTACAGGTTTTATATAATTTTGAAGTGAAGGGGAAGAAATGAAGTGCAAACTAGATAAATTGAAGAAAATGAAAAAGGGACAAAAGTTGCAAAAGCGGCCAGATTCGTAAATCTGCAAATTAGGGGCTGTTTTGGTGTTATTTGTATTGGTAAATTGCGGATCTATAAATGCAAGACATGTGAGACATTATTCTCACTTTGGCCATATTTTTAAGCTTTGGAAGGTAGAGTTCATCAAACACATCATTGGAGCACTTTAATGAGAAATTTCTTAAACCTTTTTTCAACTTCTTATTTCGTATTGAATATTTAAGTGTATAGTATTTCATTCCAATACTTGAAACTTGTTTATGGAAGTATACATTGTTAAAGTTTGATTTGAAACTCTTGTTATGCTTATGTCTTAAATGATTTTTATTTCTAATAAAGTGGGTCTTTGTTGCTTTAATTAATCTTGTCTTTGATGCTTCTTAAGGGATTAGCTAACTCTAGGACTGTCCCATTTACTTCGATTTAAGCTCGGAAGAGGAAAATTGAGGTTGAAAAAAATTAATTAACAAGGATTTGAGGCTTTAAACCTCATCTAATAACTTGAGCTAGGAATAGGATTGTTAACTTGAGGTTAAATTTATTGTGCTTAATATCACACTCTAAGGTTTGAAAAAGCTTAGAGTGAAATTCATTGATTTGGTTGGAAGACTTTCAATGAGATTTTAGAAATCATTATCTATTAACATAAACTCGCTCTTAGTTGTAAAATCGTGAAATACATTGGATCGTTACTTGACAGTAATTTCTCTTGTATCCATGCTTGTGGCCATTGATCATTTTACCCGCTTTCTAGTAAGTTTTATCTTTGTTAGTTCTTAATTTTAAAAAATCAAATATTGAAAAAGTGTTTGTCTTAGCGTAGAAAGTGATAATTCTTACTTGCTTGATCGCCTAGTATATTGTTCCCTGTGGAATTCGATCCCGACTCATAGTTGGTAAATTATATTGCATACGACGGTGTACACTTTGTCACTTGAGGAGTGAAATTGGACGTTTTGGCGCCGTTGTCGGAAAAAAATTTGGCGTATTTGAGTTTGTTTGGAATTTAAGCTTACTTGCTTTGATCAAAACTTATGAATATGTGTTTGCGAATTTTTGTGTTTCTTTGTGTTAGTTTTTGTTTTTGTTATTTGTTTTTGTTTATTGTGTCACTATGACATCCTAGAATGAAGATGAGTTTGATGGATGCAATTCATATTTTGATGATTCATGTCCATATTGTGAAGAAACCTCACTTTTAGCAAGATTGTGAAAATGCTCTCGGGAGAGAGATGTGTGCATAGTCTCAATCCTATGATGAGAGCATTTGCAATAAATGTGGTGGTCAAGGTGGACATTAGGGTTATTGTCCCAATTATTTTGCTCTTTTCTTAAGTTGTTCTAATGAAAATGCTAGTTGTGCTTTTGAGTTTGATAGGAACAATGACATGGCAAGTGAAGGGCAAAGTACCGGATTTGAAGACATCATGGCAATTCTCCAAACATATTTGGATCGGGAGGCTGAAATGGAGGAGTGAAAACTCGTCCATGTATCCGTCTTGAAAAATGGCGAAGATATAAAAAGAATAAACGATTCATTTGAGGACGCCAATTCCTCAATTGTCATGGATGTGTCTACTCCTCAAAATGCATTGGATGAAGAAGATATTTCAAAGATAAAAGATGAGCCCGAGATTTTTTGTGACCACAATGAAAGTTGTGAAAGTGAAGAGGTGGTTCAACTTGAAGGCGAAGAGCAATATTTTGAAGAAGAAATCTCCAATTCTCAAAGAGAAGAAATTGAGGAAATATTGAGTAGCATAATGGGGAGGAGTGAAAAATGTGGGCAAATCTTGACCAAATGGTGGGAAGAAGTTCAACATGGAGATGATAAAGCTATCCAAAACATAAATTTCATCATGGGAGAATTTTTACAAGTTTTGAACGACTCTCAACTTGAAGAAAAACTTGACAAAACTAAAATTGTGAGCTAAAATTGGCTAATGAATCAAGCTCAACAATTTGGAGTCTATAAGGATCACCACGAAGGCATTTCACAAATGATGGAAAATTTTCTAAAAATTCATGTTGAGCAAAGTCAAGAAGTGAAGCTACTTGAAATTGCAATCCGGAAATTGAAAGACAAATTAAATACAAAAAATGATACATGCAATTCTCATTATCAAATGGTCATGGATAGTAATTTTGAGTTGGTTTCCATAGAAGAGGAGATCAAGATCGATTTTGAAGAGCTAATGATGGAATGCCAACCAATTGACCCAATTTTAATGAAGGATGTCATACTGAAGAAATGATACTAGAATTGCATAAAAAGTTTCATGAAATGGCTTTTGAAGTCTCTAGTTCATTTTTGGGTGAGGATGTCAAAGATGAGTCAAATTTGGAATTTGAACGACTTGGACCACATTCCAACCATTTTTCAACAATGTGCTCGGTTGATGATATGGAAGTTGAACTAATCGAGCCTATGGAGGATTTATTTTGAAGTTTGCTATACCAAGAAGATAAAATGATATGCCTCACTTAAAGGCCAAAAGGTGCAAAATGCGACATCCGAGAGTTGGCCTATTTACTTTTCTACCATCGCTCCACAAGCATCACCGAAATTTGGTTCAAAGTTGGGGCGCAAATTCATATCCTAAAAAAAAAAGGGCAGTCCGGTGCACTAAGCTCCGGCTATGCGCGAGGTCCGGGAAAATGTTGGACCACAAAAGTCTATTATACACAGTCTTACCTTGCATTGGTAAAGTTAACTCATGTCGTACCACGACGTTAAATGCGACGCTCTATGGGAGGCAACCCATATTTTCTTTATTTTTAATATAACTTTACAATTTTAGTTTTTAAATAAGTTTATTTTATTATTTTTTTATCATTCTATCAAATTTCATAGTTTTTGGATTTGATTTGAATAGAATTTGAATGTTTGAGTGGTTACACAGTGCAAGATATGCATAAAACTGCTTCAGAGCACTTTTGGCTTTTCCAATTTGCACTCAGCAGTTACAAAGTGCAGCGAACATGTATTTCTGGTTAATGGGGCTTACTGTCTATTTTGGATCACAAAGTGCAGCCAATATTTTAATTGTTTCAAAATTGTTGGAAAATCACTGTAATAGTGCAGTCCCCCACTTATTTTATCAATTTATCTCTTCTTTAATTTTAGATTTTTACAACGTTTGATTGAGAATATAGTGCATTTAATGTCATTTACTTCAATTTTACATGTTTTATATGATTTAGAAGTGATCGAGAAAAAATCAAGTGAAAACGAGGCAAAAATGAGATAATCTTAGATATTGTGAGTGTTGTGTGTATTTATGCATTGCACTAGTTATTGAAGTTTTTATTTATGTCAATTGTATTTCACACAGATACATATATATATATATATATATATATTGTTTGAATTTATGCATTGCAATTCAATATATATGCAATTCTGAATTTTTTTACCAATGTATTTCATACAGTACATGTGTATTTGTCTGTATTTATGCATTGCAGTATCTACGTAAGTATGTATTTTTGACTGAAATTTTTGTATTCAACTTTTATTTATACATAATACTTAATATGAAGAGTAAATTATGAATACATTAATAACTCATATTGCTACCAACTAGGGTCATTTATCTATACACCTACGAAATAAAGTCAAATACTCCAAGTTATTTTGTTTTAGCGTTTATCTATACACTTACGAATACAGTCAAATACAACACGTTAGCTCGCTCAAATATTTAGATACAACGGAACAGTATATTCGAATACATTTAAATACACCAAGTTAGCTCACTCAAATATTTATATATAACGGAATAATATATTTAAATACAGTCAAATACACCAAGTTAGCTCAGTCAAATATTTATATACAACGAAATAACATATTTAAATACAGTCAAATACACCAAGTTAGCTCGCTCAAATATTTATACAACAGAACAGTGTATTCGAATATAGTCAAATACACACAAAATAGCTAAAAACTAACTACAAAATATAATTAAAAAAATATAGCTATAGTTGATTAGAAGCTCCTAAATTATAACTATACATGTAAATTTATTGTACAATTTGAACTCATAAACCTGAATAGACTTTGAGTGTCTATCCTTATCAATAGGGAGGAGAGGGTTCTTTATATAAAAATTTCACTAGTTTTCTTATAGAATTTACAACTGTATTTTCAAAATGGAAAAAGGGTCAGATTTACCCTTGATTTTTCAAAAAATGTTTATATTTTTTTGCTATATTTATCCTTAACATTCAACTTTAAGTTCATATTTACCTTAACGGGTTAAATCCCCGATGTCCCACTTTTATTTTCCAACGTGGATCTTTTTTTCCCTATATAAATCTGTTCACAATTTAAATTATTTTAACCCGACCCATTAACCAAAAGAAACCCGACGCCTAATTCCCAAATCCGCCCACCCGATTCCAATCAACAATGGTGAATATATTTGCCGGTGGAAGGCACATTTGTGGAATGATACAGGTAAACTGATGCTCGACTCCAGAAGGCATACCAAAGTGGCACTCTGAGCCGCACCGGAGAAATAGGGCTGAACAAACCGACATATGACTTTAATGCTTCACTTGGTTTTGATTCCAAGTCCCAACCGTCTTCAAGTTATTTACATCAAAATTCTCTTGTTGAACCAACATTCTCATTTGCCAATTGAATTGAATTTTGCACTCGTATGATTTTGATGTTTGTTAATCCATTCCAATTATTTCCAGGAATACTTGAGTGGATGACGGACCTCTAAATGTAATTCTTCCGACACAATTATGAGGAAATCATTTCATACTAGGTCAATCACGACAGGGATGATTGCAATCGGGTGGGCGGGTTTGGGAATCAGGAGTTGGGTTTCTTTTGGTTAGTGGATCGGGTTTAAATAATTTATATTGGGAGAAAAAAATTCATGTACGTAGAAAAATAAAAGTGGGCACGAGGGATTTAATAGCTCAAGGGTAAATATGAGCCCAAAATTGAAGGCAAAGACAAATATATCAAAAAAATATAATAATAATTAAATATAATCTTTTTTGAAAAGTACAAGGACAAATGTAACCCTTTGCCCTTTTAAAAAATTACACATATCGTATGATTTATCGGAGTGAGGAATTCACGAAACATGCTATTGCCAAGAAAATGTGTCTATTTAATCACTAGTTAAAATGTATATTTAACAATTGATACTAACTTTGAATTGTTTATTTATGTGTTACACCAAATTATAACTATCTAAATAAGTTATTCTTTTGTGCAAATTCTTTGAAAATTTCTTCATAAGTTATTTTTTTTACAAATTCTTTGAAAAAAAAAAGTTCTCATTCCATGAGTTGTTCAAATCTTAATTATTTGACTCTTAGATTTATTGATCAAATAATTCACTCAATAGTCTGATAGATCTTTTGAAAAACTGATTAAATGGACGAGAATAACGATAGAGTCCTACTAAGTAAAATTCGTAAACTATGCAAAGGCTCTTTGAAGAAGTTTGAAAAAGTTTTTAGCAAAAAAGAAGCAAAAACAATTCTCAACACCCTTACGAGGTAGTGATGAGTTAAACTACTCGTGTTGGCATGGAAGTCAGCCCGGTAAACTGATTCACTTCTTTCTTCCATATTTTGGACCATGAAATAATATTTTAGCAATAAAGGCTCGTTTGGTACGAGGAATAAGTGATATCTAATCGATAAGTTTATTCCATGCGATATAACTAATTCCAAGATTGGTTATTTCAAGATTGTAATGTTATTTTTATCTTATTGAAGAATAACTAATTCTAAATAAATAATTTCGAGATAACTTGTTTGAAACGAACCGATCCCTTATAGTATTACTGTATTAGTACCTCAAAATTTTGATGAAAGTGCTTTTTAAAAAATTGCGTAAATCGTCAATTCATTTAGCTATTTCATGGAAAAAAGAAAACAAAAGGTTGCAGAAGAATTTATTCGCAGTTAAGAAAAGGTGTTCGTTTGATCTCCATCTTCCCTTTTTGTTCACTGAAAAAAACAATCGGGGCATATCTCTCTGTCTCCGAAGCGTCGGAAAATTCAAGAAAATCTGACCTATGCCTTACACATTTTCACTCACGTCATTTCTCAATGTCAGAAATCTAAAATTTAGAATTTAAGCCTGGTCAAATATTCGTTCTTTGCTCAAATAGGAAGGTGAGGGTCTCAATCTAGTGATGTGATTCAGTATTAATTTGTACACATTAATGGATAACAACAAGTTTTCTTCTTCATCAGCATATCCATATAACACAGCTCCTCCTTCACCTTCTACAAATCAACAACCATCATATAATCCCTCTAGCAATAATTCTAGTCCATATCCTCCTCCTGGTTCTTTTCCATATCCATATCCCCCATACCTTCATTATCATCCACCCCTTTACACTCCTCAACATTCTGGACACTTTAATTATCATCATCCATCAGAGTTAGCACCTAGACCCCATCAGACTAATACCCCTTTAGACTATAGTAATTATCCTCCACCATCACATATTGTCCATGCTCCTTATATGTACCATGCATATCACCCTCCTCCTACAATATCATCATCTTCTTCTTCTAGACCTGTTCTTCAACAACAAGGGAGTTTCCAATATGGTCCATCTCAAACTCCTCTAGAGAGGCAACCATCCAAAGTCCATGAATCTTCTCCTAGTCTCCAGCACCAATATAGTTTGTCTTCGGTTAGTAGTTCCGGTGCTAGTAGTATATCGTCCATAAATAGTTCATTGGCTGGCTCTGATCATGGTAAAAATGAACCTCATCCACCTATAGATGATCACCTAGCAAATGTGCATTTGTATGAATATCCTGCTTCCTCCCCTGCATATCACTTAGGACCAAGACCAATATATGGACATCCTAATGCCTCATTTTCAAAGGGGGAAGCATCTTCTGTGGTCCAATCCGAGCCGTCTCATAGACTAACTCATTCAAGAACAACAAGTGGTGAACTACAAAGTAATTGGGGTATGCAAGTTATGCCATTTGTGGCTTCTAAAAACGTTTTGCTCTTACATGGGAATCTTGTTATTTGGGTATTTGAAGCAAGAAATCTCCCAAACTTGGACATGTTCCACAAAACCATAGGGGATATGTTTAACAAAATGGGAAACAATGGGCAACTTGGTAATATGACAAGCGATCCATATGTCTCGATTATACTAGCAGGTGCGGTTATTGGGCGTACTTATGTCATAAACAATAATGAAAATCCTGTGTGGATGCAACATTTTAATGTACCTGTTGCTCATTATGCTTCTGAAGTACAATTTCTTGTCAAGGATAATGACTTGGTAGGTTCCCAGCTTATAGGGACAGTGGCAGTCCCGGTAGAACATATATACGGAGGGGGGAAAGTCGAAGGGTTCTTTCCAATATTGAATAATGGAAAACCTTGCAAAGCTGGAGCTGTTTTGAGGATATTGGTTCAGTATTACCCAATGGATCAATTAAGCTTTTACCATCATGGAATTGGAGCAGGTCCCGAGTATTATGGGGTTCCCGGGACTTATTTTCCGCTGAGGATGGGTGGATCAGTTACTCTTTATCAAGATGCTCATGTGCCTGATGGATGTCTTCCAAATTTAAAGCTTGACTATGGGATGCAATACGTGCATGGAAAGTGCTGGCGTGATATACTTGATGCAATACGCCAAGCCAGACGGTTGATATATATTACTGGATGGTCAGTGTGGCACAAAGTGAGACTGGTTAGAGATGATGCTTCTGTAGAAGCTAGCAATCTCGGGGAGCTTTTGAAGTCAAAATCACAAGAAGGTGTGAGAGTGCTTCTTCTTGTGTGGGATGATCCCACTTCAAGAAGCATCCTTGGCTATAAAACGGTAAATCAATGTATTTGTGATGAACTTCTAATTTTTCTTTTATGTGAAGCAATTGCATACTCAAGAATCTTCAAGGGACTCGAATAAATCTGTGTATTAGGTCATTGTTACAAGGATCTTTTTGATGGTCTGATATGGATCTTTTCATGTACCTTTTTTCTTTTTCAGATGGAGGTGTAAAGTCTCTGGAAGAATATATTTGTGTATTTCACATGCAGACACTTGTATCTGCTGTTATTTGTCAAATTGTCAAGACCTATTACCCGAATTCATATTGTTTGTCAATTTATAATCAAGGCACAATGATAGTTAAATTAAGCTACACCAAGAGTGAGTTTATAACCGCTAGACAGTAAACATTGTACATTAACTAATAATACTGAAAGGAATCCATGCCCCTTGCATGCAAGGTTTCTCGTAATTCTATCATATTTTCGGCTGATACGTTCATATCATTAGTTCTAGTCATATTAACTGCTGATGTACTTCTATTTAGGATTTCCATAACTATGGTAATATATTATGAGTCTTTGACCTTCTGTTCTTTGTATGAGCTTGTCAGAGTTTAGTTAATGTTCTTCAGGGAATGTAATGTTATTTTAGTTATTAATGATCAATTTTGAGAAACATGCAGGACGGCCTCATGGCAACCCACGATGAAGAGACTCGTCGTTTTTTCAAGCATTCTTCTGTGCAAGTGTTGCTTTGTCCTCGAGTGGCAGGAAAGCGTCACAGCTGGGCCAAGCAGAGGGTATATTAGTTATAAATGATATCTTTTGTTTCTCTTGATAGTCATTTTCGCAATGTTCTGCATTTGCTTAATATAGTTTGTGGCATTGTGGGGAAATTTTCAGTTCTTTAAGGGTGGTTATTGGTAGCATCAGAGAATTGCAAGTACTCTTGGATCTTAACCTGTAGCTGTTTAACATCTTTCTGTTTCTGATACATTTGTATATTCTCATTTGGTTACATATATAATTCCTTGATTTTGTTTCCTTGCTCGTTGGATATATGAACTTCCTGAAAATTATTGCCAATAATAGTTTCACTGCAAAATTTATGCTTGTTTGACTACTGTTTTCTGCCTCTATTCTATTTTTGTTTTCTTAAACATCCTAGTACCATATGTTAAAGATGTTTGTTAACGGTCCATTATGTGGTAGACCAGTATTGTCAACTAGAGGCGGATCCAGGAGTTAAATTTTATGAGTTCAACCTTTAAAGTTCTTAGCATTGAACCCATTACTTTTTTAAAGTTATGGGTTCATATAAGCTATTTGTTGCTATTTTTATAAAAACTTTACGCATAAATTAATACTCTGCGTCGAAAGTACTGGGTTCAGATGAACCAGGTGCTAGCACTCTGCATCTGCCTCTGTTGTCAACTCTGTATTGCATGCTACATGCAAATTTGTCTTACTTAGAGTTTAAAATTGCATGTCGACTATCGTTCCTAATGAGGTAAATCAACACTCTCTAGTATATGAAGTTTATATCCTGTTGTCGCTCTTTTAAATCAAGATTTATTGTTTATTTCCATATCTTATGTCTTGTAAATCTGCTATTCAGGAAGTTGGAGTAATTTATACACATCATCAGAAAACCGTAATAGTGGATGCTGATGCAGGAAACAATCGAAGAAAGATCATAGCATTTGTTGGAGGACTTGATTTGTGTGATGGGCGATATGATACTCCAGAGCATCCTATATTTAGAACACTGCAGACAGTGCACGCAGATGACTATCATAATCCCACTTATGCAGTAACTTAATATCCTTACTATCACTTAACTTGTATTTCAATACATTGATTAGGAATCATTAATTTGATTCATGACTTCCTATCATTTATTTTAAGTGAACAAGTATGACACTTTACACAATTTGAGCTTCTTAGGAAAATCAATGGCAACCTCATGATGGCAATCTAATGTTTGACACTCTTTACTTGTATGAGTATGTATTCTGTTTTCCCCATTTTGTTTTCAATGTTATGTAACTCAACAAAGTAAATGAAAATCAATCTTGACATATTTCTACATTGAAATAATTTAAGATTTCACCATTTTTTCTTCTATACATTTCCAACTAATATCCATGATTTCCTTTTTTCAGCTATTATCTCAATAATTATTTCTAGTCAAATGTGGTGTTAAATTTGCACCTAGGGGAGTATGGTCTGCACCAATTTGGTTTACAAGCTAAAACAATTTTTAATAATTGGAATAGAAGTAGTTTTGTTTTTTTATTTTTTTTCCCCAAGGAAGAGAAAGTGTTTTGCCCCTATAGCTTCATCTTCTAAGTAATACAAGTTCTTGCATGGCAATTATGCTTAGTCGAAGCCTTGTTGGATAGAATTACCCAGTACCTGTGTTGGTGGGAGATAGTAAGTACCCCGTGGAATTAGTCGATGTCCATGCAAGCTGGCCCGAACACCACACTTATCAAAAAAGAAATATGCTTAGTCGAGCAAAGTGATTCAATTTGTAATGGAAGAGAAAAATGTTCAATGCTAGTTGCATTTTTAGTTGTGTTTTCTTGCAATTTTTTTGGGGATGGAAATAATTCATGTCCTACCATTTCCCTTTCCACCTATATATACATCATTCTTGGTGTTTCTTGGATAGTAATCCATCTAATGTACATAATAGGGGAGTACTACTGGTTGTCCAAGAGAACCATGGCATGACTTGCACTGTAAAATTGATGGTCCAGCGGCATATGATGTTCTGAAAAACTTTGAGGAACGCTGGTTGAAGGCTTCAAAGCCCAAGGGAATCAGAAGGTTGAAGAAGACGTATGATGATTCTTTGCTCCGAATAGAAAGAATGCCTGAAATTCTTAGTATTTCTGAAACTTCATCCACGAGCAGCACCGATCCTGATAATTGGCATGTACAGGTGAGTTGTTAACTTAATAAGTTAATATTAGTAGTGTTAGATATTGAATTGGAGGATTAGCATTGGTCTAACAGATACATTTTCTTTCGATTCTTATACAGATTTTCCGCTCTATTGACTCAAATTCAGTCAAAGGCTTTCCAAAGGACCCCAAAGAAGCTACAATGAAGGTGAGAAAGATAGGTGGAAAAAGGTTTTCGTGGACGAAAATGTGTTCCAAAATATGGTTTATTTGGAGTTAATCTAATTTTCTTTTTCTTGCAGAACCTGGTATGCGGAAAAAATGTACTTATTGACATGAGTATTCACACAGCATACGTGAAAGCCATTCGTGCTGCTCAACATTTCATTTACATTGAAAATCAGTACTTCATTGGTTCCTCATACAATTGGAGTCAATATAACGATGTGGGTAAGAAATTTTTCTTCTCTATGTAAATCATTATTATCTAATGTCACTCTACGATGAATAAGTATACCTAAGATACATGTTAATCTTATAGGAAATCCCATTGAGTATAGTGTTAAGATCTCACCGTGCAATCCATATCTGCAACTAGGCCGAAGACTTACCTGATTGTCGTTTTAGACTCATATACTCTATGTAGCCCTTTTGTTTCCGTTAATGCGCAAGCATTTGAGGCACTGTAATAAGCTAGCCATCCCCTTTTATGGAACCAGCATCCTCCTCAAACTCATTCTTGACTTTTTAGAGAATCCAACTGCATTTGTGTGACGTTCTTTGGGATGGCCAGCTCTCGATACTGGAGAACCCGAGCCTTTAGCACACCACTTATGGGATGTCACACTTTTATTTTCCTTTAGCAAAAAGCAAGGTGGGGATGGAGGTGGCATGAATGAGTTTTTCATATGTCAAACACTCTGATAATACTGAAGTGGACCAGACAGATGAGATTTGTCGGTAATCACAAAAAATTATAAATGAATGACTTAGCAATCGATAGCATCAGCCACAACAAAGATGTCGGGTAGTAACTATTCTGTAAAGAGACATTTGAAAATCCTGTCCTCCTTAATTCATCCCACACTAGTTGGGGATCTTTGTTTGGTTAACTGATCTTACATTTTGACAATTTTACATTTCCTGGGAGAATGACATAATACTTTGGACTTCCTCATTCTTCTTGCTATTCTAACACTTCTGTCTCCTTAGCATTTCAGATATCTGAGCATTCTGTTTTATGCAGGAGCCAATAATCTGATTCCTATGGAAATTGCACTTAAAATTTGCGAAAAGATTAGAGCGCATCAAAGGTTTGCAGCATATATTGTCATTCCAATGTGGCCTGAGGGTAATCCAACTGGAGCTGCTACACAGAGAATTCTTTTTTGGCAGGTAAAAACTACCTAAACTGCTGAGTTGATATAGGAGAATCAAGTTATATTCAGTGGCGGATCCAATTTTACGTGCGGGTTCAAGGAAACCCAGTAGCTTTTGCTCAAACCTGATATATCTATTAAAAAATTCACTATCTATAAATATTTGACTGTAAACTCAGTTATTATTGTATATCAACTTGAAGTAAAAGGGCAGCTCGGTGCACTAAGCTCCTCTATGCGCGGGGTCCGGGGAAGGGCCGGATCACAAGGGTTTCTGTAGGAATTCATAAACTTTAAATCCTGGATCTGCCTCTAGCTGTAGTCACCATGATACATCTTATATTAGTGCTTGACCAAAATATTGTGGATATCTTTTCTAATGATCGTAGTAGTTTCTGCAAGTGAATCTTAAGACTGTACGTTGGTTGGCAGCATAAGACGATTCAAATGATGTATGAGACTATTTACAAGACTTTGGTGGAAGAAGGCCTTGAGGATGCTTTCTCTCCTCAAGATTATTTGAACTTCTTCTGTCTTGGTAACCGTGAGGCGGATGTAGGGGAAAATGAGAATTCTGGTGCTGCCAACACTCCTCAGGTACTTCCCTATGACCTCGCTTCTCACCCAAAATAATCCCTAAATCCAATGGATTTTTGCAATTTCCTCTTTTTCTCGTTACTTTGCTCATCTTTTCTTGCCTATTCGCGTCATTACAAGATAAAACTTTTGCTTATGCTTTTCTCGAAGTATAAGCTTCTGGAGAACACCGAGTATTAAAAGGTTTGCTTTTTAGTTTCCTCCTATATTTGTTGTAAAATCTCTGCCTAGACTCTAGCCTGCAAAATTCACATTATTTATCACTTATAACGTTTAAATATGACGGTGCAGGCACTGAGTAGAAAATACAGAAGATTTATGATTTATGTTCATTCTAAAGGAATGATTGTGGATGATGAGTATGTCATAGTGGGATCTGCAAATATCAATCAACGCTCACTAGAGGGCACCAGAGACACAGAGATAGCGATGGGAGCATATCAACCTTATCATACATGGGAAAGAAATCAGTCTAGTCCCAGTGGACAGGTGATCATTGAGAAAAAATCTACACATACCTGAATAATTTGATTGAATCATTAAAAAAAAGGCAGCCCGGTGCACTAAGCTCTCGCTATGCGCGGGGTCTGGAGAAGGGCCAGACCACAATTCTATTGTACGCAGCCTTACCTTGCATTTCTGCAAGAGGCTGTTTCCACGGCTTGAACTGTGACTGGAGGTCACATGGCAGCAACTTTACCAGTTACTCCAAGGCTCCCCCTTCCTTTGAAAAGTTCTCTATGAACTTAAAAGTTCTCCATTTTCAGTGATCGCTAATACTGTAGGTAGAAACTGAAATCTCTCTCTCCACCCCCACCCCCACCCCCACCCCCAGCCTGCCTAAAGGAACATAAGGAATTACCCAAGTGTTAGCTTCTCTGCCTTCTAAGGTTATTGGTATGCTGCTTCTGATTTTATGACTCCAATCCATTTACCAAATACGGACCTATTATACTTTTCAAATTTTTTTCGTTCCAGTCTCTTACACAATACAAAACACACATCTGCTGAACAAATAAATAATCAGGTTCTCTAAACAAGAATGCATTGTTCTCTGCAGAATGCCTATGTTTTATGCCATTCCAATTGCAAACTGACTTAGAATGTCTATAATTACTATTGATAGTTTCATAACACAAAGCCTTTTGACATTTGGAACATGCTCCGGTTGTTCCATATTTCCTACTTTTTCTTATTCCCCAAAGCGAATCTTGAATCATTTTCTGTTTATGATGGTGCTGCAAAAAATGTAGCATACATATTACGAAAAGTAACTGCAGAATAAGGTGGTTAAGATTACCGTAATTTTGCAAAAAAGCACTCTATGAGTACCTATGTGGTGAACTTTCATGTGTTCACAAATGATTTATATTTCTTGAAACTTAACTGTTTCATCCAACTCCCCCCCCCCCCCCCCCCAATGTTATCATCTGATTCTTTGCTTTTATATGTCAATTTAATTTGTGTAGATAAATAGATATAGGATGTCTCTGTGGGCTGAGCATCTTGGAGTTGTCGATGACTACTTTATCCGACCAGAGACTCTAGAATGTGTAAGGCGTGTTAGATCGATGGGTGAAGCAAACTGGAAACAATTTTCAGCTGACGAAGTAACTGAAATGACAGGCCACCTAATAAAGTACCCTGTTGAAGTTGATAGGAGAGGCAAGGTGAAGAATCTTCCTGGTTTTGAAGAATTTCCAGATATTGGTGGAGACATAATTGGATCATTCCTGGCCATTCAAGAAAATCTTACCATTTGATGAATTTTGACATTACTTTCCCAACTTGTACTTTGAGGTTACTAATAAGACACATTGGTGGACTAAACTCACACTATGCGCAGAGTTAAGCGAAGGGGTCAAAAGGTTATATCCACTGTTTGAATTCGTGATCTCTAGCCACATGGCAACAACTATTGCCGTTGCGTTAATGCTCCCCTTTATTTAGAGACTACTTCACTTCAAAAAGAACTTGTATTAGCTATGAACTTCGTAGCTAATGCGGTGCTAAATTGCTCGTAGTTAATAGAATTTATGATAATCGTTACTAAATAGGATTAGCAATAGATTTTGTTGTTTAGCTATGAAATTTATCTGTCGCTAATTCATGTTATTCTAGTAGTGCTTGTACAAAATTATATTAGGTCTCTCAAGAATGGAGTTGTAGTCCATTCATTCTTAAAGTAAACATATATAGAAAGAGGTAGAGAGCGGGTGTCAAAACGGAGTCTTGTGTCTTTTGATTCATAAAAGTTAACATATAAAAAAGGGTAGTGTGACGAGACTGAGAGTTTGTTTGGCCAAACGGATAAAAATTGTTTCGTTTGAGAAGTGCTTTTATTGAAAATGCTTTTTGAAAAATGACTTTTGATGAGAATCAGTTTGTGTTTGGCTAATTCATTTGAAAAGTGCTTTTGATAAGCAGATTATGTTTGGCTAATCTTCTTTAAAAAGTGTTTTTGAGTGTCAAATTACGAAAAAGAACAAGTATCAATTGCCGTTTACTATTAAGATTATTTTATAGAGAGAAATTATTTTAAATACCTATATGAAAGACTTTAATTAAGTTTTAATTTTATTTAGTTAAAATTTTAAAGCACGTATTCAAATTTTCTAATAATATAATACATAGATAAATCAAAAAATATATTAAATATTGATATAATATCAACATGGTGATTCAAACATACTAAAAAACATCACCCAAAATAAAATTTAAAATCATTCCATAAATTAAAATTCAACACAAAAATACAACATAAAATAGAATCAAGGATTATCAATTAGAAATTAATGGATTAATGAGGGATATAGTTGGTAAATATCTATTTATTGTAGGAATATTTTGTGTTGAAAAATAATAATTCTGCTTCTGCTTTTTTCAAGCCGCAGAAAAACTGCATATGTTTTTACTTAAAAACAGTTTTACTAATTGGTCAAACACCTCAAATAACAAAAATAAAATGCTTTCTTTTAAAAAAGGAAAAATACTTTTGACCTCAAAACCGCTTGGCCAAACAAACTTTGAGTATTTAGTGATAGAATATAGTATACACATATTATAACATATCTCTTATATTTGGTTAGTAAATATTCTAATTGTAATTATTCAAATTAGTTACCTAGTTTGTTGCCTTGACATAAGCATGTACTAATGTATATAATGGGAGAGAATGAAGGACAAAAGGCAAGCAAGATATTCTTACATGGTATCAGCCAAACCCTAACCCTAAAACACCTAAGCCGCCGTCGTCGGCCTTCTCTTCCACCGCCTCCCTCCTCTTTCTCCTTCTCTATGTCAATCTCATCTCCATCTTCTTCATCCCTCTTTTCAATGGCTTCTCAACCAAAATTCCATTCCACTCTTGCGGTTAACAACATCAAGAATTTCAATCCTATAACTCTTGAACTGGAAAAAGTTCAGTACTCATCATGGGCGGAATTGTTTAAGATTCATTGTCGTGTGTACCAAGTCATCGATCATATCATCCTTCCTAAACCCAAGCCAACTGAGAAAACCATGGATAAACATGATGTTTTTTATGAAGAACTTTGGTCATGACTGGATGCGATTGTTCTACAATGGATCTACGACGTAATCTCGAACGATCTCTTGCATACAATCATCGAATCCGACGCTACTGCACAACAAACATGGGAGAGATTAGAAAGAATTTTTCGTGTCAACAAGACCCAACATGTCTTATACTTATGAAAATCAATTTAAGGACATTCAATAGGATGATTTTCCTAATGCATCAGCTTATTGTCAAGAACTTAAAATGATTGTCGATCAACTCTCCAACGTAGGTGCACCGGTCACAAATCAAAGGTTGGTCATGCAACTAATTGTGGGTTTAAATGAAAGTTATGATGGTGTTGCTATAATTCTCCAACAAAGCACTATGTTACCTCCGTTGTATGAGGTCCGTTCGAGAATTATCCTTGAAGAAACCCTAAAATCCAAGCGGGCAGCGGCTACCGCTAGCACCATCGACACTTCCCTCCTTACCACCGACGGCTCACGTGATGGTGCAAGGACTTCATGTTCCGGTAAGCAAACCCGACACCACAATGGTCCGAAATGCAGTCAACATGTCACAAATAATAATAAGGGCAAGAACTATGGCAAAAGCCGTGGTGGCCGTGGTGGAAACAACCACAATGGCGGCGGGGAACAACACCGGCAGTCCGGCGATGCAAATAATGAGATATAACATCCCGTATCACGCCCTCTTTTGGGCCATGGCATATTTGAATCGCTACGACATATGTAAATATGTAACATCCCGTACTTTCGGGCCATGATTTGTTGGAGGATTTTTGATCATATTCACGTACGCAAATGAAGAGCTTAGTATATAAAAGGATGTAGTCCCAAAATAATTTAGGACTTAAGAAGTGTGATGACGGGAATTGAAAATAATATTTGGTGTGTGTCAAAAGAGGTTACGGACTAGTGCTATATCGCATGATTATGGCACTGAGTATATGAAGTGTGTTAAAGGTGATTTTTATTTAGGTGAATTAAGATCAAGAATTAATTTTGTGTGTTATTTAAATTTGGAGTGTAGTGAAGGAAAAAAAAAAAAAAGAATTCACTAAAGACAAAAATGGGAGCTTACCTATTAGTGGAAACACCCTTCCCACGTGTATGTATAATGTGGAATGAGGAAATGACTCACTCAAATTGTAAGGACACTCTGCTTGTTATATATATAGGAGGTGTACGATTTATATATATACTATGGAAGAGGAGTGGACCCCACTGTCCAAAGGGGTGAATTATCTTGATATATATGTATCACTTGGATTAAAAAAAGTTTCTCTTAGGTAATGGAGAGGCAACAACCAAAGTGTGTACAGTTTTCGAATGATAAAGACAAGTCCTTAAATTTGATAAAGAGAGTTATCCAGAACTAGCTAGTGTTTGGTTTTGTTTGGAAATGGCTGGATTCAGAGGGTTTAATTCTTCTTGAAATTGATTCTAGGTTTCTAAATATATGATAATTTTGTATTCCATTTCATGAATTTGCTCTATTCTTGTAAGTTCGGGCAAAGCGAACTGGTTCTATCATTGGTTAAGATTAATCTTATAAGGGACAGTTAATTCGTTGTAGTTTTTGAAGCACCGTTAATCGAGGTATGTTAAGAAAAAATATTTCTTTCTTTTGGCATTTTCCAAGTACGAAACTTAAACGTAATATTGTCCCATAAATGATTCTACTCTTAGTAGTTAAGAATGTTCATGTTATTCATTCCTATTATCAAAGCATGTCTAAATATGTTCCTAAATCCTTATTGAGGTACATGGAAAAGATGTTAATATTCATAATGTTAATCGGAGATGAAGCAATATTACGTCACTCCGATAAACCCAGAATGTTTTATTATCGTTCATGCATTTTTATTCATGTATTACCCTGGACCCACATGTGTTATATACACTACTATATGGTATTCATTATATATATGTAGGGGATGGGAAAAGGGATACGATGTTATATACGCACACCACCTGATCAACTGGTATATGAGGATGATTATGCCCACAGAGGCCGAAATGATATAATGGAAGATGGCGTTATATACGCATGTATATATGTATGACCGCATTTTGCATGATATTTAGGCAAATTATGGCCCTCAGAGGCATTCTGCACAGACATGATACTTATGCATATTATGGCCCTCAGAGGCATTGATACTTATGCATATTATGGCCCTCAGAGGCATTCTCTACTGGTTGGTTGTTTCTTGTCTCATGTTACTTCCAGGTCTCTATTATGCTATTTTTCATGTCTGACATACTCGGTACATTATTCGTACTGACGTTCATTTTTTATGGGGACGCTGCGTTTCATGCCCGCAGGCTCAAGTGAAGAGGGTGACGGTTCGTACTAGTAGGTTGTTGGTTCAGCTGATATTGGAGCACTCTATTTGTTTCAGAGTTGCATTCTAGTCGTGGTACGATATTTTAGTTATGCGTTGGGGTATGGCGGGGCCCTATCCCGACCTTATGATGTTACGTACTCTTTAGAGGCTTGTAGACAGTTGTCCTGTGTATAGTAGTCGTGTATGGTCTTGTCGACCTTGGTATGTTTATGTATATATGATTCGTGGTACTCGGCAAGGCCCGGGTGCCCATGACAACATTTTTTTGCCCTACTGTTTGTGAATCTTGTATTTTTGGGTAACATGTTAAATTGTCGTTTTATTCATCATCTTCTAGCACTTTGATGCCTTTTGATATCATACATAGATGATTTATGGACTTCTCTTATTTTAAGCACGGCAAGGCATTGATATTACATCCTATTTTTTGGATGACTATTCCAATATCCTGTGGACCTTTTCTATTGGCAACAAATCTCAAGTTTATTCTATTTTCACATATTTTAGTGCTTTCATCAAAACTCAATTTGAAAAGACAATAAAATATTTTTAATGTGAAAATGGGAGGGAATTCAATAATGAACCATTCAAAACTTTTTGCAACAAAAATGGCCTTGTTTTTTATTTTTCATGCCCCCACACCTCTCCACAAAATGACAAAGCCGAACGTAAAATAAGAACCATAAATAACTTGGTACATACCCTTCTTGCTCATGCTTCTATGCATCCCTCATTTTGTCATCACGCTCTATCCATGACAACATATCTTTTGAACATTCTCCCAATCAAGTCTCTCCAACACAAGTCCCCGACTCAAATTCTCTACTTTCGGGATCCTTCCTACAAGTACTTATGCACTTTTGGGTGCTTATGCTACCCCCTTCATCCTTCCACCAAAATCAACAAACTTCAACCTCATTCTAACCCGTGTGTGTTCCTGGGTTACCCGTCTAATAATCGAGGTTATAACTATTACAATTTGTCAAGCCGAAAAATAATTATTTCTAGACAAGTCATATTCGACGAGTCCCACTTCCCATTTGCAAAGCTGCATTCCCCATTTTCAGATTCTTACACCTTCTTAAATAGTGGCTTAAATCCTCTTTTGGTTCATCATCTGCAAAATCAAACCCTACCATTACCACTGCCACAAACGGAACATGTCACACTCGGGCCCATCACTGTCATCTCGCATCTTCCAAGCCCACAACAGAATCATCCGACACTAGTATATCCCCCCACAACACCTTTATGGACTATGGAAACTCGTTCTATGCACGGTATCGTCCAACCAAAATTGTAATTCAACTTTTCAACCTCCGTTGCCCCCTCACCTCTTCCTTACAACCCGAAAAATGCTTTATCCGATCCAAATTAGAAAGCTGCCATGTTAGACGAATATAATGCTCTTATTGATAATAAGATGTGGGATCTCGTACCCCGTCCCCCTAATGTTAATGTTATTCATTCTATGTAGATTTTTAGGCATACAAAGAAATCTGACGGTTCTTTTGAGAGGCATAAGGCCCGTCTTGTAGGTTATGGCAGGTCTCAACAAGTTGGTATGGATTGTGATGAAACTTTCAGTCCAATAGTGAAACCGGCTACGATTCGGACGATTCTTAGCATTGCTTTGTCAAAGTCTTGGCCCATTCATCAGCTTGATATTAAAAATGCATTCTTGGATGGTGCTATAACATTCCGTACTTTTGGGTCACGGTTTGTACCGCTAAGCGTATGGAAAATCGCTAGGCATGTGTAAATAAACCTGAGCATTGGAAAACTTATATTATGTTCACGTATGCTAATAAGAGATTAGTATATAAAAGGATTAAACCCCGAAATAATTTTGGACGTAACAAATATGACGACGGAGATCGAAAATAATTTTGGTGTGTGCATGAAAAGGTTATGGACTAGTGTCATATTAGGAAATTATGACATTGAGTATATGAAAGTCTTATGAGTTATCAGGATTTAAGTGAATTGGAATCACAGAATTAATGGAAGACATGGAGAATTATGGAAATGTAGTAAAGATTAAAGAATTTAGTAAGAGGCATATTTGGGTATGTACGAGGGGATATCACTATCCAGGTGGCATTATGAGGAATATTGGTGGATGACTAACCTGTAGTAATAGTTTTATGTAGTACACGTGTAAAAGAGTAGAAACAACATGCATGACTACTATTTGTATATAATGAAGCCTATTAGTTTCATTTGAAACTTTTAACGTGAATGGTGTACCAATATGGCACATAAGTACATATGATGTAGCAGCAACGTTCCCACCCTCTCTCATTTTTACCAAATAAATTCTATTGCTTTCGACAAAACATATATACCAAGTTCAATGAGTTGAGAAAACACAAAGAACGAGATAAAGATCATACCCACGTGGTTTTCTCCGGATAATAGCAAAACAAAGGTATGTTAAGATAAATTATTTCTTTCTTTTGGCATGTTCCACGTAACAAAATAAAATCATGATATTGCTCCATAATTTATTCTGCTCCTAGTAGTTAAGAATATTCGTGTTATTGATTCATATGCTAAAAGCATGTCTAAATATGTTTCTAAGTCCTTACTGAGGCATACGGAAAATGTGTTGATATTCATAGTGATAGCCAAAGGTGCAAGGATAGTATGTCACTCGGGTATTTTATTGTGATTCATGTATTTTTATTTCCATTGCATTCATACATTATCCTGGACCACTTGTGCTATGCACACTACTATATGGTAAATATTATATATATAAATGTACGGGGAATGGGAAAAGGGAAAGGCATTATATGCGCACACCACCTGCAGCTGATACAGACTATCACAAAAGAGCCCGAAGAGGCCAATATGATGTGATGATGTGATGATGTGATGCCCTTGTGTGGCGATATAACCTGATGCCCACAGTATACTGCATTAGCATTATGCATACATTCATTAACCATTATATGATATGATGCCCACAGAGGCTGTTATGGTAAGGAAGATGCCAGATGAGGCTGATGTATATGGAAACTGCATTGTGCATAACATTTAGACATATGTATTAGGGCCCTCAGAGGCATTTACTGCTGGTCAACTATTTCTATTTCAGTTGTTGTATATCCCTGTTATGCTATTATTCATGCCTGACATACTCAGTACATCAGTCGTACTGACGTCCCTTTTGTCGGGGGACAATGCGTTTCATGCCCGCAGGTTTAATCATGGAAGGTGACGGTTCACGTTAGTTGACTTCGGGTTCAGCCGATTTTTGGAACACTCCCCTTGTTCGGAGTGTTGGTCTAATTTTGGTACGATACTTTTGCTTGTATATATGGGTATGGCGGGGCCCTATCCCGACCTTTGATGTTGCTACTCCTGGAGGCTTGTAGACAGGTGTCTTATGGATAGTGGTCTTGTATGGCCTTGTCGGCTTTGGTATGGGTATGTGTATATATAAGATGGTTACCTGATTTTCATAATTTTCTTTCGGCTTAGTCCGTAATTAATTACGATTGGATATTAAATATACAAATAGCGGTACCCGGTGTGTGGGATCCGGGTGCCCATCGCGGCCTTCCGATTTGGGTCGTGACAAACTTGGTATCAGAGCATGTCTGTCCTAGGGAGTCTACAAGTCGTGTCTAGTACATTGTTGTTTATGGGTATGTTGTGCACCATACTTATAAACAGGAGGCTGCCTGACATTTATGAATGGTTTCCATTCTTTCATATCATAGATCGTGCTATAGAGCTGAGTAATAAGTATTTTAGTCCTAATCCATTTCGTATTTATAATTCTAGCAATGCCTACAACAAGGATGAAGTTCAAGAGTATAAGGGAATTAAATACGGCTGTGGGCGAAGGTACCGGCCGATTGCCACCCATTAGTGAGGGCCAGAGTGAGACCCTCATTACGACTCATTCGTATGGTTCTCCCGGTACATCACCATCAGAGAAGATTAGCGGAACTGCAGCACCTCTAGTTCCTCCCATGATACTCCATACTGATATCTTGATATGAGTTGTGCGGTTCAGTTATTGACACGATTGGTGGCCGCTCAGGCCCAACGTCATGTTTCCAGCCCTTCTAATTGAGCTGCTAGCGCAAGAGCTCAGGATTTCATCAATATATACCCTCCGGTATTCACAGAAACAGACTTGAACGCGACCCGCATAATTTTCTGGATCAGGTACAATGCACTTTGCGGGTGATGGATGCTACCAATACCGAGTCGGTAAAGTTTTCTTTGTATAGACTGTGGGATGTCGCAGTAACCTGGTATGATACTTGGGAGCAATCCAGGGGACCTCGTGCTTCACCGGCTGTATGGAGAGAATTTTCAGAGGCCTTTTTACAACATTTTTTGCCAGTCGAAGTTCGACGGGCCAGGTAGGACAGGTTCCTACGTCTTGAGCAGGGTGACCTGAGTGTTAAAGAATATAGTTTGCAATTTAATTCATTGGCCCGATATGCTTCTACGATTGTAGCAGAGATGAGTGATCGGGTACATAGGTTTGTTACCGGCTTGGGGCCGCACTTGATTAATAACTGTACTACGGCTTCTTTGAATCCGAGTATGGATATCACTCACATTCAGGCTTATGCACAAAACTTGAAAGGTCGTTAAAAGCAACAGCGGGAAGATCGAGAACGTGATAAGGGCCAGCATAAGAGGGACCGATCCATTAGTGACGTAGGATATTTCGGAGCTGAGCCCATGCCACAGCCTTATGAACACCCATTCTACCTGGTGGCCAACACATCATTACCATCTACAGGGTTGAGGGCTGATCGGTTTGTTCAATCGGGACCAGGTCAGAATTCACAAGCATCAGGGCCTTATTATAGAAGGGATGCTATCCAGATGAGACCGTTATTGGCTTGATGCAGGCAGTGTGGTAGGACCCATACAGGGTCGAGCCAGCAGGGAGTGAGGGTGTGTTACTCTTATGGTGAACCTGGTCATTTTATGCGGGATTGTCCGACAGGAGGCGAAGGTGTTAGAGTTCAGCCGGTCGAATCTGCAACAGCTTCATCTCGGTCAGTACGCCCATCAGGGCAGAGTCATCACACATTATCCGGTCAATGTAGAGGTAGGGGTAGAGCAACAAATTTCAGTGGGGGACAAAACCGTATTTAGGCATTGGTGGGACGACGGGATCGGAAATCCTCACTTGATGTCGTTGAAGGTACGTTATCGATCTTTTTACATAATATGGATGTGTTGTAAATACAGACCTATTGAGATTGTGCAATATTAGTTTGTAGCCATTGGACCCTAGCGGATTTGGTGGAACTAAGAACAGTTGTATTTATGGGCTACGTAACGGGGATTGGATACGTACCCTAACATTCAAAGACGGATGTTTCTAAGGGGGGAAGGATGTAACATCCTGTACTTTTGGGTCACGGTTTGAACCGCTAGGCGTATGCAAAATCGCTAGGCATGTGTAAATAAACCCGAGCATTGGAAAACTTATATTATGTTCACGTATGATAATAAGAGATTAGTATATAAAAGGATTAAACCCCGAAATAATTTTGGACGTAACAAATATGACGACGGGGATCGAAAATAAATTTGGTGTGTGCATGAAGAGGTTATGGACTAGTGTCATATTAGGAAATTATGACATTGAGTATATGAAAGTCTTATGAGTTATCAGGATTTAAGTGAATTGAAATCACGGAATTAATGGAAGACATGGAGAATTATGGAAATGTAGTAAAGACTAAAGAATTTAGTAAGAGGCATATTTGGGTATGTACGAGGGGATATCACTATCCAGGTGGCATTATGAGGAATATTGGTGGATGACTAACCTGTAGTAATAGTTTTATGTAGTACACGTGTAAAAGAGTAGAAACAACATGCATGACTACTATTTGTATATAATGAAGCCTATTAGTTTCATTTGAAACTTTTAACGTGAATGGTGTACCAATATGGCATATAAGTACATATGATGTAGCAGCAACGTTCCCACCCTCTCTCATTTTTATCAAATAAATTCTATTGCTTTCGACAAAACATACATACCAAGTTCAATGAGTTGAGAAAACACAAAGAACGAGATAAAGATCATACCCACGTGGTTTTCTCCGGATAATAGCAAAACAAAGGTATGTTAAGACAAATTATTTCTTTCTTTTGGCATGTTCCACGTAACAAAATAAAATCGTGATATTGCTCCATAATTTATTCTGCTCCTAGTAGTTAAGAATATTCGTGTTATTGATTTCTATGCTAAAAACATGTCTAAATATGTTTCTAAGTCCTTACTGAGGCATACGGAAAATGTGTTGATATTCATAGTGTTAGCCAAAGGTGCAAGGATATTATGTCACTCGGGGTATTTTATTGTGATTCATGCATTTTTATTTGCATTGCATTCATACATTATCCTGGACCACTTGTGCTATGCACACTACTATATGGTAAATATTATATATATATGTACGGGGAATGGGAAAAGGGAAAGGTATTATATACGCACACCACCTGCAGCTGGTATAGACTATCACAAAAGAGCCCGAAGAGGCCAATATGATGTGATGATGTGATGCCCTTGTGTGGCGATATAACCTAATGCCCATAGAGGCGGTTATGGGAGGATTTCTGTGTGGACATTAGTATACTGCATTTGCATTATGCATACATTCATTAACCATTACATGGTATGATGCCCACAGAGGCTGTTATGGTAAGTAAGATGCTAGATGAGGCTGATGTATATGGAAACTGCATTGTGCATAACATTTAGGCATATGTATTAGGGCCCTCAGAGGCATTTACTGCTGGTCAGCTATTTCTATTTCAGTTGTTGTATATCCCTATTATGCTATTATTCATGCCTGACATACTCAGTACATCAGTCATACTGACGTCCCTTTTGTCGAGGGACGCTGCGTTTCATACCCGCAGGTTTAATCAAGGAAGGTGACAGTTCACGTTAGTTGACTTCGGGTTCAACTGATTTTTGGAGCACTCCCCTTGTTCGGAGTGTTGGTCTAATTTTGGTACGATACTTTTGCTTGTATATATGGGTATGGTGGGGCCCTGTCCCGACCTTTGATGTTGCTACTCCTGGAGGCTTGTAAACAGGTGTCCTATGGATAGTGGTCTTATATGGCCTTGTCGGCCTTGGTATGATTATGTGTATATATAAGATGGTTACCTGATTTTCATAATTTTCTTTCGGCTTAGTCCGTAATTAATTATGATTGGATGTTAAATACACGAATAGCGGTACCCGGCGTGTGGGATCCGGGTGCCCGTCGCTGCCCTCCGGTTTGGGTCGTGACAAATTTGGTATCAGAGCATGTTTGTCCTAGGGAGTCTAAAAGCCGTGTCTAGTACATTGTTGTTTATGGGTATGTTGTGCACCATACTTATAAATAGGAGGCTGCCTGACATTTATGAATGGTTTGCATTCTTTCATATCATAGATCGTGCTATAGAGCTGAGTCATAAGTATTTCATTCCTAATCCATTTCATATTTATAATTCCAGCAATGCCTACAACAAGGAAGAAGTTCAAGAGTATAAGGGAATTGAATACGGCTGCGGGCGAATGTACCAACCGATTGCCATCCATTAGCGAGGGCCAGAGTGAGACCCTCGGTACGACTCCTTTGTATGGTTCTTTCGGTACATCACCATCAGAGGAGATTAGCGGAACTGCAGCACCTCTAGTTCCTCCCCGTGATACTCCATACTGATATCTTGATATGCGGAGTGCGGTTCAGTTATTGACACGATTGGTGGCCGCTCAGGCCCAACGTCAGGTTTCCAGTCCTTCTAATAGAGCTTCTAGCGCAAGAGCTCAGGATTTCAACAATCTAGACCCTCCGGTATTCACAGGAACAGACTTGAACGCCGACCCGCAGAATTTTCTGGATCAGGTACAACGCACTTTGCGGGTGATGGATTCTACCAATATCGAGTTGGTAAAGTTTGCTTTGTATAGACTGCGGGATGTCGCAGTAACCTGGTATGATACATGGGAGCAATCCAGGGGACCTCGTGCTTCACCGGCTGTATGGAGAGAATTTTCAGAGGCCTTTTTACAACATTTTTTGCCAGTCGAAGTTCGACAGGCCTAGTAGGACAGGTTCCTATGTCTTGAGCAGGGTGACCTGAGTGTTCAAGAATATAGTTTGCAATTTAATTCATTGGCCCGATATGCTTCTACGATTGTAGCAGAGATGAGTGATCGGGTACATAAGTTTGTTACCGGCTTGGGGCCGCACTTGATTAATAAGTGTACTACGGCTTCTTTGAATCCGAGTATGGATATCGCTCGCATTCAGGTTTATGCACAGAACTTGGAAGGTCGTAAGAAGCAACAGCGGAAAGATCGAGAACGTGATAAGGGCCAGCATAAGAGGGCCTGATCCATTGGTGACGTAGGAGATTTCAGAGATGAGCCTATGCCACAGCCTTATGAATGCCCATTCTACCTGGTAGCCAACACATCATTACCGTCTATAGGGTCGAGGGATGATCGGTTTGTTCAATCGGGACCAGGTCAGAATTCACAAGCGTCAGGGCCTTATTATAGAAGGGATGTTATCCAGATGAGACCGCCATTTGCTTGATGTGGGCAGTGTGGTAGGACCCATACAGGGTCGAGCCAGTAGGGAGTGAGGGTGTGTTACTCTTGTGGTGAACATGGTCATTTTATGCGGGATTGTCCGACCGGAGACGAAGGTGTTAGAGTTCAGCCGGTCGAATCTGCAGCAGCTTCATCTCGGTCAGTACGCCCATCAGGGCAGAGTCATCACACATTATCCGGTCAAGGTAGAGGTAGGGGTAGAGCAACTAATTTCAGTGGGGAACAAAACTGTATTTAGGCATTGGTGGGACGACGGGATCGGAAATCCTCACTTGATGTCGTTAAAGGTACGTTATCGATCTTTTTACATAATATGGATGTGTTGTAAATACAGACCTATTGAGATTGTGCAATATTAGTTTGTAGCCATTGGACCCTAGCGGATTTGGTGGAACTAAGAACAGTTGTATTTTTGGGCTACGTAACGGGGATTAGATACGTACCCCAACATTCGAGGATGAATGTTTCTAAGGGGGAAGGATGTAATATCCCGTACTTTCGGGTCACGGATTGAACTGCTATGCGTATACAAAATCGCTAGTCATCTGTAAATAAACTCGAGCATTGGAAAACTTATATTATGTTCACGTATGCTAATAAGATATTAGTATATGAAAGGATTAAACTCGGAAATAATTTTGGACGTAACAAATATGACGACGGGGATCGAAAATAAATTTGGTGTGTGCATGAAGAGGTTATGGACTTGTGTCATATTAGAAAATTATGACATTGAGTATATGAAAGTCTTATGAGTTATCAGGATTTAAGTGAATTGGAATCACAGAATTAATGGAAGACATGTAGAATTATGGAAATGTAGTAAAGACTAAAGAATTTAGTAAGAGGGATATTTGGGTATGTACGAAGGGATATCACTATCCAGGTGGAATTATGAGGAATATTGGTGGATGACTAATCTGTGGTAATAGCTTTATGTAGTACATGTGTAAAAGAGTAGAAACAGCATGCATGACTACTATTTGTATAGAATGAAGCCCATTAGTTTCATTTGAAACTTTGAACGTGAATGGTGTAACAATATGGCATATAAGTACATATGATGTAGCAGCAATGTTCCCTCCCTCTCTCATTTTAGCAAATAAATTCTATTGCTTTCGACAAAACATACATACCAAGTTCAATGAGTTAAGAAAACACAAAGAACGAGATAAAGATCATACCCACGTGGTTTTCTCCGGATAATAGCAAAACGAAGGTATGTTAAGACAAATTATTTCTTTCTTTTGGCATGTTCCACGTAACAAAATAAAATCGTGATATTGCTCCATAATTTATTCTGCTCCTAGTAGTTAAGAATATTCGTGTTATTGATTCATATGCTAAAAGCATGTCTAAATAAGTTTCTATGTCCTTACTGAGGCATACGGAAAATGTGTTATTGATTCATATGTTAAAAGCACTGTGTATTTTATTGTGATTCATGCATTTTTATTCATGCATTCATATATTACTGGACCACTTGTGCTATACCACTACTATATGTAAATATTATATATATATGTATGGGAAAAGAGAAAGATGTTATACATTCATTAACCATTATATGGTGATGATGCCGATATAACCCGATGCCCACGAGGCGGTTATGTGAGGATTCTGTTGGACATGGTATACCGTATTTGCATTATGCATACAATTAACCATTAAATGGTATGATGCCCAATGTTATGGTAAGGAAGATGCCCAATGAGGCTGATGTATATGGAAACTGCATTGTGCATAACATTTAGGCATATGTATTAGGGCACTCAGAGACATTTACTGTTGGTCAGCTATTTATGTTTCAGTTGTTGTATATCCCTGTTATGCTATTATTCATGCCTGACATATTCAGTATATCAGTGGTACTGATGTCCCTTTTGTCGGAGAACGCTGCGTTTCATGCCCGCAGGTTCAATCAAGGAAGCTGACGGTTCACGTTAGTTGACATCAGGTTCAACGGATTTTTAGAGCACTCCCCTTGTTCGGAGTGTTGGTCTAATTTTTGTACGGTACTTTTGCTTGTATATATGGGTATGGCGGGGCCCTGTCCCGAACTGTGATGTTGCTACTCCTGGAGGCTTGTAAACATGTGTCCTATGGATAGTGGTCTTGTATGGCCTTGTCGGCCTTGGTATAGGTATGTGTATACATAAGATAGTTACCAGATTTTCATAATTTTCTTTCGACTTAATCCGTAATTATTCACGATTAGATGTTAAATATACGAATGGCGGTACCCGGCGGGTGGGATCCGGGTGTCCGTCTGGCCCTCCGATTTGGGTCGTGACGGGTGCACTTCGTGAAACCGTTTATATGCATCAACCTATGGGATTTAGAGATCCAGTTCATCCAGATTATGCGTGCCATTTGAAGAAATCACTTTATGGACTGAAAAGGCCCCACGTGGATGGTACCAATAGTTTTCTAATTTTGTGTCCTCCATTGGTTTTTCACATAGCAAATCTGATCACTCACTTTTCATCTATAGCAAGGGCAATGACACGACCAATATTCTCTTATATGTTGATGATATCATACTCACTGCCTCTTTTGATGCACTTCGCCAATCTATTATTTCACTCATTGCCTATGAATTTGCTGTGAAGGATTTGGGGCCCATAAGCTATTTTTTGGGCATTGCAATTACAAGACATGCAGGTAGCTTATTTCTTTGTCAGCGAAAGTATGTCGAGGAGATTCTTGAACGCGCCGTCATGACATCTTGTAACCTTGTTGCAACACCAGTTGACACTATAGCCAAGCTTATAAAGACCTCACTCATTATTGCAACCTAGAAGGAGCATTTCAGTATCTCACTTTCACGAGACCAGACATATCATATGCCGTACAACAAATATATTTACGTATGCATGACCCAAAGAATGACCACATGAAGTCTCTCAGACGAATTTTGAGATATGTGCGAGGTACTCTTGATTTTGGCTTGCACCTGTACAAATCCTCAATATCTGATCTCATATCATACACTGATGCTGATTGGGGTGGATGTCCCGACACTCGCCGATCCACCTCGGGTTATTATGTTTTCTCGGCGATAACTTAATTTCTTAGTCTTCTAAACGGCAACCTACCTTGTCTCGATCCAATGCCGAAGCCGAGTACCGAGAAGTCGCAAATGTTGTCTCCGAATCTTGTTGGATACGAAATCTGCTCTTGGAACTTCACTACACAATCCACAAAGCTACAATGGTTTACTGTGATAATGTGAGTGTGATATATCTCTCCGGCAATTCCGTTCAACATCAACGCACTAAATATATGAAATGGATATTCATTTTGTACGTGAGAAAGTCGCTCGTGGTCAGGTCTGTGTCCTTCATGTCCCCTTTCGTTATCAAATTGTTGACATCTTTACTAAAGGACTCTTATGCATACTCTTTGATGATTTTCGAGACAGTCTCAGCGTATGAGAATCTCCCGCTTCAACTGCGGGGGTGTGATAGAATATACACATATTATTACATATCTCTTATATTTGGTTAGTAATATTCTAATTATAATTATTCAAATTAATTACCTAGTTTATAACCTTGACATAAGCATGTACTAATGTATATAATGGGAGAGAATGACTGACAAAAGTCAAGCAAGATATTCTTACATTTAGTAGGAGAAAATTAGTTTAGTAATTAACTTTTGAGCTTATATTTGTACTATTCATTTTGAGAAATATAGTTCTTTGTTTTGCTAACTCACTGCTTCTACGTACCAATAGTATATTTTAAGCAAAGGCAAGGGTCAAGGTTTTCTTTTCATTTTTTCTTTTTGAAAAATGGTTTTCTTTTCCTTTTGAAAATCAAGGTATAAACTATTAGAAAAATAAATAAGGTGTAAAGAAAAAAAGGAGTGCATATGTTAAGGATTGTCAAAAATAAATATATGCTAATATGAATGAAAATATTTTATTTGAAATATCAATAAAGCTTTGAATACTCTCTACAATTCTCCACACAATTTTCTGATATTTTCTGCTATATGAAAATAGATAGTAACATCCCTATTTATAATAGTGCAAAACCATACTAGAAAACTTATTCATATATTATTTTGACTAGAAATCCTATTTAGACATGATTTAAATAAATACAAAATCATAAATAAATTTGGTTTTACGACTATAAATTATTCTTCCAACAGCAAATTGCACACAAACAAAAAACAAAATAATGCAATTTGTGCATATGCCGTAGATAACTGCCCATAACCCCCACTCCCCAAACCAATAGCTTCCTCAAGAACGTGGCGCAGTTCACTTCCTGCACATACTAATAATAAACCAACAAATTATATAAACTTCCTTTCATTCTCGCATATCATATATATACATCCATCTACTTAATTCTTTCTACTCATTATGGCTTCCTCAAGAATGTCGTTCACAGTAAATTTTAGTTCTTATTCCTCTCTTTTTCTTTTATTTTTGTTGCTTACAACATTAATGAAGTGCTCGTTTTCGGAAGCTCGAAATCTTGAAGAAGATGATCAGCTAGGAAGCAGCAAATTGTGTGATGAAATATACGTGGTTGAAGAAGGAGAAACACTTCAAACTATATCCGACAAGTGTGATGATCTTTTTATATTGGAAGAGAATACTCAGATCAATGATGCTGATGATGTTTACCCTGGCCTTGTTCTCAAGATTACCTCTAGGAAGCTACGACTAATGTTTAATTAGTACCCTTCTTCGTTTTATTGTTAATTTCTCCTTAGTTTCAACGTTAGATTTATGCACTGTGTAAAGAATCAGATATTTTTATGTTGTCAATTACTTTCACCTGATGGCGTATAAAAATTTTCATATGTTCCTGTTTTAGCTTGTGCAAGTTTATTAGGATGTTTTCAGAAAATACTTTCCATTATCTGTTCATGCAGTATTTGCAAAGTACTAATAGTATTGCTACAAAATATCGTTTACTGGAAAAACTAAAAGAGAATGACGTTAAAATTGCTGGGGAACTCGTGCTTATCAAAGTACTATAAAGTTCTCTTTTAATTTGATCGTGACAATAAAGCACACATAATGAATGGTGAAAGATTTGACTTATATATAGTAGGATCAAGTTTATAATTAAAAGAACAAAGAGCAGAATAAATATTTGGCGTTCAAAATGAATATAATGGGGGATATCTAGGTGTAGTTGCTGCAAAAATCCACAAAGAGAAACTATAATCCATACTTTTGTTTCTGGTGATTTGGCTAAGAGGATATGGAGTTCATTTGGATTTCCTTGTCATTAATATGGTGTCCAGATGGTGGAGTTCTAAGCCCAAAATATATTACATCAGCTGGTATTGAAGATTGCTCCTATTGTTCTTTGTTGAGAATTATGGAACGCGCGCAATACGTGCTTAAATATATGAAGGTATTAAAATAATTAGTTGCTAATTATGGCATTTTCACAACAGCTAGACAGAGGTAGAAACAATTACACAGAGGCTAATTATGGCTGCCTTGATTGGAATTCAAGGTGCAAAGACAATGCTTATCAAAGGATTAATCTTGAATGTCATGATCCAGAAGTCCAGAATTGTGGACGTTGATGCTGCTGATGTGAATAATGAGTTAGCAGTGCTGGAATATGTTGAAGATATTTACAGTTATTGTAAGATAGCTGAGGTTATTATTTTCCTCTGCATGCGATAAATGAAAGGATGAGAGCTATTCTGGTTGACTGGTACATCAAATATTTGAGCTAAATCAAGAGACTCTTTACATCAACATTAATATCATTGATCGTTACCTAGCTGTGACGACTACATCAAGGAGGGAATTGCAGTTAGTAGGCATAAGTGCTATGCTCATTACCTCCAAATATGAAGAAATTGGGGTTTGATGTAGTCAGGTGAATGACTTTGTGTTCTGGCAATTCTTGGCCAATTGGAATGGTACTTAACAGTTCCAACGCCTTATGTGCTTCATCAAAGCTGCTGTTTCTGATGCACAAGTGAGTGTCACTGACCTGAGATTTTACAATTGTGTGTGCCAGTTTTTGGTACTGAACCTCAAAAATTACCTATTTGACCATGAAATTATTGGAAATTTGCCTTTGGTGGGAGTTGCGTCCAACCATCTTTAATGACTTAAACACTAGAGTTCCGCATGTTGGAGACTTTGATTCTTCACACGTGCATAATCTACTAAGTAAGTAGATGACTGTAGGGCCAAGGATCGTCAAATTTCGTTGAGAAATGAAAGAGATATTGGTCCACAAAGTGAGGTGTTTGAAGCATGAAAATGTGGTATAGACCAATCCTCCTTCATCGGTGGGGGAAGGAAGATTTGTTTAGTTTATAAGTCTCAAAATTGGCTTGGGGTTTGGGACCCCAAGGGGTAACCCATGTGTTTGAAGGAGGGAAGACCTAGATGTGCTTTGGTTCGAGGCTAAGCCCACACGCGCGCCGCCGCCCGCCTGTCCAGTTCGGGCCACGGGCTTCTTCTGATACTTTCTTTTTTCACCTAAATTGCTTCATATTTACAGTTTGGTCCCTGAAGTTTCAAAAAAGATGAAATTGGACAGAGAACTTGTGCTTTTGCTGTTGGTTTTGGAACGTTAACCTCCATTATTATGCACATCAATTCAGTCATTACTTGGCTGAATAACTCTCACTAATGGTCTAATCCGTTGCACATTAATTGAGTCATTCATTTGGCTGAATTACTACCTCTCTAATTGCCATTACTTGGCCAGTAGCAGCAATTATGTGGGCAGTTCATAAGTCCACTCCTTGAACTATATAATGAAGCCTTTGCTCAATTGTTGAGACTACAGAACACACAAACGGAAAAAACAGAATTCTTCTTCCTACATTCAGCATCATTTCATTACTCAAAGTTCTTCAAAGTAACACTTGAGTTTTCTTTGCTCATTTGTTGAGTTGTTGTTTTATCTTGGGAGACTATTGTCCAGAACGTAGAAAAGATATATACGGGGCAATCTTGTCTTAAATGAAAGATAGAATAATTTCCCTTGGGGATTCCTTTCATTATTCACAATATATATAGTTGTACAAAGGTTGATTCCTAATATGGTACGAATCCTAACTTACCTTACAAAGGTTGATTCCTAATATAATTAGAATCCTAAGTTACCTTAAATATACATCTATCATAATTACAAAATATACAGGGAATATTCGGAGAATATTCGCTAATACTACCCCTCAGACGGAGCGGGAGGAGGCCGAATGCTAAGGCTGGATCGGAAGTCGGTGAAGAGCTGTCGCGGTAGTCCCTTTGTGAAGATGTCTGCATACTGATAAGAGGAAGGTACGTGTAATATTTTGACCTGACCACGGGCAACCTTCTCTCGCACAAAGTGGATATCCATCTCAATATGTTTAGTCCGCTGATGTTGGACCGGATTATGAGACATATGGATGGCAGATATGTTGTCACAATAGACTATAGACGCCTTGTGGAGTGGACACTGGAGTTCCAAAAGAAGATTTCGGAGCCAACAGATCTCAGCAACTACGTTAGCAACACCGCGATATTCTGCTTCAGCACTCGAACGAGAAAGTGTTGTCTGCCGCTTGGCGGACCATGAGATAAGATTATCCCCAAGAAATACACAAGTACCCTGAGGTGGAGCGACGTGTGTCGGGGCATCCTGCCCAATCTGCATTCGTGTAGGCAAGTAGCTTGGTTGGGGCAGAGGGGTATAGATGTAATCCGAAGTCTAGTGTGCCCTTAACGTATCTGATAATACGTTTGAGGGCGGAAAAATGGGACTCTCGGGGGTCGTGCATGAATAGACACACCTGCTGAACGGCATATGCAATATCAGGCCTAGTGAATGTAAGATACTGAAGAGCACCTGGTAGACTCCGATATAGAGTGGGATCAGAAACTGGCGCACCGTCATTAACACTAAGCTTGGATTTTGAGTCCACCGGAGTTGGCATAATTTTACAATTTGCCATCTTGGCCCCGTACACTATCTCTTCGCATACTTACGCCGACACGGGAACATAGTGGTGCGAGATCTTGTCACCGATATACCCAAAAAATAACTTAGCTTGCCCAAGTCAGTCATAGCAAATTCAGTTTTGAGTAGATCAATGATTTCATTCTTCAACCCGTCAGATGAGGCAGTAAGAACAATGTCATCGACATATAATAGCAAATATGCAGTGCTGCTACCTCGGTGAAAAGTGAAGAGAGATGTATCACACCTGCTACATACAAAACCAATTTGCAGAAGATACCTGGCGAACCGATCATACCAAGCACGGGGTGCCTATTTCAATCCATACAATGACTTTTTGAGACGACACACAAACTGCGGAGCTGCCGGATGAACAAAGCCAGGAGGCTGATGCATGTACACAGTCTCTTTCAAATCCCCATGAAGAAACCCTTTCTTGACATCAAGCTGATGAATCGGCCAATGCATGCCCATAGCAATACTGAGAACAGTCCGAATAGTGGCCGGTTTAACAACCGGACTCAATGTCTCACCACAATCAATACCCTCCTCGTGCTGATTAGTGCCATTGGCAACTAGTCTTGCCTTATACCTCTCTAAGTCACCACTTGTCTCGAACTTGTGACGAAATAGCCACATACACCGGATAACATTCACACCAAACTGGTCTAGGTACCAAATCCCAAGTGTTCGCTTGGTTAAAGCGTTAAATTCCTCGCACATGGCCGCATTCCAATTTGGGTCCAGTTTTGCTAGTTTTGGATTTTTTGGAATGGGTGATAAGGTTTGTGTGGAGAGATTGAATTGAACCTTGGGTTTGAAGATCCCGTGTTGTGCACGAGTCTCCATGCGATGTGAGGGCGGTGGTGGTAGGTCGGGGGCGTGAGGTTCTTTGGTCCACCGGTTTGGACCGAGGTGGCGGCAGATTCGGATGGGCTGTTTTATGTGTTCTTTGGTTGGCCCGGAAACCTGCGGACTGTTGGATCGGTTCTTTGGAGTGCGGGGGCGCGTGTGTCGCTGGTGGTGCATGTGACTCGACTGGGGGCTGTAGGGGTGAGCAGAGAGCTGGCGGGGTGGTGCCGGATAGTGGCGAGACTGTCGGAATAGTGGGCTACTATTGGTATAGATTTTGGATGACCGGGGACAGACTTGGTTCATCAAGAAATATGTAATCGGTGGTCTGAAATTTCCGGAGATTTGAAAAAGAAAAGGTTGTCTCGTCAAATATGACGTGACGGGAGATGATGATTTTGCGAGTAGCAATGTCATAGCACAAGTAGCCCCGATGATTAGGAGATAGACCAAGGAAGACACATGGAAGAGTGTGAGGGGCAAGTTTGTGGGGTGCAGTGGAGGCTATGTTGGGGTAGCATAAGCATCCAAAAATACGTAGGTGATCATATGATGGCTGCCTACGGTATAAGATTTCTGTAGGGGTTTTGTTTTGAGTGTGCTAGTTGGTAAAATATTTAGAAGGGATTCTACCATTTTGACAAAGATAGACCCAAAAAGGCGGTGGTAGGCGGACATGAAATGAAGTGTGCGGACCATGTTATTGATGGTACGTATAATTCTTTCAGCCTTTCCATTTTGGGAAGAAGTATAGGGACAAGAAAAACGGAAAACCATGCCTTGTTTAGAATAGAAATTGTGAAATGCCGAGTTATTAAATTCACGTCCATTATCACATTGGAATGATTTAATATGTTTTTCAAATTGTGTCTTAATGAATTTTTGAAACTCGAAGAATTTTACAAAAACTTCAGATTTGAATTTCAGTGGGTAAATCCAGACAAAATGTGAAAAATCATTCAAGAATACTAGATAGAATTTATGGCACAAAGAGCTAGCAATCAGAGATGTCCACAAATCAGCATAAACAATATCAAATGGAGAAAAAGTAACACTGTTTGATGACATAAAGGGAATACGAGTATGTTTGCCTAGTGGACACGAAAAACAATGTTGGGCAATTTTCCCATTATTACATTGAATACGCTTAGAAGTCCTAAGAAAAGTAAAAACTGGGTCTCCGGGGTGTCCGAGTTTGTTGTGCCAAGTTGAGGGAGAGATCGCCGCAAGGGATAGAGGTGCTTGCAGTCTGATAGCGGAAGATTGAGTGAATGGGTAGAGGTCTCCCATACTATTGCAGCGTGTAAGAATTTTCCCCGTATTGAGTTCTTTCACAGAAAAACCAAAAGGGTCAAATTCGACAGACACAAAATTATTGCTAGTGAATTTTATAACAGAGATTAAGTTTTTAATGATGTTAGGTGTGTATAGGACGTGGTTTAGGGATAAAGGTGGGTGTGGATGTTTGGTGTGTGTGTTACCGTAACCTTCAATTGAAATGCGATGACTATTGCCTACAGTAATAAATTGAGGACACTTTAACCGACGTAGTTGAGATAGGTTACCTGACGACCGGGTGAGGTGAGATGTGGATCCGGTGTCCATGTAACAATTTTCGTCGGGCTGTTGAAGGTTCACGGTGGTGTAGGCCTCGGCCCAAAGTAGTCGGGGCTAGGATGTTGTCTTGTTGATCGCGCCGCTTTGGACCGTGCCGGTGGGCTCGCCTGCCGCGCCGCTGGTTGGCTCTGCTGGTGGCCGGGGCGAGGCCCAAGAGGCCGATCGACCACGGCCGCCGGAACCGGGCCCCCGCATTTCGGTGTTGTTGCTTTGCGATTGCCGCCGCTGGTTCCGGATTCGCCGGCCTGGCTCGCCGCTTGGTTGCGTTGGCCCTTTCCGCGGCCCTTGCCTTTGATGTTGCGACCTCTCGCCGCCACGACCTCCGCCACCGGCTCGCTCTTTGCGCTCGGGCTGGACTCGCGCCGTGCTGCTGGCCGCAGGCGTTGTCATCCCGTCAACGATTAAGGCCTTTTGATTGTGTTCCTCTTGTTTAGCACGTCTAGTTTCTTCCAACAATAGTTGTGAGCGTGCCTTGTTGAAACTTGGGAGAGGGTCGGCTTGTTGAATCATGGTTGCGAGTGTGTCATATTCACCTTTTGGTAAACCCGCAACAAGTTGAAGCACCATCTTGGTTTCTGAAACAGAAGTCCCGACGTTGGATAGTTGATCGGTTATGAGTTTCAGTTGCTTACAATATTCGGACATGTTGTTAAAATTCTCGAGGCGGGTATTATTGAATTGCTCTTCCAAATATACGGTCCGAGTATTTTTATTGTCCTAAAAGATTTCTTCTAGCCGGACCCAAAGTTCACGTGCCGTAGCACCTGTTTTCATGATAGTGCACAACAGGTCTTTGGAGATGGTGCCGTAGATCCATTGTTTGACAATGGCGTCAAGACGACGCTAGATTGAGTCTGTAACATCGGTGGGACGAGGAACAGATTCGTCAATATGATCGAGCACGTTGTATGGACATGCATGAATGTAGAATAGTTTCATCCACATGGAATATTGACAGTCTTCTTGGTCAAGAATTATAGGGATAAAATTCTTGATGTTGTTAACGGCAAATACCGGATGAAAAGAAGATACTGAACGTTGAGAGGGGTTGTCAAGTGTGCCAGTGGATGAACCGGAATTTGTGGGGGAAGACATGGTTGCCGCCTGCCGAGGGAAGGGAATTTTCTGGTTTGGCCGAGAAAGGGAGGAAGAAACCAGATTTTTTTTTTATCTGTGAAATCAGAAAAAAAAAATGCTGATTTCGGCCAAGAATAAGGAAGAGAAGGGATTTAGGTTTTAGGCTCTTGATACCATGAAAGATAGAATAATTTCCCTTGGGGATTCCTTTCATTATTCACAATATATATAGTTGTACAAAGGTTGATTTCTAATATGGTACGAATTCTAACTTACCTTACAAAGGTTGATTCCTAATATAATTAGAATCCTAAGTTACCTTAAATATACATCTATCATAATTACAAAATATACAGGGAATATTCGGAGAATATTTGCTATTATTAAAGACAGAGTGTCATCACTCGACCCAGCAAATCAAAGTGCTTGTTTTCAGTTTATTGAAATTTCAGTTGTTGTAATTTCATTTTGTTTTAATACTTAGCAGTTACTCATTTAACAACCTTTGTAATCAACAGAAATTGACCAAAGATATTCGTTTTTTAACAGACGGAAAACATAGTTTATGTCCTGGCTGAGCTGGGGTTGATGAATTATGCTACTAATATCTACTGCCCATCGATGATTGCTGCCTCAGCAGTTTATGCAGCATAACACGACGCTGCATTGCAGTCCTTTTTGGAGTGATACACTAAAATTGCATACTGGTTTCACAGTCTCAGCTAAGAATATGTAAATGTCCACTCTTAGTACCCGAGGGTTGTGAAATTATAAGCCTCCTTCTGTGTTTTATCATATACATAGAGGTCACTGTTAAACAGAGCAATATACATGTGATATACACTGAATATATATCACATGTATATTCTTTGAAGAAAGCGACAAACGAAGGGCGAGTCCAGAGGAGCAGTTGGGCCTCTCGAAGCGGGCCCAACTCGTGAATAAGGCACGAGTGCGATCCCAGCCAGTTGGGCCTCCAGTTCGTGGTCCAACACGTCCAGCCCATGGACGAATTTAGGACAGAAAATCAGTGGCCAAATCAGTGGCCAAACCTTGTATATTAAGGAAAGTATATTAAGTGTATATTGTAGTATATTTAGAATAGGATATACACTTACCATATTGTATAGTTAGAATTATGGTAGAAGAAGGATTTAGAAGTAGAATAGGAAAAGGATTTTCCTATTATGGAAATATGTAACTTGTATATATAGCCTTTCAATTAATCAAAATAATCAAGGGGATTATTTCTTTCATGGTATCAAGAGACTAGGTCTACACAAAAGTTTCTTCTCTCAACTTTTCTTGTGGCCGAGAACCCCCCCCTCGGGTTTTCTCTCTAAAAAATTTTGTCTTCCGCTCTCAAAAACCTCTCTTAAATTTAACCTCCTTCCTTGTTCTTTCAAATATGTCTAAGAACAATTTTTACCCTGCCCTCACGGTTTTCAATATCAAGCTCAGTGTCCCTATTGTCCTTGAGATGGAAAACGTTCAATATGCAACGTGGGCGGAGTTGTTTAAAATTCACGCTATCTCTTATCAAGTTCTTCATCACATAATTCCTCCCGCTAGACCCCTTCCTGCGGAGGATCCTGAGGTATGGATTACACTTGATGCTACCGTTCTTCGGTGGATATACGCCACTATTTCAGTGGACCTTCTACGACGATTATGGAGCCCGATACCACGGCTATGGCTGCATGGAATAGATTGCGTGACATATTCCAAGACAACCAACATTCCCGTATCGTCACACTCGAGCAGAATTCTCTCTCGTTCGAATGGACGTATTTCCAAACGTTTCTGCATATTGCAAGAAACTAAAGGAATTGGCGGATCAACTCCGTAATGTTGGCGCACCAGTAACAAATAATCGTCTAGTTCTACAGTTGGTTGCCGGTCTTTCGGAGGCCTATAATGGTGTTGGAACTCTCCTTCGCCAAAGCAACCCTCTTCCCGACTTTCATCAAGCCCGCTCCATGCTGACGTTGGAAGAAGCCGGTTTGGCTAAAAAGGCGGCTACCGGAGCAAGCCCAGTTGTCATGGTGGCATCCTCTCCTAGTTCTTCGGGTTTTGTTAATAATTCGGGCCAAAACCATAATAATGGTGGCGGCAAGAATAATCGCAAAAATAACAAAAACCGCGGGGGCAAACGAGGTGGTTACGGTGGCGGTTCCGGTGAGCAACAAGCGAGGCGGTGGGTCCCATTCGGGTACGGTGGGCCACCACCACCGTGGGCCCAACGGTGGGGCCATTGCGGTGGAACCCGCACCCTCCAGCCCACGGTTTCCGGTGGCCGTGGGGCTGGCCACAGTCCGTGCCCAACGCCTGATAGTGGCGGCCCACCGGCAGTGGCGGCCCAATAGCAATGTATGGCCCAATAGCAATGTATCCAGCACCTACGGCCCAGCAGCATCACGGAATGGCATCCTTGGGCCCCGTCCTCCGTAAGCCCATCATGCAGCAGGCCCCACTCAGACCGATATCGAGGCCGCGATGCACACGTTGGGATTGTCCCAACCGGACCCAAATTGGTACATGGACACCGGGGCCACTACTCACATGACTTCCGACTCAGGTACTCTCTCATCTTATTCCAATTTGAGCACCCCTCGGGGGATAATTGTTGGTAATGGCAGTTCTATTCCAATTCTAGGGTATGGTCAGAAAACATTATCTCCTCCTAATCCACCACTCCTCTTGAAAAATACTTTACATGCTCCTAAATTGATTAAAAATTTAGTGTCTAACCGAAAATTCACAAATGACAATTATGTTTCTATTGAATTTGATCCTTTCGGTTTCTCTGTGAAGGATTTCAAGACGGGGAGTCATTTCATGAGGTGTGATAGTAGGGGGATCTCGTATCCTATCATGCCCGGTTTCATCCATCGAGTCCAAACCTTGCCATCAGCTTTTGCAGCCATCTCTCCTTCCATGTGGCATGCTCGTCTGGGTCATCCGGGATCTTCTATTTTATCAGCTTTAAATAAAAATAGCTTTATTTCTTGTAAGGGTACAAGTCGTACTCCAATTTGTCAGTCTTGTTCATTAGGAAAAATTGTTAAGTTGCCATTTGTAGACTCCAATTCCCATACTTCTATGCCATTTGACATTATTCATAGCGACTTATGGACATCTCCTGTTCTTAGTTCAATGGGTCATCGATATTATGTTCTCTTTTTAGATGATTATTCTAGATTTTTGTGGACGTTTCCAATTGCGAATAAATCACAAGTGTTTTCCGTCTTCATAAAATTTAGAGCGTTCATTCGTACTCAATTCGAAAGAAATAAAAAATATTCAATGTGATAATGGGAAAGAGTATGACAATAGGGAGTTTCGAGAGTTTTGTGCTACTCATGAGATAAATTTTCGTTTTTCATTTCCTCATACATCTTCACAAAATGGGAAAGCCGAACGCAAAATTCGTTCCATAAATAACATTGTCCGAACTCTCCTAATACATGCCTCCATACCTCCATATTTTTGGCATCATGCTCTACAAATGGCCACATATCTTCTTAACATAATTCCTTCTAAGGGTCTGACATATTCTTCCCCCCTAAAAATACTATATAATAAGAACTCATCTTATTCTCATCTTCGGATTTTTGGGTGCTTGTGTTATCCGTTATTTCCATCCACCACAATTAACAAACTTCAGGCTCGGTCTACTCCGTGTGTATTTTTGGGTTATCCGTCAAATCATCGTGGGTATAAGTGTTTTGATTTATCCTCCAAGAAAATCATAATCAATCGCCATGTCATTTTCGATGAAACTCAATTTCCATTTACGAAAGTTCATACTCCCGAACCTAAGTCATATAATTTTTTGGATGACCAAATATCCCCGTATATTATTCGGAATTTTTCGGACATCTCCCGTACCCAAAATCCTCCAGCGGGCCCACTGCCCGCTGGCCCAATAGTACCGCCACACCCAGTTATTCCATGCCATCGGAATAGTTCCAAAGAATGGGCCGGTCCAGCCCGAGTTCGGAACCGGTCCAGGCGAGTCCACCATTTCCGATTTGGGCCAAGCGGGCCCACCGCTTCGCCTCGCGACCGCCCCGAGCGAGAAAATTCCCAAAATTCCCTCAATTCTTCCTCGAGTCATAGACCGGTCACTCGTAGTCAGCGGGGTATTTTTACACCTAAAAGAAATTTTAATTTACATTATGATGTCTCTAAATCCCCCTTGCCCCGCAATCCTGTGTCCGCATTAAATGACCCTAATTGGAAAATTGCTATGACTGATGAATATAATGCTCTTATTGATAATAAGACGTGGGAGTTGGTGCCCCGTCCATATGGTATTAATGTTATCAGGTCTATGTGGATTTTTGCTCATAAGGAGAATTCAGATGGCTCATTTGCTCGGCATAAGGCACGACTTGTTGGTGATGGTAAGACTCAGCAGGTTGGAATTGATTGTGGTGAGACGTTTAGTCCGGTGGTCAAACCGGCTACCATTCGCATTGTGCTTAGCTTGGCTCTGTCAAAAACGTGGCCAATTCATCAGTTGGATGTCAAGAATGCTTTCCTACACGGTGATCTCAAGGAAACAGTCTATATGCATCAGCCTTTGGGTTTCAGGGATCCAAACCGTCCTCATCATGTATGTTTGTTGAAGAAGTGCTTATATGGGCTTAAGCAGTCTCCGAGGGCCTGGTACACGAGGTTTGCTGAATTTGTTTCCACTATTGGGTTCACTCACAGCCGGTCAGATAATTCCTTGTTCATCTACCGTCGTGGTTCTTCGTTGGCCTACATTCTGTTGTATGTGGATGATATCATCTTGATTGCCTCTTCGATGCCTTGCGCCGTCTATCATGACCATGCTCGTTACGAGTTCGCTATGAAAGATTTAGGGCCTTTGAGTTATTTTTTGGGGATTCTTTGTCCAACGTCATTCGGATGGGTTGTTTCTATCTCAACGGAAGTATCTTCTGCGAGATCATCGAAAGTGGCCGGGATGTCATCCCGTAAGTCCACTTCCACGCCGAGTTGATGCAAACCCAAAGCTAAGTGCCACAACGCAGGTGCACCATACGAGGACCCGACCCGCTATCGCAGTCTTGCAGGGGCCCTCCGTATCTTACCTTTACCAGACCAGATATTACATATGCAGTACAGCAGGTGTGTTTATTCATGCATGACCCTAGAGTTGAGCACATGAATGCAATCAAACGCATCATACGGTATATTCAGGGGACACTGGATTATGGTTTGCACTTGTATCCCTCATCTACATCTACACTTGTCTCCTACACGGATGCTGATTGGGGTGGTTGTCCCGACACCAGACGGTCGACTTCTGGCTACTGTATGTTCCTTGGCAACAACTTGGTCTCCTGGTCGGCAAAGCGTCAGGCAACTCTATCACGCTCAAGTGCAGAGGCAGAATATCGAGGGGTGGCGAATGTGGTCTCTGAATCATGTTGGCTACGTAATTTGCTTTTGGAGCTTCATTGTCCCATTCAGAAGGCAACCTTGGTATATTGCGATAACATTAGTACCATCTACCTTTCGGGTAACCGGTTCAACACCAACGCACCAAGCATATCGAAATGGACATTCATTTTGTCCGTGAAAAGGTTGCTAAAGGTCAAGTTCGCGTATGCCATGTCCCGTCTCGTTATCAAATTGCAGACATTTTTACCAAGGGTCTACCCGCGGTACTTTTTGAAGATTTTAGGGACAGTCTCAGCGTTCGAAAATCGCCCGCTATGATGCGGGGGTGTGTTAAACAGAGCAATATACATGTGATATACACCGAATATATATCACATGTATATTGCTGAAGAAAGCAAAGACAAACGAAGGGCGGTCCAGAGGCGGCGGTTGGGCCTCTCTCAAGCGGTGGCCCAACTCGTGAATAAGGCGACAGTGCGAGTCCAGCAGTTGGGCCTCCAGTTCGTGGTCCAACACGTCCAGCCCATGGACGAATTTAGGACAGAAAATCAGTGGCCAAATCAGTGGCCAAACCTTGTATATTAAGGAAAGTATATTAAGTGTATATTGTAGTATATTTAGAATAGGATATACACTTACCATATTGTATAGTTAGAATTATGGTAGAAGAAGGATTTAGAAGTAGAATAGGAAAAGGATTTTCCTATTATGGAAATATGTAACTTGTATATATAGCCTTTCAATTAATGAAAATAATCAAGGGGATTATTTCTTTCAGTCACTACCACCAGAAACAACTGAAGACAAAATTGTTGGTTTAAGCTTGCTTTTGAAATAAATCAATTTTGGAGAACCAGAATTTATTTGGCGTTCAAAATGAATATACTACATAAACAAATGAATTATCCACAAACAATGACCAACTTCATAGGAACATACAAACATATCATCCAAATAAAATCACTAGCAGAAGAAAAAATAAGCAGAGGAAAAATCAGATCACAAATCCAGCAGAAATTCTATTTCATGTGTCTAACTAAACCATATGATCCCAAACTCAAAAAGCATATCATTTCATGCCTAAACTAAGTAGTAGTACTATACAGTATACACCCATGTTAATCCATGTATCTGCTGAATATGCCTAAACTTTTGTTCTTACTAATACCAGCATATGAATGTAAATGTCTCAAGAAATTCTTCAGTTATCAGTAGGGTCAGGATTATTCTCAGCATTCAACGCAAATCGCGTAAATTCTGATTTTGGTGTTATTCCGCTGGTGTTACCATCTGTTTCAAACACCTCTGGCTCCTCCAACGTTATAATTCTGATTTTCCTCAATTTTTTCAGAATCATAAACCGACGCTTTAAATGCTAATTTAATCAATATTTCCTCAGTAGCATCATCAATATGAACAAAGATGTCTCCAGCATTTAAAGTCTTATGAGCCCTTGGATTATGAAACTCAACATGAAGTTCGTCTACCAACAACTACTTCTTTAAGAACAATAGCAATAAAATCCTCCGGCAATTTCTTTTCATTATGAGTAGAGAGAATATAACGAAGAGATCTTTTGTTCATATACGGTAAAGAAATACATACCGTATTATCTGCCGTATAACTAATGTTTGTATGAACTTGATTTTCAAGCTCGTCGCTTTCTTGAATATTCTTGTTGATGATCTTTAAAGTAACATAACCAGAAGGAACAAAACAGCCATTTGCCATGTTCTTGTTGAGCTCTGTAAACATGGCAAAGTCCATCACAAGAGCAACCGATTTGTTTGTCGAGAAGATAAGTGTCATCAGTGATTGGATCAATGATTTTTTTGCCAACTTGTATTGGGTCGTAATCTTCTGTTGGTTGACTAATTGAAGAAGTAGAAACAATTTCGTCGCGGAAAGTGAATGGATTTCTAGGTCGACGTGAAGAAGAAGCAAATTGCATTGATGGAGTTGAAGATGTACTAAATACCAATGGTAGACTTTTAGAAGAACGAATTTCATTTGGTAGACCAATTGAAGATGAAGCAATTTCATTTGGTAGACTAATTGAAGATGAACCAATTTGCTTTCTGGGATTCTGCATATTTTGTTGGAGCAAATTAAGAATGAGAATTTCAGAAAATTTTGAAGAGAAGAAGATGAAGATGAGAATAACATGTATTTATATGGTAAAAGGAGTAGCTTTGGCCATTTTGGTAGTTATTCCGCGCGCCTAATTGGTTGAACAAGCCGTTATTAGTCATTCCCTCGTTTGTTTTATTTTTTCTTAAATGGCCAAGTATTCCATCTCTAAAAATACCAATATGAGCATACTATCTTGTTAGACACAAGGCCGTCTTTGGCCGTGCGAGCTGTGCTTAGAGATGGCAATGGATCTTGGACCCGGTCCAGATCCGGTGTATCCAGATCCGTTTTATAGGATATGGATCTTCAAAATTTGGACCCGACGGATCCGGATCGGACCCGGATCGGACCCGGATCCGTTTCTGACGGATCGGATCTGGATCTGGATCTTGTATTTGAGATCCGTATCCGGTCCAGATCCGACCCGTGGATCCATTTTTTATTAAATATATTCATAACCTAGAATGTAATTTTATAAGTATTTTCTTAAAATTGCTAAGCACATCCTTGCAAGTTTAATTCTCAAAACAAGTTTAATTTATCCCCGCGTTAACTCAAAAATAAAAAAATAATGAGGTAACTTCGATAATAAAATCAATGTTATATTAGTGAATGACTAACATCTCCATAGACAAGTAGTTCAAATTATATTCACTTCATTTATGAAGATTCCAAGCACATGCAAGTTGCATTGTGGAAATACTAGTCAAGCATTTTCCACACTATTGTCATTGTCCAACATTTTTAATTAATAGCTCACAATCAAAATGAGACAACGAACAAAATATCTCATATGAACATTTCAAAATTGAAAAACAGGAAACTGTTACTTAAGTAAAAATCGTTTGTCAGTTCAAAAAAAAATTCTTAGCAAGGTAAAATTTTTTACATGTGGATCCAGATCCGATCCGTGGATCCGGATTTGGATATGATTTTTATGGATCCATTTGGATCCGGATCCGGATCCGGATCTGGATTCAGGTATGAAAAACGGATCTGGATCTGGATCTAGTAGGATCCGGTCCAGATCCTATCCGTTGCCATCCCTAGCTGTGCTCCTGCACATAGCCCCCGAAAAATGAAAAAATTTAGGAGCCTCTTTTTTTATTTTTTATTAAGTAGTATATGCCGAATTTACTGTAAAGGCTCATAATTCAGGTCTTCGCAAGTCTTATCCCAATCTAATTATTGAAATCGTATATTTACTTATATTAATGTCATGACCTAAACCGGAGGGCTGCGACGGGCACCCGGACCCCACCCGCCGGGTACCGCTAATCGTACATCCAATACCTAATCATAATTAAATACGGACTAAGCCGAAAACATTATAGAAAATCTTAATCAGAAATCCAATTTTCATGTATAAATACCCATACCAAGGCCGACAAGGCCACACGTGACAACTAACCACATGACACCTGTCTACAAGCCTCTAAAGAATACATGACATCACAAGGATGGGACATGACCCCGCCATACCCATATGCGTATGCAAAAATACTGTACCACGACACGACTGCAACTCTGAAACAAATAGAGTGCTTCAATATAAGTTGAACCAGCAACCTACTAGCTTGAACCGTCACCCTCTTTAACTGAACCTACGGGCATGAAACACAGCGTCCCCCGACAAAAGGAACGTCAGTACGACTGATGTACTGAGTATGTCAGACATGAACAATAGCATAACAGGGATATAACAACAACTGAAACAGAACAATCGACCAATAGTAAGTACCTCTGAGGGTCCTAATACATATGCCTAAATATCATGCACAATGCGGTATACATATACATCGGCCCCATTGGGCATCTTCTTACAATAACAACCTCTGTGGGCATAATATGTCTAAATGTCATGCATAATGCGGTAAATACATATATACTGGCCACACAAGGGCATCTTCCTCCCAATCATATATACATATATTGGCCCTTAATCAACCATCTTCATTCATTAAGCCACACAGGCTTTATCATTATCATATCCCAGCTGATCAGGTGGTCTGTGTTCCCGTTTCCGTCCCCAATATATAGTCTTGGGTAAAACATGAATTCAATGCAAATGAAAATGCATGAATAACAATAGCACATCCTGGGTGACACAATATCCTTGTACCTTCGGCTAACACTGTGAATATCAACACCTTTTTTCGTATGCCTCAATAAGGACTTAGAAACATATTTAGACATGCTTTTATCATAGGAATCAATAACATGAATATTCTTAACTACTAAGAGTAGAATAAATTATGGAGCAATATCACATTTACGTTTCGTTACATGGAACATGCCAAAAGAAATAAATGATTTGCCTTAACATACCTCAATAAGTGGAGAAAACCTTAATACTTTTTGTAATATGACACTAGTCCATAATCTCTTTATGCACACACCAAATTTATTTCCTTTCCCAGTCGTCACACTTGTTAAATCCAAAATTATTTCGGGGTTTAATCCTTTTATATACCAATCTCCTTATTAACATGCATAACTAAAACATAAAGTTTTCCAACGCTCCGGTCTATTTATAAACGCCTATTAATTTTACTATGACCCGAAAGTACGGGATGTTACAATTAATGACCCACTTTTACGAATTAGAACAGGTCCCTAAAATGTTTGAGATAGTCCTGATTAGACACCACAACACGTGAAAAACGTAATTACTTTATTATTGTGAAAGTAATTACACCAAGACTTGAACACTATAACTTGACCACAATATACACCAAGTTCTTACTCTTTTATTTTTACCAACACTTGACACTCACACTTTAGCTTACACACACTTTAGACTCATTTTGGATGCACACCTGGGACTTACATCCTTAAGGACCCAAGGTCCCTATATATATATGATCAATGTTGGTTCATCAACCAACTTGACATTGCTAGAAGATTCCAGCTATAACATCATAATGGGCTTGGCCCAACATGGTAAACAACTAGGACATTGACTCTAGAATTTTCTAGCAATTATTTTCCTATGTATTTCTTGAATATTTTCCACATTTCTAGATAATTATATAACTTAATCTATAATGTTCTACTAATGAGAGAGGCGGTGGTGATTTTAACACTCCCCCTCAACACCGACTCTTCATACTGAGTTGTTCTCTAAGATTTTCTTCTTCAGCCACAGCAGCATTGGCGTACTTGGGATTTGGCTTTCGAATTCTTGTCGATATCCGAGGCTGTGGGCTTACTCCTTCTGGTTGACGGTCTTCTACTCTTTGATGCATGCCTATTTGCCACAGATTCTGTGTTGACTCGTCCTCAATATTTTCTTCCTCACTTTGATCTTTATGTTCCTTTTCTGGACTTGGATGTACTTCAACAATTTGCTCCCCATCTTCTTTTGCAAACTGTCTTCTATTTCCTTGGAATCTGGTAACTCTTCATTTTGAGGTGACCACCATGATGCTACCTCATCGAATACCATATTTCTTGATGTATAACACTTTTCAGTTGTTGGGTCGCAACATTTCCACCCTTTATTTTGGCTGTCGTATCCCACAAAGATACAATGTATCACTTTTTTATCAAATTTCCTACGTAGATGACTTGTCACAAACACGTAGCACACACAGCCAAATACTCAAAAGTGACTTACTGCAGGTTTACTACCCTACAATTTTTCAAAGGGTGAAACGAACCCTAACTTTGCTTGAGGAAGTCTATTGATGACATGAGCTGTTGTTTTCATACCTTCTGCCCAAAATCTTCCTAGAACATTCTTCGAATGTAGTATGCTTCGACATATCTCTACAAGATGTCGATTTTTTCTCTCAGCTACTCCATTCTGTTGTGGTGTATTTGCATATGTGAATTGATGGCGTATGCGGCATTCTCGTTGGTACTGAGAGAACTCGTCTGATGTATATTCACCACCGTTGTGTAACATCCCAGAATTTTGACAATAATTTAAGCACCTAAATGAAGGGAATAGACCCGAGCGTTGGAAAAATTTATATTGTATTTACTTATGCTAATAAAGAGATTAGTATATAAAAGGATTAAACCCCGAAGTAATTTTGGACGTAACAAGTGTGACGATGGGGAGCGGAAATAAATTTGGTGCGTGCACAAAGAAGTTGTGGACTAGTGTCATATTACAAATTATGACATTGAATGAATGAATGTCTTATGAGTTATTAAGATTTAAGTGAATTGGGGTCACAGAATTAATTATGTGTGTGATTGATAAATTATGAGGAGGTAGATCACTTAATTAATTAAGTGACCGTGTATGTTGTGAAAGGTGGCGTGAAATGAGGGAATGCCACCGCCAAGGTTTGGCTGAGTGGAGAGCATAATAATGAGGGGTCATTTAATGCTTAAGGATTCATTTTCACGATTGGGGATTTATATTTGGCTTTGGAAACTTTTTAAAACGTTCAGCATACTTAACAGGTCTCATTTTAGTAATATCTCACTTTGCTTTGTTTGAGAATTCTTAATAGACCAAAGAATCAGCCCCTATTTCACCCATTTTGAGAAAACAATTTTGCTCATTTCCTTCCTGAAATCCAGTGTTGTGCTCGGCTAAATTCTTATTTTGATTAAGGTTTCTCCACTTATCAAGGTATGTTAAGGCAAATTATTTCAATCTTTTGGCATGTTCCATGCAACGAAATATAACCGTGATATTACTCCATAATTTATTCTACTCCTAGTAGTTAAGAATATTCATGTTATTGATTCCTATGTTAAAAGCATGTCTAAATATGTTTCTAAGACCTTATTGAGGCATATGGAAAATATGTTGATATTCACAGTGTTAGCCAAAGGTACAAGGAGATTATGTCACTCAGGATATTTTAATGTTATTCATGCATTTTCATTTGCATTACATTCATATATTACCCTAGACCACTTGTGCTATGCACACTACTATATGGTAAATATTATATATATATATATATATATATATGGGATATGGGAAAAGGGAAAGACGTTATATACGCACACCACCTGCAGCTGGTACAGACTATCACAAAAGAGCCCCAAGAGGCCACATATCGAGCTTGTGTGGTCAAAGTGGATGCATGTTTGACTAAGACGATATGAATGCCTGTGTGGCCAATATGATATAACCAGATGCCCACAGAGGCGGTTATGGGAGGATTCCCGTGTGGACATTAGTATACCGCATTTTCATTATGCATACATTCATTAATCATTACATGGTATGGTGCCACAGAGGTTGTTTTGGTAAGGAAGGTGCCCGATGAGGCCGATGGATATGTATACTGCATTGTTCATAACATTTAGGCATATGTATTAGGGCCCTCAGAGGCATTTACTATTGGTCAGTTGTTTCTATTTAAGTTATTGGTATATCACTGTTATACTATTGTTCATGCCTGACATACTCAGTACATCAGTCGTATTGACGTCCCTTTTGTCGGGGGACGCTGCGTTTCATGCCCGCAAGTTCAGTTAAAGAAGGTGACGGTTCACGCTAGTAGGTTGCTGGTTCAGATGATGTTGGAGTACTCTATTTGTTTTAGAGTTGGAGTTGATCGTGGTATAGTATTTTTGCATCTGCATATGGGTATGGCAGGGTCATGTCCCGTCCTTGTGATCTTATGTATTCTTTAGAGGCTTGTAGACAAGTGTCCTGTGGTTAGTTGTCATGTGTAGCCTTGTAGGCCTTGGTATGGGTTTGTATATATGAAAATTGGATTTTTGGTTAAGATTTTCTATAATTTTTTTCGGCTTAGTCCGTATTCAATTGTGATTAGAAGTTGGTTGTACAATTAGCGGTACCCGGCGGGTGGGGTTAGGGTGCCCGTCGTGGCCCTCCGATTTGGATCGTGACACGTTGTATGTTCGGAGACATTGGATTTTCTTGTCGAGTTCTCCTTTCGCTATTTCCTTGAACTCTTTAAATTTTGAAAAAGTTTCAGATTTTTCTTTTAGAAAGAAAACCCATATGTACCATAAGAAGTCGTCAATGAATGTAACCATGTATTGCATGCCACTGATTGATGATTACTTGACTCGCCCGAATACGTCAGAATGGACCAGCTCAAATGGTGCTTTGGCTTTGAACTTTGAGTCTTCATACGGTAACTGATACGCCTTACCGTATTGGTAGCCTGCACAAACGGTCTCTGTTCTGACCTCGAGTTGAGGAAAATCCTTCTACATAGATTTCTTCATCATCACCTTGAGTTTGTGATAGCCTACATGTCCAAGTCTTGCATGCCATAAATCATTTATTTCGTTCTTTTGAGTCTTGTTTACATAAGTTGACTCTGCTGACATTACATAGACAGACTCTAAGCGTTGTCCTCTCATCATCGATGTTCCAGAGATTTCAAAATCTTGATAGATCTTGACATCTTGCGGTCCGAATACGACATGGTGGCCTGATGCCGTAAGTTGCGCTACTGATAGTAAATTTTTCTTCATCCTAAGTACATGGTAGACATCATGGAGTGAAACCTCTTTCGGACTGAATCTCGGCATGATTGTTGTTTTTTCGACGTGAGCGATTGGTAGTCTTGAGTTGTTGGCTGTCACCACCACACGACCACCTTTATGCTTGGTCATGTTTTGTAGCTTCTCTTTATCTCCTGTCATATGATTTGAGCAGCCAGAGTCGACTATCCAATCATTATTGTAGTCGAACGTTCCAGGAACGGTAACTGCCAGAGCTAATTCTTCTTCCTCCACGGCGAAAGATGCTTCAGCGTCCCACTCTTCATCGCTTGTCTTTCCTGCATTTGATGTGGCTGCATTGCTTTCTACAGTGTTCTTTTTGAACCAATAATGTTTAGTAATGTGGCCCTTCTTCCCACAGTTATAGCATTTTCCATCAAACTTATTGTTATTCTTTGACTGGCTACCTCGGTTGTCTTTCTTTTAAGCTTCCCCTGTTTGGGAGCTTCCATGATGATTATCCTTATCATCATGTTTTCTAGAATTTTTACTTGCATTTGGTAGGGATCAACCTTTCTTATCACCGTTATAGAGTGCTTCTTCGTCACTCTTTAATGAGACTCCAGATATTTGCTTAGCCAACGCTTCTTGGTCAGCTAGCAAGTTTTCTAATTCAACAAGAGAAGGTTGGCTTGCCCAACCTTGTATTGCGGCAATAAAATTTCTATATTCTGGCCTTAATTCATGAATAATAATTCTTCCAATTCTAGCGTCTGACATGCTAGCAACAGAGTCTAATGCAAAAAATTTTGCGACAAAGAGATTTTACCTTGGTAAAGTATTGATTGATCGTAATGTCGCGTTGTTTGATAGAGAGAAGCTTGTTCTCCAGAAGCTACAGTCTCGTATCATTCGTCTTGGTGAATAATATTGCGAAAGTATCCCACGCTTCCTTCGGTGTTTTAGCTGGCCTGATGTGCTCCAACATTTCATCTTCAACTGTGGTCCGAATCACAAACATGGGTTTGCCAGCTCTAATCTTCCATTTCTTCAGAGCGGCTGCGTCTTCTGGTTGTGTGACCTTATTGCCACCAACAATCTCCCACAAGTTTTGGCCTTGAAGATATGCCTACATATGCATCGACCACGTGCTGTAATTCTGATTGTTAAGTTTCTTGATTCCACCGACCACTTGAAGGTCACCCATCGTGTCTTGGCTAAAATTCTATTTTTACCAAGATAGCTTGATTTCGACAACAATATCTGTAGTACTAAACCACACATGAACACTCTAAGAAACTCAACAAACGACTCTTTGGTATGAACGGACCTGGCTTTGATACCACTTGTTAGACCCCACAACACGTGAAAAACGTAATTACTTTATTATTGTGAAAGTAATTACACCAAAACATGAACACTATAACTTGACCACAATATACACCAAGTTCTTACTCTTTTATTTTTACCAACACTTGACACTCACACTTTAGCTTACACACACTTTAGACTCACTTGGACACTTTTTTGATGCACACTTAGGACTTACATCCTTAAGGACCCAAGGTTCCTATATATGCATGATCAATGTTGGTTCATCAACCAACTTGATATTACTAGAAGATTCTAGCTATAACATCATAATGGGCTTGGCCCAATATGGTAAACAACTAAGACATTGACTCTAGAATTTTCTAGCAATTATTTTCCTATGTATTTCTTGAATCTTTTCCACATTTCTAGATAATCATATAACTTAATCTAGAATGTTCAACTAATGAGAGAGACGGTGGTGATTTTAACATATCTATGGTAATTTCACTTCAAGAAATTGACTGGATTTTTAACTAAATGAAACGGGAAAAGAAGATGGAAAAATTATGCGGCGTGGTAAATATTTAGACTGTATTTATGATATATAGCTGTAGTTTCAAAAGATTACGAGATGTAGCTTCATTTGGGTTTTGTAGCAAATTACGAGATGGATCAAGTTGGGCAAGTTGAGTTATGAGTTTTATAACCCATCTTTACACGCCTATTTTAGTCCAAACAAGCTTTGGACAGGGTTGGGCATTGACCCATCTATTGGTTCAGCCCATCTTAACCCGCCCAACTTCAGCAAAAAATTGTGTTGATTGTCCTTTATATGGGCTGGTCTTTAATTTTTGCCCCTACTTCTCATTTAATGAAAATTTATGGGCCAAGGTACCCTTTATTCACGGGTCTACTAAATTAGAGATTCTGGGTTCGAATCCCCGTAGAGGCAAAAAAAAAAAAAAAAAAAAATCGCAAGGCAAAATTTTCATAGAAGTTATGCCTATTCGATCAAAGCTATAGAGACTATGCCCCTTGAGGCATAATTTCTATGTAACTAGCCGGACAAGACATAATCTTAATTTTTCAACAAAACTTTGCCTTCAGGCTAGTTACATAGAAACTATGTCCCTTAAGACATAATCTCTATACAACTTTGGCCGAATATGCATAATTTCTATGAAATTTTATCTTGAGATTTTTTTGACTCTGCTGGGATTCAAACCCACAACCTCAGAGGTATTTTTCAGAGGCATAATTACATAGAAACTACGCCTCTTAATGCATAATTTCTATACAACTTTGATCGAATAGGTATATATTCTAATAAAATCTTGCCTTGCGATTTTTTTTTTTTTGACTCTGCTGAGATCGAATAGGTATATATTCTAATAAAAATTAAAGATCACCAATTTGGGGGCAAAAATTAAAGAACACCCTAAAATAGGGGCAATCGTGTGAATTGCCCCAACTTCAGTCCAAACGGCTCATCTGCCACCCAATACCACTTACTCCCTCCGTCCTAAAAATATTGACCTATTTTTCTTATTAGTTTGTCCCAAAAAGATTGGCTCCTTTATATATTTAGAAACAATTTAACATTATGAAATCATTTACATATACAATCACACAAATATCTAAGATTTATTTTGAACCACACATTTTAAAAGTCTTCTTTTATTTTTAAATTTTGTGTCAAGTCAAATTAGATCAATCTTTTTTAGACTGAGAAAGTATGTTAATTTCGCTTCAAAAAATTGATTGGATTTTTAACTAAAAGAAAGGGGTGGTGGGGCCGGGGGAGCTTAGTTCCGCTAACTTTTGAGCTACTAAGACCAGGGAGGAAATAGTTAGAGGGGTATCATATTATCACCTCAAAAAGTAGTACTTATTAAATATAATTCTCAAATTCCTTAATTAGTATTTGATATTCCCCTGTCCCAATTCATGTGGCTAGTTTGGATTTCGAGAGTCAAACAATTTGATTTTGAATGTGAATTTAGGCATGGAATTTTTATTTTTTTTGAAATAAAAACTACATATTTGATAACTACGTAAAAAGTGCTATAAGTCACAATAAGTAACAATTAAATGATACATGAAAAAATTACGGTCAAAGAAAGACTCATTTGAATCTCTAAATCCGAAAGATGCCACATAAATTAGGACGGAGGAATTACCTATTTAAACCCCATCAAGCTATTTTAGTCCAAGCACATCCATTCGTTACCGTAAACCATTAAGGGGTCGTTTGATAGAGTGTATTAGAGAAAATAATGCATGCATTAGCTTTGTGTAGTATTAATACTTCATCCTATGTATAACTAATGCACCCATTTTGCATTATCCTATGCATAACTAATACCTAGCAAATCATGGTATTAACAATGCAATTGATTTTAATGCATGCATAAGCGTAGTTAAAGACACAATTGCCCATTAAGTCTCTCAGATAGTATAATATGGAGGATATTTTTATAAACAATCAATTATTTTTAAAAATTATGCATTGCATATTTTTTCTAATACACTAAATCAAACAGTGGATAAAAAGTAATTCCTGGAATAACTAATGTCAGCATTACTTATATCAACATTACTATTTACTAATACATCATATTCAACATTATTATTTTACACTCTACCAAACGACCCCTAAGTACTTGACCATTTCTAGTGATTACATTGTACATCTTGAAGAAGCACTATATGATGTTAGGCGTAGTCGCATAGAGATATATGATCTATATTTTATTTTTTTGAGTAGAGATATATCATCTATACTTAGTGGCGGAATTTGGAATTTGACGAAGGATATACATATTTTCTTCTGACATATTTTAAGGGTATGCAAAATTAAATATATACTCATAATAGTTAACATTATCTTATGTACATTGCATAATTTTTCGACAAAGAATGTGCACTTGACCACCCTTCGTCTAAAGTGGCTTCGCTCATAAACATATTGGAATAGTGCCATGAAAGATTATTTGAATTTTATTATATGGAATCAAGTCTAAAGGGTCTATATGTCCGATGTTGGTTTTTTTTTTTTTTGCACGTGGTGTGAACGAAAAATGTAGGAAAATGAAAATATTTGAAAAGATTCGTTCTTCAAAGGAATTTTGTCCCACATTGAAAGAGGAACAAACATTTATATTGGGTTAAAATACAAAAGCACTTCCACTCTAGCTTAAAGAGTTCAGGAAAATGGCATGCACTTGCACTGCCACTGAGTTCGCTCGCCCGAGTTCAACTTCGGCTTATCTTGATGATGATGATGATTAATTTTGGACCAACATATAGTTTAACATTATTATTTTTTATTAATATTTTTTGCCTGTTTTTATAACAATCATTCTTGTTAAATATGCCATCCTACACACTTGTCGAAAATCAATGGCCCATCGAGCACTTTTACCTTATTTTTGGAAGACATCTCGATGTGTTAAATAGACATGTTGGATTATAATTGAACAGGTAAAAATATGTCAAGATTATGTCAAGTTAACAACAAACGAATCATAACATAACTCATCAGAACTCCAAAGTTTACTTAGGTCAATATAGGTTGGGCCAAAATGTGTAAATTAACAAGTCTACCCAATTTATTTTAGTTTGAGCGGATTAGGTGGTGGTCATAATAATGAGTTACAATTTTCGTCACCTCTTAAAGACACCTAATATATAAAAGAAAAAGAAAAAACAAAGTTCAAAAAGGAAAAACTTTTCTTTTTGCTATAAAGAAAGATGTTCATACTTTTATAAAAACAATCAGTTATTTATAGGTAAGGGAAATTTGTTTTCCGAAGTTAAATAAATATATCATAAGAGGAAGGAAAAAAGGGGAAATTATTAGCGAATATTATAAAATATATTTCTCATATATTTTGTAATTATTAGTGATGTATAATTATGGTAAATATAGAATCCTATTGTATTATGATTCTAAATTGTACACACTATATATATTTGTATATAGTGATGTATAATTATGGTAAATATAAGATCTCTATTGTATTAGGATTCTACATTATACACACTATATAATTATATTAATGAGAAAGACTCTCCAATGGAGATTAATACAATCTTACATGATAGCCAAAACCTAAACCCTATTTCTTTCCGTTCTTCATTTACCCAAGATAAACTGAAGTGTTGTCTCATGTTCGACAACCTTGTCAGAAAGACAAAGATGCTTTCTGTTTTCTTTTCTCTCTTTCGTTTTCCCGAGTGTTTTTTTGAACATCAAGCTCTTTCTCTGCCTCTGTTTTCTTTTACTTTACCCGAAGATAATTAGATTTTTTTCCTTCTCTGTTTTTTGTTCCTTCACCCGAGAACAATCAGAAGTTTTGTCCTTTACAGGAATATATATATATATATATATATTCATGGTAGCGTCGACACAGCACTGCCCAGCATTCAGGGACATACAATCAACAGCCGCGGCCCAGCAGTAGTTGGGGCTCCAGCCACGATCTAACCTCTGGCAGCCTAACAACCTAAGTTCTGTAAACCAATTTTGGGCCCAATTTCAGGCAGCCTACCAGTCCGCCCTAGGCCAGTCAATGAGCCACATTAATCCGACCCTATTTCCTGGAGCCCATCAGTCCGCTCCAGGCCTCTCCCAATCCAATTTGGGTCCGACATTCGTCACATTGACTCCTCGACCACGTCTCACCTCACCAACAATTCTGGTAATCTTCCTCAACTGCGAAGTTTAAATACTCCACAATCTATTATGATTGGAAGTGGTCATCGCATTCCAATTCAAGGATTTTCCCACACACTAACCCCACCACCACATCCCTATTTCTCCCTGAATAACATCTTATATGCTCCTAACATTATCAAAAACCTAATCTCCGTTAGGAAATTTACCACCGATAATTCTGTATCAATTAATTTTGACCCGTTTGGATTTTTCGTAACGGACCTCCGTACCGAAAAACTCCTTACGAGATGCAATAGTGAGGGTGATCTCTATCATTTTCTATCCATATCCGCTGCTAGTGTCAACCCTCCCACATCTCTAACTGCCCATGTCACTCCTCCCACCGCTTTAGCAATAATTTCTCCGTCAACCAGGCACAATAGACTTGGACACCCAGGAACCCCTATTTTTTAATTTTCTTAGAAACAATAATTTAATTCGTTGTCATAATGAAAAATTATCCCAACTATGTCTGTCTTGTCCTTTAGAAAAACATGTTCGTCTTCCGTTTCAGTCTTCTTCAAGTGTTACGTATTCTCCCTTTGACATTGTACATGCAGATTTATGGACATCTCTCATTACTAGCTCACTGGGTCATAAATTTTATCTCGTCTTATTAGATGACTTTTCTCACTTTGTCTAGGTCTATCTACTTAAATTCAAGTCTGAAGTATTTGTCAAGTTTCTTGAATTCTGTGTCTATGTCAAAACACAATTTGAAAAGACATAAAATCACTTCAATGTGATAACGGTCGTGAGTTCGATAATTCTGCGTTTCACAATTTTTGCTCTACTAATGGCATGGTTTTCTGGTTCTCGTTTCCCCATACCTCCTCTCAAAATAGCAAGGCCGAACGAATCATTCACACTATAAATACATGGTTTGTACAATCCTATTTCATGCCTTCATCCCCCTCCATTTTGGGTCTATGCTGTGAAAATGGTCGAATATATTCTAAATATTTTGTCCACTAAGACTCTCCAAAATAGAACACCCATCGAAATTCTATTTCGTAGGATCCCAACTTATGACCACCTTGGAATATTTGGTTGCCTCTGCTACCCAAATCGTGCTTCTACTGCCCCTCATAAATTAACACCCAAACTACTCCGTGTGTCTTCGTAGATTTCCCGTCTAATTATAGAAGCTATATGTGTTATAACTTATTTTTCCGTAAAATCCTAGTGTCACGCCATGTCACGTTTAATGAAGCAATCTTTCCGTTTGCAAACATTGAATAATTTTCAAAACATGGATTATACCTTCCTAGATGAATCTGATGCCTCCCCCCATTCAACATGCTTTCTGTCGTAACCCCACTATTCCGGGAGTTCCGTTGACCGCCATTGTTCCATCAGTCACATCCACCACCACTGTTCCGGCGGCCCAATCTACTGCCATTACACTATATGACACATCGGTACCCAACCAGGTCGATCCCAATCCATTCACAGTGACCCCTCACCCATCACCACCATCCCATTCCGACCACATCCTATCATCGTCACTCCGGCCAAACCTCACTCCCAGAAACCACCAATCATCGACAACAAACAGTCACCACTATCCCACGACCCCATAAATATCTTCACCAGTCACCCACACCATTGTCGGTAACCCAAGCCCGAGATCCACTTGTCCCAGAAACCCGAACCCATATCCACAGAACCACCAGTCACCGGACATCACCCGACCCTTACCGACCACCATCGAGTCACCCAGACCATCGCCACTTGATCCCACATACCCAACACCCACTGGTCACTCTTCCACCATTGATTTACCCCACTGCCAGTCCCTAACCTCAACACAGGATTTTCAAACACAAAGTACACTTTAACCTATCAACCCAAACTATATCCCCAATCCCTATAAACCCAAAATTAGCCAAATTTGACCCTAATTGGAATGCGGCCATGCATGAGAAATTTAATGCTTTAACAAAACAACATACTTGAGACATGATTCCTAGACAGGATGGGGTGAATGTGATCCGATGCATGTGGTTATTTCGTCATAAATTCAGAGACAGTGGTGATTTAGAGCGATATAAGGCAATACTTATGGCTAATGGTACAAATCAACAGAAAGGTATTGATTGTGGTGAGACATTCAGTCCGGTTGTTAAACCGACTATCATTCGCACAGTTCTGAGCATTGATATAGGTAAGCATTGGCCGCTTCATCAGCTTGATGTAAAGAATGCCTTTTTACATGGAGACTTGAAAGAACTGTTTACATGCACCAGCCGCCAGGCTTTGTCCATCCGGAGACCTCTCATCATGTATGTCGCCTTCGTAAGTCACTTTATGGTTTGAAATAGGTCCCCAGAGCATGGTATGAACGATTTGCTAATTACATTATGTAGATTGGGTTTTTATGCAACATGTATGATAATTCTCTCTTTATTTTTCATCGAGGTGGTAACATTGCTTATTTGTTGCTATAAGTGGATGATATTGTTCTTACTGCCTCCTTTGATATATTGAAAAATGAGATCATTGCACTACTCTAAATCGAATTTGCTATGACTGATTTGGCAAAGTCGAGCTATTTCTTGAGGATATTCGTGACTAGATCTGCAGATACTATATTTCTATGTCAGCGTAAGTATGCATAGGAGATTGTATACATGGCTAAAATGGCAAAGTGCAAGATCATACCCACTCCGGTTGACTATAAATCAAAGCTCAGTGTTGCTAATGGTGATTCAGTGTCCGATCCCACTCTCTATAGAAGTCTTGCAGGTGCACTTCAGTATCTTACTTTCACCAGGAATGATATTTCTTATGTTGTTCAGCATGTGTGTCTGTTTATGCATTCCCAGGGAGCCTTATTTTACTGCTTTTAAGCGTATCATTCGATATGTTAAGGGCACTCTTGATTATGGATTACACCTCTACCCCTCTGCACCGACCACGTTGTTATCATATACGGATGCAGATTGGGCAAGATGTTCGAACACGCGACGTTCCACCTCCGGCTACTGTGTGTTCTTATGGGATAATCTCATTTCATGGTCTGCCAAGAGGCAAGCTACCCTATCACGTTCAAGTGCAGAAGCAGAATATAGAGGCATTGCCAATGTCGTTGCTAAGATCTGCTGGCTCCGAAACCTTTTTTTGAAGCTCCAGTATCCCTTGCGTAAGGCGTCTTTGGTGTATTGTGATAATATATCTGCGATATATTTATCTCCTAATCCGGTTCAACATCAGCGAATTAAACACATAGATATGGATATATACTTTGTTCATGAGAAGGTTGATATCGGTCATGTTAAGGTGTTGCATGTGCCTTCTTCGTATCAGTATGCAAATATATTCACAAAAGGACTTCCTAGACAGCCATTCCTCGACTTCAGATCTAGTCTCAACGTCCGGCCTCCTCCCGCTCCGACTGAGGGGGTGTATTAGAGAATATTATAAAATATATTCCCCATATATTTTATAATTATTAGTGATGTATAATTATGATACATATAGGATCCATATTGTATTAGAATTCCACATTGTACGCACTATATATATTTGTATTAATGAGAAAGGCTCTCCAAGGGAGATTAATACAATTTTATATGGTATCAGAGCCAAACACATTCCGATTCTTTGTTCACCGATGTTGGGCCCCCAAATTATATTATCCGCACTCCAGTTAACAAGGTATGGACGTGCAGGGAGTGTTAAGAGTCCCACATCGGATATGGAATGGGAACATGGATTCTTTATATGGACTTGGAAAATCCTCACCCTACAAGCTAACTTTTGGTATTGAGTTTGGAATCCATTTCTTTATAGAAATAACCTAAATCTAAACTCAAACCAAAACCTTGTATGTTTATTGTTGCCGCATGCAATAACGTAATCCGAATAAAAAATAACCTTTATATACTAGCACCTTTTATATGTATTCTGGGTTCTCACGTTTCTCAAACAAATTAATATTTCTTCTGCCACAACCAATGAAGTATACATGGAGGAGAACAAGATTGTTGCTATTGGTAATTCTTCCCATATTTCCCAGGAAATTTTGTTTGATATTTTCACAAGGGTTTCATTTTCCAAGTCTCTATTGCGATTTATGTGCATTTCTAAATGTTTTTACTCCCTTATATCACATTCCTCATTCACTGAAGCACATCATCAAAAAGGTTCATTGGATCATCTAATTTTCAGTTTGCCATATCATTTTGAGACTCAGAAGTCATTTATTTCTAGTAATTTAGACCAGAAAAAAGACCAATTAGACTTTTCCTTATTCAACTACTTGGATGATTCATGTTTCCGTAAATTTGACCATTTGGTATTTATCAGTGACCTAATTTGCCTTTGGAACTGTTAAATACACAAAATCAGAAGATCTTCTTGTTCTACAGATGGTGGTTGGCCTATTCGTGGCCTATAGTGGCGTTGGAACTCTCATTCGTCAAAGCAATTATCTCTCAAAGTTCTATCAAGCCCGCTCCAATGCTTACTTTGGAAAAGGCTGGCTTGGCTAAGAAGGCAGCTACGAGTGCTAGTCCCGTGGTCATGATGACGTCCTCTACTACTTCTCAGAATTTTGGTGACAATTTAGGCCAGAACCGCTCTCAAGGGGGCAGCAAAAATAGTCAAAAAAATAATGGTAAAAATCGCGGGGGTAAATGCGGTGGTTCCGACAGTGGTAACGGTGGCCGAAATAGTGACGGTGGACCCCATCTCGGATATAGTGGGCCACCCACCCACTGGTCCCAGCCTTGGGCCCCTTGGCCGTTGGCTTGGGCCAGTGGGCAGTGGCCCAATAGCCCATATTCTTACGGTAATTCAGCCACTGGACAGTGGGCTGCCTAGCCTCCCTCCAGGCCCACTTTGACGTGGCCTAACAATTTCCGCAACAACTCTGGGCTGGGGCAGTCAGCAGGTGTACTCGGGCCTCGACCTCTGCAGGCCTACCATGCAGCAGGCCTCACTCAAACCGACATTGAAGCTGTGATACACACACTTGGTTTAACTCCACCGGACCCGAATTGGTACATGGACACCGGAGCCACTACCCACATGACATCCGATCAAGGTACTCTCTCATCTTATTCCAATTTGAGCAACCCTTATGGCATAATTATTGGTAAAGGTAATTCTATTATGATTCGTGGTTATGGTCATAAAACTTTGTCTCCCCCCCCCCCCCATCCACCCCTTATCTTGAAAAATACCCTTCATGCCCTAAATTGATTAAAAATTTGGTGTCTGTCCGTAAATTCACCACTGATAATTTTGTTTCTGTTGAATTTGATCCGTTTGAGTTTTCTGTGAAGGATTTCAAGACGGGGAGTCCTCTCATGAGGTGTGATAGTAGGGGAGATTTTTATCCTATCACGCCAAGTTTCGGTTTCTCGAGTCAAGCCTTGTCATAAACTTTTGCAACTTTTGCTCCTTCCTTATGGCATGCTTGTCTAGGTCATCCAGGGTCGTCAATTTTATCTTCCTTAGATAAAAATAATTTTATTTCTTGTAAGGGTACGCGTACTACTCCGACTTGTCAATCTCGTTCTTTAGGAAAAAATATTAGATTGCCATTGTGCAACCTCTAAATCTCATACTTTAATGTCATTTGATATTATTCATAGCGATCTATGGACATCTCATGTTCTCAGCTCTTTGGGTCATCATTATTATGTTCTATTTCTGGATGACTATTCTAATTTTTTATGGACTTTTCCGCTAGTGAAAATTCTCAAGTTTTTTCCACCTTCTTAAAATTTAGAGCATTCATTAGAATCCAATTCGAACGGGAAATAAAAAATATTCAATGTGATAATGACAAAGAATATGATAATGGGGTGTTTCGAGAGTTTTGTGTTAATAATGAGATTAATTTTCATTTTTCTTGTCCTCATATGTTTTCACAAAATGGGAAAGCCGAACGAAAAATTCATATCATTAATAACATTGTCCGAACTTTATTGATTCATGCTTCCGTACCTCCTACTTTTTAGCATCATGCCCTACAAATGGCTACATATCTCCTTAACATACTTCCTATCAAAGACTTGACATATTCCTCCCCTCTTAATATCTTATATAATAAGACTCATTCGTTTTCCCATCTTAGGGTCTTAGGGTCTTTGGGTGCTTGTGTTATCCCGTGTTTCCATCCACCACAATTAACAAACTTCAGGCTCGTACCGTGCTCAGCAGGTTGGTGTAGATTGTGATGAGACATTTAGTCTGGTGGTCAAGCCGGCTACCATTCACACTATGCTCATCTTGGCTCTTAAGAAAACATGGCTCATTCATCAGTTAGATGTGAAGAATGCTTTCTTACATGGGGTTAAGCAGTCTCCACGGACTTGGTATAAGAGGTTTGCAGACTATGTTTTGACTATTGGGTTCTCTCACAGCAGGTCCGATAATTCATTGTTCCTATATCGTCGTGGGTCTTCCCTGACTTATATACTACTATATGTGGATGATATTATCTTGACTGCCTCTTCTGATGCATTACGCCAGTCTATCATGACAATGCTCAGTTCTGAGTTTGATATGAAAGACTTGGGGCCCTTGAGTTATTTTTTGGGCATTGATGTCACTCGTCATGCAGGTGGGTTGTTCTTGTCATAACGTAAGTATGCAGCCGAGATCATTGAGCGAGCTGATATGTCCTCATACAATTCTACTTCCACTCCAGTTGATACTAAACCTAAGTTGGGTGTTGCGGCTGGCTCACCTTACGAGGATCTGACACGCTATCGTAGTCTGGCATGGGCTCTTCAGTATCTTACTTTCAGGAGACCAGATATTACATATGGCGTACAGTAGGTGTGCTTATTTATTCATGATCCCAGGGTTGAATATATGAATGCGTTAAAATGCATTATTCGGTACATCCAGGGGACACTTGACTATGGATTACATTTATATCCCTCGTCGACGTCTACACTTGTCTCGTATACAGATGATGATTGGGGTGGTTGTCTGGACACCAGACGGTCTATGTCCGGCTATTGTATGTTTCTTGGTAATAACTTGGTCTCATGGTCTGCGAAGCGTCAGTCGATTTTATCACGCTCTAGTGCAGAGGCCGAGTATCGAGGGGTGGCCAATGTGGTCTCTGAATCATGTTGGTTACGTAATCTTCTTTTAGAGCTTCATTGTCCTATTCAGAAAGCTACATTGATTTATTGTGATAATGTTAGTGTCATCTACCTCTCTGATAATCCGGTTCAGCACCAGCGCACTAAAAATATCAAGATGGACATTCACTTTGTTCGAGAAAAGATAGCTCGTGGACAAGTACGCGTCTGCCATGTCCCTTCCAGGTATCAAATTGCAGACATCTTTACAAAGGGTCTTCCCTCGGTCCTTTTTGATGATTTTAGGGACAGTCTCAGCGTTCGATGACCGTCCGCTATGACTGCGGGGGTGTGTTAAATATACATAAGTATACACAATATACATGTGTATACTCATGTATATTGGATCTCAAATTTTGTGTAGCAAGCCCACGGGTTGGGCAGAATTTGTGAATAAAGTGTTGTAATAGTTTAGTGTGGCCAACGGGCCGGCCGGGATGAGTCGGGGCCGGTTTGGCGGGATTGGGTCTGGGAGAGATCGGGTCAGGGCTGGACAGGCGGGGTCGGGACAGGCGGGATTCGCCGAAATCCCATCCCGATCCCGTCGGAATCGAGTTGTGGCGGGATTTTTTTTTTTTGCACTTAATTTAAAAAATAACATATATAAACAACTCAATAATTGAACAAGATAGTGTTATTTTTGTGCCTCTTATATTATTTAATAGACATATGATTTTTTTTGTAATACAAATACAATTGTCAAAATTGCAATTTTGTGGTGTTGTTCAAAAGTTGCAAATTACATAGTAAAATTGCAATTAAAAAATTATATTTTGAAAAACACCTGTTCTAGTTTTTTGATAATTTCATGTGGTTCTTCGGTTGGAATTGGTATTTGTTGGTCAAATTGCTCCACGTCGCTTCCACTACCTTCGGATAAGATTTCGTTGTAGTTTTCTTCTTCTTCTTCTTCATTGTTCTCCGGTTGACCGCACCTTCTCTGCTCCGCTCGTATCCAATCTCTGAATAACACTACAATCTCCAAGATGTCTCCGACTAATGAGTGTATATGCTCTCCTATTTGATATTTGTCGATAGAAAAAGCGCTTTCAGACGCCGTTGATGACGCTTGAATGTTCAAAACATCTCGGGCCATCATTGAAAGTGTCGGAAATGTCTTCTCATTCCCCCTCCAGTATTTCAGCAAGTCTTCACGTCCTTCTTCATTGAGAACTGCTTGGTACGGTACATAACCCTACAAAACAAAAATATCAAACTCGTTAATTTGGTTAGTAGTATTACGGCCGCACATTCTATTTCTGATGCTTTTAATACTAGCCGCATAAATAACATGTCTTTTGTGAGGTTGTGTTGAAGAAGAAGAAGATGGTATGGAAGCCGGTAGGTTGCTAACACTTTCTTGTTGGTAAAATCTATATACTTTTTTGCATTCATCTTCTACGCTAGACAACACTTCTTCTTTAGTTTGTTCAATAGGTGGTGGGTGATTTTGATTTTTGGGACTTGGAGGTGTTAGTATTTCTATACAATCATAAATAGTTTCAATAAGTGATTTAGTACCGTCTATTGTAATAGTCGGATTTAATACAACACCAATAATATAAATAGTGGAAATAGAAATAAAATATTTTTTATTTTGATAAATATTTTTTTAATAGCTACCTTATAAGCTGGTTTATCCATATATTCATTAAGCAGTAAAACTATTAGAGCTATATAAAATAACATAGTTGAAATAGTAGGATAATATATACCGGAAAATTCTTTTGTTGCTTGAAAAAATTTCTCTAGAAATACAATAAGTTCGGAAATTTTTCCCCAATCGCTATCTACAACTATCTTGTCTTGTTTATTGAGTTTTTTCTTTATACATATGTTATTAAAAAAAAAAAAGGAAAACCCGCCGGAACCCGATACCGATCCCGCCCCCGACCCGATCCCGTCCCGACCCGATTCCGACGGGATCGGGACGGGACTTCGGAAAATCCCGCCAAACCCGATCACGCCTGACCCGCCCAGCCCCGATCCGGCCCCGACCCCGCCAAACCCGGCCCGCCAGACCCGAGCCCGGCCCACTGACCAGCTTTAGTCTGAATGTTTCAGTGACTGTAATATATATATTTTTTAATACTGTAATATTTCAAGATAGTTTCATATTCACTTTTTGAGTAACAATTTCCTTTTGGCCTGCCTCATTTATGATGAAGAGAGGTATAGACTTAAACAATGTTGTGTATTAAAAACAGTTCCTAATAAATTCTGACATGACATAGTGAGATCAGGAAAAGACAAATATGATATGTTGATTAATTTCTCAATTCGAATCAGGAGGATAACTTAAAGATCTTTATACATTCTTGCAGGATTAAACCTTAAATGTACTTATAAAATTATGTTTACACCTCCTATGAGAAGGCAACCAATGAAGAAGAAATAAAAGTACAATTTATAGTTATTTTATAATGTTACATTATATTTTTTTCAATTTGCACATAAAAGTTCATTCTGTGAGGTGTAAGAAAAGATTAATATCATATAACAAAAAGGGGGATTGGAAGGGGAAAAAAGATATTGAATGTCTATTAGAGTGTAACCGACCCGATTCTAGACTTATAATATTAATTATGAACCATGATTTTGGGTTTCTGATTCTAGTTTTCATCAATATTCTTTTGTTCTAGCTCACTTCTCAGTTCTCACGCAACATGTCATTTCGGTTATTGATTCTATGTTTCTAAGGTGAGGAAAAGGGGAAGAAATTGGTCATTGAGGTCTCATTTGTTTTCATTGAGATTAAGACGCCTGAATCTGAATATACATCTGAATATTAAGATATGTATTAAAATATAAATATCTGAATTTAAATACACATCTGAATATTAAGATATTATCTCTAGATTTGAATAATGAATGATTAGGACTGTTTATTTTCAATATCTGAATGTGCATATAAAATTAACCTATATCAATAAAATATTATAAAAATTTTATTTCAACAAAATAAATTTATTTTTGATAGAAAATAATATTTTGAATATTCATATTTGATTAAACATTTGAACTATCTCCTTTTTTTTCTTCTTCAAAGGTAAAATTTGAACATCTGGAATGCTCTAAAAGTTATATTGTGCTTATTATTAAAATGGTTCAACCGAAAGTAATTTAAAGAGAGTTGTTATGGCTGAAACCCACAAGATGTGTTATAGCAAGAAACTTTATTAAAATAAGATAAAAAAGAGAAAACTTTTCAATGTTTGATAGAATTTCTAAGCGTTCTCTGTTGTTTCTTGAAATTATGCCGTTAGTTCCAAATTTGAATAGAGGGTTATGTAGTATTCAAGTTTTTTTTTGATTTGTTGTTATTGTCTCGAGAAACACGAATATATAGAGTCATTCCGATCTCTTAAAGATTGAGAAGTGAAGGTAGGGATTTTATTGATAAGATGAATTCTCCATGTTTAATTTTTCTGATGCAAAATAGATCATGAACTGGATTTACACAGAATTTCAAACTAAATTTTTTATAGACTCAAGAAAATAATTTTATTGTTGTGGTTAATCAATTAATATTTGTGACAATAAGAGTTCTTGCTAATATATGGTACAAAAAGGATACTAGAGGCGTGAAAAGTTTGATGATAAGAGAAGTTGTGAAAGGTTTTGTGAAATAAGACTAAAGGAATATGTTCCTTTGGGGAAGAAAAGGGGAGGATGTTTGCCGAGAAGGAGAAAATCATGGGGGGGGGGGGGGGTGGAGAGGGTGGCGGCCGAGGGTGTTGTCCGGCGGCTAGGGTAAGAATATTTAGAGTTTGGCTGTTGACCATAAAGGAATATGTTCTCTGCTTTTTCATTGATTATTGTGTACAATATATAGTGTTACATAATTATTTACATGACTACAAAACTAGGTAACTAATCTTCCTAATTATAATCGGAATATAAATTAACCTAATATAAAAGATATACAACGATACGGGAATATTCTTGTAATTTTCTATCAAAGACGTATTATTTTAAATGAGACTGAATGGTGTTAAGACTTTGTTACAGATCTGATTCGTTCACGTAACACCCCGTACCTTATCTTTAGGATACATTGTGGTAAATACACATGAGTTTAATGAGATAAAGATCATTCATGAAGTTATAGAAGATTTATATCAATGTTGAAGAGGTTACGCGGAGATTAGAGGTTAAACGAGTTAGAGAAATAAGCTTCGTCAAAGTACGGAATATGGAACAAGTTATAAAGACCTTAAAGAATTTTGGTCATATTCACGTATGCAAATAAAGAGCTTAGTATATAAAAGATGCGGTCCCAAAATAGTTTAAGGAATTAAAAAGATGTGACAATGTTGACTAATAATAATATTTTATGTGTATCGAGAAAGTCTACGGACTTGTATTATATGGATAGGTGATGAAATAGGTAGCCCCACGTGACACATGGAAAGTCTTCAAGTAAGGTGTAGATATTTGAGTCCTCCACGTGTAAACATAAAAGGTTGCAGTGACTTTACCACCGCCTATGTTGGTTGCACATATATGTAGATATACATATTACTTTGAGCACTTTTATTGTTTACACAACAATTTTGTTTGCTGAAGAGAACCCAACGAAGTTATTCTCCCATTAGATTTTATTACACCAAAATTATGATTCTCAGATCTTCCCTCCTTTCATCATGACTACTTAGGACCGTGTAATTCATCAAATTCCAAAAATCACATTCTTGGGGTTGTTTGGAAACCGCATCACTATCATAAGCTTGGATTCGAGGTTAGATTTCTATTTCAGGGATGCATTTGAGGTATGTTAAGGCAAATCATTTCTTCTTTTAGCATGTTCTAAGTACGAAACGTAAACGTAATATTATCTCATAAATGATTCTCCTCTTGGTAGTTAAGGATGTTCATGTTATTCATTCATATGTTCAAAGTATGTCTAAATATGTTCCTAAATCCTTATTGAGGTATATGGAAAATATGTTAGTATTCATAATGTTAATCGGAGGTAAAACTATATTACATCACTCCGACAAACTTATAGTGTCTTATTGTCATATCATTCATGCATTACATTCATATGAATGTACATACCTTGACCTCAAAATGAGTTATATACTCTACTATATGTATGTATTATATATGTATGGGGTATGGGAGAAGGGAAGGCGTTATATACGCACACCACCTGCAGCTGGTACAGATATACACGATTATGCCCACAGAGGCCGATATGATATGATGGGATGCCCATAGAGGCTTGAAGGCGTTATATACGCAGATGTATATGCATGACCGCATTGTGCATGGGATTTAGGCATATTATGACCCTTAGAGGCATTCTACACAGACGTGATACTTATGTATATTATGGCCCTCAGTGGCATTCTACACAGACATGATACTTATGCATATTATGGCCCTCAGAGGCATTCTCTACCGGTTGGTTGTTTCTTGTCTCATGTTACTTTCAGGTCCCTATTATGCTATTTTTCATGCCTGACATACTCGGTACATCAGTCGTACCGACATTCCTTTTGTCGGGGGACGTTGTGTTTCATGCCCGCAGGCTCATGTAGACAGGGCGATGGTCCGCACTAGTAGGATGCTGGTCCAGCTGATATTGGAGCACTCTATTTGTTCCAGAGTTGCTGTCTAGTCGTGGTACGATATTTTGGTTATGCGTTGGGGTATGGCGGGGCCCTGTCCCGACCTTATGACGTCACGTACTCTTTAGAGGCTTGTAGACAGTTATCCTGTGTATAGTAGTCATGTATGGCCTTGTCGGCCTTAGTATGTATATATGCATAGGTTGGGGTTCTTCCGTTTCCAAGAGTTTACGCAGTACCCTTCCAGTTTATCATTCCCATGTGTCAGCAGGGTACTTCATGACAGCCCTCGGGGTCATGATTAATTATGGTTAGATGTTATATATATGATTAGTGGTACTCGGCAAGGAAGGTCCGGGTGCCCGTCATGACCCTCCGGTTTGGGTCGTGACAGTTCAGACCCATTAAGAGGCTTTATAAAGAAACAAAACAAATGAACTTAATGAGTTGAATCTGAATGGTTAAGATTCAGACCTGTAAAATAAATACACTTAATGAGTTGAATCTGAATGATTTAGATTCAGACGTTCATTAAATGCAAACAAATGAGGTCTGTGTCTATGTAAAATTTGAACTCACGCCCTTTCGGACCAGAACCTTAATCTGGCGCCTTAGAAAAACTCGGCCATCTCAACACATTTGTTTATTTTCAACAAGCTTTATAGAAAACATAAACTTGACTAACATCCATCTGTGTTCTTATGTCAAGTGTAACATGTTAATTCACATGTCATTTATGAACATTACAACTATCTTTCAACAATTTGACAAAAAAATATCGAGGACTGATTTTCACCACAAATGTAGTTTAAACTTATAACTAATTGTGATACGGTCTAATATATGTGTCAAAGAGTGAATTCTCTTACGGCAGATACGGGGCTTGCTCCTAAGCCTATTCATTCAATTCCCCACGTTTTTGTTGGTTTTATTCCAAGGGTGTTTCAGGCTCATTTATTTTTACGTCTGAATATTATGATGTACATTAAGTTTAAGATATCTAAACATAAATACATGTTTGAATATGAAAATGTTGTATTAAGATTTGAATACTAAATAACTAAGACAATTTATTTTTTCAACATACGTATAATACTTATATTTGTTTAAAAATATTAATAAATATGAAGTTCAATAAAATACAATATCAACAGTGGCTGGTGGTGGCGATGGCTAGTGGTGGCGGTTGTGGGTAGCGATTGAGGATGGTGTTGACTAATGGTGGTGTGGTGAGTAATAGCTAGTGGTGATTATGGCTGACAGTAGTGGTTGATAATGTATTTGGTGACAACAACTGATAATTGTGGTAGATGATAGTGATAACTAATTGTGGTGATGAATAATTATGGTAGTTGGCAATATGTAGTGGTGAGTGATAGTGTTGATTATTGGTAGTGAATAGTGGTTGTTGTGGTAATGGTGATTGGTGGTGATAATTTTAAATAGTGGCTAGTGATGGTGATAGCTGATTGTAGTGATTGACAACAATGGTTATGAGTGATGGGCGGCAACCACAATAATTGATAATGTTGCACGATAGTGGTGAATTAATGAAATTGGTGATCGGTGGTTAAACATATTTGAATAGACATCTTAGTAATATTAAGACTTTCTTACTTATTTTAATCATTCAGATTTACTCAGACTCATTAAGTAGTTATAATATAAAATAACAAACACACTTAATAATTAAAAATTGTATAATTAAAATTCAGACCTAAAAAATAAACCGACTTAATAGATTATAATCTGAATAATTAATTTTCTTTAAGTCCAAACAAAGGCGTTAGAGTCCTTCCTAGTCCTTACTTCCAATGAAAAGTAAACCTGATGCACGGAAATAACAAATTTTCCTTTACCCGTCACCAAATATTAAAAATTTCTTCCAATGCAAAGGAATTATTGATCAGAATACTACATCATGAACCTTCTCACTGATAATCGCTAGCATTCATCAAAGTCCACTTGAAAATACACTGTAATGGTGGTCAAGTTTTACTTCATGAATGTTATAACCTCATTTATTGTCTTCTTGAAAAGGTACAAAAGAACTAAAAAATGAAAAAAATTCTACAAAATAGTTCTCTCAAGTAACACATATGATTTTTCATATGACACTGTTTCCTAAAAATGGAAAGAAAAAAGAGTGAAGAAGGCAACAAAATGCCCTCCGTCCTCCAAGTCTTTCTACACTATACCTTCTTGTTGGCCTGCTCTAAGCTTTTCCAGTTCTTCTTCGGCATCTTTCAACTGTTCTTTCAGTGTGGCTATTCTCATTTCCAGCTCTTCCACTGAACCTCGATCAAGTGACGGTTGATACGGTGTCAGAAAGTTATGTGAAAATGCTTTCAGCGCTTCAACACCACAAACCTATCAGAGAGTAGCACATCATTTATCACACTGCCAAAACTTGTTTCTTGAATAGTTTAGATGATTTATTATCATTTTCTTCCAGATATTCTTGGGGTTGTGGGGAGGGGAAGGGGGTATGCAGCATCTTCAAACCTCTTGTGGCAGCAAAGGCAGCTTGGAAATATTGAAGTCGTCATATAACATGTAGAATTGGTCCAAGTACTTTTGTTGCATCCGCATCCTAGCCTTCAGCAGCTTGGATTCAACAACTAAAAACAAAAGAAAGTACCAAGAGTTAGTTTTTCTATCGCAGAAAACAAGCTTAGGAGAAAAAACTGATACAGACAAGACTAAAACAATTGAAAAGAAATTAATACTATGTGCAGAAAACATATGAGACTTGTACCTTCTTCATCGAAAAGCACTTGGTTAATTATAATGTTATGTGTATCAATCTCGAATTTAGTGAGTTCCTGAACAAGCCTTTCAGTCTCATATAGAGAGAGGAATTCCGGAATGCAAACACAAACGAATGTCGTCAAGTCCTGTCAAAATAAGTGGCGTTAAAGATCAGGAGAGCTTAAGAAGTACACTAAAAGGTCCAAGTAAACAAAGAAAGAAGGAAATTTATACAGCCATTTCAGTAAGACTATCTGTAAGGAATTTTCCCCTGCCTTGGCCAGGTCAAGTGGTAGGTTCCCAGAAATCAAAATAAGATGCAAAAAACAAATAAATGAATCAACAGGAAACATCAACAGACTCAACCTCCACAATCAAACCAAATCAGGTAGAACTTGCGTGTGTTGTGTATTTTTATTTACCAAAAAGAAGCTGCTCAAATACTGAGTATGTTGTTGTAAACTGCTCAAATAAATAGTTGCCAGAACCACTAACGAGTTGTTAAAACCCATCTTCTGTGAAAATGCAAGTTTTTGCAAAGACGAAAAGAATGGGAACTAGACACCACATCAGTTACATAGCTCCGTTTCCTGCAATTACGCAACTTCTATATCTGTGATGAATACTTCTAAATTCCAATGATGATTTTCAAGAATACCAAAGGAACCTTAACAGCAAGACCAGCAGCAGCAGATGGAAGAAATGCACGACTTGTCCTTAATCCCATTACTTGGAAACATTCATGCGAAAGATACAAAGTTCTTTTTTTTAATGAAGTATGTGGTCCCATTGATGGCATCAAGCAAGATGCAAAGAGTACAAAAGGTAATATGTACAAAATAGAGTGTGTCAGCTCCAATACATTATAGGCTATGCTAAGATTCAGGAGTTACTAAAGTCCAAAAAATTACTTACAGGGGACAGATTGTTCCAACTAAAAAGATACAGGAACACCTAGCCTTAAGGGAGTGGTTTGGAGTTGATATTCCATTAAAACATCAGCAGTCCCTTTCTGTCCAAACTCACAAAAAGATAGCAGGCATCATCTTCCAGTTCTCTTTTTTTTAAAAAAATAAAAATTGAACAGATAAAGATGTAATTTTATTAAATACAGAAGTTAGCACCACGGAATTACAATGATTGAAACCTTCCTGAGCAAAAACAAAAAAGAGAAGGTTCCACCAATACAAGTACCTACTCCTGTGGTCTATATAGTCAAACATGCTACTTTTGTTATTTACATGCTGGAGATTACACCAAAAAGCTAAAACCCATACGCATGAAGATTTCAATTTCTGAAGATCGTCTATTTTTTCCTTCAAAGACCTTGTGTTCCTTTACATATCACCAAACACACACGCAGGCTGGAACTGTATTCCATATCTTCCTCACTGATTTTCACTTCCTCCCAACACTCCATCACACCAGAAGCTCCTTTACTGAATGAGGCATAACAAAAGTGACTCTGAAAAGGTTGAAGAACAATGACCAGATTTGACTTGCAATAGGGCAATGTAAGAGAAAGTGGCTGCTATTTTCCTCCTCCCTGTTGCACATGTAGCATCTGCAACTAATTGAGACACCTCTATAGGTTTCTTGGTGTGAGACGAGCATCACGTATAGCTATCCACAGAAAGCAACTAACATCGTAGGGTTGGACTTCCTCTTCCAAGGCCAGCTTGTTAGTTGAACCAATTTAAAGAACTTTCTGCCTATTCCATATGCATGTATCTAGAACCTCTTCATTTTAAGACCACCGTTTTCAGATCATTCAAAAGAATATCTATTCTGGAAATTTCCCAATCAAACTTCTATGAAAATTAACACTCCAACTAACACCATTCCAGTGATCAGAAGCCAAGCTACCAGTATTTGAAGTGAGAAACCCCACTTGACTACTATTAATCAAGAGTGCAGGAGTGAGTATTTAACCCTGATAATGTTAAAATCACCACCGCCTCTCTCATTAGTAGAACATTCTAGATTTAAGTTATATAATTATCTAGAAATGTGGTAAAGATTCAAGAAATACATAGGAAAATAATTGCTAGAAAATTCTAGAGTCAATGTCCTAGTTGTTTACCATGTTGGGCCAAGCCCATTAGGATGTTATAGCTAGAATCTTCTAGCAATGTAAAGTTGGTTGATGAACCGACATTGATCATGTATATATAGGGACCTTGGGTCCTTAAGGAAGTAAGTTCCAAGTATGCATCCAAAAAGTATCCAAGTGAGTCTAAAGTGTGTGTAAATACTTAAGTAAGCTTAAGTGTGAGTGTCAAGTGTTGATAAAAATAAAAGAGTAAGAACTTGGTGTATATTGTGGTCAAGTTATAGTGTTCAAGTCTTGGTGTGATTACTTTTACAATAATAAAGTAATTAAGTTTTTCACGTGTTGTGTTGTCTAACAAGTGGCATCAGATCCAGGTCGGTTCATACCAAAGAGTCGTTTGTTGAGTTTCTTAGAGTGTTCGTGTGTGGTTTAGTACTACAGAAGCTTGTTGTCGAAATCAAGCTTTCTTGGTAAAAATAGAATTTTAGCCAAGACATGATGGGTGACCTTCAAGTGGTCGGTGGAATCAAGAAACTTAACAATCAGAATTACAGCACGTGGTCGATGCATAAGGAGGCATATATCCAAGGCCAAGACTTGTGGGAGATCGTTGGTGGCAATGAGGTCACACAACCAGAAGACGCATCCGCTCTGAAGAAATGGAAGATTAGAGCTGGCAAAGCCATGTTTGCGATTCGGACCACAGTTGAAGATGAAATGTTTGAGCACATCAGGTCGGCTAAGACACTGAAGGAAGTGTGGGATACTTTCGCAACATTGTTCACCAAGAAGAATCATACGAGACTACAGCATCTGGAGAATGAGCTTCTCTCTATCAGACAACGCGACATGACGATCAACCAATACTTTACCAAGGTAAAATCTCTTTGTCGCGAAATTTCTGCATTAGACTCTGCTGCTGGCATGTCAGATGTTAGAATTAGAAGAATTATTATTCGTGGATTAAGGCCAGAATATAGAAATTTTATTGCTGCAATACAAGGTTGCCAAGCCAACCTTCTCTTGTTGAATTAGAAAACTTGCTAGTTGACCAAGAAGCGTTGGCTAAGCAAATATCTGGAGTCTCATTAAAGAGTGACGAAGAAGCGCTCTATAGCGGTGATAAGAAAGGTCGATCATGACCAAATGCTAGTACAAATTCTAGAAAACATGACGACAAGGATAATCATCATGGAAGCTCCCAATCAGGGGGAGCTCAAAAGAAAGACAACTGGGGTGGCCAGTAAAAGAATAACAATAAGTTTGATGGAAAATGTTATAACTGTGGAAAAAAGGGCCACATGGCTAAAAGTTGTTGGTTCAAGAAGAACACTGCAGAAAGCAATGCAGCCACGTCAAATGCAGGAAAGACAAGTGATGAAGAGTGGGATGTTGAAGCATCTTTCGCAGTGGATGAAGAAGAATTAGCTCTGGCAGTTACCGTTCCTGGAATTATCGACTACAATAATGATTGGATAGTCAACTCTGGTTGCTCAAATCATATGACAGGAGATAAAGAGAAGCTACAATACATGACCGAGTACAAAGGTGGTTGTGTGGTGGTGATAGCCAACAACTCAAGACTACCAATCGCTCACGTCGGAAAAACAACAATCATGCACTCCAGGATGTCTACCATGTACCTGGGATGAAGAAAAACTTCCTATCAGTAGCGTAACTAACGGCATTAGGCCACCATGTCGTATTCGGACCTCAAGATGTCAAGATCTATCAAGATCTTGAAATCTCTGGAACACCGATGATGAGAGGACAACGCTTAGAGTCTGTCTATGTAATGTTAGCAGAGTCGGCTTATGTAAACAAGACTCGAAAGAACGAAACAACTAATTTGTGGAATGCAAGACTTGGACATGTAAGCTATCACAAACTCAAGGTGATGATGAAGAAATCTATGTTGAAAGGTCTTCCTCAACTCGAGGTCAGAACAGAGACCGTTTGTGCAGGTTGCCAATACGGTAAGGTGCATAAGTTACCGTATGAAGACTCAAAGTTCAAAGTCAAAGCACCATTGGAGCTGGTCCATTCTGACGTATTCGGGCGAGTCAAGAAATCATCAATCAGTGGCATGTAATACATGGTTACATTCATTGATGACTTCTCACGGTACGTATGGGTTTTCTTTCTAAAAGAAAAATCCAAAACTTTTTCAAAATTTAAAGAATTCAAGGAAATAGCGGAAGGAGAACTCGGCAAGAAAATTCAATGCCTCCGAATAGACAATGGTGGTGAATATACATTAGATGAGTTCTCTCAGTACCTACGAGAATTCCGCATATGCCATGAATTCACATGTGCAAATACGCCACAACAGAATGGAGTAGCTGAGAGGAAGAACCAACATCTTGCAGAGATATGTCGAAGCATGCTACATTCGAAGAATGTTCGAGGAAGATTTTGGGCAGAAGGTATGAAAACAGCAGCTCATGTCATTAATAGACTTCCTCAAGCGAAGTTAGGGTTGGTTTCACCCTTTGAAAAACTGTGGGGTAGTAAACCTGCAGTAAGTCACTTTCGAGTATTTGGTTGTGTGTGCTATGTGTTTGTGCCAAGTCATCTACGTAGAAAATTTGATAAAAAGGCGATACGGTGTATCTTTGTGGGATACGACAGCCAAAGGAAAGGGTGTAAATGATGCGACCCAACAACTGGAAAGTGTTATACATCAAGAAATGTGGTATTCGATGAGGCAGCATCATGGTGGTCACCTCAAAAGGAAGAGTTACCAGATTCCAAGGAAATAGAAGACAATTTGCAAAAGAAGATGGGGGAGAAAATTGTTGAAGTACATCCAAGTCCAGAAAAGGAACATGAAGATCAAAGTGAGGAAGAAAATGCCGAGGATGAGGCAACACAGAATCCGTGGCAAACAGACATGCATCAAAGAGTAGAAGACCGTTAACCAGAAGGAGTAAGCTTACAGCCTCAGAGATCGACAAGAGTTCGAAAGCCAAATCCCAAGTATGCCAATGCTGCTGTAGCTGAAGAAGAAAGGTTTAGAGAACCAGAGAGATATGAATAGGCGTCCCAGAACATCAAGTGGTTTGAAGCTATGAAAGAGGAGATAAGTGCTCTAGAGAAGAATCAAACATGGGAGCTAGTACCAAAGCCAAAGGAAGTACAACCCATTTCCTGCATATGGGTTTACAAGGTAAAAACTCGTCCTGATGGATCAATTGAAAGATACAAGGCTCGGTTAGTAGCTCGAGGATTCTCTCAACAGTATGGGCTAGATTATGATGAGATGTTTAGCCTAGTTGCTAAGATTACAACAATAAGAGTCCTGCTAGCACTTGCAGCAATTAAAGATTGGAGATTGTTGCAAATGGACGTGAAAAACGCCTTTCTACACGGAGAGTTGGATCGAGAAATATACATGATCCAACCAAAAGGATTTGAGGATAAAGAGCATCATGATTATGTTTGCAAACTGAAGAAGGCGCTCTATGGATTGAAGCAGGCTCCGAGAGCATGTTATGACAAGATTGCTGAGTTCTTAGTAGAGAGCGGGTATGACATGGCACATGCAGATTCAAGCTTATTCATCAAAGTGAAGGAAGCAAAGATCGCAATTGTTCTAGTATATGTCGAAGACCTAATTATCACTGGTATGATGAAGCAGAAATATGTCAAACAAAGGAGAATCTGTAAGTTCGCTTTCAAATGAAGGAGCTTGAAGAATTAAAACACTTCCTTGGATTAGAAGTTGATCGAACTAAGGAAGGTCTATTTCTCTGCCAACAAAAGTATGCGAAAGACTTGCTACAAAAGTTTGGAATGCTCGAGTGCAAGCCCATCTCAACACCTATGGAAGCTAATGCCAAGTTATGCGCTCATAAAAAGAAGGACTTTCAAGACGAAGCAATGTATCGACAACTGGTAGGTAGTCTAATCTACCTTACATTGACTCGACCAGATATCTCACATGCAGTAGGGATAGTAAGCCGATATATGCAACAACCAAAGAAGCCTCATTTGGAAGCAGTGCGATGAATGTTGAGGTACGTCAAAGATACCATTAACTATGGTCTCTTTTATAAGAAAGGCGATGTGGTAAAGATAGTTGGATACTGCGATGCTGATTATGCTGGAGATCACGATACTCGTTGATCAACAACTGGATATGTATTCATGCATGGATCTGAAGTAGTATCTTGGTGTAGCAAAAGGCAACCAACAGTGTCCTTGTCAACCACAGAAGCAGAGTATAGAGCTGCAACAATGGCAGCTCAAGAGAGTACGTGGTTAATGCAATTGACGAAGGACTTACACCAACTTACATATTATGCGGTGCAACTCTATTGTGATAACCAGTCTGCTATTCGATTAGCAGAAAATCCAGTGTTTCATGCTCGAACAAAGCATGTGGAGGTGCATTACCATTTTCTTAGAGAGAAAGTACTACAAGAAGAGTTAGAGATGCACCAAGTGAAGAGTGAAGATCAGATAGCAGACTTGTTCACAAAATCACTTAACACTTCAAGATTTCAGAAACTCAGAGAACAACTCAGTATGAAGAGTCGGTGTTGAGGGGGAGTGTTAAAATCACCACCGCCTCGCTCATTAGTAGAACATTCTAGATTAAGTTATATAATTATCTAGAAATGTGGTAAAGATTCAAGAAATACATAGGAAAATAATTGCTAGAAAATTCTAGAGTCAATATCCTAGTTGTTTACCATGTTGGGCCAAGCCCATTATGATGTTATAGCTAGAATCTTCTAGCAATGTAAAGTTGGTTGATGAACCGACATTGATCATGTATATATAGGGACCTTGGGTCCTTAAGGAAGTAAGTTCCAAGTGTGCATCCAAAAAGTGTCCAAGTGAGTTTAAAGTGTGTGTAAATAATTAAGTAAGCTTAAGTGTGAGTGTCAAGTGTTGATAAAAAATAAAAGAGTAAGAACTTGGTGTATATTGTGGTCAAGTTATAGTGTTGATCCTTCTTCCTCTACTTTGCCAAAACTTCTCTGTTCAAGGTAGTGATGTCCTTTTTAGATTCTTTAATTTCTGCATGAGAAAACCCCCCCTGATCAAGTCGCTCTTCCATCACTCCTTCACTTTCTCAAGAAATCCCTCTACTTGTAACCCAAGTAAAAAGAATTGACTTCCCATTCCCATTTCTGAATCACCTCCGTATTAGGCTGATGTTGAAAGAATTATTGAAGCAACCTATCAGGCACTTTGAAAGGAACTGAGAACTGTCATTTTCTGCCTCAAGGTGATCAATATTCTGTTAGAAACTATTTTAGCTGCATGTGCTAATCTGTCTGGCCATTGATGGATTCTTGTCGCACCGACAGATGACTTTATCCCGAGGTTGGAGAGGTTGTATCTCAAATTAGAATATTTACCCAAAAAGCAAATGATTTTTATCAACTGTGTCCCTGCTCCCGTTGAAATCATTCTCCTGGATAATAATTGTAGATTTCTTATCCCCCAACCAAGATCAAATTCTCCTGACGACAAAAGTTGTTGAAATTCTGGAAACTCTGTATATCTTGAATTTTCTATCCCCGTCTCCTAAACGATCCCCAGTCCGGTCCCACACCGAAGCTTGCTCCAGTTGTCCAGCCCTGGGCATGGGGTGGGGGTGGAGTGGGGACTGGGGGGTTGTGAAGAGTCCCACAGCAATAGTAAGAGAGGTCACTTTATATGGCTTAGGCAATCCTCACTTCTTGAGCTAGCTTTTGGGGTTGAGTTAGGCACAAGATTCATTTCTTTACAGTAATTATACTTGTAAATCTCCTAATGCGCTCTATCAGCAGAAACCAACTATCCTCGAAGGACTGATCACCAGAAATAAAGAAGAGTTTTCTCCTATCACAATCATCGCTAAAATCAATTACCTTGAAGGACTTATCACCAGAAATAAAGAAGATTTTCTCTTCCATAACTAAACTGATATAAAGATATCATCAGAAAAGAAGCTCGCCGGAGCAAAGGGTGAAAGGGAGAGAACGTTTGGAGTCTTGGCCCATTTCACAAGAGAGCGTTTTTTTAATAAAAAAATTGGGCTGTCAATATATTCCAAACTCCAGTGAACATTTCTAGTGGTAATTGAAAGCTGTAAAGTTTTTAGTTCTTGTTCAAGCAAATAGAGCCTCTCCTACCACTACCAGCCCCCTTCACCAAAGCAACAGACTGAAAAGAAAGCTACAATTGGGTGGGGCTTTTTTTTCTTTTTTTTTGGGGAGTAGGGGGTGGGGAGTTGGGGGGAAGGGTGTACAGGCAGGAGTATAATAAATGCAAAAGAAAAGATATGAATGCTCAGTCGTACGGGATTCTAGCGCTAACTGCTAACGTCTCATGGAAAAGGAGATATTATGTGTCTCTACTTCCACTAAAACACAAGAGGTATTAGTAGTTCAGCTCTAGCTAAAGTAGATATTCTACCACAGCTTTCCTGATTTTGTTGATGCTGCTTATTCAAACTTTTCACCAGTTTTCCAGGTCCAAAAAGAAGATTCTTTAAACTTTACTAATATGCCACAATATGGTCCAACAATAACAACATAAAAGCAACTTTTTCATTATAAGGCTACCATTTCAAGGTAAAAATCTTACTGGATCCTTGAACTGTCTGTTCACTTGTTCAATTATATCTTTCATGCCTTCAAGTTTTCCTAGGATCGCATCCTCACCAAATTCAGTGTCGACACCAAAGATACGACTCATCTGTAATAGACACGTAATCTTTTAGTAAATTCAAACTGGCAGATGAAGATGAATGATCTTTTTGGGAACATTCCAAATGATCCTTCTCTTGCAAAAGTAGCAACCTTCCCACCCACCCATATCATCATGTTTGAAGCTCAAAGGGGGGAAGTACAAAAAGAAGTTTTTTTCAGGAAGAGGGAGGGATTTACCTGACTTATAACGCCACCAAATTTATTCCTCAAACTCATCACTTTGGCAAGTCCCTTCTCTAGTGTCGATGGGAATTGTAATAACCGTAGAGTATGTCCAGTTGGGGCTGTATCAAACACTATGCAAGAGTAGTCCATTGTTTGCACCAATCTAGAAATAAACATATACAGAATGAACTTTGGTCTTAACTGATAAAGACAACACACGAGAAATATTAGCAAAAAAACAGCACATTTCATGACCTCTAGAGAATCTACAAAATAGTAACATCTGAGCACTATGAATGTACCATAAGTAAATGAATGATGGAAAAAGGGCATGCTAAAAGTATCTATAGAGATAAATGTTTTGAAACCACTGAAAAATACATAAACAATTTGGAATCCTAGTTCAGACCTAGTGCAACTCCAAAGAACTTTAAATACTATAAATTACCCTCCAAGACCGTAATCTCCTAGGACCTTAATATCTTTATCAACCTGATAACAAGTGAAATACAGTTCGGGTGTGTTCGGTATGAAGCAAAATATTTTCCACGGAAAATGTTTTCTTGGAAAATAAGTGATTGTTTTACTTACTTTCTTGTGTATGGTACGTAAGCAGAAAATATTATCCCAAAATCATTTGTATATAATTTGGACAAAGACTATGGGGGTGGGGAATGGGGGTAAGGTGTGGGGGTGGTGAGGATGGGTGCTATAGGGGGTGGGGGAGACACTTAGTGTGGAATGCCACTTGTGGAACTTATTTTCCCTAGTTTCACTTGGGAGGTCATTTTCCTTATTTTCAAGGAACTTGTATTCCTAGAAAAAAAAGTTTTCCAAAAATTTTGACTAACCAAACATGGTAAAATTGGAAGACATTCTCCAGAAAGTGTTTCCTCCATACCAAACACACCCTTTGATACCCAAGATTTTCCAGCATAGACTCTGAACACTAGGTCAATACCATCAAACCATTCCAAATACAGATACACTAAACAGGGAATTTGAAGCATCCAATTCAGTAACTTAAGTAAAATATGCTACACTAAGGTTTCCTCCTCCCTCATATTTTGAATTTCTACTGGGAATCATAAATACATTCTGTCTGATTTGGAACAAGAAAGGGGAACATGTAATGCCAGATCAAAAGAGACTAGTTATCGACTTTACTTTTGGGAGTCTAGTGGAAAGTCCGGATGCTGAAATATGGGCAAGAAGTTGGATTAAAACAAGACAGAAGAATATATTGGGAAATGAAAGAAAATAATACAGAGAATGAGACTGTCAGGATGTTAATGACCACTGACCAGTGATTTAAACGATGGCGGATGTGGAAGATATTCATGATCAAGAGCAGATAGAAAATATACTAGAATCCCCAATAAAAAGATAAATATCGACAAAAATATAGCATGTTCATCAGTTCTGGATCCCTTAGGTAGGAAATTCTTAGGGTAAACCAAGGGCGTCTCACTCTTGGAGTTCGCTAAAGCTTTTGAGATGGTGATAGCCAATTCGAGGTTCATGAAGAAGGAGGAGCATTTGGTGACTTTCCGTAGCTCTGTGGCTAAGACTCAGATAGACTATTTGCTCCTTAGGAGGGTTGACAACGGTCTTTGTAAAGACTGCAAGGTTATTTCGAGTGAGTATCTTACAACCCGACATAAGCTTTTGGTGATGGATTTGGAGATCAAGATGGAGAAGAAGAGGAGGGTTGTGGATGACAGACTAAGAATCAAATGGGGGGGGGGGGGTTTGACCATGGCTAGTGCAAAGGAGATGGGGAGAGGTTGATGGCCAAGGGGGCTTGGGGGAGTAGTGGGGATGCGACCGGTATGTGGGACAGGATGGTCAGCTGCATTCGGGAGGTAGCTAGAGAAGTGCTAGGGGTCTCGCGGGGTAGTCGTGGTGGGCATCGAGGGGACTGGTGGTGGAATGGTATAGTTCAAGAGAAGGTGAAGCAAAGAAAGCGGTGTATGTGAAATTGGTAAAAAAGCAAGGATGAGGTGGAGAAGTGGACGAATAGGGAATTGTATAAGATGGCGAGGAAGGAGGCAAAGCTAGCGGTTACGGCAGCGAAAACGGCGGCTTTTAAACGCCGGTATGTGGAATTAGAGGAAAAAGGCGGGGATAAGAAGTTGTACAGACTAGCCAAGGCGAGGGAGAGAAGAGCCCGTGACTTGGATAATGTAAGGTGCATCAAAGACGAGGACGGAAAAGTACTGATATATGACGCGCATATTAGACGGAGGTGGCAGTCTTACTTTCATAAACTGTTGAACGAAAAGGGAGATAAAGACATTGTGCTGGGAGATCTGGAGCAATTCGGAAGGTACTGGGATTTTGGATATTGTAGAAGCATTAAGGTTGAGGAGGTTAAGGGTGTTGTTCGCAGGATGCGCAGGGGACGAGCGATCGGGCCTGATGAGATTCTAGTTGAATTTTGGAAGAGCGCAGGCAGGGCAGGTTTAGAGTGGCTGACTGAGTTGTTTAATATCATTTTTAAGACGGCGAGAATGCCCGAAGAATGGAGGTGGAGTACAATGATTCCTTTGTATAAGAACAAAGGTGACATCCGAGTTGCAACAACTATGAGGTATCAAGCTACTAAGCCACACTATGAAAGCTTTGAAAGGGTCGTAGAGATGAGGGTGAGAAGAAGCGTGTCTATTTCCGAGAACCAGTTTGGATTCATGTCGGGGCGCTCGACTACAGAAGTCATTCATCTTATTAAGAGGTTGGTGGAGCAGTATAGGGAGAGGAAGAGAGACTTACATATGGTTTTCATCGATCTCGAGAAGACATAGGACAAAGTCCCTAGGAGGTTCTATGGAGATGTTTGGAGGTTAGAGGTGTACCGGTGGCGTACACTAGGGCGATCAAGGATATGTATGATGGAGCCAAGACCAGGGTACAGACAAGGGTACAGACAGTAGAAGGAGACTCGGAGCACTTTCCAGTGATGATGGGGCAGCACCAGGGATCAATTCTTAGCCCATTCTTATTTTCCTTGGTGATGGATGGACTGACGCAACAAATCCAAGGGGAGATGACATGGTGTATGTTATTCACAGACGACATAGACCTGATTGATGGGACTCACAGCGAAGTGAACGCTGCGCTGGAGGTTTGGAGACAGACTCTAGAGTCTAAAGGGTTCAGGCCGAGTAAGATCAAGACAAGACAGAATACTTGGAGTGCAAGTTCAGTAACAGGAGCGATCATGAGACAGACGTGGAGGTGAGGCTTGGTACTCAGGTCATTCCAAAAAAAGGAAGCTTCAAGTACCTCGGGGAATAGAGAGATTGATGACGATGTCACACGTCGTATTGGGACAGGGTGAATGAAATGGAGGCTCGCATCTGAAGTCTTGTGCGATAAAAATGTACCACCAAAACTTAAAGACAAGTTCTATAGGGTGGTGGTTAGATCGACTATGTTGTATGGGGCAGAGTGTTGGCCAGTCAAGACTTCACACATCCAAAGATGAAAGTTGCGTAGATGAGGATGTTGAGATGGATGTGTGGGCATACAAGGAGGGATAGGATTAATAATGATATCTGGGACAGAGTGGGGGTGGCCTCAGTGGAGGATAAGATGCGGGAAGCAAGGTTGAGATGGTTCGGGCATGTGCAGAGGAGAGACACAGATGCCCCAGTGCGGAGGTATGAGAGGTTGGCTATGGACGGGTTCAGGAGGGTAGAAGTAGGCCAAAGAAGTATTGGGGAGAGATGATTAAACGGGATATGGCGCAGGTGCAACTTACTGAGAACATGACCTTAAATAGGGGGTTGTAGAGGACACGGATTAGGGTAGTAGCTGGTTGAGCGTAGTCCTACTTACACTTACAAACTGGTAGTTGTAGTGTTATTATTGTAGGCCTGCTTAGCCTATCATAATAGTAGGCGCAGGATTGCTTTATAGTCCCCTATCGTTTGATTTCTGCTACTATGTGTCCTTTGTGTTCTTTAGTGTACTTTATTTATTCTATTTACATGCGTTAGTTACTGCTTCTTTTTCAGATTGCGCTATCATGGCTTATTCGCTTTTGTTACCATCATTTTCATACTTCTTTAAATTTCTTGTCCGAGTCTGATCGTTTCTCTTGCTTTGCTTGTACCTATGCTTTGTCTTGAGCCGAGGGACTTTCGGAAACAGCCGTTCTACCTACCAAGGTAGAGGTAAGGTCTGCGTACACTCTACCCTCCCCAGACCCCACGTTGTGGGATTTCACTGGGTATGTTGTTGTTGTACCCACAAGACATATTTTACTATTTCATGGTAAGTTCACGATACAAGTATAGGTGATGCACCCTCGTTAGAAAGATTGAATAGCTTGTACGCCTCTGCAGTTAGAGGTGGTGATCTTTTCTCTTGTGAACCTGGCCATGTACTTCTGATGGGAAAGGAATGCAGGAAAAACAAAAGTGGACTTTCTTGAAATTGTCAGAAGTACCAGCATTGAAAGAAAAAGGAGAACTAAGTATCAAGAACTTGGGATTGCAACACAAGAGTTTATCATTCAAGTAGTGAAGGTTCAGCAATGATCAAGATTGTGCAAGGTGGTTATCAAGATGATTGTTGTATTGCAGATTAATGGTACACTAATCCAGTCACAGGATCACATTGGATTACTCTCCTTTGACAACTATCAGCGAAGCTCAGAATATGGTGAAAATGAAGGATCTGGCAAAAGAAAAATTAGATAATGGCAGGACGGTGGATAGAGAATACCCCTATGAAGAAAAATATTTCCATATTTATATGTCTTTGTAATAAAAAAGGAGACTACAATTGCAGAGCGCAGAGGTGACATGGATGGATCACATTTAGAAGAAATCTACAAGTTCTAGAAGTGTGTATATTAACCCAAATTCCTGCTACCTCACACCAGCATAGGTACCGGGTAACTCTATCCACCAAGGCTTGGACAGGTGAGAAGAAATCACATAGTATTTTTTGCCTCTGCTGAGAATTGAACCTGAGACTTCATTGACCACTAGGCCACACCCTTGGGTGCGATAAAGAACGTAACTTTAATGTTTAATCCTGTTACAACCTGCTAATATATACAGGTAAGGATGACAGGCAGCAGCTCTAGAATAGGTTCTCGAAATCTAGTGCTCCCCTAAAAGTGGCTTTCTTTGGTTGGCTAGTACATGTGGCATGTCTTCCTCAATACAATCTGCAGAAGAGGGGTTTCATCATGCGTCGACAACGTTTCGAAGCCCCAAACAACTTGTTCTTGTATTATAGATATGTGGTGTACAGTGGGTCATGTCAATACCTTGAAGGAAGATATGATCAGTTGGCAATGACAGAACTTAATAAGGCATCGCAAAAACCTCTGGATTATTACAACTATAATGAGCATATTATCCACAGTTTGGAAGGAGAGGAACTACAGATAATATAAAGATAGAGGCACTTTATAGCTAGAGATGTAGGTGCTTATGATCATTTCTTTTGTATAATATGAAAAATGTACATGGTTTTGAAAGTTTTATTGACTGTGCTGATTCTCTGCATAGTCAAAGGAGCTTAAGTCCTATATCATTTGTAAAGATAAAGAACTTTCTTGGTGCTGGTAGTTTGTGAATAGGATTACTTCACATAAAGAACATTAACACATTATCTTGTAGCAATTTTATCTTTCATCAACTATTAGAAACCCCGCCTTAAGTAGCCTTCTGTCAAAGGCTGATTTTTTTCATTTAACAATAAAAATATTTATTTTTTATAACCGAGAAATCCAAGGGCCAGTTGGTGAACAGTTTGAAACTTCCTCAACCTCGAATGGTCGTTGCAGCATTTCCTCATCAATCAAATTAATATTATGAAAAGACAGTACCATCTAATGGTAGAATCCAAGATTTTCCTTATATAAAGCTCACTTGTAATTATGTTATATCTTCCTACTTTTTTTTCATGTTCCAAAACTTGTATTAATTTCTTTAACTTCTATTAATTTCTTTTCCAATTAAATTATACTTTATGTGATAATTGGTCATTTAGTAGAAACCGGTGTTCTTATCTCCCTCTTTCAGCCAATTAATGCGAGATTTCTTTTCCTAGGCAATGAGCATTCGTCTAAACCTCTAGACTTGCTCCCTAGTCTATTTCAAGATCATGAAGGACCCTAGGACCAACACTTGCTCGCCGGTCCTCTACATTTTCAGGTAGTAAAAGGATGTCTAATGCCTTAGCCGAAATGCTACTTAAATAGGGGGAAATCTGCCCAAGGCAGTTACAAGGGGACAAAGGGGTGTGCATGGCACATGCCAGCCATAAAACAAGGAAACACTTGGGATTGTGGTAAGCCGAGTGACGCGTCAAGTCCTACGCCACATGCGATTATAATGTTGCCACTAGATGTTTTTTGGACGGTCAAGTACGAGGTCGACGCATAATGACATGCCAAAGGCAAGTGAAAGACCACGACACTAGTGACATCTCGCAAGTAGAGGTTTTCTGTTTTATTTCTTAGCCCACAAGTTCCTCATCTTCAGAAAGATTATCTAAGTTGGACTTTCCTTTCAAGGAATTCAATTCATGCATGAGATTAGCAATTTTGGATCCACCCTGGCGTACACCTTCCAATTTCAAATCTTGGATCCTTCTTCAACAGTTTTAGTTCAAAGGACAATTTAAAGCTCGGTTCCCATTGATAGCATAGCTGTCCCACCAGTCATCAATTCCTTAAAACCATCTGTTTTAAGTCAAATATTTTTACACGAGAGGGTGATAACCCCATTCGTTCTGCCACTATTTAGTGAAAGAGGACAGTGTACAGTACATGGATTTGACAATGCCAACCTAAGTTGTTTGGACTCGGGTTCGGGTATCCGATATGGGTACGGATCCGAGTGTCTTATTCGGCAAAATCTAAATTTTAAGATCCGGGGGTGCGGATCCAGGTATGGATACGGGTGTGGGGATTCGGCTAAGAAAATTCAAAATTACAACAACAGAGCTATAAAAGGACCAGAAGTCTGAAGAACATGACCCCTTGGTTTCTCTCTGTTTGGCCTGAAACATGAAGCAGCGAATATGAGATTAAAGGACTATAATATTGAAGGTATGTCATTTCCCATGTATTAAATATGTTTTATCTTTCATTTTGAGAAATCAAAATATTAATTTTCCCCCCAAATTTGTCCACAGACTCCGGTCAAAGTATCCGAAGTTGATTGATCGAATCCGAGACGTATCCCACACCTGTCCTAGTCTCGTGTGGAGACGGGTTCGGCATAAAGGACGCAGATTCCCCGCAACTTAGATGCTAACCGGATGAAATAAAAAATATTCTCTTGCCAATCGCTAGATATAATTTTATCAATGCATAATGGCGCTCTTCTATTTATCCAAGTAAAGCTTGCTCCTACGAGTGCCAAATCAATGCCATCAACAATTTTGGATGAACCCGAAAAAGTCATTGGTTACATCTCCCACAATTTTTCAACTACTCCTTTCTTTGACAAATCTGCTAGCATTGGAATACCTAGCAATCACACAATAAGCCGCCATTGTTGCCCACTTCATATTATTTCTCATATAGAACTTGTAAACTATTCTACATTCCTTATATGCGGATAAAGCCCATTCAGAATCCTCTAATCACTCAGAAGTAAAAAAATAAAGCTTGTACGTCTGCGGCCCCTCTAGAACCCAGAGAGGCCTATCCCACCTACCTATTTTTGCATACACTACGAGTCAGCTGAATTACTTTCGTCTTTTCTGGATCAGTTACTTGCAAGCAACCACAGATGACCTTCATTGTTTTATCGCTCCTTTAACAATCCTCTCATTCAGGGATCACTTAGACCACTAGTATTCCACGTAATAATTTTTAAAAGTATTCAGATACTTAGATCACTTAATATTATCATGCATCTTTCCCTTCCTTCCCCCTTCATCAGTTTCCTAGTTTTCTACCATAGTTCACAGTTGAAACAAGTGCCACTAGCTCCAAATCTTTCTTACCTTTCTGATATGGAACAACACTCCTTCTAACACTCTGCCTTTTCCTCAACTCTGAACAAAAAATATATTGTTTCCCTCTCAAAGCTCGTAAAGGGAATCTCCAAACTGCACATAATGTCTATATAGAAATTCTTATTTCATATAGATGTACACGCGAATCTGTACAAACACACACAGTTTTAGTGTTCACAAAAAGGTTTATTTTGTTTAGCCAAATTGTGAGTATCTGTCTTTATATGGTATAATGAGAGGAAAACGATACTAACTGCATAATCTAAAGAGAGGATGTATGGTTTTTAGCTGGTGTTGATTATGCAAATTATATGGAGAAGATGTGAACCACCTAGTATTGCATTGATCTCGCTTCAGAGCTGTGGAGATTGGTTTATGCAGTATTCAGTATAAAGTGGGTGCAGAATTACATCAAATGTATTGAATTGTGGAAGTGTTACCAAGTTCTGTTCCGAAGAAGCTTATACCTTACAAATTAAGAAAATTGGAATCAGGAAAAAGAAGTGACTAATGATGACTCCATTTTGTAATTTTTGGTTTTTTTTAGTGGTAACTATGGTGTCCGAGCTACCTTGCCCACACCTCGACTACTTCCATGTGGTACCTACTATCTCCCACCAGGTATCGAGTAACTCTGTCCATCAAGATTTGGAAAGATGGGAGGAAATCAGCTTGTGTGTTTGTCTCCACTAAAATTTGAACCTGAGACCTCATGGTCTCAACCCACTTTATCGACCACATGCCACACCCTTGAGTACAATTTTTGGGGTATTGTGGAGAGAAAGGGAAAGGAGAGTCTTTGAGAGGATCAAGAGTTCTATATTGCAGGTTAAAATCTCTCCTATGTTTCTCTTGTATTTATTGGATTAAGACGAAAATATTTACATGCATAATCAGTTGGTTAGATTTTTGGGAAGTTTGATGTATTCATAAATGTGTACCATTTGAAATCATTTGCTTTATCCAAAAAAAAAAAAGGCAGCAGCAGCATTAGCTCGCAGCCACAACTATACACCTCATTAATTTGAAGGTGATATCTAATGCACTATCCCTCATTTCCTCATTCTGAAGAGCACATTAAAAACTCTACACAGTACTTGAAACGTGCATCTTTTACTGCCACCAGTTATTTCTCTTGCAATCTAGATTAGCTAACTATTATGCAAGAATAGTCTATATTCTAGTTCACCCCTTGAAAATTTAGAGTTAAGAAGCTCAGCCCTGTATGATTGAGTTTAGTTAATGATACATAACCTAGCAGAATTCCTGAATTCCTATAGTCAAGTAGATGTTGCAATGACCACCAAGAAAACAGAACCTGATCTATCAAAATCCTAACAACTTATGAACAATTGCAACTATCAATTCTAATAAATGCGGTTATCCTCTACAAGTTAATTGATGTACTTGTGGTATAATATCTCCCAGATACAAAAGGCCAACGAATCATTCGAGTTATAGTTGCTAAGTTCCTGCTGAATATTGAAAATTAGCCAACTTTTTTTATTCAGTGTTTATAGTGAACAAAAGCATCCAAAGAACCCTTCGTCATCTTATATCATACGACAGACAAATCTCATCTCATTTATCTTCATATAACCAATGCCAATTCTTATCGCTCGGCAATCAAACAAGACTTAACGTAAGTACAGATCTTTTAACACTTGATATTGGAAGTTCATAAACCGTCATATTCTTTTGGGAGCAGAAGCCATGTATGGGATTTAGCTGTCGTAAAGAAACAACACTTACTTTAGCATCTCAGCGAAACTCATAGCTTCATCAATTCCAGGAATTGCATTTGCCAAATCAGACAGAAAATCATCCATTCCATCTGAATCAATTGTCTCGTCATTCTCCACGGTTGGATCAACTTCCTAAAGAAAATAATTTCAGTCATAAAATCCTGACGCATAACAGCATATCTGAACAAAATTGGCCTTAAATTCTCAATGCTACAAATTTGATAATCATAGAGTAGATATCAGCCTCTGAATACAGTACATTAAGACATGCAACAACTAGGTCTCATTCCCAAACTAGTTGGGCCCAAAAGTATGAATCCTCAATAATCATTAAACCCCTTTTCCTTCAAATACTCAATAATTTGTTTTCCAGGAGGTCACATGAGTTCAAGCCGTGGAAACAATCTCTTACAGAAATGCAAGGTAAGTCTGCGTACAATAGATCCTTGTGGTCCGGCTTAGTGCACCGGGCTGCACTTTCTTTTCTTTTTTTAGAAGGAAAAAATAGGGTTTTTTTGAAACTAGGAATTCTCTAAATCTCACAGATATACCTACTTTTTGACTCAGTGGTATACACAAGCATATACACATAAGGGGTCGTTTGGTAGGAGATATTAGAGAAAATAATACTTGCATTAGCTTTGGTATTATTTAATCCTTGTTTGGTAGTGTTTCCAACCTATCTATAACTAATATATGTATTAGTTATACACCCTATTCAGTACTATTCTTATACATAGGAAACCATGACATTATCAATACCAATACTATACCTATTCTAATACAAACTATTCAGTACTATTTAGAAATTATGCAATACATGTTACTTAATACAACAAACCAAACAGTCGATTAAATAAAATGTCTGCATAGCTAATTCCAGCATTACTAATACACCTTATACAGTACTATTCTTATACACCCTACCAAACGACCCCTTGAGTTTAAGTAAAAGTCAGAGAGTCATAATTCATTCCCAGATAAACAGTTCCTCCCCCCCCCCCCCCCCTCTTTCTCTCTATCCAAAAAAGAACAAAAAAAAAGGGAAAAACCTAGAGAAATGAAATATCTTTATAGCTCTGTCGTACTAAATCAACTCTCAACAAGACGACCAAATTCCCCAATAAGATTAACTAGACAAATAAAAACATGGGAAACTTACCGATATGTATAGTCCAGCCAAACTTATTTACCAGTATGGCTGAAATATACAAAATCTATACACTGATTACAACAACATACCCTATGTAATCCTACCAAGTGGGGTATGAGGAGGGTTGAGTGTACGCACATCTTACCCCTGCTTTGAAGGTAGAGAGGCTTTTTGTGATAGACCCTCGGTGCAAGGATTACATATATATATTATATGTATATTATACGTACAAGTATACGAAACCTATACATTTGGTCATATTTTGTATACTAGATCACCTAAAGTCATTGAATTGTAATTTTCCCTACGAAACAATATCAATTCAAATAAAAATAATAAAGAACAAGGGCAATGAGGGAAAGTACCATGGCATACAAATTGTTGAATCCATTAACAAGGGTAGGAGCCTTTGTAAAGCGTTGGTGAAAAGCATCACTGAGATTATGAGCAGGATCAGTAGATATGATGAGAACAGATGATCTGACCTGTGAAAGAAGGATACCCAATATAGAACTGCATGTAGTTTTTCCAACACCACCTTTGCCACCTACAAATACCCACTTAAGGGTATCTTGGTCTAACACATTCTTTACTGTACCTTCGGGTAAATCTTCATTATTACTTGAAGCCATTGATATACACACATTTATTCTCTCCCCCTATTAATTGGTGGTTGACCCTTTGTTGGCCAGCAGATCCGATACACAGAGTTTTTAGCCAGCATGGTGTTCATGGTTTGGTCATCACCAATTTAGGATTCATTTGTTTGTTTTTCTAGCTCTTGATTACAGTATATCTTAGCCATTAAATATTTCTATTATTAAATTTTAATTTTAATTATTCAATATTTCTTTTTTATTAATTCTAATTTTAATTATTCAATAGTCTATTTGAATTATTAGATCTACAACAAAGTCTTAATTATTAAGTGGGCTTTTGGACATAAAAAATGCGAAATTTGAAAGAAAACAAAGTAGTATTTGGAAAAAAGATGAAAATTTGTATTTAAAAATTGAAGTTGTGTTCGGACATGAATACAATTTGAAAAAATATTAATTTTTTTATGAATGATTTGGAGTGAAAAATGTGGAAAGAGGTATTTGAAGTTTTTCGAATTCCATAACGAATAATTTTAACAATTCTACGTCCAAACATAATTCCGAAAAAAAAAAGTGAAAATTATTCATGGCCAAACAGGCCCTTTATTCATTTAAAAATTTTCTGCAAAATGACATTTAATCATCACTCTGGCTACTTTCACCACTAATCACCACCATCCCCCGTCCAACCAATCACCATAGTTACAAACATTAGCATCAATCATCATTACCACAATAACCATCAGTTACCACGACAATTACCACCATCAGTCACCACTAATGTATATATCAATAACACTCACTATCGATCATTATCACCACTGTTAGCTATAACTATCGACCGTCACCACTGCTTACCACCATCAACAACAACTATTGTCAGTCATCATCATCACTAGCTATTATCCATAACCATCACCACCAACCACCACCCTTGATCACAACCATCACCGTTAGCCATTACCTCCACTATCATATAATTTTAAAAAATATTTTATTAACATAGCAATATATTAGTTATTTTCTTATTTAAATTTTATTTTGATTCATTTTTAAATATTGATAATATACATTCGGATGTTGAGAGAAACAAATAGCCTGAATTATTTAGTATTAAGATTTTAATACAATATCTTAATATTTAAATTCAGATGCATGAGTATTAATAAAAACGGACAGGACAGAGTCGGTTTTTAATTGTCAAAATAAAACTAAATTGAATCAAACATAAGGCAAAAGTATCGATTTGATGTTTTCGATTTTTGTTAGTTTGGCTCAATTTTTCGAATAGAAAAAATTGTGCTCGTATATATCTTCAATTAAAAAAAAAATAAAATAAAATAAGATATTAAGTACCTCAAAATTTATATTAAGTGCAATGATATTAATAAAAGTGAGTAGTAGAATTTCTGAAGAAAAAAACATCTAAGAATGTGAAAACTTTTTTAAATGGAAGAAAAAAAGGCCTTTGAAGAGGGTTACTTTTGTCAAAATGTCCGTTTTTTAATGTGACCATCTATAAAATTTACCCGAATAAATTTCATTTGTAACCATTAGCCATATAGACCCTTTAGGTAGTTTAACGAAATACTTAACTTGATTCTATGCGATAAAATACAATTCATCTTTCATAGCACTATATGATGTTAGATGTAGAGATGATCCATATTTATTTTCATGAGTAGAGATATAATTCAACATATTAGAATTACAAGATGTACAATGTAATCACTAGAAATTGGTAACCTTCTTATTCTCGTGGATTTCCTTAGGCCTTAATCTATAGATTGAAATCGTGAAGTACCTAATGGTCATGCTCAATGGGAACTTGTTAAAAATTTAGATTTACGGTAATGCATGTACATATGTGTTTCGACTAAAAGGACAAAACTAATTTTCATACTAGAGTTTGTGGGGTCATTGGAACTTATGCTCCTATTTTAAGTTGGTATTTAATGTTTATCCCTCGTAACGGATAATTTTTTTCCCATGACATAAGTTTATAAATTCGCATCATAATATCTCACATCACAAAAAAATTGATATCTCGCTAGACATAAATTTGATTGCTAAAGGGCAAAAACTTAAAGACCAAAACATTTAAAATACAAAAGTTAAAGACCAACCATTTTTTAAGGGAAAAAGGTGCAACTTCTTCGAGTTTTCGAGGTGTTAAGATGATACCCCAAGTGATTTCTCCCTGCTCTCCCAGCCCAAGAGTTGGAGAAAATAATATCTTTTTCTTTCTTTTATTATAAATCCAGTAAATTTCTTGCGGTAAAATTACCATAGGTAGTGTACTTATTTTCGTATCTAAACTTTAAAGACATGAAATACTTGGCCATTTAAGGAAACGAAAAGACAAAACTAAAGGGGGAAAAGGCAAAAAGAGAAAATAAAAGAGGGCATGAATAGTACTAACGGCTTCTTGAACCATTTAGGCGCGGAAATAACTACCCAAAGCTTCCGTTCCTTTACCTTATAAACATTTTTTTACCTGCTCTCCCCAACCCAAGAGTTAAGAGTAACTAATCTTTTTTGGGAAACTTGCTCCTATTTGGTCATAGATTTTGAAGTTAAAACTTGAACTTTGAAAACTTGATATTTTGAAGCTATAATTTTAGAACTTGAAGTTGTGCTTGAACATGTATTTTACTTGGAAAAAATTTAAAGTTTTGTGAGTGGAAGTGAAATTTCTCCCAGAAATTGATCTGAGCCAATTTTTTTAACTTGAAAAATATCTTAAGATAAATTTTCAAAATCTAATCCAAAATCTATGGCCAAACACCAGCTTAACAATGTGTATAGTTCGACCAACTTTATTTACCAATATGACCGAAATATACAAAATTTATACACTGATTATATATATATATATATTATATGTATAGATATATATATATATATATATATATATATATATATATATTATATGTATAGATATATATAGTGTATGCATATGATATATATAAATATACAAAACCTATATATTTGTTCTTATTTTTTTAAAAAGCTCACCCAAAGACATTGGGTCGTAATTTTCCCATTTACATAATTTCTTTTAATTAAAATCCAGTCAATTTCTAGAAGTGAAATTACCATAGGTGGTATATTCATTTTCCTATTTTAAGACATGAAATACTTGGCCATTTAAGTAAAATAAAAATATAGACCCATCTAAGCTAGGGAATTGTAAAGAATGGACATTGGGCCTGAGGATTGTCAACCCCAAAATTCCATTCCGATGTGGGACTTAACACTCCCCGCACGGGTGAGAGCGTGGATAATCCAATTTTCCATACAAAAGAATGGGAGTCTATGTTTAAAGAATTCCATTCTCGATGTGGGACTCTAACACTCCCCGCACCCATTCCATTTATGATGTGTGACTATCGTTAACTAGAGCGTGGATAATATAATTTTGGGGGCCAACATCGATGAACAAGAGTACCACTAATCGTATATATAACATCTAACCACAATCAAACATGGGCCCTGAGGGCCGTCACAAAGTACCCTGCTGACACATAGGAATGATAAACTGGAAGGGTACTGCGTAAACTCTTGCAAACGGAAAAACCCAACCTACGCATATATACATACTAAGGCCGACAAGGCCATACATGACTACTATACACAGGACAACTGTCTACAAGCCTCTAAAGAGTATGTGACATCATAAGGTCGGGACAGAGCCCGCCATACCCCAATGCATAACCAAAATATCTTACCACGACTAGACTGCAACTCTGGAACAAATAGAGTTCTCCATATCAGCTGGACTAGCATCCTACTAGTGCGGATCGTCGCCCTGTCTACCTGATCCTGCGGGCATGAAACGCAGCGTCCCCCGACAAAAGGGACGTCAGTACGGCTGATGTACTGAGTATGTCAGGCATGAATAATAGCATAATAGAGACATGAAAGTAACATGAGACAAGAAACAACCAACATGTACCGAATGCCTTTGAGGGTCATAATATGCATAAGTATCATGTTTGTGTAGAGTGCCTCGGATGGCCATAATATACATAAGTATCATGTCTGTGTAGAATTCCTCTAAGGGCCATAATATGCCTGCACATCATATGCGTATATAACGCCATCAAGCCTCTGTGGGCATCCCATCATATCATATCGGTCTTTATGGGCATAATCATTATCGTGTATATCTGTACTAGCTACAGGTGGTGTGCGTATATAATGCCGTATCTCTTTTCCCATATCCCATACATATATATAATGCATACATATAGTAGAGTATATAACTCATTTAAGGTCAAGGTATATACATGAATGTAATGCATGAATGATATGATAATAAGACCATATAAGTTTGTCGGAGTGATGTAATATCGCTTTACCTCCGATTAACATTATGAATACTAACATCTTTCCCATATACCTCAATAAGGATTTAGAAAAATATTTAGGCATGTTTTAACAACGGATATATTTCCAAACAAACAATGAAATGTTGCTGCCTCCGTGAAAATTAATATTGCTAATACTATCCTAAAGTGAATATCTTATTCTCTGAAATGAAGTTGTTGGACGTGTATACATTTTCAGTGAGAGGATAATTCTCAATATATCATTGTGTACCAAGGGTCCACATGTTAACAAAGCAAATTGTTACTCATCTTAAAGATGTCACCTTATCTTATAATGTGCTTAGTCACTTGGTGTCTTCTCCCTTAATTACACGTGTGGGAGGTGTTGGCTCGCCATCACCTATCCCTTAATCTAATAATTAATTCTTAATCTCAATTCACTTAAATAATAATTATTTTTAACATCCTTCATATACTCATTATCATATTCATGTGATATAACACTAGTCCATAGTCTCTTTCGGTATACATAAAATATTATTTTAAATCATTAGGTCACACTTGTTAAATCCTAAATTATTTCGGGACCGCATCCTTTTATATATTAAGCTATTCATTTACGTACGTGAATATGACATAAATCCCCAAGGCTCGGGTCTACTTGTATCCGTCTGGTTGTTTAAATCATCGTCCGAAAGTGGGGGTGTTACAAGCTCGTATATAAAACTATAAATACACGCTCTCATCTTCATCTTCTTCTCTTCCTCTCAATTTTCTAAAAAATCCCATTCTTTGTTCCAAGAAACCCATTCACTTTCCGCAAGGAAATTACTTCTTCTTCAAGTCCATCAAATGAAATTCCTTCTTCGAAAAGTCTACCATCAAACTTTGGTTCAAACATGCAGAATCCCATAAAGAAAATTGCTTCTTCTTCAAGTCTACAAGTGCAAATTGGTTCTTCTTTAACTATTCCAAGAAACTCATTCAGTTTTCGCAACGATATTCGTTCTACTTCTTCAATTAGTCTACCAATAGAAGATTGCGACGACCCAATAAAAGTTGGCAAAGAAATCACTAATGACACTTATCTTCTCGACAAAGCCATGTTTACAGAGCTCTGTATACTGCAAGTCGAGCGGAAAATGGTTATTTTGTCCCTACTGGTTATGTCACTTTGAAGATCATCAACAAGAACATTCAAGAATGTAAGGATCTTCAAAATCAAATTCATACAAGCATTACTTGTACTGGAGATAATTCAAGAAAGTTAATTGGACTCAAGAAAAGTTTCACAACTGAGGATTTGGTATGTATTTCTATACCGTATATGAACAAAGGATCACTTCGTTATATTCTCTCTACTCGTATTGAAAAAAATTGCCAGGGGATTTTATTGCTATTGTTCTTAAAGAAGTAGTTGTTGGTTTACGTGATGAACTTCATGTTGAGTATAATAATCCAAGGGTTCATAAGACTTTACATGCTGGAGATATCTTTGTTCATATTGATAGATGCTAGGAAATGTTGATTAATGAAAGAAATAATCCCTATATAGAAAAATCATATTTCTATTCTACTCCTAAAACCTTATTCTATTTGTACAATAATTATATAATTATGGTAATTGTATAACTCTAATTTAATTACAACTAAACATAATCTAAATTAGGCCACTAAATCGTGATATACACAGCATGAATGTTCTGTGTATATCACGGGTCTTAACAGCACAATATGGAATATTCTGCCCGTGGTATATTCCGTGTATATCACGGGTATCTATCACACCCCCGCAGTCATAGCAGGCGGTCTTCGTACGCTGAGACTGTCCCTAAAATCTTCAAAAAGGACCGAGGGAAGACCCTTAGTAAAGATGTCTTCAATTTGATACCTGGAAGGGACATGGCAGACGTGTACTTGTCCACGAGATACCTTCTCGCGAACAAAGTGAATATCCATCTCGATGTATTTAGTGCGCTGGTGTTGAACCGGATTACCAGAAAGGTAGACGGCACTAATATTATCACAATAAACCAAGGTACCTTTCTGAATAGGACAATGAAGCTCTAAAAGAAGATTACGTAACCAACATGATCCAGAGACCACATTGGCTACCCCTCAATACTCGGCCTCTACACTAGAGCGGGATAATGTAGAATGTCGTTTCGCAGACCACGAGACCAAGTTATACCAAGAAACATACAATAGTCGGACGTGGAACGTCTGGTATGTAGACAATCACCCCAATCAGCATCTGCATATGAGACAAGTGTAGATGTCGATGAAGAATATAAATGTAAGTCATAGTCAAGTGTTCCCTGGATGTATCGAATAATGCGATTTTTCCATGGGCCAAACATGTGATTTTTTTTTAATAATATTAAAGTGTGTGACCATCTTATCTAAAAGCTTAAGTTGTTAGAGAGCACACTTTTATTTATTTAATTATGTCTTTCAACAATGGATTTAATGGATTTTCATGATAACAGAAATTCTTATAACAATAATATGGTATTTTTAGGGGTAGCAAAATTTCTATCCCGAGTTCTTATTTTGACGTTCATATTACATCTTATGTTGTTCTACTGTGCTACAGTTTATCAATGATATGCATGCTCTTATTAGTCCAAATGCCCCAAGAACCCCGCTTACACTCATCTTGTTGGGAAAGGTAAAAAATCAGACTTTATCCTTTTGGTTTCTTGTTATTTCCTTTTTAATAAACGGCTTGATGTCAGTATTTAATGACTTAAACACTAGGGTTCCGCATGTTTGAGGCTTTGTCTCTTCACACGTGCATAATCTACTAAGTGAGTAGATGACCGTAGGGCCAAGGATCGTCAAATTTCGTTGAGAAATGAAAGAAATATTGGTCCACGAAGTAAGGTGTTTGAGGCATAAAAATATGGTGTGGGACAAATCTACCACATCGGTGGGAAAATGAAGAATTGTTCTCTTTATAAGTCTCAAAATTAGCTAAGGGTTTGGGACCCTAAGGGGTAACCCATGTGTTTGAAGTAGGGAGGATCTAGATGTGCTTGGGTTCAAGGCTAAGTCCACACGCGCGCCGCCGCCCGTCCCGTCCGGGCTCGGGCCTCGGGCCAAAATTGCTTAATATTTACAGTTTAATCCCTGGAGTGTCTGGAAAGATGAAATTGGGAAATTACTTAGCTAATTAACTCCCTCACTAATGGCCATAAACAGTCATTACTTGGCAGTTGAGAAGTCCCCTTTATGCTATATATTGAAGCCTTTTGGCTCAATTGTTGAGACAACTATATACTACACAGAGACAAACAGAAGAGAGAAACAGATCAGTCCAAAACGTGAGCACAAACAGTGGACAAAATAGAAAACTCTTCCTTCATTTTTCATTCTTCAGCAAGTCATTTCGTGTTTGTTTTCTTCGTCAAAATCAACCTATTTACTTTGTAGTGTTGATTAGTTGTTGTTTTATCTTGGGAGACTATTTCCCGTTAACGTAAAAGCATATATACAGGGCAATCTTGTCTTAAAGACAAAGAGTCATCTCTCGACTCAGACACAGTTGTAACAATCCATATTTAGTGTTTCTTGATTTCAGGTTATCAAGATACAAGACTCAACAAGCTTGCGGTAGTTCTGAATATTGGCTTGTTTGTTTATCCTTTCGAACACTTGTAATATTTATTTACTTCCCGTATTACTTTACATATCTAACAATTTTAAGACAAGATTCTATTAGTTTTCGAAAGATGTCGGTCGAAAGTTGTGTGACCAAATCTAGAGATGGCTGTAGTTTTCTGGTAGAAGAGAGTTTTGATTATGCTGTTGAAGGTCAAGGTGTTCATGGTGTCACTACTCCCGAGATTGGTGGGAACAAGCGCCCACGAGAGGCTGAGGATGTCAACTGGGACAAGAGGAGAAGGCTGAAGATGTGGTTCTATCTCGTAGCAGAAGGCCTATATCTGTCCCAGACAAAGGATCCGAATTATGGTAAGGAGGAAATGGACACTCAGTCCGACGAAGTGACTGAAGTGGGCCAGAATCCGAAATTGGGATAAGTAATTTTTCTTCCTTGTCAAGAATACGATTAAATGATGTCTAATTAAAAAGGGCTTAAAGTAAGGAGGAATATGAAAATGTTTTCCCAAAATAATTTATATTCCTTACACTTTAAAATCAGAAATTTAATCTCACCTTCCTTCCGTTTAAATATTGGACTTTGTAAACGACTTAAAAAGATCCGTTCTTTTGAGTATAATTATTAAAAGTGTGGAAAGTATGTTCGCACATACGAGGGAGAAAGATCCACTGACTGTGCGAAAACTGTTACCACTCTTAAGTAAGTGCCAAGAATTGTCTGGGCACCAATCATAAGGGAAGAAGACTAAAAGCTAAAGACGTTGAGCCTGTCACACTATTTGACAGAAGATCCTTCATAGGATGATATTGGACACTCAGTCGTACAAAGCCTACGAGCGACTGGAGTGGGGCCAGAGTTCATTTGATAGGATGATATTGGACACTCAGTCGTACAAAGCCTACGGGTGACTAGAGTGGGCCAGAATTTCCAGAGTCTTAAATGATCTGAAGGCAAGAAGAAAGGCAAAAAAGTAATGGACACCTAGTAAGGTGGGCCAGAGTTTCCCGGTCTTAAATGATCTGAAGGCCAAAAGAAAGGCAGAAAAGAAATTGGACACTCAGTCTGCCTAAGCAACTGAAGTGGGCTAGAGTATCCAGATCGCATATGATCCAGTTACGCCTTAGCCACGGGAATGAGGTTATTCATTATAAAAAGAAATAAATAGGAGACTGGACATCCCTGAGAGCTAATGGGCAGCCTGGAAAGCTTGGGCCGATTGGAAGGCTTTGAACGAATCCGAAAAAAAATGAAACCATTCAGATTTAGACTGAAGCAAAGAGGACATATACAATAAGGGATTGCCCCTTTTTTGAATAAGATAAAGGCTATGAGAATGCTTCCACAACCGCGCCAAAAGGCCTCATCTCTAAAAGCCCGGCTTGCGAGGCGTCCCTCTCACAGTATGGTTCCAACCCTCGCCTCGCTCTTGGTTCGATTCATGATCGCATCTGCAAACCTTATCCCGTGGGCTTTAGCGGACGTTTTTCATTCTTCACCCGGTCCTTAGTAGCCTTTCCAAAGTCAACCTAACTGCTTACCTTTGGAAAGGCGCTAAATAGGCCTTCGCCTTACGTCTTTCTATATAATAGAAGAAAATGTTCTAGTTGTATATAGAATTAGCCAGATCATCTGAAGCATGAACAGAATCGCCTTTGTTCTGAAGGCCTAGCGAGTTTTTTTTTTTCCAGGAACCCCTATAGTAAAGTAAGCAATAACTCCTTTCAAGTATTCTAATAAGAGATATTTTCATCAAGCTTAATGGAAGAATTCCCACTACCGCTGGCAGAACAGTCGGGCCGTGAGCGCGGTGGGAACGGGCTTCCCAAGAAGCCATCCCGGGCCGGGGTCAGCATAGAATGAAGAGAACGGCCCTAATCTTGTGTTGGCATTCATGTGAAGCAACACCACCTCTAAAGTAGAAGGGGTTGGAGAGGTTGTCCTCAAAAGGACTTCAGGGAATGGGATCACTCTAAAATGAGGTGATACATGTCCCAAACTTGGTTTAAGGGATGATGTTGGTCAAGCTGGTATGAGACTAGTCCAACAGGTCTGTAATAACTAAGAATGGTACAGTAGTGTGTAGCCAAATGAATGATATATTTGTAATCCGTGCATCTATGCCATCATAGATTAAGACACGTTAAATAAAAAGTCATTCAAAAGCTAACGAAGTTGAGATTGTTGCCTTCTGTCGACATAAACCCTCAAAATCAATGAGAGGTAAGCGAAGAGGCAAAATCACATTTTCATTCCGTCAAAGGAATAGCGAAAGAAGCACCGCTCCTCTAGAACTTAGTCACACCTACATGGGTGATTTGAAGTTTATACAAAATAGAGGGGGAGACAAGTACTTTGTGACCTTCATTGATGATGGTACAACGTATTGCATTTTTTTTGTTGAAAAGCAAAGATGAAGTTATTAAAGCGAATAAGCGCTACAATGCAGAAGTTGAAAACCAACTAAGCCTACGGATTGAGGAATTCGTAGTGATAGATGGGGAGAATGTGAAGCATCGTTGATCAAACGACTGCTCATTACTCACCTCAGTCTAACAGTGTTAGCCAAACGCAAAGTCGTATGCCCAAATTATATGGGGCAAGGCGATCCATACCGCTAATGCGATTCTCAACAGAACTACGCATAAGGATAAGGATAACCCTCCGTGTGAAACATGAAAAGGATCTCACACACAAATGTTGTGATGTGGGGTGGCTTGGTAAAAGTTGAATACCGAAACAGGTCAAGTTGGACCTAAGACTGTAAATTGCATATCCACTGGATCTGCAAATAACAGTAGTGCTTATCGCCTATTGGTGTCAAAAAATGCTGAATTCTTTGAAGATAACTTTCCTTGAAAAGGAAAAAAAAGTAATTGCTCAAGGTTAACAAGAACCCGCGAGTGCCTGACTGTCCGGAACTAGACGTTCCGTACCTACAGGACTCGAAAGTTGCTGACTATCCGGAACTTAATATTCCAGATCTACAAAACTCAGGGATTCTAGATGTTGAACCGAGACGGAGCAAAGAGGGGACAAAGACTTGTTCCAGGCCTTCTAGCTTGTATAGTTGAGAATGAACCATGGACAATTAACAAATAATTGTCATCTCCAGAAGTGTTGCTTTTGAAAGAAGCTACAAAGAGAGAAATAGATTCCATTATATAGAACCATACTTGTGTAATGGTTGATCTTCCTGCGGGAAAAGAACCTTTGGGTTGTGAAAAAGAATACTCAAAAGTGAGTACAAAGTAGATGGATCTACTGATGAGTATAAGGCCTCGACTACTTGTACATGTGCTTCCCTGTGAATAGCTTAACATCAAGGGCCATTGCAATCTTGCGTGGCATGGATGTTGAAACAACCTTCCTAATCAGAGAGTTGGAAGGGGAGGATCAGAGTTGGTTTGCTGGACTGTTGAGCTTCTTCCTGAACTTTCATTTTGGTCTCTGAAATGTTTACATTTTGGTCCTGAAAGTTTCAGATAAAACAGAAACAATGAATCTGACTACAGAAACATTGACTCTGAAGTTAGAAAGCCAACAGTTGGAAAATCAACGGTCTGAGAGTGGAAGTTATATTGAAATAAAAGATATATGTATCATATATGACATCTTAGGAATTGGATTTCTAAGACATCTAACGGACTGATCGAACTCCAAACTCAGTTGTGAGATAATTGACAGTCTCGTTGAAGCCACCAATAGATATGAATCATAAAACTGATTAGAATCATGGTGCACCCATAAGACAAGGAGCGATATGTGCAGGTCACATATAGTTCAATGCATTGTACACACTACAACCGACCTGGTATCGGCCTACAAAGTAGATCAGTTGAACTAAGGTTCACTCGTGATTCTGGAAATAATCGATAGAAGGCGTTAAGTCGGATATGACGATATCTGAAATATTTTCTTATCTACGGATTATGGTATTCTGGATGTCCAGAGGTTCGGGAGAACACAGTGATGCAAACTGGACATCAGATGTGAAGAACACCAAAGCCACAAGTAAATGTGTATGGTGGGTCTTGGAAAAATCCTCTAAGCAAACTTGCATCGGCCGATTCATGATAGAATTAGAGTTTATCGCTTTATACAAAGCATGAAAGAAGTTGAGTAACTTCACGACTCCTTAGAGGACGTCCCTTGTTGTGAGAAACCCGTGTCTTCAGCAGTTATACACTCTGGCTAGCCGGTCGATTTTAGGAAGGACACGGATGACGACGTCTGGACATATCTGTCGGAGACATTAGACCTTATGGAAATTGACCATCACAAGTGTCACTTCCTTGATTACTAATCAAAGGATATAACGAACCCTTTAACTAAGGGACTACCCAAAGATCAAGTGTTCTGCCTGTCTAGGGGAATGGGCTTAAAACCCAAACAATACAAACATTTGCGGTGGTAGCCCTATCATATTTACTGGAGATCCCAAGAATTTGATTCAATGGGAAAACTAAGCTGTAAAAAAAAAGGTTCAATTGAGCGCTTCGGTGGAAGCAAGAGCACTTCGGGTGATGATTTTTGTAAGGAAACATGAATCCAAAGTTGTTCCCGCGATAGACATTAAAGTGCTACCTGCATGGTGAGTAAAAGTTAAGCTTCCAAACCTTTAACGATCCTCAAACGGTTGAGGTTAAGGTTGGGGAAACTTTTAATGATTCCTAACACTTGTGAAGTGGGGTATAGCAGGATACCTTGTAGGAGATCACCTATTTAAGTGCGAGGACAGGCCGCCTCAAATGAACGCACTTAAGAATCCAAGTGTGTCCACTGCCACAACGGACGGAACAATAAGAATAAAAACGAATAAGGGGAGTTATTGTGTTGGTATCATTGTCTTGGCTTATACTAAACACTGACGGTTCAAGACATCACGTTCACTGCGCAATAAGTCCGGTGGTATTCAACTAGGGAAGGTTCAAAGCAGAAGTTACCTCTCCTGATGCAATATTTTTTCGCTGAAAGATTGTTGAAAGTAGACACCTTGTGTGTGCGCCAAAATCTCTTTCAAGAGGGGATTGTTGGAATTTGCCTTTGGTTGGGAGATGCGTTCACCCGTATTTAATGACTTAAACACTAAGGTTTCGCATGTTAGAGGCTCTGTCTCTTCACACGTGCATAATCTACTAAGTGAGTAGATGACCGTAGGGCCAAGAATCGTCAAATTTCGTTGCGAAATGAAAGAGATATTGGTCCACGAAGTAAGGTGTTTGAGGCATGGAAATATGGTGTGGGACAAATCTACCACATCAGTGGGAAAAAGGAAGAATTGTTCTCTTTATAAGTCTCAAAATTGGCTAAGGGTTTGGGATACCAAGGGGTAACCCATGTGTTTGAAGGAGGGAGGACCTAGATGTGCTTGGGTTCAAGGCTAATTCCACACGCGCGCCACCGCCGCCCGCCCATCCCGTCTCGTCCGGGCTCGGGTCACGGGTCGATAAACAGCCATTACTTGGCAGTTGAGAAGTCCCTCCCCTTATGCTATATATTGAAGACTTTTGGCTCAATTGTTGGGACAACTATATACTACATAGAGACAAACAGAAGAGAGAAACAGATCAGTCCAAAACGTGAGCACAAACAGTGGACAAAAACAGAAAACTCTTCCTTCCTTTTCCATTATTCAGCAAGTCATTTCGTGTTTGTTTTCTTCGTCAGAATCAACCTATTTGCTTTGTAGTGTTGATTAGTTGTTGTTTTATCTTGGGAGACTATTGTCCGTTAACGTAAAAGCATATATATGGGGCAATCTTGTCTTAAAGACAGAGAGCCATCTCTCGACTCAGCCACAGTTGTAACAATCCAGATTTAGTGTTTCTTGATTTCAGGTTATCAAGATACAAGACTCAACAAGCTTGCGGCAGTTCTGAATATCGGCTTGTTTGTTTATCCTTTCGAACACTTGTAATATTTATTTACTTCCCGTATTGCTTTCATATCCAACACTTGTTTTTGGATCAAATTCTCTGGCTTGGAAGGACAGGCATTTACAAGGTATCAAATTACTTTGTGTATCATTAATCCCTGAAGTTATTATGATTTATGAAGATACTGAAGGGGAAAATATCCTTACATTCTTTCCTTTGTTTATATAGAACAGAGAACGCGCAGAGTTAATTGGCAGGATCTCTCTCTTTTGTTATATGGGATCCTCAATTTGTACCACCTTGGTGGAGGTCAGTGGTATAGCATGTTATTTTCGCTCGTTGGTAAATTGGATTTATTTTTATCGCTCCTAAAATTAGGTTTTATGCCAACAATTTGTTTTCTTTCAACACTTTGTTACACCAGATTGGGGAACTTGGAAGGCTTTCATCATCAATGAAAAAGTTGGAAAAGGAACTAAAGAATACTGATAAGTATAAGGTTGGCACTTTCAAACATTTTGGACTTATGACTAGGGAAAATTTTGTCTCGTAGATTGTTCTCCATATAGTAGTGTTTGGTGAATCTTTTATTGCAGAATGAGCAATATCGGATAAGCTTCAAAAGTCAAACGAGAGATCTCTAGTCCTGATTAAGGCAGGCCTGGATATAGTGCTTGCTGTTGGATTGCTTCAATTGGCACCCAAAAAAGTCACCCATCGTGTAACTGGAGGCTTTGGATTCTTTAGCTCGCTGATCTCATGTTATCAGGTATTTATTAGTAGTTCTTACAACAAGTTTTACATCCATCTTCGTTTCATCACCTAAGTTTTTTAAGCAAAAGTTAAGTAGAGATGATTAAAAACGAAAGGATAAAAAGCTTGGGGTGTCTCCAAGCTTTGGTTAAGTGTTGAGCGTGCAACACGTGATTTGTGAGTCAGATGCACATATGACATAACGAGTTCGAATCCTGCCTAGGACAAAGCCTGATAGTTAAGTTGAAAGGAGGGTAGTGGGCGGGCTTATACTCCCTGGAGTTTCGACTGTGTTGGCCAACTGGAGTCGAGATAGAAACCTACGAGGGATTTTTTCGAGTGATTTACAAGAATAACCTTGGAGGTGGGTGATCTTGAACTTTTGATCTTGCCTCATTGTCAAAACTTAAAGTTTAACAAGTTTTGACTTTTGTATTTGAAGGTTTGGCCATGGGGCAAGCGGGGTCAAGTTCAAGATCACCCATTTTCAAGGTCATTTGGTGTAGTTTCCACGATTTTTCCAATATTAAAAAGAAGCTATAACGGGGTACAGAGTAGGGAGAAATTTTGATGCACAAATTGTTAAAACACACTTCTAAGTAGGATTCTTTTTCGAAAGAACAAACTAATTCTTTTGGTCAGCTCTCCCGAGCACATATTCTGGTACTGAGATGTGTTATTTTGCTCGTGCAGTTGCTGCCATCACCGCCAAAAGCCAAAGCGTCCTAATTAAGGTCCGATGCTGCTCAAGAATTTCCCAGATCAGCAGAATAAGTAGTGTTATTATATGTTCACTGGTTGTAAGCTTTTTAGTATTTTGTCAACACGTATGTTGGATTACACATTGTTTATTTGATCTTTCATTACAGAACGTTAAATAAATAATGGTTTAAGTCTCTTCGATCTTGTTATCAACGTTAAATAATAAGACTTCAAATTACATATACTACATAGTGTGAAGAATACATGTATATTATCAGTGTAACTTAACTTGTTAAAGCAAGAGTATTGTTCTATTTCTCCAATACCATATCAGTTTTGATATGAGAGTTACTTCTTGTCCGTTGAAGTCAAACTAGTTGATGAGAGTTATTTCGGAAACAAAAAAAGTAAAATAAAATTTCTCTAAACAAAAAAAGTAAAATAAAATTTCTCTAGGGTATTATCTCAATTCAAATAAAGTGCAATTAGGTAAAGTATGACTGAGGAATCAGAACATATATGGATTTGTTGTTCATAAACTTGCATCATACAATTAACTTGGACTCAATATCCAAGGGTAATTGTTGATTAAGATTCTTAGGATTCCATTTTTTTGAGGATATGGATTTATGGCAGAATCATAATTCTTCGGAATTGTGGTTAGTGAAAAAATTTCAAAGAAATTGAGAAAATAACATTTAATTCTCTCTTTTGTGTATCGCTTTCATTTTCACTTCGTATTTATATAGTTCTTCGTTCGATAAAGATCCTGGCTTGCTAGCTAGCTCGTACAAACAAGGGAAATAAATTTTCTTTTAACCTATAGTATTATTTAGATGCTGGTGGAACCAAAATAAGGGGACAATCTATAACGAAAACCAAAAAAGAGGAATTTAAGAAAGAACACACATGTACTCGATCAAGATTACAACAGTTTAACCTAATTTTCCTCTCCGTTTACATTAAACGAATAATTTCCTCTTAATTTACATTAAACCAATTGATGCATGCATGCATTTCTGTATAGGCTTCTCAAACTTTTGTTTTGATAATATCCGGATCAATTAGCACGCATCTCGACTAATTCCACAAAGTACCTACTATCTGTCACAAGCACGGGTACATAGTATAATTTAACATATATTCTCACTTTACTAAATTAATTACTCCCTCTGTCTCAATTTATGTGACACCATTTAACTGGACACATAATTTAAGAAAGAATGAAAGACTAGAAAATTTATGATCCAAATTAAATCTTAGATATTTGTATGACTATAAATCATATAATAAAGTTAAATTATTTCTAAATATAAAAATGTGACATTCTTTTTTGGACAAACTAAAAAGAAAATGATGTCACCTAAATTGAGACAGAGGGAGTAATACATTTTCACTTCAAGTCACTTAACTATTGTAAATTGTAATCTTTTACAATGCACAAACATCAAAAGTGCATCTTTATTTTTGTGGCTGATTAATTGTTTATGGGAAATATTAGGGAATGGGTCTGCAAGTCAAAAGTGCACTTTTATAATCTGAATCAATTATATTGCATTTAAGCCTGAAATATTAGGGTAAAACTATGACAAGCAAATTGCAATAGAAAACCACTCCAATGTAGAAGGGTTTATGAAGCTCTAATACTAAAAGACTCCAAGACCATGAAATAGAAAGGATGGCAGTTGCAAACTTTTAAAACTAAATACAAGAGATTATCATACAAGTCGATATTACTAAAGTACAACAGGTTCATCCATTTCTTCATCATCCATTACTTCCCATGGCATGGCTTCAATACCTGCATGGTAACCCCCTAACAGAAACCCCATAAGACCTACATGTTCAACCACTTCTTCCTCTGATGACACTGGAGTCATATTTGTTTCGTCAGAAAAGCTTCGCAACATCCATCCGAAAACCATCGGGTTGTACTTCAATGCAAACTTCCCTGATGGGTCGAGGATTTCTATGTCAAATGCAGGGCAGAGGAGGACGCCCCAGAACTCTCACATGGCTAACGCTGCAAATATGAATGCAACAGCATTTAATCACAACATAAACAATTATTGCGTCTTAATTCCAAACAAGTTGGGTTCGGCTAAATGAATCCTTACCGATGATGTCGCTCAATTTAAGCTCATCGCAGGCCAACATTATACAGAAAAAAAAAGCACTAGTTCTCTATTTTCTACTACATATAGACAGAACTAAAATAAGGAATATATACATGAAAGAAATTAGCTTATATAGCAGCCTCAGAAGCGTGTCTGCTGCTACATCTTGCTGATGGGTAGAGAAATAGAAAAGTTGTAGATATTTCACGACAGACAAGAGGAGAAAACTAACCATATGTAAAACAAGTTGTCTGTATGTTGTCTCTGAACTCTACCCAACAGTTCAATCTGCAAATATCCACCAATGCAAAGCACTGGTTCTTGTAGCTTGAACTGCTGCAAGCAGTTTTCCTGCTCATCAATGTCATGATATGTTAATTCTTCCCATGCAAAATACAATGCTCCGTTCGAAGGCTTGCAATTGAAGCACAAACTAGTTGGCATTTTACATGATGCTACAACTTTGGCAAGATAAAAGCTTAAACCTGTCCTACCAGTGGGAAATACTTGCCATAACAGAATTAGAAATGGGACGATCTTTGTTAGGAAAAAAAGTTATAAAAGAATACCTGTGCCATCGGGAATACTTCTGAGGTATATGTCCATATGAAATTGTCATCAGCAGGCTGTTGCAGAGGCACGTGCAAGACATCATTTTCGTCTTCTGGATTTTTGGGGTGTCCTAACCGTAATCGAACAGATTTTGCATAGTATATAGGCTTGCCGGGCTGGAAAAAAGCTGAATAAGAAAGCTTACACATTAGCCAAGAAGGACCAAGTAAATCATGGGAACCTTTGAAACTTATATTGAAATAATTAACGGGCGTCTAAGGCCTCTGGGAGATAAATCGGAAAGACAGAATGAAGCTGAAGCAATCACCTTCGAAAGGTTGTATATTGATTTCAGAAATAACACAGAGATCAGCTTTCAATTTGTAAATTAGTGTCTCAGAGGCATCTGGATCAGCATGTCCTTTACTTGACCAGTATGAAGGTCTATTTAGATATCTGTCCTTCGTTGTTAGAGTATTGACAATACTTTCGCTAGGAAATCTATCTGTACTCGAAGCACTAACTGCATAACCAATGCATCCATTCAGAGATGTGTTTAATGTTGTCATAGCATGAAGCAGAGAAGCGTAAACATTGTGGTCTCTCTTTAGAACATCCCAACTGGAATTGTTAGATCCAACGCCGTTTGCTTCTGTCGTTATCCAATCTGGTTCCGTTACACGTGCAATCTTGGAAAGCTGAGGAAACTTTCTCAGGCATAATTGCTTGGCAAGTCCATTTGTAATCACTGCAAAAAATAAGTCACAATGTTACAGTTTTCCTTAAAATCAAGCCATTCTTCTCCCAAGTTACAGTTTTCCTTAAAATCAAGCCATTCTTCTCCCAAATGATAATGAACCTCAAAAGACTTCCTAGTATTAAAACTGGCATCCCTATATTTCGGAAGAAAAGGCCAACTAGCCCTATTTGTTTTTGATAACCAACTAGCCCTAATTTTCTGTACAGTGATTGTGAAACTCTATGAAATTTATGTGGCATTATCAAGCCGGAAAAGTCAGCAAGTGAAACAACTGGTATTCCAATGTATATTCAGGAAATTTTCCGACTTGCAAATAAACTAATTGACTTGGACAGCAGCTTATAAAGAAATGGTATGTAGTGTCTTAAGAGTAATAAAAGCCTACTACCAATAAATTAACCAGTAAATACATACACCATGATTAGGGGTACTGCTTAGCCTATTATACTAGTAGGCGCAATATTGTTTTATAGTCCCCTGTCATTTGATTTCTGTTGCTGTATGTTCTTTCGTGTACTTTGTTTATCTTATTTACCTGCGTTAGTTACGGCTTCTTTTTAGAATGCTTTATCATGGCTTATTCGCTTTTGTAACAATCATTTTCATACTGCTTTAAATTTCTTATCCGGGTCTGACCGTTTCTCTTGCTTTGTCTTGTGCCTATGCTTTTTATTGAGCCGAGGGTCTTTCGGAAAGAGCCTCTCTACTTACCAAGGTAGAGGGGTAAGGTCTGCGTACACTCTACCCCCAGATCCCACGTTGTGGGACTTCACTAGGTATGTTGTTGTTGTTGTTGCCTATAGGCTGCCTCACTTTACCTCCTCTTCCTCCTTATCATCCTTCCCTTTCTTTTTTCTTTTATTTCTTCGTAGTGGGGGTGTTTTGGGAGGGGAGCGGACAGGGGATCACTACTTCTTTAATTATTTTTTATACCTAAATGAACTTACAGAGGAATCAAACATTCTTGACAAAACAATTTATGTTCAGACCAATTTGTCTGTACCTCAGATGACCGATTAAGTATCTGATACCTCCCATCAGCACAGGTACTAAGTAACTGTGTTAAACAAGACTTGAGACAAATGGGACAAAATCACCATTATTTTTGCCTCTATTAGAAATCGGACCTTTGTCTCCTATAATCCATGTTAGACCATACCATTTAGTGCAACATTCTCGATAATAATGGAACTTGTGTGATTGATAGTTTGCTCCATGCTCTGCATTAGCAACACACGCTAGGAGCATAAACAAGCAAGAAGAAATTGTGTTGATATCATCACTTTTGCCAAACGAAGAGAGGAAGATGAATAAACGGGCATTCCCATTTGAAGAAGGATTGTCGATGACTTGGTTAAGAGACAACCAAAACGTGGTGGCCTGATTTCTTTTTAAAACACTAGATTTCATAATGTTTTCTTCTTTGAACTTAGGAGAAAGCTCATCCTTTTGGACCATTTACAGTTAAGTTTTTATTAGGTTGGACCATTTACAGTTAAGTTTTTATTAGGTTGGACCATTTACAGTTAAGTTTTTATTAGGTTGGACCATTTACATTTTTTACCAAACTCTTGGGCAAAATCACCAAGATGAACCCGTCATTTAGGTATTGCCACATTCTCCTTGATTAGGCTCAAACCTTGATTCACCAAAAACAAGGAAAATAATAGGTAGTACCTATATGAACATGGACACCACCTTTGTACGATGCAGAGTCAGACACAAAGACATAACAATAAAGAAAAAAACCAAGATATGCAATATAATGTTTGCCTAGGGTAGAAGGCAGCTCCATTTTTTCACAATTCGAAGGCTATTAATCAACAATGCAGAATAAGATTAAGTTCTAGCCTCATTGCTAAAATCAGGTCTACCTGCAAACAAAGAAAGTTCTGTGAATTCACAATCCTAAAATGGCTTACATCTCCAGCATTAATCTATGATCAATTAAAACTAGGGTAACCCTAAATCGAGAAGATACACAGTGTTTTGCAGACTATGGCCCTCAAGAAATTATCCATAACCAGCAACATCAAATGATGAGCTTTCTAAGCCTCACTAATCATGTGATGTAGTGTGACCAAACATACTTAGCATAGGAAATAGGTTGAGTACATTGCTTCAGCATGAAGAGAAAATGCGAAACTCAACAAGATGATCAGTTATTACTATACAACAACATACCCAGTGAAATCTCACAACGTGGGGTCTGTGGAGGGTAAAATGTACACAGACCTTACCTCCACCTTGGTAGGTAGAGCGGTTGTTTCCGGAAATGATCAGTTATTACCATGAATAAGAGAAATACTTTGTCAGTGTCACTGCCTAGAATAACTATCATCAGACTGCAGTTTGCATGACTCACCAAAATGACGCCAAAGGCTTGAAACAGAGCTTGCATGGACCACATCTGCTGGATCTTTCAAACACGTCAGAATATTAACTGACATGTCACTTTCGAGAGATTGTACAAAATCAATCCGAGTCTCCATTCTGATTGACATGACAAGCATCAACATTTAAGAAATGGAAAAGGGAGAAACTGAAAAGATGACACCAATCTTTGACAATTCAAAATAGTATAGCAAATTAGGTTCCTAGAAGATCAATCAATCAAATATACCTCAACCCAATATTAAGTTGGCATCAACTACATGAATCCTCTATATCCATCTCATTCTGTCAAAGCCAAGTTCATTCCACTTCCAAATATGCCTTGTCTAACGGTTCTTAAAACTCACATATATCTCTATGTAAACATAAAATCCTCTAAACAAACTAAAAGGACTCCTAAAAAGTACCCGAAGCTGAAGTATAACGATAATAAATTACTTAGTGCTTTTTGTCTTTGCTAGGATTGCTTAATGGACAGAGTTACCTGATACCTGTGTTGGTATGAGATAGCAGGTACTTGGGGGAATAGTCGAGATAGTCGAAGTGTGTGCAAGCTAGCATGGACACGACCATCACATACAAAAACAAAGGGGAAGAAAAATAAGTGCATGGGATGTCTGTGTGACGTGGAAAAACCATCTTTCACAACATTTTTATCATTTCATCAGTCAGATGAATCTGACTTCAGTGATCACCACATCAAATTTAACATCTGCATATATATGGCATTTATTTGGTCGATAAATAAGACCTTTAGGGTCCAATATTTTTCTCCATATAAGTAACTATTATCACAACAATCCTAAGGACTTGCCTTTCACGTTTTCTTTTAGTTATCTCTCAATCGCATATTATTCCCATAAAGAGTCTTTCATAGCAGCCATCCTATTTAATTCTACGGAAAACAGCCTAAATTACCCTACAACTATCGGAAATAGACGACAGGGACCTTTTTGATATCAAAAGATAAACGGAGGGAAAAAGTGCTTTATTTCTAATAGTTAAAGGATATTTTGGCCCTTTTCCGTTAATTCCATGCATTACATCTCCATATATCATGTCATTCCCCTGAAAATTGAGCTTACATATCTGAATTGCATCTAGTTACCATAATCATGTCCACTTTCACTTCACCTTTATTCTACTTATAGGGGCTAAACTTGCCAATTTAATCTGTGTTACTTCTATTTATCCTAAAACTTTTTCTCTATAACTTCAAATTTGATTGACCCCCTCACTACATTCTGAGCCAAATACCTGAGAAGTCACCTGTTAAATCAAGTTAATATTAGGGCATAAATCTAATCTTCCTGCAAACAACCAATTTGCCATTCAGAATCAAGAAACAAAATAATAAAAAGAAGCTCAATTTGAATACCCATCTCAAAAATGAAACTCAAAACCAAGCCATAAGGTGAAAAAATAAGGAGTATAGGAAAAATACTCCCTCTGTCCCAATATATGTGGCACAATTCAGATTTTGAGAGTCAAACAGTTTAATTTTGATCATAAATTCAAGCATAGAATCTTTTAATTTTTTTGAAATAGAACTTATATATTTAGAAACTAATTAAAATGTACTATAAGTGACAGTAATTGATAATACAAAATATTTAAAAGATATATGAAAAATTAGATTAAAAAAACTTGTTTGAATCTCAAAATCCGAAAGGTGCCACATAAATTGAAACAAGGGAGCAATTAATATCAGACACTTAAATGAAGGTAATAAAGAAATCACCATGCGACCTAAGGGCTCATTTGGTTGGGGAACAAGTTAATTATTTCAGAATTAGTTATCATGTTCGACAATGTATCAAACGCCCATCACGAGTCACATGGGCACCCCCACTAGGTAGAATAGTTGTGATATCCCATCAAGATCTAACTCTAAGAGGATCTATTCATTTCTTCTTCACACTGCTGCTCGCTTTGGAGACAACAATGGAAATAATACGTAACAGTCAGCCAAGTAACGATAATAAGAAAGATTAGGATATAGCTATTTAAAACCCGGTCGAAATCACCTAACATAAAATTGTATATGACCTTAGTGATTTACCCTGCGTGTGGGATCCAACTTCCGTAATAAAATAATTCATTCCATTTTGGTCATTGGTATCTTTCGAAAATCATTCTATCTCTGTTTGCGCCTCAAGCGAGCACTTTATGGCCTCAAACAAGCACCCAACCTATACAAAGGGCTATAGCTGTCCACTATAGATATCCCACGCTCAATATGAAATAAAAATAACACTACAATTTCCGGATGACTAATCCGGCCACTAGTTATCACGGAATTTTATCCCAACCAAACCTGAAATAAACTAATCCCAAATTCAACTCTGAGATTAATTATCCCTTACCCCTCGACCAAATGAGCCCTAACAGTAATACGGGCACTTTGGGGTACACTAAATTTCAAAATGCTGAGGCTAATCCAAAAATAGGGATGAAATTACCTTTTCAATTGGAAGCACAGAATAAATCCAACCGAAAAGGGTTTATTTATTCTGAAAGTTCGATCATCAATGGCTTCAACAAGAAGAAATTTGATGCCTCAAATGTAACAGTGAATCTTTTTTAGTACTCATCTAAAATGACAGTCAGGATGTGATACATCAGATCACGACAGCTGGAACTATTTCGTGAATATTTAGGTGGGCTGTGTTTTGTTGTTAACACGGATCCAAATGAAACTTTGCCTCTATTTTGTACTCGTCTTTAATTTTTGTTCATTAAATGAAATTTATATTTTCCGGACATAAGTTTATTACGAAAATCAATATAAATTATACCGAATTCGTAAAGAATTTACATCCTCGAAGACATAAATTTTATTGAGGAACCAAATAAAAAACCAGCCCATTTGAAGGGAAAATTGTGCAATTTCTTGATTGTACCAAGTGGGTTTTTTTTGGATGATTTGCATAAATAAGTTATTTTGCAGGGTTATTGCACTTTTATCTCTATTTTGTGTTGTTCTTTAATTTTTCCCTTAAGAAAAATAATTTGTTAATGAAATTTAAGTTTATATTTTGCATTATAGTATTTTCAAATTTATGATTGTCCCTTGCAAAGATTATGCCTCATTAGTCACTAGGCATATATTCGATTTTGAAGTGCGAAAATTTAAGACCAACCCATTTGAAGAGGGCAAGCAGTGCTTCCATTCTTTTAATCAATAGTTCAGATGACGATATTTTAATGAAAAAGATCACTAAAGTATTCTTAGTGGTAGAGATGATAAAGTAATATAGACATACAAGTCACGATAAATTGATAGAATTTCATATTATATTCAACGTAAATGTTATGTTGGATTATTCACAAATCATATCCCATGGTCATGATTTCAAGGTTACACACAAAATATATATTTCGGAATAGTGACATGCAAATCATATAATCCGTAGAATGTCATGTTATATTCAACCAGAGTTATCTTGTTGGATAACTTATAAACTCTATGTTATTGTCATAATTTTTAGTTTCCATTCACGATACCTCATATAAAGTCATTTCATTTACTCAACTTGATTGTCATCAATTTTAATTTTCACTCATGGTACCTCATAACTTATTCCATTTACTCTAGAGGTTATTATGATTTATAATTTTCACTTATGATACCTTATATAAACCTATTTTATTTACTCTTGAGATTGTCATGATTTTTAGATTCCACTCATGATACCTCATTTAAACTTAATTTATTCATTCTACCGATCTTACTAGTTCTCACTCATGGTACCTCATATAAACATATTTCATTTACTCTACTAATTGTCATGAACTTTAATTTTCACCCTTATAAGCTTATATAAACTTATTCGATGATCATGATTTTAATTTTAACTCATGGTGAATCATAAAAAGATATAAAAATATACTTATAAAATTGCAAGTTGTCCATGATGCATTAAACAATATACACTATTTTTAAAAAAGAACAAAACGCGACTTCCAAAATCGATCACTGTGAGTCAAATTTTGGGCAAAATCTATCAAAAAATTGACCGCAAAATGTTGGTCAGTATAGTCTTGGACGGGAAATCTTAGTAGTTCAGTTGATTAGCTATCTGAACTCTCACCTTGTTGGTGAGTATTCGATTTCCCACCTTGTAATCTCCTCTCTCGTTTTCTCTTTTCCTACCTCCTATGAAATTAAAAGAAAAATTAGTCTGGTCGGAATCGAAAGTTGACCAATTTCGGTATGTTCTTACTTTTAACAAAAAAATGATTTTTGACACACAATAAATAAAGATTAATGTTTTTTTAAAATACTGACCTCCAACTGACTGTATTCTGTAGAAAATTTTAATTTTTTTTAACAAACTCGATTCTTGAATTTCTTTTTTTAAAAAAAAGATTGACCTCGGTCAGTTGGCGGTCAATTTTCTAAAAATAAAACTGACAGTAAATACCTATTTTACAGTTGTCCACCTGTCAATTAAAAATAATTACAATATACAGCTAATTCCTGCACTATGTGTTGTCATTTAGTAACCCAAACAACAAAAAACCACTATAAGACATTAGGGATAGCAGGTGGATATAATTTTACGGATTTCACATCGCACTCGCCCTAGTTAGAGCGGGTATGAATATAACTTTGATGGGTAATAAGAGGGTATGTGTATAACTTTGACGGGTAGTAGGCGGGTATGTGTAGGTGGTGGATTTGCAGTTATACCCGCCTCATATTCGCTTGGCCCGCCCCGCATCCACCTGCCTGCCTCAAATCCACCCGCCCTCCTTATATCCGTCAACTATAATTTTATTTGTACAACTTTATATTTATCGAAAGCCCAAATAATTTGTCACGCATAATTTTAGCACTCCATAAGCCCAATAATAATGAATTTTGAGGCAAAATATAGCAGGTTGACAAAATGACAAATGAATTGATTACAAAATATAGCTGGCAGGTACATGAGGGTATTGGCGGGTGACAGATATCCACTTGGGTGGTAGAGAGGGTGTGGATTTAGGAATATACCCGCCACTGGCGGGTAGGTGACGAATATAAAATTTTCTGGTGTGTACCCGCCCCGCCCAATTGCTATCCCTACTTACATCCTATCAACCTAACCACATCAAATTTCAACCCGAAACTCCTTCAATTGTACTAACAAGTCATAAACACTTAAACAAGTCATAGAAGTCATTCACCAAATATACAAATCACAAAAATATAAGAACGTATCTAGTAGTTAGTCCAAAGATGTACCTAATACAAATCATGTATTATTTGTCACCACATCCTCATCTTCATTACTAGAAGTCTCATCCATAAGACACTCGTAAATAAGACGATCAAATGGAGGTCGAGGCTAGGAGATAGCTGTTGGATATGTAAAGCACGTACGGGAATAGTAAATACCTATTACAGTGATCGAAAGGATAAACAACAAAGATTACAACAACAAGTTGTCAATCTCTTGATCTTGAATTGGAACTCTAAATCCGGATCTTGTATTCAGAAATACAAGAACATGAACTGCTACACTTGTGGCTTGTAGATCCGCTGAGAATCCGAATAGTTAGAGTCCTTTGAGATTCTAGTTCACACCTGAAACACTTAGCAACCAATTAAATAATCACAACACCACCGGCTGAGTCGAAAGATGTCTCTCTGTCTTTAAGACAAGATTGCCCCCGTATATAGGCTTTACGGAAGTGTGGACAATAGTCTCCCAAGAAGAAACAACAAACTATCAAATGTGCAAAGCCTACACAAATGATCCCGGTGAAGAATACGAATAATGAAGATTGCTATGAGAAAGATTGTTTATCAGAAAACTGATCTCTTTGTGGTGTTGTTAACTTGTAAGTATGTTCACTTGTATATCTCTAGAATTGAGCCAAAAGGCCATAATTTATAGGTGTGCAAGATGGCCTTTCAAATGCCACATAATGACATTCAATTGCCATGTAGTATGGCATTTAACCCCCAAGTAATGCAGCAACATAATGGTCCAAGTAATGGCCATTATTGGATGGATTCAATGCCATTGAAACCACCTCAACAACCAAACGTTGGGATTCCGTCGAGCAAACACTACCTGAGAAGCGTCGCGGCTCCATAATGCCAAATAGGTAATTAGCGCCGCGACTCAGCTTGGGGGGCGCCGCGACTCAGCTTGGGGGGCGCCGCGACTCAGCTTGGGGGGCGCCGCGACTCAGCTTGGGGGGCGCCGCGACTCAACTTGGGGGGCGCCGTGACTCAGCTTGGGGGGCGCCACGGCCTAGTCTGGAAGGCACCGCGGCCCTTCTTGGCTCCGCGACCCTTTTCCGACCCGTACCATCTTACACTTCACACAATCCTTCTTTCTTTTACCAACGTGGAACACTTGTTATTTAGCCAATAACCGTCCATCATTCTATGTCTCAAACATTTCACTTACGTACCAATATCTCTTTCATTAACAAAATTTACAATACTTGACACTAAGATTGCACGTGTGTGGAAACGTCATTTTTGACGTGCGGGGCCCCAATTGTTCGAGTCATAAATAATAGGATAAACTTAATTCCACATTAGTAAACTTCCAACAATAGCATCATCACCGGGAATTAAAAACATCCCTGAAGTAAGTAATGCATCTAAGTTAGCCTTAAACCCTTCATATTGATTGTGCATATGCCTCTATCAGGTCTCTGTCGTTTCAAGTTGACTAGATAGATTAGCGATCTTCTACTCCATAGCCTCGTCGTCCTATCCATTGACGAGAGCTTTGTTGAATTTCATATATCTTGTAACCCTAAAACTGGTAGCGGTGATATGCTCATTGAAAATGGTCATAAGCTCTTTCCTTTCTTAGGCCACCAATCATACTCAATCAAAGCTGCTCAATGTTCTCATTCAAAATCTCTGTTGGCGCGCCCTGCACATTAGTTGGCTGATGATAGACAAGGTATACACGGTAATTTTATTGATTGTAAGAGTACACGTAGTACTCATATTTGTCCTTCTTGTATAGGGAAACATGTTAGATTACCTTTTGTAGCCTCTACTTCTAGTACGTTGATATATGAATATCTCCATGATAATAGGCAGTTTCGAGAATTTTGTGACACTAATGACATACCTTTTCGGTTCTCTTGTCCTCATACGTCCTCACAAAATGGGAAGACCGAAAGAAAAATTCGTACCATTAATAATATTGTCCGAACCTTGCTAGCCCATGCTTCATTACCTCCTTCTTTTTGGCATCATGCATTACAAATGACTACATATCTCCTTAACATACTCCCTACCAAAGGTTTAGCATCTCAATCCCTACTAAAAATTCTTTATCATAAAGATCCCTCGTATTCTCATCTTAGGGTGTTTGGGTATTTGTGCTATCCACTTTTCCCGTCCACTACAATTAACAAACTTTAAGCCCGTTCTACCGCTTGTATGTTTTTGGGTTATCCGTCTAATCATCGTGGTTACAAATGTTTTGATTTATCTGCTAATAAAATCATAATTAGTCTCCACATCATTTTTTGTGAAACTCAATTTCCGTTTGCTAAATTGTCTAGTTCTTATAATTTTTTGGATGATGGACTCTCACCGTATATTCTCCAACAGTGGGCCCAACCTGCCTGTGATCCAATTCTGCCAGCAGGCCCACATGGTCCCGGTACGGTTCTAGAACCCGATCCAGTTTCAGGTTCTCGGCCAGCAGGCCCACTGTCTGCTGGCCCAATTTCACTCTCTCCAGCCATAGTGTCTCGGCCAATAGGCCCACTTCATGCTGGCCTAAATAATTCCCCCCCTCCCCCTATCCACTGTTTCAGCCAATAGGCCTAAACTTGTCATCCCTGCGTCCAGTTATTAGGCCAGGAAGCCCACAACCTGCTGGCTAGTCCACTGCCGACCCAACACATATCCCACACCTGTCCAATTCTATCTCGAGTCAAGGGCCCTTTACTCATAGCCAATGGGTATTTTAAAACCAAAACGACATTTTAATCTTAATTCTAATGTGACTAAATCACCCCTACCACGTAACCTAGTGTCTGCCCTTCATGACCCGAATTGGAAAATGGACATGGATAACGAATATAATGCTCTTATTGAAAATAAGACGTGGGAGTTGGTGCCCCGTCCGCATGGTGTCAATATTATTCGTTCTCTGTGGATTTTTACTCATAAAGAAATTTCTTACGGTTCTTTTGAGCGGCATAAGACCCGTCTTGTAGGTGATGACAAAACTCAGCAGATTGATGTGGATTGTGGAGAGACATTTAGTTCGGTGGTCAAACCGGCTACTATTCACACTATTCTTAGTCTAGCTCTCTCGAAAGCATGGCCCATTCATCAGCTGGATGTGAAAATATTTTCTTACACGGTGATCTTAAAGATACAGTATACATGCATCAACCCTTGGGTTTCAAGGACCCAGATCATCCTCACCATGTCTGTTTGCTGAAGAAGTCCTTATATGGGCTTAAGCAGGCCCTACGGGGTTGGTATAAGAGGTTTGCAGATTATGTGTCTACTATTGGGTTTTCTCACAGCAGGTCTGATCATTCTTTGTTTATCTATCTTCGTGGTACTTCTCGTGGCATACATTCTATTGTATGTGGATGATATTATATTGACTGCCTCATATGATAATCTGCGCAAGTCTATCACATCTCTTCTCAGTTCAGAGTTTGCTATGAAAGACTTGGGGCCATTGAGTTATTTTTTTAGTATAGCGATCCCTCGTCATGCAGATGGTCTATTTTATCAAAAAGGAAGTATGCGGCTGAGATTATCTAGAGAGTTGGCATGCCATTTGTAAGTCCTCTTCTACTCCGGTTGATACCAAACCGAAGTTGAGTGCTAATTCTAGCATACCATACGAGGATCCCACCTACTATCGTAGTCTTGTAAGGGCTCTTCATTATCTTACTTTCACGAGATCCGATATTACTTATACAGTACATCATGTGTGTTTATTTATGCATGATTCGAGGGTTGAGCACATGCATGCGCTCAAACGCATTATACGATACATACATGACACACTTGATTATGGTTTGCATTTATATCCATCCTCCGTCTCTACTCTCGTGTCTTATACTGATGCTGATTGGGGTGGGTGTTCAGATACCAGGCGTTCAACCTCGGGTTATTGTATGTTTCTTGGTGATAACTTGGTATCGTGGTCGGAAAACGCCAGGCTACTTTATCGCGATACAGTGCAGAGGCCGAGTATTGAGGGTAGCCAATGTGGTGTATGAGTCATGTTGGCTGCGTAATCTTCTATTAGAGCTTCACTTTCCTATTCAGAAAGCTACCTTGGTCTACCGTGATAATGTTAGTGCAGTCTATCTCTCTGGGAATCCAGTCCAACATCAGCGCACTAAACATATCGAGATGGATATTCACTTTGTTCGCGAAAAGGTAGCTCGTGGACAAGTACGTGTCTTGCATGTCCCTTCAAGGTACCGAATTGCTGACATCTTTACTAAGGGTCTTCCCTTTGTTATGTTTGAAGATTTTAGGGATAGTCTCAGCGTATGACTGCCGCCCGCTATGACTGCGGGGGTGTGATAGACGGGGTATACACGGTTTTGACCGTGTATACCACTTGGACCGAAATTCATTAATTAAAATTATCATATTTGTAGAATTCTTGTAGTGTAATTATGGTATTAATATTGTATTAGGAAAATGTAGATTTATTTTCTTGTATCATGGATATGTAACTCTTTATTAATAAAAATAATTAATTGATTTTTTCTTTCCGTTGAGTCCGATGGAACGCCTCGAAGACACTTTGAAATTGATCCTAAAATTAAAGAGATAAATTAGAATATAAATTAAAAAAGACTGTACTAGAAGCTTACGTAGGTAGCCTCAGCCCGTGGCTCAACCCACGTATATAGATGTGTGGCGTTTTACTTCTTTTCCAGTGTGAGTGACCTTGAATAACTCATCTCAATTACTTTCCTTCCAATTTTTTTCTGCAAACGAAAAAAATTGATTAGTTAGTCAAGTTTAATTTAATATACTTATAGATAAATATCAATAAAAAAAGACAGATCGATGCACTTTTCTGATATTTTAAAGATAAATATCAGTCTCTTAATAATCCCTATGCTGACAACCGCAGTGCAGTAGTGTACAAACAGTCACCCCTCTCAAACGCTCTGTATTTCTGAGTTAATTTCTTTGCTTAACTTCCGATGAGTGGCCCAGTGCTCACATAGTCTATACCTTGCCTTCTTTTCAAAGGTAGCGCAATATTTTCATTATGTTGGAAAAGTCATGCTCACTTTTACAAATTGTGAGTTTTGTGGGAATTCATCTAATGATTTAAAGGAAATAAGAATTGAGCAATTAGCAATAACGCATAAATTGTTGCTTAATGCAAAAGTAACTAACTCTTTTAATAATTCTTTCGAAACAATAATATTGTTGGCGTAAATATTTATTCACCACAACAATAATCTTTTGTTGCTAAACATTTTCAAAAGCCACAACTACGTAACCTTTTACCGATAAAATATAATTTGCAACAATATAAACATTTTTGGTTGCGTTAACTTAACTTTTGGCAATAACATAATTTGTTGTTGTCTAACGTTTTCATCAGAGGTTATTACGATGACGTGCAATAACTTTTTTGTTGTTGTCCAAAGTACGTTTGACAACTGTTGGTACTCTATTGTACTTTATAAAACAGTACGGAAAGTAAATAACTATTACAAATGTTCGAAAGGATAAATATATGGTCAATCTTCAAAACTGTCGCAAGCCTGTTGTGTCTTGAATCTTGATAACCTGAAATCAAGAAACAACTAAATCTGGATGGTTACAACGTTGTGTGTTGAGTCGGGGAATTTCCCTCTGTCCTTAAGACAAGATTGCCCCGTATATATGCGTTTACGTTAGCGGGCAATAGTCTCCCAAGATAAAACAACACTTTAATCTTAACGCTACAAAGCCAATAGGTTGAGCCTGCCGAATAAAACAAATATGAATCAACTTGCTGAAGATATGGAAAAGGAATGAAGAATTTCTATCTTCTCTTCTGTTTTGTCTCTGTGTATATAGTGTGTCTCTGTTGTGTATATCTTGTGTATATGTGTGTATTTCAACACTGTTTTTCCTCACTGTTTTTGCTGTTTTTCGTTCACTGTTTTGTGCTATTTTTGGTGATTGTTTTTGCTATTTTGTGCTATTTTTCCCTTCTGTTTTGAGCCAAAGGAGGCTCAATATATAGCATGGAGGAGGGGTTGTACAACTGCCCAAAACAGGGTTGTTAATGGCCATTATGAGGGCATTAAACATCCAAGTAATGGCTGTTTATGACCATTGAAAGAGGTTGCTCAACTGCCCAAGTAATGGGTTGTTAATGGAGGAGTTAATCAGCCAAGTAATGGCTGGTAGGCAGAAAGTGTTCTGCCTTCCGTCACTCCAAAATCAACTTTTCAGAAACTCTGGGGACCAAACTATAAATATTAAGCAATTTGGGGACCAAAAAGATAATATCAGAAAGTCCCCACAGCCCGTGACCGGACTGGACGGGCGGGCGGCGGCGCGCGTGTGGGCTTAGCCTTGAACCCAAGCACAACTAGGTCCTCCCTCCTTTAAACACATGAGATACCATTTGGGGTCCCAAACCCTTTACCACATTAGAGACTTATATAGAGAGCAATTCTTCCTATTCCCACCGATGTAGTAGATTTGTCCCACACCATATTTATGCCTCAAACACATTACTTCGTGGACCAATATCTCTTTCATTTCTCAACGAAATTTGACGATTCTTGGCCCTACGGTTATCTACTCACTTAGTATATCATGCATGTGCGAGGAGACAAAGTCTCAAACATGCGGAACACTAGTGTTTAATTCATCAAAGATGGGTAGACGCATCTCCCCGCCAAAGGCAAATTTCCAACAACAACAATATTCAATATATAGCAACAATATAGAACATGGTTGATAGAAAATGTCAACAATCATTATTGATAGAAAATGCTTTATTTCTTGTAGTGAGACACAATATCTAGCTTGCATTTACATGTTATAGGATTTATTAGAGATAATGGTGGAAAAATGCATCTCGAGTATCATTTTTTTGCGACTTTTCTACTTGAACTATCAAGTGTGAGAGTTTTCTATCCGAACTATCATCAACTATTTAGCAAAACACACCCAAAACTGACTAAAATGTTTGAATTCAATCACCAAAATGAAACTTACTTTTTTCATAAAAATTCATCCATTTGGTATATGGAATGACTATATACCCTGACTCATTATTATTTTATTTTATTAAAATTTTCAATTAATTCCTTTAAAATCCTAAGCTTTCCCCTTCTTCTTCATCATTTTTCTTCATTTCTTCTTCTCTAGTATAGATTTTCTCATTTATTTCTTTCTTATTTATCAGCCTTCTTCCTCATTTTTCTTCCTCATTTTGTTATTCATTTTCTTCTTCTGTAAGAACTAATCAGATTTTCTTCTTCATTTTGTTTTCCTTCTTTATTGGTCATATTTTCTTCTTCTTCATTTCTTTAAAATAAGAAAGAATGTCTTTTGCCAATGTGGGAAGCCTATAACGATAAGAATATCAATGACAGATAATCATCCGGAAAGATGTTTTTATGGATGCCTAAATTATGAGATAATTATCTTTCAAATTATTATACATATACCCATTTATTTTTGTCATAATCATCCGGTTAAATGGTGTAACTAAATATTTTCAGGTTAGCGGGCGTGTTGCTCGTAGATTTTTAATTGGTATGATGACACATTCCCTGCCCAAAGCAAAGGCGGTATTGGCTTGAAAAAGGATAGAATAGAACTCGAGGATGAATAAAGAAGCAAAAAATGAAGATATTCAGTTGTTTATTAGTATAGTTTCAATGTTTTTTTTTCTTGTTCAAATGCTAGGGAGTCTTGTGTAAGCTTGAATCTTTTTGTGTAATATGAAATTATTAAATGTAATATAGAATGACATTTGAAAGTAGGGGTGGGCGTATATCGGTTCGGTTCGGTTTTGTATCCGAAAAATATAAACCGAATAAAAATTGGTTTTAAAAAAAAAAACAGACTACAACTTTTTTTTTAAAAAAAAACCGATATGTTCGGTTTATATGCCGAATGTATCAGATTATATCGGTTTTTTCTAATGGGCCGGGTCGGGGATTTTTTTTTTTTAAAAAAATTGAATTTCCAAAACTGAAATTGACATTCACACCTACACTATCATGAAATTTCGGCGTTGAAATATATTGTGTATCGTGAGATTTTTACTAAAGAAAAAGGAAAATTAGAAATCGATTTGGGGGAAAACACAAATTGATTGGGAAAACGGACGTATTTCTAAAAATTGGTTGTGCCAAACAGCCTTGGCCGGCCCCGTCTTGAAAAAATACGCAAAATCAAAAAACAAATCAGGTAAAACGGACATCCGAGAGCATAGTTATGACCATTTAAAGTTTTATCAATTTACAACTACTTTTTCTCCCTACATTTTATGTCAATGTTTCCGTGATATGTTAATCAAGTTCATGCCGCATGCGACTTCCATAAAAACTTCATAGATTAGGTTCAATGGCTATGATTCAAGAGATAGTAGTAGCCTAAAATAAAAAATAAAATAAATAAATAAATATATATATATATATATATTTAATTCATTTTTTCGGTTCGGTTTGTATCCAAAATAAAAAAACTGAACCGAATCACTAAATCCTGATTCGGTTCGGTTTTTCAAAAAATTGATTTTTTTTAAAAAAAACCGAACCGAATTTCGGTTCGGTTCGGTTTTTCCGGTTCTCCGGATTTTTTGCCCACCCCTATTTGAAAGAAATAATCCCTTGATTATTTTTATTGATTGAAAGACTATTTATCCAAGTTACATATTTCCATAATAGGAGAATCTTATTCCTATTCTATTCCTAAAACCTTATTCTACTTGGATACTAACTATACATTTATGGTAATACAAATATTATGGTAAGTGTACAATACTAATTACATTACAATATTACCTAAACTAGGATACAAAAATATCTACCCATATACACGGTACAAAGGGGCTGAAACCCGAAAGCTTTCCAAGAGACAATATACATATGTATATTGTGTGTATTTAACACACCCCCACAGTTATAGCGGGCGGTCTTCGAATGTTGAGACTATCCCTAAAATCTTCAAAAAGGACCGAGGGAAGACCCTTTATAAAGATGTCTGCAATTTGATATCTAGATGGGACATGACAGACGTGTACCTGTCCCCGAGCAACCTTTTCGCGGACAAAGTGAATGTCCATCTCGATATGCTTAGTGCGTTGGTGGTGAATCGGTTTACCAGAAAGGTAGATGACACTAATATTATCGCAGTAAACTAAGGTTGCCTTCTGAATGGGACAATGAAGCTTTAAAAGCAAATAACGTAACCAACATGATTCCAAGACCACATTAGCTACCCCTCGATATTCAGCTTCGGCACTTGAGCGGGATAGAGTTGACTAACGCTTCACCGACCAGGAGACCAAGTTGTTGCCAAGAAACATACAATAGCCATAAGTAGACTGTCTGGTGTCGGGGCAGCCACCCCAATGAACATCCATATACGAGACAAGTGTGGATGTCGAGGAAAGATATGGATGCAAACCATAGTCAAGTGTACCCTGAATATACCGAATGATGCATTTGAGTGCATTCATGTGCTCAATTCTGGGATCATGTACGAACAAACACACCTGCTGGACAGCATATGTAATATCCGTTCTCGTAAAGGTAAGATACTGAAGGGCCCCTGCAAGACTGCGATAGTGGGTCGGATCCTCGTAGGGTACGCCGGTCGCGATACTAAGGTTGGGCTTCGTATCAACTGGAGTGGAAGTGGACTTACAGGATGACATCCCAGCCCTCTCGATGATCTCAGCTGCATATTTTCGTTGAGACAAGAATAATCTATCGGAATGACGAGTTACGGCAATCCCCAAAAAGTAACTCAAGGGCCCTAAGTCTTTCATAGCAAACTCAGAGCTGAGTATGGTCATGATAGACTGGCGTAAGGCATTGGAAGAGGCAGCCAAAATGAAATCATCCACATACAACAGAATGTAGGCCTAGGACGAACCGCGACGGTAGATGAACAAGGAATTATCTGACCTGATGTGAGTGAACCCAATAGTCGAAACATAGTCAGCAAACCTTGTATACCAGGCCCGGAGAGACTTCTTAAGCCCATATAAGGACTTCCTCCATAAACAGACATGATAAGGATGTTTGGGATCCCTGAATCCCAAAGGTTGATGCATATAGACTGTTTCCTTGAGGTCCCCTTATAGGAAAGCATTCTTTACATCTAACTGATGAATAGGACATGCCTTCGAAAGAGCCAATCTTAGAACCGTGCGAATGGTAACCGGCTTGACTATCGGACTAAATGTCTCACCACAATCTACACCAACCTGCTGAGTCTTACCATCACCCACAAGTCGCGTCTTATGTTGAGCAAATGAACCATCTGAGTTCTCCTTATGAGCAAAATCCACATAGACCTGATAATACAAATATCAGATGGACGAGGCGCCAACTCCCACGTCTTATTATCAATAAGAGCATTATTTTCATCTAAACTGTCATAGAAATTAATTATGGTTAGATGTTACATATATGATTAGTTGTACTCAGCAAGGAAGGTCCGGGTGCCCGTCATGACTTTCCGGTTTGGGTCGTGACAATATCTGCATGTGTTCACCGGTCATATCTCCGCCTCAGTTTCTTCTTTGTCCACTCCTACGTTAGTGTGGCAGTTTCCCCTTTCACGATCGGATTCGGTCCACCTCTCCGCTTTTGTTGTTGTCCCCATCCTCTTCCTCTAATCCTGAGTTTGATAAGCCATTTTCGGTTGAAACTTTCGCTTCTGGCAGAGACCTTGACGGGCTGAGCACTTGACCAATTGATTTTTTCATCTTCTTTTTATTTTTTCGGCCACCAATCCGAATAACCAATCAATCAAAAACATCTATCTAGAACGTGTTCGGATATCTTGCAATGTGTGCAATATGCATCATCATTTTTTCCTTCACCTGGATTATGGTAAGGGTTTCTTCCTTGCATGGCAAAAGCCATGATTTCACTCTGATCTTCTATTTTCCGTGTGATTCCTCTCACATGCTCTTCTTGCACCAACTTCGAATAGACTTTGTTCAATGATGTCAACGGTTACTGGGCTAGTATGTTTGACCTCACCATTCCATACATTACCTCATCCAATCTCATGAGGAAAAGATATACCTTTTCTTCTTCTCTTTTGGCTTCTAGAATCGTTTCCAGGGTGTACGTGCACTTTCCGTATTTACAAGTTGGAATATGTTCGTAATTTTGCCATTTTCTCCCATATCTTAGTAAGTTTTCCTTAGTAATCCACTATGGTCTTTCCCTTATGTTTGCACTCCATAAGTTTCGCCTTCAGTTGTTGCATTCACGGTCCGTTAATAACGACAAACCGCTCTTGGATGCTCGTCCACAATTCTTCCGCTTCCTCTTTATGTGAAATTGTTGAGCGAAGCGTTGGTTCTATGGTATTGAAAATTCACAACACCAACGGTAAATTTATAGTCCACCGATCTTCCAAGTCCGGTGACTCTTCATCCATCTTCTTGATCGTACCGTCAACGAAACCGAATTTCTTCCTTGCTCTTAGAACCGTACTCATGGATCTAGCCCATTCTTCATAATTCTTACCCTTTAATTGCACTTGTGTTACTACAATTCTAGATTTATCATTCGACGTAATGTCGTAGGGGTAGAATATTTTTTCTTATAGTTTTATTTTTCTTCACCGACGATTCTTTTGCTGCTTTCGTCGTTTTCTTTACCGTCACCTGCCATTATTTTTGGAGCTTTTGTGTTCTTTTAACATGACTCTGATACCATGTTAAAATCGAGACAAGGACGAGAATTTAGAGAGATAAGAATAATGGGTGAATTATTTCTACTGTTCATTCATCATAATGACCTCCTTATATAGAGGTAAGATCTTCCTTTTACTAGTCTAATAAGATAATCCTATTGTAATAGAACTACAAATTCTATATTACCATAATTACAAATTCACCATAAATAGACCTAACCTATTTTAATATGATCTTTTAGCACTTGTGTCTAGGATTGTAGGTTATTAAAATGAAATTGGGAGATTTAAAGTAACCAAGGACATCCACCAGCTTTGCTTTTAACTCTAACTCTTCTTTGATTATTATGGATCTTATCTAGTTGACAACCTCTCTCAATTGCATACCTACTTTATTATTTTTCTGAATTTTTTGACATCTCCAAAGACCATATTTAATTGCCACACGACATATTTGATATTTCCATGTTGGGTCATATGCGGCGCCCTCTTGTCTTTTTTTCCTGCTCTTAAAATATCAGATTTGTTACCCCCTCACTTTCACTATGAAAGTTGTCTGCATCTAAACTGTCGTAGAAATGCTCATTATCTAATAGCTTACCGATCAAATTTGAGTTTATTAATGTCTTCAAAACCTGGATCTATGTCTACTTCTCCTAGAAAATACTCAGCAATTTTTTTCTTCCTTGGCTCCCTTTTGTTTTTCAAATATACTTTCATATTAGCCTTAACTATGTTCAGCTCTACATGAACATTATTTTCGCAACCATCTTCATTATCAAAAAGGTCAATATTTTATTATCTTCAGCATCATTATGCACAGTAACTTCTTCATCATCTTTCTCTAAATCTTCCTCTTCACTAGACAACCCAAATTCATCTTCAACTTCATTTGTGTTTGAAAGAAATAATCCCCTTGATTATTTTCATAAATTGACAAGGTATTTATACAAGTTACAAAATAGGAGAATCCTATTCCTATTCTACTCCTAAAACCTTATTCTACCATAATTCTAACTATACAATTATGGTAAGTGTATAATCCTAATTTAGGTAACCTTTACACTACAATATACTACAAATATACTTTCCTTATATACAGATTTGTTACTGTTCCCGTGATGGGCACCGCCTTTGTTGGGCCTCTACAGGTCCATCGCCTTTGGGCCTTTACAGGCTGCTGTTTGGATTCTGCAGGATGTACCCGTGGTATACACTATGTATATCAAGTGTATATCACGGGTATATTCCCTTGTTTAATAGTGTTTCCGCTAAAATTTCCTATCAGATATGATGCTGGATCCCTTCAACCCTACCATCAATAAGTTCTATTTCTTTACCTAAAGTCGAATTGACCTCCATCAACCTTGCCGGTAGATTCTGTTGAAAATTTGCCTTTGGCGGGAGTTGCGTCCGATCAACTTTAACGGCTTAAACACTAGTGTTCCGTATGTTGGAGAATCTAGTTCTTCACACGTGCATAATCTACTAAGTAAGTAGATAACCGTAGGACCAAGGATCGTCAAATTTCATTGAGAAATGAAAGAGATATTGGTCCACGAAGTAAGGTGTTTGAAGCATGGAAAAGTGTGGTATTGAGATCAATTCTCCCTCATCGGTGGGGGAAGAAAGAATTGTTTTGTTTATAAGTCTCAAGGTTGGCTTGGGGTTTGGGACCCCAAGGGGTATCCCATGTGTTTAAAGGAGGGAGGACCTAGATGTGCTTCGGTTCGAGGAAAGCCCACACGCGCGCCGCCGCCGCCCGTCCGGTCCGGGTCGTGGGCTGTGCTTCTTCTCATATTTTCTTTTTGTACCAGAATTGTTTCATATGTACAGTTTGGTCCCTGAAGTTTCAAGAAAGTCAAATTCGGTAGAGAACAGAACGTCAACCAGCACTCAATTTAGCCATTTATTTTGGCTGAATTAATCTTCCTAAATGCCAATCCATTGCACATCAATTCACCATTTATTTTGGTGAATTACTACCTCCATAATTGTCATTACTTGGCCAGTAACAGGCAATTATGTGGGCAGTTGGTAAGCCTCTCCTTCAACTATATAAAGGACCCTTGCACCATTGTTGAGCTACACACAAAAACAGAAACGAAATCAGTTCTTCCTACTACCTTCCAGCATCATTTGATTACTCAAAATTCTTCACCGTATCACTTGAGTTTCCTTTGCTCATTTGTTCATTTGTTGTTTCATCTTGGGAGACAATTGTCCAAGACGTAGAAAGGATACATACGGGGCAATATTGTCTTAAAGACAAAGTGCAAACACTCGATTTAGTATACCAAAAACTATTCCAATTTATTGTTCAAGTTTATTGTAATTCCAGTTTATTGTTCAAGTTAATTGTAATTTCATTTTGTTGTAATACTTAGCAGTTACTTATTTCCGTTTCCTGCATCATTGTAACCAACAGATTCTTTATTAGGTTCACCCACCCTATTACATGTGGTCTTGAAAGACCTAGTCACATATGGTTTTTGTAAAAACTTCCCCCTTCTGGCAGACATAAATGTGCATAGTACTCCATTAGCCAACAAGTCTCCATCTTTCACCAATTCTAACAAATTGCCACCTTTATAAGATCCAATTTTTTTCTACATTGGTAATTGTTAAACAGGGTATATATCCGTGATATATACTTGGTATACATAGTGTATATCACGGGCATATTAAGCAAAGCAGCAAAGTAGTCTCAGATAAGGCCCATCACTGGCACAAGCATATTAAGCAAAGCAGCAAAGCAGTCTCGAATAAGGCCCATCACGGGCAGTAACCAGTGGCCCATCACGGGCTGTATAGGATGTGTATATATGGTATATATTGTTGTAATATTATAGTGTAAAGATTACCTTAATTAGTCTTGTACACTTACCATAATTGTATATTTAGAATTATGGTAGAATAAGGTTTTAGGAGTAGAATAGGAATAGGATTCTCCTATTATGGAAATATGTAACTTGTATATATACTTGTCAATTAATGAAAATAATCAAGGGGATTATTTCTTTCATGGTATCAAAGCCACTAGGTCTAACAAAAATTTTCTCTCCCAAGTTTTGTGTCCTTCTCGGCCGAAACCCCCCCTCCTCGGGTTTCTTTTCCAAAAATTCATCTTCCGCTCTCAAAATCTCTCTTACTATTCCCAAATTTCCCCTCCTTCTTTGTTCTTTAAATATATCTAAGAACAATTTTCATCCTGCCCTCATGGTTTCTAACGTCAAAACAGTATCCCTATTGTGCTTGAGATGGAAAACGTCCAATATGCGACGTGGGCAGAATTGTTTAAAATTCACGCTATCTCCCATCAAGTTATCCATCACATAATTCCTCCCGCTACATTTATTCCACTATTTCGGTTGACCTCTTACAGACGATTATTAGGCCAGATACCACGGCTATGGCTACCTGGAATAGATTGCGTGACATATTCCAAGATAACCAATATTCACGTGTTGTCACACTCGAGCAGGAATTCTCTCTAGTTCGCATGGAAGAATTTCCAAACGTATCTGCATAATGCAAGAAACTCAAAGAGTTAGCAGACCAACTCCGTAACGTTGGCGCATCTGTAATAAATAATCGTCTGGTTCTACAACTGGTTGTCGGTCTTTCTGAGGCCTATAATGGCATTGGGACTCTTCTTCGACAAAGCAACCTACTTCCCGCTCTATGCTTACTTTGGAAGAAGCCGGTTTGGCTAAAAAGATGGCTACCGGAGCAAGCCCTGTCGTCCTAATGACGTCCTCCACAAATTCTTCAGGTTTTATTGATAATTCGGGCCAAAACCGTACTCATGGTGGCGGCAAAAATAATCGTAAGAATAATAACAAAAACCGCGGGGACAAACACGGCGATTCCGGTGGTAGTTACGATGGTCAGCAGGCCAGCAGTGGGCCCCGTCCAGTTAACGGTGGGCCTCTTCCCTACTGGTCCTAACAGTGGGGCCCATGGCTGTGGGACTCATGGCAGTGGGGCTGGGGCAATGGGCCGTGGCCCAGCAACCCTTATTTTTTCCGCCATCGGATCCGACAACCGGTGGCCGGGGTACCCACTTTAGGCCCAACAATCAGCAGTCACGACCCACTGCCCACTGGCCCAAACGCCCGTTCCAGCAGACTACGGCCCAGTTCAGCCCCAGTTCTGGAATACTTGGGCCCCGACCTCCGCAAGCTCACCACGCAGCAGGCCCCACTCAGACCGATATCGAGGCCGCGATGCACACATTGGGTTTAACTCAATCGGACCCAAATTGGTATATGGATACCGGTGCCACTACCCACATGACATTCGATTCAAGTACTCTCTCATCTTATTCCAATTTGAGCAACCCTCGGGGTATAATTGTTGGTAATGGTAACTCTATTCCAATTCAGGGTTATGGTCAGAAAATGGTGTCTCCCCCCAATCCACCCCTTATCTTGAAAAACACTTTACATGCCCCCAAATTGATTAAAAACTTAGTGTCTGTCTGAAAGTTCACCACTGATAATTTCATTTCTGTTGAATTTGATCCTTTTGGTTTCTCTGTGAAGGATTTCATGACGGAGAGTCCTCTCATGAGGTGTGATAGTAGGGGAGATCTTTATCCTATCACGCCCGATTTTAGCCCATCGAGTCAAGCCTTGCCATCAGCCTTTGCAGCCATTTCTCCTTCCTTGTGGCATGCTCGCCTTGGTCATCCAGGATCCTCTATTTTGTCAGTTTTAGATAAAAATAGTTTTATTTCTTGTAAGGGTACGAGTCGTACTCCAATTTGTCAATCTTGTTCGTTAGGAAAAATTGTTAAGCTGTCATTTGTAGACTCAACTTCTCATACTTCAATGCCATTTGATATTATTCATAGCGACCTATGGACATCTCCTGTTCTAAGCTCATTGGGTCATCGGTATTATGTTCTCTTTTTGGATGATTATTCTAAATTTTTGTGGACATTTCCAAATGCAAATAAATCTCAAGTGTTTTCCGTCTTCGTAAAATTTAGAGCATTCATTAGAACCCAATTCGAAAGAGAAATAAAAATATTCAATGTGATAATGGAAAAGAGTATGACAATAGGGAGTTCCGGGAGTTTTGTGCTAATAATGGGATTAATTTTCATTTTTCTTGTCCTCATACATCTTCACAAAATGGGAAAGCCGAACGCAAAATTCGTTCCACAAATAACATTGTCCGCACTCTCTTACTTCATGCTTCCATACCCCCATATTTTTGGCATCATGCTCTACAAATTGCCACATATCTGCTAAACATAATTCCTTCCAAAGGTCTGACATATTCTTTCCCCCTCCAAATCTTATATAATAAAAATTCTTCTTATTCTCATCTTCGGGTTTTTTGGTGCTTATGTTATCTGTTACTCCCGTCCACCACAATTAACAAACTTCAGGCCCGGTCAACTCCGTGTGTATTTTTGGGTTATCCATCTAATCATCGTGGTTACAAATGCTTTGATTTATCCTCCAAAAAAATCATCATTAATCGCCATGTAATTTTTGATGAAACTCAATTTTTCTTTACTAAAGTTCATACTCCCGAGCCTAGTTCGTATAATTTTTTGGATGATGGTATATCCCCGTATATTACTCACCATTTTTCGGACATATCCCGCACCCAAAATTCTCCAGCGGGCCCATTGCCCGCTGGCCCCACTGGACAGTCGCCAATTATCGTCACTGGATCAGTTCCAGCGATTGGGCCAGTCCAACCCAATTCTGGAACTGGTCCCCGGCCTCCGAGCAGCATTTACCATCTTGGGCAAAAAAGAGCCCACTTTCCCGCCGGGACGGTCCATCCCGAGCCCAGTAAATTCCCAAAATTCACTAAATTCTTTCTCGAGTCATAGACCGGTCACTCGTAGTCAGCGGGGTATTTTTACACCTAAAAGATATTTTAATTTACATTCTAATGTCTCTAAATCCCCTTGCCTCGTAATCATGTGTCTGCCTTAAACGACCCAAATTGGAAAATTGCTATGACTGATAAATATAATGCTCTTATTGATAATAAGACGTGGGAGTGGGTGCCCCGTCCATCTGGTATTAATGTTATCAGGTCTATGTGGATTTTTGCTCATAAGGAGAATTCAGATGGGTCCTTTGCTCGACATAACACGCGCGGCTTGTGGGTGATGGTAAGACTCAGCAGGTTGGGATAGATTGTAGGGAGACGTTTAGTCCGGTGGTCAAGCCGGCTACCATTCGCACTGTGCTTAGCTTGGCTCTTTCAAAGGCATGGCCTATTCATCAGTTGGATGTCAAGAACGCTTTCCTACATGGTGATCTCAAGGAAACAGTCTATATGCATCAACCGTTGGGGTTCAGGGATCCCAACCATCCTCATCATGTCTGTTTGTTGAAGAAGTCCTTATATGGGCTTAAGCAATCACCACGGGCCTGGTATACAAGGTCTGCTGACTATGTGTCGACTATTGAGTTTACTCACAACCGGTCAGATAATTCGTTATTCATCTACCGTCGTGGTTCGTCCTTGGCCTACATTCTGTTGTATGTGGATGATATCATTTTGACTACCTCTTCCGATTCCTTACGCCAGTCTATCATGGCCATGCTCAGCTCTGAGTTTGCTATGAAAGACTTAGGGCCATTGAGTTACTTTTTGGGGATTGTCGTCAAGCGTCATTCAGATGGATTATTTTTGTCTCAACGAAAGTATGCAACTGAGATCATCGAGAGAGTCGGGATGTCATCCTGTAAGTCCACTTCCACTCCAGTTGATACGAAGCCCAAGCTTGGTGCCGTGGCCGGCGTCCCTTACGAGGATCCGACCCGCTATCGCAGTCTTGCAGGGGCCCTTCAGTATGTTACCTTTACCACACTGGATATTACGTATGCTGTTCAGCAGGTGTGTTTATTCATGCATGATCCCAGAGTTGAGCACATGAATGCAACTAAACGCATCATTCGGTATATTCAGGGTACACTGGACTATGGTTTGCATTTGTATCCTTCATTGACATCCACACTTGTCTCATATACAGATACTGATTGGAGTGGTTGTCCAGACACCAGACGGTCTACTTCTGGCTATTGTATGTTCCTTGGCAACAACTTGGTCTCCTGGTCTGCGAAGCGTTAGGCTACTCTATCCCGCTCAAGTGCCGAGGCAGAATATCGAGGGGTAGCTAATGTGATCTCAGAATCATGTTGGTTACGTAACTTACTTTTAGAGCTTCATCACTGGAATTCCAAATTTATAGATGGATTACCAGCCCTATTTGCTGAAAGAGTTAGAAAGTCTCTTATAAAAGGGGGAATTACAATCAATTATGATATTTATACCTATGGTAGCCTAATAGGCACTTGTATACAAGAAGGGTTAGCCTTGTGTAATGAGATCAAGCTGAATCAGCAGATAAAAAGTCAGAACCTCAATAAAAGACAACAACTGGGAGAGTTCTGTAGTCAATTTGGAATGGATATACCCAAAGCCAAGATGTCTCATAGACGAAAAAAAAAAAAACAGGAAAGTTTCCAAAAATGGAAAACAAAACGCCTGGATAAAAAGGTGAGAAGAAAGAAAGAGTTTAAAACTCGCAAGAATTTTATAAAATCTAAGAATACCAAGGAATATTGTGTGGTAGGACATGCCACTATTATAAGGATTGTAGAGTTAAGGAAAAAATTAAAGCCCGAAACATTGGAGAAGATTTAAAGGATTCATTATCAAAGCTATTGCTTAACTCGGAACCAGAAGACTCAAGTTTCGAAACAGATGAAGCAAAGGATTCCTCCTCAGATGAGGAAATTTGAGTTCTTAATAAAGAAAATTACATCCCTTCAGAAGAAGAATGCCTACCCTATCAAATCGGACAACCTTGTTCTAACAAACAGAATAAGGAGGATGATGAGTTCTATAATATATTTGCTCAATTTCAGGATTTGAACATTAATGTTCTCAAAGGTGATATCCTTATGGAATTGTTAAAGTTGATTGAGGATCCAAGTATGAGATCACAGATTGTAGATCAACTCCAGGATACTCCAGAACCTTCACAAGGAAGAAAAACCCTGGAACGATCAAGTGCTTATACCATGTCAGAATTAAAGAAACAAATGAGGGAGAAACAAGGTATTAATAGTACTCCCAGAGATTTGGAAAAAGAGATTAATAATCTCAAGCAAGAGATCTTGACATTAAAAAGGAGTAATGATATGCTCGATGCACGAATTACCAATATTGAAGGTAAAGGAAAATAGAAGATTATAGATTCAGCAACAGTGGATGATATCTCTGATTTAGATAATCTTTTAATAACAAGTGCTAGTGATGAAACATGGAACTTTTTATAACCCTGAAATTAATCACTTCACAAAAGTTTTATATAAAAATAAGTCTTTTAATTGATTATAACTTCAAACAAGATTTCACTGCTCTTCTTGATAGCGAGGCAAATGTAAATTGTATACTGGAAGGTCTTATTCCGCCTACTTATTTTCATAAGACCACTCATAGTGATAGATCTACTAATGGGAAGAAATTACAAATTACTTTCAAATTATCAAAAGCTTATATTTGCAATAATAAAACTTGTATAGTAGAAAGTTTTATTTTGGTAAAAGATAATTTCAGCCAAATTATTATGGGCACACCTTTTATACAAAAGTTATTTCCAATTACTAATATTGATAAATAGGGTATCATAGGAACCTTCAATGAAAAACCCATTACTTTTCAGTTTATAACTGAACCTTTTTCAAGGGTGTTAAATGAGCTCAAAGATAGATTGATTCATAAACACCAGCAAATCAATTTCCTAAAGCAAGAAATTTATATTTCTACTATTGAAGAACTGATGGGAAATCCCAAGCTACGGCAAAAAATTGATTTTATACAAACCCAGTTTTCAATACAGGTTTGTAGTGACCTTCCTAATGCTTTTTGGGATAGAAAAAACATATTATTTCTCTTCCTTATGAGGATGATTTTAAGGATGGTAATATCCCTATAAAATCTAGGCCATGACAGATGAATTCTGAGTACTTGGAATTATGCAAAAAGGAGATTACTTCTTTATTACAGAAAGGTTTGATAAAACCCTCAAAATCCCCATGGTCTTGTACGGCTTTTTATCTTAATAAACATGCAGAGCAGGAAAGAGAAGTCCCCCGACTCGTTATTAATTATAAATCGCTTAATAAAGCTCTGAAGTGGATCAGGTTTCCTATTCCTAACAAAAAAGATTTACTTGATATACTTAATAGCGCTATTATATTTTCTAAAGTTGATTTAAAATCTGGATACTGGCAGATTCAGATTGCAGGAGCAGATATAAACAAAACTGCTTTTATTGTTCCTATTGGGCTATTTGAGTGGAATGTAATGTCATTCGGATTAAAAAAATACCCCTTCTGAATTTCAAAGTATTATGAATGATATATTTATGTCTCATAGTAATTTCATCATTGTTTATATACATGATATTTTAGTATTTTCTAATAATATTGAAACTCATTTCAAACATCTTGATTTATTTAAGATCATCATACAAAATGGTCTAGTCATATCAAAATAAAAAATGACCCTTTTTCAAACAAAAGTAAGATTTTTGGGTCATAACATTGAAAAGGGAAAAATCATTCCTATTAATAGAAGCATTGAATTTGCATCAAAATTCTCGGATGTTATAATCGAAAATACCCAACTCCAGAGATTTTTGGGTAGTCTAAATTATATCAGTCCTTTTATAAATGATTTGGCAAAAGATACAGCCATTTATATGAACGCCTAAAAAAGTTCTTACACCTTGGACAGATGATCATACTCAAGATGTCAAAAGAATCAAGGTTAAGGTTCATAACCTTCCTTGTCTCACCTTAGCCAATCCTACTTGGCCAAAAATTATAGAGACGGATTCCTCAGATATCAGATATGGGGGTATATTGAAGCAACACTCTCCAGTTGATAAACAAAAGTATTTAATACAATTCTATTCTGGCAAATGGAGTCCTAGTCAGAAAAATTATTCCACAGTTGCAAAAGAAATTTTAGCAATTGTAAAAAGTGTTTCAAAATTTCAAGGAGATTTATACAATCAGAAGTTTATTATAAATACTGATTGTCAATAGGTTAAATTTATGTTTAATAAAGATTGCAAACATGATGTTTCTAAACAAATGTTTGCAAGATGGCAAGCTTTATTAGCACCATCTGATTTTGAGATTTATTATCAAAAAGGGGACAGATAATAGTCTGCCTGATTTCTTGACTAGAGAATATTTGAGTTCATAATTTAATGATTTTGTCATACAGGATGATGAGGCCTAATTGTCAAGGCAACGACCCCAATTATAGAGGTCGTGGCGGAAGAGGCATAGGAACTAGATGAGGTAATACTATTGTTGAGCAGGGAAACAAAAACCTTATAGCACAAGGGCAGACAGGGACTTCAAACATTGATAAAGAAAGTCCGTTATACCAACAATTCATGGATTTTATAAAATCCAAAGAAAACAATGATAGCACACAACCTTCATATGCAGAGGTGTTGCTAATGAAGAGCAAGATGATAATGAGGGTTAAAAAAACATGAGAAGAAAGATGTTATACTTCTTCTCGATTATAAAGATCTTCAATGGAAGGATGAGCCATGGAAGCTCATGGAAAGGTATTTAGAATCTGTGTCATATCCCATCTTGACTTATAAGTCAAGAATGCATTATGAGACCATACTCTCAATCACAGGATCAGCTGAAATTCAGCACTATTTTCCTATGCATACTAAAAAGATTTATAACTTCTCTAAGATCATTATAAAGAAGATCTTTACTCCAGAAGACTGGGGGTTTAGCACTTTAAAAGAACGGGAATATTTCCATCCTGAGAAAAGAATTCAGGTAAAATTTAATTATTGGGATTATATAGATAGTTTTTATAAAACTTTTTTATATGAAAACCCTAACAAAAAACATTCATGGTTTATAAAAATATGTTCTCATGTTTATAAACAGAACATACCCATTTGGTTTTGGCATTGGTGGATAAATCATGGTCCATCTGTTAATACCTTGCCATAAACATTTAAAGGTTTATATACCGAATGGATTGATGTTTCTCCTAGAATCTTAGAATTAGAGAATCATAATACAATCATAAATGGAATTGCTAATATGCATTTCTTCATCGAATTTTCCATTCCATGGATCATGCGATGGTCAGTAGAAGTGAGTCATACCCCATAACAAATTCTTTGTTTACAACGAACCTATTATATAAGGTTCTGGAGAAATTATTACAAAAGACCAAAGAAGGTGTTTTGAATGGACAAGAACTTATAGACCAAATAACCTCAGCAATTGAAGGTTATAAAAAATTAAAATAAGATCAACCACAATCAGAGGTTAATAGTCCATTTCAGCATATTGCCAGAAAGCTCCAACTTAAAAGGGAGTAATTTCAAAAGTAGAAATTATAGCATTTTATATGGCAGAAGTAAAAAATGATTTGATAAAAAATCTGGATGAGGAATTTCCTTCAGAGACTTCTATGGCATCCATTCATACAGAGGAGGAAGATATTCATGACTCCCAAGACCCCTATGATGCAGACTTCAACATTCAAGAATACGTTGCGAAGTTTCAAGATAAGATGGAGGCATCCTCCAACACAGAAAAAGACAAAGGGAAAGAAAAAGTGTGATACATAGGAAAGCAGCCGGTGGACCCATCATAAAAGTCACCGAACAGATAGAATCTACTTTAATAAAGTAGATGAATTATTGTACTTTAGTAGGGCCCATAAGTTTTGGTCAATTCTACTTTATTACTTTTTATCTTTTAAGTTTGTCGGCCACATGTTAGGCCACTTTATTTGTCGGTATTATCACATGATTCATTATAAAAGGATCCATAGTTATATGTAGAAGGCAGACTTTCGCCAACTACTCTCTTCTCTTTGTAAAAACTCTCTAAAATAAAAGCATAAGGTTTGCTTTACATCCTCCTAAACTGAGCACAATTTCTTCATCTTAGGTAATTAAAATTTTTATATTTTATTTTAATTATTTATTATATATTTTGGATTAGCCTATGATCAGCTAATTTCCTTGTGTTGAACTTATGTTGCACTAGACTACTTGGAATCATGGTACTAATGATATAATATAACTAATGATTCATGTGAGAAGGTACTAAGGTTGGGTAGAGGATAACCCATGCGGAATGTCTGAAACTCAGGCTGATGATCCTGTTTTAGCCCGTTGAAGCCATGGTGTCGTTAGGGTGTTTTTGGATCTGTTATGAGTCAAGACGGCTCTGCCAATCCCTGTCGACCCTTAAATAATACCTCTTACTGTACCTCTCTGTGATCACTTCCGCTTGTTTTGTCTGTTCGGTGGCTTTTATGGTATCAAAAGCCACCGAACTGAGAATTATATTTGTTCTATAATAACATTTCACACTAATAATAACATTTCACACTAATGTTATTATTAGCCACTATTAAAAAAACAAATACTTTGTTTCTATATTTATCCACAGAGAATTTAGCCAACTGGTTACTTCTTTCGTCTCAAATTATTTATCTTAGTTATTAAAAAAAATCATTTCAAATTATTTGTTTTTTTAGAAGTTTAAGGCACTATTAATTATTTTTTTCTCATTTTATTCCTAGTTGAATTTTGTTATTAATGAAGATTACACATGAATAAAATAATTTTTTTAATGGAGAGAGATTATAATATAGAAATAAATAAGGGTAAAATTAATAAAATATTTATTTTAATTAATATTTTTTAAAGGTATGTAAAATAAAAAATGATAAATAATTTGAGATGAAAGAAGTATTTTTAGTGCAATTATTTCTGCCAAGTGGCAACTCTTTAACGAAATTTAAGCCGACTTGGAAAGTTGTTTGTCAAACTTCACTGCCTTAAATAAGATCGCGTGCCGTGCACCACTTCTTACGAGCTAGTCCTTGCAAATACTATCACTAATTTGTATATCCTTACGAAAAACTGAAATCTTTTTGCTAATTTATTGAAGATAAAAGAGTGATTTTTTCATCGTATATCTGTTACAATAGATAAATTCTATAATTTGATTTAATAAAAAAGTAAATATGTTAAAATCGAGATAGAAACGAGGATTTAGAAAGATAAAAAATATTCTATCTTTTATTCATCATAATGACATCGTTATATAAATGTAAATTATCATTTTTCTAGTCTAATAAGATAACATATTCTAATAGGACTATCATTATTATATTACTATAATTACAAATTTATCATAAATAGACTTAACATATTCTAATACCCCTCAAGTTTGAACCAGAGACGGAGCCAGGATTTGAGATTTGTGGGTTCAGAATTTTAAGACGGGGCAACAATCTCAAGCTAATACTCCCTCTATTCCATAATAAATTATTTTTTTAGCTTATGCACTCCCCTTAAGAAAGTGCTTATTCCTTGAAAAATAGGAGTGTTTTTACTAACTTACCCTAATTAAATGTCTAGAAAAGAAAAGCTACTTAATAATTTTTAATTATGTAAATAAGGATAATTTTGGAAAAATAAAATTAATTTCTTCTTGAAATTTTAAAGCACCACTTATTTTACAACAATGAAAAGCCTAAAAAATAACTTATTATGTAACGGAGAAAGTATATAATAGCCGCCAAATTAACAAAAGAGTATCGTTACTCAATATGTATTTAAAAAAGCAACGAACCACTTAAAAACTCTAAAGTGATTTTTTACTTTTTTTAATTTTCAATTTTATTTTTTTAAAATGATTTTTTTAAAAAAAATTAGAACAAAAATCTGTTTATATTGCTGGGCAGAAGTACATGAAAAATGAAACTTTATTATGCTACTTTATGTTTTCTTAAAAAATGAATGACAAACGGTTTGAAACTAGATTTCGAACCCACAACCCATGAGACAAAGGCCTTTTTCATCCACTTACCTAACACTTAACCATCAACTTGTCCTTGTATTGGGTTCAAACCGTAATATTTATATATATTGCCGGAAATCTCTAACGTAAATACCAAGTCTACCTAAAAGTTATTGGGTTCGTCCGAATCCCCGTGTTATACTGTAGCTCCGCCCCTGATTGTAGCATGAGGATCTTGAATGCCCAATTTGCCAAGTAAATATTCATATTGTTATTTGACCAAAGCCTTTATAAACACATCGGTCAATTGCTCACTAGTTGACACATGACGGAAAATATTATTTTAGATTGGAGGGCATTTCGAACATAGTAACAGTCGCCTTCAATGTGTTTAGCTCATTCATGAAACATCAAAATTCGCGCAATAAATAATGACGCTTGACTATCACAATACATTTTCACCAGAAATTTATATTCAACATCCAAACTATGTAAAATTTTCTTTAACCATTTCAATTCACAGACTGTCATTGCCATTTATCTATATTCCGCCTCTACCGACGAGCGAGAGAGATTGTGTTGCTTCTTGATTTTACATAGAATTTCCGAGGAATATAAACCAATCGGTAAGTGATTTTCGAGTCAACGAACAGTCGGTCCAGTACAAATCACACCATCCGTACAACTGGAGATCACAATCTTTTCTCATCACAATGTCTTTCCTAGGTTCTTCTTCAAGTAACACAACACACCGAGAGTCGTGTTCCAGTGTGCTTCCTTCGGTTGTTGCATGAATTGAGACAGACGTGCACGCAATATAACAACTCAGATCGTGTAAAACAAGGGTATATCAATCTACCAACTAGATGTCTGTATGATTCTAGAAATCTCAAATTGGTTCTTTCTGCCAACGCCAAATCATGATTTTGTCCCAATAATCCAGTCTCAAAGATTATATCCAAGGCATATTTACGTTGATAGAGAAATAATTCCGTCGGTTCACCTGCAACTTCAACTCCCAGAAAATACTTCAGAGAGCCCTAATCCTTCATGTGAAAACATGCGTGGTGATAGTCTTTGAACCGTTTAGTGACACTATGGTCGTTCCCAGAGATAATCAAGTCATCTACATAGACTAAACCGTTAGGTTGCATACCTTCGCAATGCATCGTGAAGAGATAATAACCCGAGTATGACTGTTTGAACCCATATTACATGAAAGCACTTGAAAATTTGTAAATCAGCACCATGGGGCTTGTTTCAAACCATACAAAAATTTACGGAGTCGACATACTTGCCTCGAACTAGAAACACGAAATCCCGGTGGTAATTTCATATAAACTTCCTCCAAAAGATCGCCATGTAAGAAAGAATTATGCATATTCATCTAATGCAACTCCCAATTTTGCACAGCCATAATAGCCAGGCGAACAATTACTACCTTAGCAACCCGAGCAAAAAATTAATTGTAGTCAATTTCTTTCTCTTGTTTATTTCCGAAGATGACCAAACGAGCTTTATCTCTGACATAAACATAAATAGTGTATATACAAGGCTATACCGTTCGATTGTGCCATCAGAGTTGTACTTGATTTTGTACACTCATCTATATCTGAGTGCTTTCTTATCCGATGGTAAATTTTCTAGTGTCCACGTTCCATTATCATCCAACGCTTGGTGTTGCGAGGAAAAATTATCATAGAATATATAGTTAGCTAAAGGATAAGGTGCACATGAGGATTCATGAAGATCGGGCGTACTAGTTAATGAACTTCTTTGTTTCTACAAAGGTTCAGTGACGTAGTCGCGTAGCTGGATTGATTCATGCTTTTAACATTTACCTCGACCCAGTTGTTTGTTTGGGTGTATTTCGTTGGTACGAATACTTTCGGCTGTATTTTCTCTATGTTATCTCCATCCAGACCAGCCTATGTCCGACCTAAATTCGAAACATCCGTAGGTTCTATATCCGGTGTCTGTACTCTATCCATCTGAGTTTCATTCGTACCATATTATCAGTCTTGTCTTCTTTGAAGTTGTGTTGGTTCATTTCTCCCTCAATTTCATTCATGTCAACATAACTTTCTTCCGGATCCATTCGGTATTTCTTCTACGTTGTTGGTCAGTTTTCCTAATCTTACAGTGAAAGGGAACTTGGTCTCATAGAAATTCACATCTTTTGAGATCAAATATTCGCCGTTCTTCAAATCATACAATCTCCAACACTTCTTTTCATAGGGGTATCCCAAGAAGACACACCTACGACTCCGGCTCTCAAACTTATCCCTCATTCTTTTCTTTGTGTGTGCATAACATAGTGACCTTATCACACTTAAGTGATTATATCAGGGCGTCTCCCCATACAAAATTTCATAGGGAGTGTTTTCATTCAAAATCAAAAAGAGTGTTTTATTTATTAAATACCCCGTAGTCAAAACACATTATTCCCAGAATTTGATCAGAAGATGTCCCTGAAATCTCAATGCTCGGGTCACATTAAAAATGTGATAGTTTTTACTTTCGACTCTTCCGTTCTGCTGAGGTGTCCCTGTGCAAGATGTTTGAAATAGAAATTCATGTTCAAAGAACTAAGTCTTCATACATATGAACTTAGTTCTGTTATCACTTCTAAGTATCTTCACCCTTTTTCCAAACTGCCTCTCCACTAAAGCGAAGAATCTCTTCAAGGTTTGGGACACTTCTTTCTTATCAACTAAGAGAAAGATCCACACTGCTCGTGAACGATCATCTACAGTAGTAAAATATATATATGAAAGCACCACAGGAGGAAGAGGTTCTATATGGTCCCCATAAATCACAATGGATCATCTCAAAAGTATCTGAAGTAATATTATCACCTAAAGAAAAACACTTCTCATTTTTTCTGCCCGTTGACATACATCATATTCTCTATCCAATCTATTATCACTCTCATTTAAGCCTGATGCCGTAATGGACTTTGTTACTTGTGTAGAAGGATGACCTAACTATTTATGCCAAAGATCGAATCAATCAACTTTTCGCCTTCATAGCCCGTATCATCAACACGTTACAGAAGTAGTAAAGTCCACCTTGTCACTCACCTTTTTCCAATCAGCTTCATCGTGGTGGAGTCTAGTATAGTACACATAATTCTGTTAAATGTCACATCACAATTCAAATAATCAATTAATTGTGATATAGAAATCAAATTGCATATAAAATATGGAACATAAAGGACATTCTTCAATCATATATTGTCATTCAGCCTGGTTGTTCTCTCTTTTGTAGCCACCGAGCTATTTTCGTCCGGAAGATCAATTAGATACTTAGGATTGTCTCGCGTATTGCTCAATTTCTCTAGACTACTTGTCACATGGTTGATAGCTCCGGAGTCGATGATCCAAGATGAGTTTTCGGTCTTACTATCCATCTTCCCATTCAGGTTTATTCTCTAAGAATTCAACACGTGAATCACCGCCTTCCGGATCTTTTCGCTCAAATTGTGAGGTCATATCCCGCCTGTGTTTATCGATCCTGTATCTATCTGAGTTCCTTCTTGGACAACCACGACATTAGCTACATAGTTGCATCTTTCATGACTGGATCCTGGTCCACTCCTCTGCTGTTGTTGTTGTCCTCGTCCTCTTTCTCCAATTTTTTCGTCTTTATTTTTATTTCCCGGCCACCATTCTGGATAGCCAATGAGTTGAAAATATCTTTCCACAACATGTCTAGATCTCTTGTAATGTGTTCAGAATGCACCATCATTCTTCCATTCACCTTGATCACAGTTAGGGTTTCTCCCTTATTTGGCAAAATACATGATTTCACTCCGATCTTCCGTTTTTCGCGTGATTTCTCTCACACGTTGTTGTTACACCAACTTCAATTAGACCTTGTTTAATTATGGAAACGGTTCCTGGATCAGTATGTTCGACCTCACCGCTTCATACATTGCCTCATCCAATCCCATGAGTAAAAAGATGCATTTTTTCCTCTTCTCTTTTGGTTTCTAGGGCGGTCCCCAGATTGCACATGCATTTTCCGCACTTGCAAATTGGAATCTATTCGTAATTTGCCAATTCCTAGTTTATAGTCCACTAATCTTCTACGTCTAGTGACTCTTCATTCGGTTTATTGATCGTACCGTCAACGAAGCTGAATTTCTTCCTTGCCCATTCTTCATAAATTTCACCCTTCAATTGGACTTGTGTCATCATAATTTTATGGTTATCATTCAACGTAATGTCATAAGGAGAGATTGTATTTCTTTGGATTTTGTTTTCTTACTGGTGATTCCTTTGCTTTTATAGCCGGTTTCTCCGTCACTGCCATTATTTTAGGATTTTTGTATTCTTTCTAATATGACTCTGATACTATGTTAAAATCGAAACATTGACGAGAATTTAAAGAGACATGAATAATGGGATAATTCTTTCTATCTTTACTTCATCATAATGACCTCCTTATATAGAGGTAATATTCTCATTTTCCTAGTCTAATAAGATAATCTTATTTTAATAGGACTACAAATCATATATTACCGTAATTTCAATTTTACCATAAATAGATCTCATCTATTCTAATAAAATATTTTTACAGGTTAGCATCGTACATTCTTATTACACCGTTATAAATAAAAAATGCATATTGATACAGTAGTTAAGCATTGTACTTTCTACCAAAAAAAAGTTTAGCATCGTACTTTCTACCAAAAAAGAAGAAGTTTAGCATCGTACTACTTTACTCACACAAAGATGGTACTTTCATCAAAACTAGCACAAAAAAATTAAAATAATGATATTTTCTTTGAAGTTTTTAATATTCATTTATAATTATACAGTAATTTGGTTAACTGAGATAGATTTCTTATTGAACCAAAAAAGAAAAAGGAAAACAGCTCTTCCGAAATATTATTAAATTAGAGAAAACAAATTGTTTAACACTCCTATATCAAGAGGATTTATACGCTGTATGCATAATAAATTAACATCAATTGATAATTCTTAAAATACAACAAATGAAAATATAATGAGCTATAATTCATTTAAATAGCTAACTAAGTGGAAATGTGTTTTGAACGTTCTATCAATAAAAATAGCATTGACAAATAGAGTTTGCAAAAACTCAAAAGAATACGCAGGCAGCATTTGAAAATTGAAATATTTCAAGCAATTAAACAAAGAAAAAAATGTACAGATATACCCCTCAACTTTACAATATAAGGCAGATAAGTCTTTCATTAAAAATGTGGTGCATATATACCGTTATCATTACACAAATGGTGAAAACATATCCTTTTGTTGATGAAATATTTTTTTAAAAGTCTACTCATTTTTATTGAGTAGAATTATTTTTTCAAAGCCACGTGATAGTTTTTTTTCTAGTGGGTTGAATCTGATTCGTTTTAAAAAAATGAGTAGACTTATTTTTTAAGGCCACAAATATATATTTTTAATGAATCAGACTCGACCCACTATACAAAAAATTACCATGTGGCTTTAGAAAATAATTCTACTAAAAAACTAGGTAGATTTATTTTTCTTAAAGCCTCGTGACATTTTAATAAAAAATAAGCTAAATAATTTAAAAAATAAAATCTGCTAGCGAAAAGGGTATATTTGCATAATTTATATAATAAAAGGGGTATATTTTCATTATTAGTGTAACGACAAAGATATATACAAACTATTTTTTAACGAGAAATATATTTACACATATCACAAAATTGATGGGTACATTTACCCCTTTTCCCTTAAACAAAAAACAAATTAAAGTATTAAACAGTCATGACAGTGCGTACTATCACGCAAGACAATGGAGCGTGTAAAGAGGTAACGAATAAGTAATGTATAGAGCACCGGATAAGAATGCACTCTCTTTCTTCCACATACGATCGTAGTCACTAACTACAATGTACACATCCCCCCACACAGCAACTCCTTCGAAAAAACATCAAATCCACAGTATGTTTTAGTTTCCGTGTACCACCAGACACTAACACCTTAAGCTCCTCAAATATCCTACATCGACCTGCACTTCGTAACCCTTACGGAAATTCCACCATTTTCGAGCTCTTTGATTTCAAAATATTTATCGCCTTTATTATAATTATATATATTAAAATATTTGTTATCTTAAAATATTAAAAACAAATATTTTTTTTAATTTTATTATACTCAGTAAAATATTACAAATATAACATATCTTACCATAACTATCTTTGGAGCTAGAGAATCAAAGATATACTCCCTCCCTCTCAAATTGTCTATCGTGAATAGTTATCTTAAATTATTAATTTTAAAAAAAATTTAAGATAAAATAATTTTTTTATTCTTGATAATAATTATTTTTGAAGACTACAAACACCTTAATTATAAAAAAATGACATATAAATAGAGTAAATATTAAATAAAAAATTATATATTAAGACATAAATTAGAATAAATTGTCAAATTAATACTTCTTAAGGGGCATGTAAAAGAAAAACACAACGAATAATTTAAAATAAAGAAAGTATAATAAATATAGATATATGATAAAATATTTTAAAAAATTAAAATAATGAAAATAATATCCTTATTAATGATTCTCAAGGGACGCGTAAATAAAAAATACCATAATTATTTTTAAAACAGAGGAAGTATGTTATTTCCTATATTTTTAAAGTCAATAAGTAGCGCCTAGCACATAACTCAACTCCTCAACACGACTTCTCTCTCTATTACTCTCTCATGGGTGCTAGTGCTTCTTCCCTTGACTCGACACAATATGGGTTAAACAATCGGTCATTAAAATTCAAGCTCGAAGATATACCCGAGGCATGCATTGCTCTAATATTGTCTTATTTTGACCCGCCGGATATCTGCAAGTTGGCCCGTATTAATTGGGCTTTTCATGCCGCTTCTTCAGCTGACTTCATCTGGGAATCCAAATTGCCTTCTAATTATAGGTACAATGTGATGTTGAATTTTTTTGACTTTCCGTATATTTACTTTTTCATATTTTGACCTCTCTTAATAAAAATCTTAACTTTTCCTCTGCAGATATATTCTTGAGGAGTTATTGGGCTCGAGTGTGGCTGGGATGCGCAAAAAAGATATTTTTGCGAAGCTTTCCGGACCCAATTCTTTCGATAGTGGCAAAAAGGTTACTTCGAATGTTCCTTTCGTTGAGTTTTTTTATTCATTTTTATGAGTTTACGTTTTGATTAATTAAGATGAGAAATATTTGGATGACTGCAGGAAATATGGATAGATAAGAATAATGGAGGAGTTTTCTTGGCAATTTGTTCAAAGGGAATGACTATTACTGGTATTGATGATCGGAGATACTGGAATCATATTTCCACTGAAGAATCAAGGTGGATATATTCTTGTATATTAATGCTGTGTCCTTTAAAATCTAAACAAATGGATAGAAAGAAATTACCATTTCTTTTTGTCTTTATTAAGATTTGAATTTGGATATTTTTTTAATATTTATCTAGTCACTATATTAGAAATAACATTTAGCTCATAAATATGCTCAGACTTCCTACGAAGAAGAAAGATTAAAAATATATATATATATATCAAGGAGAAAACTATAACAAATTTTCAGGGTAGCTTTTTTTCAAGATGTAGTTTATAGCAGTATGGAAATAAATTTTTAAGGGGAAAATATATATGAGACCTGGAGATTTGTTAATGGAACGGGAGCATAATTAGCTAGTAGGCATTTTTAATTTGTCATTATTTCTAATAGTCCAAGGAGATTTTCTTTGACAAAAAGCTAAATGAATGGCCTTTTTTAAATCTTAAATAGTTCAAGAGTAGGAGTATGTGTGCCTAAACTTTTTGGAATTTGTTATCATAAATATGTCACAACATTTATATTGATATAAAAAATTTCATTGCCAAATTATAAAAATATATTTTTTCTTTTGTGAACCGTTAGAAAAATATTTCTGTCATTTGATTTTTTATTTCAGTGACGTTCTTTCCTTCTATCTAGGGATTAGATTTATTAAGGGCTCCATTTGGACAAAAATCACTTGAGATAAACACAATCACCTAGAAAAGAAATAGAGAAAAAGCGTCTGTGTGTGCGAGAGACAATAACGGCTGACCAACTTGTAGTAGAAGGCATGCATTTTTTACCTTTGCATAAGTGAGTGAAAATTATTAGGGTAATAAAATAAACAGTATATAAAATTAATATTAAAATGAAGTAAAGTTGAAATTGAGGTAACAAATGAACAAATAAATACTCTCTTTTTTTAAAAAAAAAAAGTATTTTAAACACGTCCTTATAAATTAAACCAATAAAATAACTATTACAAATAAATCACTGATAATATCCAAGAGTTGATTAAGATTGTCTTAGGAATTCAATTCCTGCATTTCATGAGTTCTTTCCACTTCCTTCTCTGAGAAAGACAGACACACTAAAATTCCAGCATTTGTTTCTTTTAGTTAGTTAATTGTATACTTTCATATATTGTAGATGAATAGTCTGATCGATTGAATTCTATTTTCTTATTTCTTGCTTAGGTTCCAAACTGTCGCCTATCTTCAACAAATGTGGTGGCTTGAAGTCGATGGGGACCTCGAATTTCAATTCCCAGCAGGGACATATAGTCTATTCTTTAGACTTCAGCTTGGCAGGGTTACGAAGAGGCTAGGGCGTCGAGTCTGTAACTCGGATCACGTTCATGGGTGGGACGTAAAACCGGTACAATTTCAATTAACGACATCAAATGGCCAACGTGCCATATCACGATGTTATTTGGACAATGTAGGTATATGGATACATCACCATGTGGGAGATTTTGTAGTCGAGGATCCCACAGTCGTGACGAAGCTAAAATTTTCACTGACACAGATAGATTGCACACATACTAAAGGTGGTCTTTGTGTAGATTCTGTTTTTGTTTGCCCAATTAGTTTAGCAAAAGAGTTGAGATCTTTTGATAGTTTGATAGTCATGCCCAAATGAGTTTTGCCTAGAGTAGAGAAGTCAGTATGTATAGTTTGTCTTTTTGCCATAATTTTCTTATACATAAGGGTGGAGATGATGCCGGATTGGTAGTTGATTTTTAGTATACGTTGTTGTAGTGCTCTGTTTGGTGTCTATAGCTTCTTGTATATAATATTGATTTTATGTTTTTCTTTCTTAATGCCATTTTTGGATCTTAGAGGAACTGCAATGTACATGATTATTGGAAATTTTAGAAAGTGAATTGGATTTTCATATTTCTTTTATTGTTCAAGATAAAGATGATTGAAACACTCAAATGAAGTATTAAATATTGGATAAGATCATTGGCTTGATGAAATGATTGGATAGACTAATTCAATTCTCAATTGAAAGAATATTTTAGTAGTGAAGAATTTCGATAAGTTATGTAATGTCAGGAGAAGGCAATGGTAACACGCAAAGGATCTTGATCCATCTCTTTATTTTTTTTTATATCCAGTTTTCCGGCTTACGCCAGACTAATCCTGAAGATAGTAGTTTCGGTCCCTCAGCACTACTAACAATAAATTGCGGGTGCCTGAATGACCAGAATTTGAGAACATAGCAACTGATATCACCTACAAAGTCTTACACCATAAGAGAACAAATTGTAATGCTACAGACCTCCAACTGAATTTTAAGTTCCCCTCATTTTTCATACAGCTATGCCTTGGGACGAATCTTGATCCATCATTATCGAACTTTCTTTAAAAAAAACACTAACATATCACCAGGCAGCATGCCTAATGAGTTTTTATTATAAAAAACAAAGCAAAAAAGTAGTTTGGAACATAGTGAAATGAAAAAGTAAGAACTTCCCAAAATCATAACTTCTAAAATCAATTTAGGACTTATAAGATGTCCTATATCACTGGTACAATAAAGAGATAATAATCAAAAACACATTTGAAGTATCATTTTCTTGTAAGTTATGTCTGAGCTATAATTTCCTATATGAAATATCATCAATTATTTAATAAAAGACACCTCCTCCAATATCTGAAGCTGCATGTACTACTATACTCTCTTTTTATTTAAAAATGGTGTCAAGTGACACTCCACGTGAATAAATAATTTCACTGTGATAGAATTTAAATAATTATTAGGTTAAAAGTTAGGGGAGGGGGGGGAGGATAATTTTTTTGGATTAAAATCAGAAATGGGTCATTGTAAAAATTCATGGGTCTCAGCCTTCGTTTGTAAGGTTCTCACCGAGCATCTTCTTCTCCGACAGCAGTCTTGTCTTAGCCGTGGTTGGTGCCTTTCTTCCATTATCCCCGACTTGTTTTCCCCTACGAAGCTCCAATCTCGTCTTGGATTTTTCTAGGTTAGTTATTGATTTTGTAGAAAAAAAAAAGGCTAGGGTTCTTCTTCCAGTCACGAAATATTGATGATTTCGTATAAAACTTCAGGTTTGTTGTGATTCTGTCATTTATGTTAAAAATCAATGCTTTATAAGAAATTTAATACTGATTTTATGATAGTTGCCTTATTAAACTTTGCATGTCTCTATTGTTTTAGGGTAATAGCCAATAAGTACATAAATTTGAGAATTCATATCGGTGATATACTTGTGAGTGAAGTAGGGCCAGTTTATATTGGGGGAACAAGGAGTATGCCTTTAATGTTGATATGAACTATCCGGAATTGAATAATTATTGTAGGGATTTTGGGATTATTGAAAGAAATAATTTTCTTGATTATTTTTATTAATTGACAAGTATATATACAAGTAATATATTTCTATAATAAGAGAATCATATTCCTATTCTTCTAAAATCTTTGCTCCAAAAGGTGGAATCTCCCAAATCTTATTCTACCATAATTCTAACTATACAATCTTATTCTGGTAAGTCTAACTACACGACTAATTAAGGTAATAATTAAGGTAATCTTTACACTACAATATTACAACAATATATACCATATATACACATCCTATACGACCCGTGATGGGCCACTGGTTACTGCCCGTGATGGGCCGTGATGGGCCTTATCCGAGACTGCTTTGCTGCTTTGCTTAATATGCCCGTGCCAGTGATGGGCCTTATCCGAGACTGCTTTGTTGCTTTGCTTAATATGCCCGTGATATACACTATGTATACCAAGTGTATATCACGAATATATACCATGTTTAACACACCCCCGCCGTCATAGCGGGCGGTTTTCGAACGCTGAGACTGTCCCTAAAATCTTCAAAGAGTACCGAGGGAAGACCCTTTGTAAAGATGTCTGCAACTTGATATCGTGACGGGACATGACATACGCGTACCTAACCCCGAGCAACCTTTTTACGGACAAAGTGAATGTCCATCTCGATATGCTTAGTGCGTTGGTGCTGAACCGGATTACCTGACAGGTAGATGGCATGCTAAGGAAAATATCCTTATACCACCTAAATGAGGTGAGGGTTTTGCATCTTAAGTTCTGGAGTAAGGTTCTGATATTTTCGGAATCATCTGACCATCTTCTAGTAAAGTGCTCTATAATATTAATCTCTAAGGTATAAACCCCATTTTGCGCAATTTCTACACCTATTTCGATTTTAACTGCCCCAATATTACTATTACGTTGTTCTTGGGTTAAATAATGATCCCACCAGCCTTTCAACTGGCCAGTGAATCCTAATATAATCATTTCTGCAACAGTTTTGTCCGTGTTACTGTTAGCTTTGCAGATTGTGCTATACATGAGCATTCTATGAACTGCTATATAAATTTGTCTTTCCATATAACCATCTATGTTCCATTCATAGATACTCTTTCCACTATAGCTATTATTATCTACAATATCTTGCTCCTTAAACAAAACATCCTAAGGAGTTGGCCTAGGATAGTAGTACATCCTTTGTACTGGTTTCCTAGCATATTTTTCTTGGTTATTAATCTCGTCAGACATCTTCTGCTTATAATCATCTCCAGATAGGTCCAACTCATAATCTTTTATTAAAGGGCTAATCCGCAAACCTTTAAACTTATCATCTAGTAATTGCTCAAGTTTTGAGTATGCTCTTAACTTGAAATTTTAATCTCATGTGGAGGTTGCACACTAGGAGTAGCTGCAAAAGTATGATGACTAGAAGAAGGGACTGACCTCATGATTTCCGAAGTCAACTTCTATACTCTATTATGTAAAAGAACAGTTTGCTCACCCAATATGTTCATATAAACATTGTTGTCGTTATTATGTTTGAGCATGGTATTAATATGCGAAGTAGTAACTAAAGTAGTATTATTTTCAATTAAATTGGAAAAGGCAGCAAAATCAAGAGCTTTTATCTAGAAAGGTTGTTGAGGAGGGAAAACAGTATGACCAACTTCCCCGCTAGAAAGTTTGTATTCTCTTTCTAAAACAGAGATATAATCTCCCACATATTTGACCATAAAACAAGGAACAAAAGATATAATTTTGTTAGCTCGAGAGATATCTTTATAAAAATCCTCTTGCAGCACTATACGTTCATTGTTATCAAAAGTATTTAAAAACTATTTTTTAAAAGGTTCCCATTTGAGTTTATAAAAGTCTTTACTGATTTTTTCTCATGCGGGTGATCCCCGACTAAAATCAATTTTTGGAATTTGATCCATTAAATACTTGGATAACCCATGTCTGACTCAGTTATTTTTGGGTCTTCATTAACACCTCTGGCAATATTATCATTACCAATTATAATCCTATCGACTCTATTACTATCAGTATTATTAGGCACACGTGGATGTATGAAATCTTGAATACGAGAAGTAGAAGCTCGTGAAGGATATTTAACAGTATAATCAGTTGGTGAAATATAAGAACGATTTGAAACATCAGATCTAGTAGATCTAGAACCAAAATCATTTGTCAAGTAGTTTGGTTTAGAAAACTTTAGCTTGACCGTCCCATCAAGGGTTGTTCAATATGAGTAATATCACTATTACAATTACTCTTGGGAGGTGCCGCTCCCTATATGACCCATTCTATGGGAAAATCAATTTCATCCCATTTAATAGGTCTTCTGGTGGTAATTTTTGATTTACCAAAATTCGTTTCTATTAAAATAGTTTCATTTTTAAAATCATGATTTTGCACATAGAATTCATAGTGTATAAAGGTTTAAAATAGATTCTATAGCAAATACATATAACTTCAGTTCCAGACATATAATCATAACCATGCAACTTAATGCTTAATATCAAAGCATTCAATGAATTTTATCTTGCAAAGATACCTGCAAGTTAGGATAAACATTAAAATAAACAGGGCCATATGCCAAACTGGTATGTACAGTCCCAATAAAGGACTTTTTCCAGTTCTGATTTCTACCATCCCTTAGAGATGCGTTATAAAGCTCTCTGGTAAGCCTCTTAAAGTAAGTGGCTTGAAAGCAACCTGTACTAACCCATGCATAAATCGATGGGTTTCACTATAAGGGGAAATATCACTGTCATTTAATAATTTAAAAGTAGCATGATCGCTATCTACAGTGATTGTTTCCTCAGTAGTTTTGACTACTTGTTTGAATCCTAATTTTTCAAAAGTACCCATCTGGTATGTGAACTTGAGTTGGATTTTTGGAATAGTCCACTTATTAAGTAGATCTAAGTGTTGAGGCATATCATATTTCTCTTTTTTTTTTTTACTACTGTTTTCACATTATTCTTGTTTTTGATGATATTCATCATTTTAGAAAGAGTGTTGAACTTGTTACCTATTACTACTTGTACACATGACTCTGATACCAAAACAAGCGGAAGTGATCACAGAGAGGTACAATAATAGGTATAATTTACGGGTCGACAGGCCCTGACAAGGCCGTCTTGACTTAGAACAGATCCAAAAATACCCTAATGCCACCATAAATATATCATTCATAATATTTTGAAATTCAGAAGGGACATTTTTTAATCCGAATGGCATTACATTCCACTCAAATTATACAATAGGAACATTAAAAGCAGTTTTGTATCTATCTGCTTCTGCAATCTGAATCTGCCAGTATCCAGATTTTAAATTAAGTGTTGCTTCAATATACCCCCATATTCGATATCTGAGGCATCCGTCTCTATAATTTTCGACCTAGTAGGATTGGCTAAGGTAAGACAAGGAACGTTATGAACCTTAACCTTTACAACTTGAGTATGATCATATGTCCAAGGTGTAGGAACTTTTTTCAGGCGTTCATATAAGATGGCTGTATCTTTTGCCAAATCCTTTATAAAAGGATTGATATAATGTAGACTACCCAAAAATCTCTGGAGTTGGGTATTTTCGGTTATAACATCCGAGAATTTTGATGCAAATTCAATGCTTCTATTAATAGGAATGATTTTTCCCTTTTCAATGTTATGACCCAAAAATCTTACTTTTATTTGAAAAAGGGTCATTTTGGTTTTGATATGACTAGACCATTTTGTATGATGATCTTAAATAAATCAAGATGTTTGAAATGAGTTTCAATATTATTAGAAAATACTAAAATAACATCTATATAAACAATGATGAAATTACTATGAGACATAAATATATCATTCATAATACTTTGAAATTCAAAAGGGCATTTTTTAATCCGAATGGAATTACATTCCACTCAAATAGCCCAATAGGAGCAATAAAAGCAGTTTTGTTTATATCTGCTTCTGCAATCTGAATCTGCCAGTATCCAGATTTTATATCAAATTTAGAAAATATAATAGCGCTATTAAGTCTATCAAGTAAATCTTTTTTTTAGGAATAGGATACCTGATCCACTTCAGAGCTTTATTAAGCAGATTATAATTAATAACAAGTCGGGGGACTCCTCTTTCCTGCTCTGCATGTATATTAAGATAAAAAGTCGTACAAGACCATGGGGATTTTGATGGTTTTATCAAACCTTTCTGTAATAAAGAAGTAATCTTCTTTTTGCATAATTCCAAGTACTCGGAATTCATCTGGCATGGCATAGATTTTGTAGGGATATTACCATCCTTAAAATCATCCTCATAAGGGAGAGAAATAATATGTTTTTTCTATCCCAAAAAGCATTAGGAAGGTCACTACAAACCTGTATTGAAAACTGAGTTTGTATAAAATCAATTTTTTTGTCATAGCTTGGGATTTCCCATCAGTTCTTCAATAGTAGAAATATCAATTTCTTGCTTTAGGAAATTGATTTGCTGGTGTTTATGAATCAATCTATCTTTGAGCTCATTTAACACCCTTGAAAAAGGTTCAGTTATAAACTGAAAAGTAATGGATTTTCCATTGAAGGTTCCTATGATACCCTATTTATCAATATTAGTAATTGGAAATAGCTTTTAATTTGGCTGAAATTATCTTTTATCAAAAGAAAACTTTCTGCTCTACAAGTTTTATTATTGCAAATATAAGCTTTTGGTAATTTGAAAGTAATTTGTAATTTCTGCCCATTAGCAGATCTATCACTATGAGTGGTCTTATGAAAATAAGTAGGCGGAATAAGACCTTCATGTATACAATTTACATTTGCCCCGCTATCAACAAGAGCAATGAAATTTTGTTTGAAGTTATAATCAATTAAAAGACTTATTTTTATATAAAAATTTTGTGAAGTGATTAATTTCAGGGTTTGTAAAAAGTTCCATGTTTCATCACTAGAACTTGTTATTAAAAGATTATCTAAATCAGAGATATCATCCACTGTTGCTGAATCTATAATCTTCTATTTTCCTTTACCTTCAATATTGGTAATTCGTGCATCGAGCATATCATTATTCCTTTTTAATGCCAAGATCTCTTGCTTGAGATTATTAATCTCTTTTTCCAAATCTCTGGGAGTACTAGTAATACCTTTTTCTCCCTCATTTGTTTCTTTAATTCTGACATGGTATAAGCACTTGATCGTTCCAGGGTTTTTCTTCCTTGTGAAGGTTCTGGAGTATCCTGAAGTTGATCTACAATCTGTGATCTCATACTTGGATCCTCAATCAACTTTAATAATTCCATAAGGATATCACCTTTGAGAACATTAATGTTCATATCCTGAAATTGAGCAAATATATTATAGAACTCATCATCCTCCTTATTATGTTTGCTAAAACAAGGTTGTCCGATTTGATAGGGTAGGCATTCTTCTTCTGACGGGATATAATTCTCTTTATTAAGAACTCAAATTTCCTCATCTGAGGAGGAATCCTTTGTTTCATCTGTTTCGAAATCTGAGTCTTCTGGTTCCGAGTTAAGCAATAGCTTTGATAATGAATCCTTTAAATCTTCTCTAATGTTTCGGGCTTTAATTTTTTCCTTAACTCTACAATCTTTATAATAGTGGCATGTCCTGCCACACTTCCAATATGCCTTGGGATTCTTAGATTTCATAAAATTCTTGCGAGTTTTAAACTCTTTCTTTCTTCTCACCTTTTTATCCATGCGTTTTGTTTTCCATTTTTGGAAACTTTCCTATTTTTTTTTCTTTTCGTCTATGAGACACCTTGGCTTTGGGTATATCCATTCCAAATTGACTACAGAACTCTCCCAGTTGTTGTCTTTTATTGAGGTTCTGACTTTTTATCAGCTGATTCAGCTTGATCTCATTACACAAGGCTAACCCTTCTTGTATACAAGTGCCTATTAGGCTACCATAGGTATAAATATCATAATTGATTGTAATTCCCCATTTTATAAGAGACTTTCTAACTCTTTCCGCAAATAGGGCTAGTAATCCATCTATAAATTTGGAATTCCAGTGAACACTATTACACTCAGGTAATTCCATGACTCTGCTAAGGAAAACATCCTTATACCACCTAAATGAGGTGAGGGTTTTGCATCCTAAGTTCTGGAGTAAGGTTATGATATTTTCAGAATCATTTGACTATCTTCCAGTAAAGTGCTCTATAATATTAATCCCTAAGGTATAAACCACATTTTGCGCAGGTTTTACACCTGTTTCGATTTTAACTGCCCCAATAATACTGTTACGTTGTTCTTGGGTTAAATAATGATCCCACCAGCCTTTCAACTGGCCATTGAATCCTGATATAATCATTTCTGCAACTGTTTTGTACATATTACTGTTAGCTTTGCAGATTGTGCTATACATGAGCATTCTATGAACTGTTGTATAAATCTGTCTTTCTGTATAACCATCTATGTTCCATTCATAGATACTCTTTCCACTATAGCTGTTATTATCTACAATCTCTTGCTCCTCAAACAAAACATCCTGAGTATCTTTTAAGTTCGTCGGCCACATGTTAGGCCACTTTATTTGTCGGTATTATCACATGATTAATTATAAAAGGATCCATAGTTGTATGTAGAAGGCATGTTGATAGCGGGACAAATGTAAATTGTATACAAGAATGTCTTATTCCTTCTACTTATTTTCATAAGACCATTCATAGTGTTAGATCTGCTAATGGGCAGAAATTACAAATTACTTTCAAATTATCAAAAGCTTATATTTGGAATAATAAAACATGTATAGCAGAAAGTTTTATTTTGGTAAAAGATATTTCCAGCAAAATTATTTTGATACTTTAATATACTTTTAATACATAAATATTAAATATTCATTCCTTCTTTATACAAAATGTCATTAAGCTTAGAATTTTGATTTCTTTTATATATAACAGTTAAATATTATTTAATATTAAATATTGTTATAAATATATAAGATGGGAAAACGGCTGGTCGACCACAGAACAAAGCAGGGTAGCGTATGCCTTAGCAAATCAGGGAGCTAATGGAAATGTTTTGCAGACCCGAAGATTTTAATAGTTCCTCAAATGCCAATGAAATATTTTGGACAGACATTTTAGAAACTACCTTTAGTAAATTAAGTCAGAGTTGTAATATTTTATATTACTTTGTAAACTATGAAACAACGTGATGCACCGAAGATACAAACAATGGTTATGATGTTAATTAATCCTATGTATATATAAAATATCGTGATTATATCAAAAACAAATAACAGTGAATCGCTATAGCAATCAACAAAAAAAGTATTGAAACCAATATATCCTCTTAGAAAGAACTTGATGCACTTTCTTTTAAAATTTAAAGGCCTATCCACCTTCTGTAAGTCTAAATAAAGGCAATATTCTAAAGTTCTTAATATTTCCTTCATAGCTTGTTCGTATAATTTAATTCACTAATAACCTTGATCAATAAAAAAATAAAAAAAGAAGAAATATGGAGAAGAATTTATCGCATGCGAGGCTAAAATACATAGGCTTGGTCTGTGCAACATATATTACAGATGTCTATGCTTTCTTTCCTGTCAAATTGTTAAAATGGATAAGAGTAATATTCTCCATAAGAATATCATATTCTGCATACGTACCTCAAGTCACTACTAATAACGCCTATTAGTTAATAGCTTATCATGGCGTATACGTATTTAATTAAATCGGAGGCGGATGCAAATAGGTTATGTGATAACAATATATTACTGAATTCATCAAATATAAATGGGGAAAGGCATAAAAATACCCCATCGCGAAATTGCAAACTACACACCTAAAGTATGCCCGAGTTATTATCCATCTAAACTTATTTTGTTGGTATTATTTACTCTCTTCACTAATTACCTAATAAAGAAAATAAGTTAAAATGAAACATGTGCAAACACATACTTATTCTCAATTAAGAAAAAGGTCTTAATATCTTTTTCATTTGATTCTTTCAAGCGCAAACAAATAGCCCCTCATCAAGTGATTCTGAAAAGAGAAAAATGAAAGAAGAGATGGAGATTGTAAAAAGAGGACGAAGAGTTTGAGAGAGGATGAGAGTTCGATCGTTTGAGTCTGAAAGAGTAATAAAAAAAATTAAGACCCCTTTTATTTTTAGTATAGAGTAAGCGTGTGCATGCACATATTGCATTTTTACTTATTTTTTTACTACATAATTAGTGAAGAACGTAAATATGAAAAAAAAATAGGTTTAAGGGGGTAAATAATACGAAAAAAAAAGTTAATGAGGTAATAAAACCCTCGCATAGTTTAGGTGTTTAGTTGATAATTTTCCCATAGTTTAGGAGTGTTTATATGACTTATCCAAATATAAATTATGGTTCCTCTAATTTAGATCAAACAATTGAGACGCCACAAACACCACAAAATTTTTTCCCATTTTTTATCCGGAAGATTCCATATATCTATAGAAGAAGCCAACCCTATTATGACTTTTGGAGAAAGGAAAACGAAACAAAAAAAAATCCATCAAATTTGTGTATCGAAAATTAATATTTTCTTGAATATAAATAGACTCTTTATCCAAAAGAATAGGACCATTTCTTATAGTGAAGTGGTTGGTTATCAATAATGACATTAATAGTACGACATGGTCCACTATTTAATTTCCTTTTCACCATTGCGCTTTTGCATCCATTTGGGAAAAAAAGTGATACTTTTTAATTAGCACTATAAAAGTGATTTATGCCTCAATCACTCTCCTAACCACTAATTTTTCAGGTTAACAAAAAGCCAAAAAAATGTTTATTTTACTAATCCTAATAAAATAGATTGTGTTGCTAATATTTTACTAATCCTGACAATAATTCTGAAATAAATTTAACTGATTCGTCTAGCACTATTATTTAAAATCCCAGTCATATATACTCATCATATCCATTCATACAACATCTGATTTCAAAGTCTATATAGGATACACTGGATAACGATGTACATAAAGACATAATTTTCGACAATGTAATATTATCGTACAACACAATTTAGTAAAGGAACATGTAGTTTGTAATCCTTTACAAATTCAGTTTTAGTATAATCTCTTTTATACACGATGGTCCTTTATTTCGTTTTCACCTTGCACTTTTGCTCCAATTGAGAAAAAGTGCTACTTTTTAATTAGCACTTTAAGATTTATTCCTCAATCACTCTCCTAACCACTAGTTTTGTAGATTAAACAAAAATGGAAAGAAATAAAGTGATAATATAGTAATCCTAATTGAGTAGGTTGTGTCGCTAATAATTTACTAAATAATCCTAACATATAGTATAGGTTGTGTCGCTTTTTTTATTTTTTCCGTTGATTTCCATCATATATGTATATACTAATCCTAATGATTGTTCCCCTTGAATGGTTCGATAAGGTAATGAGGCATTCACTAATAGACAATATGCTTAGTTAGTAAAATACATTATGTTATATCATATATGTGTATTTGACTTAGCATTCGTCTCGACCAGAAATTATTTCCATTCCCATCCACTAACAAGAAACGAGCTGGTGACATATACGCATAGACATATTAACACGGGCGGAGCTGGAGCTAGAGGGTAAATGCGGTTTCGGCAGAACCTAGTGAAAGTATATATGTCTTAGAGAAATCTACATTAGGGACAAAATGTACTTAAACATATTCGTATTATTAATGAGATTAATATTTATGACATTTGCAATTATTGAATTATTGTTTGATTGTTTGTAATTATTCATATATGTGCATCCCTTGAGCTTAGGATGTCATTAATAGAGTGATATATTAATGATAGAACATAACTCTCAAAATAGCCTCAACTAATGATCATCGAGAATGGGATATCGATGATATGCTATAAGTCGACATGTGGTCTGCATCACATTCTTGGAGAATGTAGCATGTCTCACAGCTACGAGTAATGGTTACTCGTGATGGACACATGGTTACTTTGGAGAAGTATTGGTATACCATGCCGATAAACTATTTGTTATACATGTCTATAGTGCTATCGGCGTGTGGAATATAAAGGTCCTTTGACTTGAGGTCAATACGCACCTTGCTTACAGAATGATGTACTTTGACCAAGTTCTAAGCTTAAACTCCTTCTGGATAAGATACGACTTGTGTTGGGTGCATCAGGATGTAAATCAAGGTGGTAGTTGAGCCAAGAATATGATTCATTCCTCGATTGGAAATTCGAGAGAGCACTCAACTTCTCATTGTTATTAGGTTGACTAAAGTCACTGGCCCGTGCAAGAGACATATTTAGAATATGGTCTAGTTGTCAACTAATAAATGTGAGATAAAGTGATTAAGCCATTTGGATAGACACTTGGCAAATCCTAAACTTAATCGAGTGTGTCACGAATGAAAGGAATTTATAGTTCCACATAAAGGTTAAGTTTGCTGGATTCATGTAAACGTACTTCACATATTGAGTTCGTCATACAACGCAGTGTAGGAGTTTCGTATGGACCTTAATTAGATTAATGTCGATATGTGAAGGCCTATAGGGTCACATTATATGCGATTGTATATTCGATCTAAGAGTGTATTGAGAAAATATTAAATATTCGATTGAGAATCGAGATATTTAATTTATAATAATTATGGAATATTTATATTTGATAGAAATTAGTTAATTAAGTCGAAGTGGATTTCGAATTTAATTAAATGTGTTGGATATATTAAATAGGTACTCGGACAAATACATGGAAGCAATTGGGCCAGAAATTACTGTCCCTAAAATGGGAGCCTGGCCGTCCACGTTGGGCGTGTGTGGTGGACCAGCTAGGCTGGTCCACTGAACATTAACATGGGCCCAGGTTTTCCTGTTTTATATCTGTTTAGGTTTTGTCCTGAACTCCTATATAAACAACACATACCCCATAATTATGTAGTTACAGAAAATAACTTCTCGGTTCTAAAACAAGATTTCCTAGCTTTCTTGAATAGGAGATACACTGGAGTTAGATCTTGCAGTCGAGGAAATAAATCGCGTGGATACCTTAGTGTTGAATCCCACGTACGAAAACCTGTAAGTTTTCTATTTTAATGTTTTGAACATACAACATGATTATCATATAAGCCATGCCAGGATTGTTTTTGGGTAAGAAAATTTTAAACTTCCGATGTGCTTACTATTTGATTTACGAATCCAACAAATCCCTACAGTGGTATCAAAGCACATGCTGGTTTAGATGATTATACGATAATCATAATAACGATTACGTGGGAAAATTAATTGTTTCGATTTATTAAATTACATTTCAAAAAAAAAAAAACAGAAACAGTGAACAGTGGCGGCGACCACTGTTCCGACGGCGAAAGGTGGTTTCCGGCGAGTTTTTCGGTGATTCGACATTGTTCTACCACCGTCTCCACTATTATCGAGAAAACCACTTTATAAGATGGTCGATAAAGGTGTTGAGATGTGACGGGACGCGGCGTAGACGCCGGAAAAGCCATTGGAAGGCCACCGATGACAGGACCATTTCCGGCCGCCTCGGGCATCGAAATGGTGAAGTAATACCACAACCGTGATCATATCGACGAGAGGAATCGAACGGTGGTGGTGTTACACGGCAAAAGCCACCGGAAAGGGGCCACCACCGACTATTTTGGAAACAACCAGCGGCGGCTCGATTTCTCACCGCCGTGGGCCACCACACCGGGAATTGAAACCACCGGTGTGTTCGGCCCACCGAGGGTCGTCGACCGGTGGCGTTCAATGCCATCAATTTCTCCTCGAAATTCGAAATCCCAAATTTGATTTGGGGTTGAAATTGGTTTTGAAAATTTGAAATAGTTGAAGGACCTATTTGAAATTAAATTAGAGTTTCCGAAATTACAATTAAGCCCTTGGGGCAAATATGAAAATTTGAGAAGTTTCTGGAATTGAAATTTGATCCTTGGAAATTTTTTGGAAATTTAAAAGGTTTTAAAATCAACAGATTTGGTCCTTGGGCCAAATCTGTAAACTTTAGAACAACTGATTTGGTCCATGGATAAATCTGTAAATTTTGGAAAAGCAGATTTGGACCCTGGGTGAATCTGTAATTAATTTAAGTTTCTGAAAATTACAGAATGGTCCCTAAAAATTAATTTTAAATTTCACAATTGTTAAGGGACTGTTTGATGGGCAGAAAATTTTGAAAATTGAAATTGAGTTTTAAATTTGGAATTTAAATATTTTCTACGTTGAAACAAATTAATTAACCCACGATTATTGTTATTTTAGCATGTTATTTGATAATGTGCACTTGAATTAATTATTTTCCCCTAATTGTTTAATTTATTGTCATTTAAATAATTAGTATAAAGTCCACATTATAGATGTTTGGATAGGCGGTAACCAGTATTTGTTAGACCGCATTATGCATGTCTGGGTAGGCGGCGCCCAGTATTTGTCGGACCGCATTAAATCATGTTTGGGTAAGCGACGCCCAATATGTGCTCTATTTGATCTAGCACGCGTAATAATGATCTTGATAAAACCCCGATTAAAATGTTCTCCAATTTAATATAAGTCTGATTTGGAATCCACACGTCGTCCATTATAATTGAATGAGTGCAAAATCCTTTTCCGCTATAAGAGTATTTACACCCTAGTGTTTGCTCTAAGTCTACGAGGACTCAGACTATTCATAGATGCATGTGTTTGCAGTAGGGAGTGAGAAACTTTTGTGAGTATTTATGCCCTAGCGTTTTCTCTACAAGGCCAAACATACTTAGATGCACAATTGCAGTCGCATAACGGAGTTGACTTACTTAGTTATGTCTTGACACCCTAGCATCGGAATAATCTAAGGGCGCAGATCGACTATTTAGGACAATCGGTCAAATCAAGAGTTGCAAATTGTTTGTAATTGGTTTGGAGACCTACCAGGTTGTACTGTTGAAGTTATCAGCCCTAGCAAATGCGGAGACAATATGAACTTGGATCTTGGTCCATTGTGATCATATTTGATATGAGTCCATATTCTTCCACTGGGTCGTAGAATATGTTAAAATAATGGAAGCTAATTAAACTAAAGGCCATGTTAATTAGTTAACGAATGTGTTTATAGAAATTATTTTTGATTTAATTTCAGTCTATCTATTTCTTCAGATTATTTAAAATGTCGAATTTATCATTGAAATGTTTGGTTGAGACTAATAAGTTGACTGGAGCTAATTATTCGGACTGGTTGCGTAATTTGCGTTTGGTACTAAGACAAGAGAAAATTGAGTATGTGTTAGACACAACTGTTCCAAAAGTTCCTGATGAAGAGTCTGTTGAGTATGCTTTGTTTGACAAGGTTGCTTATCAGAAGCATTTTGATGATGCTACCTCGGCACAGTATGTCATGTTGTCCTCCATGACTGTAGAGTTACAGAGGCAGCATGAGAACATGGGTCCTTATGAGATGTTAGAATATTTTAGGAGTCTTTATGATCCACAGTCTCAGACTATGGAGTATGAGCTGTCGAGAGACCTCTTCAAATGTAAGTTAAATGATGGGGGCCAAGTGTCTGGTCATGTTCTGAAGATGATTGGGTTGATAGAAAGGTTGCCTTCGATTGCAACGAAGCTGCCCCAGAATGTGTCTGTTAACCTGATTTTGAATTCGCTTCCTGGTTCATTTGAGAATTTCATTGTGAACTTCAACATGAATGGAACAAAGGTGAATCTTCCAGAACTTTAAAATATGCTAAAGACTTATGAATCATCTACTTCAAAGGGGAAGACTGTGCTCATAGTGGGCTCATCTACTAAGTTCAAACCTAAAGGTAAGAACAAGAAGAGTAAGGGTAAGGCTGGTGCCAAACCCACAGTCTTGAAACCTAAAGGAGGTGTTCAGAAGAAGTCTAAGTTGACTAGGGCCGTATGCCTCAACTGCAAGCAGAAGGGGCATTGGAAGAAAGATTGCACAACTCCATAGGTTTTATTTACTCATTGATGCTTTTATTTACATTTACTCATGCCTTACATATTCAGTACATTTTTCGTATTGATGTCCTCTTTCTGGGGCGCTATATTTCATGCCCACAAGTACAGATAGCTGGACGATGCTCATTTCTAGTAGGATCTTAGCTCAACGATAATGTCAGAACTCTCCATTTGTTCATGAGATGTCAGTCAGAGTTGGTATGTTTATATAGATATACATATATGGGTATGGCGGGATCCTGTCTTGACCTGGTTGGTTGTTATATGACTCTTAGAGGCTTGTAGACTAGTGGGTTATGTATGGTAGTTCTGTATGGCCGGGTCGGCCTTTTTGTCAGTCTGATAGTACTATTGTTATGGTCTTGCCGACCTTCTGAGATTAGTTGTGGCCTTGTCGGTCCTACGATATATGTACACATGTCTATTTTTGCTATCACATATTCAAGTTACTATTTTTAGTTTCTCTTGTGATTGTCATTCTAAGGCATTGTTGGACCATAAATTTATATGTGCTCACGCTATGATATACAAGTGGTACGCTCGAGTCGTTCAAGCACTGAGTGCCAATCACACCCCCCGAATCCGGGGTATGACAAACTTGGTATCAGAACAGGTCTGTCCTAGGGAGTCTATAAGCCGTGTCTAGTAGAGTCTTATTTATGGGTGTGTTGTGCACTACACTTATAAGCGAGAGTCTACAGGATATTTAGGGATAGTTTCCATTCTTTCATCTCATAGATAGTGCAATAAAGATGAGTCATAAGAATTCAAATCTAACTTATGCTTTATACAATTTTCGTAATGCCAATTACCAGAAAGATGTTGGCTCACCTGTATTCATAGTAAGTGAATGAAAGATCCCTATCGCGTTGGTGAGATGCCAGAGATGCAGTTATTATAAAAGATTTCAGAATGTGAAAATTTGTCTCGCACATATACGAGGAAGGTAATACAAGCGTAGAAAGGTGATATGTCAAATTTAGGATAATTAAAGAAGTGTTGGGTATGTTTCGGAAGAGTTTAAGATTTATCAGATTGACGGAAGTATGTTCGACAGAAATTCGACAAATATTGCTTGTTTTCAAGAATGTACGGACTGTACAATTGAGGTACGAACCGTATAATTGAGGTATGGACCGTACATTTTGTATAGCCAATTATACGGACCGTACAAAATTGTATGGACTGTACAAAGTTGTACGGATCGTATTTGACCGATGTCCAATGTGGCGGTGGAGACTTTTAAGTCCTTATATTTTCGATGAGCTATGATCTAGAGCTTATTCCTCACTTCCTACAACCCCGAACAGCTCCTTGAGCTTCTCCAAAGTTCCTCTAAGCATTCTTGATGAGTCAAGCAAGGTTCGGAAATAGAACAACGCGATTCTCTTCCTCGGATAATTGTAAACCTAGCCTACTATTTGTCCTCTCTTCTCAGTTGATTGTGGAGGTTGTTTTGCGCAAGTAAAAGGTGCTAGAGGGACTGACTTTAAATCCCTAAAGGTAAGTTTTATCATCTCTTTGTGGGGTTTGAACTTTTATAAGTTGTAGAAGATTGTTTTGCTAAGAGATTGTAGCTCAAATATTCTGTTACAATTATTTGGACTAAGGTAAGGGGTGATATTGATAGCAAGGGAATGATACGAATATAAGCGGGACACATGAATGAATAAGAGAAATATGAAGTCTGAACGGTTAAATGTTAACAGGATGCATTGATCGAAAGATTTAGCTCTCTGGATCAAGAAAAGCATTGATATTGGCAAGATCGCTCGGTTAGATGGAAAAAGAGTTGGAACTTTGAAAGATTCTTATGAAAAAAGACATTGAGAAGCTGCAAGGTAAGTAAACAGACAGTAAAAGAACAAACTGCAAAGGAAAGGGGAATCCTTAGAGATTATTAAGAAAGGAGCCCTTGAGATTTAAGTCATAGGTAAAAGAATGAAAGTCTATCGAGATTGAGTATGCCAGTTACGAATGCATGACGTCCTATCCGTGTAAATGATTTAGTAATCCCTAGTAAGAGGAATTGGATTAGAGAAAATTGTAAGTTGTTAAAAGATCATAAAAGTATGGAAGGAGTTGAGACAATCATATGATTTTCAGGGCAGAAATCTCCTAAGAACAGAATGTGGTTCTCCTCCTAAAGGGGAGGTAAAAAGATAGTACAATGAAGAATCGATACAGGATTGATCTGGTGGTTTAATAAGAAGACGAGAAGGTTATGACAAAAAGTTTGAAGACGAACTAGATTGTGTCATCCAGATTTGACGAATGTGACCCGATTATAACATAATGTGTAAGTGTCAACGCTAAAGAAGGAACGGTAATGACCTCCTGATTAAAGAAAATACCCAATGGTATGAGCCACTAAATATATTAGCCTCAGAAGAGAAGAGTTTGACGTATATGTGAAGACGGAAGCATATAATCCCAAAAAGGGGATATTCAGAATTAGTGAATGGAAGGGGTAAATTGAGTTAAGACGAAAATGATATATTAGGCCGAAAGAGTCGTCAGTCGACATAAATTCTACAGAATGAAATAGTCATAGATCTCGGAGTTTTAATTTTTCCTGTAAGTGATCACAACTTTCAGCAAACAATCTAAATGGAAATTTACGACGAAAAAGGCCAGCATCAAGCGAATAAGGTTAAAAGTTTAGGGATGCCACGAAAAGAAAACCAAGCAATTAAGTATGCACTCAGAATTGGCACTGTCAGAATGAAAATAGATATAAACATAACAGGTCTAATGGTGAACGGTGAAAGATACCCAAGATCCTATAAGGGTATGTAAGGACGACGTTGCTAAAAGTATATTTCGAAGAGGTGTTGACCAAGACTCCGAATATATCGGTTTAAGTATAAGTATATCTAACAGGGAAGTATGTCACTAATCGTCGTTGGTATGTTGGTTGAATAAAAAGGTAACCAAGGTTATACTCCAGAATGGAGGCCAAGTGCGCAAGGAACTCTTGGATAGAAGTTGAGATAAATCAATACATATGTTTAAAAGGGAATGAGTAAGTTACGCTTAAAAACGAATGGAAAGCCAAGAAAGCATGCAGACCCAAGACTTAAGGTTGATAACGGAGAGTGCACATTAGAAGTACGGTGTGATATCGTTAATAACCACAAAAAACCTCCAGTACGCCTTTAGGCGATAGTAACCAAAATTGAGATAAGTTTCTCATACCAATAGTAAAGGCGCAATCTCAGACAAATCACAAAGATATGAGTCTCCTTAGAGAGAATAACGGTTCTTGTGATTAAAAAGTGAGTAAAGGCGAGCCCAGATGGTATAATAGAGTATAACCCTCGATTAGAAGGAGATGGTCTAGAAGCTAAGCTACAATGGATGAAGTTACTAACTAGAACTCAGTAGTAGCATTCTTAGTGGTCGAAGTAAAAGAACAAGGGATAAAGAACTTCTGTTCTAGTACAGTTTGAAAATAGAGTTTAATAGAACAAGATAATAGCCTTTAAGGCAACTTAACGTAGGAGAGTTGAGCGGCTTGACCTATCTAGAGGTCGAGGAATGAAAAAGGCTAACCAAATGAGCTTTATTAGTTAATAGAATCTTTGTACAAAATTTATCAACGTTGCCCCTGTGGCAGAAGTAAGGAGATAGTGATATGACGATATATAATTAGTACTATATGCGAACGAGACCAAGGCCACCGTGATCGTGAGAGCCTGTTTTCACCAAGGTTCGCGATCTCGTCTCCTCCCTCGCGATAGCGAAGAAGGAAACCAGAACAGCTAACACTCGAAAATCATTCAAAAGCCAAATAACACAAATCTAACATGCATTCCTATCAGAAAACACATTCCGGACACGCTCGCACACTCAAAATTTCCAAAAAAGGTCTCTAAGGCTCGGGTTTGACTAAAGTCAACTCTTAAGTTCTAATTCCACAATTTTACAACCAAACCCCCAAAACTCACTGGGCTATCTCGGAAACCGAACCAAAGGCTCGACTAAGTCATAAACGTCATCCTGGAGCTAGTGGAACCGACGAAATCACAAAAAGAGCAAGTTTTTCTAAAAGTCAACTATAGATCAAACTTCTCTATTCTCTTAACTTGAAATTTATCAAACCTATCAAAATGAGCCCGAAACCTACCCGATCACCTTGAAAATCGTTTCATCCGTCCTCACAAGTCACAAACAAGCAGACAAATACTCGGAAAGGGTAATTTAGAAGTTTTTAGGAAAAATAGGCAAAACAACTTTTCGAGTCGTTACAACAGAGTTGTATGTTACTCCCATAAAAAAAAAAGGAGAAATAATTTAGATTTAGAAATTATTCAAGAATTATTTCTTTACTGATGTTTCACTATTTAAGTACTCAAACTATATAATTATATTCGTTATTTGTTTTTGGGAAAATAGCATGTTCGCTACCCTTGTTATTGCACAATTCCTCTTTTAGTCCCTGCATTATCAGATGTAGCATATTTAATCTTTAATTAAACAATACGGGTGGTTTTGGTCTAATTTCTAATGGGGCTCACCTAAGCTAAACGAATTGTCAACTGATATAAATGACACTTTTGGAATTTAATTTTCCAACTTAGTTTTATTCGAAGCATGCTTCTGGTTCAAAAGTGATTGTTTATTTATTACATTATGATATCACGTGGCAAGAAATTGTACTCCATTAGAGTATGTGACATAACACTTCACAAGTTCTCACTTGGGAAGAAGAGCTCTTCAAAGTTAAAACTAGTGAAGGTATCTTTGAGCAAGATTAAATTTATCTTCGTATTATCTATAGGTCACGAATTCGATCCGTAGAAGCAATTACTAATGCTTGCATTAGAATAGGTTATCTACATCACATCCTATGTTCTTTTCCGGATCTTACTAACGCGGGATACTTTTTGTACCCGACTTTGAAAAAAGTTTCTAGGCCGATTTCATTATATAGTGAATAGATTGCATAGAGAGAAGTCGAGAGTTTTCAATAGATCCACCTAATCTAACCCGTCTTTCCCTCATAAATTGTAACAACTCAGCAGGTCACGTCAACTATTCCTAGGCGCAGTACAAGGGATAGACAGTTACCAATATACCTTGACCAGTACGTGGTCCCCAAGTCTAATGGAATCGTGACCTCCAAAAGAAGTTATAGAAAGGATAAGAATATACTTCCAGAGAAAGGCATATATAGGAGAATACTAACCTAAAAGAAGTCTGCAATTTAGTTTATTTGAATACCATCTATCTTCATTACATAAATTGTAGGCGTTTCACAATGCTGATTGTTTTCTTTGTAATTTGAGCTTCTTCTAAGTTTATTTTCAACTCAAAATAACCAAGGACTAGGGGAATCCATATGAAGAATAGAGAATTGAATTGTCGATGTCATGTGTTTCTCTCCTTTTTTCAAGTAAAATTAGCTACAGTGCCCTGTTTTTGCTCTTTTTTTCCTTTTGAATTTACTGAACATGTGACTTTTTTTAACTTGTGATTTGAGGCTTTCATTTGAAATGTTGGGAACGGAGGGCATTTGCTTTTGGAAACTTTGATTGTGAGTTAATAACAGGAAGGTCATGCAATGGGGATTGAAAGAGGCCGTGAGCTTTATGTATGATAGAATCGCAGTGGTTGTGTTTTTTGTTTAAAGTTTAATTTTTTTGGTGTAATAACAAATTGCCCTTTAAGCAGTTAACCATTCGTTTAGCTTAGTTGAGCCCTGTTAGGAATTGGACCAAAACCACCCATATTGTTTAATTAAGGATTAAATGTGCTACGTCTAATAACACAGGAACTAAAAGAGAAATTATGTAATAATACAAGGAATAAAAATGTTGGTTACCCTTTATTTTTCATGCATAATCATATTTTTAATGTCTCGATTCAGCTTTAGTGTGGGGATACTCATTAAAAAGTGATAGTTGGTGTAGTGACGTTCACTTTGTGGGAACCCATATATGTCAATAGGCTAGGATATTCCCTCAATGCAGCAGCTGATTGGTGAACTCCACATTGCTTCTCGTGAATATTCCTTATTTGTTCATTCAATTATTCTTTCTTTTATAGGATAAGCCAGGGACTAGTGTCCTGAGCAATTCGCCAGTACTTTATAATTAGAGGCTTCATAGACAAGTATTAATTTTGGGTTTTGAATGTCATGATATTTCACAACATTTTCAGTTATTAAAGAAGCATTGCTTTGATTATTAAAATTGTTGTTTTAAATAATATTTAATTTCACATGAGAAGATCTAGATTTTGGGATGTATGATGATTGCATGGCATGTTAGACCAGAACAGATAATGCTGGATGATTCGTTTGATGAAGTTAAGGCACGGAGCCGGTCGCTGCATGGCCAGATATCCGGTCATGACACTCGCGATCACGGACATAAGTATCTTGTTTGACTAGTCAACCAACTTCGTTCACGACTAGGGCCAATGCAATCGTAGACAGGTCAAAGTTTGACAATTCACTATTGCAGTCCCACCTTATGATGACGATTCACTTAGCCTCCCCGTGACCGGTCAATAGTGCTTACGCGATTAGCGCTGCTAGATGCATCAAAAAACTTAGCATAAAATTTTGAATTTGAACTTGTCCGGAACAATCCTGAGCTGCTTGGGTCTCAACCCGAACCGTTCCAACAATTATATCAACTTCATGCTTAAAACATGAAATGAAACGTGAATACACAAAATAAGGGATCGGATTGTGATATGATTTATGTTTGTCAAAATGCCCCATTGTATAAAAGGAAATAAAATATTTGTGGGGATAAATATATTAAGGATTGAAGTGTGACAGTCATTTAGCCAAACACTAAAATCAGAACAGTTATTCCTAATGTTGGAGAGCCACACATTCTCGCTTTACAGGCTAAAACAGTTAGTGAAAATGTGTTCTTCTGTTGGTCAAATTTTTTGAAATATTATCATTACGAAAATAAGTTCTTGAAAATGAGAAAGATGATTTTTCTAGTGGAAGTAGAGAAAACACGTTCCACGAGTGATATTCTGTTGGAAATTTGCCTTTGGCGGTGAGATGCATCCACCCATCTTTGATGAATTAAACACTAGTGTTCCGTATGTTGGAGGCTTTGTATCTTCACACATGCATAATCTACTAAGTGAGTAGATGACCGTAGGGCCAAGAATCGTCAAATTTCGTTGAGAAATGAAAGAGATATTGATCCACGAAGTAAGGTGTTTGAGGCATGGAAATATGGTGTGGGACAAATCTACCACATCGGTGGGAATAGGAAGAATTGCTCTCTATATAAGTCTCTAATGTGGTAAAGGGTTTGGGACCCCAAGGGGTATCCCATGTGTTTAAACGAGGGAGGACCTAGATGTGCTTGGGTTCAAAGCTAAGCCCACACGCGCGCCGCCGCCGCCTGTCCGGTCTCGGTCACGGGTCACGGCACGGGGCCGTGGGCGTGGGCCGTGGGCGTGGGCGTGGGCGTGGGCTGTGGGGACTTTCTGATATTATATTTTTGGACCCCAAATTGCTTAATATTTACAGTTTGGTGCCCTCCTTCAAGACCATGAACAACCTCGTTCATGACATCCTCCCTTAATGGCCATTACAGCCTTGTTTGTGGCTGTTGGGCTGCCCTCCTCCATGCTATATATTGAGCTATTTTTTGGCTCAATTCGTGACAGATAAAAATAGCAATATAGACAGGATATACACACAAAACAGTCACGAAATATAGCACAAAACAGTCACGAAAAACAGCAAAAACAGTGACGGAAAAACAGTGTTGAAATACACACATATACACAAGATATACACAACAGAGACACACTATATACACATAGACAAAAGAGAAGAGTAAACAGAAACTGTTCCTTCCTTTTCCATATCTTCAGCAAGTCGATTCATATTTATTTTCTTCGTCAGGCTCAACCTATTGTCTTTGTAGCGGTGAGATTAAAGTATTGTTTTATCTTGGGAGACTATTGCCCGCTAACGTAAAAGCATATATACGGGGCAATCTTGTCTTAAGGACAGAGGAAAATCACTCGACTCAACACACAACGTTGTAACCATCCGATTTAGTTGTTTCTTGATTTCCAGGTTATCAAGATTCAAGACACAACAAGCTTGCGGCAGTTTTGAAGATTGGCCTATTTGTTCAACAAGATTCAATTTCTGAAGATTGAATATTTGTTTATCCTTTCGAACACTTATAATAGTTATTTACTTCCCGTACTACTTTATAAAGTACAATAGAGTACCAACAATTTAAGACAAGATTGTATTGTATTACTATTAGTGTTCGAAAGATGTCGGTCAAAAGTTGTGTGACCAAATCTGGATATGGCTGTGGTTTTCTGGTAGAAGAAAGTGATGATGATGCTGTTGATTGTCAACATGTTCATGATGTCACCGCTCCCAATAGTGGTGGAAACAATCGCTCACGAGAGGCTGAGGATGTCAACTGGGACAAGAGAAGAAGGCTGAAGATGTGGTTCTATCTTGCAGCAGAAGGCCTATATCTGTCCCAGACAAAGGATTCGCATTATGGTAAGGAGGAAATGGACACTCAGTCCAATGAAGTGACTGAAGTGGGCCAGAATCCGAAATCAAGATGAGTAATTTTCCTTCCTTGTCAAAAATAAGATTAAATGATTTCTGATTAAAATGGCTTAAAGTAAGGAGGAATATGAAAATATTTTCCGAAATAATTTATATTCCTTATGCTTTAAAAATCAGAAGTTTAATCTCTTCTTTTTTCCCGTTTAAAGGTTGAATTTTGTAAACGACTTAAAAAGATCCGTTCTTTTAAGTGTAATAATTAAAAGTGTGTAAAGTATGTTCGCACATACGAGGGAGAAAGATCCACTAACTGTGCGAAAAACTGTTACCACTCTTAAGTAAGCGCCAAGAATTATCTGGGCACCAATCATAACGGAAGAAGACTAAAAGCTAAAGACGTTGAGCCTGTCACACTATTTGGCAGAAGATCCTTCATAGGATGATGTTGGACACTCAGTCATACAAAGCCTCCGGACGACTGGAGTGGGCCAAAATTCCTTTGATATGATGATATTGGACACTCAGTCATATAAAGCCTCCGGGCGACTGGAGTGGGGCCAGAATTCATTTCATAGGAAAAGTAATGGACACCTAGTAAGGTGGGCTAGAGTTTCCAGGGTCTTAAATGATCTGAAGGCCTAAAGAAAGGCAAGAAAAGAAATTTGACACTCAGTTTGCCAAAGCAACTGGAGTGGTCCAGAGAATCCAGATCAAATATGATCTGATTACGCCCTAACCACGGGCAAAAGATTGTTCATATGAAGCAACGCCACCTCTAAAGTAGAAGGGGTTGGAGAGGTTGTCCTCAATATGACTTCAGGGAATGGGATAACTCTAAAATGAGGTGATACATGTCCCAAACTTGGTTAAAGGGACGTTGTTGGTCAAGCTGGTTTGAGACTAGTCCAACAGGTCTGTAATAACTAAGAATGGTACAGTATGTCTGTAGCCATATGAATGATATATTTGTAATCCGTGCATCTATGCCATCATAGATTAAGGCACGTTAAATAGAAAATCATTCAAAAGCTAACGAAGTTGAGATTGTTGCCTATTGTCGACATAAACCCTCAAAATGAATGTGAGGTAGACGAAGAGGCAAAATCACCTTACCAAATTCCGTCAAGGGAATAGCGAAAGAAGCACCGCTACTCTAGAACTTAGTCACACCTACTTGGGTGATTTGAAGTTTATACAAAATAGAGGGGGGAGACAAGTACGTTGTGATCTTCATTGATGATGGTACAACGTATGTAATCCTTTGTTTGTTGAAAAACAAAGATGAAGTTGTTGAAGCGGATAAGCGCTACAAAGAAGAAGTTGAAAATCAACTAAGCTTATGGATTGCGAAATTCATAGTGATAAAGGGGGAGAATGTGAAGCATCGTTCATTAAACGACTGTTCATTTCTCACCTCAGTCCAACGGTGTTAGCCAAGCGTAAAGTCGTACCCCCAAATTATGTGGGGTGGCTTGGTAAAAGTTGGAATACTAAAACAGGTCAAGTTGTACCTAAGACTGTAGATTGCATATCCACTGGATCTGCAAATAACAGTAGTGTTGATCACCTCTTGGTGTCAAAGAATGCTGAATTCTTTGAAAATAACTTTCCTTGAAAAGGAAAAAGAAGTAATTGCTCAAGGTTAACAAGAACCCGCGAGGGCCTGACTGTCCGGAACTAGACGTTCGTATCTACAGGACTCGAAAGTTGCTGGCTATCCGAAACTTAATATTCCAGATCTGCAGAACTCAGGGATTCTAGATGTTGAACCGAGACGGGGCAAAGAAGGGGACAAAGACTTGTTCTAGTCCTTCTAGCGTGTATGGTTGAGAATGAACCATGGACAATTAACAAATAATTGTCATCTCCAAAAGTGCTGCTTTGGAAAGAAGCTACAAAGAGAGAAATAGATTCCATCATATAGAACCATACTTGCGTAATGGTTGATCTTCCTCCGGAAAAGGAACCTTTGGGTTGTGAAAATGGATACTCAAATGTGAGTACAAAGTAGATAGATCGGATCTACTGACGAGTATAAAGCCTCGGTTACTTGTATAAGTGCTCCCCTGCGATTAGCTTAACATCCTGGGCCATTGCAGTCTTGCGTGGCATGGATGTTGAAACAGCCTTCCCAACCAGAGAGTTAGAAGAAGAGAATCAGAGTTGGTTTGCTGGATTGTTGGGCTTCTTCCTGAACTTTCATTTTGGTCCCTGAAATGTTTACATTTTGGTCCTGAAAGTTTCAGATAAAACAGAAACAATGAATCTGACCACAGAAACAATGAATCTAACAATGAATGACTCTGAAGTTAGAAAGCCAACAGTTGGAGAATCAACAGTCTGAAAGTAAAAGTCATATTGAAACAAAGTCTCGATATGAAAGATATGGGTATCACAGATGACATCTTAGGAATTGGATTTCTAAGACATCTAACGGATTGGTCGATAGTTGACAGTCTCGTTGAAGCCACCAATGGATATGAATCATAGAACTGATTGGAATCATGGTGCACCCATAGACAAGGAGCGATATGCACAGGTCATGTGTAGTTCAATGTATTGTACACACTACAACTAACCTGGTATCGTCCTACAAATAGATCAGTTGAACTAAAGTTTACTGATGATCTTAATACATGATCAATAGAAGGCGTTAAGTCGGATATGACGATATCTGAATTATTTGCTTATCTACGGATTATAGTATTCTGGATGTCCAGCGGTTCTGGGAGAACACAGTGATGCAAACTAGATATCAGATCTAAAGAACACAAAAGCCACAAGTAAATGTGTATGGTGGGTCTTGGAAAAACCTCTAAGCAAACTTGCATCGGCCGATTCATGATGGAATCAGAGTTTATCGCTTTATACAAAGCATGAAAGAAGTTGAGTAACTTCACGACTCCTTAGAGGATGTCCCTTATTGGGAGAAACCCGTGCCTTCAGCAGTTATACACTGTGGCTAGCCGGTCGGCTTCAGGAAGGACACGAATGACGGCGTCTGGACATATCTGTCAAGATCTGTCGGAGACATAAGACCGTATGGCAGTTGATCATCACGGGTGTCACTTCCTTGATTACTAACTAAGGGACTACCCGGAGATCAAGTGTTCTGCCTGTCTCGGGGAATAGGCTTAAAACCTAAACAATACGAACCTTTGCGGTGGTAACCCAACCATACTGATTGGAGATCCCAAGAATTTGGTTCAATGGGAAAACTAAGCGGCAAAAGGTTCAGTTGAGCGCTTCGGTGGAAGCAAGAAGCACTTCGGATGATGATTTCTATTTGGAAACATGAATCCAAAGTTGTTCCCGCGATAGACATTAAAGTGCTACCTGCATGGTGGGTAAAGGTTAAGCTTCCAAACCTTTAACGATCCTCAAACGGTTGAGGTTAAGGTTGGGGAAACTTTTAATGATTCCTAACACTTGTGAAGTGGGGTATAGCAGGATACCTTGTAGGAGATCACCTATTTAAGTGCGAGGAAGGCCGCCTCAAATGAACGCACTTAAGAATCCAAGTGTGTCCACGGCCACAACGGACAAAAACGTAAGAAGGAAAATGAATAAGAAGAGTTATTGTGTTGATATCATTGTCTTGGCTTATACTAAACACTGACGGTTAAAGAAATCATGTTCACCGCGCAGTAAGTAAGCCCGATGGTGTTCAACTAGGGAAGGTTCAAAGAGAAAGCTACCTCTCATGATACAATATCTTTTCGCTGAAAGATTGCTGAAATGTAGGCACCTTGTGTGTGCGCCAAAATCTCTCTTTCATAGAGGGAAATGTTGGAAATTTGCCTCTGGCGGGGATATGCGTCCACCCATCTTTGATGAATTAAACACTAGTGTTCCGCATGTTTGAGGCTTTGTCTCTTCACACATGCATAATCTACTAAGTGAGTAGATGACCGTAGGGCCAAGAATCGTCAAATTTTATTGAGAAATGAAAGAGATATTGGTCCACGAAGTAAGGTGTTTGAGGTATGGAAATATGGTGTGGGACAAATCTACCACATCGGTGGGAATAGGAAGAATTGCTCTCTATATAAGTCTCTAATGTGGTAAAGGGTTTGGGACCCCAAGGGGTATCCCATGTGTTTAAAGGAGGGATGACCTAGATGTGCTTGGGTTCAAGGCTAAAACCACACGCGCGCCGCCGCCGCCCGCCCGTCCAGTCCGGTCTCGGGTCGTGGGCTGTGGGCTGTGGGGACTTTCTGATATTATCTTTTTGGACTCCAAATTGCTTAATATTTACAGTTTGATCCCTAGAGTTTCTGGATAGTTTATTTTGGGGTGACGGAACCGTTTGGACTTTTTGGAGCATTAACCAGCCATTACTTGGTTGTTAACTTTCCATAAACAGCACTCCTTCATGACCATTAATCAGCCCTCCTTCAAGGCCATGAACATCCTCCTTCATGGTATTAAATCTGCCATTATAGCCCTCCCTTAATGGCCATTACAGCCTTGTTTGTGGCTGTTGGGCTGCCCTCCTCCATGCTATATATTGAGTTGTTTTTTGCTCAATTCGTGACAGAGAAAAATAGCAATATAAACAGGATATACAGCACAAAACAGTCACGAAATACAACACAAAACAGTCACGAAAAATAGCAAAAATAGTGACGAAAAAAAGTGTTGAAATACACACATATACACAACAGAGACACACTATATACACAAAGACAAAAGAGAAGAGTATACAGAAACTCTTCCTTCTTTTTCAATATCTTCAGCAAGTCAATTCATATTTGTTTTCTTTATCAGGCTCAACCTATTGGTTTTGTAGCGTTGAGATTAAAGTGTTGTTTTATCTTGGGAGACTATTGCCCGCTAACGTAAAAGCATATATACGGGGTAATCTTGTCTTAAGGACAGAGGGCAATCACTCGACTCAACACACAACGTTGTAACCATCCAGATTTAGTTGTTTCTTGATTTCAGGTTATCAAGATTCAAGACACAACAAGCTTGCGGCAGTTTTGAAGATTGGACTATTTGTTCAACAAGATTCAATTTCTAAATATTGAATATTTGTTTATCCTTTCGAACACTTGTAATAGTTATTTACTTCCCGTACTGCTTTATAAAGTACAATAGAGTACCAACACATTCCACATTGATTGTGTCCTCTCCACCCTCCAACACACCTTATCTTCACCCCCATCCTCGTAGGCCCCCATACGCACCAACCCACCCCACCTATCGTAGTATTTCTCTAGATTATATACAAATTCACTTATTTTTCTGAAGAATATTTATCTTCATTACCGAACACACCCTATCGAATGGACTAAAGTAGTCAAAACATAATACTATTATTAATGTTGTATATGACAAGTGAGAGTTGCTCAGTTGGTAAAGCACCTCTAATCACGATCGATAGGTCCAGAATTCGAATCAGGCTAGAGAAAAATATTTATCGAAGTTAAGGGGCATCAAAAGGAATGATTCCAATAATCTCAAATATTCACTTTGGAGGTTAAATTGAAAAAATAAAAATAAAGAGGACACGAATTAATACCCTAATTAAGGGAGTGGAAGGGATTTATCCATTTATGGCTCCATAAATTAAGAGAATGATCACGTGGATTGTAGTGATTGGACTAGTGAACTATAAATTGAATAGGCCCAAAGGCAATCATCCAAAACAGAAAACAGATTTAAATTGAAGCTTTGACATTTATTTTGTTCTCTTTCTATCAACGTAATTCGATCCAAGGATGCCAGTCGGAACACTTGAAGTTTATATCGCAGATGCCCGAGGCCTTGAAGATCAAAATTGGCTAAGTATGTTCCTCAAAGTTTCTATTTTTTTTAATCTTTTTCCTGAAACGTTCATGATATAAGAAAAAAAAGGAAAGTCGTAGGCAAAGAGAGTACTTCAAGAATTGCATACTTCCATTAAATTCTGATGAGGAACCTCAATCAAATCTTATAAACTTGCATTTTCCTTGTTCCCAAATCAGATATCAAGATGAGCTTTATGACCAATAATTCACTAGATCATATGCGAATTCTGTATTTAGAATAAGTATATTCAAAAGAAAATCTCTTTAGTCCTTTTTATATAGTTAGCTGAAAATCACAAGTTCAATTGAATCCATAAAATTCACGTTGAATCCGACTCTACACCATATGTCATCCGTTTTCTCCAATTTCAGGGTACAAAATTTTCTTTTTCTTTTTGGTCTATGGAATGGATCATTCCTTCTCGTTCTATATTGTCTCGAAGAAAACTCTAATCCCTTTGTCCCAATTTATATGACACACTTTCTTTTAGTTAGTCCAAAAGATAATGACGTATTTCCTTATTTGACAACAATTTAATTTTAAACTTTACCTTTACGCTTCATGAGATGATTTATAATTACACAAATATCTTTGGCTTGTTTTAAACCACAAAATTCAAAAATGTTTTTTTATTTTTTAAACTTCGTGCCCAATCAAACTAAATCATATAAATTGAGACGAGGGAGTAATAGATTTACAAAAAATACAGTGTAGTAAGGAAAGGATCGAATAATCAAGGTATACATATTAGTAGATCTATCTTTTGGCGATGCATGAGTGCACACTTTTCGTTTGGATAGAAGAAAATGTTCAAAATGTACATGCATAACATATTAGTCTACCTGTATAATCAGTAAATTAGATCATTTATTTTACAAATGGCAAAAGAAAATCCGCATATGCATTGGTTTTTCAAATTCCAGCTACTTCAATTATACTATATCGGATCTAGTCCATTATGGCTGTAATATTATTCGACTTTGGTTTCTCCTTAATAAATAGTTTGGTAACCAAATGCATTGCCAGGTTATTTTTCCACATAATAATCATGTTTTCTTTTTCAAAATTCAACAGCTGATATGAATCCCTATGCTGTCATCACCTGCCGTACTCAAGAGAAGAAAACTAGTACTGCATCAGGTTTGTAATAATTAATTTGGATCGTCAAATTTTAAATTTTATATATATATATATATATATATATATAGATAGATAGATAGATAGATAGAGGGAGAGAGTAGATATCTCAACATAAGTGGCTTTTTTTACAGGTGAAGGATCTGATCCTGAGTGGAACGAGAACTTCCTTTTCACCATCAGTCGCGGTTGTGATGAAATTAATATCAAGATTATGGACGAAAATACTTTCGGTTCTGATGATTACATTGGAGAAGCAACGTAATTTATTACCTAATTAATTCCTCTCTACCACATATATAGATCTGTTCAGTATGACGGGAGTTAATTTTAAGTAAAATATTTTTTATGAGAAAACTATTTTATGGTGTTTGGTTACCAAAAGAAAACATTTTTCCTCTTCCTTCACTAGTGGACAAAAGTAATATCCTTATATCTTAACTTTTAATATCTTATTAATTGCAATAATTAAAACTAATTAAATATTATTACTAATATTTACTATTATAATATTTCTTCAACACACTGCCTAATTTGCAACAATAATTATTATTCTTCAAATTCTTTTCAAAAAATATTTTCCATCACCAACCAAACACGAGAGAATATTCTCCATGTAAATATTTTAAAAGGAAAATGACATGCATCGTACCAAATACACTCATGAATTTTTTCCCCATAAATGTGAGCTAATGGTATTTGTTTTCATTTCCTTTTTGTTTGTATATTGTCATATAATAATATATATGTAAATCATAAACAGAATAAACTTAGAAGAAGTGTTCAATCAAGGAGAAGTGCCGACAAGCCTTTATGATCTTCACAAGGATGGTCATCAGTGCGGAAATATCAAACTTGGCCTCACTTTCACTCGCGAGGAGGTAACATTATAGGCTCTTTCACATAAAATAAAAATAAAAAATTCGCAATTTTGAGTGTGATATTAGTAAAAAAAAAATCTGCAACAAAACAACATGACTTAGTTGGTAACATGCATTACTTTCTAGATTACTAATCTTGTTTTTATTGTATTTGTTTTTCTCACTTGCAGAGGGAGGATGAATACGATGAAGACTACTAATTTTTGGTGTCCTTTCCAAGAGTTTGAGTTTATTGAGGGGTCGTTTAGTTACTGAAAATAATCCCTGCAATAAGTTTTGAATTAATCATAAAATCTTAGGTTGTCATGTTTTTTTTTTTTTTTTACAAATAATAACACTTTAGTACATCATGGAGTAATTTTTGTATTTGTTGTGCTCAATTCAACGTGAAATAAAGATCCGCGTTAGTAAAACTGTCCTTTGTGCTATATTTGTTTTATCTTTCTCTTGCTTGTTATCCCTCATTTGTTTTTTGAAGTGACTCTATCGTACTGTATAAAGCAGTACGGGAAGTAATAACTATTACAAATGTTCGAAAGGATAAATAAATGGTCAATCTTCAAAACTGCCGCAAGTGTGTTGTGTCTTGAATCTTGATCACCTTGCAAAACCAATGTTGAGAACTGCCGCAAGTTTGTTGTGTCTTGAATCTTGATATCCTGAAATCAAGAAACAACTAAATCTGGATGGTTACAACGTTGTGTGTTGAGTCGAGGATAGCCCTCTATCCTTAAAACAAGATTGCCCCGTATATATGCTTTTACGTTAGCGGGCAATAGTCTCCCAAGATAAAACAACACTTTAATCTCAACACTACAAAGCCAATAGGTTGAGCCTGTCGAAGAAAACAAATATGACTCGACTTGCTGAAGATATGGAATAAGAAGGAAGAGTTTGTCAATACTCTTCTCTTTTGTCTCTGTGTATATAGTGTGTCTCTGTAGTGTATATCTTATGTATACGTGAGGGTTTGGTCACTGTTTTTGACTGATTTTCAGCCACTGTTTCGTGCAGTTTTTGCTCACTGATTTGTGCTATTTTCGTGACTGTTTTTCAGTCTATTTTCTGCCTGTTTGCTGCCCACGAATTGAGCCAAACGAGGCTCAATATATAGCATGGAGGAGGGGCTGATCAACTGCCCAAATATGGCTGTTAATGGCCATTAGAAGGGCTGTAAATGGCATGTTAAATGCCATTAGTGAGACTGATTTAAGGTCTTGAAGGAGGTTGCTCAATTGCCCAAGTAATTGGCTGTTAATGGAGAGTTAATCAGCCAAGTAATGGCGGTTTAATGCTCCAAAATGCAGTCCAACGGATTTCTGCCTTCCGTCACCTTCCCAGAAACTCTGGGGACCAAACTATAAAATATTAAACTTCAGGGACCAAACTGTACATAAGAAACTTCTGGGATCAAACTGTACATATGGAAAAGTCCTCTGGTCCAAAAAGATAATATCAGAAAGTCCTCACAGCCCACAGCCCACAGCCCACAGCCCGTGACCCGAGCCCGAGCCCGGACGGGACGGGACGGGCGGGCGGCGGCGACGCGCGTGTGGGCTTAGCCTTGAACCTAAGCACATCTAGGTCTTCCCTCCTTTAAACACATGGGATACCCCTTGGGGATCCAAACCCTTTACCACATTAGAGACTTATATAGAGAGCAATTCTTCCTATTCCCACCGATGTGGTAGATTTGTCCCACACCACATTTCCATGCCTCAAACACCTTACTTCGTGGACCAATATCTCTTTCATTTCTCAACAAAATTTGACGATTCTTGGCCTACGGTCATCTACTCACTTCGTAGATCATGCATGTGCGAAGAGAAAAGGTCTCCAACATGCGGAATACTAGTGTTTAATTCATCAAAGATGGGTGGATGCATCTCCTCGCCAAAGGCAAATTTCCAACAATCCCCTCTATGAAAGAGAGATTGTGGCGCACGCACAAGGTGCCTACATTTCAGAATCTTTCAGCGAAAAGATATTTCATCAGGAGTGGTAGCTTTTGCTTTGAACCTTCCCTAGTTGAAACCATCAGACTTACTTACTGCGCGGTGAACGTGATGTCTTGAACTGTCAGTGTTTAGTGTAAGCCTAGACAATGATAACAACACAATAACTCTTCTTATTCGTTTTCATTCTTACATTTTTGTCCGTTGTGGCCTTGGACACACTTGGATTCTTAAGTGCGTTCATTTGAGACGGTCACCCTTGCACTTAAATAGGTGATCTCCTACAAGGTATCCTACTATACCCCACTTCACAAGTGTTAGGAATCATTAAAAGTTTCCCCAACCTTAACCTCAACCATTTGAGTAAAGGTTTGGAAGCTTAACCTTTACCCACCATGCAGGTAGCACTTTAATGTCTATCGCGGGAACAACTTTGGATTCATGTTTCCAAATAGAAATCATCATCCGAAGTGCTTCTTGCTTCCACCGAAGCGCTCAACTGAACCTTTTGCCGCTTAGTTTTCCCATGAACCAAATTCTTGGGACCTCAATCGTATGGTTGGGTTACCACCGCAAAGGTTCGTATTGTTTTAGGTTTTAAGCCTATTCCCTAGACAAAAGTAACACTTGATCTTCGGGTAATCCCTTAGTTAGTAATCAAGGTAGTGACACCCGTGATGATCAATCGCCATACGGTCTTATGTCTCCGACGGATCCCGACAGATATGTCCGTACGCCGTCATCCGTGTCCTTCCCGAAGACGACCGGCTAGCCACGGTGTATAACCGTTGAAGGCACGGGTTTCTCCCAATAAGGGACGTCCTCTAATGAGTCGTGAAGTTACTCAACTTCTTTCATGCTTTGAATAAAGCGATAAACTCCAATACCATCATGAATCGGTCGATGCAAGTTTGCTTAGAGGATTTTCCAAGACCCACCATACACATTTACTTGTGGCTTTGGTGTTCTTCGATCCGATGTCCGGTTTGCATCACTTGTGTTCTCCCGAACCGCTGGATATCCGAATACTATAATCCGTAGATAAGCGAATAATTCAGATATCGTCATATCCGACTTAACGCCTTCTATTGATCATGTATTAAGATCATCAGTGAACCTTAGTTCAATTGATCTGTTTGTAGGACGATACCAGGTCGGTTGTAGTGTGTACAATACATTGAACTACACATGACCTGTGCATATCGCTCCTTGTCTATGGGTGCACCAAGATTCCAATCAGTTATATGATTCATATCCATTGGTGGCTTCAACGAGACTGTCAACTATCGACCAGTCCGTTAGATGTCTTAGAAATCCAATTCCTAAGATGTCATATGTGATACCCATATCTTTCATATCGAGACTTTGTTTCAATATGACTTTTACTTTCAGACTATTGGAATCACAGCCCACAGCCCGTGGCCCGTGACCCGTGACCCGAGCCCGAGCCCGGACCGGACCGGACGAGCGGGCGGCGGCGGCGCGCGCGTGTGGGCTTAGCCTTGAACCTAAGCACATCTAGGTCTTCCCTCCTTTAAACACATGGGATACCCCTTGGGGATCCAAACCCTTTACCACATTAGAGACTTATATAGAGAGCAATTCCTTCTATTCCCACCGATGTGGTAGATTTGTCCCACACCACATTTCCATGCCTCAAACACCTTACTTCGTGGACCAATATCTCTTTCATTTCTCAACGAAATTTGACGATTCTTGGCCCTACGGTCATCTACTCACTTCGTAGATCATGCATGTGCGAAGTGACAAGGTCTCCAACATGCGGAACACTAGTGTTTAATTCATCAAATATGGGTGGACGCATCTCCCCGCCAAAGGCAAATTTTCAACAAATTAGATCACCGCAAGTGATCTTCAAGAAGAAGAACAAGAGAGATGATAGAGAGAAGAAGAGAAAGAACATGTGTATTGATGAAATGAAAGCTTAAGCCTTAACATAAGGCTGTGAAAGTCTATATAAACAAGAGTAATTAATCCGTTTAATGACTAACTAATATAACTAATCCTAACAACTTTCAGCTAACTGATTACAGGAACTGGTTCAAAGACTGAAAAACCCTTACAAGTTTAACTGCATAAACTGTTTTCTTTAAAGCTCTTAATATATGAATTGCACCTAACTTGGAATTAAAGAAACTAATGTTGAACTTTGTTCAACCCTTTTGTCAGAATGTTTGTTGGTTGATCTTTAGTTGGGATATACTGAGTCTTCATCTTTCTTGCATCCTTAGTCTATTTCAATATGCTTTGTTCTCTCATAATAAATCAGACTGAATGTTATTTATATGGCTGATTTAATTACGGAAAAAGAAGAGTCAAACAAGTCAACATCATTATATCATGCCTAGGTGCATGTTGTTTCACGCAAAGCATATTGAACTTCAACAGGCTCCTCGGGTTAGGATCACTAGACCGATCAATCAAATCTATGGGCCCTTGTGGATACCAGTAATCCACTAAACTATAATTGTATGAGCCTTTACGAGTAATGCGGATTCAATAGACCGAACAGTCTGATATCGACATCAACTCAAATAACTAGCATGTACAATAAAATGTCAAATATCATTGTTCTGTGAGGGCACCTACCCTAATCCATAGGCGAACTACTAACATCAAAACATGATATAGATGTAAATGCGAAAAAGTAAGGAAAACAACAGAAGTCTTGTCAAGTCTTAGAAATAATACGTAAACCTTGAAAGAAAGCCCCAAAATCTTATTGTCATGAGTACAGGGCTACTAATTGGAATACAAGTCTGAAATGATATACAAATCACTGTCTAAAATATAAAGGACAGAAAGGTAAAAATAACAAGAGGAAAAGTTCCAATGTCGGATAGTGTATCAGCTCGCCCTGGACTCCTAAGAAATATCTCCAAGCGTCGGCGTCCAGATCAGTACCCGCACATAGAGTGCAGCAAGTGTAGAGTGAGTACGGAAAGCACGTGTACCCAACAACATCGTCGACCGACCCTAACTATAACGGTGTCGAGGGTTGGTACTCCCAATACTTCTCTTCTTGCTTAGTTAGTTAAAATATACAACTTATAAGTATTACAACCAGTTGACTAAAGATTCCCACAACTAACCGAGTCATAAAATACATTACTATTCAAAGGTCATGCTAAAGTCTGAATACTTTGCCTTCATTAGTATAAGTTGGCTTTGCATACACTAAGGCACATACATTCATAAAGATTTGACCTCTACACTGTTTAAGGCAATATATATATATATATATATATATATCTTTATGAATGTATGTGCCTTAGTGTATGCAAAGCCAACTTATCCTAACGAAGGCAAAGTATTCAAACTTCCTATCTTTTAGAACATTCATTATTAACAAATTGTTCAAACGCTTCCAACTTTACTAAAGTATAGCCAATTTATTACTATCGAATCCTGCCCGAACCCCGTTCAGGACATCTAGTCTCATCATGTCTCATAGTTCAGTCTTATATCAAAAATAAGTTGTAAGGTTCAAGTATTTCTTTCACTAAGAGCAACATGATCATAAAGTCTACAGTTTTACATCACCGAGTACACATAGCATAAATTACACATCAAAAGTATGAATGAAATGTAATGCATATGATATATATACAATGCACTGGACATATGTGTCCGGTATACATACGCTACTGCAGTAGGTGTCACCTGACCCATGGGGGACTCATGAGGTCCATATACCCATCCGATCCCAACTCTGTGGCTATAGTATCATCATCATCCTGAATTTCTCATCGGATCCCAGCTCTATGTCATCATCAACCACCACTCTCATATCATGTACCATATCCAATAACCGGCGTTCAAGCCCCTTTCATCAGTATCTCAACAATTCAAATGTCAGTAATAATATGTATGAATGAGATGGATATGAGTCACCATGCAATATCATAAACAATACAATCAGTATTATCAATCTTTTTCAAGTAGTTAGATGAGATATAGAGTGATGAATGCATGAAAAGTCAAATTAAGATAAGTTATCAAACATGGCTACGAGCCCAAATAATTCAGCAAACATACCGACCTGAGTGGATGTATACACCGCGCTCACGGTCCGAAGGCTAAACATAAAATCTCTGTCATGCACAACATATTATGTTACTCTAATTACCATTTTAAGTATACTAGTTCCCGTACAAGTGCTTGTCACCTCACTAGTACAGGATCCCAAATTCTCTATTACTCTCCTTAATTATTAAACTAACACCATGAATACTATATTAAGGTCTAGTAAGTCTCAACTTGCCTATTTTCGGAGCTGAAGAATCATGCAATAGTTTTCCCCTTCCTCTAAGCCTTCTCACGAGCCAACTCTGATCAATTACGTTAACTAGATTAGCTTACAGGTCTAACGGTATCCACGTCGATATATACAAGACTAGAATCCCCAAGTTGAATTAAAAAGGAACACCGGGCCCACATTAGCAAAATCTGAACTTTATTACCCAAATAGTAAAATAACATGGTAAATAGTCATAATATTAAGTTACTTTGATAACTAAGCCCTATTGGATCCCCAATTTCAAGTTTAGGTAAAAAGCCCGAATTTCAAACCCTAGAATCATTCCCAATTCCCAAAAGGGTTTCTATCATGAAATTAACCAGTTAAACATCATCCTCTAGCATAGTATAAATCTAGTTTACAAAATAACATTAACTAATCAATAAACGAATTCCCAAATCCCAATTTTTACCCTCTTACTCTCAACATCAAACTACACCATCTTTCCCTCAATTAAAGATTCCACTTAGCATAGGGAACTTAATGATTAAAAATAATTAAACGACGGAATTATACCTCTGATTTTTAGATCCCACTCAAAATCTTCAAGAAGTCCTCTATTGGCCGAGCTCCAATCCCAATGTAATGTATTTTGGGGAATTAAATCATTTTAGTGCATTTTAGGCTATAATACCAAGCAACGATTCCGCTTCGGGGGAATTGACTCCACTGGCCCGGACGCGCTTCGGTGGGAAAACACACTGGTGAGGTAAGGTCACTTAATATTCTCGACATACACTGGGCAGAATGAACTCTACAGTGGTACACTCACCTTTGCAAGGAAATCATCCGCAGAAGCGGAAACTCAATACCTGGTCAATTATTGCATCAGCGAGTCAAACCTATGTAGAGGCTAATACGCAAAAGCATACGACGAGTCGCTGCTGCGGATACCAGAAACCAACAGTAGACTAAATTTATCAAATTCTCCGTTAACCCCCCGAAACACTCCCATGACCTCCCGGATATGAACCAAACATACATTCCTATCATAAATCACATTCCATACCTACTCGCGCACTCGGAATTCTCAAAAAAGATCTCTAAAGCTTGGGTTTGACCAAAGTCAAACCTTTAGCTCTAGTTTTACAATTTCACAATCAATCACCCAAAACACACCCAGTTGTCTCGGAAATCGAATTGATGGCTCGACTAAGTCATAAATGTCGTTCTGAACTAATAGAACTGACGAAACTATAGAAGGAGTGTGTTTATCCAAAAGTCAACTATGGGTCAAACATCTCTATTCTCTTAACTTAGGAATTACCAAACTTACCAAAAAGGGTTCGAAACCTACTCAATCACCTCGGGAATCATGCCACCCATCCCTGCAAATCACAAGAAAGAAAATAAAGACTCGAAAAGGGTAATTTAGAGAATTCTAAATAAAGATTCGGTTTGAAATCATGCGTCCAGTCTCAACAGTATCATGTTAGAGTCATATGAGAGCATCACATATAGTAAATAACTCAAAATAACTTAAATGGCCTAGCTACCACATGCTCGCCTCATAATATATTAGGTATTACGAAGAACTAATACAAGTACTAAACATGTGTTTTTGAAAAGCAAGTAGTTCAGAAGTTAAAATCTCACTCACCTTAAAATCGGTGAGATTTGTTGCAAATTTACTAAATGTGGAATTAAGTATATCCCATTCATTTATGACTCGAACAATTGGGTCCGCATGTCGGAAACGTCGTTTCCACACACGTGCACACGTAGTGCCAAGTATCGCAAATTTCATTAGTGAAAGAGATATTGGTACGTATGTAATACGTTTGAGACATAGAATTATGGATGGTTATTGGTCAAATGATAGAGTATTCCACGTTGGTAAAAGAAGGAAGAAGTGTACGAAGTGTAAGATGAGACGAGTCAGAAAATTTGCAACTTGAACATGGTTCAACATGTACCGAAATACTCATGAACCTAGTGTTTCTACCCGACGGTCCCAAATGGATATACAATTTATTAAGATCTTCAAAACTTGATTCTACTCACAATTAAGCAAAATTTGGAGTCGGGTTACATTGTTACATCACACAAATTAAGGTTCTGATAAGAGAGGGGAGGAGTAATTGTCTTGGGCACGTGCGACATGAGACTATATAGTTAGTACAAATAAAAATAAGAATATATAGTATTAATTAACCATGATTAAATGATAAATGTGTGAATTAAAGACACATGTGTCTTGCATTTAGTGATTTGAGGTATAAACCCAGTTTGAGTTAGTTTTTACCCTGATATGTCTAGGCATAAATAAATTCATTGTTTTGATCTGAGCTCTAGGTGAGAATGGATGAAAAAAATGCTTATTTGCAATCAGTATTTACACGAAAAGAAAATTTGATCTTAATAGCTAGAATAAATCAAAGTTAGAATATGTAATGACTCGAAAAGTCATTTTACATGTTTTACCTAGAAACTCCTAAATTGTCCTTCCCGAGCACTTACTAGCTTGCTTATGAATTGTGGAGATGGGTGTCATGGTTTCCAAGATGATCGGGTAGGTTCTGGACCCATTTTGTTAAGTTTGAGAAAATTCAAGTTAAGAAAATAGAAGAGTTTGACTCATAGTTGACTTTTGGGTAAACGTGCTTAGTTCGTAGTTTCGTTGGTTCTGTTAGCTCCAGAATGACGTTTATGACTTAGTTAAGCCTTCGGTTCAGGTCCCAAGGTAGTTCGGTGTATTTTGGGGGTTAGTTTGTAAAATTATAGAATTAGAACTTAAAAGTTGACTTTAGTCAAATCTGAAACATATAGACCTTTTGCAGGAAATCCATGTGCTCGAGCAGGTCTGGAATGTATTTTATGATAGGGTCACATGTTTGGTTTGTGTTTGGGAGGTTCCGAGAGTATTTCGGGTAGTTGGCGGAGGATTTAATATATTTATACTGATGTTGGTTGCTGGTGTCCGCACCGGTGACCAAGCGTCCGCCTCGGTGGGTCCACCTATATGAGGGCCAGGCTCACTGAAGAGAGGTTGGATTGGGTAGTATCGATCCGATTCAGTGGATGATTTCCTCACTGGGTGCGTGCGCCTCAACGAAGCTTGCCCCGCCCCAATGAGGGACGGGAGTTTAAGTAACTTTCGCCCCAGTAGATAAGTTTCCGCCGGAGCAAGTCCACCCTAGCGGAATCAATTCCACCAGAGCAGATACAATGTTCAGGTTATAAAAGCTTAAAGACCTATAATTCATTTCATTCCCTAAATATTCTCCTTTGGATTAGAGCTCGACCGGTAAAGAATACTTGAAGATTCCAAGTGATAGTTCATCATTTGAGGTATAATCTTACCTTTCCCTCTAAATATAGTATATGGATTAAGTTTTCATCTTAAGCATGTTCTTAAATGGGAAAACATGGTAGAATGGCTTGTTGAGAACAAGAATGTTATATTGGAGATTGGTTATTGATTCATTGATGCCTATATTATAAAATAGTGATGTATTAGACTAGTAGATGGTGATTAAACAACCGATTTCATGTTTAAACCCTTTTTGGGGAATTGGGGGAAAATCTACGGTTAGATTGCGGCTTTTACCAATTCATGAAATTGAGGATCCTTTTGGGCTTTGTTGGTAAATTAACTTTGAATTATGACTATCTAGCATATATTAGTGCTAATTGAGTAAAAAAGTTATTATTTTGATAATGTGGGCCCGGGGTTGCCTTGTAACCTAACTTGGGGGATTATGAGTAATATTAGATCATAATCTCATATACTTGATATGATTTATCAGAGTGGGATTATGAGGAGGCTAAGCACAAGGGGAAAGTGATTGTGTGAGTCTTCGGCTTTATTCAAGCAAGTTGAGACTTTCTAGACTATAGTATAACGTATTTGGGTTGATATACTTATAATGAACTAAGGGGAGTAATGGGGATATATGGGTCCTGTATTAGTGAGGTGACGAGCACTAATATGGGTACCGGGTGAACTTAATTGGGTAATCAATAAACAAGAATGATGCATGTGAAATATTTATATGTTTAGCCTTTGGGTCACGAGTGCAGTGAAAGAGTCCTCTTAGATTGGTATGATTGCTATTTACTTAGGCTTGTAGCCATTTGATGTGGCATTCTGATGTGACTTGGCATGCATTAATCACTCTACATCTCGTCTGAACACTTCAATATAATTGATAAATACTGATAAACTGATTATGGTGATTATATGTTGTATTCATATCCACCTTATTCATACATTATATATACTTGACATTGTCTTACTGATAAATTATTGAGAATGGCTTGGGAAGTCAGATTAAGGGATATGGTACATGGTTATGAGAGTGATTACTGATATGACACTTCAACCCTTGTGCTGGTATCCGATGGGATCGGATAGGTATATGGACCCCATGAGTCCCTCATGGGTCATATGACAGCTATTGTAGCACCTTGTGTATACCAGGTACATATGGCCACTTGCATTTATACATATCATCCTGCATCAAATTCATTTATATCTTGATATGTGATTGATGTTGTATGTGATCGGATTGAACTCTATTAAACTTATTATCTCTAGGCTTCTACTATTAGTTTATTCTTAACCTTATTGTGAGACTTGAGTAGAGAAGCTTGATGGATCTAGACGCCCTGAACGGGGTTTAGGCTGGATCTGTGCTATGTGTGACTTGAGAGTACTTATGCTTAATTGATCTATAGACTTGTTGTAGGTTTATTAGCTGAATTATTCTTATGCTTAAGTGACTAACTAGTAGAGAAAGGTATCAGAAAGTACCAACCCTCACCACTATTATTGCTAGAATCGGTCGACCATGCTTGCTGAGTATATATATTTCCTATACTCACTCTATGTTTGTGGCCCTCTATGTGCAGGTACCGAGCCAGAAGACAACGCCGGAGCAGCTTGATCCACTTCATGATAGAGCGTGATATTTGGAGTTGAGGGACGCAACTTCTTCCCCGACACTAGAACTCCATTCTACCTTATGTTTTATTTTTGTTATTTCTAGACAGATGATATATTTCTATATTCAGACAGTTTATGTATTTCTCATTCAAAGTTGTATTCATATATTATTATAGTTTGTACTCATGACTACCGGATCTCGTTGGAGTTTCTTCAGACTTATGTATTTTTATTTACAAGACTTATTAAATTACTTCTTCTTTACTTTCGCAATAAATTAATATTGTATGTTGGGTTCGCCTACAGATTAGTGTAGGTGGCATCATGGAACAATAGAATTTGTAGTCGTAAAAAATTGGTATCAGAGAACTAGGTTCTCGAGGAAATGTTGCGAGCCTATGTGATTGACAGTTGGGGGTCATTGGAATCTGTTTATACCCTTGGCGGAGTTTGCTTACAAAAACAATTACCATTCGAGTATTGATATGACACCGTTTGAGGCCTTGTAGGGTAGGAGGTATCGTTCCCCCGTCCGGTGGTTTGATGTTTTTGAGGTTCGACCTTGGGTTACTGATCTTCTGAGAGATTCGCTGGATAAAGTTTAGTTGATTCAGGACCAACTTCTTACAGCCCAGAGCAGATAGAAAAGTTATGTGGATCAGAGAGTTCGTCCTTCGGAGTTTATGGTTGGTGAGCGTGTATTGCTGAATGTTTTGCTCATGAAAGGTGTGATAAGGTTTAGGAAGAAAGGCAAGCTTAGCCCGAGGTTTATTTGCCCTTTTGCGATTTTGGACAGAGTTGGCAAAGTGGCCTATGAGTTGGCTTACCTCATAGTTTATCTAGTGTACATCTTGTGTTCCATGTGTCAATACTGAGGAAATATATTTTTTATAATTCTCATGTGATTAGATGGGACTCGGTGATGTTGGATCAAGATATAGCTTATGTAGAGGGGCCTGTAGCTATTCAAGATAGGCAGGGCCGAAAGTTGAAGTCTAAAGAGATAACTTCCGTGAAAGTGCAATAGAGAAATCGCCTAGTGGAGCAAGCTACATGGGAAATCGAGTTAGATATGCGGGATAACTACCCCGAGCTATTCGAGGGCACATGTATTTCCCTTTTCTTCACCATTCGAGGACGAATGCTTATTTAAGTTGTACCTGATGTAATGACTCGAAAAGTCATTTTGCTTGTTTTGCCTAGAAACCCCTATATTACCCTTCCCGAGCCCTTACTAGTTTTTTTATGACTTACGGGGATGAGTGGCACAGTTCCTGAGGTGATCACGTAGGTTCCGGACCCATTTTGTTAAGTTTGAGAAAATCGAAGTTAAGAGAATAGAAGAGTTTGACCCTTAGTTGACTTTTTGGTAAACGTGTTATGTTCATAGTTTTATCAGTTCCATAAGCTCTGAAACGACATTGATGACTTAGTTGAGCCTTTGGTTTGGGTCCCGAGGCAGCCTGATGTATTTTAGGGTTAGTTTGTCAAATTGTGAAATTAGAAGTTAAGAGTTAACTTTAGTCAAAAACCTTAGAGACCTTTTTCGGAAAATTCGTGTGCACGAGCATGTCTGGAATATGTTTTCTGATAAGGTTGCATATATGGTTTGTGTCCGGGAGGTTCTAGAAGTGTTTCGGGTAGTTGGCAAAGAATTTGAAATCGTTAGACTGATGTTGGTTGCTGGTGTCCGCACCGATGACCAAGCGTCCGCCTCGGTGGGTTCGCCTCTACGAGGGCTAGGCTCACTGAAGCGAGGTTGGATTTGGTGGTATCGATCCGCTTCAGTGGATGATTTCCTCACTGGGGTACGTGCGCCTCAACGGAGCTGCCCCGCCCCAATGAGGGATGTGAGTTTAAGTGACTTTCGCCCCAGTAGATAAGTTTCCGCCTGAGCGAGTCCACCACATCGGAATCAACTCCACCAGAGCAGATACACCGTTCAGGTTATAAAAGTTTAAAGACCTATAATTCATTTCATTCCCTAATATTCTCACTTGGATTAGAGCTCGACCGGTAGAGAATACTTGAAGATTCCAAGTGATAGTTCATCATTAGAGGTATAATCTTACCTTTCCCTTTAATTATAGTATATGGGTTAAGTTTTCATCTTAAGCATGTTCATAAATGGGAAAAATGGTAGAATGGCTTGTTGAGAACAAGAAAGTTATATTGGAGATTTGTTATTGATTCATTGATGTCTATATTATAAACTAGTGATGTATTAGACTAGTTGATGGTGATTAATCGATCAATTTCATGTTTAATCTTTTTTTGGGAATTGGGGGAAAATCTAGGATTAGAATTGGGGCTTTTATCGATTCATGAAATTGAGGATCCTTTTGGGCTTTGTTATTAAATTAACTTGGGATTATGACTATCTAGCATGTATTAGTGCTAATTGAGTAGAAAAGTTAGTATTTTGATATTGTGGTCCCGGGGTTATTTTGTAACCTAGCTTGAGGGATTATGGTTTATATTACACCGTAATCTCATATACTTGATATGATTGATCATAGTTGGATCGTGATGAGGCCAGCGGAAGGAGAAAGCGACTGCGTGAGTCTTCATCTTTATTCATGAAAGTTGAGACTTTCTAGACTGTAGTATAGCGTATTTGTGTTGGTATGCTTGTAATGAACTACAGGGAGTAACAAAGATTTGTGGATCCTGTATTAGTGAGGTGACACACTAAACATGCATCAGATGAACTTAATTGGCTAATCAATGAACTAGAATGATGCATTTGAAGGAGTTATGTGTTTAGCCTTTGGGACATGAGTGCCGTGAAAGAGTCAACTTAGGTTGGTATGATTGCTATTTACTTGGGCTTGTAGCCATTTGATGTGGTATTCTAATGTGACTTGTCATTCATTAATCACTCTACATCTCGTCTAAACACTTGAATATAACTGATTATGCTGATTGCATGGTGTCTTCATACACATCTCATTCATACATTATATATACTTGACATTGGCTTACTGATAAATTGCTGAGAATGGCTTGGGAAGTCGTATTAAGGGATATGTTACATGGTTATGAGAGTGATTACTGATATGACACTTTAGCCTTTGTGCTAGTATCCGATGGGATCAGATGGATATATGGACGTCATGAGTCCTTCAAGGGTCACGTGACAACTACTGTAGCACCGTGTGTATACCAGGTACATATGGCCACTTGCATTCACACATATCATCCTGCATCAAATTCATTTATATCTTGGTATGTGATTGATGTTGTATGTGCTCGGATTGAACTCTATTAAACTTATTATCTCTAGGCTTCTACTATTAGTTTATGCTTAACCTTTTTGTGAGACCTGAGTAGAGAAGCTTGATGGATCTGGACGCCCTGAACGGGGTTTAGTCTGGATCTGTGCGATGTGTGACTTGAGAGTACTTATGCTTAATTGAACTATAAACTTACTGTAGGTTGATTAGCTGAATTATTCTTATGCTTAAGTGACTAACTAGTAGAGAAAGGTATCGGAAAGTACCAACCCTCGCCATCGTTATAGCTAGGATCGGTCGACAATGTTTGCTGAGTACACGTGTTTCTCATACTCACTCTATGCTTGTTGCACTCTATGTGCAGGTACCAATCCAGGAGACAACACTGGAGCAGCTTGATCCACTTCATGAGAGAGCGTGATATTTGGAGTCCTAGGCCGCAACTTTTTCCTCGGCACTAGAAATCCATTCTACCTTTTGTTTTGTTCGTGTTATTTTTAGACAACTGATATATTTCTGTATTCAGACAGTTTATGTATTTCTCATTCAAAGTTGTATTCAGATAGTATTAGAGTTTGTTCTCATGACTATCGGATCTCGTTGGAATTTCTTCCGACTTATGTATTTTTATTTAAAAGACTTGTTAAATTACTTCTTCTTTACTTCTTTACTACCGCAATATATTAATGTTATATGTTGGGTTCGCTTATGGATTAGAGTAGGTGCCATCACGATGTAATGAAATTTGGGATCGTGAGAGAATAATGGGGGGAATGAAAGACATATATATTACATTAATTTATTGATTTGGATATACCATCGGTGCATGTAAGCCTTTACCACAATGTTGTTAGTTTTCTTTAAGCTGCCGTTATTGTAAACGGAATTCTGTTTATACCTGAAAAGATGATCATTTTTTAAAATATTTTTCAAAAATATTATTTTCTAACACACTACGACCACGTGGATTGTAGTGATTGGGGTAGTTAATTATAAGAAGAGCATTGAACAGGTCCAAAGGCCATCATTCGAAACAGAAAACAGTTCTGAATTGATGCTTTTATACATCTTTCCAATATCTTGTTGTGTTTCTGTCCAAAGTAATTCAATCCAAAGAAGATGTCAAGTGGGAAGCTTGAAGTTGTTCTTGGAAATGCCAAAGGCCTTGAAGACCAAAATTGGCTCAGTATGATCTTCACAAACACCATTTTTAAAATTTTATTTATCCTAATTTCTTAGGGAAAGGACAATATGATATTTGAGCATTTGATCCTGATGATTCAATGCATTATCAAGAATTGTTACATCCGGTTGCCCGTATCCATTCTTTGTCCTTATCCTTATTGTTAAATTTTGTCACTTCGATGTATTGATTCGTGACTTTACGTTCCTGCATTTACCCTTCTTGTCTTTAGTTATAGCATTCTTGGCGTAGTAGTTTTACTTGCCTCTAGATTCTTGTTAACTTGTGCTTTCACTTTGATCCCTTCCTATTTTAGAGTAAACGTTTGATTAGTTTATTATTTTATATTTGCTTTAGTGGCTTTGGTAACTGATGGTAGACTAGGGTCAGGTTCTCGGTCGGGGAAGGGGGCGAGGGTTAGGATGGGTAAGTGGGGTAAGGAAGATGCTAGGCTGAGAATAGGGTCTTGGAACATTGAGACTTTAACGGGGAAGTTCATAGAGCTAGTTAAGATTCTTAAGAAGATGAGGATTAATATATCATGTGTCCAGGAGACCATATGGTTAGGACCTAAAGCTAAAGATGTGGACGAGTATAAGTTATGGTTTTCAGGTAGGTCGAGGTATAGGAATGTGGTAGGTATTTTAGTAGACAACGAGCTAAGGGATCAGGTGGTAGAGGTTAGGAGGGCCAATGACAAGATGATGGAGATTAAGTTGGTAGTTGGAGGTTCACTATGAACATTATGGGCTTACGTGCTGCAGGCGGACTTGGAGGAGGAGGAGGAGATGAGGCACTTTTGGGAGGATTTGGATGAGGTGATAGTGGTACACCATCCACTTATAAGTTATTTGTAGGAGGGGATTTCAATGGACATATCGGGTCACTTCCGGGGGGTTATGACGACGTGTATAGAGGCTTTGGCCTCGGGGATAGGAATGGGAGATGCGTCTCACTTTTGGAGTTCGCTAGAGCTTTTAAGATAGTGATAGCTAATTCGTGGTTCCTAAAGAAGGAGGAGCACTTGGTGACTTTTCGTAGTTCAGTGGCTAAGACGCAGATAGACTTTTTGCTCCTTAAAAAGGTTGACAATGGTTTTTGTAAAGACTGCAAGGTTATTCCGAGGGAGTATCTTACAACCCGACATAAGCTTTTGGTGATGGATTTGGAGATCAAGATGGAGAAGAAGAGGAGGGTTGTGGATGATAGGTTAAGAATCAAATGGGGGATTTTGACCATGGCTAGTGCAAAAGAGATATGGAGAGTAGTGGGGATGCGACCGGTATGTGGGACAAGATGGCTAGTTTCATTTGAGAGGTAGCTAGAGAAGTGCTTGGGGTCTCGAGAGGTAGCTGTGGTGGGCATCGATTGGACTGGTGGTTGAATGGTAAAGTTCAAGAGAAGGTGGAAGCGAAGAAAACGGCGTATGTGAAATTGGTAGAAAGCAAGGATGAGGTGGAGAAGTGGACGAATAGGGAACTGTATAAGATGGCGAAGGAAGGAGGCAAAGCTTACGGTTATGGTGGCAAAAACAACGGATTTTAAATGCCTGTATATGGAATTAGAAGAAAAAGACGGGGATAGAAAGTTGTACAGACTAGCCAATGCGAGGGAGAGGAGGGCCCGTGACTTGGATCACGTGAGGTGCATCAAGGATGAGGATGGCGAAGTACTGCTAGAAGACGCGCATATTAGGCGGAGATGGCAGTCTTAATTTTGTAAACTCTTGAACAAAAAGGGAGATAGAGACATTGTGCTGGGAGATTTGGAGCAATCTGGTAGGTACTGGGATTTTAGGTATTGTAGAAGCATTAAGGTTGAGGAGGTTAAAGGTATTTTTCGCAGGATGCGCAGGGGACGAGCGAGCGAGTCTGATGAGATCCCAGTTGAATTTTGGAAGAGCGCAGGCAGGGCAGGTTTGGAGTGCCTGACTGAGTTGTTTAACGTCATTTTTAAGACAATGAGAATGCCCGAAGAATGGAGGTGGAGTACAATGATCCCTTTGTACAAGAACAAAGGTGATATCCAGAGTTGCAACAACTATAGGAGTATCAAGCTGCTAAGCCACACTATGAAAGTTTGGGAAAGGGTTGTGGAGATGAGGGTGAGAAGAGGCGTGTCTATGTCTGAAAACCAGTTTGGATTCATACCGGGGCATTCGACCACATAAGTCATTTATCTTATTAGGAGGTTGGTGAGCAATATAGGGAAAAGAAGAGAGACTTACATATGGTTTTCATCAACCTCGAGAAGGTATACGACAAAGTCCCTAGGGAGGTTCTATGGAGATGTTTGAAGGTTAGAGGTGTACATGTGGTGTACACTAGGGCGATCAGGATATGTATGATGGAGCCAAGACAAGAGTACAGACAGTAGGATGAGACTCGGAGCACTTTCCAGTGATGATGGGGTTGCACCAGGGATCAGCTCTTAGCCCATTCTTATTTGCCATAGTAATGGATGGACTGACGCAACAAATCCAAGAAGAGGTGTCATGGTACATGTTATTCGCAGACGACATAGTCCTGATTGAAGAGACACTTACCTAAGTTTCCATTTTTGCAAAATAACTCACAGCGGAATGAACGCTAAGCTGAAGGTTTGGAGACATACTCTGGAGTCTAAAGGGTTCAGGTTTAGTAGGAACAAGGCAGAATACTTTGAGTACAAGTTCAATAATGGGAGCGACCTTGAGATAGACGTGGAGGTGAGGCTTGGTACTCAGGTCATTCTAATGAAAGGAAGGTTCAAGTACCTCGGGTCTATTATCCAAGAGGATAGAGAGATTGATGACTATGTTACACATCGTATTGGAGCAGGGTGGATGAAATGGAGGCTCACCTCTGGAGTCATATGAGACAAAAAGGTGCCACCAAAACTTAAAGGCAAGTTCTATAGGGCGGTGGTTAGACCGACTAAGTTGTATAGGGCAGAGTGTTGGCCAGTCAAGACTTTGCACATCCAAAAGATGAAAGTTGCGGAGATGAGGATACTAAGATGGATGTGTGGGAATACAAGGAGGGATATGATTAGAAATGATGATATCCGGGACAGAGTGAGAGTGGCCTCGGTGGAGGATAAGATGCGGGAAGCGAGGTTGAGATGGTTTGGGCATGTGTAGAGGAGAGACATAAATTCCCCAGTGCGGAGGTGTGAGAGATTGGCTATGGACGGGTTTAGGAGGCGTAGAGGTAGGTCGAAGAAGTATTGGGGAGAGGTGATTAGACGGGATATGGTGCAGGTGCAACTTACTGAGGACATGACCTTTAGATAGGGGGTGTGGAGGACACGGATTAGGGTCGAATGGTAGTAGGTAGTCGAGCTTAGTCCTACTTACGACTGCAAACCGGTAATTATAGTGTTATTATTGTAGGCCCGCTTAGCCTACCATACTAATAGACGCAATATTGCTTTATAGTCCCTGGTAGTTTGATTTCTGGTGCTATGTGTTATTTAGTGTATGTTGTTTAGCTTATTTATCCGCGCTAGTTACTGCTCACTTTTTCAGTATGCGCTATCATGGCTTATTCGCTTCGATACCAGTATTTTCATACTGCTTTAATTTTTTTTTATCGGGTCTGACCATTTCTCTTGCTTTGCTTTTACTTTTGCTTTTGCTTTTGCTTTTGCTTTTGCTTTTGCTTGTGCCTATGCTTTGTCTTGAGTCGATGGTCTCTTTGTTAAACAAAGCAATATACATGTGATATACACTGAATATACAGCAGTGTATATCACATGTATATTGATGGACTAAAGCGATCGGCAATCAAGCGCGTGCGGCAAAGAATCGGGCCGGTGCGGCGAGAGGCGGCCAAGCTGGCTGTTGGGCCTCTCGGCAGAGGCCGGCCAAAGGTGCGGCCAAAGCGGTGGGCTCTCAAAGCAAACAACCCATTCTCGGCCAGATTAAGGACAAGACAATATTGTATATATGGTATATATATTTGTTGTATATTGTAGTGTAAAGGTTACCTTAATTAGTGTTATACACTTACCATAATTGTATAGTTAGAATTATAGTAGAATAAGGTTTTAGAAATAGAATAGGAATAGGATTCTCCTATTATGGTAATATGTAACTTGTATATATAGCCTTTCAATTAATGAAAATAATGAAGGAGATTATTTCTTTCATGGTATCAAGAGACTAGGTCTAAACAAAAGTTTTCTTCTCTCAAACTTTTTGGCTCCTTTGGCCGAGACCCCCCCCCCTCCCTCGAGTTTTCTCTCCAAAAAAATCTCGTCTTCCGCTCTAAAAAAAAACCTCTCTTAAATTTCCCCTCCTTCTTTGTTCTTACAATATGTCTAAGAACAATTTTCACCCTGCCCTCACGGTTTCCAATATCAAGCTAAGTATCCCTATTGTTCTTGAGATGGAAAACGTTCAATATGCAACGTGGGCAGAGTTATTTAAAATTCACGCTATATCTTATCAAGTTCTTCATCACATCATTCCTCCCATCGAGTCCAGCCTTGTCGTCAACTTTTGCAGCCATCTCTCCTTCCATGTGGCATGCTCGTCTGGGTCATCCGGGATCTTCTATTTAATTAGCTTTAGATAAAAATAGCTTTATTTCTTGTAAGGGTACGAGTCGTACTCCAATTTGTCAGTCTTGTTCATTAGGAAAAATTGTTAAGTTGCCATTTGTAGACTCCAATTCTCATACGTCTATGCCATTTGACATTATTCATAGCGACTTATGGACATCTCCTGTTCTTAGTTCAATGGGTCATCGATATTATGTTCTCTTTGTAGATGATTATTCTAGATTTTTGTGGACGTTTCCAATTGCGAATAAATCACAAGTGTTTTCCGTCTTCATCAAATTTAGAGCGTTCATACGTACTCAATTCGAAAGAGAAATAAAAAATATTCAGTGTGATAATGGGAAAGAGTATGACAATAGGGAGTTTCGGGAATTTTGTGCTACTAATGGGATAAATTTTCGTTTTTCATGTCCTCATTCATCTTCACAAAATGGGAAAGCCGAACGCAAAATTCGTTCCATAAATAACATTGTCCGAACTCTCCTAATACATGCCTCCATACCTCCATATTTTTGGCATCATGCTCTACAAATGGCCACATATCTTCTTAACATAATTCCTTCTAAAGGTCTGACATATTCTTCCCCCCTAAAAATACTATATAATAAGAACCCATCTTATTCTCATCTTCGGATTTTTGGGTGCTTGTGTTATCCATTTTTCCCATCCACCACAATTAACAAACTTCAGGCTCGGTCTACCCCGTGTGTGTTTTTGGGTTATCCGTCAAATCATTGTGGTTATAAGTGTTTTGATTTATCCTCCAAGAAAATCATAATCAATCGCCATGTCATTTTTGATGAAACTCAATTCCCATTTACGAAAGTTCATACTCCCGAACCTAAGTCATATAATTTTTTGGATGACCAAATATCCCCGTATATTATTCGGAATTTTTCGGACATCTCCCGTACCCAAAATCCTCCCGCGGGCCCACTGCCCGCTAGCACAACAGTACCGCCACGCCCGGCCCGGTACAGCCCCATCGGAACAGTTCCGGCTATTGGGCCGGCCCAGCCCGGTTCCGGAACCGGTCCAGCGTAATCAAGATGTACCGATTTGGGCCAGCAGGCCCACTGCCTGCTGGCTAGTCCGTCCCGAGCCTAGAAAATTCCCTCAATTCTTCCTCGAGTCATAGACCGGTCACTCATAGTCAGCGAGGTATTTTTACACCTAAAAGACATTTTAATTTACATTCTGATGTCTCTAAATCCCCCTTGCCCCGCAATCCTGTGTCAGCATTAAATGACCCTAATTGGAAAATTGCTATGACTGATGAATATAATGCTCTTATTGATAATAAGACGTGGGAGTTGGTGCCCCGTCCATATGGTATTAATGTTATCAGGTCTATGTGGATTTTTGCTCATAAGGAGAATTCAGATGGGTCCTTTGCTCGACATAAGGCGCGACTTGTTGGTGATGGTAAGACTCAGCAGGTTGGAATTGATTGTGGTGAGACGTTTAGTCCGGTGGTCAAACCGGCTACCATTCGCACTGTGCTTAGCTTGGCTCTTTCAAAGACTTGGCCAATTCATCAGTTGGATGTCAAGAATGCTTTCCTACACGGTGATCTCAAGGAAACAGTCTATATGCATCAGCCTTTGGGTTTCAGGGATCCAAACCGTCCTCATCATGTATGTTTGTTGAAGAAGTCCTTATATGGGCTTAAGCAGTCTCCGAGGGCCTGGTACACGAGGTTTGCTGACTTTGTTTCAACTATTGGGTTCACTCATAGCAGGTCGGACAATTCCTTGTTCATCTACCGCCGTGGTTCGTCCTTGGCCTACATTTTGTTGTATGTGGATGATATCATCTTGACTGCCTCCTCCGATGCTTTGCGCCAGTCTATCATGGTCATGCTCAATTCTGAATTTGCTATGAAAGACTTGGGGCCCTTGAGTTACTTTTTGGGAATTGTTGTCAAACGTCATTCAGGTGGGTTGTTTCTGTCTCAACGGAAGTATGCTGCTGAGATCATCGAGAGGGCTGGGATGTCATCCTGTAAGTCCACTTACACGCCGTTGATGCAAACCCAAAGCTAAGTGCCGCGGCGGTGCACCATACGAGGACCCGACCGGTATCGCGATCTTGCGGGGGCTCTCCGAGTATCTTACCTTTACCGGACCGGATATTACGTATGCGGTTCAGCAGGTGTGTTTATTCATGCATGACCCCAGAGTTGAACACATGAATGAAATAAAACGCATCATTCGGTATATCCAGGGGACACTGGACTATGGGTTGCACTTGTATCCTTCATCTACATCCACACTTGTCTCTTACGCAGATGCCGATTGGGGTGGTTGTCCCGACACCAGACGGTCGACTTCTGTCTACTGTATGTTCCTTGGAAACAACTTGGTCTCATGGTCGGCAAAACGTCAAGCAACTCTGTCACGCTCCAGTGCAGAGGCAGAATATCGAGGGGTAGCGAATGTGGTCTCCGAGTCATGTTGGCTACGTAATTTGCTTTTGGAGCTTCACTGTCCCATTCAGAAGGCAACCTTGGTATAATGCGATAACATTAGTGCCATCTACCTTTCAGGTAACCCAGTTCAACACCAGCTCACCAAGCATATCGAAATGGACATTCACTTTGTCCGTGAAAAGGTTGCAAAAGGTCAAGTTCGCGTATGCCATGTCCCGCCTCGTTATCAAATTGCAGACATCTTTACAAAGGGTCTACCAACGATTCTCTTTGAAGATTTTAGGGACAGTCTCAGCGTTCGAAAACCGTCCGCTATGATGCGGGGGTGTGTTAAACAAAGCAATATACATGTGATATACACCGAATATACGCAGCAGTGTATATCACATGTATATTGATGGACTAAAGCAATCGACAATCAAGCGGTGCAAAGGCAAAGAATCGGGCCCTGCGAAGAGAGGGCCAGTGCTTGTTGGGCCTCTCGGCGAGAGGCCGGCCAAATGCGGCCCAAAGTGGGCTCTCGGCAAATGACCCATTCTCGGCCGATTAAGGACTAGACAATATTGTATATATGGTATATATATTTGTTGTATATTGTAGTGTAAATGTTACCTTAATTAGTGTTATACACTTACCATAATTGTATAGTTAGAATTATGGTAGAATAAGGTTTTAGAAATAGAATAGGAATAGGATTCTCCTATTATGGTAATATGTAACTTGTATAAATAGCCTTTCAATTAATGAAAATAATGAAGGGGATTATTTCTTTCACTCTTGGAAACAACCGCTCTACCTATCAAGATAGAGGTAGGGTTTGCGTACACTCTACCCTCCCCAGACCCCACGTTGTGAGATTTCACTGGATATGTTGTTGTCTTCGCGTTTACCGCAACATAAATTATCGAACTCCATTTTGTCCTTTGATTATGTAACACTAGGCATGTCCCCTCGTTCTTTAATTGCTATGTTAGTAATCATTCATATCTTAGTTCAATATATTTGTTTAATTGGCATTTTGAATTTCAACAGCTAGTATGAATCCGTATGTGGTCATCACCTGTCGTAATCAAGAGAAGGAAAGTAGTGTTGCATCAGGTATTTGTAATTAATTACTTCAACTAAATTACCATGAATTTTCATCTATTATACATTGAGTAAATAGATTTATATACATACAAATATGTATAATAAATTTCTTATATTGTCAGTGTATTTTATCATGTATATATTAGTAATCTTTTAGGTTGTTAATCTCATAATTTATATTGAAAACAATCTCTCTGCCCCAAAAAGATAGAGGTAAGGTATGTGTACAACCTACCTTCTCCAAACTCATTCTGTGAGATTACATTGGGTATGTTGTTGTTGTTGTTTAATCTCATATTTTATGAATATTATATAAAAATTCTTTTACAGTTTATAAAATTTTCTCCCAGTAAATATCTCAATATTAGGTGGCTTTCTATAGGTGAAGGATCAGAACCTGAGTGGAATGAGACCTTTGTTTTCACCATCAGTCATGATGTTGAAGAGATCACCCTCAAAATTATGGACAAAGATACTTTCAGTTCGGATGATTTTGTTGGAGAAGCAACGTTAATGATCTTTCTGATTCATTTCCCTAACATTATATTAATTTTTTTTCCATTCATGTTGTCTAATGGTAATATTTTTGGTCTGTGTTTTTTGGTTTTATTAAACGAAACAGAATTCCCTTACATGAAGTGTTACGTGAAGGAGAGGTGCCAATACGCTCTTACAATGTTGTCAAGAATGAAGAATATTGTGGAGAGATAAAAATTGGCCTCACTTTCACAGCTGGGGTGAGATTAATATATGTTAAAACTCAAAATAATCTCGTTTATGATTATACGAGGAGTTTATCTTCTATATGTTTATTGTAGAAAAAAATTACTATTAGGTCACCATAACTACATAAGGGGCCGAAGCTAGAGTTTCACTTACGGATTCAACAAAATATAATAATTTTGGCTCGAACCTTATATTTGAGTTTAAAAGTTTATTTAAGATGTATAAATAATTTATCAAGAACTTAATAAACTACGTATTCTAAAATTCATAATCCATAAATTTTAAAAGCTCTACCTATATATAATTACTGGGAATTGTTATTTGCAAAATAATATTAGTAATCTGTTATAACAAGTTAAATATAATTATAGTATTAGGAACGAAGATACTTGGGACGAGGTGAGAGTGACCTTCGTGATGGATAAAATGAGGGAGGCGAGACTGAGATGGTCCGGACATATGAAAAGGAGATGCACCCACTGAACATGTATGAAAAGTTGGCTATAGTGGGTATGAGAAGACGTAACCGTAGGATGAAAACGTATAAGGGAGGGCTGATTAGACAGGACATGACATAATTGCATCATACAGAGGACATGTCCCTAGATAAGAGGATATAGAGTAGAAGGTTAGCATGTAGTCGAGCGTTGCATAGTTTCCCTTATCAGTACATTATTATTATTACTCTCCTACTATCTTATTCTTCTATATTATTTTACCTATTGTTTCTTTTGCTTTGCTTATCGTATTATTTGATATTGTTATTGTTTTCTTCTCCTTTATTTTTAGTATGGCTTTTTTCCTACCGTATTTCCTTTCCATACTTGATTTTGATATAATTTATTAAAGTCTATGGTCTATTGGAAACACCCTCTCCACCTCCACAAGGTAGGGTAAGACAGCATGCACACCACCCTCTTCAAACTCCACTTGTGAAATTATATTGAATATGTTGTGTTGTTGTTGTTTTAGTATATAATATTTTTTATTATTGGTATAAACACGATTAAAAACATAATGGACTAAACATGGCACGTCTATACTTCCAGTCGGGTTCTGACGGAGGAAGTGATGAAGAAGAACATGGTGGACGTAGAAAATCACGTTCTCACCACAGAGGCTCTGATGAAGAAGAAGAATATGGCGGACGTAAACAGTCACGTGATCACTCCAGAAGATCCGATGAAGAAGAATATGGTGGACGTAGACAGTCACGTGATGACTACAATGGAAGTGATGAAGATAACTCTGGTAGACATAGAAGGTCACGTGATGATGACTATGGTGGAAGTAATGAAGATTGAAGATAATTACGGTGGACATAGACAATCACGTGATGATCATAGAGGAAGTGATGGAGACAACTATGGTGGATATAGAGAATCACGTGATGACTACTAATTCCAGGAGTTTGAGCTTATTTAAGAGTGTTTGGTTACCCCTATTGCAGGAAATAATCCTCTAATAATTCTTGAACTAGTTGTCCATTGTTTGATCGTATTTTTTGTGTTGGTAGGATCGTATGTTATGTTTGAGTTTGTATAATATATACTCTTTAGTCACACGATTATTTAAGTCGAAAATTCCATGTGGAATAGAGACACGTATTAGCAAATTAAACAAGTCATTTATACTATTTGACAACTTTGTGTACGTATTTAATTTATTTTAGTGATCCAATTGAATTACGACCCGATCTGAAAAGTTCGCGATCGCGCACTTCAGAGAATTAATAGCATGTCATCGTGGAGGAAATTGAGATACATGCGCGATTAGTGAGTGAACGCGTAGCGTAAATCTGAATTTTCTTGTATTTTTATGAGATCTGTTTGGACTCTAGTTAGTTTGGAAACAATTGGGTTTTTAAAGTGAATTGTAATTAGGGATTAGTTGTATCATTTCTTCTCTTTCATAGTTGAATACTCTCTGTACACTACAATAAAAAAATACTTTTACCGAACATTTTTTAGCGGCTCTTATTTATTTCTGGGACTCAAATATTACTAACAAATAAGCTATAGCCTGTAAAATACGTTTTTGCGGGCAATGGAAAGAAATTGCCACTAAAGATCAATAATTGAAAGAAGTATTTTGCTATATTATTCCATTTCCCTCCAAATATTTCACTCTAAATGCTTCCTCCCTCCGTGAAAAAACAAAAAATGTTTGCCCCCAGTCACCCATAATTTCCTCCATCGCGGGCGCAACCAATTGGGTGGAAGGGTTCATCCGAACCTCCTTCGCCAAATAATTACATTATATTTAAAAGGTTAAAATTATCTTTTATGTATATATAGAGGATGTTGAATTCCTTAATTTTTTCATGTGTTTACTTTTTTATATTTTGAATCCGCTCACTAAAAATTCTAGTTTCACCAGCTGAAAAACTTCAAGCTCTTCAATGATCGATCGATACTTCTGATTCATATGCAAAGCAATAATACCAAAATAAAATAATACTCCGTGGTACTCATGCAACTGATTTCCAAGTTTAAAATGGTTAAAAGCGGCTCGTGATAGGATTGGGCTACTACTTAAGTACTCAAACAACCAGGTTATTTGAGCAACTATGCAAGAACGTAAAATGCGAAAACTAAATCAACTCAAGAATTTAGCGTGGAAAAATCAGAAGCAAAAACAACGACCTATCAAGTAGGAATTTTCCCAATCTCTTCACCAAAACGAGCTCCAACAAATTTTAAGCTTTACAATCTCTTGTAATACCAAGGGAACTATTCCAAACAGTCTCATCTTTATCCTCTTAACGCTCAACATATCCAAATTACTAGCTCCACTTCAATGACTCAACCCAGTCAAGGAAGTCCCTTACAACTCAATAAAAACACCTATTACATAATTCTAATAAAGGTAAACAGATGAAACCACAATTACCTAACTATTACAACGAAAGAACATAATGATAAATCTGGACAAGCTCTGGTTCTTTGTTAGTGTGTAGTTGGATCTCTAGAGACTCAAATGTTGACTCCACTCGCTCTTGATGCCTCTTATTGGATGTGATTGTGGTTAAGCTCGAAAGCTTGTTCTTGTTGTGTTTATATAGAAGTGGTGTTACGATTCTATTTTCGATGTCGTGAAGGCACCTATCCCCACCCTGTAGGTGAACCATGCACAACTAATTAAGTCAAATTTTATCAAGTATATTATGCAAAAAATAAGTAAAGTCATAAATTAAATCTCATAATCATAAATAAGCGGAAAGGTACACCTAAAACCTGATGTCACAAGTACAAGAGATACTGAAATAAATGATAAAAAATTGAATAGTCATCCCGAATATACTATCTAAGAACTAAAAAGACATAATCGAAGTAAAGGAAAGGAATCTGGTATCGCGGATTAGCCAGCAGCTCACTCTGATTCCTTCAAATAGTCGCCTCAATGGTTGGTGACCCCGCGCGCTTCGCTGGTGCTCGGTAAAGACTCAACACATAAAATGGTATGGCAAGTGTAGAGTGAGTAGGGGAAACGACGTGTACTCAGCAGCAGCATTGACCGCTCTAAACTAAAATGGTAGCGAGAGTTGGTCTTCCGGATGCTTACTCCCACACTTAACAGCTATTAACTCAAAGGCATGATTGTAATCCAACAATTAACGAATAAATAACTTACACAGTTCAATAGATATCCAAGTAATCAGTCAAATCAGATAATCACATTCAACCATCCTCCAATTAAGTAATAAACAGAGAATCAATAATATGATATGATATACAAATGCAATGCAAGGACTCTAAACATGTCCCTTTTGTTAAATAGTAGTTGTCAAAAGTCAGTATATCAGTTGTAGTATTAAAGCAGTAGAAACCAATACAGCAGAAGGTATTAGCGAATATTCTCGGAATATTCACCATATATTTTGTAATTATGATAGATGTATATTTAAGGTAACTTAGGATTCTTATTGTATTAGGAATCAACCATTTAAGGTAAGTTAGGATTCATACTGTATTAGCAATCAACCTTTGTACAACTATATATATTGTGAATGATGAAAGGAATCCCTGAGGGAAATTATTCTATTCTTACATGGTATCAAAAGCCTAAAACCTAAACCCTACTCTTCTCCTTTCTTTTTCTCGGCCGAAACCACCATTTTTCCATTCCCTCGGCCGGCGGCAACAAGGAAGCCACCATGTCTTCCCCCACAAATTCTGGTTCCTCCACTGGCACTTTTGACAACCCTTCTCAACGATCATCGTCTTCTTTTCACCCGGCTTTCGCCGTTACCAACATCAAGAATTCTATTCCTATAATTCTTGATCAAGAAGACTGTCAATATTCCATGTGGACAGAACTGTTCTATATTCATGCATGTACATACAACGTGCTCGATCATATTGATGACTTTGTTCCTCGTCCCACCGACATTGCCGAATCGACATGGCGTCGCCTTGACGCCATCGTCAAACAGTGGATATACAACACCATCTCAAAAGACTTGTTGTGTACAATCATGAAAACATGTGCTATGGCACGTGACCTTTGGGTGCGATTAGAAGAAATCTTTCAGGATAATAAAAATACTCGGGGCCGTGTATTTGGAGGAGTAATTCAACAATACGCGTCTCGAGAATTTTAACATGTCTGAATATTGCAAACAACTGAAACTCATAGCCGACCAACTATCCAACGTCGGGAATTCTATTTCTGAAACCAAGATGGTACTTCAATTGGTTGCGGGTTTACCGAAAGGTGAATACGATACACTTACAACGATGATTCAACAGGCCGACCCACTACCAAGTTTCACTAAGGCACGGTCACAACTATTGTTGAAAGAAACTCGTCGTGCTAAACAAGAGGAACATAATCAAAAGGCGTTAGCCATTGACGGGATGACAACACCGGAGGCCAACACCAACCTGCCACCACCGTAAGACCACCAGCAGCAGCAGTCCCGCGGCGGAGGGCGTGGCGGCAGAGGCCGCGGCAATAATAAAGGCAAGGGTCGCGGCAAGGGCCACAAAAATGAGTAGCCAGGCCCAAACACTGCCTACTTCCCATGGCCTAGACAGCAGCAGGTCTGGCCCAACCAGCAGAACTGGGCCTTGCCTGCATGCCCATACCCGACTGCAGTGGCCCAATTCCAGTAGGCTGCATGGTCGACAAGCCTCTTGGGCCCTACTCCAGCCACTAGGCAGGCCCACCAGCAGCAACAGCAGGCCCACCTGGTCTCGATCCAGCAGCAACAACACCCCAGCAGCCTGGCTCCTACTGATTTGGGGCCAGGCTTTCAACACCGTGAACCTTCAACTACCCGACAAAAATTGGTACATAGACACCGGAGCCACATCTCACCTCACCCGGTCGTTAGGTAACTTATCTCAACTACTTCGATTAAAGTGTCCTCAATTTATTACTGTCGGCAATGGTCATCGCATTTCAATTGAAGGTTACAGTAACACACACACCAAACATCCACACCTGCCTTTCTCCCTAAAACACGTCCTATACACCCCTAACATCATTAAAAAGTTAATCTATGTTAGAAAATTCACTCGCAATAATTCTGTGTCTGTCGAATTTAACCCTTTTAGTTTTTCTGTGAAGGAACTCAATACGGGGAAAATTCTTACGCGCTGCAATAGTGTGGGAGACCTCTACCCATTTACTCAATCTTCCATTGTCAGACCGTAAGTACCTCTATCCCTTGCGGCAATCTTTTCCTCAACTTGGCACAACAGACTCGGACACCCCGGAGACCTAGTTTTTACGTTTCTTAGGACTTCTAAGCGTATTCAGTGTAATAATGAGAAAATTGCCCAACACTGTTTTTCTTGCCCACTAGGCAAGCATACTCGTCTTCCATTTATGTCATCAAATAGTGTTACTTTTTCTCCTTTTGATAATGTTCATTCTGATTTGTGGACATCTCCGATTGTTAGATCTTTGGGTCACAAATTCTATCTAGTATTCTTAGATGATTTTTCACATTTTTTCTGGATTTACCCATTGAAATTCAAATCTGAAGTTTTTGCCAAATTCCTTGAGTTTCAATAATTCATTAAAACATAATTTGATAAATCTATCAAATCATTCCAATGTGATAATGGACGTGAATTTAATAACTCGGCATTTCATAATTTCTGTTCTAAACAAGGCATGGTTTTCCTTTTTTCTTGTCCCTATACTTCCTCCCAAAATGGAAAGGCTGAACGAATTATACGTACCATCAATAAGATGGTTCGCACTCTTCTGTTTCATGCCTATCTACCACCGCCTTTTTGGGTCTATGCTGTTAAAATAGTAGAATCCCTTCTTAATATTTTACCAACTAGCACTCTCCAAAACAAGACCCCTACCGAAATCTTATACCGTAGGCTACCATCATATGATCACCTACGTATTTTTGGATGCTTATGCTACCCCAACATAGCCTCCACTGCACCTCACAAACTTGGGCCTCACACTCTGCCCTGTGTCTTTATTGGTATGTCTCATAATCATCGGGGCTACCTGTGCTATGACATTGCCACTCGCAAAATCATCGTCTCATGTCACGTCACCTTTGACGAGACAACCTTTCTTTTTTCAAATCTCCAAAAATTTCAGACCACCGATTACATCTTTCTAGATGAACTGAGTCTGTCCTCGGTCATCCTAACTCTATACCAATAACAGCCCACTGTTCCGACAGTCCAAACACTGTCCGACACCACCCCAACAGATCCCTGCTCTCGGTCCAACACCCCGACACCACCCCCGCCGTATCCGGGCCGTGTCTCCCGCAGCCCCTCGCACCCTACCGGCCCCCTAGTCCAGAACCGGGCCCCGCCGAAGATCGTCGCCCACTGGTCCAAAACCAGTGGACCTGCAACCTCCCAGCCCCGACCTCCCACCACTGCACTCTCATCACATGGAGACTCGTGCACAACACGGAATCTTCAAACCCAAGGTTCACTTCAATCTCTCCACACAAACCTTATCACCCATTCCAAAAAATCCAAAACTAGCTAAACTGGACCCTCATTGGAATGCGGCCATGTGTGAGGTATTTAACGCTTTAACCAAGCAGAACACTTGGGATTTGGTACCTAGACCAACTGATGTGAATGTTATCCGGTGTATGTGGCTATTTTGTCACAAGTTCAGAGACAGTGGTGACTTAGAAAGGTATAAGGCAAGACTAGTTGCCAATGGCACTAATCAGCAGGAGGGTATTGATTGTGGTGAGAAATTCAGTCCGGTTGTTAAACCGGCCACTATTCAGACTGTTCTCAGTATTGTTATAGGCATGCATTGGCCGATTCATCAGCTTGATGTCAAGAATGCATTTCTTCATGGGGATTTGAAAGAAACTGTGTAGATGCATCAGCCTCCTGGCTTTGTTCATCCGGCAGTTCCGCAGTTCGTATGTCATCTCAGGAAGTCATTGTATGGATTGAAATAGGCGTCTCGCGCTTGGTATGATCGTTTTGCTAGGTATCTTCTGCATATTGGTTTTATATGTAGCAGGTGTGATAACTCTCTCTTCACTTTTCACCGAGGTAGCAGCACTGCATATTTGCTCTTATATGTCGATGACATTGTTCTCACTGCCTCATCTAACGGTTTGAAGAATGAAATCATTGCTCTACTCAAAACTGAATTTGCTATGACTGACTTGGGCAAGCTGAGTTATTTTTTGGGTATATCAGTGACCAGATCTGCAGCCACTATGTTCATGTGTCAGCGTAAGTATGCAGAAGAGATAGTGTACAGGGCCAAGATGGCAAATTGTAAAATTATGCCAACTCCGGTGGACTCAAAATCCAAGCTTAGTGCCAATGACGGTGCGCAAGTTTCTGATCTCACTCTATATCGGAGTCTTGCAGATGCTCTTCAGTAGCTTACATTCACTAGGCCTGATATTGCATGTGCCGTTCAGCAGGTGTGTCTGTTTATGCACGACCCCCGAGAGTCTCATTTTGACGCTCTCAAACATATTATCATATACGTTAAGGGCACACTAGACTTTGGATTACATCTATACCCCTCTTCCCCAACCAAGTTACTCGCCTACACGGATGCAGATTGGGCAGGATGCCCTGACACACATCGCTCCACCTCAGGGTACTGTGTCTTTCTTGGGGATAATCTTATCTCATGGTCCACCAAGTGGCATGCCACGCTATCCCGTTCGAGTGCTAAAGCAGAATATTGCGGAGTTGCTAATGTCGTTGCTGAGATATGTTGGCTCGAAACCTTCTTTTGGAGTTCCAGTGTCCACTACGAAAGGCGTCTATAGTCTATTGTAACAACATATCTGCCATCTATATGTCTCATAATCCGGTTTAACATCAGCGGACTAAGCATATTGAGATGGATATCCACTTTGTGCAAGAGAAGGTTGCTCGTGGTCAGGTCAAAATATTACACGTGCCTTCCTCTTATCAATATGCAGACATTTTCACAAAGGGACTACCGCGACAGCTATTCACCGACTTCCGATCCAGCCTTAGCGTTCGGCCTCCTCCCACTCCGTCTGAGGGGGAGTATTAGTGAATATTCTCTGAATATTCACCGTATATTTTTTAATTATGATAGATGTATATTTAAGGTAACTTAGGATTCTTACTGTATTAGGAATCAACCATTTAAGGTAAGTTAGGATTCGTATTGTATTAAGAATCAACCTTTGTAGTTATACATTGTGAATAATAAAAGGAATCCCTAAGGAAAATTATTCTATTATTACAGAAGGTTTGGAGAAAAATGGTGCGGCTAACAGGGTTACACTAATTTCTCTTCTGGACATGATTCTATGGTGATAGCTAGCATGCTAATAAATAAAGATTCCAATAATATTAAGCTCAAACAGGTGATGATGGAAAGGACTATAAAAATCATTAAATAGGCTAATGTAAATGTGAATCACTTCTTCAGGGAAGTTAATTCATGTGACAAATTAATTATTTAGCCACATATGTTTGATCAAAGTATAATCATTTATTCATATCAGCGCGCAGCTTCTTAGAAATAATAAAAGATCATATCAACTTGACAAATGACAAATAGCTAGTATTAGGGAAAATCCGGAATTTACCCGTGCATGTTGAATCACGTGATAAACCCCCCACATAAACTCTTATCTTCCTAAGTCCTCTTTCTTCTCCAAATAATATTAGCTCTAATTTTCGAATTTGATTGGTGCGATTGTACATTAAAGAAGGAGAAATACGGCCACTATTAGAAACAAAGATTTTTCTCATCCATATTTAATAGAAAATTTATAGTATAAAATATGATTTTTTTCATCTTATTCCCACAGAACCAACTCACTGAGAAAATACATGATGAATAACAGACATTTAAAATTGAAATGCTGAGAAACTTTTTGATTTTTTCGCGTGAAAACATTACTATTTAAATGTTCTCCACCGCATTCACTTTGAATAGCCATTAAATATTTTTCAGTGGAAAATCTACTGGGACAATAACATTTTTTTAGTAGTGAGCTTGCTCGTTTATTTTCAACAAACGAGTGGAATTTTACGGCCACTGGATCAAAGGACTTAATTAACATAAGGGGATATTAAAGAATCAAGTGGGTCAAGTTAATCTTAAGTGCACACCTAAGTCCCTTAACTAATAACAGCCAATTAAGAGAGGACTATAAGTGCACTAATACTTCAAACATGATGGACTATTAGTGGTCCATGTAAAAGAAAAGGGATAATTTAAAAGTTTAAGGCTAAAGGTAAATGACTATTTTGAGATTTTCTCGCAAAAGTTGAGTGCTAGTTTCTTCGGTAATACCTCTATAAGGGGCGTTTGGTATGGTGTAAATAATAATATTGAATAGGGTGTATCACTAACACAGAGATTAATCATGAGATTATTTCTTATCGACTGTTGGTGTAGTATAGTAAAAATAACATGAATTGCATAATTTTAAAAAAAATTATTATATGATATCCTCCATATTCTTTAGCTTGGAGGGACTTCAAGGATAATTTTTTTCTTTAATCATGCTTATGTATGTATTAATATTCTTGATTTGTTATATATTAATTATACATAAATTGAAATATATATATATATATATATATATATATATATATATCAAATAAGGACGATAATACACAAAGTAAATGCATGTATTATTTTTTTAAAATTACATCCTACCAAACGGTCCCAAGTGTTAGTTGCCTCGAAAAGAAGCTAACTTACGATACGTTCTTGTCTCTCTTAACACTTCCTATTGCTGATCAATTCCTAGTCCTACCCCTTAATATAGTATAAAATGGCTAAAAGAACAGTCAAACTAAAGAAAATCAAAAGAAGTACTTGGAATAATAATTTGCCCATATCTCTCTGCACTCATCAGATTCCTTGGCCATTTCCTTCCATACCCTTCACTTCCTCACTTAATTTGAAGCAGCATAAACAGTCTTTTTTGCTTTCTATATTCTCATAATGATGAGTGGCTTTGAAGAAGGAAATATGAACAAAACATGGCAATGGTGAGTTTTGTTTGGCTTATTTAAGTTTTTTTTTAAAACAATATTAGAATATTGAACTCAAAACTACTCGTAACCGGAGATAATGTATTACGCCGTCTGTCTCAATTTATGTGATATCATTCGGATTTCGAGAATCCAATAAAAAAATTGTTGGCCGTAATATATTAGTATATGTTAGAAATTGTAATGCAAAGAATAAAATGTCATGTCCAAAAATATCCCATGAGATAATGGACAGCCAAACTTCATCCAAATACCTCCCTTGAAATAATGAACAGTCAAGGTTCATTACTCAGATTCAATGGTGCAACACATTAAACGCATTCATCCAAATACATCCTCTTGAAATAATGACCAGTCAAAGTTCATTGTTCAAATTCAATAGTCCAATACATCAAATGTATCTGGTCTTGATCTCTAGTTGTCATCTACATATATATAAAGAGGTTCAGGGGTCTTTTGTCAACACACTGAAAATAATCTCTTTTTTTATTTCTTCAAAAATTCTTCTTCTCTGGGCAATCTTCTTTGTGCAAACTTCAAACTTTCAGGCACTAGTGTAAGTGTTTGAGAGTGTTGTAGAACCTTAGGGAGCGACCAGACTAAACGATTTGCACTATTATCAGTCCGAAATCGCTTTCAAGGAAATGGCTTTCCACGACACAGCGTTGATTCGATAAGTTGTTTTTTGTTTTACTTGTTCTTGATCAATATTGTTCTAATTTTTTCTTACAATATGCCCTTTAAATATTTTAAATTATTAATTATTATGACTTATAATACTTTTTATTTAGTTTCTAACTATATAAATTATTTTTGAAAAACTTAAAATTTGTATGTCCAAATTCACGTACAAAATAAAGAAATTTAACTCTTACAATTTAAACTGTATCACATAAATTGGAACACACGGAGTAAATGAACTGTTAAACGGGATGGCTTTTTTCTTCTGTCGTTCTGCAGGTAGTGAATGGCATCAGCAGAAGAAAAAAAAACAGGAAAAGTCTCCTATTTGTTAACCGCTCCCTCAGTTCAATTTCATCTATCAAAACTAAAAGTACAAAGGTCGAAATAAATTATCTGCTACCTGAATTAGTAAACATACAGATTCTTCTATATTTAGAAACTACTTATTGGTCTCACTTTATTTGGCGGTGTTTAATTATGGACATGACGTTTAAGAAAAAAAATGATAATTTTTTAAAATTTATAGTTTAAAACATACTGTGAAATTTTTGTGGTCGTAAATGATCTTCTTAAGAGTAAAATAAAAATTTTAACAAAATTATGTTTAGATAAAATGTATGACATTTTTTTGGAACAAACCTAAAAAAAAAATGTATGTCACATAAATTACCATCAATAATAATTAACAAACTTCAAGAAAATCATCGACCAAGAAGAATTTCTTTGACATAATAATAGCGCCGTATAAAATTAGAATGAGGGGAGTACATCTTACTACCAAAATGCGAGAAACCTAATTACTACCATCAGGAGCGTGATAGGTACTCCTTCATCCTTAATCAGACGTCTCAAGTTCGAATCCCCCTGAATATGAAATTGCATTTGTTAGGAGAGCTTTACCCCAATGTGGACTTCCCGATACGAATCCGGATGTAGTCGGGGTCCAATACGAATATCGGACACCGAGTGAAAATATAAAAAAATGAAAAATCACAAAGAATTCTTAATTTGTGTTGAGTTGTGGAGCCTAATTCACCGCCGACACTATGTAATGTTATTTAGTGGAGGTATTTTGGAAATTTTAAGCTTGTATTATGTTCGCCCTAGTTTTCACTAATATATAAACTAGGGCGCCGTTTTTCTTTCTAAGAGTGGTCGAAAAAGAAAGAGAGAATTGTAAACTCAAAACTACAATAAAATTTGCAGCGGCAAAGTGAACGTAGCTCTCACATTAAGGGTGAACCACTATAAATCTTTGTGTGTTATTTGTTCTTCGTTTATTTACTGTTTTTCTGATTATGTAGGATTTGGACGTAAATCCTAACAATTTGTACATCCCTTACTAAACATAAAGTAAGAATACGACTAAAACAGATTTATAACACCACAAATCGACTACTACTTATAAAACAAGTGATGCAATGTGAAATCCAAATAGCAATAGAAATGGAGCCATGTCCTATACTATAGTAAAATGCAAAAAGAAATCTAATTTATATTTCCATTTTTTGTCAATAAGGAGGATGACCTGAATTTCCCCAATAAGTCTCAACTGGTAATTGACTTGAATTTATATGATTTGTAGGAAATCCTTGAAGTAAAGAAGCATTAGAATCATTAGCCATAATTTGCTGATCTTGTTGTTGTGCCGCTGGCGATTCTTCATCCACAAGAGGAAGCTTTTCGTAGGCGGCATTCCCAAAGGAAGCCACCATAATCACTACTGGCCCAGACGTCAGTAATGGACCCACCACGCCACCACCAACTACTTGGCCTTGACTACCGGCCAAGTATATCGTCAGTCCTGAAGCTGCTGACGGTGCTGGTGATGGCAAATACGAACCCGAGAGGCAAAGAATCTCGAATCTTCCGTGTAAAGTCACCACAGCACCAGGAGAGTCCGGCTGCCTCAGTGTGACGTTTGTGACCGTTCCACTACCGCTCAAAATGCAAATGCCTCGCTGGCGTTTGCTCGCAAAAGTTGAGATACTTTCTTGGATATCGCAACCGTCGGAAATCTCCATAACATGAGATTTTAGGGTATTGGCACTATCTCGACATATTATTATAGGTGGCTTTGGCTTGTTCATAGAGCCAGATGGTCTTCCTCTAGGTCTTTTATTGACTTCGCCGTCACCCTCTCCTGTGTTTCCGAAGCTAAAATTGTCATCTCCTCCTCGTTTCTCGTCTCTATTTCGATTTTGTTGTTCGTCTTGGTGATGGAACTTGTTAGGAACATTGTGTAACTGAAGATCTCTTGTGTGAAATGGAGGTGGCATTGGGCGGCCATGATCCATAGTTCGAAGCAGAACTTTTTGATTGTTAAGTTATAGCAGGACTGAGCAACAACCAACTGTTTCAATCCTTCTAATTTGCACTCAAGTGACTTATTATTCTTGTTTTCCTCCAATTTGAGCTGAGAGTTTTCGTCAAACTTGAAACTTTAGGCTGAACTTTATGTGTGGATAGATCTGGAAAGTCAAAGTCACCCAAAAAAATTATCAGCTGAACGAGGTGAATTAACCATATTATTTGTATCTCTAAGCTCGTGTGATATCATATCGTGTGCTATACTTTGTTGTTGTACAGCTACGAAATATTCTCATCTATTCTAACAGTTTAATTTGGAGCAGTAGATGAATTCGGCAAATGAAGAAAAGAGGAGATAAGTTAGTGGAAAACGCTCCTTTTATGTTGGGAGTTGGATAAGTAGTGTTTGGGCTAGGGTTGGGTCAAGACAAGTCAATCAAGGCTCTAAGGAACGTTTGGTTAGTGAATAAATTATTTCGGGATTATAATCCTAGGATTATAACTCGAGGACTAATTTATCTCATCAACTTTCAGGTGGGATAAAATAATACTCTCTCTGTCTCAATTTAAGTGATTTTTTTTTATCTATTCCAAAAAGAGTGTCTTTTTCTATATTTAGTAAGTTGATAATTCAAACATCATATGTGACAAGTTTAAAATCACAAGATTCAAATGACATTTAAGTACATTACACACATTTTAAATTTAGGATCACAAGATTTAAAAATCTATTTTATTTCTTAAATTTTATGTCAAAATTAAATTAAGACACTTAAAATGAGACAGAGGGAGTATCAAGTTTGAAGTATAAATTTATTTTTACATTCAATCAAATTGAACTTCTTATTTTATGTTAATGATAAGTTTTAAAATAACACAAACGTTATAGAGGTTCAATATCGCAAGTTTAAAAAATCATGTTTTGTTTCTTAAACTTTGTGTTTATTACTCCTTCAATTTGACTAATACTTAAAACTAAATTAGATTAGACTAACATAGTATTATAAAATTAAAATTTTCATATTCCAGAACTATATGAAAAGTACAATAAGTTGTAATTCTCCTCATGTCAATAGGATAAAAAATACATATTAAATTATTGGTCAATTGACTAATACTTGAAACCAAATTAAATTAGATTAACTTAATATTATAAAATTAAAATTTTGATATTGCATAACTATATGAAAAGTACAATAAATTTTAACTCTTCTCATATCAATAGGATAAAGAATACATATTAAATTATTTATCAATTTTACATAGGTCCACGTTCAAACGATAGTGTTGCAGATATGATGATGTTTAGATGGTTGTGGGCGCATACAAGGAGAGACATGATTAAGAACAAAGTTATATGGGGCAAGGCGAGAGTTTGGTCCCCTGTGACAGACAAGTTGAAAAAAGCGAAGTTGAGATGGTTCGGACATGTGAAGAAGAGGTGTGTGGATACTCCAGTAAGGAGGCGTGAGATGTTGGCTATAGTAGGGATTATGAGAGGTAGAGGTAGGCACAAAGAAGAAATACGATGGAGGGTGATTAGACATGACATGACACAGTTTCCGCTTACTGAGAACATGACCCTAGATAGGAAGCTATAGAGGCATAGGCGAATCCAGGATTTAAACTCTATGGGTTCAATCTTAAGGTTCTTAGTATTGAACCTATTATATTTTTAAAGTTTTGTGTTCATGTCTATTATATTTTAATTTTAGTATTTTTTACACATAAGTTTATGCTTCACGTCGGAAGTTAGGGGCTCAATTAAACCCCTACTTAGAGTTCTAGATACGCCTTTGTATGGAGGTCGAGGATTAGAGTAGAAGGTTAGTAGATAGCCGAGTGATATCGCACTTTAGGTGGAGGAGGTAAGGGGGTGTTGAAGTGTATGGATCTTGGTTCTAACTTAACCTCAAAAGCTAGCTCATGAGGGGAGGATTGCCCAAGTCTATATAAGAAGTCTGAATTCCCATCCCACAACTGATATGGGAGAATCAACACCATCACGCACGCTCAGGATTGAACATCTGGAACGTGGAAAATATATGACAGGGGTCCAACATCGGGTAAATAATTAATTGAGATGAGCCTGAGTCTAATATCATGTTGAAGTGTGTGGCCATCTGATTTAAAAGCTTAAGCTGTTAGACAGAGCACACTTTTAATATTTAATTATATTCTCAATACGCCCCTCACGTGCTGACCTGATTGTTTTTCATGGTCCAAGCACGTGGAAATTATTTTTGATAATGGGTGGCGGCGAGATTCGATCCCAGGACCTTTGATTGCTCTGATACCATATTAAGAATGGATCTTGGGCCTAACTTAACCTCAAAAATTAGCTCATGAGGGGAAGATTTTCCAAGTCTATATAAGGGGTCCAAGTTCCAATCGCACAACTGATGTGAGAGAATCAACACCCCTGCGCACGCCCAAGACTGAACATCTTGAGCGTGGACAGTATATAAGGGGGCCAAACATCGGGTAAACAATATATTAATATGGGTCTGGCTCTTATACCATGTTAAAGTGTGTGACCATCTCATCTAAAAGCTTAAGCGATTAGAGAGAGCACACTTTTAATATTTGATTATATTCTCAACAGGGGCTAAAATTCTCTCAACTTCTCCGTATTGGTATTATTATTTTGTAATTGCATAGTTTCTTATTCTTTAATGTGTCTTACTATATGTTGCTTCATTTGCTTTTTATCTTGTTATTTTGCTATACAACAAAAGTTTAGCGAAAGAGTCATCCTTACCTTAAGAGCCAAATTCGCCATAAAGAGAATGGATCCCATTCCCGCACCAAGATAGGGCTGTCAATTTCAGAATAAGGACCCTACAGGATACACACCAGATTGATGAGTGAAAAAATCCAAGGTCAGTAGCAGTTTATTCAACCATTTCTGGAGAGATGCTTTCAAAATAAATCTCCTCTTATCTTACATAATTAATAGTCAATATATATATATATATCCTTGTGGGAATAGCATCCGCCACTCACTCTTTGGCTCTTATATACGTCCATCTGCCCCTCGAGAAAGAAAAATAAAGAAAAGGGAGATTTCCGATAAAATATTAGTGGTAGGCCTTTTCTGGGTACTAGTAATACAGTTTATTACAGGTCAATCAGTTCTAAGCTTGCCTTAGCCTAGTGCTACGTCCTACTCCTACTCTTTGCTATATCACTGCGGAAAAAAAGAGTTTTGATGTGTGTATTCCCTTTTTGCAGTAAAGCACTAAAGTTGCGCAGTCGTCAAGCAGAAGAGGAAGAAAGTGCAATTTTTTCTGTAACCCTGCTTCAAAATCTTTTTATTTTTAGCCGAGAGTCTATCAGAAACACACTCTCCTACGGGGGTAATGTCTATGTACATGCTACCCTCCCCATAACCCACTTGTGAGACACTGATTTATTGTTGGTCAAATTTTACATATATTTGAATCTCAAAAAATGAAAAGTGTCACAAAAATTGATACAAAAAATTTAATACATAAATTGAAATAAAGAATGTACAAGTCTTGAGTTGAAAATGTGATTTTTAAAAGTTATATGCTTTCTATTTCATTTACGTGACACTATTACCAGTTGTTTGTCTCAACAATATTTTTACTTATCACTATGTTTAAAAAATATATTGAATTACTAGTTATTGTATTGTGACTTATAATATAATTATCTAGTTTCTAAATATGATTTTTTTATTTAAAAAAATAAAAAATTCACAATTCATATGAAAATTAATTAACCCCACCCCACCCCACCCCACCCCCACCCGGAACATAAGAGAATTCAACTTTATTAATAGGGGTATTTGTCTTTCCTACACATACATTGTTTCGACCCCTAAACATTTATGGACCTATTATTGAGAACACTTGCGGAGGACCCCGTTGTGTGGGCAGATGTTTTTCTTGTTTTCATAAAGGACAACCAAGTGTGAACGGTTCAGCTTCATCCCCCGCAATTAACAAAGCCACCGTGAATAAACTCAAATTATTACGAATGGGTCTTCTAATGATAAATAAGTATGAATTCATTTTTATCTCAAAAAATTATCTTAATTTGATTTGATAAATTGTGTAAGAAATAAAAGATGACTTTTAAAATGTGTAGTTCAAAACAAGTCTTAAATATTTGTGTGATTGCAAATCATCTCATAAAATTAAATTGTTTAAAAATATATCAATTTTTTAGAAATAAACTAATAAAAAAAGTAAGATAATATTTTTAGAGCGAGGGAGTATATCTTATATACTACTCCATTGCTTTTTTTTGTCCTTTTCTCTTTTCTTTTCTTTTCTTTTCTTTTTTCTCTTCAACTCTTAAATTCACTGCTTAAAAGAAACCCACATGTAAAGGTGCAAAGACAAAAATAGTACTCCATCCATCTTAATTTAATTAGGCGTGAAATTTAAAAAAGAAAGCAAAACATTTGAAACTTGTATCTAAAATTAGTCATAAATATTTATATGATTATAAATTATTTTATTAAAGTGAAAAAAATAAAATTTAAAATTAAATTATTCCTAAATATAAAAATATATCATTCTATTGGGTAAGAAAATTCTATCATTGAAACAGAGTAAGTACTATTATACATATATCAAATAAAAAGGAGAAATACTAAATTTGTCTCCGCAATTCATGTATGTGGAGTAAGTGCCACAATGACACAATCAAATTGGTTGTTTAATACTTTAATGCAAAGAAAAGGAGAAACTCTTGACGTTTTAGCAAACAGACGCACGCATACACCGCGATTTATCCCCCGGAAGACACGGTCTGAACATATTAGTGGGTTTATTGTTTATTTAGGACCCGCCACAACAATTATTCGTTTTTTTCGAAAAACTTTTTATTTTTTTTTAAAATTCAGTATTTGATCGAAAATCTCAAATTATATTTGAATTTGAAAAACAATCAAAACCTTATTGTTCATTTTTTTCACAATCAAAACTTTGTTAAAAAATACATTTTAATAATAAAATATTATTTATAAAAATTATAGTCAAACACAATTTCAACTTCAAAAATTTTAGGAAAAGTGAAATTTTTTTTATTTCTATGCTCAAACGCCTAGCTTCTCCTTAACACCCACGTGAAATCCTTCAAATCTTGTCTTGAAATATTCGTGTATGTGTAGTGTTTTTACGAATGTGACAAAGTAGGAGTTGATGATTTCGATATCATTTGACGATACATTTGAATAAGTAGTTTACTATGTAATCACAATTGAATGTGATTGATCGTTTAATGTTTTTCTTACAAGGGGTTAATAAAATAGGATTCATGTTTACGTGTGACCAAAAGTTATTTCTAGATCATCTTTTATTTAAACAAGATCGTGGAATTTCAAATGCATTGTCCCGATCCAAATCTAATATTTAGATCGTGACAAGGCATCCAACAAGCTACTATTCTAATCACGTGAACATTATATGCTAACATGCTTATAAAAGTAAAAGAATAAGGTGAAAAATATACTAAAGTAGTCTGATATATCATAATTGCGAAAATGAAGATAATGTCTGATACAAGGTATAATCCATAATACCCAAAGAAATAGATTAAGTCATTAAGCTACTAGTATACTCATATGAGGTACGAGAAGCAACTTGAAAGTAAAGATATACTAAAGGAATATGTTCCTTGTTTATTGATGAATGATTTACAATATATATATATATATATATATATAAGGTTACAAGAATATTTATTTTGATACAAACTAGATAACTAATTAACTTAATTACAAGTGAAACCTTTTAGGAATAGAGCACCGATTGATGCTCAAGGTCGTGCCAAAGTTGATTCCGTTGATCTACCTACAACTCGTGAGGATGGGAAGATTCTAGTTCCGGTTGTTTAGAAAGACCAGCTCAGGTTGCGATGTACTGTTATGCTTGTGCTATAGGAGACCTTAGTTCGCATCATGTGATTCTTTGAGAGTATGATATAGGCAGGAGTTATATTTGTGACTACGGTTACATCTCTGGATGGAGTGGGAGCACAGCCCCCGAGGCCCCCGAGCACCCTACATTTATTTATTCATTCAGTGTTAGTTTTACATACGAGTTCTATTTCATATTACTTACGTCCCTTTTGTCGGGGATGCTGCTTTTCACAATGCAGGTGTAGAGACTTAGGCGACATGACTTCTCGTTACAACTTGCTCGTATCAACTAGTTGTTGAGCTCCACATTGCCGTATCTAAAATGACTTCGAGCATCCAGCTTCACCACTGACATTCGGGGTGTTATCTTTACTTTCAGGAATTGTTAGACAGTTGAGGTATGTCGGAACTGTTGGTACTGTATTGTACTTTATAGAGCAGTACGGAAAGTAATAACTATTACAAATGTTCGAAAGGATAAATAAATGGTCAATCTTCAAAACTTCCGCATGTGTGTTGTGTCTTGAATCTTGATCACCTTGCGAAGCCAATGTTGAGAACTGCCGCAAGTTTGTTGTGTCTTGAATCTTGATATCCTGAAATCAAGAAACAACTAAATCTGGATGGTTACAACGTTGTGTGTTGAGTCGAGGATAGCCCTCTATCCTTAAGACAAGATTGCCCCGTATATATGCTTTTACGTTAGCGGGCAATAGTCTCCCAAGATAAAACAACACTTTAAACTCAACACTACAAAGCCAATAGGTTGAGCCTGCCGAATAAAACAAATATGACTCGACTTGCTGAAGATATGGAATAGGAAGGAAGAGTTTCTCAATACTCTTCTCTTTTGTCTCTGTGTATATAGTGTGTCTCTGTAGTGTATATCTTGTCTATATGTGTGGGTTTGCTCACTGATTTTCATCACAATTTGTTCACTGTTTTGAGCTATTTTGTGGATGTTTTTCCAAAGTGTATTCCTCTCGTTTTCAGCCTTCTGTGCAGTGTATTTCCGTCACTGTTTTCAGTTTGTTTTCTGTCTGTTTGCTACCCACGAATTGAGCCAAAAGAGGCTCAATATATAGCATAGAAGAGGGGCTGATCAACTGCCCAAACATAGCTGTTAATGGCCATTATGAGGGCTGTAAATGGCATGTTAAATGCCATTAGTGAGGCTGATTTAAGGTCTTGAAGGAGGCTGCTCAATTGCCCAAGTAATGGGCTGTTAATGGAGAGTTAATCAGCCAAGTAATGGCTGTTTAATGCTCCAAAATGCAGTCCAACGGTTCCGTCACCTTCCCGAAACTCTGGGGATCAAACTGTAAATATTGAAACTTCAGGGACCAAACTGTACATATGAAAGAATTCTCGGTCCAAACCGTACATATGAAACTTCGGGGATCAAACTGTACATCTGGCAGAGTTCTCTGGTCCAAAAAGATAATATCAGAAAGTCCCCAAAGCCCACAGCCGAACAGCCTGTGACCCGTGACCCGAGACCCGAGAACCCAGAACCCGGAATCGGACCGGACGGGCGGGGGGCGGCGGCGGCGCGCGTGTGGTCTTAGCCTTGAACCCAAGCACATCTAGGTCTTTCCTCCTTTAAACACATGGGATACCCCTTGGGGTCCCAAACCCTTTACCAATTTGAGACATATATAGAGAGCAATTCTTCATATTCCCACCAATGTGGTAGATTTGTCCCACACCACATTTCCATGCCTTAAACACCTTACTTCGTGGACCAATATCTCTTTCATTTCTCAACGAAATTTAACGATTCTTAGCCCTACGGTCATCTACTCACTTCGTATATCATGCATGTGCGAAGAGACAAGGTCTCCAACATGCGGAACACTAGTGTTTAATTCATCAAAGATGGGTGGACGCATCTCCCCGCCAAAGGCAAATTTCCAACAATCCCCTCTATGAAAGAGAGATTGTAGCGCACGCACAAGGTGCCTACATTTCAGCAATCTTTCAGCGAAAAGATATTGCATCAGGAGAGGTAGCTTCCGCTTTGAACCTTCCTTAGTTGAAACCATCGGACTTACTTACTGCGCGGTGAACGTGATGTCTTGAACCGTCAGTGTTTAGTGTATGCCAAGACAATGATAACAACACAATAACTCTTCTTATTCGTTTTCATTCTTACGTTTTTGTCCGTTGTGGCCTTGGACACACTTGGATTCTTAAGTGCGTTCATTTGAGACGGCCATCCTCGCACTTAAATAGGTGATCTCCTACAAGGTATCCTGCTATACCCCACTTCACAAGTGTTAGGAATCATTAAAAGTTTCCCCAACCTTAACCTCAACCATTTGAGGATCGTTAAAGGTTTGGAAGCTTAACCTTTACCCACCATGCAGGTAGCACTTTAATGTCTATCGCGGGAAAAACTTTGGATTCATGTTTCCATACAGAAATCATCATCCGAAGTGCTTCTTGCTTCCACCGAAGCGCTCAACTGAACCTTTTGCCGCTTAGTTTTCCCATTGAACCAAATTCTTGGGATCTCCAATCAGTATGGTTGGGTTTCCACCGCAAAGGTTCGTATTGTTTGGGTTTTACGCCCATTCCCTAGACAGCAGAACACTTGATCTCCGGGTTGTCCCTTAGTTAGTAAACAAGGAAGTGACACCGTGATGATCAATCGCCATACGGTCTTATGTCTCCCGACGATCCCGACAGATATGCCCGACGCCGTCATCCGTGTCCTTCCCGAAGCCGACCAGCCCTAGCCACGGTGTATAACCGTCGAAGAAGACACGGGTTTCTCCCAATAAGGGACGTCCTCTAAGGAGTCATGAAGTTACTCAACTTCTTTCATGCTTTTTATAAAGCGATAAACTCCGATTCCATCATGAATCGGTCGATGCAAGTTTGCTTAGAGGTTTTTCTAAGACCCACCATACACATTTACTTGTGGCTTTGGTGTTCTTCAGATCTGATGTCCAGTTTGCATCACTGTGTTCTCCCAGAACCGCTGGACATCCAGAATACTATAATCTGTAGATAAACGAATAATTCAGATATCTTTATATATCACTTAACGCCTTCTATTGATCATGTATTAAGATCATCAGTGAATCTTAGTTCAACTGATCTGCTTTGTAGGACGATACCAGGTCGGTTGTAGTGTGTACAATACATTTAACTACACGTGACCTGAGCATATCACTCCTTGTTTATGGGTGCACCATGATTCCAATCAGTTCTATGATTCGTATCCATTGGTGGCTTCAACGAGACTGTCAACTATCGACCAGTCCGTTAGATATCTTAGAAATTGAATTCCTAAGATGTCATCTGTAATACCCATATCTTTCATATCGAGACTTTATTTCAATATGACTTTTACTTTCAGACTGTTGGTTTTCCAACTGTTGGCTTTCTAACTTCAGAGTCAATGTTTCGTGGTCGATTCATTGTTTCGTTTTATCCGAAACTTTCAGGACCAAAATGTAAATATTTCAGGGACCAAAATGAAAGTTCAGGAAGAAGCCCAACAATCTAGCAAACCAACTCTGATTCTCTTCTTCCAACTCTCCGATTGGGAAGGCTGTTTCAACATCCATGCCACGCAAGACTGCAATGGCCCTAGATGTTAAGCTACTCACAGGGGAGCACATTTTACAACCCAAAGGTTCTTTTCCCGGAGGAAGATCAACCATTACACAAGTATGGTTCAATATGATGGAATATATTTCTTTCTTTAGCTTCTTTCCAAAGCAGTGCTTTTGGAGATGACAACTATTTGTTAATTGTTCATGGTTCATTCTTAACCATACAAGCTAGAAGGACTGGAACAAGTCTTTGTCCCCTTCTTTGCTCCGTCTCGGTTCAACATCTAGAATCCTTGAGTTCTGTAGATCTGGAATATTAAGTTCCGAATAGCCAGCAACTTTCGAGTCCTGTAGATATGGAACGTCTAGCTCCGGACAGTCAGGCCCTCGCGGGTTCTTGTTAACCTTGAGCAATTGCTCCTTTTTCCTTTTTCCAAGGAAAGTTATCTTCTAAGAATTCAGCATTCTTTGACACCAAGAGGCGATCAACACTACTGTTATTTGCAGATCCAGTGGATATGCAATCTACAATCATAGGTACAACTTGACCTGTTTCAGTATTCCAACTTTTACCAAGCCACCCTACATAATTTGGGCGTATGATTTTGAGCTTGGCTAACACCGTTGAACTGAGGTGAGAAATGAACAGTCGTTTAATGAACGATGCTTCACATTCTCCCCCTCTATCACTATGAATTTCGCAATCCATAGGCTTAGTTGATTTCCAACTTCTGCTTTGTAGCGCTTATCCGCTTCAACAACTTCATCTTTGCTTTTTCAACAAATAAAGGATTCCATACGTTGTACCATCATCAATGAAGATCACAACGTACTTGTCTCCCCCCTCTATTTGTATAAATTTCAAATCACCCAAGTAGGTGTGACTAAGTTCTAGTGGAGCGGTGCTTCTTTCGCTATTCCCTTGACGAAATTTGGAAAGGTGATTTTGCCTTTTCGTCTACCTCACGTTTATTTTGAGGGTTTATGTCGACAGAAGGCAACAATCTCTACATCGTTAGCTTTTGAATGACTTGCTATTTAACGTGTCTTAATCTATGATGGCATAGATGCACGGATTACAAATATATCATTCATTTGGCTACAGACATATTGTACCATTCTTAGTTATTACAGACCTGTTGGACTAGTCTCAAACCAGCTTGACCAACAGCGTCCCTTAAACCAAGTTTGGGACATGTATCACCTCATCTTAGAGTGATCCCATTCCCTGAAGTCCTATTGAGGACAACCTCTCCAACCCCTTCTACTTTAGAGGTGGCGTTGCTTCACATGAACAACCTCTTGCCCGTGGTTAGGGCGTAACCGGATCATATGTGATCTGGATACTCTGGCCCACTGCAGTTTCTTTGCAGACTGAGTGTCCAATTTCTTTTCTGCCTTTCTTTAGGCCTTCCGATCATTTAAGACCTGGAAACTCTGGCCCCACCTTATTAGGTGTCCATTACTTTTCCTATGAAATGAATTCTGGCCCCACTCCAGTCGCCCGGAGGCTTTATATGACTGAGTGTCCAATATCATCATATCAAAGGAATTTTGGCCCACTCCAGTCGCCCGGAGGCTTTGTATGACTGAGTGTCCAACATCATCCTATGAAGGATCTTCTGCCAAATAGTGTGACAGGCTCAACGTCTTTAACTTTTAGACTTCTTCCGTTGTGATTGGTACCCAGATAATTCTTGGCGCTTACTTAAGAGTGGTAACAGTTTTCGCACAGTTAGTGGATCTCTCTCCATCGTATGTGCGAACATACTTTACACACTTTTAATCAGTACACTCAAAAGAACGGATCTTTTTAAGTCGTTTACAAATTCCAATCTTTAAACGGGAAAGAAGATATTAAACTTCTGATTTTTAAAGCGTAAGGAATATTAATTAATTTTATATTCCTCCTTACTTTAATCCATTTTTAATCAGACATCATTTAATCTTTATTCTTGACAAGTAAGAAAAATACTTATCCCAATTTTGGATTCTTTGTCTGGGACAGATATACGCCTTCTGCTGCAAGATAGAACCACATCTTCAACCTTCTCCTCTTGTCCCAGTTGACATCCTCAGGCTCTCGGGAACGCTTGTTCCCACCACTCTTGGGAGCGGTGACACCATGAACATGTTGAACTTTAACAATATCATCATCACTGTCTTCAAGTAGAAAACCACAGCCATATCCAGATTTAGTCACACAACTTTTGACCGACATCTTTCGAACACTAATAGTAATACAATACAATCTTGTCTTAATTTGTTGGTACTGTATTGTACTTTATAGAGCAGTACGGGAAGTAATAACTATTACAAATGTTCGAAAGGATAAATAAATGGTCAATCTTCAAAACTGCCGCATGTGTGTTGTGTCTTGAATCTTGATCACCTTGCAAAGCCAATGTTGAGAAGCGCCGCAAGTTTGTTGTGTCTTGAATCTTGATATCCCGAAATCAAGAAACAACTAAATCTGGATGGTTACAACGTTGTGTGTTGAGTCGAGGATAGCCCTCTATCCTTAAGACAAGATTGCCCCGTATATATGCTTTTACGTTAGCGGGCAATAGTCTCCCAAGATAAAACAACACTTTAAACTCAACACTACAAAGCCAATAGGTTGAGCCTGCCGAATAAAACAAATATGACTCGACTTGCTGAAGATATGGAATAGGAAGGAAGAGTTTCTCAATACTCTTCTCTTTTGTCTCTGTGTATATAGTGTGTCTCGTAGTGTATATCTTGTCTATATGTGTGGGTTTGCTCACCGATTTTCGTCACAATTTGTTCACCGTTTTGAGCTATTTTGTGGATGTTTTTCCAAAGTGTATTCCTCATCGTTTTCAGCCTTCTGTGCAGTGTATTTCCGTCACCGTTTTCAGTTTGTTTTCTGCCTGTTTGCTACCCACGAATTGAGCCAAAAGAGGCTCAATATATAGCATGGAGGAGGGGCCGATCAACTGCCCAAACATGGTTGTTAATGGCCATTAGGAGGGCTGTAAATGGCATGTTAAATGCCATTAGTGAGGCTGATTTAAGGTCTTGAAGGAGGCTGCTCAATTGCCCAAGTAATGGGCTGTTAATGGAGAGTTAATCAGCCAAGTAATGGATGTTTAATGCTCCAAAATGCAGTCCAACGGTTCCGTCACCTTCCCAGAAACTCTGGGGATCAAACTGTAAATATTGAAACTTCAGGGACCAAACTGTACATATGAAACTTCAGGGATCAAACTGTACATCTGGCAGAGTTCTCTGATCCAAAAAGCCCCAAAGCCCGCGACCCGGAACCGGACGGCGGCGCGGCGGCGGCGCGCGTGTGGGCTTAGCCTTGAACCCAAGCACATCTAGGTCTTCCCTCCTTTAAACACATGGGATACCCCTTGGGGTCCCAAACCCTTTACCAATTTGAGACATATATAGAGAGCAATTCTTCCTATTCCCACCGATGTGGTAGATTTGTCCCACACCACATTTCCATGCCTTAAACACCTTACTTCGTGGACCAATATCTCTTTCATTTCTCAACGAAATTTAACAATTCTTGTCCCTACGGTCATCTACTCACTTCGTAGATCATGCATGTGCGAATATACAAGGTCTCCAACATGCGGAACACTAGTGTTTAATTCATCAAAGATGGGTGGACGCATCTCCCCGCCAAAGGCAAATTTCCAACAAGAACCTTATCCTGATAAATAGTTTTTCTACTCACGTCAGAGGCTTCATAGACTAGACTAGCAGTTCATGTCGGTGTTGTCAGATATTATTTAGCCATGATGGCTATATGTTATGTTTCAAAACTATTTCAGTATTTCTAATTACAGACTTATTCGGACTATTTCAGTATTTAAAGAGGATTCTAATTTATTCTCCGCACATGTTCATGTTTCACGTTATGTCAAGTCATGTATGTGGTTCGCTCGGTCAAGTTCGACATCGAATGTCTCTCCGCCCAGGCTCAGGTTTGGGACGTGACACAACCTTCCCATGAAAATTGTCATTTAACCGCCCGACCACGTTTAAAGAAGCATATCTTAGAAAAATACTTTCGAGAAAAAGAGAGAAGATAGTTCTAATCTTAAAGCAAAGTTGCATAATATTAACCTGCATATTGGTATCCTAGATTTAGCCTCGACATCACCAAATACCCATAGCTCATCCAGTCATACAAGACCGCTTTACGAATTAAATTCACCATGTCTACTTGGAGTAGTTTGATCATTATCCAAATCAATGGTAGTTTCAACCCGGTTAACACTATGTGAGAGATTATAATCTCCAATATTTTTCATGTAAAGGGACTTTCGGTTCTGAATCGGAATACTTATGAGATCTTCTTTTGGTTATCATGGTGTTGGAATAGATATGTAATGGTAGCTTGAAGATGTTTACTAATTTATATGTGTACTATTACAATTAAAATATGGCCATGACAGGCTAACCGACGGGCCACTACCCCGTCGAGCGAAAACCTTCTAAGCTAAGCATGATGGTTAAAGAAAAATCATGTGATAAAGATGATAGTAAAGAAGTTTCATAATTATAGGTGAAGCATCAAAAGTAAGATTGTATACATATAAGCCCACAATAGTTGAATAGTTGATTAAGTGATCCAGCAAACTCTTTAGTTAAATACGTAATAGGCCTTCGGACAAACTTTGAAAATTATAATGACAATATATAGCTTAAACAAGTATAAAGCAAGTATATAGGTAAGAATTCAAATCGTATTATCAAATAAGATGCACATTTAGCTTCAACAAGTATCAACAATTATACAATTAAGCAACTAACCAATAGTATCGAAACAAGATACACAAATAATGCTTAAACTATTGAAAGTAAACTGCTGCTGAATATGAATAGCTTACAGAGTATGGGATAGTTGACCCACATGCTTAAACCATCCTTGGTGCATTAACCATCTGTCTGACCCGACTTGCGTGGTGCATCTACTCCCCGCGCTACAAGAAGAAAGGCATTTGATAACAATATTTTTTGTTGTCATATGTTGGGTGATGTTTCTCATTCCGGCCGAAATCAGATTTTTTTTTTCGATTTCTCGAAAAAAAAAAAAAAAAAATTCGGTTTCTTCCTCCAAAGTACTTTTCGGAACAACAAAAATTATTGCATGCCGTTGCAATAACTTCGGATGCGAAAAGTTTTCGCAACAACAAGTTATTTCCATTTACGTTTTTAACAACAATATATTAAACTTTTGTTGACATTTACGTTTTCTAGCAACAATATATTTATTGTTGATAAAGTTTTGTTGTCAATTCTATATTTTCTTGTAGTGCCGAATAACTTGAAATACACTACTAAGTATAAGTTGTTGATAATAAACTCTTACCTGCTCTAAGTTAGCTGACCCAAGTATCTTACATGTTTATGGAATGTTAGTTGCATGTCCACCCACCTTGTGTGGTCCATGGACTACTCGTCTTACCTGTAAAGCTCTAAGTAATATCGAGTCGTTATCTATTAAGTGACATAATATGATAGATAACATGTTATTCTCCACATATTCTGTAATTATTATTTTGATATAATTATGTAACCTAGATATTCTCATATAATTAGGTTTGTAATTGTGAACACCTATATATATTGTATTAATGAGAAGACTTCAAACAAGGAAAAATTACACAATTCAAATGGTATTAGAAGTAAAACCCTAATCCCTCGCTAACCCTAAAACTGGCGCGCACCGCCCCCCTCCCCTTTCTCTTTTTCTCACATCGCCGGCAGCCAATGTTCATAGCTTCTACCGCCTCTTCCTCCTTCACCCACGACAACACACATCTTCCTCCTCCTCCCCCCTCCCTCTTAACACCTTTCATCTGGTCTTTGTTGTGACGAATATCAAAAACTTTATCCCTTTGGTTCTTGATCAAGAGGACGGACGATACTCATCGTGGGTTGAATTATTTCAAAGACATGTTTGTGCTTTAACGTCCTTGATCACATCGATGCCACCACCTCCCGTCCACCCGATGTGGAAGCGGCTCGATGCAACCGTCAAACAATAGATATATGGCACCATATCCAATGATTTACTTCATACTATTATGAAGACAGGTGCTTCGGCTCATGAATTATAGACAAGGCTGGAGGAAATCTTTCAAGACAACAAACATACACGTGCCGTGTATCTGGTGGAACAATTTAACAACACCGTCTTGAAAACTTTGCTAACATGTCATACTATTGTAAACAACTAAAATTAGTTGCAGATCAATTGTCTAATGTTGGAAATCCGATTTCCGAAACAAAGATGGTTTTGCAACTCATTAATGGTTTGCCGAAAGGTGAGTACAATACACTTGCGATGACAATCCAACAAGTTGATCCCCTACCTAGCTTCAACAAGGCCGGTTATAATTGCTATTGGAGGAGACTAGACGAGCCAAACAAGACGAGCATAGTCAACAAGCATTGGCGGTTGACATACTGCCAACCACCAGTGCACCCACTGGACTACCACAACACACGAACCACCAATATTAACGTGGTGGCGGTAGGGGAGGAGGCTGCGGTAATTGAGGCGGCAAAGAAAAAGGGCTTTGAGGAAAGTCCAATTCTGGTGGACAGACACAGCCATCCCAATACTCCTCTCAGTGGGCTGACACAATACTGTGGCCCATGACCGTACCTAACAGCCTCGGGAACTAAGCCTCTCCCCCATGCCATTACCCAACAGCCCCGGCCTAATATACCGGTCAGCGTCTGAAGCTGAGTATCCTAGGCCCTCCTCCAGGCCCACGCTACACGGGCCAACAACATCAAGCTTACCTCTCTCGGCCCAACAGCAACAACAACATCTGTATAGCCTTATGACCCATACCGAACTGAGTCAGGCCTACAATACTATGAATCTACAGTATCCTGACGACGCCTGGTACATGGATACGGGTGCCACATCCCACCTCACTCTTAATTCCGGTAATCTTCCTCAACTATTTAATTTGAACAATTCTCAATTTATTTTGGTCGGAAATGGCAATCACATTTCAATTCAAGGCTATGGCACCACTCAAACACCACCACCTCGCCCTTCCTTTACCCTAAAAAATGTCCTATATGCTCCTAACATCATTAAAAACTTAATTTCTGTTAGAAAATTTACTAGTGACAATTCTGTATCTATTGAGTTTCACCCTTTTGGTTTTTATGTAAAGGACCTACGTATGGGGACAACTCTTACGATATGCAATAGTGTGGGGGACCTATATCCTTTCTCATCTAATTCTGCAGCAAGTTTCAACCCACAAACCTCTCTAGCTGCAATCTCTCCATCAACTTGGCACGGTAGACTTGGGCACCCGGGAGCACCAATTTTTAATTTTCTTAGAAGTTAAAATTTAATTCAATGTAATAAAGGGAAATTTATCCACGACTACTACTCTTGTCCTTTAGGGAAGCATGTTCGACTTCCTTTTAAGTCATCACTAAGTGTAACTTTTTATCATTTTGATATCATTCATGCAGATTTATGAACATTTCTCATTACTAGCAAACTGAGTCACAAATATTATTTGGTGCTTTTGGATGATTTCTCTCATTTTCTTTGGGTTTATCCTCTAAAATATAAGTCTCAAGTTTACTCCATTTTTCTTGAATTTCAAGCATATGTTAAAACGCAGTTTGAGAAGAACATCAAAATGTTTCAATGAGACAATAGTCGTGAGTTTGAAAATTCACCCTTTCATAAATTTTGTGTGGACAATGGCATGATGTTTTGATTCTCTTGCCCCATACCTCACCGCAAAATGGTAAAGCCGAAAGAATCCTGCGCACCATCAACAATATGATTCGTACTTTTCTCTTTCATGCTTTTATCCCCCAGTCTACGCGTTGCACATGGTAGCATACATTCTTAATATATTACCAATGCGTACTCTTCAAAATAAAACTTCAACCAAAATTATCTTTCGTCGAAACCCTCCCTATGGTCACCTTCGGATTTTTGGTTGTCTATGCTACCCAAATCTCGCCTCCACAGCTCCTCACAAATTAGCACCTAGAACTGCTCCTTGGGTTTCCCGTCAAATCATAAGGGGTATTTATGCTATGATTTGTCCATAAATAAAATCCTAGTCTCTCGCCATATCACATTTGAAGAGCACATTTTCCCATTCGCAAACGTCCAAAATTCCAAGTCACTAACTATGGCTTCCTTAACGATTCTGACACATCCCCTCTTATTAGAAATGTAATACATGGAACTAGTAGCCCGACCCAACCTGTTCCTCCAACGCCTGCCTCTACTTTTGCCCAGGCCGAACCACACTGCCTGCATCCGGGCAGTGTGTCGTCCTCATCCTCCCCTACCCCGTCACTACCTGCCTACGGCCAGCAGCCCACCCCGCCTGGCCCTCTGCCCACATCAACCACCCCACTACCCCCGTCAACCACCCCCTGCCCCCGTCTGCCCTCCATCCCCCGAGCCCAAATCAAACGCAGCCTGGCCCTATCCCATAAATGACATCCGTCCGGTCCATATTCCTACACACCGCATGGAAACTCGTGCCTAACACGGGATTTTCAAACCGAAAGTCCACTTTAATCTATCCACTCAAGCTATCTCACATCTACCTAAAAATCTAAAATTATCCAAGTTTGACCCAAATTGGAATGCGGACATGCGTGAAGAATTTGATACGCTCACTACACAACACACTTGGGATCTTATCCCAAAACCAGAGGGGGTCACTATGATTCATTGTATGTGGCTATACCATCACAAATTCAGGGATAGTGGTGAGCTTGAATTCCATAAGGCGAGACTTGTGGCAAATGGCACGGGTCAACAAGATGGTGTTGATTGTGTTGAGACCTTCAGTCCAGTAGTTACTGTTTTGAGCATTGCTATGAGGAAGAACTAACTGATTCATTAACTTGATGTGAAAAATGCATTCTTACGTGGTGATTTGAAAGAAACCGTCTATATGCATCAACTACCTAGATTTGTGCATCCCTCGGCTCCTCAGCATGTCTATCATCTTCTAAAGTCACTATATGGCTTGAAACAAGCCCCCCGGGCTTGGTATGAGCGATTTGCCACTTACATTATGCAGATCGATTTTGTGTGCAGCAAAAGTAATAATTCACTTTTTATTTTTAATCGAGGTAATGACACTGCATACCTTTTGCTCTATGTGGACGACATTGTATTGACTACCTCCTCTGATGGGTTGAAAAACGAGATCATTACATTACTCAAATCTGAATTTGCCATGACGGACTTGGGTAAATTGTGTTATTTCTTTGAGATCTCCGTGACCAGATCCGAGCATGAGATGTTCCTGTGTCAACGTAAGTATGCCGAGGAGATTGTCTACAAGGCTAAAATGGCAAACTACAAGATCATGCCTACCCTAGTTAACTCAAAGTCGAAGTTCAGTGCCAATGATGGGGGTCTGATGCTTGATCCTTCTCTTTATAGGAGTCTCGCTGGTGCATTTCAGTATCTTACCTTCACTAGGCCCGATATTGCATGAGTTTTCCAACATTTGTGCTTGTTCATGCATGCTCCCAGGGAGCCTCACTTTACCGCTCTTAAACGTATCATTCGGTACGTTAAGGATACTCTTGACTACGGATTACATCTTTATCCATCTGCACTGACCAGGTTGATATCCTATACGGATGCCGATTGGGGCGGCTGTCCTGACACACATCGATCTACTTCCGTCTATTGTGTATTTTGGGTGATAACCTCATTTCGTGGTTTGCAAAATGGCAAGCTACGCTTTCCCATTCGAGTGCAGAAGCAGAATATAGAGGCGTTGCGGACGTCGTTGCCGAAACTTATTGGCTCAGAAACCTCCTTCTAGAGCTTCATTGTCCTTACGTAAGACATCTATTGCTTATTGTGATAATGTATCTGCTGTCTACTTATCTCATAACCCAATTCAACATCAACGCGCCAAACATATTGAGATGTATATTCATTTTGTTCGTGAGAAATTTTCCATGGGTCATGTTCGGGTGTTACATGTTCCTTCTTTCTATCAGTACACAGATATATTTGCTAAAGGACTTCCTCGGTAGCTGTTCCTTGACTTCAGATCCAGTCCGAGCGTCCAGCCTCCTCCCGCTCCGACTGCGGGGGTGTGATAGAGAATATGTTTATATTCTCCATATATTGTGTAATTATTATTTGATGTAATTATTTAAACTAGATATTCTCATACAATTAGATTTGTAATTATAAACACCTATATATATTGTATTAATGAGAAGACTTCAAACAAGGAGAATTTCACCATTCTACCTAATACACCCAACAAAAAGAGGATCATAGGTTCGTTATCTCACATTTTAGCTACAAGTAATACAATTCAAATAATATACTAGTATTACAACTACTAAACCAGATAACTCATGGATCAAGTACTACTAAATAGGTATGCTTAAAATCATTAATATATAATAGACATGCTCAAATATCAGCAACTACAAAGAAATGCTAAAGTACCATGTTGTCCATCTGTCGAAATTGTTGAAAGTATTACAGAATAGTATAAATTATACATAGATAAGGCCCTTGTATCTTGTACTACCAAATACTTTAAAATAGCTATCTAGCTCATACTTATTCCTTACCTGAACAAGATAGTTTTAAATGCAACAAGCAACTCATATAACATGTTTTTATTGAAAAATAAGCAAAACAAGTAGCTAAAGTCTCACTTACTTCGGGGTAAACTTGACCCAAAGTCTTTCCTTCATTTTTCTTTCTATGACTGTTAAATCTATGCAAAATACACATTATCAGAGTAAAATATACACATTAGATTTGGCCCCATATTTTTAAGACACTTTGAAGTCAAAAATCAACCATCGGGTCACTTGTTATTATCCCCAAAAAAATCATAATCTGGTTACTCATTAGCTAAGAGTTCCAAATATGTAATCAAAATTTTACTTTGACAGTTTACTATTTCTATTGCTCAATTTTCTCTTTTTGAACCCGAGTCTAAATTACTCGATTTAGCCAATGAAAACTCGAGATTTCACTGTTCAAGTTATTCTAAATTCGAGTATAATAACAAGAATATTGTAGGAAATCATTAACTTAAATACTAGGTTGAATTTTCCACCCTTTTATCCCGAATTCGAGAACTCTTTGCCCAAAAAATGAAGAGAATGATTGCTAGTTTGCGAAGATATGATATTTAAACATTGTAATAACCTTCATTACGATCGCCGTAGGTGCCTTGCGATCGCGGACTAGAAATAGAATTACTCAAACGCATTCGTGAGCATAGCCTAAACGATCACAAAGTTAATTTGACCGGAGTCAACCCCTGAGCAGCGATATGCAGTCAAAAAGTTACAATTATTAAAGTGTTTTAATGGTGTCAAAACTCACCCGAGCCTCTCAGGTCCCAACCCAAATCACAATTGATAAGATTTACTTATACAAGATCTCAAAACATGATTTGGTACTCAAATGCCAAAAAGAGAGACTGGGTTATTACATTTATAAAGTGTGCATATGTATTGTATAACAATGTATGATAACCTCTTGTACACTGTATAACCGTGTAGGTATATTAATTATACATTGTATTATAGTGTTGGACTTTTTTTATAGTGATTGGAAGGGACATGCACAAACATATATATACATGTACAGTGTAAAAGTGTGTAACTGGTTTATAAACTATATAACAATGTATAAGGTGTTGTTATACACGATTATTCAGTGTTTATATACTGATTATACAATTTGAAAATTTCAACAACATAATTATTGATTTATTCTATTACAAAAAAACTGTGTGATTTTTGTCCTGCGTTTATTGAATTTTGGAAGTGAATCACATGGGAATGGATGTGTTCATGTGATTTCAATATTTTTTGTCTTTTTTATCAATCGCAAATTCTTTTGGTGCGGGATTTAAATGGAATTAAGGAGGAGCCACTGATGAGGCAGGTGAAGGAAGTGAGATGAAGGGTAAAGCTAGAATTCAATATTTAACCGGCTAATTATTATAACTAGTGTTTAGTTTACAAACCCCTCTGTTTTAACTTGTTTGTTTTAGTTTGACTGCACATAAATTTTAAAAAAATAAAGAAATTTTTGAATTTTGTTTTCTTAAATTAAACATATATTTAATGTATCGGAATGCATGTCGAAATTAAAGAGTTACAAAATTAGGAAAGCTTTAATTTTAAAGCAGACTAAAAATAAAGTAAATCAAACAAATTGAAATAAAAGGAGTAATTTTTGTGGCGATAATTATAGACTATATTCAGCCGCTTATTTATGTAAAGTTCTCTATAATAATCAGCATGGATATTTACACAAAAAAATAATGCAACCTTAGTAATTTCAAATTAACAGGAAATGCGGATCTCTCTCTTAAACACACGCACGCAGACGTGATTAAAAAAAACTTTACTCACATCTAATGTTTATTATTAAATGACAATTTAATCATAAGAATCACTAATTAAAGTTAAAACACATATTATCACTTAATTATGATCGATTAGTTAAAATAATGATACATGCAAGACACATGCCTTGGATTCATTTGTGTGCGTAGTATAGATCCCAAAAACAAGTTTTTATCAAGATACAACAACATATTCAGTGAAATCCACAACGTGAAGTCTGAGGAGGGTAGAGTGTACGCATACCTTACCTCTACATTAGTATGTAGAGAGATTGTTTCTGAGAGACTATCAGCTCAAGACAAAACATAAGCACAAGCAAGCAAAGCAAAGGAAACGGTCAAGCCAAGACAAAAAAATTAAAGCAATATGAAAATGTTGGTATCAAAAGCGAAAAAATCATGATAGCGCATTCTAGAAAAAGGAGCAGTAACTAACGCATGTAAATAAGATATACAAAGTACATTAAAGAACACATAGCAAAAGAAATCAAACTACATGGAAATATACAACAATATTGTGCATATTCGTATGATAGGCTAAGCGGACCTACACTAAAATAACACTACAACTACCAGTTTGCAAGCGTAAACCTAATACCCTTCTACCCTAATTTGTGTCCTCCACAACCCCTATCTAAGGTCATGTCCTCAGTAAGTTGCACCTGCGCCATATCCCGTCTAATCATCTTTCTCCAATACTTCTTCGGCCTACCTCTACCCCTCCTGAACCCGTCCATAGTCAACCTCTCACACCTCCGCACTGGGGAATTTGTGGCTCTCCTCTGCACATGCTAAAACCATCTCAACCTCGCTTCCCACATCTTATCCGTCATCGAGGCCACTCTCACTCTGTCCCGGATATCATCATTTCTAATCATATCCCTCCTTGTATTCCCACACATCCATCTCTGCATCCTCATCTCCGCAATTTTCATCCTTTGGATGTGCAAAGTCTTGACTGACCAACTGTCACGACCCAAACCGGAGGGCCACGACGGGCACCTGGACCCCACCCATCGGGTATCGCTAATTCTACAATCAACTTCTAATCACAATTGAATACGGACTAAGCCAAAAAAGGTTATAGAAAATCTTAACCAGAAATCCAATTTTCATATATACATACTCATACCAAGACCGACAAGGCCACACATGACAACTAACCACATGACACATGTTTACAAGCCTCTAAAGAATACATGACATCACAAGGACGGGACATGACCCCGCCATACCCGTATGCGTATACAAAAATATTGTACCACGACCAGACTGCAACTCTGAAACAAATAGAGTGCTCCAATATCAGTTGAACCAGTAACCTACCAGCGTGAACCGTCACTCTCTTTAACTGAACATGCGGGCATGAAACGCAGCGTCCTCCGACAAAAGGGACGTCAGTACGACTGATGTACTGAGTATGTCAGACATGAATAATAGCATAACAGAGGTATACCACAACTGAAACAGGAACAACCGACCAATAGTAAATATTTCTGAGGATCCTAATACATATGCCTTAATGTCATGTACAATGCGATATACCTATACATCGGCCCCATTGAGCATCTTCCTTACCATAACAGCCTATGTGGGCATCATTTCATGTCGGCCTCTGTAGCATGATATATCTAAATGTCATGCATAATGCGGTAAATACATATATACTGGCCATTCAAAGGCATCTTTCTCCCAATCATATATATATATTGACCCTTAATCAGGCATTTTCATTCATTAAGCCACACAGGCTTTATCATATCACAGCTGATCAGGTGGTCTGCGTTTCCCATCCCCAATATACGGTCTTGGGTAAAACATGAATGCAATGCAAATGAAAATGCATGAATCACAATAAAATATCCAGAATGATATAATTTCCTTGTACCTTCGGTTAACGCCGTAAATATTAACATCTTTTTGTATGCTTTAATAAGGACTTAGGAACATATTTAGACATGCTTTTAACATAGGAATCAATAACATGAATATTCTTAACTTCTAAGAGTAGAATAAATTATGAAATAATATCACAATTATATTTCGTTACATAGAACATGCCAAAAGAACATACCTTGGATATTATCCTTTCAACAATTCCGTAATTTGAAGTGCTAGAACGTTTTTTCTCTTTTGGTTTTACAAAGCAAATGAAATGGTTTAATTACTGCTTTGTACGTTTTTGTTTCTCAAATGACAAAGTAAATTGTTTTGCTTTGGTTCATACAGAAGGGGTTGGGGGATTTTACATAAAAGACTAACGATTTACTCCCTACCCCCATATCAATATTAATAAACCCCCTTAACCGGGGCAAATAAGAATGAGCTAAGAGTTGATCCCTAGTGCAACCCCATCATCGCTGGGAAGTGCTCCGAATCTCATCCTACTGTTTGTACCCTGGTCTTAGCTCCATCATACATATCCTTGATCACCCTAGTGTACGCCACATGTACACATCTAACCACCAAATATCTCCATAGAACCTCCCTCGGGACTTTGTCGTATGCCTTCTCGAGGTCGGTAAAAACCATATGTAAGTCTCTCTTCCTCTCCATATACTGCTCCACCAACCTCCTAATAAGATGAATGACTTTTGTAGTCGAACGACCGGCATGAATCCAAACTGGTTCTCGGAAATAGACACGTCTCTTCTCACCCTCATCTCCACGACCATTTCCCAAACTTTCATAGTGTGACTTAGCAACGTGATACCCTTATAGTTGTTACAACTCTGGATATCACTTTTGTTTTTGTACAAAGTTATCATTGTGCTCCACCTCCATTTTTTCAAAAATTCTCGCCATCTTAAAAATGACGTTAAACACGTCAGTCAACCACTCCAAACATGTCCTGCCCGCGCTCTTCCAAAATTCAACTGGATCTCATCAGGCCTGGTCGCACGTCCCCTGCGTATCCTGCAAACATCATTCTTAACCTCCCCAACCTTAATGCGTTTACAATACCCAAAATCTCGGTACCTACCAAATTGCTCCAGAACTCCTAGCATAATGTCTCTATCTCTTTTCTAGTTCAAGAGTGTATGAAAGTAAGACTATCACATCCGCCTAATATGCGCGTGCTCCACCAGTACTTTGTTGTCTTCGTCCTTGATGTACCTCACGTGATCCAAGTCATGGGTCCTCCTCTCCCTCGCCTTGTCTAGTATGTACAAGTTCTTATCCCCATTTTTTTCTCTAATTCCACATACATGAGTTTAAAAGTCACCGTTTTCGCCGCCGTAACCGCAAGTTTTGCCTTCTTCCTTGCCAACCTATACAGTTCCCTATTCGTCCACTTCTCCACCTCATATTGGCTTTCTACCAATTTCGCATACGTTGTTTTCTTCCCTTCCACCTTCTCTTGACTTTCACCATTCCACCACCAGTCCCCTCGATGTCTACCACTGCTATCCTGCGAGACACCTATCACTTCTCTAGTTATCCATCGAATGCAACTGACTGTCCGTCCCACATATCGGTCACATTCCCACTACTCCCCCAAGCCCCCTTAGCCATCAACATCTCTCTCATCTTTTTTGCACTAGCCATGGTCAAACTCCACCATTTGATTCTTAACCTATCATTCACAACCCTCCTCTTCTTCTCCATCCTGATCTCCAAATCCATCACCAAAAGCTTATGTTTGGTTGTAAGATATTCCCTCGGGATAACCTTGCAGTCTTTACAAAGGTCGTTGTCACCCTTCCTAAGGAGCAAAAAGTCTATCCGAGTCTTAGCCACCGAACTACGGAAAGTCGCCAAGTGCTTCTCCTTCAGGAACATCGAATTAGCTATCACCATCCCAAAAGCTCTAGCGAACTCCAAAAGTGATATGCCTCCCCCATTCCTGTCCCCGAGGCCATAACCTCCATGTATGTCATCATAACCCCCCGAAACTGACCCGATATGTCCATTGAAATTCCCTTTTACAAATAACTTCTCAGTGGGTGGTATACCACCCACCACCTCGTCCAAATCCTCCCATAAGCGCCTCTTTCTTCCTCGTCCAAGCCTGTATGTGGCGCGTAAGCACTAATAATTTTCACATTGAACCCTCCAACTACCAACTTAATCTCCTTCATCTTATAATTGACCCTTCTAACCTCTACTACATGATCCCTTAGCTCGCTATCTACTAAAATGCCTACCGCATTCCTATACCTCAACCTACCCGAGAACCATAACTTATACCTGTCCACATTCTTAGCCTTAGGTCCTACCCATCTGGTCTCCTAGACACAGGCTATATTAATCCTCTTCTTAAGAATCTTAACTAGCTCTATGAATTTCCCCGTTAAAGTCTTTATGTTCCAAGACCATATTCTTATCCTAGCATCTCCCTTACCCCACTTACCCCTCTAACCTTCGCCCCCGTCGCCGACCGAGAACATGACCCTAGTCTACCATCAGTTACCAAAGCCACTAAAGCATATATAAAATAATAAACTAATCAAACGTTTACCTAAAACAGAAAGGATCAAAGTGAAAGCACAAGTTAACAAGAATTTAAAGGCAAGTAAAATCACTACGCCAAGAATGCTATAACTAAAGACAAAAGGGGTAAATGCAAGAACGTAAAGTCACAAATCAATACAGCGAAGCGGCAAAATCTAACGACAAGGACAAGGACAAAGAATGGAGAATGGATACGGACAACTGGAGGTACCAACTCCAGTTGAATCGAACCTGTTCGCCAACAAAAATGGAGAAAAGAAGGCCATGCAATACCCGATTTCTTGATACTTACTTTAAAACACCATATTAGCCTCATTGGAGAATTGAATAAAACTCACTTGGTCAAAAGACAAAAATCTTAAGCAAGAAACAAGCAGTTACACTAATCCAGAAAGATTAAAGTTCAACAAAATCCATAGAATGATCACAATTCGTATACTCTAACAGAGTTAAATATAGACAAAAGGGAGTTAAATAATCATCGATCTTCATAGAGCTAAATCATGGAGGCACACATACATCTTCATGGTGAAGGCCTGAATCTAACTCCAGGTAAGTGTCTAGAAACAAACTCTCGAGCAAACGTGTGGAGGTCACAGTTCTCCAGTTCTTGATCCAACACGTCACTTAAACCTGTAAGTATGGGTGGTAAAATTAGTCTATGAAAATATGACCCTCGCAATCTATTCAAGTTTGGGCAGGTTATTGACCCATCTACACGTATTTGACTTGTTCAATTCATTTGGACTAATATATAGCCCAAATTAACCTATGAGAAACCTTATCAAAGTATTTTTGAAAAAGATTTTTATGTGATATGTTATATATAGTCATAATAATAATAATATAAATATTTAATAGTTAGTTAAAAAATTATAATAAAAAAAACAGTGAAATTAAAACTTACTAAGAATTGGACGGATTAGGTTATGACCCGCTTTTTAATTCATTTTAACCCAAGTAATTTTGACGAAATTGCACTGTTTTCCCTTCAAATGGGCTAGTCTTTTTATTTGCCCTTCAAATAGGATGATTTTTAATTTTTACCCTTCAAAATCAAACTTACGCTTAGCGAGGCATAAATTTCTTTAAAATGTGGAACATAACTTGTAAGATGTTATAAATTTGCTTTGAGGGAAAAAGTTAAAGACTAGCACAAAATAGGGTAAAAGTGCAAATCACTCGAGTAATATTTAGGCGGATCAATAACCTATTCATTAATTAACTCAATTAATTTGACAGCCTTACCTGTTATGTCTAATTGAGGATATTGATCTATAGTACTCGATGATATGCTTGAAGTGCAGAAGAGGTCTGAAGATGATTGCAGCTCTGTTGCCGACGGACTTTGTGGCTGCGGCACATGCGCCATAGGAAGGTGCAAGGTAGAAAGGCGAGCTTGAACATATGCTAACTCAGCTTGCAAAGTTACAACCTACGTACAAGTATAATATTAAACAATGAAGATGGAACTGTACATTTTCTACTACTTCAGACACTGATAAAGAAAAGATCAGTAGCTAGTGTTACCTAAAATAGTAATCCCTCCGTTAAATTTTTTGTCATACATAAAATACTATATAAATTCTCTTATAACTAACTCATGTATTACTAAAACCGCATAACTTTAACCAACTACCAAACGACCCCTAAGTATTTGGAATCTACAACACACATAAATCACTATGGTCGATAAGCAGTTGTATATTTTTCATGCTTATTGAACTATATCTTTCAAGGCTTCTACCCACTTTAGACCAGAAAACTCACCTTGATTATGCTCTGTTAACATTGTAAGTAGTAAAAATGAGGTAAAGACTACTACGTGGAAATGTATAGAGAGTTGATGTCAGAAAGCTAATTCTGGTCTTGGACATGTGAACATTTGTGTTTATCTCCAATAGGATAGAACTCACTACAAGAAACAAAGATATTTGTTAATAATATTTTTTATTTTTATTGGATATTGTTGTCAAAAGTATTTTTTGCAACAATAAAAATTGTTAATGTCATTGTAATAACTTCCGATGCGAAAAGTTTTCGTAACAAATTGTTTTTTTGTTGTCATTTATATTTTTTAGTAATAATTTTATTATTACTAAAGTTGTGTTGCAATTCTATATTTTTTGTAGTGAAATAGTAGCATATTGCTTTCTTACCTAATTAAAGAGCGCTGTGCTTATCTGCCCAATAATGGACACTTCGAATTACTATATTTTATTCCTGAAAGAACTTGAAGAAATAGGATAAGTTACTGCTCCCTCCGTAACATTTAATGTTACTTTAGTTCTTTTCATGCTTATTAAAATAATAATAATAAATATAAAATATAATTTATTAGATTCTTTTTATTTAATAAAGGTAAATTATTTTTTTTCCTTTAAATATTGTGTATACTTCTTAAATATTAAAGGAAAAGCTACTAACAAAGATTGTGATGAAGTATAAGTAAGTACTTCATCTTCAATCAGAGGTTTTGAGTGCGAACTCTCCTTTACCTCAGCCATTCTCCATCAAGTGGGATATTTTGGTGTGAATTCAAATTTAGTCAGATCCATACAGGTACTGGACACCGGGTGGAGAATAAAAAGAAGATTACTACTAGAAATAGAAGTTTTCCCATTGATATTCAGTGAAAAACTTATGCTATAAAACATGATTTTTCTGTTGAACGAAATCACTGGATAAACGAAATCATGGTGAGAAACAGGTTTTCATTAAAATGCTAGAAAACTTCTTAATTTTTTCATGTGAAAAAACTATTATTTTATTTAAATTTTTTCCACCGACATTCAATGAGAGTAGCCACTAAACATTTTTCAATGAGAAAGTAGTGATTTTTTAGTAGTGGATATAATTGAAAACAATTGACTTTATAATTCTTGAATTCCTGAAGTGACAAATACTTTGCAACGAACTTTGTGAGCTAAACAATAACTAAAATGAGACGGAGGAAGTAATTTATTTTAAGCATCAATAAACTACTTCCTTTGATTCATTTTAAATGTCTCTTTAGCAAAAACAATTAAGTTCAGAACAAGTGTAGCTTTATAAAATTAAGAAATTAATTATCACCTCCACTTAATACCTATCGTAATGATAAACTATTCGTCTGGCCATAACCTTTTTTTGAATTCTCAAAAACACTTATGTCCCCCTTTCAAATCTAGCTTATTGTTCATTCTGAGCGGAGATAAAGCACAATTTTATCAAATACTTAACCTTTATGATTAATAAAATTGAATGTTTTTTTAAGGACTGCGTCAAAACCTTGAACGTCATTTAAAATAGGAAAGTAGTAAATGCTACTACTAGTAGTGCATTTGAATTTTCCAAATAACACTTTGTAGCGCCTAGTATTTTAACACCTTTTGTGCATTTAATTCCTACATGAACGGGCTAGGAAACAAAGAAAGCAAGAAAGTCAATTATTGGCAATGAAATATTTCTCGAGCTGCTAAAGTTGGTTAGGGTTACTTCTTAGTTCCGGCAAGCAAGACAAAACATTTCAAAGTCCACATCCATCAACTATTCTATTCCAAGTTCTCTCTTTCTTGTATAGGCACATGGAAAATACAAGTTTGATATATAAAATATTCACTCTCAATATTGTACATATATACTCCCTCAGTTTATAAATAAATAGTGTTTAAATTTTTTCATTTTATTTCAAAATAAATAATGATTTAGGATTTCATGAAGAAATTGATATTATTTTTCCAAAATTACATTTATTTACATAATCAAGAATTATAAAGTAGTTTTTATTTTCTAGGCATTTAATTATGGGTAAGTTAGTAAAAACACTCTTAATTATATAGGAGTGATCACTTTCTTAAAGGGTGTGCATCAGATAAAAAACACTTATTATGAAACGGAGGAAGTACTTCTTTAACGTTAAGAATATACTCCCTCTGTCCCAATTTATATGGTACATTTTTTCTTTTTAGTCAGTCCTAAAAAGAATGACATCTTTTCTTATTTGGCAATAATTTAACAATAAACTTTATTTTTTACACTTAACGAGATGATTTATCACCACACAAATATCTTTGGCTTGTTTAGACCACAAGATTCAAAATATTTTCTTTATTTCTTGAACTCCGTGCCAGGTCAAAAACCTTCATATAAAATGGGAGGGAGGGAGTAGTTGTTAGAGAGAGTATATTTTTATTTATTTAATTATATTCTCAAAATGTCCCTCATGTGCACGATGATTCTATTTTATTGGCCAAACACGCACAAATGCTTTTGATAATGATTACATCAGCGAGATTCGAACTCAGGACATTTGTCTGATCTGTTGAGTTGTGTAACATTTTTAAAGAGGGACACTTTTATTTACTCCCTCCGTCCCAATTTATTTGAAGGTTGACCAGTTTAGGAGTCAAAATAATTTTTTCTTTGACTATGATTTTCTCCAACTATTTTTATATATTGTGAATTATTAATTATACAGATTTATAGTATTTTTTATATAGTTTTCAAATATATAAATTTTATTATAAAATACTCAAAAAATCTATATTTAAAATTAAGTCAAAGAAATAGTTGTTTGACTCCCAAACTTGTCAACCTTCAAATAAATTGGGACGAAAGGAGTATTTAATTATATTTTCAACAGTGTTATGTTATTATGGGTCAATAAATTAACATGAGGGTGTTAAAAATATATATGTATTATCACTATTGATAGTGAATATATTCCATATATATTCACAATATATTCTTTACTTATTATTTTAGTGTAATTAATATAATTAAGGTAAAATATACATCATAATTTTATTGGGACTACAATTGTATACTCTATATATGATATTAATAATAAAACTCTATCAAGGAGAATTACATTATTCTACATTGTATGAAAGCCAAACACATTCCAATTCTATGTTCACCGATGTTGGGTCCCCAAATTATGTTATTCACGCTCCAGTTAATGAGGTCAGGGCATGCGAGGGAGTGTTAAGAGTCTCACATCCGTAATGGGATGGGAACATGGACTCCTTATATGAATTTAAACAATCTTCACCCTAAAAGCTAGCTTTTGGGGTTGAGTTAGGCTCAAGATTCATTCTTTACCTAGTATCATGTCCATTCTTCATTTATTACTATACATAACTTAAACTAAATTTTAAAAAGTTCGAAATTCAGATAATTTGTAAACGAATTTTATGAGCTTAGATTTGTGGCTGGGGAACGAGGATGTGCATAACAGTGACCTTATGTTAGTAATAAATGAACTACTACTACTTGTATCACTCCTATTTGCTAGCAACTTGTCAATGAGCAGTATACAAGAAAGACCTTAAAATACTGTAAAGAAAAAGCCACAGACCATTTTAAATAAAGGCTAAGTGAGGATTTTTAATTTTATGGATTATGAATCATAACGTTTCTTCCTTATTTATATATATTAAGTAAAATTTTATATACAAATACAAAATTTGAGCTAAATTACTGAATTCTGCCGACCATTAGCTCGAATGATGGCTCCTTCCCTGATTTTGAACACATTGACGGTTAAGAAGTTTCTGTCATAGAATTTCTAACTTTGATCCTTTTGAAAATATTATATATTGAGTCATTGACTATCCCACAGTTTCAAGAAAAATGTTAGCCACATAAAAGGCGCAGGCCAAGTTTAGCCAACCCCATCTTGATAAATATTAGAATTATATGTTCAAAGTGCAAGTTATGGGGCGAATCCAAAATCTACACTCGTTTCTTAACACGGATATACTAACTCGAGAAGACAATCCCATTTGATGTGAAGATGGTACTATTTGGTAGAATCAAAACATTTTTTCTTTATACTGTAATTTTTTCAAACCCTTTTTAAATATTTTAAATTATTAATTATGTTGATTGGTAGTTTTAAATATGTATAATTTTATTTTAAAATTTTTTAAAATCTATACCTAAATTCATAGTCAAAATTAAATATTTTTTAACTTTTATACTTTAAACCCCTCCACATAAATCCCTTGACATAAATTGAGACGGAGAGTAATAGATTTTGGCTGAACCCTCGCATCTGCATGTATGTCATCACACTATATGATATTAAAAGAAAATACAACTTATCTTTAGCAAGATAATTGTCAAACACTAGACTTGAATCCAAATCAAGAATCACTAGCTTCACAATGAGTATTATGTATATACTATAATTTAAGTTAAAAATAATAAGTTCAGTTTAACATACAGAACTCAGCTTAAATCCGTCTTTGAAAACTTGCAATTATAAAAGAGCCCAAAAAAGTCATACCTGTTGTTGAAGAGTAAAGATGTGACCAACACATCCATAAATAGGATCTCTAACTCTAGCAAGTGCCTCATAGCATAGTGTAACAACAGCATCCAAACGCTTATGCACTGGAATTCTAAGCAGCAATTTAGAGGCATTACTAGCACCAAACACCTTGTGTACAGCAGCAAAATGAGTAATACCTTGATCTGAATCAAAATAAGGTGCAAATATACATCCCCTTACACACTTCCTTCTAAGAAATTTGCATGCACCACAAGGTCCACCACCATCAGCAGCATTATTATTATTGTTGTTGTTATTGTTATACTGACCAGCACCACCACAACCACCGTTCATTTTTTGTTACTATAAATGTGTGTGTGTGTGTGTGTGTGTGTGTGTGTCAATTGCCTAAGAGAGTTATTGAGCTTTGTGGGATCTGGGAAATGGAAGAAGAAGCAGAAAGAGAAGTAAAGGCTTGGAGAGAGATGGTTATTTATTTAAAAAGAGTATAGAGTAAGAATGAACAAGGACACCAATTAGCTACTGTTTGTTACTGACATTATGTGTCTAGAAAAAAGATTAAGAAAGAAATAATTTTAAAAAAAAATTGGTTTAGAACATATCTTAAATTTTTGTGTGTTAGATATAAATTATTTCATTAAAAGTAAAATTAGAATTTTAAGTTAAGTTACTTTTAATTATAAAAAAGTGACATTAAAAAGAATTAGAACGTCACATAAATTGAGATAAAACAGTTTTAGATAAGTTAATTACACTTCCTTTTTTTTTAATATTTTGTCATTGAATACGGAAGCTTTTGGTAGTGACCGTTGATAGACCAGCAAGAAAGTTTCTTCAACCATATTTAAAGAGCTTATTTTCAGTGCGCACGGATAGTACAAGAAATTTCATATATTTAGGTTATTGACTTATAATAACAACTAGTTCTCATATAAAAAATATTACTCCCTTCGGTTTCAAACTGGTTGTCTGATTTTGATTTGTCACGGAGTTTAAAAAAGTAAAAAAACTTTTGAATATGTAGTTGTTAATTAAAGATATGTAGAATGTATCAAAATATCTTTTAATCTTGTGGTCCTCAACATGTCATGTGAAAAGTTTGAATAAAAAAGTTGTCACAAAAGAAAAAAGAGACATTCATTTTGAAACGGACTAAAAAGAAAAGTAAGACAAACATTTTAAAATGAAGGAAGTAACATATTTTCTTTGTCTCAATCTATATATATATGTGTATATATATATATATATATAAGACAAGAATATGTACAAAGTTACCTTCATCCAGGCTTATGCTTGCTACATGATTCGGCGTATTTGCCATTGTTTGATTATCACAAAATTTTACATCATGTTCATAGGGGTGTCGATCACATTCTTCCAAAAAATTTTGCAACAAAAGGGGAAGAGATACTACAAAATTTCGCACCATCAAAAGTCTGCTTCTTAGCTCTCTCCTTTGCCGGTGCATCCATCACCATGTTCTGCTCACGATATATATGGCGTAGTACCAGATGGCATAACTTGTGCATCAAGGACATGCATTCAAAGATAATAAACATATAAGGGATATGGCCTTGCTTGATCATTATGGTTACCTCCTTTCAATCACGGTTGATTTCCAACGGCATGAGATTGTGCTCATGAGCTAGTTATAGTTCCTGCATAATAGTTGTTAGTTTTGCATAGGTATTAGTGGTGTTAGGTAAACCTTTACAAAATCCCACTACCCAGTCACCCCTGTTGTTCCTAATTACTCCTCCAATTCTCCATCCATGAGTTTCTAAAACTAGAACCATCAGTGTTAAGCTTAAAGAAACTCATATTAAGAGGCTCTCATTTCAAAACAACCTTAATCTTTCTATTAGCCAACTTATGGTGGGTTGTAAGGCTGCTAAATTCAATGACTTTGTCATAAGCATTATTAAATCAGGATTGATCATTTTTATTATTATAGATATAATGATTCATGTTTAGCCAGATTTTTCATAGGCAAAAAGGAAGTAAGGTTGCCCATTCTATGAGATGGTTGTAGCTCCCATTCCTAAGGGTAATCCAGGTACTAGAGAAGGCTAAAGAGACAGTGAACATGGTGATATTGAGTTCATTGGGACTGATGTGGTGCAATGTTGGATTACAGCTCCCTAGAAGTCACTATTAGCTCTACATTCAAAGAAGATATGATTGATAGTTTCACTAGGATGGTTACAGAACTTGCAATGGGGATTGATATTTACAGTTACACCCATAGAGTGCAGATAAGAACTGGTGGGGAGCCTATTATATCTCATTAACCACATGAAGAATTTAAGCTTATTGGGGACTCTGAGCTTCCCAATTCAGTTGAAGTTAGAAACACTAGTATTCACAGTCTCCTGTATAGCTGAATTAATAAGATTTCCCATTATTAGTGAGCTTTGTTACCTGGTTGGGGACTGAAAGTATTGAAAATAACAGTAATAGCTCCCACTACTATATATTTTTCTGAAATAAATTTCATCAATCAAACAACTGTGTGTGTCTTCACCCCCACGTGCGAGTCTTGACGTGGGACATATATCCCATCATTCCATCAATCATCCATCCATATTTACTCCCTCTTTCACACCCTCTTCCTTCTCTCTTGTCTTTTCTTTCACTTCTCTCTCTCACACACACTCTCCAGTCTCGAGACCAGTATTACTACGCAGTCAGTCTGAGAAAAAGGAGGAGACTATGCTTGTGTGTTTGCCATCTTTTCCTAGACCATATTACTTGTGTGTCTTTTCTTTTTTTTTCATTCGATATCTCGTATAGGTAGGGTGTTCGACTAAATTTGGATTTCCATCCAAGAGTTCCATACCGAGGAACAAAATGATTCTTAATAAATATGACTTCGTACCTAAAAATATTCAAAGCTGAAATTTAGTTAATAATGAAGTATTTGTCGCTCCATCGCTATCTTTGTTGATCCATATGATATTGTTCTACTTAACTTTATATACATAAGTAATTGTTAATTTTTAGAAAAAGAATGACATTTTTTTAAGAGAAACTCTTTAATTTTATAGTTTACGCTAAATGACATAATTTTATAAATAATATATCAAAAGTTCTTTTAAAATTTTCGAATTTAATCAAATATCATTATACAAAATGAAAACAACTAAGAGATAGTTACTCTTAGCTCTTATTTGATCTTGAATTTCGCTCATGTAAATGCAAAATGCTAAGGGACACTCGTGCGCAATTCTTAATTATCACATGCCATCCTTGTTGTTTCATTCATTAGAGGGCATTGACATGTAATAACGAATTGCACGAGTATCCCTTATACATAGGTTCATCTATCTCAAAAAAAATAGTAGAAGTAAAATTATCTTTCTTGTAGTTATTAAATTCTAAGTTATAAAGTTTTAGACATTTAAGACTGGCCATGGTAAACTTTTGGTGGAAGTTTATCGCAGCTTCTATAAAATCATATTTTTTTTAAAAATCAAATAAAATGACAAGACGGTAAGTTTCGAAAAACTGTGAAAATATCCTTGAATTTCCCCTAATGAAGAAATATTCAGCTTATGACTTGACTAAAGATGGGATATGATCGAAGTGATTGATTGAAAATACCGAAGGATACGCTATAATGACTATCAATGTCTAATATTGAAATTAGGCCATTTTTATTTGAAAGTACGTATGTCTTAGAGACAATTATTATTGAGGATAAATATACTTGAACATATTCGTATTAATAATAATATTAATATTTATGGCATTTGCAATATCTCTTGAGCTTACGTTGTCATTAATAGAGTGAGATATTGATGATAGAGCGTAACTCTAAAATAGCCTCGACTAATGATCATCGAGAATGGAATATCGATGATATGTTATAAGTCGACATGTGGTCTGCGTCACATTTTTAGAGAATGTAGTATGTCTCATCTGCTACTAGTAATGATTACTAGTGATTGACACATAGATACTTTTGAAAAGTATTGGTATACCCTGCTGATAAACTATCTGTTATACATGTCTAAAGTGTTATCAGTGTGTGGGAGATGAAGGTCCTTTGACTTGAGATCAATACGCACCTTGTTTACAGAGTAATGTATTTCGACTCTATCGTAAGCTTAAACTCCTTATAGGATAAGATACGACTTGTGTTGGTGCATTATAATGTAAATTAAGGTGGTAGTTGAGCCAAGAATATGATTCATTCCTCGATTGGATATTCGAGAGAAAACTCAACTTCGCAGTGATATTAGGTCGACTAAGTCATTGGCCAATGCAAGAGACATATTTAGAATATGGTCTAGTTGTCGACTAATATGGATGAGATAAAGTGATCAAGCCATTTGAATAGACACACGACAAATCCTAAGCTTGATCGACTGTGTCGCGAATGAAAGGAATTTATCATCTCATAAAGGTTATGTTTGCTGGATTCATGTAAACGTACTTCACATATTGAGTTCGTCATACGGCGCAGTCTAGGAGTTCCGTATGGACCTTAATTGGATTAGTGTCGATATGTGAAGGCCTATAGGGTCACACTATGTCGATTGTCTTTTCGGTCTAATGGTGTATTGAGAAAGTATTAAATATTCTATTTGAAATCAAGATATTTAAATTGAAAATAACTATGGAATAATTTATATTAGATGGAAATTATTTAATTAAATCAAAATTGGATTTTGGATTTAATGTGTTGAATATATATATATATTAAATGAAAACGGGAGGCATAATTTTACGTAGGGCGCCGCAGCGCCGACCCAGCAGTGGGCCCAGTCAGACGGCCCACTACATCTCGATTTTTGGGTCATGTTTGGAGCCCAACCCTAATCTGATAATTGACCTAATCCTCCCTATATAAACAGCACTAAACCCCATAAGTTAAACACTAATTGTCATAAACAATTCTAAACTTAGAGTCTAGGATAAAACTCTCTCAAACCTCTGTCGAGATTTTCTGGCTTTCTTGACAGAGGAATACACCATAGCATAGTGCTTGCAGTCGAAGGGACAATCGCGTGTAATCCCTAAGTAAAGACTCCAAATAATACAACTTGTAAGTGTTCATGTTTTATGTTACATATTTTTTATTGTCATATAACCATACCAGAAGAAATTGTTGGGGTAAGTAAGAACAAAATTTTAAACTTTCGTTGTGCCTTACTTATGTGTTTTGAACCCAACAAAATCCTACAGTGGTATCAGAGCCCAGGCTGGTTCAATGATTATATAACAATTGAATAAAATAATAATATGGGTTAAACATAAAATTGGATTAAAACAAGGCTTCTTGAAATCCTACATATCTTGACTGAATGTTAACCTTTTGATATAACCCTAAATTATCTCCTACGCTAACTCGAGGAAGTCATTCCGTACTAACTCAAACTACGCCAAAAGTGCAGATATCCGGCTCATTGCACGGTGCACGGTGAAGAACGAGTATGAATGGATGATGGTCGATATGTGCGTTATTGATAATAGTGGGTGAGGATAAAAGATCTGTGATTTGATCCCTAAATTGGATTTAGGGCTCAAACAATTTTAGAAAATCAACACAGAAACGTTTTGTCAAGACGTCGGCGTCGCGATGCTTCATAGGGTTTTCAGGGCGGCACCGCGGCTCCATGGTGGAGCATCACGACCCTAATGCTTCGTTTTAAAATTTTGGAATCACTGGACAGTAGGCGTCGCGGCGCTAATGCATTTATAGAAGCAGAAATGTTTCTGACTTTGCAGCGCCGCGACTCTATGGTGAAGCGTCGCGGCGCTAATACATTTGCAGAAGCCGAAAGGCTTCTGCCTCAGTGGCACCGCGACCCTAATGATTAGCGTCGCGGCCCCACCTGTCCAGAAACAAAAAATAAATAGTTTAGAATGTTTGACCCATGATTATTATTATACAGTATATTTGATAAATATATTATTTATGTGCTAAATAATTGTCATTTAAATTATTAGAATAACGTCGCAAATAACTGTCTGGGTAGGCGGCACCCAGTATGTGTTTAAACCGCTTATTATCATGCTTGGGTAGGCGGTACCCAATATATACTTAGTCATTTGCATGATAATTAAAATGTTTTATTGGACATAGCATGCTAGAATTGATCTTGGTTAAAACCCTAAATTAAAATGTTCCCTAAAATTTTAATGCAAGTCTCATTTAAAATGTACGCGACGTCCGTTATAATTGATTGTAGTGCAAAATCTTTTTCGATGAGATGAGTATTTATGCCACAACATTTGCTCTAAGTCTATGAGGACTCAGACTCTTTCATAGATGCATGTTAAATGTAGAAGTGAGTGATAAACCTTCATGAGTATTTACACCACAGTGTTTTCTCTATAATGCAAAATTCACTTAGATACATAATTGCAGTCGCATAATGGGGTTGACTTGTTAGGCTGTCTTGGAGCCACAGTGTTGGACAAGTCGAGGGACGCAAATCGATTGTTTAGAATATTCGGTCAAACATGAGTTACAAATTGTTTGTAATTGGTTTAGAGACCTACCAGGTTGTGCTGTTGAAATTATCAGCCACAACAAACGCGGAGATAGCATGAACTTGGATCATGACCCATTATGACCATATTTGATATAAGTCTGTATTCTTCCATGGGGTCGAAGAGTATGTTAAAATAGTGGGAGCTAATTAAACTAAATGACATGTTAATTAGTTAACGAATGTGTTCAATAGAAAATATATTAGAGTTTAATTTCAAGTCTATCTATTTCTTCAGTATATACAAAATGTCGAATTTGTCACTGAAAATGTTAGTCGAGACAAACAAGTTGACTGGATCAAATTACCCTGACTGGTTAAGAAATCTGCGATTGGTGTTAAGACTAGAAAAATTTGAGTATGTGTTAGACAAAGTGTTCCCCACAGTCCCTGCTGAGTATGTCATGTTTGACAAGGTGGCTTATCAGAAACATCTAGACGATGCTACCTCGGCGCAATGTGTAATGTTATCCTTCATGACCTTGGAGTTACAGAGGCAACATGAAAACATAGGCCGCAACGAAATACTAGAACACTTGAAGAGTCTCTATGATTCACAGTCTCAGACAATAAAGTATGAACTGTTGAGGGACCTTTTCATGTGTAAGCTGAACGATGGGGGTCAAGTGTCAGCACATGTTCTGAAGATGATTGGGTTAATAGAAATGTTGGCTTCGATTGGAACGAAGCTGCCTATAAATGTCTCTGTCAACCTGATCATGAATTCACTTCCTCGTTCATTTGAGAATTTCATTGTGAACTTCAATATGAATGGGATCAAGGCAAGTCTTCCAGAGCTTCACAACATGTTAAAGTCCTTTGAATCATCTACCTCTAAAGGTAAAGCCGTGCTCATGGTGGGCTCTTCTAGCAAGTTCAAACCCAATGGTAAGAACATGCAGAAGAAGAAGGGTAAGACAGTTGTTGCACCTATAGTTATGAAAGCTAGAGGAAGTGTTCAGAAGAAGGCAAATGTAGCTTCAGATATGTGCCTCAACTGCAAGAAGAAGGGGCACTGGAAGAAGGACTGCACAGCTCCAGGAGGAGGCAAAGCACTAGGTGCTCCTGGCTCTACTGGACAAAGTATGTTTGTCATTGAGATAAATATGTCTATAAATAACTCTCACTGCTAGGTATTGGATACCGCATGTGGCTCACACATTTGTAATAATGTGCAGGGTCCGATTGACAGCAGAAAGGTTGGACCTTGGGAGGTAGACCTACGCGTTGGAAATGGAGCACGAGTGGATGTTGAACGCGTGGGAACTTATAGACTAGATTTACCTTCAGGCTTTTGTTTAGAACTAAATAATTGTTATTTTGTTCCCTCATTGACAAGGAATATTATTTCTATCCCAGTGTTAGACATTGAGAGGTTTTCCTCATTTATTTCCAATGGCAGTTATGTACTGTCTTTTAATGGTTTTGTTTGTGGAAATGTTCCGCTTGTGGGTGGTTTGTATGTTCTAAACTGTAGTCGTGAAATTTTCAATGTGCAAATCAAACGAGTTAAGATAAGTAATCCAAGAAACCCCACCTACTTATGGCACTATAGACTTGGTCACATCGATGAATCAAGGATAGCAAGATTAAGAAAGTTAGACTACCTGGAACCATTTGACTTGGAGTCCTATGGTAACTGTGAATCTTGCTTGAGAGGAAAGATGACCAACAAGTCACTTTCTGGGAAAGGGGTGCGAGCGAAAGAGTTACTTGAGTTGGTCTATACTGATGTATGTGGGCTAATTTCAACTCAAGCTAAGGGAGGCTTCACTTACTTCATCACTTTTACAGATGATTTCACAAGGTTTGGGCATACGTATCTTATAAAACACAAGTCCGAAGCCTTTGAGAAATTCAAGGAGTATAAGTCAGAAGTAGAGAAGCAATTTGAAACAAGTATCAAGAACCTTCGATCAGATCGAGGAGGTGAATACTTAAGTAAAGAATTTTTGGATTACTTGAAGCTTCACGGAGTCCAATCACAATGGACACCTACTGGAACGCCACAAATGAAAGGTGTTGCTGAAAGGAGAAATCGAACCCTATTAGATATGGTTAGATCCATGATGAGTTTGTCAGCTCTACCAATATACCTTTGGGGCTATGCATTGCAAAGCTCAATTTATATTCTGAATAACCTATTTCCTTCTTTCCTTATGGTAATGGTACCAAGTCCCAAGTATCATTTGTATACAAAGCCTCAAACTCTTGTATCGTGATCATTTGCCATGCAGGGTTCATAGCTACTTCTTCATATGAGCATGATTCACTTTTATGTGAAATGGTCTTTACTAACTGCTGACTATCAAGACATAGAGTAGTAAAGGCTACATGGTGATGTTTGGTTGCAAATGAGTTGAGGGAATGGGATGAAGAATTGTTCTCAGCTGGTTTTAGATTGGGTAATTGGTAAGCATATTCTTTCAAGTAACGGGGAGTATGTAGTATCCTAGAGGTTCTTATAGGTGCAGGAGGATGGATAGAAGTATTTGAACTAGTACCAATAGAATCAAGGATTATAGGTGATTATTGGTTTGTAGGGTAAGGAGCATAAGAATGAGCATTAGTGCTATGATCATTAATAGGTGAAATGTGTTCTAGATTGCTAGGTATGATAGTTAATGTTTTTTCATTAGTTACAGAAGTATCAGTGACACCAGTGGTGACATTTTTATCCAGCAATTGACAATCATCAAAGATTTTATTTATCCTAGCAGTTAATTCATCACTAGAATTGTGAACAAGAAATTTTAGGACAGAGTTAAAACTGAAATCAATAGGAGCAATAACAAAAGGGAAAATTTCTTTATTGAAAAGAACATCTCTAGAAACATGAATTCTCTTAGTGGCCAAGTCTAGGACCTTGTAACTTTTTGTGTTAAAAGAATATCCACAAAAATGTGAGGAGTTGCTCTGGGCTCAAATTTGTCTTTATGAGTTTTCAAGGTTCTTGGAAAACGAAGGCATCCAAAAGCTTTGAGATGAGAATACGTAGGCTTTTTCTGGTATAGAAGCTCATAAGGTGATTGGTTATTTAACATTTTTGTAGGTAGTCTGTTTATGATGTAGGTTGCGGTGAGAACACACTCCCCCCAGTATCTCATTGGCAATTTTGATTGGTAGAGGAGTGCCCAAGCTATTTCTAGCAAGTACTTATGTTTTCTCTCCACTACACCATTTTGTTGAGGTAGGGGCAGGATCTTTGGTGTATGATGCCTTTCTCTTGAAAAAATATACTAGCTTCAAAACGGGTAAACTTTAAACCATTGTAAGATCTAATGGTCTTAAGTGTGGTTTGAAATTGATTTTCAATCAATGCTACAAAGGCTTTTAGGGTCTGTAGTGCATTACTTTTGCATCTGAGTAACTGAGTCCATGTGGATCTACTATAGTCATCAATTAGTGTAAAAAAAAATAGTTATATCCATCATGAGTTGAGATGTGATAGGGTCCCCATAGATCAATATGTAATATCTCAAACACTTTAGTAGTTGAATTGGTTCTTTCTGCAAAAGGCAATCTAGTTTTCTTTACCATAGGAAAAATGGTACAAGTGAAAGGTTGTTTAGTGGAGAACTTGATAGGTATGAAGGAGATATCCCTCATTTTCACAAAGAGTACATGTCCCAGCCTATTGTGCCATTAGTGTTCAACATTGTTTCTGTGAGATGTGGAAGATAGTGCAGAAGATAAAGACCAATTAATAATGGAACAATCTTCTTTATTACTTGTATGAGAGTATCTTACAAGATGAATAGAAGATGATGGAGACTGTTTATGAGAATCAACAACATAAGGACAATATGCATAATTGAAAGTGTTACCAACAGATGATGAGCAACAAGAGTGATATTTTGAGCAAAAGAAATATAAATCATTCCTTGCTCTACCAATATCCAGAGGGTTCTTCAGAGAAGGGCCTTGCATAAGACAAGACAAACTATCAAAACTAACAATATCTTTGAGTTGTAAAGCTAAACAGTTGACAGAAATCAAGTTGAATTTAAAACTAGACACAAACAAAACTTTGCATAACGTCAATGCTGGATTTAAGAAAGCATTCCCAATTTCAGTCATTTTTACTTTATAACCATTTGGTAAGGTCACCAAAAATGGATATGACATTGTTCTAACATTCCTAAGTTTGGTCTTGTTATATGTCATGTGGTATGATGCTCCTGAATCTATGATCCATGAATTAGCAGTTAATTCTGCACATTTACATGATAGTCCATTGAAAGAAATTATCTCTTGATTATTTTCATTAATTGAAAGACTATATATACAATTTACATATTTCTATAATAGGAAAATCCTATTCCGATTCTACTCCTAAAACCTTATTCTATTTGGAGATTAACTATACAATTATGGTAAGAGTACAAGACTAATTAAGGTACACTACAACTACACAAAACCGTGTACAATAAGGACAAAAACCGAGACTAGCCGAGACCAAATATACATAGGATATACACGTGCATAATGTGTATATCTTATGTATATTTGGTATATTTAACACACCCCGCAGTCATAGCGGGCGATCTTCGGATGCTGAGATTGTCTCGAAAATCTTCAAAAATGACCGAGGGAAGACCCTTTGTAAAGATGTCTGCAATTTGATACCTGAAATGGACATGGCAGACGCGTACTTGACCATGAGCAACCTTTTCGCGAACAAAGTGAATGTCCATCTCGATATGTTTAGTGCGCTGGTGCTGAACCGGATTACCCGAAAGATAGATGGCACTAACATTATCACAATAAACCAAGGTCGCTTTCTGAATAGGACAATGAAGCTCCAACAACAAATTACGTAACCAACATGATTCAGAGACCACATTAGCTACCCCTCGATACTCAGCCTCGGCACTGGAGCGGGACAAAGTCGACTGACGTTTCGCAGACCAGGAAACCAAGTTATTACCAAGAAACATACAATAGCCAGATGTAGATCGTGTGGTGTCCAGACAGCCACCCCAATCAGCATCAGTGTACGAGACAGGAGTCGACATCGATGACAAATATAAATACAAGCCATAGTCAACTGTCCCCTGGATGTACTGAATAATGCGTTTGAGCGCATTCATGTGCTCAACTCTGGGATCATGCATAAACAAACACACATGTTGTACGACATATGTAATATCCTGTCTCGTGAATGTAAGATACTGAAGGGCCCTGCAAGACTGCAATAGCGGGTCGGATCCTAGTATGGTGAGCCGATCGCAGCACCAAGCTTGAGTTTAGTATCAACTGGAGTGGAAATGGACTTACAGGATGACATCTCAGCCCTCTCAATGATCTCAGTGGCATACTTTCTTTGGGATAAGAACAATCCACCTGCATGACGAGTGACAGCAATCCCCAAAAAAAAACTTAATGGCCCCAAGTCTTTCATAGCAAACTCATAACTGAGCATTGTCATGATAGACTAACGTAATGCATCGGAAGAGTTACTCAAAATAATATCATCCACATATAAGAGTATATACGCCAAGGAAGAACCACGACGTATATACGCCAAAATATAAGACTAGCGTAATGCATAGAAGAGGTAGTCAAAATAATATCATCCAAAATAATATCATCCACATATCAAGTAATCGAGTGCAAAACAAGTAAATCGTAAATCAAAAAGAAATAATTTGTGAAGACTATATTAATTCACAACTGTGTTCGTCAATTTCAATTTCTAACATACGAACACTAAGAAATTTGGGGAAAACAGATAATGAATTGAAGTTTAAAAAAATGCGCAAAGACGAAAGAGAGTAAGGCTTTGACACCATAACAAAGTTCAGTGATCTAGGATGAAATTAATCGAACCTCCATTGCTAAGCATTGAAGCTGTTATGGAAGCAATGGTGAGAAATGCAAATCTAGAGAGAGAAATTGTGAAATGAAATCATTTGATTATCATCAAATGAGAAGAGAAAAGTGAGTGCTTGACATAGCACTACTCGTACATATCTAGTGCCAGCTAAGCTAACTAACTAACTCATTAACGCTAACTACAGAAATGCCATTGAGGCTAAAGACTAAGCTAATGACTAAGTTCTAAACTACAGCAACTACAACTAATGTTTATACAAATACAACAAATGCTTATACAAGTAAGATTATATCTCAACACCACCTTTGATATGGGATAAAAATAACACTACAATTTCGGGATAACTAATCTCGAAATTTTATTCCAGCCAAATGTGGGATAATAAACTCGTCCGAAATTTGATTCCGGAATTAATTATCCCTCGTACCAAACGAGCCTTAAGGGTCGTTAATTGGTTCGAAGACAGGATTAGTTATTCATGGATTAGTAATGACGGAATTAATTATCTTTGAATTATTAATACAGAGATTAATAATATCAAAATTATCTTACTGAAACTTTGTTTTGTGGTATTATTTTTGGGATAACAACCGAACATTTGATTAAACTTTAAATATATAAAGTGTGATTATGCAATTTAGACTTTGAAAAAGAAAAGGATTTTAAGTCTGAAAGGGCTGAGGGTTATTTTGTCATTTTATTATTTTATTTTTAATATTATTAAATATATATTGTTATTTCATACTCTATCACATAAAATCATTCATAGATTTACGTATAACTCATGCAGATACTATTTATACAAGGAAGACAAAAAAGCAAGCCAAATAATGTCTTGTTTAGTGTTGAAAATTACACTAGAGTTGTTATGCAACAATGTATTGCTTTCAAATTAATGTAGTGGTAGCAAATGATCGGGACAATATTTAGAGCCTTAGGAGTAAAACAATGAGAGAAATAATTACAGGGTTATGGTATTGCTAACAATCCTATTGCAGGTTCATATGAACAAACACAATAGTTTATAGAGTTTACTGATTAATAGGGTTAATATTACGCCTAAGAATTTTTCAAGTCTTTAATTGTCTATTCGTATTACTTTCACGTTTATATGTCTATGATCATAAACATTAACATGAATGTATTTAACACTCTTGTATATTAACCTAGTACGATAATCTAGGAATATGTCTAACCTATGTGCGGCTCCGCTCCCGATGCCCACGATTGAGAACTTGCCCTATTTAATCAATGGAATCTTAAATTCCCAGTTTCAGAGTGCAATTCAAGTTTCATAGATAGATTTCACTGTTCGTGAAGTAGTAAAACAATTACGCTCAGAATTAAATGAATAAACTCATACAATAAATCTCATAAACGTCAATTCACTCATACGTCAACATTCATGTAGCTATCATAAACTTAGAACTAAAAGGTTTAACTACTCATAATTCGAATGGTACAATAAAATTTCATGCATCATACAAGAATATAAATGATGAAATAAAGAAGAAAAAATAAATTTTGTGAAGAGTTGTTTCACGCCATAGCTCTGCTTCAAAATACGTTCAAGATGTGTTTTCCCATGAAAAAGGGATATTTATAGATCTGGGTACGCCTAGATTAATAAAATCCACATCTCGATCGGACAAGGAAAACAATGGGCATGTGCCACCTTACATGGCAAGGGTGGAGCAGAAGAGAACTGGAACTTCAGAGATAGGATTTTCTTGCGATTTCGGTCTAATTATTCGGTCTTCGTGTTGGACCACAAAGCGTGTATGCGGTTCGTAGAAGGTCTCATGTGCTTTGCAAGTTTGGAATTGTCTGGACTGAATTCTTGATTGCAGATCGCAGATGGTCATCACTTTTTGGTTCCTATTTCTTCTCCATCTATCCGATTATGCAGCTGAGTATCTCATTCTGTGACCCACGGTTTGGTTTTGCGGTCCTATATTGAATATTTTCTGGACTTTTTATTTTTTGGCATTTTTGTTCACTTTTATTATTTTTTGCCCATTTTTTATCTCTCAATTCAAAATTACAAAGAATAACATAAGAAACCTGTACTATTAATGCACTTAGGACATGAATAATCTATGAAATTGGCATAGAAGGTATCGTATTTTTCGGCACATCACCCGCAAATACTTATGATTAACAATTATCAGACATAACTAATACCAAATAATTAATCAATTATTTTTTTCCAAAGAATGATTTTTTATTATTAACTACTGCAAGAATGTAAACATAACAAACTAACGCTAACAATTTATCAAGGACGAGTATGTAAAGCTTAGGAGTAAAACAGTGAGATGAGTAATTCCAAGGTAACGATTACACTAATAATCCTGTTACCTATTCATCTGAAGTAACATAGTAATTTATCTAGTTTACTAATTTACATGGTTAATCTTATGAGTAATAATTTTTCGAATTCTTATTCGCATATTGGAGTTACTTTTACACCTATATGTCTATAGTAATCCTTATCTTGTGTAATTAAAGAGAACGAGACTGGAAAATCCGAACTAAGCCCGGGGAAGGGGATGCTAATTGATATGGAAGTCATGTTGGGAGATTTTGCTCTATGGTACTTTATAAAGCAGTACGGGAAGTATTTAACTATTACAAGTATTCGAAAGGATAAATAAAGATTTCAATAATTCAACTAGAAATCTGAAAATTACAATATAACAACAAAACCGAAATTACGATTTTGTTGAAAGACCGAAAAATGGAAAGCGGTTTATCTTTGAGTCGAGTGTAGCACTCTGTCCTTAAGACAATATTGCCCCGTATGTATCCTTTATACGTCCTGGACAATTTGTCTCCCAAGATAAAACAGCAATGGAACCCTTGAGCAAAGGAAACTCAAGAGCTACCGTGAAGAATATTGAGTAACGAAATGATGCTTGGAAGTTGTAGGAAGAAGATTTTTTTTTTCTGGTTGTGTATTTTCGTGCATATCAAGTGTGCTCAACAATGGTGTAAGGGGGTGTTTATATAGGTGAAGGAGGGGGATGAAAACTGCCTCCATAATAGCCAAATAATGGCCATTATGGAGGTAGTAAAGTCACCAACATAAATGGTGAAAGACCAACGGATTTGGCCATTATAGGAGGAGTAATTCAGCCAAAATAAATGGTGAATTGAGAGCTTGGACGTTTCGCTTTGTCGTCGAAATTCCAACTTTTCGAAAACTTCGGGGACCAAACTCGTACATCTTGAAACTTCGGGGACCAAACTCGTACATCTTGAAACTTCGGGACCAAACAAGTACATCCGAAAGAATTCGGTTCAAAGCGTACGTCGAAACTTCGGGATCAAAGCGTACTTCCGGCAAAGTTTTTCGGCCCAAAAAGATAATATCAGAAGGCCCACAGCCCACAGCCCACGGCCCGTGGCCCGTGGCCCGTGAACCCGTGAACCCGAGAACCCGAGAACCCGAGAACCCGGAACTCGGAACCGGAACCGGACCGGACGGGCGGGCGGCGGCGGCGCGCGTGTGGTCTTTCCTCGAACCGAAGCACATCTAGGTCCTCCCTCCTTTAAACACATGGGATACCCCTTGGGGTCCCAAACCCCAAACCAATTTCGAGTCTTATATACACAACAATTCTTTCTTCCTCTACCGATGTGGGAGAATTACACACAATACCACACTTTCCATGCTTCAAACACCTTACTTCGTGAACCAATATCTCTTTCATTTCTCAATGAAATTTGACGATTCTTGGCCCTACGGTTATCTACGTACTTAGTAGATCATGCATGTGTGAAGAACCGGATTCTCCAACATACGTTACACTAGTGTTTAAGCCGTTAAAGTTGGTCGGTCGCAACTCCCGCCAAAGGCAAATTTCCAACAATCCCCTCTTGAAAGAGATTTTGGCGCACTCACATGGTGTCTTTTCATTTCAAAGCAATATTTCGGCGGACCGATGTTGCATAAGGAGAGGTAGCCTCGGCTTTGAACCTTCCATAGTTGAATACCATCGGACTTACTTACCGCGCGGTGAACGTGATGTCTTGAACCGTCGGTGTTTAGTGTAAGCCAAGACAACGGTACCAACACAACAAATTCCCTTACTCTCTTCTTCGTAATGTTTTGTCCGTTTTGGCCATGGACAACGTCTTGGATTCTTAAGTGCGTTCAATTTGAGGCGGCCCGTCCTCGCACTTAAATAGGTGGTCTCCTACAAGGTATCCTGCTATACCCCACTTCACAAGTGTTAGGAACCATTAAAAGTTTCCCAAAGACCTAACCTCTGTTGTTGAGGATCATTACAGGTTTTGAAAACTTAACCTTTACCCATCTGCAGATAGCACTTAACGTCTATCGCGGGAACGGCTTTGGATTTGGTGTTTCTTTTCGAAATCACTATCCGAAGTGCTCATGCTTCCACCGAAGCGATCAAGCGAACCTTTACAACTTAGTTTTCCCATTGAACCAAATTACCGGGATCTCCAGTTCGTAAGGTTGGGTTTCCACTTTGTATTGGTCCGTATATTTTGGGTTTTAAGCCCATTCCCTAAACAGGCGAGAACACTTGATTTTCGGGTAGTCCCTTAGTTTGTAAACAAGGAAGTGACACCCGTGATGATCAACCGCCATACGGTCTTATGTCTCCGACAGATCCCGACAGATATGTCCAGACGCCGTCATCCGTGTCCTTCCTAAAGCCGACCGGCTAGCCACGGTGTAGAGCTGCGTCGAAGGCACGGGTTTCTCCCAATAAGGGACGTCCTCTAATGAGTCGTGAAGTTACTCAACTTCTTTCATGCTTTGTATAAAGCGATAAACTCCGATACCATCATGAATCGGTCGATGCAAGTTTGCTTAGAGGATTTTCCAAGAACCACCATACACATTTACTTGTGGCTTTGGTGTTCTTCGGATCCGATGTCCGGTTTGCATCTTTGTGTTCTCTCGAACCGCTGGACATCCAGAATACTATAATCCGTAGATAAGCGAATAATTCGAGATATCGTCATATCCGACTTAACGCCTTCTATTGATCATGTATTAAGATCATCGGTGAACCTTAGTTCAACCGATCTGTTTGTTGGACGATACCAAGTCGGTTGTAGTGTGTACAATACATTGAACTACACGTGACACGAGCATATCGCTCCTTGTCTATGGGTGCACCATGATTCCAATCGGTTCTATGATTCATATCCATTGGTGGCTTCAACGAGACCGTCAACTATCGACCGATCCGTTAGATGTCTTAGAAATCCAATTCCTAAGATGTCATCGTGATACTCATATCTTTCATATCGAGACTTTGTTTCAATATGATTTTCACTCTCGACCGTTGGTTTTCCAACTGTTGGCTTTCTAACTTCGAGCCAATGTTTCGTGGTCGATTCATTGTTTCGTTTTATACGAGACTTTCGGGACTAAAATGTAAACATTTCGGGGACCAAAATGAAAGTTCGGGAAGAAGCCCAACAGTTCAAAGCAAACCAATTCGATCCTCTTCTTCCAACTCTCCGGTTGGGAAGGTACATTTCAACACCCATGCCATGTAAGATTACAATGGCCCTGGATGTGAAGCTACTCACATGGGAGCACTTTTTACAACCCAAAGGTTCTTTTCCGGAGGAAGATTAACTATTACACACGTATGGTTCTATATATGGAATCTATTTCTCCCTTTAGCTTCTTTCCAAAGCGGCGCTTTTGGAGATAACAATTATTTGTTAATTGTCCATGGTTCGTTCTCAACCATACAAGCTAGAAGGACTGGAACAAGTCTTTGTCCCTTCTTTGCTCCCTCTTGGTTCAACATCTAGAATCCCTGAGTTCTGCAGATCTGGAATATTAAGTTTCGGATAGACAAAGCAACTTTCGAGTCATGAAGATACGGAACGTCTAGTTCCGGACAGTCGAGCCCTCGCGGGTTCTTGTTAACCTTGAGCAATTACTCCTTTTTCCTTTTCCAAGGAAAGTTATCTCCAAAGAATTCAGCATTCTTTGACGCCAAGAGGCGATCAACACTACTGTTATTTGCAGATCTAGTGGATATGCAATCTACAGCTTTAGGTACGAAACCACCTCACATCACAACATTTGTATGTGAGATCCTTTCCATGTCTCACACAGAGGGTTATCCTTACCCTTATGCGGAGTTCGTTGAGAATCACATTAGCGGTAAGGATCGCCTTGCCCCATATAATTTGGGCGTACGGGTTTGCGCTTGGCTAACACCGTTAGACTGAGGTGAGTAATGAGCAATCGTTTAATAAACGATGCTTCACATTCTCCCCCTCTATCACTATGAATTTCTCAATCCGTGGCTTAGTTGACTTTCAACTTCTGTTTTGTACGCTTCAACAACTTCATCTTTGCTTTTCAACAAAGGATTCCATACGTTGTACCATCATCAATGAAGATCACAACGTACTTGTCTCCCCCCTCTATTTTGTATAAACTTCAAATCACCCAAGTAGGTGTGACTAAGTTCTAGAGGAGCGGTGCTTCTTTCGCTATTCCCTTGACGGAATTTGGAAAGGTGATTTTGCCTCTTCGTCTACCTCACATTCATTTTGAGGGTTTATGTCGACAGTAGGCAACAATCTCAACATCGTTAGCTTTTGAATGACTTGCTATTTAACGTGTCTTAATCTATGATGTCATAGATGCACGGATTACAATATATCATTCATTTGGCTATAGACATATTGTACCACTCTTAGTTATTACGGACCTGTTGGACTAGTCTCAAATCAGATTTGACCAACAACGTCCTTTAACCAAGTTAGGAACATGTATCACCTCTTTTAGAGTGATCTCATTCCTTGAAGTCCTATTGAGGACAACCTCTCCAGCCCCTTCTACCTTAGAGGTGGCGTTGCTTCACATGAACAACCTCTTGCCCGTGGTTAGGGCGTAACCTTAGGATCATTTGTGATCTAGATACTCGGCCTACTCCGGTTGTTGCTTTGGCGGAGGACCGAGTGTCCAATTTCTTTCTTGCCTTTCTTTAGGCCTTCAGATCATTCAGGACCTGGAAACTCTGGCCCACCTTACTAGGTGTCCATTGCTTTTCCTATGAAATGAATTTTGGCCCCACTCCAGTCGTCCAGAGGCTTTATATGACTAAGTGTCCAATATCATCATATCAAAGGAATTTTGGCCCACTCCGGTCACCCGGAGGCTTTGTATGACTGAGTGTCCAATATCATCCTATCAAAGGAATTTTGGCCCACTCTAGTCGCCCGGAGGCTTTGTATGACTGAGTGTCCAATATCATCCTATCAAAGGAATTTTGGCCCACTCTAGTCGCCCGGAGGCTTTGTATGACCGAGTGTCCAATATCATCCTATGAAGGATCTTCTCGTCAAATAGTATGACGGAGCTCAACGTCTTTAGCTTTTAGTCTTCTTCCGTTATGATTGGTGCCCGAGATAATTCTTGGCGTTTACTTAAGAGTGGTAACGAGTTTTCGCACGATCGGTGGATCTTACTCCCTCGTATGTGCGAACATACTTTACACACTTTAGTAATTACACTTAAAAGAACGGATCTTCTTAAGTCGTTTACAAAATCCAATCTTTAAACGGAAAAGAAGATGAGATTAAACTTCGATTTGTTAAAGCATAAGGAATATAAATTATTTTCATATTCCTCCTTACTTTAATCCATTTTTAATCGACATCATTTAATCTTTATTCTTGACAAGTAAGAAAAATACTTATCATTTACTCTTTATTCTTGACAAGTAAGAAAAATACTTATCCCAATTTTTGGATTCGGCTCACTTCGGTCACTTCATCGACCGAGTGTCCATTTCCTTCTCACCATTATTCGGATCCTTTGTCCGGGACGAGATATAGGCCTTCGCTACAAGATAGAATAACATCTTCGGTCTTCTCCTCTTGTCCCGTTGACATCCTCGAGCTCTCGAGAGCGTTTGTTTCCACCAGTCTTGGTGGCGGTGACACCATGAACACGTTCATCATCATCACTCTCTTCTACCAGAAAACCATTTCCATATCCAGATTTGGTCACACAACTTTTGACCGACATCTTTCGAACACTAATAGTAATACTATACAGATATTGTCTTAAGTTGTTGGGAGATTTTGCTCTATGGTACTTTATAAAGCAGTACGGGAAGTATTTAACTATTACATGTATTCGAAAGGATAAATAAAGATTTCAATAATTCAACTAGAAATCTGAAAATTACAATATAACAACAAAGCTGAAATTACGATTTTGTTGAAAGACCGAAAAATGGAAAGCGGTTTATCTTTGAGTCGAGTGTAGCACTCTGTCCTTAAGACAATATTGCCCCGTATGTATCCTTTATACGTCCTGGACAATTTGTCTCCCAAGATAAAACAGCAATGGAACCCTTGAGCAAAGGAAACTCAAGAGCTACCGTGAAGAATATTGAGTAACGAAATGATGCTTGGAAGTTGTAGGAAGAAGATTTTTTTTTTTCTGGTTGTGTATTTTCGTGCATATCAAGTGTGCTCAACAATGGTGTAAGGGGGTGTTTATATAGGTGAAGGAGGGGGATGAAAACTGCCTCCATAATAGCCAAATAATGGCCATTATGGAGGTAGTAAAGTCACCAACATAAATGGTGAAAGACCAACGGATTTGGCCATTATAGGAGGAGTAATTCAGCCAAAATAAATGGGTGAATTGAGAGCTTGGACGTTTCGCTTTGATGTCGAAATTCCAACTTTTCGAAAACTTCGGGGACCAAACCGTACATCTTGAAACTTCGGGGACCAAACCGTACATCTTGAAACTTCGGGACCAAACAAGACATCCGAAAGAATTCTGGTTCAAAGCGTACGTCCGAAACTTCGGGATCAAAGCGTACTTCGTACTTTCGGCAAAGTTTTCTCGGCCCAAAAAGATAATATCGAAGGCCCACGGCCACCACCACACGGCCCACGCCCCGTGAACCCGAGAACCGGAACTCGGAACCGGACCGGACGGGCGGGCGGCGGCGGCGCGCGTGTGGTCTTTCCTCGAACCGAAGCACATCTAGGTCCTCCCTCCTTTAAACACATGGGATACCCCTTGGGGTCCCAAACCCCAAACCAATTTCGAGTCTTATATACACAACAATTCTTTCTTCCTCTACCGATGTGGGAGAATTACACACAATACCACACTTTCCATGCTTCAAACACCTTACTTCGTGAACCAATATCTCTTTCATTTCTCAATGAAATTTGACGATTCTTGGCCCTACGGTTATCTACGTACTTAGTAGATCATGCATGTGTGAAGAACCGGATTCTCCAACATACGTTACACTAGTGTTTAAGCCGTTAAAGTTGGTCGGTCGCAACTCCCGCCAAAGGCAAATTTCCAACAAGTCATTCCGCTCATCCCTCTTTTCTTTCGAGTGAAGATCATCATCTCTATTCGGGTACAATCATAGCTTCATTCATCGTTGAATCTTGGGATTACCATTAGCATTGAGGTCAATCACCAATGAACATTAACACATATGAATTTATATTTCCTATAATGAATCAACAAAGGCACTTCAGATATATGTCTATCCTTATGAATTCGCTCTCCGATGCCCAGAGTTAAGAACTTGCTCTATTTAGTTCTATTGCAATCTTGAATTCTCGTTTTGTGGTTCAATTCAATATTCATTGATAATATCTTACTATTCGCGAAGCAGTAAAACGAATAAGCTTAGGATTAAATAAGTAACAAATAAGATAATTCACATAAACATCAATTTAGATTCATACATCAACATTCATGTAGCTACTACCATAAAACTAGAACTAAGAAGTTTAGCTACTCAGGATTCGGGCAAGAAAATAAGAATTCGCAAATACTACAAGAAATAATGATAAAATAATGAAGAAAAGAAATAAACTCGATGAAGAATTGATCCACCCCTTTGCACTGCTCCAAAATACGTTCAAGATGTGCTTTTCCGTAAAAATGGGCTATTTATATAGTATGAGGACGTCCTAGGTCTTTTAAACTAATTCCAATTCAGATCTGGAAAGTTGTGAGGGCGGAATGACAGGCGCGGTGAGCTGAGTGGCACAACAATGTTGCCAAACTTCAGAATGTTGATTTGGGCGTTGTGGACACACACACATACCGGGCGCGGCACCAACGCATTGCGTCAGTGGAGCGCAAGGACAACTGAAGTTAAGAAGAAGAAACGGGTGTTACCATCGTGCGGCACCACTTGTCATCGCACGCACATGGGCAGTGCGACACCAATGCGTCGCTCTGGGTGGCGCCTGTGCTATGTATAACTTCTGTCACTCAATTCTAGCGCGATACCTGTGCGGCACCATGCCATGGCAAGATCGTCTGGGGTGTGCTGGCCACACGTCGTGGCTAGAAGTGGTGCGGCCTGCGTCTGCTGGCTACGCGTCGTGGTTAGAAGTGGCGCGGGCGTCTGCTGCTGTACATACTTGAATATTTTTTCCATACGTGACACTATGTTTTCTTCTCACGGCATGTCCCGAGAAGCTCCAATAGCCTCAAACTTACTTGCAACATCAAAACATACCAACATATCAAATACAATAAATTAAGATTAAAGACGCGATTAAAATACAAATAAATAGCTAGAAAATTATACATAAGATAGATATTTATGTCAAATATCACAACTCAAGGGGATGAATTCAAATTCACATTGAATTTGAACCAATATAAAAATAATGCATGTCGCCTTTACTTTGTGATTAATTGATTTACTTACTTTACTGTTTAGTTCTCTCCGGCTGCAGTTAGCTTTATTGACTTGAAAAGAATATAAATCAACTCCGTCCCCTCGTATTTCAAAGTATACCAATGGAAATCTTCATACCTAGTCAAGCAATTACTAATAGAATTATGTGTTATTTACCAATCAATGCCAATTTTGATAACAAACTCAAATTGATTGGTAGATATTGCTAACAAGCCTTTTGGCGATGAATCCTAATTTATTGGTAATCGATGGACAATCCAATTTACCAAATGGTTTGCTCTGGTAAATTGCAATTTTCTTTGTAGTGGTTTAAGAGGCAACAGTAGCACTATTTCTCAATTGATGAATTACGAACATATATATATCTTATAGATTGAGTAAATTACACTTTTACGGGTTACCATAGCGCTAAAATGTATAAACAAAAACGTTTAATAAATGACAAATGCATTCCATTATTGGATGGCTGGTAGATATAAAGCTTCTCTTTTCTTTTCTTAATGTAAAGCATAATTGGAGAAAAACGAGGAGTCCTCAATAACTTATCAACTGATGGAATCATGAACATTCTTTTAATGCCTAAAGACTACAGTTACTAATAATAATCGATCAAAAGGTTGCACGTGATATATCGACGCTCCATTGCAAGATTGGGTAGACGTTTGATCATGAAAATCAAATATTTTCCCCTTTATTTGAAATTTTGAAGTTGGAGTTGAAGATAGAATTGTGTTTGGTATATAATTTTTTGCAAAAAATATTTGATTGTTTGAATGTATTGAAAATGAAAAAAGTGAAAACAACTTTGTAGGTGTTTTCCAAATTTCAAATTTAATTTCAAGTTGTATTTGAAATTTTCATGACCAAACATTAATTTTCAAATAAAGTGAAGAAAAAAAATCAAAAAAAGTGAAACATTCTCATGGCCAAACGGGTCTTGATGAGACTCTTCACTCGCTATCCTTAATAAAATATTTGTCTAGGTCCACTTCATGTAATAATAATTAATTGGATATGGAGTTTAAGAAATAAAAAAAGTCTTTTAGAATTTTATGATCTAAAACAAGTCATAAAAAATAGTATATAATTATAAATTATTACTAAATATAAAATGATGTCATGAACGGAATAAAAAGGAAAAAGTATGGTCACATAAGTTGTAACTGATGAAGTAGTTACTAATATAGGAAAACAAATATGATCTTCCCTTAGGTGATCCATAATGCGTCTTAGTTATGCTCTCTAATACGGAGGTATCTTAGTATAATTAAATTTGCAATGACTCCTGATACAATCAATTCAATAAAGATATATTACTCTCATATTAAACAAATGTGCATATAAAAGTTTCATCATTATGATGAGTATTCCGCTCTAAATGATAATTTCTTCTTAACTTAGTACACGTATTAAGAATTAAACTGAAAGATTATATTTAGAGTACAGTACTAGTGAGCCAAAAACTAGTTTATGGAACATCTTGTATCATGTTCTCTAGTTTAGCTAGTCCTAAAATTATAATTAGAATTTTTTTCACTAACTACACTCTTTAACACTTTCTTTATATTCGAAAATAATGTTAATTTACCTTGGATTGGACCTATATTTACAATGTTATAAATAAGAAAATTTTAATCATATTTCAATCACAGAGCTAGCGGAGATATATGAAATTATATATACTCTTAATGAAGTAATGCAAACGCTTTCAAGGATGTGATCAAGAAATTAATGAACTGAATGGAAATTTTAAAAAACAGAAAATACTAAATGATTTCCTTGATTTGTATAAACCTCAATAACTTTCGGAGTCTTGTATGATAAGAAGGTATCACATAAATTTAAAGGTAAGTTCTATAAAGTGGTGGTAAGATCGACTATGTTGTATGGGTCGGGACGGATTGTTGGCCAGTCAAGAACTCTCATGTTCAAAAGATAAAGGTTGCGGAGATGAGGATGTTGAGGTGGATGTGTGGACATAATAGAAGAGATAAGATTAGGAATGAAGATAAATGGGACAAGGTGAGAGTAGCCTCCATGGTGGACAAGATGAGAGAGGGCTGAGATGGTTTGGGCACGTGAAGAGGAAAAATGTAGATGCTCAAGTAAATAGGTGGGGAGGTTGACAATGATGGGTGTGGGAGAGGTAGAGGTAGGCCACAAAAATATTTGGGGAGGTCATTAGATATGACATGGCGTATTGAGCTTACAGAGGACATGACATTAGCTACAAGAGTTTTGAGGTCGCGGATAAGATTGATGATCGTATCTGTACCTGCTTTCTTACCAATAGTATTTGCATTAATCTCGTAGTTTCTTGTTTTTCATTTTCTGATACTATCTGTGTTTCTTGTATTTCGGTTATCACATTATTTCGTTACTGTTAATGTTCTTTTTTCTTTACTCAAGCCGATGGTCTATGGAAAACAACATCTCTATCTCTATGAGATAGGGGCAAGATCTGCGTACACACTATACCCCAGACGCATCTGTAGGATTACAGTGAGTATGTTATTGTTGTTGTATATTTCTTTTTAGTATACTTTAAGAAAATATTATATTTTATATTTAGTAACTCTTTGACTCTAACATTGGTATATTTAAGACTCCAAAATTTATAAATATTTAAAACATTACATATTTCTTTAATTTAAAATCATAAAATTTTAAAATATTATATTTTCTTAAAATTATATATCGAGTTAACCTAAATCATATAAAATAAACGGGGAGGATTAGAATTATAAAACAGTATTCTTATAAAACAAAAGCAATGTAGAGAAAGAGTGTAAAAGAATTGTTTTACCGATGAGGGAATAAATTTGGCCCTAGCTAGGTAGGAAAACAAAAAGGGAAAAGAATGTTTGATTCACAAAGGGGAAGAGGAAAAGATGGTCAAAAAGGAAATAAATTCAATGGGGAGTTAGGGGACAGCCTATACTATAGTGTATAGGTGTAGCTCTTGGAGAGTCTCATAGTCAAGCCCACACTGACCAAAACCTCGCAAATCGATGCTGAAACCGTGACCTTTTTCAGTTTTTCTGTTTCCCCCTTTCTTTGAATCTTTTTTACTTCAGTCTTGTTCGTCTAAGTACTGCAACTTGAGTCTTGAAATAGGTCTCCCATTTTTTCTTTGTAACAATCCAACCCCACTTCTTTTTTATATATTTGTGTGTCATTATGAGATTTAAAATTTGATACTTCCTCTGTTTCAATTTATTTGTCTGATTTTAATTTGACATAAAAGTTTAAAAAGTTAATAAGATTTTTATATCTTGTGATTTTTCCGAATTTGAACTGGAAAAAAAAGATTTGTAGTCCTCTGCCTTACCACTCGGCCATGTCGCGTAAATGCTACAAATAAAAAATAGATGAAAAAATTTCCGGATTACTGAACTGAAAAATGCTAATTATTGTAGGAATGACTTTATCCCAGACAAATTGAGTCCAAGCTTGAATGCCCATTCGATTTCTTATAGATTCCCAATCAGCTTTGAGAATAAATGACTCACTACGATTCTTTTTCCATATCCCCCTGTCCTCCTGATGAGATGTGAATATACCAATATTCCTGATATCATAAACCACTATGTGAGGCAAAAATGCTTCGATATTGTTATGTGGGCCCGCTTAGCTCAGAGGTTAGAGCATCACATTTGTAATGCGATGGTCATCGGTTCGATTCCAATAGCCGGTTTTTCCCTATTATTTTTTTATTCCATTTTTAGATGATTGATAATGATCCTTTGAAATCAAAGAATATTAAAATAGCGCATTCCTCCTTTTTCAAAAGCTATCAATTTATTATAAGAACTTCCAATTATGTCATGAAAGGATTATATATATATAATAGAAGGAGTTCCGTCAGTTTCTATTTCTACATCTCTTTCTTCCTCACTTTCCACCATTTCTTCTGTTTTTGAGGCTTCTTTCAATTTCTTAGTAAGAATGGGTGAGGGTATTCTGCCTAAATAGTAGACACGGGTAATAAATAAGAGAATACTAAAGATCCGAGCCATAGAATTTCTCAATTCTAACACAATGTACTTATTCGGTCTAATAGAATGATTTTACCGTATCCAGACTAATACCAATCCAAGCCGTTTCATGAATAAAATGTGACCAATTAACTTAAATTAAAGATATGTACTAAAATATACCAAAATACTTTTTAATATTATGATTTTAAATATATCATGTGAAAAAGTTAAAATTAAGGAATTTCAAAAAAAAAAAAAAGACATTCTTTAATTAAACAAAATTAAAAGGAAAATGAAAATTGAAATGAAGTATACTGTTAATGCATATTATGTTTTTGAATTTATTGGCATGTTCAAATTTGAACCCAAGGAGCTCGAGAGTGTTTCGACACCACTGAAACCTCATTTGGAATAACGACTTTTTTGGTACTAGTTCCTTCTTCGCGATTGCAAGGCCACCAATTGCTACCGCAAAACATCGGTGGGGTGTGCATAACAAACGTGAGCAGGATAGTCGCGATTGTAAAGGCTATTCCAATTAACACTTTTTTGCAACCGCGAATTGGGAGTCGCGACCGCATAGTGTGATCAGCTTGGGCTCCGCAAAAGTGGGAATGGGCCTCGTGATTGCGAAGGACCTATAACTTAGTTCGAATTCAAACAAGATATTTAAGGCTAAACTTGGGTTTTGGGGAGCTAAGCTCTCGGATTTGGATCAAGTAAATGTAAAGTATCGACCGCAAATTCAAGGTAATGATCCCTTGTACTAATTATGCGTTAATTTCATTCATTTTGAACTTAAATTGGGGATTCTAGCTTAAGTTTAGAAATAGAAAATTGTCGATTTAACTCGGTAAATGCTATCAAAAGATGATTTTGATTATTATATTGAATTCCTTAGATTATGGGTAACGCGTCCATGTGATCAATTTCAGACCGTTGATTTGAGGGGCGAGTGTGAATTGATAAAGAATTACCTTGATCCCGAGACATCCAAAAAATTATGGGATTGCTTTTCCTAGATTAATTTTTAAAAGTATGTATGTCCTAGAGACAATCATTATTAGGGACAAATGTATTTGAACACATTCGTATTATTAATAAGATTAATATTTATGAGATTTGCAATTATTGAATTATTATTTGATTGTTTGTAATTATTCATTAATGTGCATCCCTTGAGCTTACGTTGTCATTAATAGAGTGAGATATTGATGATAGAGCGTAACTCTTAATGATCATCGAGAATGGGATATCGATGATATGTTATAACGACATGTGATCTGCGTCACATTCTTAGAGAATGTAGTATGTCTCACCTGCTACTAGTAATGGTTACTAGTGATGGACACATGAATACTTTTGGAAAGTATTGGTATACCCTGCTGATAAACTATTTGTTATACATGTCTAAAGTGTTATCATCGTGTGGGAGATGAAGGTCCTTTGACTTGAGGTCAATACACACCTTGTTTACAGAGTAATGTACTTTGACCCTGTCCTAAGCTTAAACTCCTTATAGGATAAGATACGGCTTGTGTTTGGTGCATTATAATGTAAATTAAGGTGGTAGTTGAGCCAATAATAGATTCATTCCTCGATTGGATATTCGAGAGAACACTCAACTTCTCAGTGATATTAGGTCGACCATGTCATTGGCCAATGCAAGAGAAATATTTAGAATATGGTCTAGTTGTTGACTAATATAGATGAGATAAAGTGATCAAGCCATTTGGATAGACACATGGCAAATCCTAAGCTTGATCGAGTGTGTCGCGAATGAAAGGAATTTATCATCTCGCATAAAGGTTATGTTTGGTGGATTCATGTAAACGTACTTCATATATTGAGTTCGCTATACGGTGCAGTTTAGGAGTTCTGTATGGACCTTAATTGGATTAGTGTCGATATATGAAGGCCTATAGGGTCACACTATGTCGATTGTCTCTTCGATCTAAAGGTGTATTGAGAAAGTATTAAATATTCGATTTGGAATAGAGATATTTAAATTAATAATAACTATGGGATAATTTCTATTAGATGAAAATTATTTAATTAAATCAAAATTGATTTTGGATTTAATGTGCTGAATATATATATATTAAATGAAAACGGAAACGGAATTTCACGTAAGGCACCGCGGCGCCTGCTAGGCAGCGCCGCGACGCCAACCCGACAGTGGGCCCAATCAGACTGGCCCACTGCACCTCGGTTTTTGGGCCAGGCTTGGAGCCCAACCCTAATCTAATTTGTGACCTAATTTTAACTATAAATACAGCACAACCTCATTGTTATTAAACATACCAAGAACACCAATTCTCATAAACAATTCTAGACTTAGAGTTTAGGATAAAACTCTCTCAAACCTCTGCCAAGATTTCCTGGCTTTCTTGATGGAGTAATACACCTTAACATTGTGCTTGTAGTCGAAGGGATAGTCGTGTGTACTCCCTAAGTAAAGACTCTAGATAATACAACCTGTAAGTGTTCTAGTTTTATGTTACAGGTTTTGATTGTCATATAACCATATCATAAGAAATTGTTGGGGTAAGTAGAACAAAATTTTAAACTTACGCTGTGCCTACTTATATGTTTTGAACCCAACAAAACCCTACAATTTTGACCCATTATTGATGAATTTGAGTAGATTGAGGTTGTCGGAGTTCAATTAAGGTGTTTTTGGTTTCAAGTAAGGTTTGACTATTAGACTCCAAACAAGTGAGACTTTAACTCTTAATTAGTTTGCTTGCTTTTTCATAAAAGCATGTTATATGTGTTGTGTAGCGCTTAAACCATCTAGTTTATGTGAGTAAGATAAGCATGAATTAGGTTGAGTAGTTTGAAGTATCTAAAGTGACTGTGAGGGTCTCCGGCATGTATTTACATCATTTGATAGCTTCAGCATTTTCCGTCATGACTTATTATGATATATTATTTAGTTGTTAGAATGCATTATTGTTCAGATGACTTTCAGTTGATCATTGTGCTACTTGTAATATCTGTTAGCTGATTAACATACTTTATCATGATGTTAATGGGTTGAGTTTGAGTGACATCCTCATGGTATCGCTATGAAGTTGAGCTTGGATGAGAATACCCATAGCACCATATGGGATTGAGCTTGGGTGAGTATACTCATGGCACCAAAATCGGGTTGAGCTGGGTCAATGTACCCTTGTCCATGTAGATAGGTTTGAGTGTTATGTCTCATGGCACTACCTCAGCTTAACAGTCATATATATCACGTCTTACTTTCTCTATTTGTATTCATGATAACAGTTTAGTTCTTTACTTGTATACTATTCTTGTATTTGTATTGTTTTGTTTATGTATGTATACATATACAACAATATTTAAAGATTTTCCCTCAGGGGTAGGGTGGGAGGTGATCCACCATTCGATCATGGCAACAACTTTTTCTTTTAGAAGTCTTAAACACTTTTCTATTTAGTCTCACACTTTATATTCAGAATTAGTAACTTCATGACTTGTTCTATTTGAGATTGTATGGGCAGATTCTATTTTCACATTCTATTCTTCCACACTTATATTTATTGAGACTGTTCTACTAATAGTATTTCTATATTCATCATTACTCATTACATCATTAGATATTCTTTCGCGGCCTAAATGCTAGATTTGAGTCGTAATACTCTTCTCCCTTAATCAAAAATTAATATTGGTTACTGCATCAGAACATTTTTCTATGAACCAATAGTTGGCTCAAATGCGTCAAACGGGGTCATTTTACTTTACATTTTAGTTAAAGTTGATATTATAATGCATGAATTATATATTTTAAAAATAATACATAATAAATAATAATAAAAGGGATCATCAAGGCTTGCTCGATCTCCTTCTTCCCCATTTACATTCTTATGACGATCCTTGTGGTGGACGGCGAAGGCTGATGCAATGTACTTTTATCGGGTTCAAGTTAAATTATATCTTCTATGTGAGAATAGATATAATTATGAAAAATTAATAATATTTAATTAAATGTAAAATTGATTTAATAAATTAAAAAAGCACAATGGATGCGGTAAAAATATAAAGATTGAACTGATCCATTTAAATTGTGAATCCGTCTCTAGTGAAGAAAGAGGAGGAGCGGGGGGAGGTAAATGGAAAGGAATGCAAAAGAGCCTTTCATACTCATGTATAGTAACGTCGCAGGAACGATTCAATAAAATTCGTGACTTAAAGCCAAATTTTAATAATTTTAATCGACATATCTAAATTATAATAAATACTAAAAGATAATGTTATGTAAGTATGTAACAAAGATATTTAAAAAATTCAATTTTAAAAAAGAAGATAATTGATAGTTATAATAACAAACACGATTCTAGAAGTTGATAACCAAAATATTTGAATAAAACTTTACTCCTTTAATTTGCTTGCTGCAATGTTTGAAACTCTGAGCAATAATGAAGAAAAATATGCATTTAATTTATTCAATACCCTTCAGCCCATGTTCAGGAGAGATTAAATAATTTTGTAGAATGAAGAAAACAAAGAAAAATATAAGTTTTATTATGAGAAATAAAAAAAGGCCAAATGCATAAGCAATCCCTTAAATTTGTTGAATACTTTTATTTTGACAGTGAGTACGACTTATACCCATTAAACACCTGAGCTCGAATCAAACTATGTCTATTAAAAGTTTAAAACACAATTTCCTGAGGTGACATAACGTGTCAATGATCATGTTTTCCTTTTAAAATTTGCTTTCTCTTTCTTTTTCCCTCTAATCTCTTACTGTCTTTTTTTTGTCTGTAGGGAACAATGGAGGTCGACGCAGAATACCTTCCAAGATTGACTTCGTGTAAAAACATGAAAGAATTTTAGAACATGAAAGAAGGAACATAGAGCCATATTTTTCACCTTTAGCTTATACAATAAACTGGTGATTGCAGGGATAAATTGAGAAAGCACTAAAGCAATCATGAACATACAAGGAGAATTGGATTTTGTACAACAAAAAACTGCAAAACCTTAAAATAGAATTAAAAAGCCCAGCTTAAAAAAGAGATGACATATCCAAAAAAATACCTTTGTAAAGGATTTTGACAGAGAGAAACGGGGAGCAGATTTTGTGTGTTAGCAATAAACGAGAAATACACAAATAAAATAGGACATTATGAGCAAAGAGAGAGAAATGACACATTTGTGTGTGCGTGTGTAGAATATAGTGACTATGTATGTATTTATATACTAGATGGAGCATGGCCCGTGCTCAAATCAAAGTATCATAATATTCAGAAAATTGGTGCAACATATAAGAGACTCAACTTAGATATTACTGAGAAAGTTGTGTGATGTAATTCTAATGAAGAAGCTGATAATGGATATATATGAGAAAGCAAAAGCATCTACTTCGTGCAATACACAAATTTCAACAGTACATATTTAAGTAGTAATTCCCTTTACCGCACTTAATTCTCCTGCTTAAAGAACTATTTCTAAGAAATTTGAGAGAACCATGTTCTTCAAGTTACAGAGGGCGGAGCTCTTTAAAATTCACTGCCGATCACACCGGGTTATTCATCACATAATTCCGCTGGAAAAAGGCAAGGAGAAGGTGCCAAAAACCGACGATGAAAAAAAATTATGGCTAACCCTCGATGTGACGGTTCTTCAGTGGATTTATGCCACTATTTCAAGTGATTTGTTGCATACTATTATTGAACCCGACTCCACGGCAATGGAGGCTTGGGATCACTTACGGGATATATTCCAAGACAATAAAAATTCCCGGGCCGTCACTCTTGAGCAAGAATTCTCCACCACTGACATGACAGATTTTCCCAATGCATCTGCTTTTGTCGGACCAACTCAAGAACGTTGGGGCGCTGGTAACTAACAATCGGTTGGTTTTACAATTGGTTGACGGCCTCACCGACGCATATAGTGGAGTGGGTACGCTGCCAAAGCAATCCTCTTCCGTCGTTTTACCAAGCCTGCTCTATGCTCATCCTAGAAAAAACGGGCTTTGCCAAAAAGACAGCCACCGTGTCAAATTTCGCCATGGTTGCCGCTCCGTCTGATGATAATTCTTCCCAATTTAAAAATTTGCCGCCAAACCGTGGCCAAAAGGGACGAAATAGCAGTAATGGAGGTAAAAACTGCGGTGGTGGCAAGGGTGGCGTCTATCCTTCCTCTTGAATAGCTAGGCAAACTACATCGGAGCTATTGGCCCTCGATGGCTATCCTTCCTCACGAATAGCTAGGCAAACCACACCGAGACTATTGGCCCTCCATGACTATCCTTCTTCCTGAATAGCTAGGAAAACCACACTAGGATTTATAGTGACTACCCTTCCTCCCGAGTAGCTAGACCAAACACAAACAATAGAATCATGGAAAAATAACTGAATCACAATCATAGTATAGTATAGAAGCCGAATCACTCATTATGAATTATTTTCATCATCCCGTTATTAGGGGTACGTCAAATCATTTATGGATTTAGAAACCAAGTTCAAGTCACTAAATGAGTTTCAAATTCAACACAATCCATTCATAGAGAAAAACACATGAAATATCTAAGCTTTTTGAAATCAAGTTTAAGCATCCTTTATGGGGTAATCCATGTTCCAATATTAAAGCTTTATATTTCAATTCCAATCATCCTTGAATAAGGAAAAATCATGTGTACATATATATGATATAATACATATAAAGGTTTAATGCGGGTTTGTTCCTCATGCACACAAAGCTTGCCAAAGAATCACTTTAAACATTTGAAAGGTATGTTCGAAAAAGAGACATACAAATCATCTTTATAGTAAAAAAAAAAAAGACATACCTCAACTCCCGCTAAAATATATCAAACGGAATTTCCGAGATTCAACAATCACTCGACAATGATTATTTATGATAAAGATTAGAACTTTGTTCAATTCTAAGGCTTTCCTCCCTAATTGGAAAACTAGGGGGTTTTCAAGCCCAAAAATGTGTTCTTGAACCTCGTATGAATCATTCGTAGATTCTAATACTGTAATATACGTTATACTAGACTAAAAATCTTCAATAATATTAGGAAAACCAGAGGTCTTACCTTTTAGATGAAATCACACACACCTCTTCTTCTCCTTCCTTAAGTTTTCAAGAATCTAAGGTTTGGAAAGATGAATTAGCGTTAATTTGATGATAGATTGATGTATTAATGACAATAATTGATCAAGAACTTAGCTTAGATATTTTGGGGAAGCCTTAGGGTTGTTTTCTCTCAAACAGTCGCCCAAAACGAAGTAGGGAAGGGTTTTGACGAGTTAGAAGCTTATATAGTTCGGAACTAGAAAAGAGGGTCGTGCTATGGATGTGCATTGTGCGTCCATCGCACGTCAGTGCCCGTGCCATGACTGCGCGTCGCGGGCTCATCTCATGCGACTGCAGATAATCAGAGATATGTATTTTATGCACTACACGTGCGACGTGCGGGTGTCGCGATGGCTGACAACGTTTAGTAAAATGATCTTAAATCCTAGCACAAAGCTCCATTTGAGCTTCACTATATATGGTTGGAAAGGTATTTCAAATATCTAAAACTTTCATGTTTTGATATTTCTCAAATTCCCAATGAATCTTCTCGTATTCTAGTTGGAAGTCATAACTACCTTAGACTTAGATGAATTTAAGAATTCTTATGCACCTCACTATTTGGCTTGATTTCAAAATGACTATTTTCATCCAAATTCACCTTGATAGAACTTCTTACCACTAAAATGTCACATTAATACTCATTTAACACATTCACACCTAATCCAGATTTACGGGGTGTTACAACCTACAGTTCTATGGACGAGTCTCATCGTAGGCAACATAATCTCAAGTAATGGCATGACTCTGGAATATATTCCTTCTGCTATTATTGATGGGCAAATTTTGGTATAACTAGAAAGTGACGAGGTGGATCAGGAATTAGAAAAGTGGAAGATGCTCTTATCATCTATGTATTGGGGGAACCCCTGGGTATAATGCAATGAGGAGATTTATTGCTGTAAATTGGTCAAGTGTCACAATGGAAGAAGCTTTATTTCATGAGGACGGGTACTATATTGCTAGATTTCAAAATGTAGAAGACATGAGGCAATTCTGGTTGCTCGTCCTTACATTGTCAATAATAGGCCTATGATTCTCAAACCACGGTCCCCAGATTTTGACATTAGTAATGAATTCTTATCTAAAATACCTATTTGGGTCACATTTCCCAAACTTCCTATGAGTGTTGGAGCCACAAGACTTTAACCAAGATTACTAGTGCTATTGGAACTCCCTTGTGTGCTGATGAGTGTAACCACTAAGAAAATAAGGATCTCTTATACTCGGATGCTTGTCGAAGTTAATATCACCAATGCACTCCCTACTATGATTAGAGTTGCAAACGCTCAAGGAAATCAGTTCTCCCTAACTGTTTCCTATGATTGGAAACCTGAGTTTTGCCAGAAATGTATGAAAATTGGTCATGTTTTCCTAGAAGAGGTGGTCCAGAATGAAGAGTTTCAAGCTCCAAGAAGGAGGAGGAGGCATAGAAGGATTGAACAGGTATGGCAAGTAAGAGAACAAGCTAACCTGAGGGCAGTACCATACCCAGGAATAACTACAGCTCAGGCTTCTATTGGGAAAGTGCAAGAGGAGAAAACAACTTCTGCACCACCTCAGAGGCAAGAGCAAAGTAGGTACTCAAGCTACCTCTACTGACCAAGAAGAAGCTAGAGTACAAGTAATGACCCCTCCATTGTCCCAAGTTGCTAGCATATGTGTGTCTGCCTTACAACAAACCCCAATGACTACTCTTAATATGAACAAGGAAAGAATATTGCTCAAAGCCCTTTACTGGACCCTGATGAGTTTCCAGTTTTGGGATCAGTTCCTTTCAAGCATAAAATAGGGTATTACATATTGGAGAGCATGTGTTAAGTAGACCAATAACCCTTGAGCAAAAGGGATCTCTAACTCAATCCCAACGACTTGGCTGGTGTGGGATGTAAGGGGAGGGTGAATAAGATATATAAACAAAAGGAACTGAGGAATTATTTAAAAACTAAACATATCAAGCTAGCTGGACTGGTAGAAACTAAAGTAAAGGAGCATAAGGCTAAGTAGATTGCCAAGAACATAGCACTTATATGAGAGATGTAGAATAATCACCAGTATGCTACAAATGGTAGGATTTGGATGTTGTGGGATACTCAAACTTATATAGTGGATGTTATTCAAAGAGATACCCAATTCCTACATTATTTGGTCAAGAGCAGGCTTGACACATTAGAATGTGAGATGACTGTGGTCTATGGGTACAATACTATTGAGCAAACGAGAGCTTTGTGGGAGGCTATGGCACTAGACAATGGTTAATATGGGGAGACTTTAATGCAATGCTACATCATGGAGATAGACTATTTGGTACTACTGTCACCTATGTTGAGGTTAAAGATTTCTCAGAATATATTCAGAACTCTCTATTAACTGAAGTATCTTAGAAAGGGGAATACTACACCTGATCCAATAAGCAAACTGGTGATGACAGGGTACATAGCTGGCCGGATAGGGCCTTTAAAAATGCAGATTGGATGATAGCATGGGGACATGTTCCTGTTGTGTAGGATATGCCTCATATATATGACCGTGCCTCAATGCTGCTAGAGCCCAAACATGTTGTATAGAAGGGCAAACCCCCATTCAAGTTCTTCAATAACTGGACTAAGCATCATCACTACCAATCCATTGTGGAAAGAGTCTAGCACAAGAAACTTGCACCATCCAAAATGAGGAATCTATGGGAGAAACTAAAAGCACTTAAGAGGGCCTCTTAAGGAGATGAATATGGCAGAATTCAAAGGCATTGAGGTGTAGAATATTTCAAGCTAGGATAGAGCTTGATGGAATCCAAAGGGAAATGCAAAATTATTATTCAGATGCACTTATGATAAAGGAAAAGGAACTATTACAGAATTTAAAGAGATGGTACCTCATAGAGGAAAGTGTTATGCATCTGAAGTCAAGAATTACCTAGTTAAAACTTGGAGATGCAAATACCAAGTATTTCTCAGCAGTGGTTAAGGAGAAGACTCAGAGAAAGAACATAACGAAGTTGTACTCTTAACACTGGGCAGAAACTTACCACACCTGAGCCGATAAAGGAGAAAGTTGTCACCTTCTATAAAAGTCTGATAGGGACATCTGCACAGGTTCTACCAGCAATTAATAGGGTTACTGTAAGGTCTGATGAACAACAGGTGCAACTAGTAGCTGCAGTCACAAAAGAGGAAATTTATGAGAGTTTGTTTTCATTAGCAATGATAAAGCTCCGGGGTAAATGGATTTAATGCCACTTTTTTCAAGAAGTCATTGCACACAATTGGTGATGATATGTGTGAGGATGTCATTGAATTCTTTCACACATGAAAGCTATGCAGTCTCATCAACTACTCTATAATCACACTAGTTCCCAAAACAGCTCACCCAACCACTGGAAGAATTCAGGCCCATTGCTTGTTGTACAGTACTTTACAAACTCATATCTAAGGTCTTGACCAATAGATTGCAAGGACTGATAACAGATTTGATTAGTGCAACCTAAGCAGGCTTTGTTCCTGAGAGGAGAATTGCTGATAATGTAAACGTGTAAAGAATTAGAATACCCTACCCATAATTAGAATATTTCCATATATTGTGTAAATATAATTATGGTAAAACTAGGATTCCTCTTTTGTATAGGCTTAGGATTCCTATTGTATAAGGGATGAATATTGTACTCTATATATACCTTGATATTAATGAAAGACTCCCCAAGGGAGATTAATATCATCTTACATGGTATCAAGAGCCAAATAAACAAAACCCTAAAAACCTTTCTCTTCCACAGCCGCCGGCTGCCTCTCCTACGCCGCAGCCCTCCCGGATTTTCTTCTTGTTTTTCGGGTTTTGTTCTTCCTTTCTTTTCTTCTCTTCTCTAAATGGCTATCCCTGATTCTTCCACACTTTCTGACGCCTCTACCTCCACAAATCCCACCACAAAGTCATCACCCCCGTTTCATCCCGCCCTTACTGTTTCCAACATCAAGAACCATATTCCCATTATTCTTGATTAAGAAAACAACCAGTATTCTCCCTGGGTTGAACTTTTTCGCAATCATGCATGTCTCTATAACGTGATTGACCATATTGATGACACTATTCCGCGCCCTACGGAGGTTGATGATTCTATCTGGCATCGTCTCGACGCCGGCGTCAAACAATGGATATATGGTAGTATCTCTCAGGATTTGCTCCTTACTATCATGAAATCTGACTCCACAACCCTTGACTTGTGGAATCGTTTGGAGGAAATTTTTCAGGACAACAAGCACACTCGTGCCGTGTATTTGGAAGAACAGTTCAACAAAACACGTCTTGAAAACTTCTCCAATGTCTCCGAGTATCGCAAGCGACTTAAACTTCTAGCGGATCAACTCTCCAACATCGGCACGCCCGTCGCTGACGATAAAATGGTGCTACAAATGATTTCTGGCCTTACTAAGGGCGAATATGATACTTTGGCCACCATTATTCAATAGACAGATCCGCTACCGAGTTTTAACAAAGCTCGCTCACAATTGTTGCTCGAAGAAACCCGTCGTGCTAAGCAGGATGAGCACGCCCAACAGGTGTTAGCTGTCGACACGCAACCCCAAGATCAGACGCCACCGGACAACTCCCAACGGCGGCGGGCCGCGGCGGCAAGGGTGGAAAAGGCCGCGGCGGTAGAGGAGGCCGTGGTCGTGGCAAGGGTCGCGGTCAATAGAACCAACAGCAGCAACAGCAACAGAGATCACAGAACAACTGGGCCGCGGCTCCTCAATAGTTCGTCTACAGCGCCGTGGCGCCCCAGTACAGAGCCGTGGCACCCCGGGTTCGAGCCGCGGCGCCAAGTCCATTCCGCACCGGCAGACCATACAATCCGTATTCTTACCCCGGTTTGTTAGGCCCCGCTCCACCCCCACGGCAGGCCCACTTCATGCAAGGTCGGGTCCCGCAGCCCCTCCTCCGCATGACACCCACCGAGTTGGGTCGGGCGTTCAAAGACCCTCTCTATGCAAATGTACGACAATACTTGGTACATGGACTCAGGCGCCACATCTCACGTCACCCAGTCTGCAGGTACTATTCCTAAATTGTTTCGGTTAAAGCATCCTCAATATGTTACAATTGGTAGTGAACAACGCATTCCAGTTAAGGGTTATGGTACCTCATACACACAACCTCCTCATCCACCTTTCTCCCTCAAAAACACCCTATATGCCCCACACATGATTAAGAACCTCATATATGTCCGCCAATTTACTCGTAATAATTCTGTCTCCGTGGATTTCGACCCTTTTGGTTTTACTGTGAAGGATCTTCATACGGGGACACCTCTTACGAGATACAATAGCACGGGGGATCTCTATCCATTCACTTCCACCTCCGCTGCCAGATCTTGCTCTCCCGTCACTCTAGCGGATGTTTCTTCTTTAACTTGGCATAATAGGCTTGGTCATCCAGGAGCCCCAGTTTTTAATTTTCTTAGAGGCAACAACTTCATTGCTTGTAATGGGAAACTTGCCCAAAATTGTGTTTCTTGCTCTTTAGGCAAACATATTCGTCTTCCGTTTAAATCATCTACTAGTGTTACATTTGCTCCTTTTGATATCATACATGCCGATTTATGGACATCTCCTATCTCTAGTTCTCTCGGTCATAAATACTATCTTGTGTTGCTTGATGATTTTTCACACTACATTTGGTTATACCCTCTTAAATTTAAATCGGAAGTGTTTGTCAAATTTCTTGAGTTTCGCAAGTTCATTCAAACACAATTTGGAAAAGGCATAAAATCATTTCAGTGCGATAATGGTCGTGAATTCAATAACTCTATGTTTCACCGCTTTTGTACCAATAATGGCATGGTCTTTCGCTTCTCCTGCCCTCACACCTCACCACAAAACGGTAAAGCTGAAAGAATCATCCGCACCATTAACAATATGATTCGCACTCTATTGATTCATGCCTCCCTCCCTACACCCTTCTGGGTCTATGCTGCTAAAATGTCAGAATACACTCTAAATATTCTCCATACTAGCACTCTTCACAATATGACCCCTACCGAAATCCTCTACCATAGAATCCCCTCTTATGATCATCTACGGATTTTTGGCTGCCTGTGCTATCCCAATCTTAGCTCCACCGCCCCTCACAAGCTCGCTCCTAGGTTCACTCCATGTGTCTTTCTAGGATTCCCGCCGAACCATAGGGGCTATCTATGCTATGACTTGTCGACTCGTCATATCAACATATCTTGTCACGTCACATTCGACGAGACCACATTCCCATTTTTGAATCTTCCAAAATTCCAAAAACAGGACTACTCATTTCTTGACGAGTCTGCCATCTCTCCCCTCATAATCGAACAACTCACATCCTCTGTTCCGTCGTCAGAGCCGCGGCCTTGAGGGGAGGCGCCGCGGCGCCTGATTTCCAGAGAGCAATCTTTTGAAACACCGTCGACAGCGCCGCGGCTCCCAAACTTCAGAGAAGCCTGTCAACCTTCTAGCGCCGCGACTCTCGATCCAGGAGCCGCGGCGCCTCCGACGGCTTCGCCCCCACCTTCTCCTTCTCCGACTTTACCCCTTGTCTCAGACACCACTCCGCCACCCACTGTCCCTACCCATCCAATGGAAACTCGGTCAAAGCATGGAATCTTCAAACCCAAAGTCCATTTCAACTTGTCTGCCCAAACCATCTCTCCACTTCCAAAGAACCCAAAATTGGCCAAACAAGACCCTAATTGGAATGCGGCTATGTATGAGGAATTTAATGCTTTAACTAAACAGCACACGTGGGATCTAGTACCTAGACCTGAGGGGGTAAATGTCATTCGTTGTATGTGGCTATTTCGTAACAAGTTCAGAGACAATGGGGATCTTGAGAGGTATAAGGCCCGTCTTGTGGCTAATGACACAAATCAGCAGGAGGGCATTGATTGTGGTGAGACCTTCAGCCCGATTGTCAAACCGGCTACCATCCGGTGAGTTTTGAGCATAGCCATGGGCAAATACTGGCCGATCCATCAGCTTGACGTGAAGAATGCATTCTTACATGGGGATCTACGAGAGACAGTCTACATGCATCAGCCACCAGGGTTCACCCATCTAGCAGTTCCTCACTATGTGTGCCGTCTCCGTAAGTCACTATATGGCCTGAAGCAGGCCCCGTGTATGGTATGATCGCTTTGCCAAGTATATCTTGCAGATTGGGTTTGTATGCAGCAAGAGTGATATATCACTTTTCATTTTTCATTGAGGTAGTAGCACTGCTTACTTATTACTTTACGTGGATGATATTGTTCTTACTGCCTCCTCCGACGGATTGAAAAATGAGATTATTGTCTTGCTCAAGTCCGAATTTGCAATGACTGATTTGGGGAAGCTGAGTTACTTTTTGGGGATATCAGTGACCAGTTTTGCCAATCATATGTTCTTGTGTCAGCGTAAGTATGCAGAAGAGATTGTGTACAGAGCTAAGATGACGAACTGCAAAGAGGTGCCTACTCCAGTTGATTCCAAATCTAAGCTCAGTACTATGGATGGTGCTCCAGTCTCTGATCCTACTTTGTATAGGAGCCTTGTAGGTGCACTTCGTATCTCACATTCACCGGGCCGGACATAGCTTATCTTTGTTCGGCGGGTGTACTTATTCATGCATACCCCCGGGGAGTCTCATTTCATCGTTTCTTAAGAGTATCATTCGATACATTAAGGGCACTCTTGATTATGGTTTGCACCTATACCCCTCTCGCACCGGACATGAGTTGCTTTCATATACGGATGCAGATTGGGCGGGGGTCGGACACGCGACGCTCCACCTCCGGCTTTTGTGTTTTCTTAGGGGATAATATGATTTCTTGGCACGCCAAGCGACGAGCTACCCTATCTCGCTCCAAAGTCTTGCCGAGGTGAGTACGAGAGGCGTTGCAAATGTAGTAGCCGAGATTTGTTGGCTCGAAATTTTCTTGTTAGAACTTCGGTGTCCTTTGCGTCGGCATCTATTGTGTATTGTGATAACATCTCTCGCCATCTATCTTTCTCATAATCCGGTTCAACATCAGCGAACCAAGCATATTGAGATAGACCTACACTTCGTTCGTGAGAAAGTTGCGTTAGGCCATGTCAGAGTGTTACATGTTCCATCATCCTATCAGTATGCAAACATATTTACCAAAGGACTTCCTAGACAGTTATTTCTTGACTTCAGATCCAGTCTCAGCGTCCGGCCTCCTCCCGCTCCGACTGAGGGGGTGTGTAAACGTGTAAATAATTAGAATACCCTACCCATAATTAGAATATTTCCATATATTGTGTAAATATAATTATGGTAAAACTAGGATTCCTCTTTTGTATAGGCTTAGGATTCCTATTGTATAAGGGATGAATATTGTACTCTATATATACCTTAATATTAATGAAAGACTCCACAAGGGAGATTAATATCATCTTACAGATAATATCATACTTGCTCATGAGCTGGTGAGAGCTTACAATAGAAAGCATTTATCACTCAGATGTATGGTGAAGATAGACTTAAGGAAAGCCTATGATTCAGTCAAATGTGTATTCATGCAACAGGTACCAGAAGAGCTTCACTTTTCTAAAAAGTTTATAGACTGGATCATGGAGTGCTTGATAACAGGCAATTACACAATCACGGTCAATGGAGAGTCCACTAAACCATTTGATGCTGCCAAAGGATTGAGACAAGGGGATTCCCATGTCCACCTTTCTCCTTGCAATTGCTATGGAGTACTTGAAGAGAAGTTTTAATGGTCTGCATACTAATAAACACTATAAGTACCACCCTAAGTGTGATAAAATGAGGATTACCCACCTTAGTTTTGCAGATGACCTCCTCTTATTTTCCAGAGGTGACCTAGCCTCCCTGAAGGCTATGTACCAGTGCTTCACTCAGTTTTATAACTCCTCTGACTTGCAGGACAATTTAGACAAATCATCTGTCTACTTTGGAGATGTTCCACATGCTACTCAATAGATCATATTACAACAATTGGGGTTTTTCTTGGGGGAATTACACTTTAAGTACTTAGGGGTGCCTCTATCAACAAGGAAACTCACATTAGTGCAATGGAAACATCTGATAGATATAATTATTGCCAAGATATCATCTTGGACTTCAAATAAGTTGTCATATGCTGGGAGGGTGAAATTGGTGCAGACAGTTTTCTTTGGCATCCTAGCTTATTGGTCACAATATTTCGAATGCCATCAAAGTTGATCAAGATCGTTGAAGCCTATTGTAGAAGTTATGTTTGGTCAGGAACTAACTCAGTCACTAAGAAATCACTAGTTGCTTGGGAAAGAGTCTGTTTACCTAAAGAGGAGGTCTTAATCTCATAAATCTATATCAATGGAACAAAGCTTCTCTTATTAAAAACCTATGGGATGTGGCACATGGCCAGGATAAGCTTTGTTTTAGACAAATACATACCTACTACATAAATGATCAGTCTCTGAGTGCCCTTCCAGGACCAACTCAAACCTCTTGGATGGTGAGGACAATACTAGGTGTTGGACCTCTCTTGAGTCAATTGCAGGTTCAACAATCAGGCCACAAACGAATGATCAGACAGTTCTATTTACAATTAATAGGAGACAACACCAGAGTGACATGGAAGTGCACCATGTTTAAGCGAAGCCAGACCTAAAGCTAAAGTTACTATGTGGCTTCAGGTTCAAAATAGACTACTCACTATGGATAGACTTGAAAAATGGGGAATGAATGTGGAGACAACTTGTGTACTATGCCAAACTAGTCATGAAATCATCGATCATATATTCATGGGGTGTAGTTTTACCAGATGCTTATGGGATAGGGTAATGATATGGGCTAGAATGTAGTTCTATACTGCTACTGATTGGAGCCATATGCAAGAGTGGTTCATTCAGAAAGCTAAAGGGAGATCTACAAATGCACAAGTATTCAAACTGTTACATGCTGAACTAACTCATGCAATCTGGATAGAGAGGAATCGTAGTCTTTGAAGACAAGTGCAGAACTATAGACAACATAGCCAAAGAAGTTGCTATCATTTCCAACACTAGAGCTTCATGCAAGGCCAAAGTTTACTTACAGTCATGCATCTTTTAGTTAATTTGGGATGGAGGAAGTATTTTCTTAAGTCTATTTAACACCTTATATACATTGTTATACATAAATATCCATTGATTATACATTGTTTACACACCCAATATACATCACCCGAAAGCAAAAAATCTAAATCCCTCTCTATAATTATATACACTATTATAAATTGTGTATATGTACACACATCGTATATACAATGAATAATAATATATATATTATGTATAACAATGTGTGTGTGTGTGTATATATATATATATATATTGTATAACAATGTATAATCATCAAAATTAGGTAAACTTGAAAAGAAACACACATTGAGTTGAACATAATTTTTCACGACCTAATGCATAAACTTTTCTAGAGATCTCGCGATTCCTATAAAAACTACATCGACTATTTTGATGGCAGATCTAAAGACAAATAATTCGCGTAGCTATAATTTTCGTTTTTAACTGAAAAAAAGAAGATGAAATCGTGACAAACAATGTTTTAAATATAAACTTCTATAATTAATTTGATTGATATTTAATTGCAGAAAGAATATCAATAATAATACGAAGAAAGATGGGTTTTTTAGATGCTATTTGACGTGGCATCCATCAATATTGCAATTGATTATTATATTTTTACAAACAATTTGTAATCATTTTTCTCATATTAATACAAATCAAAGTGTTAGATTCTTGCCTCTTCACTGATTCTGGAATAGCTTGCTGAAGGATATCGAAACATCATTTGAGATCTTTGAATTTTTTTGAAGAAATTTTGAAACGAGTCTCTTTGATGTTGTTGATGTTAGCACAAATAAATGTTTGCTCTTCCAAATTGAATTTATGCTTAGCGGAATATAAATATTTTAAGATCACGGGATATAATTTATAAATATTATGATGTAAAAATATAAATTTATATTCCGTAAAAAAATATTTACATTGAGAGGTCAAAGTGAAGACAAACACAAATAAGGCTCAGAAGTGCAAATGACCCGCCCGTAATTATCTCATTTCATTTTGTTTGGGCCTTTGTTATAATTGGCCTTTCTTTGACGCAAGCTTAGTACTATATATAAATCTTTTTTCTCCTTTTGATAGCTGATAGCACTTTGCCATTTGTTCAAACTACTATTTGCCATAAAATTTGAAGAAACCAAGCAACTATCTGAGGGTACATTTCAACATGTGTTACTGTTGAGTTTTTTCTCCATGTCTTGGCTATATTATTGACAATAATTTGGTGCATCAGTCTACATAGAATAACAAATATAATCCTTTAACGAATTTGTGGAGCCATACGCTCGATCCTGTGATTATGTGATTATATCGTTAGAGGTCCTGCGTGTATTAATGGCCAAATACATACACAACTTCCTAAACTTGACACAAATTATCACTTAGACACCTCAACATAAGCTTGTTCCTATTAGCCTCTTCGACTCAAGCCAAATTGAGTCAATTAAATATCTAAATGATAATCTTTAAAAACATAAAGAGTGTGACTTTCACATGCGATCACATAACAAAAATAACCAATCAATATAAGAGTGATAAGACACGTGTAATTTATTATTTATTATTTTGAAAAAGCTTCTCATCTACAACTCTTTCTTGCAATCGGAACTTTGCCGTCGCCAGCTAGTTATTGTCTGACGTTATCCACTGCCTCATAACTTGGTCTTATTCTTTTCCAATTACATTGCATTGTACATCATCCTCTTCAATTTTACAATCATCATTAGACCACCACAAAAATCATAGCTACAAAAACTCCACTAAAACCTGCCGCTGGAAAAATGGAACTTCCAACCATCCAAAGATTACGAAAAATATATTAGTAAAAGATAACTCTTTTCTTGAGTTTGTTCTGTCACTACCCAAATCGGAACGCCGGGCACCCGGACCCTACCCGTCGGGCACCACAGATACAGTCCACCCTTAATCATATTTAAACACGGGCTGAGCCGTGATAGACTACATAAAGTCTAAACCCCAAAAGCTCCAACTTATCCATTTACATACCAAGGCCAACAAGGCCCTACATGATAGCTAACCACAGGATACCTACCTACAAGCCTCTAAAGAGTAAAACATACCACGACCAGACCGCAACTTCGAAACGAATAGAATGCTCCAAATACCAGATGAACCAACAACATACTAGTGTGAACCGTCACTCTCTCAATATGAACCTGCGGGCATAAACGCAGCGTCCCCCGACAAAAGGGACGTCAGTACAACTGATGTACCGAGTATGTCAGGCATAAGAAATAACATAACAGAGATATATCATAATCTGAAACAGAAACAACTGAACATCAGTAAGTGCCTATGAGGGCCCTACTACACATGCCTAAATGTTATGCACAATGCAGTATACATATACATCAGCCTATTCGGGCATCTTTCTTACCATAAGAGCCTCTATGAGCGTCATACCATATAATGATTAATGAATGTATGCATAATGCAAATGTAGTATACTAATGTCCACACAGGAATCCTCTCATAACCGCCTCTGTGGGCATCAGGTTATATCGCCACACAAGGGCATCACATCATATTGGCCTCTTCGGGCTCTTTTATGATAGTATGTACCAGCTCCAGGTGGTGTGCGTATATAACGTCTTTTCCCTTTCCCCAATTCCCATACATATATATATATATATATATATATAATATTTACCATATAGTAATGTGCATAGCACAAGTGGTCTAGGATAACATATGAATGCAATGCAAATGAAATGCATGAATAATAATAAAACCTCCGGAGTGACATAATATCCTTTACACCTTTGGTTAACATTGGGAATATCAACCTCTTTTCCGGTGTGCCTTATTAAGGTCTTAGAAACATACTTGGACATTATTTCAACATGTGAGTCAATGACTTGATCATTCCTAACTACTAAGAGTAGAGTAATTTATGTAGAAACACGATGGTTATGTTTCGCATATAGAATTATGCCAAAGAAAGAAAAGAGTCTTGCATACCTTGTTGTCAAAATTATCTAAGTTTTGCGGGTCCTTGTAAGCTCTATGAATGATTATCTACATCACACGGATGATTTAAATCATAATCGAATCAACATATTAGAAACAGATTCATTGAGACATTCTAGCGAACACCTTATACGCATAGAACCTATATTCCTTCTATATCGAAACCTATGCATGTAGAGAAACACCCAGCCCTCTTAATCCTTCTTCTTACTGCTACAATATCCAAAAAAGTACAACAATTTCACATGCAACCCCAATACCTTACAATTACGGCAGTCCCGACAACAACCAACCCAAACTTAGCATTTTCGATAATCATTTTAGAGCTAATGGCAAGAATCATGTTCTGTAATTGCATAAACTTTAGGAACAAGAATGATTACCTCTGTTAGACATAGAGATGAGAATCGTCGGAAAACCTTTCCCCAAATCAGTTTCTGACAAGCAAAAATCGCAGAAATAGGACCCAAAAATCAACTCAAGCCACAACTTCTTAGACCCAAGATCTCGGCTTGGTTTCTGAGTCTCTAGGATTGTTTAAGGACTCGATTCTACTGAAATTAAAGTTCAAAATGCTCTGAATTTCTCCCGCAGAAGCTTACGGGAATTTCCAATTTGGTCGAGAACTTCCAGCGATTATCAATTGAGACTCAGTCCTTCTAATTTTTGAGGTGAATAATCTCTTCTTAGAGAAAGAGTTCTACAGAAATTGAAGGAGATATAAGTTTTGTAGAAGAAAAGATGGCATGTGTGGATTCTGGTGAAGCTTTAATGCTGCCAGCGATCGTTTCTCAAACTGAGTCATTGTACCGCTGCTTTATAAGACAACACGTAATATTCCACTGAAATGGTTCTCCGCTTATAATTAATTAATCCCATAATTAATTAATTATACACGCAACTAAACCCTTGATCCTGATTCACTTAAATCCCGGAGACTTATAAAATCATCTTATACCTAATGTCATAATTCCTGTAATATGACACTAGTCTATAACCTTTTTGGGGATATAAAATTATTATTATTACTCCCCATCATCGCACATATTAAATTCAAAATTATTTCGGGATCACGTCCTTTTACATACTAATTTTTTTATTAGTATATGCAAGTACAACATAAGCTTCCCGGGTCCGGGTCTACATGCCTACGTTCGTGTGTTCAGACCATTAGCCGAAAATACGGGGTGTTACATCCTCTCCCCCTTAGAAATATTCGTCCTCGAATGTTGGGTGATATGTCTAATCCAAATTCAATTTATGTATACAAGATGATAGATACAACTCATGCCATTATTTTTTTCAAGTTTTTAGGTTCATGTTTAGACATCCTGAATCAACTTCACAAAACAATATATTCATAAGGAAGAGTCATGTCTCATATGGCTCATATTATACTTAGCCATTCTTATACAGTTTAGTACTTAATCTAAATGGAAATGAAAATTCTAAGTTAAACATGATGCAACAGTTTAAGCAAGACTAGCATGATTGTTACTATAATCAGCCTTTAGGAAAGCAAACATGATATTTTGGACAAGTCACAGGAGTACATGACAACCATGATACATCTAGTCACTTGGAAATTTAGCTATTTATCATAAGTGTTTCAAGTTCATTTCATGATTAAAACACATGCCATTGAGGTGACAATCAAATGCTGGTTTCAACACAACCTATAGATCTCAATTAATTTTAACTATACTAGTTCATGTACAACAGAAGAATGGTATCCATTATGTCCATTAGAGCACAATGCAGTGCAATTATAATATTTTTAGATAGAAAAAGAAACATTCCTAGTACTTAGGAAAGCAAGAAATGAGCAGAACCAAGTCTTAAGCCTAGGATTCTTATCCTTATTTTACAAAGAAAATAAGAGTAATCAAATTTAAGCCTCTTGCAACTCTCATTCTAAGTGTGCAGACATGATCCAACTCATTTGCTTCTTAAACAAGACCACATAACATAACATTAAGTATGGCAACTCAAAATTTCCAATTTTAACTAAGTAGAGATTAACTGAGGTGATTTAAATAGTAAACTAGTTACCAGAACTCAATCAATGGGACTATCTAGATGATAATAATAGGTTAACATATGATATCAAATGCTGGAATTCAACACATACCATTTTCTGGCCAAACAACACCTACCAGAAAAGATTTGAACCAAGACAAAACAGAAACACACGACAAGACACTTAATCTAAACATCATGATGTCACAGACATATCACTCTGCCCTGTTCTTAATTGAATCGGGTTTAATAGGTCTTATATGATCAAAGGAAATACTTAAAGTAGTCTAAGAGTCATGCACCTTTATTAACATCACATCCAAGGATTCAAATCATACCCCAGTTAGCTAAGTACCATTTCATATGCCCTTGGATAGTTATTGGGACTTAGGCAAGTACTCAAACACATCATATGTGATTCAAACCAAATAAAGTGTTAATGGATAAGGTACAACAGTCTCCAAGCCTCAAAACTGCCTTAGGACTTATTTTAACTCAAAATGCAGCAACTATTTACACCATAGTACACCAAACCAACAGCCTTTTCAGCACAACAGGGCAGTCCCCTAAGGCTATATGTGCAGCAAAATAACAATTATACATAACCACAATTTATCTCAAAGGCAACAACAACCTTACCCAATCTACAACAACTCAGGGAATCATGACAGCAAGTAATCAGCAAATAGCAACAAAGTAGCATCCACAACTCAAAGTGCAGTATTTTAAGAGCCACACAAGTCTTAACAAATGATACAAACAACTAAGAGGGCACACCATATTTGAAAACAAGACATTTGAGACTGAAAAAGGGCAGCAACATCTATCACAAACTGAGGCAACAATATATGTTTACAGTGTAACATGGACAGTAGTAGTAGCAACAAAAACAACAGTTAAACAGTACCTCAGGTGACATCTGATAACAGCTATAACAACAGTAAGTATGATAGCTAAATGCCTCAGATCTTAATTTCAAGATGAACACTAGATCATATATAAGTTGGTTCTTAGGCAAGTATTTGGACTGAAGGAAAGGACTAGGAGATAAACAATGGAAAAAAAAACATAGAAAAAAGTAACCAAATGCAACCTACTTTGGTTAGGTATTCTATTTTAGTTTGGATGATTCCATAGCACATGGGGTATGACATTCCTTTTAACAGACCTAGATGTAGTAAGTAATATTTGATGCCTAAAATGAAGTGAGACTATCTAAACAGATATGCAGAAATAGGGCTTGGCCATGCTGAGTTGTTCTAGACATAGTTTCTACAAAAACCTTCAAAATAGCATGCTATCAAATACCAAATAGGTGTTTATCTCTCAACAGGCCCACAGAAAAGCAGAAAACAACACATATTGGGCAGGTGCATTATGAACTAAGCAACATTTGTACATTTTCTTACATATAACATGTCTTTAATTAGAACCCTAACATGAGAGGTCATGTTTTAAAATAAGAAGGGTTGAAATTCATCTTGGAGGTCAAAATCTACATATAACTGGAACAAACTTCCAGTTAACAACATTTAGGCATGAAATTAACTGACACTGCATGTGTACAAGTCTGAAATTAACACATCATGTTTTGTTTTAACTGCACATGCCAGTTTAAACTATTACAACACCTTCATCAACATATATCAACTTAGGTCAGTTTTATCTAGTTAAACAAGCTCCCAAACTGTCACATTACCACTATTTCAAGCATAAACAGTCTGCATACTAATAAATACAGATCCATTTATCAATTTCAGATCTATACTTGTTGTGCAAACTAATCTATGGACATGGTTATGCAGAGCATGACATCCTAAAATATAAACAACTTGGCATGCCAATCCTAAATCAAATAACCATTATATCACAGATAACAACCATCAAATACCTGTTGAATTAATCTTGCTTCTATAGTTGCACCTAACCCATGATCACACTATATTCAGGGGTCAAAACAGATACATTAAGAGGCTGCATACCAACAGTCCACAAAAGCAAAAATTACAGGGTATTTAGACTTAACTATCCTGCAGAGGTCCATAGGATCTTTCTGAATCATTTCTTCAAAACTAGCATGCTGAAATTAGCCTAAGTTTATCATTTTAACTTGTTCGGAACATATGTCAACTAGCATAGTGGTTCTGAGCTTTTATTCTTAACTTACACATGCACTTAAACTAGGTGAATTGGTTTACACATAGGCAATGGTAACATGGACACATGAATAGATGCATAAACAATTCTTTTCTAGGCATTCATAACATAACTTTAGGTTAATTAACAACACTTAAAGAGACTCAATATTCATTTAACATTAGATTGGATGCAGATAGACATGAGACACACAACATTTGAGATCAACACAGGTAGCATGACTTAAGAGCAGAGAACAAAAGCAAGGTAGGGTCACATTAAGGCATACAGAGGACATTCCATTCATTAGTATGAGTAAGGTTCTAAGACAGACAACATAAGCTACAACATATCAAACATGTTGTCATTTAAAGTTGGCTAGGTAAGTGCTCAAAATAGTTTTAAGAAGAAGCATTTAGATGATATTCATAACTCACAACCATCACATATACTATATACTTCAACCAAGATCAAGCATAAAATGTCATATTCTTATACAGCAGGAACTAAGTTCAGCCTTGGGGGGCAAGATCTATAGGTTCAAATATCCTTGTCTCTGCACTGTTCTATCTTGGTCATATATGCGAATCTCGATCTGACACACTTCGAAGTGGAATTCATTTATCCTTACTAACCCTTCGCCTCATCCTGGCCTGTCTTCTTCCCTCTTCCAGTGTGTATCTAATAACATGGATCGACGAGCCCTGATTAACAGATCCCCAAGACTGTGGACTATCCGGAATCTCGGAAGGGTCGGGGTCATTGAGCGACATGCCTACCTGGTCATGGCGTGATGTCTGAGGAAAATCTGGTTGTACCCGACCCTGTGATATTCCACCTATCCTATGGTCAGTGGGGCCCAACACTAACACTAAAGTCCTTGGTGAAGTCAGAACTCCCCTCACCCCACTTCCTATAGGAAGAACCAAGAGTGTTCGAGCGGGTGACTCATAGGGATCTTGAGATGGATTCTCCTTTATAGACTCCATGATTTCTGATGGATTTGAGTCCATAGTATAACTCACATCTCTTCTTTCAATTTCTGTAACTCTCCGACCCGTGTCAGCCGGTGTTATCTGTCTAATATCTTGTCTTACGACAGTACCCACATTCTTATTATCCGAGGTGTTTCTCATTGTGGACGTTGCTGCAGTTTCAAATGAGAAAATTTGATTAGGAACCAGTACTCTTACGACTCCGCTCTATCGAACGATCTAGATTATGAAAGATGGAGACATTCCTAAATGCCATGTATCCTCCTTCTTATAAGTATGGCGCGCAACAAACCTATAACCAAGACTCTACTAGACACGGCTTGTAGACTCCCTAAGACAGACATACTTTGATACCAAGTTTGTCACGACTCAAACCGGAGGGCCGCGACGGGCACCCGGACCCTACCCACCGGGCACCACAGATACACTCCACCCTTAATCATATTTAAACACGGGCTGAGCCATGATAGACTACATAAAGTCTCAACCCCAAAAGCCCCAACTTATCCATTTACATACCAAGGCCAACAAGGCCCTACATGACAGCTAACCACAGGACACCTACCTACAAGCCTTTAAAGAGTAAAACATACCCCGATCAGACCGCAACTCCGGACCAAATAGAGTGCTCCAAATACCAGATGAACCAGCAACCTACTAGTGCGAACCGTCACTCTCTCAATATGAACACGCGGGCATAAAAAGCAGCGTCCCGCGACAAAAGGGACGTCAGTACGACTGATGTACTGAGTATGTTAGGCATAAGAAATAACATAGCATAGATATATCATAATCTGAAACAGAAACAACTGAACATCAGTAAGTGCCTCTGAGGTACCTACTACACATGCCTAAATGTTATGCACAATGCAATATACATATACATCAGCCTCTTCGGGCATCTTCCTTACCATAAGAGCCTCTGTGGGCGTCATACCATATAATGATTAATGAATATATGCATAATGCAAATGCGGTATACTAATGTCCACACATGAATCCTCCCATAACTACCTCTGTGGGCATCGGGTTATATCGCCACACAAGGGCATCACATCAGGTTAGATTTTTTAATTTGATTGACTTTGAATTCAGTCTCACTTTCATGAATTGGAAGTAGAATTGATTTGTTTTTTTTCCAGATTAATAGCTAAGATAAAATAAGAAAAATCAAACCAGCGAGAGTCAGTGAAGTGGGGGAAGCAAAACCTAATTGTGTGAGCGTGAAGACACTTAGTATTTTTACAGAATTTTTGATATTTTATAATGTTAAAACGACAACGTTTAGTTTGTTTTTATTAAAAACAATTTTAAAAAAGAAATAAAAATCGTGTAAGTCTTAATTTGAATTTAAAAAGTGCTAAATAATAAAAACGGTGTCGTTTTAAATCGTCAAACACGTCATTTTTGGTCAATTTAAAACACAAGTCACTTATTTATGTGACATTTCACAAAACCGTCACACAAACGTCATAAATAAATGATACTTAAAAAATCCGTCACACAAATGTCATAATTATATGACACTTAAAAAACCTGTCACATGAATGTCAAGAAAAAGCGTAAATTTAGTAAAAAGACGTGACATTTGCATTTCTGTCACATGTGAATTGTTACCATAACCAATTTTTTTTTGTAGTGTTTAGAGCTAAACTACAAATTTAGTTTAAATAAAGGTTAAATGCGTTACACTATATAATAAAAAATTAAATCTAATAAGGTAATAACTCATGAATTAAAATCTCTATTTGCCCGCTTAGGTAGGACTCATAGGAGCATTAACGAGATAAGAAATAACTAGAAACTAAAAATCATAGCATATTTTTTCTAGTAGTTTGACTATTAATTATTCCTTTCTTGGAGTAGGTTATATGAACATGATTCTACAACCAATATAACAAGACCTTCAAATTTTGGTCAAATTTTTCAAAGCGTTATTAAGGTGTATATTAGTTAGTTAAGTTAATTACATAAAATATATTATTTCTTTTAATTATACATATCAGCTTCAGTTGCAAGGTTTTACTATTTTATTGGGACAAATGCGTATATTAAAGAATGTGACATATTTTAAGTAGTTAGCTTAATTATGTAATGAACATTTAAGAATATGCGCAAATGTTTTTTTCAAAATTTGAACGAAAATATTCATAGAAATACTTTATCATATATTCAGATACTCAATTAAAATAAATCATAGATATTTTGTTCTTGAGCATGACATATGTACATGCTACAGCCCAATGCCCATATAACAAGACCTTCTAGATTTTTATTCTATCATCCATGACCAATTAAAAATTGGAAAGTGTACGTTCTTCTTATATACAATAAAATTGCCTTAATATGACCTCTATCTTAAAATAGTACACCATTAGGTGTTGAAAATTCCCAGCTTTGACCACTGCAAGTGCAAGGTCATTTAACTCGTTTTCTTTAATCTCAATTTTATCCCTCCAATTAGTAGCACCAATTCCCCTTCTTCGTCACTATTTCACTCCATCATCCACCCATGAATGAAATCCATAAACCCTAAAGAAATTTCTCAACAAAATTCACACCATATTACAAGTTATTAAAATAAATCAGTGTATTTTTGTTAAGAGATATTAATTATTATGTATAGATCGGGAGCTGTAATGGCATGGAATGTATTCAGATTTTGTACTGCCTTACGAGGGCTTGGTTCGATCATGATCCTTTTGGTTCTTGGTGTTGTTGGAGTTACTTATTACGCTGTCGTTTTAACTAATTATGGTCCTGCCCTTGCTAGTAGTGGTGGTTTCCTTGATGCTCTCGTCGCTCTTTCAGTACTTGTCTTATTCCATTGTCTGGTAAATTTCTCCTTAATTTTGAGGGCTTTGTTAATAAAATTTGATGATTTATTGGTGTTTGACGTATTTCCATTTTTTTAGTGGGCGTTTGGACATAAGAATTGTGAAAATTCGAAAAAAGTAGTACTCCCTCCGTCCCATTTTATACGTAGGTGGTTGACTCGGCACGGAGTCTTATGAAAGAAAGGAACACTTTTGAAACCTGTGGTCTAAAACAAGGTATTCAGAAATGTGTGGCTACAAATTATTTCATTAAGAGTAAAATGAGGAATTTAAAGTTACATTGTTACTAAATATAGAAAAGAAAGGAAGGCTTTTGAAACATGTGGTCTAAAACAAGGTATTGAGAAATGTGTGGCTACAAATCATTTCATTAAAGAGTAAAACGAGGATTTTAAAGTTACATTGTTACAAAATATAGAAATGTGTCATTCATTTTTGGACTGACTAAAAAGGAAAGATTGTGGTATAAATTGGGACGGACAGAGTATTTGTTTTCAAGTTGAAAATGGTATTTGAAAAGTGAAGTTGTGTTTGGACATGAATACAAATTGGAGTTGTTTTTGAATTTTTGTGAGTGATTGGGGTAGAAGACTAGTGGATAGTTGAGGATATGGCGCAGGTCTAGCTTACCGAGGACATGACCTTAGATAGAAAGCTGTGGAGGACACGGATTAGGGTAGAAGACTAGTGGATAGTTGAGCGCTCATCTACTTATCCTTTTATACTAGTAGCCATAGTATTACTCTTGTAGTTTCTTGTCTCTATTTCTACTTGATATCTGATGTTTTTTGTACTTTGATTATCGTATTCATTTATTATTCATTACTTTTTCTAGACCGCTTTATCTTACTTTTTTTTAGTATTTTTGTCATGACTTTCTATACTGCTTTGCATTGCGTGTGCCGAGGATCTATCGGAAATAGCCTCTCTACCTCTCAAGGAAGAGGTAAGGTCTACTTACACTCTACCCTCCTCAGATCCTACTTTGTGGGACTTCACTGGGTATGTTGTTGTTCTTTGAATTCCGGAAAATTTCGGAATTCAACTTGAAGTTGAACTCTAGAAAATTGTAACAATTGTATGTCAAAACAGTTTTTCGGAATAATCTTCAGGGCAAAAAGTGAAAACACTCCATGGCCAAACGAGCACTAATTAGCTTATTCTCGGGTTTTCATAGGTAGTACAAACATACCGTCATAGGGGATTTGTTAAAGTTGGAACATGGAAATCGGAAGTCAATTTTTTCTTAGTCATCCATGATTCGAACCCTGTGGATAATGTGCTTGTATATGATGTAATTAAAGTTTGGTGGTTAATGTATAACATGACTCATGTTCAGCTCACCGAGTACATGTCCCTAGATAAGAGAGCATGGAGGTCGAGAATTAGGGTAGATGGATAATAGGTAGTCCAACGATTTCTCTCTAGTAGTAGAGCATGGTTCTAGCCAGAGCACCTATTTGCTTCCTTACCAGTATTATCACTATTATGCATGGCGTAACTGGTAAAGTTATTTTCATATGATTAGGAGGTCACAAGTTCGAGTCTTGAAAATAACCTCTTGCAGAAATGCGGGTAAGACTGCGTATAATAGACCTTTGTGGTCCGGTCCTTCTCCAAACTCCGCGCATTGCTTTTTATGCTAGCTGTTAAGATTCTCAAATCGAAAATGGAATATGAACTCTTTATATGGACTTGGACAATCCTCACCCTACGAGCTAGCTTTTGGGGTTGAGTTAGACCTAAGATCTATTCTTACATGGTATCGAGCCGCCAGACCCATTCCAATTCTTTGTTAACCGATGTTGGGCCCTCAAATTATATTGTCCACGCTTCAGTTATCGAGGTTTGGGCATGTGGGGAGTATTAAGAGTCCACATCGGAAATGGAATAGGAACATGAATTCCTTATATGGACTTGGACAATCCCCCCCTATGAGCTAGCTTTTGGGGTTGAGTTAGGCCTAAGATCTATTCTTACACTAGCATTATCTTTTTATTTATTACTACTGTTGTTTCATATACTTTGGTTATCTTTACTTTTGTGATGTCAATACTTTTCTGTCTTCAATATTTTCATCATAGTTCTTTTTACTCTTGCACTCTTCTGAAAATCATTTTTTCTTGAGCCGAGGGTCTTTCGGAAACAACCTCTCTACCCACAAAGGTAGGGGTAAGGTCTGCATATACCCCACCCTCCCCGTACACCACTTGTGGGATCACACTGGGTATGTTATTGTATTGTCTTAATCTAGTGGAAGGTATTGACAAGGGTTAAGATATGGGCTAACGTTTGTGCCAACTGAAGATATTTCTCAATATTAAGTAGACAGATCACCGGAAAAAGAAACTTCTGCAGAAGAAATGGAGAATTGTAGAAAGAAAAGTTTGGGACTCTTTAAATTCGTTTTGTTATCGAGTTCTGTTTAAGAGCCGAGTGGGACTCTAGATGGATTAGAAGTTATTCTAAGTAGCTAAAAGTATATATTTGTGATTGTTGCAGTTGGTGATGCTTCTGTGGAGTTACTTTTCTGTTGTTTTTACTGATCCTGGTAGCGTGCCTCTAAATTGGAGGCCAGAGTTGGATGAAGAAAGAGGGGAAGCTGATCCGTTAACCACATCAGAATTCGGGGCTTCGCCAGCTGACTCAGGGAATCCCAGAATACGTTTTTGTAGAAAGTGCAACCAGTTAAAACCTCCTCGGTGCCATCACTGTTCTGTTTGTGAGTTCTTGTTTTTCACCTAAATGATGATTTTTGTTAAAGTTTTTCATTTGAATTGACTTGTGTATGTTTCCCTGTTTTAGGTGGAAGGTGTGTGCTAAAGATGGACCATCATTGTGTGTGGGTTGTCAACTGCGTTGGAGCATTAAACTACAAGTATTTCCTTCTCTTTCTGGTAAGTTATCATAATTCTTGAATTTTGAGAAGTATTGGCTGCTAGATTCTGAACATACTAGTAGCCTCAAGAAATGACAATAAAGTGTGGATGAAGATGAATTTCTTTCTCGACTTTTCTGCTTTAATAGTACCTTGGTTGTTGGATTTCTGTCCTATAGCAAGAAACATCAGCAGGCTATAAACAGTAACAACAAACACCTCAATTCCAAGCAAGTTAAGATCGACAACATGAATCCGCATTCCCGGTGGCGGATCCAGAATTTTCATCAGTTGGTTTGAAAATAAAACAACAAAAGCTAAACATAAAAAATAATGTTGTCCTTGAGAATCAAACCTAGGATGCTAGAGACAATTTTGAACACCCTGACCACTTGAGCGAACCTTTTGTATTTGTTCAGGGCATTCAAAAGTTAATATATGTACATAAACACAAAAAATCTATCCTATATAAAAGAAGGGCAGCCCGGTGCACTAAGCTCCAGCTATGCGCACCGGGGTGTAATTTTTTGCCGAGAGTGTTCGGGTGAACACCCTCGCCACCTCTTAAATCCGCCCCTGCTCATTCCTCACTGTTGATATTGCTTCATTTATGCTCATCCCAGTTCAACATTATATAAAGTAAAAATAAAAATCAAAATAAAATATACTAGATATTATCTACATTTACTACTAGCTTATAAATCTCTGATAGGACTGAAAGACTAGAAAAAAATTGTCCTAAAGTAAACTAACATTACTAAAACTTAATCCTAACTAATTGGTATCGCCTATATAGATCTTTTTCTTCCATTGTGCCATATTTTTCGCTAGGTCTGCATGGATTTCGAAAGAGTATAGGTCATTGGTGATAACTTCTTTTTATGTGATTTTTAGGTCCACCTTGTCCCTTTAAACACCTTCACTTACCATGGTTTCATACTGTGCATCTGGAAGTGGAGGTAGATGCAGGACATGAAAAAACTGTTTCAAACGACCTTTTCTCATCTTATCCTTAATGTGTGCTATTTGCACCTTCTGTGAATGTGGTCACTTTTAATCTTGTCTAGTTTTCTATGATCACACATCCATTACGCATTTATGCGACACTCATCTTGGGGATACTTCTACTTATTCTAAAGGGAGAATACATAAACCTTCCTAAACTAGTCCCCAATTTCCTAAAGGACACTTCAAGTTTGCAGGGGTCCTAGTAGGCTATTACCCCCGAACAGTTTCTAAGTGGGTATTATTATCCCCTTTCTCGACCACCTAGCATAGAGTGTATATCACTCTCTTACGAAGTGTGAGAAAAGAAAACAAGATTAAATATTTTTAATTTTTGCAACATTTTTGAAATGTATTTTATTACTCCCTCTATTTTAATTTATGTGTCCCACTTTCTTTTTCAGTTTGTTGCAAAAAGAAATGCCATTTTCTATATGTAGTAACTCTTTAATTCCAATATCCAGTATGTTATGTTTGTTATGTTTAAGACCACAAGTTCAAAGGACATTTTGGTATATTACACATATTCTTAGTTTAAAACCACAAATTCGAAGTTTCTCATATTTTCTTAAACTCCGTGCCCCGTCAAACACACATAAAATGAAACAGAGGAAATGCTTGTTTTCTTTTTATTTTTCTTCTCTTTTTTCCGTTTTCTTTTTTCTTTGGCTCTTCTTTGTTCTTTTGAATTGACTCTAGATCAATGTCTCCCCTCTTCTCTTTTCTTCCACAAAATCTGCTACCGATGCCTGAGTCGCTGAAACATCTCACCACATCAATTCTCTTTTCCAGTTATTTTTCCAACAACCACCTCCATTAATGCCACCCGTAAGCTTCTTTCTCCTTTCAGAAACACAATATCATAATCCCTTCTCCCTTCAACTTTTTGATGCAAAACATAAAATAAAATTAAAGGGGGAAGGTCCAGGATCAATTAAAATTGAACGTGGTATGGGCTACGTGGTTGCTTGATAAAAAAAAAGAGAAGTTTTGTTTTCCCTTAATCAGAAGAGAGTGGTAACGGGTCTGTTTGGGATAGTGGTTCTGTGTGCCTGTGTTTTTGTCCTTAATTGCTAAAGAGAGGTGGCCAGATGGTGGAAAGTGGCTGTTGGTTCTCACACGATTGAATGATGAATCTGGAGGATTTTTTATGGAATTAGTGATGTTTCTGTAGTTGGTTTCTATTAGGTGATGTAAAAATGGATAGTGGTGTTGGGTGAAGATGACAGAGGTGGGACAGAGAGGCTGTCGATGATGGAAGAAAGAGAGAAAAAAGAAAAAGAAATAAAAGAAGAAAAACATAACTAAGAAGGAAAATAATTTCTTAAATGGAGGGAGTACAACATTACATTTATGTTTTTTGTCTTAAAAGTCTCCTATGTTATTGCTTACATGTCAAGTGGAGTGATTTTGATGTTCATATACTCTACATATGCTATGTCTTATTGTATTGTATTGTTTTGTTTTGTGTTTTTCAGTTTATATTTTTATTTTTTTGGGGGTGGGTTTGTGGTGGGGGTGGGGTGAGTATCACACTTGGTTCTGTTACTTTAGAAATCATATCCACACATGGAACCTTAGCAGACCTTCATTATCTCCTACATACAATCAGAGGCAGAGTCAGTACTTTAGTTTATTGGTTCTGGACCATATTTATTTTGCTTGCTAGGTTCTGAATAAATTATTTATACATACAAAATGATTTTTAACATATTTAGCTAATTACATGGTTTGAGCCAAAGCTACTTGGTTCTACCGAGCCTGTACCCAGTAGCTAGTACTGTGGCTCAGCCACTGTGTGTAATCATGGTAGGCGTTTCTTTTATGACATGCTCCTCCTGAAGACATGCTTCTAGTGATACAAGTACCAATAATAAGCGTCAACTGGGATATTAGCAGTATCCCTGCATACGATATCTGAACGACCATTATGATAAGTGTATGCGAGGAACTTATATTCTAATATTGTTTCCTTTAACTTTATCATTTGCCAAATTCATCTGTCTATTTCTGTGAGTGCAATGCAGTTTCCTTAGAGTATTGCATGTGATAGTTCATATTGAGAATTTTTCTTTTTCCGTATTCTTCCTCCCTGTTGGTGCCTATCAATTGATGTTTGTATGCATCACCATGCATGTAAGGATACATATCCACAGTTGTCCTGGCACTTTCTTCACATTGCAGTATTTTAATGACCATTGTTTCCTCAACTAATTAGAACCTTTTCGTACTGCAGTTCTATACTTTCCTTGAGACCACTGTTGTCACTCTATCATTACTGCCACAATTTATTGAATTCTTCAGTGATGGAGAGATACCTGGGACTCCGAGCACTCTTGCAACCACTTTCCTTGCTTTTGGTATCGTTTATCGATTGTCTTGCCGAACTTGCAACATGTGATTTATTTTTGAGACGCACTGGTTTTCTAAAATTTTCCACATTTCTTATGCATCACAGTCTTGAACCTTGCTTTTGCTTTGAGTGTTTTGGGATTTCTGATTATGCACATATCATTGGTGGCTGCTAATACCACGACCATTGAGGTATTCATTGTTCTTATTCATATTTTAACTTGAAAGTCAGGTGTTTTCCTTTCTATGAAATGCATAATAATCTGAAACATCATTGATGCTGTACAAACAGCTTTTTGATCTCGTGGGAAAACCAGTTTATAGAACATTGCTCTCTCGGTCTTCAGTTTGGAAAAGTATCTGTTGCTAGATAAATTATCCAAGCATGTGTATTTGGATTCTGTTTGTTTGATCACCTGGTTAAAACTAAAAGTTGGTTTCTTGCAACTATAAATCATGAAGATTGCTCTCGCATGTTCCACTCACCCCTCCCCCCACCTAAAAAAAAGAAGACTTGCTGTTATCCCTTTTATAGACTTGTGAACAGGGTTCGTAAAAGTTAACCAAACATCCAACTGCCCGTCACCAGCTTTTGGTTTCATTGGTTGAACTATTGGTCACACTGGCTTATTACCATTCTCAAAAAGAAAAACATGGGTCACACCGGTTTGATATCCCCACCTTGGATGCAGCACCAATATAGGGCTATCCCTTCTAGTAGAGAAAACTTTTTTCAATCCAATACAAGACTCTTACCAAATGTATTTTCATCAAATATCCCTTCTCTTCCTTGAAATTGTGAGCACTTTTAGCCAATAACTCTTATCATAAAGCTGATAACTCTTTTATCCTAAGTTGTCGTAAGCTGCTGTTCAATATCCTAGCAAGATGATGTTCGGTGCATTTCTGCGACCATCTTGGATATCAATATCCCCACCTATTATTTTTCGATATCTATCAAATAATAGTATTTGAACGTATAAAGTTTGTTCCTTTACTTCAGTATTGCTTGCCATATCCTTCTTTTTTCTAGGATATTTCCTTGAAGATTCAGTATTTTTTTTTTTTGGGGGAGGGGGTTAGTTAAACATTAGAATGTGTTCTATGTTTAATTTTTTGGGGTTATTTTCCCATTTACTCAAGGTGTTCTCAGCAGCTTTCTTTTCTGGGCACATTTAAAGGATTGTCTTGCTTTCAGGCATATGAGAAGAAGACCAGTCCCAAATGGCGTTATGATCTTGGTCGGAAGAGGAACTTTGAACAGGTTATATGACTGCACAAGATTGCCTTATTTATTTGTTTAATTCTGATGGTAGGTTGCTCTCAATATGATAGAACAGATAGATGCTTCTCTAAGTAATGCTGTGCTCTGATCTTAACTTTTAGGTATGAATCTTATAATTAAGTACCAGATTCGTGCAGATGCTTTGGAAGTTATGTGAAACAATGAAAAACATAAGTTAGAGAAGAAAGAAAACTTCCAAATGCACCTGACACAATGTTTTATTTTGAGACAAATATTTGGAAGCAAATTTAAATCTCCCACGGTAAAATTTTAAAAAAATATAAAAGAACCTAAACTTCATGGTAGTAGAGAATGGGGACACGAGGAAGCTTCTTTTACAGACTCGCAAACCAGTAAGGACTTGGATAGGACATGGTAAGATACGTACATAGGACCTTGATATTAGACATATTTATAAACAAATGACCGACATCTCATCTTACTTCATCTTCAATGCCCTTGTTCCGGCAGTAGTGTTACTTATTTCTCAGAATCATGTGGGGTCTCACCATGTCAACCAGCAACGTCAAAAAATTCTCCGAGACAACATACCAGTATGCTATCTTTGGTGCTTTACACATATGATAGTATATCAAATCAAACTTCATACAGAAATACAAGGAAAAGACGGTCCTGAAATCCTTGTGCCTGATCTACCATTAACTTGAAGTTTTATCTTAAAGGTGTAGAGCTGTGGTGTTACCCTTAGCTATTTTGCCTATTTAAATGAAAAAATTGAGAAAGCTATCACATGCCTGTCAATTCTCGTCGGATATTCTTTTGATCAGGAACAGAGGCTCTATAGATAGTAGTGATAGAAGACAACTTTGGGAAGAGAAGCAAATTTGAGGGGAAGGGATGGAAACTTCTGAATATTCGGCAGTAGAGAAGTTTGGTCTGAACTTATTATTATTATATTTTTTGCAATTATTAATAGTCTTAAACTAAAATCCAAGGATCTATTAATTGGAACCTTGAGAATCATCAAGGAAAGAACCAATTTGCTTTTCGTACCGTCTAAATCCACACGATAGGCTAATTTGCTTTTAAGATTATTTCCCCAATTTTAATCAATATCTTCTACTAATATTTGAATGCATAGGTGTTTGATTATTGTTTAAAAATCAATTTTGGGAGCCAATAACTATGACTGCAATAAAATTGATTACTTTTAATCATACATCTGAGAATTAGCTTATTCGTAATCAAAACTAGTTTCTGTAGTCCAATCCAAATGGGGCCCTGATAATCCCCTCGGTTGATCTTTGCTTGTCTCGCCTATGTCATGTTACAAGTTATGTTTGATCTGTTTTATTTTCATAGAAAACTTTAGATCCGTTATAACTTACCATTCTAATGTTATATTATATGAATCAGGTGTTTGGTATGGACAAGCGGTATTGGTTCCTTCCTGCTTACTCTGAAGAAGATTTAAGACGGATACCGGCTCTTCATGGTCTTGAATACCCGTCGAAGCCCGATCTTGATGCCCAAGAATAATACTGATGTGCATACTGAACTTAAGTTTCGTCCTTTGTAACAAAATATAGAGCGCCTTAGGCTTTAACTGATTAACTGGCTTTAACTACATGGGACTGGACCTTTGCATCTACTTGCATCATGCAAAGCAACAACACAAGAATATGATAGACTCTGAGCGGGCGTAAAATTTGTGGATTGGAACCAAGGCCGGCATTCCGTGATGCATTGATATGTCCATTTCATGATTTTTTAGATATCTATGTGAAATTAAGATTCTGTAACATAAAAATGATACTGATTTTTCTTTGTAATTGATTACTTGATCAGAAATCCAGATTAGATCTCTGAAGATTCTCCACCTGAAAAAAATGATTTCTTGATCAGAAAAATGCAGATCAAATATGTGAATAATTAGGGGTGAAAACTGGTGCTATGTCTTAGCTTTCTTGTAATGGTGACTTTGCCATCCGGTTAATTTTTTCGTCTCAAATACAATGGAAGAAAATATACTATCTTAAATATCGGATGATAGCGATGCTTATGGAAGTTCCAAATATTTTATAGGTTTTAAATTTAACTCCTATATTTGCTTAATACTACCGAAAATGAAGTGAACATCTTCCCTGAAAGTTTTGTCACTCAAGTGAAGCTTAGCATCATTAGGTATTCTCACGAAAGAATAAGACTTGGTGAAAAAAAAGAGTAAATCATATCGTTTTACGAGGAAGGAAAGGCAAGAAATATTTGTTCAGAATCAGTGTTACGATTTCCGGTCGTTTTGAGTTCCACAATCCTTTTTCCTTATTTGAGACTTCACATAGATTCATTTGGTGATTTATGACTTGCGAGCATGGGTGACACAAGCTCCGAGGAACTAGGAAGCATTGTGGAACATTAAAATGAACTAGTGATATTAAATTCACAAAGTTGACCAAAGTCCATAATTTGAGTAAATGAGCTTAAATTAACGATTTAAAGGTTTCGGTAGGCCTGTATGATGAATTTGAATTTGGCTATTAAGTTTTCTTGGAAACCGATATCATTTGGTCGGGTTTTTGCTATAAATTTGTGATTTAGTTGATTTCAGACATCATCGTCATACTTTGGATATGTGAGGTTCAAATGAGAATTCGATTGTTGGAAGAAGTCTGCAATGATGCTTAAATGTGACCACTGTCAAATATGAGTTTCCGCCCGTTTGGAGCAAGTTTTCAAATATTTAAAGTGTTGAAATCTGATTTTCCGCCTGACCTGACTTCGCAAACGAACGGCTCTTAATCTATAAGAAATTTGGAGATGATGTAATAAAAATATGCAACACTTAAGATTAGAGTAATAAGTAAAGAGCTCAGAGTATCTCAATCACTCACCTCACCATCATGACCACATCAAAGTAATAAGTAAAACATGCCATGCATGATATCAATCTCAATAGTATCATAAAAAAATAATCAACAATTACAAGTCATGTTACCGTTCACATTTCAATTAATCAACATTACTCTTTCTTTTCATGAGATGAGTGAGCTAGTATGTGACAGAAAATAAGAAAAGTAATAATCACATAATATAAATGAAAAGTAAGCTTCTTCTAAAATCTGCGGTGACCCGAATTCCATCAATCCTTCAAAATGGGTTACTAGAATGGCCATAAATATTTATGGTAATACCTCCATAAGCTACTCGACTTAAATGAAAAAACATGTCCTGAGTAGAATGCACCATTTCCTAAATGTCATCGATAATCACCCGAACTGATTCCAAACCTTTATACCCGAAAAGTAAGCTACTTCTAAGAATCTGCGGTGACCCATTATCATATGTTGTTCTTGATCACACAATCTTGTGCTGTCGTTCCCAACCTCAAAAGTTAAAATTGTCCATGTCGTCAACCAAGTATCAATGAGCTATACCTTATGACCTTACATCTTCAAGGAAGTCAAATTACATCGAACTCTCTTCCTTGCAATTTCGTCCAACTCGTTTTATCACTCCGAACACTCTTACGTAAGACCCTTGGCCCTGTACCTCACCCTTCACAACCATAAAATCTCTAAGTACAATACCTTATCACGCCTTTCGCAGATACAAGAGTATTTAACCTTACGATCCATGTGCTTACCATACACAAACACTCTTCAGTCATCCGTATCTGAAATACTCAACCGCACTACCCAACCGTCAATCTTTCGACACCGTCCATTACCAATGACATAGTCTTACCTCGAAACTATGTCTTCAACTTTCAATTGTAGAGATTTCTTCTTATTAATCAACTCAAGCTCGTCTATTCGAAGATGCCTTGAAATTACCCTTCCTGATACTACACAATATATTCCCAATAATTCTTCAACCATCAAGTCTTGCTGGCTCTTGCCATACACCAATTAAATTTTGCCGTAGATTTCTTCCTCAAGCACTCTTATCACTATTTTACTCTACCTGAAAGATGTACAATGTCATCAACGACCCATGCATGCTGCAAGTAGTTACGCTGCTTCAAAAACAAGTATTACGAAAATTAATCCTCCAAAGCCAAAGAGTGAGATGACTTTTCCTTAATTCCTTCTCTACCATATTCCATTCAAGATTGCCTTTATCATTATCAAACAAAAATCACTCAAACCCATATGTGGGTGAATCAAATTGTCGCACATCCTTAAATGTAGTTGAGCCAATCATAGAGATAGTAGTAAACCATAATCTGGAGCGTTTGAAAGTTCCCCTTGCCTTAATCGAATCTTTAACTGTGCATTTTTCCAACCTGAATGCAATCGTACATATCATTTCTCACTAAGCCTTTCTAACCGCAGGACCGACCAAACATGATCATACCCTCAAAGTTAATTATCGCCACTGTACTACTTTAAACCACCACTGACTTAGTTCATAAACTGTAGGGTGATCCTCAATTTCTGCACACAAAATCCTACTAATGTCCCCATATAGATTACAATAGTCTTCTTGTAAAATCCTTAGTAGATGAATTGCCCTTCCATTTTTATTCATGAGTTTACCAAATCAAATGAACAACTGAGGGTTCTTTGGTGAATCCACTGCTCCTTGTCTGAACTAACCCTCAATTAATCGCCTTAAGTCTACTTCGTAACAGGAATATGTTACCATCCACTATCACTCGTAGAAACTTGTCGAGCCTAAGCAACATATACAATATTCACATTTCTTCTCACAACTTAAGTGTAACAACCAAGAATCCTGTAAGTAGTTCAATCTTCACGCCCGTCTATCGCTAAAATCATTCCATTAGTCAATTTCTGTTCCTTCCCCAAAAGTCTACAATGAGTCCACCCTACTGATCGAATCATGTTCTTTTAGCGTTCTTTCAAAACCAAAATAATCTCACACATGATAAACAAGATGATAGTTCAACAATAATTTCTTGTCGCCCTACACCAAAATATCAAGCGAATCAGCAACCACAAACTTAACCGAAATATCACACCCGATTATTCCCATAAGATTCAATCTTTCATAGTAACCTTTGTCGGACGAGCACATCTACCACTTGGGCTCGCCATATCGCTGAGAATGATCCATTTGAATTCCATCCATTACATTTCTATCCCGTCAAGCAGTTGAAGAATCTTCACACATTCCCCATTACCCTTATTCCATAGAAACACTCGTCCAACACCCGAGTAACTAGCTCTAGAAGACATATCGATCAATGCGATACTTCGCACCACCACTACCACTTAAGAATGTCACTAAACCAAAGAGTCATAATCATAACTCCAACCAACTGGTCCTAATCTAATCACACGCCATCAACACCAAAACACACCTTCTAACATAAACGATGTCACAATCGACTCATGTCTGAACCCATGAAACATGTCCCCACCAGCAATGAGAGAATAGAAGAACGAGGATAAGATACAATTCTAATTAAACTCGCATAAAAAGATTGAGTCAGATACCAATCGGAATGAACTAGCACAAAAAGAATGAACCAGATACTAATAAAAACGAACCAGCACGAAAGAATGAAATAAATGAAGTGTTTCCTAAATATCCCATAACCTCTCGAGGATGGGTACGGACGTCTACGTATCAATCCGCAAGACTCTACTAGACATTGCTCTTGTACTCATTAGACCGATTAACCTAGGAGCTCTGATACCAATTTGTCACGACTCAAATTGTAGATCTTGATGGTACCTACACTATCCCCGGGTAGGCGAACCACATCCCAATATTTAAAAGTAACAAGTTAAATATGAGGAAGTTAAGAATAAGTTATCAAGTCTTAAATACTATCATAAATGAATGTCCAAACATCCCCAAAGATCTGGTCAAAAGTGTAAAAAAACTCTAAGTCTCAGCTGCCGAAGGCTACCTATTGTCTGATGAAAAGAAAATACAGAAGTAAATAAGGAGGGTCATTTCAGGGGCCACGAATGACCAAGTAGCTCACCCTGAATGACCAAAGATGTCACGCATATCAGTCACGAGGCGTAGAGCTGGAACCGAGATCGTACTCTGCACTCAACAAAAGTGCAGCAAGAGTAGTATCAGTACAAAACTAGTACGGGTAAGTACCATATGCCGACTAATATTAGATAACGCAATAAGAAGTAAAAACTAACAAGTAGCACATAAAGCAAACATGTAAGATCACGTATCATAAACAAGTCCATATCAAGGGAATCAGGTAATTAACCAATGACAGATATAAGTCACCAACAAAAAAATTGAGAATATAAGAATAAATGTGTAATGTAATGCAATAGTCACCTCTCTCACTCCACTGCCGTACACACATGCTAAGGATAAAGTCTCAATGCCATAACCCATGGGGCCCCGCAAAGTCCATGTACCACTCAGATTCTCCGGTAAAACCTCGGAAGCATCAATCATTCTCGTCTTTGGCATAAACCTCGGAGTATCTCTATCACTTTCAATGTCCAGCAAAAACTTCGAGTATCTCTGTCGCTCTCAATCTTCGGCAAAGACCTCGGAGTATCTCAATCACTCACCTCACCATCATGACCATATCAGAGTAATAAGTAAAGCATGCCATGCATGATATCAATCTCAATAGTATCATAAAAAATTAATCAATAATTACAAGTCATGTTACCGTTCACATTTTAATTAATCAACATTACTCTTTCTTTTCATGAGATGAGTGAGCTAGTATATGACAGAAAATAAGAAAAGTAATAATCACATAATATAAAACATATGGCGACAAGCCCACGTAAACAACATCCACATCAAACCAGTGGAATTTATCACCACCTCCATGCCCAAAGGCCTATCATGCTATCCCGTCAATTTCTACAACATATATACTATTCTCTAATCAAAGTCTAACTCAAGTAAGCCAATAAACTACCTCGAAGCTGAACAGGAGCTACGAACCCTCAAGCCAATACCTTGCCTTTTCGGAGTGTCTCTAAACGATCGGAGTCTATCAAATAATAACTAATTAATACAAACTCATTTTTCTCACAGAACATCTTTAAAGTATCAATGATGGTTCACTATTTTACCACCCAACAACTCAACAACTCAATAACCTAATATACTATTATTCTATGCCACAATAATATCAATACGGAATGGAAAAATTACCTTGGCAATTAGAATTCTAATTCTTCCTCGTTTGGATCATTAAATGGGTTTTCTTGAAAACATTCATGGGGCGATTATATACCTGATATCCAAAGGTGCTAAATATATCAATTGCTCCGTAAGGCTAGAAATATGTCGCTGCTTTGTGGGTGTTAGATCGACGAGGGGCTGCCACAACGTTGTCTTCTGTAATGCTTCTTTGCCTTAATGAAATTTCAACACATAACTTTACTATATCTTTTCCCTAGGGTATGGACACGTGACAAATAAAAAGGAAAGTTGGGCTTGGCCCACTTGCTTACACTAAAGTAGTCAAGTCATCTTAAGTAAATGTGAAAATTAGCTCACTCTTGATTTCTCACATTAAGAGCTTATTAAAACAAAAAAATCATTTCAATCCTTTTGATCGAAGACACCTGATATTATTATAAGTATTTACTCAATTCACTTATTCCCTTAATCATTATGTCTAATTTAAAATTTACCTACTCCGTTAACTACTATATTTACCAACTTATACCTTATATGAGTGCAGATAATATTTCTATTTAAAAAACTATTCACATGCATTAAATAAATATATTTTAAAAATTACTCATCAATTAAACAACCATAGTTAAAGGAATAGCCCAGAATTTCTATTTTCTTAACTTAAGAACTTTTGACTTTAATGATTCTTCTCCGATATCGAATTACTTCGGGAATGGTTTTTAGGGATGTTATGCCTAACAGTTCTAAACGACTAAATGGGTCGTTACATGCCTAAAAGTGCTAAACGATCAAACGGATCGTTACAATATAATTTAAGCAATTTATTTGCCTTTGTTTTCTTGAATTGCCTGATTAATTCATACATTAAAAGGAATTCACATGATAGAGGATATGATATGATAATATATGCCATGATGAGTTTCATTTGAAGTTAATTGCATAAATAATGACGTGATTAGTTGATGTTTGCTTCTATTTATATTGATATGCCATCCATTTACATATGATTGCATGTGAGTTTGAGAAAGATTATGAGTTGAGCACGTGGACGCCATCCGTGGTGAGATTGAGTTGTATTGATTATGAGATTGATAGTATGTTGAGATCGTTCGTACTGCATGTGGAAATCGTTCATACGGAGCATGAACAATGCAGTCGTCTTCCATGGGTCGCTCTCCGGGACACTCCCGTTGGAGTTAGTGTCTGAGCAGGGTTTGAGTTAGATCTGGACATTGCATTTCATTTTTATATTATCATGTGTGATTCTGATTTGAACATCATACCGAGTTATTGAGGTGAACTGTGCTTATGTACTCATATATGCTGATCATGTGATTTTATTTGATTCAGATGGGTTATCTTATCCTTACGTTTTGATTACTTATCTGTTGAAGCTTATAACTGTTAAAGTGTAAGCCCGCAAGTATTTCAAATACTAAATCTCACTACTATCTTGTTGGGATCGGTCAATGATACTTATTGAGCATATGTTGCTTTCGTAAATATGCCACACTTGCTGCACCTTTTGTGTGTATGTTGAGCTGGATTTGTGAGAAAGTATCGGAGGTTGTACCAGTGATTTAGAGTAGAGCTTCCATCTAGTCCTTGGTAGTTGGAGTATATTCTTTTAGTTGTCTTCTTAATGAATATTGTACCTTTGTATTCGAATTGTTTATACCATTCTTAGTAGCTCATGATTGTTGACATTCTATTTAGGCCCTCCACATTTTTAATTAGTTGGTCAAGTTTCTTGAATTTCACAGAGTAAAATAGTATTTATAAGGTCCAAAAACATTTTCTAAAATTATTTTTGGTGCTATTTTGCTATTTCATTTGATAAAATAGTAATGTCAAATGGGCGGGTTGAGATGAAATTGGACATGTCAAAATGGAGTGAGTTAGTAAATAAGCAAGTTATTGACCTGCTCAAAATTACTTGGGCTAAAATCCAGGTAATAACCCACCTCGCCCAATTCTAATTAAATTTTAAATTATTTATTTGAGTATTTAATGAAACTTTTCCCCCTATATTATTACTATATATAACATATCAAATATTTTTTATTTTTTTTTAGACAGAGTCTCTTTTAGGCTTGCAAATCACCCAGTTTATAAATGGGCTGAGTAAGCAGATTAAAATTGTCAGAGTTAATAAAAAAAATAGGTCATTAACCTGCCCACACCTAAACAGATTAGCGGAGTTTGAGTAGAATTTTATTATTAATTTTTTACCGTTGTAAGACACCTGTTTCTTGACGAGATTGAGAATACCAGTAACTTTTTACCGTCTAGGTTCCTAAAATTTTTCTGAGATTTAAGGTAATTGTATGGGGTAAAATTCGTATTGTACAGCTGGATGAATTATATTATGACATGTGGAAATGAAGATGAGTCAGCTCCAGGTCAGTCTTTAGTGCCCTCGGAGGTTCTCGCGTTGTACTAGAGGCATCCAAGAGTCGCAGGTATCGGAAAGCAAAATGCTAAGAAGTTAATTCGAATCCAAATGGATGACCGTTATAAATACATCTTTACACCTTCCAAGCGAGCGTTAATGACATTTATGGTTATTCTTATTGTCCAATTATTACAATATTAATGTAATAATATTAATAGGGGCATAATTCGTGAAATATGTACCCCGAAGTCCAAGTATAAATATGATCAATCATTTTATTGTAAAGGGAGAGAATTACAAGGAATATAACACACATTTACTTCTCACACTTTTTTCTAAGTTATTGTCTCGATTCGGTATCATAAACATTATTATCAACAGCTCGCCCGGAGATCTCAACTCAAAGCTTCTCCAAGGCTCAGGATATTCTAATCTTAATTTTCTCTTAAGTTCAATTTATATTAGTTTCAATTGCTACTTATCTTTCTATTTTGGTCACTTGAGATCTACATGTTCTTGACCACATATATAAATTAAACTGTATAAATTTACGAGTAAACAGTTTGGCGCCCACTGTTGGGCCTAGACAATAGTGGTGTCACACGTGATCTTATCTCTTTATGTAACTCTTTTCTAAATTCTATTTTTCTTAAGCAACAATTTTTTCAGGAGTTGATGACAACCATAATCCCGGGAACGTTGCCGAGAACGAGCATATAGGTCTAAATAGTCTTCCTATCCCCGATCCCGAAATGGCCGACCCAACAAATGTGGAAGGTGCCACTTCAGGGGATGGTCAGACCCGAAGATCTACGAGGGAACAGACTCTCACTGATGAAACTCCTGAAGAGGGTATACAGAATCTGAGGGCACAAAACCTTGCGATAAGGTAGGAGTTGAGCGAGTTAAGGCAATTCCTTTATGCATTTGCATCCAATCCAGCCGTATGCACTTCGACACCAAGAGCTTCACCATCAACCCCAGTGAATGGAAATAACATTATTGGTTGTGGCCAAACTAAAGCAAGAAATGGCGATGCATCTAGAAGTGAACCGGTTCCTGAGGATCCTTTGTAATCACATGTGTTAAAATTTATGAAAGAAATAAAAGGCAAAGTACATACAAATGCTAAAGAGGCAGAAAATAATGCCAAGGCATTCCAGCATTGGTGGGATCAAATCCTGGGGGCTCCACTGGTCATAGAAGGTCCGGACTTAAAAAAATGTATTCAGTTGGCGTATAAGCCGGAGGCTGCGCCAAAATTGATTCTGAAAAGGTTCAAAATGTCGAGCACAAGAAAATACGATGGGATGATGGATCCACAAGAACACATAATGGCTTACACTATGGGTTGAAAGGGAAATGACTTGAAAGAAGAAGAAATAGAGTCGGTGTTGATCATAACGTTTGGTGAAACTTTGACTAAAGATGCCATGACATGGTATTCTCTAGCATATATGTTCATCAAAGCCCATGCGGGAGGAACCAAAAGGTGAAGACCAAAAAGGCGGATATCTTCCGCATTGCATAGGGAAAATCTGAGTAACTCAGGTACTTTGTTCGGTTCCATAAAGAATGGATACTACTACCCACGACTCCGGATGAATGGGCCGCCAAAGATTTCACCAAGGGTTTGAACCCTCTAAGTTTAGATGCTTCCAGGAAGCTCAAGGAGAATCTCTTGGAATTCCAGGCCACAATATTGGAAGATATCCATAACAAATACAAATCCAAAATTCGTGTAGAAGACGATTTTCTAGGGACTCCAGTCGGAGAAATTCCTCGAAGAACGGTAAGGGAGAAAGTCCGAATCATAATTCATCAAAAAAAATATTTCCAGCCTTATCCTGTCTCCGAAAAATCAGGAGGTGGCTAGGGCTTCTGTTCTCTTGAAAATCCAAACATCAACATAAAGGGAGACCCCGATAGAAATAACCACGGCTTGTTGAATCAGGATAAGGGGGACTTGTTCCGGTTATCATCGAAGGAATTCGGATACCCAAAACTCTCCGACTATAATGTCAGCATAGATGAGGCTCATATGGTAGCCGTGCTAAGGACTTACCCAGCGATTTGACATAAACCCCTCTTATCTGATCCAAATTCCGGCCTAAATGCTGAACTATTGACCCTACTTGTTTGGATGGATGTTCACCCCAAAGTGTTCCCACACTGCATGCATACATCCGTAAGTAACTTAGTGCAACATGAAAAATTTCATTGAGAGGAATCAACAAAGAAAAGAAAAACGAGTCAACAACATCAACATGTGTATTTGAGAGATTGTCCTCGAGCTGAGGATTGTCCTGGATTAGATTGTATAGTGCAATTTTCATGTCACTCATGGACACAAGACAACTTATTACATACATATTAGGGAGGAGGTGGCTGTAATACATCGTATCTCGGGCTAAGGTTAGACTCGTAAGATGGATGCAAAGTCCAATGGGTTTGTTACTTTCTAATTATGGCTAAAATAATTTACAATACTTAAAGGTTATGTTTGAAAGTATTATGAGTGTTTGGAAGTGAAATGGAATGAGTTTGAAAATAAGTAGAATAATTGGGGTGAAATCAGTGGCGAGCGTTGAAGTGATCAAAAGACTGCTGCGATTGTGCAAAAATCCCTTAGGCAGATGTAACCGTCACAGTGACCAAAAGTTGACCGATGCGACAGGCGACGCTAAAGCTAAAATATAAATTACGAAAAATCAGAACTTTAAGATCAATTCCACACTCTCTTTGGACGACTTTGAGAGAGAAAAAACAACCCCAATCCCTAGCACAAAGTTTCTCTCTTCCTCTTATCCTCTTATTACAAGGTAAGATGATTCTTAATCAGTTCTAGCATTAATTTCATGATTCTTAACAAGATTAAACCTTGGGAATTCATAGATTCTTGCTTGAGTCTTCATATTGGACAAGAAATTCTAGAAGAAATTCTAGAATCCAAAATTCAAGATTTAGATATCAAAAGGTAATACCTTCATCCGTTAATTTATTATAGCTTTGTATTGATGACTATAGAATATAAGTTCATGAGATATGAGTTGATGGGTTTGATAGAAAAGCATGAACCATTGTAGGATTTTGGATTGTTGACTTAGGATTGTTGTAACGATATAGGTGATGAAAAATGATGTTAAGTATATCTATTTGAGATTGTAGAATCACCTAGAAGCAAGAGGATGGGTAATTGGGTGAAGAAACACCATTAATGAAGGTTGTGGAGTTTTATACCCACCAAGTGTTTGATAAAATGTTTAAATGACCAAATCATGAGTATCGTTGCTAATATTGATTTCCCTTGACTTATATTGCTTTAGATTAAAGATAAAAGGGAGCGACGAATGTTGTATTACGCTCAAGAGCAAGAAGTTAAGGTATGTGAGGATAACTCTCTACGTTTGGGTATTAATAATTCTCCCTACGCCACGTTCTTTATTGACTATCACGAATTGCCTCAGAACATTGTTATGCCTTGGTTTCATGAATAGTTGCAGAACTTATATTCTCTAGTTTTGTAATTCATTCATGATCTTTATTTTGAATCGTGAACTCAGAATGTAATTAGTATAGACTCATATTTGCTACACATGAGTCTCAGTCTAGAAACTCAGCAGGTCTAGAAACAATTAAGGCTTCAGAACACACACTCGGTTCATGAATACATGTCTCAGTTCAATGATGTTCATTATTCCAGTAATCTCAGGTCTTTAATAATAATTAATGAATAGTGAACATATGTAATTTTCCAAGGGCATAAGTCTCATGTATACGTATACATGGCCAAGGCCATAGACTGATGCACTTACTTGGCCAAGGCCATAGTTGTGCATTTATTATTGGGTCAAGGCCCCACATATGTACACTTGGCCAAGGCCACTGATGCACTTACTAGGCTAAGGCCATAGCTTGTGCATTCATTATTAGGCTAAGGTCCCACATATATAAAGACAAATAAACAGATGTAGAACATGGAGTACTCATAACTTCAGTTCTCTTGTTCATTACAATTATCAGTTACATTTTCAGTATCTATTACCTGTTTATTTATTTGGGCTGCCCATTCCCGAGAATCCCACTTACAATTCTTTCTTTCAGTTGCTTTACATACTAGTGCAATTCAAATGCATTAATGTCCTTTTGCTTGGGGCCTACATCTCGTGATATAGGCAATGATTTACAGGTTGATGACCCAACTTGATAGGTTCCAGTATCAGCTAATTTGGTGAGCCCAATCTTTCGGGGAGTTATCTTATTTACAATATTTATTTAGTTCAAGCAGTCAGGTATACCGTGGGCCTTATCCTGATAACAATCAGTACTTCATTATTCTTAGAGGCTTCATAGACTAGAACAACAGTCAGTCAGTACTTAGCAGGCTTTTATGTTAACTATGTCAGCTACATTTATATACTTCAGACTTATTCCGCATTTATGATTTATCAGTTAGACTTTTCAGTACCTGAGCATGTTTATCAGTTATATTTCGTATTTAGTATACCACATATTGATTTAGCCAACCAGTTGGTTTGCTCAGTCATATGCAATCAGGCACCGAGTGCCGTGTTATGCATATGCCATGGTTCGGGGCGTGACAATGGCAGTAATGCTCAATAGAGGGCATCTACGGGAGTTCTTAAGTGAAAGGCTCATAACAATTTTTGAAAGAAGTGCTTCGGCATAAGGAAAAGTTGTTCTGCACGCTCCTTCGCATATTATAAATATGATATTTAGAGGATCAATGATTGCGGGTACGTCCTTCACAGTAGCCAAGAAGACAAAAATTTCAATAACCAGGGAAAACATATTTTGAGAAATACCGGACGAAAATATCATTACTGTCACTGATGAAGATGCAACAAGAGTCACCTTTCCATACAACGATGCCCTAGTTATCACTGTTCACATCGACTACTTTCAAGTAAAACAAGTATTGGTTGACCCCAGAAGTTCGGCAAGTATCAACCATTGGAAAGTGGTCGAGGAGATGAAAATTCTGGAGAAAGTTGTACCGGCTGCTAGGACACTAGTTGGTTTTAACATGGCGAGTGAAACTACCAAAAGAGAAATTGATCTATCGGTGGAAGCCGTAGAAGTTGTGAAAGAAACTAAGTTCTATGTCATCGATGGTGATATAAGAATATAACACAATATTTGAGAGACCATGGCTTCATGATATGAAGGCGGTTCCTTCAACATTACACTTACTAGTCAAATTCCCGACAATGAAAGGAATCAAGAAAATTAGGGGAGAGCAATCGGCAGCTAAGGAAATGTTCATCATCGAAGAACCGGAGGCGACCATGGGTCAAAAATAGAAAATAGTAATTACAGGAAGCGGAGCTAGTACCGAATGCGGTCCAACAGACTTTACTGGTAGAAGTGGAGCAAACAAGTCCGAAAGATGAGCTTCTAGATAAACATCATGTTCCTAGGTATTTCATGGTGCCAAATGATTCCGATGCCACCAAATCGACGGTTGAAGAACTCTAACAAATTTCCTTGTACGAAGAAACTCTGGAAAGAAAAATATACCTAGGCATGGGTCTAACCCCAGAGCTCAGGGAAACCATCTTTCAATATCTTACAATTAACAATGATTATTTTACTTGGTCCCATAAAGACATAACAGGTATCCTTCCAGAAGTCGTAACTCACAACTTGGGCCTGGATATCAATTTCACTCCTGTACGGCAGAAAAAATAGTCGATTGCAATTGTTCGCAATAGGTTCGTGAAAGAATAGGTATCTAGAATACTTAATATAGGGTTCATCCGGGAAGTCAAATACCCGGATTGGTTAGTCAATGTAGTTGTAGTGCCTAATAAGGAAATAAATTTAGAATGTATATTGATTTTAAAGACCTTAATAAGGCGTTCCCTAAGGACTTGTTCCCGCATCTGAACATAGATCAAATCATCAATGCTACGGTTGGGCATGAGATTATGAGTTTTCTCGATGCTTACTCCGAGTATAATCAAATTAGAATGCACCCGAAATATCAAGAGAAAATGTCTTTCTTAACTAATTTTGGTACTTATTGTTACAATGTCATGACTTTCAGATTAAAAAATGCCAGAGCCACGTTCCAAAGGCTTGTAAACAAAATGTTTGAAAAACAAATTAGAAAACCGATGCAAGTTTATATAGATGATATACTTGTTAAAATTCTTTGTGTGGAGGACCATTTGAGTCATTTGCGGGAAACATTTGAAATTATGAGAAAGTTCAACATGAAACTCAACCCGGAGAAATGCGCTTTTGGGTAGGCTTTGGGAAATTCTCAGGTTTCCTGGTCCCTCAAATAGGGATTAAGGTAAACTAAGATAATATCAAAGCCATTAAGGACATTTTCGACACTCTTGACAATGTGAAGGCGGTGCAGCAGTTGACCAGGCGCATAGCAGCTCTTAGCAGATTCATATCATGGTTTTCAGAAAAATGCCATAAATTCTTCTACTTTTGTCAAAGCCTAAGAATGGAGAAAAACTCCTCGTGTACCTAGTTGTCGCAAAAGTAGTAGTTAGTGCAATATTGGTGCGAGAGGAAAAATGTACACAATTTCCAGCCTATTACGTCAGTAGAATCATGTCAGGGGCCGAAACTCGGTTCCCACTTCTTGAAAGATTTCCCTTTCAATTAGTATTGACATCACGAAAACTCCGGATATATTTTCAATGCCACCCTATAGCCATAGTGACCACGTTCCCCCTACGGAACGTGCTTCACAAGCCTGAGCTCTCAGGGAGATTGGATAAATGAGCGATATAGTTAAGTGAATTTAACATCAAATTTAAGCCCCTGACCGCGATTAGGTCTCAAGTCCTAGTGGATTTTGTTTCCAATTTCTGTACGGGAGTACCCCACAAGCGGAAAAACATGCCACTCTTCTCTCAAGGACTACCCCTAGAGTTTAGATGTTATAGACAGATGAAGCATCTAATGTTAAGTGGACGGTTTAGGAATAGTATTGCATACTCCAACCGTAGAAACTTTGATGCAGGCTATTCATAATATACCTTTAACTAATAATAAGGCCGAGTACGAGGCTTTAATTGTTGGTAAGGAATTATCCCATGGATTGGGATCCGTGATAATCGAAGTCAAGTGCGATTCTTTGTTAGTGGTGAATCAGGTCCATGCAATGTTTGAAGTTAAGGAAGAACACATGTTAAGGTACCTCAAAAAGGTTCTAAAACTGCTTTACAGGTTTCAAGAATGGACTATGGTACACGTACTTAGGGAGGAAAACACCGAATCAGATGCACTCGCTAATTTGGGCTCATCAACAGAGGCAGAAGGCTCGAAGACTGAATTAGTAGTTCAGTTAATTCACTCGGCGTTGGATCCTGCAAGATACGATAAAGTGAATTGACAACCCTGATTTGGGATTGGTGGAATGAGCTCATAGACTACCTTAAGCACGAAAAGCTACCAGAGGACTTGTCATGTCCAAAACCCGACCCTGGACGTAACAGGCATATGATGTTATGAATAACACAGGAAATACCTTATGAATCAATAAGCATCTAATCCCCTATTGATAATATTTCATTATTTATTCCAGCAAGTTATAAATAGCTGACAAAATCATGATCACAATTATGAAATAAAATCAACGGAAGTCTAATATAAATATGTCATCATAAAAATGTAGCAACACCTGATGAGTCAAATAATGACTTCAACAACTACCCACAATATCAACATATATTTGTGGAGCCTATAAGATAATAAATAGAGAATAGTCTAACTTCGGGATGCAACCCAAAAACTAAAAACGACAATAAGTAAGATAGGGGTGTCCCACGACCAAGGGTGTGCTCACCAATAATTCTGAAAGTAGCAAGCTCTCCTAGTCCGCACGCGTATCATGAACTTTCTCCTCAACATTACTTGACACACCATAAAAAACAACAATGGTATGCCTGAGTACTGGGTACCCAGTGAGTGTCAAAGGACCAATAGTTAATATAATAAAATAATATAATAAGAGGCGGTAAATAATGTTAATAAAAGCAGTTTGAAATCCTTAGCGAAACCTATTAACGAAGAAATAAATCAATTTTGAATCATTATGCCAGTTATCCACTCTTTAAGTCTCCTATTTATGAACTCAAGACCATCATCAAAATATTCGAGAACAATCACAGTCACACAAATACAAACCCAATTCAATACATAAATGGATGACCAAATAATGTTGTCTAATGCTGCATAGAAGCACCACATTGGGGTTGTCACCCTCGATGGCCACTCTTCCTCTCGAATGGCTAGGTGATCTCGTCCAAATTACACCATAATATGATATAATGCAGTTGTTGTCAAATATAGTAACCCAACTAGGTAGGGGTCGAATCCCACAAGAAATACGGTGTGAAATGGGACTATTCACTTTGCATTATTTTTTTACTAAATACTTTACCTCTAGGGTAACCAAATTTGTTTATTTGTTTGTTGGTTTTAACTAATCAATTAGCAATTTCAATTAACAATTAATGTATCAAATAAGTTAGAACGCTAGGGTTGTGACTTAATGCATGGAAGTGGTGTTGGGTTATACTAAATTGGGTGTAATAAATGTGGTATGGGTAATGGGAACTAATTTCTAGGTGGGGATTTTTCAATTGACCCATCTAATTTCACTTTAGGCTTTCTCAAGCTCTAAAGTGTGGAATATAGGAATACCCATTATTTACCCCTAGTTGATACCCTTCTAATTAAAGTTGGAAATCATTAAATGAGGTTTAAATCCCTAGGTCCTAATTAATCTACCCCTTTCCTAGACTCTAGTCTCATTTTTCAAATTTGACTAGAGACAATAGGCATTAAAGGGGTGTTTTAACCCAAACCATAAACATTAAGTGTGAGAGGTAATTAAATGCCACCATTACACACTCATTTTACATTTATGATCTACCCCAACTGCCACATTTCATTTTTGGATCACAACCTCAGCCTAGATTCTAGCAACCCATGGAAAATAGTAAATAAAATACTTTGCAATAAATAAAATAAGACATAGAAAACATTAAAGAGTGCTTACAATGATTTTGTATTGGAATATGAACTTGTCTCTACAAAGTGGAACAATAAACTCAAGATTTTTTTAATATTGTGAATGACAACACAAAGTTAATAATCTACTAGATGAATAGTGTAAAGAGAATGTTTGATGTCTAATCAATTGTCAACAACTAAAATTAATGAAAAGACAAGTGGTAAAGTGATGATATGTATCACAAAACCCTAGGCAATTATATATAGAGACTTAATTTTTGGACTACACGTAATTACAAATATGCCACGACCGACCAAATTGTGACCGCAGACTGATCTACGGTTTGCAAAATGGACTTAGGGTTCGCAGAGTATCTTCCATCTGGGACTATTGTGAACCGTGACTAGAAGTGCGGCACGTAGAACCGAACTACGGTCCACAGAGGTACTTTGAAGCTTCACAATCTAAGCTGGACTTAAACTGGAGCAGTGGTTCGCAGACCGGACTGCAGTCCACAGAACGGAAGTGCGGACCGCAAATTGGGTGTACTTCGGGGCTCTAAAGTCTTATGATCACTGTCTACTTCTGTGATTTGGCATACCATTCTGCAGTCTGCAGTTTGTTTCTGCGTTCTGCAGAAGTGATCTTCTCAGCACTTCTTCATTTTTCAGCACTTTTCTCCATGTTTAAGCACATTCCTCACTTTTGACATTCCGATACAAAAATCCTATAAAAACTGAAATAACGTAAGAAAGACACACTGTGAGTGTATAAGGACAACAATAATCTATCAAATTGGCATCGAATATGCCATAATTTCTCGGCACATCAACACCCCCAACTTAAACTATTGTTTGTCCTCAAGCAACCTAAACAACACTAAGTTATGACTGATGACAAATCAAAGATGACTATGGTTAGTTCTACTTACTAATCTACAATGATGAGTTTCACATAACCGATATCCACTCATATTTTCAAAACAAAGTTTCAAGAGTGCATTTCTACAATAAATGAGCCCATGAAAAATCAAGCCTCAATAGGTGTCTAAATGCTACTAGTGACTTGATGCGCCAAGACATTGAACTAGAAGAACTTTCATTCCACAAGGTTCATACAATTCAATGTTCCATCACAATAAGGAAAGTCCCACACTCACACAAGAAGTTTCTTTTCAAAATAGGGGTCAAACATGATTAGTCACACTCACAAGGAATGTCAAGTGTCACAAGTATCATGCAATAGGCTTGCCTTTATTTTAAGTCACCACTACACAAAAAATCTCGATTTCGGATCTCTAAGGACTAGTAGGCTTATGGACATGTAGGATATTCATTTAGGTACAAGTGACTTTCTCCTCCTTTTGCACTACATATATTTTATTCATTAGCTCAACTCCTTCTCTTGTTTTCCAACTTCCTTTTCCACCCCTTTTTATTCAAGTCTCCCCCAATTTATTTCATTCTTTTTGTGATTTATTTTCTCTTTTCTTTTTCATTTTCTTCTTTTTCTCATTTTAAGTACCACTCACATCACAATCTTCTTCCCTTCTTTTCTCTCATATCCCACCCTAACTTAGGCTTTTGGCTTCAATTCTCATTTTCATGCATTTAAGAAGGGATTTGGTTCAAAAGATGATTCATGTCGAAAAAGGGTTTCAGTTTGTAATGTAGTATCCAATAAAAAAGTTAAAAAGATCAAAAAGGGACAACTAGCTCTCTCACTCACGGGTAGGTCAAAGAAGTCTTTATCAAGAAGGTTCACTCTCATTTAAAGGCCTAAAATCATTTTCTCAACTAAGCGATTCCTAGTTTCGCGGTGATAAACCAACGAGGCAAGTTCTAGATAATACAAGCAAACACAAGACATCAATTGAATCCCCACTACTCTATGCACATAAACTATAAGAAAAACTACATTTTATACTCTCTATCGAATACAAGGGTATCATCTCATGAGATACAAACACAAGTAGACATAGAGTCACAACATGAGGCATGCTTTCATAGAACAATCATTTAAAGCGTGATGCTATTCTTGTTTTAAAAATCCAATTTTTTGAGGGGTGTCACAAAAATAAAAAAGAGCTACATATGCTAGAAACTACATACAAGTACCAACCAAGTCAAACTATTCTATCACTAGGCCATGGTTACTGAATATACACCATTGGAAAAGAACCAGGCAAAGAAAAACTAATGGGAACTAAACACATACCTAAACAATTGCCTTAATATAAAACTAAAAATAATGAAATACAATCTAAACACATATATACAAACTACTTTGTCAAGTCATTTCCAAAAAAACATACATGGTACCCCACCCGCAACTTTAAAAACATAAGTTGTCATCAATGTATAAAAGAATATATAGTATAAGGACAAAAGGTTTGAGGATCACTAAATGCCCTTTTGAGTCTAGCTCTACGGAAGTGGCCTCTGCGGGGGCATCAGTGCCCTATGATTGTGGAGCAGGGTTGGGTACCTCTGCATCGCCCATCACGGGCTTAGTCTATGATGGTGGTAATGAACTGGTCTCTCGAGCCTATGGAGTGGTGCCTAGAATTGGTAGAGGAATAGCACCTCTGGCATCAATCTCTGTTTGTGGCTCTTAGGCCACTCCATTCGAACCAATCATAGAAGTCTCCTGAAGAGACCGGCCACCACCACATCAAACACTGCATGCTCTGTCAAATACATGTCCTCCTTAACTGTCTCAACTACAACACAGGGCCTCTCAATCCCCTCCTCATCCATCTTACTATTATCCCCATCAATATCTTCATGCCTCTATGAGTCATACAGAGTCTCACTAGCATCCTCTCTCCCGCCCTCCAACCCGATCTCACTCATCTGCTGTGGCTGAAGCGGGATATATAGGAGGGATCATCAATATCAGTAGTCTTCAAGATCTCTACTTCATTTTAAAGCTATCTATGTCTGACTTAAGTGAAGAAATATCACCGCCTCTATCAACTTCTAACCTCTCTACCCGGTCTACCAAGAGAGCAAGTGCATCACTATGGATTTTGTACTTCTTCTGTACCACACTCAATGCCTCCTTGATCGGGGCTAAGGCATTTCTAATCAACTTTAACATGCTTTTTTGATGTTCAAAACTCGGGGAACGTCGGCCTGCTTCTATTTGTCTAGATGTAATCCAAGCAGGTTCAAGTGCCTGAAGAGCATATTTACCGAAAGAAATATGATTACCTCGATAACATAATCCGAATCTATGGAAGCATTGGTTTATACATTCATCTTAGTCTCGACTCTAGGGATAATTTTTTTGCTATCTTTTTTCGTTTAAGATGAATTCGATGAGTACACGCACCCAGACTTATCCCTAGGATGTCCAAAATAGTCCACCCGATTTCCCTTTTATAAGTTCTTAAGATAGACAATAGAGCTTCTACATGGCTTTTATTTTGAATTTATAAGATAATAACCGAAAAAGAGTCATTTGGCCCAAGGAACTTATACTCCAAATGACTTGGAAGTAGCTTGAGCTCAAGAGTTGGCGGTTCCTCATAGAAGGTTTGAGAGGAGGGACTCCATGATTTCTCAAGTCCAAGGCTAATTTCCTAGGAGCATAAGAATAGGACCCTTGGCCCTCAAGTGCAAGAACGGTCTCCGCCATCCCCTCAACTACCACATTATCATGATTCAACAACACCGCTATCAAATCTTCTTCAATGACATCAATATCGACATTCAACTCTACCTCATCATCAATCACTGAAATCACCCCTATATCCACAAATTGTTTCATGGACTTGCACACATGGACGGTTACTTTTTCATCATCCATTCAGAACTTCAATTTTCCACTCTCCACATCACAAATTTCTCTACCTGTTTCTAATAATGGTCATCCTAATATTATGGAAACTTCATAGTCAATCGCACAATCCAATATCACAAAGTCAGCGGGGAAGATGAACTCATCAACTTTCACAAGCACGTCATAAATGATCCCCATCAGTATCTTCATTGTTCTATTCGCCATGAGCAACCTTATACTTGTAGTTCGGGGATTTCCCAAACCTAACTCCTTGAAAATAGTCAATGGCTTCAAATTGATGCTTGATCCAAGGTCACAAAGGGTCTTTGTGAATTGATACACTCTAATGGTGCATGGCATGGTGAAAGCACCGGGATCCTTTTGCTTCTTCACAATAGAGCTAGAAACGATAGCGCTAGATTAATATGTAACATCCACCATCTCAAAACCCACCCTTCTCTTTGTCGTTATCAAATCCTTCAAAAACTTGGCATACTCTGACATTTGTTCCTAGGCTTCAACAAGTGGAATGTTTACTGATAGTTTCTTTAGCCTTTCCAAGAACTTGTTGAATTTACCATATTCAATCCTTTTTGCAAATATTTGTGAAAAGGGAGGAGGAGGCCTTTGAATAGACTTTAAGGCTTTTGGAGCCTCCTCTTCTTTGTCATCCCCTTCCTTTTTTTCAATCATCTTCTTTTCTATCAAGACAAAATCATCTATCATCTTTTCATCACTCTTCTTTGGCTCTTCAACCTCATTCAATCTCTTATATGCCACCTCCGTTGGCATCTTGGGCTCTCCTAACAATTTTTTACTCCTTGTGGAAATTTCTCGATAATGAGACACCCCTCCCCCTTCATTTCTTGGATTTACCACCGTATCACTAGGAAAGATCTCATTTTGCCTTGGATTGAGTGTTGAGGAAATTTTCCCTAATTGAGTCTCCAGTTGTTTGATAGACGTTGAATGTGAAGACACGAGATTGTTGAGCTCCATTAAGTTAGCCTCGGAATTGTCTTGATTCTTCAACACCCTAGACAATATTTCTTCAAACTTTGAACTAGAGGGATCGCTAGTTGACTCACGGTTGTGGTAAAGAAGAGGTTGGGTAAGTTGTTTGTATGATTTCCCTCTAGGTGGAACATAAGGGTTGTAGCTTCAGTTTTGGTACCCATTGTTGTTATTATCTCTCCTCCCTCCTTCATTTGTCTTTCTTCAATTTGGGCTACCTTGCTCATTTTTCCAACCTTGATTCCCGCCTTGATTACTATATCACCATGGTTGGCTTGATCCTTGGTAATTCAGTCGGACTCCCCCCCCCTTTGCTAATTGTTCACAAAACTCACATCTTCTTCTTGCTCATTGTACCCTTCATGATCATATGGTACCATATTGATTACACCTTTCTTTGGACCATGCTTGCCAGCTCATTTACCTCTTGGTCCTTTTCTTCATTACATGCTTAGTAAGGACCGCCATTTGGGTCACCAATTACGCCATAGTCTCATCCCTCTCTTTTGTCCTTTCCCGACTACCACCGACACCCTCGTGTGCCAAGCATGGTTAGTGTTTGTTATATTATCAAGAAGCTCACTCACCACGGTAAATGAATTGTCCATCAAGGCACCTTCTGCTATATTGATGGCTAGCGACTTGTTGATCAAATCAAGAACCTGATAGAATGTTTGGTGCAATACGTCATCGCTCAACCCATAGTTGTAACATTTTAGATTATTCTTGAACCTAAGTCAAGCTTCATGCAAGGTTTCACACGGCATTTGACAAAATGTCAAAATCTCATCTCCGAGTTAGAGCATGCTAGCAGGAGGGAAGAACCTCTCAAGGAAAACCTCCACTAACTCGGTCCATGTAGTGATGGACTCGGAAGGCAAGTAATCCAACTAAATAGTGGCCTTCCTTGTTAGATGGAAGGGAAGAATCATAGCTTTATAGCCTTCTCAGACATGTTAGGATGAGGAAAGGTGAAACAAACCTCGTTCAAGTTCCTCAAATGTTTATTCGGGTCGTCTGAGGCCGATCCCCGAATAAGCCTTTGTTTTTAACATATGGAGTATGGTCGAGGTGATGTGGAAACTAGCATTCCCCGAAATTTGTGGTGGACAGATGGCATTAGAAAATGTATCCATCTCCATGTTTCCTTCATCATCGGACTCTACCATGGCACCTAACACCACAAAAACAATAAGTACACGTAAATTTAGAAATAAGGACTTAGCAAAGCAATAATACTACAAATAGGAAATTTCAAGACCGTATGCCCCGACAATGGCACCAAAATTTATTCTCGCCCAAATTACACCATAATACGGTATAACATGATCGTTGTCAAATATATAACCCAACTAGGTTGGGGTCGAATCCCACAAGGAATATGATGTGAAATGCGGCCTATTCACTTTGCATTATTTCTTTACTATATACATTACCTCTAGGGTAACCAAATTTGTTTGTTTGTTGGAATGCTAGGGTTTTGACTTAATGCATGGAAGTGGTATTGGGTTATACTAAATGGGGTGTAATAAATGTGGTATGGGTAATGGGGGCTAATTCTAGGTGAAGATTTCTCAATTAACCTATCTAATTTCACTTTAGGCTTTCTCAAGCGCTAAAGTATGGAATATAAGAACACCCATTATTTACACTTAGTTGATTCCCTTATAATTAAAGATGAGAATCATTAAATGAGGTTTACATCCCCAAGTCCTAATTAATCTACCCCTTTCCTAGACTCTAGTCTCCCTTTTCAAGTATGACTAGAGAGAATAGGCATTAAAGGGTTGTTTGCAACCAAATCTTAAACATTAAGTGTGTGAGGTAACTAAATGCCACCATTACACACCTATTTTACATTTATGAGCTACCAAAACTACCACATTCTATTTTTGGGTCACAACCCCAACCTAGATTCTAGCCACTCATGGAAAATAGTAAATAAAATACTTTGCAATAAATAAATAAGACATAGAAAGCATTAAAGAGTGCTTTCAATTATTTTGTATTGGAATGTGAATGTCTCTACAAAGTGGAACAATAAACTCAAGATTCTCTGAGTGTTGTCATTACAATAAACTCAAGATTCTCTGAGTGTTGTGAATGACAAGACAAAGTGAATAATCTACTAGATGAATAGTATAAAGAGAATGCTTAATGTCTAATCAATTATCAACAACTAAATTTAATGAAAATACAAGTGGTAAATTGATGATATGTATCACAAAATCCTAGGCAACTATTTATAGGGACCTAATTTTAGACTACACGACCACCGCCGACCAAACTGCAACCGTAGAATGGGACCGCAGAACTGATATGCGGTCTGCAAAATAGACTTAGGGTTCATAGAGTATCTTCCATCTGGGACTGTCTCAATTTGCGGTTGGAAGTGTGGTTTGCAGAACTGAACTGCGGTCCGCAAATGTGCCCTAAAGCTTCGTAATCTAGCTGGACTTGAACTAGAGCAGTGGTTCGCATACAGGACTATGGTCTGCAAAATGGAAGTGCGGATTGCATATTGGGTAGCACTTCGGGGTTTTGGAGTCTTCTGATCACTGTCTACTTCTGCGATTTGGCTTACCAATTTGTGGTCCGCAATCTGGTTCTGCGATCCACAGAAGTGGTCTTCTCAGCACTTCTTCCCCTTTTCAACACTTTTGCCCATGTTTAAGCACATTTCCTCACTTTTGGTTTCCCGAGACAAAAATCCTACAAAATCAAAATAACGTAAGAAAAACACACTATGAATGCGTAAAAGACAACAACAATCCATGAAATTTACATCGATTGTGCTATAATTTCTCGACACATCACTAGGCAAACTACATCAAGGCTATTGGCTTTCGGTGGCCACTCTTCCTCCCGAATGACTATGCAAACCACACTAGGATACATAATGACTACCCCTTCCTCCCCAGTAGCTAGGCCAATCAAAAACAATAGAAATTATGCCAAGTTAGCCAAATCACAAACAATAGAAATTATGGCAAGTTAGCCAAATCATAATCATAACATAGAAGCCAAATCACTCATTATAGATTATGTTCATCATCCCGCTAATAGGGGTAAGTCAAGTCATTAATAGGTTTATAAATCATGTTCAAGTCATTAAATAAGTTTCAACTTCAACAAACCCATTCATAGACAAAATACATGAAATATCCAAGTTTCCAAAATCAAGTTTTAAATCATCCCTTATAAGGGTAGATCATGTTCAAAGTACATAGCTTCATAAATCAATTTCAACAATCCTTTGATAGAAAAGATCATGTATAAATGTATATATTATGATACACTAAGGTTCCATAATGGCTTGTCCCTCAAGCACATAAAACATGCTAGAGAAACCATATTTAAAAGGTTGGAAAATATGTTCGAAAAAGAGACATACCTCTAACCCCACTAAAATGCTACCAAATGGAATATCCAAGACCAACAATCACTCTGCAATGGATTTAGATGAGAAAGGTTAAAACTTTATTCACTTCCATGAGTTCTCTCACTAATTCGGAAACTAGGGCTTTTTCCAAGCCTTAAAACTTATTGTTGAACCTCGTATGAATCATTCGTGGATTATAATCCCATAAATATACTTTATAATATCCTAAGGATCTTCAATAATATCAGGAAAATCAAAGGTCTTACCTTTTAGATGAAATCTCACACACCCCTTCTTCTCATTCCTTGAGTTTTCAAAAATCTAGGGTTTGGGACGAAGAACTAGTGTCAAACAAGGTTGAATTTGGCGTAGAATTTATAAATATGGATTAGGAACTCATAATAGGGTTTGAGAGAGGTCTCTAGGGTTATTTTCCTTCAAAGGTTTTTCCAAAATGAAGTTGCAAAAAGTTATGACGAGGTTTCAAACTTATAAAATTTGAAACCAGCAAAATAGGATACGCGATGGCCGTGCGTCGTGTGCCCATCACACAAAATAGGGTTGTGATATGGTCGTGCATCGCACACACATCACACATACCTTTGATATTGAGATTCAGAGACACGTTTTTGGCGCGATGCGTGAGTGCTTTGACATTTGGTAAAACGGGCGTAACTCTTAGCACAAAGCTCCGACTAAGCTCTTCCATATATGGTTGGAAAAGGTATTTCAAAGATCTATAACTTTCATATTTTGAGTTTTCTCATTTTCCTAGAGTAACTACCCAAAAGCTGGGAATAAGTTAGGACTACCTCCAACTTAGATGAATTTAAGAACTCTTACGATTTTCACTATTTGAGTTGACTTTAAAACAACAATCTTCCATCTGAATTCATCCCGAAAGGGTTCATGTAGCTAAAATTATAGATCAACACTCATTACACATTCACACCTAAAACAAATTTATAGAGTGTTAAAGGATCCAAAAGCATCCAGGGCCTTAAGAACTAAGGCTGCCCGGTACTGCATTGTCGATGAAATACTTCATCGAAGGTGCTATTACGATCTATTGGCTCGACGCTTTGGGCCCAAAGAAGCTGGCTACATAATGAGAGAAGTTCACGAAGGACTTTGTGGAAATCATCCAGGTGTATAGTCTTTGATGAGGAAATTAATGAGGGCTGGATATTATTGGCGCCGGATTGAAGAAAATATGAAGGTGTTCATGAAGAGATGCAATAAATGCTAGCACTATGCTCAAATACTGCATCAACCTAGGGAAGAACAACAAACTACATCGAGTGGTTTTCCCGTGGCCATTTATGATACGGGGAATGGACATCATCGAACCTTTTCCTTCTTCCCCGGGACAAGTACATTTATATTACATATGAGTGACTATTTCTCTAAATGGGTTGAAGTAGAAGCCTATCACAAGGTCTAGGAGAAAAGGTGATGGACTTTATTTGACAACATATTATTTTCCGCTTTGGTATCCCAAAGGAAATAACTTGAGACAATGACTGGCAATTCATTGGGGTTAAGGTTACCAAATTACTTGAGGTATTGCATAGAAAATGCATCACCTATGCTCCCTCTAATCCCAGTGTGAACGGTCAGGCAGAGTCGACAAATAAAATCATAATCCAAATTTAAAGAAGATATTAGAAGCTACCAAGGAGTCGTGGCCTTCTAAACTGATCGAGATCTTATGGGCATAGAGAATAATGGTAAAACAAGTATCGAAGAAACTTCTTTCATTGTATATGGCGTCGAGGCATTGATCTCGATTGAAGTGGGGACACCGAGTCTACTATACCTCCTGTGAGATGAACAAGCTAATTCTGAAGAAATACTGGTTCAATTAGATTTGCTCGAAGAACATCAGGACCTTGCATACGTCTGTATGATGGCTCAGAAGCAGAGAAAAGAACAGTATTACAATTGTTGTTCCAACCTCATCACATTTTAAATTCAGGAACTTGGTACTCCGGAGAGTAACCCACAACACTCGAGAACTGAATGCAGGCAAGCTAGGTTCGAATTAGGAAGCACCGTAAAGAGTCACTGGGATTGCCGGTAAAAGATCTTACCAATTAGTAGATCAAGAAGGGAACCAACTTCCTAGCAATTGGAATGTTATCCATCTGAATAAATATTATGTTTGGCAAGGATAATACGTGTTGCAGTTTTTTTTCCTTCATTTAGTTTTTGTCCCAGTTGGATTTTTCCGGTAAGGCTTTTAACGAGGCAACACCATGAAAGCGTATTGGGATTTGCTTTAGTATACTATTTGGTGCTTGGGTCTCCAAGTATGAACACCCAAACACCGGGGGACTATATATACCCATTACCTGGGTCTGGAGTAAGACGTCGGTCGGGATCACCAGGATTCACAATTTTATGGGGAAACATGTTATCACCGAAACTATAAAATCCGGTACGGGTGAGGACCTCAAGTCAAAAGCTTACTATCACTACGGACTACCCGAAGTAATGAAATATTACACATATGTAACCAGACAGACCACACTAGATGGCAGCCAGATTATTCTTACATTTGTTCCGTATTTGTAAGTAGAAGGGATCAATAAAAAATTTCATTCTTCATGATAAAACTCTAGTATTTAAAGCATAAGAATTGATTAAACGAATGTCATTTGAAGCATACCGAAAACTTGTGCGATAATGAACAAGAGACGTCCTCTTCTAAAGTACCGTAAAAAAAAAGGCCCTCTCTTATTTAACCATAAAAAGTAAAAGGTTAAACTTCGACTGCTTGGGCACCCTAATAAAGCTTAACCAGGTAATGAAATCAACCCGAACTAATGAAAAGGCCACAAAAGCTCAAAAAACAAACATATTTTTGAGTAAAGGGTGATTCAACAAGTACCCACTCAAATTCATTACATATTTCAGACATAGAATATGAAAATTGGTATAGGCAGTTTAATTGACTTATGTTTTAACTTTAAGTATAGAAAACCTAAAAAGTTATCTCTCTTGCCGAAAGGAAGCATGCCAAGACTTAAATTGTATGTAAGGTCGAGATAAATATTTTCCTTATGATATAAATATGAAATTAAGTTTTAAAAAGTAAATAGCTTGCAAACAGTGAAGTCTGAAAAAAGGGAAACTTCATTCATTGAAATATAAACTAGACCAAAAGTGACCCAGAAAGGGATCAACATGCTTGTCACGTGGTCCGCCGGGGGTAGTACTTTACCAACATAAAAACAAAAAACACTGTAAAGACCCGATCAGTCGTTTTGAGAACCGATACTTTGTTTTGTGTGTCGTCTATCTCAGAAGGTCCGTAATAATTATTTTGACTTGCTTGCAAAATTTTAAGTCAAACGAATATCATTTCGTTCACTTTGGGAGAAGGTTTCATTTGGGAAATCTCGGTATTTAATTTGTTTGATTAATTGTTTGTTTTAGGAAAACATGCTCTGAGTGACAACCTAACATTTTGTTGGATTTTTAATATTTTTTATGACCTGCATAAATTGACAGAACTATTTTTATAGTGTTTTTATTTATTTTTTATAATTAAGTCGTTTTAGTATTTAATATGCATATTTATGATGAAAATATGATCCTGGAAAGAAGTAAGTATCGTGTTGAAAATTTATTGTTTTTTAGCTTTATATTGATGTTTATGGATTTTGGGGATGGGTGGCGCCATTTCCGAGGTTATCGGATGAGAATTAGAGAAGAAAATCAATGTTTTGGAATTTTAAAGTTCTAAGTTTGAGAAGTTTGACCAAAAGTTAACTTTGGGTAAACATGCTCGTAACTGAATTCCTACAGTTCCATTAGATCCGTAATGTGATTTATGTCTTACTCAAGTCATTGGTTAGGGTCTCGAGGGTTTCAGGAAGATTTTGGATGTTCAATTGTTAAATTTTGAGTTTGAGAAAGTTAGAGCAATTTTGTGGGAAAAAAATGCCTTAATGATGTTAGATCAGTGTTTTGAGTGTGCCAGTAAGTTTGTAGCATCGTTTATTCTCAAGTTACATATTTGGTTTGTGTCTGGGAGATTCTGAATGAGTTTCAACGCGTTTGGAGGAAGTTTGGAGAAAATTCAACAGTGCTGAACCGTGGTTTTTTTCTTTAGCAGTGAATTTCTAAAAATCTATAAGGAATTTTGAGATGATGTCCTCATGAAAGTTGTAGCCCTTTAAATATAGTTTCTCACAGTTGATGCCATTCATGATTTCGACATTTGTGCCAGGAGTTATAGTCATTTGAGCACAGACTGTTGTGCTATTTTTTTTTACAACAATTGCAATTTTTCTGTAAATATCGATTATGCCCCTATTTTCGGCCGTAAATTTAAGACTTCTTTTAAATGTTCAAAATATCACATCTCCCTCATTTTAAGGCCAAATTGGATGATTCAAAAGGCTATCTTGTGTGAGCTTTCACAAGGATCATGTTGGACTTGTCATTAGTGAGTTTCGTGATTATCTAGGCTTTGATTCGGGCCAGGACAACTGCTGTGTTTTCCACTTTGTTCTGGATTTTAGTAATTTTTCCTCACAAGTTTGCGAGCTCGGAGTTGGGCAATTTTAGTGTCTATGGATTCGTCTCGAAGAGGAGGTAAGATCCTAACCTCTGTTTTTGTATTTCCCCATGAACCCTGAGGCTTATTTGCGTTTTAATCTTGATTTTGGTTGGGGAAAATTGGGGTTTTGAACTCAAAAGTGGAAAAGTGATAAATCATAGATTTGAGGATCAAGATGGTGACTTTTAAATGGGTTTTATGATTTAGTCTAATTAACCTATGGGTAAACCAATTTTGAAATAAAATTTTAGTCTTATCCTTGGGCTCGGGGTTACCTTTTTTGGTTCATGTTTGGATTCAGAATTAAAGTATAGTAATATGGGTATCAACGGACTTGTTTAACCTTATAGAATATTATTTTGACTATATTGAACCCGATTTTGTGCTTTTAGGTGACTTTTTGGGTCTAGAACATTAAGATAGCGATATGGGTATCCTTAGATTCATATTTTAACGTAGAATTCATATTTCATAGACTCTGCACATTTGGAGATACTCTAAAAAGAGAAGGTGTTGGCTTAAGGGTTTGTGGGTCCTATTCGGTTTTGAGGTAGGTTATAGCTTACTCTTGTTACAATCCGACTAGAGAGTCATATGTAGATTGTAGAGATTGACAGGGATAACAAAATAGGAATTCGGGCATAATGTGAAGGTGAATTCTAATTAGGTTGGTATCGTCAACTGTTATGTAGGCTTGTCGCCATATTTTCTCTTACTTGTGATTATCGCCAAAAGTTATATCTTTCACATAATAACTCACTTATCTCATAAAAAGAAACGGTAATATTCATGATTAAGCTATGAGCAATAATATGACTTATACCTATTGTATTTATGGTGATGTTGTTGAAATTAATACCATACATGGCATGCCTTCCATATTAATCTTTTGTTTGACATGATGGTAGGGTGAGTGATTGATAGCCTTTGATGTCTTTGCTGGAGTTTGAGAGTGATAGCGAGCCTCCGAGATGTTTTCCAGAGAGTGAGTGAGTGATAGCCTCCGAGGTCTTTGTCGGAGAGCAAGAGTGATTAATAGCCTCCGAGGTCTTTTTCGAAGAGCATGAGTGGTACATGGACTTTGCGGGTCTCTCATGGGTCATGGGTCATGGCTTTGAGGCATTGCCCATAGTATATGTGTACGATAGTGGAGAGAGAGAGAGATGTCCATTACATTATATTGCACTCATTCATCCATATCTTTAACTGATCATTTGGTAACCTGTATCTGTCTTTGGTGGATTACATAATTCTTTGACCCTTACTTGTATATGATTTCATGACCATACTTGAATGCCCTACGTGCTACTTGTTAAATTTTATATCTTCATGCGTTATCTTATCGTTGTCGGCATATGATGCTTACCAACACTAGTGTTGTATTAATACTACTATTGCTGCACTTTTTGTTGAGTGCAGAGTTTGATCCAAGATCCAGTTCTAGACCCCATGGTTGATTCATTAGGGTGACTCTCACGGTTTTCAGGGTGAGCTACTTGGTCGTTCGTGGACCATAGAAGACCCTTCTTTACTTATTTCTATTTTTACATTCAGTAGATAGTATTTCACCGACGGGCACATTTTAAACTTGTATTTTAGATTCATATAGTAGAGCTCTTATACTATTTGACCAAATTTTAGGATATGTTGGACATTTCTTTAGCAATGCAGATTATTAAGACGATAACTTATTTATTTATCTTGTGTTCGCTTGATTTGGGAAGTGATTCACCTACCGGGGGATAGTGTAGGTGCTACCATGACTCAGGGTTTGGATCATGACAAACCCACACAAAAGGGATCAACACATGTGTTATATGGCCCGAGCGAGCTCAAGACCATTCACTCGTGGCCAAGCAAGGGAGCTCCAAGAATTACAATCCATGTTCATGATGAGAGAAGCGTTGGAAGAGCTTGAAGAGAATATCTCACGAGTGTATAATGTTTGGATGATAGCTTGGGAGGATATTCAAGAAGAAGAAGATACAAGAGAATGAGTCATTTCACAAAGTGGCTAAAGAAGAACCCATGTGGGGTTATTTGTGCAAAGGCCACTTTTGGGTCTTTGTTGTAACATGCATAACTATAAATAGTTGTCTTAGTTTCATTTGATAGGGGATTTTTTTGGATGACAATTAATACCTTCATTAGAGTTCTACTTAGGCATATAATTAGTGTTAATTAGTGATACACTTAGTTAGAGTGTAATTTCTTTGTTGTTGGAGAACTTTCCATAATTTCTCACATGAACATATTCACTTGCAGAAATCATCTATAGTATATGTGATTTAGTTGAATTGAATTGAAGGAGGTCTTGGGTTTAATATACCATTGGTTTCCTTTGATTTCAATTATTGTGTCTCACTCTTATCTTTCTTTCCTAGCAAATTTAATTTCAATTCTATCATTGTTTTGTGTTTTGAGTTTCTTAGGGTATTCAATTAGGATCCTATCATTTGGTATCAGAGCTTAGGTTCTAGATTTGTTCCTACAAATCTAGTCTTGGTTATTGTTATTACAAAATCAAAAAAAAATCAAAATTCAAAATCCCAAAAAAATACCCAAAAAATTGTTGTTATTTTGGTGGATTTGAGGCCAAATTTGAGTTCCTTGATATCAAAAACCCCTTATCTTTCAAATTTTGTGGCATTTAAAGTTGTATTGAATATTCTACCATTGAAGGACCTTGAAGGTTTGAAACTTGAAGATGGGTTTTGGTGGAAGAATGTGATTTTTGCTTCAAGAGTTATTGGGCTTTGTTCTACCAATCAAGTTGAGCTTAGAATTAAAATTTGATGCAATTTGGAGTTGATTTGAAGGTCTTTGGAAATTTGTTGTTCTTGAAGAACTTCAAATCTTCATAGAGAATAAGACCCAAAAGATGTGTGTTTGATCCAAAAGTCTTCAAGTCAAAGGTTGAAAAGTATTTGTGGGCCCAAAGTAAAAATAAAGAAAAAGAAAGAAAATCAGTTCAAAATCTGATTTTCAAAAAAAAAAAAATCCACGTCAGCAGCCACGCGCCTGAAGGGCAAGCCAGTCGCGCCTGCGCATGACAACCAACTTCAAAGGCTGTTTTTGCTCTGTTTTCAGCCCTGTTTTGGGTATTTTTTAGCCGATTTTTGCCCAAATTTCCTATCCTATTCTTACTACTTATAATTAATTAAAAACAAGTAATTAAACATACTTGTTTGCTAATTAATTCTTGAAATTCATCACTTTTCCCAAATTTTCCAAAAAAAATAATCTAAGTATTGAAATTCAATTTTTCCTCTTTCCTTCTCATATATTTAATTTTATAAGCTAGTTAACAATTAGTAATTGTTCTTACTTGATTGTTAACTAGTTCTTGAGTCCGAGCTTTCATTTCGTGCCAATTTCTTTTGTGCTTTTCCCCCTCTATTTTCGTTGAAACTTCATTGGCTCCATCCATTAGATTTGAGTCGTACGTCTTTCTATCTAACAAGAATCCATTCTTCCACAAGGCTTAGCATACGTATGAGATTGATTGGATTAGAGGTTCTTCACCAATATTGGAAGAACACTAGAGTGAAGTGAGACTTGAGCGAAACCACGAGTGACGTGAGGAACTCTTGCTCTAACTTGTTTGTTAAGTTTTGTAGGTACAATGATGAATTTCGGTAGCCATTCTCATGATGGAGAGGATCCGCTGTCCCATATACTTTGTGAATTGAATAGGTTGCGTACTGTGATAGGAGGGATGACGGAACGAATGGGTAGTGTGGAAAATAGGTTGGTGAATGTTGAAAATGCTAGTCGAGTGGGCACTCCCCAGTCGAACGTTGACGTCGAATCAAGTAAGGGTCCTAACACGTCACCTAATCTTACCCCGGGGCAAGTACAAGAGTTGGTCCATCCCCAAACTCACTCCGTACCTTCTCTATATATCCTCTCACCTACTATCCCAAACACCACCACCCGAGGTCCTATGAGACGAACCAATCCTCAAACACATCCATATTTATATCGGCCATCCCAAGAGGAACCAATACCCTACATGACCCCGAGAGTCACTCCACAAAATATTCCCATCACCCCAATGCATGCTCCACCACAAAATTTCCACCCGGAGCCACAAATGCATTTTCAAAACCCCTTATTTGACGAAGGAGTTGAGGAGGTTGATATGGAGAGATGGTGGGAGGAGCCTAGATACGGATGGAGACATGGGAATGATGCCCATAGGGGACGAGGAAGACGATGAGGTATGGATAGGCCCTATTTTCAAGAAGAGAGGGGTAGATGGCAAGGTCATAATGACCGTGCAAGATGGCAGGGCTATGAAGATAGGGGAGTCCAAGATCGCAATTTGAATACCATTAAAGTGGAACTTCCAAAGAATAGCGGGTACAAAACGAGCGGATATTCCTCACTAACAACATATCAGATGCTTTGAAGGCGAAGTATGCCCTCACACAATTTGAGGGATATGCATCCACTTGGTGGGAATCCAAGAGGCGTGAACGAGCTCAACGGTACCAATTTGATATTCCAACTTGGCAAGATTTGATTGAGCTCATGGAAGCAAGGTATGTGACACCCGACTATTATAAAGGCGTTGTTAAGAGGGTGTACATGTTGAGACAAGGTAGTAAGAGTGTAGAAAAGTACTTCGATGAGTTTGAGAACTTAAGGTTGAAACCAAAATTGAAGAGCACTTGAACTACATGGTGGCCCAATTTGTGACCAATTTGAATCATGAAATCTTTAAACCTATGAGGCTTCAATCCTATACCACTCTTGAAGAAGCATTTCATGATGCAACTAAGGTTGAAATGGACTTGAAAGCGGATAAATCTTACAAGGCTAAGAATAACTCATCCTCATCATGTAGCAAAGGCAAAGATAAGTGGGAGCCCAAGACCACTACTTCAACTCTCCAAGCCAAGTTTGACTACAAACCTAAGAGCGAAGACAAGGCTAAAGGAGGTAACAAATCTAAAACTGACTTTCCTCGTCCTTCTACCATTTAATGTTTTAAATGCCAAGGTAGAGGCCACATTGCAAGTGAATTTCCTAATAGGAGAGTAAATATGGCCATGCTTGATGGTTATCAAACTAATGAAGATGAGAAATGTGGTGCTGAGGGTGGTGATGGTGAACCTAAATGTGAGCATGAGGGAGGATTTGAAGAGGAGGATGATGAGCGGCACCTAGAAGAGAATATTAATTTGGCATGTGTGTTGCGAAGGATCATGGGTGCAATGAATAGGGAGAACTTGATCAACGGGAAAACCTATTCCATACTCGATGCAAAATCCTAGATAAGGTGTGCTCCTTGATCATTGATGGCGGTAGTTGCACAAATGTGGTGAGCACAACATTGGTTGACCATATGAAGTTTCCCACAAGGAAACATCCTAGCCCCTACAAGCTTCAATGGTTCAATGATCGTGGAGAAGTGAGGGTCACCATGAGGGTTGTAGTGAATTTTAGCATTGGCAAGTACAGATGAAGTGAGGGTCACCAAGCGGGTTGTAGTGAAATTTAGCATTGGCAAGTACCAAGATAAAGTCCTATGTGATGTAGTGCCAATGCAAGATTGTCATATGTTGCTCGGGAGGCCATGTCAATTTGATAGGGATGCGCAACATAGTAGGAGATCTAATAAGTATTCCTTTTTCTTTGAGGGAAGAAAATATATTCTCACCCCATTGACACCCTACCAAGTTAGTGAGGACTATAGAATCATGAAAGAGCTTCGGGAGATGGGTTAAAAGGAGGAGGTTGAGAAGAAGTCTTTACTTAGCCAAGAGGGACAAAGAGTAACAAAGGGGAAAGTTAAGATGTGTACACTTGCCAAACCAAAAAATTATTTGAAAGGAGTTGATGATGGGCATTTTATGGTGTGCCTTGTCAACAAAGATCTCTTATTACATACTAACCAAGATACTAGCACTTTGCCTAGTATTGTTTCTTCTCTTTTGCAAGAACATGACGGCTTATTTCCGGAGGAGATACCCAAAGGATTGCCTCCATTGAGGGGTATTGAACATCAAATCGATTTTGTACCGAGTCCCAAATCCCCAACAAACCGGCATATAGGAGCAATCTGGAAGAAACTAAAGAATTGCAAAGGCAAGTCGAAGAGCTACTTGACAAAGGGCTAGTGAAGGAGAGCCTTAGCCCATGTGCCATGCCCGTGATACTTGTTCCCAAGAAAGATGGAACTTGGAGGATGTGTATCGATTGTAGAGCCGTTAACAAAATAACAGTGAAGTGTCGACATCTTATCTCGAGACTTGATGATATGTTGGATGAGCTATGTGGCTCGAGTGTGTTCTCTAAAATTGATCTTCGAAGTGGATACCACCAAATTCGCATGCACCCGGTGATGAGTGGAAGACGGCCTTCAAAACCAAGTTTGGGCTATATGAGTGGCATGTCATGCCATTTGGTCTCACCAATGCGCCTAGAACTTTCATGAGGTTGATGAACCATGTGTTGAAGCCCTTCATCAATAAGTTTGTCGTCGTTTATTTTGATGACATTCTTGTCTATAGGAAGACTATTGAGGATTATGTGTGCCATTTAAGGCAAGCCTTTTGTCATGACCCAAACCGAAGGGCCACGTCGGGCACCCGGACCTTACCTGTCGTCGCAAGCTGTACAGTTAACATTTAACCGTAACTAAACACGAGCCACAAGGGCCATCACCCAGTACCTTGCTGACATATAAAAATTATAAACTAGAAAAGAGCTATATAAAATCTTAACCAGAAAGCCCAACTTATGTATGTATATATATATATATATCAAGGCCGACAAGGCCATACATAATTATTACACACAGGACACCTGTCCATAAGCCTCTAAAGAGTACATGGTATCAAAAGGTCGGGATGGGACAGGGCCCGCCATACCCATATGTACATGTAAAAATATACTGTACCAAGATTAGACTGACACTCCGAAACAAGGGGAGTGCTCCAAAATCTGCTGAGTCAGCAACCTACTAACGTGGATCGTCGCCCTGTCTACGTGAACCCACGGGCATGATACGTAGCGTCCCCTGACAAAAAAGATGTTAGTACGATTGATGTACCGAGTATATCAAGCATAAGAAATATCATAACAAAGATACATAATAATCTGAAATAGAAACAGTTGACAAAGATATCCGATAGCAACAACCAACAGAAAACAACCGATAGAAATACTTGACCAGTAGTGAATGCCTCTGAGGGCCATAATATGTCTAAATGTCATTCACAATGCAAATGCGGTATACATATATATATATTGGCATCATCGGGCATCATTTCATATCGGCCACTGTGGGCATCGTATAGTTTTGGCCTCATTGGGCATCTTCTTTTTCGTGATAGTCTGTACCAGTTGCAGGTGGTGTTGCATATATAACGTCATTCCCTTTTCCCATCCCCTACATATATATAATGCGTATCATATAGTAGTGTATATAACACATGTAGGTCCAGGATAATACATGAATATAATGCAAATGCATGAATGACAATAAAACATTCTGAACTTATCGGATTACATAATACCCATGTACCTTCGGCTAACATTGAGAATATTACCATTTTCCCCATATATCTCAATAAGGATTTAGGAATATATTTAGGTATGTTTTTTAACATAGGAATCAATAACAGGAATATCCTTAACTACCAAGAGTAGAATAATTTATGGAATAATACTACGGTTAGGTTTCGTAATTTAGAACATGCCAAAAGAAAGAAATGATTTGCCTTAACATACCTCAATTTAACCTTGAAGCTGAGCTTTAACTATTCTATGTGGAGACTTTCATACTGTGCCATGTAGTTGATACAAATGATCAATTTCATTATCCACGTTAGTAGCCTAGTCTATAATCCCCCAAGATACAAAAATCACAAGCATAATTATAACTCCTTCCCCTTTGTTGTTGAACATATGTCATATACAAATATATGGATCGTCTGTTGGTATCTCCTTTAGTCGAAGGACTGAGAAAAACATGTAGTTCACCACAATTTTGGCTACTATTTATATGCATATCTATAAATAAATGATTCACTAAATGCCCCATCTACCATGCTCCCACGTGGAAGGGAGTTGCCACCACATCAGCACATGTCCACTTCTCAATAATTAACCCACTTTAATCCTTATCCCATCATAATTAATACTATGCTCCAACATTTAATCGATTACATAATAAATTCCTTGATCTCAATTCATTTAAATCTTAATGACTTATAAAACCTTCATACACTCAATGTAATAATCGTGTGATATAACACTAGTTCATAACCTCTTTTGGGGACATACAACTATTATTATTAGTCCCCATCGTCACACTTATTAAGTCCTAAATTATTTTGGGATTGCGTCCTTATATATACTAAGCTATTGATTTGTATATATATATATATATATATATAGATGCTCAAACCATCCCCAAAAATACGGGGTGTTACACTTTTGATGTCTTGTTGTGTGAGAGGTTGTATGCTAATATCAAGAAGTGCTCATTTTGTGTTGCCCGGGTGATTTTCTTGGGTTTTGTGGTAAGTGTGAATGGCGTGGAGGTTGATGAAGAGAAGGTCGAATCCATTAGAACTTGGCCCACTCCTTAAAATGCAACCGATGTAAGGAGTTTCCATGGGTTGGCAAGTTTCTATAGGAGATTTGTGAAGGAATTTAGTACCATTGCCGCTCCTTTAACTGAATTGATCAAGAAAGATATACATTTTGTATGGGGAGATGAGAAAGAGAAGTCACTTCAAGAGTTGAAGGCGAAATTGAGTACTTCCCCATTATTGCAATTGCCGGATTTTGAGAAGACAATTGAGATTGAATGTGACGCTTCGGGTATTGGCATTGGTGGAGTCTTGATACAAGAAGGGAAGCCATTGGCCTACTTTAGTGAAAAGTTAAAAGGGCCTTATTTGAACTACTCTACCTATGACAAAGAGTTGTATGCACTAGTGATAGTGTTAGCTCATTGTCAACACTATTTATGGCATAAAGAGTTTGTGATCCGTTCGGATCATGATTCCTTGAGACACTTGAAGGGTAAATATAAGCTCAACAAGAGGCATGCAAAATGGGTGGAATTTATTGAGTCTTTTCCTTTTGTGATCACATTCAAGTGGGGAAAGGAGAACGTTGTAGTGGATGCTTTGTATGGAAGATTTGTGTTGTTGAATGCCATGACTTCTAAAATAATGGGATTTGAATGTTTGAAGGAGTTCTATTCCAATGACCCCGATTTCAATGTGATTTATGAAGAGTTAGCCCAAGGAAATATGGTTGATCGATTCCAATTAATTGATGAGTTCTTGTTAAAAAATGGTAGAGCATGTGTTCCCAAAAGCTCATGGAGGAAAATTTTCGTGAAGGAAGCACATAGTGGAGGCATGATGGGTCACTTTGGAGTTGCCAAAACTCTTGACATCCTCAAGGAGTAATTCTATTGGCCCAAGATGAGACATGACGTGGAGAGGTTTTGTGGACAATGACTAGAGTGCAAGCAAGCCAAGTCCAAGACTCACCCTCAAGGTATGTATACCCTTCTTCCTACTCCTAATAGCCCTTGGGTAGACATTTCTATGTATTTTGTTTTGGGTCTACCAAGGACCAAAAGGGATCATGATAGTATTTTTTGTGGTATTGGATAGATTTTCAAAAAAATTCCATTTCATACTATGTCACAAGTGTGATGATGCATCTTATGTAGCATCCTTGTTTGTTATTCATGTTCTTAAATTGCATGGGGTACCTCGCACTATTGTTAGTGATAGGGATTCCAAATTCCTTAGTCATTTTTGGAAGAGTCAATGGGATGCACTTGGAACCAAGCTCATGTTCTCTACTTCTTGTCACCCTCAAATGGATAGACACACCGAATTAGTGAATAGGACTCTTGGGAGCATGCTTAGGTGTGTGGTTAGAGGAATACCAACTTCATGTGAGGACCATTTACCTTTGATGGAATTTGTATATAATAGATCTCTCCACTCCTCTATTGGCATGACTCTATTTGATGTTTGCTATGGTTTTAATCCTTTGTTTCCCTTAACCTTAACCCCTTTGTCTAGTGATGTTGTTGTTAGTTTAGATGCAAAATAAAGGGCAATCGAAATGGTGAAGATTCATGCTAAAGTGAAGGAACACATAGAGAATATCAACAAAGATTGGTCAAAAGACAAAACAAAGGCCAAAAGAGAGTGAACTTCCAAACAAATGATTGGGTTTGGGTTCACTTTCGAAAGAAGAGGTTTCCCCAACTGAGGAAGGGCAAGTTGTGCCCAAAGAGGAGATGGGTCATTTAAATTCTTTGAGAAGATCAATGACAATGCCTACAAGATTGACTTACCAAGTGAGTACAATGTCCATAATGTTTTCAATGTAAGTGATATATCTTCTTGTGTTGTAGGTGAACCTTTAGATTCGAGGATGAATCCTTTCCAAGAAGGGGAGGATGATATGACCCGAGCGAGCTCAAGACCATTTACTCATGGCCAAGCAAGGGAGCTCTAAGAATTACAATCCATGTTCATGACGAGAGGAGAGTTGGAAGAGCTTGAAGAGAATATCTCACGAGTGTATAATGTTTGGATGATAGCTTGGGAGGATATTCAAGAAGAAGAAGATACAACAGAAGGAGTCACTTCACAAAGTGGCTAAAGAAGAACCCATGTGAGGTTATTTTTGCAAAGGCCACTTTTGGGTCTTTGTTGTAATAGGCATAACTATAAATAGTTGCCTTAGTTTCATTTGATAGGGGAGTTTTTTGGATGAAAATTAATACATTCATTAGAGTTCTACTTAGGCATATAATTAGTGTTAATTAGTGATACACTTACTTAAAGTGTAATTTCTTTGTTGTTGGAGAACCTTTCATGATTTCTCACATGAACATATTCACTTGTGGAAATCATCTATAGTGTAGGTGCTTTAGTTGAATTTAATTGAAGGAGGTCTTGGGTTTAATATACCATTGGTTGCCTTTGATTTCAATTATTATGTCTAACTCTTATCTTTCTTTCCTTGCAAATTTAATTTTAATTCTATCCTTGTTTTGTGTTTTGAGTTTCTTAGGGTTTCCAATTAGGATCCTATCAATGTGTCACGTAGTCTGCCGGGGGTGTTTCAAAACAAAAACGAAGCTAATTGAGGTTTCATGAAGTTGGGGCTGAAAGAGGTAACTCTAAGGCTGGAGCTTCCGAAGCATCATTGGAAACAATCATCGACGCTGCCTGATGCTCGGTGAAGGAAGAGTGTTTCCATCCGGAGGAGCTTCCTCTTCCTCTTCTCTATCAAATGATGCATCATCTTCGTCCTCAGGAAGAGGTTCATCCTATGATTTTGCTTATGCTAGTTCCAAATGCAGGGCCTATTTCAATAGCAATGTCCATAATGCTTCCTGCTCTCACTGCCTCGAGAGTTCTACAGAGCATGTTGTAACCACTGCTCATCATTGACAAGTTGTAACAACATTAGTTTCAGAAAGGTCGGCAGCACGAATGAGATCTGCATTAGTTGGACAAAAAAGATTATTGGCCTAGGTCAGTTTTGCGGTCGCTTCTCGAAGCCCTTCGTTATGAGTTGTCATGGTGGATAGATGGGATCTTAAAGATTTATTCTCTCTTTGCATGGCCTTGACTTCAGCGTCTTTGATTTGAAGGTGCTCGGTAAAGATGTGCACATCAGCCTCAAGACCGGATAGGCGCACCGTCAATATGAAATGGAGTCATTGGCCTCCGTCCATTTCTTCTGCCAGTCATCCACACGACTCAGGAGAAGGACGACTTGCTTTTTGAAAACTATGTATCCTCTTCCGATCGGGAAAGTTTTTCTTCTAATTCATTAACTCTAGCATGATTAGCCTCTATCATCGACATCTAGTCCACAACATTTTCCCTTTCATTCGCAAGCGATAATTTCTCTTTAATCGGCCTTTGAAGCCCGTCATAGCAAATAAAATTGGCCTGGAGAAGTAACATATGGGAAAGGAAAACTTTTTACCTTAGAAGCGGCGTGTATGCCTTCATTAATAGCACACTCCGTAGAGACTTTGTGGGCTTTCCTTCGGTCCTTCTCCGAGGCCACGTGCTTCATGTATTTGGCCACTCCTACAGGCTTGGACAGAAAATGACACTCTTTCTGAATTTGGAAGGTGATGACCTTAAATTTACTAGGAGTTGTGGGTGAAGCCGGGTACTCATTCACTAATTCTTCCCTATGTGGCGAGGGCTGACATTCTATAGAAGGTGACCTCTTTTGTTAATTCACAATTGGGGGAGGTCGAATGGCCGAGAAAGTTGTTATTTCTGCATCTTCAGAGTCTGGTAGCACAAAAGTAGAAGAATTTGTGAATGACGATGATAGGATGCTCCGGGCAGCCACACTAGAATCAATAGGGGCAAATGAAGCTCTCATCCGAGTGACTCCGTGCCTAACAATTTCGATTTACCTAACAGTCGGGACTCTTCATATCGTCTTCTTTAAAAGGGGCTGCTCTTCCTCATCAGAACCCTTGCTGTCTAGGTCTACAACAGGGAAGGAGTCGGCCGTCGAATCTACTACACCAAGAGTACTGGAAGGAGTTCAGTCACTTCTCTCGGGGGCCTTTCTTTCATACCGCTTGGAACTAATCTGGGGGCTGGAAGAGGAATCTTTGTGGAGCCTTTTGTATTCTTGAGCTTTTTGAATAATCTAGGCTGTCATTTCCAGGTCGTTCAGTACTTTAGAAAGAGGAGCAGCATGAGTGGATTTGGATAAGCCTGAAAAGAAAGCTTCGAGGTAAGGCTTTCTAAGATCTAACCCAATGTTTGGAGAAAGAAAAGAGTTTACCATGATTTCTAGGGATCCAAATCCATTCCTCTGAAATGTTTTTCCACGTTCTGGACTCCGGGGTGTAAACATCAAGAATACACTGAATCTAGGCAGCAATATTGGGAAGTTCTTCGGGCTCCCAAGGGGAGGTTGTAAAGAAAATGGACTACAATTAATACGGGAAAAGCCCTTTTTGAGAAAAGAACGGTATGATTTAAAATTTAAAGAAAAACTTACGAGTAGGGTTCCAATGCTCCTGAATGGTACAACTACCGGATGAAGGAGATCGGCAGTAGCAATGAGCACAAATCATTCCATCCAACCTTTTTTCATGACCATTGTCGAGACTGGTAAGGATGGCATGGCTACCCCTCGAGGTCAAGTTAATGACTCCGCCACGAAATGCGCGGGGAATAAATATTGATCAAGTGGTCTAAGGTGACATCCATATCAGCCAGTTTAGTAAAATATCGGAGGCTTGCAATAACTCTTTAAATATATGATACTGTTGGCATGAATTGTTACACACGTTGCATTTCATTTCATACCTTATGATATTATGGATGATTCATGAAAAATGAGCTTCAACATGGTATAAGATTGAGATGAAGGTAAGGTTGGCAGTCTCACAGTTCAGCGGTAAAATCAAGCGGTACATTGAGTGGTCAATAGTCTGAAGGCAAGGGACCTCGGCAATACAGTGGTAGGTATATGAACATCGTGAGTCCATATGGGTCATGACTATGTGGCAAAGCCCTTAGCATGTGTGTACCAGGTTTGACATTGGCCAAATGCATTGTATTCATACGTGTATTCATTTTCCCCTTCCATGATATACATTCTTTCATTTCATCTTTATAAACCATGATTTTGTGAACATAATTGGAAAGATTAAGTTGAGTTTGTATAATAGGTGTTAGATTCAATCTTTATTTGTTGTATACATGTTTCTTTCATTGTCGGTCTATGATACCTACGAGTACTAGTGTTTGTACTCGTACTACATTTCATGACTATTAACTAGTACTTTCATTGAATTTTAATTTTCGCACTTGTTTCGAAATGAATGTCCAGTCAGATTTTGAGGGATGGTTCACGTACCGGTGGAAAAGTGTAGGTGCCATCATGATTCACTATTTGTCTTGTGACATGTTTCCTAAATAGTGGCACACTTTGGTTATCTGCATTATTACCACCAACAATAATCGCACCTGAATCAATTTTAGAATCTCTCAATCAGATTGATCTGTTAGATATGTTCCTACTTCCTTGCTATATGTTGTTTCAAAAACTGCCCTTTGTGGTTTCCCCTCGTCATTGTTAGGATGACTAATCTCCTGACTCTCATCATGTTCACTTTGTCCTGTATAACCTTCATTATCAAGCACTTCTACATTAACCTCCTGTAGTTTCTCTATGGCCTTAACACTCTCTGAGATCTCATCTAAGTTCTTCTCCTGCATTGTAGCACCAGATGATACTACTGTCATATAACAATAATCACTAGACAACTTCTCAAGCTTATCAATGTTGACTTCATCTTCAGCAGCAGTGCTTAACAGCTCCTTTGACACTTGTGTATCGATAGGATTGTCAGTTTGAACATCAGCATTTTCACCTGTAGTTCTTGACATCTCCTTTAAAACTTGTATATCTACAAACTTGTCTGTTTGATCATTAATCACATCTCCAACATTTGACAATGTCTTCGAATCAACAATCTCAACAGGCTTGTCTATTTTACCAGCATCATCATCCACACTATCAGTAACCTCATCACCAACATTTGGCACCTCCTTTAAATCTTGCATCTCAGCAGACTTGTCTGGTTGATCAGCATTATCATCCATACTATCAATAGCCATATTCCCTGATTCTTTCACCCTCTCCTTACTGGAACATAGTTGATCAGCTACAACATCACCCACTGAACTTAATAAATCATTTGAATCATTATCATCCTCTCCAGAGTTATGCACCTTCTCCTTATTGATTTCACCTTCTTCAACCTCCACTTCCTCCAACTTCTCAGCCCAAGATTTTTGTGAGAGCTTACATTGTTTGCAAAAGCCTGCTCCACCCAATTTTTGTATTGTCATGTGGTTTTTTCTTCAGTTGTCTCTCTTATGTAATTGAAGTTTCACCTTAATTCTTTTCATAAGATTCTTGAATAGATTTGATGGCACTAACTGTTTCAATATTGTTCTCAACATTATCATTGCTTATTCCAGTTTCAGTACTATGCTGATTATTCCAGTTTCAGTACTATGCTGATTTACTCCATTGTGTTCATTCTCCTAAATCATGTTTTGGAGATCAAATTTATTCTGCACTTGAACTTGCACTTATGTTGTCGTCTCCTTGATCAGGCGCATTGCTGTTAAACCTTTTTTCTTTATGTTTGACACCTGGATATTCCACTACTTTACCACTTGATAGAACTCTAGGTAGAAACTTTTTTGCAGGAAAATATCTACTATAACACCATTTGTGTACGTCATGTTTACCCTTATCCTTCTCACAATTCTCTCAATTAGAAGAAGTGTTAGGAGCTTCAACCTCTGTAGACTTAGATAATCCTGGATGTAGGTCATCAGCGAAGTGACCCTAAAGCTTACATTCTGTGCAATATTTGGAAAAAAGTCACGTTGAATTTTCACCTTTATCAAGCGGATCTCCTTTGCATCTTCATCTTCTATTTTCATCATGACACACATAGGTAAATTAGCAAGTAAATCCACTTGCACCTTAATCCTAACACAACTAGGCCTTGTTTTATTGATGATCGTCATGTCTAATTGTAACGGCTTACCCATGGCTGAGACGCCTTTCTTCCTATTTTTCAAGCTCACTAAGGAAGAGTTGGCCCATTTGTGTCTGTCTGTAATCGTGCCTAGCTAGGCAGTTGATTAGGCCAACATAAATAATGATTCTTTGATAAAAAAAAGTGGGCAAGATATTTGGAAATGATATCCAAGCCATTTTTTATGAGGTTTCTTCATCCACTTAAACTTAAAATCATATATGAGAGGCCTCATTTGATATGTAAATCTTTAGATTTTATATAATATACACCTTTAGACATGATATTAATGAAATCTTCCATCGACGTAAACCTGATTAACACATGGCTATTTCTGAAGAAGCAAACTTGGCACTCACCGTTTGCTCCACATTGTGTGGGGATGATCTTTCTTAACTCTTCTAGTTCAGGCCAACCATGCGAAAACATTTCAATTACTGCATGTTGGAGATTCTCAATAAATTCAGTTCATTTAATTTCTCTCTCTGCCCACTTCACAATTTGAATGCCATCAACGTAGGTTATTATTTTCATTGGAATGGGTTCACACAGTTGCATGAGAGGGTTGTCGGGGCCATTATCAACCTTCAACGTTTGCGCAAAGCTTATATGGTAGAGTTATGATTTGGAAAAGGATTCGGGATAATATCGGTAGAGGTGGGTGTTTGTGTTTGAGTTAAAGGTGTAAATTGTGATGTAGAAGAGAGAGGTAAAGGCTGGCCAGCCACCGTCGACGGCTGGCTAATGGCCGGGACGGCCATTTTATGGGTAGGTTAGGATTTGGAGTAGGGTTTGCATGGGGTTTTCAGGAAAGAGAAGAGAGCAATTTGCCAAAAATTTGAGGGAGATAAATATGATTTAGGTGGGTTTTGTGGACCTTTGTTTCCTCGAAGAAATTTTCAAGAATGTTAAAGTAGCTTCTTCTGAAGCATTTATTGCATTTTTCTGTTCCAGTGTCTTAATTTGGCTTTTTTTCTTCAACTTTTCCTTTTTTTCCTTCTTTCATTTCATTTATACTACTGCAACACATTACATAATGGAACTTTTTAGATTTTTATTCCATTCAAATCTAATACAACGACAAAAGAGGGAGGGCAATAAAAGAGTAACAAAATATTTTTATCTAGACCTTTCTTGATTGATTTTTTTTTGTTGACGAAGGAACCCGCAGCCGCTACTCTCTCGAGTGCGCACAGGGAAACCCCGGACTGACGCAATAGCCTGCAAACCACGTCAGCCGATTAACCACACTTGGCAAGCCATGTGTGACAGGCTCAACCAAGAAGGTTTACGCAGGGGATTGAACTCGTGACCTTGCGGTTCCGCGCTCTACTGCTACACCAACTTGGCTACCCTTGCGGGTGACCTTTCTTGATTGATGTTATTGAAGTGTGTGACCATCTGATCTAAAAGCTTAAGCTGTTAGATAGAACACACTTTTAATAATTGATTATATTCTCAACACGCCCCCTCACGTGCTGGCTTGATTTTTTTTCATGGTCCAAGCACGTGGAAATTCTTTTTTTGAGAATGGGTGATGGTGAGGTTCGATCCCAGGACCTTTGGCCTGCTCTGATACCATGTAAGATGATATTAATCTCCCTTGGGGAGTCTTTCATTAATATCAAGGTATATATAGAGTACAATATTCATCCCTTATACAATAGGAATCCTAAGCCTATACAAAAGAGGAATCCTAGTCTTACCATAATTATATTTACACAATATATGGAAATATTCTAATTATGGGTAGGGAATATATTGTTTCCTATATTTACACACCCCCTCAGTCGGAGCGGGAGGAGACCGGACGCTGAGACTGGATCTGAAGTCAAGAAATAATTGTCTGGGAAGTCCTTTGGTAAATATGTCTGCATACTGATAGGATGATGGAACATGTAACACTCTGACATGGCCTAACGCAACTTTCTCACGAACGAAGTGTAGGTCTATCTCAATATGCTTGGTTCGCTGATGTTGAACCGGATTATGAGAAAGATAGATGGCAGAGATGTTATCACAATACACAATAGATGCCTGACGCAAATGACACTGAAGTTCTAACAGTAAATTTCTGAGCCAACAAATCTCATCTACTACATTTGCAACGCCTCTGTACTAAGCCTCGGCACTGGAGCGAGATAGGGTAGCCTGTCGCTTGATAGACCAAGAAATCAGATTATCCCCTAAGAAAAACACAAAAGCCGGAGGTGGAGCGTCGCGTGTCCGGACACCCTGCCCAATCTGCATCCGTATATGAAAGCAACCTGTCTGGTGCAGAGGGGTATAGGTGCAAACCATAATCAAGAGTGCCCTTAATGTATCGAATGATACGCTTAAGAGCAGTGAAATGAGACTCCCTAGGGGCATGCATGAATAAGCACACCTGCTGAACAACATAAGCTATGTCTGGCCTGGTGAATGTGAGAAACTGAAGTGCACCTGCAAGGATCCTATACAGAGTAGGATCAGAGACTGGAGCACCATCCATAGCACTGAGTTTAGATTTGGAATCAACTAGAGTAGGCACCTCTTTGCAGTTCGCCATCTTAGCCTTGTACACAATCGCTTTTGCATACTTACGCTGACACAAGAACATATGATTGGCAGACCTGGTCACTGATATCCCCAAAAAGTAACTCAGCTTCCCCAAATCAGTCATTGCAAATTCGGACTTGAGTAAGACAATAATCTCATTTTTCAATCCATCGGAGGAGGCAGTAAGAACAATATCATCCACGTAAAGTAATAAGTAAGCAGTGCTACTACCTCGATGAAAAATGAAAAGTGATGTATCACTCTTGCTGCATACAAACCCAATCTGCAAGATATACCTGGCAAAGCGATCATAGCACGCACGGGGGGGGTGCTTCAGGCCATATAGTGACCTACGGAGACGGCACACATAGTGAGGAACTGTTGGATGGGTGAACCCTGGTGGCTGATGCATGTAGACTGTCTGTCTCAGATCCCCATGTAAGAATGCATTCTTCACATCAAGCTGATGGATCGGCCAGTGTTTGCCCATGGCAATGCTTAAAACTGTGCGGATGGTAGCCGGTTTGACAACCGGGCTGAAGGTCTCACCACAATCAATGCCCTCCTACTGATTTGTGTCATTAGCCACAAGACGGGACTTATAGCTCTCAAGATCCCCATTATCTCTGAACTTGTGACGAAATAGCCACATACAACGAAAGACATTCACCCCCCTCAGGTCTAGGTAGTAGATCCCATGTGTGTTGTTTAGTTAAAGCATTAAATTCCTCATACATAGCATCATTCCAATTAGGGTCTTGTTTGGCCAATTTTGGGTTCTTTAGAAGTGGAGAGATGGTTTGGGAAGACAATTTGAAATGGACTTTGGGATTGAAGATTCCATGCTTTGAACGAGTTTCCATTGGATGGGTAGGGACAGTGGGTGGCGGAGTGGTGTCTGAGACGGGGGGTAAAGTCGGATAAGAAGAAAGTGGGGGCGAAGCCGTCAGAGGCGCCGTGGCTCCTGGATCGAGAGTCGCGGTGCTAGAAGGTTGACAGGCTTCTCTGAAGTTTGGACGCCGCGGCGCCTCAGCACAGGGCCGCGGTGCTGTCGACGGTGTTTCAAAAGATTGCTCTCTGGAAATCAGGCACCGCGGTGTCTCGCCTCGAGGCCGCGGCTCTGACGACGGAACAGAGGATGTGAGTTGTTCGATTATGAGGGGAGAGATGGCAGACTCGTCACGAAATGAGTAGTCCTGTTTTTGGAATTTTGGAAGATTCAAAAACGGGAATGTGGTCTCGTCGAATGTGACATGACGAGATATGTGGATCTGACGAGTCGACAAGTCATAGCATAGATAGCCCCTATGGTTCGGCGGGAATCCTAGAAAGACACATGGAGTGGTCCTAGAAGCGACCTTGTACGGGGCGGTGGGGCTAAGGTTGGGATAGCACAGACAACCAAAAATCCGTAGATGATCATAAGAGGGGATTCTATGGTAGAGGATTTCGGTAGGGGTGATATTGTGAAGAGTGCCAGTAGGGAGAATATTTAGAGTGTATTATTATATTTTAGCAGCTTAGACCCAGAAGGGTGGAGGGAGGGAGGCATGAATCAATACGGTGCGAATCATATTGTTAATGGTGCGGATGATTCTTTCAGCTTTACCGTTTTGTGGTGAGGTGTGAGGGCAGGAGAAGCGAAAGACCATGCCATTATTGGTACAATAGCGGTGAAACATAAAGTTATTGAATTCACGACCATTATCGCACTGAAATAATTTTATGCCTTTTCCAAATTGTGTTTGAATGAACTTGCGAAACTCAAGAAATTTGACAAATACTTCCGATTTAAATTTAAGAGGGTATAACCAAACATAGTGTGAAAAATCATCAAGCAACACAAGATAGTATTTATGACCGAGAGAACTAGAGATATGAGATGTCCATAAATCGGCATGTATGATATCAAAAGAAGCAAATGTAACACTAGTAGATGATTTGAACGGAAGACGAATATGTTTGCCTAAAGAGCAAGAAACACAATTTTTGGCAAGTTTCCCATGACAAATAATGAAATTGTTGTCTCTAAGAAAATTAAAAACTGGGACTCCTGGATGACCAAGCCTATTATGCCAAGTTGAAGAAGAAACAGCCGCTAGAGTGACGGGAGAGCAAGATCTGGAAGCGAAGGTGGAAGTGAATGGATAGAGATCTCCCGTGCTATTGCATCTCGTAAGAGGTGTCTCCGTATGAAGATCCTTTACAGTAAAACCAAAAGGGTCAAAATCCACGGAGACAGAATTATTACGTGTAAATTGGCGGACATATATGAGGTTCTTAATCATGTGTGGGGCATATAGGTGTTTTTTAGGGAGAAGGGTGGATGATTTGAGGTACCATAACCTTAACCGGAATGCGTTGTCCACTAGGAATGAGGATGCTTTAAACTAAACAGCTTAGGAATAGACCGGGTGACGTGAGATATGGCGCCTGAGTCCATGTACCAAGTATTGTCAGGCTGTTGCATAGAGAGGGTGCTGAACGCCTGACCCAACTCAGTGGGTGTCATGCCGGAGGAGGGCTGCGGGACCTGACCTTGCATAAATTGGGCCTGTTGCTGTGGGCTGGAGTGAGGCCTAACAAATCGGGGTAAGAATACGGATTGTACGGCTGCTGGTACTGGAATGGACTTGGCGCCGCGGCTCGTACTGGGCACCGCGCTCGCACGTAGACCGCGACGCGTAGACCGCCGAGGAACCGCGACCCAGTTGTTCTGCGTTCTCTGTTGCCGTTGCTGCTGTTGGTTTTGTTGACCGCGACCCTTGCCACGACCACGGCCTCCTCTACCGCCGCGGCGTTTTCCACCATTGCCGCTGCGGCCCTGCCGCTGTTGGGAGTTGTCTGGTGGCGTCTGATCTTGGGGTTGCGTGTCGACAGCTAACACCTTCTGGGCATGCTCATCCTACTTAGCACGACGGGTTTCTTCGAGCAACAATTGTGAGCGAGCTTTGTTAAAACTCGGTAGCGGATCTGCCTATTGAATTATGGTGGCCAAAGTATCATATTCCCCTTAGTAAGGCCAGAAATCATTTCTAGCACCATTTTATCGTCAGTGACAGGCGTGCCGATGTTGGAGAGTTGATCCGCTAGAAGTTTAAGCTGCTTGCAGTACTCAGAGACATTAGAGAAGTTTTCAAGACGTGTTTTTTTGAACTATTCTTCCAAATACACGGCACGAGTGTGCTTGTTGTCCTGAAAAATTTCCTCCAAACGATTCCACAAGTCAAGGGCTGTGGAGTCAGATTTCATGATTGTAAGGAGCAAATCCTGAGAGATACTACCATATATCCATTGTTTGACGCCGGCGTCGAGACGATGCTAGATATAATCATCAACCTCCGTAGGGCGCGGAATAGTGTCATCAATATGGTCAAGCACGTTATAGAGACATGTATGATTGCGAAAAAGTTCAACCCAGGGAGAATACTGGTTGTTTTCTTGATCAAGAATAATGGGAATATGGTTCTTGATGTTGGAAACAGTAAGGGCGGGATGAAACGGGGGTGATGACTTTGTGGTGGGATTTGTGGAGGTAGAAGCGTCAGAAATTGTGGAAGAATCAGGGATAGCCATTTAGAGAAGAGAAGAAAGGAAGAACAAAACCCGAAAAGCAAGAAGAAAATCCGGGTGGGCCGCGGCGTAGGAGAGGTAGCCGGCGGCTGTGGAAGAGAAAGGTTTTTAGGGTTTTGTTTATTTGTCTCTTAATACCATATTGAAGTGTGTGACCATCTGATCTAAAAGCTTAAGCTGTTAGATAGAACACACCTTTAATATTTGATTATATTCTCAACAGATGTAGCTTATAACATGGGCATGAAGTTGAAAATGTGATTCACCCGAAATTAAATTTAACCAATATATTCAATTTTTAGGGAACATATTTTTTAGATAAGCCGTTAAGTGATGAATACTTAATTTTCTGGGCTTAACCAAATCAAGTATACACGATAATTATAATATATTTGATAATTGGCTTAACATTTACATATGGTAGTTCTTCAATTTGAATGCATCAGCACACATAACTCTTCATTTTCAAATTATATTATTGAAAAGCTTACAAAAAATATTATGGATTTACTTTTGAAAGCATTCACATTATAAGTTGTTCTACAAGTGCTTCTAATAGTATTTTTCTAATGATGTAAAATATCAAAATCATGTGCAATCTAGGAATGATTTTGTAAACGTGTAATTATATTTACACAATATATATATAGAGTACAATATTCATCCCTTATACAATAGGAATCCTAAGCTTATACAAAAGAGGAATCCTAGTCTTACCATGATTATATTTACACAATATATGGAAATAGTCTAATTATGGGTAGGGAGTATATTGTTTATATTTACACGTTTACACACCCCCTCAGTCGAAGCGGGAGGAGGCCGGACGCTGAGACTGGATCTGAAGTTAAGAAATAATTGTCTGGGAAGTCCTTTGGTAAATATGTCAGCATACTGATAGGATGATGGAACATGTAACACTCTGACATGGCCTAACGCAACTTTCTCAAGAATGAAGCGTAGGTCTATCTCAATATGCTTGGTTTGCTGATGTTGAACCGGATTATGAGAAAGATAGATGGCAGAGATGTTATCACAATACACAATAGATGCCTGACGCAAAGGACACCGAAGTTCTAACCAAGTAAATTTCTGAGCCAACAAATCTCATCTACTACATTTGCAACGCCTCTGTACTCAGCCTCGGCACTGGAGCGAGATAGGGTAGCCTGTCGCTTGGCAGACCAAGAAATCAGATTATCTCCTAAGAAAACACAAAAGCCGGAGGTGGAGCGTCGCGTGTCCGGACACCCTACCCAATCTGCATCCGTATATGAAAGCAACCTGTCTGGTGCAGAGGGCTATAGGTGCAAACCATAATCAAGAGTGCCCTTAATGTATCGAATGATACGCTTAAGAGCAGTGAAATGAGACTCCCTGGGGGCATGCATGAATAAGCACACCTGCTGAACAACATAAGCTATGTCTGGCCTGGTGAATGTGAGAAACTGAAGTGCACCTGCAAGGATCCTATACAGAGTAGGATCAGAGACTGCAGCACCATCCATAGCACTGAGTTTAGATTTGGAATCAACTAGAGTAGGCACCTCTTTGCAGTTCGCCATCTTAGCCTTGTACACAATCGCTTTTGCATACTTACGCTGACACAAGAACATATGATTGGCAGACCTGGTCACTGATATCCCCAAAAAGTAACTCAGCTTCCTCAAATCAGTCATTGCAAATTCGGACTTGAGTAAGACAATAATCTCATTTTTCAATCCATCGGAGGAGGCAGTAAGAACAATATCATCCACGTAAAGTAATAAGTAAGCAGTGCTACTACCTCGATGAAAAATGAAAAGTGATGTATCACTCTTGCTGCATACAAACCCAATCTGCAAGATATACCTGGCAAAGCGATCATAGCACGCACGGGGGGGGCTGCTTCAGGCCATATAGTGACCTACGGAGACGGCACACATAGTGAGGAACTGTTGGATGGGTGAACCCTGGTGGCTGATGCATGTAGACTGTCTGTCTCAGATCCCCATGTAAGAATGCATTCTTCACATCAAGCTGATGGATCGGCCAGTGTTTGCCCATGACAATGCTCAAAACTGTGCGGATGGTAGCCGGTTTGACAACCGGGCTGAAGGTCTCACCACAATCAATGCCCTCCTGCTGATTTGTGCCATTAGCCACAAGACGGGCCTTATAGCTCTCAAGATCCCCATTGTCTCTGAACTTGTGATGAAATAGCCACATACAATGAATGATATTCACCCCTCAGGTCTAGGTACTAGATCCCATGTGTGTTGTTTAGTTAAAGCATTGAATTCCTCATACATAGCCGCATTCCAATTAGGGTCTTGTTTTGCCAATTTTGGGTTCTTTGGAAGTGGAGAGATGGTTTGGGCAGACAAATTGAAATGGTCTTTGGGTATGAAGATTCCATACTTTGAACGAGTTTCCATTGGATGGGTAGGGACAGTGGGTGGCGGAGTGGTGTCTGAGACGGGGGGTAAAGTCGAATAAGGAGAAGGTGGGGGCGAAGCCGTCGGAGGCGCCGCGGCTCCTGGATCGAGAGTCGCGGCGCTAGAAGGTTGACAGGCTTCTCGAAGTTTGGGCGCCGCGGCCTCGGCACGGGCCGCGCGCCGTTGACGGTGTTTCAAAAGATTGCACTCTGGAAATCAGGCGCCGCGGCGTCTCCCCTCGAGGCCGCGGCTCTGACGACGGAACAAAGGATGTGAGTTGTTCGATTATGAGGGGAGAGATGGTAGACTCGTCAAGAAATGAGTAGTCCTATTTTTGGAATTTTGGAAGATTCGAAAATGGGAATGTGGTCTCGTCGAATGTGACGTGACGAGATATGTGGATCTGATGAGTCGACAAGTCATAGCATAGATAGCCCCTATGGTTCGGCGGGAATCCTAGAAAGACACATGGAGTGGACCTAGGAGCGAGCTTGTGAGGGGCGGTGGAGCTAAGGTTGGGATAGCACAGAAAACCAAAAATCCGTAGATGATTATAAGAGGGGATTATATGGTAGAGGATTTCGGTAGGGGTCATATTGTGAAGAGTGCCAGTAGGGAGAATATTTAGAGTGTATTCTGACAGTTTTGCAGCATAGACCCAGAAGGGTGGAGGGAGGGAGGCATGAATCAATAGGGTGCGAATCATATTGTTAATGGTGTAGATGATTCTTTCAGCTTTACCATTTTGTGGTGAGGTGTGAGGGCAGGAGAAGCGAAAGACCATGCCATTATTGGTACAAAAGCGGTGAAATATAGAGTTATTGAATTCACGACCATTATCGCACTGAAATAATTTTATGCCTTTTCCAAATTGTGTTTGAATGAACTTGCGAAACTCAAGAAATTTGACAAATCATCAAGCAACAAGCAACACAAGATAGTATTTATGACCGAGAGAACTGGAGATAGGAGATGTCCATAAATCGATATGTATGATATCAAAAGGAGCAAATGTAACACTAGTAGATGTTTTAAACGGAAGACGGATATGTTTGCCTAAAGAGCAAGAAACACAATTTTGGGCAAGTTTCTCACTACAAGCAATGAAATTGTTGCCTCTAAGAAAATTAAAAACTGGAACTCCTGGATAACCAAGCCTATTATGCCAAGTTGAAGAAGAAACAGCCGCTAGAGTGACGGGAGAGCAAGATCTGGCAGCGGAGGTGGAAGTGAATGGATAGAGATCCACCGTGCTATTGCATCTCGTAAGAGGTGTTCCCGTATGAAGATCCTTCACAGTAAAACCAAAAGGGTCAAAATCCACATAGACAGAATTATTACGAGTAAATTAGCGGACATATATGAGGTTCTTAATCATGTGTGGGGCATATAGGGTCTTTTTGAGAGAGAAGGGTGGATGAGGAGGTTGTGTGTATGAGGTACCATAACCCTTAACTGGAATGCGTTGTCCACTACCAACTGTAACATATTGAGGATGCTTTAAACAAAATAGTTTAGGAATAGTACCTGCAGACTGGGTGACGTGAGATATGGCGCCTGAGTCCATGTACCAAGTATTGTCAGGCTGTTGCATAGAGAGGGTGCTGAACGCCTGACCCAACTCAGTGGGTGTCATGCCGGAGGAGGGTTGCGGGACCTGACCTTGCATTAAGTGGGCCTGCTGTGGGGCTGGAGCGGGGCCTAACAAACCGGGGTAAGAATACGGATTGTATGGCTGCTAGTACTGGAATGGACTTGGCGCCGCGGCTCTGAACTGGGGCACCGCGGTGCTGTAAACGAACTGCTGAGGAGCCGCGACCCAGTTGTTCTGCGATCTCTGTTGTTGTTGTTTGTTGGTTCTGTTGACCGCGACCTTTGCCATGACCACGACCTCCTCTACCGCCGCGGCCTTTTCCACCTTTGCCGCCGCGGCCCTGCCGCTGTTGGGAGTTGTCTGGCGGCGTCTGATATTGGGGTTGCGTGTCGACAGCTAACACCTGCTGGGCGTGCTCATCCTGCTTAGCACGACGGGTTTCTTCGAGCAACAATTGTGAGCGAGCTTTGTTAAAACTCGGTAGCGGATCTGCCTGTTGAATAATGGTGGCCAAAGTATCATATTCCCCCTTAGTAAGGCCAGAAATCATTTCTAGCACCATTTTATCGTCAGTGACAGGCGTGCCAATGTTGGAGAGTTGATCCGCTAGAAGTTTAAGCTGCTTGCAGTACTCAGAGACATTAGAGAAGTTTTCAAGACGTGTTTTGTTGAACTGTTCTTCCAAATACACGGCACGAGTGTGCTTGTTGTCCTGAAAAATTTCCTCCAAACGATTTCACAAGTCAAGGGCTGTGGAGTCAGATTTCATGATTGTAAGGAGCAAATCCTGAGAGATACTACCATATATCCATTGTTTGATGCCAGCGTCGAGACGATGCCAGATAGAATCATCAACCTTCGTAGGGAGCGAAATAGTGTCATCAATATGGTCAAGCACGTTATAGAGACATGCATGATTGCGAAAAAGTTCAACCCAGGGAGAATACTGGTTGTTTTCTTGATCAAGAATAATGGGAATATGGTTCTTGATGTTGGAAACAGTAAGGGCGGGATGAAACGGGGGTGATGACTTTGTGGTGGGATTTGTGGAGGTAGAGGCGTCAGAAAGTGTGGAAGAATCAGGGATAGCCATTTAGAGAAGAGAAGAAAGGAAGAACAAAACCCGAAAAACAAGAAGAAAATCCGGGAGGGCCGCGGCGTAGGAGAGGCAGCCGGCGGCTGTGGAAGAGAAAGGTTTTTAGGGTTTTGTTTATTTGGCTCTTGATACCATGTTAGATGATATTAATCTCCCTTGGCGAGTCTTTCATTAATATCAAGGTATATATATTGTACAATATTCATCTCTTATACAATATGAATCCTAAGCCTATACAAAATAGGAATCCTAGTCTTACCATAATTATATTTACACAATATATGGAAATATTCTAATTATGGGTAGGGAATATATTATTTCCTATATTTACACGTTTACAGATTTTATTTACAAAAGTAAAAAAAAGATATATTTGTTTAATAATTGAGTCATAGACCATAATAGTAAATGTTAATATTTTAAGGATTTTAACTACATCTCATTCATAGAAAAATTACAAGAATTTAATTGATAACCATATCACTAGAAACAAATATTTGTAAAGAATTGTCCAAATATGATGACAGGTATTATCTTCATACTAAAAAGAGATAAAGATGTCAATTACTGCTCATAATTGCACACACGTCTATTAAGAACTTTTTATTATTAATTTAGTTATATATACATCTATTTCAACTCCTCAACCACACTGGTAATTTTTTAACTCTTTCTGTCTAAGAATTAAGATGCATTCTGTAAAGTAATTAAATCGTTTGTACAATTTATTTTTGGAGAAATATATTAGAGTTCTTTCAGAAAAATAGAAATTTTTTTCTTACAAGAACAAAATAGTTTTCTTGATTGTATTCTTTTAAAGAAATGGTTGCATAACGAAATGTTGATTCGCCATTTTAATAAATTAGTTGCTTTTATAAAATTTAAACAAGTCAAATTTTTAGAGAACTTAGTATAAAAAGAGAATCATTTTCTTCATTCAAAAACTGACAATTATTTTATATTTTTTATGAATCCGTACCCTCTAGAGTATCAACTCATCCCAGGGAGAATGCCTCGAGGACATCAGTAAGAATATTATAATTTATTTTCATTTCTATCTCTTATTTTGTGCATTACTAAATCATTTAATTTATTATTAACTTATATATATATATATTATTATTATTATTTTAACTCCTACTTTAAAGCTTGATTCTTATTGTGCATCACCAAAAATACATAAATCCTAGGCATTTCTATGCACTTTGATGGCGTTTGAATGTATATTTTCCCCAATTTTTGGGTAGTTTATTTTATAGAAAACTATTTAGAGGAAAAGTTGTGTATCCAGATTAATATTTATAAAACTGTTTGTTAAATATACATAATATACACCGGGATTACTGCCCATTTGTGGGCAGTCTCCTTTACAATTATGTAATTAATGTTGTAGTCTAATTAGTATTGTACACTTACCATAATACTTGTATTACCATAATTGTATAGTCAGTGTCCAAGTAGAATAAGGTTTTAGGAGTAGAATAGGAATAGGATTCTCCTATTATGGAAATATGTAAATTGTATATATACTCTTTCAATTAATGAAAATAATCAAGGGATTATTTCTTTCATGGTATCAGAAGTCTAGGTTTTAAAATCCTCTCCAAAATTTCTTCTTCCTTCTCGTCCTAAGTCTCGAAAATCGAGCCCTCCATCTCGGTTTTTGTGCCGACGATTCATCTTTCTCCCAATTTTTCTTCCAAATCCCTTAATCACATATTGTTCTATCAGTATGTCTACATCAAAGAACACATTTCTTCCTGCCCTTACAGTTTCTAACATCAAGAATAACATCTCTCTTATTCTTGAAATAGAAAACGTCCAATATGCGACGTGGGCCGAACTGTTCAAAATTCACGCACGCTCGCATCAAGTCATCTATCACATAATTCCCGCAGCTCCTGAGGATACGGAGGTGCCAAAACGCGAGGATGATCCTAAGTTGTGGACGACTCTTGATGCCACTGTCATTCAGTGGATATATTCCACAATTTCTACCGACCTTTTGCAAATGATTATTGAGCCTGACGCTACGGCACAAGCAACTTGGGATAGACTGCGTGATATATTCCAAGATAATCAAAATTCTAGAGTTGTTACTCTTGAGCAGGAATTCTCCCACGTCAATATGAAAAATTTCCCTAACGTTTTGGCTTATTGTAAAAGATTGAAAGAATTAGCAGACTAACTCCGCATTGTTGGCGCGCCGGTTTCGAATGATCGTTTGGTCCTCCAAATGGTTTCAGGCCTCTCCGAGGCCTATAGTGGTGTTGGCACTCTTCTTTGTCAAAGCAATCCTCTTCCGCAATTTTATTAAGCTTGTTCTATGCTTACACTCGAAGAAGCAGGCATGGATAAAAATGCGGTACCGGTGCTAGTCTCGTAGTCATGATGATCGAGTCCACGGTTCATCCTACCAGTTCCAACAACTCGAGCCAAAACCGCAACAACGGTGGAGGCAAAAAGGGACAAAATAAGAAAAATAATGGCAAGAATCGCGTGGCAACACTGGCGGCAGCCGAAACAGTGGTGGTGGCGGTAGTGGTCCTCGCGGCGGTCAGCAGCAGCAGCAGTTTTGGGCCCCATATTGGGCCACTATGCAGTGGCAGTGGGCCCCACAATTTAGGCCAAACAGTGGCAGCCCAGCATTTTAGCCTCACTGGTAGTGGGCTGGCCAGCAGCAGCCGAGGCCCAACATGCAGTGGCCCACTTTTAATTATCCCTCTGGGCAGAGGCAGCAAGCAGGAGTACTTGGGGCCTCGGCCCCCGCAGGCCCACCACGTTATGGCCCCCACTTCTATCGACATCGAAGCCACAATACACACGCTTGGATTAAATTCTCCAGACCCAAATTGGTATATGGACACCGGTGCCACTACCCACATGACATCTGATTCAGGTACTCTTTCTTCTTATTCCAATTTGAGCAACGCTCGTGACATAATTGTTGGTAATGGTAATTCTATTCCAATTCGTGGTTTTGGTCATAAAACTTTGCCCCCCCCCCATCCACCCCTTATCTTGAAAAATACCCTACATGCCCCTAAATTGATTAAAAACTTAGTGTATATTCGTAAATTCACCACTGACAATTCCGTATCTATTGAATTTGTTACGTTTGGTTTCTCTATAAAGGATTTCAAGACGAGGAGTCCTTTCATGAGGTGTGATAGTAGGGGAGATCTTTATCCTATCACGCCAAGTTCCGGTCTATCGAGTCAAGCCTTGTCGTCATTATTTGCAGCCCTTGCTCCTTCCTTGTGGCATGCTCGTCTTGGTCATCCGGGGTCATCTATTTTGTCTTCCTTAAATCACAATAATTTTATTTCATGTAAGGGTACGCATAGTACTCCGATTTGTCATTCTTGTTCGTTAGGAAAAATTGTTAGGTTGCCATTTGTAGACTCTAATTCTCATACTTTAATGTCATTTGATATTATTCATAGCGACTTGTGGACATCTCCTGTTTCTAGTTCTTTGGGTCATCGGTACTATGTTCTCTTTTTGGATGATTATTCTAAATTTTTGTGGACTTTTCCGATAGCGAAAAAATCTCAAGTTTTTTCCATCTTCTTAAAATTTAGAGCTTTCATTCGAACCCAATTCGAACGAGAAATCAAAAATTTTCAGTGTGATAATGGCAGAGAATATGACAACAGGGTGTTTCGGGAATTTTGTGCAACTAGTGCAAAATTCGTACCATTAATAACAGTGTCCGCACTTTATTGCTTCATGCTTCCGTACTCTCTTCGTTTTGGCATCATGCTCTACAAATGGCTACATACCTCCTAAATATCCTTCCTTCCAAAGGTTTGACATATTCTTCCCCCCTTCAAATTCTATATAACAAGACTCATTCGTATTCACATCTTATGGTCTTTGGGTGCTTGTGTTATCCGTTATTTCCATCCACCACAATTAACAAACTTCGGGCCCGGTCTACTCCGTGTGTGTTTTTGAGTTTTCCGTCTAATCATCGTGGTTATAAATGTTTTGATTTATCCTCTAAAAGAATCATAATTAATCGCCATGTCCTATTTGATGAAACCCAATTTCCGTTTGCTAAGGTCAGTAATCCGTGCCTAGTTCGTATAATTTTTTGGATGATGGTATATCCCCGTATATTATTCACCATTTTTCAGACGTATCCTGCACCCCAAATCCTCCAATGGACCCACTGCCTACTGGTCCCACTGGCCCGTCACAAGACACTGCTCCTAGTCTCATCACTGGGCCAGTTTTAGCAGTTGGGCCTCTCCAGCCCATCACTGGAACTGGCCAAGTTCCTGCATACAGGCTTCCCGTGTTGGGCCAGTAGGCCCACTGCCTGTTGGCCAGTCCGTCCCACGTCCAGAAAATTCCCAAAATCCGTCCCCTTCTTCCCCGATTCATCTACTGGTCACTCGTAGTCAACGGGGTATTTTTAAACCGAAAAGATATTTTAATTTAAAATCTAATGATCTTAAATCACCCTTACCCCGTAATCATGTGTCTGCCTTAAATGATCTGAATTGGAAAATTGCTATGACCGATGAATATAATACTCTTATTGATAATAAGACGTGGGAGTTGGTGCCCCGTCCATTTGGTATTACTATTATTAGGTCTGTGTCAATTTTTTCTCATAAATACAATTCAGACGGTTCGTTTGCACGGCATAAGGCTCGGCTTGTGGGTAATGGTAAGACTCAGCAGGTTGGTGTGGATTGTGGAGAGACGTTTAGTCTGGTGGTCAAACCGGCTATCATTCGCACTGTACTCAGCTTGGCTCCTTCGAAAGCATGGCCCATCCATCAGTTAGATGTGAAGAATGCTTTCTTGCACGGTGATCTCAAGGAAACAATGTATATGCATCAGCCTTTGGGGTTTAGGGACCCCAAGTATCCACATCATGTCTGTTTGTTGAAGAAGTCCTTATATGGGCTTAAGCAGTCTCCACGGGCCTGGTATAAGAGGTTTGCCGATTATGTTTCGACTATTGGGTCCACTCACAGCAGGTCGTATATTTCCTTGTTCATATATCGCCGTGGTTCATCCTTGGCTTAAATACTATTATATGTGGATGATATTATCTTGATTGCCTCTTCTGATATCTTGCACTAGTCTATCATGACAATGCTCAGTTCTGAGTTTGCTATGAAAGACTTGGGGCCCTTGAGTTATTTTTTGGGGATTGTTGTTACCCGTCATACCGGTGGATTGTTCTTATCACAGAGGAAGTATGCGGACGAGAAAATTGAGAGGGTTGTGATGTCATCATGTAAGTCCACTTCCACTCCCATTGATCCTAAACCCAAGTTGGGGGTTGTGGCCGGCGCACCATACGAGGACCCGACCCGCTATCGCAGTCTTGCAAGGGCCCTGCAGTATCTCACATTCACGAGACCAGATATTACGTATGCCGTGCATCAGGTGTGTTTATTTATGCATGATTCCAAGGTTGAGCACATAAATGCGCTCAAACGAATCATTCGGTATATTCAGGGTACACTTGACTATGACTTGCATTTATATTATTCATCGACGTCCACACTTGTCTCGTATACAGATGCTGATTGGGGTGGCTGTCCGGACACCATACGGTCTACGTCTAGCTATTGTATGTTTCTTGGCAATAACTTGGTCTCATGGTCTGCGAAACGTCAGTCGACTTTGTCCCGCTCCAATGCCGAGGCCGAGTATCGAGGGGTAGCTAATGTGGTATCGGAATCATGTTGGTTACATAATTTGTTGTTAGAGCTTCATTGTCCTATTCAGAAATCAACCTTGATTTATTGTGATAATGTTAGTTCCATCTACCTTTCTGCTAATCCGGTTCAGCACCAGCGCACTAAACATATCGAGATGGACATTCACTTTGTTCGCAAAAAGGTTGCTCGTGGTCAAGTATGTGTATGCCCTGTCCCGTCCAGGTATCAAATTGCCGACATCTTTACAAATGGGCTTCCCTCGGTCCTTTTTGAAGATTTTAGGGACAGTCTCAGCGTTCGAAGACCGCTCGCTATGACTGCGGGTGTGTGTTAAATATACATAATATACACCGGGATTACTGCCCATCCGTGGGCAGTCTCCTTTACAATTATGTAATTAATGTTGTAGTCTAATTAGTATTGTACACTTACCATAATACCTGTATTACCATAATTGTATAGTTAGTGTCCAAGTAGAATAAGGTTTTAGGAGTAGAATAAGGTTTTAGGAGTAGAATAGGAATAGGATTCTCCTATTATGTAAATTGTATATATACTCTTTCAATTAATTCATAATCTTTATGCCTTAATTTGGGTTTTCTTTTTTATTTGATTTTAACAAAAATGACATTTTGAGAGAGAAACAGAATTTTTTTAATTATTATTATATATATTTTCTATCATAAAGACGGCAAGCAGTCAAATTAGAAATAAATAAATTTAATTAATTTATTATTTTCAACGATTAGTGTTAATTTGATTATATGAACAATCACATCATACCGAATCTAAAAAATAGTAATTTCAATTTTCTATTTTGTATTTAGAAAGATGATAAAAGATTAATATTTAATTAAGTCTTTTCTTCTTTTATATTTTCTTCCTTGAAAGGTGGTCATAGCATATTAGTTGTCTAGATTTGTTTGGAGTTTTAACTGCAATGCTAATGCAAAATTACAAGAATTTAAGAGTTAATCTAATAACATATGCTTTAATAATGCAATCTACAAATTATTCTATTTCTCCAAACTGATTTAATAACGGTAAAAATTGTCTAACCACCTTTAAAGTTAAAGTCTCTTTATTAATTCTAGTGTCACATTTAACATATTCGTGTATATATATATATTATTTTTAAAAAAATAGTCTCTTTTTTTTCTAAACAATTTGTTTTATTGAAACCTTTTGACTTCATTATTTTTAATGACGTGACATTGATTATGAAATTGACTTTCAAACTTTGATATTTTTATACTTGTGAGTGTATATACAAATAATTTTTATAATAGTCTAATTAATTTGAGTTGGATGTGATGCAAAATAGGTATATACAGTGCCCATCATAATTAATCTGACTATGAAATTTAATGAATTGGTCATTTTAGTTCTCATTAAGAATGATTCTAAAGAACTTGATCATATTTACGACCTTTCGATTTGTGTTTATTTTAATATGTGACTAAGAAATTCTTACAACTCTCATTAACTTTCACCCCACATCAACCAGAACAGCATAATTCTCTCCTTCTGATTTCTCAAGCAAATGAACAAACAATGGTGACTGAGTATAATTATCATAATTTTTCTTCTTATGATTATTAATATAGTGATTTATTTTATGAACTTTGAATTTCATATTTCCCTTTAACATGTTGATTGATTATATATACAAGTATATGTGATGTGGTATTGTAAAAATTTAGTGTTTGTTTAGCACAATCATAAATCACAAGAATCTTAATTAATAATTTTCTATTTTTGCAGAATGAGTAGTGGAATAACTCCCCATCAACTCACTGGGAGGAAACGAAGATTGGTTAACGCTGATGTCATACCTAAGACCACTGTTAACTTTGTGATAGTACCATTAACAAATGAAACTAATATCTATACCGTAAAATTAGATAAGGTTAGTACATTTATTTCTTAAGATTGTTTATGTGTAAATCTAAATAACACAATATTTTTTCTTAAATAATATGATCATTATTATGAGATAACTCTTATGTCAAATACTTTCTTATGGATTCAAATTATAGGGAGAAGACATAAATGACCCATTTGAACTTAATCTCAAATACAAGGACGTGCTGCGTAAATGGATATGTGAAACGAGACAGCGTCCTAATGGACACTATGACACGGTATGTAAAATCATTATCTTATTTAATGTATAGAAATTAAACTCATATTTTAATTTTCTGGCTAGAACTTGATCTCATAAGACTAGTGATAAGACTCTAAGCAAATGATAAATATGTTGGAAATTTGTCTTTGGTGGAGTGGTTGCGTCCACCCATATTTAATGACTTAAACACTAGGGTCCCGCATGTTGGAGGTTTTGTCTCTTCACACGTACATAATCTACTAAGTGAGTAGATGATCGTAGGGCCAAGGATCGTCAAATTTCGTTAAGAAATGAAAGAGATATTGGTCCATAAAGTAAGGTGTTTGAGGCATGAAAATATGGTGTGGGACAAATCTACCACATCGGTGGGAAAAGGAAGAACTATTCTTTTTATAAGCCTAAAAAATGAATAAGGGTTTGGGACCCCAAGGGGTAACCCATGTGTTTGAAGGAGGGAGGACCTAGGTGTGCTTGGGTTCGAGGCTAAGCCCACACGCACGCCACGCCGGCCCGCCCGTCCCGTCCCGTCCGGTCTCGGATCATGGGCGCTAGTTGAGATCTATCCTTCTAAATACTATATATTGATATCTTACTCTTATTTTGAGGGCGGTGGAGTGGAGAAGATGAGAGAGCAGCAGAAACAGTAGAAAAAGAAAAGAACAGAAACTCTTCCTTTTCCTCTAAATTTTCCATTTTTCAGCAAGTCGTTTCATTTTTGTTTTCTTCGTCAGAATCAACTTATTTGCTTTGTAGTGTTAATTAGTTGTTGTTTTATCTGGGGAGACTATTGCCCGCTAACGTAAAAGCATATATACGGGGCAATCTTGTCTTAAAGACAGAGAGTCATCTCTCGACTCAGCCACAGTTGTAACAATCCAGATTTAGTATTTCTTGATTTCAGGTTATCAAGATTCAAGACTCAACAAGCTTGCGGCAATTATAATTTTGGATGTTAGTTTATCCTTTCGAACACTTGTAATATTTATTTACTTCCCGTACTACTTTGATTCCAACAATTATATCCAACAAAATATTCAAGAAAATGCGTGAGAAAGAATGAAGTAGAAATTTATTTGTGATTCTAATTAATTTATAATTTATCAACGAGTTTAAGTTACATACATTATTAGTATAGAATATTATTTATGCTATCATTTCATTTAAAGTATATTTACAGATAAGTCTTCTTAAAATATAAGTTTTTTGTAATTTTAAAAATAAGACATGTTACTTTTTAAAATAGGTAAGGTGACCTGATGGCTTGATACTAGCTGCATGGCTTAATATATGTTTATGTTTACGAGATGTTTCTCTAAACAGTTGCATTATTGTTTTTACATTGTCTGTCACTGGACATCTTATCGATATAATCATTCTATTCGGTTCATCTATATTATATATCCTGGTTAGCTTAGTGGATTCGCCTAGTGAGCTAATGACTTGTTGGTGCATGATAGTGTACAAGACTCAAAACTCTACCAATTATTGTAATGTTAAGAAAAGTCTTATTGTATTGCAGTTTTACAATCATTAGAAAAAACGAACTCAGTGCAGATCTCGTGCAGAAGTAAGAAGATTCATATTTGAAGGTTTCGAGAAATTAAAGGTAGAAGTAGATCCCGAAACGAATACAGTAAAAGAGACTAAGGTAAGTTGTTAGATTGTATTACAAAAAAATACTTTTTCTTATTGTCACACCATTCTTATAATAATAAGTTAACTTAAACCAAGATTGGGGCTCCAAAGCAACACTCCAAGAAACGAAAAACAAATTCTTCAAGTCCTCCGAAACTCGACAAGCCTTTTTCCTCTAATGTCTCTATGAATGTCCTCCACGTGGAACCATTTTTAAGAAAAGGGAATAGTTCAAGCTTTGCAAACTTGGATCTCCACAAAATTGTTCCTCAACACAAAGAAAACGAGGAGGTCAAAAATGAAGAATTGGTCACTGAATGCTCATACAATGAAGGTACTTAATTTCTCCATGCATTCGATAAGCCATAACAATTATTATTTAGTTATTATATGTACCTATATTTTTTATTATTCATATGTTACCAAAGTCTTTAGCTACAGGGTGATCATTACTGAAAGAAATAATCCCTTAATTAGATCATTACTGAAAGAAATAATCCCTTAATTATTTTCATTAATGAATGAATATATATATAATTTACAATTTTCATAATATAAAAAATCCTATTCATATTCTACTCATAAAACTTTATTCTACTTGTACAATAATTCTACAATTATGGTAAGTGTACAATGCTAATTAAATACAAACTAAAGTTACCAAAATATTCTCCAAAAGCGTAATATACACGGTTGTATATGTCGTGTATATCACGGCTGAAACTGCTACAATTTGTCTTGTATTACCGTGATATACACGGTATACACAGGGCAGTGTATATGTCGTGTATATCACGGTGACACCCCCGCAGTCATAGCGGGCGGTCTTTGTATGCTGAGACTGTCCCTAAAATCTTCAAAAATGACCGAGGGAAGACCCTTAGTAAAGATGTCTGCAATTTGATACCTGGAAGGGACATGACAGACGCGTACTTGTCCACGAGCTACGTTTTGGCGAACAAAGTGGATATCCATCTCGATGTGTTTAGTGCGCTGGTGTTGAACCGGATTACCAGAAAGATAGACGGCACTAATATTATCACAATAAACCAAGGTAGCTTTCTGGATGGAACAATGAAGTTCTAAGAGAAGATTATGTAACCAGCATGATTCAGAGACCACATTGACAACCCCTCCATACTCGGCCTCCGCACTAGAGCGTGATAATGTAGATTGTCGCTTCGCAGACCATGAGACTAAGTTATTACTAAGAAACATACAATAGCCAGACGTGGAGCGTCTGGTATCTGGATAACCACCCCAATCAACATCGGTATACGAGACAAGTGTAGACGTCGATGAGGGATATTAATGTAAGTCATAGTCAAGTGTTCCCTGGATGTATCGAATAATGCGTTTGAGCGCATTCATGTGCATAAACAAACACACATGTTGTACAGCATACGTAATATCTTGTCTCGTGAAAGTAAGATACTGAAGAGCCCCTGCAATACTGCGATAGTGGGTTGGATCCTCATAAGGTGAGCCAGCCGCAACACCCAGCTTGGGTTTAGTATCAACTGGAGTGGAATTAGACTTGCACGAGGACATACCAGCTCGCTCAATGATCTCAGCGGCATATTTCCTTTGTGCTAAGAATAACCCATCTGTATGACGAGTGACAACAATCCCCAAGAAATAACTCAAGGGCCCCAAGTATTTCATAGCAAACTCAGAACTGAGCAGTGTCATGATAGACGTGCGTAAGTCATCTGAAGAAGCTATCAAAATAATATCATCCATATACAAGAGAATATATGACAAGGAAGTACCACGACAATATACGAACATAGAATTATCATACATGCTGTGAGAAAACCCAATAGTAGATACATAGTCTGCAAATCGCTTATACCAGGCTCGTGAGGCATGCTTAAGCCCATATAAGGACTTCTTCAATAAACAGACATGATGCAGATATTTGGGGTCTCGAAAACCCAAGGGTTGATGCATGTAAACCATCTCCTTAAGATCGTCATGTAAGAGAGCATTCTTCACATCTAGCTGATGAATGTGCCATGCTTTTGAAAGAGCCAAGCTGAGAACATTACAAATGGTATCCGGTTTGACCACCAGACTAAATGTCTCACGACAATCCACGCCAACCTGCTGAATTTTACCATCACCTACAAGACGAGCCTTATGTCTCACAAAATAACCATCAGAATTATCCTTATGAGTAAAAATCCACATAGACCGAATAATATTAACACCAGAAGGACGGGGCACCGACTCCCACGTCTTATTTTCAATAAAAACATCATATTCGTCGTTCATAGCCAACTTCCAATTCGGGTCATTTAACGCATACACTGGGTTACGGGGTAGGGGGATTTAAGAACATTAGAATTTAGATTAAAATGTCTTTTTGGTTTAAAAATACACCGTTGACTATGAGTGATAGGTCTATGACTCGGGGGAGAATTGGGTGGATTTTGGGAAAAATTCGGATAAGTGACGGAGTGGCCAGCAGGCAGTGGGCCTGCGGCCCAATACAAGAAACAGGATGCGGAATAGGGGCAGAACTTATTTTGGGAGTGGGTTGGGCAATCAGACCACTAGCCAAAACTGGGACAGAGGCAGTAGGTGGTGGCGGGATAGCATGCAGTGGGCCTACTGGCGGTTCGGGGGTACCGGATTGGCCCATGAGGTGGTTCATAATGTATGGTGAGACGTCGTCATCTAAAAAATCATACGAACTAGGCACGAGACTACGCACTTTAGCCAAAGGAAATTGGGTTTCATCAAAAATAACATGGCGACTAATTATGATTTTATTAGATGATAAATCAAAACATTTGTAACCATGATGATTAGATGGATAACCCAAAAATACACAAGCTGTAAAACGGGCTTGAAGTTTGTTAATTGTAGTTGACAAAAATAGGGGATAACATAAACATCCAAAAACCCTAAGATGAGAATATGAATGATCCTTATTATACAGGATTTTAAGAGGGGATGAACATGTCAATCCTTTGGTAGGAAGTATGTTAAGGAGATAAGTAGTCAATTGGAAAGCATGATGCCAAAAGGAAGGTGGTACGGAAGTATGGACTAATAAAGTATGGACAATGTTATTAATGGTACGATTTTTTCGCTCGGCTTTCCCATTTTGTGAGGACGTATGAGGACAAGAGAAATGAAAAATGATGCCATTGCATCACAAAAATCCCGAAACAACCCATTATCATATTCTTTGTCATTATCACATTGAATATTTTTTATTTTCCATTCGAATTGGGTACGGATGAATGCTCTAAATTTTAAGAAGGTGAAAAATTTTGAGAATTTTTCGCTAAAGGAAAGGTCCATAAAAATTAGAATAATCATCTAAAAATAGAACATAATAACGATGGCCCACAGAACTGAGAACAGGAGAAATCCATAAATCGCTATGAATAATATCAAAGGCATCAAAGTGCGAGAATTAAAGGCCACATATAGTAATATAGCATGTTTTCCTAAAGCACATGAATGACAAATTGGAGTACTACGCGTACCCTTACAAGAAATAAATTGTTTTTATGCGATGAAGAAACAACAGACGACCCAGGGTGACCCAAATGTGCATGACATAAGGAAGGAGCAAAAGCTGCAAATGTTGATGGCATGGCTTGACTCGAGAAACAAGTGGCAGGCGTGATTAGATAAAGATTTCCCCTACTATTACATCTCATGATAGGTATTCCCGTTTTGAAATTCTTCACAGAAAATCCAAAAGGATCAAAATTAATAGAAACCCAATTATGAGTGGTGAATTTTCGGACAGACATCAAATTGGGCATTTTTCAAACCAAGAGGTGGAAGGGGGGAGACAAAGTTGCATGACCGTAACCACGAATTAGAATTGAGTTGCCATTACCAACAATTATGCCACGATTTTTGCTCAAATTGGAATAAGACGAGAGAGTACCTTAGTCGAACGTCATGTGAGAAATGGCGCCGGTGTCTATGTACCAATTCGCATTTGGAGGATTCAATCCAAGTGTATGCATGGCGGCCTTAATATCTGTCGGTGTCGGGATCGAATAAAGGCCCGTATAATGGAAAGCCTGCGTAGGCCGAGCCCAAGTAGGCCTCCTTGCTGTCCAGACCTAGTACTATTTCGAAACTCACTGAACTGCGGTGAGTAATTAGGCCTGAAAGGCTGCTGGGTGGCCCACTGTCCAGGGAAGGTTGAAGCTGGAAAATAGGGGTTGTTAGGCTACTGGCCACTAGCCCAGCCCCACTGCCGGGGGCCCATGGCTGGGATCAGTTGGCCTGCGGTCCACTGCCATCATGTTGAGGCCCGCTGCCACTGGTTTGACCTCCCCCTACCACCATCGGTACCACCACGATTGCCACCACAATTTTTGCCATTATTTTTACGATTCTTCTTGCCTCCACCATGAGTACGGTTTTGGCCTGAATTATCAACAAAACCTTTAGAATTATCAGATGAAGTCATCATCACCACGGGACTGGCGCTGGTAGCCGCCTTTTTTGCCAAGCCTGCCTCTTCTAACGTGAGCATCGAACGGGCTTGATAAAAAGGTGAAAGTGGATTACTTTGACGGAGGAGAGCCCCAACGCCATTAAAGGCCTCAGATAGGCTTGCAACCATTTGTAGAACAAGACGATTATTGGTAACAGGCGCCCCATGTTACAGAGTTGGTCTGCCAATTCCTTGAGTCGTTTACAATAAGCAGAAACATTCAAAAAATATTTCATGCTGAATTGCGAAAATTCTTGCTCAAGGGTGACAACGCGGGAGTGTTGGTTATCTTGGAATATATCACGCAATCTATTCCAGGTAGCCATAGCCGTAGTGTCAGGCTCAATGATCGTCTGTAAAAAGTCGATAGAAATAGTGGAATAAATCCACTAAAGGACGGTAGCATCAAGAGTAATCCATAACTGAGGATCCTTCGCGGGAGTAGGGGTAGCGGAAGGAATTATGTGATGGAGGACTTGATATGAGATTGCGTGAATTTTGAACAACTCTGCCCACGTCGCATACTGGACGTTTTCCATCTCAAGAACAATAGGGATGTGGTTCTTGATGTTGGAAACAGTAAGGGCAGGATGAAACATGTTCTTCGACGTAGACATAACGAAAGAACAAGGAAGAAAATTTGGGAAGGGAGAAGGAAGAATTTTGGCCAGAAACCGAGAGGTGTTCTCGGGATTGGGGCCGAGAGAAGCGGAAGCAAAGTAAGTTTTTGTGAGACCTAGACTTCTGATACCATGAAAGAAATAATCCTTTGATTATTTTCATTAATGAATGAGTATATATACATTTTACAATTTCCATAATATGGAAAATTCTATTCCTATTCTGCTCATAAAACCCTATTCTACTTGTACAATAATTCTACAATTATGGTAAGTGTACAATGCTAATTAAATACAAACTAAAGTTACCAAGTATTCTCCAAAAACCGTGATATACATTGTTGTATATGCCTGTATATCACGGCTGAAACTGCTACAATTTGTCTTGTATTACCGTGATATACACGATATACACAGGGCAGTGTATGCCGTGTATACCGTGTATATCACGGTATATTCTGTAAATTACTCCCTTGTCCCATTTTATTTGGCAGATGACCCATTTTTGAGTCTGTCGAAAAAATATTACACATTTCAATATTAAGAAACAAATTTAACTTTAATTTTTTTTCTATGTTCAATAAAATAATTTATAAACACAACTGATTATGCGATGTTTTTTATCATAAGCTGTAAAAGTATTTGTTTCTTTCTAAAATTTTATACCTAGTCAAATATTGTCACTTAAATTAGGACAAATGCAGTATTTCTTGTGTTTCTACATTAGGTTCATATTTTTGCAGAGAATATGGAGCAAGTTGTCATTCCACAATCCTTAGAAATATGGAGTAGTACTGAAATCTCTGCGAGTTTTGATCTACATGAAGTCGTTCAAGAAAAAGAAGAAGAAGGGAGAAAAGCTATTCATGTCGAAAAGAAACTTCCTTGTGAAGACAATTATGCTGAAGAAGAAATAATTGTATTGTAAGCCTGGCAAAAAATGTTAAGTTGGTGGCCGCTAATGAATTTACACTAAACAAAGGTACTTTTCACCAAGAGACTCATAATAAATGCATTGGGTAAATCACAATAATTATACAATTAGGATGTGTTCGCTATGGAAGAAAATATTTTTTGTTTTTAATGTTTTCATATTTGATTGGTCAAAATTTTTGAAAATATTTTCTTTAGAGAAACAGATTTCTATAAAAATAAGAAAAATGACTTCCCTAGTAGAAGTAGAAAAAATAAGTTCCACAATGATATTCTACACACTGCTTGTCTCTCTCCCCTCCTACCTCCATAGCTCCCATTTCTATCACCCCACACCCCTAAAACCACCATCATCCTCCATAGTGTTGGCCTAAATTATATATAAATATAGGGTAAGGCTGCATATAATAGACCCTTATGATCTAGCCCTTCTTTTGACCCTTGCACATAGCGGGAGTTTAATGCAACGGGCTCCCTTTTACTTCCTTACCAAATATATATAGATATATTTCACCAAAAATATTTTTCGTGAAAAATATTTCCTTCATACCAAACACACCCTTAGTGTATGCTACATTAGTTCGGGTTCTTTTACATAATTAAAATTATTAGCTACATTTAACGGCTTTTTTAATTATTTTCGATATTGGGCATCACATTTGCAGCTGAAAATGACAAGGAGGGAGTCTGCATTACAAATTTTTATCCTACAAGAAGTTGTTTCTCAAGACAGTGCAAAAGAGGGCAACAAAACTATGATTGAGGATGCACATGAGAAAAAGGAATTACTTTCTTATGAAGACATTTTTCCAGAACATAGAGAAGTTGAAGATGAGGTTAATGTAAGCTTGGACAACATTGATGATTTTGACCTTTTCAGAGAAGGTAACTTTTCAATGATCACAAATGAATAATTCAATAAGTCACAAGAAATTAAAATATGCATATTTTATTTTCACATAACTAAAGTCGTTTACTATATTATATTATGATTCTTTTTCTTCTCAATACACAGGACTATATGATCCCTTTCTACAAAATGGGTCGATAGATGTTCATACTCTCAAATTCAAGGATCTTTGACTGTTATAGTAACATTGTTGGTATCTTTATGCTAATTAGACTCAGTTTACTATAAAAACATAAATGATAAAACAAAATAGAGTGCCTCAGGCTTTCAACTAATTAATCAGCTTCAACTACATGGGACTGCACCTTTGCATCTACTTGCATCCTGCAAACCAACAACACAAGAATATGATAAAGAATCATTGCAGGCGAACAACTTGTAGATTGGAGCAAGGCTAGCATTATGTGATACATTGATATGTCAATTTCGTGATTTTTAGATATCTATGTGAAATTAAAATTTTGTAACATAAAAATGATGCAATTTTTCACGTCTGACGACAGTGTTTTTGTAATCGATTACTTGATCAGAAATGCAGATTAGATCTCTGAAGATTCTCCACCGGAAAACATTGATTTCCTGATAAAATAATGCAGATAAAATCTGTGATGATTTTTTCATCCATACGTATGATGAAGTTTTAATTGTTATTAGCCGTGAGAATTGGTTTTATGTCTTTAGCTTTCTTGAAATGGTGACTTGGCCAACAAGTTAATTTATTTTGTCTCAAATACACTGGAGGAAACTATACTATATGAAAATTTGGATAATAGCCATGCTTATAGAACTTCCAAATATTTTATAACGATAGGGGGTTCAAAATTGACTTTTATATTTACTCAATACTGTCAAAAATAAGAGTGGCCAGTGGGCCGGGCTCGGGTCTGGCGGGGTCGGGGTCGGGGCGGGACGGGAGAAGGGGCGGGGCCGGGTCTGGCGGGCTCTGGCGGGGTCGGGTCTGGCGGGACTGGAGCAAGTCCCGTCCCGATCCCGATCACGTCGGGCTCGGGTCGGAGCGGGCTCGGGCTCGGGGCGGGATACGGCGGGTTTTCATTTTTTTTTTTTTTTTTTTAAATAACATATGTATAAAAAAAACTCAATAAACAAAATAAGATAGTGTAATAAAAACATCCCAATTTGTTTTTGTGCCTCTTATATTATTTAATAGACATATGATTTTTTTGTAATACAAATACAATTGTCTAAAATCTAAATTGCAACTTTGTGGTGTTGTCCAAAAGTTACAAATTACATAATAAAATTACAATTAAAAAAATTACATTCTCAAAAAAACCTGTTCTAATTGCTTGATGATTTCATGTGGTTCTTCGGTTGGAATTGGTATTTGTTGGTCAAATTGATCCACGTCGCTTCCACTACCTTCGGTTAAGATTTCGTTGTAGTTTTCATCATCTTCTTCGTTGATCTCCGGTTGACCGCACCTTCTCCGCTCCGCTCGTATCCAATCTCTGAATAATACTGCAATTTCCAAGCTGTCTCCGGCTAATGAGTGTCTGTGGTCTCCTATTTGATATCTGCCTGCAGAAAAAGCGCTTTCAGACGCAGTTGACGACGCTTGAATGTTCAAAACATCTCGAGCCATCAATGAAAGTGTCGGAAAGGTCTTCTCATTCCCCTCCGTATTTCAAAGCAAGTCTTCATGTCCATCTTCATTGATAACTTCTTGATACGGTACAGAACCCCGTAAAACAAAAATATCCAACTCGCTAATTTGGTTAGTAGTAGAGGTACGACCGCGCAGGCTTTCTATTTAGCGCGAGGCTTTCAAGGTTGTATTGAAGATGAAGAAGATGGTATAAGTTACTAGCATTTTCTTGTTGATAAAATCTATATATATTTTTGCATTGGTGTTCTACGCTAGACAATACTTCTTCTTTAGTTTGTTCAATAGGTGGTGGGTGATTTAGATTTTTGGGACTTGGAGGTGGTAGTACTTCTATACAATCGTAAATAGTTTCAATTAGTGATTTAGTACCGTCTATTTTAATAGTAGGATTTAATACAGAACCAATAATATAAATAGAGGGAATAGGAATAAAATATTTTTTTATTTTGAGAAATATTTTTTTAATAGTGCCTTATAATTTGGTTTTTCCATATATTCACTAAGTAATAAAAATATTAGAGTTATATAAAATAACATAGTTGAAATAGTAGGATAATATATACCGGAAAATTCTTTTGTTGCTTGAAAAAATTTCTCTAAAAATACAATAAGTTCGGAGATTTTTTCCCAATCACTATCTAAAATCATATCGGTGGCTTTTTATTATGAGAGTTAAAAAATAAAGTTATAGGTAATTTATAGTCATAAGCAACAAGTAGTTGCTCGTATAAAGAATTCCACCTAGTGGATACTTCTTGTGGAATTTTTCTAAAAGGTAGTCCACAATCATGACAAATTTTTTTATATTCTTTTCTACGTTGTACTTTATTACTTTTAAAAATAAAGTTTATAGCAAATTGTATTTTACTAAGAATGTCTTCAAAAAGTGATAGACCATCCTTTACAATTAAGTTATATATATGGCACGCACATTTTATATGAAAATGGTCTGCGGAAAAGAAGGAGTTAAACTATTTTTTAAAATTGTAATTGCGTAATTGTTATTAGAAGCGTTATCTAATGTAATAGTCATAATTTTATCGGTAATTCCGTAATAATCGCACACTTGATAAATATTTTCTCGCAATGAAAGTACCGGTGTGCCTATCATCTATATATCTATACGCTAAAATACGTTTTTGCATAGACCATTTATAATCTATCCAATGACAAGTTACGATTAAATAATCATGGCCGTTAGTACTACGACCTATATCGACGTGATGGATACTTTGCCATTAAAATGATATAATGAAAAACGTAAATATTGTTGATATTCATGCGCGAATTTAAATACATCTCTCTTAACAGTTGATCTAGGAAAACCGTTAAAAACAGGATTATATATATCTCTAATGTAATGAATAAAACCGGGAGATGAAGGAAATGAAAAAGGCAAACCCTCCACAGCAACTAATTTTGATATTGCTTCCCTATCTCTATGTTTATTGTATTTAGAGCCTACAATTCCCCCTGTCATAGGGTTAATTTGACCCCTGTACTTGGTCCGGGACGATATCGTATGTGAACCTTGTCCCGATGGAGCGGGCGTTTGCGCACCCGGTTTTGAAGCCTGGTATTGGGCATACCTAGTGGATGAGCATTTACTACGTGTCTAATTAAACCCCCGTCCCACCGTGACCTTTTCCAGTTTTAAATTTTAAAACATTTTTACAAATTTTACATATGGCTACTTGATTCTCTACGTCCCTATCAAAAAATGTCCATGCATCTGATTTTAATGGTCGTTTTGCTAGACCTCGTCTCATACTAGGGGGAATAGGAGGTATTTCGAGTTGAAGGTGCACTAGTGGGTGTGTTGTCATCAACATTAGTGGGTATATCATCTAGATCATCGTCTAAATTAAAGTCTTCTTGAGTTCCGTAGAAAATAGCTCTGGTCTAAATCTAATGGTATTGTAGGAAAAATGTTGAGTATCAACAAAATCATCTGTGTAGGAATAAGATGACTAGAAGAAGTACCCTTGCCCTGGTTGCCCCTACTAGAAGAAGCACCCTTACCCTTACCCTTAAACATACCTTTTAATCCTTCCATTTTAATTATGATAATAAATAAATAAATAAATAATTAAAGACAATAAAATTAAGGATCTAAACTAAATAAACAGACAATAATAATTTAATGAAGGAACGAATGTACCAAACGCCGACGTAACGTCGACGTGTAATCGAGAGGTTGAAAATTGAAACTTTGCTCGATGGAAGATCCTCAAGCTAGTTGCCAACTTCACTACCAATTCCCAAATGAATAAATAAAATTGAATATTTAGCAAACAATGTAGACTTGTAGAGAGATATATTGAGAAATTAGAGAGATTGTAGGAAGATTTGTGAGAAAGATGAAGAGAAAATGAGTTATTTATAGTTGAAAAATTGGGTTAAAGTGTAAATATAATAACTTATGGGTTAAAAATAAATATTAAGGGGTAGGGGATTGGGGGAGGGGGGGGGGGGCTAAAATGGCCGTTGGTCAACGGCCATAATCTAAAATGGCCGTTGGTGCAACGGTCATTTTTGCAAAGGGGCGGGGTCGGGGTCGGGTCGGGGCGGGGTCGGGGCGGGGTCGGGGCGGGGTCGGGTCTCGCGGGCCTGGGGCGGGCTCGGGTCTCGCGGGACGAGACATCGTCCCGTCCCGAGTTCGAGTCCCGCCCCCATAAATTTTTTTTTTTTTTTTTGGTGGGGTCGGGGCGGGACCGGGGCAGCTCGGGTCGGGGTCGGGCTGTCCCGGCCCACTGGCCAGCCCTAGTCAAAAATGAAGCAAAGTGAACATCTTCCTTGAGAGTTTGTCACACTCAACTGAAGCTTAGTCATCATTAACGTAAATGAACACATGGAAAAAGCTACTCTTCTTACCAAAAAAGAACTTATGTGAAAAAAGAGAGCAAATCTGTCATTGGACGAGGAAAAAAAGGCAAGAAAATTAGTAAGATGTCCAGAGTAATATTCTTGCATGTATATCAATGCTACATGTATAATTATTAATCAGTCAAAGCATGCTCGGCTAATCAATTACCAGTCAAATTATACGGAATAGTACACAGAAGCTAAACACTCCAACATGGCACCAGATAATTTCATAAGCGCTCGTCACCTCGGGCATACGTTACCCCCTTACCCTTAACCCATTTTATTAATTATTTACTTGGAAAACAGTTTCTCATTAAAGTCAAGTCTTAACTTATCACAGTCTAAGTGTTGCTTTAACCTTCCCGATATCTCTACCGCATTCGAAATACAATATATTCAAAAAATTACTCTACAAGATTAAATGAGTCGATATCCATATTTTAATATGAAAAGAATCAAACCAAAAAATCAACCAAATGTCAAACCCGAGCCTCACTACTTTATTGTGATCATCGATGATATTTATTATGTACATGGATTTATGTAATACTAACTCTGTAAAACTTTTTGTGCAGATGTTGATTTGTGTGCATGGCAGCATTGCTCGCGTGAGCATGCACGAAGCTTGACTTGGATATTTTAGGGTGAGCTGCTTGGGTAATTCAGAGTATCGTGGACTCCTTCCTATCTTATTTATTACTCTATTTTTCCCAATTTATATGACATATTTTTTAGTCAATTCCAAAAAAAATAACTCTTTATTTGATAATAATTTAACTTGAAAATTTAAATTTTAAGCTTAACGAGATTAACTAAAACCACATAAATATCTTTAGTTTATTTTAAACCACAAGATTCAAAAGTCTTTTTTTATTTCTTAAACTCCGTGTCCAATCAAATTACATCATATAAATTGGGACAGAGAAATTATTATTATATTTCCATTCGGACATTAAATTCAGTTTGTGACGTATATAATGATTCTCTTTTCTAGAAGCTCATGACTCATATAGACAGTTGTCTTGGATAATTATCACGACCGGAGCTATAGTTAGTTATTGTAATTCAGTTAAACCTAAAATCTTCTTCCTTTTTTAACATTGCTTAGGAGTCAGGCCCATCCCTGATATTAGCTTAACCAATATATTTTGGGCACCTTGTTATGTTATCCACCAGATGCTCATTCTTTCCTGTCTCGTGCAGTACTAGATTCCATATAAATTAAACATACAATTTTAGTTTATTTATATGATCTTAAGTAATTATCACCTCTTGAACTAATTTTTAGTGTTGAAGTTAGGATTGTCCTGTGTTTTCTTAACAAATCCATTTTAACTCAATAACACAAATCGTAAGTTCCATTTTTGCAAACTCACTTGTTATATCTTTCAAAAAAGTAGTCAAATATATTTCTGACAGGGGAGTGTAGAATTGTATTAATCTCCTTTGGGGAGTCTTTCTCATTAATACAAATATATATAGTGTACAATGTGAAATTCTAATACAATAAGGATCATATATCTACCATAATTATACATCACTAAATATTACACAATATAGGGGATATATTCTAATTATGGTACAATGTAGACTGTACACGTTAATAGACCCCCGCAGTCAGAGCGGGAGGCGGCCGGACGCTGAGATTGGATCTGAAGTCTAGGAATAGCTATCTAGGAAGACATTTTGTGAAGCTATCTGCGTACTGATAGGAAGAAGGCACATGCAAGACCTTAACATGACCGAGAGCAATCTTCTCACGAACAAAGTGAATGTCCATCTCAATATGCTTGGTCCATTGATACTGCACCAGATTATGAGATAAGTATATGGCGGATATGTTATCACAGTACACCAAAGACGCTTTACGCAAAGGACATTGAAGCTCCAAAATAAGGTTTCGGAGCAAACAAATCTCAACAACAACATTTGCAACTCCTCTATACTCTGCTTCTACAATCTACCAGGATAATATGGCTTGCCTCTTGGCAGACAAGAGATGAGATTATCCCCTAAAAACACACAGTAGTCGGATGTGGAGCGTCGTGTGTCCGGATAGCCTGCCCAATCAGCATTTGTGTAGGATAATAATTGCTGCTGAAGGATATAAGTGCAAGTCATAGTCAAGTGTACCCTTAACGTATCGAATGATACGCTTAAGGGCAGTAAAATGAGGCTTACTGGGGCATGCATGAATAAGCACACCTGTTGAACGGCATAAGCAATGGTAGGCTTGGTGAAGGTAAGATATTGTAGTGTACCTGCAAGACTCCTATAAAGAGTGGGGTCGGCCACTAGATAACCATTAACGACACTAAGCTTTGATTTAGAATCAGCTGGTGTGGAAATGATCTTGCAGTTTGTCATTTTAGCCCTGTACACTACCTATTCTACGTACTTGCTCTGACACAAAAATATATTATCTGCAGAGCGAGTCACTGAAATCCCCAAAAAATAGCTCAACTTCCCCAAGTCAGTCATAGCAAATTCGGTCTTAAGCAATGCAATAATCACATTTTTCAATACATTAGATGAGGCAGTGAGAATAATATCATCCACATATAGTAGTAAGTAAGTGGTGCTACTACCCCGATAAAAAATAAAGAGAGAATTATCGCACTTGTTGCAGACAAATCCAGTTTGCATAATGTACCTGGCAAAGCACTCATACCACGTTCTGGGTGCCTGTTTCAAACCGTACAGTGACTTACGAAGACGACATACATATTGTGGGGCTGTTGGATGGACAAAACCAGACGGTTGGTGAATGTAAACAGTTTCTTTAAAATCCCTATTTAAAATGCATTTTTCACATCGAGCTGATGAATCGGCCAATGCTTACCCATAGCAATGCTCAAAATTATGTGAATGGTAGCCGGTTTAACAATCGAACTAAATGCCTCACCACAATCTATGCCCTCTTGCTGATTAGTACCATTAGCCACGAGCCTCGCCTTATATCTCTCTAAGTCACCACTGTCTCTGTATTTGTGATGAAAAACACACATGCATCGGATCACATTCACCCCCTTCGATCGAGGAACCAAATTCCAAGTATGTTGTTTCGTTAAAACATTAAACTCATAACACATGGTCGTATTCCAAATTGGGTCTAGTTTGGCTAATTTTGGGCTTTTGGGGATATCATTTGTGTAGATAGGTTAAATTGGACTTTGAATTTGAAAATCTCGTGTTGGACACGGGTTTTCATATGGTGCGAGGGTATTGGCTGGGCATGTTTGCTGGGTGTTGGGTCTGGTTCTCTGTTTGGGTTTGGAATCGGGTGTCGGGTCTAGTTCTCTGTTTGATGGGTGTCGGATTGTGGAATGGGTACATTGGCTGGTGTGAGTGGTACCGATCTAGATGGGTCGTGATTGGAAACAGTGATGGGGTTGTATGGTGTTTCCGTTTTGGGTAGATTGTGATAGGGAGAGGTCGACAATATGGGGTACGCTGTCAATAGCGGGGAGGTACCGTTGTTCTGGTTTGGTGGTGGGACTATATTGGGTTTCCAATGGCTGGTGTGCTTGTAGAGTGCTATTGGGGTTGCAGTGGTGACATAGAAGTGGGGAACGTGACCGGAGTGGCAATTGGTGGTGACAGTGACAAATAGCAGGCGGGTGGCAGAGACGTAGAGTTGCGTTCTATGGTTGCGGCAGTAGGTGACGGGGATGGGTTGACGGTGGTGGACTGACACAGTTCGCGGAGGATGATTGGAGAGAGGTTAGAATTGTCAAAGAAAGTGTAGTCCGTGTTTTGGATTTTTTGGATATTCGAAAATGGGAAGACCATTTTGTTAAACGTGATGTAACGAGAGACGTGGATTTTGCGAGTAGATAAGTCATAGCACAGATAGCCCCTACGATTAGGAGGAAAACCTACGAAGACACACACATGGTGGTACGAGGTGCTAATTTATGAGGGGTAGTGGAGGCCAGATTTGGGTAGCACAGGCAACCGAAAATTCTAAGGTGATCGTAGGAAGGGATCGGACGATAGAGAATTTCGGTGGGGTTTTATTCTGAAGAGTACTGGTAGGTAAAATATTAAGGATGTATTCTACCATTTTGACCGCATAGACCCAAAAATGGGGGGGAGAGGCATGAAAAAGAATGGTACGGACCATATTATTGATAGTACGGATGATTCATTCGGCTTTTCCGTTTTGGGGTGAGATGTGGGGACAGGAGAAATGGAAGACCATTCCATTATTGGTACAAAAATTATGGAACATTGAATTATTAAACTCACGACCGTTATCACATTGAAATAATTTGATGGATTTTTCAAATTGTGTTTTGATAAATGTGCCAAATTCGAGAAATTTGGCAAAAACTTAAGACTTGAATTTTAGAAGGTAAATCCAGATAAAGTGTGAAAAGTCATCTAGTAACACAAGATAAAATTTATGACCCGGTGAACTAATAATAGGATATGTCCATAAATCTACATGAACAATATCAAATAGAGAAAATGAAACAGTTAAAGAAGACTGAAAGGGAAGGCGAAGAGATTGTGGCTAAAAGCAATGGGAGGGGAGACTTAGGCAGTTAGAGATGTGGGAGGGGTGACACTGGTACCGGACGTGGATAGGAAAGGATAGAGGTCCTCCTCACTATTTCACCTCGTAAGGAGTTTCCCGGTATGGAGGTCCGTTATAGAAAACTCAAATGGGTCAAAATGAATTGAAACAGAATTATCGGTGGAAAATTTTCTAACGGAGATTAAGTTCTTGATAATGTTTGGGGCATATAGGACATTTTAAAGGAAGAAGCGGGGATGCGGTGGTGGGTTAGTGTGTGGCCAAACCCTTGAATTGGAATGCTATGACCATTTCCGACCATAATAGATTGCGAAGTATTTAAATTACGCATTTGAGGAAGATTATCAGAATTATTGGTGAGATAAGACGTGGCACTTGTATCCATATACCATGCATTATAGGGCTTCTGGGGAGTCAATGTGTCGAAAGCCTGACCTAAACTGGATTGGGGAAAGTCCGGAGTAGAGAAGTGGGCCCCAATAAATTGGGCCTGGCTTCTATGGGCCGTCAGATGGGAACCTAGATTGTTGGGCCATTGCTGGGCAGAAGGTTGGTGGGCCGGATGGCCTTGGCCCAATAGTTGGTCGAGCTACACTGTTGCTGGGACTTGGGCAGAAGTTTCTGGGTTATGTCTGGTGGCCACAGTTGCTAGGCTCTGTTTGGGGACTTATGTTCTCAAGCTAGAAGCCCAGTTCCCAGCTCGCCCACTACTTCCAGCATTGCACCTCTTTCCATAACTATATCCGTGGTGGTTTCCGACCATGGTGACTGCCGGAGATTGGGTAGGAGAGAGAAAACAATAATGGGGGGTTTAGGAAGTATATGAGGCAGAAACAACCATATACAAGGTGTATAATGTCTTAGAGAGGCTCTATACGGGTAGTAAATAGTGGAAGTGATGGTATATCAGTCATAAGAGAGTGTATATCAGCATGTATATGTTGTATACAAGGGGTATACAACCTGTTGGAGAGATAGGGACGGAGGGAGGGCTATTATCAGCAGTATAACAGAGGTATACAAGGTTGTTTAGCAGAATTGAAGGGTTGGGCAGATGTATATCAGCGTATATCAAAGGTATACCGGTGGTATACGATCGATTCGGCACCGGAAAAAGAGGGGAATGGGCGGCCAAAATTAGGTTTTGGGTTGGGAAGGATTGTTGGCTTCTGAAACCTCCTTTTGGAGCTTCAGTGTATAGAATTGATCTTGGGCCTAATTCAACCCCAGAAGATAGCTTGTAGGGTGAGGAATGTCCAAATCCATATAAGGAGTCCATGTTCCCAATCCATTTCCGATGTGGGACTCTTAACACTCCCCCGCACGCCCAGACCTTGTTAACTGGAGCGTGAACAATATAATTTGGGGGCCCAACATCGGTGAACAAATAATTGGAATGGGTCTGGTTCTGATACCATGTAGAATTGTATTAATCTCACTTGGGGAGTCTTTCTCATTAATACAAATATATATATTGTACAATGTGGAATCCTAATATAATAAGGATCTTATATCTACCATAATTATACATCACTAAATATTACACAATATATGAAATATATTCTAATTATGGTACAATATAGATTGTACACGTTAATACGGAGGATTATGGTACAATGTGGACTGTACACGTTAAAAGAGAGGAACCTAGTAAGGTGCACAAGGCTCTCGTATTTGACCAACGTCGGACAAAGTCCCATGACACTAACATGTCTCGTTTTTTTGTTTTTCCTTTTTTGGTCACTGTTTCTCTTTCTATTACTCGCTCCGTCCCAAAATATTTGAGGTCCTTACTAATACTTGTTTCATAATATTTATCATTTTATTTAATCCAGATAAATAAATATTTATTGAGGAGGGATAACATGATAAAAACTTATAAAAGGGTAAAATAATTAAAATGCTACTCTTATAAATGTTTTTTTAAAAGGTGTGTAAATAAAAAATACGATAAGTATTTTGAGACGGAGGTAGCATCTTAAAATGGTGTGACAACATAAAGAACTTTTATTTAATACTAGGCCGGTTGTTCCCACCTGATAAGGTCAATGACAAAGTTGTAACTTACCCTATCATGAACCCTAATATGCTAGAGAAAATATTCTAACAAGCAGAGTACTGCTTCATCACTTCTCGTTTTCATAATTAAATTTCCTCATTAAAAATACTTTAATGCTTCATCAGCCCTTGTCATGCTTGAATAAGTAGATAACTGACCTTTCCGATCAACTAAAGTCAAAAAGTGTTTGCCATTCGTGTTGTTGGCCTGATAATCCAACTGCTAAAAGTTACTTCTAGTTCACTTTTATTTGTTCATGACTTTGTACTTTCTTTGAAAAAAAGAAACACATATTTTATTAGTACTCATAATTATTAGCATTTCAAAGTCTGAGAAATGATTTGGAAAATTAGTAGTTAGTTAAAGTAAAACAGAAGGAGAAAAAAAAAGTATGTTATGGTGCATAAGTAAAACTGAAAAATTTATTTTTAATATAATGGACAAGTAAAATTGAACGGAGGGATTATGGTCATTCGATAACCAAGAACTTATACTCCATTCTTCTCAATTTATGTTTCACCATTTGACTTGACACGTAATTTAGAAAAGAAAGAAAGACTTTTGAAATGTGTGGTGCAAAATCAGTCTTACATAAATGTGTGGTCGTAAATCATGTTAAAGTTAAATCGTTTCTAAATATAGAAAGTTGACATTCTTTTTTAAACATACCAAAAAGGAAATGGTGTCAAATAAATTGAGACAGCAGAGGTATTTCTTTCCTTTAGGGGCACAAAGATTTAAAGGGCCTCAACCTTGGGTATAAACAAGGCTTCATTAGCATAGGACAAAGTTTAGTAGAGTACATGGCGTTGCCAAAAAGCTAACAAGGATGGCTCTTGCATAAACCAAATACTGATGTTTCCTATCTTATATATATATACAAAAATATATATATTACAACTTGAGGTCTCGATCATGGCAAGGAAAAGGCCAACCACCTAAGTTAGGCTCTGAATCGAGTACCAGCTGACTCGGTCAACGCCATTAAAATAACTATGCAATTCATTGTCGAATAGCATGCTCCTCACCTGAGTTTCGATCAACGTGTCTAATCCAACGTTTGGCGTACTTTCGAGCCTTTTGAATTCCACCTTTACTTGCTATATAAGCAATCTCCAATCGAGGAAAATGCCAAGCACCTAAGTTAGGCTCTAAATTAAGTACTTGACTCGGACATCACAGTTAAAATATCTATGCAATTCATCGTCGAATGACATGCTCCTCACCCGAGTTTCGATCAACATGTCTAATCCAACGCTTGGCGTATTTTCGAGCCTTTTGAATTCCGTCTATACTTGCTATATAAGCAATATCCAATCCATTCCCAAATGGAAGTGTTACCAATCTCACAACACAAACTTTGCTATCCAGAACTCCATCCCAACTGAACTTGTTAGTCTCTATATTTCTTATTTTGCTTCCATTTTTGCACACTAAAATGGCACCACGTTGGCTCAGTTTAGCACTATTAAAGACTGAAATAAAGTCACTTCTCCTCTCATCCACAATCAAAAAATCAACCTCATTTAGTCTTTTCATTACCTCTTCTGCCTCTCCCACCACCACTTCTGGCAAGCACACGCCTGAAATTTGCATTGCGCCTACATACTCTAGTCTTGACTCTTCATCCGGCACCACACACACGTATCTGCAGAGAAAAAATCAGGATTTAAATTCATCAGTTCAACCTTCAAGATTTTTAATTAATTGTACTTTTGGATTTATGCTCCCTCTATCCCAATTTATATGTGAGTGTTCGGAGTATATATAGAGGTCAAAACACTTGGGGTCTGTTTGGAAAGCCACCAAGTAATTGGAATTGGTGTAATTACTAGGGTAATAATTACACAACCTAATAATTACACAACCTAGTAATTACACAGTATAATAACTACAATGACATGTTTATTTGTCAAAAGGTAATTACATTGTAATAACAAGTGTACTGTGTGGTTACACAAGTGTAATTACACAGTTGGATATTTTATATTTTAAAAATTGAAATTAATTATCAAAAATTAAACGTTAATGTTTGACAAATATATGTTCATATAAGAAATATTACTTAAGTTTATCTATCGCTGTGTATTCAAGATACATATTATTTCGAAAATATATAACTAAATAATTATAAATTTGTAACTAGTATCGTAAAAGGGTTGATATATATATATATATATATATATATATATATATATATATATATATATATATATATATAAATAAATAATAATTTAATTGAATCAATTAATAAGAACTTTGTACGAAGCATACATTTTGCAATAACATTACAGACAACATGCTTGACGAAAAATATATATTTACCGGCATAATTTTATAATATTCTTTAAATGATAAAAATTAATTTATCAATGCTAACATCACTCAATATAAGCTAAGTTTGCATATAACCTCATCCAACAACGAAATTCAACTTTAATTACATCACTAGCTCGTTATAAGTCAAGTTTGTGGAGGACTTATCCTTTCTAAGATTAGGAGGTGTAATTTTTTTTTAAAAATAATTAGAATAATAACATAGATAGCTAAAATACAAAAAATAAAGAAAAATAAATAAGAACGTTAACATAGCTAAGTGAAATTAAAAACAATAAAGAAAAATAAATAAGAAAGAAGCACAATATAAGAAATTATGTAGAAGAACATGAAGTAAAGGGTGGGAAATGAGAAATAATGAAATAAAATATAATAATATAAAAGGAATAAAAAAAATTTAAAAAAATTAAAAGTTAAAATTAAAAAATAAATTAAAAAGAAAGAAATAATAGAAATTAAAAATAAATTAAAAAAGAAAAGAAGAGATTCAGAAAATAACCTTATAATTACACAATGTAATTACCTGCAATTTTCAGCCCTCCCCCCCCCCCCCCCCCCCCCCTTGAGAATTGGAGAGTGTAATCACACCCGTTCAATTACACCCAATTACATGTTGACGAAGTAATTACCTAGTCAGATAAACATGTCAAAATTGTGTAATTACACTAAATTACACTCAAATCTAATTATAGGGTGGCTTTCCAAACATGCCCTTAATTTTGATCATGAATTCGGGTACAGATGCTTCAAATATTTATTTTAAAATAAATTAACATATTTAAAAACTATACGAAAAGAACTACAAGTCAACATAATTAATGATTCATAATCTTTTTAAGAAGTTCGAGAAAATTATAATCAGAAAAAATTGTTTGCCTCCCCAAATAGTAACACTTCACATAAATTGGAACTGAGGGAGTATATAGTTTCAAAATTTAATATTCTTTAATCTCAATTTATATGATATACTTTCTTTTTTTTGTGTGTTCCAAAAAGAATTTCTCATTTCTATATTTTGAGATAACTTTAAAATTCGATCTCATTTTACCCTTAGTAGGATGATTTATAACCAAACAAATTAAATGACTATGAATTGTTTTAGATCAAACCACAAATTTCCAAATATTTTTTTATTCTTAAATTTCATGCCCGATCAAACGATCCCACATAATTTGAGACCAAAAAAATATTAGTGTAAAATTGTATATGTTTCATGTCAAAAAATACTAAATTCAGTTAAACCAGTTGTATAAAGGCTTTATCAACTTCTACATACCTTCCACGATTGTATTTTGTCGCGATGGCTAGACCGATGCTTGTGGTAATCGAGTCACCATTAATCTTATCACTTTTCCATGCTTCAACTGTTAATTTTGCGTTATACCCTGCAGCCATAGCTGATAAAAATTCTGCAACACTGGATTTTGTTGAAATTCCACACTGCAAATGAAAAACAATTCCTAAAACAATTAATACACTGAATGAGAAAAGAAAGAGATAATGGAAAAAAATATACCTATACGATCTTTTTTTTTGTGAGTTTCACATCCTAACTATCAGTTATTCCATTTTTCTATCTGAACTATCACCAACAGAGAACAACTGATAGTTGGTCTAATCAGCTTCGAGGTATGTTTTTTACCCCGAATATAAAGTTAGAGGAAAGAATCCAAAGCAAATCATTTGCTGCTTACTGTTTGTATGGTGTCAAGATAAGCTTTTGAGGCTGTTTCAGGAGACCAAACTAGCTTCATCTCTTTCTTCTTCTCTTCTTTGTTTTCAAGATATGAAAGAGAAATGGTTGTTTTCACAAATACTGTTTGCTACTTTTAAATACAAATTTGAGATTGATATTATAAAGTTTTAACACGACTAACTAGTTGTTCTCAGGGAATAGTTGACATATTTTATACACAACTACGACATGTATCACTAGTTGCAGCTCAACAATCGATGAATGTTTATCTAACTTTCATTTATGCCGGCTTTTTTATCGTATAATATACTCTTTATGTTTCAATTTATGTGGCTCTTTTCATTTTTTTCGAAAGTTAATTTGACCAATCTTTCAAGCTAAATAAGATTAGATCAGTTATATTTGAAAATTAAAATTTGAATATTCAAAAGTTATACAAGAAAATTAAAATTTGAATATTCAAAAGTTATACAAGAAATAGTATTAGTTGTAATTTTCTCATGTCAATATGACGTAAAAATAGATTTGAAAAGTGAAAAAATGTCATATAAATTGAAATAAATAATAGATCTTACTGTGGTGCTCTTTTTCCAACTTCTCTATTTTTTATTTGTTATGACCTTTTTATTCGGTGTTGACATTGAGATATAAAATTGAAGAAGTTAACAAGAGCGTGATCAACCAATCAGATTTTTGTGTTTTTCAAATGTAGTTAGTTTGTCAGCTTGCATGAACTAATTATATAATATGATGTGTAAGTCTAATTTATAAGTCAAGTTGGAAATAATCAAAATTTTATCTGCTTATACTTGGATGGCCGTACTTACCATCTCCATGCAGTACAACAAAGAAAAATGAGAAAAGGACAAAAAAAAAAAAAAAAAAGGCTGTACGTGGTAGTTGCATCAGGGCATATGAAGTCAACTTCTCTCTCAAGTGGGAATAAATAAGAAGAAAAAGTACCTAATGGCGCGCATGCTAGAAGGAAGAAATTGTTTCATCGGTTTAATCTTTTCTGCTCTTTCTTTCTAAAATTGGTCAAGAGCATGGTAACGGCGGAGTTTGAATATTTAGTTTACTAGTACCGGATGGGTTTTGAATATATTACAACATATCTAATATATTTCCACAAATGGGTATGGAAAAGAGTGTACGCAGACCTTACTTCTACTTTGGAAGATAGAGAGATTGTTTCTGATTGACCCTCGGATCAGAATAAAGCAAAAATAAACAAGCAAATACCAAGCATGTTAAAAAGAAAAAACCACACAACAGTGCGCTAAGTAAAAAACAAGAAACGATAGATAGTATCAGACATTAAAGGAGAAGAAATTACATGATAAATACTACAACTATTAGTAAGACAGGAAAAGTGGGACAACGTTCTACTACCTATTAAACGTTTACCCTAATTCGTGTCCTCCACAACCTCCTATCTAAGGTCATATCCTCGGTAAACTACAACTGCACCATGTCATGTCTAATCACCTCTCCCCAATACTTATTCGGTCTACCTTTATCTCTCCTGAAGTCATCCATAGCCAACCTCTCACCCCTCTGCACTGGGGAATTTGTGCCTCTCCTTCTCACATGATCGTACCGTCAAGCCTTGCTTCCTGCATCTTATCTTCTAATGAAGCCACCCTCACCTTATTTCGAATATCTTTATTTCTAATCCTGTCTCTCCTAGTATGCTCACACATCCATCGCAACATCTTCATCTCCGCAATATCCATCGCAACATCTTCATCTCCGCAATTTCCATCTTCTGAACGTAAGAGTTCTTGACTGACCAATACTCCGCCCCATACAACATAGTAGGTCTAACCACCACCATGTAGAACTTGCCTTTGAGTTTAGTAGCACCTTTTTATCACACAAGGATCCAGATGCGAGCCTCTAATTCATCCATCCCTCACCAATATGATGTATGACATCATCGTCAATCTCTCAATTCCCTTGGATAATAGACCAAGGATATTTGAAACTATCTTTCTTTTGGATGGCATGAAGTCTCATAACCACGTCAGCCTCACTCGTCACGTCACTGAACATACACTTCAAGTATTATGTCTTGGTCCTGCTCAACCTGAACCCTTTAGACTCCAGGGTCTATCTCCAAACCTAAAATTTATTGTTAACTTTCCCGCGGATCTAGTCAATCAGCACTATGTCATCCGAAAACATCATACACCATGGTACCTATCCCTTGGATATTTTGCGTCAAAGCATCCATCACTAAGGCAAATAAAAATGAGTTAGGGTTGATCTCTGGTGAAATCCCATCACAATGGGGAAATGCTCGGAATTGCCCCCTATTGTCCTTATTTGAGTCTTAGCTCCATCGTACATATCCTTGATCGCCCTAGTATATTCCACAGGTACCCATCTAGCCTCTAAGCACCTTTATAACACCTCCCTAAGAAAATTGTCATAGGCCTTCTCTAGTCTTCATCTCCATGTACTGCTCCACCAAACTTCTCATAAGATGAATGGCTCCCGTTATTGAGCGCCTCGACATGAATCCAAGCTGATTCTTTGAAATATCCACACCCCTCATTACCCACATCTCCTCCACTCTCTCTCAAACTTTCATAGTATGGCTTAGCAATTTTATTCACATATAATTATTGCAACTCTGAATGTCACATTTGTTCTTATACAACGGAATTATTGTGCCCCACCTCCATTCTTCAGGCATTTTCATCGTCTTAAATACGACATTAAATAACCTAGGTAGCCACTCCAAACCTGGCATGCATGTGCTCTTCTAAAATTCCACCGAGATCTCATTTGGCCCTGTCGCTCTACCCTCGTGCATCCTACGAATAACACTCTTGACCTCCTCAACCTTTTATACACCTGCAATACTAAAAATCACGACTCTCTATCAAAGTGCTCCAAATCCCTCAAGCTCAATATCTATGTCCCTTCTTTCGTTCAAAGGTTTATGGAAGTACGCCTTCATCTCCGTTTAATGAGTATCTCCTCCACCAGAACATTGTCATTCTCCTCCTTGATCTAAGTTATGGGCCTTCCTTTATCTCGCCTTGGCAAGCCTGTACACCTTCTTATCACCACCTTTGTCAACTAATTCCACATAAAAGAGTTCAAAGGCTGCCATTTTAGCTACCGTAACCGCTAGCTTCGCCTCCCTCTTCGAGATTTTGTACCCTTCCCAATTCATCCACCTTTTTCTCCTCATCTTTACTTTCTACCAACTTTGCATATGCCACTTTTTTCGCCTTCACCTTCTCTTAGACTCCTCCATTCCACCACCAGCCCCTTCTATGCCCACTAAATCTATCTCTCGAGACCCCTAGCACCTCTATAGCTACTTCCATAATGCAACCCGTAGTCTTATCCCACATATTGCTTGCGTCTCCACTACTCCCCCATCTCCTGAGAACTAGCCACAATCAAGCTACCCAATTTGATCATAGGTCGATCACCCGCAATCCTCTTCTTATTCTTCCTCTTGATCTCCAAATCCATCGCTAAGAGCTTATGTTGAGTCGTAAAATTCTCACTCGGTATAACTTTGCAATCTCTACACATACCTCTATATATATCAAATGATTTTTTATCTAAAAGAGTAGCTCCGCCCCTAAGCATAGGGTGTGTAATCTTTCTATATAATATTGAATCTTGAATAGTCATCATGACTTGAGTTGGTTATTGTAGTTAAGTTAGACCGAAAATTTATTTTCTTAACTTTGTTTAGGAGGTAGACCTATCCTGATATTAGTTTAACCAATATAATTTTCGGCATTGTTATCCGCCAGATGCTAATTCTTGTCGGTGTCATGGAGTATTACAACAACACACAACAATATACTCCATAATTTCACAAGTGGGGTCTAGGGATGATAGGATGTACGCGGATCTTACCCCTACTTTTGTGGGGTAGAGAGATTGTTTCTGATAGATCCTCGGCTCAGAAGAAGTGTAATAAAAGCATGGTAGAAAGAAAAATAACGACATTAAAAACCAAGATAAACAAAACAAATAAAGTAATAAATAGTAGTTGTCACGATTAAATTTAATAAGTCGTGATGGCACTAACTCCCACCAAGTCAGTAAGCCAACCACAACCCATTTAAAGTTAATTAATTAAGAAAAACAATGATAAATAAGTAAACAAGTCAATTTAAAGTCTCAATAAGTCTTATAACCATAAAAAATGGAATAAGTATTACAACCCCCAAAACCCGGTGTCACTAGCACAAGAACTTGCTAAAATAAAGATACAAGTTTGAGATATAACCCGAATACTATTTAAAATTAGGAAAGACCATAAGTAAAGACAGATGGAGCATCCGGTGCCACAACTCATACTAGTAGCTCACCTTGAATCCTCTGAATGGCCTCCTTAACGACCAGCGTAGTCTCAAGATCCGCTCAAGCTAGGAACTGAATTTGCACACAAAAAGGTGTAGATAGTGTAGAGTGAGTACGAAACATCAATGTGTACTCAGCAGCATCATTGACCGGTCCTAAATTAAAAAAGAGACGAGTGTTGGTCTTCCGAATACTACTTCTACACTTAAATGTTGTTATTCCATCATAGTAAAAGTAAAAATCACAAGTTTCAAGCCTAAAGGTAAAAGGCCTCTCAGTCCTCAAGTCCATTTAAGTAGCCAAATGAACGAATAAGAATGATTTAACCAACAAATTAGGCAAGACATACAAGTCAGATATTAATAAGATGATATGTTATGCAATGCAAGGCCTTTCCATCAATGATATACACACGTTCAAATACCATGAATCGCGACCCATGAGGGACTCACGAGGTCCATATAAATCCCAAAATCATTTCCCATTGCTTTTCCCATTGGGTTCCTAGCCAATATTATACTTTCAATCACATAGTCAATTTAGGCTCACAATACATGTATCTATCCAATCGATCTCATATAAATAACATCACTTAGCCAATCTAGGCTCACAATATTTGTCTCTAGCTAATCGGGCTCATATCAATCTCATCACTTAGTTAATTTAGGCTCACAACACTTGTCGTTAGCCAATCGACTCATATCAATCGCATCGCTCCATCCAAAACCATTTTCCCTCGGACCCCGCATATGTATCCTCAACTGTAATATGCATGATATACCATATGAATCTTGAACATGACATGCACAACAATAACACAGTCAAGTTAAGCAATAAAGACTCAATCTTTAGCGTCTTTTCCTCTTTTAGATGAGGATTAATGAGTGACACAATCACAAATAAGATAGGCATATAATCATGGAGATATAAAGTGCGGCCCTTAAACCCCAATCACAAATTCACAGAATTATTCTATCAGCTAGTGCCAAATCATGGCATTCAGAGTGGACTATACAATTGAAAGTATACAAATTTCCTTAGCATGGCAACGGTACCTGATACAAGTGCTCATCACCTCACAAGTATTGGAACCCCCTTAGTTTTCTTATTACTTCCTCTTATTTATTTCATTTAAACCATCCATGACGCTTTAATTACGGTCAAGAAAAGCTTTCAACTTGCCTGATTTGAAGTTCGAAGATCAAGCGATCACCACATGGACTTTCCATTCTTCAAAGCCTCTAAATGATCCCAAACTATTCAAATACGTAATCTTCGTAAGTACTACGAGTTCGTAGACACCCATATTGCTATCATAACAATTTGGGTCCAAAAATCACCCAAAAAGCCAATCTCGAGTTCTGAATGTCAAAACTATAATTTAATTGAAAAATCGGATTCAATATAGTCAAAATAGTAATTTACGAGTTTAGACTAGTCCAATGATACCCATATTGCTTTACTTTAATTCGGAACCCAAAAATATAACCCCAACGCTCCAAGGGAAAATTGAAATTTTATTTGAAAATAGATTACCCATATCATATATAGTATAGATCCAGAAAATCACCCTATTAGATCCATGAATTGATCCATATATCGATATTTTTTATTCTCTTATCCTTAGTGCTCAAAACCCTAACTTCTACAACCCAAACATGGATAAAAATGATAACCAATGAAAATAATTATATTAAATACCGAAATAAAGGTTAGATACTTACCTCCTCATTGAGACGAGAACAACGCCGCAAAAATCATTCAAATTCGAGCTCTAGAACTCCCAAAAGTTAATTTTGAATGAATGAAATGAAGTAAGATTTTTTAATAGCCGCGGTCGCCGAAATTGTGGCACTTTTTACCGCAATTGAGATTATACTGCATTTGCTGTCCCACTACTGAAATTTTGGTTACCGCAATTGCGGTCACACCAGCACCAACAATTTCTCCCACACTAAAATTGGCATAACTCCCTCATACGACGTCGAAATTCGACGATTCAAGTTGCTACAACTCACATTTTTTTTATACACATCTAAAGACTAAATCTTTAGCTTATTTTCCTATTTTAGACGAAGATTATGGAATGATTAGAAATGCACAATCATAAATAAGACAGGCATATAATCATGGAGACAGAAAGTATGGACCTCATACCCTAATAAAAAAATTACAAAATCCTTCTATCTATCAGCTAGTGCTCAAAGCATGGCATTCGAATTGGACTATACAATTTAAAGTACACAAATTTCCTTAGCATGACACTGGTACCCGAGACAAGTGCTTGTCATCTCACAAGTATCGGGACACCTTTTAGTTTCCTCATTCCTCCCTCTTATTTAATTTATTTAAACCAACCACGACGCTTTAGTTAAGTTCTCAACCAGTGTTTTAAAAGGCAGGAGCGTAAGGCGGGGTATTTTACATATGCCTCGGGGAGGCGTAAGCCCCGAGGCATAGGTCGTAAGCCCCATGGGTATTTAATTTTTAATATTTTATAAACTAATAGTATAATTATAATAAATATTTTTAAATAGGTAAAACTATATGAAAAAATAAAATAAGACTATACGCACACACTTGATCCTCATAAAAAACTAATTAAATCAATTCATTATATGCCACTTACAACTTATAATTATTTATAACATAATTTTACAAAAATAGTAAATATAATGAAATAAAATCTATTATGAAATGCAAATCAACTCTAACATATTAACTTCCAAAAAATAAAAAAATTACAATTTCTTAAAATAATATTTCTACCAAACTATTCATTTTATCTCCTTATAAGCAAATAATCAATAAACTTTATCAATATTGTAATTAAAATATAACTCATTCGTGAATAAAGATAAAATTACTTTCAAATAGCGAAACAATAAAATATGATAATTTTGATACATAGGACAAAAGACCAATGACAAGTGAAAATGTACAATTCGGCTATGTATTTTTAAAAGAAATAGTAAGTGATATCCACCCTTACGATCTTCTCAAATAGTAAATATGTAATATTACGACTTGTTATTTCATTTACACACAATATTATTATTTCTATAGATGAAAAACTATTAAGTATCATTCATTTGTTAAAGAATTATGAGGGCCAACGATTTATAAAGGAATTTAACATATAATTTTGTAAGAACTGTTGGGTGTTAGGGGTGTTTAGGGTGTAAGTCGAGCTCTTAGGGTGTAAGACTCACATGTACTAAGCCCCGCACGTGAGCGCCGGGGCGTTTTACTAGTGCCCCGCCCATGGGCAAGTCCTGAAACTGTCTTTTAAAACATTGGTCTCAACTTTCCTGATTTGAAGTCCAAAGCTCAAGCGATCACCATATGGCCTTGTCCTTCTTCAAAGCCTCTGAATGATCCCAAATTATTCAAATATGTAATCTATGTACGTATACTAGTCCGTAGACACCCATATTGCTATGATACTAATCGGGTCCAAAAAGTCACTTAAAAGTCAATTCCGAGCCCCCAAGGACAAGATTGGAATTTTATTTGAAAATCAATTTACCTATAACTTATATAGTACTAAGACCCCAACTTCTACAACCCAAACAGGGATAAAAATGATAACCAACGGAAATAATCATGGAGAAACAAAAAAAAAGTTTATACACATACTCCCTCATTGAGACGTAAACAACTATGCGAAAATTGCCCAAATCGGAGCTCTAGAACTCCCAAAAATTGATTTTGAATGAATTAAATGAAGTCAGATTTTTTAATAGTTGCGGTCATCGAAATTGAACCATTTTTTACCACAATTTTGGTCCCACCACCGAAATTGCAGTTGTTGCAATTGCATTAAAATCTCCGCAATTGTGGTCACACCACCACCATCAATTTTCCTAGATACGAAAATGGGCATAACTCCCTCTTACGCCGTCGAAATTCGACGACTCAGGTTGCTACGGCTCAAAAATTTTGATATGCATCTAATGATTCAATAAAAACATAATCAACATATCATTTTCTCAAAATTATACCCTAATTCCCAAAGAAACAACGGTTAAACATCAAATACGAGTGCACTATAACTCAAATCCATCCGAAACTTGTCGGAATCTCACCAAAACTTGCGGATAAGTCCAAAATCATTATACAAACCTGTTGGAACTTTAAAAATATTGATAAGAGGCTGTCTAGACCCGATGTCGACCGCGGTCAACTCAAATACTTTAAATTAACTAGTTTCTCAACCAAAGGTTCAATTTACTCCCGAGTCCCTTGAGTCCGTCCCAACCACTCGACTAAGTCATAAATCACATTTCAGACCTAATGAAATCAATAAAATTCTAACACAGATCCATTTATCCCCAATGTTAACTTTTGTCAAACTTCCTCATTTTCTTAATTTAAGAACCGTCAACTTTACTAAATTTGATCCGAAACTTACCTGATGCTTCGGGAATCGTACCACCTATCCCCGAAATCACAAATGATCATATGAAGCTAACGTAATCAAAACATTTCCAACTCGAGTCTTATTTCTTCCAGCAACCTTTTTTTTCACCATAAATAGGCATATCAAATATTAAAACCGACTAAATTATCACAAACCAACAAAATAAATTCTAAAATTTGTTCCATCAATTTTTGCAGGTCATAAATAATATTACAAATCCAACAAATCTTCAGGTCGCCAATCAGAGCACGTTTTCCCAAAATGAGAAATTAATAAAATAATTAAATACTGGGATTTTCAAAATGAAACCTTCTCCTGAAATGAATCAAGTGATATTTGTTTTAAATTTTGCAAGTAAGTCAAAATAATTATTATGGAGCTTTTGAAATAGACGACACGTAAAACAGAGCATCGATCCTCAAAGCGACTGACCAGATCATCATAGTAGTAAAATAAGAATAACATACAGTGTGAATCTAGATAATATTACTAAATAAGGAGAAAAAGAGAATATCCCACTGTCTCTCTCGCATAAAAGTGCTAGAACACTGGGCTACCTACTAACTTTCTACTATAAACTCGATTCGAAACCTTCCTATCTATGGTCATATCCTCAGTAGGTTAGAGGTATGTCATGTCCTACCGAATCACCTCCCCTCATTTCTTTTTCGGTCTACCTCTACCCCTCTTAATATCCACTATAGACAACCTCTCACACCTCTTCTTCACATGTCCGAACTATCATAGCCTCGCTTTCCTCATCTTATCTTCCATAGAGGTCACTCCGACCTTGCCATGTATAGCTAAATTCCTAATCATATCTTTCAATATGTCCATGCATCTATCTAAACATATAAGTCTCTCTTCATTTCCTTGTACTGCTCCACCAGTCTCCTCACTAGGTGAATGTCTTTTGTAGTCGATCGTCCCAGCATGAATTCGAATTGGTTCTCAGAGATGACCATGTGCCTCATCATCCTCATCTATACAACTCTCTCCCAAACTTTTATAATGTGGCTTAGTAGCTTGATACCCCTACAATTGTTGCAAACTTGGATATCACTCTTGTTCTTATACAACAGAATTGTACTCCACTTCTATTTTCCTGCATTCTAGTTGTCCTAAAATCATAGAAAAAACCAATATTTACACCTACTTCACTTGTGTTCATCCAAAATTTCACCGAGATCTCGTCAGGTCCGGTTGCGCTTCCCCTCTTCCTCCTACAAATAGCCCTCTCAACTTCCGCAATCTTTATGCACCTACAATACCCAAAAAATTTATGACTCTTGGAGTGCTCTAACTCTTCCCAACGTAGTATTCATATCCCCCTCATCATTCAAGAGCTTATGAAAATAAGGCTGCCACCTTTATATAATATGTCCCTCTTCTGCCAAAACTTCATAATACTCGTCCTTGATTCACTTCAATTGGTCCAGATCACGAGCTCTTCTCTATCTCTCTTCTTTGCGAGCCTATACAACTTTCTAGCCCCTCTTTGTCCTCGAGCTCTTTATACAAGTGCTCAAAGGCTGCTATTTTAGCCGTCATAATAACTAGCTTTGCTTCCTTCTTCGCCCTCTTATACCTCTCCCTATTCTTCCTCTTGACCTCCTCGTCTATGCTTTCCACTAACGTTGTATATGAAACCTTCTTGTTTTCTACCTTCCCTTGGATGTCTCTATTCCACCACCATTCTTTTTTATGTCCACTTAAGTTACCCCTCGAGACCCTAGCACCTCTCTAACTACTTCCCAGATGTAGTTACTTGTCCAAGTTTACATACTATATGCGTCCCCACTACTCTCTCAAGCCCTCATAGCCATCAACTTCTCCTCGAACTCCAAAGCTCTGGTCGTGGTCAAGCCACCCCATTTAATCCTTGGCTGGCCATATACAACCCTCTTCTTCCTCTTGATATCTAAATCTATAAATATGAGCATATGTTGAGTTGTTAGGTTCTGGCTCGGGATAACCTTGCAATCCTTGCATAAATCTCTATCATTCTTACTAAGTAGTAGGTAGTCTATTTGGTTCTTAGCTACTGCACTACGATAGGTCAGTAAGTGCTCCTCCCTCTTCTGGAAACCGAGTTAGCGATGACTAAGTCAAAATCCTTCATGAAAGCCAAAAGCAAAACTCCTCCCTCATTCCTGTCCCCCAAAGCCGAAAACACCATGAACATCATTGTATCCCCTCGATTTTCTCCCTATGTGGCCATTAAAATCACCTCCCACAAATAGCTTCTCAGTGTGCATGATAGCTCTCACAACCTCGTCCAATTCCTCCCAGAAGTGCTTCTTGATCCAAACCTGCTTGTGGTGCGTAAGCCCTAACTATGTTAAAAGTCATCCCTCCTACCACTACCTTAAAAAATATCGTCCTATCATTCACCCTCTTAACCCCCACCACATACTCCCTGAGTTCCATATCCACTAAAATGCCAATTTTATTCCTATCCATCGAGCCTCCTATATACCACAACTTAAAACCGTCTATATCCTTGGCTTTGTTCCCACCCATCAAGTTTCCTTTACACACGCTACATTGATCTTCCTCTTCTTGAGAATCTTCACTAACTATATCGACTTTCTGTCAATGTCCCTACTGTACTAGAATTTCATATTGATTAAAGGTGTGAGTTTATCTCTTTATATGATCTTATATACTTTTCCCGTTTCAATTTATGTGACACTTTTTTTATTTCGTCTAAAAAATAATGATATATTTTTTTATTTATTGATAAATTAATTTTATACTTTTCATTTTTTCCTTAATGAAATGTTTTATACATAGCCATAGAAATTTATATGTCTTATTTTAGACATAAGTTTCAAAATTCTTTTATTTTCTTGTAAACTCCGTACTTGTACAGTGAACACCTTTATATAAATTGGAACGAAGAAATTTATCATCTTTTTCAACTAGCTTTTCGTGTTGAGTTATGATCGATCTAATTTTTTATGTTGAGTTAAGATTGTCCTGAATATTCTTAACAAATCCCAACGTTTTACTCTTTAACAAAAATTGTTTGTTTCATTTTTGCAAACTCACTTGTTATATCTTTCAAAAGTGTAGTCAACTATGTTTGAGAGGGGAGGAACCTGGTAAGGTAACGAAGGATCTCGTGTATTTTCTAAGATAGAATAATTTCCCTTAGGGATTTCTTTCATTATTCACAATATATATAGTTGTACAAAGGTTGATTCCTAATACATTACGAAACCTAACTTACCTTAAATGGTTGATTCCTAATGCACTAAGAATCTTAAGTCACCTTAAATATACATCTATCATAATTACAAAATTCACGGTGAATATTCGGAGAATATTGGCTAATACTCCCCCTCAGACGGAGCGGGAGGAGGCCGAATGCTAAGGCTGGATCGGAAGTTGGTGAATAGCTATCGCGGTAATCCCTTTGTGAAAATGTCTGCATACTGATACGAGGAAGTCACGTGTAATATTTTAACCTGACCACGGGCAACCTTCTCTCGCACAAAGTGGATATCCATCTCAATATGCTTAGTCCGCTGATGTTGGACCGGATTATGAGACATATAGATGGCAGATATGTTGTCACAATAGACTATAGACGCCTTTCGTAGTGAACACTGGAGCTCCAAAACAAGATTTCAGAGACAACAGATCTCAGCAACGACATTAGCAACTTCGGGATATTCTACTTCAGCACTCGAACGGGATAGCGTGGCCTGCCGCTTGGCAAACCATGAGATAAGATTATCCCCAAGAAAAACACAGTACCCTGAGGTGGAGCGACGTGTGTCGGGGCATCCTTCCCAATCTGCATCCGTGTAGGCGAGTAACTTGGTTGGGGCAGAGGGGTATAGATGTAGTCCAAAGTCTAGTGTGCCCTTAACGTATCTGATAATACGTTTGAGGGCGGCAAAATGGGACTCTCGGGGGTCGTGCATAAACAGACACACCTGCTGAACGGCATATGCAATATCAGACCTAGTAAATGTAAGATACTGAAGAGCACCTGCAAGACTCCGATATAGAGTAGGATCAGAAACTGGTGCACCGTCATTGGCACTAAGCTTGGATTTTGAGTCCACCGGAGTTGGCATAATTTTACAATTTGTCATCTTGGCCCTGTACACAATCTCTTCTGCATACTTACGCTGACACAAGAACATAATGGCTACAGATCTGGTCACCGATATACCCAAAAAATAACTCAGCTTGCCTAAGTCAGTCATAGCAAATTCAGTTTTGAGTAGAGCAATGATTTCATTCTTCAAACCATCAGATGAGGCAGTAAGAACAATGTCATCGACATATAATAGCAAATATGCACTGCTGCTACCTCGGTGAAAAGTGAAGAGAGAGTTATTACATCTGCTACATATAAAACCAATCTGCAGAAGATACCTGGCAAAGTGATCATACCAAGCGCGGGGTGCCTGTTTCAATTCATACAATAACTTCCTGAGATGACATACAAACTGAGGAACTGCCGGATGAACAAAGCCAGGAGGCTGATGCATGTACACAGTTTCTTTCAAATCCCCATGAAGAAATGCATTCTTGACATCAAGCTGATGAATCGGCCAATGCATGCCCATAGCAATACTGAGAACAGTCCGAATAGTGGCCAGTTTAACAACCGGACTGAATGTCTTACCACAATCAATAACCTCCTCCTGATTAGTGTCATTGGCAAGTCTTGCCTTATACCTCTCTAAGTCACCACTGTCTCTGAACTTGTGACGAAATAGCCACATACACCGGATAACATTCACACCGTCTGGTCTAGGCACCAAATCCCAAGTGTTCTGCTTAGTTAAAGCGTTAAATTCCTCGCACATGGCCGCATTCCAATTAGGGTCCAGTTTTGCTAGTTTTGGATTTTTTGGAATGGGTGATAAGGTTTGTATGGAGAGATTGAAGTGAACCTTGGGTTTGAAGATCCCGTGTTGTGCACGAGTCTCCATGCGATGAGAGGGCAGTAGTGGGAGGTCGAGGCTGGGATGTTGCAGGTCCACTGGTTCTGGACCAGTGGGCAGCAGTGCTGCGAGACTGCTTTCTGGACTAGGGGACTGGGAGGCTGCTTGGGGTGCATAGGACACGACTGGATGCAGCAGGGGTGGTGTCGGGGTGGTAGACCTAGAGCAGGGATCTGTTGGGGTGGTGCCGAACAGTGTTGGGACTGTCGGAATAGTGGATTATTGTTAGTACTATCGGAATAGTGGACTCGGTTCATCGAGAAAGATGTAATCGGTGGTCTGAAATTTTTAGAGATTTGAAAAAGGAAAGGTTATCTCGTCAAAGGTGACGTGACGGGAGACGATGATTTTGCGAGTAGCAATGTCATAGCACAGGTAGCCCCGCTGATTAGGAGATAGACCAACGAAGACACAAGGCAGAGTGCGAGGGGCAAGTTTGTGAGGTGCAGTGGAGGCTATGTTGGGGTAGCATAGGCATCCAAAAATACGTAGGTGATCATATGATGGTAGCCTACGGTATAAGATTTCGGTAGGGGTCTTGTTTTGGAGAGTGCTAGTTGGTAAAATATTAAGGAGGAATTCTACCATTTTAACGGCATAGACCCAAAAAGGCGGTGGTAGACAGACATGAAATAGAAGGGTGCAAACCATGTTATTGATGGTACATATAATTCGTTCAGCCTTTTCATTTTGGGAGGAAGTATAGGGACAAGAAAAACGGAAAACCATGCCTTGTTTAGAACAGAAATTGTGAAATACCGAGTTATTAAATTCACGTCTATTATCACATTGAAATGATTTGATAGATTTTTTAAATTGTGTTTTAATGAATTTTTGAAACTCAAGGAATTTGGCAAAACTTCAGATTTGAATTTCAGTGGGTAAATCCAGACAAAATGTGAAAAATCATCTAAGAATACTAGATAGAATTTGTGGCCCAAAGAGCTAACAATAGGAGATGTCCACAAATCAGCATGAACAATATCAAAAGGAGAAAAAGTAACACTGTTTGATGACATAAATGGAAGACGAGTATGCTTGCCTAGTGGACAGAAAAAACAGTGTTGGGAAATTTTCCCATTATTATATTGAATACGCTTAGAAGTCCTAAGAAAAGTAAAAATTGGGTCTCCGGGGTGTCCGAGTCTGTTGTGCCAAGTTAAGGGAGAGATCGCCACAAGGGATAGAGGTGCTTGCGGTCTGACAGCGGAAGATTGAGTAAATGGGTAGAGGTCTCCCACACTATTGCAGCGTGTAAGAATTTTCCCCGTATTGAGTTCCTTCACAGAAAATCCAAAAGGGTCAAATTCGACAGACACAGACTTATTGCTAGTGAATTTTCTAACAGAGATTAAGTTTTTAATGATGTTAGGGGTGTATAGGACGTATTTTAGGGAAAGAGGCGGGTGTGGATGTTTGGTGTGTGTGTTACCGTAACCTTCAATTGGAATGCGATGACCATTGTCGACAGTAATAAATTGAGGACACTTTAACCGAAGTTGTTGAGATAAGTTACATGAGGACCGGGTGAGGTGAGATGTGGCATCGGTGTCCATGTACCAATTTTTGTCGGGCTGTTGAAGGTTGACGGTCCTAAAGGCCTGGCCCAAGTCGGTGGGAGCCAGGCTGTTGTTGGACCGCAACCATGTGGGCCTCGCGTCGCTCGCCGTGGGCTGCGCTAGTGGCCGGAGCAGGCCCAAGAGGCCGCCGACGACCAAGGCCGCCGGAACTGGGCCCCTGTAGTTGGGTATGGGCTTGCGGGAGAGGCCCATTTCTGCTGGTTGGGCCATGCTGGCTGTTGTCCAGCCCACTGGAAATATGTAGGATTCGGGCTTGGCTGCTGTCCAACCCACTGGTTGCGTTGGCCCTTGCCGCGGCCCTTGCCTTTGTTATTATTGTCGCGGCCTCTGCCGCCACGCCCTCCGCCGCTGGGCTGCTGCTACTGCTGCTGTTGCGGTGGTGGCGTATTGGTGTTGGCCGCCGGTGTTGCCATCCCGTCAACGGCTAACGCCTTTTGATTATGTTTCTCTTGTTTAGCACGACGGGTTTCTTCCAACAATAGTTGCGACCGTGCCTTGGTGAAACTTGGTAGTGGGTCGGCCTGTTGAATCATCGTTGCAAGTGTATCGTGTTCACCTTTCGGTAAACCCGCAACCAATTGAAGTACCATCTTGGTTTCAGAAACAGAATTCCCGACGTTGGATAGTTGGTCGGCTATGAGTTTCAGTTGTTTGCAATATTCGGACATGTTGTTAAAATTCTCGAGACGCGTATTATTGAATTGCTCCTCCAAATACATGGCCCGAGTATTTTTATTGTCCTGAAAGATTTCTTCCAACCGCACCCAAAGGTCACGTGCCGTAGCACCTGTTTTCATGATGGTACACAACAAGTCTTTTGAGATGATGTCGTATATTCATTGTTTGACGATGGCGTCAAGGCAACGCCATGTCGATTCAGCAATGTCGGTGGGATGAGGAACAGAGTCATCAATAGGATCGAGAACGTTGTACGCACATGCATGAATATAAAATAGTTCAATCCACGTGGAATATTGACAGTCTTCTTGATCAAGAATTATAGGGATAGAGTTCTTGATGTTTGTAACGGCAAAGGCCGGGTGAAAAGAAGATGATGATCGTTGAGATGAGTTGTCAAAAGTGCCAGTGGAGGAACCAGAATTTGTGGGGGAAGACATGGTGGCTGCCTTGTTGCCGCCGGCCGAGGGAAGGGAAGGGTGGTGTCGGCCGAAAAAACAAAGGAGAAGAGTAGGGTTTAGGTTTTAGGCTCTTGATACCATGTGAGATAGAATAATTTTCCTTAGGGATTCCTTTCATTATTCACAATATATATAGTTGTACAAAGGTTGATTCCTAATACATTATAAATCCTAACTTACTTTAAATGGTTGATTCCTAATACACTAAGAATCGTAAGTTACCTTAAATATACCTTTATCATAATTACAAAATATACGGTTAATAATCGGAGAATATTCACTAATATATTTGATAAATGTTGGGCAAAGTCCCATTGCGCTAATAACACGTCTCTTTTTTCTTTTTTCCTTTTTCTTTTTTTGATGCGTCACTGCTTCCCCTTTTCGTTCTATTTAAATGGTGTGACAACATAAAACAAGTGTTATACTGACATTGAGATATAACAATGAAGTAGTTATACAAGATAAGAATGGCGATCTACCAATTAGATTTGTGTTTTCCAAATGCAGTTATTAGTTTGTCGGCTTGCATGAACTTATAATAAAATATGATTTGTAAGTCTATTTATAAGTCAAGTTGGAAATACTCAATTTTTTTTAATTTTATGCTCAAGTCAAACACCATTACAAAAATTGAGACGGAATGAATATACTTTATTTTACCACAAAAAATAGATCTTGTTGTGGTCTTTTTCCAACTTCTATTTTTATTGTTATTCTACCAATTAGATTTTTGTGTTTTTCAAATGTAGTTAGTTTGTCAGCTTGCATGAACTAATTACATAATATGATGTGTAAGTCTAATTTGAAAGTCAAGTTGGAAATAATCAAATTCTTATCTGCTTATACATAGATGGCCGTACTTACCATCTCCGAGTAGTACAACAAAGAAGGCGTGAGAAATAAACAAAGATGAGAAAGGACAAAATGGATGTGGTAGTTGCATCATATGAAGTCAACTTCTCTGTCAAGTGGGAATAAATCCAACCATGGATTATTAGAAAAAACAACTAATGGTGCTATGAGGAAGGAAATTGCTTCTGTTTAATCTTTTCTTCTGTTTCTATGGAAATTGGTAAAGAGCATGGGTTGTGTAGTCATTTTATATAATCTTGAATAATCATCATGCTATAAACCAAATTGATTATTAAGGGTACGAGTTTTAGTCTCTTTATTATGATCTTAATTATTCCATTTTTTAAAAATTTATGTTACACTTTTTTATTTTTAGTCAGTACAAAAACAATGGCATTTCTTTTAATATTTAGTAACAATTTAATTTTGAACTTTTCATTTTACTCTTAATAAGATGATTTATAGTCACAACAATTTCTATGGCTCATTTTTTAACTTTCCGTTTTACCATCGACCAACGTTCATAACAACTTAGGGTTCTTAATCTATGCAATTAGGTTCTGATACCAAAGATAACGTACTTCCTCCATCTCAATTTATATAATGTAGTTTGATTGGAAACGGAATTTAAAAAATAAATGAAGACTTATGAATCTTATGGTCTAAAACAAGCCAAAGATATATGTGTGGTTATAGATCATCTTGTTAAGCGTAAAATGTAAAGTTTAAAGTTAAATTATTGCAAATAAAGAAATATATCATTCTTTTTTGGGACTAACTATAAAGGAAAATGTCATATAAATTGGAACAGATGGAGTAATTTATAACAGTCCTAAGATTATTGCACAGATCAAGAATACTATAACAAAAGTGAGATTAAGATGCGTTTCATATGTATGAAACGATTGACTAGGTATTCCTCTTATTGTTCCTCCTATAACGGGTAGTCAAATGAGACGGTTGCCTTAAGGTTGAGGAGATGAGAGGGGACCCAGACATATATTTATAGGCATCAAGCCTTGACCTAATTTTCCTTCACATAACAGGATTTATTAGATCTTCAATAGGGCCTATACTACTGCCAGCTCACACCAATACATGAAGTGATTCGGGCTCAATAAAGAATCCAGTAGATACACGGCCCAAATCATATTCACCAAATATATTTTTTAGTTTGTATTATGAAGGGGTAAAGACATAAATGACCCTCAAGTGAAACTATTAACAACCGGATGGCTCAAGAAGCCTATTAGACATTTTTTTGGCCTTTTAAAAATAATTTCATTTCATAGCCTTTTTAAACTAATTCTAGCATATGTATACAAAACGTATCATTGTTGTATAGAATATGTATCACTATTGTATTGTTGTATTGTAGGAGTATAATAGTTGAAGAGGTTAAGGGTGTTGTTCATAGGATGCGCAGGGGAAGAATAATTAGGCCTGACGAGATTCCTGGGAAATTTTGGAAGAATGCAGGTAGGGCAGATTTGGAGTGGCTGATTGGATTGTTTAATGTCATTTTTAGGACGGCAAAGATACCTGAAGAATGAAGATGGAGTACAATGATTCCTTTGTAAAAAAATAAGGACGACATTCAAAGTTGCAACAACTATAAAGGTATCAAGCTGCTAAGTCACACTATGAAAGTGTGAGAAAGAGTGATGGAGATGAGGGTGAGAAAATGTGTGTCTATTTTAGATAACTAGTTTGAATTCATGTCGGGGCGTTCAACTACAGAATTCATTCATCTTGTAAGGAGACTACTGAAGTAGTATAGGGAGAGGGAGAGGGACTTACACATGGTATTCATCGACCTAGAAAAGGCTTACGATAAAGTGTTAACGGATGTTCTATGGAGATGCTTGGAGGCTAGAGGTGTATCTGTGGTGTACATTAGGGTGATAAAGGATATGTATGATGAAGCCAAGTCTTGGGATTTCACTGGGGATATCATTTATCCTTAGACCCCATGTTGTGGGATTTCACTGAGTATATTATTGTTGTTGTTACTATATATGTACAAAAAATGTATCATATGTATAGAAATTGTATCATTATTGTATAAAATATGCATCCCTATAGTATGTGTAAATAAAATATATCATTATTGTATAATTAGTGTAAATAAATGTATAATCAATGTATACTCACTGATTATACATATATTATAGTAATTATTATACATATTTTTATGATATTTGTTTGGGGGAACATAGTCCAATCTTTGGCGACCTTGCTTCACGCCACGACGAACCCAAGCCCCTCTCTTTCTTCTCCCCTGATTTTTTTGGTCACTAATTAAACAACAGGACCTCCGGATTAGCGCCATATGTGGCCGGATTTAAAGGAGTGGAGGAGATGATGACAGAGGCATCGCAGCCGCCAATGAAGCATTCGTGGAAGAAGAGGCGGAGGGTGCTGGTGACAGAAGTAGGGGCGGGGGTGAATTTAGAGGGTGTTCACCCGAACACCCTCGGCAAAAAAATATAGTGTATATATAGGGTATATTTTCTGTGTTTATGTACATATATTAACCATTGAACACCCTGAACAAATGCAAACGGTTAGCTCAAGTGGTTCAAGGTGTTCAAAATTGTCTCAGGTTCTTTTCCTAGGGACAACATTATTTTTTATGTTTAGCTTTTTGTTATTTTTTTCGAACAAAAATCTTGGATCCACTGAGTAGTGGAAATGATCTATTTGTTTGTAAAGGTTTCTTCTCGAATCTTGGACATGATCTCTGGTAATATGTAGTGTTGAGCGGCGAATGGCGCTAGGATAAATAAGGGAATTAACAAAGCAGAGAAGAAAAGAAAAAGCAGAACTGTTAAAGCCAAAGACATACAAATACTATAGGAATACCATTATTCGTAGATTCAGAGATAACCCCATTAAAAGGATCACCTTTGCTGAAGCTCGCAAGACCATTGTTGGAGATGTGGGTTCAATTTGTAGGTTTTCTGCCGGAAACCAGATCCGGTGGATAAATTTGACATTAAATTGATCCTAGAGTTCAATTCAGGTATTTTGTAAAAAAGTAGTGGTAAGTTTGTCTTATGTATTCCAGTGTCATTTTTCCTGTCTACGAAGCTTTGCTTCTCCCCTCGCTCTTTCCTGGCGACTAGCTTCTCAAGTGGGCGGCTTGGTAAGCAAGCTATAGTAAAAATTCCTAACAAGTTTTATTTTTGTAAACTCTTGTTATATTTTTCAAAAGAGTAGTCTATTATGTTTCTATATTTACAAATAGAACTCATTATAAAAAGATGTCCTATTGATGCTTAAAAAGATTGGTGGGTTGTGATTTGTGATAGGGGAAGGACCTTGTTACGAGGCACATGATCGTTTCTATATGATCTTGTCCAGCGCTCTGAGAGGTAAGGGACCTGGCACACTAAAGGTGAATTTGGGCACCCCAAATCAATCAGGGCTGCTACCCAATTTTTGTGTGTGAGTGTGTTGGTCAAAATATATGCTCATATTTAAAAAGTATGTGAAGCAATAAATTATATGTTCTTTGGTTGAATTATAAGGATTTACTTCAAGTTTGACTTTATCTCTCGACAGTAGTCGTATAAGATTATGTCAAAAAAAATTTTAAAATCAAATTTAAACGAATCCGGAACAGACCGTTGGAAAGCGATTCAATAATTAAAACTTCGTGGCTCCATTTTGATTTTTAAAGTTCTCATACATATATATACGTACATTTTTTTCGAGGTTATCAGTGGCCGGTGATCCCCCTACCTTTGGGTAGGTAGGTCCACCTCTTGCCTGGTAAGGTGCCCAAGGCTCTCGTATTTGATTAATGTAGGACATGTCCCATGACACTACTTAACAAGTCTCTCCTTTTTTTTTCGTCACTGTTTTCCTTTGCATTCTCTTAAAATGGTGTGACAACATAAAAGAAATTTTATTTAAAACCTAGGCCAGATGTTTCGGTTGGAATCAAAAAAATCAGGACGTCATGCGAAAGTTAATAATTGTAAATTTTGACGTCGATAAATCAGACAATACATAAAATATACTAAAAGAAGCATAATATTAATATGGTTTGATCAAGTGACCTATATATTGAAAACTAATATAAAAAGTATTAAACCTATTGATAGAATAATTTTTCCCTAAATAAGACTCTCTAAACGACTACATTGTGGATGTTATTGTTGATTACAAAGGTGCAGGAAATGAAAATTACAAGTAACTGCTAAGTATTACAAGAGCTGAAATTACAATTCAATAAGAAACTGAAATTACAAAGAACAAACTGGAACTGTTTGTGGTATGCTGAGTCGAGTGTTTGCACTCTGTCTTTAAGACAATATTGCCCCGCATGTATCCTTTCTACGTCCTGGACAATTGTCTCCCAAGATAAAACAGCAAGCGAACAAATGAGCAAAGGAAACTCAAGTGTTACCGTGAAGAATTTTGAGTAATGAAATGATGCTTGAAAGATTGTAGGAAGACTGAATTCGTTTCTGTTAGTGTTAAGTGTAGCTCAACAATGGTGACAAAGGGGGTCTTTATATAGTTGAAGGAGAGACTGATGAACTGCCTCCATAAGTATCATTACTGGCCAAGTAATGGCAATTATGGAGGTAGTAATTCCTCCAAAATAAATGGTGAAGATGTGCAATGGATTGTCCATTTAGTAAGAGTAATTTAGCCAAAATAAATGGCTGAATTGAGTGCTGGTGGACGTTTCTGATCTCTGCCCAATTCTGACTTTCTTGAAACTTCAGGGACCAAACTGTACATATTGAAACTTCATGGACCAAACTGTACATATGAAAGAATTTTGGTCCAAACTGTACATATGAAACTTTAGGGATCAAACTGTACATATGGCAAAGTTCTCTGATCCAAAAAGATAATATCAGAAGAAGCACAGCTCACAGACCCACGACCCGAGTACTCGGACCGGCGGGCGGCAGCGCGCGCGTGGGCTTTCCTCGAACCGAAGCACATCTAGGTCCTCCCTCCTTTAAACACATGGGATACCCCTTGGGGTCCCAAACCCCAAGCCAACTTTGAGACTTATAAACAAAACAATTCTTTCTTCCTCCACCGATGAGGGAGAATTGATCTCAATACCACACTTTTCCATGCTTCAAACACCTCACTTCGTGGACCAATATCTCTTTCATTTCTCAATGAAATTTGATGATCCTTGGCCCTACGGTTATCTACTTACTTAGTAGATCATGCACGTGTGAAGAATCGGATTATCCAACATGCGTAACACTAGTGTTTAAGCCGTTAAAGTTGGTCAGTCACAACTCCCGCCAAAGGCAAATTTCCAACAGTTATTGTGTTGTATTTGTGGAAAGGAGATCTTCAATTTATAGATGTGTAAAACTTTTCCTCCATGAAAGTGGTTAATCAAATATGGAAGATTTATATTTTCCTTTTGGGAAAAGTAAAATCAATTATGGTAAACTCTTTGTCCTTCTTTCAAGAAAAGGTAAATTCCGAATATGATAATAAAATCAGGGAAAAAATCCTAACTCTCCTCTTTTTGGCTTGAATTTTCTGATAAAATAATTTCCATCCTCCTTCTTCATATAATCTTTATCACTGCTGCTTGTCATGGTTAAAAGGAGGTATAGGTTGAAAATTTGAGCCTTTTGTATAAAAAGTGAGCAAAGATTGAAAGTGGAGTCCATGCGTTAAAAGTGAACATGGATTGAAATTGGCCCAAGTAAACCAGGGTTAAAATGAGCTCATGCGTTAAAAAATAAGCATGAGTTAAAAATTCCAAGCGTTAAAAATAAGCATGAGTTAAAAATATTTTTTTAAAGATGTGCAGTAGCAGGATTATTGATAATATGATTGAATTGTCTCCACAAGTAGTACTTCAGACATTTATTTTTGTTGACAAAACTCTTCATTATCGTCAAAATTGGTTGCTCTTGATTTGAATACTTGAATATGTCCTGAACATCGTCGAACCATAGGCTCTGATACCACTTGTTGAGATCAAAAAAATCAGGACATCATGTGGAAGCTAATAATTGCAAAATTTGATGGCGATAAATAAGAAGACACTGAAAATATACTAAAAGAAGCATAATATTATTATAGTTTGTCAAGTGACCTACATGTTGAAAACTAATATAAAAAGCATTAAACCTATTGAGAGAATAATCTCCCCCTAAATAAGACTGTCTAAACAACTACATTGTGGTTGTTATTGTGTTGTAGTTGTTGGAAGAAGGTCTTCAATTTATAGATGTTTAAAACTTTTCCTCTAAGAAAGGGGTTACTCAAATATGGAAGATTTATATTTTCCTTTTAGCAAAAGTAAAATCAATTATGGTAAACTTGTAACGACCGTTTCCGTCATTATGTGTATTTTGACTATTTTACCCCAATAGACTTGATTCTTGGAACTTTCAAGAAATTCTAGTAGAAGTTGAGATATTAGAACCTTAAGTATGAAAGTGTTGACCAATAGTTGACTTTTGTATGAACAGACCTTTTTTGGAATTTTGTCGATTCCGTGAGGTTCGGAGGGTCATTTATGATTTGGTAGGATAGTTGGTTCGATTCTCAAGGCCCTCGGTAGCTTTTTTGGCTATTGATTGGGAAATTGGTTTAGACTGTTGGGGATATGTATTGTAGAATTAGACCTCCGATAGAAATTTTGAGATCACGAGTGAGTCCGTAGCGTGTTTTTACATATGCGTGTATATCTGATTTGTGTCGGGGAGGTCTTGGGTGATTATTGAATTTCGAGTTGAAATTGCATAAGACATGATTTTTCTGGTTTGCTAGTATATTCTCTGGAGCAGGCCTCAGCGCGCCAGCGAAAAGGGACCGCTGTAGCGGAACGCCGTCTGCTGCAGCGTGCTTTTGGGATTTTGGCTAGGGACCGCATGCGCGGGTCCGCTGCAGCGGATGACGGGATTCTAGATTGCTTTTAAGTGTCATTAAAATCCTACACTCCCTCATTTCAAAAATAATTATCCAAAGCACTCTGCGATTCCAAGCAACTTCTAGTGATTTTTTCTTGAGATTTTGAGTACAATCGTGATTCTCGGAAGGGCAAAGCTCAGGCATGACTTGTTGTGACTTCCGCTTGGCATCCAAGTAGGTTATGGCTTACCTTCTGGTTAGACTTCGGTTAGCGAAGCTTATGTGTAGTTAGATTCTGTTGGAGAAAGCATGTAAGCCTTCGGGTATGATGTTGGGATGAATTACTTAGGTTGGTTACTATTGACTGATTATGACTTGTTGCCTCTTTGTGGTTACTGGACCTGTACGTAATGTCATATCGTATTTGTAATGTAGTTGTATCTCACTTATCTTGGCATGTACATGGATAGAGGAAATGACTTGATATGATACTGATATTATGATAAGTGTTCTTGTGAGGCATGACTGAAAATTGATATGTTATACTTGTTATTATCATTGCCTTGCATTCATCCTCATTTTCATGATATACTGTTATGACTTGTGGTGGCGTGACGGTGATAAATGAGAAGAAAACATTTATGATTCATATGACATACTATATTACGTAGATATCTCTATGTTGTGTGATACAGAGTGGCTAGCGGTATGTTTGGTGGAAGAGTCATTCTAGGTCGTGTAATACGGAATGACTGGTACATGGACATTGCGGGTCCCTCATGGGTCATGACCACGAGACGACGAGATATTCCGTTTGTAGCATGTATGTACGAAGATTACATTGGTCATTGCATTGCATTGCATATCCTCATCATTTCATTTTATATCTATGTTTCAGGTGTATTATTATACTTATGTCTGTGATTATTCTAATGAACAACTGGAAAACCTGGCAGACTTGGGTTTAGATGCTTCACCATAGGCTATGATTCTCTATATTTGGACGGGTTATTCTTAGAATGTGATATTACTTGTACTTGACTATGAGTATGTCTATCTTTCGGTTTCTTTCTTATGCATATGTTAGCTAACTGTTGTCGGCCTATGATATATATCGGTACATAGTGTTTATACTGATACTACCTTGCTATATTTTTTTCTGAATGCAGAGTATGTGACTGGTTCTACCCCTTCTCCTCGAGACTGATCTGAGGCTGTTGTTGAGTATTTAGGGTGAGCATGCTGGACAATCCGCTGCCTGGAGACTTCTTCCTACTATTGTCTTTACTTTGATTCCTGAGACAGTACTTCCATTTGATCTGTTGTATTATTCAGACTTATAGATTATGGTAATCATTTTTGTACTGTTTAGACCATTTATATTTTGGGGGTTGTATTTGTATTCGTATATTCCGCACTTTAACATTTATTGTTGGAAATTTACTAATGTAGAATTAAGTATATCCCATTAATTTATGACTCGAACAATTGGGGCCCGCATGTCGGAAATGTCGTTTCCACACACGTGCACACGTACTGCCAAGTATCACAAATTTCATTAGTGAAAGAGATATTGGTACGTATGTAATACGTTTGAGACATAGAATTATGGACGGTTATTGGCCAAATGACAATGTATTCCACTTTGGTATAAAAGGAAGAAGTTTACGAAGTGTAAGATGAAACGAGTCGGAAATCGCCGCGGCGCAGCCCCGTCAGAGCCGAGGTGCCGGAGTACCGCGGCGCCTCCCAGGCAGTGCCGCGGCGCTAACTGGGTGGCCAGTCACTGGAGCCGCGACGCTAATTCACAGAGCCGCGGCGCTTCGGAGGCAGATTGCTGCGACGGGAAGTTGGAAAGTTCTGACATTTGGGCTGATTTTGGAGCATTGATTCTCTATTACTTGGCACATGAATTCAGCCATTATTTGGCTGAATGTAACTTCTCAATTAAGTGCCATTATATGGCTATTAAAGGCCATTAGTTGCCTAGTTGAGGGGTTTTCTCCTTACACTATAAATTGAGGCATTTGGCTCAATTGAAGAAGACTACACAACACATAGAAAATACTCCAGAATTTTCTGAATTCATTTTCTTCCTTTCTAGCAAAGTTACTATACTCAAAGTTCTTCAAGAGTAACATTTGAGTTTCATTTGCTCAATTGTTAAGTTGATGTTGTATCTTGGGAGACTATTGCCCGACAACGTAAAATGATATATACGGGGCAATCTTGTCTTAAAGACGGAGTGTCATCACTCGACTCAGCAAATCACACAAGTAGTTTGTTAAGTTCTTGATTTCCAGTTTATTGTAATATTTAGTTTATCATTTCTTTCCATTGTAATAGTTGTTTACTTCCCGTTCCCTACAACAATTGTGTCCCAATAATTTTAAGACAATATTATTGTAAGTACCTAGAAAGATGACTGGAAAAGAACAAATTGCTTCTGATTTTGCTGCTGCTGCTACTCAAGGCAATCCCTCTGCCTTCCCCACTGCTCAAGGCACACCTAATACCTTTTCGGTTGCTCAAGGCTCATCCAACGCCTTTACTGCTGCTCAAGGGAACGTTGTCGTTCCTCCACCCGCTGGATTCCACCATGAACGCCCTGAAAAGTTCATGGGCTCCAACTTCAAGAGATGGCAACCGAAGATGCTATTATATCTGACTGTTATGGAAATGGCTCATTTCCTAACAGAAGATCCTCCACAAACTGGAGATGAAATGGACCATTCGCCTACTAAAATGGTTGAAGGGGGCCTAGGTATCCATGTCATTAATGGCATGAAGATGGTTCTTGATGCATGGAGTCATAGTGATTTCATATGTAAGAACTATATATTGAACTGCTTGCCAGACCCTCTCTACATGGTGTATTGCACCGTAGGCACTGCCAAAGAGTTGTGGGAGAAACTGCAGAAGAAGTACAACGCACAAGATGCAGTTACTAAGAAATTCATCGTTGGGAAATTTCTAAAATTTTAAATGGTGGATAGTAAAACAGTGATGTCCCAAGTCCGGGAATTCCAAATGATTCTACATTGCCTGGATTTGGAAGGTATGAAACCAAATGAGCAGTTTTTGGTTGCATCACTGATTGAAAAGTTACCTCCCTTGTGGAATGAGTTTATGAGTTACTTAAAACTCAAAACAAAGGAAATGACCTTTGAAGAACTTATTATAAAACTCCAAATTCAGAAAGATAATAAGAAGGTCTTGCCTATGGGTACACAACCCGCTGAGGAAAAGGCAAATCTGGCTGAGGCCAAAGGGAACCCAAGCAAGAAGCACAAGTTTCAGAAAGACAGCAAGACCCAAGCGGCGGAGAAGTTCAAAGGAAACTGTCACCACTGTGGGAAACCTGGTCACATGATCAAAGACTGCCGCAAGCTCAAAACTAAGCAACAAAAGAAGGCCAAGGCACAGGTTAACGTCGTCAAAGAAAAGTTTCTGGATAACATAATTGAGGAGTTCTCAGCGGTGGTGCTAGAAGCAAACCTTATTGAGAATCGCATGCAATTGTGGATGGACACAGGTGCTACAAGACACATCTGTTCCAATAGAGATGCCTTCTCCACTTATACACCGGTTACAAACAAGAGGTTGTTCATGGGCAACAACGATTCCTCTGACGTGCTGGGGGTAGGAAAGGTAGTCCTGAAGATGACTTCTGGAAAGGAGCTTACTCTAAAGGGGGTGATGCATATTCCTGAGATTAGAAGAAATTTAATTTTAGTTCATTTATTAGTTAATTCTGGTTTTAGGCTAGTGTTTGAGTCCAATAAATTTGTAATCACTAAGAATGGAACGTTTGTAGGAAGAGGATTCGTCTATGAAGGCCTCTTCAAAGTTAACGCCATATCTGTATTATGTACAAGCAATAATATTTGAAGCTTCTTTTTGCTTGATTGAGTCCTCTAATTTATGGTATCATAGATTAGGACATATCAACTACAAGTCCATCCAAAGGTTGGTAAAGTTGGAGTTTTACCTTCATTTTCGATCCGTCGAAAGGAATACCGCTCTTGTAGAACTTATTCACACAGATATATGTGATTTGATGTTTGCACAAACTAGGGGGAACAAGTACTTTGTGACATTCATTGATGATAGCACAAGGTATTGTTACCTTTACTTGTTGAAAAGTAAAGATGAAGCCTTTGAAGCGTTCTGAAGTTACAAAGCAGAAGTTGAGAACCAAATAAACATGCGGATTAAATCCATTCGTAGCGATAGAAGGGGAGAGTATGTAGCGCCATTTGAGAAATATTGTGCCGAATCGGGCATTGTTCATCAAACGACGGCTCGGAACGCAAGAACCACACATTGAAGGAAATGATGAATGCCTTGCTCATCAATTCCGGTCTTCCACAAAATATGTGGGGAGAAGTTGTCCTTACCGCTAATACGATTCTTAACAGAGTCCCACATAAGGGTAAGGACAAAACTCCATATGAATCATGAAGGGAAAAGAAACCCACCTATAAATATTTAAAAGTGTGGGGTTGTTTGGCAAAGGTCGAAGTACCCAAGCCAAGGCAAGTCAAGATTGGACCTAAGACTGTAGATTGCATTTTCATCGGATATGCAAATAACAGTAGTGCTTATCGCTTCTTAGTGCATAAGTCAGATATTTCAGATATCCACGGGTGTACAATCATGGAATCAAGGAATGCTCAATTCTTTGAAGATACATTTCCTAGAAAGAAAAAAGACATAACCTCTCGTAAATGAAGTTATGAACAAAGCTCTCAGGAACAGGGAGTCATTGACGGCCCCGATCTAGATGGTTCAGATCTAGTGGACCTTGAAGTGGCTGAATATCTGGAATCTAGTGTTCCAGACTCTCAGAACTTGGAGACTCCAGAGATGGAACTAAGGCGAAGTAAAAGGGTCAGGAAGGATAAATCCTTCGGTCCTGATTTTGTAGCTTATATGGTTTATGATGAACTAAGGACAATTGTTGAAGCATTGTCAACTCCGGAGGCACCGCTCTGGAAAGAAGCTATTGAGAGTGAAATAAACTCCATTCTGCATAACCATGCTTGGGAGATAGTTGATCTTCCTCCGGGAAATAAACCATTGGGTTGTAAATGGATACTCAAATGGGAAGTATAAAGCAGATGGGTCTATAGATAAGTACAAGGCCAGGTTGGTAGGCTATCGACAGAAAGAGGGCCTTAATTATTTTGACACGTACTCTTCGGTGTCTCAGATGATGTTCATACGGGTATTCATTGCGATCACAGCGTTGTGTGACCTTGAGATACATCAAATGGATGTCAAGACAGCCTTCCTAAATGGTGATTTGGAAAAAGAAATCTATATGGAACAACCCGAGGGGCATGTGGTTCCAGGGCAAGAGAAAAAAGTATGTCGGCTTGTCAAATCTCTGTACGGGAGGAAACAAGCCCTGAAGCAATGGCACGAAAAAATTTATAGTACTCTACTATCGAAGGGTTTCGTCATTAATGAGTGTGACAAATGTGTCTACATGAAAGGTAACTCTCACTCGTTCGTCATGATATGCCTGTATGTAGACGACATATTGATCACAGAGAGCAGTCCTAGTTTGATTCTAGAGACTAAGAACATGTTGAAACAATGCTTCGACATGAAGGATATGGGCATCACATATGTCATCTTAGGGATAAAGATCTCTAAGACGTCTGACTGACTGGTCTTATCTCAGTCTCACTACATCGAGGATGTGTTGAGAAAGTTTGAGATGTTTGACAGTTCGCCTATAAAGGAACCACTGGATAGAAATCAAAAGCTTGATAAAAATCATGGTCCACCCGTATGCCAGGAGGAATATGCACAAGTGATTGGTAGTTTGATGTACATAACAAACTGCACCCGATCTGATATTGTTTATGCAGTCAACAAGTTTGCTAGGTTTACCCGTAATCCGAGTAATAATTATTGGAAGGCATTGAATCGGGTACTATGATACCTAAAATACACGCTAACTTACGAGTTGCATTATTCGAGATATCCAGTTGTACTAGAGGGGTACAGTGATGCAAACTGGATATCTGATATAGAGAAAACCAAGTCCACCAGTAGGTATGTATTTACAATTGGTGGTGGGGCTATGTCTTGGAAATCCTCTAAGAAAACTTGTATCGCCCGATCCACGATGGAATCAGAGTTTATCGCTTTAGACAAAGCAGGAGAAGAAGCTGAGTGGCTTCACAACTTCTTAGAGGATGTTCCTTGTTAGGACAAACTCATACCTTCAGTAATGATCCACTGCGACAGTCAGTCGGCTCTAGAAAGGGTACGGAGTTCTATGTACAACGGCAAGTCTCATCATATTCGACGGAGACATAAGACATTTAGACAGCTGATTACCACATGTATAATATCCATTGATTACGTGAAGTCAAAGGATAACATAGCGGACCCGCTGACAAAGGGCTTACCCAAAGATCAGATGTTTTGCCTGTCTAGGGGAATGGGCTTAAAACCCAAGGTATAAGGACAAATACGGTGGTAACCCAACCTTACCGACTGGAGATCCCAGGAATTAGGTTCAATGGGAAAACTAAGCTGTAAAGGTTCAGTTAATCGCTTCGGTGGAAGCATGAGCACTTCGGATAGTGATTTATGTAAAGAAACACCAAATCCAAAGTCGTTCCCGTGATAGACTTAAGTGTTATCTGCAGTGTGGGTAAAGGTTAAGCTTTCGAAACCTTTAATGATCCTCACCGGTTGAGGTTAGGTTTGGGAAAACTTTTAATGGTTCCTAACACTTGTAAAGTGGGGTATAGCAGGACACCTTGTAGGAGACCACCTATTTAAGTGCGAGGACATGCCGCCTCAAATGAACGCACTTAAGAATACAAGAAGTGTCCACGACCACAACGGACAAAACATTACAAAGAACTGAGTAAAGAAAGTTGTTGTGTTGGTACCGTTGACTTGGCTTACACTAAACACTGACGGTTCAAGACATCATGTTCACTGCGCAGTAAGTAAGTCCGATGGTATTCAACTAAGGAAGGTTCAAAGCGTATGCTACCTATCCAAATGCAACATTGGTCCGCTGAAAGATTGCTGGAAAATGCACCATGTGTGAGCGCCAAAATCTCTTTCAAGAGGGGATTATTGGAAATTTACTAATTTGGAATTAAGTATATCCCATTAATTTATGACTCGAACAATTGGGGCCCGCACGTCGGAAATGTCATTTCCACACACGTGCACACGTAGTGCCAAGTATCGCAAATTTCATTAGTGAAAGAGATATTGGTACGTATGTAATACGTTTGAGACATAGAATTATGGACGGTTATTGGCCAAATGACAATGTATTCCACTTTGGTAAAAGAAGGAAGAAGTGTACAAAGTGTAAGATAAACGAGTCAGAAATCGCCGTGAAGGGCTGCGGCGCAGCCCCATCAGAGCCGAGGCGTCGGAGCGCCGCGGCGCCTCCCAGGCAGTGCCGCGGCGCTAACTGGGTGGCCAGTCACGGAGCCGCAGCGCTAATTCACAGAGCCGCGGCGCTTCAGAGGCAGATTGCTACGACGGAAAGTTGGAAAGTTCTGACCTTTGGGCTGGTTTTGGAGCATTCATTCTCCATTACTTGGCACATGAATTCAGCCATTATTTGGCTTAATGTAACCTCTCAATTTAATGTCTTTACATGGCTATTGAAGGTCATTAGTTGGCTAGTTGATGGGTCTTCTCCTTACACTATAAATTGAGGCATTTGGCTCAATTGAAGAAGACTACACAACACTTAGAAAATACTCCAGAATTTTCTGAATTCATCTTCTTCCTCTCTAGCAAAGTTACTATACTCAAAGTTCTTCAAGAGTAACACTTGAGTTTCCTTTGCTCAATTGTTATGTTGTTGTTGTATCTTGGGAGACTATTTCCCGACAACGTAAAAAAAGATATACGGGGCAATCTTGTCTTAAAGACGGAGTGTCATCACTCGACTCAGCAAATCACACAAACAGTTTGTTAAGTTCTTGATTTTCAGTTTATTATAATATTTAGTTTATTTTTTCTTACCATTGTAATAGTTGCTTACTTTCCGTTCCCTACAACAATTGTATCCCAACATTTATGATATGGATTAGACTTTATATTATTCCGCATAATTTACGTTAATTTGTTGGATTGTTGATTCATGGAAGGGTTCTTCTACCGAGGTGGGAAATGGTAGATGCTCTCACGACTTAGAAATTTTTGGTTGTGACAAAACTCTTTGCCCTTCCTTCAAAAAAAGATAAAATCCAAATATGATAAGAAAATCAGGAAAAAAATTCTAAAAGTTCTCACTTGATAAGGTCAGTAGCAAGCTGTAACTTAACCTATCAACCCTAATATGTTATAGAAAATATTCTTCCAAGTAGAGTACTGCTTCATCACCTTTTCATTTTCTTAATTAAAATTCCTCATTAAAAAAGATTTAATACTGAATCACTCCTAGTCATGCTTGATAACTGACCTTTTCGATCCATTAAAGTAAAAAAGTGTTTGCTATTCGTCTCTTTGGTCTGCTAATCTGATTACTTAAAGTTAATTAACATCATTGAAGGAAATTTATTTAAATCCTATCATTGCGGAATTTAAAAATCTGGCGACCATTTTAGCCTTGATCAAGTGTGATGTAAAACTGACCACTATTGCATTGTCAACCCTCATTGGTGGAGGTAAATCCCAAAACTTGATGTTGGAACAAAAATTTATATAGGGAGGGTGTTTGGATTGACTTATTTTAAGTGTTTATTGGTTTTTAATCACTTTTTTAGTTTTTATTGTGTTTAGTAATAAAAAACAGTGCTTAAAAGCACTTATTTTTAGGCATGAAAAGTATAAAAATTAGTCAATAGGCAAAAGTTGGATATTACTAATTTATGATTTTTAGCTTTTAGCTTATAATTTTTTTTTTTAAAAGTCAATTCAAACACCCTCAGAGTAGTTTAGCCTTCCAAACCAAGTTGGCACTTTAAGACACAAAAAGGATTAATTAATTAAGCTTTATATTAAATACGTGCATTGCTAAGATAAATATCATCATATTAAATAATCCTATTGATATTATCTTATGCCCATCTCTTTCAAACTGTTACAACTCCAATAATTTTACAACCATTATACTTCGTAATTGTTAGGACTGTCATAATATTTTATTTAAGACGTCTACTTAATTTGCAAGTGACAACTAATACCAGTAGATCTGCCTCAATGTTTTATTTAAAGCAAAGAAGTATAATCTTTCTCAACGCTAAGTGGTTATTCAATTATTTGATGAAAGAACTATATCATGGAATATGTTCTTTACTAAATTGATTTATCATTATGTCTCTCTTTTTTGTTGAAATTTAAGTAATTTTTCACTATTATTTTTGTGCATATATTTCATCCAAAAAGTTACATATGAGGGGGACTAAACCAAATCATTTACATAGTTGTATTGCTTGAAGACAAAAAGACTTGTCAAATCAAAACATACAACCACTATCCAATGACTAACAAATCTGTTAAATAGTCTCACGTCGGAAATAGAATGGAAATATGGACTCCTAATATGAACTTGGACAATCCTCACCCTACAAACTAGCTTTTTGAGGTTGAGTTAGACCCAAGATCAATTCTTTACATGGTATCAGAGTCAGACCCATTCTAATTCTTTGTTCAACGATGTTAGGCCCCCAAATTATATTGTCCACGCTCCAGTTAACGAGGTCTGGGCATGCGGGGAGTGTTAAAGAGTCTCACATCGGTAATGAAATGAGAACATGATCTCTTTATATGGACTTGGACAATCCTCACCCTACAAGCTAGCTTTTGGGTTGAGTTAGACCCAAGATACATCCCTTACAAAATCAACGAACATAAAAGTTGGCTTTGACATACTTTGTCCTGAAACTTGGCATTTGCCACATAAACAGGAAGTAAAAGCCTTAGAGGTTGAGGACATTTGCTGAAAATTATGGCACATCATAGCTTGGTTCAATTCAGTAGCATGTTTAGTCAAACCATCAACTATTTGGTTGACTTCTCTGAAGCAATGTTGAATATTCATCTTGGCTTAGCCTAGCATTTGGGAAGTACTTTGGAGAATGGCTTTCATTTTCTAGTTATGAGCAGTTGGTATCTCAGTATATTGATACTCTTCATGGATTAATTGATCTCCAATATGAAGTTGGTGTGTCCATTTTGGTTGCACTATTTTGTTCCAAATGTGGCTGCATGGATTTCTGCCATATTATTATTGCAATTAATAGGGGCAGAGAATGCCATTATCATGTGTCCATTAGAGTTCCTAAGAATTCCTCCAATACCAACTCTCATGTTTGGTCCTTGGAAACTTTCATTAGTGTTGAGTTTAACTTTACCGGTGGAAAGCTTTTCTTATGTAACAAATTTGATCCTTGGAATGGGCTTCAGTCTTTCTACTACTTCGCAAAACTTGTGCTAGGACATTATAGGTCCACATATTGGTAAAGCTCTCCCCAATGCTGCTTTAACTATCCAATATCATGAAATAATTTGTTAATGTCAAATGTTTTTCGATTGTCATATTTACATTCACATCTGCCTTTTCAGATGAACCAACATATAATAATGTGAGTGATCTTGAGCATAATTTTATGAACCTTATTATTTGATTTGGTATTCAACCATGACTTTAGGATGATTATTATATTCATTATTTGATATCTGATACCCAATAGAGAACCAAAAAAGGACCAACTGATCTTCGCAAAATCACTAACAGAGAAAACATGGCTCGTATCATCCAAGGGCATTTTCCAAGCACTAATCTCCTGATAGGATGGAGATTTTGAAAGGTATATTGGTGTGCCATAGATTTAGCAAAAAGTTGATCCTTGGACTCTGTTTTTTGGTGATTTATCGGTCGGACTGATTCGAGAATTGTCCACCTTCAGCAAGGATCCAGATGGGAAAGCTTATTGGTTCCTGTCACCTATATCAATTTTAAAATAGACTTAGCAATCACAGGGTTAGTAAAATCAGATAGTTTGGAGTAATTTCATTCATCATTATTAGTGAAGTGGAAACACTAAGTTTGTTACATTTGACTGGATTGGTACATCGCTTGTCTAAAGAACCTTTGCATGTCCAGTTGTCCCACCAAAAGTTGGAAGTACCCCTTCAAATACACCACACAATATTAGCCTCAGCCTTATATTTCACCTCAATCAGACTTTTTCAATAGTGAGAGTTTCCAGCAGACCATCCTTTAGCCATAAGATGTTTCCTACAGAATTTGGACCTTAAAAAATTAGCCCAAAATGACTTTCAAGTCTTCAAATTCTACCATCTCTTAGTAGAAAAAGTCTCACTAATTTCCTCCATCTTTCTAATTCTAGTACCGTCTTCTTCTTTAGCTAAGCATAATCTATCCCAAGAACTCCAGTGATATTTAGTCTTCAAATCATCAGACCCCCATAATAACTTAGAAAAATGCTTTCTAAGAAGTCTTTAGGAAGATTCATAGCAGATAGAATATAAGTAGGGATAGCTTTAAGGATGTTATTTCTCCACACCTAGTTATTTAATATACCCAACATCTAATTTTTGCTTATAAGATAAAACATGTTACTCTACCTGTTGTAAGTATCGTGATTGCGGAACAGTAAAGAACAATAAAGTAAAGGACACAACACTTTTACGTGAAAACTACCCAGCTCACAAGGGCAGTAAAAACCACGACCTACACCTTGGTAGGATTTATCCCCAACTCCACTACAACGTGAGCCTCTGCAAATTCAAGTTACAAACTTTATAACCTAGAAACTACACTCTAATTCATATCTCACTAATCTACCCAGACTAGTAAGCAACCTTCAAGTTAAACTCTAACTTAAAGTTGAATTTGACTAATTGTATACCTATACAATATGCTTCTATGAAAGCCGATAAAGGTACAACTCAATAAACAAACCTAATACACAAATCTAGACTTAAGAATTGTAAACATAAACTCTGTAACACAACTTTTTCAATGTGTGTAAATGTATTAGGGTGACACTTCTTGAATCAGAACTCTCAATATAGCATTGATAGTTTCCACTCACTATTAATCTAATTTTTCTTTATGAGTGCTCAACGTTCTTCATGGTAAGACTCGATATGTATAGCAATTGCCTTCAACAATAGCGGCTGACCTAAACCCTACTTGATATGGCCCTCAAGGTAGAATAGGGTTTGAGGTTGATTGGGATTCTTACCCCTTCTCATATATTTAGTTTCCTTGTAGGACTTTGAAATATCTTGATAAGTATGGTGCAAAATTATCACCCCAACCTTGAGGGGGTGGTCGGCACCCGGCACCTGAACGGCCCGAGCGTACCACCTATGTATCATCACTTGAACATATGACCATCTAGGCCGACAAGGCCTCAGAATGACAATCACAAAAGAAATCTGAACCGAATGACTTGTAATAATAGACATCCAACACACATGTATATCACAAAGCCGACAAGGCCATAGTCAAAGAAAAACAACAGAAGGTAGGCAAGGCCATAACAAGTGTACCAACATACTGACAAGGAGGTTGACAAGGTCGTACAAAATAACTATACACCAACCACTAGTCTGCAAACCTCTAGGAGCAGTACAACATGTCATCAGGTCGGGACAGGGCCCCACAATACCCAAAATAGATATAAACATATGCAACATGGCCTACCACTCTCTATACAAAAACTCTAGAAGAAGGGGAGCATGACGACCAACAGCTGAACCAAGCAACCTACTCTGGAGGTGTGTCTATTTGTCTACCTACACATGCGGGCATGAAATATAGCGCCCCCAGCAAGAGGGATGTCAGTATGAAGGAATGTACTAAATATGTAAGGCAGATAACATAAATAAAAATAGTAACAAATGCACAGGAAAGTAAAGAGACAAACTGGACCTCGGGAAGCCACTGTAGGCGTATGCAATGCATGTTATTGTTAAAAATCGTATATATATATATATATATATATATATATATATATATATATATATATATATTTAGGCCACATTATAAGGGAAATGTCATCACCATATCGTACCCGACAATAATAGAACTTGGTGTTATCGTATCCAACTACATTAGTGTACACATATAAGTGTCGTATCTGGCCGACTATAGCGCGGCTCAGTAAAAAATAGATACATATATATAATGCATGAATGATTCTATAAGACCCGTAAGAACAGGGCGGAGTGACACAAGATAGTTGATCTCCACATATCATTATGGAATTTGGTAGAGTTATCGTTATAATCCATCAAGAAACTTGGAACCAATCATGTAATAAGGAATATCATGAAGTACGAAAAGTACTCCCAACAAGGGACAAATCAAAAGATACCAATAAGGAGCAAAAAGTACTCTCGACAAGGGACAGATAAGGTACATGGTACATCCATGAATCAAGAATAACTATGTGTTCATCTTCCAAGGATAGGTTTAGATAGGGAACGTTCATCCTATAGCGTTTTCTTTACGACCATGCCAATAGAAAGAAGAGGGTAAGCCTTACATACTGTCACGACCTAAACCGGAGGGTCATGATGGGTACTCGGACGTTACTTGTTAAGTACCACTAATCATATATGTACCATCTAACCATTAATTAATCACAGGCCCCGAGGGCCATCACAAAGTACCCTGCTGACACATAGAGAAGGAGCTACGTAAAATCTTACAAACAGAAGAACCCAACCTATGCATATATACATACTAAGGCCGATAAGGCCATACACGACTACTATACATCGGACAACTGTCTATAAGACTCTAAAGAGTACGTAACATCATAAGATCGGGATAGGGCCCCGCCATACCCCTATGTATATAAAGAATATCGTACCATGACTAGACTACAACTCTGGAATAAGTAGAGTGCTCCAATATCAGCTAAACCAGCAACCTACTAGTGCGAATCGTCACCCTGTCTACCTGAGCCTGCAGGCATGAAATGTAATGTCCCCTGACAAAAGGGACGTCAGTACGACTGATATACTGAGTATGTCAGGCATGAAGAATATCATAATAAAGACCTGAAATTAACATGAGACAAGAACCAACCAACCAGTAGAGAATGCCTATGAGGGCCATAATATGCCTATATGTCATGCACAATGCGGTCATACATATGCGTATATAACGCCATCAAGCCTCTGTGGGCATCCTATCATATCATATCGGCCTCTGTGGGCATCCTATCATATCATATCGGCTTCTGTGGGCATAATCATCATCGTGTATATCTGTACCAGCTGCATGTGGTGTTGCGTATATAACGCCTTCCCTTTCCCCATACCCCATACATATATATAATGCATACCATATAGTAGTGTATATAACACCTTTGAGATCAAGGTATGTACATGAATATAATGCATGAATGATATGATAATATGACACTATAAGTTTGTCGGAGTGATGTAATATCGATTCACCTCCGATTAACATTATGAATACTAACATCTTTTCCATATACCTCAATAAGGATTTAGGAACATATTTAGACATGCTTTGAACATAGGAATGAATAACATGAATATCCTTAACTACTAAGAGTAGATTCATTTATGGGACAATATTATGTTTACGTTTCGTACTTAGAACATGCCAAAATAAAGAAGGAATTGTCTTAACATACCTTTATTAATCTTCTTAACAACCCAATCAATGCAGATCATCTAGCACCTCAACCTTATTTGCCAAGAACCCCTCTTTTTCCACCTTACCTCACTTCTAAGAAAGCTCGAATTTCAATAACGCAATAAAAACAGAACAACGAGATCGAAGTAATGAGCAAAACCTCTATATTGCTCTCTGTATATTTTTCTTCAACAGTACGTAGTTGCAGCATATGTATATTTACGTGTATATTGTTGTTACTGTTACCAAAGAGGAAAACAATGTTGTTCCTTCTAAAAGAAGTAGGTGATGCACACGTATAAAGTTTAAATAAAGAAGTTGGGAGTGCATTTCTCCTTAAATCCATTACTTTATCCATCTCATAGAAAAAAAATATTGGAACGCTAAGTCCCGCCGTCGTACATCTACGACTTTCGATGACTCTGAGCGGTTAACAATCGTTCTTAGGTAAGCTTCACATTCTCTATAACTTGGTGCACCAGGTCAGGCCCAAATGATTCTGATTCGCCTACTTCAAACCATCTGATAGGAGATCTATATTTCCGTCCATACAAAGCTTCATATGGAGTCATTTTGATACTAGCATGATCACTATTATCGTATACAAATTCAATTAGGGGTACATGATCATCTCAACTTCCCTTGAAGTCCAATACGCAAGCTCATAGTATTTCTTTGAGCATTTGAATCGTACGCTCGGTCTACCCATTTATCTGAAGGTGCAACAATATGCTAAGATTAACTTAGGTGCCTAAACCCTTTTGAAATGATTTCCAAAATTTAGTTGTGAACTGCGCACCTCGGTCAGATTCAATAGAAATAGGCATACCAGGAAGGTAAACAATCTCCTTAACGTAAAACTTTATGTAGTCCTCGGCTATGTAGGTAGTTTTTTACCGCCAGGAATTGAGCTAATTTTGTCAGTCTATCAATAATCACCCGAATAGAATTAAACTTATGATAAGGGCGAGGTAAACCCGTAATGAAATCCATATTAATCATTTCCCATTTCCACATCGGGACCTCAATGTTCTGAGTCACGCCGCCAGGCTTTTGGTACTCTACTTTTACTTACTGACAATTAAAACACTGAACTACCAACTCCGCAATGTTCCTCTTCATGTCGTTCTACCAATACATACCTTTGAGATCATGATACATCTTAGTAGATCCAGGGTGAATGGAATATTGTGAGCAATGGACCTCCGTCATAATCTTATCTCGTAATCCTGCTACATTGGGAATACACAAATGGACCTTCCACCTGAGGGTCCCTCTCCCATTATACTCGAAGGTTGAGGTTCTCTTTTGTTAGATATCCTTCCTGATCTTCCCTAAAAATGGGATCTTCATCCTGATGTTCCTTTTTTCCAGTACGAGGGATGACCCTGTTGTATTATGACTTCTAGGGCTATCACTATTTGAATCCTCCAATCAGACTCCCACTTATCTAACTAATGTGTTCCCTCAGCTCAACTTCTCTACCTAGTCCTCACATTAGTTAAGTCGCTTGTGGGTGAATGATTCTATTGTCAACTTAGCTTTGTTTGCTAACTGGTGTGCTGAAAACTTTTATATTTGTAGTATCTCAATCATGAACAATTTATGGACAATGTCATCGAATCTGAAGTGCGCATATCATTGTAGTTAACTCTCATTCATGGTCTGAAATGAATATTTTTTTTCGTACATTCCCACTTCTCGTGATCATAAACAACTTCTTTTATTTACTTATTTTGACACCCGTTCACTCATTTTCTTACTTGTTGTACTCTTCCTAATTCTAAAATATTATGGTATACATATGTAATATCAAACATTGCTCCTGGTTCCAATCCTTGGCGTTACTACCTCTTAAAGGATGAGTTATTAACTTATTCTCTTATTCTATACGTGGAAGATTCTGAAGAATTTGCATTACATGACGTTGGCCTACTATATCCAAACCTGGTCATTATACTTAGATTCGAATTCCTTCACTTGCCTCATGGCTAAGACTTTCTGTCAATGACACTTTGGGAAAAAATTTCCTTGATCTCATTAAGCTGTAAACCCATTACTTTATCCATCTCATAGAACCTTTGGTCGGTTAAAAAAATGCTCATATACATCTGGATTTTCCTGACATTTTATCTTCATTATAATGTCATTATCTCTTGACATATATCTTTAATGTCTACATTGTATCCATGTGCATCATTGGCCCCTTTTACCTATTTAGGTGCTAATCTTGAGCTTTACTCACTGTTACTTCTGTTTACATACTTTCTGAGAGGTATGACTACATATGTTGTGGAACCGATGCTTCGTATGTTTAGATCCAATCCACGGTATTACATGATCCCATGGCTTGTCAAGCTACCTTGTTTTAATATTATTAGATCTCCCATCGACCGAGTGCTCATTCATCTTACATTTGCATTTCCATTTCAAGTTGCCTTGGGGGTCTCTTATCTCAAAGTATTTCTCATACTATCTTCTCAAACATCAGAGGTCCGTCACCTTTAGCCGTAGAGTTCTTACCGTCCCTCCTCCACCATTGGTCCTTACGCTGTTCTGGAGTGATTATACCTTTGTGAAACCTGGATAACTATAATCTCATTCACTTTTATCCTTCTTGTTGTAATCCTTCCTTCTACTCGTTATCAAATAGAAATAGTTCTACCTTGATACTTGATCATACCATTTCATTCATCTAACTATTTTCGTATTTCTTACAACCATTCTTCAATTGTTCCCTAGTTTTAATCCTCAATTGCCCCTACCTCGCTATTGTTATCCGAAGGTTATTTAGAATTGTAACATGTTACATAATAAAGCCAAAGACCTTTCCAGTCCAATACCTATATAACGCCGTAGCTTACTAACATTGATACATGTAATTCTCAATAATATGTGGTATGACCCTTTACACACGGACGAAAGGCTTATGTCCCCTTTTATTACCGTGGGTAACTCGATCCTCATATATGACTTGGGCTCACTATTCTTGGTACGTCACTTTACGTGATCTTCTTAAATTTACTGATAGTCACTCTTGACCCGATTCGGTTGGGGAAATCCATTCTCGTTAATGATGTCCTGGAACAATTCCTAATCTATTCTGGGCAAGACATTATAATTTAGGTCATCACACGTACATAACATATTCCCTCATTCTAATAAGCAAGAGTCACTGTAAAACGTGTAGATTTTCATAACCCGCTAAACCTTCCAATGATATCTACTGCTTTTCATCTGCACAACTTATAATCATCTTATCATTACCTTTGCGCATCAATTTGGGACACTTTGGAACATTGTGGCCATGGCTGTCACCCTAAACCAACCCCCTGTACCTTTGCGGCATAATCTAGCATGCGTTCAACCACACTAACTACAAGATGGTCGGGGCGGTCTCACTCGACCTTTACAACTTTGACCCTGAGGTATTATCTTCTTTGAACCCTTTAAATATCGACAATCCCTGACTAATAAACTCCATGGGTTATGAGTTCCCTAACCCTTCAAGGGGCCTATCTCTATCAGATGCTCTAGGATGAAGTCGTGCCTTGGAGGAAACCAATTGATTCAATACCTGCACCACTCTCCTTACATCCTTATCAGACAGAGCCGGTGGTAGGACTGATCGTACGGGAGCTTCCCTCAACTCCTCTGGTACTACTAGATTCATCGATACATGTGAAATCAACTTACTCATATCCTCTGACGGATTTGTCTCAATAGAGGGCATACTACTTGCATTTACACTCAATTCAAACTCAACTCTCCCTGCTAATCATAACCATTTTGGAAGAATGCACTGATGTAATCATAAAAACGATAAGGGTTACAGAGAGAATTCTTACAACTCAGCATTATAGCACGATTCTAGATCAAGAAGGAAGGTAACCATTATCCTAAATGCCATGTAGCCTCCTGTCTATAAGTGTGGTGCATAACACACCCATAAACAAGACTATACTAGACACGACTTGTAGACTCCCTAGGATAGACCTTGCTCTGATACCAAGTTTGTCACGACCCAAACCGGAGGGTCATAACGGGCACCCGGACCTTACTTGCTGAGTACCACTAATCATATATGTACCATCTAACCATTAATTAATCATGGGCCCCTATGGCCGTCACAAAGTACCCTACTGACACATAGAGATGATAAACTGGAATTGAGCTACGTAAAATCTTACAAACAGAAGAACCCAACCTATGCATATATACATAATAAGGCCGACAAGGCCATACACGACTACTATACATCGAAAAACTGTCTACAAGCCTCTAAAGAGTACGTAACATCATAAGGTTGGGACAGGGCCTCGCCATACCCCTATGCATATCAAGAATATCGTACCACGACTAGACTATAACTCTGGAACAAGTAGAGTGCTCCAATATCAGCTGAACCAGCAACCTACTAGTGCGAACCGTCACCCTGTCTACCTGAGCATGTGGGCATGAAATGCAGCATCCCCCGACAAAAGGGACGTCATTACGACTGATGTACCGAGTATGTCAGGCATGAAGAATAGCATAATAGAGACCTGAAATTAACATGAGACAAGAACCAACCAACAAGTAGAGAATGCCTCTGAGGGCAATAATATGCCTAAGTATCATGTCTATACAGAATGCCTCTGAGGGTTATAATATGCCTAAATGTCATGCACAGTACGGTCATACATATACATATGCGTATATAACGCCATCAAGCCTCTGTGGTCATCCCATCATATCATATCGTTCTCTGTGGACATAATCATCATCGTGTACATATGTACCAGCTGCAAGTGGTGTTGCGTATATAACGCACTCCTTTTTCCCATACCCCATATAAGTAGGTGGATAACATCTTGGGACACCAATATAAGTATTGCCACATCCTCCTTGCATGCCTAACTATCTATATTTGGCTGCCACCTACTGCCACTTATCGACCCAATACTTATCATTTAATAAATTCCTTGTCTCCCCTATAATTAAACTTTTCACATAAGTAATCCCTTGTTCTCAAATTACTTTAATAATAAATCACTTTTAGCACACTTTATGTACTCTACTATTATGATCATGCGGTATAGCGCTACTACATAGCCTCTTGACACACACCAAATGTTATTTTCAATTTCTGTCGTCACACTTATTAAGTCCTAAATTATTTCAGGATCTCATCCTTTTATATCCTAAACTCTTTATTTGCATACATCTAGATGCTCAAACCATCGCCCGAATGTACGGGGTGTTACACATAGCTTCATCACTTGGCTAACAATATCTCCCGAGAATTATTATCTACATTATACGAGTGAATTAAGTCATAAACGGATCAATAAACTACAAATCATTTCATATAGTCATTTCGTCGAATACCTAATATTTATAGATCTTCATGTCATTTATCAATGACAGCTCAATATCAAGATAACACCTTAAGCTCTTTCTAGCTTCCTTTGCTCATCTATCAACTACTAACAAGGTTCAACAACTTATACCAAGATTAACTCCAACCAAACAGCCCAACAAAGTTTAGTAACAACAAAGCAATAACATATCTTAACACCTCGAATTATAGCTTATAGTTTTTCATCCAAATAACTTAACAACATGTTAATAATCTTGATTTCAACCAAAAAGATGTTAAACTTACCTTAGCTAGTAGATACAACTAAGGATCTCAGCCCACAATGATCTTCAACTACACTACAACACCATAGGAGTGCTTGTCCTTCACCAAAGCTAGCTTTTGGTATAAATTTAGATGAGAGCACTTGGATTTCACTTTAAATTCTTAAATATCTGTTTAGGAACCCTATAAAGAGTGGAGGGATGAAGTTTGGTCGAACATAACCTAAAAATAAAGCTTCAAAGTTGGCTACCGCCATAAAGTATAGTGGCAAGTACGACCCGTACAAAGCAAGGTATGGCCCATACCTCTACCGTATCTCACCACCAGAAACCTGCCAACTTCCTTGAACATCATACAACCCTCATACAAATTTATACAGTACGTACATGTCATGAGACAGGTGGAACTTTGTCTAACTTTTCCGAAACGTATCCTCTTTGATTCGTTTAACTCATATACTTCCCGACTCCCCTATAAACAAGTTTTATACCATCATTAACCCTTCACAAAGTCTTATACCTTCCCATACTAAACTAGTTAATCAACGACATGACTCTACGTAAAACTACGAGGTGTAATATCCTCCCCCCTTTAGGAACGTTCGTCCTTAAATGTAGAGGTAGCATAACTTAGAATTTTAACTCTTACGATTCCTAAAATTTTTGGCAGAGTCTTCTCTATAAACAGAACTATCCAAAGCCTATCAAGCAGCTAGAAAACATATACAATGCCACACAGGGCCATATAATAACATAGTACCATAATATTGGCCCCACACGACCATCTATCTACTCAGACATCAAGAAGGTTAACCATAACTCACCTCAACTGTTAAGTGTTGTAGTTTAGGTTGCATCCGTCACATCTGTATCAACAGCATTGCCTAAACAAGGCACACATGGTAAGCTTCATTATATATGATAGGAATAGAAAAATCGTTTAGCACAAGTGTCAATATAAACTTGTAGTCTGAAAAAGGTGAGGATATCTAGACTTCATGTCCTCCTAAGCCTCCCATGTCATTTCTTCAACATTATTATTCCTCCACAACACTTTAACAGAGGCTACATCCTTAGTCCATAACTTGCAGACCTGACGATCTAAGATAGCAACTAGAATCTCTTCATACGACAAGTACTCTGTAATTTGAACACCCTCTACATGGGTAATACGGGAGGGATCTCCTATGAACTTCTGAAGCATTGATAAATGAAACACTAGGTGGACTGCTTCCATCTCTGGTGGTAGTTTAAGTCTACAGGCCACCTGGCCGATCCTCTGAATAATCCTATATGGTCTGCATACATGGGGCCAAGCTTGCCCTTCTTGCCAAATCTCATCATACCCTTCATAGGCGATACTTTTAAGAACACCCAATCACCAACATCAAATTCTAAATTTTGGCGTGGAACATCTGAATAAGACTTATGCCGACTCTGGGCAGTCAACAATTGCTCCTAGATTAAATTTACTTTTTTTACCGCTTGCTGCACCAAGTCAAGCCCTAATCAATTTGTCTCACCTACTTCAAACTAGCTGATAGGAGACCTACACTTTCGCCCATACAAGGCTTCATATAGCGCCATCTTAATTCTGGAATGATAACTGTTATTATAAGCAAAAAAAAATTTAGTCAAAGAGTAAATTTTCATTTCAACCAAAATTGTTCTGTACAAAGCAACTAACTCTATTTGGACTCAGAGCATATCCTTTTGCTATACATTTTAACTATAGTGATTACATTCAGCCATCTAAAAATAAAGACAAATACTCAAATAGGATAACACTTTAGTTGCTCTAGATGCCTTCTCCATTTGTTGTGTCTCTGGCCTGCAATGTGTAACTGGATAGTGATGTCTTTGAGTCTCTACACACTGCTAGTGATCTTGTTAGAAAACCTTCTACCATTCCTTTCAACCTAGATATGGTACGCTGCTGCTGCAAAATAGAACCCAGAATGCTAGCTCTAGGCTTGTTATAGCCCATTCTTTGTAGGAGACAATATACTTCATGATCCTAACTTCCTACAGCTCTTTGATGCCCCAACTACTTCAACAGAGAAGACCACACATGTTTTTCATATTGACAGGTAAAGAAAAGATGATCCTTTAGTTGAGTATCACATAATACACAATATTTTAGCACTCTGATGCCCCATTTTGAGTGCCTATTAATAGTGGATAGTCTCCTTTGCATGTCATCCACAAAATAAATTGATTCCTGGATAAGAGCTCTTTTTCCAGTGCCAGTTTGCTCCAATTAGCTCTTGAAAACTCAGGTAACATAGACAAATAATTGTTCTTGATATTATAGGACCCCTGGCTTGTTATTTAGTGTAGAGCCTACTGGAGTGATGTATTTGCCGGTAGCCATTTTCTTGAATCTATCACTTTCCTCAATATCCAATAGACTTGCTTTGGTGAAGCCATGTAAGACAAATTATGAGCTTTTATGTAGTATGTATGAACCCACACTATCTATAACTTGTATTTTTCTACTCTACAGACCAGAGAAGTTTACAAATAGCTGCTCAATTCCAAGTTAGGATATCAATCACATTTAGTCCACCAGATGTTTTTGGTCTGCAAAGCTTCTCCCAAGCTACCAAGGCCTTCCTAGAATAGTTCTTGCTACCAGTCCAAACAAATGTCATGCGCACAGTTGTTACCATAGAGGTAATCTTCTTTGGTAACACAAAGATTTGTGCGCAGTATGTCTGCATTTCAAACAATTCACTCTTCACTAATTGCAACCTACCACTGTAAGATAAGAACTTAGAAGACCAGCATTTGATTCTTGAGATCATTTTTTCCACTAGAGGTAAACATTGATGGATAGACAACTTCCTAGTTAACTATGGAACCCCTAAGTACTTGAAGGGAAAGTCACACAAGGATAAACTCAATTCAGTTAACATTTGGTCTCTGGATTCACCAATTACCCCCAACAATGTATAGTGATCTTTTCTCCATATTAGCATGCAACCCAGACAGCTCAGAAAAATGTTTAGAAGTATTGAATAGAAGGTGTATTGACTCTGCATCAGTTGTACAACACATCAACAGATCATTAGCAAAACAAATATGAATAATGTTAAGTTTAGCACATTTTGGATAGTAATGAAACAGTTTATTATGTCTCAATTATTGCAGAGTCCTATGGAGATACTCCATAGCTAACACAAATAGGTAATGGGACATTGGATCCCCTTGCCTCAACCCCTTGTTTGGCTTGAAGACATGAGTTAAACCACCGTTAATCAATAAGGAGTATTGGACAGTGGAGACACTCTCCATAATCAGGTCAACCAGCCTGGAAGGAAAGCCAAATTCTAATAGAACCATCTTTAAAAATGGCCACTCTACAGATTCATAGGCCTTCCTTATGTAAACCTTAATGGTGCACCTAGGAGACACCCCTTCTGAGAATATCCTTTGACCAATTCATGAACAATAATGACATTATCCAAAATATTCCTACCCTTTATAAAAGCTGAATTTGATGGACTAATAATGGAATCAATAACAGTTTTTAACCTCTGTTTCAACACCTTTTCCTGCACCATGTCCCATTTCTCAAGTGATTGGAGGAGTACTTTTTCCTCATCTATCAATATCTGGTTGAATAAGTCAGTGGGCATTTCCTCTTGCACTTCCTTCAACCTCTGTCTAGTCTATTTGATTTACAGAGAAAAATTACTTCTGTAGTTGTCCTGATTGATAAGCCACCATGTGCAACTTCTTCTAACAACTATACATTGCATACCCTTTTATCCTCAGATTCCAGACTCGCTTTACCATTTCCTTGATGTTGTCCTGCTACATCACAACATTCAACAATCTAAAAGCCTTCTATTTTGCACATATTGATTAGTTGAGATTAAAAGTATGGGTGAATGGTCAGAGCATCCAGGTTCAAGGAAATCAGCCTCCATATAGTTGTACTGCAAAAACCAGTCAATATGAGAATAAATTCTTGCACTACTATCTCTTTTGTTGCACTAAGTGAAGTGCTAACCCCTTCTCTCAGGATCTATCCTACCCTAATATCATCCATACATTTCTAAAAATAAACTGTCTCCTGAGGTAGCACAAGATCTCCATGTATTTTATCCTCATGTGAAAGAATAACATTAAAATCTCCAAGTATAATCCATGGCTCAGCAACAATATTTGTCAATGTTCTCAACTGCTTCCACAGACTATTTCTCTTAGAAACGATATTAAAACCATAGACAAAAGACGTTTTACAAGTAAAAGGTAAATGTTTATCCTTCACTGCACAGTGCATCAATTGTAACCCCAATGCAACGATTTCGAACTTCCGACAAGAATGAGGTAAACCTGTAATGAAATCCATATTGACTACCTTCTATTTCCACGTCGGAATCTCTATGCTCTGAAGCAAACCTCCAGGCTTTTGATGCTCAATCTTGACTTGCTGACAATTTGGACAATGGGCTACAAACTCTGTAATATTTCTTTTCATATCGTTCCACTAGTAAATCTATTGAAAATCATGGTACATCTCTGTACAACCAGGATAAATAGAATACTTGGACTGGTGAATCTCTGCCATAATCCGCTTTTGGAGTCCTCCAATATCAGGTACACACAATCTAAGAACCCCGTCATCTGACGACTCAAACGTTTGCTTCTTCTGGAAAGGAATCCCCTCTCTAATTCTGATCAACTCTGGATCGTCAAACTACTTTGCTTTTACTTCTTCCACCAAAGATGATTCTGCAGAATTTCAAACTACAGCACCTCCGCCATCTGTATCAAGCAGTCGTACACTCAAACTGGTTAATAGATACAAATCTTTGGTAATCTCCAATTTATCAACCTCTACATGACTCAAACTACCCATAAATTTACAGCTCAAAGCATTAGCTATAATATTTAGTTTTGTTGAGATGGTACAGGATATCAACATCGTAGTTTTTTAGCAACTCGAGCCACCTACTTTGCCTCAGGTTCAACTCTTTTTGCCTAAATGTACACTATAAGCTATTATGATCAGTGAACACATCAACATGAACTCCATGTAGATAATGACATCATATTTTCAAAGAAAATATAAAAACTGCCAACTCAAGATCATGAGTCGAGTAATTCTGCTTATGCTTTGTCAACTATCTCAAAGTATATACAATAACCATGTCGTGCTGCATCAGAACACAGCCTAGGCCAACTCTATAGATATCACATTGAACAATATAGCCCTCTGAATCTTCTGGAAGTGTCAGGACATGTGTTGATGTTAACCTGTCTTTCAATTCTAGGAAACTCATTTCACAAGCATCTCACCATCGAAACTCAGATGCCTTGTGAGTTAGCTTCGTCAATGGGGTTGCAATATAAGAGAAATTCTCTACAAACCTCTGATAGTAGCCTGCCAAGCCGAAAAACTATTGTACATCAGTAGGGGTCGTAGGCCTCAGCCAATTCTTCACGGCCTCAATCTTCTGGCTATCAACTTTAATGCCCTCATCATAAACTATATGACCAAGGAAGGCTACAAAATTCAACCGAACTCACACTTATAGAATTTAGCATATAACTCACGGCTTTAGAGTGTCTTTAATACTGCTCACAAATGGTCTGCATATTCTGCCTCTAATCGAGAATACACCAGAATGTCATCTATAAACATAATCGCGAAGATATCTAAAACAGCTTGAACATTCGATTCATCAAGTCTATAAAAGTCGTTGGTGCATTAGTAATACCGAAGGACATAACAAGAAACTCAAAATGACCATATTTAGTCTTGAAAGTGGTATTCGAAATGTCTTTCTCCTTAACCCTCAATTGATGGTATCCAGACCTAAGATCAATCTTCGAGAAATATTTAGCGCCCTGTAACTGATAAAAAAAGTCATTGATCCTGGGAAGTGGATAATTATTCTTGATAGTAACCTTATTCAACTGGCAATAATCAATACATATTCTGAACGAGCCATCTTTCTTACGAACAAACAACACTAGCACACCCCATTGAGAAGTATTGGGCCTAATGAAGCCCTTCTCCAGCAAATCCTTCAACTGCACCTTCAATTCTTTCAGCTCGGCAGATGTCATTCTATAAAGGGGAATAGATATATGTTGGGTGTCCGAAAGCACATCGATAGCAAAATCAATCTCCCTTTTTGGAGGAATACCCAGAAGCTTATCAGGGAATTCATTAACAACAAGAACAGACTGAAGAGTTGGAGGTTTTGTCCTCACATCTCATACCCGCACCAAATTATAGATATACCCTTTTAAGATAGGAAATAAATCTCCCTTTAGGTGTTGCTGCATTACCCTTCCATTCTATAACAGGCTCGCCTGGAAAATTAAAACAAACATTCTTCGTCCAATAATCTACATTAGCATAACAAGAGACTAACCAGTCCATGCCTATACTAATACAAAAATCGACCATCTCCAATTCATTCAAGTCAGCTAGAGTATGACGATTACAGATCACCACCTCATAGCCCGATATACTTTTCTAACAATAACTAAATCGCCAACTGGCGTAGACACCGTAAACGGCTTACTCAATAACTCCGATTCTCTACCAAACTTCTCAGCAATAAAAGAAGTAATATACGACAAATTGGAGCTTGGTTATATCAATGCATACACATCAATAGAAAAGATGGATAATATACATGTAATAACATCATGAGATGACTCTAGGTCCTGTTGAGATATCGTTGTCATTTACGTCGGTTATCATGACCTGATATTTCTCTCTTCTCAAAGAGCGCTTAATAACGGTTGAGGTTGACTAATATAGAGAGACCATGTTATTAAAGTTGTATCATAATCTGTTAATTATTAATTGCAAGAGAGAGGAATACATAACTGAAGTGTAATGATTAACCATTTGCAATCATGATCCTTTAAGCCAAATGTTGTGACAGATATTAGACATTAAGCGATTATAACCCTATTTAGAGTATATGATATACAAATTAATGTATAAGACTGAGTAAAATATTGTTCAATTCAAGATCTTTAATTAATCCAACCTACAACTTTTAGTCAGCCATTTTAAGAGTCCTGGTATGCTTGAACCCAACTGTGACCTCATTATCAATGCACTTTTGCATTGTACTCATGCATCTCCAGATTCTTCAAGGTGACTTTAATTAGAGATTATCCACACAATTTTAGATCAGTCCTTTTTGTAGTAGTTCCTAATTGATTTTAACCATTTTGAAATAAGTGTGTCTCCACTTGCTTTAGCTAAACAGGTACATAAACATATTCCTTCAATACTTAACTGATTACCTCAAAGCAACACAAGGTCTTTTCCTGTTACCCATATTTCCCTATCTAGGGTTGATCCTTGACGCACATACAATTAGTCTTCACCTTCAGATTCCTTGAAGGTTGTCTCTTTCTATTTCTATGTCCTTTAGTATGTCTCGTTTTTCTCTTGAAGTGTTGTTGTTCATCAGTAATTTCACTTCATGTTGCTTCTCTCAATGTTTTTGACCTACCTTGCCTCCACTAAATTATCATCGTGCTTATTTACTAGTTCCCCCTGTGTGAGTGCCAACTCATGCATAAAGTTCTTGTCTGGATCCATATTTTTTTTCCTTTCTCTAAACTTTCACTTTTTCTTTGAAGTGCTGAGAAATTATATTTAAATCATCTCTAGCATCCTTGAGCAAGCCTGGTAGTTTCTGTCATGTTTGTGTTTGCTCTTCTTTAGCTGCAGCTTCGAGCTAGTCAGGGGTAAGTTTGAACCTAGATTAACTTGGGTCCCTTTCCATGGATAAAAGGGGTGAATCAAGTTCTTCTTTGTCCAGGCTGGAGTATGTAGAGAAGTTGTTTCTCTACCTGTTCCATCCCATTTTACAATTTTGGTGTTTTGATTCACAGGTTTAATATTCCTCCTATAACCATTGAAGTGAACTCCATCATTCCTTGATCTTCCTGAATGCATGTGCGCCTCTATGTGCCATTTACCTGTTTTATATCTTTTTGTAGGTCTGAGGGTTCTTTGTTCATTCTTCTCATCTGAGGGAAGGGGTGAGTTACATGCTTCTTTTTCCACTTAGGGTGAACATGGGAAGACTTGTACCCGTTAGTTTCAACAGGTTTGGTACTTTTATGTAAGGTTGGCCAGTGGGCTGGGTCGGCCCGGTCCCGACCCGATCCCGCCTCGACACCACCCCGGTCCCGCCCTGAACCCTCCCCGAACCCGACTATTTAAAAAAAAACATTCGCGGTATCGGGACTCAAACCGGGATGGGACATGGTCTCGACCCGACCCGGCCAGGCCCAAGCCCGTCAGTCCCGACCCGATCCTGATCCCGCCCCGATCCCGCCCGAAACCCCTCTTTTGCAAAAACAACTGTGCACCAACGGCCATTTTACATTTTAGCCATTGTGCAACTGCCATTTTTGGCCTCCGCCCCTCCCCCTACCCCCTTAATATTTATTTTTAACTCAGAAGTTATTATATTATACTTTAACCCAATTTCTCAACTATAAATACCTCATTTTCTTTTCATCTTTCTCACAAATCTTCCTACAATCTCTCTAATATCTCAATACTCAATCTATCTCTCTACAAGTCTACATTGTATACTAAATATTTAATTTTATTTATTCATTTGGGAGTGAAGTTGGCAACTAGCTTGAGGATCTTCCATCGAGCAAAGTTTCAATTTTCAACCTCTCGATTACATGTCGACGTTACGTCGGCGTTTGGTACATTCGTTCCTTCATTAAATTATTATTGTCTGTTTATTTTATTTAGCGCACTTAATTTCATTTACATTAATTATTCATTAGTATAATTATAAATTTATAATGGAAGGATTTAAACGTATGCTTACAGGTAGGGGTCAGGCTTCTTCTAGTATGGGAAACAAGGGCAAGGGTACTTCTTTTAGTCATCCTATTTCTAGATAAAATCCTATTCCTACACAGGATGGTTTTGTTGATACTGAACATTTTCCTACAATACCATTAGATTTAGACGAGGAGCTATTTTCTGGAACTCAAAAAGACTTTAATTTAGACGATGATTTAGATGATACACCCACTAATGTAGATGACAACACACCCACTAGTGCATCTTTAAATGAAATGTCTCCTATTCCCCCTAGTATGAGACGAGGTCCAGCAAAACGACCATTAAAATCAGATGCATGGACATTTTTTTATAGGGACGTAGAGAATCAAGTAGCTAGATGTAAAATTTGTAAAGTTGTTTTAAAATTTAAAACTGGAAAAGGTCACGGTGGGACGAGGGGTTTAATGAGACACGTATCAATGGCTCATCCAGCTAGGTATGCTCATTACGAGGCTTCAAAATTGGGTGCGCAAACGTCCGCTCCATCGAGACAAGGTTCATATACTGATACTATTCCGGACCAAGTACAGGGTCAAATTAATCCTATGACGGGGGAATTGTAGGCCCTAAATACAATAAACATAGAGATAGGGAAGCAATAGTCAAATTAGTTGTTGTGGAGGGTTTGCCTTTTTCATTTCCTTCATCTCTCGGTTTTATTCATTACATTAGAGATTATAATCCTGCTTTTAATAGTTTTCCTAGATCAACTGTTAAGAGAGATGTATTTAAATTTGCACATGAATATCAACAGTATTTACTTTTTTCATTATATCATTTTAATGGCAAATTGGCTATCACTTCTGATATAGGCCGTAGTACTAACGGCCATGATTATTTAACGGTAACTTGTCATTGGATAGATTATAAATGGTCTATGCAAAAACATATCTTAGCGTATAGATATATAGATGATAGGCACTGGTACTTTTATTGCAGAAAATATTTATCAAGTGTGCGATTATTACGGAATAACTAATAAAATTATGACTATTACATTAGATAACGCTTCTTCTAACAATTACGCTATTACAATTTTAAAAAATAGTTTAACTCCATCTTTTTCCGATTATTTTCATATAAAATGTGTGTGCCATAAATATAACTTAATTGTACAGAATGGTCTATCACTTTTTGAAGACATTCTTAGTAAAATACAATTTTCTATAAACTTTATTTTTAAAAATAATATAATACAACGAAGAAAAGAATATAAAAAAACTTGTCACGATTGCCAACTACCTAATAGAAAAATTCCAGAAGAAGTACCCACTAGGTGAAATTCTTTATACGAGCAACTACTTGTTGCTTATGACTATAGAAAACCTATAACTTTATTTTTTAACTCTCATAATCAAAATCCAACTGATATGGTTGTAGATAGCGATTGGGGAAAAATTTCTGAACTTATTGTATTTTTAGAGAAAGTTTTTCAAGCAATAAAAGAATTTTCCGGTATATATTATCCTACTATTTCAACTATGTTGTTTTATATAGCTCTAATATTTTTATTACTTAGTTAATATATGGAAAAACCAGCTTATATGGCAGCTATTAAAAAATGTTTATCAAAATAAAAAATATTTTATTCCTATTCCCACTATTTATATTATTGGTGTTGTATTAAATCCGACTATTAAAATAGACGATACTAAATCACTTATTGAAACTATTTACGATTGTACAGAAGTACTACCACCTCCAAGTCCCAAAAATCCAAATCACCCACCACTGAACAAATTAAAGAAGTGTTGTCTAGCGTAGAAGACGAATGTAAAAAAGTATATAGGTTTTACCAACAAGAAAGTGCTAGTAACCTACCGGCTTCCATACCATCTCTCTTCTTCTTGAACACATCCTCACAAAAGACATGTTGTTTCTACGGCTAGTATTGAAATCCTCAGAAATAAAATGTGCGGTCGTACCGCTACTAACCAAATTAGTGAGTTTGATATTTTTGTTTTGCAGGGTTCTGTACCGTACCAAACAGTTCTCAATGAAGAAGGACGTGAAGACTTCCTTGAAATACTGGGGGGGGAATGAGAAGACCTTTCGACACTTTCAATGATGGCCCGAGATGTTTTGAACATTCAAGCGTCATCAACGGCGTCTGAAAGTGTTTTTTCTGCCGGCAGATATCAAATAGGAGAGCACATACACTCATTAGCCGGAGACAGCTTGGAGATTATAGTATTATTCAGAGATTGGATACGAGCGGAGCAAAGAAGGTGCGGTCAACCGGAGATTAACGAAGAAGAAGATGAAAACTACAACGAAATCTTATTCGAAGGTGGTGGAAGCGACGTGGAGCAATTTGACCAACAAATACCAATTCCAACCGAAGAACTACAGGAAATTATCAAGAAACTAGAACAGGTTTTTTTTTCCGAATATAATTTTTTTAATTGCGATTTTACTATGTAATTTGCAACTTTTGAACAACACCACAAAGTTGCAATTTTGACAATTGTATTTGTATTACAAAAAAATATATGTTTATTAAATAATATAAGAGGCACAAAAATAGCCTTGGGATGTTTTTATTACACTATCTTGTCTTGTTTGATTTTTGAGTTTTTTTATATATATGTTATTTTTTAAATTAAGTGCAAAAAAAAAAGTCTGGGATCCCGATCTCGACCCGACCCGACCCGACCCGATTCCGATGGGATCGGGACTTCGGCAAATCCTGTCTATTCCGATCACGCCCCGACCCGATCCCGCCAAACCCGGCCCGCCGATCCCAAGCCCGACCCACTGGCCACCCTTACTTTTGTGTATGAACTCCAGGTTTATTTTTATATACCTTTAATTCACAGAGCATTTGCCACCTAAGTGGCCAGTTCTACCATACATGGTGCACAATTCTTCATCTGCACACTCCTTTAGCGCAGTTTCATTTTCATAACCTAGACCAGTTCTGACATTATGAGTTTTTCAGGTGAGACTGGTGAGCGTGTAAGATGATTGAGTCCAGTGACTGATCATTTCATAATCTTTCCTCATTTTTCTAGATCTGAGTGCAATTTTCTGGAATTCTCATTTTCAGAGAACAATTCCTTCCTAATTCTCTTCAGTTCGAACTCAGCTTCTAATTGCTCCTTATTCATTTTAGCCTTTCCATGTTTCACCTATTTTGCCTCAGAAATTCTGATTTGAGTGACTCAATAGAAGAACCAAGTTTCATAACTTGTTCTTTTAGAGAACAAACTTCTTCAGCTTTGATCTTCCAGATTCTAACTATATGGATCCAAATTTCAGGCTTGTGTAAGAGTCAAGTAACTGAAACTATTTTGAACTCATTTCTTGATATTCATCAATGAGGGTGATGATTGAGGAAGTGAGTCTTTTCTTGGAAAATATACTCAGCTTGGATTTTAATTCACGAATGTTTACCTGTGAATCCTCATCTATATCTGAGTCAGTTCCATCAATTGCCATAAAAGTCATGTGATCAGCTACATCCTCAGATTTTTCTTCAAAGCGTAAATTCTACGCCGCTCTCATTGCCTTCTTCCATCCTAATCCCCATGATGCGCAAGTCTTGATTCCCTGATATGAATCTTCACATTTGATACACCCTTCAACCAGGTCTTTATGCATGGACCTGTCTTCATGGTTGCACTCATTTGTTTCATGTTCCTCTGTATGATATTCATCGTCTGTTCGTGATTCGTCTAATTCCAATGGTTCTGGTCAGTCATCTCTAGTTCATGAGTTTTTAGATGCTTAAATAGGTCCTCAATTAGCATCGTGCTCACCTCATACTCTTCTTTAATAGCTGTTATTTTAGTATTCCTAGGAGGACAGAAGACTTCTCGAGATTTTCTTGATTAGTTCTTCTGTGGAGAATAATTTTTCAAAGGACTTAAGATCACTAATAATGCTTACAAGTCAAGTGAACATGTCACTGACTGATTCCTTGTCTCTCATAGTAAATAGCTCATACTCCTTCAAGCGTTTATCAAGTTTGAGTCGCTCTTCGTGAGATATGGCTCCATATGTTTGTGTTAGCATATCCCATATTTCATTGGCACGGGAACACCCTGCGATTTTCTCATATTCTTCTACTTCGAGACTACAGTATAGAATGTGGACTACCCTAGCATTCAGTTTGAACAGCTTGAAATCTTCACTTGACAATTCCTCTTCAATTTTAGGTCTTGTTGAACCGTCAGATCTAACTGTCATGGGAATAACTGCTCATGTTGTCGTGATCAACCAGAGATCATAGTCCACATCCATTAAGAAGATCTCCATCTATTTCTTCAATGGAGCAAAGTGCTCTATATTTAATCAAAGTGGCTTGTGAATTGATCTTCCTTCATTAAATCCTTTAGGTGGTGCAATGTCATCAGGATCTACTCTTAATGTGTTAAACTTGTTGAAGAGAACCTGCTAAGATACCAATTATTATTTCTCCACACCTAGTTGTTTAACCTATACGACACTTATTTTCGCCTATAGAATAAAACACGTTACTCTATTTGTTCTAAGAGTCGTGATTGCGGAATAGTAAAGAACAGTAAAGCAAAGGACGCAACACTTTTAATTGGAAACCACCTGGCTCACAATGGCAGTAAAAACCACAACCTACACCTCTGTAGGATTTATTCCCAACTCCATTACAACGTGAACCTCTGTAACTTCAAGTTACAAATTTTGTAACCTAGGAACTACACTTAATTCCTATCTCACTAATCTATCCAGACTAGTTAGCAACCTTCAAATTAAACTCTAACTTAAAGTTGAATTTGACTAACTGTATAACTATACAATATTCTTATATGAAATTCAATAAAGGTACAACTCGATAAATAAACCTAATACACAAATTTAGACTTAAGAACTGTAAATATAAACTCGGTAACACAGTTTCTTCAATCTGTTTCGATGTATTAGGGTGACACTTCTTGAATCAGAACTCTCAATATAGCATTGATAGTTTTCGCTCACTATTTTGATTTCTCTCTAATCGTGCTCAACGTTCTTCATGGTAAGACTTGATATTTATAGCAATTTTCTTCAATAATAGCGGCTAACTTAAACCCTGGTTGATACGACCCATCAAGGTAGAAAGAGGTTTGAGGTTGATTGTGATTGTTACACCTTCTCATATATTTAGTTTCCTTGTAAGACTCTGAAATATCTTGATAAGTATAGTGTGAAATCCTAATAAGTATAGCACTGAATTCTGCCACCTTGCACGCCAAGTCTTTACCATAAAAATAAAACAAATCCTAGTCGCTGCAGGATTTGTTTAGAATATATTCTTAAACCTGGTTCAAGCCCCTGGTACTCCAGCATCTGAATCTTCTGACTGTTCTGAGTGGAACATGTTCATATACTTGTTCCATCGATCTCCTCTCATACATTCTACATCTAGCTTTGACATGCTTCTGAGATGTTCGATGGAACATGTTGACATACCTATTTCACTCATCATGTATTGCTCTATGTCTGTTTCTATTCAACTGATCTTTTCACCTCTTCTCATGATCTCTTCTTCTTTGATCATTCATTGACTACACCTGATCCATTCTTCCTCACCGTCCAATGACTCTTTGAGATAAAATATATTTACATGTTTATTTTGTTCATCATTGAACTGCTATGTAGCTGAGTCATCTCTACCTCATTTGTACTTGTTTGCATCTGTCTCTGTGATGGAACAAGTCCATAAACCTGGTTCATTTACCTTGTCACCAATCTAATTCATCCACTACTAGAAAAAACTCTCTTGTTTTGTATTATTGATCATAATCATGTATACCTCTAATTGAGGCTGGTTCACTTGATTGAGATATCGCATGTCTTTTTAAGATAAACATATATGTATACCTGGTTCATTCTCCTTGTGTGTTATCTAGCTAATAATTTGTTTCATATAGCCAGACACACTGGATATATTCAATTTCTTTGTCAATCATCAAAAACACACACTCAGTTTCTTGCGAATGCCAACAAAGGATATGCTTTATTAAGAACATTTCTGCCCCATGCCATTAAAATAGATCAATTTCTCCAACCAACATAGATTAAGCATCCCATATAGGTAAAGGGGAAAGACTTATCCATGAGCCTAGTCACCTCCTTAATCCTATTGATTCTAGAGGGTGAATCCTTAAGAGATGTGAGGAAGAAAATTATTTTCTCTGTTAATTTTCTATCTAGAGGTAAGGGAAAAATTATCTTCTCTAATAATTTTCTATCTAGGAGATGGTTTGTGTCTGTTGAGAATGTTCAGGACCATTTTGAGAGATTGGTTATTGCCACCAGTGAAGATGACAATGTCATCAGCATGAGCAAGGTGGTTTAGTCCAGGTCCTCTATCATCATCATAAAAGAAACAAAGCTCTGGTTATAGTGAAGGTCGTTAAGGAGCCTGGACATAACCTCATCACTAATAATAAGGAGAGTGAACAAAGTTAACCTTGCTTGAGACCTTCCTAAGAGGTAAAGAATCCCTCTATGGATCCATTAATAACAATAGAGTACCAGCTTTCAGAGATAGTCTCAAAACAAGGTTTAGAACAGAATCAAAAAATCGAAACTTGCTAAGGACCTTCATGAGGAATTTCGAAGAAACTCTCTCATATGCCTTTGCCATATCGAGGTTAATCACCACATTACCTCCAATATTATGTTGGGATATGCCATAAATAACTTCTTGAGTCAGAAAAATATTTTCAGTGATCAAACTTCATTTCACAAATCCATTAGATTTTCATAAATCAATTTAGAAAGCAAAGGGTTGATTCTTGTGGAAATGACTTTAGCAATTATCTTACACAAGAAATTGCTTAGGCTGATATGCCTTAGGTCAGAGAATTTGGAAGGGAAAATGACTCTGGGAATCAAGATCAAATAAGTACGGTAATAGAATTTAGTGAGCTTCTTTCTTTTAGAAGAAAACATGAACAAAGTCAACAATGTCATGTTTGATTATGTTCAAACACTTCTGGTGTAACATGCCACTATATCCATCAGAATCAACAGTCATCTCAAAACAACTTACTTAATTTCATCCTCAAAAGGTAAAGTTATCATCATATCATCACTTTCATTGTAAGCGTAATTAGGAATACTTTCCAGCACATTCATATGAACTTTGTGGTGCTTCAGGTTAAATAGATCCTTGAAATATCTAATGGCAGCCTTGGAGATTTTCTCAGATCCAGTATTCCACTTATGTGTATGGTTTTTAATTCTAATCAACTGAAGTTTTCTTCTTTTGTGTTTAATAAGACTACAAAAGTATCTAGTGTTTCTGTCCCCTCCTTCAAAACATTTGGATTGGGATTTCTACTTGAACAAAGAGTCTTGCATGACCATCCATCTAGTGTACTCATCTTAAGCCTTATTGGAGTCCTCTCTAGCCTGCTCACTATTAGTATTGATTTCCAGTTCTTCTAGCATCTGAACTTTGATTTTCCATTCAATGACTTTTTGGTGAACATATTCAAGTACCTCTCTGGACCAAGTGCTCAGCCTTCTGGTGAGGGTTTTGAATTTTTGTTTTAATCTCCACAAACTATTACCATGTCAAAGTGGAGTTCTATACTTCTTGCATAATATCATAGAAACTAGTCCGGTCCACCCAAAAATTTGAAAATCTAAAATACTTGATGTTATTACTTTTATCCACTTGACATTTCCTTTATAAAATTTTAATATTTATTTTATGGTATGATTACCGGGTGACTTGTGGAAATTTGAGTCAGTTGAGTGACTTTTGACAGGCTCATGGAATTTGTGTGCTTCATACTGGATTGGATTACTTATGCAACACAGTAGCTGCATATATACAATACCAGGGGGGTTGTATGGTTTCACTTAATACATTTTTGCACTGGGTATTATTGAGCTACAGTTCACAACTCAACCACAGTAGTTGTATAGGGTATTTTGAATACTCAGATCGAGTTAAGTGTAGATTTTCCTCATCGGCTAATGATCAGTTCAAGCGGGTTATATTGATGCCTGACGACTTGTTGAGAATGTATAACTTTGACTGAGATAGTCATTGGAATGATAGATTAGTTCAGCAGAGTTCACACATAATAATAGTGTGTATAAAATATGTTATTTTGTGATTTATATGAATACCAGTATTGTCCACTTATTTAGTATCTTGAACCCAAGAAAACAAAGCTAACAATCTGGAATAAGCACAATTGCAGTTGAATTTATGTGCTTATAAGCTAAGGAAAAAGGAAGTTACTTCACTTCAATTTTTTGCTAAAAGTATTTTTTGTATAGAGGTGGCATAATATCACTAGCGGAAAGGTGTATAATGAGTTTATACAATTGTTCGATGGTTTTGGGATGATTCTTCGCTTGTTCGAAGATGGACGTATATTTAAGTGGGGGAGAATGTAATGACTCTATCAGTCATTTTGAGTTCTAGGACCTCATTTCCATATTTTAGACTTCTAGTAGGTCTTTTTGATGATTTATTACTTGCAGGTATGAACGACATGGGTCCCGAGAGGGTCGGAAGTATTTTAAAATTATTGAACTTAAATTAAAAGTCTAAATTAAGAGAGTTAACCAAAGTCATCATTTTGAGTAAACAAGTTAATATTCATGATTTGAAGGTTTCATAGGTTCTTATGATGATTGGACTTGAGTATATGTTTGGATTAGAACTCGAGGGGCTAGGATGTGATTCGACACCATTGGAACTCATTTTGTAGTTGTAGATTTTCTTGTATGTGTCTTGTTTTGCTTAAAGGTGGTGGTATTTGGATTTTATTTACTATGTTAGTTCCATCTTTTCATTTGTGAATTGTAGAAACTAGTCTTATCGAATTCCTAATTGTATTGAAAAGTTCAGACACTTTCAAGGACGAATGCCTTTCTAAGTAGTGGATAATGTGATTACCTAATTGTTTTTAGTTTTAGAAGCCCAAATCATATTTTGAGACTTCTTTTAGCTTAGGATAGATATTTAGGACTTGTCTGCAAAATTTGATTAGATTTTGAGGTGGTTCGGATGGTGTTGGACACATTTCGCAAAAATAATATTTTAAAAAAAGAAAGAAATAAATTCCTCATTTTGTGCATTATGTGGTCTAAATGGTAATTTGACCTCATGGTTAGGTCTTTATATTTATGACTCGTAGAAGCTAGTTTCGTCCAATTCCAAGTCCGTTTGATATGCTTCGGACAATTAAAAGTAAATATCTGTGCAGATTTTTTTGGTGCAACAACCACAAAAATATCAGTTTTATTCTAGTTGTGTTATAAAAGATTATCCGGTGCATACTCTTCATTACTTTTGGAGTTTTGAGAGCATAACTTGTGAGAAAAGGGTGAAAATATTAGGGATCGAGGAAAACATTGAGGTAACATTTTCACACCTTCTTTTATCATTATAATATATTTCGATTATGAGTTAACGCTAAAATCATGGGATTTTGGTGGATGGGCTAAATTTGGAGAAAATGTTTAATTGACCATCGATTTTCAATCAAAATTAGATTTTTTATTATAGCTTTAGAATTGTTGAGTCGTGAGCTTTGTGTGAATGTAAATTTATTAAATTCCGAGCCCGTTGACCGAATGGTGATTTTATCTGGTATTGGGAGAATGATTCAAACTTTTGTATATGTATTATTTCTCTTCGAAATTCGACTTTGAGTATATATTTGGACTCCTCTAGGTACAACTATCTGTTGAAGTGTATTTGGGCATATCCGGGATGGGTTGATCAGAACTTGACCTGAGCAGTGAAAGTTTTACTTTGATGGGGATCTCAAAATTTCTAAAATTGATATTTTAAGGATTTCTATCGTTATGAGCATGATTTTGAATAGATGGAATCCATTAGAGATCGTTTGAAGTAGTTTGAGCATTTCAAGTGATCTATAAGTTGACGTTTTCGAGGCAAGTGAGGCTTTAACTCTTAGTTTGCTTATTTTTTTCAAAAAATATATTATATGTTATGCTTATGTGTATTTAACCTTCTACTTCATGTGAATGGACAAGCATGAACTAGATTGATTATTTATGAAGTATCTAGTTAGATCAAAAGGGTTACTTATTGTGTTTTTACACTGAATGATACTTCCTATCGATATTAGCATGATGTGATACTTGTTTAGCTCTTAGATTTTATTATCATTTCATTGAGCACACTACGATGATGTCGGGTATGAGGATGGTAATGCAATGTTAGTCAGTCTAAGTAAGACGAGATGGTCACTGTGCTGCTGAGACATGTAAGTCAATCACCTTTGCTCCATAGATGGATAAGAGATGAGGTTGATGCCCCGCTGAATGTATAAGTTATGCATTTACGCCTCATCGTAGTTGTTTATTACTTGTTTAGTTGCTTAGAATTCATTATCACTTAGTGAGCATGCTACATGATGACGGGTATTTGGCAAGTCATGAAGTAACAAAGAGACAGAAAGGTAAGTTGGGATGGTCGTTGCACTGTTAAGATAGGTAAGTCAGTCTCCCGCGCATCGAAATAGGTAAGACATGAGGTTGATGTCCCATTTGGGATAGATAAGAATTGTGCATATGCCTGATAACAGTTATTATGTTGTGTTGACACTTGTTACTTGTATTAGTAGCTTTAGTTCAACTGATTTACTTGTATATAATTATTATGCATGTATAATTGTAATGCCTTATTTAATGCTTTTATGCATTATCAACAATTTCTAAAGACTTGCCTAGCGATAGGATGAGAAAGCGAATCGATGATCTTACAAGGTTATATTCACACTTATTGTTGTTTCAGGTGTATAGAGGGGGAACAGGGGTATCAGGTAGCCGACGAATGACTCCAGCATTTCCTCAGCCAAACTAGTTGATGTGAGCCTCCATTAAATCATGGTAGCCATTTCCTCTTAGTGGACTTAGTACTTTTTATTTTATCAAGGTACGTCTCATATCTCAAATATTAGTAGCTCAATGACTTGTATGCTTTGGGGTTGTATGGAAGACTTATATATTTCTTTAGCTTCCGCAATTGTATCTATATCGATATAGTTTGAGACTATATTCTCTTTTAGTTCTTACTTTACACATGGATTAGCTTAGACGGTTCGCCTTATGAGTAGTAGCTTGTCAGGTGTCATATCGCGGCCTAGGTATCAGATTTAGGTCGTGATATGATCTTTGATATTGACTTCTACTCAAACTTCAAAGTCATTTTCATCATTTTTCGTGTTGAATCTTCACCTTTTCATGAAATCATCTCCTACATAGTAAAACACAAATATTAAGAATAAAGTGAACGAAATGAACTTAAACACAAGAAAAAATAACAAAGTATGAGACATAATGTAGCTAAAAACATGTATTTCTGCCCGTTGATCAGACATCCCACAAGAGTCCATACAACTAACGAAATGAAGCTCCTATGAGATTTGTGATGTCTGCTACTAAATTTTTCGTTGGATCTGTAATAGTGTTGAAGGCTCCTCCTATGCACCATGGTCCCATTATAGATTGACTATCTATCTCAAGGTTACTCCAAAACTCACTTCTCTCTCTGTAAGGGTGCACTTGGCATAAACTGCTGACACAATAAGCTTGCTATCATTGTTATTCAGGGATATCTGTGTTATATATCCCACATTGGATATGAGTATTTTCATCATAATTGACTCACTTGTCCTACATTGTCATTTGTCCCACATAGCCAATTGTCCCACATTGATTTTTTTTTTTATGTAAAGAGTCATTTGTCCCACATTGGTGTTTGAGAAGAAGTTTGAACTTCCTTGTAGCTATAAAAGGAGTTAATGGGTTTGACATGTTGGTCAAGCTCTTGGGCTTCCATTCATTATGGAGGAAAACCAAAAGTAGCTTCAATAGTTCAAAACTTTCTCTTATATATATATATATATAATATATATATATATAAGAAATAAATAAATAAATATTTTATAAATATTTAAAGGGGGTAGGGGACGAAACGTAAAAACGTTTCGGCATTTCTGTTTCATCAATGAAAATATCCCTTCGTGAAATGTTGCAACGTTTCGAGGAAACCATTGAGTATCCATAAATACTCAGTGATTTGCAGAAACGATGAAAGATAATACACACAATATACATTACAGAAAACATAATACAATTTCTGCTTCTGAAATTTCCCCTTCTCTGAGATTTATTCTTTCTTTAAACTCTATATTTTATTCGTGCGATTTCTGCTTCTGAAATTCGTTAGAGTGTAACTTTCGAATTTATGAGAATATAGGTTTTGTATCCTGGAAGGTTAATTCCTCAGTGAACCTTTTACACCTGAGAGGAAGGAACTAATACCATTAAAGATAACATTATTTTTCGGTGTGCCTAACCTATTTTTAATTCCATGACCCTATTATACAATAATTTTAAAGGTATTAAATATTCTGCAATGGAGTCAGTATTAGTTAAGGCGTAATTGAACGATGGAGACAAATTGGAAAGGCTGAACGGACTCAACTACAAGCGTTGAAGTCTAAAGATGGAGTACCTTTTGACAACTGCAAATGTATTCTATGTTCTGTTTCAAGGTTGTCCGACGGAAGTCACTGATCCAGATGCAACCGAGGCACAAAAGACTGAGGCAACAAAGAAGCCGAACAAATGGAAAATGATGATTTCGTTTGCCGCTACACCATTCTGCAGTCGCTGAACAACACATTGTTCAACGTATTTCACATCCACAAAACTGTTGTAGAACTCTGGAATGCTATAAAATGAAGGTATGTAAATGAATATGCCGGTAATAAGTCTTTTTTGGTTAACAAGTATGTTGAATACAAGATGGTGGATTCTTGACCGATCATTGATCAGGTTAACGAGTTAAATGATATAGCAACAGAATTTGTTGATGCTGGTGAACCCATTTCTGAAACTTTTCAAGTTTCAACCATCATTGGTAAACTTTCGCCTTCATGGAAAGATTACCAAAAGAAACTAAAACACAAGAAGATGTCTATCTCTTTGGATGAACTTCTACAGGGCATTCAAATTGAGATCGAAAGCTTTAGAAGAGATGGTTCAGTTTCTTTGAAGAATGATGGTATGAATCATGTTTATGAGAAAAACTTTCATGGAACTTCTAAGAGAAACCAAGGAACGTCCAAGAAGAGGAAATTCTTTAAGAAAAATGGGAATGAGGATAACAGACACAACAAAAAGAAAGGCAGTTGTTATGTTTGTGGCAAACCTGGCCACTATGCTAGGGAATGTCGTCACCGTAAGGGAAAGACAAGAAAAAGGAACAAACCAATGTGGTTGATGACAAAGACTTTATCGCTGTCATGTCTGAAGTATGCCTTGTCAACGATGGCACTACTGATTGGTGGGTGGACTCAGGTGTTACCTGTGATGTTACTCAAAACAAGAGTTTGTTCAAGACATACGAAATGGTGAAAGAGGCCAAGGCCATCTATATGGGAAATGCGTCATCAAGCGAAGTTCTTGGCTTAGGCACTGTTGTTCTTTCCCTCAATTTGAAAAATACTTTAACTCTGAGAAATGTGTATCATATCCCCTCTATGAGGAAGAATCTTGTATCGGTCCACAAATTGGATGAAAATGGTTTCAAAGTAGCCTTTGGTTCCCAAAAAGTGACTATCACTAAGAATGGGAAGTTTGTAGGAAAATGCTACATGAAAGACAAAATGTACTTGTTAAATGTTGACTATAATAAGACTGCATCTTCTGCTTACTTTTCTGATATTTTACTTAATCTTGATGATCATGTTAATTGGCATTATAGACTACGGCATGTTGGTATAAATGCTATGAATCTCATGATTTCAAATGATTTTATTCCAAATTCTTCTAAAACTTTTACCACAAAAATTTGTGAATGTTGCTCTCAATCCAAATTGACTAAATCTTCTTTCAAAAGTGTTATTAGAACAAATGGTTTACTTGAACTTATTCATACGGTTTACTTGAACTTATTCATAGTAAAGAGCATATTACTAAAGGTGATAAAAGATATTTCATAACTTTTATTGATGATTATTTAAAATTCACCTATGTGTATTTGCTTAAAACCAAAGATGGCGCTTTTAATAAGTTTAAAATCTTCAAGGAGAAAGTTGAAAATAAAACCAATTTAAGGATCAAATGTTTGAGATCGGACAGGGGTGGTGAATATCTATCTAATGAGTTTATATCATTTTGTTTACAAAATGGAATTGTCAGAGAATTTTCAGCACCTAATACTCCACCACAAAATGGAGTGGCGAAAGAAAAAATAGATCCTTAATGAAAATGGTTAGTGCCATGCTAATACATTCAAAATTACCAACGAGTTATTGGGGAGAGGCACTATTGAGTTCTTGTTACATTACTAACAGAATTGTAAACAAGAAACATATGAAATAGTGTATTTGAGGCTGCACATGCTATATTTTATGAACACTTGAATATTCGTGATGCTGATAAAATAGAAATTAATAATGATTTATTTGGTGAACTTGATATTAATGAACATGCAACCGAAAATAAAATTGTAAATTAAGGAGAAGTAAGAGACATAGAATTGAAAAGAATTTTGGTCCTGATATGTTGACTTACATGTTAGAAGATGATCCAAAAACTTTTCAAGAAGTTATGTCACAATCAGATTCTGATATGTGAAAAAGAGTCATGGATGATAAAATCAAGTCTATAGTTGAAAACCAAACTCGGACTCTTGTTGATTTACCTCATATGACTAAACCTATTGATTGCAAGTGGGTTCTGAAAAAGAAACTCAAAACTGATGGTACTATTGATAAATACAAGGCTAGATTGGTAGCCAAATGTTATAGTAAAAAAGAAGAGATTGATTATTTTGAGACATTCTCTCCCATTTCTAAATTCACATAAATCAGAACCATGTTTGCTACAGCATCTATGTATGGATTAGAGGTTCATCAAATGGATGTTAAAACTGCGTTCTTAAACGGAGACTTGGATGAGGAAATTTATTTGCATCAACCTGAAGGTTATGTTGTTAAGGGTGAAGAACATAAAGTATGCAAATTTAAAAAGTCTCTGTATGGGCTTAAACAAGCACCACGACAATGGTACAAAAAGTTTAAGCAAGAAATTAAAAGGTTCGGATTTAAGAGTACCAAAGTAGAAAGTTGTGTTTTTACTAAGGTTACTCTTGAGTATAAAGTAGTGGTGACTTTATACGTTGATGACTTGCTTATCTTTGGTTATGACATAAAATGTGTGAATGAGACCAAAGAATTTTTTAAAGCAAGCTTTTGACATAAAGGATTTAGGTCCTGTTGATGTCATATTGGGAGTCAAAGTGCTCAAGAGAGAAGGAAGTTACATTCTAACACAATCTCATTATATTGAGAAAGTGTTAAAGAAGTTTAATTATTTTGACTGCAATGATAGTACAAGTCCTATCAATCCAACAGTAAAATTAGTTCCAAATGAAGGAGAAACTATAAATCAAGAAGAATATGCCAAAATAATCGGTAGTATTATGTATATGGTAAAATCACACAAGACCTGATTTTGGATGTTCTATTGGCATATTGAGTAGATTTACTAGCAATCCGGGAGAAGATCACTGGAAGGAACTAAAACGAGTACTAAGGTACTTGAAGTCAACAAGGAATTATGGTCTGCGTAACAAATGCAATGCATCTACACTTGAGTGTTTTAGTGATGCAAATTGGGCATCAGATGGAAGTGATTCTAAGTCAACTAGTGGATGGTTATTCACTGTTGGAGGTGCCATAGTTTCTTGGGCTTCGAAAAAGCAAAGTTGTGTTGCTTTATCTTCAATGGAATCTGAATACATAACCATGTCAATGGCTGCCAAAGAGCTTATGTGGTTTAGAAGATTCCAAAGAACTATTCCTTTTATAGAACCGAAGAAGGGTCCTATAACTTTGTATTGTGATAATCAAGTTGCGATTTACAATGCAAAGAATGAGAGAAAATCTGATCATAGTAAACATATTTCTATGAGATTTAATCATGTTCGAAGCATGGTTAAGAAGGGGAAGATCACACTTGAATATCTTTCAACAAATCAAATGCTAGCAGATCCGTTAACAAAATCGTTATCCGGAGATAAGATCAAAAAGGTCATGCGAGGTATGGGGCTATTACCGATATAAACAATGTCTTGATTGAAACCAACTCTATTCTAAGGTACAAGTTATATATTTGGCATTTTATTATAAGAGTTAAAAAGGCAATTCAATATTAGACATTGGCGAGATGGAAACTTGGATACATCTCAAGGTGCATAATTTGGAAATAGTGGGGGTGATACTATTTCGAAAGCTCTAAATCTGACCTATGCACTTTTGTTACCACAATAGGTAAAGGTTGGATTCTAAGTCCTTAATAGACTTATAGCTATGTGGAATGCATTGTGGACATTCTTGATGAGTCTACATATACAAGTATAGAAGTGAGAGGCCGCTTCTTAGGGATCATTCGGTAAGATCCTAGAGTACTTGTGAATCCAGGATTCAGCATAAGGCACATATTCAACGATGTTGCCAAGATTGAAAAGAAGCAAGAAATCACGCAACGAGAATATGATACCTTAGTGTTTCATATTCAACCATAAGTTAAAAGCCCAGTCCACTTCATGGCTATTCGTTGTGTAACACACGTTATATATATTTTTTTAATATTTTCATTATGCATGTAAATAAGTTGGAGATTGTTATATATCCCACATTGGATATGAGTATTTCCATCATAATTGAGTCACTTGTCCCACATTGTCATTTGTCCCACATTCGTGTTTGAGAAGAAGTTTGAACTTCCTTGTAGCTATAAAAAGAGTTAATGGATTTGACATGTTGGTCAAGCTTTTGAGCTTTTATTCATTATGGAGGAAAACCAATAGTAGCTTCAATAGTTCAAGTTCTTGGGGTAGAGGACGAAACGTAAAAACGTTTCGGCATTTCTGTTTCATCAACAAAAATATCTCTTCGTGAAATGTTGCAACGTTTCGGGGCAACCATTGAGTATCCATAAATACTCCGTGATTTGCAGAAACAATGAAAGATAATACACACAATATACATTACAGAAAACGAATACAATTTCTGGCTTCGAAATTTCCCCTTCTCTGGAGATTTATTCTTTCTTTAAAGTCTATATTTTATACGTGCGATTTCTGCTTCGAAATTCGTTAGAGTGTAACTTTCGAATTTCTGAGAATATAAGTTTTGTATTCTGGAAGGTTAATTCCTCAATGAACCTTGTACATCTGAGAGGGAGAAACTAATACATTTAAAGATAACATCGTTTTTCGGAATGACTAACCTATTTTTAATTCTATTACCCTATTATACAACAATCTGAATAGTAATGTGTTACTCATCAGAGGTAATGTTACTAGCTTAGATATTGGCAGTCCAAAAACATCAAATTGCTGAAAATTCATTCATAAAATCCTAAAAATCTCTTGTATTCCTCTAATTTATTTTTGTGTACAAAAGGTTCTGAAATGATAACCAACTGAGACTTATTAATGTTAACAAGATTTTTCAGTGTATGAATAGCCGTTTTGGATTTTACTCCCCGAATATTCTAAGAAATTATAATCAAGAGCATTTCGTATCAAAGTAGAGGTGGAGTTTTTTCCCGTCTCTTTTGAATTTTATACTGTATCTGCTCCTCCCTATTTTGACTTGAGATAGTCTTATTTTGTCTATTAAATTCTTGAGTTGAATATCTTCAGTTCCGATTTTCAACAACATCTTCATCTTCCTATGATGTGTGTTGTTGAGGTCAAACCCTATACTTGATATGTTCAAGTGATAAATCTGAACAACCACAGGTGGTTGACGATGAATTTGACCTATTATTAATTCTTGCATAATTAATTCATATATTACCAATCGTGACATAATTTGTCGTTGAACCTAATGACCCTTTAGGGTAGTTTGTAGCTGGATAGAATTATGCATGATGGTAGTAATATATGAATTAGCTATGAGAAAATCTATATATTATTTTATGTCAGATTTAATTATTCATGTATTAGTTATTCCATCTTCTATCCTATTTAAAATAATACGTAGATTCCTTATAACTTATATATGTATTAGTTATGTAAATTTTTAAATTATAAATAAAATATCATATTAAATGTGTTGAATTTTATACATAACAAAAAAATATAATCAAATATAATATTATTTAAACAGTATCTAAAGAGTATAGAAATAACTTATCTTCAAATCAGCTACCAAACGAACCTGCATATACTTTTGAACTCTTTTAAATGGCAACAGGACTGATCTATAATTCAATATATATTAAAGGACTTCATAGCAAATAAAGAATTTATATAAAATCCTAATCTCCTTTCATTCGCCATTTTAGGGTTTCCTTCTTCAGTGCCAACCGGACAGCAGCCTCCCGCCCCCCCCCCCCCAACTCTCCACAAACACACCGCCAGCCACTATGGGTCGTATGCACAGTCGAGGGTTCGTTTATTCTTTCTTCGTCTCTGTAAATTCCATATACATAATACTTGTTAAATGGCACATTGTACTAATATTTTTGTATTTTTTGGCAATATTTTTTGGTGTATAGTAAGGGTATTTCGGCTTCAGCACTACCATACAAGAGGACTCCACCAAGTTGGCTGAAAATATCTGCACCTGATGTAAGTAATTACTTCCATTTCAGCTCACTTGTTTCCGTTTAGATTTTGAACTTTGGACATTTAGCCCCTTTGGCCATGGATAATTCTTACTTTTTTTCTGGAATTGTTTTCCGGAATCATATTTAGAAATTGAACTGTTACATTTTTTTGGGATTCGAAACACTCTAAATACCCGTTTTCACATTTTTCACTCAAAGTCACTCACAATAGTTCAACATTTTTTCAAATTGTATTTATGTCCAAACACATCTCCATTTTCAAATACCATTTTTCCATAGGCGGATCCAGGATTTAAACTTTAGGGTTTCAGATGAACCATTTATTTTTGCTGCTTTGCTTTGCTTGTAATTATGCTCTGTCTTGAGCCAAGGTTCTCTAGGAAACAGCCGCTCTACCTATCAAGGTACTATCAAGGTAGAGTTAAGGTTTGCGTACACTTTATCCTCCTCAGACCCCACGTTGTGTGATTCACTGGGTATGTTGTTGTTGTACTATTTATTGTAATTTTAATAAATTTTACACATAAATTTATGCTTCGTGCCGAAAGTTAGGGGTTCAATTGAACCCCCACCTTTAATGCTACATAGGCTCCTGCATTTTTCGACTTTTTACCAAATACTACTTTTTTTTTAAAAATTCACACTGTTTATGTCCAAATGCTCACTTACTCAATTTTGCTTGACTTTTGTGTGATTGCAAGGAGTGAGAACGTTACTTGGTAGTTTACTTTCATTTGGATGAAAAGGGAATAGAAAAGTTAGAGCTTGTACTGATTTTTATTATGAATTTCATATCATGTACTCTCTCTGCTTCAATTTGTTTGGCTTGATTTGAAGTACGAGTGTCAAATTAACTAATCCTTAGTGTCAATTCGTACCTAGAATATTCACTTTTTTTGAAATAAAATTTACATATTTAGAAACTACATAAGTAGTAGTATAAGTCACAATATTAACAAATCAAAATATTTAGAAAGTATTTGAAAAAATTATGGTCAAAGAAAATATCCTTTGACTGTCTGAATAGAATCTAAGACAAAAAAGTTGAAGCGGAGGGACTAAAACATTTACAATACCTAAAGATGGAAATATTCAAGTGCACATTTTATGGTTATTATGATTTTGTTGTTATACTACTGGACTCTATTGTAACCACTAAGAACATAGTTCGTATTTTTATTGGAGCAGTTGCCAGCTTGTATTGTAATTATGTATAAACCTCTTGCTGATGCTACCGTAGGTTTCCTTTTTAAGTAATACTTAACTCTTGGGTTCATGGTATTTGATTAATGTTTTCTTTCTGTAAAATATGTCAATTGAAGTGCCATAGCCGGTTGCGGTATTGCGTCCCTATTTGAGTAGTTGGAAGAGTGAAGGAAGATGCTAATTTGCTATGGACCTGATTAATTAAGATTTGTGTCCTTGACAACATGCATTTTTCAATGTAACACTAGTTTCCTACTATATAGTGGAACAAATCCATTTTTCCCTCTTTAGTCACTGAAGTTTATTTCCTGTGATTGAAAATATAAAAACAAAGTATAATTGGCCCTCGCATAAATTTGGCATAACAATGCTAGGTAAGCATGTAGTAATGTAATAGAGGCGATGAGAGACTCCTTTTACCTTACCCATTTTAAAGTTATGAGCCATTTTACATTTAAAGAACGTAGCTTATAAAATACAGGTGCATTTTGGCTTCCTGTAGTTTATAAGAAAACACAGAAGTATATTTCCCATCACCAGGGTCAGTTGAGGTTTTCTTTACACACCTTCCATTCCACTTTATGTGACAAAGTTTGAATAGGCATGGAGTTTAATAAATGGGAGAACACTTGCCAAATCACCTTAATATATACCAAGTTCCAATTATACGCAGGGCCTCTTGGTTAGATTTTAATGGGAAAACTGTAAAGAGAAATACAGTCACATTGACATGAGGTGTCCATTTCCCCATAACTTCCTCCCACTCTTATAAACTTTAATTCCTTTTTTCGAATATCAACTTTAATTCCAAAGTACTAAAATGCTCCTTTTTTATCATCATGATTATCGGGTCTTTCCCATATCAGCAAAATGTATTCAATGTTGTTGTAAGCCCTTTAATTGAAGGAAAAAAAATCCTCTTTCAACTCTGTCTCTCTACTTGAAGAATAAGGTTTCAGTATTTTGTCTGCAATTGTGATGGTTGAGACTACCATTCATTTTGTAAGCAATTGCCAATTTATGCTAAATTGGATGGTTTTTTTTATCACTATACGCTTTGAATCATGTGAATATTTGTGGTTCATTATCTAGTGACTTTGGTCGAATAATTACATTTACTTTTCTACCTAATAAATTAATAACATATTGTGTACTTTTAAATTTAGTGGTGTATGTGGCAGTTCTTAAAGGAATGACGGTAAGGGTAATGTTGGAATCTTAAAAGTAAAAGATTACCAAATTTAGAAATCTGCCATTCTTTTTGGAATAGACTAAAAAGGAAATGCTGCCACCTATGTTGCTCGGACTCGGGTGTGGGTGTCGGATACGGGTACGGATAGAGGTCGGATTCGTCATGATCTAAATTTTTTAAGATGCATCGGTACGGATCCAAGTACAGATATAGGTGCGGGGATTCGGCAAAAAATAACTCAAAATTATAGAAATAGAGTTATAAAACCTAAATTATGAGATATTATGTGGAAAACATGAGAAAATAATGATCAAGAGGAGAATCTCGGAAGGAGATATAAGGAAAAGGAATGACATAGAAATTTCTATACACAAGTTATTCCATTTTCTTCAATTGCACCATAGTTTTTGTTCTGATATCATTGAATATGTCCGGAATTTCTCCCACAAATTTGGTTGAAAGTACCCAAAATTGGTCGACCAGATCGGGTACGGATCCCACACGCACACCCATGTCGTGTCAACACGGGTGCGGCACCAAAAGTGAGGAGTCCGAGCAACATAGGCTGCCATATAAACTGGAACGGAGGGAGTAAAGAGAAGGTTGAACTTCTTCCCTTCATGAGGATCAATGGAGCTTTTCCCCTTCATGAGGATCGGTTGAGCTTTGTCTCTCTGTTTAAACGTAGATTGAAAAATTCAGAACAGACTTGGTTTGATTTTGGCTAAAATTCAAAACATTATCCAAAGATTCATATGTAACTTGATTGAATAAAATCATGCACTTCTAGTTTCTTAATTAGCAGCATTCTCTTGTGTTTCAGGTCGAAGATAACATCTGCAAGTTTGCTAAAAAAGGTTTAACACCTTCTCAAATTGGTGTTATTCTTCGTGATTCCCATGGCATTGCTCAGGTGAAGAGTGTAACTGGTAGCAAGATTCTCAGAATTTTGAAGGCTCATGGTACTTATTTGGTATTTTGTGCTTTTTAGTAGATAATATGCTTGTCTCAGGGAAATATTTGATAGCCAAATGATTCTTAATTTGCTAGGACTTGCTCCTGAGATTCCCGAGGATCTCTACCACCTTATCAAAAAAGCTGTTGCAATCCGGAAGCATCTTGAAAGAAATAGGAAAGACAAGGATTCCAAGTTTAGGTTGATTCTTGTTGAGAGCAGGATTCACCGTCTTGCTCGCTACTACAAGAAAACAAAAAAGCTTCCACCAGTCTGGAAGTAGTAAGTCCAGTCTTCCTATTTGACTTTAGTAGTGGACTGCTTCTTTTTCACCTTTTTAATCAAAGCTTTATGTTGCATTTGCAAATAAAAAATATGCTCAATCCTTTTACGAATTGACTTCTTTATGCTTGATAATTGTCTCGTAATTTGGTGGAAATTTTGGTTGGAGAATATCTGGTTCGGCCAATGCATTGATTGTTCTCTTTGCAATATATTAATACATATGCTATGAAGTACTTGGTTTCAAGGACATGTTGTCCTCATTAGGTTGTTTATAGTTAGTAGTTATAGGCACCCCCACTTTTCTGTGTCTTGAGTCTGACAAAAGGACATATATTCGTCCTTCCGATATTTACGGAAGTACACGAAAAGAAGTTTTATGGCAATTTTCACTTTCTTGCCCAACCCGTCAAACTAGTTGCCCCATATCCTTATTTTTATAACTGTGGTGTCTGAGCCAGCTTGGACGCAACTCGACTAATCTGCTATCAACACAGGTAGTTGTCTCATATCTTTGAGGTTTTGTTTCATATTCTTACAACGTATTTGAAGCATTATACCATGTTGTGTGTATACGTTTCACAGACATGTGTCTAGGTTCTGGAGGATGATTGGACATGTACCTTACAAGCTTTTTAGATCTTTCTGAAAGTATTTATAGCCTAATGGCATCATTAGACCTTTTTTTCTTCAAGGAGTTGACTTCATTATATACATGGCATTTTGTTTTGCCTTGTTTTTTGGTCTCTCGTAAATTGTCAAATGGTGGTGTTTAAAGCCCTAATTTGTCAATGATTCCAGAAATTGGGGTTACGCACACCTCCACATTTTGGAAACTTGTTAAACTTGATAGAAAATGGCATCACTAGGCTTTATTAGGGAGGGGAGTAATGGCGTATAGGCTTTTGAAGGTTACTTTGTCATGTTCTGGTCCCTTTTTTTTCAAGGAGTTGGCTTCATTATGTACATTGCAATTTGTTTTGCCTTGTTTTTTAGGTCTCTCCTAAATTGCCAAACGGTGGTGTTTAAAGCCCTAATTTGTCAATGATTCCAGAAATTGGGGTTACGCACACCTCCACATTTTGGAAGCTTGTTATACTTGATAAAAAATGGCATCACTAGGCTTTATCAGGGAGGGGAGTAACGGCATATAGGCTTTTGTCAGGTTACTTTGTCATGTTCTGGTCCCTTTTTTTCAAGGAGTTGGCTTCATTATGTACATGACATTTTGTTTTGCCATGTTTTTAGGTCTCCTAAATTGCTAAGTGGTGGTATTTAAAGCCCTAATTTGTCAATGATTCCAGAAGTTGGCATCACTAGGCTTTATTAGGGAGGGAGCAACGACGTGTAGGCTTTTGTCATGTTCTGGTCTCTTTTTTTTCAAAGAGTTGGTTTTATTATATACATAGCATTATTACTGTAGGCCCGATTAGCCTATCACACTTGTAGGTGCAGTATTGCTTTATAGTCCCCTGTAGTTTAATTTCTGTTGCTATGTGCTTTGTAGTGTACTTTGTTTATCTTATTTAACTGCGTTAGCTACTGCTTCCTTTTGTTAGAATGCGCTACCATGACGTATCGATTTTGCTATCAACATGTTCATACTGCTTTAATTTCTTGTCTGAGTCTGACCGTTTCTCTTGCTTTGCTTGTGATTATGCTTTGTCTTGAGCCGGGGGTCTCTCGAAAACAGCCGCTTTACCTACCAAGATAAAGGTAAGGTCTACGTACACTCTACCCTTCCCAGACCCCACGTTGTGGGATTTCACTGGGTATGTTGTGTCGTCGTCTTTAGGTCTCTCCTAAATTGCCAAATGGTGGTGTTTAAAGCCTTATTTGTCAATGATTCCAGAAGTTTGGGTTATACACACCTCCAAATCTTGGGGGGAGTTATACTTGATTGAAAGAATGGCATCACTAGGCTTTATTAGGGAGGGTAGCAACGACACATAGGTTTTTATCAGCTTTGCTTTCTCATGTTCTGTACTTGGGTGGCCCCTGTTTTTGAGGAAAAAAAAGTTTTTGCAAGCTGTTTTTCAATTTTTTTGAATCAAATGCTTAAATTCTTTGATGGATGGATTGAGCACACTCGTAAATCTGAAGCAACATTTTTTCATTCTTTCCTGTCCTGTTGGTCATTTACTGAAGTTGGTGCAGTTTTGTGTGCACATATCTAATCATGTGAAAGTTATACTGTATTTTCCTAGTCAACTCCCCTCTTCCCCCTCTTCCCCTTTCCGGGTCTTCCTTCTTAATTGTGGTATGCTGTACTAATTTCAGTTTTTACCTTGCAGTGAATCTACGACTGCCAGTACTCTTGTGGCATAGAGAAGAAGGGTGCATTCGGAGTGAGTCATATCTTAGAAATTCTATATTAAGTTGTTTTGGCATGGCCAGGTTACTTGGAATAGTAACAAATTATGTACTCGAGGGAGTGATAGAGTTCATCTAACTTTTTGTTCGAGATTTTGACATTGAGACTTGTTATTTGTGGTATAACTTTTGTTGAGTTGTGTCTTAATTCTCATATTGCCAAATTCTCGGTAAAGCTAGAAATGCTGGATAATGGCTCTACACTGCTCTCTGGTACTGTGGACCTGTGTCAGTTTATTGGTTAGCCTTTGGTAGCCAACAGTCCCTATTATTTTTCTGATTCTCTTTCCTCGACATGCCAGATTGAGCTTACTTAATGTTCCGTTTGCAGTTACAGAAACAGGAAAATATGAGTTCGTCCAATTAACTGCAATTGCATCATAACTGGTGATACCTGTCCGACGCCTCTAGCCTAGTTGTTTTTCTTGACAATAGTTTAACTAGTATTGGTATTCGTCCTTTCACAAAAATGTTTGAATGGAGCCATTCCTTTATATTTTGCAGTGGTCTAGCTGCTTAAGCTAGAGTGGTCCAAAGAGGGCTGTCCAGCTCTTGCAATTATTAACTATAATTTTTAATAACGATGGTGTATGTATTAGCTTGTGGCCATCTTGAATATTTCATGAGATATTTAAGTAGATGAGAAGAAATAACCTAGCACTTTTTGCATATGTTGGGCTTCGTTAAATGTTTATTGCTATTATTGATGAGGTGTATGCATTAAGGACAAATTCTAAGTTGGGCTGATGCCATAACTTTGGTTTAAGATTTTGGTATTAAACCTCTTGAAACAAAAGCAGATGCAGCCATTTACTTCGGAAGAATATCATGGATGATTTGATTAGCAATATGGATTGCCACTTACATTCATATCAATACAAATTTGAGTCATGGTTTGCCCAAGGGGACTAGTAATATAATATTCAAACATCCTCTAAACAAAAAACCTGAGGCATCAAGCAAATAAGACGAAAATGAGCTATGCCCCTGAAAAGGGGTAACCAGTAGGCGATTGGTTGAAACTAGGGGTGGCTAGTGGGCCGGGCTCGGGTCTGGCGGGGTTGGGGTCGGGTTGGGTCTAGCGGGGTCTGGCGGGACTTGCTCCAGTCCCGTCCCGATCCCGATCCCGTCGGTATCGGGTCGGGTCGGGGTTTGGCGAGTTTTCATTTTTTTTTTTTAAATAACATATGTATAAAAAAAATCAATAAACAAGATAAGATAGTGTAATAAAAACATTACAAGGCTATTTTTGTGCCTCTTATATTAATAAACATGATTTTTTTGTAATACAAATACAATTGTCTAAAATCTAAATTGTAACTTTGTGGTGTTGTTCAAAAGTTGCAAATTATATAATAAAATTTCAATTAAAAAAATTATATTCTCAAAAAAACCTGTTCTAATTGCTTGATGATTTCCTGTGGTTCTTCGGTTGGAATTGGTATTTGTTGGTCAAATTGATCCACATCGCTTCCACTACCTTCGGTTAAGATTTCGTTATAGTTTTCATCTTCTTCTTCGTTGATCTCCGGTTGACCGCACCTTCTTCGCTCCGCTCGTATCCAATCTCTGAATAATATTGCAATTTCCAAGCTGTCTCCGCTAATGAGTGTCCGTGGTCTCCTATTTGATATCCGTACGCAGAAAAAGCGCTTTCAGACGCGATTGATGACGCTTGAATGTTCAAAACATCTCGAGCCATCAATGAAAGTGTCGAAAGGTCTTCTCATTCCCCCTCCGGTATTTCGGCAAGTCTTCATGTCCATCTTCATTGATAACTTCTTGATACGGTACGTAACCCCGCAAAACAAAAATATCCAACTCGCTAATTTGGTTAGTAGTAGAGGTACGACCGCACATTTTATTTCTGAGGCTTTCAATACTAGCTGCAAAAACAGCATGTCTTTTGTGAGGTTGTGTTGAAGATGAAGAAGATGGTATGGAAGCCGGCAAGTTACTAGCATTTTCTTGTTGATAAAATCTATATATATATTTGCATTGGTGTTCTACGCTAGACAACACTTCTTCTTTAGTTTGTTCAATAGGTGGTGGGTGATTTAGATTTTTGGGACTTGGAGGTGGTAGTACTTCACTACTTCTATACAATCGTAAATAGTTTCAATTAGTGATTTAGTACCGTCTATTTTAATAGTAGGATTTAATACAGAATCAATAATATAAATAGAGGGAATAGGAATAAAATATTTTTTTATTTTGACAAACATTTTTTTAATAGTTGCTTTATAAGATGGTTTTTCATATATTCACTAAGAAATAAAAATATTAGAGTTATATAAAACAACATAGTTGAAATAGTAGGATAATATATACCGAAAAATTCTTTTGTTGCTTGAAAAAATTTCTCTAAAAATACAATAAGTTCGGAAATTTTTACCCAATCACTATCTAAAATTATATCAGCTGGAATTTTATTATGAGAGTTAAAAAATAAAGTTATAGGTATTCTATAGTCATAAGCAACAAGTAGTTGCTCGTATAAAGAATTCCACCTAGTGGATACTTCTTGTGGAATTTTTCTATAAGGTAGTCCACAATCGTGACAAGTTTTTTTTATATTCTTTTCTACGTTGTACTTTATTACTTTTAAAAATAAAGTTTATAGCAAATTGTATTTTACTAAGAATGTCTTCAAAAAGTGATAGACCATCCTTTACAATTAAGTTATATATATGGCACGCGCATTTTATATGAAAATGATCTGGAAAAGATGGAGTTAAACTATTTTTTAAAATTGTAATTGCGTAATTGTTAGAAGAAGCGTTATCTAATGTAATAGTCATAATTTTATCGGTTATTCCGTAATAATGGCACACTTGATAAATATTATCTGCAATAAAAGTACAAGTGTGCCTATCATCTATATATCTATACGCTAAAATAAGTTTTTGCATAGACCATTTATAATCTATCCAATGACAAGTTACAGTTAAATAATCATGGCCGTTAGTACTACGACCTATATCAGACGTGATAGATACTTTGCCATTAAAATGATATAATGAAAAACGTAAATATTGTTGATATTCGTGCGCGAATTTAAATACATCTCTCTTAACAATTGATCTAGGAAAATCGTTAAAAGCAGGATTATATATATCTCTAATGTAATGAATAAAACCGGGAGATGAAGGAAATGAAAAAGGCAAACCCTCCACAACAACTAATTTTGATATTGCTTCCCTATCTCTATGTTTATTGTATTTAGAGCCTACAATTCCCCCCGTCATAGGGTTGATTTGACCCTGTACTTGGTCCGAGCCAGTATCAGTATGTGAACCTTGTCCCGATGGAGCGGGCGTTTGCGCACCCGATTTTGAAGCCTGGTATTGGGCATACCTAGGCTGGATGAGCACTTACTACGTGTCTAATTAAACCCCCGTTCCACCGTGACCTTTTCCAGTTTTAAATTTTAAAATATTTTTACAAATTTTACATATAGCTACTTGATTCTCTACGTCCCTATCAAAAAATGTCCATGCATATGATTTTAATGGTCGTTTTGCTGGACCTCGTCTCATACTAGGGGGAATAGGAGGCATTTCAGTTGAAGGTGCACTAGTGGGTGTGTTGTCATCAACATTAGTGGGTGTATCATCTAGATCATCGTCTAAATTAAAGTCTTCTTGAGTTCCAGAAAATAGTTCCTCGTCTAAATCTAATGGTATTGTAGGAAAATGTTGAGTATCAACAAAATCATCCTGTGTAGGAATAAGATGACTAGAAGAAATATCCTTGCCCTGGTTGCCCCTACTAGAAGTCTTACCCTTAAACATATCTCTAATTCCTTCAATTTTAATTATATGCTAACAAATAATTAAAGTAAATGAAATTAAGTGCGCTAAATAAAATAAACAGACAAGGAAGGAACGAATGTACCAAACGCCGACGTAACGTCGACGTGTAATCGAGAGGTTGAAAATTAAAACTTTGCTCGATGGAAGATCCTCAAGCTAATTGCCAACTTCACTCCCAATTCCCAAATGGATAAATAAAATTGAATATTTAGCAAACAATGTAACTTGTAGAGAGATATATTGAGAGATTAGAGAGATTGTAGGAAGATTTGTGAGAAAGATGAAGAGAAAATGAGTTATTTATAGTTGGAAAATTGGATTAAAGTGTAAATATAATAACTTATGGGTTAAAAATAAATATTAAGGGATAGGGGGGTTGGGGGAGGGGGGAGGCCTAAAATGGCCGTTGGCCAACGACCAAAATCTAAAATGGTCATTGGTGCAACGGTCATATTTGCAAAGGGGGGACAAGGGCGGGGTCGGGCTTGGGTCTGGCGGGACGAGACATTGTCCCGTCCCGAGTTCGAGTCCCGCTCCCATTTTTTTTTTTTTTTTTTTTTTTTTTTTTTTTTTTTTTGAGCGGGGTCGGGGCGGATTCGGGACGGGGTCGGGCCGTCCCGGCCCACTGGCCACCCTTAGTTGAAACTCAAGAAAAGAATTTTTGAAGTTGAAATTGGAAAATGATATCTGGGAGTTGAAGTGGTATTTTAATATATATTTCTTTTGAAAATAGATGAAGCTTGAGTGGAAATTTTTTTAATTTGAAAAATTAGTTTGACCAGTTTTTCAAACTTGAAAAGTCATCTTCAAAAACTAACCAAAAAAAGGAAAAAACTTTAATGTCCAAACAGCCCCTTATGTTGCAATAAAAGGCTCAAAACCAAGACCTAACAACAGAAACCGGAGGTGTCAGGAACAAAATTCAACCACTTCGTCTATTTCATGACCGGCTTATTGGTAATTTCTCATATATACCGAGAAACTTTAATAACTATACATGCCAGGAATGGGATCCGAAACTAGAGCTAAAAATCCTTTATTTCGTTTCCTACTCTTTAATTTCTTCTTCTAGAATTCCAGGGACACCTTTCATATTTAGAATCTTTATAGAGTAAGCTTAATTTACTACTCTTTCCTACTTTCTTCATTTCACCAAGCAGTCGCTATAGAAGTGTAGATACAACAATCTTTCAATGTAAGAAAGGAATAACGCCCCCAGGGGCACAGGCGAGTTGGTAAGTGGCAAGGTAATTGGGATACAACCACTCCGACGTCGTGGGTTCGAATCCATGTGGTGACAGTCTTTGCTGAAATAAGGGCTGTTGCTGGGTTCGTGTCCCGTTGGTCATCTCCCTTGCAGGGCTGCCACTCGCGCATATTTCTCGATTTATTCGATCACCTGGCCAAGGGCCTCTGATACAGGGGGGTTTCGCCTTCGGGACTTTCCCCTTCACAAAAAAGAAAGGAATAACTGCCAAAGCATCAAGCGGTTGGTGGTTGGGCCACTGAAGTAAAAAAGAGAGTGTTAATAGGAATCCGATGGGACATTATGATTGGACAACTTTTAGAGAAATCACCATCTATATATGCCTGAGGAAAGAGGAATAAAATTACAAGAATAAGGACATATTGTGAACCTTCATCATATTCTTTCTGGAAAGGAAAATTTGGATATACGATTTGACACTACATACAATAACTCCAACAAGAGAAGCCCACACTCTGGAAGCCATAGTTTCAGTTTCTTTGCATTTAGGGTCGTTTGATTGCTGATTTGAGTTATGTTGATATTAGTAAAGCAAGAATTAGTAATACACGATTTTGTTATGCGGCTGTAAACTGGTAACCAAACATCGTTTTTGATGTGTTGTATTTTACACATAGCAACTAACATGCTACTAAATATGATACTAATTATGTTGGTTCTAATATATGAATAATTCACTTCTTAACCAGCAACCACATGACCCCTACCATTCACTGCTCATTTTGTGTTGGGATTAAACTATACCTATCTCAAGGTATATTTAATACCTAAAACTATCCCACCACTCACTGTAATTTGTTGAGTTGAACATGACATGAAGGCTAAATCTTAGTGTTGAGGTGTCAGAGATTAGGAAATTATCTGTCGATTACTGAATGTGTCTTAACACTTGACATCTTTCCTTGGACCTAACGATCAGCCCCTAGCACCTTCCTTGACGGCTCTGAAAGCACTGGAAAAACGCTGATGCAACAGGAAACCAACAACTAGTTACAGAGCTCTAATAAAATATCGAGAGGGTTATTATAGTTCACTAATAACATTTGCAACTGCTTCTTTTTGATCGAAGCCCCAACTGGGAAAAGTACAGACGCCGAAACCGGCCACTAGTTACCAATCTTCAATAAACTGTCGAGAGGGCTATCACAATCCACTGATAGCGTTTGCAGTTGTTTCTTCCTAGTCAATATATAAGCAGTTGGACGTGAAACTTTCTTCACGGAAAAGTTCATCCTCGTTAATATAGGACTGTCTTTCATTTTGCTTTAAGAATACATACATATAATAAATTTTGGCAGACTCCTCTTCGTGTTCTATTGATCAGAAGCATTCAACAGCACCATGCCGGTTTAGAATTCGATTCTAAGGGCGGTCGGGTTCGGTCTTGCGACCGTACTCCCCAGGCGGAGTGTTTCACGCGTTAGCTGGGCCCCTGATCCGCATAGACCAAGGACGAACACTCATCGTTTAGTCCTCTGGGTATGACCACATTCGTCTCGACAATAGGATAGGGAAAGAAAATCCATAGACGAGACCAACTGGGATTGAACCTTTCGCACTTCTTCTTTCTCTTTTGTTCCCGCTTGACTAGTAGTAATTTCTATTAGGTTTCACATTTTCTCTTTTCATACTGCCCCATCCTTGTAGCTAGATCAAGAAAGAACGGTCGTGGTAGTTGCGAGCCTCCTGGGTCTTGCTCTCATTTTTTTTCCTCGTGGCGGGCGGGTGAAGGGTCCAAAGGACACGTAGCCGGGGGAGTCCAAAATCCAATTGTTCCATTCTTCTTCTTGTTCATCAATCGAAAATCGTCTGCACTTACTACATTCACTCCCGGAAATTGAAACATGAATTGTAACCTCCCGATATCTACTGTAGTGTAGTCAGCCTCACGCACAACCAAAAAAGGTCTCAATCAAGGCACCGGCCTTCTGCCTTCTCGTGCCACAGCTCTAATCCGAATGGATTGTTCTTCCACTATTCACGCAATTTCCAGTTCGAGCAAGAGCGGTTTTTAGAGAAAATAAAGAAAGATGAAACAGATCTGTCGTTAAGTCCGGCTTGCAGAACTGTCTTTCGGATAACTACCTACTTTGTCATTTTTGGTGTATGTTTAGTTATTACCGATAATCTTTAGGCATACATTATGGTTATTCCTTTCCCCCTATCTCCAGAAAGAAATTTTAGAAAGAATAGAGAAAGGAACCAATGCAATCATCTATTATTACTACTCTGCGCAGTTAACTTTTTAAAATGTAGAATCTTTCATCTGAGAGCCAAAATAAGATGTGTACCTTAAGAAATCATGTATAAGGAATGATCACAGAGATCCAAAGATCAGAAAGGTACAGGTATTAAATAATAGTCATACTTAGAACACAAGATCATACTCTAATTAAGATAGATTCAAACCAAATGTGATATACACAGAGTTCAAATATGGAACTATCATGTGCTACACTTATTATAATTTAATAAAGATGATACATGTCCACTGTCCATAATCAATCATGAATTCTATAAAACAATAACAATGGCATTCCTGGAAGTGGCAAAAGTTTGTTTCAAGTTTGCATTTACATATTAAATTTCCTGGAAAACAATGTCCATCTATCACACAACTTCATCGTGGGATCGGATATGCTCCTTGTATCGCATCATTAGAATATATGAAAAGTAAGAAACATGGGCAGTACACGTATGCTAAAAACAATGACAAGAATGAAAATGAACAAGAATTGAACTCCTACCACACAATTGAAAGAATGTATTATCACTGGGCGCTCTTCTTTCCATCACCATAGTAACTGAGGTACCATCGAACAAATTGTTGGAAATTAGCCTTTGGCGGGGAGATGCGTCCACCCATCTTTGATGAATTAAACACTAGTGTTCCGTATGTTGGAGACCTTGTCTCTTTACACACGAAGTGAGTAGATGACCGTAGGGCCAAGAATCGTCTAATTTCGTCGAGAAATGAAAGAGATATTGGTCCACGAAGTAAGGTGTTTGAGACATGGAAATGTGGTGTGGGACAAATCTACCACATCGGTGGGAATAGGAAGAATTGCTCTCTATATAAGTCTCTAATTGGTAAAGGGTTTGGGACCCCAAGGGGTATCCCATGTGTTTAAAGGAGGGAAGACCTAGATGTGCTTGGGTTCAAGGCTAAGCCCACACGCGCGCCGCCGCCCGCCCGTCCCGTCCGGTTCCGGTTTCGGGTTTCGGGTTTCGGGTTTCGGGTCCACGGGTCCACGGGTCGCGGGCGATTCATGATGGAATCGGAGTTTATCGCTTTATACAAAGCATGAAAGAAGTTGAGTAACTTCACGGCTCCTTAGAGGACGTCCCTTATTGGGAGATACCCGTGTCTTCAGCAGTTATACACTTTGTGGCTAACCGGTCGGCTTCAGGAAGGACACGGATGACGGCGTCTAGACATATCTTTTAGGATCTGTCGGAGACATAAGACCGTATGGCAGTTGATCATCACGGGTGTCACATCCTTGTTTACTAACTAAGGGACTACCCGGAGATCAAGTGTTACTCGCTGTCTAGGGGAATGGGCTTAAAACCCAAACAATACGAACCTTTGCGGTGGAAACCCAACCATGCGATTGGAGATCCCAAGAATGTGGTTCAATGGGAAAACTAAGCGGCAAAAGGTTCGGTTGAGCGCTTCGGTGGAAGCAAGAAACACTTCGGATGATGATTTACGTACGGAAACATGAATCCAAAGTCGTTCCCGCGATAGACATTAAAGTCTTGCTGCATGGTGGGTAAAGGTTAAGCTTCCAAAACTTTTTAAAAGATCCTCAAACGATTGAGGTTAAAGTTGTGGAACTTTTAATGATTCCTAACACTTGTGAAGTGGGGTATAGCGGGATACCTTGTAGGAGATCACCTATTTAAGTGCGAGGATGGCCGACTCAAATGAGCGCACTTAAGAATCCAAGTGTGTCCATGGCCACAACGGACGAGAAACGTAAGAAGGAAAATGAATAAGAAGAGTTATTGTGTTGATATCGTTGTCTTGGCTTACACTAAACACGACGGTTCAAGACATCACGTTCACGCGCGCAAAGTAAGTAAGTTCGATGGTATTCAACTAGGGAAGGTTCAAAGCGTAGGCTACCTCTCCTGATGCAATATCTTTTCGCTGAAAGATTGCTGAAATGTAGGCACCTTGTGTGTGCGCCACAATCTCTCTTTCATAGAGGGGATTGTTGGAAATTAGCCTTTGGCGGGGAGATGCGTCCACCCATCTTTGATGAATTAAACACTAGTGTTCCGTATGTTGGAGACCTTGTCTCTTTACACATGCATGATCTACGAAGTGAGTAGATGACCGTAGGGCCAAGAATCGTCTAATTTCGTCGAGAAATGAAAGAGATATTGGTCCACGAAGTAAGGTGTTTGAGACATGGAAATGTGGTGTGGGACAAATCTACCACATCGGTGGGAATAGGAAGAATTGCTCTCTATATAAGTCTCTAATTGGTAAAGGGTTTGGGACCCCAAGGGGTATCCCATGTGTTTAAAGGAGGGAAGACCTAGATGTGCTTGGGTTCAAGGCTAAGCCCACACGCGCGCCGCCGCCACCCGCCCTTCCGATTTCGGGTTTCGGGTTTCGGGTTCTCGGGTTCTCGGGTTCGTAGGTTCGTGGGTCGTGGGTCGTGGGTCGTGGGTCGTGGGTCGTGGGACGTGGGTCGTGGGTCGTGGGTCGTGGGTCGTGGGTCGTGGGTCGTGGGTCGTGGGTCGTGGGTCGTGGGCATGTCTGATATTATCTTTTTGGACCAGAGAACTCTGCCAGATGTATAGTTTGATCCCTGAAGTTTCATATGTACAGTTTGGACCAGAATTCTTTTATATGTACAGTTTGGTCCCCAGAATTTCTGGAGATTTTTTTTGCCTACCGTTGGGACTGTGTTTTGAGGCATTAATCAGCCATTACTTGGCTGATTAACTCCTCTCTCCTCTATTAACAGTTCATTACTTGGGCAGTTGGGCAGCCTTTCAATGGCCATTAACAGCCATTACTTGACTGTTTTAATGCCCTCCTAATGGCCATTAACAGCCATGTTTTGGCAGTTGGACAGCCCCTTCTCTATGCTATATATTGAGCTTCATTTGGCTCAATTCAGGGGCAGAAAATAGACGAAAATACAGTGAGAAACAGGCAGCAAACAGAGGCGAAAAACTGCAAGTAACAGGCCCGAAAAACAGCCACAAAATAGCACAAAACGATCAGTGAAATTCAGCGAAAATCAGTGCAATTTTCGACTGAAAAACAGTGACCAAACCCTCACGTATACACAAGATATACACTACAGAGACACACTATAGACACAGAGACAAAAGAGAAGAGTATTGAGAAACTCTTCCTTCCTATTCCATATCTTCAGCAAGTCGAGTCATATTTGTTTTCTAACAAATTTCTTCAATCCTCTGCAAATCTGTTGTAGGCTTATATCCAAGCTCCCTTTGTGCATAGTTTATGTTCGCATGAGTAAACTGCACATCACCGTTCCTTGGCAACTTCATCACCGATCTTTTAGCCTTTAACCTTTAACAACCTTTCCAAAATGCTGACAAGATCAGAAACAGGCACAGGAGAAGTGTTGCCCAAATTGAACACGCGCAATTGAGCAGCGCCTTTCTTCTTCCCACCACTTCCAGTGCTCTTTTTGTTAGAATATTATGTTATTAATATTATAATTTTGTATTAATGTAGTATCATATTATATATGGTAGGTAGTACAATGATAATTAGGAATATTATGTAAATTAGGTAGAAGATTATTAGGAATTGATTAGGAAGATTAGGCATGATTGACTCTTCCTAATTGATGTATATTGTGTATCTATTGGACCTTTGAAGGATGAATAAAGGGAGGAAAATATTCTCCTTACCCTAGAATTCTTACATGGTATCAAGAGCTTAAGGAAATATCCAAAATTAGTTTAATTTCTTCCAAAATTTTGGTTGGTAATTAATTATCTCTGGATTAATTATCCATAATTAGTTATCTCATAATTAGTTATTTCATCCTCTCACAAAGATAAAAATAACACCACAATTCCAGGATAATTAATTTCGGGATTAGTTATACCGTGATTTTATCCTAACCAAACATGAGATAAACTCATATCAAATTTAATCCCGTGATTAAATATTCCTTATCCCTAATCCCAAAAGAGCCCTAATTAATGAAAGGTTTTACTTCCTCCTTTGTTGTTTATTGTACTTTGAATATCAAAATTAATTATAGTTACAACTTTTTTTTCCAGATTTGGTTTTTATAGTATATGACTTATTCTCTACTGTTATTTCTGCTTTCATTCTGTTTTGTATTATTTTTCCTTGTATTTGTGTTGAGAGTCTATCGTAAACAATCTCTTTGTCTTTCAAGATAAAAGTAAAGTTTGCGTACATTCTATATTCCTTAGACCCCATTTTTATTGGATTTCAATGGGTATGTTGTTGTATTTACGTTTCACCCTGTTTTCTAACAGAAATATATGCACCCTCAGAAATCCAAGCCACATGGTGAGTGAAGACGCAAAACGAAGTGTTAAATACTTATTTTAATAAATATATTTTTTACTTCCTTACAACAACAATATACCTTTTATCCGAATATTTTTAAAGCTAATGTACCACTAGGTAGGATATCTAGTAGTTAATTTATTAATAATCAAAATTCCCAAAAAGTCTTTATATCATGAAAATAATTAGAACTACACAAAATGAGAAATGCTAGTACCAGTCTAGAACTAACAATCGGTCCTAGTTTGGTTAAAATAATAATCGATGAAACCATTAAAGGATGTGGTTCAGTAGATGTGGTTGTTCCCCCTTAACCAGAGGTTTTGGGTATGAAAAAATCCTTACTAGGGAGCGTTTTCTCAAAAAATGGGCTCTATCTGACGCGAATTCAGATATAGTCGGGCTCCAATATAGGTACCGGACACCTGGGGTGGGAAACAAAAAAACAAATCAATGGAATATGTAAAATAATGCTAAGTAATGAATTTTCAGGTGTAACCTTCTCAGTCCTGTTCCTCTTCCGGTAGCCAAATTGCTTGACTAGCAGCAACAGTATCACAAATTGATGTCTTCTTCTACGCATTAATAACATGTATCAAGCTATCTTTTTAGTTCTAATTATCAATGTTGGACGAAGGTGTTATTCCAAATTCAGTAGTCTTCTTCTTTGAATAGAAAATCAGCAAGTACATTCCCTTCTATGTATGTATGTATGTTCCAAACTAACCTGACAGTGTTGCATCAGGATAAGAATGTCCTCTACTACAGTCCTAATATGTCATGGAATCTCTTAGTTGCCCTCAATGATATTCTTCATCACCGTAGAGTCTGTTTCAATTTGAACTTCATTTAAACTCCTGGAAACACAACAAGACAGTGCTTCCCTAATAGCAATATCTTCAGCTTCAATATTAGTGGTTTCTTATTCAAATTCCAGGGCTATGATTTCGCTCAGAATCCTGTTGCCTATTCATCTGAAATGATTTAGTAATTTATCTAGTTTACTGATTAACAAAGATAATATTGCTCGCAAGAATCTCTCGAGTTCTTACTTGCCTATTCAGGTCACTTTCACGCCTATATGTCTATGGAGTGGAACTTCACAAGAACACATTTATAAATCCTATAAATAAATCTAGCAAGATAATTTAGGTATATGTCTATCCTATTAGTGAATCCACTCCTCGATGCCCAAGGTTAAGAACTTGATCTATTTAATCCTATTGCAATCTTGAATTCCCACTTTCGAGTTCAATTTAGGATTCGTAGAGGATATTTTAAAGTTAGCTAAGCAACAAAATAATTAAAATCAGGAGTAAATAAGTAAATCAATAAGATAAATCATGTAAACAACAATTCAAACTTCAAAAAGTCAACATTCATGTAGCTCCAGAATCCTAGAACTAAAGAGTTTAGTTACTCATTATTCAAGCACCAATACAAGAATTCGTGATAATATAAGAAATAATGATGAAATAGAGAAGGAAAAAGATAAACTCGATAATAAACTGTTCCACGCCTGTGCTCCTCTCTAAATCTCGTCCAATGTGTGTTCAGGCCGTGTAAAAGGTCTATTTATAGGATATAAAGACTACTACCTAGGCTTTTACAACCCAATCCCAGGAGAATCAGAAAAACTGCGTCGGCACCGTGCTGAACGTGGCGCGTTGGATGGAGCACAGGGTGTGGTAGACAGCAGAGAATGGACTTGGTTGTTGTGCTAATCCGGCACCAGGACATCGCAGCAACACACAGGGCGCGACATCAATTCAACGCGACGGGTGGCGTGCAAGGCATGTCAAACTTTTGCACACGGTTTTGGGCATTGTGCCTTTGCGACACTTGGATGTCGCATGATGAGAGTGAGCGCGACACTTGCGCGGTGCTACATGTGGCGCTCTAGGCTTGATAACTCATGCAGCTTGTTTTGCATGCGCCATCAACGTGATCTCGTCCCATGAAATGACCTGAAATGCTCCAAAATACGACTAATTGTTGATTTCAATCCACGGCCACACGTGATCCCGACGCCTACTCCATTTTGGTGGTTTCTTCACTCGTTTCACTCTGGTTTAACTCTATTTTTCCTGAAACTCACCTAAGACATCAAAATAGACCAACATTAGCTCATATACAACCTAATACGATTAAAGACACGATTAAAGTACTAAGATACAACGGGTAAATGAATACAATGAAAGTATGTATGTCCTAGAGACAATCATCATTAGATACAAATGTACTTGAACACATTCGTATTATTAATAAAATTAATATTTATGACATTTGTTATTATTGAATTATTATTTGATTGTTTGTAATTATTCATTAATGCACATCCCTTGAGCTTACGTTGTCATTAATAGAGTGAGATATTGATGATAGAGCGTAACTCTAAAATAGCCTCGACTAATGATCATCGAGAATGGGATATCGATGATATGTTATAAGTCGACATATGGTCTGCATCACATTCTTAGAGAATTTAGTATGTCTTACCTGCTACTAGTAATGGTTACTAGTGATGGACACATGGATACTTTTGGAAAGTATTGGTATACCCTGCTGATAAACTATTTGTTATACATGTCTAAAGTATTATCAGCGTGTGGGAGATGAAGGTTCTTTGACTTGAGGTCAATAAGCACCTTGTTTACATAGTAATGTACTTTGACCCTGTCCTAAGCTTAAACTCCTTATATGATAAGATACGACTTGTGTTGGGTGCATTATGATGTAAATTAAGGTGGTAGTTGAGCCAAGAATAGGATTCATTCTCGATTGGATATTTGAGAGAGCACTCAACTTCTCAGTGATATTAGGTCGACCAAGTCATTGGCCAATGCAAGAGACATATTTAGAATATGATCTAGTTGTCGACTAATAAAGATGAGATAAAATGATCAAGCCATTTGAATAGACACATGACAAATTCTAATCTTGATCGAGTGTGTCGCGGATGAACGGAATTTATCATCTCACATAAAGGTTATGTTTGCTGGATTCATGTAAACGTACTTCACATATTGAGTTCGTCATACGGCACAGTCTAGGAGTTCCGTATGGACCTTAATTGGATTAGTATCGATATGTGAAGGCCTATAGGGTCACACTATGTCGATTGTCTCTTCGATCTAAGGGTGTATTGAGAAAGTATTAAATATTCGATTTGGGATCGAGATATTTAAATTGATAATAACTATAGGATAATTTATATTAGATGGAAATTATTTAATTAAATCAAAATTAGATTTTGGATTTAATGTGCTGAATATATATATTAAATGAAAACGGGAAACAAATTTTTACGTAAGGCGCCGCGACGCCTGCTAGGCTGCGCAGACCCGGCAGTGGGCCCAGTCAGACTGGCCCACTGCACCTCGGTTTTGGGCCAGGCTTGGAGCCCAACCCTAATCTTATTTGTGACCTAATTTTAACTATAAATACAACACAACCTCATTGTTAATAAACACACTTAACACCAATTCTCATAAACAATTCTAGACTTAGGGTCTAGGATAAAACTCTCTCAAATCACTACCAAGATTTCCTGCCTTTCTTGACAGAAGAATACACCATAGCATTATGCTTGCAGTCGAAGGGACAGTCGCGTGTAATCTCTAAGTAAAGACTCCAGATAACACAGTCTGTAAGTGTTCATGTTTTGTGTTACAGGTTTTGATTGTCATATAACCATACTAGAAGAAATTATTGGGGTAAGTAAAAATTTTAAACTTACGCTGTGCCTACTGATATGTTTTGAACCCAACAAAACTCTACCTACAAGATATAGTTATTTGTGTTAGATATCACTAATTAACTATGTGGTGTGAGATTAGTATATACGCATTGTTCATATTAAATTCTTTTGTGAAACTTTTACTAATTAATTTTTTATTATCATTTGTAGGTAGTGAAATTTATTAAGGGGTTGAGAGCAGTGAGCACTTGACTTAGGAGAATTGCGTTTGATGTTGTTAAAACTTTATATATGTTCTAGAAATCTTTTATTTTTGAACATTAAAAATTGTCATGACCCAAAAATTAAAGCGGTGATGGCATCTATCCTCAATCCGGTAGGCAAGACAAAGTCGTTGAGAAACAATTCATTCAATTAATTAAGCAGAAAAATAAGTGATTACACGATAATAATTAAAGTCAAGTCTTCTACTCATTTAAAGTGAGGAAATAACAAAACATGACAAAAAATCTTGTGTCATGTGTACAAGAGCTATTAAGAATACTAGTACAAGTTTGAAATGGTCAAATACACTGTCTGAAAAAATAAAAAAGACAGAAATAGTAAAAGACAGAAGGAGACTAGCATTGTGGATCAGCCAGGCAGTTCACCACTAAATCTCCTGAATCAACCGTCTCGGACTCAGGTGGCTCCACGTGTTCTACTCTTGCTCGGATCTAAGTTTGCACAAAAAAAACACATTGAATACTTCAATTTTAATAAATAATATTTAAGTCTAAAAAAATAAAAACACTTAATAATAATAATAATTAAAATTTAGACATTGTGCAAACAAATGAGCTAGTATGTACTGTGCTATAATTTCGATCGAAAAATTTAAAGGAAGAATTTCCTTGTAGGTTTTGGGGGAAATATATGTCATAAAGGGTGTGTTTGGTATGAAGGAAAATATTTTTCATAATCTGTTTTTTCAATTTTCTCATGTTGGTTGGTCAAATATTTTGAAAAATATAATCTCTAGGAAAACAAGTTTTTTAAAAATGAAAAAAATGATTTTCCTAATGAAAGTAGGAAAAAACGAGTTCAATGAGTGATATTCCAAATGCATTGCCTCTTCCCTACCCATCCCACACCCCCACCCCCACTTTTGACCACTCCACCCCTCACCACCCCTCACCACCCCCAAACCTCACTCCACACCCCGCCTACCTTAATAGCATTTTGCTAAATTACATATAAATATTTTTGAGATAATATTTTTTATTTATTTATCAAACACCAAAAAACAAATAAAAATCCCACTTACTTTTTTTAAAAAATAAAAAATTTCATGCAAAATATTTTCCTTCCTACCAAACATACTCAAAAACTCAATTGAAAAATTCAGTAGTATGAGAAGACTGTTGAAACGCCATCGTTAAAGTACCCATCTTTCTTACCCATCATTTAAACCCTGGAATTATCTAAATTCTCTTATTTTCTTTTTTCCCCTTGTCCATCATCTTTCTTACTGGAAAATATGAAGATTCCAATGACCTCTATGAAATAAACATGGCATTATTCTCATTCAACCGTTACCATTGTATTTATTCTTTCTGGGAATTTAACCATATTCTAAAACAAAAAAAGTACATATTTCGATTCTCTGCTTATCCCTTTTCTCCCCAAGGGACGTTATCTCTCCTGCTAACCCCATCACAAAGTCTAAGTTTTCCCATTAAAACAAGTTAGTTAACCTGTAATTGTCTTTGCCTCAATAAACTTCCAAAAGCTTCCCAAGTTGAAAGAACCAACAGTTCGTATTGACTCGCCAGAGTTCGTATAAATGATGACGAACACAAAGTAAAAGTTGAATCAGTGGCGATGAGTCAATCAGACTCGACAAGGATTGTGTATTATTCGGGGACTATTGGGCAGGTAATAAAGGGAGTGAGGTTGTGTCACACTCCAAAATTAAATGAGCACGTGGTCAACATCAAATGCCTTAACTTGCATGAACCAACAAACATAACATTTATAGATTATTAAAAGAAGAAAAAACCATCACATTAAGTCAAGTGACCGTCTAGAAAAAAGCCACATCACATATATTAGTGTAAGTTTGGAATAATCTTCCTTTAGAAATTTCGTTCATTAATCATAATATATATAGTTGTACAGAGGTTGATTTCTAATACAATAAGAATCCTAAGTTACCTTAAATATACATCTATCATAATTACAAAATATACTGTGAATATTCAGAGAATATTCGCTAATACTCTCTCTCATTCGGAGCGGGAGGAGGCCGAACGCTAAGGCTAGATCGGAAGTCGGTGAAGAGCTGTCTCGGCAGTCCCTTTGTGAAAATATCTGTATACTGATAGGAGGAAGGCACGTGTAATATTTTGACCTGACCAAGGGCAACCTTCTCATGCACAAAGTGAATATCCATCTCGATATGCTTGGTCCGCTGATGTTGGACCGGATTGTGAGACATATAGATGGCATATATGTTGTCACAATAGACTATATACGCCTTTCACAGTGGACACTGGAGCTCCAAAAGAAGATTTCAGAGCCAACAAATCTCAACAACGACATTAGCAACTCCGGGATACTCTGCTATAGCACTCGAACGGGATAGCGTGGCCTGCCGCTTGGCGGACCATGAAATAAGATTATCCCTAAGAAATACATAGTAGCCCGAGGTGGAGCGACATGTGTCGGGCATCCTGCCTAATCTGCATCCGTGTAGGAGAGTAACTTGATTGGGGCAGAGGGGTATAGATGCAGTCCAAAGTCAAGTTTGTCCTTAATGTATTAGATAAATACGTTTGAGGGCCGCAAAGTGGGACTCTCGAGGGGCGTGCATAAACAAACACACCTGCTGAACGGCATATGCAATATCAGGCCTAGTGAATGTGAGATACTGAAGGACACCTGCAAGACTCCAATATAGGGTAGGATCAGAAACTGGCGCACCCTCATTGGCACTAAGCTTGGATTTCGAGTCAACCGGAGTTGGCATACTTTTACAGTTTTCCATCTTAGCCCTGTACACTATCTCTTCCGTATATTTGCGCTAACACAGAAACATAGTAGCGGCATATCTGGTCACGGATATACCCAAGAAATAACTCAGCTTGCCCAAATCAGTCATAGCAAATTCAGTTTTGAGTAGAGCAATGATTTCATTCTTCAAACCGTCAGAGGAGGCAGTAAGAACAATATCATCCACATATAATAGCAAATAAGCAGTGTTGCTACCTTGATGAAAAGTGAAGAGAGATTTATCACACCTACTACAAATAAATCCGATCTACATAATATACCTGGCAAAGCGATCATATCAAGCGCGGGGTGCCTGTTTCAAGCCATACAATGACTTCCTGAGACGACATACATATTGCGGGACTGCCAGATGAACAAAGCCAGATGGCTGATGCATGTACACAGTTTCTTTCAAATCCCCATGAAGAAATGCATTCTTGACATCAAGCTGATGAATCGGCCAATGTATACCCATAGCAATACTGAGAACAGTTCGAATAGTGGCCGATTTAACAATCAGACTGAATATCTCACCACAATCAATACCTTGTTGCTGATTAGTGCCATTAGCAACCAGTCTTGCCTTATACCACTCCAAGTCACCACTGTCTCTGAACTTGTGACGATATAGTCACATACACTGGATAACATTCACACCGTCCGGTCTAGGTACCAACTCCCAAGTGTTCTTCTTGGTTAAACCATTAAATTCCTCGCACATGGCCGCATTCCAATTAGGGTCCAGTTTGACTAGTTTTGGATTTTTTTGGAATGGGTGATAAGGTTTGTGTGGAAAGATTGAAGTGAACCTTGGGTTTGAAAATCCCGTGTTGGGCATGAGTCGCCATGCGGTGGGTAGGAAACAGTGGTTGGTCAGTGGTTTATGGCTGTTGGCTTGCGGGTTCTGGCTGGGTGGTGGCTAGGCTCGGGGTAACGGCTGGTCGAGTAGGGGACAAAGAGGGGTCGATCAGTGGAAGGTTCGACAGAGAGCTAGGTGGTGCTTGGTCGGAGATGACGCCGGACACTGCAGTTACATTGAATACACTTATTAGTCCTAAGAATATTAAAAATAGGGTCTCCGGGGTGTCCTAGTTTGTTGTGCCAAGTTGACAGAGAGATAGCAACAAGGGAGATAGGGTGGTGTGGTCTGACAACGGAAGATTGAGTGAAGGGTTTGAGGTATCCCACACTATTGCAGCGCGTAAGAATTTTTCCGGTATTGAAATCCTTCACAGAAAAACCAAAAGGTACAAATTCGACAAACACAGAATTATTGCAAGGGAATTGTCTAACAGAGATTAAATTTTTAATGATGTTAAAGGTGTAAAGGACATGATTTAGGTAGAAAGGTGGGTGGAGATGTTTGGTATGGGCGTTACCGTAACCTTCAATTGGAATGCGATGACCATTGCCAACAGTAATAAATTGAGGACACTTTAACCGACGCATTTGAGATAAATTACCTGATGACCGTGTGAGGTGGGATGTGGCTCCGGTGTCTATATACCAATTGTCATCGGGTTGTTGAAGGTTCAAGGTGTTGAAGGCCTGGCCCAAATCAGTGGGGGCCAGGTTGCTGACTTGTGGTTGCTGAGGGACTGAGCCATGTGGGCCTGCTGCTGCTGTTGGTGGGCCTGACTGTTGGCTGGGGCGGAGCCCAAGAGACCAGATGACCAAGCCTGCTGGAACTGGGCCCCTGATGTTGGGTAAGGGCATGCAGGCGAGGCCCAGTTTCCGGTATTGGGCCAAGGTTGCTGTCTAGCCAATTGAAAGTAGGGAGCAGGGGTTGGGCTTGGCTGCTGGTTTTGGTGGCCTTTGCCGCGGCTCTTTCCTTTGTTGTTATTACCGCGGCCTCTGCCGCCACACCCTCTGCCACGGGACTGCGGCTGCTAGTGGTCTTGCGATGGTGGCTGGGTGGTGTTGGCCGCCGGTGGTGCTATGTCGTCAATGGCTAACGCCTTTTGATTGTGCTCTTCTTGTTTAGCACGACGGGTTTCTTCCAACAATAGTTGTGAACGTGCCTTGGTGAAACTTGGTAGTGGGTCGGCATGTTGAATCATCGTCGCAAGTGTATCATATTCACCTTTCGGTAAACCAGCAACCAATTGAAGTACCATCTTGGTTTCTGAAATAGATGTCCCTACGTTGGAAAGTTGGTCGGCTATGAGTTTCAGTTGTTTGCAATATTCTGACATGTTAAAATTCTCGAGACGCGTATTGTTGAACTGCTCTTCCAAATACACGGCCCGAGTATTTTTATTATCCTGAAAGATTTCTTCTAATCGTACCCAAAGGTCACGTGCCGTAGCACCTGTTTTCATGATAGTACACAATAAGTCTTTTGAGATGGTGCCGTATATTCACTGTTTGACGATGGCGTCAAGGCAACGCCATGTCGAGTCGGCAATATCGGTGGGATGAGGAACAGAGTAATCAATATGGTCTAGCACATTGTACGCACATGCATGAATATAGAACAGTTCTGTCCACATAGAATATTGACAGTCTTCTTGGTCAAGAATTATAGGAATAAAATTCTTGATGTTGGTAACGGCGAAAGCCGGATGAAAAGAAGACGATGAGCGTGGTGGGGGTTGTCAAAAATACCAATGGAGGAACTGGAATTAGTGGGGAAGACATGGTGGCCGTCGACCGAGAAAAAAGAGCCAAACCCCAAACCTTAAACCCTACTCTTCTGCTCCCAAATATAGACTATCCACTGATCTATCATCTAGAGTGTCGTCTGGAACTTGAATACACGACGAATGTAAGATTGCAGGGAGGTAAACGGAAATGTAGATTTTTATGTTTTTTGCGTATTCTGAAAAGGAAGTCTATCACTATGTATCTTTTACTATATTCGTACAGTTTGTAATATTTTAAGTGATTATATTCTTTTTAAAAATTTTAAGATCATTCCTTTTAACAACTTTATGTATTACTTTTAACAATTTTATGAGATGATTTATAAAATTATTTAGGCAAGCAAATATAATTTCCCACTATGGATATCTCAAATAGGGAGTATGCACCTAATCTCCTTTAATCTTTAGCAAGTTACAAACGCTTAAAACCTGTCACCATAATATACAAAAGCTAAATGAAATTTCGGCAATAGCTAAGGCTCAAATTGTGCTTCAATCTATCTTAAGAAATATGATGAGTTCTTACGAGGAAAGAAATAAAAAGGAGTAATAAGCTAAGGCACTAAGTCAAGTATCAAGCTAATAGATATGCATATGTCAATAAAAATAATACTCCACTAAGTAATGATAATGCAATAAAGCATGATAAGCAAGGTACAAAAAGAGGAAACTTAAACAATTTCATAATAAGCAGAAGGATAAGAGTTATTTGAACTTGAGATGAGAAAAGTCATATAATGTATAATATTAGGAACTGAAATCTTATATAATTGAATAATGAAAGATTTTTAACTAATAAAATAAATTTATTAAAATACATTAAATATCTCAGATAGAAAATTTTAACTAACTCAAATTAAAATCTCAGATAGAAAATTTTAACTAACTCAAATTAAACTGAAAAACTTTATATCAGAATAAAAGAGAAGATCTCATATGATAAATATTAGTGAATATTAAAAGATATTCATCATATATTTTGTAATTATTAATGTTGTATAATTATGGTAGATATATGATCCTTATTGTATTAAGATTTCACATTGTACACACTATATGTATTTGTATTAATGAGAAAGACTCCCAAGGCAGATTAATACACTCTTACATAGTATCAAGAGTCAAACCCTAAAACACCAAAACCCTTCTTTTACTCTTGCTCGCCGCCGACCCCACCCCCTCCACCACCACCACACACACACTTCGACCGACGGCAGCCCAAAATTTTTCCGATTTTCTTTCTCATTTTTTGGCTTCCATGTCTTCTCCCACCTCTCCTAAGGCTTCCGCCGCCTCCTCCTCCACAGTCGTCCTAGACAACCCCCCACGTATTCCACTTCTTCTTTCCATCCGGTGTTCACCATTACGAATATCAAGAATTTCATTCCCCTAGTATTGATCAAGAAGATCGTCAATATGCATCGTGGGTTGAACTCTTTCGTATTCACGCATGCGCGTATAACGTGCTTGACCATATTGACGACTCTTTCCCTCGCCCTATTAACGTTGCAGACACCGCGTGACGTCGTCTTGACGCTATCGTCAAACAATAGATTTATGGCACCATATCCAAAGACTTGCTTCATACGATTAAGAAAACATGTGCCTCAGCCCATGAATTATGGACACGTTTGGAAGAGATATTTCAGGATAACAAGAATACTCGTGCCGTGTATTTGGAGGAACAGTTCAACAATACACGCCTCGAGAATTTTGCAAACATGTCCGAGTATTGTAAACAATTGAAACTTATTGCGGACCAATTATCCAATGTGGGGACACCAATTTCCGAAATGAAAATGGTCCTCCAATTGGTTTCTAGCTTACCAAAAGGTGAATACGACACCCTGACGACTATGATTCAACAAGTCGATTCACTATCGAGCTTCAACAAGGCCCGTTCACAATTATTTTTAAAAGAAACCCGACGTGCCAAGTAGGACGAACACAATTAAAAGGCGCTAACAGTTGAAACTACCGCGGCATATAACACTGCCGCCGGCCAGCCACCACCACCGGAGAACCACTAACAGCGGAATAACCACAGAGACGGTAGGGGCGGTAGAGGCCGCGACACCGGTCGAGGTGGCAAAGGCCGCGAGAAAGGAAGTCGAACCGGCTAGCAGTCCAACACGTATCAGCAGCATCCCAGCGGCTTCTAGCCTTGGGCCAGCCCAGGGCAGTTGCCCAATTCAGGAGCCTGGGCCGCGACTGCCTACCCGGTCCAGCATGCCGCAGCCCAGTTTCCTGGAAACTGGCAGCCCTTCCTTTTGGCCAGTACCCAGGCCAACGCCAACCAATTCCAGCAGCCCAGCAGGCCTACTTCAACATGGCCCAGCAGTCGTATCCGACAGGTCTGGCCCCCACTGATTTGGGCCAGGCTTTCAACACATTAAATCTCTAGCAGCCCGATGGAAATTGGTGCATTGATACATGAGACACCTCTTATCTCACCCGCTCCTCAGGTAATCTTTCCAAGATGTTTCGTTTAAAGTATCCTCAATTTATTACGGTTGGTAATGGTTATCGCATTCCGATTCAAGGTTATGATACCACCTACACCCAACCACCTTACCCGCCTTTCTCCCTAAATAACGTCCTTTATACCCCAACATTATTAAAAATTTAGTATATGTTAGGAAATTTACTCGTAACAATTCCGATGTCTGTTGAGTTTGACCCATTTGGTTTTTCTGTGAAGGATCTACATTTATGGACTTCTCCCATTAAGTTCTACTGCACTATTATGTTAATATCTAGATAAAACACATGCAAATATAAGTTAACCTTGGGCAGATATATTGAAAAAAAAAGGTTACTGATTAACTATTAAGAAAACAAGATATGCTTTTGTGTAGAGATGATATATGTTTATCTTGATAGGTCTAAAATGCACTTAACTATATCAAAGTTGCAACACCATAACATAAATATCGACATGAGACTAGTGTTAAAAGATTCACACGCTTTACAAACAAAATTTCTGCACAAGCCTTCTGTGATAGAAAGAGCGAATTCCATCTCTTTCCTGTTATGAATCATAGTATATTTTTTCTAATTACTAGCTCACTGGGTCATAAATTTTATCTCGTCTTATTAGATGACTACTCACACTTTATCTGGGTTTATCCGCTTAAATTCAAGTCTGAAGTATTTGCCAAGTTTCTTGAATTCCGTATCTATATCAAAATGCAATTTGAAAAGGCCATAAAATTATTTCAATTTGATAATGGACGTGACTTCAATAACTCCTCTTTTCACAAATTTTGCTCTAATAATGGAATGGTTTTCCGATTCTCGTGTCTCCACACCTCCCCCCAAAATGGCAAGGCCGAATGAATCATTCGCACTATCAATAACATGGTTCGTACGATCCTATTTCATGCCTCTCTCCCCACTTCCTTTTGGGTCTATGATGTTAAAATAGCCGAATATATTCTAAATATTTTACCCACCAAAACTCTCCAAAATAGAACACCCACCGAAATTCTATTCCGTAGGATCCAATCTTATGAGCACTTACGGATTTTCAGCTGTCTGTGCTACCCGAATCTTGCCTCCACACCCCACATAAACTTGCACCCTGCACCAATCCTTGTATGTTCTTAGGTTTCCCGCTCAATCATAGAAGATATCTGTGCTATGACTTATTTTCCTGCAAAATCATTGTGTCTCGTCATGTCACGTTTAATGAAATAATTTTCCCTTTTGCGAATATCCAAAAATTTCGGAACACGGATTAGATGTTTCTAGATGAGTTCGAAGTCTCCCCCATCTATAGCTCATTACTCTGCCGTGACACCACTGTTCCGGCATTGCTGAATTCCACATTCGCCACTCCTGCCCCGTCGAGTCTCCCATCACCGGCATCAATCCAGTCCGCTGTTGCATCCCCTACACCCTAGCCAACCAACCCGACCCGCAACTTAGTACCGACAACCACCACCCACCATCTCGATTCCGATCTCCCCCCAAACACAGACACACTACTCACTCACCATCGCGACCCTACGCTGCCACTTTTTCCCGTCAACACCCGAACCCGACACTTGTCACCATTATCGCCCCAAACCCGCAACCAGTCACCATCACCGCCTCAACCCGTGACAATAACCACCCGGAACATCACTGGCCTGACCCACCACCACTCTGTCCCAAATCCCGCTACCCAAACTGTCTCACCTAACCCTGACTAGAAACCCCACCAAAATATCCAGATTGCCCCTGCTTCCATGCACCATATGGAAACCCATGCTCAACAAGGGATTTTCAAACCCAAAGTCCATTTTAACCTATCCACACAAACCATATCCCTAATTCTCAAAAACCCAAAATTAGCCAAACTTAACTCGAATTGGAATGAGGTCATGCGTGAGGAATTTAATGCTTTAACGAAATAGAACATGTGGGATTTAGTTCCTAGACTAGAGGGGGTGAGTGTGATTTGATGCATGTGGCTATTTCATCACAAATTTAGAGACAATGATGACCTTGAAAGATATAAGACGAGACTTGTGGCTAATGGTACTAATCAACATGAGAGTATTGATTGTGGTGAGATGTTTAGTCTGGTGGTTAAATCGGCTACCATTCGCACAGTTCTGAGCATAACTATGAGTAAGCATTGTCCGATTCATCAGCTAGATGTGAAAAATGCATTCTTACATGGGGACTTGAAAGAAACTATTTACATGCACCAGCTGCTAGACTTTGTTCACCTGGAGGTCCCTCATTATGTTTGTCGTCTTCGTAAGTCACTTTATGGTTTGAAACAGGCCCCCAGAGCGTGGTATAAATGCTTTGCTAATTACATTATGCAGATTAGGTTTGTAGCAACAAGTGTGATAATTCTCTCTTTCTTTTTCATCGAGGTAGTAACATTGCTTATTTGTTATTATATGCGGACAATATTATTCTTACTGCCTCCTTTGATGTGTTGAAAAATGAGATCATTGCTCTACTTAAATCCAAATTTGCTATGACTGACTTGGGGAAGTTGAGTTATTTTTTGGGGATATCAGTGACTAGATCTGCAGATAATATGTTCCTGTGTCAGCGTAAGTATGTAGAGGAAATTGTGTACCAGGCTAAAATGGCAAACTACATGATGATGCCTATTCCGGTTGACTCTAAATCGAAGCTCAGTGATGTTGACGGTGATCTAGTGTCTGATCCCACTCTTTATAGGAGCCTTGCAGGTGCACTTCAATATCTTACTTTCACCAGACCTGACATTGCTTATGTTGTTCAGCAGGTGTGTTTGTTTATGCATGCCCCAATGGAGCCTTATTTTACTGCTCTTAAACGTATCATTCGATACGTCAAGGGCACACTTGATTATGAATTGCATCTCTACCCCTCTGCACCGACCATGTTGTTATCATATACGGATGCAGATTGGGCAGGTTGTTCGGACACGCAACGCTCCACCTCCGGCTATTGTGTGTTCTTAGGGGATAATCTAATTTCGTGGTATGCCAAGAGGCAAGCCACCCTATCTCGTTCGAGTGCAGAAACAGAATATAGAGGCGTTGCTAATGTTGTTGCTGAGATTTGCTGGCTCTGAAACCTCCTTTTGGAGCTTCACTGTCCCTTGTGTAAGGCGTCTATGGTGTACTGTGATAACATTTTCGCGATATACTTATCTCATAATCCGGTTCAGCATCAACGAACAAGCACATTGAGATGGATATACACTTTGTTCATGAGAAGGTTGCTATAGGTCATATTAAGGGGTTGCATGTGCCTTCTTCGTATCAGTATGCAGCTATCTTCAACAAAGGACTTCCTCGACAACTATTCCTAGACTTTAGATACAGTCTGAGCGTCCGATCTCTTCCTGCTCCGACTGAGGGAATGTATTAGTGAATATTAAAAGATATTCACCATATATTTTGTAATTATTAGTGTTGTATAATTATGGTAGATATAGAATCCTTATTGTATTAGGATTCCACATTGTACAAACTATATATATTTGTATTAATAAGAAAGACTCCCAAGGAAAATTAATACACTCTTACAATAAAGATAACAGTTATTTGAAGTATTGGTAGATTATACATCATGGTACAGGAACATCTCTATTAATACTATAGACAAATTCAAAATCGTAAATAATGAATAATGTAATAAATAAAATAAGGAATAAAAATGTTATTCGGTGATCATATTATTCGTTTCCTTTATATTTAGTGATTTTTATTGGATATATTGCATCAAAATGAAAGTGGAATTATGTTAAAACCTATGATCTAATGAACATTGGCATCACTAATATTTTTTAGTATGATACGCTCATCGCGCGGGTTCTAATACTCGTACTAATAATAACTCATGTATCATGTATTCACAAGACTTAAGCGTTTCAAATCATAATTGTTGCACCCCCATTTACACCCTAGGTTAGAATAAGGCACAACTTATGGGACTCTAAAAGGATTATTAGAGTTCAGAGTCGCCATCTAATTCTTAAAGATATATTAGAAAACCTAATGATATTGACATGTACGACACAAAATAGTATGCGAAAACTAGCTTACATTCCAAGGTTAAAGTTATTTCGAAGGAAAGAAGTTAGGTACCTTTTAGAATTCATAAAATGTGGTTTCCGACTTAGACTTAATTTAATTAAAGAAGCGGGAGTAAAGTAATAATAAAAAATATTATTTAAAGTAACAATACGATACGATACAATAGGTAATAACCAACAAAACAAAAGGGATAAAAACTGACTTAGTATAAACACTAACTTAGGTCTCTAAGAAATTCATATCACGTCATTACATGCATAGAATACTATATTATTGTCTAATTCACCTACAAACCCTAAAACCAATAATTAGTACTATCACTTTGTTAAACCCAGTTAAACTTCAATAGTGCAATACTTTTTTTTTAATAATCACAAGAAGCAAACACAGTTCATACATGCTAGTTTAAAATAGTAAAGAGAACTTTTAGATTATGATTTGAGATCCCTTCCCACCATAAATGGTAACCATAAGTTAATATGTCAAACTGCTTAAAGAAGTTAATAAAATTTCATAATCTCGATTTATTCATTAGTTTGAAGGATTTGGTATTCCGATGATTAATTTTCCTTCTATTTTGACCATTCCTTCTCTATTAATCTCCCTAACCAAATAAAAAAAGAGACTGAAACAGTAACAGTCTTTAAAACTAATATAAGTGAGCAAGTAAAGAGAAAAATCTAAAAAAATGAGAGATAAAATAAATAAGAATCATACTCTACAAGAAAGTCACATCACTTTTTTTTTGGATTTATATATATAGATAGATGGATAGATAGATATAGATTTCCAGAGCTATTTCTTATTCCAACAATACTATTAGAATAGGTTAGGAATTTGATAATTATGGTAATGTAGGATTTGTAGTTCTATTAGAATAGAGTTACCTTTTACCCTATTAGACTAGAAAAAGGAGGATCTTACCTCTATATAAGGAGGTCTTTATGATGAATGAAAAGTAGAAAAGAATTCTCCCATTATTCTTGTCTCTCTAAATTCTCGTCTTTGTCTTGATTTTAACATGATATTAGAGCAACGTTAGAAAGGACACCAAAACCCTAGAATAATGACAGATGACGGTAAAGAAATCAACGATAACGACAAAGGAATAGCCGATGAAGAAAACAAAACCCAAAGAAAAATAATCTCTCCCTACGACATTACATCGAATGATAACCCTGGAATTGTGGTGACACAAGTTCAATTGAAGGACAAAAATTATGAAGAATGGGATAGATCCATGAGGACAACCCTAAGAGCAAGAAAGAAGTTTAGCTTCGTCGACGGTACAATAAAAAAATAGGACGAAGAGTCGCCATACATGGAAGATTGATGGACTATAAACTTACTGTTGGTGTCGTGGATTCGCAACATCAAGAACCGACGCTTTGTTCAATGATTACACATAAAGAGGAAGTGGAAGAATTATGGATGAGCATCCCAGAGCCGTTCGCCGTTATTAATGGCCCTGGGATACAATAACTAAAGGTGGAACTAGCAGAATGCAAGAAAAGGGAAAGGGCCATCGTGGATTACTATGAAAAACTCACTAAGCTGTGGGAGGAATTGGCGAATTACGAACAGATCCCAACTTGTACGTGCAGAAAGGGCACGTGCAATCTAGGAACGGTCCTAGAAGCCAATAGAGAAGAAGAAAAAATGTATCTTTTCCTTATGGGATTGGATGAGGGAACGTATGGAACTATGAGATCGAACATACTGACCCAAGAATTGTTTCCATCATTGAACAAGGTGTACTCAAAGTTGGTGCAAGAAGAGTGTGTGAGAGGAATCATACGAAAAAAGAGGATCGGAGTGAAACCATGACTTTTGCTGTACAAGGGAGAAACCCTTACCGTGACCGAGGTGAAGGGAAAAATAATGGTACATTATGCACACATTACAAGAGATCCGGACACGTTGTGGATGGATGTTTTGACGCATTGGTTATCCGGATTGGTGGTCGGAAAATAAAAAAAGAGACGAAAACATTGGAGGATGAGGATAACAACAACAGTAGAGGAGTGGACTAGGATCCGGTCTTGGTATAGGCAACTACCGGGCTAATGCCGTAATTGCTAAATAAGGAACTCAGATAGAGATAGGAACGGTGAACATAGGTGGCACATGACTTCACAATTTGAGAGATGAGATCCAAAAGAATATGATTCATGTGTTGAATTCCCAGAGAATAAACCTGAATAGTAAGATGGATAGTAAGACTGAAAACTCATCCTGGATCATAGACTCCAGAGATACCAATCATGTGACAGGTAATCCAGAAGAACTGAGCAATATGCGAGACATTCCTAAGTGTCCGGTTGGTCTTCCGGACAGAAGTAGCTCGGTGGCTACAAAAGAAGGAACAACCATGCTAAATGACAGGATATGGTTGAAGAATGTCCTTTATATTCCAGATTTGACATGCAATTTGATTTATGTATCACAATTAGTTAATTATTTAGATTGTGATGTGACATTTAATATAATTATGTGTGCTATACTGGACTCCACCATGAGGAAGCTGATTGGAAAGGGTGAGCGTCGAAGTGGACTTTACTATTTCGAAATGTGTCGCTGATACAGGTAATGAAGGCAGATGTAGTTGATTGGTTCGATCGTTGGCAAAAACTGTTGGGTCATCATTCAACACAAGTAACGAAGTCTATTATGACATTAGGCTTAATGGAGAGTGGTGATGGATCAGATGGAGAATGTGACGTATGCCAACGGATAAAGCAAACGAGAAGTGTTTTTCCTTTAAGTGATAATATTGTTTAAAATACTTTTGAGATAATTCATTGTGATTTATAGGGACCATATAGAACCCCCTTTCTCTTGTGGTGCTTCATTTTTTACTGTTGTGGATGATCGTTCACGATATGTGTGGATCTTTCTCTTAGTTGATAAGAAAGAAGTGAACCAAACCTTAAAGAATTTCTTCGCTTTGATGGATAGACAGATTAGTAAGAAGGTGAAGATTATTAGAAGTGATGACAGAACTGAGTTCACATGTATGAAGACTTACTTCTTTGAACATGAAATTCTTTTCCAAACATCTTGCACAGGGACACCACAACAGAATGAAAGAGTCGAAAGAAAACACTGTCACATTCTTAATATGGAGTGAGCATTGAGATTTCAGGGTTATCTTCCGATCAAATTCTAGGAAAAATCTATTTTGACTGCAGGGTATTTGATCGATAGAACGCCATGTTCAGTGTTGAATGGAAAACATACTATGAAATTTTATATGGGGAAGCGCCTCGATATGATCATTTAAGGGTGATAGAGTCACTATGCTATGCACATATAAAGGGAAGAACGAGGGACACATTTGAGACACAGTCATAGGTGTGTCTTCTTAAGATACGCCTACGGAAAGAAGGGTTGGAGATTTTATGACTTAGAGAACGACGAATATTTGATCTCAAGAGATGTGAATTTCTACGAGACCAAGTTCCTCTTCACTGTAATACTGGGCAACTTAATCAAAATTATAGAAGCAATACCGAATGAAGGAGAATCTCCGGAATAAAGTTGTGTTAACGTGGACAAAATTGATGGAGAAATAAACCAGCACAACTTCGAAGAAGACATGACTGATAATATAGGTATAAATGAAATTCAGATGGACGGAGTACAGACATCGAATGGTGAACCTACCGATCAACATGATTTAAACCGAACAGAGATCGGTTTGGATAAAATGGAGGAAGTACAGCCGCAAGGTATATGTACCAATGAAATGCACCCAAAAAACACAACTGGGTCAAGGTAAACGTTAAAAATATGAATCAATCCGGCCACGCGACTACATCACTGAACCTTTCCGAAAACAAAATCCATCAATTCATCCACCAGATCCTCAGCAATCCTCTAGTGCACCTTATCATTTAGCTAACTATATATCCTGTGATAATTGTTTCCTGCAACACCAAAGGTTCCTTGCAGCAATTATCATAGAAACCGAACCAAAAACCTTCTCGGAGGCAATGAAAAAGGAATATTAGAAAGTAGCCATGCGACAAGAGATCCAAGAGTTAGAGGATAATGAAACACGGACACTAGAAACTTTGCCACCAGATAAGAAAGAACTCGGATGTAGATGGGTGTACAAAATCAAGTACAACTCTGACGGCACAATCGGGAAATATAAATCTTGTTTGGTCATCTTCGGAAATAAATAGGAGAAAGGAATTGACTACAATGAAACTTTTACTTCGGGTGCTAAAGTAGTAACTATTTGGACCTTCCTAGCTATTGCAGTTGCTCGAAATTAGGAGTTGCATCAGATAGATGTGCATAATGCTTTCTTACACGATGAGCTTACGGAGGAAGTTTATATGAAATTGCCACCAGGATTTCGTGTTCCTAATCCGGAGCAAGTATGTCGACTCCAGAAATCTTTGTATGGTTTGAAGTAAGCTTCAATGTGTTGATTTGCGAAATTGTATAGTGTTTCGATGAAATATGGGTTCAAACAGTCGTACTCTGATTATTCTCTATTCACTATGCATCGTGGAAGTATGCAACTTAACATCTTAGTCTATGTGGATGACTTGATTATCTTCGGAAACGACCATAGTGCCATTGAATGATTCAAATACTATCTCCACACATGTTTTCACATAAAGTATTTGGGCCATCTGAAGTACTTTCTGAGTGTTGAAGTTGCACGTGGACCAACTGGGTTGTTTCTCTGTCAATGAAAATGTGCCTTGAATATAATTCCTGAGTCTGGTTTACTAGGAGCTAAACTAATCAATACTCGTATGGAACAAAATCAGGGTTTGGCATTTGCCAAATGAGCTATTTTAGGAGATTCATAACCATACCGGCGTCTGGTCTGTAGACTAATATACCTCAGTTTCACGAGATCTGAGTTGTCATATTGCGTGCATGTTCTGTCCCAATTCATGCAACAATTAAAAGAATCACACTGGAACGCGACTCTCCGTGTGGTGCGGTACTTGAAGAAAAACCCAGGACAAGGCATTGTGATGAGAAAAGATTGTGATCTCCAGTTGTACGGATGGTGTGATTCGAACTGGGCCGGATGTCCGTTGACTCAAAAATCACTTATCAGTTAGTTTATATCCCTCGGGAATTCACCGGTATTTTGGAAAACAAAGAAATAACACATTGTCTCTCGCTCGCCAGCTAATGCGGAATATCGGTCAATGAAAATGACAATCTGTGAGTTGAAATGGGTAAAGAGAATTTTATATAGTTTGGGTGTTGAACATAAATCTCTGGTGAAAATGTATTGTGATTGTCAAGCAACATTGTGTATTTCGCGAAATCCGGTATTTCATGAACGAACCAAACATATTGAAGTCGATTGTCACTATGTCCGGGACGCGCTCCAATCCGGAATGATACTCCCAGTCATGCGTGTCAATCAGTGAGCAATTGACCGATGTGTTTACAAAGGCTTTGGACAAATCGCAACATGAATATTTACTTGGCAAGTTGGGCATTCGAGACCCTCATGCTCCAACTTGGGGGGGGGGGGGTATTAGAATAGGTTAGGTATTTGGTAATTATGGTAATGTAGGATTTGTAGTCATATTAGAATAGAGTTACTCTTTATCCTATTAGACTAGGAAAATGAGGATCTTACCTCTATATAAGGAGGTCATTATGATGAATGAATAATAAAAAAGAATTCTCCCATTAATCTTCTCTCTAAATTCTCGTCCTTGTCTCGATTTTAACCGATACAATTTCAGTAAGTCAACAAGGGATTGAGACTTGTAGACAAGATTTTAGAGAGAATAAAGAATCTAACAACTAGCCAGCAGCAAGTTTCAAATATTTGTAAAACTTGAATATGCATTAAATCGAACTTCCACATGCCAAAACGGAATTAAACAATTGTTAAACAAATACAATTTAAATAGAACATAGAAAAACAAAACATTTATGTTTTTATAGTAACAAACAACTACTGGGACAAAAATACAACGGTGTTCCATTAGCACAATAATGATCAAAGATCCTTGCAGAAACTAGGAGTATAAGAAAGGTCATCAATATTTTCTACTCCATTGAATAGAGAGGGATCAAATAATTCCGTGCCGTCTCCTGCAATGTCAGACAAGAAAAGCAATCATCAATCAAATGTAGTAAAGGTTACTTTTTGTCTCACAAAAAATGAATCCAAAATTTGTGGATCTAAAAATTTAAGATTTGAATCTACATTTTTAAAAAGAACCTTCACACAACCGGACAATTGTATGAGACACATAATAAAATTCTTTAGTTATGTGAAAACTAAAGATGCATATTTTAACTTATACTTCGTGTAACTTGTTAAAAGATTTATGCATTGAGAAGCTACCACCTCTATGTGCGTAGGGGTCGAAATCAGCTATGTTGCCCCACTCTACAAAAACTTCTTCTCTTTGTTTACAAAATAATTTTTCATGAGAAATTAGATGATTATCTTTTCCATGTGTATCCTCAAGCATAGTTATATCGCCCTCTTTTGCATTGTTTATTTTCTTTTCAGGAGCAACTTCATGTAGGCCAAAGTTTGTAGTGCATAGTACTCCCTCCTTGTCATTTTCAGCTGCAAATGTGATAAGCCAATATCAAAAATAATAAATGGAAAATATTGAATGTAGCTAATGTTATTAATCTGTATTGCAAAACCGATGAAGCAGTAAAATTAATTTATGAAAATAAACAGAATCAGTGTTGAAAAAATAAAAATAATTTTTTTTTCCGAATATAATCGAGCCCACTTAGTTCAAAGTGTGTCCTTAAGGAAATTATTCCCCTCACAGTACTCGAGGTTGATGGAATATCCCCTCCCAGGATAGAACGATATCTTACCAGAATAGTAGTACTCCAAATTTAGGTAGCGGCGAACCACTCAACGGCAGTATATCACACATAATTTATTTGTGCAAGAAGAAGAAGTTTGTGTTGTTCGAGAAAATTAGTAAGTAAAATTCGAGGAATCAAACGAATTTATAGCCATGGAGTATTGTTTCTGAAGGTTTGCAACCCCTTCGAACGACCACTAAAAACTGGTGGGAAATTTAAATATGGGAAAGAAACAGGGTCGCGGGTCAGACACGCGGATCCGGGTCACTAACGGGTAGGATTGGATATGTTAATTAATTTAATTAAATAATTAAAATTAAAGAAAATTTGGTCCAAAAAGATTATCAATCAATCAAATCATTTGACCGAATCCGAATCCGAATCCGAAGCCGAGCCGAGCGAGTGACGACGACGGCGCGAGGGGTCCTTGCCCCCTCAACCCTTTTAGTGACTAGAGAAGGTGTAATGTAATATATACACCTCTCTTTTCCTTTCTTTTTTCGATGTGGGACAACTGGTTTACTCAAGGCAAAAGGGACCTTTTACATTCCCTTCACTTTTCATCCCATCATTTCCCATTCACCAATATCAATACCCAACAATCCCCCACATGAATGGGAATGGCTATAATATAAAAGAATGCGCGGACAAGAGTGATATACAAGCGAGGATTGACGGCATCTGGATAAGTAGGTTTCCCTTTGAACTTTCCGTAGTGAACTTATATCGGATATATTCGATCAATCGGTAGATTTGATATCTTTGAACCGTTGAACTTTGTTGTATACCTAGACAACATAAGTCACACAATCAACCCTCAACCGTTTATGGTTCTCACGGTTGTGTTCGTTTAAGCCATGAACACCTCCTGGTTTCATGAGTGCATAGAGAATGGGCCTTCACTGTCATTCCCCTTTAAAGCGGCTTACACTTAACACTTACATATGTGATTTCTAAACATGTGGTCCTATAGCTACATTATCTGGTCATACACTGCCAGATTTAGATAATCATTAAAGAACCTTAATGCTTTATTAACTCATTAACAAGCCATAAGGTTTTATCCTTATTTCTGAACATTGTCTTCATTCGAGAATGGGTTGAGTTATTTGATAATGTTGAACCGTCAGTCACAACTTTGTTTGATCTCCTTGAACCTAGCTCTTGGGATCTCCAGTCAGCTAGGTAGAGTGACCACCATGATGACTTGTCCTCGGCCTTAACCCCATTCCCATTGATGATCTACTAACTCCCTCTCTAGATAAGCCTTTTGTAAGCGGATCCACCACGTTATCTCTTGACTTTACATAGTCAATCGTGATAACGCCACTAGAGAGGAGTTGTCTAAAGGTATTGTGTCTTCGTCGTATGTGACGAGATTTTCCGTTGTACATTACGCTCCCTGCCCTACCTATTGCTGCTTGACTGTCACAATGTATACATATAGGAGCCAAAGGTTTGGGCCAGAATGGAATATCTTCTAAGAAATTCCGGAGCTATTCATCTTCTTCACCAGCCTTGTCTAAAGCTATAAATTCAGATTCCATTATAGAGCGGGCGATGCATGTCTGTTTTGATGATTTCCAAGACACTGCTCCTCCACCAACGGTGAAAATATATCCACTCGTGGATTTAACTTCAGATGATCCGGTGATCCAGTTTGCATCACTATATCCCTCAATTACTGCGGGATATTTATTATAATGCAAAACATAGGTTTGGGTGTATTTTAAATACCCCAAGACTCGTTTCATTGCCATCCAATGAGTTTGATTGGGATTACTCGTGAATCGACTCAGCTTGCTTATAGCACATGTTATATCTGGTCGTGTACAATTCATGATATACATCAAACTTCCCAACACTCTTGCATAATCCAATTGTGAGTCACTTTCACCTTTATTCTTTTGAAGTGCAAAACTTACATCAATTGGAGTCTTTACAACATTGAAATTTAAATACTTAAACTTGTCAAGTACTCTTTCAATATAATGAGACTGCGATAATGCTAGACCTTGTGGAGTTTTATGAATTCTGATGCGTAAGATCAAATCAGCAACTCCTAAGTCCTTCATATCAAATTTACTAGCCAGCATACGCTTCGTAGCATTTACATCGGTAATATCTCTACTCATTATCAACATGTCATCAACATATAAACAAACAATGACTTCATGATTTGGAGTATTTTTAATGTAAACACATTTGTCACACTCATTAATCTTAAATCCATTTGCCAACATTGTTTGGTCAAATTTTGCATGCCATTGTTTGGGTGCTTGTTTAAGTCCATAAAGTGACTTAACAAGTTTGCACACTTTCCTTTCTTTACCAGGAACCACAAAACCCTCAAGTTGTTCCATGTAAATTTCTTCCTCCAATTCTCCATTTAAGAAAGTTGTCTTGACATCCATTTGATGGATTTCAAGACCATATACGGCCGCCAGTGCCACTAACACCCGAATAGATGTTATTCTTGTTACCGGCGAGTATGTGTCAAAGTAATCAAGGCCTTCTTTTTGTCTATAACCTTTGACCACAAGTCTTGCCTTATATTTGTCAATAGTGCCATCAACTTTCATTTTCCTTTTAAAAATCCACTTTGATCCTAAAGGTTTATTTCCAGGAGGAAGATCAACCAATTCCCATGTATGGTTGTTCAAAATTGATTCAATCTCACTATTGTCTGCCTCTTTACAAAATGCTGAATCAGAAGAAGACATCGCTGCTTTAAATGTTTGAGGCTCATTTTCAAGCAAGAATGTCACAAAATCTGGTCCAAAGGAAGTAGATGTCCTTTGACGTTTGCTACGCCTTGCATCCTCTTTACTTGGTGTATTTTCCTTTGGTTCTTCCCGCGGTCGTTTAGATCTTTCACTTGACGACTAACATTCAGTTTTATACGGATAAATGTTTTCAAAGAATTCAGCATTATCTGATTCAATTACCGTATTAACATGAATTTCGGGATTGTCCGATTTGTGAACCAAAAACCGACAAGCTTTGTTGTTTGTAGCATAGCCAATAAAAACACAATCCATAGTTTTTGGTCCGATTTTTACCCTTTTGGGCAAAGGAACTTGGACCTTTGCTAAACACCCCCACACTTTGAAATATTTCAAGTTGGGTTTTCTTCCTTACCATAGTTCATATGGAATAGATTGTGTTTTGTTGTGGGGAACCTTGTTGAGTATTCGGTTAGCTGTAAGGATAGCTTCTCCCCACAAGCTTTGTGGTAAACCGGAACTTATTAGTAAGGCATTCATCATTTCCTTTAATGTTCGGTTTTTCCTTTCTGCAATTCCATTTGATTGTGGTGTGTAAGGGGCAGTAGTTTGATGAATAATTCAATATTCTAAACATATCTCTACAAAAGGAGATTCGTACTCTCCACCCCTATCACTTCTAATCATTTTTATCTTTTTATTCAATTGATTTTCCACTTCGTTCTTGTATTGCTTAAAAGAATCAATTGCTTCATCCTTACTATTAAGCAAATACACATAACAATATCGAGTGCAATCGTCAATAAAAGTTATAAAATATTTTTTTCCACCGCGAGATGGTATTGACTTCATATCACATATATCTGTGTGAATTAAATCTAAAGGATTTGAATTCCTATCAATAGACTTATATGGATGTTTAACAAACTTAGATTCAACACAGATTTCACATTTAGATTTATTACACTCGAATTTAGGCAACACTTCTAAATTAATCAATTTTCGCAAGGTTTTGTAGTTGACATGTCCTAAACGAACATGCCATAAATCATTTGACTCCAATAAGTAAGGTGAAGCTGAATTTTCATTAATACTGTTAACAACCATTACATTGAGTTTGAAAAGGCCCTCGGTGAGGTAGCCCTTTCCTATGAACAAATCATTCTTACTTAGTACAATTTTGTCACTAACCAACACGCACTTAAACCCGTTTTTGACGAGTAGTTCGGCTGAAACTAAATTCTTCCGAATTGTTGGAACGTGCAGAGCATTGTTGAGAGTCAGAGTCATCTTCAGAAGTATCTTCCCTATCCTTCAACCTTGGCTGTTGCAGTATTTCCCATAAACAGTACCTCTTCGGGTCCAGCGGGAGCATAGGTTGCAAATGCTTCTTTTGTAGCGCAAACATGTCGAGTAGCACCAGAATCAAGCCACCACTCCTTTGGGTTTCCAACCAAATTTCACTCCGATAGCATTGCACACAGATCATCCATATCATCATTCTTTTCCACCATATTGGCTTGTCCTTTTCCCTTGTTCTTTTTCAGTAGACGACAATCTGGGACTTTGTGGCCAGCTTTCCCACAATTAAAGCAGTTGCCCTTGAACTTTTTCTTGTTGGAATCCTTCTCTTTTCCAGAAGGCCTCTTCCTTTTCTTGTTCTTTTTCAGAGCAGCATCTTCAACGATGTTTGCCCCTTCAATTGGTGAAGTCTTACGGTACCTCTTCTCAGCGGTTTTGTTATCTTCCTCGATCTTGAGACGAATCACAAGATCTTCCAACTTCATTTCCTTTCTTTTGTGCTTAAGATAATTCTTGAAATCTTTCCATGAGGGCGGCAACTTTTCAATCATTGCAGCCACTTGGAACGCTTAATTTACTACCATACCTTCAGCAATAAGGTCATGGAAGATAAGTTGAAGCTCTTGAACTTGGGTTCCAACGGTTTTTCCATCCACCATTTTGTAGTCTAGGAATTTGGCAACCACAAACTTCTTCAAGCAAGCATCTTCGGTTTTGTACATCTTTTCAAGTGCACTCCATAGTTCTTTGGATGTCTCTACTGCACTGTAGACGTTGTACAAGTCATCTTCTAAGGCACTCAAAATGTAGCCTTTGCACAAAAAATTAGCCTGTTTCCAAATCTCAGTAACCATGAACTGTTGGTTGTCAGGCATGTCAGCGGCAGGCACGGGAGGGTCCTCACTGGTGAACTTTTGCATCCCAAGGGTGGTAAGCCAAAAGAACATTCTTTGCTGCCATCCTTTAAAGTTGGCACCGGTGAACTTTGCAGGTTTTTCAGCCGGTGGTGGCGGTACGGGTTGTAGGAGTAACCATTTGGTGCAAGTATTCGCAGAGGTAGTTCCGGTCGAATTGCCATTTTTCGTTTGTCACTGTCAAATCGACAAACTGTTTTAGTTAATAAAACCAGAATAGCAATTCAATCACAGACTTAAACGATGAAGATTTTATTTCTTCAAATCGTAGTATAATTATGAAACTTTAGTATTCCAACGAAGTTTTTATATCTTCGAGTTAGAATACTAATATTCATATGGAGTAGAAAACTGCACAAGTTTTAATCTCCAAACCAGAATACAGCAACGATGAAGTTTTTATGTTCTTCAAATCGTTGTACAAGTATGAACTGTAATATTCCAATGAAGTTTTTATGTCTTCAAGTCAGAATATGAAATTTCATACGGAGTAGAAAACCACACAAGTTTTAGTCTCCAAAACAGAATACAGATTAATCTAAAAAATATAATTTCCTTAAGATTGTTATTAATCTGTATTGAAAAACCGATGAAGCAGTAAAATTAATTTATGAAAATAAACAGAATCAGTGTTGAAAAAATAAGAATTTTTTTTTCGAATATAATCGAGCCCACTTAGTTCAAAGTGTGTCCTTAAGGAAATTATTCCCCTCACAGTACTCGAGGTTGATGGAATATCCCCTTCCAGGATAAAACGATTATCTTACCAGAATAGTAGTACTTCAAATTCAGGTAGCGGCGAACCACTCAACGGCAGTATATCACACATAATTTATTTGTGCAGAAGAAGAAGAAGTTTGTGTTGTTCAGAAAATTAGTAAGTAAAATTCTGAGGAATCAAACAAATTTATAGCCATGGAAGTACTGTTTCTGAAGGTTTGCAACCCTTCTGAACAACCACTAAAAACTGGTGGGAAATTTAAATATGGGAAAGAAATCGGGTCGCGGGTTAGACACGCGGATCTGGGTCACTAACGGGTAGGATTGGATAAGTTAATTAATTTTATTAAATAATAATTAATTAAATAATTAAAATTAAAGAAAATTTGGTCCAAAAAGATTATCAATCAAATCATTTGACCGAAGCCGAAGCCGAGCGACGACGACGGCGCGAGGGGTCCTTTCCCCCTCAACCCTTTTAGTGACTAGAGAAGGTGTAATGTAATATATACGCCTCTCTTTTCCTTTCTTTTTTCGATGTGTGACAACTGGTTACCCAAGGCAAAAGGGACCTTTTACATTCCATTCACTTCTCATCTCATTCCCATTCACCAATATCAATACCCAACAGCTAACAATTTTGATTATGTAAAAGAACTTAAGTTGCATACACTAGTATAAGTCTTATGATTTATACAATGTACATGTTTAGACTTATTTTGGTGAAAAATACCTTTGTTAAGTGTAAAATCAATAGGCACCAACTTAATATTATTGGCCAGGCTTGCAATTATTTCTTCTTTGGAACATTTGTCTTCACAAGTAGGTTCCTTTTCCACATTAACAGCTTCGCTCCCCTCTTCTTTTTTTTCTTGAACAACTTTCTGTATATCAAAACTTGCAGAGATTCCAGTATTATTCCCCAATTCTAAAGATTGTGGAATGGGGACTTGCTCCATATTTTCTGCTAAAATATGAACCCAATATACAAACATAAGAAATACTTCATTCGTCTTGATTTAAGTGACGATATATTTGATTAGACATAGAATTTAAGAGTAAATACTTTTGAAACATCTAATCTAAAATATCGCATAAACAGTTATATGGTTATATATGATTTCATCGAACATAAAATAAAATTTAATGCTAAATTATTTCTGAATATAGAGATGTATCTTTTTTTTGGGCAGACTAAAACATGGTGGGTATGCCAATTAAAATGGGACAAGTGAGTAATGATTACCCTTAGCTAAAGATTTTGATAATGTAAGAATAATAAAAACTATATGTGTATGCACTAAATAATTCTTATGGCTTATCGAATGCATGGAGAAATTAACTACCTTCATTGTATGATATTTCACAGGCTGATTCTTCATTTTTGTCCTCCTCGTTTTCTTTGTATTGAGGAACAATTTTGTTGAGATCCAAATTTGCAAAGATTGCATTGTTTCCTTCTTTTAATAATGGTTCCATGTGGATGACATTCATGAAGACATTAGAGGAAGAAGGCTTGTCCGTACTGCTTTTTTGATTTTTCATTGCAGGCTCCCATTTTGAGCTTGAAGATTCTTTTTTCCTTTTCTTGGAGCGTTGCTCAGGAGCCCCAAACTTAGTTTCATTTAAAATAACATTATATAAGAATGATTGAGATAGTAAAAAAAAAAAAAAAAAATTGTAATATAATCTAACAACTTATCTAACAAATTACCTTGGTCTCTTTTATTGAATTGGTTTCTGGATCTAATTCTACTTTCAGTTTCTCGAAACCATCAAATATGTACCTTCTGACGTGTGGAACAGATCGGCATGCAGCACGTTCAGTATTATGGTAGTAAAACTGCAACACAACAAGGCTATCCTTAAGGTCATGATAATTAATAAAGAATTTAGGTTTTGTACACTACTACCATGCACCAACAAGTCATTAGCCACCCCACTAGGTAAACCCATTAATCTAAGCATGCCCATACAGATGAAACGAACATAATTATTACAATCCATAAGTTGTCTGAGTGATAGATAATGCAAAAAATAGTAATGCAACTATTTAGAAAAACATCTTTTAAACCCAAACGTAGTCCAAGGCATGGAGCAACTAGATATGAAACCATCAGGTTGCCGTTACCTATTATAAAAGGTAATACATCTTATTTTTAAGAATACAAAACTCACATTACTTTATGACATGATAATATAAATAATTCGTTATTCTAATGATGTATATAACTTAAAATTGTTGATAGATTAATAAATTAGAATCATAACTAGCTTTCTACTTAATTCTTTATCTCTCATTTTCCTGATTTATCATTTTGTTAGAGCCTTTTTCACTAATTTTTAGGACTAAGATCTAGCCAGAAAATTAAAATAGAAATTTAAGTTTTATGCACTAAACAAGATAATAATTTTGGTTACCTTGTCACATTGTCCATTAGGACGCTTTCTCATTTCATATTTCCATCCATGCAACAATGCATGGTATTTGTCATTAAGTCCGAAGAGATCGTTAAATCCTTCTCCCTATCATTCGAGTCAACAAGAAAGAATTTGACATAATTAATTATCTCATAATTATGATCATATGATTTAAAAAGAACCTTGAGTTATTTAAATTTATACATAAACAATCTTAAGAAACAAATGTACTAACCTTATTTAATTCTATCGTATAAATATTAGCTTCACCTTTTATAGGTACAATTATAAAGCTAACATCAGTGCAGGCTTTGCCTTCAGCATTGACCAACCCTCTTTTCCTCCCGGTGAGGTGACGGGGAGTGATTTCAGACTCGTTCTGCAATAATAATAAATTATTAATTAAGATATCTTGTTATTTATAATTGTGCTTTAAACGGAGAATACAATTTACACTCTCGACATATATAAGTTAAACTCATTTGCAAAATAAAAAGGAATAAGATAAGTTGGATATGCAAAGATTTTTACACTAGAATATATCTAAATGTCCATGAGCAAAAAAATATTGACTCTCCAGGTGAAAGATGTATAGTCACAATATATATAAGAATAATAAACAAAAAGGAAAATACATATATCATCAATAACATGCCAAAGGGGAAATGAAATCCAAAAATTTATTATAAATCACTAAACAGCAACCAAAAAATTATGATAATCATACCTGAGTCACCATTGTTTGCTCAATTGCTTCAGATATCAGAAGGAGAGGATTATGCTCTTCTGATTGATGTGGGGTAGAAGTTGATGAGAGCTGTAAAAATTTCTTAGTCACATAGTGCAATAAACAAAAATCAAAAGGTCATAATATGATCAAGTTATTTAGAATCATTCTTTATGTAAACTAAAAATGATCAATTCATAAAATTTCATAATCACATTAAGTATGATGGACAAGTGTATATACCTTTTCTATAGAACATCAAACTCAAATTAGTTACACTATTTTTTTTTATATACACAAATTTATATTAATTGGGAAATAAATAAAGTTTGGAAGTCAATTTCATAATCAATGTCAACATCATTTAGAAATATTGAAGTCAAAAGGTTTCAATTAAACAAATAATGTTTTTACAATAACAAAGAGTTTTTTTTAAAAGTATATATGAGGGCTAATATATACGTACAACTTGTATTAAGAATTAATAAAAGAGACTTTAATTTTAATCGTCATTAGACTAGTTTAAAGAAGAACAATAAATTTATAGATTGCAGTAATAAAGCATAATTATTAGATTAACTATTAGGTTCCTGTAATTTTGCATGAGCATTGCAATTAAAGCTCCACCATTCAAATATAGACAACTAATATGTTATGACCACCCTTTAACAAAAACAATAAAAAAAGAAAAAATTTCTTAACTAAAAATTAATATTTTATTATTTTTTATATTATAAAATAGAAAATTAAACTCACTGTGTTTTAGGTTCAGTAAAATTGTGATTGTTCGTAAAATTAATTTAACAGTAGTCATTGTAAAGAGAATTTAATTAGATCTGTTCATTTGTCTTTATAATATAAGTACTCACTGTCTTTGACAGAACAAAATATAATCACAAAAAATGAAAAGAGACTCTTTCCCTCTAAAGAGCATTGAAACATGTTACAAAAAATATAATGATATAACTAAAGACGCCTAAATTTATATAAAATTTTATTTTCTTAAATCATTTCGAAAGAAACCCAAATTGAGGCATAAAGAGTATGATAAAATCTGTCAAAATAAAATCTAGAAACACAACTTTCCCTCTAATTATTTTCTATAAAACAAACTAACCCCAAAAAGGGAGAAAACACATTCAAATGCCTTGAATCTGTGTGTTTTTGCTTATGGACAACAAGAATCAAGCTTTAAACGAGGAGTTAAAATATATGTGGAAGATACTAAATTGAAGGGTAAAACACCAAGCAAGTGAAAGAAATGAAACTATAAATTATAGTATTCTCACGGTTGTCCTCGATACATTCTCCATTGGATGACTTGATACTCCACAGGGTACTAGCACCGATTTACTAATATTGTTTCTTTGATTTTCTTGAGCCTGTAAAGGATGCATAAGAAAGTATAAAACAATTATCAAAATTTTAGCAGAAAATGATTCTCTTTCTACATAAAGTTCTCTAGAATGTTAGACTTATTTATGTTTTATAATAGAAATTACTCATTCGATTTCACAACAATATTTGAAAAATTATTTACAAGCCAAATTTGAATATTTGTTTGTTGTAATGTGGTTATCAATTAGATTCTTATAATTTTTCTGTATATGGGATGTAATTAATATACTTGTAACTACTGACCATAAGTAACATGGTCAATTGGGATGCTGAATTAATTATTAAGCAGATATGACTTTTTACTTTTTCAATTAAAATCCTACCTAAATTGTATATGATTATGATATTTTGGACACTTACATCATAAAAAAGTTTTCTAATAGAAGGCCTTGTAAAAGAACTTATAATGTGAATGCTTGGGAAAGTAAATCCATAATATTTGGTAAGCTTTTCAATTATATAATTTGAATTTTTAAGAGTTATATGTGATGATGAATATAAATAGAAGAACTCCCATACGCAAATCATATATATTATAATTATCGTGTATATAAAAAATTTATTGTCTTGATATTGAATATACCAGTTGTTTTTAATTTTGATGAAATCGTATTTGCTACTTCATGCTCCAGTTAGAAGCTATAGCAACCAACATAAGTCTAGATAAAAATATTTTGTTACATTTTTATTTTCATCCCTCTTTTGTCTTTTAGTATTCTATATTAGATTTGAATGGACTAAAACACCTAAATGAAGTTCTGTTACGTAATATAATACAATATATAATGAAGGCAAAAAAGGGATATTCAAATAAAAAAATCAATCTTAAGTCGATGGAATGGAAAGTGCATGTTGTCTTCGGAGGAAACAAACTTTTGATAAAAAATATATTATTAGAAGTTACGCTGGTGGAAATTAAGTACAAGAGTATGAAAGTTTTGTGGTCTACAATGAGATACATCAAAATATAATGCTAGAATATCTAAATTGATATGAACGAAAGATGTTTCTGGAACTAGTTTTTCCAGATAAGAATGAGTGCTACATCACTTAACTAATGATGGTTCATTTATTGTCTGCAAATAGTCCTGCAAAAGTTATTTTCGTGTTTGATAGTAAGGTTATTGAAACAAATAATTTCTTTAATTATTTTCATTAATTGAAAGGTATATATACAAGTTACAAAATAGGAGAATTTTATTTCTATTCTATTCCTAAAACCTTATTCTACCATAATTCTAACTATACAATTATGGTAAGTGTATAACACTAATTAATGTAACATTTACACTACAATATACTACAAATATATATACCATATATACAATATTGTATTAGCTGCCAATCTGCCCGTGATGGGCTCGATGTCTGCCGAGCTGGGCCACTGTCCATTGGGCCTCGGTATCTGCCGAGCTGGGCCACTGTCCACTGTATTCTGTGATATACACTTCTATATATTTAGTGTATATCACGGGTATATTGCCTTGTTTAACACACCCCCGCAGTCATAGCGGGCAATATTCGAACGCTGAGACTGTCCCTAAAATCTTCAAAAAGGACCGCGGGTAGACCTTTTGTAAAGATGTCTGCAACTTGATATCGGGACGGGACATGGCATACGCGAACGTGACCTCGAGCAACCTTTTCACGGACAAGTGAATGTCCATTTCGATATGCTTAGTGCGTTGGTGCTGAACCGGGTTACCTGAAAGGTAGATGGCACTAATGTTATCGCAATATACCAAGGTTGCCTTCTGAATGGGACAATGAAGCTCCAAAAGCAAATTACATAACCAACATGATTCTGAGACCACATTAGCTACCCCTCGATATTCGGCCTCTGCACTTGAGCGGGATAGAGTTGCCTGACGCTTCGCCGACCAGGAGACCAAGTTGTTGCCAAGGAACATATAGTAGCCAGACGTCGACCGTCTGATGTCTGGACAACCACCCCAATCAGCATCTGTGTATGATACAAATGTGGATGGAGAGGAAGGATATAAATGCAAACCATAGTCCAGTGTACCCTAAATATACCTAATGATGCGTTTGATTGCATTCATGTGCTCAATTCGGGGATCATGCATGAATAAACACACTTGCTGGACGACATACGTAATATTCGGTCTCGTAAAAGTAAGATACTGTAGGGCCCCTGCAAGACTGCAATAGCGGGTCGGGTCCTCCTATGGTGCGCCGGCCGCGGCACTAAGCTTGGGCTTTGTATCAACTGGAGTGGAAGTGGACTTACAGGATGACATCCCGGCCCTCTCGATGATCTTAGTTGCATACTTTCTTTGAGAAAAAAACAAACCATCTGAATGACGCTTGACAGCAATCCCTAAAAAGTAACTCAAGGGCCCTAAGTCTTTCATAGCAAACTCAGAGCTGAGCATGGCCATGATAGACTGGCGTAAGACATCAGAAGAGGCAGTCAAAATGATAGCATCCACGTACAACAGAATGTAGGCCAAGGACGAACCACGACGGTAGATGAACAAGAAGTTATCTGACCTGTTGTGAGTGAACCCAATAGTCGAAACAAAGTCAGCAAACCTCGTATACCAGGCCCGTGGAGACTGCTTAAGCCCATATAAGGACTTCTTCAATAAACAGACATAATGAGGACGGTTGGGATCCCTGAATCCCAACAGCTGATGCATATAGACTGTTTCCTTGAGATCACCATGTAGGAAAGCATTCTTGACATCCAACTGATGAATAGGCCATGCCTTTGAAAGAGCCAAGCTAAGCACAGTGCGAATGGTAGCCGGCTTGACCACTGGACTAAAGGTCTCACCACAATCTATCCCAACCTGCTGAGTCTTACCATCACCCACAAGCCGTGCCTTATGTCGAGCAAATGACCCATCTGAATTCTCCTTATGAGCAAAAGTCCACATAGACCTGATAACATTAATACTAGATGGACGGGGCACCAACTCCCACGTCTTATTATCAATAAGAGCATTATATTCATCAGTCATAGCAATTTTCCATTTCGGATCGTTTAAGGCGGACACATGATTACGGGGCAAGGGGGATTTAGAGACATTATAATGTAAATTAAAATGTCTTTTAGGTGTAAAAATACCCCGCTGACTACGAGTGACCGGTCTATGACTCGAGGAAGAATTGAGTGAATTTTGGGCATTTGCTGGGCTCGGGACGGACTGGCCAGCAGGCAGTGGGCTTGCTGGCCCAAATCGGCAATCTGGAGTAGACACTGGACCAGTTCCAGAATTGGGCTGGACAGGCCCAGTCGCTGGGATTGATCCAGGAACTGGAAACTGTGACGGGATAGTGGGGCTAGCGGGAAGTGGGCCCGCTGGAGAATTTTGGGTGCGGGATATGTCCGAAAAATGATGAGTAATATACGGAGATATACCATTATCCAAAAAATTATACGAACTAGGCTCGGGAGTATGGACTTTAGTAAATGGAAATTGAGTTTCATAAAAACTTACATGACGATTAATGATGATTTTCTTGGAGGATAAATCAAAGCATTTGTAACCACGATGATTAGACGGATAACCCAAAAACACACACGAAGTAGACCGGGCCTGAAGTTTGTTAATTGTGGTGGATGGGAATAACGGATAACACAAGCACCCAAAAACGCAAAGATGAGAATAAGAAGGGTTCTTATTATATAGGATTTGGAGGGGGGAAGAATATGTCAGACTTTTGGAAGGAATTATGTTTAGGAGATATATTGCCATTTGCAGAGCATGATGCCAAAAATATGGGGGTATGGAAGCATGAAGTAAGAGAGTGCGGACAATGTTATTTATGGAACGAATTTTGCGTTCGACTTTCCCATTTTGAGAAGATGTATGAGGGCACGAAAAATGAAAATTGATCCCATTATTATCACAGAAATCCCGAAACACCCTATTGTCATACTCTTTCCCATTATCACACTGAATATTTTTTATTTCTCTTTCGAATTGTGTTCTAATGAATGCTCTAAATTTTATGAAGACAGAAAACACTTGTGATTTATTGGCAATTGAAATCGTCCACAAAAATTTAGAATAATCATCCAAAAAAAGAACATAATATCGATGACCTAACGAACTTAGAACATGAGACGTCCATATGTCGCTATGAATAATATCAAATGGCATTGAAGTATGAGAATTTGAGTCCACAAATGGCAACTTAACAATTAAGATTGACAAATTTGAGTACGACTCGTACCCTTACAAGAAATAAAGCTATTTTTATCTAAAACTGATAAAATAGAAGATCCCGGATGACCAAGGCGAGCATGCCACAAGGGAGGAGAAATGACTGCAAAATCTGAAGGCAAGGCTTGACTCGATGGACTGAAATCGGGTGTGATAGGATACAGATCTCCCCTACTATCACACCTCATGAGAGGACTCCCCGTCTTGAAATCCTTCACAGAAAAACCAAAAGGATCAAATTCAACAGAAACAGAATTGTCAGTGGTGAACTTGCAGACAAACACTAAGTTTTTAATCAATTTGGGGGCATGTAAAGTATTTTTCAAGATAAGGGGTGGATTGGGAGGAGACAACGTTTTATGACCATAACCCTGAATTGGAATAGAGTTACCATTTCCGACAATTATACCACGAGGGTTGCTCAAATTGGAATAAGACGAGAGAGTACCTTGATCGGAGGTCATGTGTGTCGTGGCGCCGGTGTCCATGTACCAATTTGGATCCGGTTGCGTCAACCCAAGTGTGTGCATTGCGCCCTCAATGTCGGTGGGAGTGGGGCCTGCTGTGTGGTGGGCTTGCGGAGGCCGGGGTCCAAGAATCCCGGAAGCGGGGCGTGGGCCATGCTCGCCGGAATTGCCGAAACTGGCTGGGAATTGCTTTGGGCCGGTGGCGCGATGGCCGTGTATTCGCCGGTTGTTGGGCTCGAAGGACCGGGCACTCCACCGGGTTCTTTGGAAAATAGGGGCTGTTGGCCCACGGCCCATTGCCCCATCCCCACTGCCATGGGCCCTACTGCTGGGACCAGTAGGGTGGAGGGCCATTGTTCACTGGATGGGGCCCACTGCCGGCCTGCTGACCACCGAAACCACTACCGGAACCGCCGCGTTTTCTCCCGCGGTTTTTGTTATTATTCTTACGATTATTTTTGCCGCCACCATGAGTACGGTTTTGGCCCGAATTATCAACAAAACCTGAAGAATTTATGGAGGACGCCATCATGACGACGGGGCTTGCTCCGGTAGCCGCCTTTTTAGCCAAACCTGCTTCTTCCAAAGTAAGCATGGAGCGGGCTTGATAAAAGGCGGGAAGAGGGTTGCTTTGACGAAGGAGAGTTCCAACGCCATTATAGGCCTCCGAAAGGCCGACAACCAATTGTAGAACCAGACGATTATTTGTTACAGGTGCGCCAACATTATGGAGTTGATCCGCCAATTCCTTGAGTTTCTTGCAATATGCAGATACGTTTGAAAATTCTTCCATGCGAACTAGAGAAAATTCCTGCTCGAGTGTGACAACATGTGAATGTTGGTTATCTTGGAATATGTCACGCAATCTATTCCAGGTAGCCATAGCCGTGGTATCCGGCTCAATAATCGTCTGTAAAAGGTCAACCAAAATAGTGGAATAGATCCACTGGAGAACGGTAGCATCAAGAGTAATCCATAACTGAGGATCCTCCGCGGGAAGAGGTGTAGCGGGAGGAATTATGTGATGGATAACTTGATGAGAGATAGCGTGAATTTTAAACAATTTTGCCCACGTCGCATATTTGACGTTTTCCATCTCAAGCACAATAGGGATACTGTTCTTGACGTTAGAAACCATGAGGGCAGGATGATAATTGTTCTTAGACATATTGAAAGAACAAAGAAGGAGGGGAAATTTGGGAATAGTAAGAGAGATTTTGAGAGCGGAAGACGAGTTTTGGAAGAGAAACCCGAGGGGGGGGGGGTTCGACCGAGAATGGTACAAAATTTGGGAGAAATTTTTTGTTAGACCTAGTCTCTTGATACCATGAAAGAAATAATCCCCCTTGATTATTTTCATTAATTGAAAGGTATATATACAAGTTACAAAATAGGAGAATCCTATTCCTAAAACTTTATTCTACCATAATTCTAACTATACAATTATGGTAAGTGTATAACACTAATTAGGGTAACCTTTACTCTACAATATACTACAAATATATATACCATATATACAAGATTGCATTAGCTGCCAATCTGCCGGTGATGGGCTCGATGTCTGCCGAGCTGGGCCACTGTCCATTGGGCCTCGGTATCTGCCGAGCTGGGCCACTGTCCACTGTATTCCTGTGATATATACTTCTGTATATTTAGTGTATATCATGGGTATATTGCCTTGTTTAACAGTTATTCAATTCTTTCCTATGGGGCAAAGATATGTATTCATGTATGGATTTTAAATTTTCAAAGATATGTTATCCTCATGAAGAAGGTAGAGTTGGACTTAACAGTAGGGATCCAGAGAGTTATGTGCTTGTTCATATATATTAATAATTTTTGCTCAAACAATGTATTTGTATTAAAATATTTATTAAATATTTACGAAAAAATTGAGTGTGTAATGATCTGTTAGGTCGTTTTGAGTTTTAGCTCTCCTTTTTCCTAATGACCCTTCCCGTAGCTTAAAATGATATTTTTGACTTGCGTGGATGGGTGACACAATTTCCAAGACAACGAATGTATATCAGAGAAGAAAAAGTGTCACGACCCAAAAATCAAGCTAACCGTGAGGAGGGAACCTACTTTACCTCGTAGGCGAACCCAAATCAATTCATAAGTCTTTTAGCCAATTATTAAGCGAAAATAAAGTAAGAACAAGACATAAGTCAGTAAAAGTGTCTCATAACTCAGATAGGAAACTAAGCCATACACCTCCCAAAACCTGGAGTTATAAGTACAAGAGCTACTAATACAGAATACATGTCGGAAAGTCTACAAAGCTATTCGAAAAGTAAAGACGGAATATAAGATAGGAATGCAGTCCTGTTCCGCGGAACAACTATCAGCTCACCTTGACAACTCCATTAGGAACTCCTCAACAATCGGTGATAACTCGGCCATTACTAATGCTCGGAGCAACACCTGCACACAAAAGGGTATAACAAGTGTAGAGTAATTACAGAAAAATAATGTGTACTTAACAGCATTGTCGATCGACCTTATATTAAAATGATAACAAGGATTGGTCTTCCAAATGCTTACTCCAACCTTTATCCGCTATTAGTCATAAGATGTATTTATGATAAAACAAGTAAAGATAGGAAAATTGCTCAATTCAACAAATAATCAACTAATCAGTCAAGTGAGATAAGTACATTTCAATCAATCATTCAAGTAAGTCCAATAGTAAGAAATCAATGAAATGATATGCAAATGCAATGCAAAGGCCTTTCATTACCCGTATACACACGCTCCGTAATATGGAATACCTGACCCATGAGAGACTCGCGAGATCCATAACCACCCAGAACTATTTCCCAGCGGGTTCTCTGCCATTTTGGCTCTCAATCTCAACACTTAGACAATTTAGCTCTAGATCTCAATACTTAGCCCAAATTTCGCTATCGTCCGCATCACTCTGTGGAACCATTTCCCTTCGGATATCACATATGTATCCTCAAATGCAATATGCATGAGATGCTATATGAAAATATTAATATGACATGCACACAGGATAAGCAACAAGGCTATAAAGTTAAAGCTCAATATGAATTGGAATTAAATTACAAGTAAAACTCAAACATGACTAACATATCCCACATAAGTAATAATCATACCAAGCCAGTGAATTTATCACGACCTTCAATACCCTAAGGCTCACATACATACCTCGACAACATTTATATTCTATATGCGTACCTCCAATTAGAGTCTAAAAGGGTAAGGTATAACCTACCTCGAAGGCTGAGCAACGAGCCACGAACCCCTCAAGCAGCCACCTTTCATTTTCAAGAAGCCTCAACTAGATCCAAATCTATCATTTACGCGTTCTATATGAGTATATGAGTTGAACAACACCCATATTGCCATACTGTTCCCGAACCGAAAAATGAACCCAAAATAGTCTAGCCCGAGCACCAAGGGATACACTGGATTTTTAGTTCAAAATCATCATATCCACATGTCACACCCCAAAATATGGCCTGAGCAAAATACGACACTTGGTGCCTGACTGCATATGACCGAGCGAACCACGTGGTTTGTTGAGTCAACATAGGCATCAAAACATGTAAAAACAATGGTTTAAAACATGTAAAGATGAATACTGTAAATATAGTATGGAATATAATAGCAGAAATATCTGGAAAATATAGTAAGTCTGAATATCTGACATAGCATGCTAAAACTAGTCTATGAAACATCTAAACATGAGTCTGACTACTAAAACTGTTTACCAGGACAAGGCCATGACATACCTTTACTGCATAAACTGATATGGAAAATAAATAGACTAATATCCCTAATGAGATGTGCTCACCAATAGATGATATGGTAGCCCAGCGAATTGATCCATCTTCTTAAAACTCTGTATCTGCACCGTGAAATGCAGGCCCTAGGCAAAAGGGACGTAAGTACATTTGAATTGTACCGTATGTAAAGTAACTGAATGAATAAGCAGACACATGAAATAATAAAGACATGGAACTGAAACTAAAACTGTAACCTGAGCATGTATAATATCTGATCTGCATGAGCATGTATAATATCTGACCTGAATATAATAAAATATGATAACTTATTTTAAATGTGAGAGCATTAGTATAACCGACATGAAACCACCACGCTAGAACGTGTCGTTTGATCTGTACCCGATTAGCTAAGCCATCTCGTACCTTGTAGGGGTATGAGACATGAACATGATATGAATGGATCCAATAATCCGCAATAGGTAATGTGAAGGAATCGTCCTAACTGGGCGTAGCGATCCTTATCCTACATTGACATCCATAGTTTTAGGTTGTCTGAGCCTTCTCGGTAATCTGTGCAACTCTCAAAATATGAACATGAATATATTTGGCTTGTAAACCCATGAATTTCAAAAATATAACTTGTAATTATAATTTAGAATGCAAATAGATATATAATATAACTTGTATGAAATATCAAAATATGTATAATTTTTGGAATTGAAAAATTACGATTCATGACTTGTATATAAGAACTCATAGAATTCAAAACATGAGTTTATGGATTACATACAGGTTAATGACCATCATAATGACACGTCATGAATATAATTAATTAAAGCATGATATAAGCATGGTATATAGTTGTACATGTATATAGGGTCATCATGAATTAGGGCAAAACCTTAGGTCTGAGGAAATTCATGTTTCATGGATTAAAAGTGGTGTGGGGAAGAACAATGATGTTCTCACACGTGGATAGAAGCTCTACATACCTTATTCGCTCCTAATCTTATAATAAAAATTTGAACTTGAGGAATAATTCCCAAAAGCCTGAACTTAATCCCTTGAGATGGGTTTTCAAGAAAACCCTAGGTTATGAAAATGATTTCTCTTAGAACTTGAGTATACGTGATTAGAATCGCGTGGAAATATATGAAAATGACTTACCTTGATCTATGAGGATGATTGGGGGAGAAGAACTTCGTGCTAGGTCTTAGAAGAATGAAGAGTAAAATAAAAAGACTGAAAAATGCAGATTATATAAGTCCAACTATCGAATCACATTTACGGTCAGATTGTACGGTATGTACATTTTTGTACGGCAAGAATTATGGGCCGTATAACTTGTACAGTCTGTATAAAAGTGCCTTCACAGTGCTATCAATTTCTAGTCAGTATCAAAACCTGGGGGTTATCCTACGTTACCGAAGGACGGTCCGTATAACTTTCTACGGCCTGTCAAAGCCACCGTATTTTGTTAGTTTTTGACAATCTCCGTACGGTGCAACTCTTATGGCCCGTACAAATTTGTACGGTCCGTATAAGCTCTGGCGTAGGACATGAATTTCTGAACTGAAATGGATTTTAAAATTCACACTCCCCGTCTTGGTTTTCTAAACTCCTGAATTATGGGTAATGCTTATCTTGAACGTACAAGGTGTTACAATATCTCCCCATTGGGATCATTCATCCTCGAATGATGGGTCATAGTTAAGAATGAGATTGGACATGGCATGAGTACATGAACATGAAGAAACATGACATGGAGACATGAGACATGAGACATGAGACATGAGACATGAGTAATGAATACATGAACGTGAAAAATGAGACATGGATACACACGGGACATGACATGAATACTGAATGTATTTACCATATACACTTTCTGCTTGCTCCTCAAATAAATGCAGATATCTAGACTTTATATCCTCTTCGGCTTCCCACGTAGCCTCCTCCACTTTCTGACTTCTTCATAACACTTTCACCGAGGCAACCTTCTTATTGTCAACTTGCGAACCCGACGATTAAGAATAGCCACAAGGATCTCTTCATAGGTTAGGCTATCCTTAACTGTGAGGGTTTTGGTAGGAACAACCAACGACGGGTCTCCCACACACTTCCTCAAAACAATTAAATATTGTAGAAATTCAAGCTCATAAGCCACTTGCCTAATCTTTCGCAGGATCCCGTATGGTCCAATATATCTAGGACTGAGTTTCCCTTTCTTTCCAAATTTCATGACACCCTTCACAGGTGAAACTTTTAGAAATACCTAATCATCAACTTGAAACTCCAAGTCTCTACGACATACGCCCAAATAGGAATATTTGCGATTGCAAGCTATTTTCAAATGCTCCTAAATCAACTTGACTTTCTTTATAACCGGATGGACCAAGTACAGCACTAACAATTTTGCTTCACCAACTTCGAACCAACTAATTAGTGATCTACACCTTTGCCCATACAGAGCTTCAAACGGTGCCATCTTGATACTAGCATGGTAACTATTATTATTAGCAAATTCGATGAGAGGCAAGTGGTCATCCAAATTACCTTTAAAATCTAGGACACATGCTCTCAACATATCTTCGAGGGTCTGAATAGTCCGCTCTGCCTGACCATCAGTCTGAGGATGAAAAGTTGTACTGAGATTTACCTTGGTACCCAATCCTTTCTGAAAGGACTTCCAAAAATACGTTGTGAACTGAGCACCACGATCCAAAATAATGGACACTGGGGTCCCATGAAACATAACAATTTCTCGGATATACAACTTGGTATATTCTTCTGGTGAATCTGTGGTCTTGACTGGCAAGAAGTGTGCTGACATAGTAAGTCGATCAACAATCACCCAAATCGAATCATGCCTTCGGGATGAGCGAGGTGAACTTGTTATGAAGTTCATATTTATCATCTCCCATTTCCAAATAGGAATGTCATTGTTCTGAGCTTTCACCTGCTAATAATTCGGACACTTGTTTATAAAGTTTGCTACGTTCCTCTTCATATCGTTCCACCAATAAATTTATTTAAGATCATGATACATCTTTGTAGAACCTGGGTGGATAGAATGCCTAGAATTATGCGTTTCTGCCATGACTCTCTCTGAGTCCATCCACATCTGGAACACATAACTTACTTCGGTACCTCAATGTACCATTATCTCCCCCTTATTCAAAAGTTGTAGTCTTATGCTTGTGAATCCCTCTCCCAACTGCATTAAATAGCGATCATTGGACTATTTCTCCTTCACTTCGGCTACTAAGGAGGACTAGGACCTGTTTTGAAAAACCACACCACCGTCTTATGAGTCCAAAAGTCAAACTCCTAAACTAGCTAGTCGGTTAATTTCCTTCGCCATGGTTCTCTTTTATTCTTCAACATGAGCTAAGCTTCCCATAGATCGCTGACTAAGAGCATCAGCTACCACATTCACTTTCCCTGGATGATAGAGAACATCCACATCATAATCCTTCATCAATTAAAGCAATCTCTTCTGCCTAAGATTCAACTCCCGCTGCTTGAAAATATACTGAAGGCTCTTGTGATCTGTAAAAATGTCAACGTGCACTCCATACAAATAGTGGCGCCATATCTTGAGCGTAAAAACCATGACTACCAGTTCTAAATCGTGAGTCGGATAGTTCTTTTTATGAGGCTTAAGCTGTCTGAATGTATAAGTTATAACCTCACCATGCTGCATTAAAACATATCTGAGACCAATTCCTGACGCATCGCAATACACTATGAACCCTTTTGTTCCTTCTGGCAATGTTAACACTGGGGCAGAAATCAACCTCATTTTTAATTCCTCAAAACTACGCTCATAGGCATCAAACCACTGAAATTTGACTTTCTTCTCAGTTAATCTAGTCAACGGAGCTGAGATAGAAGAAAAACCTTTCTACGAAGTGCCTGTAATAGCCTACTAGACCCATGAAACTTCTTATCTCAAAGGCTGAGGTGGGTCTGGGCCAATTCTTTACTGCCTCGATTTTTTGAAAATATACCTTCATGCCCTCTTCAAAAATGATGTGTCTAGAAATGCCACTGATTTCAGCTGAAATTCACACTTATAAAATTTTGCATAAACCTTGAAATCCTGGAGTGTCTGCAACACTATTCTAAGATGTTTTGCATGATCAACCTCACTATGGGATTATACTAGAATATCATCAATAAAGACACTAACAAAAAGGTCAAGATAAGGCTTGAAGACCATGTTCATAAGATCCATGAAAGCAGCTGGTGCATTCATCAATGCAAACAACATGAAACAAAATTCGAAATAACCATAGCGAGTTCGGAAGATGGTTTTTGGAATGTCAACTTCCTTAACCCTAAGGTGATGGTACCCTGATCTGAGATCAATCTTGTAATAATATTGGGGACCCTGAAGTTGATCGAATAATTCATCAATTCTGGAAGAAGATATTTTTTCTTAATAGTGACCTTGTTCAATTGTCGGTAGTCAATGCACATATTCAAAGATCCATCATTCTTTTGAACAAACAAGACTGGTGCATCCCAAGGTGAGACACATGGCCTAATAAATCCCTTATCAAGGAGATTTTTCAACTGTTCTTTTAATTCTATTAACTCTGCTGGAGTTATTCTATATGGCAGAATAGATATCGTCTTAGTGCCAGGAAGTAGATCAATTCCAAAGTCAATCTCCCTATCGGGAGGAACTCTAGGAAGATCTTCAGGAAAGACTTCTGGAAACACGCTGACAACTGGTACGGACTGAAGAGTTGGGGTCTGGGTATCTGTATCCCTGACCTGAACTAGATGGTAAATGTGCCCCTTAGATATCATCTTTTTGGCTTTAAGATAGGAAATAAACCTATATGTGCTATTGTATCACCCTTCCATTTAATGACTAGCTCATTAGGAAATTCAAAACTTATAATTTCGGTTCTACAACCTCTTGTGACATAACATGAAGACAACCAATCCATGCCCATGATTACATCAAAGCCTACAATTTCTAACTCTACCAAGTCGGCTGCTGTACCGCGGTGATAGACATTAACTGGGAAATCCCTATACACACGTCTAGCTATAACTGAATCTCCAACTGGAGTGGATATTTCGAAGGGTTAATGAAACTTTTCTGGCTTTATCCCAAATTTCTTAGGAATAAATGGGGTTACATAAGATAAGGTGGATCCTGGATCCATAAGGGCATAAACCTCAAAAGTAAAAATGGTTAGTATACCTATAACAACATCTACACATGCCTCTGTGTCCTGACGACCAGCTAATGCATACAAGTAGTTTAGATCTCTGCCTGTGTTACCACTCTTAGCCGTACCACACCCTGATTGGGCTTGAGAATTATGAGAAGTTGCTAAATTTGTGGACTGAGCCACATTACCTCAGGTACCCTTTCTCGCTGATGGACAATCTCTCTGAAAGTGACCTTGTTAGCCACCCCATAGCATATATCCATACCCATGCGACACTCCCCCAAGTGTCTCTTACCCCACTTACCGCAAACTGGATTATCAAAAGTTCTCTTACCCACACTGGCTTGTAACTGAGAGCCTGATGCTCTGACGTTCTATCTTTTCTAATCATTCCTGAACTTTGGTACTGGGGTACTGGCTGAAGATAGAGCGGGTCCTGATAACCTATTTTTAAAGAATTGTCTACCTCCACCTCCCCCATGACTGAAGTGACCTAAAGACTTAGCTCTCTTATTGAATTCCCTGTCTTTCTCCTTTTGTAGCGCTTCTTCTTCCTTTATTCTGCTCTCATTACCTTGTACAAATTCAACCATTTTGGTTATGGTCATTTTTCTGTTCTCAGCAACAATATTATCATCACCGAACAAATGGGGATCAAGACCCCACACGAAGCACCTAAATTTGGCCCTCATATCCAGAACCATGTGTGAAGCATACTTAGCAAAATAAATAAAGTGGAGGTAGTACTCATACACACTCCTACCATTCTGCTTGAGCTTCTCGAATTCGAAGGCCTTTTCCTTCCTGACCTCTAGCGACTGTAAGTGTTCAATGAAAGCATTTACAAATTCATCCCAAGTCGCATGAGACATATATTCCCCTTGGGACATTTCCCATGACTCATACCAAATATTAGCAACATCCTACAACTGATAAGCTCCCAACTCTGCTGCCTCTATCTCAGTAGAATACATAACATAAAAAATCTTCTAAAGCTCCTAAATAAAATTTTGTGGATCTTCTATCTTACTAGACCCTGTGAACACTAGATACTCCATACACAGAAATTCCCGAGTCTTGGAACTAGACGACTCTCTACTAGCACCTGTACTTGGAGCTATACACTAACGTTGAGCTTGTGTAGCCTCAATCTGGGTGAGCAACTGAATAGCTCCCCTAACATCTGAGTCAGTGGAAGTGGGCGGCAAAACTGGAGTATAAACCTCCGCAAGCCCTTTAGTAGCATGTGGGGTTGTTGTACCCGTGTTGGCTCCCTAAGCCTGAGTATCCTCCTTATGAGCAACATTGGTAGCAACCCTCTTCCTTGTAGCTAACTTTTTTTAGCAGACATTTTCTGATATACATAATACGCACGAGTTAGAAGAATGTCTTAAAGATATAGCTCTAATAGCAGGATCTAGAGTTTGAAAGAAGTGAGATAACCCTAGATATTTTTGTGGTCAACTGTTTACATATGTGGCGTGCACACACACATAAAAGGGATCCCACTGGACACGGTTTTATAGAATTCATAAGACACTTGAACCTAGGCTCTAATACCAAGCTTTGTCACATCCCGAACTATGGCCTGGGCGAAACACGACACTCGATGCCTAACTGCATGTGATCGAGCGAACCACATGGCTTGGTGAGTCAATATGGGCATCAAAACATATAATAACAGTGGCTTAAAACATGTAAATATGAAACCTTTAAATGTAGTCTGGAATATAATTGTAGAAATATTTAGAAAACATAGTAAGTTTGAATATCTGACATAGCATGCTAAAATCAGTCAATGAAACCTCTAAACATGAGTCTGACTGCTAAACTTGTTTATCAGGACAAGGGCATGGCATACATTTGCTGCATAAACTGATAAATAAAATAAATAGACTAATACCGTGAATGTGATGGGACTCACCAATAGTTAAGATGGTAGAAATCCTAGCGAACTGATCCGTCATCCTGAAACTCTATACTTGTACCGTGAAGTGTATTCCCCAGACAAAAGGGAAGTAAGTACATTCAAATTGTACTGTACGTAGAGAAATATAATGAATAAGCAGGCACATGAAATAATAAGGACATGAAACTAAAATTGAAACAATAAATTGAGCATAAGCATGTATAATATCTGATATGAATATAGTAAAACAATGATAACTTATTTTAAATAGGAGAGTATTATTATAACATATATGAAACCACCACGCAAGAATGTGGCATCTAATCTCTGCCCGATCAGCTAAGACATCGCGTACCTTATCGGGGTACGATACATGAATATAACATGAATGAATCCAATAACCCCCAATGGCATCCGTAGTTTCAGGTTGTCTAAGCCCTCTCGGTAATCTGTGCAACTCCCAAAACAAGAATATGAATATATTTCGCTTGTAAGCCCATGAATTTCATAAACATAACTTGTAGTTATAATTTAGCATGTAAATAGATATAATATATAACTTGTAATAAAAATCTGAACTTAAGAAAGAATTCCCAAAAGCCTGAATTTAATCTCTTGAGAGGTTAAGAACAATGATTTCGCTTAGAACCTGGGTATACTTGATTATAATGACGTGAAAATACATAAAAAGAACTTACCTTGAGCTATGAGGATGATGGGAGGAGAAAAACTTCATACTAGGGCTTAGAAGAATGAGTAAAATAAAAAGACTAAAAAATGCGGATTATATAGGTTCAGCTGTCGGACCACCTTTACGGTCAGATTGTACGGTCCTTACATTTTTGTACAATGAGAAGTACGGGCCGTATAACTTTTACGGTCCATATAAAAGTGTTGTCATAATGTTGTCAATTTCCAGTGAGTATCAAAACTTTGGGGTCATCCTACAGTACAAAAGGGCGGTCCGTATAACTTTTTACGGCCCGTCAAAGCCATCATATTTTGTTAATTTTCGATGGTCTTGTAAGGTGCAACTTCTATGGCCCGTACAACTTTATACAGTCTATATAAGCCCTGGTGTAAAACATGAATCTCTAAACTGAAATGAGTTTTAAACTTCACACTCCCTATCTTGGTTTTCTAAACTCCTGAATCATGGCTATGGCTTAGCTTGAAGGTACGAGGTGTTACACCAAAGTCTAATTAGTTAATATCCTAAAAATATGAAATTCTAATCATATTCAAACCTAAAGTTTCAGGAAAATTCTCATTTCTAAACTTAGGACAAAACCCCTCAAATTCTAATCCCAAATCATGCTTTAGTTGCTACATAAAGAAAGGAATCAATGATAATTTAAGGATTTAGGGTTAGAATATTACATCCAAGCTTAGATGAGCGAATCCCCTCTGAAATCGCTCAAAACCGAGCTCCCAATCTCAAAATATAAAATAATAAAGTCTAGAATCAAAGTTGGGGAAGAAAGCCCCTCTCAACCTCGACCATTCATCACGATCACGAACTGAGGCACCACGATCGCGATGCTTATCTGAGACCCTGCCCAGTTGTTCTCATTGTGACCGCGATACCCTTCTCGCGACTGCGATGGCCTGAAACTTACCCAATCCTGACCCCCACATCACTTTGCGACTACAACATGGCCCAACGTGATCCCAGAGGTGCTAAGTCGTGGATTTTAGGACTATTTTCATCCACTCCTTATACTTTTAGGAGTCTTCTAAGAATTTTTCTATGTGTTTATAGTGTTTTCAGGTATTTGACAGTCCAAGGACAAAGATCAAAATAGCAGAAAAAGGCTAAAATGCACTTATATATGAAGGAGAATGTTGTACCACAAACTCCAGATGTGTCCACAAGTGGACCACAAACATTGATCAGAGAGGTTAGCAAAAATAAGTGGAATGCGACACTACAAAACCTCAAATGTGGTCGCATACTCTCTAAATGAGCAACCAGTGAGCTTGACAAAAAGAGCAGAATTGCGACGCATATTGGCATCAGATACTCAAAATACAGTCGCATATTTGAAGCTCAAGCAAAACAATGAAGATCTACAAAATGGAGGAAATGCGACATCCTCAGAAGAATGCGGTACCACATACTGATCGCATAAATCACAGGAAGAATTTTGGGCGTAAATATAAGTGTGTATTGGTCAAAGAGCAGGGGAAGAATGCAGAAAAGAAGGCTGACAATAAAAGTGGCAATAGAAATGAGAGACTAATTTTGCGAAAGTTGTGATGATGGGAAGAAACAGAGAGGAATCAAAGAAATGACCCCAAAATAAAAAGATATGTAGAGTACAAGGAAGTTATAGTCACTTTATATCAAAATGAGTATCCTATCCAACCCTAAGCCTACATTACTGCCGAAAAAGTCCTGTGTAATCTCAAACTGGGCACTCTTAAGTTTAAAATGAATGAAAGTAAGGGTAAGCTTATGGTTGACACTTGTAAAACTTGCGATTTTGTGTGAGTGTGAGTGTTAGCTCTACATCCCTTGTGTATGTATTGATTTTGTATGTTTAGGACTTCTTTCATATGAGGGAACATATGTTGTGATGTAAGGTTGACAATGATAATTTATAAGCAATTCAAAAAGTGTAAGTAAAGGAATGGTAATCTCTAGTCACATTGTGAGGTTTGTGTGTGTCGTATCATTTTCACAAGTTTTTGAATTAGAAGAGGGTGTAGAATGAATGGAATTAGCATGCTTATAGTCTAATTATTGGTACCAACCAACAATCATATGCATCCTATGTGTTAGTAGTTGAGTCATGTGTGAGTCGTAGTCTTGTGTGTTTGCTTGAGGACAAGCAAATGGTTAAGTTGGGGGTGTTGATAAGTCATGGATTTTAGGACTATTTTCATCCACTCCTTATACTTTTAGGAGTCTTCTAAGAATTTTCTATGTGTTTATAGTGTTTTTGTGTGTTTTTAAGTATTTGACAGTCCAAGGATAAAAAGGGAACAAAATACCAGAAAAAGGCCAAAATGCACTCATATGCGAAGGAGAATTCTACAGTGCAAACTCCAGATGCGTCCGCAAGTGGACCGCAAACACTGATCAAAGATGTTAGCAAAAATGAGCAGAATGCAATGAGTATGCGACACCGCAAAACATCAAATGTGGTTGCCTACTCTTCAGATGAGCAACTAGTGAGCTTAATAAAAAGAGCTGAATTGTGATGCATATGCGGCAACGTATACTCTAAATGCGACCACATACTTGAAGCTCAAGTAAAACAATGAAGATCTATAAAGTGAAGAAAATGCGGCATCATCAGAAGAATGCAACCGCATTCCAAGAATGTGGCACAACATACTGACCGCATAAATCATGAGATTAATTTTAGGCATAAGAATGCGATCGCAAACTCCTGATTCAACCACATTCTGGTCGACACATAGTTTTACTTAAGCTATTCTTTTGTACCTTTTCTCCGTTCTATATAAATACCGTGCATAGATTGTCGAGCTCATTATTCAAGATTCAATTCTCCTAAAAACCCTTTTTAGCTTTTAGAATTGAAGAAGATATTATTGGTGTAGCTTTCAAGATATTCCTTTATTCTCTTCTCCAATCAATTGTAAGCACATGAATGATTTTATTGTTTATGTTTTTACTTTATTTAATATGAGTAGCTAATTTCTTTAACTAGGGTTGTGGGGCCAAATGGGTTTAGTTTGTCATTAGGTATCTTAACCTTGTTATTGGGTTGCCATGATTGTTTTCTAATAGCTTTCATATTGTCTTATTTATTAATGGTGGCCAACATTAATTATTCCTAAAATCCTTGACTTGCTTGAAAAAAAAGACAAGGACTAAAAAAGAGTTATTAGCAAGGATTTGGGGTTGTAATCCCTATCTAATATCTAGAGCTAGGAATGGAATAGCTATCTTGAAATTGAAATGTGTATTCCTAATTTTACATCATAGGACTTGGAAAAGCTTGTGATGAAATATATTATTTAGGTCAAAAAACTTCTGATAAACCCGTTGGACCCATTATTTAAAACATGAAGGATGCCCTAGTAAACTAAACAAGATCCCGATCGCAATCCTTCACCTAAGGTATCACAACCTTAGTCATCCTCTTAATCTAGTAAAATCAATCAATTGATTCTTAACAATTTAGTTTGATAGTTCATAAAAAAATCAATATTTCTCCCCTTCCCTTGGAAATTAAGACTAATTGTTGAGGCTTGCATTTAATTCATATTTTTCTTATCGTATTCCCTGTGGGAATCGACCCCAGTCTAATTGGGTTCTATATTTGGTCAACGACCACTTTACATCCTTTTAAAGGTATAATTTGGGCGTATCAGGAGGCCTATAATCCTAGGCACTCTATCGCGACACCCCTTCTCGCAATCGCGAAGAAGGGTTCCTGGCACCAGAAAATCAGCAACTTGCACATTCCCAAAACTTTGGAATAAACACTTGAAACTCATCTGGATCCCCCACCCACCCCCCCACCCCCGCACTCAAAACACTAATTCGACATAATTAGTAGGTATTCAACAAAAGTACTCTAACTTTCTTAAAACTCAAACTCAAAACTAAACAAACAAACACCCCAGAATCTTTCTGAACTACTGGGGACCTGAACAATGACTCGACTGAGACATAAATCATATTTCAAACCTAACGGAACCATTGAAATTCAATTATAGAGTTACCTAAAAGTCGACTTTTAGTCAAATGTTGGGTACTCAGGTGAACCTTAGTACATCATTCTATCCGCAAACAGACGGTTAGGCCGAGCGCATTATTCAGACGCTCGAGAATATATTACGGGCTTGTTTGATAGACTATAAAGGCACTTGGGATGACCATCTACTGCTGATTGAGTTCACATACAATAATAGCTACTATTCTAGCATTAAAATGACTACATACGAAGCCTTATACAGGAGGAAGTACAGGTCCCCCATTGGCTGGTTTGAGGTGGGCGAAGCTGAGTTGCTAGGGCCAAGTGTACATACTGACCAAATGTCATTCTTAAGTAAAGTAAATATTCCTATAAGTTACTAAAGGCCAAGTGTCGTTATTACTATACTATATGATACACACAACCGAACTAATATCGGTTGGGCAGTTATATATACACATTTATGCCCCGAGCTATAACTGGTGGGAAATACTATAACACCTCAGGATATAACAGGAGGGAAGTATCCTATATAAACACCCCGGGATATAACTGGAGGGTAAATTATATAGTGAAGTATATGCTTCAGAGTCTTATAACAATTCCAGTCTCAGAACGGTCTAAGAGTTTCATTGAGCAACCTGAGTGACATACATATTATACATATTATCAGGTTGCTTCTTATACTATGTTATACTTCTTATACTTTCATGTCGTTATTCATGCTTTACATACCGGTACATTTCATTCGTATTGATGCCCCTTTTGTGAGGGGCACTATATTTCATGCTATAGGTGCAGGTAGAGGCTCAAATAGGACTCCCAATAGGAGCTTGTGAGTTCATCAGTTAATTGGTAAGCTTCGCTTCCTCCAGAGCTACCAAGTCAGAGGTCTTGAGCTGAGTAGGGTATATATATATACAATTGATGGCTAGGTTGGGACCCTGTCCCGACCATATGAAAGTAACACTTTCTTAGTGGCTTGTAGACTTGTATCTTTGGTTAGCTATTTGTATGGCCTTATCGGCCTGGATGTTGATAAATCGATCTGTACGATAACCTTATCGGTCATGTATATGTGTGTATAGAGGTGTTTTAGGTTGTGTACCCTTATTATTGTGATGTCCAAATGATGTTAGATGCTCTCGACTTGTGGCCTTGTCGGCCTTATTCGTATGTTGGTTATACATTCATACTTTTCATAATTGTTATTGCCTTATCAGTCGAGTTTCTGTTAGTTCAAATGTTACGTTGTTGTATGGTACACTCAGGCCAGTATGACATCGGGTGTCGGCCATACCCCTCAGTTTGGGGTGTGACAAAGTCTGAAAAGGAAAAACTTCTAGCTGAACAAAAGCCTCTAAGAGTAACTGACAATATAACATGCTCGGGACATGACCCCATCCTACCTATAAATTATATACATTCTCAAAAGCAGAATGACCTCTAGACTCAGTTGCGCTCTGGAAGATGTGGATCCTTATCGATCATCCGCTGATATACTGGACTGCCTACAGTAGAGGTCCGTTAACCTATCAATCTAAACCTGCAATATGAAATGCAGCGTCCCTAAGAAAAAGGGACGTCATTACTGAAATCATGTATTGGTATGTAAGACATGAATAACATATGAAAGATAACAACAATAGCAATAAATAGGATACAAGCATCAACCCGAAACTTGAATGCCTCAAAGGGAGAACATTATGGAAACTGAGGAGCCATAGTAGGCCTCGTGTACGTACGTATATCCGCCGCCTACCGATTATAGCTCAGTGGTGGTAGTATTACATATACATAAATATATATATCAATCGCCCGCCGATTATTGGTTGGTGGTGGGAATGCATTATCGCCTAACTGGTGGCACCCATCAAGGGATGTATATAAGCCATATATGATTTGTCACCCACTGATTTTAGCTCGCTGGTGGTTATTTCATATACATATATAGTATTTTAGGCCCAATGACCAATGATTTACTCTTTTGCTTCGGAATGACTTTTGAACGACAACATAGATGTTATGTTTCGACTCTTTACTTTTGAACGGAACAAGGTTCACAATAAACTTTAGATTAGCAACCGATAGGATGTCATTCAACAATGAACAAGTAACTTAAAGACAATCATGAACAGAATGCACATAGCACGACACTTCTTTTTAAGGTTATTACGTATAACTTGCCATTGTGGCAGATTCATGCCAAATGAAGAGAAAGAGTAGCTTTAGCATACTTCATGGTAGGAACAATGGGATATTAATAAACATGTGAAATTCAACTCATCGAAGTAATACTAAATAGAACTTACGTGAAGGTGTCAAATATGTGAATAGGGGAACTTTTATTAAACGTTGTTATATTATAGGATTTCTAACAAGGGAGTCGTTGTTGCTCGAATGTATTTCTTGAAAGGGGATCGGGACTATCAATATACATATGAAGCTTATATCACTGAGGTAGCATTGAATAGGAAGTGAATGAAGCTATTAGATACATTGATTCTATTTCAGTACAACTCTTAGACGACTTTATGGATGGTACTTATGACTCTTTTCTTTAGAAGGAAATGAGACTTATGATAAGCCTCAGAATATCAACCAATAGAATGTCATATGATAAGAAATAGTTCTACAACATGAAAAAGTACTCCCGACAAGGGACAGACAGCAACAAGAGTGGAACACTTCACTTATGTATTTTGCTCGAAACAGTTATAAGATCAGCTGCATGCCTAGGAATGAGGAAGGATAGACATTACGTACCTTAATGGAGAACCTTAGGTGACGAACATAGAACCAGCCTCCTTCTCGACTTAGTCTACAATAAGAGACAATACTACCATTAACAAGAAAGGATACCACCGACGAATGACAAATCCGCTCTTATACATGATTCTACGACATTAACTTCGCCTAACCCTTTTTCTAATTCTTGTAACACCAAGAATAACACATGAATACAAATTCAACCATACCTCCAGCACCTTCTTACACCAAGAACTGCCCAACATATCATACAACACATCTAACAACAAAAGTATGCCGTTTATCCAACAACTTCCATCCTATGACAACTAAGTATATCTAAACATCAAACTAACTCATACATATAGAGAAGAGGGAAAACCTTACCTTATATTTTGAAATACACTTCTTTTTCACCTTACTTCCTCTTGAAGAAACATCAAATTCAGCAACTAAGAAGAATAATACAATTATGCTAGCATCATAGATTTTCTAAGGTAAGATTTGTGTTGTTTACCTTTGGATTAGCTCTAGGGTCATGTAAGAACTCTTAGGAAGTGGTTAGGGGAGTTTAGAGTCTGGTATGTTGAGCAAATGAAGTTTAATGAATAAGCACCGCTTCAACGCATTTATAGAAAATTCCACCGCCTCACTTTCACGCCTCGTAAAATATTTCACAGTGGGACTACCCACCGTAAAAACATTTGAGGCACCGTCAAACTCCACCCTGATACCACCCTCCAAAATTCAACTTTCTGCCTAGCAATCATGGTGGAAACCTCTTTATCACAGTCCATAAAAGTGTTTCACGGCTCGAACTTTAGCCATGGTTCATAACAAGTTTCTAAACTTTGACGAAACGTTCTTCCTTTGATTCATTTAACCTCAAACTCTTATGACACTGCCTTAACATTGGCTTTAAACCATTACTAACCTTGTACGAGCCCTTAATATCACTAGATTAATCCTAAATTATCATGACGTAATCTAACACGAAAACTCAGGGCATTTCAGGAATTGTACACAGTATGCCTTGCTGAAGCCTGAAGCGCTGACTGGATAGGAAACTGGAATGATAATGATGACCTTTGTCATAATGTCCCCTACCTCTATAAGGACCATAGAAACTATAAAATATGTCTCTTTTCGCCACATCCATTGTGAGTTTGAAAGCTCATTATTCAACCTTATTGGCATGATCAACGACTGCCTAAAATGTAGCCCCAGAAACTACTACCTATATGGTTTCCAATCGAAACAGAAGGGTCAAACCCTTCACAAACTTTCTCACTCTCTCAACCTCAATGGGGAGCAACAACACTGCATAACGGAACTCTGAGGATTCCAGTGTAATCCACCTTGCCCAAACCTAGGGAAATCTCTAACAAAGTGGTCATGGATTGATGAGATGAACTTGAATGACCGGAATGCCTTCCATCCTAAAGGTCTGAAAGATGAGCCATGAGAAGTCTTCCCCGAATTGAAAGTACTACACCCAGAATAATCAACCTTAGACGTAGGCATGACTACATGAACGGGCTTGACCCAAAAGAGATAACTTGAGAAAGTTCTATATGAATCCGAATAATCAACCCCTTGACAAACCTCCTCACTTTTTCAGTCTCGGTGGGAAGTATTATCATTGCACTCCTATCCAAGGCATGGAACCTGGTATCATACTTAGTAACCGACATACCATGCTGCTGTAATCCCTCAAACTTATCCTTCTTGCACTCCCTCTCGCTATGGGGAATAAATTTATCTACACCCATATGAGCAAATTGAGTCCACGAAAGTGGATGTGACCCAACTGACTTACTATCAATAAAATATCTCCACAACTGCTTGGCAGGGCCATCCATCTGAAACATAGTGTAATCAATTTTTTGGGACTCCACCAATCCCAGTCTACGCAACCTCTCATAATAGCTGACTATAAACTTATACACATTCTCACTCGACTTACCAGTATAGGTTGGAGGGTTCATCATCCTGAACCTCCCAAATATCTTTTGCTCATCAACAATCATAGCAGGCTTGTTGGCCGAATGGGGTGTCGTCCTAGCAATACCACACCATCAAAACAGAGAGAGACAATAGCAGCTAGCTGAGCCCTTGGAGTTTTGAACCCCAGAGCAAGCATCTAGTTTGGAGTCTAACTTCCAACTCTAGTCGGTGAGCCATTAGGGGTGACAGGAAAAATTCTCACCTGAGCCATCCCCTCAAGAAATCCAACATACTAACAAATGTGTCCTGAAGCATTAGAGTAGCAATAAAATCAGGTGGTGCCTAGGTTGGTCCGTACACATCAGCATGATCTGAGTCATCCTTCTAAACCACCTCCGGATCGGGAGATACTCTACCGGCACAACCTGAGCTTCTATCGGTGCTTGGCCTCTAGCAGGTGTTGTAATACGATCTCTACGTCGACCTTTCCCCCTTCATCTACCTCATGCAAAGCCCTTGGCAGTGGGTGCAGGTGCAGGTACGAGTTTCTAATCTCCAACCATGGATGAACGAGTCCTCACCATCTATGAGAGAGTGAAACAATGAATCAGAATTCAAGTAGAGTAAAGTACGCATGATAAGGAATAAAAGAATAGAAGTTTCCTAACTGTCCTGTAGCTTCTTGAAGATAGGTACAAACATCTTCGTACCGATCTGCAACACTCCACTAGTCATTGTTTTTGTACTCATGAGACCGCTGAACTTAGGGATTTAAAACCAAATTTTCATGATCCAAAATTGATAGTCGTGATGGCACTTACTTCCCAACTAATAGGCAAGCTAAAACCCCAAACCCTTAGCAATTTGAGTAATTAAATCAGTAGAAAGTAAAGAGACGATTGAAATATCCAATAATAGATTTGTATAAACCTCCCAAGATTCATGTCATAACTACAAGATCCACTATGAATATGATACAAGTCTGAATATAGAAATGCAGTGTTTGAATACAAGAAAGACAAAATAATAAAAGAGATAGAGCGAGAAGGGTGTTGCGGGACAGGTCATCACGATCTCCAATCAACAAGACTCAAACTCAATACGCTCCACAAGGTCCACTTATACTCGGAGTTGAATCTACACCACAAAAGAGTGCAACAAGTATAGTATGCGTACGAAACCATATGTATCTAGTATATCACATAGACCGACACCAAAGAAGTAGTTATAGGACTTCTAAGATGAAACATCTCATTAACCTTACTAGTTTACCTTAACACCGAACAATAAAGTATTCATCAAATAAAAGATAATCAAGAATCAAGTAAGCTCAGGTAATCAAATAAGCACAGAATCAGGCAAAAATGAAGGATGCATGATGATATGCCTCAATGCCAAATTCTCTCCAAAATTTGTATATACACGAACCTACACAATGATATTTGGTAGTTGTGACCATAAGGAACTCACGAGGTCCATATACTAGCGGAACTATTTCCCTTTGGCTTACACACATTTGCCGGAACCATTTCCCTTTGGCATTTCACTCCAAAAAAATCAATCTAAGCTTACATCAAGACAAATCACGTGAACCATCATCAAATATAGATATGGATGATCACATAAACAAATGTATCATATGCATTTCAAATATAATCATGAATTGTACATGAATACACCTCTAATTCGATTTACACAAGTATACGAGTCTAATGCCCATATGCTTTGACATTTTCGGATTACAATCCATATCGGCATAATTCATGCTTTCCTATTCATACACCAGTACTCGTCGTACCAATGCCCGTCACACCACGGGTACAAAACTCCCTTCTTTCACCCTTACCCATTATAAATTTCATTTTTATCTTTACTTAATAAAAATGTCCCTCAACGAACTCTAGAAAGTCTTAACATACTTGAATGTTGAGCAATATGCCACGATCCTCAAGATTTTTCATTTCCCTTCTGCGAAACCTTGAAACATTTCCAAACTACCAAATACACATCGTACGTATGAAAAATATCTGTAGACATACATATTTCTATATTTATAGCTCGGGCCCAAAAAGTGAACCTTAAAAGGAAACCTCGAGCCCTAAGGAAAATATGAGAATTCTATTGAAAAATCAATTTGCCCATAACTTTAATAGTCTAAACCCCAAAATGAGCTAAACTCATCCATGAATTGACCTTGAAATCGATGAAATACATAATCTTAACTTTGGGGATAAAGACCCCAATTTCTACCAACCCAAACATTATTTAAAAGGCTAATCAAAGGAAGAATTCAATAGGAATAGATAAATAAGGAGCTAGATTCTTACCTTTGAGAGAAAATGTGAAATTTTCACTTGAAATCGCCTACAATCAAGCTCAAATGCACTCAAAATCGAACTATGAAATCAAATTAGGGAAACAAAAGATGATTTTTGCCAGCTACATCTCACTTGTGGAAATTCCCGCGCATATGCAATGTCGCACCTACAGAAATACCCCGTATGTGCAGATTCACTTAAGACCCCAAACCTCTCAGATGCGAAAGGTCCATGGCACATGCGAAGTTACAGATGCAGTGAAAAATTTGCAGGTGTAGAAATCCCTAGAAAGCCCAAAGCTCGCACCTGCGTCCCACATTGCGTAGGTGTGCCTCCCCAAGCACAATTGTGAAAATACTAGTACCAATTGGTGCTAAAATTCCTTTAGCTCCCTATTCTCGGATTTAACACGAAACTCATTCAAAAATCCCGGACACAAACAAATATGCATTTTAATCATAAAATACTCTATGAACCTGCTTGCGCACTTAAAACACCAAAATGGGGTCGTCTTAACCTGATGTTGATCGTAATCAGTTATAAATCCTTAACTTAACTAGTTTCTCAACCAATGACTCAAATCACACCCGAATCCCTCGGGACCCAAACTAATTGATCGTCTAAGTGATAAATCACATTCTAGACATCATGAAATCGATGCAACTTTGTTAACCACCAATGTTGACTTTGGTCAGCCTTTCCTATTTCCCTAATTTAGAACCTTCCAATTTTGCTACTTCTTCTTCAATATTCACCTGATTATCTCGAAAACTATGCCACCCATTTTTTCAAGTCACAAATACCATTTTAAAGGTATTAGAAATGTGTTTTAAAGAAAAAGGTCTTAAAGCTCAAAATGACCTAGCAGGTCGTTGCATCCATATAGAGATCTGCTTTGACAATTCTTAACACATTCTCTAGGTTCACTTGAATGTATTTAGCATGTTATTTATCTTTTAAGGATTCAGCTAGAAGTTTTTCCTTTTCAGACTCTGTTACACCCCAAACTGAGGGGTGTGGCCGACACCCAATGTCGTACTGGCCTGAGTGTACCATACTACAACGTAACATTTGAACTCACAGAAACTTCAACCGATAAGGTAATAACAATTATGAAAAGTATGAAGGTATAACCAACATACGAATAAGGCCGACAAGGCCACAAGTCGAGAGCATCTAACATCATCTGGACATCTCAATAATAAGGGTATACAACCTAAAACATCTCTATACACACATATACCTGACTGATAAGGTTATCGTACAGATTGATTTATCAACATCCAGGCCGGTAAGGCCATACAAACAGCTAACCAAAGATACAAGTCTATAAGCCACTAAGAAAGTGTAACTTTCATATGGTCGGGACAGGGTCCCAACCTAGCCATCAGCTGTACATATATATACCCTACTCAGCTCAAGACATCTGACTTGGTAGCTCTGGAGGAAGCGAAGCTTACCAATCAACCGCTGAACTCACAAGCTCCTATTGGGAGTCCTATTTGAGCCTCTACCTGTACTTGTAGCATGAAATGCAGCGCCCTTCGCAAAAGGGGCATCAATATGAATGAAATGTACCGGTATGTAAAGCATGAATAACGACATGAAAGTATAAGCAGTATAAAAGAGTATAAGAAGCAACCTGATAATATGTATGCCACTCAGGGTGATCAATGAAACTCTTAGACCGTTCTGAGACTTAAGCTGTTATAAGACTCTGACTCATATACTCACTATATAATATACCCTCCGGTTATATCCCGGGGTGTTTATGTAGGATATTTCCCCCCGATTATATCTCGAGGTGTTATAGTATTGCCCACCAGTTATCGCCTGGGGCGTAAATGTGTACATATAACTGCCCAACCGATATTAGTTCGGTAGTGTGTATCATATATTATAGTAATAACTACACTTGGCCTTTAGTAACTTATACAAATCTTTATTTTACTTAAGAATAATATTTGGTCGGTATGTACACTCTTACTTTTGATATGCTCCATTGGGGGGAAATATGAAGCTTACTATGCAACCACAAACCAAGATAGACAATATATGATTTCGATATAGAAAGTACTCTCGACAACGGACGTATAGACATGGATTTAGAATACTTCGCTCAACAATTCATTAGAAATCGATATATATTTTAGAATTCATTCTTTTGAAAGGAATGTTAGTCTTACATACCTGCGTCGCTTGGCTAACAATGTCTCACGGGCCCCCGAATACTTTATGAATGATTATCTACATAATATAGATGATTCGGATCAAGATGGAAACAATAGATTAAGAATCAATTCACTATGACGTTTCGTCAAACACATAGAAGGCATACTTCTCATGATTTGTTTTCATGGAAATTTAAATACTATAAAATCCCCTTCATAAACCATAATATCAACAAGATCACAACCAGACACTCTACAATTCTCATCACCACACCTTACCATTTCTAGTCGTAACATCTTAAGAAACTAATCAACACAACCCAACAATTAAAACATCTTCACCATGGAGTTTAACTTGAATGCTTTCCAATTTATCTTTACCAACTCAATAAACTAAGCTAAAAGAGGCTAGAGATCATTAAGGAGTAGTAGAATCTTACCTCAAAAATCCACAAAGTTATCCAGAACAAGCTCTCTTCCAACTCAAGAAAACTTCCAATTTTATCTAGCTAATTAGAAAAGGAATTTAAGATGGAATCACCTCAATTATACTTGGAGATGTTATTCAATGATGAAGGAACCCTAGGAGGGTGTTTAGAAGCTCTTAGGGTCGAAAAATGAAATAAGAATGGGTTGCCTCAAATTAAACTTAAATATAACATCTCCACCGCCTCCCATCTGCGGCTGGATCTACGGCACAGATCCCCATCTATGATCACATATCCCACAACAGGTGGTGGTAGTGAGGTGGGGAAATGATAGCCTTGATTTGAGTCCTGATCTGCGGGGAAGAATGGCATCCGCGATGCAAAATACTTAGCATATCGCACTAACTTCATCGAACTTAATCGGGAGATGTTTCCTTTAATCCAATAGACCTATAACGTTCCATACACCTTCTTAACATTTATTTAAGTCATAGGTAATCTTTAAAAAGGGTCCCGAGTTGCCGAAACCCAAGTCAACTAATTATAATCTCGATTGCGCATAGAACTACAGGGTGTAATAGCCTCCTACACAGCTTTTTCATTAGTAAGTGTGAGAACCTGGTTCTTCAGTGTATCAATCATCATTTCCATCTTCTCTTTGCTTTCTCCTAGATTTTTTGGATCTAACTCAAGAGCAGTATATATGCATTCATCAATTTATCCTTTTAAATATGGAGACTTTAAAAGGAATCAATGATATTGTGAGCCACACAACCCATTTTCCTTCCGGAGTAGGTATGAATGAAATCCTTTATTTCAGTGAAATTTACCTCACAATTATCATCTTCAAAATTTGAATCAATTTATCCGTCAAAGCGAGCATCGCTTCTGAGTAAGATACTTCTTTGGCCATCCGAGATTGATTATCTTCTTCAGCTTCATCATCATCATCATCATCATCACTTGAGGAGTTTTCCATGGCTGCTAGTGCTTTTCTTACTACTTGGTCTGCTTGCCTAGTAGTCATTCTATTTCTAGAGACCTAGTCCCTCCTTCCACTTAGTTTCTCTTTTTAGGCACTGCCTATTAAAATGGTCAGGACTTCCACATCACACCTCAAGGTTGACTTATTAGATGCTTTAGAATTAGAGGGGTTGCCCCTATTGAAGAAACCTCTTTTCTTATCAACCTTTGAAATCTTCCGGTCAGTATAGCATTTCTTCTTCATCATGATCTTGTTATTGAGTAGCTGTAACAACCAGGTGCATCTCCCTTCATGGTGTAGCATCTTTTGGTTTTGGATTTTATTCATCTCATAGGTTTTCAGATTTCCCATGAGTTCATCTATTGCCATAGTCTCCAAGTTCTTTGCCTCCATTATTTCATTAGTCTTACTTTTATAAGAATCATGTAAGATGTGTAGTAGTTTCTCAATCCTATTGCCTAGGGGAATGATTTCTGCAAGAGAATTAAATTTATTAGTAATGTTAGTGAATCTATTGAACATCTCTTGGAGGGATTCTCCCTAATTCATCTTGAACAACTTGTATTGACTGTTCAATAAAGTAATCTTTGACTTCTTTACCTAACTTGTTCCTTTATGAGTAGCCTGGAAGGTATTTCTTATCTTTTAGGTTGTTGCCAGTTGACTCTCTCTCTCTCACAATGACGACTATATGCTTAGAATATACTCTTTATTTTTGCAATAGTGTCAAGCTTCAATAGCATCAATATGGTGCTATATATAGGAGTAGGAATGATCGTTTCCTTATAGATGTGTTCTCCAAATCCAAATCAAACTTTGTTCAAAAAATCAAGAATACAATCCTTGTTGAATTTGATTTCCATATTCTACGTCTTACTCCGCATGTTTGCTCCTAATTCCAAAGCTATTTTCATGTTTGTAGTTATGGTAATATTTTCATGTCTTGATCTTGTATTCCTTGAATCATGGGATTAAGTAGTAATTCCACTTCCTCAAGGAATCCTTCGGAGAAACTTTCTAGCTTCAGTCTTTTACAAAGTACCTGGCTCTTCCACTTGTTTGTGCATCCTTAAGAAACATGATAATGATCTAGTTCTTGTGTATGTTTGTCCATCATACTTGAACTTTTTATGTCAATTATACGTTATTTGTCAATCATCAAAATTCAAATTCATATTTAGCTCAACAAATCACAATGAAAAACGTGCATGTATACATTGCACTACTAGTTAGCATCAATTTAGGCCTAATAATTCAAGAAATACATGTAATTATACCTTATAAACAGGGGGAGCTAGAAGCTAAGGGAGAACATTTAAAATTAAGATAGAAAAGAAAAAATATATCTTTCTTCCCTAGATGATTGATGAGTGGTGGTGGAAGATAGGAAGAAAGTGGGAGAGGAAGAGAAGGCAAAGGTACATAGATGGGGGATTATGGAACCCTCTTTTATACAATGACACGCGGCATGGAAGAACGTGTGTCATAGTGTGTCAATGATGATTTGGAGAGACTTGGTTTTGACACACCACGCCTGAAAAAACATGACACCTCATGACAAGGCATGACATGCGGCGTGTCAGACCAATTTCGGGCTTTTTCTATTTTTTCGATGTTTTACACTTACTCTCTTGTGTTTGGACCTTGTTATGTTTTTATCAGTTTCCTTTTTGATTGGGTCCACCGCACACACAAGTATACATTATCGATAAGTAATATAGTATTAGTTAGAGTATCGTTCCCAATAAGGACTTGTGATTAGTTGTCGTTTAGATCAAACTAGTATCAATTATTTATGTGAAGGTGGGTCAAATAGTGAAGATTATTTATGAACTACTGTGACCAAATTAATCTAAGAGTATCTTAACTAATGTTTTTAAGAGCTTAATGGAAAAATAAATGAGAGATAACTTTAAATGTCAATCATGTCAAGTGTTCACACAAAACAATATTTTCTCCGTCCTAATTTATATGATGTAGTTTGATTAAGCACGAAGTTTAAGAATTAAAGAAAGATTTTTGAATCTTGTGGTCTAAAATAAGCCAAAGATATTTGTGAGGTTATAGATCATCTCGTCAAGCATAAAATGTAACTTTTAAAGTTAATTTGTTGTCAAATAAGGAAATGTGTCATTCTTTTTGGGATTGACTAAAACGGAAAGTGTCTCTAATTTATCCTGCTTCGTGCATGGGACTTCAACTCATACTTCAGAGTTCATTTTCGTCATTTTTAGCACCAATTTCTCATGTTTTTATCAATCCATCTCCTACACAACAAAATACGAATATTAAGCATAAAGTGAACGAAATGTACTTACATATAAGAAAACAGATTTAATTATGAGGTGAAAGTTAGCTAAATTTGTACTTCTAACCGCTGATCACAACCCCATACTTGAATCTTTTTTTGTCGTCAAATAATTTATAGACTCTAAACTCACAACTATCGAGCACCTATCACTCAAAAACCATCTTCATACCCACGATATAGGTTGTTACCAACAATTAGGTTCTATACATTACAAGTTATCAAAGCAACACTTCTTGATCATCGTGTAATATATACAATCCAAATCAAGAAAACAATAAACTTCTAATATTCTAACCTCAAGCACATACCGTAACTCATTAAATTTAAGCCCGCTTACCAACTCTACCAAAAAAATCTAATAACATCACCTACCATTCATGAAACAAGTGTCCTCACCGGAAAAATAGTTAACACACTCAAATCAAAGATCAAATATAATTTAATGACATAACATCAAGGAGTCACTCTCACACTATCAAATGAGTTCACATGCATGCACAAAGAACCGTAATTATGATAGAAAATCAAAGCAAACCCTAAACAGGTTATGGTTGTTTGATGATTGGCATATGGGTATGGCTATTGGCGAGTGTGACAGCTTCCAAAATGTTACAGGTAATTCTTTATAATTGAGATTTTTGATGGATTTGTTCAAGAAGTGACCAGAGCTTTTATGGATTTATGCTTAGAATTATCAGTCATGGAGTTACCTGATATATGTGCTAGTGAAAGATAATAAACACTCGATTGAATAATTGAGATGCACACAAACTGATTTACGAGAGGAGAGAGAAAGAGAGAGAATGCTAAAGCTATTATTATTCTTATTGAAGGGAGGCCATCTTTTTTTTTTTTTTTTTTGATTTTTTTTTTGATAATCCAGTTTTTGCGCGCGCATACCGACTACTTCTTGGGTATTACCGCAGACGTCCTGGAGATGATGGGATCGGTCCTTCAGCACCCCACCACCAGGTAAATCGCGGAATGTGCACACATGGTCAGTGTCTGTTTGCGTCCAACGGATCAATGCTACAAGGTTGACCCCCCACAGGCTCCATCCACAAGGCTTGGCGGAGACCGAACCCACACTGCAACATGCCCGCGCGGCTTTTAGCGCCCAGGCTTTACCACATGTATGTGCCCCGGAGGACGATATCCGGAGGAGAGAATCGAACTTGCGACCCTAAGGCCGCAAAGTGAAGGGAGGCCATCTTTAACAGCCTAGTAGTGGTCAAAAACAACAAAATAAGGGTCAGACAAAAATAGTTCGAAGGACCCATAACTTTCACAAATTTATCACTGAAGAAAAGGGGGAGAAGATAAGGAGGATAGGCAGTTTTGAGCTAGAAATTTTAGCCACCACAGGGAAAAGCTCAACCACATAATCATGAAGCCAAATCTTCCATCATCCAACTCTTTGTGTGACCCACATTTTGTTGCTTAGAAAGACTCACATTTGCTTGAAGAGATTAGATTTCTATGTTCTGTTCAATGGCTACAATCCAATATCAAACAGGCTCAAATCAAGGGGAATAACCCTTTTCAACCATCCAAAATTTATAACGAAAATGTGTACAGGAGCAATTCGATTTTTGAAGTAGAATTTCTCTATAGGGAATTTCTTCCCTTTTAACATGTCATCAAGCTAGACAAAAATAAAAAGTTCAATTGCTTTTGATCAGAATGCCCCAAATGGATTAAAATGAAGGAAAACAAAAATCCCATAGCCAGAGAGACATGAAATTCCAATTGGAAAAGCGACATCTTTACCAATGAACCAAATGCAATTACAAACTCAACATATGTAGTGTACAAGCTTAGGTACATCAATGTGCCTAATTTCTATCCTAATCTTGGATTCATTCAGGTTGTTCTGCTGCTCAACTGAAGAAAAAGAAGTACGGACGAAATTTTCGCCCTTATTCTAAATATCAGGCGGCTGTGAACTGTGCTGAGTCCATTTGATAACTTTTGCAGCATTATCTCCCATCTCATAACCTAAATAAAAATAAATTCAGTAGAACACCAGCAACCAAGAAAGTTAACCAACATCGCTTAAGAAACTTCTTTAGCTGCAACTATAACAGCCTCTGCTGTTATACCGAACTCTTTGTATATCCTTCCAGCAGGAGCACTGGCACCGAATCCGTCAATTCCAATGGCTTTTCCTTTATCTCCAACAAATTTCTGCCACCCGAAGGTTGATCCAGCTTCAATGCTAACTCTAGCTGTAACTGATGCTGGAAGGACACTTTCCTTGTATTCAGCTGATTGTTCATCGTAAAGTTCCCAACAAACAAAGGAAACAACCCTCACTGTCTTTCCTCCTTTCCTGAGTTCATCAGCAGCATTGACAGCAATTTCTAACTCTGAGCCAGTACCGATCAAAATGACATCAGGTTTGTTGCCTGAAGAATCATCTGATACAATGTAGCCACCCTTTGCGGCTCCTTCAATAGAAGTTCCATCAAGTTGTGGCAACTTTTGCCGAGAGAGGGCAAGGATTGATGGTGTCTTCCTCTTGAGGACAGCCACCTTGTAAGCCCCAGCTGTCTCATTGCCATCTGCTGGACGGAACATCAGAATGTTGGGCATCGCACGGAAACTTGCCAAGTGCTCAATGGGTTGATGGGTCGGACCATCTTCTCCCAGACCAATTGAATCATGGGTCATAACATAAATAACTCCAGCTTCAGACAAGGCTGAAATTCTCATGGCTCCTCTCATGTAGTCGGTGAACACAAAGAAAGTAGCACAATAGGGAATCAAGCCAAGACTGTGTAGAGCAATCCCATTACATATGGCTCCCATACCATGTTCACGAACACCAAACCTTAAATTACGCTCTTCTGGAGTGTTCTTCTGGAAGTCACCGAACATTTTCAAAAGAGTCATGTTTGATGAGGCAAGATCAGCACTACCACCAAGGAAACCAGGTAGAACCTTGGCAAGAGCATTCAGGTTTTGTTGTGACAAGTTTCTGGTGGCATCAGCTGGGCTCTCGGGAGTGTAAGTCTGAGATCAACAAAGATGCAATAACTGATTAAGATAGTCTATAGAAAAAGCAGTTACACTTGGATCGAAATATGAGGAGACAAAAATAACTCACAGGAAGAGCTTTCTCCCAGCCAGCAGGTAGTTCACCAGTAATGATGGATTTCAAATCTGCAGCTTCCTCTGGGTACTTCTTCTCATATTCAGCAAACTTAGCATTCCATTCAGTTTCAAGGGCAGCACCCTCAGATGTATGACGGCTCCAATGGCTGCAGTAAGCACATATAATACCAATATAAGTGACTGCAAACGGTAAAATAAACTAGGAAAAAATGACGTTATAGTACCTCTTCACATCTTCAGGCACATGGAAAGGCTCATAAGGCCATCCCAGGTTATTTCTAGTAGCCTCCACTTCCTTTGCTCCAAGTGCACTGCCGTGCACACTGTAAGAGTTTGCCTTGTTAGGAGAACCAAAACCAATGGTTGTAGTTACCTGCCCGGAGAAAAGAACAGTCAAAGTAATGATAGTCATTAAAAAAAAATTATGTGAGAAAAAAGGAAACATACAGAAAGAAAGAAGCAGTATAAAGTTCAAGTGTATATTGGACCTTGATCATAGTGGGTTTGTCTTTGACAGATTTGGCTTCCTTAATGGCAGCACGAATCTCATCATAACCTGTGTTACCATTCTTCACCCAGATCACGTGCCATCCTAGAGACTCAAAACGGGCAGAGACATCCTCAGTGAAAGCAATTTCTGTGTCGCCATCAATGGAGATGTGATTATCGTCATAGAAAGCAATCAGCTTTCCAAGTCCCCAATGGCCAGCAAGTGAACAAGCTTCATTTGAGATACCCTCCATATTGCAACCATCACCAAGTATACAATATCTGAACAGCCAACAGCCATTGCCATTAGTCAAACTACACAATACAAAAAAGAAAACGGTCTTGGGAGCAAGGAAAATGTTGGTTTTTTAAAAAATGGCGCAGCAAACGAGGCTGGAAGAATGATTGAGATTTTCTCTTCAATTCTATTAAGCATAGAGGACTTTAATTAGCCAACTGAACTTATCTAACTAAATATCTCAATGTTGCTGCCATGTGACCAGAACCTGGAGGTCACGTGTTCAAGCCGTGCAAACAGCCTCTTGCAGAAATGCAAGGTAAGGTTGCGTACAATAGACCCTTGTGGTCCGGCCCTTCCCCGGACCCCGCGCATAGCGGGAGCTTAGTGCACCGGGCTGCCGTTTTTTTTTTACTCCTACTACAACTACACTACTTATTATTCTAGTAAATCAGCAGTAACAGATGAAATGATTCAACAGAAGCACTCTTACGTGTAGTGGTCAACAATCTCAGCGTCTGGCTTGTTGAACCGAGCAGCCAAGTGCCTCTCTGCAAGGGCCAAGCCAACAGCATTGGCAATACCTTGCCCCAAAGGACCTAAAACAAATAAAAGAAGATCACACAATCAGTTATATCTACTCACGTTTCAAATTTATTGAAGCAAATATATACAAATCAATAGTATCAAAGTACAGAGACATGTAAAAGTACACTGACCAGTGGTGACTTCGACACCGGGTGTCTCAAAGTTCTCAGGGTGACCAGGGATTTTGCTACCCCACTGACGGAAACTCTTCAAGTCCTCTTCCTAATCAATTAGTAGTACCAAAGATTATCAGCAAGGCATAATGAATATGAAAATAACGAGTTAAACTTCAATAACACTCAAATCATGGTATGAAGGAACTGAACTATACATAGTCACTTAAACAAAAATATCTACACCACATTAAAAGATCATCAATTCTCCAACAAAAATAAAAAACATCAGAAGTTGTTGTCCGAAATGTCCTCAATTTCAAACAATGATTTATAAAAACGATCACCCCAAAATGGGATTGAAGAACATAAAAGTTAAAGCCTTTTCTTCCTAGGAAGAACTCAGCAAATCCAACTCTGAGAGTAAAATAGCAAGAGAGGGTGAGTTTAGAAATAAAAATTGGTGGCATATGTGAATTGTCATCAACAACAAAAACATACCCAGTGTAATCTCACAATCGGGATTTGGGGAGGGTGGTGTCTACGCAGACTTTACCCCTACTTCGTGAAGCTAGAGAGGTTTTTCCGTAGACACTCACTCCGCTCAAGGAAAGCAATTTAAAACAGGTTTGAAAAGGAAATACAGTAGTGAAGAAGGTATGTCGAAAATAATGGAGAAAAGAACAGTAAAAGGGAAGCCCGGTGCACTAAACTCCTGCTATGGTGCAGGTTCGGAGGAAGGGCAGACGTTACCATGCATTCTGGGAGAAAAAGAACAATAACAACAACAAATAATACAAAGGAAATAATAAGTAATAATAAAAATCAAAGAAGTAATAATAATACTAGTGATAAGGAAAACTAGACAATAGCCTGTGTTAATTGTCCAAGGTGTAAAATGTGTAGGATGAGGCATGCATAGGACTTTTTTGACATAATTTCAAGTATTTGACAACAATGTCTAAATATTCATCTGATTAAAAACATTTTTTCCATTTTCTATAATTCAAGTAGGCACGCCGGTGCAATAAGTTGTCGCTATGCGCGGGGTCTGGAGAAAGACTAGACCACAAGGTACATTGTAAACAACCTTACACTGCATTCCTGCCGGAGATTGTTTACACGGCTTGACCATGGCAGCAATTTTACTACTTACTCCAAGGCTGCCCTTCAAGTAACCAAACCAAATAAACCAATAGATCCAAAATTAAAACAAGGAAGAAATTATTAGACCTGAACAGAGTCATAACCAGCAAGGTGAAGGAGAGCATATTGGAGCATACAACCATGACCAGCAGACAAAACAAATCGGTCACGATTAAACCAGTAAGGATTCTTGGGGTTATACTTCATCACTTCATCATACAATATATGACCCATTGGAGCACATCCCATAGGTAAACCGGGGTGACCCGAATTCGCCTTTTCAACAGCATCAATAGCCAAAAACCGAATAGTATTCACAGACTTCTCAACAATAGCCGCATCAGTTTTCTGAAACGTCTCTACAGCCGTCGAAGCGCGAACAGATGGCTGCTTAACGGCGGCGGTGGAGGGAAGAATACGGCGGTGGGAGGAAGTGAAATGGGTGGATTTAAGGCCGGAGAAAGATGGGAAAGAGAGAGAAGGAGAGGAGGAGCCATGGCGAGGGAGAGAAGGAGAGAAGATAGCTTGAGAGAGAGTGAGAGAAGATGAAGAAGCCATGGCTCTCTGTGTGTTGTATGGAATGTGTGTGTGTTGAATGAGGAAGATTGAATATGAGAGTAGATATATTGATTGTGGTAGTGGAATTTGGATGATTTTTCGTGGATTGAATTGAAAATGTGAGCCGTTAGTTGCTTATTTTGGCGATAGGTTAGATAAGGGAGAGCACTGCTACCTACTTTTGGGAGAAATAATAGATACCTTAAACTAAGGCCGGCCAGTGCATCACGTTCGAGACCGTCGGGCCGCGTTTGGCGGGATCGGATTGGGGCGGGTCAGGCGGGATCGGATTTGGCGGGATTTGCCGAAGTCCCGTCCCGATACCGATCCCGTCGGAATCGGGTCGGTCAGGATCGGAATCGGGTCGGGCGAGATCGGAATCTGGATCCGGGCGTTTTTTTTTTAATATCATATATATATAAAAACTCAATAATTAAACAAGATAGTGTAATAAAAACATCTCAAGGCTGTTTTTGTGCATCTTATATTATTTAATAGAAATATGATTTTTTTTTGTAATACAAATACAATTGTCAAAATTGCAACTTTGTGGTGTTGTTCAAAAGTTGCAAATTACATAGTAAAATTGCAATTAAAAAAATTACATTTTGAAAAAAACCTGTTATAGTTTCTTGATAATTTCCTGTGGTTCTTCAGTTGGAATTGGTATTTGTTGGTCAAATTGCTCCACGTCGCTTCCACCACCTTCGGATAAGATTTCGTTGTAGTTTTCGTCTTCTTCTTAGTTGATCTCTGGTTGACCGCACCTTCTCCGCTCCGCTCGTATCCAATCTCTGAATAATACTACAATCTCCAAGCTGTCTCCGGCTAATGAGTGTCTGTGCTCTCCTATTTGATATCTGCCGGCAGAAAAAGCGCTTTCAGTCGCCGTTGATGACGCTTGAATGTTCGAAACATCTTGGGCCATCATTGAAAGTGTCGGAAAGGTCTTCTCATTCCCCCTCCAGTATTTCAGTAAGTCTTCACGTCCTTCTTTATTGAGAACTGCTTGGTACGGTACAGAACCTTGCAAAACAAAAATATCAAGCTCACTAATTTGGTTAGTAGCGGTACGACTGCACATTCTATTTCTGAGGTTTTCAATATTAACCACAGAAACATCATGTCTTTTGTGAGGTTGTGTTGAAGAAGAAGAAGATAGTATGGAAGCTGGTAGGTTGCTAGCACTTTTTTCTTGGTAAAACGTATATTTTTTTTTGCATTCGTCTTCTACGTTAGATAACACTTCTTCTTTAGTTTGTTCAATAGGTGGTGGGTGATTTGGATTTTTGGGACTTGGAGGTGGTAGTACTGCTATACAATCGTAAATAGTTTCAATAAGTGATTTAGTACCATTTATTTTAATAGTAGGATTTAATGCAGCACCAATAATATAAACAGTGGGAATAGGAATAAAATATTTTTTTATTTTGATAAACATTTTTTTAATAACTGCCTTATAAGTTGGTTTATCCATATATTCATTAAGCAGTAAAAATATTAGAGTTATATAAAATAACATAGTTGAAATAGTATGATAATATTTACCGAAAAATTCTTTTGTTGCTTGAAAAAATTTCTCTAAAAATACAATAAGTTCGGAAATTTTTCCTCAATCGCTATCTACAACCATATCAGCTGAATTTTGATTATGAGAGTTAAAAAATAAAGTTATAGGTTTTCTATAGTCATAAGCAACAAGTAGTTGCTCGTATAAAGAATTCCACCTAGTGGGTACTTCTTCTGAAATTTTTCTATAAGGTAGTTGGCAATCGTGATAAGTTTTTTTTATATTCTTTTCTTCGTTGTATTACATTATGTTTAAAAATAAAGTTTATAGAAAATTGTATTTTACTAAGAATGTCTTCAAAAAGTGATAGACCATCCTTTACAATTAAGTTATATATATGGCATGCACATTTTATATGAAAATGATCTGGAAAAGATGGAGTTAAATTATTTTTTAAAATTGTAATAGCGTAATTGTTAGAAGAAGTGTTATCTAATGTAATAGTCATAATTTTATCAGTTATTCCGTAATAATCGCACACTTGATAAATATTTTCTGCAATAAAAGTATCAGTGTGCCTATCATCTATATATCTATACGCTAAGATAAGTTTTTGCATAGACCATTTATAATCTATCCAATGACAGGTCACCGTTAAATAATCATGGTCGTTAGTACTACGGCCTATATGAGAAGTGATAGCTACTTTTCCATTAAAATGATATAATGAATAACGTAAATACTGTTGATATTCATGTGCGAATTTAAATACATCTCTCTTAATAGTTGATCTAGGAAAATCGTTAAAAGCAGGATTATACATATCTCTAATGTAATGAATAAAACCGGGAGATGAAGGAAATGAAAAAGGCAAACCCTCCACATCAACTAATGTTGCTATTGCTTCCCTAGCTCTATGTTTATTGTATTTAGGGCCTACAATTCCCCCCGTCATAGAGTTAATTTGACCATGTACTTGGTCCAGGACAGTATCAGTATGTGAACCTTGTCCCGATGGAGCGGACGTTTGCGCACCCAGTTTTGAAGCCTCGTATTGGGCATACCTAGCAGGATGAGCCCTTGTTACGTGTCTCATTAAACCCCCCGTCCCACCGTGACCTTTTTCAGTTTTAAATTTTAAAACATTTTTACAAATTTTACATCTAGCTACTTGATTCTCTACGTCCCTCTCAAAAAATGTCCATGCATCTGATTTTAATGTTCGTTTTGCTGGACCTCGTCTCATACTAGGGGCAATATGAGGCATTGCAGTTGAATGTGCACTAGTCGGTGTGTTGTCATCTACATTAGTGGGTGTATCATCTAGATCATCGTCTAAATTAATGTCTTCTTGAGTTCCAGAAAATAGCTCCTCGTCTAAATCTAATGGTATTGTAGAAAAATGTTCAGTATCAACAAAATCATCTTGTGTAGGAATAAGGTTCTGTCTAGAAATAGGATGACTAGAAGAAGTACTCTTGCCCTTGTTGCCCCTACTAGAAGAAGCATGACCCCTACCCGTAAGCATACGTTTAAATCATTCCATTATAAATTTATAATTATACTAATAAATAATTAATGTAAATGAAATTAAGTGCGCTAAATAAAATAAACAGACAATAATAATTTAATGAAGGAACGAATGTACCAAACGTCGACATGTAATCGAGAGGTTGAAAATTGAAACTTTGCTTGATGGAAGATCCTCAAGCTAGTTGTCAACTTCACTTCCAATTCCCAAATGAATAAATAAAATTGAATATTTAATAGACAATGCAGACTTGTAGAGAGATAGATTGAGAGATTGTAGGAAGATTTGTGAGAAAGATGAAGAGAAAATGAGTTATTTATAGTTGGAAAATTTGGTTAAAGTGTAAATATAATAACTTATGGGTTAAAAATAAATATTAAGGGGGTAGGGAGAGGCCAAAAATGGTCGTTGCATAACGGTCAAAATGTAAAATGGTCGTTGGTGCAACGACTATTTTTGCAAAAGGGGAGGGGGGGTTTCGGGCGGGTTCGGGTCGGGACTGGCGAGCCTGTGGCGGGCCGGGACGGATCGGGAGGAGACCATGTCCCGTCTCGGTTCGAGTACCGATACCGCAATTTTTTTTAAAAAAAATATCGGGTTCGGGCCGGGACCGGGGCGGTGTCAGGGCGGATCGGGCCGGGACAGGGACGACCCGACCCACTGTCAGCCTTACCTTAAACACAAAATCCTCGATAGGACTCTTATTTGATAGGCATTAGGGTATTTGAGACTCAGCCCTACTACTTCCATCAGTCTCCTAACTCTTCTCCTCCTTTTTCCTAGTGTTATTTAGGTATCACAATAGTTGTTTATTATTTAGTATGAATTATACTATTTATTGCTTATTTTTCGGTGTATTACTATCTGTTGTTTATTTCTCTTACAATTCTATGTCAATTACATTTCTTTTTAATCGAAAGTCTATCGAAACATTCTCTCTATCCCAATAAAAGTAGAGGTAAGATTTGTGTACGTCTTATCCTCCCCAGACTCCACTTATGAGATTACACTTATTATATTATTGTTATTTTTGTTGTTGTTAATTTTGAGTTAACACCTAATAATCACCTAAACTATTCACATTTTTGCAAATTTAATACTTAAACTATGAGGTGTTATTATCTTTCGTCCAATATCACGAAGTCTATTGACTTACCAATTTAGAGTTGTTTGGTTTGAGGTATAAGCGTATATAAATTGGTACTATTATTTTTTGCCATTTTTATTTTCGGTATTACAATTTGTATACCGGATTTTAATATTGGAAATCAAATGTTATAATAAATTATACGAGAATTTATATATTATTTTATACAAATAGAAGGTGGAATGAGTAATACATGTATTAGCAATACATGGATAAAATTATTTAAAGACAATAATACCCTTACAATAGGTAATCCCTAAAAAGAGAACAACATACCAGTGTAATCTCACAAGTGAGGTCTACGGAGGGTAGTGTTTATGCAGACCTTAAACCTATACTATGAAGCTACAGAGACTATTTCTAAAAGACCCTTGGCTTAAGAAAATCAATCCAAAGCAGTTTTGAAAAAAGAAACTATGAAAGTAAAGAAACCATGACAAATAGTAAGGAAAGCACGACATAGTAGCATGAAAGAAAGAAACAATAATAATAGCTACATAATATGATAATCAAAGTACAAGAAACAACTGATAGTAACAGAAAATCGGAGAACAAAGAACTACGAAAATAGAATTACTATTGCTGGTATAAAAGGGGAAGTCCATATGGTTCTCCAAACTACCACCAAGCCTATCCCACAAAAATGTTAGACAATCCTCAACTGCCTACTAACCGCTACTCTAATATGTGACCTTCATAGCCTGCTCTTTAGGGTCATATGTCCTCGGTAAGCTGAAGATGCGTCAAGCCCTATTTAATCACTTCTCCCCAATACTTCTTCGGCTAACATTTACCTCTCCTTAAATCCACTAACGCTAACCTCTCATACTTCTTCATCGTGGCATCTGAGGGTCTCATCTTCACATACCCGAACTATCTCAGTCTCGCTTTTCTAATCTTGTCTACCATGGGCCCACATTATTTCGAATATCTTTATTCCTAATTCTATCTCTCCTAGTATATCTACATATTCATCTCAGCATCTTTATATCTGCAACTTTCTCTTTAGGACATGGGAGTTCTTGACTGGCCAACATTCCGTCTCAAACAATATAATTGTTCTAACCACCACATTGTAGAACTTATCTTTATGTTTTGGTGACACCTTCTTATCCCAAAGAACTCCAGATGCTAGCCTCCACTTCATCCACTTTATACCAATACGATGTGTGACATCATCGTTAATCTTCCCATTCTCTTGGATTATAGACCTGATACTTGAAGTCCCTCTCTTGGAATGACATGTGTGCCCAGCCTCACTTCCACGCCAGCCTCTTTCGTGCGTCACTGAATACTTGCACTTCATGTACTCTGTTTTAGTCCTACCTAATCTGAACCCTTCAGACTGTGGAGTTTGTCCCCAAACATCCATCCTAGCCTTAAATCCGTTGCGAGACTCGTCAATCAATACAATATCATCTATAAGTAACATACATTATGTCACCCTACTTTGGATATGTCACATCAATTTATTTATCACTAAGGCGAATAAAGATAGGCTAAGAGCTTATCCTGGTGCAACCCCATCCCTACTGAAAAGTGCTTCGAGCCCCTCCCACTATTCTTATATGGGTCTTGGGTCTATCATACATGTCCTTAATGATCCTAGTATACGCCATAGACACAACTTTAGCCTCTAAGCATCTTCTTTAGAAGTTTGTCGTATGCCTTCTCTAGGTTGATGAACACCATATGTAAGTCTCTATTGCTCTCCATATACTGTTGTACCAGTCTCCTAAAAATATGAATGTCTTTTGTAGTTGATCGCTCCCGGATGAATCTGAACTGGTCCTCGAAAATAGGCACACCCCTCCTTACCTTCATCTCCACCACCCCAAAATTTCATAGTGTGGCTTAGAAGTTGGATACCTATAGTTGTTGCAATTTTGAATATCACCATTGTTCTTGTATAATGAAATCGTTGTACTCCACCTCCATTCTTTAGGCATTTTTGTCTTTTTTTAAAATGATATTAAACAACCCCGACAGTCACTCCACACCTGCCCTGCCTGCACTCTTTCAAAAATCCACTAGGATCTTGTCTGCCCAGGTCACTCTTTCCCTGCACATCCTATGAATAACACACTTAGCCTCCTCAAACTTTTTATGCCTATAATGCCAAAAGTCATGACGACTATCAGAGTGTTCCAAGTCAACCAACACAATTTCCCTATCTCTCATTCAAGGGTTTATGAATGTATGACTACTGTCTCCATCTAATGAGTATCTCTTCCACCAATAATTTGCATTTCTCATCCTTGATTCACTTCACTTAGACCAGATCTCAGGCCCTCCACTCTCTCGCCTTGGTTAGCCTAGCTTGTACAACTTCTTATCTCTGCCTTTGCCCTATAGTTATATATACAAGCATTCAAAAATTGTCGTTTTCTCCATCGTAGCCACTAACATTTCCTCCTTCTTTGCCATATTATACCTTTCCTTGCTCTTCTGTCTCTCCTCCTCGTCCTTACTCTTCACCACCTTCGCATAACCAACTTACTTTGCTTTCACATTCCCTTGGAATTCTCGATTCCACCACCAACCCCTCGATGCTCACCAAAGATACCTTTTCTGACCCTTAGCACCTCTCTTTTTGCTTCCTTGATACAACTAGTTGTCCTATTACACATACTTCTAACATCCTTACTAATCCCCCATGCCCCCATCGTTATCAATGTCTTCCACGTCTCAAAAGCTCCGACTGTAGTCAAGCTACCCCATTTGATCATCGGCAATCAACTAAAGCCTTATTCTTCATCTTCCTTGTATTATAAGATTATCACTCATGATAACCTTGCAGTCCTTACAAAGACATCTACTACCCTTTCTAATGAGTAAGTAATCTACCTGAGTCTTTGCTAGTGTACTACGGAAGGTCACCAAGTGCTCCTCCTTCTTCAACAGACTCGAATGAGCTACCCCCAACTAAAAGGCTTTTACAATGTCCAAAAGCATGGCTCCTCTTTCGTTCCTATCTCCGAGGCCAAAACCTTCAAACACATTATCATTACACCTTTGAAGTTATCTCGATGTGGCCATGAATATCTTCTCCTACAAATAGCGTCGGATTGGACGGTATGCCTCCTACAACCTCGTTCAAATCCTGCCAAAAGTGCTTCTTGACCTCATCGTCTAAGCCCACTTGCGGTGCATAAGCACTAATAATGTTCCAAATAAGCCCTTCAATGATAGCTTAATTGTCATCATCCTGTCGTTGACCCTCGAATCTCTACCACTTGCTTCTTTACATTCATATCTACTAAATGTCTACTCCATTCCAATCCTCGAGCCTCCTGAGTATCACGACTTAATCCCATCCAAATCACGTATATTATTCACCGCATAACAACCTTGTTTTATAAATTAACATATTATTAATCATCATACAAAGAATACATGTGTTACAAACCCTATATATCTATTAATCCATCAAACTAAATGATCCCTGATTTATTTCAGGTAATTTTGTTGGAAATTTGCTTTTGGCGGGAGTTGCGTCCGACCAACTTTAACGGCTTAAACACTAGTGTTACGCATGTTGGAGAATCCGGTTCTTCACACGTGCATGATCTACTAAGTAAGTAGATAACCATAGGGCCAAGTATCGTCAAATTTCGTTGAGAAATGAAAGAGATATTGTCCACGAAGTGAGGTGTTTAAAGCATGGAAAAGTGTGGTATGGGATCAATTCTCCTCCATCGGTGGAGGAAGAATGAATTGTTTTATTTATAAGTCTCAAAGTTGGCTTGGGGTTTGGGACCCCAAGGGGTATCCCATGTGTTTAAAGGAGGGAGGACCTAGATGTGCTTCGGTTCGAGGAAAGCCCACACGCGCGCCGCCGCCGCCCGCCCGTCCGGTCCGGGTTCACGGGTCACGGGTCGTGGGCCGTGGGTCGTGCTTCTTCTGATATTATCTTTTTGGACCAGAGAACTTTGCCATATCTACAGTTTGATCCATAAAGTTTCATATGTACAGTTTGGACCAGAATTCTTTCAGATGTACAGTCAGCACTAATTCAGCCATTTATTTTGGCTGAATTACTACCTCCATAATTGCCATTACTTGGCTAGTAATGGCACTTATGGAGGCAGTTCATCAGCCTCTCCTTCACCCTATATAAAGACCCCCCTTGTCACCATTGTTGAGCAACACTTTACACTTAATAAAAACAGAAACAAATTCTTCTTCCTACAACTTCCAGCATCATTTCATTGCTCAAAATTTTTCACGGTAGCACTTGAGTTTCCTTTGCTCAATTGTTCATTTGTTGTTTTATCTTGGGAGACAGTTGTTCAGGACGTAAAAAGGATACATACGGGGCAATATTGTCTTAAAGACAAAGTGCAAACACTCGACTCAGCATACCACAAACAGTTCCAGTTTGTTCTTTGTAATTTCAGTTCTTGTAATACTTAGCAGTTACTTGTAATTTCCGTTTTCTGCACCTTTGTAACCAACAAGTTTAAGACAATATTAGCTTACTGTAACTGCTGCAACATGGCTGGAAATATGACTGATGTTGCTGCTACTGCTGCTGCCTCTCAAGGCAACAATGATGCCTTCCCCGCTACTGCCGCTACTGGCCAAGGCAGCAACTCTGCTGCCTTGATTGCTGCTGCCGCTACCGTTCAAGGCAGAAACTCCGCTGCCTTCCCGACTGCTGCTGCTCCACCTTCTGCCTCACACCATGATCGCCCTGAAAAATTCATGGGATCATAATTTAAGATATGGCAGCAAAAGATGCTATTCTACTTAACTGTTATAGGCATGACCCGGTTCCTAACGGAAGATCCTCCACGAGCTGGAGATGAAATGGACTCTTCGCCTGCTGAAACGGGTGAAGGGGGCCTTGGTATCCATGTCGTTAACGGCATGAAGATGGTTCTTGATGCGTGGAATCATAGCGATTTCATGTGTAAGAATTACATACTGAACTGCTTGGCAGACCCTCTCTACACAGTCTATTGCACCGTTGGCACTGCCAAACGCTGTGGGAAAATTGCAAAAAAAGTACAACGCACAAGATGCGGGTACTAAGAAGTTCATCGTTGGGAAATTTCTAAAATTCTAAATGGTGAATAGTAAGACAGTGATGTCCCAAGTCCTGGAATTCCAAATGATTTTACATCACCTGAATTTGGAAGGAATGAAACCAAATGAACAGTTTTTGGTTGCATCGCTGATTGAAAAGTTACCTCCTTCGTGGAATGAGTTACTTAAAACTCAAGACAACGGAGATGACATTTGAAGAGCTTATTATCAAACTCCAAATCTAGGAAGATAATAAGAAGACCTTGCCTAGGGGTAGACAACCTGCTGAGGCAAAGGCAAATCTGGCTGAGGCCAAAGGGAACTCAAGCAAGAAGCGGAAGTTCCACAAAGACGGCAAGGCCCATGCAGCGGAGATGTTCAGAGGTAACTGTCACCACTGTGGGAAACCTGGTCATAGGATCAAAGAATGACGCAAGCTCAAGACTGAGCAACAACAGAAAGCCAAGTCTAAAGGCAAGGCGCATGCTAACGTCGTCAAGGACACGCTCCTGGATGACATGATTGAGGAATTCTCTGCAGTGGTGCTAGAAGCCAACCTCGTTGAGAATTCGATGCAGTTGTGGATGGACACAGGTGCTACCAGACACATCTGTTCCAACAGAGATGCCTTCTCCACGTACACACCGGTCACCGACAAGAAGCTGTTCATGGGAAACAACGCTTCCTCTGACGTGCTGGGGGTAGGAAAGGTGGTCCTGAAGATGACTTCCGGAAAGGAGCTCACTCTGAAGGAAGTGATGCACATCCCAGAGATTAGAAGAAATTTAATTTCTGGACCTTTATTGGATAATGCTGATTTTAGGCTAGTGTTTGAATCCAATAAGTTTGTACTCACTAAGAATGGCACATTTGTGGGGAGAGGCTTCGTCTGTGAAGGCCTCTTCAAAGTGAATGCCATGTCTGTAATGCGTCCAAGTAATAAAGTTGAACCTTCTTCTTATTTGCTTGAGTCTTCTAATTTATGGCATCATAGATTATGACACGTTAACTACAAGTCTATCCAAAGGCTGGTGAAGATGTATTTGTTGCCGTCTATCGACGTAAACCCTCAACATAAGTGTGAGGTGTGCGTAGAGGCAAAACTCACCAAGCTTCCTTTTCGATCCGTCGAAAGGAATACCGCTCCTCTAGAACTTATTCACACAGATATATGTGATTTGAAGTTCGCACAAACTAAAGGGGGAACAAGTACTTTGTGACATTCATTGATGATAGCACAAGGTATTGTTACCTTTACTTGTTGAAAAGTAAGGATGAAGCCTTTGAAGCGATCCGACATTACAAAGCTGAAGTTGAGAACCAACTAAGCCTATGGATTAAATCCATTCGTAGCGATAGAGGGGGAGAATACGTAGCGCCATTTGAGGAATACTGTGCCAAAAAAGGCATTGTTCATCAAACGGCGGCTCCATACTCACCTCAATCGAACGGTGTGGCGGAACGTAAGAACCGCACATTGAAGGAAATGATGAATGCCTTGCTTATCAATTCCGGTCTTCCCCAAAACATGTGGGGAGAAGCCGTCCTTACCGCTAATACGATTCTTAACAGAGTCCCACATAAGGGTAAGGACAAAACTCTATATGAATCATGGAAGGGAAAGAAACCCACCTACAAATACTTTAAGGTGTGGGGTTGTTTGGCAAAGGTTGAAGTACCCATGCCAAAACAGGTCAAGATTGGGCCTAAGACTGTAGATTGCATATTCATCGGATATGCAAATAATAGTAGTGCTTATCGCTTCCTAGTGCATAAGTAAGATATTCCAGATATCCACCAGGGTACAATCATGGAATCAAGGAATGCTCTATTCTTTGAAGGCACCTTTCCTAGGAAGGAAAAAGACATAACCTCTCGTAAACGAAGTTCTGCACAAAGCTCTCAAGAACCGGGAGTCTTTAACGGCCCAGATCTAGATGATTCAGATCTAGCGGATCTCGAGGTGGCTGAACATCCGGAATCTAGTGTTCCAGATTCTCAGAACTTGGAGACTCCATAGATGGATCTAAGGCGAAGTAAAAGGGCCAGGAAGGATAAATCCTTCGGTCCCGACTTTGTATCTTATATGGTTAATGATGAAACAAGGACAATTGCTAAGGTGTTGTCAAATCCAGAAGCACCGCTCTGGAAAGAAGCTATTGAGAGTGAAATAGGCTTCATTCGGCATAACCATACTTGGGAGTTGGTTGATCTTCCTCCGGGAAATAAACTATTGGATTGTAAATGGATACTCAAACGAAAATATAAAGCAGATGGGTCTATAGATAAGTACAATGCCAGGTTGGTAGTTAAGGGCTATCGACAGATAGAAGGTTTTGACTACTTTGACACATACTCCCCGGTATCCCGGATGACATCCATACGGGTATTCATTGGGATCGCAGCTTTGCGTGACCTTGAGATACACCAAATGGATGTCAAGACAGCCTTCCTAAATGATGATTTGGAAGAAGAAATTTATATGGACCAACCCGAGGGGTATGTCGTTCAAGGGCAAGAGAAGAAAGTCTGTCGACTTGTCAAATTTCTGTACGGGCTGAAACAAGCCCCGAAGCAATGGCACAAAAAATTTGATAGTACTTTACTATCGAAGGGTTTCGCCATTAATGAGTGTGATAAATGTGTTTACACGAAAGGTAACTCTGACTCATTTGTTATGATATGCCTGTATGTAGACGACATGTTGATCACAGGAAGCAGTCCTAGGGTAATCCTAGAGACTAAGAACATGTTGAAACAATGCTTCGACATGAAAGATATGTGTATCGTAGATGTCATCTTAGGGATAACAATCTCTAAGACGTCTAACGGACTGGTCTTATCTCAGTCTCATTACATCGAGGATGTTTTGAGAAAGTTCGAGATGTTAGACAGTTCACCGATAAAGTCACCAATGGATACAAATCAAAAGCTTGATAAAAATCTTGGTGCACCTGTATACCAGGAGCGATATGCACAGGTGATCGGTAGTTTGATATATATAACAAACTGCACCCGACCTGATATTGTTTATGCAGTCAATAAGTTGGCTAGGTTTACCCGTAATCCCAGTGATGATCACTGGAAGGCGTTAAATCGGGTATTACAATACCTGAAATATACGTTAACTTTCGGGTTACACTATTCGAGATATCCAAGCTGTACTAGAGGGGTACAGTGATGCAAATTGGATATCTGATATAGAGAACATCAAGTCCACCAGTGGGTATGTATTTACAATTGGTGGTGGGGCTGTGTCTTGGAAATCCTCTAAGCCAACTTACATCGCCCGATCCACAATGGAATCGGAGTTTATCGCTTTAGACAAAGCAGGAGAAGAAGCTGAGTGGCTTCATGAATTCTTAGAGGATGTTCCGTGTTGGAACAAACCCGTACCTTCGGTAATGATCCACTGCGACAGCCAGTCGGCTCTAGGAAGGGCACAAAATGCTATGTACAACGGCAAGTCTCGTCATATTCGACAGAGGCATAAGACCGTTAGGCAACTGATCACCATGGGTATAATATCCATTGATTACATTAAGTCAAAGGATAATATAGCAGACCCATTGACAAAGGGCTTACCCAAGGATCAGATGGCTTGCCTGTCTGGGAATGGGCTTAAAACCCAAAATATAAGGACCAATACGGTGGTAACCCAACCTTACTAACTGGAGATCCCAGTAATTTGGTTCAATGGGAAAACTAAGCTGTAAAGGTTCAGTTGATCACTTCAGTGGAAGCATGAGCACTTCGGATAGTGATTTCTGTAAAGAAACACCAAATCCAAAGCCGTTCCCGCGATAGACGTTAAGTGCTATCTGCTGTATGGGTAAAGGTTAAGTTTTCAAAACCTTTAATGATCCTCAACAGTGAGTTTAGGTTTTGGGAAACTTTTAATGGTTCCTAACACTTATGAAGTGGGGTATAGCAGGATACCTTGTAGGAGACCACCTATTTAAGTGAGAGGATGGACCGCCTCAAATGAAAGCACTTAAGAATCCAAGAAATGGTCCATGGCCATAACGGATAAAACATTACGAAGAAGAGAGTAAGGGAATTTGTTGTGTTGGTACTATTGACTTGGCTTACACTAAACACTGACGGTTCAAGACATCACGTTCACCGCGCAGTAAGTCCGATGGTATTTAACTATGGAAGGTTTAAAGCTAAAGCTACCTCTCCTTATGCAACATCGGTCCGCTGAAATATTGCTGGAAATGAAAAGGCACCATGTGAGTGCGCCAAAATCTCTTTCAAGAGGGGATTGTTGGAAATTTTCCTTTGGCGGTGGTTGCGTCCCACCAACTTTAACGGCTTAAACACTAGTGTTTCGCATGTTGGAAAATCTGGTTCTTCACACGTGCATGATCTACTAAGTAAGTAGATAACCGTAGGGCCAAGGATCGTCAAATTTCGTTGAGAAATGAAAGAGATATTAATCTACGAAGTGAGGTGTTTGAAGCATGGAAAAGTGTGGTATGGGATCAATTCACCCTCATCGGTGGAGGAAGAAAGAATTGTTTTCTTTATAAGTCTCAAAGTTGGCTTGGGGTTTGGGACCCCAAGAGGTATCCCATGTGTTTAAAGGAGTGAGAGATCAGAAACGTCCGCCAGCACTCAATTCAGCCATTTATTTTGGCTGAATTACTCTTACTAAATGGCCAATCCGTTGCACATCTTCACCATTTATTTTGGAGGAATTACAACTTCCATAATTGTCATTACTTGGCCAGTAATGACACTTATGGAGGCAGTTCATCAGCCTCTCCTTCACCCTATATAAAGACCCCCCTTGTCACCATTGTTGAGCAACACTTTACACTTAACAAAAACATAAACGAATTCTTCTTCCTACAACTTCAAGCATCATTTCATTACTCAAAATTCTTCATCATTTGCTCAATTGTTCATTTGCTGTTTTATCTTGGGAGACAATTGTCCAGGATGTAGAAAGAATACATACGGGGCAATATTGTCTTAAAGACAGAGTGCAAACACTCGACTTAGCATACCACAAACAGTTCCAGTTTGTTCTTTGTAATTTCAGTTTGTTATTGAATTGTAATTTCAGTTCTTCTAATACTTAGCAATAACTTCCGTTTCCTGCACTTTGTAACCAACAAATTTTACTAAAGAAAAATATTCTCTAGAATAAGTTTCTCCACCACCGAAGCTTGAATCCGAAACTAAAAGTTAATGACAGAAACATCATACGACACCCTTCAGTGGGTATCTCAAAATATTAATAATACTAATTGGTAATAAAAAAGAAATTTTCAAATTGATCAACATAATTAAAAGACTAACTCAATAACAGCATTTTGAATGTCACTCGACTCGAACTAGAGATAGTAGTTTAATCATTAAAATTTACTCAGGTCCGGAGTTTACACTACACTAATGAATATAAAACATACTTATGCACACGTTTGTCACCTACAACAAGTAAGTAATACGTTATATTTAGTTTAATTTTTAATTACTAAGATTAAATTATTTTATATGATTCAAACATTATGTGCGAGTCAGTATTTATCCAATTTAATTGTGGTCGACTTTGTCAAAACAGTGGACTCATCTAAGGAGAATCATTTACTTATATATATCACCAAGTAAAGATAAATACAACTATAAAGGAAAATGAAGTTCTCGAAAAAATTTAGAAAAGAAAAGTTGGTTGAGGAAAGTGAACTTCAATAAAAGTTCGAGCAATAATTTTAGAAAATTTATGAGGAGGACTATAACTAACCTGCTTATTTCTTTTTTACTAATATTCAACTTGGATACCTGTTTGGTTGATTGACCCGGGATTGTGGGATTAAGATGAGGAGTTAACATATTTGTTCCTTATTTTCCCTTTTTAATTAGAGTTTATATTATGTTACATAGAAAGATTTTCTCGATCAATTATTTCTGTGATCCACTAGCAACTTACAACTTACTTCCGAGGAATGACTTCTTATTAGGGACTACCCAATCGTTTACGCTGATAGAATGTCACGTGTTTGTAACTGTCATGCTTAGTCTCAATAATTTTTCATCTCCTCATCAAGACGTTAGTCTTAAGGTTTTCTTTCTTAATAATCCATAAGGATCGCCCCTTTTGTAGTTTATTTTCTTGTTGCCTGATTGTTTACCTTACAGCTCCTCAATATCTTTTATTATAACAATCTCTCGAGTCTCCAACTTTTATTCCGCTTAACAGAAGGAACTATCCAATATTGATACTTCCTAATTCGGAGAGCTAAATTATCTAATCGGTATATACTGTTGTCATTTGGCTGTTTCAATCTCATTGTAGATACTTAGTCTTGTAACACATTCATCTTCACATCTCAGTATTTACTTCTTCTTTTCTCTTGGTTTACTTGGATATGAACTTGTCGCGTTACCATACTTTATCATATGATTTCCCGTCATTTCTCATATTTTCTCAGGTGTCCCACTTCGATTTGTATCATCCCCTTGCTATCCGCCTCACTTTTTCCTTAGTGTAAATACTTGTAACAAAACATTTTTTCGCTTTTAACTTTTCCTTCTTTAGTTGGCCTTATCTCTTAGGCACCCACTATTTCTGCTTACTTTGGACAGAAGCCTCTCTAAGGGGAGCATCTACCTTGCACAGAGAGAGTTCAATACTTAGCCCTTGTAACTTCAAAATTCTTTAAAAGTCATATTTGACTAACAATTTCTGGGTACGTCATGTATACACTTTCAAGGGGGGGGGGGGTGCCTTTGACATAATTGTATTATTCTTCAGTGTTGCCCATATTAAGAATTGTTCTAACCTTTACTAGATTTCGAGACCTCATTTCTTTCTAAACCCACGTCTATTGATGTCAGTAAGCCAGAGGTTAGGAATAGGTGCATCTCATCGTAGTTCTACCACTTCGAGAGGATAACAATACTTATATCATTCTATCTTAATATAAACCTCCATACAATCTCTTTTATTCAGGTACTATGTACCCTATTCACTTTACTTATATTGCATCTTAATACTAGAACTTCACCTTACTAGGCTTCTATTGTCTCCTCCGTATATAAGTGAAACATATGCTCATACTCTGAAACTTTAGCAAAACACTCGCACCTTTGGTATATCAATAACCTAGTGTGGGGGGGGGGGTCTTTCATTTACTCGCCACGAATACGAATTGGCCAAAGTCTTTCTAGTAACCGACATTACTAGAATTGTATGAAGCACGAGTTAGACTCAAATTCTTACAACTCAGCTCTACTGCACGATCTATGATATAAAATAATAGAAATCATCCTTAAATGCTCGAAAGCCTCCCATTCATAAGTGTTGTGTACAATACATCCATAAACAAGACGATACTAGACACGACTTGTGGACTCCCTATGACTGACCTACTCTGATAATAAGTTTATCACACCCTAAACTAGGGGAGTGCGACTGGCACCCGGTGCCGTACTAGCCCGAGCGTATCACACTAAAACATAACTTAGAACTCACCTAAACTTCGACCGACAAGGTCATAACAACTATGAAAATATGAAGGTATAACCAACATACGAATAGGGTTGACAAGGCCACAAGTCGAGAGCATCTAACATCATCTGGATATCTCAATAAGAATGGTACACAACCTAAAACATCTCTATACACACATATACCTGACCGAAAAGGTCACCGTACATATCAATTGATCAACATCCAGGCCGGCAAGGCCATACAAATAGCTAACCAAAGATACAGGTCTACAAACCTCTAAGAAAGTGTAACTTTTATATGGTCGGGACAGGGCCCCGACCTAGCCATCAGTTGTATATATATATACCCTACTCAGCTCAAGACCTCTGACTTGGTAGCTCCGGAGAAAGCGACGCTTACCAATCAACTGCTGAACTTATAAGCTCCTATTGGGAGTCCTATCTGAGCATCTACTTACACATGCATCATGAAATGCAGTGCCCCTTGCAAAAGTGATGTCAATATGAATGAAATATACCGGTATATAAAGCATGAATAATGACATAAAACTATAAGAAGTATAACAGAGTATAAGAAGCAACCTGATAACATGTATGCCACTCAGGGCGATCAATGAAACTCTTAGACCGTTCTGAGACTTAAGCTGTTATAAGACTCTGACTCATATACTTCACTATATAATATACCCTCCAGTTATATCCCGGGGTGTTTATATAGGATATTTCCCTCCGGTTATATCTCGAGGTGTTATAGTATTGCCCAGCAATTATAGCCTGCGGCGTAAATGCGCATATATAACTGCCCAACCGATATTAGTTCGGTAGTGTGTATCATATACTATAGTAATAGCAATGCTTGGCCTTAGTAACTAATACGAATCTTTACTTTACTTAAGAATGACATTTGCTCGGTATGTACACTCTTACTTTTGATATGCTCCATTGGGGGGGGGGGGATATGAAGCTTACTATGCAACCACAAACCAAGGTAGACAATATATGATTTCGATACAGAAAGTACTCTCGACAACAGACATAAAGACATGGATTTAGAATACTTTGCTCGACAATTCATTAGAAATTGATATATATTTTAGAATTCATTATTTTGAAAGGAATGTTAGTCTTACATACCTGCGCCGCTTGGCTAACAATGTCTCACGGGCCCTCGAATACTTTATGAATGATTATCTAATATAGATGATTTAGGTCAAGATGGAATCAATAGATTAAGAATCAATTCACTACGGCGTTTCGTCGAACACCTAGAAGGCATACTTCTCATGATTTGTTTTTATGGCAATTTAAATACTATAAAATCCCTTCATCAACCATAATATCAAAAAGATCACAACCACACACTCTACAATTCTCACCACCATACCTTACCATTTCTAGTCATAACATCTTAAGAAACTAATCAACACAACCCAACAATTAAAACATCTTCACCATGGAGTTTAGCTGGAATGCTTTCCAATTTATCTTTACCAACTCAATAAACTAAGCTAAAAGCGGCTAGAGATCATTAAGGAGTAGTAGAATCTTACCTCAAAAATCCACAAAGTTCTCCAGAACAAGCTCTCTTCCAACTCAAGAAAACTTCCAATTTTATCTAGCTAATTAGAAAGGATTTTCAAGATGGAATCACCTCAATTACAATTGGAGATGTTATTCAATGATGAAGGAACCCTAGAAGGGTGTTTAGAAGCTCTTAGGGTCAAAAAATGAAATAAGAATGGGTTGCCTCAAATTAAACTTAAATATAATATCTCCACCGCCTCCCATCTGCGACATATATCCTCATCTACGACCACATATCCCACCACATGTGGTGGTAGTGAGGTGGGGAAATGAGAGCCTTGATATATTGCCTGATCCACGAGGCAGAATGGCATCCGCGACGCAAAACACTTAGCATATCGCACTTCATCAAACTTTTGCGGGAGATGTTTTCTTCAATCAAATCGACCTATAACCTTTTAGAAAGGGTCCCGAGTTGTCGGAACTCAAGTCAACTAATTATACTCTCGATTGCGCATAGAACTACAGGGTGTAATAGCCTCCTACCCAGCTTTCTCCTAGATTTTTGAGATCCAACTCAAGAGCAGTATATATGCATTCATCAATTTATCCTTTTAAATATGAAGACTTTCGAAGGAATCAATGATATTGTGAGCCACACAACCCAGTTTTCTTCTGGAGTAAGTATGAATGAAATCCTTTATTTCAGTGAAATTTACCTCAGAGTTGTCATCTTCAGAATCTAAATTAATTTATCTATTCAAGCTAACATCGCTTCTGAGTTAGATACTTCTTTGGCCATCCGGGATTGTTTATCTTATTCAGCTTCATCATCACTTGAGGAGTTTCCCATGGTTGTTAATGCTTTTATTACTACTTGGTCTGGTTGCCTAGTAGTCATTCTGTTTCTAGAGACCTAGTCCCTCATTACACTTAGTTTCTCTTTTTAGGCACTGCCTATTAAAATGGTCAGGACTTCCACATTACATCTCAAGGTTGACTTATTAGGTGCTTTAGAATTAGAGGAGTTGTCCCTTTTGAAGAAACCTCATTTTTCTTATCAACCTTTGAAATCTTCGAGTCAGTATAACATTTCTTCTTCTTCATGATCCTGTTATTTAGTAGCCTTAACAACAAGATTAATCTCCCTTCATGGTGTAGCATATTTTGGTTTTTGGATTTTATTCATCTCAGGTTTTCAAATTTCCCATGAGTTCATCTATTGTCATAGTCTCCAAGTTCCGTGCCTCTATTATTTCATTAGTCTTACTTTTATAAGAATCAGGTAAGTTGTGCAGTAGTTTCTCAATCCTCTTGCCTATGGGAATGATTTCTCCAAGAGAATTAAATCCATTAGTAATGTTAGTGAATCTATTGAATATCTCTTGGAGGGATTCTCCCTAATTTATCTTGACCAACTAGTATTGACTGTTCAATAAAATAATATTTGACTTCTTTACCTAACTTGTTCCTTTATGTGTAGTCTGCAAGGTATTCCTTACCTTTTTTGTTATTGTCAGTTGACTCTCTCTCTCACACACAATGACGACTATCTGCTTAGAATATACTCTTGATTTTCCAATAGTGTCAAGCAACAATAACATCAATGTGGTGCTATTTATAGAAGTTGGAATGATCGTTTCCTTATAGATGTGTTCTACAAATCCAAACCAAATTTTGTTCAATAAATCAAGAATGTCACGACCCAAACTGTAGGGCCGCGACGGGCACTTGGATCCCACCCGCCGAGTACCACCATTCTTACAATGAACATCTAATCGTAATTAATTACAGACTAAGCCAAAAGAAAATTATGAAAAACCAGGTAACCACCTTATATATATACATATACCAAGGCTGACAAGGCCATACAAGACTACTACACACAGGACACCTGTCTACAAGCCTCTAAGAGAGTACACAACATCAACAGGTCGGGACAAGGCACGCCATACCAATATAGACACTCAAAACTGTATCATACCAAAATCAGACCGACACTCCGGAAAGAGAGGAGTACTTCCAAAAATCCGCTGAAATCTGCAACCTATTCACGTAGGCCATCGCATTGCCTATGCAAACCTGCAGGCATGAAACACAGCATCCCTCGACAAAATGGACGTCCGTACGACTGGTGTACTAGGTATGTCAGGCATAAATATCAGCATAACAGGAATATACCAATAACTGAAATATCAATAGTTGACCAACAGTAACTGCCTCTGAGGGTCCTAATACACTTGCCTACATGTTATGCATAATGCAATGTCCATATTCATTGGCCTCATCGTGCAATTTCCTTACAATGACAGCCTCTGTGGGCATCATACCATGTAACGGTTAATGAATATATGCATGATGCATGTGCGGTATATATATGTTAGTGTTGTGGATCGTGCAACCTGTCCCAATATATGTTAGTGTTGTGGATCGTGCAACCCATCCCAATATATGTTAGTGTTGTGGATCGTGCAACCCGTCCCAATATATGTTAGTGTTGTGGATCGTGCAACCCGTCCCAATAAGCCTTACAAGCATCACATCACATCATCACATCATATTGGCCTCTTCGGGCTCTTTGTGATAGTCTATACCAGCTGCAGGTCGTATGCGTATATAACGCCTTTCCCTTTCCCCATATACCCTATATATATAATATTTACCATATAGTAGTGTGCATATCACCAGTGGTCCATGGTAATATATGAATGCAATGCAAATGAAAATGCATGAATATCAGTAAATATTTCCTGAGTTTATCGAATGACAATCAACAATTACCCAAATAGAATCAAATAGGAACGATGTAATCCCGTAATGAAGTCCATATTAATCATTTCCCATTTCCATATCGGAATCTCAATGTTATGAGTCAAGCCACCAGACTTTTGGTGTTCTATTTTTACCTGCTGACAATTGGGGCACTGAGCTACAAACTCTGCTACGCTCTTCTTCATGTCATTTCACCAATAAATACTCTTGAGATGATGCTACATTTTAGTTGATCCTGGATGAATAGAGTACTGTGAACAATGAATCTCGGTCATAATTCTATCCTACAATCCTGCTACATTTGGAATACATAGACGACCCTGGTGCCTGAGAGTTCCCTATTCGTCAATCTCAAAGGTCGTGGTCTTCTTCTGTTGAATGCTCTCTCTTATCTTCTTCAAACTGGGGTCTTCCCATTAACGTTCCTTAATTTTTTATATAAGGGATGATTTTGACACATTCTAGACCACAAACCCACCATCCTCCGAATCCACTAGTCGGACTCCCAAACTAGCTAACTGATGAAGCTCTCTTACCAATCCCTTCTTTTTTACTTGCACTGACATCGAACTAACCATTGACTTACAGCTGAGCGCGTCTGCTACAACATTAGCTTTGCCAGGGTGATATAAGATGTCCATATCATAATCCTTCAATAATTGAGGCCATCTTCTTTGTCTCAAATTCAGCTCTTTTTGTTTGAATATGTTTTGCAGAATCTTGTGATCCGTAAAAATGTCTACATGAACACCATATAAATAGTGCCGCCAAATCGTCAGTGCATAGACTATTACGGCCAACTCTAAATCATGTGTCAGATAGTTCTTATCATGTTTCCTCAATTTCCTTAAAGAATATGCATTCACTTTACCATGCTGCATTAGCACACATCCTAAACCTACTGCTGAGGCATCACAATACACAACATAACCTTTTGGACCCTCTGGGAGAGTAAGGACTGGTGACGATGTTAATATATCCTTTAACTCATGGAAACTCCGCTCACAAGAATCGGACCACTGGAATTTTATAGCCTTTTGTATTAACATCGTTAGTGGCGCTGATATGGTAGAAAATCCATTTACAAACCTTCTATAATAGCCGGCTAAGCCCAAAAAGCTGCAAACCTCTGTTGGAGTCGTAGGCCTCGGCCAATTCTTCACCGCTTCAATCTTCTGAGTGTCAACTCTTATACCCTCGTCTGACACTATATGACCAAGAAAAGCCACTGACTTCAGCCAAAACTCACATTTGGATAGCTTTGCATACAACTTATGGTCCCAGAGCATTTGTAGTGTTATCCGCAGGTGGTCCACATGTTCTGTTTCCGAGTGAGAGTAAACCAGAATATCATCTATAAATACTATCATAAATAGGTCCAGGAATGGGCGGAACACGCTGTTTATTAGATCTATAAATGCTGCAGGTGCATTTGTAAGTCCAAATGACATTACCAGGAACTCGAAGTGCCCATACCTTGTCCTGAAGGCCGTCTTCGAAATATCCTTCTCCTTAACCTTTAGCTGATGGTCCCCCGACCTTAGGTCAATTTTTTAGAAACATCTCGCACCTTGTAACTGGTCAAACAAATCATCAATTTGGGGAAAGGGTACTTGTTCTTGATAGTAACTTTATTTAGCTGCGGATAGTCGATACACATCCGTAATGAGCCATCTTTCTTTCGTACGAACAATACTGGCGCGCCCCAAGGAGATATGCTAGGCCTAATAAAGCCTTTCTCGAGAAAATCCTTTAATTGTTCCTTCAATTCAGCTAGAGCCATTCTATAAGGAGGAATAGATATCGGTTGAGTGTCTGGCAACATATCTATACCGAACTCAATTTCCCTTTCAGGAGGAAGGCCTGAAAGTTCGTCTGAGAATGCATCAAGAAATTTATTGACCACCGAAATTGATTGAGGACTAGGTGGTTCAGCATCGACATCTCTTGCCCGTACAAGATGACATAAACACCCTTTGGAGATCATCTTTCTTGCCTTAAGGTATTAAATAAACCTACCTTTTGGCGTTGCCGTATTACCTTTCCATTCAAGGACTGGCTCGCTGGGAAATTGGAATCTAACGATTTTTGTTCGGTAGTCAACATTAGCGTAGCATGACGCTAACCAATCCATGCCGATAATAACATCGAAGTCAACCATTTCTAATTCCACTAAATCTGCTAGGGTCTGATGACTACAAGCTAATACTGCACAATTTCGATAGACCCGTCTAGTGATTACCGATTCATCAACCAGTGTAGATACCACAAATGGATCGCTTATCAACTCAGGATCCATACCAAATTTACAGGCAACGAAAGGAGTAATATATGATAAATTTGAGCATGGATCTAACAACGCGTACACATTATGTGAAAAGACCGATAGCGTACCTGTAATGACATCGGGTGAGGATTTCTGATCCTGTCGTCCCATCAGTGCATAAGTACGGTTCAGGCCCATCCCTCTGCTTCGACCAGATAACGTCTACTGACTCTGCCCTAACGGGCGTACTGATTAGGATGAAGCTACTGCAGATCTGACCGACTGGGCTCTAACACCTTCACCTTTTGTTGGAAAATCTCGTGCTATATGACCACGCTCCCCACAAGAATAACATACTCTTCCCTCTTGTTGGCACGACCCTGTATGGGTCCCACTACACTGACCACATCAAGCCAATAACGGCCTCATCATCATAGAATTCCCTCTATAATAAGATCCTGGTGCTCGTGAACTCTTGCCTGGTCCCGTTTGAATATACCGATCAGCCATCTATCTTGAAGATGGCAATGATGCGCCAACTGTTGGGTAATATGGTCGTCTGTAAGGCTGTGTCCTGGGCCCACCTCTGAAGTCTCTCATGCCACTTACTGACCGAGCCTTTTTATGCTGGCCCCTATCACGCTCTCGATCGACCCACTGTTGCCTCTTGCGATCCTCCAGGTTCTGTGCATAAGCCTGGATGCGAGCAATATCCATATCCAGATTCAAAAAATCCATAGTACACTCGTTGACCAAGTGTGGCCCCAAGCCAGTAATGAACCTGTGTACCCGGTCACTCATTTCAGCTATAATTGTAGGAGCATATCGAGCCAAGGAATTAAACTGCAAGCTATATTCTCGAACGCTCATGCTGCTCTGTTCAAGACATAGGAACATGTCCTGTCTGGCCCGTCGAAGCTCGAAAACTCTCCCTATCTTGCTGGCGCTCCACGAGGTCCCCTAGATTTCTCCCATGTATCAAACCATGTTACTGCGATATCCTGCAGTCTATACAAAGCAAACTTTACCGACTCGATACCGGTAGCATCCATCACCCGCAAAGTGAGTTGTACCTGATCCAAAAAATTCTGCTGGTCCGCGTTCAAGTCTGTTCCTGCGAATACCAGAGGGTCTAGATTGATGAAATCCTGAGCTCTTGTGCTAGCAGCTCTATCAGAAGGACTGGGAACCTGACGTTGGGCCTGAGCGGCCACTAATCGTGTCAATAACTGAACCGCACTCCGCATATCAAGATCCACGTATGGAGTATCATATGGAGGAACTAGGGGTGCTGCAGCTCCACTAATCTCATCCGATGGTGATGTACCGGGAGAACCATACGAATGAGTCGTACCGAGGGTCTCACTCTAGCCCTCGCTAACGGGTGGAAATCGGCTAGTACCTTTGCCCGCAACCATATTCAACTCCCTCATACTCTTGGATTTTTTCCTTGCATAGGCATCGCTGGAATCATAAGCACGAAATGGATTAGGAGTGAAATACTTATAAATCAGTTCTATATCACAATTTATGAAACAAAAGAACGTAAACCAGCCCTAAATGTCAAGCAGCCTCTTACTTATAAGTATGGTGTACAACATACCCATAAACAAGACTCTACTAGACACGGCTTGTAGACTCCCTAGGACAGACATGCTCTGATACCAAGTTTGTCACGACCCAAACCGTAGGGCCGCGATGGGAACCCGGAACCCACCCGCCGGCTACCGCCATTCTTACAATGAACATCTAATCGTAATTAATTACGGACTAAGCCGAAAGAAAATTATGAAAACCAGGTAACCACCTTATATATAAACATATACCAAGGCCGACAAGGCCATACAAGACTACTACACACAAGACACCTATCTACAAGCCTCTAAGAGAGTACACAACATCAACAGGTCGGGACAAGACCCCGCCATACCCATATAGACACGCAAAACTGTATCATACCAAAATCAGATCGACACTCCGAAAAGAGAGGAGTGCTTTCAAAAATCCGCTGAAATCTACAACCTATTCATGTGGGCCCTCGCCTTGCCTATGCGAACCTGCGGGCATGAAATGTAGCGTCTTCCGACAAAAAGGACGTCAGTATGACTGATGTACTGGGTATGTCAGGCATAAATATCAGCATAACAAGAATATACCAATAACTAAAATATAAACAGCTGACCAACAATAACTGCCTCTGAGAGCCCTAATACACTTGCCTACATGTTATGCACAATGCAGTGTCCATATTCATTGCCTCATCGGGCAATTTCCTTACCATGACAGCCTCTGTGGGAATTATACCATGTAACAGTTAACGAATATATTCATGATGCAAGTGCGGTATATATATGTTAGTGTTGCGGATCGTGCAACCCGTCCCAATATATGTTAGTGTTGCGGATCGTGCAACTCGTCCCAATAAGCCTTACAGGCATCACATCACATCATATTGGCCTCTTCGGGCTCTTTTGTGATAGTCTGTACCAGCTGCAGGTGGTGTGCGTATATAACGCTTTTCCCCATATCCCCTATATATAAAATATTTACCATATAGTAGTGTGCATAGCACCAGTGGTCCAAGGTAATATATGAATTCAATGCAAATGAAAATGCATGAATATCAGTAAAATATTTCCTAAATTTATCGGATGACAATAATATCCTTGCCCCTTTGGCTGACACGGTGAATGTCAACACCTTTTTCCGTATGCCTCAATAAGGACTTAGGAACATATTTAGACATGCTTTTATCATAGGAATCAATAACATGAATATTCTTAACTAGTAGGAGTAGAATAAATTATGGAGCAATATCACGGTTATATTTCGTTACATGGAACATGCCAAAATAAAGAAATAATTTGTCTTAACATACCTTGAATATGTGGAAAAAAACCTTCACCAAACTAGGAACTTTGGCCGAGCATAACATGGGATCATAGAAATGAGCCAAATTTGTGTTTTTTAAAGTAAATGAAATAGGGACTGATTCTTTGGTCTATTAAGAATTCTCAAACAAAGCAAAGTGAGATGTTACTAAAATGAGACCTGTTAAGTATGCTGAACGTTTTAAAAAGTTTCCAAAGCCAAATATAAATCCCAATCGTGAAAATGAATCCTTAAGCATTAAATGACCCCTCATTATTATGATCTCCACTCAGCCAAATCTGGGAGGTGGCATTCCCTCATTTCACGCCACCTTGCACAACATGTACGGTCACTTAATTAATTAAGTAACCTGCCTCCGCATAATTTATCAATCACACACATAATTAATTCCTTGATCGAAATTCACTTAAATCTTAATAACTTATAAGATCTTCATATATTCAATGTCATAATTTATAATATGACACTAGTCCACAACTTCTTTGTGCAAGCACCAAATTTATTTCCACTTCCCGTCGTCACACTTGTTACGTCCAAAATTATTTCGGGGTTTAATCCTTTTATATACTAATCTCTTTATTAGCATAAGTAAATATAACATAAATTTTCCCAACGCTCGGGTCTATTTACACATGCCTAGCGATTTTATATATGCTTAGTCATTTTAACCGTAACCCGAAAGTACGGGATGTTACAAATCCAATTCTTGTTGAATTTGATTTCCATATTCCGTGTCTTTCTCTGCAAGTTTGCTCCTAATTTCGAAGCTATTTTCATGTTTGTAGTTATGGTAATATTTTCATGTCTTGAGCTTGTATTCCTTGCATCATGGGATTAAGTCGTAATTCTACTTCCTCAAGGAATCCTTCTTGCGTATGGAAAAACTTTTCAGCTTCAGTCTTTTACAAAGTACATGGCTCTTTCACTGTTTGTGCATCCCTAAGAAACATGATAAGGACATGGTTCTTGTGTATGTTTGTTCATCATGCTTGAACTTTTTTTGTTAATTATACATTATTCGTCAATCATTAAAATTTGAATTCATATTTAGCTCAACAAATCACAATGAAAAAAGTGCATGTACACATTGCACCACTAGTTAGCATCAATTTAGGCCTAATAATTCAATAAATACATGTAATTATACCTTATAAACAAGGGGAGCTAGAAGCTAAGGGAGAAAATTTAAAATTAAGATAGAAAAGAAAAGAGAAAATATACCTTTCTTCCTTAGATGATTGATGAGTGGTGGTGTGGTGGTGGTGGAAGAGTGGAAGAAAGTGGGAGAGGAAGAGAAGGCAAATGTACATAGAGAGAGTGTGTGTGTGGAGGGGGGGGATTATGGAACCCCCTTTTATACACTGACATGCGGCATGGAACAATGTGTGTCACGGTGTGGCAATGATGATTTTGAGAGAGTTGGTTTTGACACACCACACTTGAAAAAACATGACACAACTCATGACAAGGCATGTCATGTGGTGTGTCAGACCAATTTCGGCCCTTTTCTATTTTTTTGATATTTTACAGTTACTCTCGTGTTTGGACCCTGTTATGCTTTTTTCATTTTCATTTTTTATTGGATCCACCACACACACAAGTATACATTATCTATAAGTAATATAGTATTAGTTAGAGTATCATTCCCAATAAGAACTTGTGATTAGTTGTCGTTTAGATCAAACTAGTATCAATTATTTATGTGAGGGTGGTTCAAATAGTGAAGATTATTTATGAACTATTGTGAACAAATTAATCTAAGAGTATCTTAACTAATATTTTTAAGAGCTTAATGGAAAAATCAATGAGAGATAACTTTCTTGGATTATGGGTAAATGCCAATCATGTCAAGTGTCCACTCAAAACAATACTCCCTCCGTCCTAATTTATATCATTTAGTTTGATTGGTCACGAAGTTTAAGAAGTAAAGAAAGACTTTTGAATCTTATGGTCTAAAACAAGTCAAAGATATTTGTGAGGTTATAGATCATCTCGTCATGCGTAAAAATGTAAAGTTTAAAGTTAAATTATTGTCAAATACGAAAATGTGTCATTCTTTTTAGGACTGACAAAAACGGAAAGTATGTCATATAAATTGAGACAGATGGATTACTTGATTATCTAGTTTGTTAATCACGGAGTTGATATTGCTCATCCCTAGTCCCCACTTGCCTATTCAAACTACTCCAACGCCTATATTCTATTGGTCGTCATCAGTAATAAGAATACATTTGCATTTTCTTTATTTTACTAAGCAAGACGAGTAGGTATATCCATATCCTAATTAAATGCAAATTCGTTCATCGATAACTCCCTTCTATGTTAGCTAAGCATAGAGATAATAAGTATAAAATTGAATAAACAAACTAATATGATACTCAAAGTATTATATCAAATGTCAACTACGATATTCATGATTTCTCACAACCCTAGAAGCAAAAAGGCTAGTCACACATATTCCTGGCATATAAATCTCTAATTGTTGATAACAAAAACTACAAAAAAGATATAAAGTGAATAAAAACTCAATGAATCTCCACATCGAACGCGCTCAAGACATCTCTTGATCCTTCACTAATGAATTTTCCCGTTAAAAATGTGTTTAAATCATATTTATATTGTGTATAAAACCCCTTGGACCAAAATTTCCTTAATGAACCAAGTGAAATTCGGTCAGCCCAGAAATACACGGTACACTACATGGCCCAGTGAGTGGCATGACACCCCAATACCTTTTTCAGAGATTGAAATCAGGCCAAATATGGCCTAGTGCGGCGTGTGACACGAAGTGCCAAGCTAAAACTTCAGAGAGCCAAAATCTGCGGGTTTTTTGAAAATACACTTGTGCACGCTTGGCTTGGTAGGTTGTGTGGCGCACCAGGCTACTTTGTCAACTACTTTTGCTCTTCTTATTCTGGAAGAATTTTCCACTGATACCCTAACTCTCATGGCACCTTGGACAGCTTGCCCATGTATTTTTTTGTCCTATTTTCACTTTTTCTCATTTTCTTCTTTAGCACTTGAAGCTCGGGTTCTCTAATTTATCCCGCTCCGTGCATGGGACTTCTACTCATACTTCAGAGTTCATTTTCGTCATTTTTAGCACCAATTTCTCATGTTTTTATCAATCCATCTCCTACACAACAAAATACGAATATTAAGCATAAAGTGAACGAAATGTATTTAAATGTAAGAAAACAGATTTAATTATGAGGTGAAAGTTAGCTAAATTTGTACTTCTAACCGCTGATCACAACTCCATACTTGAATTTTTTTTATCCTCAAATAATTTATAGACTCTAAACTCACAACTATCGAGCACCTATCACTCAAAAACAATCTTCATACCCACGATATAGGTTGTTACCAACAATTAGGTTCTATACATTACAAGTTATCAAAGCAACACTTCTTGATCATCGTGTAATATATACAATTCAAATCAATTTTTTTTTTTGATGAAAGGTAAATGTATATAAAAATCCTCCATATGTGCTAGTGAAAGTGTGTGTGGGCGTACCACAATCATAGTGACGATGTAAATCTATACGGTGTGTGTGGGCGTCCATAGTGACGATGTAAATCTATAGCGTCCCCGCTGTGATCAACTGTAGATTCGGCTCGTCAGTAGCAGAAGCTCAAGCTAGTCCCACATATCGGGGAGTCAAGAGCACCAAAAATAAAACGTAGGAGGAGATGGAGAAGAGTCCCCAGCCCTAAATCCAAAGACAGCCCCTTGTGCCAAGGCACAGGGTTGCAGCCGTGGGCCTCCTTAAACCCTTGCCGTGGTAAACCCTATGGGATAAACCCACGGCAAGGGAAGAGTACCTATTCGGACATGGGCAAAAACCCACCCTCGTCACGTATGCTGCTGGGCGTTGCTGTCTCGGTATCTAGCCTAAACACTAATATTCCCGTGCAACCCACAGACCGGGCCATCACGGGGTACAAAGCGTAACATACTCCCGCCAATCCCACACCCCAGGTGGTCGGGAGACCCTAGCTAGTCCCACAAGTCGGGTAGTCTAGAGGTTTTCCTCACGGCCAATGGTTATGGCTGCTAGCCATTGGCTAATGAAACAAAGTTATCCAAAAATTGCGGAAAAAGAGCAAATAAGATTTTGTAGATATTCGTCTTGATTTTGAAAAGGAGAGCCATTTTATCTAATCTAGAACCATCGAATATAACCTTATTCCGCTCATTCCAGATGTGGTATACCGCTGTGGCGAGCGCTACACGCTTGGCTTTTGCTTGCCATCCAGTACCACGCCCTTCCTTCTTGATGTATTTTAGCGCACTGTCAATGGTAGTCATGGCCCTAGTGATCCCTAGCCAGCTCCTTATGCTCGTCCAGATGTAGCTACTCACCGGGCAAGTAAAGAAAAGGTGGGCAAGTGATTCATCCGATTGTCCACAAAGTGAGCATAGTCTGTCGATGTCCATGTGGGCCATTCTATCCTTGGTGCGAAGTCTCTTTCTAGCACATAGCCATAAGATGAAAGATTGCTTGGGGATAATACAAGCATTCCAGACGTCCTTTGCCCATAGTACTAGTTGGCCTTTCGGCCTGAAATAGTCATATGCACTCAGCGTGCCACCAGACCTATCTGCCTGCCACATTGTCATGGTTGCGGCTGCATGCTCAGGAGATCCTTCTCTGGAGAGGATGATGTCGCGGATGTCTAGCAGCCTCTTGATCAAAGGAGAATCTTCTTTCTTGGGCTTCCAAGTCCAAATATTATCTGCACTGCTCAGGTATTTATGGTTGATCCACCTGATCCAGAGGGAGTCCTTCTTCTGGTGGATGTTCCATAGACATTTGGAAAGAAGTGAGTAGTTCCAAGCCTTGAGATCTCTAATGCCCAGACCTCCTTCGGCTTTGGGCTTTGTACAGTCCTTCCAAGCCACAGTAGGGTGCTTCGAATGCCAAAGGAAGGATCGGCAAAGGCCCGTTACCTTTTCGCAAACTATGCCGGGAACGGGAAGGATAGATAGCCAAAAACACTCAACCCCTTGCAGGACCGATTTGATAAGCTCCAGTCGTCCTGCATAGGAAAGGGTAGTACCCATCCAAGCTGTAGTGTATCCCGAAATTTTGCTCAAGAACGGGTCATAATGTATTAACTTCAGCTTTTCCGCCGCAAGAGGAATGCCTAGGTAGCGGAAAGGCATGGTTCCTGCATCAAAGTTTGTGATCCGTCTTATATCCTCGGAAATTTGATCCTCAACCCCCGCCATATAGATGCTGGATTTGAGAGCATTCGAGTTGAGGCCCGAGCAATTCTGGAATTTCCTCAGACAAGTCATCATTTCCTGGACAGAATGGGCGTCTCCCCTTGACATGAGAAGAAGATCATCTGCGAAGGCAAGGTGTGTGATCCTCAGATTTCCACACTTCGGATGAAAGTTAAACGTCCCCCGCCTAGTAGTCTCTTTTAGCAACCTCGAAAGATACTCTAGGCAAATAACAAATAACGTAGGGGAAATAGGGTCCCCCTGCCTCAAACCTTTGCGGCCCTTGAAGTGCCCATACAAGCTCCCATTAATAGAGATGGAGTAGGATGCCGTAGATACACATTCCATGATCCATGCTACTAGCTTTTCCGGGAAGTTCAAGCTAATCAAGACGGCCGTGAGGAACTCCCAATTAACAGAGTCAAAAGCCTTTCGGAGATCCACCTTTAGCATACATCTGCTCGATATTCTCTTATGATTGTAACTCCTGAGAAGCTCCTGAGCGAGGTGTATGTTGTCAGTCATACTCCTCCCTTGAACAAACGCTGATTGCGCCTGGTCTATGATATCCGGAAGGACCGATTCTAGCCTCGAGGCAATAATCTTGGTGATAACCTTGTACAAAATGTTGCAGCACGAGATAGGCCTGAAGTCTCCCACTGTTGGACAGTGCGAAGCTTTCGGGACAAGGGCAATGGTGGTGTGGTTGACCTGCTTGAGAAGCTTGCCAGATTGGAAGAATTCCTTTACCGCATCACAAAAATCCTTTCCCACAATATTCCAGGCCTTCTTGAAGAATCCCGAGGAGAATCCATCCGGACCTGGAGCTTTGTCATCACCAATACCGAAGAGAGCTCCTTTGATCTCCGCATCCGTGACAGTGCGTACAAGGTCATCACCTTGTTCCGCCGAGAGGCACTTGCCTGAAGCAACGACCCCAACATCAATCGGCTCACAAGCCTCCCTCGTTCCAAGAAGTCTTTTATAATGCGAAATGAATTCCTCGGCAACTTGTTCAGTAGAGGTCGTCTGCGAGCCGTCCCTCTTTTCCGTCGCCGCAATAAAGTTTCTCTTTGAGTTGCTCTTGACCATGGCGTGGAAGAACTTGGTGCACCTGTCACTAAGTTTAAGGTGCTCACATTTGGCAAGCTGTCGAAGATAACTCATTTCTGCCTCAATAAGGTCATTAGAGCTGTGTCTGAGCTCCGTAACTTTCGCATGCAGATGATCTAGATGCGGGTTATCCAAAGCTTCCTGTTGCGCTATATCCAGGTCCTCTTTTGCTCTTTTGACCCTCATTGAGATATGGGAGAAATTCATTGCGTTGAGGTACCTCAAAGGTCGTTTGAGACTATACAAGTGACGACACAGAGTAAATTGGGCAGTGCCTGGAATGTCTCTACTCCAAGCATCCGCAATAATATTTCCAAATTCCGGATGTGCAGTCCACATATTTAGGAATTTAAAAGGCTTGTTTTTCGGCCTCGGTGGATCCAAAATAGAGACAATGCACGGCGTATGGTCCGAGAAGGGCCCGGGCCGACGGAAATGTGCATTGCCATACCATCCCTCCTGCAACCAAACTCCATTGATGAGAGCCCTATCTAGCTTGCTAAATTTGTTGTCCCTGTTGAAAGTGAACTCACAACCTGTAGAGTTCATATCCGAGAGTCCCAAATCGTTACAGCAGTCAATGATGTCTTTCATCTCGTAATTACCAATAGGAGCCATGTTGTATCTTTCCTCTTCCCTCATCACCGTGTTGAAATCCCCAAGGACTATCCACGGCTGCGAGATAGAAGTCCCGTAGTCCCGTAGTTTATCCCATAAGCCTCGTCGGGCTACCGTAGAATGGAACCCGTAGACGAATGTGGCATAAAAGAATCGTGAGGAGATCCGACAAGTGATGCCGCAGTGGATAGCCTGCGGGTTGGTATCCAGTAACTGGAGCTTGACCTTAGCAGGGTTATATATAATAAAGATTCTCCCTGCCGGGTGGTGCCCAAAGTTGTCCAAAACCTCCCAATTCTTGAATTTGGAAGCCCAAAAACGTTGAAGGGAAGAGTAGTTCAGCTTTGATTCCAGAATGCCAAATACATCAATATTCTCACCGTGCACTATGGAGCTGATCTCCTTTTGCTTTGAGGACTTGTGCAGCCCCCTTATATTCCAGGAAGCAATAATCATTTAGATAACGGAAGGGGGGGTAGCCCCTTTCATGCTATCTTCAGTGTTTGCGGCTGGCTGGGCGTCACTGTTTTGACCCTTCTTTTTGGAAGGTAGGGTCGTCATTCTGCTCAGGGGGAAGGATAGGCCTTGTTTCACCTTCTTCTTCACCTCTGTGAACCCGTCATCCACCTTTGTACATTTTCCCCCTTGAGCATAGTTCCCACCTTCCCCAACCTTGACCGAAGGGTCGACAGGTTGGGCTACCAGTACAGTCCGACCTTTACCAGCCCCGGTCTGTGATCCCGAGGGCTGGTCTTCCGTTGTGTTCCCCTCAATCCTACCGCTTTGTGCCATAGCAATTTCTATTGAGGTTTTGGCCTTACGGTCAGTCTCACATTGTGCCACTATATTGTCCTGCATGGCTGCAAGCTTTCTGAATATGGCCGGGTGCTTAACTGCCGGGCTGCTAGATCTTACGGTTTGAGGGGCGAAGATTTGCCCCTTCAACGTGTCTGCATTTATCCCACCCTTACCAGCCTCGGTTTGGGACTCCGAAGACTGGTCATCCGCGGCCTTGCAAGTTTCACTCGTCGTCGTATCCTTCCTTTCTAATATCCGACCTTTGTCAACCCCGGTCTGGATCTCCGCGGGTCGACCATCTATATGTGGAGCGTCAAGAGTCCTACCCATGCCAACCCCGGTCTGCGACCCCGAGGGCTGGCCACCGTTCTCTATGTTTCCCAAAGTCCTACCTTTGCCAGCCCCGGTTTGTACCCCGGAAGACTGGCCTTCAGTTTGCACACCCGTAGGCATGCTCTCCCTACTAATAGGCGTGTCTATAGCCTGGACCTTTCCCTTGCTTATTCCATCTGGTTTCTTAATTATTTTCCGACCTTTACCAGCCCCGGTTTGCACCGCCGAGGGCTGGTCATCAATTCTGCTAATAGCACGGCCATGATCCTGTCCTTCCTTGGTTAGATAAGTGTGCACCCCTTTAGCCGTGGCATTGGGGGTGTGGATCACACCTTTTCCTTGCGTACGTCTCTTAACTTCGGCCTTGTGCTGCTCGCACCCATCCGTATAGTGCCCGATCTGCTTGCACTCATTACAATAACCTGGCCTCTTTTCATAAATGATTTCTTGGTCTATGTGTGTATCATCCCAAAGCTTTAGTTCAACAGAATGAACTACCTCTTTTGAGAGGTCTATCTCCACTAGAGCACGAGCATAAGAGGTTTGGCCTTTGTCATTTGTGAGCTTATCGGTCCCAATTGGCCTCCCAATTCGTGAGAGGATGCGACTCAAAGCCGTTTCATTCCAGAGTTCAAGTGGCAGGGATGGTAGCCGTACCCAGATAGGTACTGTACATATTTCCTCCCTATCAAAAGTAAAACAGTGTGGAATGTCTTTTAACAGGAGGGGGGTGCTGTAAACAAAATGTGGCCCATTGGCCATAACTTTTTCTTTTTCTGCCTCAGTGTTGAACTTGAAGACGATCCAACCTGAAGCGTGAACCGTGAACCTGTAAGTGACCCCCCACGATCTACATAGCTTTATAAGAGCTATGTTTCCCGGGAAAGCCCCTGCAAAGTAGCCAATTAATAGGTAACCCCATGTTTCAGTGAGGTCGTCGATATCCGCTCTAGTTAGTTCCACCGGTCCATCCTGACAACTTTCCTTAACGAAATGAAGGCGCTTCCCATTGGAAACGTTTCTATTGCCTTTAACCACTGATGCGTAAGCCTTTTTGTTTTGGCTTACACCGTCAGCTTGTTTTTCCTTCTTTGTTTCCGCAGCTTCTGCCTTGTCGCAGTTTGTACTGCCTGAATCCGATGCAGTGTCTTCAGAACCAAGAGTGACCGAGGAGGGAGTGAAGTCCGAAACTCCCTCCTTAGCCAAAGTAATCCTCGCACCCGTATTGTCTCCCCCCGCTTGAATTCCATTGCCTGCGGTCCGTTGTATAGCGGGGCCGGGGGCAATTGGAGGGAAGACGACGGGGTCATTTATCCCTACCTCGATGGGTGCCTGACCCACCCGTATGTTGAGCGGCTTAAAAACCTCTTTTTTCTTTTTTCTTTTGCCCATGGTCTAGATTACAAGTAAATTTGCCTGAACCTAAATCCGGACAGGCCCGGTAGATATAATTTGTGCGAACTTTTACAAAATGATGAAAGTACGCTATATATAACCGGACAGGCCCGGTGTCAAATTACAGGTGTTGAGGCTATTTATACAATTATATCTAGGGACAAAGAAGTAGGAAGCTAAGTCCGGACAGGCCCGGAGTTTAATTAAATGGATTGTTAAAACAATACAATTATAATTTACCAAGCAATCTTAAGTAATTAACCAAGCGCAATCCTATATATTTTGCCTACCAAAAACTTAAGCTTAAGCCTGATAATTATAGGTAGGGGAGTATGTAGGGGGATGCGATTTTAGTCATATAAGTTCGGCATACATCAAAGCAGAGAGCAGTTCGCAGTCCTAATTATATTTGCCTACCGATATCTTAAGGCTTGCCTAGCAGGTATAGGTAGTAAAATATGTAAGGAATTGCGTGAATCAAGAGGATTTAGGGGTACCCGTTGATGCGTGCCTCTTTGGTTCGAACGAGTTACCCCGTGAACACTCTAAGGACGCTGGGCTATCGCGTGCGTATAGCCGTCCTTGTGTAACGACCTTATAATCCTAATTCTAATACACAAGTAAATTATACAACAAAAGGTGTCCGGACAGGCCCGGGATTCAAATTACACTTGCAATTTTAGTCGGGGGTGTATAAACACACTATAGAGAACAGCTTATCCCGGGAGTACCAGTGCGTACCTACAAAATAAACCACTCGGCCACAACCAAATCAAGTGTAGAGGTTAAGAGCATACGAAGTTAAAACTTCCAACTAATTCTCGGAAAAACAAGCAATATCCTACATATAAGTATATCTATTACGGGAATTGTATAGATATATATGGGTAGAGGGTACGAATATATAAACTATATTAAACCTTATAGAAAATACTTAGAGGGAAATAGTTTAGACAAACCAAAGGAACCACGGGTAATTTAGACTTAGGAAGGCAATCCCGAGAAGGGCATTGGTCTAGCCGAGAGCTTAAAGAGGCAAAGGGCAGATATGCCTTTCCAAGAGCAGCTTGTGCAAGCACAAAAGAGGTAAGGAGTGCCCACAGCAGTGAAGGAGTCTCGGGCAGGACACAAACCTGGAAATGCAGCGTCTCGGACAGTCCGCTAATGCCAAAAATGGCAAAAATGCAGGCTGCCTTTGCTTATGGCAGCGTGTGTTTGTGCAAATAAGGAAATGCTTACACACGCTAGCCGAGAAGTCAATAACGGGAGATGTGCCTTAGCTAAAAGAGGCAATACTGGAAAGAAGCAAGCCCCCTATACTAGCTAAATCATACACGAAAGAAGCAAAACATACCAATCAATCGGACAAGTCAAATTAAATTCAAAAACGTATTGGGAAACACGAAACTGAAATTAAACAAAAGCGGAGGGATCTATCACCTAATGATACTAACAATGTTCAAAATATCAGTTGGAGTTCATAAGAACACCAAGAACACCAAGAACACCAAGAACACCAAGAACAACAAGAAGAATATCGAAAGCAAAGCACACAACTTAGGGTAGTCTTAATGCAAAAGAATAGCAATTACAAAGCGGAGACTAACAGCGAGTAATCCATGCATAAAAGCTAAGAAACTCAAGTCATGCACTGGGATTTAAAAGCTCATACTCAACAAATATGCAAAAACTTCCGAAACTCCAAAATCACACAAACGCAACCAAGAAAGACTAATGAAAATATTAGTAGTAAAACGGGAGGTAAGATCAGGTGAGGGCAGGAGTCCTAAGCATTACAAGAACATATGAACCTAAGGTTAAAATAATTGAAAGAGATCAAGAGCAAAGAGGCTCAAGAGATACCCGAAATTACTCCCAAACAGCAAGACAAACAATTTCCCGAAGAGAAGCAATAAGCATAAACCAATTAAAACGGGAGAACTTACCACTAATACAGCAAAAACAGGCAATACCGTCACTTAACAAAGATGAAAGCAGTGTAAGATATGAGGGATATTACCTGGAGGAGTGTAGAAGTGTAGTTCACTAAGCTTGACATTACCGCGGACTTCAAAAGAGATTGGTGTTGTTTTTGGAAGCTTTTGAACTTGGTATATGTTGGTCTTGATAGTAAGTCACTTGAGCTTTAAAACTCAGCCCCCAAAAGGGGGTTGTGAGGAGCTTTGTAGCGCAAAGAACCGTCGGGAATAAGCAAATGAGAAGTGTAAATGGATGAAGTATTATATAGGTCTTGGCCGAGAAATAATTTTCAATAAATGCAAAGTCTTCACTTCTTAAAAGTTCTTCAAAATATCTTGCTTCTCATAAATGTAAGAAGGGGAGTAAGTGTAGGTGAATTAATGTTCAACTCACACTTCACTTATACAAGTTGTTAAAACCCGAGAGCTTCCAAGTTCTTCGAGATCTTCCATCATTTTCATAAATAAGTTTCCGGGGAAGCAATTCCTTATACTAAAATAGGAGAAAACCGTGAGCTTCAAGTTGAGAGTTCTTCGATTTCTCCACAAACTTTATAATAAGAATCACGGCCGAAGCACTCCTCTTGTAAATGATTTCCCACTTTAATCAAGAACCTTAACAAAGCACTTGAAGAAGATTCAAGCCAAGAGATGCACTCTTGTAACTTTGTTGTAGTTTGAACGATTTTAGAGTGAGAAACTAGAGAGAAGCTAGAGCAGCCTAGTAGTGGATTAAAATGAAGGAAAACAAAAATCCCATAGCCAGAGAGACATGAAATTCCAATTGGAAAAGCGACATCTTTACCAATGAACCAAATGCAATTACAAACTCAACATATGTAGTGTACAAGCTTAGGTACATCAATGTGCCTAATTTCTATCCTAATCTTGGATTCATTCAGGTTGTTCTGCTGCTCAACTGAAGAAAAAGAAGTACGGACGAAATTTTCGCCCTTATTCTAAATATCAGGCGGCTGTGAACTGTGCTGAGTCCATTTGATAACTTTTGCAGCATTATCTCCCATCTCATAACCTAAATAAAAATAAATTCAGTAGAACACCAGCAACCAAGAAAGTTAACCAACATCGCTTAAGAAACTTCTTTAGCTGCAGCTATAACAGCCTCTGCTGTTATACCGAACTCTTTGTATATCCTTCCAGCAGGAGCACTGGCACCGAATCCGTCAATTCCAATGGCTTTTCCTTTATCTCCAACAAATTTCTGCCACCCGAAGGTTGATCCAGCTTCAATGCTAACTCTAGCTGTAACTGATGCTGGAAGGACACTTTCCTTGTATTCAGCTGATTGTTCATCGTAAAGTTCCCAACAAACAAAGGAAACAACCCTCACTGTCTTTCCTCCTTTCCTGAGTTCATCAGCAGCATTGACAGCAATTTCTAACTCTGAGCCAGTACCGATCAAAATGACATCAGGTTTGTTGCCTGAAGAATCATCTGATACAATGTAGCCACCCTTTGCGGCTCCTTCAATAGAAGTTCCATCAAGTTGTGGCAACTTTTGCCGAGAGAGGGCAAGGATTGATGGTGTCTTCCTCTTGAGGACAGCCACCTTGTAAGCCCCAGCTGTCTCATTGCCATCTGCTGGACGGAACATCAGAATGTTGGGCATCGCACGGAAACTTGCCAAGTGCTCAATGGGTTGATGGGTCGGACCATCTTCTCCCAGACCAATTGAATCATGGGTCATAACATAAATAACTCCAGCTTCAGACAAGGCTGAAATTCTCATGGCTCCTCTCATGTAGTCGGTGAACACAAAGAAAGTAGCACAATAGGGAATCAAGCCAAGACTGTGTAGAGCAATCCCATTACATATGGCTCCCATACCATGTTCACGAACACCAAACCTTAAATTACGCTCTTCTGGAGTGTTCTTCTGGAAGTCACCGAACATTTTCAAAAGAGTCATGTTTGATGAGGCAAGATCAGCACTACCACCAAGGAAACCAGGTAGAACCTTGGCAAGAGCATTCAGGTTTTGTTGTGACAAGTTTCTGGTGGCATCAGCTGGGCTCTCGGGAGTGTAAGTCTGAGATCAACAAAGATGCAATAACTGATTAAGATAGTCTATAGAAAAAGCAGTTACACTTGGATCGAAATATGAGGAGACAAAAATAACTCACAGGAAGAGCTTTCTCCCAGCCAGCAGGTAGTTCACCAGTAATGATGGATTTCAAATCTGCAGCTTCCTCTGGGTACTTCTTCTCATATTCAGCAAACTTAGCATTCCATTCAGTTTCAAGGGCAGCACCCTCAGATGTATGACGGCTCCAATGGCTGCAGTAAGCACATATAATACCAATATAAGTGACTGCAAACGGTAAAATAAACTAGGAAAAAATGACGTTATAGTACCTCTTCACATCTTCAGGCACATGGAAAGGCTCATAAGGCCATCCCAGGTTATTTCTAGTAGCCTCCACTTCCTTTGCTCCAAGTGCACTGCCGTGCACACTGTAAGAGTTTGCCTTGTTAGGAGAACCAAAACCAATGGTTGTAGTTACCTGCCCGGAGAAAAGAACAGTCAAAGTAATGATAGTCATTAAAAAAAAATTATGTGAGAAAAAAGGAAACATACAGAAAGAAAGAAGCAGTATAAAGTTCAAGTGTATATTGGACCTTGATCATAGTGGGTTTGTCTTTGACAGATTTGGCTTCCTTAATGGCAGCACGAATCTCATCATAACCTGTGTTACCATTCTTCACCCAGATCACGTGCCATCCTAGAGACTCAAAACGGGCAGAGACATCCTCAGTGAAAGCAATTTCTGTGTCGCCATCAATGGAGATGTGATTATCGTCATAGAAAGCAATCAGCTTTCCAAGTCCCCAATGGCCAGCAAGTGAACAAGCTTCATTTGAGATACCCTCCATATTGCAACCATCACCAAGTATACAATATCTGAACAGCCAACAGCCATTGCCATTAGTCAAACTACACAATACAAAAAAGAAAACGGTCTTGGGAGCAAGGAAAATGTTGGTTTTTTAAAAAATGGCGCAGCAAACGAGGCTGGAAGAATGATTGAGATTTTCTCTTCAATTCTATTAAGCATAGAGGACTTTAATTAGCCAACTGAACTTATCTAACTAAATATCTCAATGTTGCTGCCATGTGACCAGAACCTGGAGGTCACGTGTTCAAGCCGTGCAAACAGCCTCTTGCGAAATGCAAGGTAAGGTTGCGTACAATAGACCCTTGTGGTCCGGCCCTTCCCCGGACCCCGCGCATAGCGGGAGCTTAGTGCACCGGGCTGCCGTTTTTTTTTTACTCCTACTACAACTACACTACTTATTATTCTAGTAAATCAGCAGTAACAGATGAAATGATTCAACAGAAGCACTCTTACGTGTAGTGGTCAACAATCTCAGCGTCTGGCTTGTTGAACCGAGCAGCCAAGTGCCTCTCTGCAAGGGCCAAGCCAACAGCATTGGCAATACCTTGCCCCAAAGGACCTAAAACAAATAAAAGAAGATCACACAATCAGTTATATCTACTCACGTTTCAAATTTATTGAAGCAAATATATACAAATCAATAGTATCAAAGTACAGAGACATGTAAAAGTACACTGACCAGTGGTGACTTCGACACCGGGTGTCTCAAAGTTCTCAGGGTGACCAGGGATTTTGCTACCCCACTGACGGAAACTCTTCAAGTCCTCTTCCTAATCAATTAGTAGTACCAAAGATTATCAGCAAGGCATAATGAATATGAAAATAACGAGTTAAACTTCAATAACACTCAAATCATGGTATGAAGGAACTGAACTATACATAGTCACTTAAACAAAAATATCTACACCACATTAAAAGATCATCAATTCTCCAACAAAAATAAAAAACATCAGAAGTTGTTGTCCGAAATGTCCTCAATTTCAAACAATGATTTATAAAAACGATCACCCCAAAATGGGATTGAAGAACATAAAAGTTAAAGCCTTTTCTTCCTAGGAAGAACTCAGCAAATCCAACTCTGAGAGTAAAATAGCAAGAGAGGGTGAGTTTAGAAATAAAAATTGGTGGCATATGTGAATTGTCATCAACAACAAAAACATACCCAGTGTAATCTCACAATCGGGATTTGGGGAGGGTGGTGTCTACGCAGACTTTACCCCTACCTCGTGAAGCTAGAGAGGTTTTTCCAGTAGACACTCACTCCGCTCAAGGAAAGCAATTTAAAACAGGTTTGAAAAGGAAATACAGTAGTGAAGAAGGTATGTCGAAAATAATGGAGAAAAGAACAGTAAAAGGGAAGTCCGGTGCACTAAACTCCTGCTATGGTGCAGGTTCGGAGGAAGGGCAGACGTTACCATGCATTCTGGGAGAAAAAGAACAATAACAACAACAAATAATACAAAGGAAATAATAAGTAATAATAAAAATCAAAGAAGTAATAATAATACTAGTGATAAGGAAAACTAGACAATAGCCTGTGTTAATTGTCCAAGGTGTAAAATGTGTAGGATGAGGCATGCATAGGACTTTTTTGACATAATTTCAAGTATTTGACAACAATGTCTAAATATTCATCTGATTAAAAACATTTTTTCCATTTTCTATAATTCAAGTAGGCAGGCCGGTGCAATAAGTTGTCGCTATGCGCGGGGTCTGGAGAAAGACTAGACCACAAGGTACATTGTAAACAACCTTACACTGCATTCCTGCCGGAGATTGTTTACACGGCTTGACCATGGCAGCAATTTTACTACTTACTCCAAGGCTGCCCTTCAAGTAACCAAACCAAATAAATCAATAGATCCAAAATTAAAACAAGGAAGAAATTATTAGACCTGAACAGAGTCATAACCAGCAAGGTGAAGGAGAGCATATTGGAGCATACAACCATGACCAGCAGACAAAACAAATCGGTCACGATTAAACCAGTAAGGATTCTTGGGGTTATACTTCATCACTTCATCATACAATATATGACCCATTGGAGCACATCCCATAGGCAAACCGGGGTGACCCGAATTCGCCTTTTCAACAGCATCAATAGCCAAAAACCGAATAGTATTCACAGACTTCTCAACAATAGCCGCATCAGTTTTCTGAAACGTCTCTACAGCCGTCGAAGCGCGAACAGATGGCTGCTTAACGGCGGCGGTGGAGGGAAGAATACGGCGGTGGGAGGAAGTGAAATGGGTGGATTTAAGGCCGGAGAAATATGGGAAAGAGAGAGAAGGAGAGGAGGAGCCATGGCGAGGGAGAGAAGGAGAGAAGATAGCTTGAGAGAGAGTGAGAGAAGATGAAGAAGCCATGGCTCTCTGTGTGTTGTATGGAATGTTTGAATGAGGAAGATTGAATATGAGAGTAGATATATTGATTGTGGTAGTGGAATTTGGATGATTTTTCGTGGATTGAATTGAAAATGTGAGCCGTTAGTTGCTTATTTTGGCTCTATATGGTTTGGAGAGAGAATATGGATAGGTCATATATGTCCCTTAACTCTTCTCCTCCTTTTCCCCTACTTATAAGTTAGAAGTGCTTCAACCCCTTCTCAATGTACTTATCCGAATGTTGACTTCATCATATATATATATCTTTAATCATCCTATACGCCACATGCAACTTTACCCTCTAACAATCTTTTTAGAAGTTTATCTATATCTTCTCTAGATCAATAAACATCATATATTTAAGTATCTCTGGCTCTTCCTATACTGATCTACCAGTCTCCTAACAAGATGAATGACTTTTGTAGTTGATCGCCCCAGCATAAATCTGAACTGATTTTTGAAAATAACACATCCCAACTTACCTTCATCTCCACCACCTTAGAATTTCATAGTGTGGCTTAGCAGTTTGATACATATAGTTATTGTAATTTTGAATATTAGCATTGTTCTTGTACAACAAAATCGTTGTACTTCACCTTCATTCTTTAGGCATTTTTATATTTTTTAAAATGACATTAAACAATGTCTTCCCCGTCTCCAAAGCTCCGGCGGTAGTCAAGCTACCCCGTTTGATCCTCGACGATCAAACAAAGCCCTATTCTTCCTCTTTCTTGTATTATAAGATTCTCACTCAGGATACCTTGTAGTCCTTACAAAGACATCTATTACCCTTCCTAATGAGTAAGTAATCTATCTGAGTCTTTAATAGTGTACTACGGAAGGTTAACAAGTGCTCTTCCTTCTTCGGAAAACTCGAATGAGCTACCCCCAACTAAAAGCCTTTTGCAATGTCCAAAAGCATGGCCCCTCTTTCGTTCCTATTTCTGAAGCCAAAACCTTCATACACATTATCATTACACCTTTGAAGTTGTCTCGATGTGGCCATGAATATCTTCTCCTACGAATAGCTTCGTGGTGGACGGTTGTCTCCCATGACCTCGTCCAAATCCTCCCAAAAGCGCTTCTTGACCTCATCGTCGAAGTCTACTTGCGGTGCATAAGCACTAATAATGTTCCAAATAAGCCCTTCAATGATAGCTTAATTGTCATCATCTTGTCGTTGACCCTCCGAATCTCTACCATTTGCTTCTTTACATCCTTACTACATTCCAATCCTCGAACCTCCTGAGTATCACAACTTAAACCCGTCCAAATCACGTATATTATTCACCGCATAACAACTTTTTTTTTTTTTATAAATTAACATATTATTAATCATCGTACAAAGAATCCATGTGTTACAAACCCTATATATCTATTATTACATCAAACCAAATGATCCCTGAGATTTATTTCAGGTAATTTTACTAAAGAAAAATATTCTCTGGAATAAGTTTCTCCACCACCGAAGCTTGACTCCGAAACTAAAAGTTAATGACAGAAATATCATACGACACCCTTCAGTGGATATCTCAAAATATTAATAATAATAATTGGTAATAAAAAAGAAATTTTCAAATTGATAAACATAATTAAAATATTAATTCAATAACAGCATTTTGAATGTCACTCTACTCGAACTAGTGATAGTAGTTTAATCGTTAAAATTTACTCAGGTCCGAAGTTTACACTACACTAATGAATATAAAACATACTCATGCACACGTTTATCGCCTACAACAAGTAAGTAATACGTTATATTTAGTTTAATTTTTAATTACTAAGATTAAATTATTTTATATGATTCAAACATCATGTGCGAGTCAGTATTTATCCAATTTAATTGTGGTCGACTTTGTCAAAACAGTGGACTAATCTAAGGAGAATCATTTACTTATATATATCACCAAGTAAAGATAAATACAACTATAAAGGAAAATGAAGTTCTCTAAAAAATTTAGAAAAGAAAAGGTGGTTGAGGAAAGTGAACATCAATAAAAGTTCGAGCAATAATTTTAGAAAATTTATGAGGAGGACTATAACTAACCTGCTTATTTTTTTTTACTAATATTCAACTTGGATACTTGTTTGGTCGATTGACCCGTGATTGTGGGATTAAGATCAGGAGTTAACATATTTGTTCCTTATTTTCCCTTTTTAATTAGAGTTTATATTATGTTACATAGAAAGATTTTCTCGATCAATTATTATGAAAACTAGTGGAGGATGGTCTCTGGCAGATAATAGTCTATTATCCTCTAGCTAAATCTACCATAAACCTTTAACGTCATATGTCTCTTTTTCCTTGCCAAAAGGCAAAAGGGTTGCTCCACAGCATATTCCTAATGTGCTAAAGTTGAGAAACAAAATGAAGCTCCTAAACATAGCACATGAAGTCAAGAGATTCAAGTCGAGCAACTTTTTTTTTGTTGACGAAGGAACCCGCAGCCGCTACTCTCTCGAGTGCGCACAGGGTAAACCCCGGACTGACGTAATAGCCTGCAAATCACGTCAGCCGATTAACCACACTTGGCAAGCCATGTGTGACAGGCTCAACCAAGAAGGTTTATGCAGGGGATCGAACTCGTGACCTTGCGGTCCCGCGCTCTACTGCTACACCAACTTGGCTACCCTTGCGGGTATATAAAGTCGAGCAACTTTGTGATGTGTTGGTTGTGAATTGTGATAGTGATTTTATCGAAACACTCACTCGCATAACCACACAGCTTTTCTTTTATTAAAAACAAGGCAAAACAACACGCGTATACAAGTTACTTTATTGCCACCTGGCTGTATTGTTTTTCTCAAACGCACACGCAAGTTCCAAGCTTATACCCGGTTGTTTCGCTAACAGTATCAATACAAATCGTCAACCCTCTTTTGATCACTTCCTATACCATAAATTCACTTTCTTAACTTCCGAGCAACTGACTGTTGAAAACATGGCGATTATGCAATCCTTCGCACCATCACTCATATTCTCTAAGGATATCAGTGAAATAAGAGTCTGAATTATAACCCCACTCAACTGAGTCTTCAAGTCATAGTTGTAATCTCAACATGATCACACATATGTATTACGGTGAAACATCACGTACCATACCGCACGACATCAAATCCAACCGCTCGTGTGCGAATTCGAGAATGTTTCCTCACCATCAGTGAGAGAATGAAACAAAGAGGTTTAGACCATAAACCGAATCAAATAGCACGATAAGGAATGAAATAATGGAATTTTCCTAAATGACCCATAGCCTCTCGAAGATAAGTACAGACATTTCTATACTGATCAGCAAGACTTTACTAGACATTTCTCTTGTACACATGAGACGGGAGAATCGAGGGCTCTGATACCAAATTGTCACAACCCAAAATTAAGAGTTGTGATGGTACCTATTTCCAACACGATAGGTAAGCCAAACCAGACAATTATCGATTCAATTAGATTAATTAAGCGCAAAGTAAGCAATACACATGACAAATATTGAATAAAGGGACGACTGAGGAGTACTGATTTGAGGGAAGCATAAAGGAAGACGTCGAAAGGTTATGTTAAAACAGATGACTATGAGACTAGTGCGAACAATATGTTGAAATAGCTTATTTATTAGTCTGCTTTCTTTCTCCGGGTATGAACTCCTCCCTTGAGGAAGGTGACTAGGAATGAGAGCAGAATGAGTCTAACGAAGTACCTTCAACTCGAAAGCCAAAAATGAAGAAGGCCAATTTGCTCTTGAACAGAAAAGAGACAGAGTCCAAAGAATATCGATAGTAGTTCCATGAATAATCCTTTGCGGGATGGAAGGGAAGAGGTCTTTAGTGTCCCCTCCAGTCAAGAATTTGGGCCTCACAATCACTAGTCTATATGCTTTTCTCTCATTCCCGGCCCACCAAGAAAAAGCAGTGGTTTCTTGGTCACGACCAGCTAAGGCTAAAGTTCCATTAAAGAGCCTTTTCACGTGGTAAAACCTCCAATATCGGACTATTCTACCATTACTGACCGACTGGACTTACAAAATAAATGGAAGTTCATTATCTAGGTGAGATCTTTGCCCACTATGTCCTTTGTTTAATACCTATTTTTAGGTGTGAGAACCTTGAATTGAAAATCCTTTCTTTTGCCCTCGCCGGACAGTTGGAGTTAACAGTCCTAGTTCTGTTACAGTAATAGCTCTTACTGGAATGCCTTCACCACCAGATATTGCATTCTTTTCTCTGGCTTGCTTTTTCAAATCAAATTTTGGCCCTGCAGTAATGTAATCAGTATTTCATCTCCTAAATTATTTTTCTCCGATTGGAGCTTCTTTTCTTCTACTAGAGAGATTTCGATAGAAATTTATTGAAGGAGAGGAAAGCACAGATGGGAAAGAAAGGTAAAGTTCCTACTCAAGTCATCGAGTGACATATAAAACAAGCAGACATCTTTATACAACATACGAGTTGCTTCCCCTATCGTCACCGGGGAGCTCTTAGCGAGGAGACCTTAGGATAAATTCTTAAAACAAAGGAGATGAGAGGATCGACCCATTCAGATAATTCTGAAGAAAGACTGTTAGCAGTAGGTAAGGAGATTTTTTTTCCTCTTCAAAACACAAGGAAATGTGGGGAAACAAAATATCCTTTCTATTCAATATCTCTATGGGGTAAAAAATGAGTTAAGAAAAACTCTTGTTTATTACAAATGAATAATAATGAAAGTACTTTTTTTTTTCAAAAACTAAATATCCAATTGACAAAGTTCTTCAAATCCCTTGCTCCAGGTTTTGTCTGGTTTGAAAGGACCAGGAAGCTCTTCAAGGACATAGAGCTTCGGTTCCCCTTCTTCCTAATAGACTACGAGGACCCTAGGACTGAGGTACGCCTTCGGCGCTAAAAAGTATCCTTTCTCGATTCAGTCTTCGAGCTTTAATTTCCCTATTTCTGAAGAAAAAACTTCATCGTATAGGAGTGGTTGACCAAGCACAACAGAGTCCGTGTTCGTGTAATAACAATCATCTCTCGAGCTATGGGGTAGAGATATATCCTTGCGTAGGAAGTTACAACAGTCGAGATCTGGACCGCTGACTTGGGAGCCCCGAGACTTCCTTATAGATATAGACTTTCCGTACTGCCAAAGAAGGAATAGACTTTACAAAGGATCTACAACACTAGCAAATGAGCATTTCATACTTTCCCGGAGCGAGCTATGATTCCCAATTCGTTATCAATAGAAGATACCCACGGGTTACTTCCTTTCTACACAGGAACAAAATGAGTTGACCAGACCATTCAACATCCGAATGACTATTACCACTAGAACGACCGATGTTTGATAGATGTCCATACATTGATAAGGGATGTATGTATTCTCCAGAAGAGATGAGTCATAGTGGTCCCCTCCCCCCCACCGGATCCCACAAGTGAATCGAAAGTTGAGACTCGCATTTCTCATCGAACAAATAAATACAGAAAAAGAATCATATTGAAAACGCTCCTAACCCAACCCCTTTCTTCATAGAGCTTATGTATTTTAAGTGATCCAAACCTGCCCGGGGCGAGCCTCCCATAGAGGCACTTTTTTGGAAAGAAAAGAATGCAAGGAAGAAGTCTTTCATTTCCACTGGTTCTTGAAAGCTATCAATCTCTGATTCTCCCTATCACATCGGTTTTGCATCAAATGATGAGCCATAAGTCAAGTATTTTATTAGAACTAATTAAGAAAATACAATACCACCCAAGACTAGTGTTATGTGTACAAGAATCACTATGAATACATATATAAATCTGAAATCCACTAATACATTATCTGAATACAAATGAAAGACATGAATAATAAAAGGATCGAGGTAGAAGGATGTTGCGGATCAACCAAGCAGCCCATCATGAACTACTAAAATCGATGCCACGTACTAAATAGTTATGTGGGACCCACTCATACTCCAGACTGAATCTGCACCACAAAGAGTGCAACAAGTGTAGTATGAGTGAAGGAAGCATGTGTACTCAGTATATTTCATAGATCGACAATAATGAAATAGTCACGAAGTTATTAAGGAAAATCTTATTTAACCTTACCCATTTACCTTAACCCTGAACCGACTGATTAACAGTGTAGATAATAATCAGTTACCAAGTTAACCCAAATAATCAAGTAATCAAACAATCGTAGAAACAATTGTGCAACGTATAAGAAGCCTTAGAGATCTCTATGAGGTAACTGAACGACAAGATAATCTTACATTATTTTGTCTATTTGTTGATTGTGAACCAGTGAGCTTTCAAGAAGGAGTATAAGAAAAGAAGTGGAGAGATGCGATGGACGAAGAAATCAAGGCCATTGAGAAGAATGACACATGGGAACTTACCTCACTTCCCAATGGACATAAGGTGATATCAAATGGGTGTACAAAATAAAGCAAAATGCTAAAGTAGAGATTGAAAGGCACAAGGCGAGGCTAGTTGCTAAAGGCTATAGTCAAAAGGCTGGAATTGACTATGATGAGGTATTTGCTCCTGTTGCTCGATTGGAGACTATCAGACTAATCACTTCTTTGGCAGCTCAAAACAAGTGGGAGATACAACAGATGGATGTAAAGTATGCCTTCCTAAATAGAGTTCTTGAAGAGGAAGTCTATATTCAGCAACCATCAGGCTACGAAGTCAAAGGCCACGAAGACAAGGTGTTGAAGTTGAAGAAGGCTCTTTACGGTCTAAAACAAGCACCAATGGCATGGAATAGCCGAATCGATAAGTACTTCCAAGAAAATGGCTTCAACAAATGTCTCTACGAGCACGCTCTATATATCAAGATCAAAGATGGAGATATTTTGATCGTGTGCCTCTACGTGGATGATTTGATCTTCACCGAAAGCAACCCAAGCATGTTCAATAAATTTAAGGAAGTAATGACGAAAGAATTCGAGATGATAGACACGGGGCTCATGGCGTACTATCTTGGCATTGAAGTTAAGCAACAAAAGGATGAAATTTTCATTTCACAGGAAAGCTAAAGGAGATCCTGAAGAAGTTCAAGATGGAGAACTGTAAGCCGATAAATACACCGACGGAATACGGAATCAAGATGTCCAAACATGAAGAAGGCGAAAGTGTAGATCCAACATTCTTCAAAAGTTTGGTGGGAAGTCTTCGATATATAACTTGCACGAGGCCTGATATTCTTCACGTAGTTGGATTGGTTAGTCGCTACATGGAATCTCCAACAACCACCCATTTTAAAGCCGCAAAGAGAATTCTTCGCTATCTGAAAGGTACAATTGACTTTGGCTTGTTCTATTCAATTTCTAATGATTACAAGCTTGTTAGATATAGTGATAGTGATTGGGGTGGAGACTTAGATAATCGAAGGAGCACTATTGGATTCGTATTTTTCATGGGAGATACTGCTTTCACATGGATGTTAAAGAAACAACTGATTGTCACATTGTCCACTTGTGAAGCAGAATATGTTGCTGCTACCTCATGCGTTTGTCATGCAATTTGTCTTAGAAATCTATTGAAGAAGATAGGCTTGATACAAGAAGAGCCTACCAAGGTTTGTGTCGACAACAAGTCAGCCATTGCCTTAGCAAATAATTTAGTATTCCATGATCGAAGTAAGCACATCGATATTCGCTACCACTATATAATGGAGTGTGTTGCAAGAAAGGATGTACAAGTTGAATATGTAAAGTCACAAGATCAAGTTGCCGATATTTTTACCAAGCCACTGACAAGCGAAGACTTCATAAGATTAAGGAACTTACTAGGAGTCACAAGATCAAGTTTAAGGGGGGGGGTGTTGGATCATAAACTTGATCCATTATGGGAGCCCAAACCCAGCCAAATTGGAGTCCAAGTCCATAATCAAGGTCCAAAACTACAAGCCTTCTACCTAGAATCTTCTACGGCGGTGTGGTAATATGCATGTGAATCATTTGGTAATTTAAAATATTGTTAGAAGGATGGAGAAGAATGAGGTGTATGGTTATTGTAGTTTTTGATTAGTTTATTTGTGTGGTGTGGGATTGTTCTTAAGTAGTATAAATACCTCTCCCCATTTTAGTTTAGGTATCAAGAAAAATTAAGAGCTTCTAAGTGAGTGAAGAAGCAAAGTCTTATAAGAGTGAGTTGTAGTATCTTGTTGTTGAGTGAGAGTGCTCTTGTAATATTTGTTTGAGTTTGAATAAAAGTTATTTGTGAGAGTATTTCATTTCCAACCGTGCGTTGCCACATTTGACACAAAGACATCGTATTTCATGGGTTTCTCCTGTTTTTGTAAAAGCATAATCCAAAAAATTTTGCACCCCAATTCTGTATTCAAGTCGCTTATGAACAAGTTGCATCCATTGCTTATTAGGTGCCATAACCTGGTACATTCATGATATATACATATATATATAGTGTAACAACACAAAGGAACAAGAAGTAAACAATTTATTAACAAACAAAAATAATGTGAATACTTCAACTTGTAGTTCAAATGCATATTCAAGTAAATCAAAAGTATTTTTCTTTTTTCTCCTTTAATGCCAATTTAATTCCTAAATAAACAAAGAAAGGACAAAACAATGATATTTCAACATGATGAAATGGAAAAAGCAGGACAACTTTTTTGTAGGAATTCTTGAATTTCATCCTTAACGTCACTCCATCCACCCCGAACAAAGCCTACCTTCATACTCTTAGCATAGAGGTGATTCTTACAATTAAGCTAAGGCAGAAAATTGATACAGATCATTAAAAACGCGAAGCATAACATTAAGTAGTGGAATTTAGACGCTTAGACCTAACAGGTAACCTAGCATGACGCACCAGCGAGAAAAAAAGAAACCATTTTCACACTTAATGCAGGTTATTATAGTGATTAACAACTTTTGTTTGTAACAGAGATGGAGATTGATTTTAGTGTATGAATTTCTTAGAAATGAAAAATGTTTCATTTTTTTCATTCACAAGAAAAAAAAGCAATTTGACAGCAAGTTGTCAACAATATGCTTTACGTTGTCACACATTATATTGGTGGACGGAATGAAAGCTCACCTCCGGAGTTTTGTGTAATAAGAATGTATCAATAAAACATAAAAGTAAGTTTTACAGAGTGGTGGTTTAGCTGGAGTTGTTGTATGAGAGGGAGTGTTGGCCAGTTAAGAATTCTCTTGTAGGGTCATGTCCTCGGTCACCTGGAGTTGTGTCATGTCCTGTCTTATCACCTCCCCCAGTTCTTCTTTGACCTACCTCTACCTCTCCTAACTCCTGCTACTGCCAATCTCGAACACCTCCTGACTGGCGCATCCTCACACCTCCTCTTTACATGTTCAAACCACCTGAGCATCGCTTCCCTCATCTTATCCTCAACGGAGGCCACTCCGACCTTTTCCCGTAATTCATTCATAATCATATCTCTCATAGTATGACCACACATCCATATCAGCATCCTCATCTCCGCTATATTGACTGCCCAACATTCTACCCATACATCAATGATAGTCTAACCGCTACTCTGTAGAACTTACCTTTCAACCTCGGCGACACCTTCTTATTGCAAATCACCCAGAGGCGAGCCTCTATTTCATCCATCCTGCTTCAATACGGTGTACGACATCATCGTCAATCTCCCAATCTCCTTGAATTATGGATCCAAGAAACTTAAAGTTTTCTATTTTAGTATAGCTTGTGTCTCGATCTTTACTTCCACGTCTGCCTCCGGCCTCACATAACTGAACTTGAACTCCATGTAATCCGTCTTCTTCCTGCTTAACCTAAAACCTTTAGACTCTAAGGTCGTCCTCCAAACTTTCAGTCTATTATTAACTCCATTACGTGTCTCGTTAATCAAAACTATATCATCTTCGAATAACATACACCATGACACCTCATCTTTAATATGTTGTGTCAATCCATCCATCACTAATGAAAATAGAAACGGGATAAGGGTTGATCCCTCATACAAACCCATCACGATTTGAAAGTGTTCTGAATCACCTAGAACTGTCCTAACCCTGGTCTTGACACTTTCGTACATGTCCTTTATTGCCATGATATAGGTCACTGGCACACCTCTAGACTCCAAACATCTCCAAAGTACCTCCTGAGAGACTTTATCATACGTCTTCTCAAGATCAATGAATACCATGTGTAAGTCTCTCTTTTGGTTCCGATACTACTCCAACAATGTCATGACAAGATCGATCGCCCCAACATGAATTCAAATTGGTGCTCGGATATAGACACATCCCTCATCATCCTCATCTCAACCGCCCTCTCCCAGACTTTCATAGTATGACTTAGCAGCTTGATACACCTATAATTATTGTAATTCTGGATGGTGCCTTTGTTCTTGTACAACGGAACCATTGTACTCCACCTCCACTCCTCTAGCATCTTAGTCGTCCTAAATATAACATTAAATAACCTAGTCAGTAACTTCCCCCCCCCCCCCCCCGCTCTTTCAAAAGTCCATTGTGATCTCGTTCGATTTGGTCGCTCTACCCCTCCTCATCTTACTAATAGCTCTCCTAACCTCTAAAGCCTTTATGCTATCTATTTAATAATACTATTAATTATTAAGTAAATTCATTTATGTCTTTATTGGTAATTTTACATTTAAAAGCATTTTTGAAAAGCTTTGCCAAACACAAATTATTTCTCATCACAAGTACTTTTTTGAAAGCACTTTTGAAAATAATTACTTTTCAAAATAAGCAAATTTTAGAAGCTTGACCAAATATACTAATATTCCGTCCGTCTCAAAATACTTGTCATCCTTACTAAAAATATTTATCTCAAAATACTTGTCATTTTAGAAATTCAAGACAAAATTAATTATTTTTTCTCATTTAACCCTTAGTAGTAATTGCTTTTGACAACTACAATTAACTCAATTATGACACATAAATAAAGTAAATATTTAATGAAGAGAGGTTGCATCTTATACATAAATAATGATAAAATAATCAAACGCCTTTCTTAATTAATATTTTCTTAAACGGCGTGTAACGAAAACACGATAAGTGTTGATGTTGGATGGATGTTGTGACAACATCTGTAAATGCTCAGGACAACATCTTATGAAAATAAGAATGTTGCCTGCGATGTTGTGACAACATTCCTGACAACATCTATGTAACGATTTTGCCTATTCTTCCGGCCAAAACAGGTTGTGTTACTGTGAGTAAAAAATGACCTAGGCAAGCTAGCAATGATGCTGTATTTAAAACGTGGTAAAAGAAACAGTCAAAGCTTGGAGAGGAAGCAGCGTGAAGACCAAGTCCAGTACGTTGAGCTTTTGAAGGAGCAAGAACCGATCCAAGCTGAAGCCTTCTTTTAGTCAGCCTCCGCAACCAACCAGTGGGGATTTCAAGGGAAGTTCCACACTATAAATAGAGGGGAACTTTAGAGTATCGATATCCAGAATTGAACGAGAAGAATTACCAAGAGAGCTCTCGGATATTCACCTTAGAAACTGGATCAACACACTTAGCCTAAAGTAGTTTAACAACATCTAGTCCCACATTACTACTGCTGCTCGGATTCTAGATCAAGCTTATATTTCAAGCAATAGTAATGAAGATGTTGTATTTGTCTTTTTAGATCTTTTAACTTTAGGCTGAAGTCATCTGCGACTTCACTTTTGTTTGTAATTTCTTTTTCGCATTTATTGTTCAATCTTGTAAAAAGAAATTCATTTGTAATTGTATATAATTTATACAATTCTTTGGTCATTGACCATCAAGGGATATATTAATATATACCCTTGAAAATATAAACCTTGTATCTCTTTACTTTTCCGCTGCATTTACTCTATAAAGGTTTATAACTGTTTTGTCACAATGTTGCCTCAGATGTTGACACAACATTGAAGGCAACATCCAGAAACTGTTTTAATTGCTTTAGCTGTTACTGTTTTATTCTTACATATTCTTACTTATCCGTAGCCCCGGACCCAACAATAAGTATTTTGAAACAGATGGAATATTAATTGTCAATTTCCGCCGATAACTTCATTCAAAACTAGATACAGAAGATTCAAAGAACCACATTTCACAAAGATTCAAGAATGACATTCTCCATATTAATTCAAAAGAACTTATAGTTACTTCTCCTAATAATGTGATGCAATTCTTAGTTTCATAAACCTCAAAAATAGATTTTTAAGAATGTACTATTTTGTATAAAATTGGAAGGAGCCCCGGACTCAAGGCAGTATGATATTCGGGTAAAACAAAGAAATTTCAGAACTCAGAAAATATTACCAATCTTTCTTCACAAATCAAAAGAAGGATGAATAAATTCACAAATGCATCTAAGAAAGTGCAATGGACAAACGAAAATTCTTACATTCGAAAGTCATGATGGCATTACCTTATAATGGATCGGATGGTCAAGACGGATCAGGGGAATGTGACAGTGCTTCCGGTTTCTAATGTAATCGTGGCTATGGGTACGAGGACAAATCCTTGTGCCTAGTGTAGTAAGAGTCAGCAGTTAGGGGTGTCAAATGAACAGGTTGGGCTGGATTTGAACATGTTAAAATGCTTTGAGTTATAAATAAGTGGGTCATTGTCCCACCCAAAATTACTTGGTCTTAAATGAGCTAAAAACCAGGTCATAATTCAATCTGTCAAATTCTTACTAAATTTTAAATTCTTTGCTTTTAATTTGTTTGAGTACCTAATAAAAAAATTCATATATAGCATATAGCAACAACAATAACATACCCAGTGTAGTTCCATAAGTAGACTATATATAATATATCAAAATAAAACATATCTTTGTAGAGATATTTAGACAAAGTTTCTCATAGGTCTGGATTTCATATGAGTCCAATTTTTAAATGAGTTAAATTAAACGGATGTGTTGAGTTACTAAAATAAGCGGGTCATTTTCCCGCCCAAACCTAAAATGGAAGGAGGGGAAATTTGACTATTCATTACTATTAACATTAAGGAAATTTATGATCCCATAGATGGAAGGAGAGGAAATTTGAACCATTTCAATACTTTTAATATTAAGGACAATTATGATCCATAAATGGAAGGAGGGGAAATTTGAACCATTATTTTAATACTTTAGGGGCATTTATAACCTTTTCAGATTTAGCTATTACAAACAAGTACGACTCTCATTTCCTACAAGATATTGTACAAAAAAAGAAAAAGGGAAAAACCGCTTTGAAGGTCTAACAACACCACCACTACCAACAATCATATATGTACCCAATGTAATCTCACTGGTGGGGTCTGAGTAAGATAGAGTGTGCGAAGACTATAACACTACCTTGAAAATTTATTAGACCTAACACCATTTTTTCAAATTAAAGGCGAATTTAGGATTTAGACGCGTTTAAAAGTATTCAACCCTTATTAATGTTGTGTATCTGTTGACAAATCTCAGGATCAACAGGAAGCACTGGAGCAAACTAAAGAAAGAGAACAAGCATGGGCGCAGTCTATAAAAGGGCAGCCCGGACTCCCGCTATGCGCGGGGTCCGATCGCATAGCCGCAGTCTATGAGGCTGGCATTTATCAGATATGGATGTTTAGGAACTGGAAGCATTTCAGGGAACATAATGCAATAAGTAATTTTGTTTTGCGGCAGATTCAGACAACTGATAGGGAGAGAGTAGATATAATTAGGGGGTCAAAGAGAGCTAGGAAGGGTATTTTTCTTGGGGCTTAGTGTTCTGGACACTCTTCCCAGGGTGATCTAGACATTAAGTGCTATTTTTGGTGTAAATATTTACAGTTTTGTTTGTATGGTGATATTTTCACACTTTATTACCAATCTATTGACAAATCTCACTACTGCTTTCATCTATGAGGATTTGCTTTTATGAGCTTATGATCTCCATTTCAGTAACCTCACGTTTGAAAATAGGGCAGTCTATAGTTTTGAATATGGATTGAATTGAACTCACCATTTATTTTTTATTTATACAATAGAGATGTATATGTAAAAAATCTTGAAAATTAATACTCTAACTATGAGGTTTTAAACACATAATTTTAATGAATTCAAAACTTTAATTGAGTTTAAATATTGGATCTGGTCTCGGTTTAGAATTTGTTCTTTTTTGTTCTCCTTGGTCAATTGCGGATTAGCGATTGTCTGAAAAGCAAGAAAAGAAGACGTTCTGGTATTAAACTATAATCAAACATGTTTTGAAGAGGAAGAAAATAATCTGTATTATTTATTAACGAATATTCACAGTATATTTTGTAATTATGATAGATGTATATTTAATGTAACTTATGATTCTTATTGTATTAGGAATCAATCTCTGTACAACTATATATATTGTGATTAATGAAAGGAATCCCTAAGGGAGATTATTCCAAACTTACATGGTATCAAGAGCCAAACCTTAATCCCTACTCTTCTACTCCCAAAGCCGCCGACCACCACCCTCTCTCTTCTTTCTTCTCGGTCGACGGCCACCATGTCTTCCCCCACTAATTCCGGTTCCTCCACTGGTACTTTCGACAACCCCCCACCACACTCATCGTCTTCTTTTCATCCAGTTTTCGCCGTTACCAACATCAAGAATCTTATCCCTATAATTCTTGACCAAGAAGACTGTCAATATTCCATGTGGATAGAACTGTTCTATATTCATGCATGTGCGTACAATGTGCTAGACCATATTGATGACTCTGTTCCTCGTCCCATCGATATTACCGACTCGACATGGCGTCGCCTTGACGCCATCATCAAACAGTGGATATACGGCACCATCTCAAAAGACTTGTTGTGTACTATCATGAAAACAGGTGCTACGGCACGTGACCTTTGGGTACGGCTAGAAAAAATCTTTCAGGATAATAAAAATACTCGGGCCGTGTATTTGGAAGAGCAGTTCAACAATACGCGTCTCGAGAATTTTAAAAAACATGTCAGAATATTGCAAACAACTGAAACTCATAGCCGACCAACTTTCCAACGTCGGGACATCTGTTTCAGAAACCAAGATGGTACTTCAATTGGTTGCTGGTTTATCGAAAGGTGAATATGATACACTTGCGATGATGATTCAACAGGCCGACCTACTACCAAGTTTCACCAAGGCACGTTCACAACTATTGTTGGAAGAAACCCGACGTGCTAAACAAGAGGAACACAATCAAAAGACGTTAGTCGTTGACGGCATGGCACCACCGGCAGCCAACACCACCCAGCCACCACCGCAAGACCACTAGCATCAACAATCCTGCAGCGGAGGGCATGGCGGCAGAGGCCGCGGTAATAACAACAAAGGAAAGGGTTGCGGCAAAGGCCACCGACACCAGTAACCAGGCCCAACCCCTGCTCCCTACTTTCAATAGGCTGGACAGCAACCTTGGCCCAATACCATAAATTGGGCCTCGCCTGCATGCCCTTACCCAACATCGGGCCCTATTTCCAGTAGGCTTGGTCACTCGGTCTCTTGGGCTCTCCCCCAGCCAACAGGCAGGCCCACCAGTAGCAACAACAGGCCCACATGATCTCGGTCCTTCAGCAACTGCAAGTCAGCAACCTGGCCCCCACTGATTTGGGCCAGGCCTTCAACACCTTGAACCTTCAACAACCCGATGACAATTGGTATATGGACACCGGAACCACATCCCATCTCACACAGTCATCAGGTAATTTATCTCAAATGCGTCGGTTAAAGTGTCCTCAATTTATTACTATTGGCAATAGTCACCGCATTCCAATTAAAGGTTACGGTAACACCCATACCAAACATCCCCACCCACCTTTCTCCCTAAATCATGTCCTTTAATCCCCTAACATCATTAAAAATTTTAATCTCTGTTAGAAAATTCACTCGCAATAATTATGTGTGTGTCAAATTTGACCCTTTTGGTTTTTCTGTGAAGGATCTCAATAGGGGAAAATTCTTACGCGCTACAATAGTGTGGGAGACCTCTACCCCTTCACTCAATCTTCCGCTCTCAGACCACACCACCTTATCTCCCTTGCTGCTATCACTCCGTCAACTTGGCACAACAAACTCGGACACTCCGGAGACCCTGTTTTTCATATTCTTAGGACTAATAAGAGTATTCAATGTAATAATGGGAAACTTGCCCAACATTATTTTTCTTGCCCGCTTGGCAAGCATACTCGTCTTCTATTTATGTCATCCAACAGTGTTACTTTTTTTTCATTTGATATTGTTCATGCTGATTTATGGACATCTCCGGTTGTTAGTTCTTTGAGTCACAAATTTTATCTAGTATTATTAGATGATTTTTCACATTTTGTATGGATCTACCCGTTGAAATTCAAATCTGATGTTTTTGCCAAGTTCCTTGAATTTCAAAAATTCATTAAAATACAGTTTGAAAAATCTATAAAATCTTTCTAATGTGATAATGAATGTGAATTTAATAATTTGGCATTTCACAATTTCAACTCTAAACAGGGCATGGTTTTCTATTTTTCCTGTTCCTACACTTCCTACCAAAATGGCAAGGCTGAACGAATCATACGTACCATGAATAATATGGTCCGTACCCTTCTATTTCATGTCTGTCTTCCACCACCATTCTGGGTCTATGCTGTTAAAATGGTAGAGTACCTCCTTAATATTTTACCGACCAACACTATCCAAAATAAGACCCCAACCAAAATCTTATACCGTAGGTTCCTATCCTATGACCAACTCCTCATTTTCGGTTGCCTATGCTACCCCAACCTGGCCTCCATCGTACCCCACAAACTAGCCCCACGTACCACGCCATGTGTCTTTGTTGGTTTCTCATCTAATCATCGGGGTTACCTGTGCTATGACATAGCCACTCGTAAAATCATTGTCTCACGTCACGTTACATTTGACGAGGCGAACTATCCATTTTCAAATCTCCAAAAATTTCAAACCACGGATTACACATTTCTCGATGAGTCTGCTTTGTCCCCCATGGTCTAGTCGATGTACCACTAGCAGTTCACTGTCCCGACAGAGACTGCTCTAGCAGCTCCGTCAACTGCAGTGTCTGGCGTCATCTCTGACCAGGCACCACCTAGCTCTCCGTCGAACCTTCCACTGATCGACCCCCCTTTGTCCCCTACACGACCAGCCGTTACCCCGAGCATAACCACCACCCAGCCAGAACCTGCAAGCCAGTAGCCACAAACCACTGACCAACTACTGCTGCCTAACTACTGCATGGCGACTCGTGCCCAACACAGGATTTTGAAACCCAAGGTTCACTTTAATCTTTCCACACAAACCTTATCAGCCATTCTAAAAAATCCAAAACTAGCCAAACTGGACCTTAACTGGAATGCGGCCATGTGCGAGGAATTTAATGCTTTAACCAAACAGAATATTTGGAATTTGGTACCTAGACCGGACGGTGTGAATATTATCTGGTGTATGTGGCTATATCGTCACAAGTTCAGAGACAGTGGTGACTTGGAGTGGTATAAGGCAAGACTGGTTGCTAATGGCACTAATCAGCACAGCAGGGTATTAATTGTGGTGAGACATTCAGTCCGATTGTTAAATCGGCCACTATTCGGACTGTTCTCAGTATTGCTATGGGCATGCATTGGCCGATTCATCAGCTTGATGTCAAGAATGCATTTCTTCATGGGGATTTAAAAGAAACCGTGTACATGAATCAACCCCCTGACTTTGTTCATCCGACAGTCCTGCAATATATATGTCGTCTCAGGAAGTCATTGTATGGCTTGAAACAGGCACCCGACGCTTGGTATGATCGCCTTGCCAGGTATATTATGCAGATCAGATTTATTTGTAGCAAGTGTGATAACTCTCTCTTCACTTTTCATCGAGGTAGCAACACTGCTTATTTGCTATTATATGTGGATGACATTGTTCTTACTGCCTCCTCTGACGGTTTGAAGAATGAAATTATTGCTCTACTCAAAACTGAATTTGCTATGACTGATTTGGGCAAGCTGAGTTATTTCTTTGGTATATCCGTGACCAGATCTGCCACTACTATGTTTCTGTGTCAATGGAAATATGCGGAAGAGATAGTGTACGTGGCTAAGATGACAAACTGTAAAAGTATGCCCACTCCAGTTGACTCGAAATCCAAGCTTAGTGCCAATGAGGGTGCGCCAGTTTCTGATCCTACCATTTATCGGAGTCTTGCAGGTGCCCTTCAGTATCTCACATTCACTAGGCCTGATATTGCATATGTCGCTCAGCAGGTGTGTCTGTTTATGCACGCCCCTCGAGAGTCCCACTTTGCGGCCCTCAGACGTATTATCCGATACATTAAGGGCACACTTGACTTTGGACTGCATCTATACCCCTCTGCCCCAACCAAGTTACTCTCCTACATGGATGCAGATTGGGCAAGATGCCCGGAAACACGTCGCTCTACCTCGGGCTACTATGTATTTCTTAGGGATAATCATTTTTCATGGTCCGCCAAGCGGCAGGCCACGCTATCCCATTCGAGTGCTGAAGCAGAGTATCACGGAGTTGCTAATATCGTTGCTGAGATATGTTGGCTCCGAAATCTTCTTTTGGAGCTCCAGCGTCCACTGCAAAAGACGTCTATAGTCTACTGTGACAACATATCTGCCATCTATATGTCTCACAATCCGGTCCAACATCAGCGGAGAAAGCATATCGAGATGGATATTCACTTTGTGCATGAGAAGGTTGCCCTTGGTCAGGTCAAAGTATTACATGTGTCTTCCTCCTATTAGTATGCAGATATTTTCACAAAGGGACTACCGAGACAGCTCTTCACCGACTTCCGATCCAGCCTTAGCGTTCGTCCTCTTCCCGCTCCAACTGAGGAGGAGTATTAGCGAATATTCACAGTATATTTTGTAATTATGATAGATGTATATTTAAGGTAACTTAGGATTCTTATTGTATTAGAAATCAACCTCTGTATAACTATATATATTGTGACTAATGAAAGAAATCCCTAAAGGAGATTATTCAAACTTACATTATTGTCTCCATTTTTATTTTATATTACAAAAATTCGAATTCACAGATTCCACGAAGTTACATTATTCCCGTTTTGCACCATAAAAGACAGCGTAAAAAGGGAGAAATTAAAGAAAGTGAAGTTACTGAAAGAAATAATCCCCTTGATTATTTTCATTGATTGAATAGATATATATACAAGTTACATATTTCCATAATAGGAAAATCCTTTTCCTATTCTACTTCTAAATCCTTATTCTACCATAATTCTAACTATACAATTATGGTAGGTGTATAACACTAATTAAGGTATCCTTTTCATAATATACTACAAATATATATACCATATATACAATATTCTATTGTTACTTGGATGCGAATTTCGCCGGCCGAGATGGGCTCTGTCGGATCGTTGGCCTGCCCCACCGGCCATCGCTTTGTTGCGAGCGTGTATACACCGTGATATACTACCGTATATTCGGTGTATATCACAGGTATATTACCTCTCGTTTAACACACCCCCGCAATCATAGCGGACGGTCTTCGAACGCTGAGACTGTCCCTAAAATCTTCAAAGAGAACCACTGGTAGACCCTTTGTAAAGATGTCTGCAATTTAATAACGAGACGGGACATGCAGACGCGAACTTGACCCTTTGCAACCTTTTCACGGACAAAGTGAATATCCATTTCGATATGCTTGGTGCGTTGGTGAAGCGGGTTACTGACGAGGTAGATGGCACTAATGTTATCGCAATATACCAAGGTTGCCTTCTGAATGGTACAATGAAGCTTCAAAAGCAAATTACGTAGCCAACATGATTCGGAGACCACATTCGCTACCCCTCGATATTCCGCCTCGGCACTTGAGCGTGAGAGAGTTGCCAGACCAGGAGACCAAGTTGTTGCCAAGGAACATACAGTAGCCAGAAGTCGACCGTCTGGTGTCGGGACAACCACCCCAATCAGCATCCGTGTAAGAGACAAGTGTGGATGTAGATGAAGGATACAAGTGCAACCCATAATCCAGTGTCCCCTGAATATACCGAATGATGCGTTTGATTGCATTCATGTGCTCAACTCTGGGATCATGCATGAATAAACACACCCGCTGAACCGCATACGTAATATACGGTCCGGTAAATGTCGGATCTTTGGAGGCCCCCGCAAGGCTGCGATAGCGGGTCGGGTCTTCGTATGGTGCACCTGCTGCGGCACTCAGCTTTGGGTTTGCATCAACCGGTGTGGAAGTGGACTTACAGGATGACATCCTAGCCCTCTCGATGATCTCAGCAGCATACTTCCGTTGAGATAGAAACAAGCCACCTGAATGACGCTTGACAGCAATCTCCAAAAAATAACTCAACGGCCCTAAGTCCTTCATAGCAAATTCGAGGGCGAGCATGGCCATGATAGACTGGCGCAAAGCATCGGAGGAGGCAGTCAAGATGATATCATCCACATACAACAGAATATAGGCCAATGACGAACCACGGCGGTAGATGAACAAAGAATTATCTGACCTGCTGTGAGTGAACCCAATAGTCGAAACAAAATCAGCAAATCGTGTATACCAGGACCGTGGAGACTGCTTAAGCCCATATAGTGATTTCTTCAATAAACAGACATGATGAGGGCGGTTGGGATCCCTGAAACCCAACGGCTGATGCATATAGATTGTTTCTTTGAGATCACCGTGTAGAAAAACATTCTTGACATCCAAATGATGAATTGGCCAAGTCTTTGAAATAGCCAAGCTAAGCACAGTGCGAATGGTAGCCGGTTTGACCACCGGACTAAACGTCTCACCACAATCAATACCAACCTGCTGAGTCTTACCATCACCAACAGGTCGCGCCTTATGTCGAGCAAAGGACCCATCTGAATTCTCCTTATGAGCAAAAATCCATATAGACCTGATAATATTAATACCATATGGACGGGGCACCAACTCCCATGTCTTATTATCAATAAGAGCATTATATTCATCAGTCATAGCAATTTTCCAATTAGGGTCATTTAATGCGGACACAGGATTGTGGGGCAAGGGGGATTTAGAGACATCAGAATGTAAATTAAAATGTCTTTTAGGTGTAAAAATACCCCGATGACTACGAGTGACCGGTCTATGACTCGAGGAAGAATTGAGGGAATTTTCTGGGCTCGGGACGGACTGGCCAGCAGGCAGTGGGCCTGCTGGCCCAAATCGGTAAATGCTGGGCTCGGTTTCTGGACCAGTTCCAGAGGCAGAAACTGCTGGATGTGGCGGTACGGTGGGGCCAACGGGCAGTGGGCCCGCCGGAGGATTTTGGGTACGGGAGATGTCCGAAAAATTCCGAATGATATACGGGGATATTTGGTCATCCAAAAAATTGTACAACTTATGTTCGGGAGTATGAACTTTCGTAAATGGGAATTGAGTTTCATAAAAAATGACATGGCGATTGATTATGATTTTCTTGGAGGATAAATCAAAACACTTATAACCACGATGATTCGACGGATAACCCAAAAATACACACGGGGTAGACCGAGCCTGAAGTTTGTTAATTGTGGTGGATGGGAATAACGGATAACATAAGCACCCAAAAATTCGAAGGTGAGAATAAGACGGGTTTTTATTATACAGGATTTTTACGGGGGACGAATATGTCAGACCTTTAGAAGGAATTATGTTAAGAAGATATGTAGCCATTTGTAGAGCATGATGCCAAAAATATGGAGGTATGAAGGCATGTATTAGGAGAGTTCGGACAATGTTATTTATGGAACGAATTTTGCGGTCGGCTTTCCCATTTTGTGAAGATGTATGAGGACATGAAAAATGAAAATTTATCCCATTAGTAGCACAAAATTCCCAAAACTCCCTATTGTCATACTCTTTCCCATTATCACATTGAATATTTTTTATTTCACTTTCGAATTGAGTACGAATGAACGCTCTAAATTTGATGAAGATGGAAAATACTTGTGATTTATTCGCAATTGAAACATCCACAAAAATCTAGAATAATCATCTAAAAAGATAACATAATATCGATGACCCATTGAACTAAGAACAGGAGATGTCCATAAGTCGCTATGAATAATGTCAAATGGCATAGAAGTATGAGAATTGGAGTCTACAAATGGAAACTTAACCATTTTTCCTAATGAACAAGACTGACAAATTGGAGTACGACTCGTACCCTTACAAGAAATATAACTATTTTTATCTAAATCTGATAAAATAGAAGATCCCGGATGACCCAGACGAGCATGCCACATGGAAGGAGAGATGGCTGCAAAAGCTGAAGGCAAGGTTGGACTCGATGGACTAAAACTGGGCATGATATGATACAGATCCCCCCTACTATCACACCTCATGAGATGACTCCTCGTCTTGAAATCCTTCATAGAGAAATCGAAAGGGTCAAATTCAACAGAAACAGAATTGTCATTTGTGAACTTTCGGACAGACACTAAATTTTTAATCAATTTAGGAGCATGTAAAGTATTTTTCAAGAGGAGGGGTGGATTGGGGGGAGACAACGTTTTCTGACCATACCTTAAAATTGAAATAGAACTGCCATTACCAACAATTATCCCCCGAGGGGTGCTCAAATTGGAATAAGATGAGAGAGTACCTGATTCGAAAGTCATGTGAGTAGTGGCCCCGGTGTCCATGTACCAATTTGGGTCCGGTTGAGTCAATCACAACGATGCATCGCGGCCTCGATATCGGTCTGAGTGGGGCTTGCTGCATGATGGGCTTGCGGAGGTCTGGGCCGAGGGACGCCTGGCCGTGCTTTGGGCGGGGCATGCTTCTTGTGGTTGCCGTTCTTGCCGGCCACCGGCCGGTGGGCGGCAATGCTTGGGTATTGGGCCTGGACTGTTGGCCAGCCCACTGGCCGCTGGCAGAAACTGATTGAGGGTGCGGGTTCCACTGCCACTAGCCCCACTGCTGGACCCACGGTGGTGGTGGGCCACTGTACCCCGGATGGGACCCACCGCCTATTTGTTGATCACCGCCACCAGAACCGCCTCGTTTGCCCCCCCCGGTTTTTGTTATTTTTGCGATTATTCTTGCCTCCGCCATTATTATGGTTTTGGCCCGAATTATTAACAAAACCTGAAGGACTAGGAGAGGATGCCACCATGACAACCGGGCTTGCTCCGTAGCCGCCTTTTTAGCCAAGCGGCTTCTTCCAACGTCGCATGGAGCGGGCTTGATGAAAGTCGGGAAAAGGGTTGCTTTGGCGAAGGAGAGTGCCAACACCATTATAGGCCTCCGAAAGACCGGCAACCAACTGTAGAACTAGACGATTATTTGTTACTGGTGTGCCAACATTACGGAGTTGATCCGCCAACTCCTTTAGTTTCTTGCAATATGCAGAAACGTTCGGAAATACGTCCATTCGAACGAGAGAGAATTCTTGCTCGAGTGTGACGACACGAGAATGTTGGTTGTCTTGGAATATGTCACGCAATCTATTCCATGCAGCCATAGCCGTGGTATCTGGCTCCATAATCGTCTGTAGAAGGTCCACTGAAATAGTGGCGTATATCCACCGAAGAACGGTAGCATCAAGTGTAATCCATAGCTCAGGATCCTCCGCAGGACGGGGTCTAGCGGGAGGAATGATGTGATGAAGAACTTGATAAGATATAGCGTGAATTTTAAACAACTCCGCCCATGTTGCATATTGAACGTTTTCCATCTCAAGGACAATAGAGACACTTAGCTTGATATTGGAAACCGTGAGGGCAGGGTGAAAATTGTTCTTAGACATATTGAAAGAACAAAGAAGGAGGTTAAATTTAAGAGAGGTTTTTGAGAGCGGAAGACAAAATTTTGGAGAGAAAAGGGGGGGGGGGGGGGGTTCTCGGCCACAAGGCAAAAGTTGAGAGAAAACTTTTGTGTAGACCTAGTCTCTTGATACCATGAAAGAAATAATCTCCTTGATTATTTTCATTGATTGAATAGATATATATACAAGTTACATATTTCCATAATAGGAAAAACCTTTTCCTATTCTACTTCTAAATCCTTATTCTACCATAATTCTAACTATACAATTATGGTAGGTGTATAACACTAATTAAGGTATCCTTTTCATAATATACTACAAATATATATACCATATATACAATATCCTATTGTTACTTGGATCTGGACTGCTGGCCGAGATGGGCTCTGGATCTTTGGCCGAGATGGACTTTTGTTGGTGTTGGCCGGCCTGGCTTGATTGTTGCACCCCATCAGCCTTCGCTTTGTTGCTGCTTGTATACCTGTGATATACTGTTGTATATTCAGTGTATATCACAGGTATATTACCTCTATTTAACAGTTACATATGTCGTGGCAGCATACATAACAATTTAACTGGTTGTCCTAACAACTGAATTTTACGTTAAACATGATCTCCTTTTCAATAATAAAATTATTGTAACCTCGACTTTTGGAAACATGGACGAGCTTACCATTTTGAAATTTGAATACGAGTTCTATTGAACCTATATCATTGTATTTTTTTTTATTATACCATAAATAGATACGTGAAATATAAATATAGTATTAGTTTTGATTCATAATTTCAAAAAATTCAGAACCTAAAATCCATCAACTTCAAATATTAAATCTGCTCTACTTGAAAATAATCTATATTGATATTTTCATTTGTTTTACTTCTATAAAGTCAATACAAAAATTTATATTCACAGATTAAGTGAAGTTACATTATTCTTGTTTGCGGCCAAAAGAGAAAAGGCAAGGAAAGTGAAATTATATATGTTGTGAAATACATGACAAAAAGAACTAAACACATCTCATCACGATTTTAGGGTTTGTGTTTGCCATGATGAGAAGCCTTGTGTCTAGCAGCAAATCCATTAAACAAGGCCAGAGCATTACTTGTAACTTGTGCAACATTAAAAACCTTAGCTTTAATCATAGCCTTCACCTTTCCACCCATAGCAGCATAACCTGAATTATTTATCCCTTCCATGCAAGTGTATGCATCAGTTAGCACTGTACTAAGCCAAGTTTGAACATTGCTTTGATGCCATATAAACGCTCTTTCACCATCTAAACTCAAATGTTGAAGCTCCTTAACAGAGTTTGTAAGATGTGAAACACCATCTGAAATTTGATCTAAACAATCTTTTGCTGCTTGATTATTCTTCACCTTGTTGATCTGATTGAATTCTTTGCATACCTTCATGATGTAGTATTTTGTAGATACAGCCTTAACTAAACTTACCTTCAAAGCCACTTGAGATAATATTTGAGGATTTTGTGATGTAGTATTTACAAGATTGGATAGAGATCTCACACAAAGTTCTGGATAACGAGTGCGTTTGCACTGTGACTCTAGGAAAGTCATAGTACGAGGATGCAAACGACTAGTACTACTCCCCAATGCACCCTTCACGGAGAATATCGATAGGACAAGAATAAGAAGGCAAAGACTGATTTTGTCCATTGGTGTACGTATATAGTTGTTGTGGTTAATGTGATTGAATCAATACCAAACCAAATCAAATATTGCCGAAACTGTTTAAATACAATGAGGAAAATACAAGGAAGAAAAGGAGGTGTTCAATAGAGAATGGCTCGAAAATGTCTGCTACGATATGTAAAGAGGGCATTAGGGTTTATATAGGGGTTATTTTTTCACATGCAAGTATGAGAGTTGACTTTTTTATTTTATTTTTTCGTGTGGCATATGCACAGACCAACGAGACGTGAGTGTTCATTAATTTATTAGATTTGCACGTGCAAGTAGCTTCCCAGAAGCAGGGTGGTAGTCACTAGTCAGTCAAGTTAGGTTCCAGCTTATAAAGAAAAAGAAAACCTAAATTCTTGATGCAGCAAATTTTAAATTAAGCAACCTTTATTCAGAGTTTGGTTCTTCACTAAACAATTTCAAAACTGATTGGGGAATAAATAAAATCTTTAGGCAATGCATTCAATGCGTGTATATTCTTGACCAATTAATCACGGGTGAGGAGGATTGAACATTAATTAAGGTTTAATTTGATCTCATAGAGACGTAACATTATTCTTGTTTGAAAGTTATGGTAAAAACAAGACATAAATATTTGATGACGGTAAATAATCTCAATTTAAGATATAATGAGAATTTTAAAGTTAAAATTATTTCTAAATAAGAAAACATCATATTCTTTTTGAAACAGATAAAAAGAAAGTATAACATATAAACGAGTACAAGAAAATAAATGAAATATTATAAAATGATAGCAATAGCAATATAAGACAAGAGATGTAGACAAAGAAGTAGAGATGAGAAAGAGACTTTCTTATTATTTTAATATTCATCTCTCTTTAAAGGTGAATAACATCCCAATTTATAGGATGAAACAACCCAATGAGGTTACAAATATTAAGTGCCCAAATTAATAGGTACATGTAACATAAAAAAAGTTAGTGAATGTGTATGGACATCCATACAAAGGATATGTATTTCATAACACTCCCCCTTGGATATCCATAGATAATGTGCCTCGTTAAAACCTTACTAGAAAAAAACTCAGTGGGGAAAATTCTAGTGAAGGAAAATAGTACACATTTCTAATAATACATATTTTGGTTGCCTCATTAAAAATTTTACAAGGAAAACCCAGTGGGACAAAACCTTATATGGAAAAAAGAGTACAACATGTATTAACTCCCCCTGATGAGAACTTCAGTCCAAATGCTTGAGTCTTCGTATTCCAATCTTGTGCACCATCTTCTCGAAAGTTGCAGTTTGTAGAGACTTAGTGAACAAACCAGTCATATTATCACTTGAATGAATCTGTTACACGTTGATATCACCATTCTTTTGGAGCTCGTGTGTGAAGAACAATTTTGGTGAAATGTGCTTTTGTCCCATCTTCTTTTCTGAATCCTCCCTTCAATTGAGCAATGCATGCTGCAAACCACATTTACTTCCAAGCGATTCAAATAGTCATAACATCAATTGGATTTACTGATATTTCTTCATTTTCTTGAATTTGCGGCTCATTGATTTCTTCAAGAATATCAAGATTGATCAAATCTTACATTTCTTTATGAGATTCTTTCTTAGTGTCATCTTGACCATTTCTTTTTCTTTTTCTAGGATTCCGATCCTTAGAACCCAATAGTCTATCACGCTTCAGGCATGCTTTTGGACTCATTTTCTATGACACTAGTAGGTGACCCTACAGGGACATCAATCAGAATTGGGACGTTCTCTGCAGGGATATGTGATTCGGTAATCCTTTTCAAATTTGTAAATGTGTCTGGCATTTGATTTGCTATTTTCTGCAAGTGAATAATCTTTTGGACATCTTGCTCACTAATAGAAGCACATAGATCAAGACGATACGATGATGGATGTTTTCACAAAATTTCCCTTTTTATTTCATTATTCTCTCCCCCTAATTTTGGAAAAAACTCTATCATCAAATTGACAATATGCAATTGATCTTATTTTAGTATCTACGTGTAAGGAATAAATTATATCATGCTCATAGTTATACCAAGATAAATAAATGTATCAATTGAACAAATATATGGTACTTTAGGACCAATCTAATTTTCTCATTTCAACTTCTTTTAGCAGGTAGTCTATTGCGTTTCGAAAACTCTTCAAAATCTCCAATCACGTTCAAGTCAGCAACTTGCACAGCCTTATGAAATATTTTGAATATCGTAAAGGGATAAGGGTAAACAAAGTCATCTTTGTACCCTTCATCAATAAATATTTATTAAGGCGATTTCAGTACATCAACCTTAGTTCATTTAATCCATTTATGGATTACAAATAAGTTTTTCAATAACTTGTATATGCTTCAGGCATTTTGAATCCTTCAAAAAAAAATTCATATAATTTTATCACGTGAGCCATATAGACTGAGACAATTTTCATTTAGTATTTAATTTACATGACATCTTCTCATGTCAGGATTGCAGGTCTAGTAAATTTACCATGATGTATCTACTTGATAATTATTCCTACATCAATATGCTTTAAGAGATGTAGAATTCAGACCCTCATAATATTATCCAATATTGCGCACTATATTGTATCAAATATATCATCGATGAGATATCGTTTTGTATCGGTTTGCAATTAGACACAACTTACTGAGATCTTATCACTTCATTATTTTTCAGGTACCTGAACCTCGTACGAGATTTGATGAAGTGTTATGTCGTAGGCTCTTCTAGAGCACATTGCCTCCTTATTATGATCATTTGCTCTTTTTTTTCAAGGATTATTGCATTTGAAACCGAATTATCTACCATGCTTCACACATGTTGTAAACCCTGTCCTTCAGGGACATTTAGGAGCATCTTGCAGCTGAAATATGAAATTGTTGGGTCAGCAAATGCTTCTAGCATTTGACTTGAATTATCGTTTGAACGATGATCATACTGGTGATAATTCACAATATATTTCTTAGTTGTTTATTATCTCTACCCTTATGTTAGAAAAACTAACATACATTTTCACATTCTTTGGGAAATCCATCTGTGTGCATTGTGGTAGATTCATTAATCATATACCGCACAATAAAACTATTAGATGAAAACATTTGGTTCCTGACCTTGAACCAATTGTGAGGGGAGAATTTATCATAATTTATTAGTCTGAAGCATACAAATGTCGTTGTATGCAATATATCATATTTCATATCAACACATGAAGCTTTGTTCTCATTCGCGATTGTTTAGCTATTTATCGGAGGCATTCAACGCTAAACCAGCTTAAATATAAATAAGTATTAACAAGATGAAATTTCTTGATTACATAATCTGAAAATTTTGCATATGTCAAATTGCGGGTTGACAATAAATGCACATGTGACCTTCTTATCGATGCATCTATTTAAGAAATCACATAACAGGTGAACAAACCCTTATTCACCTTTTATATTTTTCAGAATTTAGGAAATTCAATCCTAACATTAGTCAGTATAATCAACTTATCATAAGAGCAAACAAATTAATTCTTAAAGTATCTTCTGGTTCTTCAATATATTCCGAATACAAACTTAGCACATCAGATTTAAATCAGGACAACCAAAATTATCACGTCAATTGATAAAATTATTTGTACTAGTAAACTTCAGGTTTACCATGTCATGTGCTATTTGTTTTAATAAACTTCTGATTTACTATAACATGAATTTTATTTTGTACAATAAATTTCTGGTTTATCGTGACATGTGATTTCATCATGCTTATATCTGTGCAATACAATTTGGAGAATAAAGAGGGTAACATTTCAAATACATATTTCTTACCCACTAAGATTTTGTAGATATTTAGTCATACAATCATTTATAGCTTCAATATGATAGTCATTTACTTTAGTAACTTCGGGTTTACTATAACTTGTGCTTCGATCATAACAACTTTGTATATTACAATCTAGAACGAATGACATAATAGTATATAAGCTCTCCAGGAGCATTTAATTTATTCTCCATAATCATATATTGCTTGGACACTACTAATGACATAATCTTCTTGATAAATAGTTAGCTTTTCTAGAGCCCTTAATTGGTTTTGTACTATCAAATATTTCTTAGCCATTGTTGGTGTCATGAAGAAAATTTAATTAGACACTTCTAATGTCATGAAAGGAAACAATAAACGAATGAATATTTAGAAATAATAAATGCATAATTCAATTTTAATCCAAACTTGCTTTGAAAATTATTCATATCTTATCCATATATTCAAATGAAATGACATGCACAAAATAACATACGTAGATTATCAGAAAATAGAAAGTGGAAACTAAGTAATATAATGAAGTATTCGTTACTGAATGAACTACGTGACATATTACTGAATGAACATAGTAAGAAATTTCAAAATTGCTTCTTATTCTTTTTGAGATATTAGTAATATTTTATTAAAGGCCATAAAGGAATTGGCCATAAAAAGCATTCAGAAGAAATATAACCTCAAATATGGATACACACCAATGCAAAAACTCTCGGCAATCCATGATCTGTATAATTATTATCATTCTTTAAAAAAAATTGTGTCTTTGCCTTTAATATTTACCTTAATATTTTGCAGAAAATTAAACACATTTAATTCTCATTAATCACCCTCTCAAATGTAACGTCCATACCATTAAACTCATTTATCAACTACTACAAATTAAATTCATTAATTTACATCAAATCATTCTTACCACATACCAAATATATACTCCATACATAATATTTTCATATGCCCAACAAACTAGCGTTAAAAAAAATAGTAATACAAAGTTATAAACATAGAACTATATATAAGCCAACATTTCATTTTGAAATAAAATATAAGCCAATGATGGCTATTTAAGAGGTCAAATCCGTTATCAATTGAATTGCAACAAATTCAAATGATATGTTAGAAACTGACTGTTCATTAAAAATAATATATGTGTGATATTAGAATGAAGGAATATTAAGACTCATAATTGTATGATATTGGAATAAATAATATGTTTAACTTATTTGAGATGTAATAATTATTTTATTAACAACTCCCCATTCAGGTGAAATCAAAGCAGTAAGTAACATATGACTTCAATACACAACAAACTTATACACACGAAATGGAGCATCAGCAGTACAGATTTCAATAGAAGATTACAAGCACAATTTTAAGTAATCACATAAAAACTATTATTATATGATCTTTTATTCATTAACTACTGTGACTAGCAAAAATAATGCGTAAAAAAAAACATAATCATCTCTAACCACAGAACCATCACCAATCAAGTGATCTATCTTTCCTTCAGGGTGCTCAAAGAAATCTACTACATCCAAGTGTGTAATGTCAAATTGATTTTCATAGATAAAATTCGCTTTGGGATTTTTCTCTTTCCTTTTCATTGATGCTTGATAAAGCTCAACCAAGTGATTTGCGGTACGACAAGTAAGTGATCAGTGTCCTCTTCCACAACATCGATAGCATTTGTTTCGAGCCACGTGCTTCTGGCACTTCATGCCTTTCATACTTCTTTTTTACTTTTTGGTAGTGATTTTTCTTTGATGAATGATTAACACCAAGGAAAGAATTTCTTCCTTGACCATTATCATGCCCACAACCACTGTCACGACTACGGTAATTATCACGACCACAACCATGATAACTACTAGTGCCACAACATTTTCCACGCCTAGAGTAGTGGGCGTACACCTCATTCACTTCGAGGAGTGGTGCAGCGCCAGTTGGTCGATTCTCATGATTTTTCATCAGCAAATCGTTATTTTGTTCAGCCACTAGAAGGTGAGCAATCAAATTACAATACTTTGTGAAATCTTTCTCTCGATAGTGCTGCTGCAGGAGCACATTCGGGGCATGAAAGGTGGAGAACGTGTTTTCCAGCATATAAGAATCACTAATATTTTCTCCACATAGTGTCAATATAGAAGTAATTCGAACATCTTAGAATTGTACTTCATAACTGACTTGAAATCTTGTAGCCTTAGATTGATCCATTCATATCGTGCTTTTAGGAGGAAAACCATCTTCAGGTGGTCATACCTTTCTTTCAAGTTTTCCATAACACGAGTGGATCTTTAATAGTAAGATATTCCATCTCCAAGGACTCATCAAGGTGATAGCGTATGAATATCATAGCCTTGGCATTTTCTTGATTGGATGATTCATTATTTTCTTTAATGGTGTCTCCAAGACCCATAGCATCCAAATATATTTCAACATCTAGCACTTCTTGCCCGAAATATCGAGGGCAACGAACTCAAGTTTTGTAAGGTTAGCCATAAAATAGAGAGAATAAAAATAGTACTTGAGCCTCTGAAATTTTCTTGAGTCGGTAGAGTCTCGTGTTGATAATGTGTTATAAAATGATAGCAATAGCAATATAAGACAAGAGATGTAGACAAAGAAGTAGAGAGGAGGATAAGACTTTTTTTTATTTCAAGTATATATTCATATTCCTTCAAAGGTGAATAACATCCCAATTTATAGGATGAAACCACCCAATGAAGGTTACAAATATTAAATAATGATACGTAGAGTATCATTACTGTTAAAAAGATAATATACCTGTGATATACACTTGGTATACATCGTGTATATCACGGGTACATTAGGAATGCAGAAGCCCATCTCGGCAGTGGCTGAGGCCCATCATGGCAGTGGCCTATAGCCCATCACGGGCAGTGTTGGTTAATGTATATTAGGAAAGTATATTTGTAGTATATTGTAGTGTAAAGGTTACCTAAATTAGTATTGTACACTTACCATAATTGTATAGTTAGAATTATGGTAGAATAAGGTTTAGGAGTAGAATAGGAATAGGATTCTCTTATTTGTAACTTGTATATATACCTTTCAATTAATGAAAATAATCAAGGGGATTATTTCTTTCATGGTATCAAGAGACTAGGTCTAACAAAAAAAATTCTCTCCCAAATTTTGTCCTTCTCAGCCGAAACCCCCTTCCCCCTCGGGTTTCTTTACCACAATTAGTCTTCCGCTCTCAAAATCTCTCTTACTATTCCCAAATTTCCCCTCATTCTTTGTTCTTTCAATATGTCTAAGAACAATTTTCATCCTGCCCTCATGGTTTCTAACATCAAGAACAACAACCCTATTGTGCTTGAGATGGAAAACGTCCAATATGCGACGTGGGCAGAATTGTTTAAAATTCACGCTATCTCCCATCAAGTTGTCCATCACATAATTCCTCCCGCTGCACCTATTCCCGCGGAGGATCCTCAGTTATGGATTACTATTGATGCTACCATTCTCCAGTGGATTTATTCCACTATTTCGGTTGACCTCTTACAGATGATTATTGAGTCGGATACCACGGCTATGGCTACCTGGAATAGATTGCGTGACATATTCCAAGATAACCAGCATTCACGTGTTGTCACACTCGAGCAGGAATTCTCTCTAGTTCGCATGGAAGAATTTCCAAACGTATCTGCATATTGCAAGAAACTCAAAGAGTTGGCAGACCAACTACGTAACGTTGGCGCACCTGTAACAAATAATCGTCTGATTCTACAACTGGTTGCCGGTCTTTCTGAGGCCTATAATGGCGTTGGGACTCTCCTTCGTCAAATTAACCCACTCTCGCCTTTTATCAAGCCCGCTCCATGCTTACTTTGGAAGAAGCCGGTTTAGCTAAAAAGGTGGCTACCGGAGCAAGTCCCGTCGTTCTAATGACGTCCACCATAAATTCTTCAGGTTTTGTTGATAATTCGTGCCAAAACCATACTCATGGTGGTGGCAAAAATAATCATAAGAATAATAACAAAAACCGCGGGGGCAAACGCGGCGGTTCCGGTGGTCAGCAGGCCGGCAGTAGCCCCGTCCATCCATCAACAGTGGGCCTCCTTTCTACTGGTCCCAGTAGTAGGGCCTATGGTAGTAGGGATGGGGCAATGGGCCATGGGCCAGCAGCCCCTATTTCCCAAAGCAGCTTCAGGCAACCAGTGGGCTGGACAGTCCACTTTCAGGCCCAACAATCAGCAGTCACGGCCCACTGCCCACTGGTCCAGTAATTCCAACAGTTACGGACAGCCCAGTTTTGGAATTCTTGGGCCCCGGCCTCCGCAAGCTCACCAAGCAGTAGGCCCCACTCAGACAGATATCGAAGCCGCGATGCACATACTTGGGTTGACGTAACCGGATCCAAATTGGTACATGGATACCAGCGCAACGACACATATGACCTCCGATCAAGGTACTCTCTCATCTTATGCTAATTTGAACAACGCTCGTGGTATAATTGTCGGTAATGGTAAATCTATTCAAATTCAGGGTTATGGTCATAAAACTCTATCTCCCCCCAATCCTCCCCTTATCTTGAAAAATACTTTACATGCCCCAAAATTGATTAAAAACTTAGTGTCCGTCCAAAAATTCACCACTGACAATTCCGTTTCTGTTGAATTTGATCCTTTTGGTTTCTCTGTGAAGGATTTCAAGACGGGGAGTCCTCTCATGAGGTGTGATAGTAGGGGAGATCTTTATCCAATCACACCCGGTTCCGGTACATCGAGTCACGCCTTGCCATCAGCCTTTGCAGCCATTTCTCCTTCCTTGTGGCATGCTCGCCTTGGTCATCCGGGATCCTCTATTTTATCTGTTTTGAATACAAATATTTTTATTTCTTATAAGGGTACGAGTCGTACTCCACTTTGTCAATCTTGTTCGTTAGGAAAATTTATTAAGTTGCCATTTGTAGACTCAAATTCTCATACGTCAATGCCATTTGATATTATTCATAGCGACCTATGGACATCTCCTATTCTAAGTTCGTTAGGTCATCGGTATTATGTTCTTTTTTTGGATGATTATTTTAAATTTTTGTGGACGTTTCCAATTGCAAATAAATCTCAAGTGTTTTCCGTCTTCATCAAATTTAGAGCATTCATTAGAACACAATTCGAAAGACAAATAAAAAATATTCAGTGTGATAATGGAAAAGAGTATGACAATAGGGTGTTTCGGGAGTTCTGTGTTGGATCAATTTTCATTTTTCGTGTCCTCATACATCTTCACAGAATGGGAAAGCCGAAAGCAAAATTCGTTCCATAAATAACATTGTCCGCACTCTCTTAATTCATACTGTCGTACCCCCATATTTTTGGCATCATGCTCTTCAAATGGCGACTTATCTCCTTAACATAATTCCTTCCAAAGGTCTGACATATTCCTCCCCCCTCCAAATTTTATATACTAAGAATCCTTCTTATTCTCATATTCAGATTTTTGGGTGCCTATGTTATCCGTTATTCCCATCCACCACAATTAACAAACTTCAGGCCCGGTCTACTCCGTGTGTGTTTTTGGGTTATCCATCTAATCATCGTGGTTACAAATGCTTTGATTTATCCTCCAAGAAAATCATCATTAATCGCCATGTAATTTTTTATGAAACCCAATTTCCATTTACTAAAGTTCATACTCCCGAGCCTAGTTCGTATAATTTTTTTGATGATGGTATATCCCCCTATATTACTCACCATTTTTCGGACATATCCCGCACCCAAAATCCTCTAGCGGGCCCACTGCCCGCTGGCCCCACTGTTCCGTCGCAAATTCTAGTCGCTGGATCAGTTCCAGTGATTGGGCCAGTCCAGCCTAATTCTGGAACTAGTCCAGTTGCAACTTTAGTTTGCCGATTTGGCCAAGCAGACCCACTGCCTGCTGGCCAGTCCATCTCGAGCCCAGCAAATTCCCAAAATTCACTCAATTCTTCCCCGAGTCATACACCGGTCACTCGTAGTCAGCGGGGTATTTTTACACCTAAAAGACATTTTAATTTACATTCTAATGTCTCTAAATCCCCTTTGCTCCGTAATCTTGTGACCGTCTTAAACGACCCTAATTGAAAAATTGTTATGATCGATGAATATAATGCTCTTATTGATAATAAGACGTGGGAGTTGGTGCCCCGTCTATCTAGTATTAATGTTATCAGGTCTATGTGGATTTTTGCTCATAAGGAGAATTCAGATGGGTCATTTGCTCGACATAATGCGCGACTTGTGGGTGATGGTAAGACTCAGCAGGTTAGGATAGATTATGGGGAGACGTTTATTCCGGTGGTCAAGCCGGCTACTATTCGCACTGTGCTTAGCTTGGCTCTTTCAAAGGCATGGCCTATTCATCAGTTGGATGTCAAGAATGCTTTCCTACTTGGTGATCTCAAGAAAATAGTCTATATGCATCAGCCGTTGGGTTTCCGGGATCTCCACCATCCTCATCATGTCTGTTTATTGAAGAAGTCCTTATATGGGCTTAAGCAGTCTCCATGGGCCTGGTATACAAGGTTTGCTGACTATGTTTCGACTATTGGGTTCACTCACAGCAGGTCAGACAATTCTTTGTTCATCTACCGACGTGGTTCATACTTGGCCTACATCCTGTTGTATGTGGATGATATCATTTTGACTGCCTCTTCCGATGCCTTACGCCAATCTATCATGACCATGCTCAGCTCTGAGTTTGCTATGAAAGACTTAGGGCTCTTCAGTTACTTTTTGGGATTTGTCAAGCGTCATTCAGATGGATTGTTCTTGTCTCAATGAAAGTATGCCAATGAGATCATCGAGAGGGATGGGATGTCATCCTATAAGTCCACTTCCACTCCAGTTGATATAAAGCCCAAGCTCAGTACCGCGGCCTGCGCACCTTACGAGGATCCAACCCACTATCGCAGTCTTGTAGGGGCCCTTCAGTATCTTACCTTTACCAGACCGGATATTACTTATGCAGTCCAGCAGGTGTGTTTATTCATACATGATCCCAGAATTGAGCACATGAATGCCCTCAAACGCATTATTCGATATATTCAGGGTACACTGGACTATGGTTTGCATTTGTATCCTTCACAACATCCACACTTGTCTCCTACACAGATGTTGATTGGGGTGGGTGTCCAGATACCAGACGGTCTACGTCTGGCTACTGTATGTTCCTGGCAACAATTTGGTCTCCTGGTCTGCAAAGTGTCAGGCAACCCTATCCCGCTCAAGTGCCGAGGCTGAATACCAAGGGGTAGCCAATGTGGTCTCCGAATCATGTTGGTTACGTAATTTGCTTTTAGAGCTTCATTGTCCAATTCAAAAGGCAACCTTGGTGTATTGCAATAATATTAGTGCCATTTACCATTCTGGTAATCCGGTTCAGCACCAACGCACTAAGCATATCGAGATGGACATCCATTTTGTCCATGAAAAGGTTGCTCGGGGTTAGGTACGCGTCTGTCATATCTCGTCAAGATATCAGATTACAGACATATTTACAAAGGGTCTTCCCTTGGTCCTTTTTGAATATTTTAGAGACAGTCTCAGCGTTCGAAGACCGCCCGCTATGACTGCGGGGGTGTGTTAAACAAGGTATACATAGTGTATATCACGGGTACATTAGGAATGCAGAAGCCCATCTCAGCAGTGGCTGAGGCCCATCACGGCAGTGGCCTGTAGCCCATCACGGGCAATGTTGGTTAATGTATATTAGAAAAGTATATTTGTAGTATATTGTAGTGTAAAGGTTACCTAAATTAGTATTGTACACTTACCATAATTGTATAGTTAGAATTATGGTAGAATAAGGTTTTAGGAGTAGAATAAGAATATGATTCTCCTATTTGTAACTTGTATATATACCTTTCAATTAATGAAAATAATCAAGGGGATTATTTCTTTCAATTACCACGAGGACTTGCTATCAACTATTATCTAGATCACACTATTATGAACTATTTGTTCAAGCATGTTTTTCCAAAGTGTTGATGAATTATTATAACTACTGCGAAAATTATAAAATGAGTATCAAGGATAAAAGATAACACATAAAACACATGCAAATTTACAGTAGAAATCAATGAGATGAGAGATTCCTAGGTTATGGAAAAATTATCAACCCAGTCGAGTTATTCACCTGAATCGACTATTTGATTTATCTGTTTTACTACTCACATGGTTAATTTTGCTCATATGAATCTTCTGATTTCCTACTCGCCTATTCAAGTAATTCTAACACAATTATTTCAATGGAATTAAAATTAACAACAATGCATGCATAATTCATGTATAACGAGAAAGCAAGGAGGGTAGGTATATTCCTATCCTGGGCACAAATTTATTCCCCGAGACCCAAGTTCAAAAACTTGTCCTGTTAAATCCTATAGCAATCTATAATTCTCTTTTCCAAGTTCAATTTTAGACACATAGATAGTATTCCATTGTTAGCATGAAAAAATATATTTTTTTATAAAGCTTACCCTACATTGTAGGGAATTATTGTATTGATATAAAGAGAGGAGGGCCAGACCATACCTCAAGAAAACACATTACAACTGGTGATTCAATCACCCAAAAAATAGAAGGTATGCCCAGAGGACATAGTCATTCACTCTAGCAAAAAAAGCTATACATTCAACTAACTCTAAAATTAGACTTGTGATACCTAGTCCTAAGACTTGGCATTTGCCATTTATCTAATTGAAAAGGGCCCTTAGAAACATTAGGGAGCTGATCAACAGAGAAAAACATCTTGTTATGGTTCATGTTAGCAGCAAGCTTGGTAAAAGAATCCACAACCTGATTTCCTTCTCTAAAGTAGTGAAGGAATGTGACATTGTTATTTTCCAAAAAACTGATGGTTCTGTCAATAATCATCTTCAACTTGAGATTACTTATAGCCTTTGCCTTAAGCATGTTAGCAATCACATGAGAGTCTAGTTCAATTGAGAAATTAGTGTACCCTTGCTGTGTACACCATTTCTCACCAAACTCAGTAGCTAAGGCTTCAACAATATTGTTACTGTTACACTGTATATCTATGGAGAAAGCCATGATAAGATTCCCATTTGAGTCCCTTACTATACCTCCAATACCAGCTTTACCATTAGTGGGATTATAACTTCCATCTGTATTTATTTGAATGGTACCTTGACAAGGTTTTTGCCACAAAACTTGAGTAACTACAGGTGTAAGAGTTCAACCATCTGACATAATTAGGCCACTATTTGTCCAAATCAAGACTTTGCCATGCTGTTGATAGCATTCTTGATATTCCAAAGACATTGTTGTTCCATTCTTGTTTAGTTGAACTTCTTTTGTGTCCCATATCTACAAGCACTGCTCTTCTTCTAAATTTCCCAACAAATAATGGTTGGTGTGATCCGCATCACCATATTATGCACCTTGTTCTCAGCTTTTGCAACCCACCATTTCCTGAAAACAGAAGAGACATATGTATTAGTGTGCTGAATGCCTAGTGGTCTGCCCAGGTTGTTCCATAGCCCACAAATGCATGCTGTCTTGTTTCATTCTTGGCTATCCTGCAACAAGATCAATCAAAGCTAAGGTTAGTATCAAATCTTCCAATAGTGTCACTAAAAGGTAATTTATTCTTTAACAATCTCCTTGAGTTGAAAGAGATTTTAAAGGATAAGCTTTTGTGCCACAAATTGTGAAGAAAAGGATTTTTGTCATTATTGGAATGTGATTTATGACTTAGTCGAGTCATTGGTTCGATTCTCGAGAGGTTCGGATGTGATTAAGGTGGTTGGTTGAGAAACTAGCTTTTAAGATGGTTTGGAGTTGACTACGGTCAACATCGGGTCAAGAGAGATCCATTTGGGTATTTTGAGAGTTCGAGCAGCTTAGTATGATCATTTTTTACTTGTTGTAACTTTTGGAATTTGATTTGAATTTCGTTTGATCAAGTTCAAGTGTTTGAGTCATTGGCATAGGTCGCTCGCCTTCGACGCTTCAATGTACCATTATATTTATTTGATATTGGAATTGAGTTTTGATTGTTGGAATATATGTGTATTGAAATTTTTTATCCGTAGAAACTTGAATTGTCGAATTCCGACATCGTATGAGGGAGTTATGCCCATTTTAGTTCCGGGAAAATTTTTTGGTTTCTGGTGTGCACTGGGCAGACTTCCACGCGCAAAACCATGGTCTGGTCATAACACGACACTCGGATCTTAGCTGCATGTGACCAAGCAACCACATGACTTGCTGAATTAACATGGGCATCAAAAGCATGAAATAATAATTTAAAAATTTGTAAAACTGAATACTGAAAATATTAATGAGAAAATAATCTGAAAAGGTAATAAGTCTGAATAATTGATATGACATGCTAGACTTGTCTATGAAACCTCTGAACATGAGTCCGAAAACAAATTGTTTACCGGGACAAGGCCCCTAGTATACCTCTATTGCATGCCATGACATGAATATAAAATAAAGACAACACCCAAAATGAAATGGCGTTGTTCTCGTCTCAACAAGAGGGTAAGTATCCAACCTATATTTTAACATTTCTTCAAGTTTATTTTCGTTGGTTATTGATTTTTATCCGTGTTTGGTTGGGGAAAATTGGGGTTTTGAGCCATAGGGTTGAGAAATGATAAACCTTTGATTTAGGTCCAATTCATGGATGAAATTAGTTTCTTTTATAGATTTATAACATATGGGCTATTGGTAACTTGATTTTACAATGATATTACAATTTTGACCTTCGGGGCTCGGGATTCACTTTTTGGGTCCATTTTTAGGTTTTAAAATAAAGTATAGAAATATGAGTATCGTTGGATTTGTCTAACTCTGTAGATTACTAATTTGACAAGATTGAACTCGTTTGGTGACTTTGGACACTATGGAGATTTTGGCAGGCTTATTCTTAATGCGGACAGAGATTGGAGTCGTTCGTGAGCTTTAAAACGTCATAATAAGCCAAGTTGAGACTTACAAGATCTTAATATAGTATTTATGTATTGGTTTCATAATTAATGGGAGTAATGAGGAATTGGGGGTCCCGTATTAGTGAAGTCACGAGCACTAATATGGATACAAGTGAACTTAATTGAGTAATTAATTAACTAGTTTGATATAGTTGAAGGCGTTTATGTGTTTAGGTTTAGGGTCACGAGCGTGGTGCATAAATCCATTTAGGTTGGTATGTTTGCTAATTATTTAGGCTCGTAGCCATGCTTGATTATTATATCTTTGATTAAACTTATCATGCATTCATCACTCCGCATTTTTTCCAAATACTTGAAAAGAAACTGATAAATAATGATTTCATTGATTATGTTGATTGTATGGTGTACACATATCAATATCATTCATACATATTATATTTGGCATTGAACTGTTGAGATATTGGTGAGAGACGCTTTGGGAAGCAGGTCATTGGATATGGTACATGATACGAGAGTGATGATATATGGTGATACTACAGCCACAGAGCTGGGGTTCGATGTGAAATTCTGGATGATTATGATATTACAACAACAGAATTGGGATCTGATGGAATCGGATGGGTAAATGGACCTCATGAGTCCCTCATAGGTCACGTGATAGCTACTGCAGCAACGTATGTATACTGAGTATATATGGCCATTGCATATATACATATATATATCATCTGCATTGGATTCATTTATATTCCTGATATGTGTTTGATGTTGTGTGTACTCGGTGTTGGTTTCTAGTACACTTTATGATCATATGACTTTTACGGAGAGTAATACTGGTACCTTGTAACTTATACTTGATGTAAAAAGGAAATATGATACGGTATGGTGATGATATAAAGATGAGATCTTTATGACTTGGATTGCTAGAAATGATATAAAGATCGGATCTCTACGTATTCCTTAGAATAAGAACTAAAATAGTTTACCTTTAATGGTAAACTTGTTTGTTTGGGATAAAAGATTCAAACTTAATTATGATTGTGCCACCATTCGTGAAAGGGTTGGAACCTTATGAGTTGAACTTATTATAATTAATGAATTGAGGTAATATTGAGGATTTATATACATGCTTGGGTGTAGGTTGGAACCTTATAGCTATATCTATCCTAATTAAGGTAAAACTAGAAACTTTATTAAGTTATGTGAAGAGCAATGGACTTTATTAAGTTATGTGTGGAGCTTGACACAGAGCTTGGAGATTCATCTTGGGAGTCCAAGGTGAGCCGTAGATTCCATCCCGACACTGGAACTATTCATCTTGTTATTTTATATTTCAGACAATGATTGTATTTAAAGTTTCAGACTTATATTCGATTAGTAGCTCTGTACTCATGACAACCGTATTTTGGGGTTTTCTTTCAAGGTTTATGTATTAGGTCCTAAGACTTAATAACACTTATATTGTTTTCCTTAATTTTCTGCATTTTCTTTATATTGTTGATGATTGGATGTTAGTGGTTCACCTACGGGTAGGGTAGATTCCCTCACGGCACAATGAGATCTTGGGTCGTGAAAAATTGATATCAGAGCACTAGATTCATTGGTATCATGCGTACAAGAGCGGTGTCTAGTAGAGTCTTGCAGATTGGTACGAAGCGCTCTATACCTATCTTCGAGAGTCTATAGGACATTTAGGAAACTTCCATTCTTTCATTCCTTATCGTGCATGTGTGATTCGGTCTAAGGTCTAAACTTCTCTAATTCAATCTCTCACCAACGGTGATGACACGTTCTCGGATTTGCCCACGAACGACAGGATGTGGCATCACGTGATATAGTACGAGATGTCTCACCATGGTATGGACGCAAGATTAAGTTCAGTTTTGAGCTATTATTCGAAGACTCGATTGAGCGGGGTGGTAATTCAGACTTTTAGTTCGGTGATATCCTTATGAAATAGGAGCGACAGTATGAAGGACTGCGTGATATCCATATCTTCAACAATTAGTTACTCAAAGGTCGAAGAAGTGACTTTATGGTATAACAGGTGATGGGGAAGGAGTTGGAGATTTGAATATGTATGGTTAACAATGTAACTAAGTAATAAGAGTTACGACTTTGAGAACTGCACTTGAGAAGGTTGAAATATGAAGGATGTTTTACTTGAGGTGTGATTGATGTGGGAATACTTCAATGTCATTCAGATTTATTGTAATAGTCTTATGACGAGGGTGTATCAATAATGAGGTGATGGCTCAGTAACTGAAGAGTTCATAGGTTGGCATCTTGAAGACAAGCTTAGACTTAAGAGGATAGAGACTATGGTAATGTTGTGAAGAGAATTTGATAAAAGACAAGGACGTGAAAGGTGATCCTTGGTGATGAGGTAAGAGGTGGCAAGACTTGTTATGAGGTTCATATGAAAAGTGTTCTTCCATCCTATGGGGTCAGATTGTACTGAAGAGAATTCAAATGGTACAAGCTTGGTGATAAAATATTAAAATGGTAAAGTATTCATCTGATAGGAGTGGGGTATGCTAAGTCTGTTAATTCATAAGGGTATGATATGTTAAGTGGAGTTTCTACAGGATGGAATTATGGTGGTGGAGTAAGACGACTGGTATGTGAACTCTCTACGTAATTGGCTAATGAGGATGGATCTAGCGATGGACAAGTGTGTAGATGTATTACTTAAAGAGTTACTGGTGGTTGTACTTAATTATGGACAATGAACGTGGGTATTGTACTTATTACTTCGGGCTACGCAAGTTTTCACAAATGATAGTGAGGCAATTTTTTGGAGTTTACGGAATGAGGAGGGTAACTTTATGATTTGTTAGAGGCATTCTAATTTGACTAGAGAAGGCGGGAGATAGTTCTTTTAGGCAAGCATCGGTTAAGGACCCTTGAGTGAGGTGTTAATCGATAAGGATATTTAAAGTGGTAGATCAATGGTAGATGTTAACTGACTTGAGTTTTGAAGTACATTTCAAAAAATTAAAGTAAGGATCAGTGATAACGGTTGAAACCAAGAAAAGTGAATTCATTATTATACTTGGTGTATTGATATTTGGTAGATGGACTTGTAAGCCAAGGTAGAAGAAAGATAAAGATAGTTTAGTTAAGGGACCATAGACAAGGATGATGGTATGGAACCATATGAGAGCGTTAGTAGAACTTTATGAATGGTAAGTGAGATTTCCCTACAGGTTATAGACCTGCAGTGACGGTTTGGAATACTACATCGACAATAATGGATCTTGTTGGGGTTACAGAGGTTGATCAGTTTTTGAGATTCGAGTGAAGCAAGAAAAACCTCCGGTTATTCGAGTTTGTGGTTTACTACTATCTCCAGGATTGACTCAGCTATTTTGCAAGATTTATGATATTTTGGTACACTCTCAAATGGGTTTGAGTGATTTTTGGTCAATAGCGGTGAATGTGATTTTTGATAGAATATGGAAATTAAAGAATTAAGATAAAGATATGCTTGGTTCGAAGCAACATGATTATTTGAGTCAAGTATGGATTATGGTAGGATTATATATTCTTGAAGGAAGTTTATGAAATTTTAGTAAGTGTGGTTAATTTCATATTATTCTTGAATAAATGAGCTAGAGTTGATTAATAAGAGGAAAGCTTGAAATCTCTTAAGTGTGAAGGTTAAAGTCATATTTTTGAAGAAAAATTGTGTTCGTGATAGTAGATTATATCGAAGTGTTACGATTGGATAACATGGTTGAGTACATCAAGTATTAATGGTGTGAGAGTATTTATGTGTGGTAAGGCACATGGATTGCAAGAATTGATACTTGTAGATTTGCTAAAAGTGTAAAAAATATATTACAATCAAAGATTCAATAGTTATGAAAGGGGAGTATGAGGCTTCAGGCTTTGCGTCGAAGTATTCGGAGTAGTGAACGATTTATGTGAAAGCGCAAGAAGGAATGTTCGATGTAATTAGACTCTATGGATTTTTGTCAGACTTTCGTATCAGTTGTGAGTTGAGAACAAGATGATTTATATTATAAGGTGTAGTTCATCAGTACTAAGTTGATGACATGGGAAGGGTTCAACCTTTAAAGTCATGGATGACATCGCGACATGAGTATTCATGAGCAACGGATAAGGATCTGTCACCACAGACCTATGAGAGTTCTATGATTTGTTTTGTTAGGAATTAGAGCCAGTTCAGGTGACTATCGGCGACATTCAAGGAGTTGTGCAGTTTTCACAAGATCAGGACCGTTCACGTATCGCAGGATGGCTTATGGTTGCCTTGACGTAATATATGATTAGTATATAAATCAATTTTTGGAAGATTTGGTAGATTTACATATCAAAACAGAGATATGGCAGAGTTATTGGGCTTTATTTGGAGTTTATAAGTTGATTTGATGATATTTTATTGATCGCTACTATTCAGACAATTTTAATGATCTATGCGGGTACTTAGTGATGGTTTGGGAAGGTACAAATGGATATAAGAAGCCTTGGGATAATCAGACGATTTTCTACAGATTTGGTAAATCAAGATAGTCACTAGGATTACCATATTATGATATTTGGAGGTTTAAGAGAAGTGGGATGATGAGAGTTATCTCAATAGTTTCAACTCGATAATATGAAACTAACGGATTTGGAATTTGCACAATTGGCCTTGGATAAGGTCAGTTTTTGGAGAGAAAGATTGGGAGATAGCTTAGAACAAGTATATTCTTTCTGACGAGAGAGAGTCGTGATTTAGACTCTCGGCATATGATGACATTTGTTTTTATGAATTCTTAGTACTAAAGACGACTTTGGATGATGTGGAACAAAGATAAGTGGAAGTGGAGTATTTGACCGGTACAAACTTGGTAATGAATTGTGGCTACAACTAAAGGATTAGAGTGTTCATGATAAAATTTGTGGAATAAATCAATTGCATTCAGAGGTGTGGTTAGAATAAAAGTCAATGAATTTAAGCGGAGTCAGTTAAAATATAAGAAAATCAATTGTGGAAGAAATTTTGGATTTTTAAACTAAGTCAAGGAGAGTTGTGACTAGTAAAACAAAAAAATAGTGCTATCAGCGTGATTCTTGCATATGAAGTCTTTCATGAGATTTATGATAGAGGTTCTTCGGCTACTTTACAACTTTGATACTTTTCTTTATCGTTCGAGGATGAACGTGTATTTAAGTGGTAGATGATGTAATGATCCATTTGGTCATTTTGAACTTTTGGACTTATTTTCCCAAGAATACCCTTCCCATAGCTTAAACTAAGGCTGGCTAGTGGGTCGGAATCGGGTCAGTTGGGACCGGCGGGATCGGCGGGATCGGGAAGGGGAGGGACGGGGGGGGGGGGGATCGGATCGGGTCAGGGTAGGGCTGGGGCGGGATCGGGATCGGATCGGTTTTTTTTTCCACTTAATTTAAAAAATAACATATATATAAAAAAACTCAATAATTAAACAAGATAGTGTAATAAAAACATCTTAAGGTTGTTTTTGTGCCTCTTATATTATTTAATAGACATATGATTATTTTTGTAATACAAATACAATTGTCAAAATTACAACTTTGTGGTGTTGTTCAAAAGTTGCAAATTACATAGTAAAATTGCAATTAAAAAAATTACACTTTGAAAAAAACCTGTTCTAGTTTCTTGATAATTTCTTGTGGTTCTTCGGTTGGAATTGGTATTTGTTGGTCAAATTGCTCCACGTCGCTTCCACCACCTTCGGATAAGATTTCTTTGTAGTTTTCGTCTTCTTCTTCGTTGATCTCCGGTTGACCGCACCATCTCCGCTTCGCTCGTATCCAATCTCTGAATAATACTACAATCTCCAAGCTGTCTCTGGCTAATGAGTGTCTGTACTCTCCTATTTGATATTTGTCGGCAGAAAAAACGCTTTCAGACGCCGTTGATGACACTTGAATGGTCAAAACATCTCGGGCCATCATTGAAAGTGTCGAAAAGGTCTTCTCATTCCCCCTCCAATATTTCAGCAAGTCTTCACGTCCTTCTTCATTAAGAACTACTTGGTATGGTACAAAACCCTGCAAAACAAAAATATCAATCTCGCTAATTTGGTTAGTAGAGATACGGCCGCAGATTCTATTTCTGAGGCTTTCAATACTAGCCGCAGAAACAGCATGTCTTTTGTGAGGTTGTGTTGAAGAAGAAGAAGATGGTATGGAAGCCGGTAGGTTGCTAGCACTTTCTTGTTGGTAAAACCTATATACTTTTTTGCATTCGTCTTCTACGCTAGACAACACTTCTTCTTTAGTTTGTTCAATAGGTGGTGGGTGATTTTGATTTTTGGGACTTGGAGGTGGTAGTACTGCTATACAATCGTAAATAGTTTCAATAAGTGATTTAGTACCGTCTATTTTAATAGTCGGATTTAATACAACACCAATAATATAAATAGTGGGAATAAGAATAAAATATTTTTTTATTTTGATAAACATTTTTTTAATAGCTGCCTTATAAGTTAGTTTATCCATATATTCATTAAGTAGTAAAAATATTAGAGCTATATAAAACAACATAGTTGAAATAGTAGGATAATATATACCAAAAATTTCTTTTGTTGCTTGAAAAAATTTCTCTAAAAATACAATAAGTTAGGAAATTTTTCCCCAATCGCTATCTATAACCATATAAGCTGGATTTTGATTATGAGAGTTAAAAAATAAAGTTATAGGTTTTCTATAGTCATAACAACAAGTAGTTGCTCGTATAAAGAATTCCACATAGTGGGTACTTCTTCTGAATTTTTCTTTAAGGTAGTTGGCAATCGTGACAAGTTTTTTTATATTCTTTTCTTCGTTGTATTATATTATTTTAAAATATAAAGTTTATAGCAAATTGTATTTTACTAAGAATGTCTTCAAAAAGTGATAGGCCATCCTTTACAACTAAGTTATAACTATGGCATGCACATTTTTATATGAAAATGATCTGGAAAAGATGGAGTTAAACTATTTTTTAAAATTGTAATAGCATAATTGTTAGAAGAAGCGTTATCTAATGTAATAGTCATAATTTTATCAGTTATTCCGTAATAATCGCACACTTGTTAAATATTTTCTGCAATAAAAGTACCAGTGTGCCTATCATCTATATATTTATACGCTAAGATACGTTTTCGCATAGACCATTTATAATCTATCCAATGACAAGTTACCATTAAATAATCATGGTCGTTAGTACTACGGCCTATATCAGAAGTGATAGCCACCTTGCCATTAAAATGATATAATGAATAACGTAAATATTGTTGATATTCATGTGCAAATTTAAATACATCTCTCTTAACAATTGATCTAGGAAAACCGTTAAAAGCAGGATTATACATATCTCTAATGTAATGAATAAAACCGGGAGATGAAGGAAATAAAAAAGGCAAACCCTCCACAACACCTAATTTTGCTATTGCTTCCCTATCTCTATGTTTATTGTAATTAGGGCCTACAATTCCCCCGTCGTGAGGTTAATTTGACCCTATACTTGGTCTAGGACAGTATGTGAACTTTCTCTCGATGGAGTGAGTGTTTGCGCACCCGATTTTGAAGCCTCGTATTGGGCATACCTACCTGGATGAGCCTTTGCTACGTGTCTCATTAAACCCCCCGTCCCACCGTGACCTTTTCCAGTTTTAAATTTTAAAACATCTTTACAAATTTTACATCTAGCTACTTGATTCTCTACGTCCCTATCAAAAAATGTCCATGCATCTGATTTTAATGGTCATTTTGTTGGACCTCATCTCATACTAGGGGGAATAGGAGGCATTTCAGTTGAAGGTGCACTAGTAGGTGTGTTGTCATCTACATTAGTGGGTGTATCATCTAGATCATCGTCTAAATTAAAGTCTTTTTGAGTTCCAGAAAATAGTTCATCGACTAAATCTAATGGTATTGTAGGAAAATGATCAGTATCAACAAAATCATCCTGTGTAGGAATAGGATTCTGTCTAGAAATAGGATGACTAGATGAAGTACCCTTGCCCTTGTTTCCCTACTAGAAGAAGCCCGACCCCTACCCGTAAGCATACGTTTAAATCCTTCCATTATAAATTTATAATTATACTAATAAATCATTAAAGTAAATGAAATTAAGTGCGCTAAATAAAATAAATAGACAATAATAATTTAATGAAGGAACGAATGTACCAAACGTCGACGCGTAATCGAGAGGTTGAATATTGAAACTTTGCTCGATCGAAGATCGTCAAGCTAGTTGCCAACTTCACTCCCAAATGAATAAATAAAATTCAATATTTAGTAGACAATGTAGACTTGTAGAGAGATAGATTGAGAGATTAGAGAGATTGTAGGAAGATTTGTGAGAAAGATGAAGAGAAAATGAGGTATTTATAGTTGGAAAATTGGGTTAAAGTGTAAATATAATAACTTATGTGCTAAAAATAAATATTAAGGGGGTAGGGGGGTTGGGGGAGGGGGGAGGCCAAAAATTGTCGTTGCACAACGGCCAAAATGTAAAATGGTTGTTGGTGCAACGACTCTTTGTGCAAAGGAGGGGTTTCGGGCGGGATCGGGTGCGGGACCGGGTCGAGCCTGGCGGGATTGGGCAGGCCGGGACGGGTCGGGATGAAGACCATGTCCCGTCCCGGTTCGAGTCCCGATACAACAATTTTTTAAAAAAAAAAAATTTGGGTTCGGGGCGGGATTGGGGCGGTGTCGGGGTGGGACCGGGACTGGACAACCATAGCTTAAACTCAGTATTTATGACTTGTGAGAATGGGTGGCACAGTTCCCAAGGCAATCGCATGAGTTTCGGATCAAGTGTAGTAAGATTGGAAGCTCTTAAGTTAAAGAAAAGAAAAGTTTGACCAAAAGTTGACTTTTAGGTAACTGCGTCTTTTTCAAAGTTTCGTCAATTCTATTAGGTCCGAAATGTGATTTATGACTTAGTCAAGTCATTGGTTCAGTTTCCGAGAGGTTCAGATGTGATTAAGGTTGTTGGTTGAGAAACAAGCTTTTGAGATGGTTTGGAGTTGACCATGGCCAACATCGGGACAAGACATATCCATTTGGGTGTTTTGAGAGTTTGATCAGCTTAGTATGAGCATTTTTCACTTGTAGATACTTTCGGAATTAGATTTGGATTTCGTTTAATCATTCAGGTGTTTGAGTCATTGGCATAAGTTGCTAGCCTTCGATGCTTCAATGTACCATTATATTTATTTGTTGTTGGAATTGAATTTTGATTGTTGGAATAGATGTGTATCACAATTTGTGATCCGTAACAACTTGAATCGTCGAATTCCGACATCGTATGAGGGAGTTATGCCCATTTTAGTTCCAGCAAAAATTGTTGGTTTCTAGTGTGCGCCGAGGCGGACTTCATGTGCCAAAGAGGATCCGCCGGAGCGGAAATTACATGTATTAAAAATCATACTGCGTTCATTTACTATTTTGAGCATAACTTGAGTTCTACAGCTCCGATTGAGGTGATTTTCACGGCGTTGTTCTCGTATCAACAAGGGTGTAAGTATCCAACCTTTATTTTGACATTTCATCAAATTTATTTTCTTTGGTTATCGATTTTTATCCGTGTTTGATTGGGGAAAATTGGGGTTTTGAGCCCTAGTGTTGAGAAATGATAAATGTTTGATTTGAGGTCCAATTCATGGATGAAATTAATTGATTTTATGGATTTATAACCTTTGGGCTATGGGTAACTTCATTTTACAATGAAAATACAATTTTGACATTCGGGGCTCTGGATTGGCTTCTTGAGTCTATTTTTTTGTTTCAAAATAAAGTATAGCAATATGAGTATCATTAGATTTGTCTAACTATGTAGTACTAATTGGACAGGATTCAACTCGTTCGGTGACTTTGGACACTATGGAGCTTTTCGGAGGCTTATTCTTCGCGCGGACAGAGCTTGGAGTCGTTCGTGTGCTTTAGGACTTCATAATAAGATAAGTTGAGACTTACTAGACCTTAATATAGTATTTATATTTTGGTTTAACAATTAATGGGAGTAATGGAGAATGAGGGGTTCCGTATTAGTGAGGTGATGAGCACTAATATGGGTATCGGTGAACTTAATTGGTAATTAACAAACTAGTTTGATATAGACGAAGGAGTTTAAGTTGTTTATCCTTCGGGCCACGGGCGTGATGCATAAGTCTTCTTAGGTTGGTTGGTTTGCTGATTATTTGGGCTGCTAGACATGCTTGATTATTATATCTTTGATTGAACTTATCATGCATACATCACTGCACATTTCGTCTAAATACTTGAAAAGAAACTGCTAAATACTAATTGCATTGATTATGCTTATTGCATGGTGTACACATATTCATATCATTTACATATATTATATTTTGCATTGAACTGTTGAGATAATGCTGAGAGAGGCTTGGGAAGCCGGTCATTGGATATGGTAGATGATACGAGAGTGATGACAGATGATGATACTACAACCATAGAGTTGGGGTTTGATGAGAAATTCCGGACGATTATAATATTACAGCCACAGAGTTGGGATCCGATGAGATGGGATGGGTATATGGACATCATGAGTCTCCCATGGGTCACGTGACAACTACTGCAGCAACGTGTGTATACCGGGTACATATGGCCACTGCATACATATATACATATCATCTGCATTGCATTCATTCATATTCCTGATATGTGTTTGATGTTGTGTGTACTTGGTGTTGGTTTTTGGTATACTTTATGATCATATGACTTTTACGGAGAGTAATACTAGTACCTTCTAACTTATACTTGATGTAAAAAGGAAATATGATACGGTATGGTGATGATATAAAAGTGTGATCTTTATGACTTGGATTTCTAGAAATGATATTGAGATCGAATCTCTACGTATTCATTAGTATAAGAACTAAAAAGTTGAACCTTTAATGATAAACTTGTTTGTTTGGGATAAAAGATTGAAACTTGATTATGATTGTGCCTCAATTCGTGACAGGGTCGGACTATTATGAGTAGAACTTATTCTAATTAATGAAAGGAGGTAATCTTGAGGATTTAGATGTCTGTTTGGAGGTAGGTTGAAACCTTATAGATATGTCTATAATAATTGAGGTAAAACTAGAAACTTTATTAAGTTATGTGAAGAGAAGTGGACTTTATGACTCGGTGTGAGTTTAGAATCTTTACTTAAATGCTTGAATTATTTAGAAACTGTATAATTTGACTAACCAAGCAAGAAGAGAAGTAGTGACAATACCAACTCTTGTCACCGCTATAGTTAGGGTCGGTCGATGATGTTGTTGGGTACACGTGCTTTCCGTACTCACTATACACTTGCTGCACTCTATGTGCAGGTACCGAGCCGGACACCAGTGGAGGAGCTTGACGCATAGCTTGGAGATTCATCTTGGGAGTCCAGGGTGAGCCGTAGATTCCATCCCGGCACTGGAACTCTTCATCTTGTTATTTTACTTTTATGTCCTATATTTTAGAAAGTGATTGTATTTAAAGTTTCAGACTTGTATTCGATTAGTAGTTATGTACTCATGACAACCAGATTTTGGGATTTTCTTTCAAGGTTTATTTATTAAGTCATAAGTCTTAATAACACTTATGTTGTTTTCCTTAATTTTCTGCATTTATTTTATATTATTGACTCTTGAATGTTAGTGGTTCGCCTACGAATATGATAGGTGCCCTCACGGCACAATGAAATTTTGGATCGTGACAGTTGGCACATTTCCCACAATAGTAACAACTTTTATTTAGAGCTTCCCATCGCTGTGCTCAAGGTTATAGTGGGTTTTACTCTGTCAGCTACTAGCGCCCCAGGCAGCATGGGACGCTGTCTTGGGCGCTGAACAATGGAATCTTTTCCCTCTTTTTCTTCAGCTTTGAATCTTTTTCATCCTTTTCTCATTTTTGAGTTCCTACAAAAATAGAAACATAATTTAAATTTGTTACGCTTGCTAATTAAATTCCTGGCAAGTAGATATATATCACTTAAATTCTTTTAGCACAATACTCGTGTGGGTGGGGGAAGCACCAATAAATTAAATAAAAGTGAAAAAACTCAATATATTCACAAGTAGAAAGCTTAAATACCTAGTTTTCGAGTGGTTTAACTTGGCAGGGGCGCTTCAACGAAATTGGAGGCCTAAAATCAAACCATAATAAGAGACCTTAAGTTTATGAATAAAACTTATAAGTTCTTATGTTAAGTTATACGAATCATCTTGTACGTATCTTTATCGTTCACTCAGTTATTTGCTAGCTCCCATCATTGGGGATATCTGATAACTCTATTTACAAAGGCTTGTGTAATATATTTTCAGAAAACACTCATTATTATATATTTTTTATAATTTACGTACTCTAATAATGTCAATTCACTTCCCGTTAAGTATGTGTCAACATAATGTGATACATTTGTAAGTGTCCATTTAATGTGAAGTGAACAATGACTTTATCAACTCTCTATATAAAATTAAATTATCAGTTCAAATTATTCCTTTTCATATATACATGTTTGTTAAATTTTGAGTTTTTCATCTGAAAACTCAAAATCACATTTTTAAGAAAATCAATATCTTTTTATTAATTTTTTTATGATATATACCTATATATAAAATAATAAATTTTGGACCTTCAATTTTGGGGGCTGAAGGCAATTGACTTACTTGCCCTCCCCGTTTAGCCCGCACTAGTAGCAGGTTATATGCCTTATTTTCTTGGCCACAAACTCCACTACTTTTAAGCATGGTTACATATAATTATCTTTTACGTGAACTTATTTTACACGATAAGTGGATAAAAGCTAAACTCCTTACTAAATCGTTCAATATTCTCTCAGTCATAGTGAATTATATCTACAGTCTACGGACATCATGACTACAAGAAACTTTCAAACAGGGGCTGATATCCAGTTCAGAGACTTAAAAAGTAATAGTAACTGCAATCAATTTTCTCCTGACATAAGACATGACTTTAGTTGTTCAAACAGAGCAATAGAGGCGCTTGGTCTGGATGCTTGGGGCCATTGCTCACACAAGAGAAAGGGCCTTCACAAATAATTGCTTGTTCCTGAAAAAGATTAGTGCACAATACCTTGCATAAGCATTAGATTGGGATTAGGATGAAGGTGAAAAACACAAAAGATTGTTGGTACCCAAAATTATGTTTTAAGAAGGCCGAAAATTATGTTTTAAGCCAGCTCTTTCCCTGAATAAGACCATTGTTACATGCAAGAGTAGTTTAACTATACAAACGTAATACACATCCATAATGTTCGGTTTTATATAAATATATATCCTGATTTAGTGAGATGAGAAAACAAGAGAAGCATGCAGGTCAAGAGTGAAAGTATGTATGTCCTAGAAACAATCATTATTAGAGACAAATGTACTTGAACACATTCGTATTATTAATAAGATTAATAGTTATGACATTTGCAATTATTGAATTATTATTTGATTGTTTGTAATTATTTATTAATGTACATCCCTTGAGCTTACGTTGTCATTAATAGAGTGAGATATTGATGATAGAGCGTAACTCTAAAATAGTCTCGACTAATGATCATCGAGAATGAGATATCGATGATATGTTATAAGTCGACATGTGGTCTGCGTCGTATTCTTAGAAAATGTAGTATGTCTCACTTGCTGCTAGTAATGGTTGCTAATGATGGACACATGGATACTTTTGGAAAGTATTGGTATACCCTGCTGATAATTTGTTATACATGTCTAAAGTATTATCAGTGTGTGGGAGATGAATGTCCTTTGACTTGAAGTCAATACGCACCTTGTTTACAGGGTAATGTAATTTGACCCTGTCCTAAACTTAAACTCCTTATAGGATAAGATACGGCTTGTGTTGGGTACATTATGATGTAAATTAAGGTGGTAGTTGAGCCAAGAATAGGATTCATTCCTCGATTGGATATTCGAGAGAGCACTCAACTTCTCAGTGATATTAGGTCGACCAAGTCATTGGCAAATGCAAGAGACATATTTAGAATATATGATCTAGTTGTCGACTAATATAGATGAGATAAAGTGATCAAGCCATTTGGATAGACACATGGCAAATCCTAAGCTTGATCGAGTGTGTCGCGAATGAAAGAAATTTATCATCTCACATAAAAGTTATGTTTGCCGGATTCATGTAAACGTACTTCACATATTGAGTTCGTCATACGGCATAGTGTAGGAGTTCCGTATGGACCTTAATTAGATTAGTGTTGTTATGTGAAGGCCTATAGGGTCACACTATGTCGATTGTCTTTTTGGTCTAATGTTGTATTGAGAGAATATTAAATATTCGATTTGAAATCGAGATATATAAATTAATAATAACTATGGGATAATTTCTATTAGATGGAAATTATTTAAATAAATCAAAATTAGATTTTGGATTTAATGTGCTGAATATATATATTAAATGAAAGCGGGAAACAAAATTTTACGTAAGGCGCCAAGGCGCCTGCTAGGCTGCGATGCGGCGCCGACCCATCAGTGGGCCCAGTCAGACTGGCCCACTGCACCTCGGTTTTTGGGCCAGGCTTGGAGCCCAACCCTTATCAGACTTTGCCGTAATTTCAACTATAAATACAGCACTCCCCATTGTTAATATACACACTAATTCTCATAAACAAATTCTAAACTTAGAGTCTAGGATAAAACTCTCTCAAACCTCTGCCAAGATTTCCTGGCTTTCTTAACAGAGGAATACACCATAGCATAGTGCTTACAATCGAAGAGACAATCGCGTGTAATCCTTCATAAAGACTCCAGATTTATTAACCTGTAAGTGTTCATGTTTTATGTAACATGCTTTAATTGTCATATCATCATATCAGAAGAAATTGTTGAGATAATTGGAACAAAATTTTAATCTTCCGATGTGCCTACTTATATATTTTGAACCCAACAAACCCTATAAGGAGTACTCCTAAATCTACGATTAAGTAGGTGTGAATAAAAAATATCGAATAAAATAGGCAAAAACATTTTGAAATGTCTAAGTGGCTACGGTGAAAAAGGTTGTTGATATATATAAGATCTCACATTCTTTGTAAAACAACCAATCCTTCATTTGAAATACTCAAACGGCTCCAAATGATATCCAATTCTCTCTATCTATTCAAAATCATGCTTTGAACAATCAAAACCCTTAAAATAGCCATTTTTAAATTTTAGAATCCGATCAAAATCAAACTTTTACCACTTGAGTCAACTTTTGGTCAACCTGTGCCAAATCTGGCCAAACACACTCCAACAGATAGTCATCACATAGAGGAGTCCGAGTACATACAAAACTTGATTTTTCTTCTCTAGATCATTAGCAAAACACTACAACAACATTTCACGTAATTGACTTCCATTTTTAAACTTTGTTTCTTTATGCGTATATTCATCATGATTCAGATTTATAAATTGAGGTACTTTTGGCTTTGGCATATGTCCTATATGTAATACTTGTAATTTAAATTTGTTACTCTAGCGAACAAAGTTTCTGTTAAATAGCTATGTGATGTGTCGCAAAATTATGATATGCAAATGCAATCCAATGTAAAGGCCATCGTATCACCGGTATACACACTCCTTTAATAGAGATGCATGACCCATGGGGTATTTGCAAGGTTATAATAATCAAGCATGTCTAGGAGCCTAAATAATCAACAAACCAACCAACCTAAGAAGACTTATACACCGCACCCATGGCCCGAAGGCTAAACACATAAACTCCTTCAGCTATATCAAACTAGTTCGTTAATTACCCAATTAAGTTCACCGGTACCCGTATTAGTGCTCATCAATTCACTAATACGGAACCCCCAATTCCCCATTACTCCCATTAATTATTAAACCAACACTTAAACACTATATTAAGGTCTAGTAAGTCTCAACTTGTCTTATCCATGATCACACCTCTTATTCCAATTTTTTTATTTTCAATGATGAAGCTCCCATTTGTATTTAATCTAACCTTCCTAATATCAGATTCTGTCATGCTACTACATATGTTCACTTTTTTTTCAGAGCTTCACATGTTTCTAGCCAAGGTACGTTCCAGCAACACTTGTGAACTGTTAGCTTCATAGCTCTTGAATGATCCATTTAATTCATTATTTTAATTTGTAGAGCATAAATGTTTTTTGCTCCCCGTATTTACAAATGCAACAACTCTTTCATATTTCTCACAAAGATACAACGATGACAGATACGACGGTCTCCCATTAGCGCAACGATAAAACGATGTTCCTATAACGAACGAAGATCCTTGAAATTGAGAGTATAAACATAATTTTTGTCTATCCCATTAGGTATAGAGAGATCGAATATTTTTGTTATAATGGCATAGAAGAATGCAATTATCAATGTAATGGAGTAAACGACTTTAGTTGTGTGAAAATTAAGAAAAAAATTATTTATCTGACTCACACAATTGACACTAGTTGTATGAGGTTTCTTTTTGTTTCATAAAAAAGCAGACCAAAATCTTACACTTTCGGGTCCACAAAATTTGAATCTTTTTTTTTTTGTGATAAAAAAAAAGTTCACATTACTAGTATCAGTTGTGTGAATTACAAAATAAACTTTTCCAAAAATTAAATATACATATTTAAAAAATTATGACTTATTGAATTATTCATTTGTTAAAAGATGTGTGCATTCAGAAGCTACCTTTGCTATGTGAGAAAAGGTGGAACTCATCAATGTTGTCCAAGCTTAAAACAACTTTAGCTTCAACTTCTTTTTGTTTTGAGAAAATGTCTTCAAAGGAAATAGACTTCACTTTTTATGATTTCAGTGCAGAATGTAATACAGTGGAAAGTATCATTTGGCTTTCCAATATCTTTCCCATTGATGGAGGATGACACCAATGAAACAGAGTATTACAAAGAGTCGATTGAATGTTTGCGTCATGTTTCTATGATTTTCTAAACAAAATAGAGTTGTGTTTAAGAGAATTAGAAGAGCGGTTGTATTTGGAAGAGGAAGGAAAAGGCACACATATTGTACTCTGGTGGTCTCTATATCTTATAATTCTGTAAAAGCTAAATCATATATCAAAATTGTATATGAATTTGGGGAAGGTATTTTGAGAGAAGATGAGGCAAATAAAGGTTTCATTGTATTTTTTGATAGTTTCATTTGCAACAAAATCAGAAGATTATGGGTGGTTTTTTTTACAAAATTTGAGGTAAGAAAGGCATTTGGCAAAATAAAATTTTATTTTTTCTCCTTACCTCAAAATTTGTTACCTCCTTTGATACAAAACCCACTCATAATCTTTTGATTTTGTTGCAAATGAAACTATCAAAAAGCATAATGAAACTTTTATTTGTCTCATCTTATGCCAAAATACCTTCTCCAAGTCCGTATACAATTTTGATATATTATCTAACTACTTCGAGATTACAAGATATAGAGGCCACTAGAGTATAATATGTGTGCCTTTTCCTTTCTCTTTCAAACCCAACTGCTCTTCCAATTCCCTTGAACATATCTCCATTTTGCTTAGCAAATCATAGAAAACATAATGCAGACATTCAATATACTCTTTCTAATACTCTGTTTCATTTGTGTCAGCCTCCATAAATGGTAAATATACTGAAAATCCAAATTGTATACTTGCCACCGTGTTACATTCCACACAAGAAGCATAAACGCCGAAAAAATTATATTCGATGTGTATCCTCAGGCTCCATTTTGACTTCTTTTACGTTGTCTATTTGACTTAAGAGGAACAACTTTTTGTAGGCCAAAGTTTGTAGTGTGTACTTCCTCCTTGTCATTTTTATCTGCAAATGAAATGACCCAATATTAAAAAAAAAAAAAACATTAAAATACACATACATGATTTATATTAATTGAGAAAATAACAATGTTTGAAAAGTCAATTTCATAACAATGGCAACGTCATTTAAAAATAATGAAGTCAATAGATAAATCTTAGCCCGTCAAATTGAACAAAAGACCAATCAGGAACTAATACGACACAATTTCCTAACCTAGGGGGAGATGTCAAGAATTGCACAAATAAATTGAAAAAAGGCAACTAAAAAAGGTTTTCTTAATATATATGAAGGGTAATATATACGTACGCGAAAAGGAAGTGTTTCAAGAATTAATGAAAGAACCTTTAACTTTAAAGGTGATTAGACAATTTTTACCACTAGACTAATTTAGAGAAATAATAATTTTGTAGATTGCACTATTAAAGCATAGCTATTAGATTATCTGTTAGATTCGTATAATTTGGCATCAACATTTCAATTAAAATTTCACCATACAAATCGAGACAACTAATATGTTATGATCACCCTTTAACAAAGACATAAGAAAGACCCTAACTACACACTATTATTTTCTTATCTTTCTTTTTAATGTAATAAAATAGAAACGTGAAATACTATTTTTTAGATTCAGTAAAATATAATTGTTCATCTATAAATGTCATTGAGTAAATTGTAATGGAAAAGACCAGATCTTTCTTTTTAGATTCAGTAAAATATAATTTTTTAGATTTAAATTTTGAATGCAGAAAAACAATCCCTACCACCCTATATATCCCTTTAGTTTTCCGTGAGTGTGTGAATCACCTTTCATTATGCAATCATTTGATCAAAAGAACAACCAAGAAAATTATTTGATTTTGGTATGAATTGTTTTCTATTTTATTAAAGAACTTCTGTAAAAAAATATCGAATTTTTTTTACAAACAATCTCTGTACTTTTGCTAAATGCATCATAATTCTTTTTACATAAAACACTAAAAATAAAATTTTCACAATTGAAAAATAACATACCGCTATTTTAATAATATCGAATGGGGCACGTATGATTATCTGATAAGAATTCATTGTTTTCTCTACAAGGAAGATGAAAGAGAGAAATTTTACAATGAATATTGACAAAATAGTGTGGTTTGAGGATTAGTTGACATATTCATCTCCTTCTAGTATGAAAATAATGATGTTCACCACATTTGGACAGTTCTTTATAAATATTTTTCTCTTAATGATGTGGTTATTAATTAGATTAATAACGGTTGTGTAGATGATATGTAATTAAATTTTTTATAACTACTGACCATTACTAACATGGTTAATTTGGTTGATGAACTAATTATATAAACAAATATGACTTTTTGGTTCTGCAATAAAAAACCTACCTAGATTGCATGATTATGACATTTTAGATATTTACATCATAAAAAATACTATTAGAAGCACTTGTAGAAGAACTTATAATGTGATGAGATGTAATTAAAAAATTTATAACTACTGACCATAACTAACACGGTCAATTTAGTTGATGAATTAATTATATAAACAAATATGTTTTTTTTATTTCTGCATTTAAAAACCTACCTAGATTGCATGATTCTGATTTTTAGACATTTACATCATAAAAAATACTATTAGAAGCACTTGTATAATGTGATGAGATGTAATTAAAAAATTTATAACTACTGACCATTACTAAGATGGTCAATTTAGTTGATGAATTAATTATATAAACAAATATGAAACCTACCTAGATTGCTTCATTCTGATATTTTAGACATTTACATCATAAAAATACTATTAAAAGCACTTATAGAAGAACTAATAATGTGAATTCCTGTAAAAGTAAATGCATAATATTTTTTATAAGCTTCTCAATAATATGATTTAAATTTTGAAGAGTTATATGTGATGATGCATATAAATGAAGAACTCTCATATGTAATTAAATAGGTTAAAATGGAACTAGAATGGAAATTAAGCCAAATGTTATTTCATTATCGCAAAGACTTCAACGGGACGCCATTTACTAGATTAGTTCCTCTAAATTACTAAAAAATGACACTTCTTAATTCCGTCTTTCGATCTTAACAAAATTGCATCTTTTAGCGAAATATAATTAGTTAAGTCAAATACCAATATTTTTTTAGGGAAACCATCCAGTTCCAAAATCAGAACTAGGGTAATATTTATTAATGTGAAAAGGCGATTACAATATGGGGAATTGGGGACTTAAACCTTACTCCTATGCATATGAAATAAATTGGACATCTCCAATTTAATGCATGATATATACAAGCCTATGTGAACTAATATGATGCATGATCTAGCTATACTTATGTTGTCTCTATGTGATGCATGTTTCCTATATGCAGATTTCTCCTTATGCTTAGTTTTAGTTAGTGTTAATTGAAATATGCATTACAAGAGTTTTAATGCAGTCTAACCTCCGAGTTCCATCGGAAACGAAGGTGGATCAAAACAGAAGATAGAATTGTTGTGAGGTCTTGATCTGATGGAGGGGCAACCCTCACCTATCAATGTTGATGATGCCCACCACTGTATTTGGCAGCTTTAATACTCATTGTATTTTCTGAGATCATTATGTGAGTGACTGATATGTGCAAGTTTGTCTACAACTTGATTTGCTTCTCTTAAACAGTGTATGGTTTGAATCTGGTGAGCAAGCATTAATCTTTGTATCCAATTTACTATGTGAATTATGTTCCAAGGTGCTTGATCTTCCCTTGGATGAGATGGATTAGTAACTAGGAATATGACTCTACAATGATGTGGTACCAGTCTTTGGAAATGCACCACTCTAAACCTTGTTGAAGTGCTCTAGATTCTGCCCAATTACTTGTTCTTTTGCCTAAGTTGATGCTGAAATCATATAAAAACTTCCTTTTATTAGTTCTGATCACTCCCCCTCCTCCACATTCATTTCCTCTGCAACTTCCAATCACTATTCAACTTGATGATGCCATGAGGTGGGGGATACAATTTGACAAAATTTATGCTTCTCTTTGCATACCGATATATTATAATTATTTGGATTGGTTGAGACTAGTGAATCAAGTGTCCATCAGTTACCGGCATAGGTAAAAAAATCAGTTCCCTTGAAATTAAATATATTGATTGTTTTTAATCTCGATATTCTTCCTCTGAAGCGCCGCGGCTCTGCGGATTAGCGTCGTGGCGCCTCGGCTCTAGTAGTCAGTCCACCATTTAACGCCGCGGCGCTGCCATGGGGGCAGCATGGTGCTCTGGCGCCGCGGCTCCGACGGTGTTGCGCCGCGGCGATTTCCAACTCATTTCATCTTACACTTCTTCCTTCGTTTACCAACGTGGAATACTTGTCATTTGGCCAATAACCGTCCATCATTCTATGTCTCAAACGTATTACGTATGTACCAATATCTCTTTCACTATTAAAATTTACGGTACTTGGCACTATGTGTACACGTGTGTGGAAATGACGTTTCTGACAAGCGGGGCCCCAATTGTTTGAGTCATAAATAATGGGATAAACTTAATTCCACATTAGTAAATTTCCAACAATCCCCTCTTGAAAGACATTTTGGCGCACTCACAAGGTGCTTATTTCCAGAAATGTTTCAGCGGACAGATGTTGAATCTGGATAGGTAGCTTCCGCTTTGAACCTTCCATAGTTGTATACCATCGGACTTACTTACTGCGCGGTGAACGTGATATCTTGAACCGAAGCCAAGTCAACGGTACTAACACAATAACTTCCCTTACTCTGTTCTTCGTAATGTTTTATCCGTTGTGGTCGTGGACACTTCTTGGATTCTTAAGTGAGTTCATTTGAGGCGGCCTATCCTCACACTTAAATAGGTGGTCTCCTACAAGGTATCCTGCTATACCCCACTTTACAAGTGTTAGGAACCATTAAAAGTTTCTCCAAACATAACCTCAACCATTGAGGATCATTAAAAGTTTTGGAAACTTAACATTTACCCACACTGCAGATAACACTTAATGTCTATCGCAGGAATGACTTTGGATTGATGTTTCTTTACAGAAATCACTATATGAAGTACTCATGCTTCCACCGAAGCGCTCAATTGAACCTTTACAGCTTAGTTTTCCCATTGAACCTAATTCCCGGGATCTCCAGTCAGTAAGGTTGCGTTACCACTGTATTGGTCCTTATAGCTTGGGTTTTAAGCCCATTCCCCTAGACAAGTAGAACATCTGATCTTTGGGTAAGCCCTTTGTCAGTGGGTCCACTATGTTATCCTTTGATTTTATGTAATCAATGGATATTATACCCGTGGCGATCAGCTGCCTAACGGTTTTATGTCTCCGTCGAATATGACGAGACTTGCCATTGTACATAGTACTCCGTGCCCTTCCTAGAGCCGACTGACTATCGCAGTGGATCATTACATAAGGTATGGGTTTGTCCCAGCAAGGGACATCCTCTAAGAAGTCGTGAAGCCACTCAGCTTCTTCTCCTACTCTGTGTAAAATGATAAACTCCGATTCCATCGTGGATCGGGCGATGTAAGTTTGCTTAGAGGATTTCCAAGACACAGCCACACCACCAATTGTAAATATATACCCACTGGTGGACTGGTGTTCTTTATATCATATATCCAGTTTGCATCATTGTATCCCTCTAGTACAGTTGAATATCTCGAATAATGCAACCCGTAAGTTAGCGTGTATTTCAGGTATCGTGGTACCCAATTCAACGCCTTCCAATGATTATTACTCGGATTACGGTAAACCTAGACAATTTGTTGACTGCATAAGCAATATCAGGTCGGGTGCAGTTTGTTAAGTACATCAAACTCCCAATCACTTGTGCATAATGCTCCTGGCATATGGGTGCACCACGATTGTTATCAAGTTTTTTATTTCAATCCAGTAGTGACTTTGTAGGCAAACTATCAAATATCTCAAACTTTCTCAACACATCCTCGATGTAGTGAGACTGAGATAAGACCATTCTGTCAGATGTCTTAAAGATCTTTATCCCTAAGATGACATTTGTGATACCCATATCCTTCATGTCGAAGTATTATTTCAACATGTTCTTAGTCTCTAGGATCAAGCTAGGACTGCTCCCTGTGATCAACATGTCATCTACGTACAAGCATATCATAACGAACGAGTCAGAGTTACCTTTTGTGTAGACACATTTGTCACACTCATTAATGGTGAAACCCTTCGATAGTAGAGTACTATCAAATTTTTCGTGCCATTGCTTCGGGGCCTGTTTCAGCCCATACAGAGATTTGACAAGTCGATAGACTTTCTTTTCTTGTCCTGGAACTACATACCCCTCGGGTTGTTCCATATAAATTTCTTCTTCCAAATAAGCAGTTAGGAAGGCTATGTTGACATCCATTTAATGTATCTCAAGGTCACGCAACGTTGCGATCGCAATGAATACTCGTATAGACATCATCCTAGACACCGGGAAGTACGTGTCAAAATAGTCAAGGCCTTCATTCTGCCGATAGCCCTTGACTACCAACTTGGACTTGTACTTATCTATAGACCCATCTGCTTTATACTTCCGTTTGAGTATCCATTTACAACCCAATAATTTATTTCCCAGAGGAAGATCAACCAACTCCCAAGTATAGTTATGCAGGATGTAGTCTATTTCACTCTCAATAGATTCTTTCCAGAATGGTGCCTCTGGAGTTGACAATGCTTCAGCAATTGTTCTTGGTTCGTCATCAACCATATAAGCTACAAAGTCAGGACCGAAGGATTTATCCTTCCTGGTCTTTTACTTCGCCTCGGTTCAATCTCTAGAGTCTCTAAGTTCTGAGAATCTGGAACACTAGATTCCGGATATTCAGCCACTTCAAAGTCCACTAGATCTGAACCATCTTGATCCGGGTAGTTAACGACTCCTGGTTCTTGAGAGCTTTGTCCATAACTTCGTTTGTTAGAGGTTATGTCTTTTTCCTTTCTAGGAAAAGTATCCTCAAAGAATTAAGCATTCCTTGATTCGATGATTGTACCCTCGTAGATATCTGGAATATCTGAGTTATGCACTAAGAAGCAATAAGCACTACTGTTATTTGCATATCCGATGAAAATGCAATCTACAATCTTAGGCTCAATATTGACCTGCTTTGGCTTGGGCACTTCGACATTTGCCAAAAAACCCCACACCTTTAAATATTTATAGGTGGATTTATTTCCCTTCCATGATTCATATGGAGATTTTTCCTTACCCTTATGTGGGACTCTATTAAGAATCGTATTAGCAGTAAGGACGTCTTCTTCCCACATGTTTTAGGGAAGATCAGGATTGATGAACAAGGCATTCATCATTTTCTTCAACGTGCGGTTCTTGCGTTCAGCAACACCGTTCGACTGAGGTGAGTATGGAGCCGTTGTTTGATGAACAATGCCTGATTCGGCACAATATTCTTCAAATGGCGCTACATATTCTCCCCCTCTATCGCTATGAATGGATTTAATCCGCATGCTTAGTTGGTTTTCAACTTTTGCTTTGTAACATCGGAATGCTTCAAAGGCTTCATCTTTACTTTTCAACAAGTAAAGGTAACAATACCTTATGATATCATCAATGAATGTCACAAAGTACTTGTTCCCCCTAGTTTGTGCAAACTTCAAATCACATATATCTATGTGAATAATAGAGGAGCGGTATTCCTTTCGATGGATCGAAAAGGAATCTTTGTTAGTTTTGCCTCTACGCACACCTCACACATATGTTGAGCGATTACATCGATAGACGGCAACAACTCCAACTTCACCAACCTTTAGATGGACTTGTAGTTAACATGTCCTAATCTATGATGCCATAAATTAGAAGACTCAAGCAAGTAAGAAGAAACTTCAATTTTATTGCTTGGATGCATTACAGACATGGCATTAACTTAGAAGAGGCCTTCACAGACGAAGCCTCTTCCCACAAAAGTTCCATTCTTGGTGATTACAAATTTATTGGACTCAAATACTAGCCTAAAACCAGCATTAACTAATAAATGACGTGAAATTAAATTCCTCCTAATCTCAGGGACATGCATCACCTCCTTCAGAGTGAGCTCATTTCCAGAAGTCATCTTTAGGACTGCCTTTGCTACCCCAGCACGTCAGATGAAGCGTTGTTACCCATGAATAACTTCTTGTCTGTAACTGGTGTATATGTGGAGAAGACATCTCTATTGGAATAGATGTGTCTGGTAGAACCTGTGTCCATCCACTATTGCATGGGATTCTCAACAAGGTTTTCTTTAAGCACCACCGCCGAGAACTCCTTAATCATGTCGACAAGAAGTGTGTCTTTGACGACGTTAGCATGTTCCTTACCTTTGGCCATGGCCTTCTCTTGTTGCTCAGTCTTGAGCTTGCGGCAGTCCTTGATCATGTGACCAGGTTTTCCACAGTGGTGACAGTTCCCCTTGAACTTCTCCGCCGCCTAGGTCTTGCCGTCTTTCTAGAACTTGTGCTTCTTGCTTGGGTTCCCTTCGGCCTCAGCCAGATTTGCCTTTGCCTCAGTGGGTTGTTTTCCCCTAGGCAATGCCTTCTTATTATCTTCCTGAATCTAGAGTTTGATAATAAGTTTCTCAAAGGCCATTTCCTTTGTCTTGAGTTTTAAGTAACTCATAAACTCATTCCACGAGGGAGGTCACTTCTCAATCAGTGATGCAACCAAAAACTGCTCTTTGGTTTCATACCTTCCAAATCCAGGTGATGTAGAATCATTTGGAATTCCTGGACTTAGGACATCACAGTTTTGCTATCCACCATTTGAAATTTCAGGAATTTCCCAACGATGAATTTCTTCGTACCAACATCTTGTGCGTTATACTTCTTCTGCAACTTTTCTCATAACTCTTTGGCGGTGCTTACAACGCAATACACCGTGTAGAGTGGGTCTTACAGAAAGTTCAGAATATAGTTCTTACACATGAAGTCACTATGACTCCAAGCATCAAGAAACATCTTCATGCCATTGATAAATGGATACCTTAGCCCCCCCCCAGCCGTTTCATTAGGCTGAGGGTCCACTTCATCTCCAACTTGTGGAGGATCTTCTATTAGGAAACGAGCCATTCCCATAACATTCAGATAAAACAACATCCATCTTGAAGTTGGAGCCCATAAACTTCTCTGGGCGTTCATTGTGGAAACCGGAGGGTGAAAGAACAATAACGTTCCCTTGAGCAACCGGAAAGGCATTGGATGTGCCTTGAGCAGCAGGAATGATATTGGGGTTGCCTTGAGCAGTGATGAAGGCAGAGGGGTTGCCTTGAGTAGCAGCAGCAACAGAATCAGAAGCGAGTTGTTCTCTTCCAGTCATCTTTCTAAGCACTTACAACAATCTTGTCTTAAAATTGTGGGTTACAACAATTGCAGGAAACGGGAAGTAAGTAAATATTACAAATTGATAGAAAGGATAAACTAAAGATTACAACAAACTGGAATCAAGAACGATACAAACTCCTTGTGATTTGCTGAGTTGAGTGATGACACTCTGTCTTTAAAACAAGATTGCCCCGTATATCTCCTTTACGTTATCATGCAATAGTCTCCCAAGATACAACAACAACTCAACAAATGAGCTAAGGAAACTCAAGTGTTACTCTTGAAGAACTTTGAATATAGAAATACTTGCTAGAGTGGAAGAAGAAGATTTTAGAAAATTTCTAAGTGTTGAACAATTGAGCTAAAGGCCTCAATTTATAGTGTAAGAAAATGACCCCTCAACTAGCCAACTAATGGTCTTCAATAGCCATGTAATGAAACTTATTGAGGGGTTACATTCAGCCAAATAATGGCTGAATTCATGTGCCAAATAATGGAGATTCAATGCTCCCAAACCAGCCCAAAAGTCAGAACTTTCCATCTTCCCGTCGCAACATTCTGCCTCCGAAGCTCCGTGACTCTGCGAATTAGCGTCGTGGCGCCTCGGCTCCAGTAGCCAAGCCACCATTTAGCGCCGCGGCGCTGCCAATGGGGCGCCGCGGCTCCGACGGTGTTGCACCGCGACCCTTCATGGCTCCGCGGCAATTTCCGACTCGTTTCATCTTATACTTCGTACACTTCTTCCTTCGTTTACCAACGTGGAATACTTGTCATTTGGCCAATAACTATCCATCATTCTATGTCTCAAACGTATTACGTATCTACCAATATCTCTTTCATTAATAAAATTTACGATACTTGGCAGTACGTGTACATGTGTGTGGAAACGACGTTTCCGACGTGCTGGGCCCCAATTGTTCGAGTCATAAATAATGGGATAAACTTAATTTTACATTAGTAAATTTCCAACACATTGCTTTGATGCCATACAAAATTTTCTTGCCTATCTAAGTTCAAATTTTGAAGCTCTAGGACAGAGTTTGTGAGTTGAGAAATACCATTTGTGATTTGGTCTAAACATTCTTTTATTGCTTGATAATCCCTAGCCTTCTTTTGCTTATGTTCCTTGTAGACTTTTTTTATGTAATTTTTTGTATATATAACCCTAACTAGGCTCACTTTTAAGGCAGCATGAACTATTTTTTGAGGATCTTGTGATGTGAAATTTACGTAGTTGGATAAGAAAGCCACACATGGTTCTGGATAACGAGTTCGTCTACACTGTGTCTCCACGAATGTAGGGTGTGTATGCAGTCGACCAGTAGTACTACTACTGTCGACTGCAGCCACTATAGAGAGATGAGAAGCAAAAGGGAAATGCAAATTTTTCCCATTGGTAAAGAGGGATACTGTTTAAGTTTGGAAATACAAGGAAGAAAGAACTAAATTGATGAAGAGAGATTGAGATGAAAGAAGGGTTTGTCGTGGGAGAATGTGAAGAGTATGCCTGGTCTTTTATAGAAGGCTTTGTCACGTGCATGAAGAATTTGACTTCGTTGAATACATCGACGACCCTTAAACTTTCCAATAAATTTCAAATAGATACTGGAATTACGATATATTCTAATTGAGCACGTGAACACATATGCATGATAAAATATTTCTATTAAACTCTTTCGATTAAAATTTTATTAAAGTTTATGTGCGTGTTCCCAAGCAATCATTAATTAGATAAACTTAACGTTTAAAATATGTTGTCTCCTTTAATTATACGCATTAACCTAAATAAGCCGTAAAACCTCTTTCATTTTCCAATTAATGCCAATGAAGCAGCTGTCAGATCTTGGGTCTCGTGACACAGGCCTTAATTCTTGTTACAACAATACTACTAAGTCTCAAATTATTTTATCATTTTTTTATTTAACACGCTTCTTAAGAAGTACTTCCTCCATCTTAAATTATTTGTCATTTTTTTCTTTTACATGTCCCTTAAAAATATTAATTCGGAAGGATATTTGATCTACTTTACCCTTATTTATATCTAAATTATAATCTCTCTCCATTAAATGTTTAGTTTATTTTATGTGTCACATTCATTAATGACAAATTTCTAGTAAGGATAAAATGGAGAAAAAAATATTAATTGTGCTTTGAAATTCTAAAACGATAAATAATTTGAGACAACTATTTTTAGTAACCACGACAAAAAATTTTAGGTGGAGGGAGTATTAATTAGGAGGAGTATTTGACCTACTTACCCTTATTTATATTTAAGTTATAATCTCTCCATTGTTTAATCTATTTTATGTGTCACCTTCATTAATGATAAATTTCTATTAAAATGGAGAAAAAAATATTAATGGTGTCTTGATCTTCTAAAATGACAAATTATTTGACAAATTATTTTTAATAACTACGACAAATAATTTGAGTCGAGGAAGTATATTGGAGAAGTAAGGATCTTTTATTATGCAATATTTGCTTTGACAATGAAGAACATTTAAAAAGATTGCAAAGCAAGTTATTCACCCATGCAACATTACGCATATGATATTATTTTGTAATAAGTTTGACTCTGATTAAATACTTATCGCAAGCGCTAAATAAGCAAGCTAGCTCTTCGTGGGTAAAAACCCAGTAAAACAAATAACATATTAGTAATTCTCAATCTTGGTGGAATATCTAAAATAGCAAAAAGTGCGTGCAGTAATCATTTGTTAGCTGGATTGATTATGAAAACTTAGATGAATTATTTGTATATTTATTAATTATTAAATTGTAGTGTGTTTGTTTTGGTGGAAGTCATCTTTCAGCTTGAGCAGCTCAATTGGTTATCAAGGGGAATATTTGGAAAATGGTCAAGGATCGAATCCCGTCAGCGGCAGTGTGAGGGTTACTTCTTAAAATAAAGGAGGGCCCCTTGTGCGCAGCGTGATACTGGTCTAACCTTTGAAATCAATTGAGTCACCATGATTTACCTCCTTCACAGACCTGTCGGACCGAGGTGTGGGGCTCCGGGTGGGAGTTCCACCTTTTTGGAAAATCTTTCAAGAAAAGATATTTTTGGAAAAAATTAGTTTCTTAGAAAAATGACTTTTTTCATATTAAACACTTCCATTATGAGGTGATTACCTCCCCCAGAAAACAACTTTTTTTCTGAAGAAGTTGAAAGTTGGTTATCTGTTGAGTAATGCCAACCTGTTCGATTAGCTGGTGCTGAGCTGGCATCTTCCTCATTGATATTCACGAATATTATGCTGGTGGAAAAAAACACTTAATACATTGACATCCTCTTAAAGTTTAACTAAATTTTATTTATACACTCGAACTACGACTTGTTTTAGTTAAATACTTAAACATATGATAAGGTGTTCCGATTAAAGATTTTATGTTCAAATTTTGGACAAACTTTTATACGTATTTTCAAACGTCTATTAGGTAAAATTAACCGTATAAAATTTGTCATCTCCTTTAATTATACACATTAGTCTCAATTAGAGAATGTCTGAATTTTACGGCTTATTGAGGCGTATGCGTATAATTAAAGGGATTAACATATTTTAAGGTTAACTTATCTAAGTAATTAGCACTTGAGAACACATACCAAAAAAATTCAAAATTTGAAGGAAAGTGTCTAATAGTCACTTTATCATGTGTATAACTTATCTAAGTAAAAGGTTTAACGTGTATATATAGTGACACTGAGTGTTTAGATCTAGATACAACATTTTAATTATTCAAATATTTATTTTGTTTTAGACGTCTAAATCTTAATAAAAATAAATAACTTTTGATTTAACCAATTATATATTATACTTAACTTTTCATGTTATCCCATCAGGCTTATAGTTGACAGATACATGTTATAAAATATTAGTTTAACCTGAAGGTATAAAAAAGTTATACATTGACTAAGATGAACTATATGTTGCGACTCAGAGTTAATTTAGGAATCGTATAGCCTATTGTATCTCTACCTTGTCTATTAGAAGAGTCTATTGTACATGTTGTTTTGAAAGTAGAACACTACCATATTCACTTGTATAACTAGCAGATGTACAAAAAATTTCATCAAGCAATATACAATCTGACTCTGGCTATCTAATTCTAAATGGTATCAGAACGCTAAATACAAACCTATAATGCATAAACTCTTGTCCAGAAAACAAAGGCCTCGCCTTCCATGCCCGCCTCTTTGTTCAGCACCGTCATTACATCTCCTTATGGTTGATTTTGATAGAATATACATCGTATATTCCTGTGATATTATTATTGATCTTGTACATATGCAATTATGGTAGAAATCTTTTGTATTAGGAAAATATATATTTGATTTTCGAAATTATATGCTAGGTTTACTATTGTATATCATGTGTATAAACCAATTACATTAATGAAAAGAATCAATGGATTATTCTCTTTCAAGATATCAACAGTCTAGGACATATTTTTCCTAACCCTGTGCTTCTGCCGCCAAGTCTCTTCCTCGGCATCCCACCCTTCCGCCGTCCTTCTTCACCGGAGAAATCCCTTCCGTCGCTTAAATATTCCCATTTCTTCCTCCATCATGTCTAACACAAAGAACACATTCCATCTTGCTCTTGGAGTCTCCAATGTCAAGAACAACATCCCTATCGTTCGTGCAATGGATAACAGAGAATGATCAGACATGCTGTGAGAAAACTCAATAGTAGACACATAATCTGCAAACCTTTTGTACGAAGCCCAAGGGGCCTATTTTAGCCCATACAAGGACTTCTTCATCAAACATACATGGTGAGGATGATCGGGATCCCTGAAACCCTAGGGTTGATGTATGTATACTATTTTCTTGAGATCACCGTGTAAGAAAGTATTTTTCACATTCAGCTGATGAATAGGTCATACTTGCGAGAGAGCCAGAATGAGAACATTCCGAATGGTTGGCTGTTTGACCACCAGACTAAATGTCTCTCCACAATCTACGCCAACCTATTGAGTTGTCATCGCCTACAAGACGGGCCTTATGCCTCTCAAAACAACCATCAGATTTTCTTTACGAGTAAAAATCCACACAGAACAAATAACATTGACACCACACGGACGGGCACCAACTCCCACGTATTATTTTTAATAAGAGCATTATATTCATCAACCATAGCCATTTTCCAATTCAGGTCATGAAGGGCAGCCATTGGGTTGCGTGGTATGTGTGATTTAGTGACATTAGAATTGAGATTAAAATGACTTTTTGATTTAAAAATACTCCATTGGCTACGAGTAACGGACCCTTAACTCGAAATAGAAGTGGGCCGGATATGGGTCAGTGTAGGGATGTCACAGGATTGGTCAACAGACAGTGGGCCTATTGGATGATGGACTGGACTGATGGAGGACGTAGAAATTGGGCCAGCAGGAAGTGGGCCTGCTGGCCGAGACGCTGGACCGGGAGGGAGAATTATCGGGCCAGCAGGCTCCTTCTAGTTGAGCCTCTCAGTCTGTCATTATACCTCGAGAAGTAGAAAGAATTACAATTTCCATTCCACCTAAAAACTTATTCTAGGACTGGAAGATCCTCTATCTATTAGCATACCCGTACCGGCAGTTAGACTAGCATTCTCTTCCTAATCAATTGCAGTAACTGGCTGTAAGAGAACTGACTGTCTACTATCTATGACATGCCTTCGTAGAGCGACTCTCAACGAGGACGTTGAGACTGTTAAAAAAAAAAGATTTTTTGGCAACATCCGCCTTTACTCCAACTCGAACTAAAAACCTCTTCCTCATCTTAACTCATGGCCTCTTCATTAGTGAGTAAATCCTCATCATCATCCTCCGTAAACAAAAGAACCTAACTCCTAGGCATGTGCAGTATCTGAATTAGTCGAATAAAATTCGAATATAATAGAGTAAGGTTTGAGGCTACTGGCCGAGAAATCATATCCGAACAGGGGACATTTGGGCCAGCAGGCAGTGGGTCTGCTGGCAGAATTGGGTCACGGGAATGTTGAGCCGAATGGTGGATGATATACGGTGAGATCCCATCATCCAAAAAATTATAAGAAGTAGACACAGAATTATACAATTTAGCAAACAAAAATTGGGTTTCATTAAAAATGACATGGAGACTAATTATAATTTTATTAGAAGATAAATCAAAACATTTGTAACTACGATGATTAGACGGATAACCCAAAAATACATAAACGGTAGAGCGGGCTTAAAGTTTGTTAATTGTAGTGGATAGGAAGAGAGGATGGCATAAACACCCAAATACCCTAAGATGAAAATACGAAGAATCCTTAAGATAAAGAATTTGGAGTGGATATTGGTATGCTAGTCCTTTGCTCGGGAGTATGTTAAGAAGGTAAGTAGCCATTTGTAATGTATGATGCCAAAATAAAGGTGGTAATGAAGCATGGCGATTAATGTCCGAATAATATTATTAATGATGCATATTTTTCTCTCGACTTTTCCATTTTGGGAGGACGTATGAGGACAAGAAAACCGAAAAGATATATCAATAACACTACAAAATTCCCTAAACGACCCATTATCAAATTCTCTTCCATTATCACATTGAATGTTTTTAATTTCCTGTTCAAATTGGATACAAATGAATGCTCTAAAAGATAGGAATGTGGAATAAACTTGAGACTTTTTAAACAACGGAAAGGTCCACAAACAATTAGAATAATCATCCAAAAATAACACATAATAACGATGGCCCACAGAGCTCAAAACGGGAGATGTCCACAAATCACTATGAACAATATCAAATGGCATTAAAGTACTAGAATTAGACGCTACAAACGGTAATCTAACATGTTTCCTAAGCGGACAAGAAGGACAAATATTAGTACTACGCGTACTATTACACTCAATAAAATTATTATTTTTAAGAGAGAAAAGAACAGACGCTCCCGGATGACCCAAACACGCATGCCACAATAAAGGTGCTAAAGCGGCAAACGTTGACAATGTGTCTTGATTAGTGGTAGTAGTGGTGGTGGTGGTGATGGTGATAGGATAGAGCTCGCCCAAACTATTACATCTCATTAGAGGTATCCTCATCATGAAATCTTTCACAAAAAAGCCAAAAGGGTAAAAGTCAACACAAACCCAATTATGTTTTTCGGGTTGAAAAATTAGAATTCGGTAATAAAAAAAAGGAATTCTGAAAAAAACATTTCCGAGCGGATTCGACTATTCGAGACGACGCCTCGGTTCGCTACCCGAAAAAGGTCAGTAAACTCCTATTTTATCTCTCATTTTGAGCATGCTTAACATTCTGTTTTTGTTGAAACTTAGCCTCGGATTATGTGGGATGATCTCGGGTATGTCTAATTTCAGTTTCGGGTTTATAAGTATATTTGTAGATTAATTTCTGATTGGTTATTTAAATGATGCTCTGTTTGGTATTGTTATGATAGACTATTGGTGAACTAATTACCATTAGTTTGTTCTAAGATGTTGATCTTGTTGTAAAATGTTGGTTAAGATTAGTATGGGCTTAGAAAGAAACTATGGTTGGTTAAATGTGCTTGTGATACTTAGTTGATGATTTATGCCTAAATATGTTGTGGTTTGTGTGATCTAAGCACGATTTCAATATCCATTTATTAAAAATGATGATTAGCTAAGTCCCTACATTTGGTTAAGTTTATTTTAAATGGTAGTTTGTTATATTCAAAATCTATCTAGTAACCATAATGACAATGTTATGTTGCGGTTTGGAAATATCACTATGTTTAATGTGGAGTCTAAATGTTTGTGCGTTTAGTTTGAGTCAAAATGGTTATGCCTATTTAAAAATGCTATGTTATTTGATTAGTTATCTATTCCTATTTTAGTGTGATTGTCAAACTAGTCGTATAATATCTTATCTAAAGTCGTGATGCCTATAATTTCTTTCAAGTTGATTGGGTATGTAAGGTAGAAATGATCTTAGTACGTCATGTTGTTATTGAGTGACCAAATTTATTCTAATGCACTCCTTCTATTTCGTTAGTTGTATGTAAAAATGTGGAAAATAAATTTGTTAAGGCTTATTTTTTCTACTTCCTGATCCAAAGCAGACCTTTCTTTCCTATTTGAATATGAATGTGTCTATGTGTGTCTAGTATTTTACTTATTCACATGTGATATCATTTATGTGATTTCTAATTGTAATATGTATTTTTCCACTCTTTGTGTACAACCTGTGGGTCTGTGGCCAGTCTCACACTATTTCTTTGCCATCTTTTGAGTCGTTGGGACTAGGAACCCAACAATATATTATTTTCATCAAAGTATGGCATAAATAAAGAATCAACAACATATTATTTTCATGAATCATTTATTCATATTCTTGATATAACTATATTTTATGTTTCGTCTACTAATTCTTTTCTTTTCTTTTATTTACATGAAATGCATTGGGAGCAACGAAGAGTCTCGTTATGAGACTCATCAAACGAAGACCCGCGTCTATGTTACATGCATTCTCCGGCCTCGGAACGTCAAAACAAATAGGGCGCGATGATATCGTCATCCGCCCTAGTCGTTGCCTTTATTACTTGTCTAATCTGTCTTTCATCATTATTCGGGTTGTAATAATTATTTAATTCTGTATTGTCATTAGGATTCTTAGAATAATTAGGCCGCGAATAGATGAATGAATAGGATAGTTTAACTGCCGTTAGTTTATTTCTTAGGCTCAGTTAATTTGGAAACCCGTCGCTAGCTTTATTCATTTTAGGGCCGTCACGTATGTTCCAAATTAAGGTAAAACTAGAAACTTTATCAAGTTATGTGAAAAGAAATGGACTTTATGACTCAGTGTGATTGTAGAATCTTTACTTAAATGCTTGAATTATTTAAAAACTGTATAATTTGACTAATCAAGCAAGAAGTGAAGTATTGACAGTACCAACCCTTGCCATCGCTATAGTTAGGGTCGATCGATGATGTTGTTGGGTACACTTGTTGTACTCTATGTACAGGTACCGAGCCGGACGCCAGCGGAGGAGATTGACGCAGAGCTTGGAGACTCATCTTGGGAGTCGAGGGTGAGCCTTAGATTCCATCCCGACACTGGAATTCTTCATCTTGTTATTTTACTTTTTTATTCTATATTTCAGACAATGATTGTATTTAAAGTTCCAGACTTATATTTCATTAGTAGCTCTATACTCGTGACAACCAATTTTTGAGGTTTTCTTTCAAGGTTTATGTATTAAGCCCTAATACATAATAACACTTGTGTTATTTTCCTTAATTTTCTACATTTGCTTTATATTATTAACGTTTTGATGCTAGTGGTTCACCTACGGGTAGGGTAGGTGCCCTCACGGCATAATGAGATTTTGGGTCGTGAAAAATTGGTATCAGAGCACTAGATTCATTGGTCTCATGAGTACAAGAGCGGTGTCTAGTAGAGTCTTGACTATCGGTACGAAGAGCTCTGTACCTATCTTCGAGAGGCTATAGGACATTTAAGAAACTTCCATTCTTTCATTCCTTATCGTGCATATGTGATTCGGCCTAAGGTCTAAACTTTTTTATTTTAATCTCTCACCAATGGTGAGGACATGTTCTCAAATTTTCCCACGAACGACAAGATGTGACATACATGATATAGTACGAGATGTCTCACTGTGGTAAGGACGCAAGATTAAGTTCAGTTTGGAGCTATTATTTGAAGACTCGATTGAGCGGGGTGGTAATTCAGACTTTTAGTTCGGTTATATCTCTATGAAATGGGAGCGACAGTATGAAGGACTGCGTGATCTCCATATCTTCAACAGTTAGTTACTCAAAGGTCGAAGAAGTGACTTTATGGTATAACATGGGATGGGGAAAGAGTTGGAGATTTGAATACGTATGGTTAACAAAGTAACTAAGTAATAAGAGTTACGACTTTGAGAACTGCACTTGAGAAGGTTGAAATATGAAGGATGTGTTACTTGAGGTGTGATTGATGTGGGAATACTTCAATATCATTCAGATTTATTGCAATAGTCTTATGACGAGGGTGTATCAATAATGAGGCGATGACTCATTAATAGAAGAGTTCATAGGTTGGCATCTTGAAGACACACTTAGACTTTAGAGGATAGAGACTATGGTAATGTTGTGAAGAGAATTTGATAAAAGACAATGACGTAAAAGGTGATCCTTGGTGATGAGGTCAGAAGTGGCAAGACTTGCTATGAGGTTCGTATGAAAAGTTTTCTTCCATCCTACAGGGTCAGATTGTACTGAAGAGAATTCGAATGGTCTAAGATTAGTGACAAAATGTTAAAATGGTAAAGTATTCATCTGATAGGAGCGTGGGGTATGCTAAGTATGTTTATTCATAAGGGTATGATAGGTTAAGCAGAGTTGCGACAGGATGACATTGTGGTAGTGGAGTAAGACGAGTGGTATGTGAAATCTCTACGTAATTGGCTAATGAGGATGGATCTAGCGATGGACAACTGTGTAGATGTATTACTTAAGGAGTTACTGGTGGTTGCACTTAATTATGGACAAGGAATGTGGGCATTGTACTTATTACTTCGGGCTACACAAGTTTTCACAAATGATAGTGAGGCAATTTTTTTGGAGTTTACGGAATGAGGAGGGTGACTTTATGATTTGTTAAAGGCATTCTAATTTGATGAGACAAGGTGAGAGATAGTTCTTTTGGGCAAGCATCGGTTAAGGACCCTTTAGTAAGGTGTTAGTCGATAAGGATATTTAAAGTGGTAGATCAATGGTAGATGTTAGCTCACTTGGGTTTTGAAGTACATTTCAGAAAATTAAAGTAAGGATCAGTGATAATGGTTGAAACTAAGAAAAGTGAATTCACTATAGTACTTGGTGTATTGATATTTGGTTGATGGACTTGTAAGCCAAGGTAGAAGAAGGATAATTTAGTTAAGGAACTGTAGACAAGGATGCTGGTATGGAACCATATGTGAGCGTTAGTAGAACTTTGTGAATGGTAAGTGAGATTGTCCTACATGTTATGGACATGCAGTGAGGGTTTGGAATACTACATCGGCAATAATGAATCTTATTCGAGTAACAGATGTTGATCAGTGTTTCAGGTGGGAGGTTTCGTGAAGGATTGTTCGTATGATCCATTTGATTCAGATAAGTATTCAGTTTTGAGATTCGAGTGAAGCAAGGAAAACCTCCGGTTGTTCGAGTTTGTGGTTTTGTACTATCTCCAGAATTGACTCAGCTATTTTGTAAGATTTATGATATTTTAGTACACTCTCAAATGGGTTTGAGTGAACTTCGGTCGATAGCAATGAATGTGATTTTTCATAGAATATGGAAATTAAAGAATTAAGATAAAGACATGTTTGGATGACTGTGAGGTATGAGTTTCAGATGACTGGCGTGTTAAGGTTGATGGAAAGATGACTTATGTTGTATCAATGTGGTTAATTTTGTATCATTCTTGAATGAATGAGCTAAAGTTGATTAATAAGAGGAAAGCTTGAAATCTCTTGAGTGTGAAGGTTAAAGTCATATTTTAAAGCAAAACTGTGTTCGTGATAGTAGATTAGGTCGAAGCGTTACGGTTGGATAGCATGGTTGAGTACATCAAGTATTAATGGCGTGAGAGTATTTATGTGTGGTAAGGCACATGAATTGCAAGAATTGATACTTTTGGGTTTGCTAAAAGAGTAAAAAATGTGTTACAATCAAAAGATTCAATGAAATGAAAGGGGAGTATGAGGTTTTAGGATTTGCGTCGAATTATTCGGAGTAGTGAACGAGTTAAGTGAAAGAACAAGAAGGAATATTCGATGTAATTAGACTCTATGGAGTTTTGTCAGACTTTCGTATCAGTTGTGAGTTGAGAACAAGAAGATTCATGTTATAAGGTGTAGTTCCTCGGTACTAAGTTGATGACTTGGGAAGGGTACAGCCTTTAAAGTCATGAATGACATCGCGACATTGAGTATTCATGAGCAATAGATCATGATCGATCACCATAGATATATGAGAGTTCTATGATTGGTTTTGATAGGAATTAGAGCCAGTTCGGGTGACTATTGGAGACATTCAATGAGTTGTGCACTTTGCACCAGATCAGGACCGTTCACGTATCACGGGATGGCTTACGGTTACCTTGTCATAATTTATGAATAGTATAGAAATCCATTTTTGGAAGATTTGGTAGATTTACATTTCAGAACAGAGATATGGCAGAGTTACTGGTCTCTATTTAAAGTTTATAAGTTGATTTGATAATATTTTATTGATCGCAACTATTCAGACAATTCTAATGGTCTATACGGGGTACTTGGTGATGGTTTGGGAAGGTACAAATGGATATAAGAAACCATGGGATGGTCAGACAATTTTCTACAGATTTGGTAAAACAAGATAGTCACTAGGCTGACCATATTACGATATTTGGAGGTTTAAGAGGAATGGGATGATGAGAGTTAGCTCAATAGTTTCAGCTCGATAAAATGAAATTAACGGATTTGGAATTTGCACAATTGACCTTGGATAAGGTCAGTTTTTGGAGAGAAAGGTTGGGACATAGCTCAGAACAAGCATATTCTTTCTGACGAGAAAGAGTCGTGATTTAGACTCACGACGTATGATGACATTTGTTGCTATGAATTCTTAGTACTAAAGAAGACTTTGGATGGTGTGGAACAAAGATAAGTGGAATTGGAGTATTTGACCGGTACAAGCTTGGTAATGGATTGTGTCTACAACTAAAGGATTAGAGTGTTCATGAAGAAATTTGTGGAATCAATCAATTGCATTCAGAGGTGTGGTTAGAATAAAAGTTAATGTATTTAAGCGTAGTCAATTCAAATATAAGAAAATCAGTTGTGGAAGAAATTTTGGGTTTTTAAACTAAGTCAAGGGGAGTTCTGACTGATAAAGCAGACAAATAGTGCTATCAGCGTGATTCTTGCATGTGAAGCCTTTCATAAGATTTATGATAGAGGTTCTTCGGCTACTTGACAGTTTTGATACTTTTCTTTATCGTTCAAGGATGAACGTGTATTTAAGTGGTAGATGATGTAACGATCCATTTAGTCATTTTAAACTTTTGGACTTATTTTTCCAATAATACCCTTCCCGTAGCTTAAATTCAGTATTTATGACTTGCAATAATGGGTGGCATGGTTTCCAAGGTAGTCAGGTGAGTTTCGAATCAAGTTTAGCTAGATTAGAAGATATTAAGTTAAATAAAAGAAGAAGTTTGACCAAAAGTTGACTTTTAGGTAACTACGTCTTTTTTGATGTTTCGTCAATTCTGTTAGGTTCGGAATGTGATTTATGACCTAGTCAAGTAATTGGTTTGGTTTCCGAGAGGTTCGAATGTGATTAAGGTGGTTGGTTGAGAATCTATATTTTGAGATGGTTTGGAGTTGACCAGGGCCAACATCGGGACAAGACAGATCCATATGGTGTTTTGAGAGTTCGAGCAACTTAGTATGAGCATTTTTCACTTGTATGTACTTTCAGAATTAGATTTGGATTTCGTTTAGTCAAGTTCAGGTGTTTGAGTCATTGTCATAAGTTGTTCGCCTTCGACACTTCAATGTAGCATTATATTAATTTGATGTTGGAATTGAATTTTGATTGTTGGAATAAATGCGTATCAAAATTTGTGATATCTAACAACTTGAATCACTGAATTCAAACATTGTATGAGGGAGTTATGCCCATTTTATTTCCATAAAATAATTGTTGGTTTCTGGTATGCGTCGGGGCGGACTTCCGGCTCCAAAGAGGATCCGTCGGAGCGAAAATCACGTGTATTAAAAGTCAGACTGCGTTCATTTACTATTTTGAAAATAACTTGAGTTCTATAGCTCCTATTGAGGTGATTTTTACGACGTTGTTCTAGACTCAACAAGGGTGTAAGTATCCAACCTTTATTTTGATATTTCTTCAAGTTTATTTTCATTGGTTATTGATTTTTATCCGTGTTTAATTGGGGAAAATTGGAGTTTTGAGCCCTAGTGTTGAGAAATGACAAACCTTTGATTTGAGGGAAATTCATTGATGAAATTAGTTGATTTTATGAATTTATAACCTATGGGCTATGGGTAACTTGATTTTACAACGAAATTATAATTTTGACCTTTGGAGCTCGGGATTGAATTTTTGAGTCTATTTTTGGGTTTCGAAATAAAGTATAGGAATATGGGTATCATTGGATTCGTCTAACTCTGTAGATTACTAATCTTACATGATTCAACTCGTTCGGTGACTTTGGACACTATGGAGCATTCAGAAGGCTTATTCTTCGCGCGGACAGAGCTTAGAGTCGCTTGTGAGCTTTAGAACTTCATAATAAGACAAGTTGAGACTTACTAGACCTTAATATAGTGTTTAAGTGTTGGTTTAATAATTAATGGGAGTAATGGGGAATTGGGGTTTCCGTATTAGTGAGGTGATGAGATCTAATACGGGTACCGGTGAACTTAATTGGGTAATTAACGACCTAGTTTGATGTAGCTGAAGGAGTTTATGTGTTTAGCCTTCGGGCCACGGGTGCGGTGTATAAGTCTTCTTAGGTTGGTTGGTTTGTTGATTATTTAGGCTCCTAGACATGCTTGATTATTATAACCTTGCAAATACCCCATGGGTCATGAATCTCTATTAAAGAAGTGTGTGTATACCGGTGATACGATGGCCTTTGCATTGGATTGCATTTGCATATCGTAATTTTGCGACACATCACATAGCTATTTAACAGAAACTTTGTTAGCTAGAGTAACAAATTTAAATTACAAGTATTACATATAGGACATATGCCAAAGCCAAAAGTACCTCAATTTATAAATCTGAATCATGATGAATATAGGCCTAAAGAAACAAAGTTTAAAAATGGAAGTCAATTACGTGAAATGTTGTTGTAGTGTTTTGCTAATGATCTAGAGAAGAAAAATCAAGTTTAGTATCAAACTTTTTACTTTTTTATAATATTCTCTCAGAATGTTAGCATAAATAGGTTTTGAATTGGAAAGTATTTGGAACGATTGCACAAAATTTGTAATACAAGAAACTTAAGCAGAATACATAAACTACATATATATTGGTCAGCAACACTTGTCATCAATAACTTGCGCCTTATTGTGTGCATTTTTTTAATCTATACTACTTTTAGTTGAGGACGGACAGGAGAACTGTTCATAAAAAACTTAGAAGACCAAAAAGAAATTATAATCTAATGAAGTGCATGAATACCGAGATTAAAAACAATCAATATATTTAATTTCAAGGGAACTAATTTTTTTACATATGCCAGTAACTGATGGACACTTGATTCACTAGTCTCAACCAATCCAAATAATTATAATATATCGGTACGCAAAGAGAAGCATAAAGTTTATCAAATGGTATCCCCACCTCATGGCATCATCAAGTTGAATAGTGATTGAAAGTTGCAGAGGAAATGAATGTGGAGGAGGGGGAGTGATCAGAACTAATAAAAGGAAGTTTTTATATGATTTTAGCATCAACTTAGGCAAAAGAACAAGTAATTGGGTAGAAGCTAGAGCACTTCAACAAGGTTTAGAGTGGTGCAATTCCAAAGACTGGTACCACATCATTGTAGAATCTTATTCCTAGTTACTAATCCATCACATCCAAGGGAAGATCAAGCACCTTGGAACATAACTCACATAGTAATTGGATACAAAGATTAATGCTTGCTCACCAGATTCAAACCATACATTGTTTAAGAGAAGCAAATCAAGTTGTAGACAAACTTGCAGAGATCAGTCACTCACATAATGATCTCAGAAAATACAATGAGTATTAAAAGCTGCCAAATACAGTGGTGGGCATCATCAACATTGACAGGTGAGGGTTGCCCCTCCATCAGATCAAGACCTCACAATAATTCTATCTTCTGTTTTGATCCACCTTCGTCTCTGATGGAACTGGTAGGTTAGACTGCATTAAAACTCTTGTAATGCAGATTTCAATTAACATTAACTAAAAATAAGTGTAAGGAGAAATCTGCACATAGGAAACATGCATCACATAGAGACAACATAAGTATAGCTAGATCATGCATCATATTAGTTCACATAGGCTTGTATATATCATGCATTAAATTGGAGATGTCCAATTTATTTCATATGCATAGGAGTAAGGTTTAAGTCCCCTCTTCCCCCGATTGTAATCGTGTTTTCACATTAATAAATATCACCCTAGTTCTGATTTTGGAACTGCGTGGTTCCCCTAAAAAATATTGGTATTTGACTTAACTAATTATATTTTGCTAAAAGATGCAATTTTGTTAGGATCGAAAGACGGAATTAAGAAGTGTCATTTTTTAATAATTTAGAGGAACTAATCTAGTAAATGGCATCCCGTTGAAGTCTTTGCCATAATGAAATAACATTTGGCTTAATTTCCATTCTAGTTCCATTTTAACCTACTTAATTGCATATGAGAGTTCTTCATTTATATGCATCATCACATATAACTCTTCAAAATTTAAATTATATTATTGAGAAGCTTATAAAAAATATCATGCATTTACTTTTACAGGAATTGACATTATAAGTTCTTCTATAAGTGCTTTAAATAGTATTTTTTATGATTTAAATGTCTAAAATATCAGAATCAAGCAATCTAGGTAGGTTTCATATTTGTTTATATAATTAATTCATCAACTAAATTGACCATGTTAGTAATGGTCAGTAGTTATAAAATTTTAATTACATCTCATCACATTATAAGTTCTTCTACAAGTGCTTCTAGTAGTATTTTTTTATGATGTAAATGTCTAAAAATCAGAATCATGCAATCTAGGTAGGTTTTTAAATGCAGAAATAAAAAAACGTATTTGTTTATATAATTAATTCATCAACTAAATTGACCGTGTTAGTAATGGTCAGTAGTTATAAATTTTTCAATTACATCTCATCACATTCCCAATAAAAGTTAGGGAAGGAAGGACGATAATCCAACCATTTTTGCTCAAGCGAGAACTTATGTTCTTCTACGAGTGCTTCTAATAGTATTTTTTATGATGTATATATCTAAAATGTCATAATCATGCAATCTAGGTAAGTTTTTAATTGCAGAACCAAAATGTCATATTTGTTTATATAATTAATTCATCAACCAAATTAACCATGTTAGTAATGGTCAGTAGTTATAAAAATTTTAATTACATATCATCTACACAACAATTATTAATCTAATTAATAACCACATCATTAAAATAGCGGTATGTTATTTTTCAATTGTGAAATTTTTATTTTTAGTGTTTTATGTAAAAAGAATTATGATTTAATAAAATAGAAACAATTTTCTTGGTTGTTCTTTTGATCAAATGATTGCATAATGAAAGGTGATTCACACACACTCAAAATGATTGCATAATGAAAGGGAAAACTAAAGGGATATATAGGGTGGTAGGGATCGTTTTTCTGCCTTCAAAATTATTTTTCTGCATTCAAAATTTAAATCCTTTGCAGGCTCAACAAAGTCAATGACATTTATAGATGAGTGCTTATAACCCGTGGAGTACCAAACATCCAATGGAGAACGTCTCGCTTGTTTCTTTACTAAATCCATTAAATTTTTATATTTTGCATATATTTAATTTCTTGTTTAATGCTTTATTCTTTTTGTGCATCAGCAAAAATACATGAATTCAAGACACTTTTATACACTTTTGTGACATTTGAATGTATTTTTACTTATTTTTGGGTTAGATTATTTTATAGAAAATAATTTACAGGAAAAATTGTGTATCTAGATTTTATTTTAACTGATTTTTTCATAATCTTTATTCCACAATTTAGATTTTTTTTTTCCCGATTTGAATTAAAAAAACAAGATTTTGTATAAATCCAAGCGTTTTTTTTTTACATTTTTAATGCTCTTTCTAATCCAAAGTCCAAACAACAACTGGCTTTTTGAGAAAAATAAAAGAAAATTCTTTTATTTTTTATGATTAATTTTTTTCCTGTCATAAAGACAACGAGCAGTCACATTAAAAAGAGAAAGGAACAGATTTAATCAAATTTATTCTTTCTAACGTATAGTAATTATCTTGATTATATGAACAATTATATTTTACTGAATCTAAAAAATAGTATTTCACGTTTCTATTTTATTACATTAAAAAGAAAGATAAGAAAATAATAGTTTGTAGTTAGGGTCTTTCTTTCAATGTCTTTGTTAAAGGGTGATCATAACATATTAGTTGTCTCGATTTGTATGGTGAAATTTTAATTGAAATGTTGATGCCAAATTATATGAATCTAACAGATAATCTAATAGCTATGCTTTAATAGTGCAATCTACAAAATTATTTTTTTCTCTAAATTAGTCTAGTGGTAAAAATTGTCTAATCACCTTTAAAGTTAAAGATTCTTTCATTAATTCTTGAAACACTTCCTTTTCGCGTACGTATATATTACCCTTCATATATATTAAGAAAACCTTTTTTAGTTGCCTTTTTTCAATTTATTTGTGCAATTCTTGACATCTCCCCCTAGGTTAGGAGTTTGTGTTGTATAAGTTCCTGATTGGTTTTTTGTTCAATTTGACGGGCTAAGATTTATATATTGACTTATTGAATTATATCAAAGCCATTTGAAATTATTCATAGCGACTTATTGAATTATATCTTAGCCAGTCAAGATGATATCATCCACGTACAACAGGATGTAGGCCAAGGACGAACCACTGCGGTAGATGAACAAGGAATTATCTGACATGCTGTGAGTGAACCCAATAGTTGAAACAAATTCAGCAAACCTCGTGTACCAGGCCCTTGGAGACTGCTTAAGCCCATTTAATGATTTCTTCAACAAACAAACATGATTAGGGTGGTTGGGATCCCTGAAACCCAACGGTTATGCATATAGAACTGTTTCCTTGAGGTCACCATGTAGGAAAGCATTCTTGACATCCAACTGATGAATTGGCCAAGTCTTGGAAAGAGCCAAGCTAAGCACAGTGCGAATGGTAGCCGGTTTGACCACCGGACTAAACGTCTCACCACAATCAATTCCAACCTGCTGAGTCTTACCATCACCAACAAGTCGCGCCTTATGTCGAGCAAAGGACCCATCTGAATTCTCCTTATGAGCAAAAATCCACATAGACCTGATAACATTAATACCATATGGACGGGGCACCAACTCCCACGTCTTATTAGCAATAAGATCATTATATTCATCAGTCATAGAAATTTTCCAATTAGGGTCATTTAAAGCCGACACAGGATTGCGGGGCAAGGGGGATTTAGAGACATCCGAATGTAAATTAAAATGTCTTTTAGGTGTAAAAATACCCTGCTGACTTCGAGTGACCGGTCTATGACTCGAGGAAGAATTGAGAGAATTTTGGAAATTTTTTGGGCTCGGGACGGACTGGCCAGCAGGCAGTGGGCCTGCTGGCCCAAATCGGTAACTATTGGACTCGTCGGCTGGACCAATTCCAGAATTGGGCTGGACTGGCCCAATTTCTGGAAATGTTCCGATTCTTTGAAATTACTCGGGCGAGACGCATCTTGTGGGTCCAGCGGGCAGTGGGCCCGTTGGAGGATTTAGGGTGCGAGAGAGGTCCGAAAAATTCCGAATAATATACGGGGATATTTGGTCATCCAAAAAATTATACGATTTAGGCTCGGGAGTATGAACTTTCGTAAAAGGAAATTGGGTTTCATCAAAAATGACATGGCGATTTATTATGATTTTCTTGGAGGATAAATCAAAACACTTATAACCACGATGATTCGACGGATAACCCAAAAACACACACGGGGTAGACCGAGCCTGAAGTTTGTTAATTGTGGTGGATGGGAATAACGGATAACACAAGCACCCAAAAATCCGAAGATGAGAATAAGAAGGGTTCTTATTATATAGGATTTTGAGGGGGGAAGAATATGTCAGACCTTTAGACAGAATTATGTTAAGAAGATATGTGGCCATTTGTAGAGCATGATGCCAAAAATATGGAGGTACGGAGGCATGAATTAAGAGAGTTCGGAAAATGTTATTTATGGAACGAATTTTGCGTTCGGTTTTCCCATTTTGTGAAGATGTATGAAGACACGAAAAACGAAAATTTATCCCATTATTAGCACAAAACTCCCGAAACTCTCTATTGTCATACTCTTTCCCAGTATCACATTGAATATTTTTTATTTCTCTTTCAAATTGAGTACGAATGAACGCTCTAAATTTGATGAAGATGGAAAACACTTGTGATTTATTCGCAATTGGAAACGTCCACAAAAATCTAGAATAATCATCTAAAAAGAGAACATAATATCGATGACCCATTGAACTAAGAACAGGAGATGTCCATAAGTCGCTATGAATAATTTCAAATGGCTTTGAAGTATGAGAATTGGAGTCTACAAATGGCAGCTTAACACTTTTCCCTAAAGAACAAGACTGACAAAGTGGAGTACGACTCGTACCCTTACAAGAAATAAAGCTATTTTTATCTAAAATTGATAAAATAGAAGATCCCGGATGACCCAGACGAGCATGCCACATGGAAGGAGAGATGGCTGCAAAAGCTGACGGCAAGGCTGGACTCGATGGACTGAAACCGGGCATGATAGGATACAGATCCCCCTATTATCACACCTCATGAGATGACTCCCCGTCTTGAAATCCTTCACAGAGAAACCGAAAGGATCAAATTCAACAGAAACAGAATTGTCATTTGTGAATTTTCGGACAGACACTAAATTTTTAATCAATTTAGGAGCATGTAAAGTATTTTTCAAGAGGAGTGGTGGATTGGGGGGAGACAACGTTTTCTGACCATACCCTAGAATTGGAATAGAACTGCCATTACCAACAATTATCCCCCGAGGGGTGCTCAAATTGGAATAAGATGAGAGAGTACCTGATTCGAAAGTCATGTGAGTGGTGGCACCGGTGTCCATATACCAATTTGGGTCCGGTTGAGATAACCCCAGTGTGTGCATCGCGGCCTCGATATCAGTCTGAGTGGGGCCTGCTGCATGATGGGCCTGCGGTGGTCGGGGCCCAAGAACTCCTGTCCGTGGTGCACCTGGGCCGTAGCTTGTTGTTGCTTTTGGGCCACCGGCCGTGGGCCACCACCGCCGGGTATTGGGCCTGGACTGTTGGCCAGCCCACTGGCCGCTGGAAACTGCTGCTGGATGGTACGGGTTCCACTGCCATTGGCCCCACTGCTGGGCCCATGGCGGTGGTGGGCCACTGTACCCTGGCTGGGACCCACCGCCTGCTTGTTGACCACCGGAACCGCCTCCAGAACCGCCGCGTTTGCCCCCGCGATTTTTGTTATTATTCTTGCGATTATTCTTGCCGCCACCATTATTATGGTTTTGGCCTGAATTATTAACAAAACCCGAAGGACTAGGAGAGGATGCCACCATGACAACTGGGCTTGCTCTGGTAGCCGCCTTTTTAGCCAAACTGGCTTCTTCCAACGTCAGCATGGAGCGGGCTTGATGGAAGTCGGGAAGAGGGTTGCTTTGGCGAAGGAGAGTTCCAACCCCATTATAGGCCTCTGAAAGACCGGCAACCAACTGTAGAACTAGACGATTATTTGTGACTGGTGCGCCAACATTACGGAGTTGATCCGCCAACTCCTTTAGTTTCTTGCAATATGCAGAAACGTTCGGAAATTCGTCCATTCGAACTAGAGAGAATTCCTGCTCGAGTGTGACGACAAGGGAATGTTGGTTGTCCTGGAATATGTCACGCAATCTATTCCATGCAGCCATAGCCGTGGAATCCGGCTCCATAATCGTCTGTAGAAGGTCCAGCGAAATAGTGGCGTATATCCACCGAAGAACGGTAGCATCAAGTGTAATCCATAACTCAGGATCCTCCGCAGGAAGGGGTCTAGCGGGAGGAATGATGTAATGAAGAACTTGATAAGATATAGCGTGAATTTTAAACAACTCCGCCCACGTTGCATATTGAACGTTTTCCATCTCAAGGACAATAGGGACACTGAGCTTGATATTGGAAACTGTGAGGGCAGGGTGAAAATTGTTCTTAGACATATTGAAAGAACAAAGAAGGAGGGGAAATTTAAAAGAGGTTTTTGAGAGCGGAAGACAAAATTTTTGGAGAGAAAACCCGAGGGGGGGGGGGGGGGGGTTCTCGGCCACAAGGAAGACAAAAGTTGAGAGAAAAAAAACTTTTGTGTAGGCCTAGTCTCTTGATACCATGAAAGAAATAATCCCCTTGATTATTTTCATTGATTGAATAGATATATATACAAGTTACAAAGCCTTCTTCTACCATAATTCTAACTCTACAATTATGGTAACTCTACAATTATGGTAGTGTATATTCCTAATTATGGTAACCTATATATTACAATATATTACACATATATTTTCCTAATATACAAGATTCTTACCTTGTCTAATATTAACAATTACCAAAAGAATTAGAGCCAAATCTGGCCAGCAAATCCGAGAGCCAAATCTGGCCAAATCCGAGAGCCATAAGGCTTTGCCTTATTTAACAGAAGCTAAAGTTGTTGTAAGCTTGGACAACATTGATGAGTTCAACCTTTTCTCACATAGCAAAGGTAGCTTCTGAATGCACACATCTTTTAACAAATGAATAATTCAATAAGTCATAATATTTAAAATATGTATATTTAATTTTTGGAAAAGTTTATTTTGTAATTCAGACAACTGATACTAGTAATGTGAAGTTTTTTTTATCACAAAAAAAAAAGATTCAAATTTTGTGGACCCGAAAGTGTAAGATTTTGGTCTGCTCTTTTATGAAACAAAAAGAAACATCATACAACTAGTGTCAATTGTGTGAGTCATATAAATAATTTTTTTCTTAATTTTCACACAACTAAAGTCGTTTACTCCATTACATTGATAATTGCATTCTTCTATGCCATTGTTACAAAATTATTCGATCTCTCTATACCTAATGGGATAGACAAAAAATATGTTTATACTCTCAATTTCAAGGATCTTCGTTCATTATAGGAACATCGGTTTATCGTTGTGCTAATGGGAGACCGTCGTATCTGTCATTGTAGTATCTTTGTGAAAAATATGAAAGAGTTGTTGCATTTGTAAATACGGGGAGCAAAAGACATTTATGATCCACAAATTAAAATAATGATTTAAATGGATCTTTCAAGAGCTATTAAGCTAACTGAAAGATAGAATAATTCCCTTGGGATTCCTTTCATTATTCACAATATATATAGTTGTACAATGTTGATTCCTAATATGGTCGAATCCTAACTTACCTTACAAAGGTTGATTCCTAATACAATTAGAATCCTAAGTTACCTTAAATATACATCTATCATAATTATAAAATATACGAAGAATATTCGGAGAATATTCGCTAATACTCCCCCTCAGACTGAGCGGGAGGAGGCCGAATGCTAAGGCTAGATCGGAAGTCGATAAAGAGCTATCGCGGTAGTCCCTTTGTGAAGATGGCTGCATACTGATAGGAGGAAGGCACGTGTAATATTTTGACCTGACCACGGGCAACCTTCTCTCGCACAAAGTGGATATCCATCTCAATATGCTTAGTCTGCTGATGTTGGACCGGATTATGAGGCATATAGATGGCAGATATGTTGTCACAATAGAATATAGACACCTTGCAGAGTGGACATTGGAGTTCCAAAAGAAGATTTCGGAGCCAACAGATCTTAGCAACTATGTTAGCAACACCGCGATATTCTGCTTCAGCACTGAACGGAAAGTGTGGCCTACCGCTTGGCGGACCATGAGATAAGATTATCCCCAAGAAATACACAGTAACCTGAGGTGGAGTGACGTGTGTCGGGGCATCCTACCCAAGCTGCATCCGCGTAGGCAAGTGGCTTGTTGGGGCAGAGGAGTATAGATGTAATCCAAAGTCTAGTGTGCCCTTAACGTATCTGATAATACGTTTGAGGGTGGCAAAATGGGACTCTCGGGGTCGTGCATGAACAGACACACCTGCTGAACGGCATGTGCAATATCAGGCCTAGTGAATGTAAGATACTGAAGAGCACCTGGTAGACTTCGATATAGAGTGGGATCAGAAACTGGCGCACCGTCATTAGCACTAAGCTTGGATGTTGAGTCCACCGGAGTTGGCATAATTTTACAATTTGTCATCTTGGCCATGTACACTATCTCTTCTGCATACTTACGCTGACAAAGGAACATAGTGGCTGCAGATCTGGTCACCGATCTACCCAAAAAATAACTTAGCTTGCCCAAGTCAGTCATAGAAAATTCAGTTTTGAGTAGAGCAATGATTTCATTCTTCAACCCGTCAGATGAGGCAGTAAGAACAATGTCATCGACATATAATAGCAAATATGCAGTGCTGCTACCTCGGTGAAAGGTGAAGAGAGAGTTATCACACCTGCTACATGTAAAACCAATCTGCAGAAGATACCTGGCAAAACGATCATACCAAGCGCGGGGTGCATGTTTCAATCCATACAGTGATTTCCTGAGACGACATACAAACTGCGAAACTGCCGGATAAACAAAGTCAAGGGGTTGATGCATGTATACAGTTTCTTTCAAATCCCCATGAAGAAATGCATTCTTGACATCTAGCTGATGAATCGGCCAATGCAAGCCCATAGCAATACTGAGAACAGTCCGAATAGTGGTTGGTTTAACAACCGGACTGAATGTCTCACCATAATCAATACCCTCCTGCTGATTAGTGCCATTTGCAACTAGTCTTGCCTTATACCTATCTAAGTCACCGTTGTCTCTGAACTTGTGACGAAATAGCCACATACACCGGATAACATTCACACCAGCTGGTCTAGGTACCAAATCCCTAGTGTTTTGCTTGGTTAAAGCGTTAAATTCCTCGCACATGGCCGCATTCCAATTAGGGTCCAGTTTAGCTAGTTTTGGATTCTTTGGAATGGGTGATAAGGTTTGAGTGGAGAGATTGAAGTGAACTTTAGGTTTGAAGATCCCGTGCTATGCACGAGTCTCCATGCGGTGAGAGGGCAGCAGTGGGAGGTCAGAACTGGGAGGCAGCTCGCCCACTGGTTCTGGACTGGTTGCTGGACTAAAAAACCGCAGGGCTGCGGGACTGGTGGGCAGCAGTGCTGCTGGAGGTGCAGGAGACTCGACTGGTTGCTGGACTGGAGGAAGTATGGGTGGAGCAGGAGACTCGACTGGATGCGGGACTGTTGGGGTGGTGTTGGACAGTGGCAGGGATGAGACTGTGGGAACAGTGGGTTGCTGTTGGTATAGATTTTGGATGATCGGGGACATACTTGGTTCATCGAGAAAGAAGTAATCGGTGGTCTGAAATTTCCAGAGATTTGAAAAAGAAAAGATTGTTTCGTCAAAGGTGACGTGACGGGAGACGATGATTTTGCGAGTAGCAATATCATAGCACAAGTAGCTCCAATGATTAGGAGACAGACCAAGGAAGACACATGGCAGAATATGAGGGGCAAGTTTGTGAGATGCAGTGGAGCCTATGTTGGGGTAGAATAAGCATCTAAAAATACGTAGGTGATCATATGATGGTAGCCTACGGTATAAGATTTCGGTATGGGTCTTATTTTGGAGTGTGCTAGTTGGTAAAATATTAAGAAGGGTTTCTACCATTTTGACAGCATAGACCCAAAAAGGCGGTGGTAGGCAGGCATGAAATAGAAGTGTATGGACCATGTTATTGATGGTACGTATAGTTCTTTCAGCCTTTCCGTTTTGGGAGGAAGTATAGGGACAAGAAAACTGGAAAACCATGCCTTGTTTAGAACAGAATTTGTGAAATGCCGAGTTATTAAATTCAAGTCCATTATCACATTGGAATGATTTGATAGATTTTTCAAATTGTGTCTTAATGAATTTTTGAAACTCAAGGAATTTTGCAAAAAATTCAGATTTGAATTTCAGTGGTTAAATCCAGACAAAATGTGAAAAATCATCCAAGAATACTAGATAGAATTTATGACCCAAAGAGCTAACAATCGGAGATGTCCACAAATCAGCATAAACAATATCAAAGGGAGAAAAAGTAACACTATTTGATGACATAAAGGGAAGACGAGTATGTTTGCCTAGTGGACAAGAAAAACAGTGTTGGGCAATTTTCCCATTATTACATTGAATACGCTTAGAAGTCCTAAGAAAAGTAAAAACTGGGTCTCCGGGGTGTCCGAGTCTGTTGTGCCAAGTGGAGGGAGAGATCGCCGCAAGGGATAGAGGTATTTGCGGTCTGACAGTGGAAGATTGAGTGAATGGGTAGAGGTCTCCCACACTATTGCAGCGTGTAAGAATTTTCCCCGTATTGAGTTCCTTCACAGAAAAAACAAAAGGGTCAAATTTGACAGACACAAAATTATTGCTAGTGAATTTTCTAACAGAGATTAAGTTTTTAATGATGTTAGGTGTGTATAGGACGTGGTTTAGAGAGAAATGCGAGTGTGGATGTTTGGTGTGTGTGTTACCGTAACCCTCAATTGGAATGCGATGACCATTGCCGACAGTAATAAATTGAGGACACTTTAACCGACGTAGTTGAGATAGGTTACCTAATGACCGGGTGAGGTGAGAAGTGGCTCCGGTGTCCATGTACCAATTGTCGTCGGGCTGTTGAAGGTTCACGGTGGTGTAGGCCTGGCCCAAATCGGTCGGGGCCAGTGCCGGAGGCTCGCCTTTGGTGGGCGCGCTGGTGGGCCGGGGAAGGGCCCAAGAGCCCGGTCGACCAAGGCCGCCGGCCAGGCCCCCGGTCGGGTATGGGCTTGCAAGCGAGGCCCAGTTCTGCTGGTTGGGCCACTGCTGCTGGTTGGACCATTGCTGCTGCTGGTTCCAGAATTGCTGTTGTCCAGTGTTTGGGCTTGTTTGATGTCCAGTCCACTGGTTGCGTTGGCCCTTGCTATAGCCCTTGCCTTTGTTGTTGCGACCTCTGCCGCCACGACCTCCGCCGCTGGACTGCTGCTGTTGGTGGCTGGTTGCTGCTGGTCGCAAACCCATCCCGTCAACGGCTAACGCCTTTTGATTATGGTCCTCTTGTTTAGCACGTCTAGTTTCTTCGAATAATAGTTGTGAACGTGCCTTGTTGAAACTTGAGAGAGGGTCGGCTTGTTGAATCATTGTTGCGAGTATGTCATATTCACCTTTTGGTAAACCCGCAACAAGTTGAAGCACCATCTTGGTTTCTGAAACAGAAGTCCCGACGTTGGATAGTTGATCGGTTATGAGTTTCAGTTGCTTACAATATTCGGACATGTTAAAATTTTCGAGGCGGGTATTGTTGAATTACTCTTCTAAATACACGGCCTGAGTATTTTTATTGTCCTGAAAGATTTCTTCTAGCCGGACGCAAAGTTCACGTGCCGTAGCACCTGTTTTCATGATAGTGCACAACAGGTCTTTGGAGATGGTGCCGTATATCCATTGTTTGACGATGGCGTCAAGACGACACCAGATTGAGTCTGTAACATCGGTGGGACGAGGAACAGATTCGTCAATATGATCGAGCACGTTGTATGCACATGCATGAATGTAGAATAGCTCCATCCACATGGAATATTGACAGTCTTCTTGATCAAGAATTATAGGGATAAAATTCTTGATGTTGTTAACGGCGAATGCCGGATGAAAAGAAGATATTGAACGTTGAGAGGGGTTGTCAAGTGTGCCAGTGGATGAACCGGAATTTGTGGGGGAAGACATGGTTGCCGCCGACCGAGGGAAGGGAATTTTCTGGCCGAGAATTTTCTGGTTTTCTGGCCGAGAATTTTCTGGTTTCTGGCCGAGAAAGGGAGGGAGAAACCAGAAAAAAAAATTGTGTTTGGCCGAGAAGGTTTTAGGCTCTGATACCATGAAAGATAGAATAATTTCCCTTGGGGATTCCTTTCATTGTTTACAATATATATAGTTGTACAAGGTTGATTCCTAATATGGTACGAATCCTAACTTACCTTACAAAGGTTGATTCCTAATACAATTAGAATCCTAAGTTACCTTAAATATACATCTATCATAATTATAAAATATACGGAGAATATTTAGAGAATATTCGCTAATACTAACATTTCACAAGTGTTGCAGGAACAGACCTTGGCTAGAAACATGTGAAGCTCTAAAAAAAAAAGTGAACATATGTAGCATGACAAAATCTGATATTAGGAAGGTTAGATTAAATATAAATGGGAGCTTCATCATTGAAAATGAAAAATTTGGAATAAGAGGTGTGATCATCGATAACATGACAGATCTTATTTTGGAATTTTTTATCCTAGTGAAATGCTATAGTAACAACATGGCTATTACTCGTTATTGAAAACTAAGTCAAACCTCCTTATATTCCTCGTTTCTCTTCAAAATTTAACTTTGAGTATGTATTCAGACTCCTCTAGGTGATGACTATCTGTTGGAGTGTGTTTGGCCAGATTAGGCACAGGTTGACCAAAAGTTGACTCAAGTGGTAAAAGTTTAATTTTGATCGGGATTCTAAAATTTAAAAATGGCTATTTTAAGGGTTTTGATTGTTCAAAGCATGATTTTGAACAGATAGAGAGAATTGGATATCATTTGGAGCCGTTTGAGTAATCCAAATGAAGGATAGGTAGTTTTACAAAGAACGTGAGATCTTATATATCTCAACAACCTTTTTCACCGTAGCCACTTATACCTTTCAACATGTTTTTACCTATTTTATTCGATCTTTGTGATTCACACAGATTTAAACGTAGATTTAGGAGCATGGGATGAGCTTATTAAAGGTTGACTTTTATGTTAATGTGTAAGACCCTAAGAAGGGAACCCAAAATATTAATCTAGAATGGGTGAATAACACAAAACATTTATTAGTCTTCTGATTGCCCTTCATAGCTACTACTAGACACACTTACGGTAGTACTAAGGTATCCTAACCAGTGGTGAGGGTTTGAGTACTCTTGACCTGCATGCTCCTCTTGTTTTCTCATCTAAGTAAATCGGGATATATATTTATATAAAACCGAAGGCAACTAAATCGGGATATATATTTCTCATCACATTATGTTGACATATACTTAACGGTAACGGTAAATGAATTGATATTATTAGAGTACGTGGATTATAAAAATATATAATAATGAGTGTTTTTTGAAAACATATTACACAAGCATCTGTAAATAGAGTTATCAGATATTCCCAATGGTGGGAGGTAGCAGATAACTGAGTGAACGATCAGGTTCGTATAACATCGTTAACATAATAACTAATAAGTTTTATTCATAAACTTAAGGCCCCTTATTATGGTTTGATTTTAGGCCTCCAATTTAGTTGAAGCGCCCGTGCCAAGTTAAACCACTCGAAAATGTGGCAATCTTCCGTTGTACAATATTACATTTTTTTATTTGTCACTTCCGTTGTATTTAAGCTTTCTACTCGTGAATAAATTTTGAGTTTTTCAGTTTTATCTGATTTATTGGTGCTTCCCCACCCACACGAGTATTGTGCTAAAAAAATTTAAGTGATACATATCTACTTGCCATGATATATTTTTGTAGGAACTCAAAAATGAGAAAAGGATGAAAAAGAGGGAAAAGATTCCATTGTTCAGCGTCCCATGCTGCCTGGGGCGCTAGTAGCTGACAACAAAACCCACTATAACCTTGAGCACAACGATGGGGAAGCTCTAAATAACAATTGTTACTGTTGTGGGTAATGTGCCACTGTCACGACCCTCACTGTGTCGTGAGGGCACCTATTCTACCCGTAGGCGAACCACTAACATCCAAACAACCATAATATAAAACAAATGCAGAAAATTAAGGAAAACAACATATGTGTTATTAAGTATTAGGACTTAATAAATAAACCTTGAAAGAAAACCCTAAAATCTGGTTGTCATGAGTACAGAGCTACTAATCGAATACAAGTCTGGAACTTTAAATACAATCACTTTCTGAAATATAGGACAGAAAAGTAAAATAACAAGATGAAGAGTTCCAGTGCCGGGATGGAATCTACGGCTCACCCTGGACTCCCAAGATGAATCTCTAAGCTTTGCGTCAAGCTCCTCTACTAGCGTCCGGCTCGGTACCTGAACATAGAGTGCAGTTAGTGTAGAGTGAGTACGGAAAGACGTGTACCCACCAACATCATTGATCGACCCTAACTATAGCGGTGATAAGTGTTGGTACTCCCAATACTTCTCTTTTATCTTGATTAGTCAAATTATACAATTTCTAAATAATTCAAGCATTTAAGTATAGATTCTACAACCACACCGAGTCATAAAGTCCATTGATCTTCACATAACTTAATAATATTTCTATTTTTGCCTCAATTATGATAGATATAGCCATAAGGTTTCAAACTACACCCAAGAAGTCATCTAAATCCTCAAGATTACCTCCTTTCATTCATTAGAATAAGTTCTACTCATAAGAGTCCGACCCTTTCACGAATTGAGGCACAATCATAATCAAGTTTCAATCTTTTATCACAAACAAACAAGTTTATCATTAAAGGTTCAACTTTTTAGTTTTTATACTAAGGAATACGTAGAGATTCGATCTCTATATCATTTCTAGAAATCCAAGTAATAAACATCCCATTTTTATATCATTACCATACCATATCATATTTCCTTTTTACATCAAGTATAAGTTACAGTGTACCAGTATTACTCTCCGTAAAAGTCATATGATCATAAAGTTTACCAGAAACCAACACCAAGTACACACAACATCAAACACATATCATGAATATGAATGAATGCAATGCAGTTGATATGTAAATATGTATGCAATGACTATATGTATCCGGTATACACACGTTGTTGCAGTAGTTGTCACGTGACCCATAGGGAACTTATGAGGTCCATATGCCCATCCGGTCTTATCGGATCCAGCTCTGTGGCTGTAATATCATAATCGTCTGGAAATTCTCATCTAACCCCAGATATGTGGCTTTAGTATCATCATCTATCATCACTATCATATCATGTACCATATCCAATGACCGACTTTCCAAGCCTCTCTCAGCATTATGTCAACAGTTCAATGTAAAATATAATATGTATAAATTCTATAGATATGTGTACACCATGCAATCAATATTTATCAATTTATTTTTAAGTATTTAGACGAAATGTGAAGTGATGTATGCATGATAAGTTCAACACAGAGCTCCGTTTGGCCTTCACTTTATATGCATGGAAAAGTATTTAAATGGGATACAACTTTAATGAAGGAAGTTTTCTCAAATTACTTATATATAATTCCAAATACTCGCTTAAAATGTGGCATTTTGCAAACTCACTTGAAAACATGACTCGTGGAGTACCTTCGAACTATACTTTGCCCAAAGACTCTTCTTATAACTTGATTAGTTTTCAAAATACTGTTTATAATTATCATATAAGTTCTATTACATTCCGATCATATAGGTAAAATCTTAGCCCGAAGGTAGGTGTTACAATATCCCCCTTTGGGATCATTCGTCCTCGAATGATGGGTCATGATCAGGAATGCGGTTAACTCAAGAACTTATGGACATGGAATAGTACTGAGAATGAATAAATGTGACATAAATCATGGGGGCATGAAATGACATGATTATATGAAAACATGAATATGGGAACATGATACATGAGTAGTGAATACATGAACGTGAAAAATGAGACATGGATACGTAAGGGACATGACATGATTACCGAAGGTAATTACCTTGTATGTTTTCTGATTGCTCCTCGAATAAGTACGGGTATCTGGACTTCATGTCCTCTTCGATTTTCCATGTAGCCTCCTCAACTTTCTAACTTCTGCATAACACTTTCACTGAGGCAACTTCCTTAGTCCTCAACTTTTGAATCTGACAATCCAGAATAGCCACAAGGACCTCTTCATAGGTTAGGTCATCCTTAACTGTGATGGATTCGGTAGGAAAAACCAACAACGAGTCTCCCACACACTTCCTCAATATAGATACGTAAAACACTGGGTGCACAACAGCCAAATCTTGCGGTAGTTTGAGCTCATAAGCCACTTGGCCAATCCTTCGCAGGATCTTATATGGTCTAATATATCTGAGACTGAGTTTCCCTTTCTTGCCAAATCTCATGACATCCTTCATAGGTGAAACTTTTAGAAATACCTAATCATCAACCTGAAACACCAAGTCTCTATGCCTCACGTCCAAATAGGACTTCTGATGACTCTGAGCCATTTTAGACGCTCCAAAATCAACTTGACTTTCTCCATAGCCTGATGGACCAAGTCTGGTCCTAACAACTCCGCTTCACCAACTTCAAACCAACCAATTGGTGATCTACACCTTCGCCCATACAAAGCTTCAAACGGTTCCATCTGGATACTTGCATGGTAACTGTTATTATAAGCAAATTCAATGAGAGGCAAATGATCATCACAATTACATTTAAAATCAAGAACTCATGCCCTCAACTTATCTTCGAGGGTCTTAATAGTCCGTTCTACTTGGCCATCTATCTAAGGATAAAAAATTGTGCTGAGATTTACCTTGATACTCAATCATTTCAAGAAAAAACTTCCAAAAGTTTGCTGTGAAATGAGCAATATGATCTGAAATAATTGACACAGGGGTCCCATGAAGTCTGACAATTTCTTAGATATACAACTTGGCATAGTCTTCTGCTGAATCTGTGGTCTTGACTGGAAATAAGTGTGCTGATTTAGTAAGTCGGTCCATAATCACCCAAATTGAAGCATGCCTTCAGGATGAGTGAGGTAGACTTGTTATGAAGTCTATATTTATCATCTCTCATTAACAAACAGGAATATCAATATTCTGAGCTAACCTACTAGGCCTTTAATGCTATACTTTCACCTGCTGACAATTCGGACGCTTGGCTACAAAATATGTCATATCCCTCTTCATATCACTCCACCAATAAATCTCTTTAAGATCATGATACATCTTTGTAGAACCTAAGTGGATAAAATACAACCTGCCTCGGTACATCAAAGTATCGTCATCTCCCCATTGTTCAAAAGTAGTAGTCTTATGCTTTTGAATTTCCTCTTTCCGCTGTAATAAATAGGGTCATTAAACTGCTTCTCCTTCACCTCGACTACTAAGGAGGATTCAAACTTGTTTTTGGCAACAACAACACCATCTTCAGAGTCCGTGAGTCGAACTCCTAGACTGGCTAGTCGGTGAATTTCCTTCATCATGGTTCTCTTTTCTTCTTCAACATGAACTAAGCTTCCTATGGATCGCTGACGAAGAGCATCGACTACCACATTCTCTTACTCCAGATGATAAAGAACAACTATATCATAATCCTTTATCAATTCTAGCTATCTTATCTGTCTAAGATTCAACTCCTGCTACTTGAAAATGTACTAAAGGCTCTTATGATCTGTGAAAATGTCAACGTGAACTTTATACAAATAGTGGCGCTATATTTGAGCGCAAAAATCACGACTGCTAATTCTAAGTCATAAGTCAGATAGTCTTTTCATGAGGCTTAAGTTGTCTGGATGCATAAGTTATAACCTTACCATGCTACATTAAAACACATCCGAGACCAAATCCTGACGCATCACAATACACTACGAACCCTTCGGTTCCTTCTGGCATGTTAACACTAGAGCAGAAGTCAGTCTTGTTTTTAATTCCTCAAAGTTACACTCACAGGCATCTGACCACTAAAATTTGACTTTTTCTAGGTCAATCTAGTCAACGGATTTGAGATGGAAGAAAACCCTTCTACAAAGTTCATGTAATAGCCTGCCAGACCTAAGAAACTTCGTATCTCTGTAGCAGAAGTGGGTATGGGCCAATTCTTTATGGCGTTTATTTTCTGAAAATCAACTTGGACGCCTTCGCCTGAAATCACATATTAAGAATGCTACCGACTTTAGCCAAAATTCACACTTGGAAAAATTTTCTTAGAGCTTACGGCCCTGAAGTGTCCACAACACTATTCTGAGATGTTCTGCATGATCAGCCTCACTACGGGAATAGACTAGAATATCATTAATGAAAATAATGATGAAAATGTCAAGATATGGCTTGAAGACTCTGTTCATAAGATCTATGAAAGTATTTGGTGCATTTGTCAATCCGAACGACATGACACAAAATTCGAAATGACCATAATGAGTTCTGAAGGCGATTTTCGGAATATCAACTTCCTTAACCTTAAGCGGATGGTATCCTGATCTGAGGTCAATCTTGGAATAACATTGGGCCTCATGAAGTCATCAATTCTGGAAAGAGGATTCTTGTTCTTAATGGTGACCTTGTTCAACTGGCGATAATCAATGCACATATGCAAAGATCCATCCTTCTTTCGAACAAATAAGACTGATGCACCCCAAGGTAAGACACTTAGCCTAATAAATCCCTTATCAAGGAGATCTTTTAACTGGGATTTTAATTCTTTTAGCTATGCTGGATCTATTCATTATGGCGGAATAGATATCTTCTTAGTAACGAAAAGTAAATCAATTCCAGAGTCAATCTCCCTATTAGGAGAAACTCTGGGAAGATCATCAGAAAAGACTTTAGGAAACTCGCTGACAACCGGTACGGACTGAAGAGTCAGGGTCTGGGTATTAACATCCCTAACCCAAACTAGATGATAAATGTACCCCTCGGATATCATATTTCTGGATTTAAGATAGGAAATAAACCTACATGTGAGTGTTATTGCATCACTCTTCTATTCTATGACTAGTTCACTGGGAAATTCGAAACTGAAAATAGTGGTTCTACATCCTAATGTGACATAACATGAAGACAACCAATCCATTCCCATGATTACATCGAAGTTTACCATTTCCAATTCTACCAAATCATATACTGTAATGCTACGATAGACTTTAACTAGACAACCCATATATACTTATCTAGCTATAACTGACTCACCAACTAGAGTGAATACTTCAAAGAGTTCATGCAAATTTTCTAAATCTATCCCAAATTTCTTAGCAATAAATGAGGCTACATATGATAGGGTGGATCCATGATCCATAAGAGCATAAACATCAAAAGTGAAAACGGTTAGTATACATGTGACCACATCTACACGAGCCTCTGTATCTTCATGACCTGTTAGTGCATACAAGCGGTTTGGACCTCTATCTGTATTACCAGACTTAGTTGGACCATGTCCTGATTAGGCCTGAGAATTACGAGGGATTGCTGAATTTATGGACTGAGCTATATTACCTCATGTACCTTGCCTCACTGATGGATAGTCTCTCTGAAAGTATCCTCGCTGGCCATACCCATAACATATATCCATTCCTATGTGACACTCCCCTGATTGCCTCTTACCACACATACCACAAATTGGATTACCAAAGGTTTTCTACCCGCACTGGCATGTGACTAAGAGTCTGATGCTCTGAAGTTTTGTCTCTTATGATTATTCTTGAACCATGGGACTGGGTCACTGGCTGAAGATAGAGCAGGTCTTAATTACCTATTTTTAAGGAATTGTCTGCCTCCACCTCCTCGATGACTAAAGTGACCTGAAGACTTAGCTCTCTTATTGAACTCTCTGTCTTTCTCCTTCTGTAATGCTTCTTATTCATTCATTCTGATCTCATTACCTTGTACAAAAGCAACCATCTTGGTAATAGTCATTTTATTATTCTGAGCAAAAATATTAGCAGCATCGAACAACTGGGGGTCAAGACCCCACACAAAACGCCTAACTCTAGCCCTCATGTTTGGAACCATGTGTGGAGCATACTTGGCCAAAGAAACAAAGCGAACGTAGTACTCATGCACGCTTCTATCATTATGCTTGAGCTTCTCAAATTCAATGGCATTTCCTCCCTGACCTCTAATGGCATGAAACCGTATCTAGTGAGGTCACTTCTGAAATACGCAATGGATGAAAAGGTATTTTAAAGGGCTACAACTTTTATGAAGGAAGTTTACCCAAATTCCGTATACAATATTACGAATACCCGGTTCAAATGAGGCCTTGTGCAAAGTCACTTTAAACATGTCACGTAGAGTAGCTTCCGACTATACTTTGCCCAAAGACTCTTTTTATAACTTCATTAGTTCTCAAAACGCATCATATACTCCTTATATTAGTTCCATTACGTTTCCATCGAATGGGTCAAACCTTAGCCCAAAGGTATGAGGTGTTACATCCATACACCACCTAAAATTATTTTCCGTCGGGTTCTCATCCAATTCAGTTCTCAATCACAATATTTAGCCCCATCAAATCGGCTCTCATTCTCAACACTTAGCTCAGTTGGCTATCACTCGCATCACTCCGCCCTGAATCATTTTCCATCGGGCATCACCATATGTATTAACAAGTGTAAATGCATGAGATTCTATATGAAAACATTAATGTAACATGCACATAATAAGAAACAATGCTATAAATGGTAAAGTCTCAATTTAGCTCTTTTTCAACCTTAACGAGAATGACGAAGTGACCAGTGACACTGCATCTGTGGAAAAATTCTAACGGATGTGAGCCTCATTCATCAATCCAAGATCCTCCGATGTGGTCATCCACCCGCATGTGCGACTTCGTATTTGCAGTGTTGTCCTCGCAGGTGCAGTCCCCTCCTCCGTCTAAAATTATTTGTCATTTTTTGTTTTGCATGCCCCTTAAAAAATATTAATTAAGAGGATTATTTGACCGAATTTACCCTTATTTATATCTAAGTTATAATATCTCTCCATTAAATATTTAGTCTATTTTATGTGTCACATTCATTAATGACAAATTTCTACTAAAGGTAAAATGGAGAAAAAATTATTAATTGTGCCTTGAACTTCTAAAATGATAAATAATTTGAGACAACTATTTTTAGTAACCATGACAAAGAATTTGAGGCGGAGGGAGTATTAATTAGGAGGGGTATTTGACCTACTTTACCCTTATTTATATCTATGTTATAATCTTTCTCCATTGTTTACTCTATTTTATGTGTCACCTTCATTAATGACAAATTTCTACTAAGGGTAAAATGTAGAAAAAAATATTAATTGTGCCTTGAACTTCTAAAATGATAAATAATTTGAGACAACTATTTTTAATAACCACAACAAATAATTTGAAATGGGGGAGTATATTGGAGAAGTAAGGATCTTTTATTATACCATGCTTGCTTTGACAATGAAGAACATTAAAAAAGATTGCAAAGAAAGTTATTCACCCATGCAACATCACGTGTATGATATTATTTTGTAATAAGTTTCACTCTGATTAGATCCTTAGCGTAAGCGCTAAATAAGAAAATTACCGCTTCGTGGGGTAAAAACCGAGTAAAATAAAGAACATATTAGTAATTCTCAATCTTCGTGGAATATCTTGTAGGGTTTTGTTGGGTTCAAAGCATATAAGTAAGGCACAACGGAAGTTTAAAATTTTGTTTCTTACTTACCCCAACAACATTTCTGGTATGGTTATACAACAATCAAATCTGTAACATAAAGCATAAACTTACAGGTTAGAATATCTGGAGTCTTTATCTACTATAAGGTGGACACGCGGTTGCCCTTCCGATTGCAAGCTCCAAGCTTCAATGTATTTCTCATTCGGAAAGCTAGGAAATCCGGCAGAGGTTCGAGAGAGTTTTAATTCTAAGTCTCTAAGGCTTACAATGATAATCTGAAAATTAGTGTATGAATAATGAAGGGAATGCCTCTATTTATAGTTGAAAATTAGGTCAAAACCATATTAGGGTTTGACCTTGGGCCTGACCCAAAATTTGAGGCAGAGGCGCCGCAACCCTAGGGTATGCACCGCGGCGTTCAATGAGTTTCTGCACTGTCTCGATTTATTTCTCGTGTATTCTTAATTAAATCCAAAATCCAATTTTGACTTAATTAAAACAATCATTATTCATTTAAATGTCTCGATTCTAAATCAAATATTTAATTACTCTCTCAATACATCTTTAGATCGAAACAGACAATCGACATAGTGTGACCCTACAGGCCTTCTCATATCGACATTAATCAAATTAAGGTCTACGCGGAACTCCTAGACGACGACACAAGACGAACTCAATATGTGAAGTACGTTTACGCGAATCCAGTAAACTTAACCTTTATGTGGTAAGATAAAATCCTTTCATTCACGACACACCCGATCAAGCTTAGGATTTGTCAAGTGTCTATCCAAATAGCTTAATCATTGTATCTCATCTATATTAGTTGACAACTAGACCATATTCTAAATATGTCTATTGCATTGGCCAACGACTTAGTCAACTTAATATCACTGAGAATCCGAGTGTTCTCTCGAATATACATTCGAGGAATGAATCCTAATCTTGGGTCAACTACCACCTTTAATCCACATCGTAATGTACCCAATACAAGCCGTATCTCAACCTAGAAGGCATTTGAGCTTAGGACGGGATCAAAGTACATTACTTTGTAAACAAGGCGCGTATTGACCTCAAGTATAAGGACTTCTATCTCCCACACGCTGATCATACTTTAGACAAGTATAACAAACAGTATATCAGCAGGGTATACCAATACTTCCAAAGTATCCATGTGTCCATCACGAGTACCCATTACTCGTAGCAGGTGAGACATATTACATCCTCTAAGGATGTGATGCAAACCACATGCCGGCTTATCACATATCATCGATATCCCATTCTCGATGATCATTAGTCGAGGCTATTTAAGAGTTACGTTATAATATTAATAACTCATACTATTAATAACAACGTAACCTCCAGGAATGCATATTATAGAATATTACAAACAATCAATTAATAATTTAATAACTGCAAATGCCAAAATATTAATCTCCATTAATAATAATACGAATGTGTATAAAATACATTTGTCCTAATACAGATTGTCTCTAGGACATAAATATACTTTCATATCTAAAATAGCAAAAAGTGCGTGCAGTAATCATTTGTTAGCTGGATTGATTCTGAAAACTTAGGTGAATTATTTGTATATTTATTAATTATTGAATTATGGTGTGTTTGTTTTTGCAAGTCATTTTTCAAGAAAATATATTTTGGAAAAAATTAGTTTCATAGAAAAATGACTTTTTTCATACTAAACACTTCCATTATGAGGTAATTATCTCCCCCAGAAAACAACTTTTTTCTGAAGAAGTTGAAAGTTGGTTATCTGGTGAGTAATGCCAACCTGTTCGATTAGCTTGTGCTGAGCAGGCAGCTTCCTCATTGATATTCACGAATAATATACTGGTGAAAAAAAAACTTAATACATTGATAGCCTCTTAAGTTTCAGTAAATTTTATTTAGACACTCAAACTACGACTTATTCTAATTGAATACTTGAACATATAATAAGGTGTTCCTATTAGAGATTTTCTGTTCAAATTTTGGACAAACTTTTGAGCATGTTCTCAAATGTCTATTAGATAAAATTAACCATATAAAATTAGGCATCTCCTTTAATTATACACATTAGTCTCAATTAGAGAACGTCGGTGATTTTACGGCTTATTGAGGCGAATGCTTATAATTAAAAGGATTGGCATATTTTAAGGTTAACTTATCTAAGTAATTAGCACTTGAGAAGACATAAAAAAATTAAAATTTGAAGGAAAGTATCTAATAGTCACTTTATCATGTGTTCAGGTACTCAATCGAAACAAATCGTAATTTGAGTGTCTAAATGAAATTTGCTAGCAAATTTAAAAAGTTATCAATTTATCAAGGGTATAAGAAAAAAGTTGAGAGTTTCCTATATATATATAAAAGATCTTTAGATTAATAATATAATCAATTAGAGATGATGCTTCCAACTATAAGATTAGAATAATTTCCCTTAGTAATTTATTTCATTAATCACAATATATATAGTTGTATAGAGAAGGTTCCTAATACAGTAAGAATCCTAACTTACCTTAATTGGTTGATTCCAAATACAATAAGAATCCCAACTTACCTTAAATATACATCTATCATAATTACAAAATATACGGTAATATTTGGAGAATATTCGCGAATACTCCCCCTCAGACGGAGCGGGAGGAGGCCGAACGCTAAGGCTGGATCGGAAGTCAGTGAAGAGTTGTGTCGGTAGTCCCTTCGTGAAAATATCTGCATACTGATAGGAGGAAGGCACGTGTAATATTTTGATCTGACCAAGGGCGACCTTATCTCGTACAAAGTGGATATCCATCTCAATATGCTTAGTCCGCTGATATTGGACCGGATTGTGAGACATGTAGATGGCAGATATGTTGTCACAATAGACTATAGACGCCTTTCGCAGTGGACACTGGAGCTCCAAAAGAAGATTTCGGAGCCAACAGATCTCAGCAACGACATTAGCAACCCCGCAATACTCTGCTTCAGCACTCGAATGGGATAGCGTGGTATGTCGTTGGCGGACCATAAAATAAGATTATCCCCAAGAAATACATAGTAGCCTAAGGTGGAGCGACGTGTGTTTGGGCATCCTGCCCAATCTGCATCGGTGTACGAGAGCAACTTGTTTGGGCCAGAGGGGTAGAGATGTAGTCCAAAGTCCAGTGTGCCCTTAACATATCTGATAATACGTTTAAGGGAGGCAAAATGGGACTCTCGGGGGTCGTGCATAAACAGACACACCTGTTGAACAACATAAGTAATATCTGGCCTAGTAAATATAAGATACTGCAGGGCACCTGCAAAACTCGATATAAAGTGGGATCAGAAACTGGCGCACCCTCATTGGCACTGAGCTTGGATTTTGAGTCAATCGGAGTTGGCATAATTTTACAATTTGCCATCTTAGTCCTGTATACTATCTCTTTTGCATATTTACGTTGACACAAAAACATAGTAGCTACGCAGATCTGGTCACTGATATACCCAAAAAATAACTTAGTTTGACCAAGTCGGTCATAGCAAATTCAGTTTTGAGTAGAGCAATGATTTCATTCTTCAAACCGTCAGATGAGGCAGTAATAACAATATCATCCACATATAATAGCAAATGAGCAGTGCTGCTACCTCGATAAAAAGTGAAGAGAGAGTTATCACACCTGCTACATATAAAACCGATCTGCATAAGATACCTGGCAATGCGATCATACCAAGCGTGGGGTGCCTGTTTCAAGCCATACAATGATTTCCTGAGACAACATACAAACTGCGGGACTGCCAGATGAACAAAGCTAGAGGGCTGATGCATGTACATAGTTTCTTTCAAATCCTCATGAAGAAATACATTCTTGACATCAAGCTGATGAATCGGCCAATGCATGCCCATAGCAATACTGAGAACCATCCGAATAGTGGCCGGTTTAACAACCGGACTGAATGTATCACCACAATCAATACCTCCTGCTGATTAGTGCCATTGGTAACTAGTCTTGCCTTATACCGCTCCAAGTCACCACTGTCTCTGAACTTGTGATGAAATAGCCACATACACCGGATAACATTCACACCGTCTGGTCTAGGTACCAAATCCCAAGTGTTCTGCTTGGTTAAAGCGTTAAACTCCTCGCACATGGCCGCAATCCAATTAGGGTCCAGTTTTACTAGTTTTGGATTTTTTGGAATGGGTGATAAGGTTTGTGTGGAGAGGTTGAAGTGAACCTTGGATTTGAAGATCTCGTGTTATGCACGAGTGTCCATGCGATGGGTAGGCAGGAGTGGGATGTCTGAACAGGGAGGTTGCAGGCCTACTATTTCTGGTTTGGGGAAGCTGCAGACTTGTGAGTTTTTGACTGGGAGGCAGCAATGCAGTGGGGGGGGGGAAGGAGACATGGCTGGAAGCAGCAGGGGTGTTGGTGTGGTGTTCGACTGAGAGCAGGGATCAGTTAGGTTGGAGATGGTGCCGGACAGTGGTGGTGATGGGATTGTTTGTTTTGTCAGAATAGTAGGTTGTTGTTGGTACAGAGACATAATAGCCGGGGACAGACTCGGATCATCGAGGAAGGTGTAATCGGTGGTCTAAAATTTTTGGAGGTTTGAAAAGGGAAAGGTTGTCTCGTCAAAGGTGACGTGACGGGAGACGATGATTTTGCGAGTGGCAATGTCATAGAACATATAGCCCCGATGAGTAGGAGATAGACCAACGAAGACACAAGGTAGGGTGCGAGGGGCAAGTTTGTAAGGTGCAGTGGAGGCTATGTTGGGGTAGCATAAGCAACCAAAAATACGGAGATGGTCATAGGATGGGAACCTACGGTATAAGATTTCGGTAGGGGTCTTGTTTTGGAGAGTGCTAGTTGGTAAAATATTAAGGAGAGATTCTACCATTTTAACAGCATAGACCCAAAAATGTGGTGGAAGACAGGCATGAAATAGTAGGGTGCGAACCATGTTATTGATGGTACATATAATTCGTTTAGCCTTCCATTTTGGGAGGAAGTATAGGGGTAGGAAAAACGGAAAACCATGCCTTGTTTATTAAATTCACGTCAGGAATTATAGCCAGTTCAGGTGACTATTGGCGACATTCAAGGAGTTGTGCACTTGGCACCTTATCAGGACCATTCACGTATCGCGGGATGGCTTATGGTTACCTTGTCATAATTTATGATTAGTATAGAAATCCATTTTAGGTAGATTTACATTTCAGAACAGAGATATGGCAGAGTTACTTGTCTTTATTTGGAGTTTATAAGTTGATTTGATGTAATTTTATTTGATCGCAACTATTTAGACAATTGTTATAGTCTATGCAGGTACTTTGTGATGGCTTGGGAAGGTACAAATGGATATAGGAAACATTGGGATGATCAGACGATTTTCTATAGATTTGGTAAATCAAGATAGTCACTAGGATGACCATATTATGATATTTGGAGGTTTAAGAAGAGTGAGATGATGAGAGTTAGCTCAATAGTTTCAATTCGATAAAACAAAACTAATTGATTTGGAATTTTCACAATTGACCTTGGATAAGGTCAGTTTTTGGAGAGAATGGTTGGGAGATAGCTCAGAACAAGTATATTCTTTCTGACGAAAGAGACTCGTGATTTAAACTCATGGCATATGATGACATTTGTTTCTATGAATTCTTAGTACTAAAGACGACTTTGGATGGTGTGGAACAAAGATAAATGGAATTGGAGTATTTGACCGGTACAAGCTTGGTAATGGATTGTGGCTACAACTGAAGGATTAGAGTGTTCATGATGAAATTTGTGGAATCAATCAATTGCGTTCAGAGGTGTGGTTAGAATAAAAGTCAATAAATTTAAGCGTAGTCAGTTCAAATGTATTGCAAGAATTGATACTTTTGAATTGGCTAAAAGCGCAAAAAATGTATCACAATCAAAGATTCAATAGTTATGACATGGGAGTATGAGGTTTCAGTCTTTGCGTCGGAGTATTCGGAGTAGTAAACGAGTTAAGTGAAAGCGCAAGAAGGAATGTTCAGTGTAATCAGACTCTATGGAGTTTTTTCAGACTTTCGTATCAGTTGAGAGTTAAGAACTAGAAGATTCATATTATAAGGTGTAGTTCCTCAGTACTAAGTTGATGACTTGGGAAGGGTTCAGCCTTTAATGTCATGGATGACATTGCGACATTGATTATTCATGAGCAACGAACCGGGATTGGTAACCACAAACCTATGAAAGTTCTATGATTGGTTTTGTCATGAATTAGAGCCAGTTCAGGTGACTATTGGCGACATTCAAGGAGTTGTGCACTTGGCAGCAAATCAGGACCATTCACGTATCGCGGGATGTCTTATGGTTACCTTGTCATAATTTATGATTAGTATAGAAATCCATTTTAGGTAGATTTACATTTCAGAACAGAGATATGGCAGAGTTACTTGGCTTTATTTGGAGTTTATAAGTTGATTTGATGTAATTTTATTGATCGCAACTATTTAGATAATTCTTATAGTCTATGCGGGTACTTGGTGATGGTTTGGGAAGGTACAAATGGATATAGGAAACATTGGGATAATCAGACGATTTTCTATAGATTTGGTAAATCAAGATAGTCACTAGGATGACCATATTATGATATTTGGAGATTTAAGAAGAGTGAGATGATGAGAGTTATCTCAATAGTTTCAGCTCGATAAAACAAAACTAAGTGATTGGAATTTTCACAATTGGCCTTGGATAAGGTCAGTTTTTGGAGAGAATGGTTGGGAGATAGCTAAGAACAAGTATATTCTTTCTGACGAAAGAGACTCGTGATTTAGACTCATGGCGTATGATGACATTTTTTTCTATGAATTCTTAGTACTAAATACAACTTTGGATGGTGTGGAATAAAGATAAGTGGAATTGGAGTATTTGACCGGTACAAGCTTGGTAATGGATTGTGGCTACAACTAAAGGATTAGAGTGTTCATGATGAAATTTGTGGAATCAATCAATTGCGTTCAGAGGTGTGGTTAGAATAAAAGTCAATAAATTTAAGCGGAGTCAGTTCAAATATAAGAAAATCAGTTGTGGAAGAAATTTTGGATAAATCACATTCTGGGTCTTTTTTGAAGTTTCATCAATTCTGTTAGGTTCAGAATGTAATTTATGACTTAGTCAAGTCATTGGTTCAGTTTCTGAGAGGTTCGGATGTGATTAAAGTGGTTGGTTGAGAAACTAGCTTTTGAGATGGTTTGGAGTTGACCATGGCCAACATCGGGACAAGACATATACATTTGGGTGTTTTAAGAGTTCGAGCAACTTAGTATGTGTATTTTTCACTTTTAGGTACTTTCGGAATTATATTTGGATTTCGTTTAATCAAGTTCAGGTGTTTGAGTCATTGGCATAAGTTGCTCGCCTTCGACGCTTCAATGTACCATTATATCAATTTGATATTGGAATTGAATTTTGATTGATGGAATAGATGTGTATCAAAATCTGTGATCCGTAACTGCTTGAATCGACGAATTCTGACATCGTATAAGGGAGTTATGCCCATTTTAGTTTCAGCAAAAATTGTTGGTTTCTGGTGTGCGCCGGGGCGGACTTCCGGCGCCAAAGCGGATCCGCCGGAGCGGAAATCACGTGTATTAAAAATTAGACTGCGTTCATTTACTATTTTGAGCATAACTTGAGTTCTAGAGCTTCGATTGAGGTGATTTTCAATCGCCTCAACAAGGGAGTAAGTATCCAACCTTTATTTTGACATTTCTTCAAGTTTATTTTTGTTGGTTATCGATTTTTATCCGTGTTGATTGGGAAAATTTGGGATTTTGAGCCCTAGTGTTGAGAAATGATAAATGTTTGATTTGAGGGCCAATTCATGGATGAAATTAGTTGATTTTATGGATTTATAACCTATGGGCTATGGGTAACTTGATTTTACAACGAAATTACACTTTTGACATTCGGGGCTCGGGATTGGCTTTTTGAGTCTATTTTTGGGTTTCAAAATAAAGTATTGAAATATGGGTATTGTTGGATTCATCTAACTATGTAGATTACTAATTTGAAAGGATTCAACTCGTTCGGTGATTTTGGAAACTATGGAGCTTTCGGGAGGCTTATTCAATGCACGGACAGAGTCTGGAGTCGTTCATGAGCTTTAGGACTTCATAATAAGACACGTTGAGACTTACTATACCTTAATATAGTGTTTATATTTTGGTTTAATAATTAATTGGAGAAATGAGGAATTTGGGGTTCCATATTAGTGAGGTGACGAGCACTAATACAGGTACCGGTGAACTTAATTGGGTAATTAATGAACTAGTTTGATATAGCCGAAGGAGTTGATGTTTTTAGCCTTTGAGCCACGGCCACGGTGCATAAGTCTTCTTAGGTTGGTTGGTTTACTGATTATTTGGGCTCCTAGACAAGCTTGATTATTATATATTTTATTGAACTTATCATGCATACATCACTGCATATTTCGTCTAAATACTTAAAAAGAAACTGATAAATACTAATTGCATTGATTATGTTGATTGCATGGTGTACACATATCCATATAATTTATACATATTATATTTTGCATTGAACTGTTGAGATAATGCTGAGAGAGGCTTGGGAAGCCGGTAATTGGATATGGTACATGATACGAAAGTGATGATAGATGATGATACTACAGCCACAGAGCTGAGGTTTGATGAGAAATTCCAGACGATTATGATATTACAGCCACAGAGTTGGGATCCGATGAGATGGGATGGGTATATGGACCTCATGAGTCTCCCATGGGTCACGTGACAACTACTGCACCAACGTGTGTATATCGGGTACATATGGACATTGCATACATATATACATATCATTTGCATTGCATTCATTCATATTCCTGATATGTGTTTGATGTTATGTGTACTTGGTGTTGGTTTTTGGTATACTTTATGATCATATGACATTTACGGAGAGTAATATTGATACCTTCTAACTTATATTTGATGTAAAAAGGAAATATGATACGGTATGGTGATGATATAAAAATGGGATCTTTATGACTTGGATTTCTAGAAATGATATAGAGATCGAATCTCTACATATTCCTTAGTATACGAACTAAAAAGTTGAACCTTTAATGATAAACTTGTTTGTTTGGGATAAAAGATTGAAACTTGATTATGATTGTGCCTCAATTCGTGAAAGGGCCGGACTCTTATGAGTAGAACTTATTCTAATTAATGAAAGGAGGTAATCTTGAGGATTTAGATGCCTGTTTGGGTGTAGGTTGAAACCTTATGGATATATCTATAATAATTGAGGTAAAACTAGAAACTTTATTAAGTTATGTGAAGAGCACTAGACTTTATGACTCGGTGTGAATTTAGAATCTTTATTTAAATGCTTGATTTATTTAGAAATTGTATAATTTGACTAACCAAGCAAGAAGAGAAGTAGTGAGAGTACCAACTCTTGTCACCGCTATAGTTAGTGTCGGTCGATTACGTTGTTGGGTACACGTGCTTTCCGTACTCACTATACACTTGTTTCACTCTATGTGCAGGTATCGAGCCGGACGCCAGTGGGGGAGCTTGACGCAGAGCTTGGAGATTCATCTTGGGAGTCCAGGGTGAGCCGTAGATTCCATCCCGGCACTGGAACTCTTCATCTTGTTATTTTACTTTTATGTCCAATATTTCAGAAAGTGATTGTATTTAAAGTTCCAGACTTGTATTCGATTAGTAGCTCTGTACTCATGACAACCAAATTTTGGGATTTTCTTTCAAGGTTTATTTATTAAGTCATAAGACTTAATAACACTTATGTTGTTTTCCTTAATTTTCTGCATTTATTTTATATTATTGACGCTTGGATGTTAGTGGTTCACCTACGAATAGGGTAGGTGCCCTCACGGCACAATGAAATTTTGGATCGTGACAGTTGCACATTTCCCACAATAGTAACAACTTTTATTTAGAGCTTCCCCATCGCTGTGCTCAAGGTTATAGTGGGTTTTACTCTGTCAGCTACTAGCGCCCCAGGCAGCATGGGACGCTGTCTTGGACGCCGAACAATGGAATCTTTTCCTTTTTTCATCCTTTTCTCATTTTTGAGTTCCTACAAAAATAGAAACATAACTTAAATTTGTTACGCTTGCTAATTAAATCCCTGCCAAGTAGATATGTATCACTTAAATGCTTTTAGCACAATACTCGTGTGGGTGGGGGAAGCACCAATAAATCAAATAAAAGTGAAAAAACTCAATTTATTCACAAGTAGAAAGCTTAAATACCTAGTTTTCGAGTGATTTAACTTGGCAGAGGCGCTTCAACGAAATTGGAGGCCTAAAATAAAACCATAGTAAGAGACCTTAAGTTACCTTAAGTTTATGAATAAAACTTATAAGTTCTTATGTTAACAATGTTATACGAATCATCTTGTACGTATCTTGATCATTCACTCAGTTATCTGCTAGCTCCCATCATTGGGGATATCTGATAACTCTATTTACAAAGGCTTGTGTAATATATTTTCAGAAAATCCATTGTTATATTTTTTTATAATTTACATACTCTAATAATGTCAATTTATTTACTGTTAAGTATATGTCAACGATACATTTGTAAGTGTCCATTTAATTTGAAGTGACAATGACTTTATCAACTCTCTCTATATAAAATTAAATAATCAGTTCAAATTATTCCTTTTCATATATACATGTTTGTTAAATTTTGAGTTATTCATCTGAAAACTATCTATCACATTTTTAAGAAAATCAATATCTCTTTATTAATCTTTTTCTGATATATACCTATATATAAAATAATAAATTTTGGACCTTCAATTTTGGGGCCTGAAGGCAATTGACTTAGTTGTCCTCCCCGTTTAGCCAGCACTATTAGCAGGTAATATGCCTTATCTTCTATGCCACAAACTCCACTACTTTTAAGCATGATTACTATTAGCGAATATTCTCCGAATATTTTATAATTATGATAGATGTATATTTAAGGTAACTTAGGATTCTAATTATATTATGAATCAACTATTTAAGGTAAGTTAGGATTCGTACTGTATTAGGAATCAACATTTGTACAACTATATATATTGTGAATAATGAAAGGAATCCCTAAGAGAAATTATTCTATCTTACATGGTATCAAAAGCCTAAAACCTAAACCCTACTCTTTTCCTTTCTCTTTCTCTGTCTCGGCCGAAACAGCCAAACAACCATTTGGTTTCCCTTCCCTCGGCCGGCGGCAACCAGGCAGCCACCATGTCTTTCCCCACAAATTCTGGTTCCTCCACTGGCACTTTTGACAACCCCTCTCAACGATCATCGTCTTCTTTCCACCCGGCTTTCGCCGTTACCAACATCAAGAATTCTATTCCTATAATTCTTAATCAAGAAGACTGTCAATATTCCATGTGGACAGAACTGTTCTATATCCATGCATGTGCGTACAACGTGCTCGACCATATTCATGACTCTGTTCCTCGTCCCACCGACGTTGCCGAATCGACATGGTGTCGCCTTGACGCCATCGTCAAACAGTGGATATACGGCACCATCTCAAAAGACTTATTGTGTACTATCATGAAAACAGGTGCTACGGCACGTGACCTCTGGGTATGGTTGGAAGAAATCTTTCAGGACAATAAAAATACTTGGGCAGTGTATTTGGAGGAGCAATTCAACAATACGCGGCTCGAGAAATTTAACAACATGTCTGAATATTGCAAACAACTGAAACTCATAACCGACCAACTAACCAACGTCGGGAATTCTGTTCCTGAAACCAAGATGGTACTCCAATTGGTTTCCGGTTTACCGAAAGGTGAATACGATACACTTGAAACGATGATTCAACAGGCCGACCCACTACCCAGTTTCACCAAGGCACGGTCACAACTCTTGTTGAAAGAAACCCGTCGTGCTAAACAAGAGGAACATAATCAAAAGGCGTTAGCCGTTCAGAGACAGTGGTGACTTAGAGAAGTATAAGGCAAGACTAGTTGCCAATGGAATTAATTAGTAGGAGGGCATTGATTGTGGTGAGACATTCAGTCCGATTGTTAAACCGGCCACTATTCGGACTGTTCTCAGTATTGCTATGGGCATGCACTGGCCGATTCATCAGCTAGATGTCAAGAATGTATTTCTTCATGGGAATTTAAAAGAAACTGTGTACATGCATCAACCCCCTGGATTTGTTCATCCTGCAGTTCCACAGTTTGTATGTCGTCTCAGGAAATCATTGTATGGATTGAAACAGGCACCCCGCGCTTGGTATGACCGTTTTGCCAGGTATCTTCTGCAGATTGGTTTTATATGTAGCAGGTGTGATAAATCTCTCTTCACTTTTCACCGAGGTAACAGCACTGCATATTTGCTAATATATGTCGATGACATTGTTCTTACTGCATCATCTGACAGTTTGAAGACTGAAATCATTGCTCTACTCAAAACTGAATTTGCTATGACTGACTTGGGCAAGCTGAGTTATTTTTTGGGTGTATCGGTAACCAGATCTGCATCCACTATGTTCCTGTGTCAGCGTAAGTATGCAGAAGAGATAGTGTACAGGGTCAAGATGGCAAATTGCAAAATTATGCCAACTCCAGTGGACTCAAAATCCAAGCTTAGTGCAAATGACGGTGCGCCAGTTTCTGATCCCACTCTATATCGGAGTCTTGCAGGTGCTCTTCAGTATCTTACATTCACTAGGCCTGATATTGCATATGCCGTTAAGCAGGTGTGTCTGTTTATGCATGACCCCCGAGAGTCCCACTTTGCCTCCCTCAAACGTATTATCAGATACGTTAAGGGCACACTAGACTTTGGATTACATCTATACCCCTCTGCCCCAACCAAGTTGCTAGCCTACACGGATGCAGATTGGGCAGGATGCCCCGACACACGTCGCTCCACCTCAGGGTACTGTGTATTTTTTGGGGATAATCTTATTTCATGGTCCGCCAAGCGGCATGCCACACTATCCCGTTCGAGTGCTGAAGCAGAATATCGCGGAGTTGCTAATGTCGTTGTTGAGATCTGTTGGCTCCGAAATCTACTTTTGGAGCTCCAGTGTCCATTACGCAAGGCGTCTATAGTCTATTGTGACAACATATCTGCCATCTATATGTCTCATAATCCGGTCCAACATCAGCGAACTAAGCAGATTGAGATGGATATCCACTTTGTGCGAGAGAAGGTTGCTCGTGGTCAGGTCAAAATTTTACACGTGCCTTCCTCTTATTAGTATGCAGATATTTTCACAAAGGGACTACCGCGACAGCTCTTCACCGGCTTCCGATCCAGCCTTAGCGTTCGGCCTCCTCCCGCTCCGTCTGAGGGGGAGTATTAGCGAATATTCTCCGAATATTCACCGTATATTTTGTAATTATGATAGATGTATATTTAAGGTAACTTAGGATTCTAATTGTATTATGAATCAACCATTTAAGGTAAGTTAGGATTCGAACTGTATTAGAATCAACCTTTGTACAATTATATATAATGTGAATAATGAAAAGAATCCCTAAGAAAAATTATTATATCTTACCGTTACGTATAATTATCTTTTACTTGAACTTATTTTACACGGTAAGTGGATAAAAGCTAAACTCCTTACTAAATCGTTCAATATTCTATCAGTCTATAGTGAATAGTAACTGCAATCAATTTTCAGTTCAGAGACTTCAAATTTTAAGCAGTATTTTAAGCAGGGGACTGATATTCAGTTCAGAGACTTAAAAAGTAATAGTAACTGCAATCAATTTTCTCCTGACATAATACACGACTTTAGTTGTTCAAACAGAGCAATAGAGGTGCTTGGTCTGGATGCTAGGGGCCATTTTGCTCACACAAGAGAAAGGGCCTTCACAAATAATTGCTTGTTCCTGCAAAATATTAGTGCACAATACAAAGCTTGCATAAGCATTAGATTGGGATTAGGATGAAGGTTAAAAAGACCATTGTTACATGCAAGAGTAGTTTTACTATACAAACGTAATACACATCCATAATGTTAGGTTTTATATAAATATATATCCTGATTTAGTGAGATGAGAAAACAAGAGGAGCATGCAGGTCAGGAGTACTCCTAAATCTACGTTTAAGTCGGTGTGAATCAAAAAGATCGAATAAAATAGGCAAAAACATGTTGAAATTGTTGGAGTTTACAAAGGATTGCAGGAACGGAAATTACAAGTAACTGCTTATGTAAGAATTGAAATTACAATTCAACTAGAAAACTGAAAATTACAATAGAACGACAAAACTGAAATTACAATTTTGTTGAAGAAGAAGAACTGGAAACTGTTTTTGCTGAGTCGAGTGTGGCACTCTGTCCTTAAGACAATATTGCCCCGTATGTATCCTTTATACGTCCTGGACAATTCGTCTTCCAAGATAAAACAGCAATGGAACAATTGAGCAAAGGAAACTCAAGAGCTACCGTGAAGAATATTGAGTAACGAAATGATGCTTGGAAGTTGTAGGAAGAAATCTGTTTTCTGCTTTGTGTATTTTCGTGTATATCAAGTGTGCCTCAACAATGGTGTAAGGGGTGTTTATATAGGTGAGGGAGGAGAAGCAAAACAGCCTCCATAAGTGCCATTACTGGCCAAGTAATGGCCATTATGGAGGTAGTAATGTCACCAAAATAAATGGTGAAGAACACCAACGGATTGGCCATTATAGGAGGAGTAATTCAGCCAAAATAAATGGTTGAATTGAGTGATGTGGCGTTTCTGCTTTGACCGTCCAAATTCTGACTTCTGGAAACTTCAGGGACCAAACTGTACATCTGGCAAAGTTTTCTGGCCCAAAAAGATAATATCAGACGGCCCATGGCCCACAGCCCGAGAACCCGGAACCGGACGGGCGGGAGGCGGCGCGCGTGTGGTCTTTCCTCGAACCGAAGCACATCTAGGTCCTCCCTCCTTTAAACACATGGGATACCCCTTGGGGTCCCAAACCCCAAACCAATTTCGAGTCTTATATACACAACAATTCTTTCTTCCTCTACCGATGAGGGAGAATTGATCACACACCACACTTTTCCATGCTTCAAACACCTTACTTCGTGAACCAATATCTCTTTCATTTCTCAATGAAATTTGATGATTCTTGGCCCTACGGTTATCTACGTACTTAGTAGATCATGCATGTGTGAAGAACCGGATTCTCCAACATACGTAACACTAGTGTTTAAGCCGTTAAAGTTGGTCGGTCGCAACTCCCGCCAAAGGCTAATTTCCAACAGAAATGTCTAAGTGGCTACCGTGAAAAAGGTTGTTGAGATATATAAGATCTGACATTCTTTGTAAAACAACCAATCCTTCATTTGAAATACTCAAACGGCTCCAAATCTCTCTATCTATTCAAAATCATGCTTTGAACAATCAAAACCCTTAAAATAGCCATTTTTAAATTTCAGAATCCGATCAAAATCAAACTTTTACCACTTGAGTCAACTTTTGGTCAACCTGTGCCAAATCTGGCCAAACACACTCCAACAGATAGTCATCACATAGAGGAGTCCGAGTACATTCTCAAAGTTAAATTTTGAAGAGAAACGATGAATATAAGGAGGTTTGACATAGTTTTCAATAACGAGTAATAGCCATGTTGTTACTATAGCATTTCACTAGGATAAAAAATTCCATAATATGATCTGTCATGTCATCCATGATCACACCTCTTATTCCAAATTTTTTATTTTCAATGATGAAGCTCCCATTTGTATTTAATCTAACCTTCCTAATATCAGATTCTGTCATGCTACATATGTTCACTTTTTTTTCAGAGCTTCACATGTTTCTAGCCAAGGTATGTTCCTGCAACACTTGTGAAACGTTAGCTTCATAGCGCTTGAATGATCCATTTAATTCATTATTTTAATTTGTAGAGCATAAATGACTTTTGCCCCCGTATTTACAAATGCAATAACTCTTTCATATTTCTCACAAAGATACAACAATGACAGATACGACGGTCTCCCATTAGCACAAAGATAAAATGATGTTTCTATAACAAACGAAGATCTTTGAAATTGGGAGTATAAACCTATTTTTTTCCCATCCCATTGGGTATAGAGAGATCGAATAATTTTGTTACAATAGCATAGAAGAATGCAATTATGGATGTAATGGAGTAAACGACTTTAGTTGTGTGAAAATTAAGAAAAAAATTATTTATGACTCACACAATTGATACTAGTTGTATAGTGTTTCTTTTTATTTCATAAAAAAGCAGACCAAAATCTTACACTTTTGGGTCCACAAAATTTGAATCTTTTTTTTTTGTGATGAAAAAAAACTTCACCTTACTAGTATCAATTGTGTGAATAACAAAATTAACTTTTCCAAAAATTAAATATGCATATTTCAAATATTATGACCTATTGAATTATTCATTTGTTAAAAGATGCATGCATTCAAAAGCTACCTTTGCTATGTGAGAAAAGGTTGAACTCATCAATGTTGTCCAAGCTTACAACAACTTTAGCTTCAATTTTTTTTTGTTTTGAGAAAATATTTTCAAAGGAAATAGACTTTACTTTTTATGCTTTCAGTGTAGAATGTAATACGGTGGCAAGTATCATTTGACTTTCCAATAACTTTAATTTTTACAAAATTTGAGGTAAGAAAGGCATTTGACAAATTTTATTTTTTCTCCTTACCTCAAAATTTGTTACCTCCTTTGATACAAAACCCACTCATAATCTTTTGATTTTGTTGCAAATGAAACTATAAAAAGCATAATGAAACTTTTATTTGTCTCATCTTATGCCAAAATACCTTCTCCAAGTCCGTATACAATTTTGATATATTATCTAACTACTTCGAGATTACAAGATATAGAGGCCACTAGAGTATAATATGTGTGCCTTTTCCTTTCTCTTTCAAACCCAACTGCTCTTCCAATTCCCTTGAACATATCTCCATTTTGCTTAGCAAATCATAGAAAACATAATGCAGACATTCAATATACTCTTTCTAATACTCTGTTTCATTTGTGTCAGCCTCCATAAATGGTAAATATACTGAAAATCCAAATTGTATACTTGCCACCGTGTTACATTCCACACAAGAAGCATAAACGCCGAAAAAATTATATTCGATGTGGCCCCATTTTGACTTCTTTTACGTTGTCTATTTCACTTAGAGGAACAACTTCTTGTAAGCCAAAGTTTGTAGTGTGTACTTCGGCACTACTTCCTCCTTGTCATTTTTAACTGCAAATGTAATGACCCAATATAACAAAAAACATTAAAATACACACACATGATTTATATTAATTGAGAAAAAAACAATGTTTGAAAAGTCAATTTCATAACAATGTCAACGTCATTTAAAAATAATGAAGTCAATATATAAATATTAGCCCGTCAAATTGAACAAAAGACCAATCAGGAACTAATACAACACAAACTCCTAACCTAGGGGGAGATGTCCAGAATTGCACAAATAAATTGAAAAAAGAAAACTAAAAAAAGGTTTTCTTAATATATATGAAGGGTAATATATACGCGAAAAGGAGGTGTCTCAATAATTAATAAAAGAATCTTTAACTTTAAAGGTGATTAGACAATTTTTACCACTAGACTAATTTAGAGAAAAAAATAATTTTGTAGATCGCACTATTAAAGCATAGCTATTAGATTATCTGTTAGATTCTTATAATTTGGCATCAACATTTCAATTAAAATTTCACTAAACAAATCGAGACAACTAATATGTTATGATCACCCTTTAAAAAAGACATTAAAAGAAAGAGCCTAACTACAAACTATTATTTTCTTATCTTTCTTTTTAATGTAATAAAATAGAAAAGTGAAATAGTATTTTTTAGATTCAGTAAAATGTAACTGTTCATATAATCAAGATAATTATTAAACGTTGAAAGAATAAATTTGATTAAATCTGTTCATTTTTCTTTTTAATGTGACTGCTCGTTGTCTTTATGACAGGAAAAAATTTAAGCATAAAAAATAAAAGAAATTTCTTTTATTTTTCTACAAAAGCCAATTGTTGTTTGGACTTTGGATTAGAAACACCACAACAACAATAACATACCCAATGAAATTCCACAATGTGGGGTCTAGAGAGGGTAGTGTGTACGCAGACCTTACATCTACCTTGGTAGGTAGAGCGATTGTTTCCGAGAGACACTCGGCTCAAGACAAAGCACACGCCTAAGCAAAGTAAAACAAACAATGTGAGTAAGTCATGATCGCGAATTATGAAAGAGAAAAAGAAAAAAAAAAGCAATAAATAATGCAAGTAAATAAGATAAACAAAATACACATAGCATCATAAATCAAACGACAAGTGACTATAAGACAATAATGTGTCTACTAGTATGATAGGCTAAGCGATCCTACAATAATAATATTACAACTACCAGTTTGTAAGCATAGGCAGGACTACGATGGGCTACCTACTACCCTTCTACCCTAATATGTGTCCTCCATAACCCCCTATCTAAGGTCATGTCCTCAGTGAGTTGCAGTTGCGCCATGTCTCGTCTAATCACTTCTCTCGATACTTCATCGGCCTACCTCTACCCCTCATGTACTCGTCCATAGCCAACCTCTCACACCTATGCACTGGGGCATTTGTGTCTCTCTTCTGCACGTTCCCGAACCATCTCAACCTCGCTTCCCGCATCTTATCATCCACCGAGGCCACTCTCACTCTTTCTCGGATATCATCATTTCTAATTTTATCCCTCCTTGTATGCCCACACATCCATCTTAGCATCCTCATCTCCGCAACTTTCATCTTTTGGGTGTGCGAAGTCTTGACCGGCCAACACTCCGCCCCATACAACATAGTCGGTCTAACCACCACCTTATAGAACATGACTTTAAGTTTTGTGGCACCTTTTTATCGCGCAAGACTCCAGATGCGAGCCTCCATTTGGATTAGAAAGAGCATTGAAAATTTTTAAAAATAAATTAATACGCTAAGATTTATACAAAATCTTGTTTTTTAAAAAATTCAAATCGGGAAAAAATCCAAATTGAGGCATAAAGATTATGAAAAATTCAGTTAAAATAAAATCTAGATACACAATTTTTCCTGTAAATTATTTTCTATAAAATAATCTAACCCAAAACTAAGTAAAAATACATTCAAATGTCACAAAAAGTGTATAAAAATGTCTTGAATTCATGTATTTTTTCTGATGCACAAAAAGAATAAAACATTAAACAAGAAATTAAATATATGCAAAATATAATAAATTAAAGGATTTAGTAAAGCACCAAACAAGAGAAAAAATGAAATTAAATTATAGTACTCTTACAGATCCTTGTAGTTCGGTCTTTCCCCGGATCCTGCGCATATCGGAAGATTAGTGCACCAGGATGCCCTTTTACTGTTGTCATCGAGACATTCTCCATTGGATGAGTTGGTACTCCAGAGGTTATAAGCACTCATCTATAGATGTCATTGAGTTTGTTGAGCCGGCAAAGGATGCATATATATGAAGTATAATACAATTATCCAAATTTTGAATGCAAAAAAGTAATTCTCTTTTTATATAAAGTTTTCTAAACAATAGGAATACAATTCTACCTAAAATAAGAGATATACAATTACTGAAAGAATATTCAGGAAATATTCTATTACACCCCCGCAGTCGAAGCGGGAGGTTCACGAACACTGAGACTAGCTCAAAAATCATCAAATAGTATGCGCGGAAGTCCTTTGGTGAAGATGTCGGCAATCTGATATCTGGAAGGAACATGCAGGACACGAACTTGACCACGAGCCACTTTTTCGCGAATGAAAGGAATGTCCATGTCAATATGTTTAATGCGTTGATGTTGAATGGGATTTCCGAAAAGATATATCATATTAATATTATCGCAGTAGACCAGTGTTGCCTTTTGAATCTGACAATGAAGCTCAAGTAGAAGGTTATAGAACCAACAAGACTCAGAGACAACGTTGGCGACACCTATGTACTCTGCTTTGGCAATGGATCGAGATAGTGTAGGTTGCCTTTTGGAAGACCAAGACAATAGGTTATCTCCGAGGAAAATGTAGTCACTAGACGTGGAGCGTCGGATGTCAGGACATCCACCCCAATCAACAGAAGAATAAGTAGTGAGACAAGTGAGCGAGGACTTGTATAGATGTAATCCGAAGTGAATTGTACCTTTAACGTATCGTAAAATACGTTTGAGGGCATGCATGGGTGCTTCCGTCAAATTGTACATGTGTAGGCAGATTTATTGCACGGCATATGATTGTCAGATCTCGTGAATGTGAGGTACTGCAGGACCCCATCTAGGCTACGATAGTGAGTCGAATCTGAATATGGGGGGCCGGAATCAACACTAAGCTTGTAATTGGTGTCTACCGGCGTGTGGGATTGTTTGCAAGATGACATGCCTGCACAGTCAATGATCTCTTCGGCGTATTTCTTCTGACACAAAAATAGGCCGCCAGAATGTCGAGTGATAGAGATGCCCAAGAAATAACTTATGAGGTCGAGATCCTTCATAGAAACTCAAAGGAAATGAAAAACATAATGGAACAGTGGAGAGCATCATATGATGTGGTGAGGATGATGTCATCAACATATAATAATAGGTAAGTCATGTTTGTATCATTGTTATAGATGAACAGGGAATGATCGGATCTGCTGTGTGAAAAATCGATATAGGAGACATAATCAGCGAACAACTGTTACCATGCTCGAGGAGCTTGTTTCAGTCCATAGAGTGATTTCCATAACAGACACACATAATCTAGATGTATAAGATCCTCGAAACCCATAGGCTAATGCATATATACCGTTTCATGAAGATCTACATGTAAGAAGGCATTCTTTACATCAAGCTGATGAATGGGCCAAGACTTGGATAGAGCAATGCTAATGACAGTCCGGATGGTTGCAGGATTTACGACCGGGCTAAACCTTTTATCACAGTCCACTCCCACCTGTTGAGACATGCCATCACCTACAAGACGAGCCTTCTACCTCTAAAAAGAACTATCAGATTTCTTTTTATGTCTAAAAATCCACATAGAATGAATAATGTTAGCATCAGGTGGATGGGGGTACTAGGTCCCACGTCTTATTATCAATAAGAGCATTATATTCGTCAATTCTTTTTATTTTCCAGCTAGGTTTGGACAAGGCATTCTTCAGATTTCGAGGGACATGTAAAGGGACAACTGAAATGAATAGGTTAAACTGCCGCTTAGGTTTATGAATTACATGCATACATGGGTTTCCATGGTCCGAGAGTGTGTCTCAAGATGCGAGATGGGAGAGGGTGCACCACGGGACTGCTGGGAAGAGAAGGAATGGCAGGGTGGCGGGATCGACTGGCCGATGTATGGTTTGCCAAGAGGTGGTTGTGAAATTACCCTGAGGTGGGCTATTTCGGGCCACCATCAGCAGAACCGGGTGGGCAGTGTATCCCAGAGTAGCCGAGGTGGGGACGGGTGTCGGGACTGGGACGGTGGACTATGTAAATGATGAATTACAAGAGAGTTCAGGCCATCATCTAAGAATTCGTAGAAATACTGAGGTGGCGTGTTTAGGGAGGCAAAGGGGAATTGAGACTCATCAAATAGAACATGGCGTGAAATAATAATTTTACAAATTGACAAGTCATAGCACGAGTAACCACGATGATTGGCGGGGTAACCCAGAAACACACACGGCAAAGACCGAGGTTGGAGTTTGTGAGTGGTCGGATATAGAGGATAACAGAGACATCTAAATATACGCAAGTGTTGGTATAAGGGGTTCCTACGAAATAGAACTTGAGTGGGCGACCGTTGAGCTAGAGACTTGTTTGGGATTATGTTTAGGAGATAGGTTGTTATGGAGAGTGCATAATGCCATAATTGATGGGGAATTGATGCATTAGCAAGTAGGGCACGAATTAGGTTGTTAATGATTCAGATTTTCCGTTCGGCCTTACCATTTTGGGAGGAAGTGTGAGGGCAGGAAAAATGAAAGGTAAGACTGTTATTGGAGTAAAACTGTTTGAATTGATTATTATTGAATTCCCTACCATTGTCACATTGAAAATATTTAATGCTCTTTTCAAATTATGTTTTTACGAGAGCACTAAATGAGGAAAGAATGGGGTAGACCTAGATTTATTGCCAATTGTAAAAGTCCATAGAAAGTTGGAATAATCGTCCAAAAACAACACATAATATCGATGGCATGCCGTACTTAAATTAGGGGACGTCCATAAATTACTATGTATGAGATCGAAAGGTAGTAAAGTACAATTTGTGGATGCAGAAAATGGCAATTTAACATGTTTTTGCAAAGGTTAATGGAACTGAGGCTGGATTGTTGACGGTGTTTGAAAATGGGTATAGATCTTCGGTGCTGTCATATCTCATTATTCGTCTCCCTATCGTAAAATCCTTCACAAAAAAAACCAAAAGGATCAAAGTCAGGGGAAATATTATTATCAATTGTAAAACGTCGCACAAAGATTAGATTCTTAATAAGTTTAGGGGCATGGAGGACATTTTTTTAGATTAGCGGTGGATGTGGTGGGGATAAGGATGAATGACCAAAACCGCGAATGGAATGCCTTGTCTACTACCAACAATAATATTCCGATTTAAATTACTCAAATTGGAATAAGACGAGAGAGTACCTTGTGATGTCGTCATGTGAGATGTGGCGCCTGTGTCCATATACCAATTTTCATCTAGAGCATTGAGTGACATTGTGTTCATAGCTGTCTTAATGTCAGTCGGTGCATAAGTTGAGGGTGGGGGGCCTGTACTGTGTAGGCCTGTTGGGGACGTGGGCCTAGTATGCTAGGGTGGGCCTTTCAATTTTGAGGTGGAGTCCATGAGGATGTTAGATACGGTCTAGAAGGGGAAGCCCATGATGGTGGGGCCTACGTGGCCCACGGCGGGTAGGCAACCACGACGGAGGCTGCTTCTACTGCCGTAGTCACTACTGGTTATTTCCTGTCGGTGGGGACTGCCCCTTCCAGCAGCCATTGTTGCCGAAATTCCGTCTGCCGCGGCCCTTGTCGGACTGCCTGCACAGGTAGTTGTTGCGGGTGGATTCAGGCTGCTACGGGTCCTCAGGCCGACTGTTCTGGTTGCCGGAGTTGGAGGCCCTACCATCGGCGGAGGGCCCGACGATGGTGGTGAGGGAGGCGTCGGCAATGCTGTCCGGAGTGGTGCCGCACTTGATTTTTTGGATTTCCTCAAGAAAAAGCTTCGAACGAGCCTCATAAAAACGGAGGTAACTGTGTGCATTGTTGAAGGATGGTGGCAACACCATAGGATTCGTTCAAGCCTGCAATAAGTTGTATGACCAATCACTGATTAGTGACTGGTGCGTTGACGTTGGAGAGTTGGTCGGCAAACATCTTGAGTTCTTGAAAATATGCAGACACGTTTGGGAAATTGTCCTGATGACATCCTTGAACTGATTTTCAAGGTATAACGCTCGTTGAGGTTTGTTGTTGTGGAAAATACTTTCCAAACGCTCCACGTTTGGCGGGCAGTGGCATCGGTCTCAATGATGGTGTACAACAGATCATTAGATATTGTGTCATATATCCACTGGAGGACGGTTGCGTCCAAACGAGACCAAAGTACATCATCAGAAGTCAAAGCCGAGGGTAGGCCTATGGACTTCGGTGTAGGAAGGATGATGTGGTCGATAACTTCGTAAACACGACAATGGATCTTAAAAGCTCCACCCACGAGGAGTATTGACCCTTTTCCATCTCAAGGGTGATATAGATGAAGTTTTTGATGTTGTTTACTGCAAATGTAGGATGGAATTTGGTTTTGTCAGCCATGGAAGATGAAATTTAAGAGGAGGAGGGAGAGAGAATGGCTGGAAAAAAACTAGGGTTCGTGGGGGTGGCGGCGAGAGATATGGTCGGCGGCGGTGGATGTATTTTTAGGCTATTGATATCATAAAGGAATATGTTCCTTGATTATATTCATAAATAATGTAAAATATATATAGTAGTCCAAGAATATTTAAACTAGATAACTAATCAATCTAATTACAATAGGAAATATAATTCTACCTAAAATAAGATACCTAATTACAATAGGAATACAATTCTACCTAAAATAAGAGATATACAATTATTGAAAGAATATTCGAGAAATATTCTATTATCAATCAATTAAGATAAATTTAGATAAAAATATTTTGTTACTTTTTTATTCCCCTACTACGTTTGTGTTAACACCTAAAAAGTCCCGTTATGTAATATGATGTAGAAATATTATTGAAGTTGAAGAGAAAAAAAACAAGTATAGTGTACCTGGCTATTCCGGATTCCGTACATAGCGGGATCTTAGTACACTGGACCGCTTTTTTTAAGCTCGATAAAAAAGAAAATTAAATCAATAGAATGGGAAAATGCATATTACTTCTAGAGGCAGCAAAATTTGAATTAAAATATTTTTATTAGACACTACCTTGCTGGAAATTAGGTATAGGAGTATGAATATTACGTGACCTATAATGAGGCATATCAATAAATGATGCTAAAGTAGTCCCACGGGGCATAGTTGGATGGCAAAAGAGGGGAACCTAAAATCCAGTTGGAGGCTTGCAGCGTAGCTTCGAACCCTGGTGGGAGCAATTTGCTCTATTCTGAGGTAGGACCTTGTAGGTGATATCAATTGCTCTGTTCTCAAACCCTGGTCATTCAGGCACATCCCGCGATTTACTGATAGTAGTGCTGAGGGACTGGGACTACTATCTCCAGGAATAGTCTGTCGTAAGCCGTAAAATGGATATCATCCGAGTGGAGAATGACGTCATCCATGACATCATTGACTTTGGCATTTTCTTGAATCATTTCTGATCTTTTTGCTTTTACTATTTTCTTTTTGAAAGTATCTTTTTTGGCACTTTCTTTTGACGGAATTTTGTTTGAACTCTACTTCAGGTATTTTGAATCATTTTGGCAATTTTCTTCAGAATCCATTGTTGCCAAAAACCAGATTGTCTTCAATATCAATTTCTGGTTCTTCTTCTTCTAATGAAGAGCCTTATTTTGATGAAGACGGTGCAAACTTCAGAATTATGGCTTGTGTTTCTTCTAGATTCTTGGCCGCCACAAGCATTGAGGCCATCTGGGATTTCTGTGAAAGGAACTTGGTGTGCTCCGGTGTTTGTAGTGGTGCCGGTGGTGTTTGTAGAGGCGCCTGTACCTGAATGAATTCTTGGGCATTTAGCCATTCATGGACTTTTTGTGGTGTGAGGCTTACTGGTATTTTAAAGTTATCCCACCATCTGACTTTAAACATCCTTCGGACCGTTGAAATTTTATTTTCAGAATAATCTACAAACCATGTGAATACCCATGGTAAATGGAATTTGATGTGAAAAAGATGTAGTGGCACAAATCTTTTTTCATCCTCAGAAGGTTTATATTAGGATTTAAAGAGGCTAAAAGATTTAGTGACTTGAGGTTTTTGTATTTCAAGGGTGGATCCAAATTGTTCCCACCATGAATTCCACCATGTTGGGAATTGGGATGGAATACACGAGGTATAAAAATGAAAGAGCCAAGTGTGGCGTTGGTTGGTATTTTGAATAAAAAAGGAATTGAACCAAACTTGTCGGTAATCCCAGTAATTAAAAAAATATAAAAAATGGTTCATTTTTGTGGGTATTTGAGAAATTTAGGAGTTGAGAAAGATCATTCCCCCAATCGCTTGGAGAAATTACATTAATTATTTTGCAAATAGAATAAGAGGGATCTGGGTTATTTTTATAATAATTGTTTTTAATTGTTGTTGATCCTGATATTTCAAGGATAGCCTGGAAAAAATATGGGTTTTTAAAATATCCCATGATTTGTAAAACCATCCTTGTCCAAAATAAATTTGTAATGCTAAAAAAGGGTCTTGGTCAAAAAATCATTTCAATGGTTACAATATTTTGAAAAAATGTGTTTATGAAGAATTCAGGGGTAGGTTTTTTTGGGACTTGTGATACCACAAGTTGGGTTTTTGAAAATTGTTTTTGAGTAAGGGTTTTTGAAGATTCTCCTTTCTCGATTTTTGTAAAATTTTGAGGGGTTTTTTCCTCTCCTGAGCTTTGAGCAACTTCTTGTTTGGGAATTTGAAGTTGTAACAATGCCTGTTGTAGTTCTGGGGATTTTGCAAGGAGTTGTAGAAGATTCTCAGTAGTTATTTTCTGTGCGGGAGTTGCTGGTGTTTTCTGCACAGATGCTACGATATTTTTTTTCTTCTTTCATAACTGCGTCATACCATGTCAGGGGTTTTTCGGTAGGATGTTTTGCAGAGAATTTTTCTTTTTCTTCCTTTATTGGTTTGGAAGTGGTGGAGTTTGCGGGTTTTTTGGGGGCCATGGAATTTGTTTGATTTTGTGTTGCAACAACTGGTGTATTTATTGGTGGAGGGATATCATCTTTTCTCTTTTGGAGCAAGGCTCCACACATCGCATGATTACAGTATTGTCCAGATTTCCGCATGTCCTTCATGGATATTTTTTCTTTGTAGCCCAGACAGTGGGGCAAGGGACAGTTATAGGACATCTCTGTGTTGCAACCAGTATTAGAAATATGTGGATTTTCTCTCCTGTTTTTTAGGAAATCACTGGTTAAAAGGTTTTTAAAGAAAAAAATATTAGGAATCAATTTGCATAAAATATTTTTTAATGCAATATATTGAAAAAATCTTTGATGTTGTAAATCATGCTTCAAAAGTTTTGTGTATGTAAATGCATCAATTATTTTGATGAAACTGGTATCACGGTATCTAGGGGACTCAGAATTCTGATCTAAAAATTTATTCCTTAATTCTCCTAGATGACAAGAATAAGTTTTTATCATATTGAGGTCTCTAGCTTTTGGTTTTGTCAAAAAAGGGAATTTTAAATTCTTATTATTGGAATCAAAAGAGATGAAATCATTATAAACCTTATAAGGGGTGATTAGATTTATAAACGGTGTCCCTAAGATAACGGAGTTGTGAATGTCTTTTACTAAAACAAACGATGTTGCTATAGAAACTTCATCGTTAATAATAGATGCGTTGGTTTGGAATTGATTTCTAACTTTGTGTTATTAGCCGTTGCTAATATTTCCTGGGTATTTTCATGGAATTTATCAGGTATTAGACCTGTTTTTATGCAATTCAGATCTGCTCCTGTGTCAAAAAGAGCAATAGTAGTGATTCTAAAATTGCCTGGGAATTTAAGGGTTATTTTGACAAGGTATTTTTTTTTACGTGATCTGTCTTAAGACAGCAAGGAATTCTTTTGGGATATCTTTAAGATGTGGGTTATCAGAAGGTCCTTCTGGATTTTCAGAGTTAGAATTGTCAGACTCAGAACTGGACTCGAACTCTCCTGGGTTTCTTTTGAAAGGATTGTTTCTATTAATAGAGAATCTTGTTCTTGTTTTTCTTTTGGAATATTGATCTCTAGTTTTATTTGTTTTACCTCCTTTTGAAGTTCTAGAACTGGTGTTTCTCTGGAATCTTTTATCTTTTTACCCTTCTTCGGGATTTTGGTCAAGTCGTAGGTATTTTTGAAAGTATTTGGCAAAATCGTATTTTTAGTATCTTTTTTCTCGTCTGTAAAGGATTTGAGGAGTTTATTCAAATATTCCTTTTGGTGTTCGACATCTATGTGTTTAACCATATCTAACATGAATTATTGGTCTTTGGTTAAAGTACAAACATGTTTTCCCTTACCCTTATTAGATTTTTCAGATGAACTGGTCGTGAGCAATTCATCTATTTGGAGGGCTTTGTTGTCTTCAGAAGACAGAGAAAAATAGTCAGGTTCTGACTCGCATTTGAATCGGAGGAATCAATGAGAAGATTGGAGATTTTTTGGGTTACCTCGTCATCAAGTTTCAATTCTTGTAATTTTTTATTCATTTTACAGAATCTCGAAGTATGACTTTTTCTGTGACACTTGTAACACGTAATGTCTTTGTATTTGGAATCACCTTTTTTGGGATTCGTTCTATCTTTGGAATAACGAGTATTTTTGTAAGGATTTTTGTAATACTCTTCGTTAGTCTTGCTGAAATCTCTCTTTTTGTAACCTCTTGATGTACTCTTAAGGGATTTATGAGTCTTGCTACAGTTTCCTATACAACTTGAAGAGGGTTTTGCGAAATTTGTATCAAACTGTTTGCAAAAAGTACCAAGTTCACACCTAGTTCTCTTTAGCTCCAATTTGAGGTGTTTTTTGTAATTTTAGGTCTTGACAGATCTTTAGACCTTCCTGTTGAGTTATACTGACTAGTTGTCCGTATGTAAACTCACTGTAGGGTATAATCTGTTTTACACAATTCTCTTTGATTTTATTCCTAACTTTTTATCCTAAAAGGGTAGGTAGTCTGGCCAGGAATTTCTCTTTCCAAAATGGCTGGTTGGAATCTTCCCTGAGCATAACTCTGGTTAAGAAAGTATTTTTGTACCATTGGAAATCACTAAGTTTTTTGCACTTGAGGTTAGAAAATAAATCGGCATTTTTTCTTTTAGATGCGAATAATCTCCTATGAAATTTAAAGAGATTGTGAGTATCAAGGTTGATACAGCATCTTGTAGGGGTTCACCCTGATCATCGAGGATTGGAATTCCTTCTTCATCAGTTTTAATAGAATTGATGATGTCTTCCTTTTGCTGATAAGTGAGATAATTATCCCATCAACCTTTCAATTGACCAGAGAATCCTGCGATGAGCAGTTCTGCAATGGTCTTGTCTTGTGTACCATTCTAGGTTTTATAGGCATTTGCAGCCATGGTCATTTGTTGGAGAAAGTTGAGGATATTGTATTCAATCATCCCATCTATGTTCCAATCATAAATGGAAGAGGCATTGAAACGGGATTCCTCGCTCAATCCTTCAGCCTTTTTAAACCCCAAGTCACTAAATTCTTCAGCCTTTTTAAATCCCAATATAAACCCACAGAATAAGAAAAAAGATTTGTGCCACTGCACCTTTTTCACACAAAATTCCATTTACCATGCATTTTCACATGGTCTATCGATTATTCAGAAAATAAAATTCTGACAATCTGAAGAAGATTTAAGATCCGATGGTGGGACAGCTTTAAAATATCAGCAAGCCTCACAGCACAAAAAGTCTAGGAATGGCTAAATGCCCGAAAATTCATTCAAATACAGGTGTCTCTACAAACACTATAGCACACCCAGTTCCTTTCACAAAAATCGCATATGGCATCAATTCTTCCAGCGGCCAATACATAATTGAAAATTAAATGAACATATATAACTTATTTTGACAATACATAAATGAACATATATAACTTATTAAAGTGATATTCATACATCGATTACGGATGAACTCATGAAAATTAAAGTGATATTCATGAATACAATAACGGAAACTTGATTGGTTTTGACAATACATAAATGAACATATATAACTTATTTTCAAGGGTTTATAATGAACTGAGACATAACCTTCAATTTCTAGGGATTTCATGGATTACCGTAGCGTGGAAAAGAACAACGATGTTTCACACGTGGATAGAAGCTCTACATACCAATGAATGCTCTAATTCAATGAACTAGGTTGCTTTCCTGACGAAGAACACCAAAACCCTAGCTTTGAATCACTTGAGAGGGATTTACCTTGGAAATCCTATGTTTTGTTTAATAATCGTGTTAAGAATCAAGAAACTAATGCTAGAATTGATTAAGTATCATAGTAATGATCTTTCCTTGGTATAGGAAGTTGAGGGGAGAGAGAAAACAACTGCTAGGGGTTTTGAACGACGTGGATAAGTTTTATGAAGTTAGGGGTATTTAATATTCGGAAAAAAAATATTTCAGGCATAAAATGGCCTAGCGCGTCGTGTGGCGCGTCGCAGCCCGTGTTGCTCTTGGTATATCTTTGACGGGGATCAATTTTTCTTCTGATTCCTAGAAATTTGGCCTGGACTGGTGTGTCCCGCGTCTCGACTCGCGTCACGTATGACTATTTTTTTGTTGTTCCATAAAATGGTCATAACTCCTAGCATAGATCTTCGTTTGGCATCCACCTTATATGGATGGAAATATATTTTAAAGGTCTATAACTTTTATGAAGGAAGTTTTCTCAAATTCCTTATATAATATTCTGAATACCTGCATAAAATGAGGTCTTGTGCAAACTCACTTGAAAATATAGCCCGTAGAGTAGCTTCCGACTATACTTTGCCCAAAGACTCGTCTTATAACTTGATTAGTTTTCAAATCACATCATATACTTCTCATATTAGTTGCATTACGTTTCTATCACAATGGGGTGTTTCGGAAATTATGTGTTAATAATGGGATCAATTTTTATTTTTCTTGTCCTCATACGTCTTCACAAAATGGGAAAGCCGAACGCAAAATTCGTACCACAAATAACATTGTCTGAACTTTATTGATTCATGCTTCCGTACCCCCGTTTTTTTGGCATCATGCTCTACAAATGGCTACATATCTCCTTAACATAATTCCCTCAAAAGGTTTGACATATTCTTCCCCCTTCAAATTTTATATAATAAGACTCATTCGTATTCACATCTTCGGGTTTTTGGGTGTTTGTGTTATCTGTTATTCCCATCCACCACAATTAACAAACTTCAGGCCTGGTCTACTCCGTGTGTGTTTTTGGGTTTTCCGTCTAATCATTGTGGTTACAAATACTTTGATTTATCCTCTAATAATATCATCATTAGTCGCCATGTCATTTTTGATGAATCCCATTTTCCGTTTGCTAAGGTGAGTAATCCCGTACCTAGTTCATATAATTTTTTGGATGATGGTATATCCCCGTATATTATTCACCATTTTTCGAACATGTCCCACACCTAAATTTCTCCAGCGGGCCCACTGGTCTATCACACACTACCGTCACTAGGTCAGTTCCAGCAATTGGTCCAGTCCAGCCCAATTCTGGAACTGGTCTAGTTCTAGCTTCAGTTTATCTTGTTGGGCCAGCAGGCCCACTGCCTACTGGCCAGTCCGTTCCGAGTCTAGAAAATTCCCAAAATCCGTCCAATTCTTCCTCAAGTCATAGACCGGTCACTCGTAGTCAGGTGTTTGTAAACCAAAGAGATATTTTAATTTAAATTCTAATGTTTTTAAATCACCCTTACCCCGTACTCTTGTGTCTGCGTTAAATGACTCGAATTGGAAAATTACTATGACAGATGAATATAATGTTCTTGATAATAAGACGTGGGAGTTGGTGCCCCGTCCATCGGGTATTAATATTATTAGGTCTATGTGGATTTTTGCTCATACGGAAAATTCAGATGGTTCATTTGCACGACATAAGGCACGGCTTGTGAGTGATGGTAAGACTCAGCAGGTTGCTGTGGATTGTGGTGAGACGTTTAGTCCGGTGGTCAAGCCGGCTACCATTCGCACTGTGCTTAGCTTGGCTCTTTCGAAAGCATAGTCTATTAATTAGTTAGATGTAAAGAATGCTTTCCTACATGGTGATCTCAAGGAAACAGTCTATATGCATCAGCCTTTGGGATTTAGGGATCCCAAACATCCTCATCATGTCTGTTTGTTGAAGAAGTACTTATATGGGCTTAGCAGTATCTACGGGCCTGGTATACGCGGTTTGTCGATTATGTTTCGACTATTGGGTTCACTCACAGCACGTCGGATAATTCATTGTTCATCTATCATCGTGGTTCGTCCTTGGCCTATATTCTGTTGTATGTGGATGATATTACTCTGACTTCCTCTTCCGATGCCTTACGCCAGTCTATCATGACAATGCTCAGCTCTGAGTTTGCTATGAAAGACTTGGGGCCCTTGAGTTATTTTTTGGGGATTGTTGTCACTCGTCATACAAGTGGGTTGTTCTTATCTCAAAGGAAGTATGCAATTGAGATCATTGAGAGGGCTAGGATGTCATCATGTAAGTCCACTTCCACTCCAGTTGATACTAAACCCAACCTTAGTGCCTTGGTCGGCATACCATACGAGGATCCGACCTGTTATCGCAGTGTTGCGGGGAGCCTTCAGTATCTTACATGCACGAGACTAGATATTATGTATGCTATCTAGCAGGTGTGTTTATTTATGCATGATCCCAAAGTTGAGCATATGAATGCACTCAAACGCATCATTCGGTATATTCAGGGTACACGTGACTATGATTTGCATTTATATCCCTCCTCAACGTCCACACTTGTCTCGTATACTGATGCTAATTGGGGTGGCTGTCCGGACACCAGACGGTCAACGTCTGGCTATTGTATGTTTCTTGGTAATAACCTGGTCTCATGGTCGACAAAACGTCAGTCAACATTGTCACGATCCAGTGCTGAGGCCGAGTATCGAGTGGTAGCTAATGTGGTCTCGGAATCATGTTGGTTACGTAATTTGCTTTTGGAGCTTCATTGTTCCATTCAGAAAGCAACGTTGGTTTATTGCGATAATGTTAGTGCCATCTACCTTTCTGGTAATCCGGTTCATCATCAGCATACTAAGCATATCGAGATGGACATTCACTTTGTCCGCGAAAAGGTTGCTCGTGGTCAGGTATGCATCTGCCATGTCCCGTCAAGATATCAAATTGCCGACATCTTTACAAAGGGTCTTCCTTCGGTCCTTTTTAAAGATTTTAGGGACAGTCTCAGCGTTCGAAGACCGCCCGCTATGACTGCGGGGGTGTGTTAAATATACATAATATACACACAATATACATGTGTATATTATGTATATTGGGCTCTCGGTTTCGGTAATGTACCGTGTACATAGGACATAATTTAGGTAAGGTTTTAGTCTCCTAGTTTAGGTAATGTTGTGGTGTAATTAGTAATGTACACTTGCCATAATATTTGTATTACCATAATTGTATAGTTAGTATCCAAGTAGAATAAGGTTTTAGGAGTAGAACAGGAATAGGATTCTCCTATTATGGAAATATGTAAATTGTATATAAACTCTTTCAATCAATGAAAATAATCGAGGGTTATTTCTTTCACGTACCTTCCTTAAATTTATGTCATTGAACTGTATATTCGCATATAATAGATAAGCTAATCATTTCTTTTATTCTTGAAGCCGCGATTTTGTTTTAGGACCACCGAGTCAAATGCAAGACGATATACTTATAATTCGATGTGTAAGAAGTGGGCGCAAGAAGGCTAAAGTTGCTTGATAGAGTTGATGACCCACTTAAGAGTAGTGCTCAGATAAGAGCTGAGGCAATAGATAAAGTTCCAGAGGGGATTCAACGGGATCAGTGGATTTCTTATGTTGATTATCGCCTTAAAGAATAAATTACTAATTATCATAAATTTGTTGAATGTCATGTAAATTTCAAGAATAAACTTCATGACTAGCCAGCTTGTAGGTTAATCAATAAAATGTAGAGGTATATATATGATTTGATAATACTAATTGATAATTTGTCTGATTGTAGGAACAAATTCAATTGACTCAAGGAAATGAGTCTGAAATTTCTGCAGATGATATTATCAGCAAGGTGTTAGGGGCAGAGCACTTTGGGAGGGTACGATGTATGGGTATGGGAGCAGTTCCTTCCAATACATTCCATAATTTCAAGCGACGACTTAATGATCTGAACACTTCAACTAGCTTTGATGTGTCATCTGCAACTTCTACCTCTTTGCATCAAAAGGTTGCGCGTTTGAAGTCCCCAATTAGAAGGAATCTTGACTGTGCTGAAGGATTACATGATATCCAAGGAATGAGGGGTTCTGGAGAATTTGCCAATCTGTTTGCTCCTCAACCACAAGTAAGAACATTGGAATTTATGTTTTGTGTTATATGTTTTCTCCATTATCTTTTCATGTGGGTTGGTTAAATTATTGAAATATAATGAACATCTTGAACTGCCTATGTCAACTTGATTCTAGATAGTGTAAATGTATTTCAGTTAAGGCTTATACGCTTTATTTGTATTGCATTTTGAGTATCAATTTATTTTAATCTTAATTGAAAAAGTACAAATCCTGTTAAATTTGATTTAGTTTCCTTGGAACTTAAATGGGAAGAATCTAAATATTTCCATTAGCTCATATGTCTAGGCTATTGAGATTGAATAGTGACTACTTATATATGTCTAATTCTCTTGTTGTAAGTGTATATGTAGAAAAGATTTGTATATACTTAACCATATTTTCATAAATATTAATGTTTCCGTAGGAAGTCATTTGATATGTAGACCCGTTTAATATCTAGATATTGCCTCAAAGAAGGGAATTCATCAGTAGTAGTAGCTCTTTAAAGTTCGATTTTTTTCATTATCAATTGCTTAAGCACACAAAACTCCAGTTGCTAAATATCATAATGCAAAACTTTTTCCTTCTTGTGAACAGAGAAATAGCATCAGAAACATAACCTTCAAAGATTAAAAAAAAGTACTATTAGAATGCAAAACTTTTAACAGGATATACTCTTCTGGTACCAGTGCCCTAGCTGAATGACATAATCTGCGCTCATTGATAGTCATGAATAAAATGATAAATCGATGAGGAATAAACGAATTATATCAAATATAAAAGCCAAGTGGATCTGCTCTTAAAACAATAAAAAGAAATCATCTCTCTTCTAATTATTTAGTAAAGTGAGAGTTTTTTGTGTTTGTAGCAAGTTCATTATGAACAATAGGAGAATGATTCACTTATATAGAGCATTGAATAAAATCTTAGATTCAATGGCCTAAGGTCTAATGAAGAGGCATATTCATCTATCTAACATAGTAATTCTTTTCACTTTTCTTTAATTTGTTTACTTTTTATGTTATCCTTTACAGTTGTTCAAAACTATTGTATTTATCAGAAATCTGAATTGCTTTCCTTTCCCTAATGTCCCATTTAACCTGATTTAGTTAATGTATTGCACATTGATTTCTAATTAGTTAGACATGAGCTTTTAAATTTCTCATCGAATATGCTCTTTTATTATTTCAGCCAAGCGATGATGTCGGGAGTGAATCTACTTCACCAGTGAATATAAGAGGATCATTGAGTGACATCAATGGATATGATCAAGCAAATACTTAGAATTTTATTTATTTCAATATGGAACCACATTTGCTTCTATGAAATAGTAGTAATGTTTAGCATACATTAGTTTATAATGCTTCAGTTTCTTAGGTAGTAAAGTATTTGAATTTGTGACTTTTGCTTTTATGGATTATTTTTATGAAATTTAATTTATGTTATATATTATTAAGTAAACTATTTATTTGTTATGCATATTGTTATACAAGCTTGGTCTTATTTAATCACGCAATGAACTTTTTTAATAAGAAAACACATTTCAATAATCAATTTGTGATGGTAATTGATCCCCACAAATTAAATTTTATAAAATAATGAAATTATATTGTGGAGATTGTAGACTCCAACATATTAAAATGTTTTTAAATATAAAGCTTATATTGTGGCGGTTGTACACCGCCACTAATTATTTTTAAAAAAAAATTAAATCATACTGCGATAATTAAAAACCAATATAAATTAAATATTTTGGAATATTAAAATCAGGTTGTGGAGGTCACAGACCACCCTTAGTTGACTTTAAAAACCCCACTAATTACACTTTCAATTTACGGAGGTCGTCGTGGAGGTTTTTTAAAATTGCCACAAAATGCGTCGTGGCGCACATAACCTTGGAATTTCTTAAAACCTCCACAATTCAATTTGCGAAGGTCGGAACAGCCACAAAATAATGAAATAACCTCCACAAAATAAGCCTTTTCTTGTAGTGTATCCCACCTCTTTTTTTGTATTTTATCAATAAAATAAAGAAAAGTATAAAAATAAAGATTCATTTCAAGTGTCTTTTCATACCTGGAAAAGAGAAAATTGAATTTATTGTTTAATCACAAAAATGCCTTCTCATTTCCATAATTTAATGTTCTTATTTGTTATTCATGGTAGTCACTTTGCTTCTTTTATTTTAAGTAAGGAGCCTGTGTTGGAAATAAAGTAGTACGGGAATAGTAAACAACTATTACAAGTGTTTCGAAAGGATAAACCATAAAGATTACAATAGCAACAAGCTTGTAGTAAATAAGAGTTGTGACAACAACAAGCTTTTTCAATTCTTGAATCGGTCTTGAATCTTTATACCAATTTGCAGAAAGTTCTTTAAATCTTGATAACCTGAAATCAAGACATACTAAATCTGGAAGTGTTACAATTGTGTTGAGTCGAGTGATGGCATTCTGTCTTTAAGACAAGATTGCCCCGTATAAATGCTTCTAAGCGGGAAATAGTCTCCCAAGACAAAACAGCAAACATCATTTGTGCAAAGCAAACACAAGTGATTCTAGCGAAGAAAATAAATAACAAAAGATTGCTAAGAGGAGAGGATTTGCAACAAGAATTTCAGAATTGTTGTTCTTGAAAAGTGTGTGTAGAATTGAGCCAAAGGCCTCAATTTATAGTAGTGTAAGAATGGCCTCTTCAAGTGCCCATGTAATGGCCCTTTAATTCACCAAATTAATGCAGCCAAATAATGGTTGATTTATGGAGGAAAAATTGTCATTTTAATGCTCCAAAACCTCTCCATTCTCAGCCAAACTTTTGGAATTCCATTAGGGTGGTACCGCGGCCCTTTCCGATGCCGCACCATCTTACACTTTGCAAAATCTTTCCTTCATTTACCGACGTGGAACACTTGTTATTTAGCCAATAACCGTCTATTATTCTATGTCTCAAACATTTACTTACGTACCAATATCTCTTTCACTAACGAAATTTATGATACTTGGCACTACGAGCGCACATGTGTGGAAACAACGTTTTCGACGTGCGGGGCCCCAATTGTTCGAGTCATAAATAATGGGATAAACTTAATTTCACATTAGTAAATTTCCAACAATCCCCTCTTGAAAGAGATTTTGGCGCACATACAAGGTGCCTACTTTCAACAATCTTTCAGCGAAAAGATATTGCATCAGGAGAGGTAGCTTCCACTTTGAACCTTCCCTAGTTGTATACCATCGGACTCACTTACTGCGCTGTGAGCGTGATGTCTTGAACCGTCAATGTTTAATGTAAGCCAAGACAATGGTACCAACACAATACCTCCCTTTTATTCGTTTCTTCTTATTGTTCTGTCCATTGTGGCCATGGACATACTTGGATTCTTAAGTGCGTTCATTTGAGGCGGTCTGTCCTCGCACTTAAATAGGTGATCTCCTACAAGATATCCTACTATACCCCGCTTCACAAGAGTTAGAAATCATTAAAAGTTTCTCCAACCTCAACCGTTTGAGGATCGTTAAATGTTTGGAATCTTAACCTTTACCCACCATGCAGGTAGCACTTTAATGTCTACCGCGGAAAAGGCTTTGGATTCATGTTTCTTTACAGAAATCATCATCAGAAGTGTTCTTGCTTCTACCGAAGCGCTCAACTGAACCTTTTTACAGCTTAGTTTTCCCATTTAACCAAATTCTTGGGATCACCAGTCAATATGGTTGGGTTACCACCGCAAAGGTTCGTATTGTTTGGGTTTTAAGACCATTCCCCTAGACAAGCAAAACTCTTTATCTTCGGGTAGTCTTTAATTAAAGGGTCCGCTATATCCTTTGATTAGTAATCAAGGAAGTGACACCCGTGATGATCAACTGCCCAATGGTCTTATGTCTCTGACTAATACATCCAGACGCCGTCATTCATGCCCTCCCTAAAGCCGACTGGCTAGTCACAGTGTATAACTGACGAAGGCAAGGACTTCTCCTAATAAGGGACATCCTCTAAGAGGTCGTGAAGTTACTCAACTTCTTTTCATGCTTTGTTCAAAGTGATAACTCCGATTCCATCATGAATCGGCCGATGCAAGTTTGCTTAGAAGATTTTCAAAGACACACCATACACATCCACTTGTGGCTTTCGTGTTCTTCAAGTCTGATGTCCAATTTGTATCACTGTATTCTCCCAGAACTGTTGGACATCCAGAATACCATAATCCGTAGATAAGTGAATATATCGTCATATCTGATTTAACGCCTTCAATCGATCATTTCCAAAATCACAAGTGAACCTTAGTTCAATTGATCTACTTTGTAAGTCGATACCAGGTCGATTGTAGTGTGTAAAATACATTGAACTACATGTGACCTGTGCATATCACTTCTGGTACACGGGTGCACCATGATTCCAATCAATTCTATGATTCGTATCCATTGGTGACTTCAACGAGACTGTCAACTGTCTCACAAATGAGTTTGGAATTAGACCAGTTCGTTAGATGTCTTAGAAACCCCAATTCCTATGATGTCATCTGTGACACCCATATCCTTCATGTCGAAATATTGTTTCAACATGTTCTTAGTCTATAGTATCAAGCTAAGACTGATTCCCGTGATCAACATGCCATCTACGTACAGGCATATCACGATGAACGAATTAGAGTTACCTTTCATATAGACACATTTATCACACTCATTAATGGAGAAACCCTTCGATAGTAGGGTACTATCAAATTTTTTATGCCATTGCTTCAGAGCTTGTTTCAGCCCGTACTGAGATTTGACAAGTCGGCAGACTTTCTTCTCTTGCCCTGAAACCACATACCCCTCAGGTTGTTCCATATAAATTTCTTCTTCCAAATCACCATTTAGGAAGGTTGTCTTGACATCCATTTGATGTATCTCAAGGTCACGCAACGCTGCGATCGCAATGAATACTCGTATGGACGTCATTCTAGACACCGGGAGTACGTGTCAAAATAGTCAAGGCCTTCCTTCTATCGATAGCCCTTGACTTCCAACATGGCTTTGTACTTATATATAGACCCATCTGCTTTATACTTCCATTTGAGTATCCATTTACATCCCAATGATTTGTTTCCCGGAGGAAGATCAACCAACTCCCACGTGTGGTTTTGCAGGATGGAGTCTATTTTTCTCTCGGTAGCTTCTTTCCAGAGCGATGCTTCTGGAGTAGACAATGCTTCATCAATTGTCCTCGGTTCGTTATCGACCATATAAGCTACAATGTCAAGACCAAAAGGCTTATCCTTTCATCTCAAGACTTTGTTTCAATATGACTTCCACTTTCAGACTGTTGGTTTTTCCAACTGTTGGCTTTCTAACTTCAAAGTCAATGTTTCTGTTGTCAGATTTATTATTTCTGTTTCGTCTGAACCTTCCATGACCAAAATTTAAACATTTCAAGGACCAAAAGGAAAGTTCTGGAAGAAGCCCAACAGTCCAACAAACCAACATTGATCCTCCCCTTCCAACTCTCCAGTTAGGAAGGTTGTCTCAACATCCATGTTACGCAAGATTGCAATGGCCCTAGATGTTAAGTTATTCCTAGGGGAACACATGTCCAAGTAGCCTTATACTCGTCAGTAGATCCATCTACTTTGTACTCAATTTGAGTATCCACTTTTACAACCCAGAGGTTTTTTTCCGGATGAAGGTTAACCATTACACAAGTATGGTTCTATCTTATGGAATCTATTTCTCTCTATGTAGCTTCTTTCCAAAGCAGTGCTTCTGGAGATGACAATTATTTGTTAATTGTTCATGGTTCATTCTCAACCATGCAAGTTAGTAGGCCTGGAACAAGTCTTTGTCCCCTCTTTGCTCTGTCTCGGTTCAACATCTAGAATCTCTGAGTTCTGTAGATCTGGAACATTAAGTTCTAGATAGTCAACAACTTCCGAGTCTTATAGATCTGTAACGTCTAGTTCGGACAATCAGGCACTCGCGGGTTCTTGTTAACCTCGAGCAATTACTTTTTTTTCTTCTCAAGGAAAGTTATCTTCAAAGAACTCAGCATTCTTTGACACCAAGAAGCGATAAGCACTACTGTTATTTGCAGATCCAGTGGATATGCAATCTACAGTCTTGACCTATTTCGGTATTCCAACCTCTACCAAGCCACCCCACATCACAACATTTGTAGGTGGGATCCTTTCCATGTCTCACATGGAGGGTTATCCTTATCCTTATACGGAGTTCTGTTGAGAATCGCATTAGCGGTAAGGATCGCCTTGCCCCGCATATTTTGGGTGTACGGCTTTGCGCTTGGCTAACACCGTTAGACTTAGGTGAGTAAGGAGCAGTCGTTTAATGAATGATGATTCACATTCTCCTCATCTATCACTACAAATTTCTCAATCTGTAGGCTTAGTTGATTTTCAACTTCTGCTTTGTAGCGGGTATCCACTTCAACTGCTTCATCTTTGATTTTCAACAAACAAAGGATGCAATACGTTGTACCATCGTCAATGAAGGTCACAAAGTACTTGTCTCCCCCCTCTATTTTGTACAAACTTCAAATCACCCATGTAGGTGTGACTAAGTTCTAGAGGAGTGGTGCTTCTTTCGTTATTCCTTTGACGGAATGGAAATGGGATTTGCCTTTTCGCCCACCTCACATTCATTTTGAGGATTTATGTCGACAGAAGGCAACAATCTCAACTTAGTTAGCTTTTGAATGACTTTCTATTTAATGTGTCTTAATCTATGATGGCATAGATGCACGGATTACAAATATTTCATTCATTTGGCTACAGACATACTATACCGTTCTTAGTTATTACAGACCTATTGGACTAGTCTCAAACCATCTTGACCAACAGCGTCCCTGAAACCAAGTTTGGGACATGCATCACCTCCTTTTAGAGTGATCCCATTCCTGAAGTCCTTTTGAGGACAACCTCTCCAACCCCTTCTACTTTAGAGGTGGCGTTGCTTCACATGAACAACCTCTTACCCGTGGTTAGGGCGTAACCAGATCATATGTGATCTGGATACTCTGGCCTACTCCAGTTTCTTTGGCCGACTGAGTGTCTAATTTTTTTTCTGCCTTTCTTTTGGCCTTCAGATCATTTAAGACCTGGAATCTCTGGCCCACTCTAGTCGCACGTAGGCTTTGTACGACTGAGTGTCCAATACCATCCTATCAAATGAAGGATCTTCTATCAAAATCGGTGACATGTTTGTCTTTAGTCCTCATCCCTTGTAATTCGTGCCTAGGAAAATTTCTAGCGCTTGCTTAGGATTTGTCCGCAATTCTAATTAATTGTAACCAAAGAATAAATCTTTTAAATGGGAAGTAGGTGAAATTAAATCTCTGATTTTAAAGTGTAAGGAATATAATATTATTTTTCCCTTTTCATTAAAACACTTTCATATTCCTAGCTAGAGATGGCAGTGGATCCTAGACCCGATCCGGATCCGGTGGATCCAGATCCGTTTTATAGGATATGGATCTTCAAAATTTGAACCCGACGGATCCGGATCGGACCCGGATCCATTTCTGACGGATTGGATCTGGATCTGGATCTTGTATTTGAGATCCGTATCCAGTCCAGATCCGACCCGTGGATCCATTTTTTATTAAATATATTCATAACCTAGAATGTAATTTTATAAGTATTTTCTTAAAATTGCTAAGCACATCCTTGCAAGTTTAATTCTCAAAACAAGTTTAATTTATCCCCAGTTAACTCAAAAACAAAAAAAATAAAGAGTTAACTTCGATAATAAAATCAATGTTATATTAGTGAATGACTAACATCTCCATAGACAAGTAGTTAAAATTATATTCACTTCATTTGTGAAGATTTCAAGCACATGCAAGTTCTGTATTGTGGAAATATTAGTCAGCATTTTCCACAACTATTGTCATTGTCCAACATTTTCAATTAATAGCTCACAATCAAAACGAGACAATGAACAAAATATATCAAAACGAGACAACGAACAAAATATCTCATATGAACATTTCAAAATTGAAACACAGTAAACTGTTAGCTAAGTAAAAATCGTTTGTCAGTTCAAAAAAAATCTTAGCAAGGTTACATTCTTAGCAAGACAAAAAAAAATTACATGTGGATCCAGATCCGATCCGTGGATCCGATGGATCCGAATTTGGATATGATTTTTATGGATCCGATGGATCCGGATCTGGATTCAGGTATGAAAAATGAATCTGGATCTGGATCTAGTAGGATCCGATCCAGATCCGATCCGTTGCCATCCCTATTCCTAGCCTTACTTTACACACTTTAATCAAACATCATTTAATCTCATTATTAACAAGGAAGGATAATTAACTAGACCTTTTGGATTCTGGCCCATTTCAGTCAGACTGAGTGTCCATTTCCTCCTTACTATAATTCGGATCCTTTGTTTGGGACAGATATAGGCCTTCTCCTCTTGTCCCAGTTAACATCTTCAACCTTCTCCTCTTATCCTAGTTGACATCCCCAGCCTCTCGTGGGCGCTTATTTCCACCACTCTCGGGAGTGGTAACACCATCAACACCTTGACCGTCAACAGCATGATCATCATAAGCGCTCTGAACCTCAACATCAGAACCATTGTCTAGTTTGTTGGCAGAAACAGTGTTGTTACTGTCAACTGAACTGTTAATGGAACTGTCTTCAACCAGAAAACCACAACCATAGCCAGATTTGGTCACACAACTGTTGACTGACATCTTTGGAACACTAATACAATCTTGTATTAAAATTGTTGGAAATAAAGTAGTACGGGAATAGTAAACAACTATTACAAGTGCTTCGAAGGGATAAACCATAAAGATTACAATAGCAACAAGTTTGTAGTAAATAAGAATTGTGATAACAACAAGCTTTTTGAGTTCTTGAATCAGTCTTGAATATTTATACCAATTTGCATAAAGCTCTTTGAATCTTGATAACCTGAAATCAAGGCACACTAAATCTGAAAGTGTTACAATTGTGCTGAGTCGAGTGATGGCACTCTGTCTTTAAGACAAGATTGTCCCGTATATATATTTTTACGTTAGCGGGCAATAAATAGTCTCTCAAGATAAAACAGCAAACTATCATTTGTGCAAAGCAAACACAAGTGATTCTAGCGAAGAAAACAAATAACAAAAGATTGCTAAGAGGAGAGGATTTGCAACAAGAATTTCAGAATTGTTGTTCTTGAAAAGTGTGTGTAGAATTGAGCCAAATGCCTCAATTTATTATAGTGTAAGAATGGCCTCTTCAAATGCCCATGTAATGGCCATTTAAATGTCATGTAATGGCTCTTTAATTCACCAATTAATGCAGCCAAATAATGGCTGATTTATGGAGGAAAAACTGTCATTTTAATGCTCCAAAACCTCTCCATAATCAGCCAAACTTTTGGAATTCCGTCCGGGTGGTGCCGCTGCCCTTTCCGGTGCCGCACCATCTTACACTTTGCACAATTCTTCCTTCATTTACCGACGTGGAACACTTGTTATTTAGCCAATAACCACCCATTATTATATGTCTCAAACATTTACTTGCGTACCAATATCTCTTTCACTAACGAAATTTACGATACTTGGCACTACGAGTGCACATGTGTGGAAATGACATTTTCGACGTGCGGAGCCCCAATTGTTCGAGTCATAAATAATGGGATAAACTTGATTCCACATTAGTAAATTTCAAACAAACTATACATACGTTAAGGTCTGTTGTCACCATACAGCTCCGAACTAACCTGACTAGTAGAAGAATCAAAGCATTAGAAATATATATATATATATATATATATATATTCTCCTTAATTAAAAGTGAAAGAACTAAGGTGATACCATGAATAACAGATAAAAACATCAAATTATGGAAAGGAGAAGACAATTTTGTGATTAAACATTAAATTCAAATTTTTCTTTTTCAGGAAGGACAAGACACTTGAAATGAATCTTTAATTTTATTTTTGCTTGGTTTTATTGTGGTCCGCCATTTCCCGGACCCCGTGCATAGCGGGAGCTTAGTGCATCGGGCTGCCCTTTTTTTCATTGGAAAAATAGAAGAGGGGGAGGAGAGGGGGAAAGAGGAGAAATATGTGGAAGGAACGCATTTTTGAGTCATTTTTAATATGTTAAAGGTATTTTTTATCCAATAGATTGAAGAAAGGGTACATTGTTACGGTTTTCCTTGATTTCCTATCTTATTTGGATTCTACATTATAATTGTGTTTTACTTCAAAAAGATTTTCTTGGTACAAAAGGTTTCCTTGGTGGAAAACATCACTTCCATATTTGACTAATCCTTTCTTGGAGGAAAAGTTCTGGACATCTATAAATTTAAGACTTTCTTTCACAACTATAACATAGAAAAGTATACACAATGTAGTCATTTAAAGAGTTTTGCTTAAGGAGAGATTTATTCTCTCAATAGCTTTAGATTTTTTTATATATATTAGTATTATCATGTGTACGTCAATTGACCAAACTCATATCATATTATCAAAGTCTTTTTATAGTTTTTTCATTGTTGTTTGATTCATTGTTATCCAAGGTTTATTTTGATGGCTTCTTGATGACGCTCTATTATATCAATCCCAACATACATTTGATCCAACAGGTGAAATGAGAGCATTTTTTAGTCATTTCTAATAAATTGAGGGCATTTTTTACCCTTTTTTGAAAGTAGTAGATTGAGTATTGTAGATAAACTAATCAGAGACCTTATTTTTTGTCACTATACTAAAAATAAATTGAATATTTGTGTACTATACGTTACTTGCTGATTGTGACCTTTTATCAAAAAATTGTGTTAGCTATGAGTTATTTAGCAACAAATTAGCGATAAAGTTTGAACCTAATTTATTTATTTATTAGTGATTGTTCATGTCGGAATTTCCTTACATATCAGGTGAGTGTCGCAAATGCGAACAAATCATTGCATTTGCGGAGATAATGGATTGGACCTTCATCTCATTCACAGACGATGCAAAATAGCGTGATTTATCCCCCTCTCTTCCTCCCCACTAAAAGAATTCTAGAGTAAACAAATTATGTACAATGAGAACATATAAACTACTCATATGGGGGTCCAGTAGTACAACTCCTATATAATTTGAGTAGGTCAAGTCTTCAAAAATTATAGCCTACGAGCAGCAAACTCACTCAATTATGTTACGAGTTCTGGCATGCATAATTAACTTATTTGCACTATTTTGAAATTTCTCGTGTAAAAGTTTAAAATTCCAGTACTGTGTTCAGAAGTTTGAAAGACGCAAAGATGATAAGAAGTAAATCATTACCACTTTTTTAGGTCATTTTTAAATTGCTTTACAAATGCAAACTATATTATAATTACCAATCCTAAAGGGAGCTACCTGGTTATCATTTTTACGAGTTCCCTTAGCGACGACCCCAAAATATTACTAATGTGGTCTTTTGGATCTTTCACTTTAGGGTAGGGCTGTCCAAGGGGCCGGGTTCGGGGCGGGGGCGGGTTCCGGCGGATTGGGAAAAGGGTTGGGACCAATCCTCCGGCGGGTCCGGCGGGCGGGGACAGGACGATGTCCCGTCCAGTCCCACATCCCGCCGGAAAAGGGGACCTGTGTTGGCGGGGAGGGGTGGGGTCGGGTCCTGGATTCCAGGTTTTTTTTTAGACACTTAATTTCAAAAAAGTTGTTAATATAAACACTTAAATAATTGAATAAGATAGTGTAATAAAAATATCACAAGACTGTTTTTGTATCTCTTATATTATTTAATAGAAATATGATTTTTTTTGTAATACAATTTCAAAATTGCAACTTTGTGGTGTTGTTCAAAAGTTGCAAATCACATAGTAAAATTCAATTAAAAAAATTACATAGTTATAAACACCTTTTCTAATTTCTTCACAATGTCTTGTGGTTCTTCGGTTGGAATTGGAAGTTGTTGGTCAAATTGGTCGACGTCGCTTTCAGTTCCCTCTGACAAGATTTCGTTGTAGTTTTCGTCGTCTTCTTCGTTAATCTTTGGTTGACCGCACCTTCTACGCTCCGCTCGTATCCAATCTCTAAATAGAACTGTAATCTTCAAGTTGTCTCCCGCTAATGAGTGTATGTGCTCTCCTATTTGAAATCTTCCGGCAGAAAAAGCGCTTCAGACGCTGTTGATGACGCTTGAATGTTCAACACATCTCAGGTCATCTTTGCTAGTATCGAAAATGTCTTCTCATTTTCCCTCCAGTATTTAAGCAAGTCTTCACGTCCTTCTTCATTGAGAACTTCTTGGTACGGTATAACACCCTACAAAACAAAAATATCAAACTCGCTAACTTGATTAGCAGTGAAACCACTAAACGTTCTATTTCTAAGGCTTTCAATACTAGCCGCAGAAACAGCATGTCAAGAAGAAAAAGAAGAAGAAGAAGAAGAAGAAGGGCAGAGAAGGAGAAAGAGAAGGAGAAGTGTCACGACCCAAATCGGAGGGTCGCGACGGGTACCCGGATCCCACCCGCTGAGTTCCGCCATTCGTACAACCAACATCTAATCATAGTTAATTATGGACTAATCCGAAAGAAAATTATGAAAAATTAGGTACCCATCTTATATATATACATACCCATACCAAGGCCGACAAGGCCACACATGACAACTAACCACAGGACATCTGTCTACAAGCCTCTAAGAGTAGCAACATCAAAGGTCGGGACAGGGCCCCGCCATACTCATATATACAAGCAAAAATGTATTGTACCTAAAATTAGACCAACACTCCGAACAAGGGGAGTGCTCCAACAATATATTGGATTCGCACTCAACGAACGTGAATCGTCACCTCGCCTATGTGAACCTGCGGGCATGAAACGCAGCGTCCCCCGACAAAAGGGACGTCAGTACGACTGATGTACTGAGTATGTCAGGCATGAATAATAGCATAACAGGGATATAACAACAACTGAAATAGGAACAATCGACCAATAGTACATATCTATGAGGGTCCTAATGCATATGCCTAAATGTCATGCACAATGCGGTACACATATACATCGGCCCATTGGGCATCTTCCTTACCATAACGGCCTCTGTGGGCATAATATTTCTAAATGTCATGCATAATGCGGTAAATACGTATATACTGGCCACACAAGGGCATCTTCCTCCCCACAACATATATATATTGGCCCTTAATCAGGCATCTTCCTTCATTAAGCCACACAGGCTTTATCATTATCATATCCCAGCAGGTGGTCTGCGTTTCCCGTTTTCCGTCCCCAATATACGGTCTTGGGTAAAACATGAATGCTATGCGAATGAAAATGCATGAATCACAATAAAATATCCTGAATGACATAATTTCCTTGTACCTTCGGTTAACGCCGTAAATATTAACATATTTTCTGTATGCCTTAATAAGGACTTAGGAACATATTTAGACATATTTTTAACATAGAAATCAATAACATGAATATTCTTAACTACTAGGAGTAGAATAAATTATGGAGCAATATCACAGTTATATTTTGTTACATGGAACATGCCAAAAGAAAGAAATAATTTACCTTAACATACCTCGATAATAACGGAACCAGCCCCTTTAATCCTTTTGCTTGCTGGAATATTTTCTCCAAACCAAAAAAAAATAAAATGCTAACTATCAATTGCTGCTACCTATTTCTATAAGTTGGGACTTAAGTTTAGCAAAGGGTATTGTACCCAAAGCTCTCCAAAATGAACGAAAAGTAGCCCCTGATTACTAAATAGAATTACTAAATAGAATGATAACTTAGCTCATTAATGATTCATCATCATTATGTCTTCCACCTAACTCTGTCTTGACGGTGGAGCATTACAAATGATGCCACATTGCCTTCACATGCACGGTCACTTAATTTAATTAAGTGACCCGCCTCCAAATAATTTATCAATCACACACATAATTAATTATGTGATTCCAATTCACTTAAATCTTGGTGATTTATAAAACATTTATATCATCAATGTCATAATTTGTGTGATACGGTACTAGTCCATAACCTCTTCATGCACACACCAAATTTATTTTCGATCCCCGTCGTCACACTTGTTACGTCCAAAATTATTTCGGGGTTTAATCCTTTTTTTTATACTAATCTCTTTATTAGCATAAATAAATATAACATAAAGTTTCCCAACGCTCGGGTCTATTTACACACGCCTAGCGATTTTACATACGCTTAGCGATTTAAACAGTAACCTCAAAGTACGGGATGTTACAAGAAGGAGAATGAGAAGGAGAATGAGAAGGAGAAGGAGAAGGGGAGGAGGAGGAGGAAAAGGAGAAGGAGCAGGAGAGGAGAAGGAGAAGGAGAAGAAGGAGCAGGAGCATGAGCAGGAGGAGGAGAAGGAGGGGGAGGAGGAGGAGAATGAGAAGGAGAAGGAGGAGGATGAGGTATAGAAGTCGGTTGGTTGCTAGCACATTCATGTTGGTAATGCATATATACTTATTTGCATTTATCGTATATACTAGACAAAACTTCTTCTTTAATTAGTTCCTTAGGTGGTTGTTCATTCGGATTTTTTGGCGTTGGAGGTAGAAGTATTGATATACAATCACAAATCGTTTCAATAAGTGATTTACAACCGTCTATTTTAACAGTCGGATTTAATACAGCACCAATAATATAAATAGTGGGAATAGGAAAAAAATATTTTTTCTAATTTGATAAATATTTTTAATAGGAAGCACTAAGTAACAAAAATATTAGAGCTATATAAAATAACATAGTTGAAATAGTAGGATAATATATACCAGAAGAAGCACTCTTACCCTTACCCTTAATTATACGTCTAATTCCTTTCATTTTAATTATGCAAATAAATAATTAAAGATAATAAAATTAAGTACGATAATTAAAATAAAGTAACAATAATAATTTAAAGAAGGAACGAAGGTACCAAACGTCGACGTAACGTTAACGTGTAATCGATGTTGAAAATTGAAACTTTGCTCGATGGATGATCCTTAAGCTAGTTGTCAACTTCAGTCCCAATTTTTGAACTTTGATACAATTATACAAATGAGCAAATAAAATAAAATATTTAGTAGGCAATGTAGACTTGTAGAGATATAGATTGAGAGATTGTAAGATTTGTGAGAAAAATGAAGAGAAAATGAGGTATATTTATAGTTGAAAATTGGGTTAAAGTATAAATATACTAACTTAGGGGTTAAAAATAAATATTAAGGGGATAGGGGGGTTTATGGGTGGGGGGCCAAAAATGGCCGTTGGAACCGTTGTACAACGGCCAAAATCTAAATTTCGTCGTTGTTGCAACGGTTAGTTTTGCAAAGGGAGAGGGGGGATCGGGATCGGGACGGGGTGGGGTCTGGGACGGGGTGGTCGTGGATGAGCCCAGGTCCCAACACCGTAATTTTTGTTTTTATTATTAGGGGGATCGTACCAACTTATTATTATGGAGATCGGACCGACCCGGCCCACTGGACAGACTTTAGTGTGAAAAAAACTTGTAGTAACACGAACTTTTTAAAGTTCGAAACTCCCAGCACACCATGTTGGAGTTTCATATGTAGGGAGTGTCGAACTCCAGCATACTATTCTGGAATTTCACACATAAAACTCCAGAACTCCAGGACTATGGTTCAGAAGTTTGAAAAAAGCAATGATGATGTAGTGAATATCTACTACCTTTTTAAGCCATTTTCTAATTGCTTTACAAACGCCGACTATATTCTAATTAGCAATCCTAAAAATGGCTACCTGGTATCATATTTATGAGTTCCCTTAGTCAGAGCCGTCAAAATATTACTCATGTGGGATTCCGGAACTTAATTTAGTGTGATAAAAACACTTAAAGAGTAATACAAACTTTAATACCGAGATTATTTCCATATGGATAGAGGTAGACAAGATGAAATCTCCACACAAAAATAAATGCTGCGAAAGGTAACCAAGCAAATATAAGCACTACAATGACTTATCAATATTGTCCAACACTAAGTTGCATTCATAGCTAAGGAAATACACTTGATCAATAAACTAATGTTGTCTTCTCGAGTTGCCAAAAGGAGGATGTCAAACCAGTTGGTCATATGATGATCGCTCTTCAAGCTCAAGGCCATTACAGAACCAATGAAAATGACTAGTACACATTTAAGTCAACCAGACAACTTCTGAAATTTTTCAAACAGCTGGAGCATTGAGAATATAGCAAGAATGTCTAAAGATTATGTCTTTTTTAGAAGATAGCCCAGAAGGATTCCCAGCAATGCAATGATGAGAACATATCTAGTTGGGATACCGCCACGGCTTCTGCTACGTTCCCGTCTCAAGAGCTCCTGCATAGGGAAAAGCTTATGAAGTTGAAAGATAAAATTCAGAAGGTGATAATTTAGCTTCTTGTGGAGACAGAGTAGGCAAAGGCCACTCTTTTATGTGCCACTAATTTCAATGCAACTCGAAACTTCAAAACACAACCCAGCCTGACTCTTCTTGTTTGACATATGGGAGAGATATATGGTACAACATACAAAATAAGTATTAGACCCTAGCGACGTGTTTTAAAGTCGTGGGGGTCTAGGCCTAAAGAGGACAATATAACTAGTGGACTGAGCTGTTACACTGATAGCACAAAACGTATTTAGTAGAAAAACTGAATATTCTTAATTTCTCATTGTCATGATTAGATATCAACACTACGACTAGTGGGATAGCTTGCATTGATACAACTTTTTATCTCTTAAGAGAAATGAAGATAACAAGTTGCTCAATACACAATACCAAAAAGTAAGCAAGTATGATAACTGATAATTCACTAGAAAACTAATACAAACAGGTTCATCAAAAGCCTAACCTAGAATGTGGGACTGCTGAGTTCATTTACCTATGCAAACAGCATTTGCACTGCATTTTTTAATTGTCTCTTTTTCTCTACCCAAAAGCATATCATGCTAATCATGGCTCTTTGTTCCTTTACTAATTCCAATTGAAGACAGAAGGTAGCGTCTTTCATACTTGCCATAAAAAAAATGAGTTTGTGCTTTCATATAGCAAGACAGTTTCTACCGCCTCAATCAATGAAATCAAATGTGGAGTGGACAGCAATTCATGAAAAAAAATGGATATCAATAGAGAACAACTCATCCGAATTCAAAAGGAAAAGTCAAGAGACGGGAGGCTTGTCCCAAGAAAAATGACATCAATGTCAAGAAGATAGCAGAAGTGTTAACCGACAACACATGATTTCTATGCACACGCTTTCGAACTACTTAGGGGTTGTTTGGTAGAGTGCATAAGAATAGTACTGAATAGGGTGTATTAGTAATGCTAGGATTAGTAATGCTGGGATTATTTCTTATCCACTGTTTGATTTGTGTGTACTAAGGGAAGTTTTGCCTTTAACCATGCTTATCCATGTATTATAAACCCTTGTAATGGTAATACCATGGTTTGCTATGTATAAGAATAGTACTGAATATGGTGTATATAGCTAATACATGTATTAGGTATACATAGGTTGAAAAACACTACCAGACAAGGTATACATAGCTAATACGTGTATTATTTTCTCTAATACATCCTACCGAACGACCCTAGGTACTTACAATACTCTGACAACATTAACAGAAAGGCATATTTCACAGAACAAGCCGACCTCATTGCCCTAATGAACAAATACCATTATCCCCAATATTTAGAGCTAATCCCAAAGCCAGACCTCTCCTTGCCGACCAATCAGTAAATGCAGTTTATGTCCTTTTTTTTTGTGTTATATTTCTTTTTTTCTGATCAGTTCTGTGTTTTAAATTCCTATCACTATGGAATTGAGTTCAGCAAATTTCTCCAGTATCCACGTCTCTTACTTTGGAAAGAAATGAATAATCATGAGAAATTGTCAATTTGCCCTGTAAGCAATGGTGAGAAGTACATAATTTTCTGAGAAGAAAGGGATGTAGCTACAACAACAACATACCCAGTGTAATCCCACAAGTGGGGTCTGGGGAGAGTAGAGTGTACGCAGACCTTACCCCTACCATGAGAGGTAGAGAGGTTGTTTCCGGTAGACCCTCGGCTCAAAGAAAGAGAAAGGGAGATAGCTAGTCGTAGAAAAATTTTCTATATTGGAGCCCTTACCAATTCTTGCTGAAGCTTGTTATTTTGCTGCATAACAGAAATTTTCTCCTCTGTCAGCTTCGAAATTAGTGCCTTTGTCTGCAAACAAGTCAAAGAACCCTCAGCCTTCATTCGTAAAAGCTTAAAAAAATATAAATGGAAGAATGGAGAACTACACCTATCAAAGGTTTGGCCAAATTGGCAAGATAAGCAAACACGAAAATAGTGATGTACGAAAAACTGGAAGTACATCCTAGAGGGACAAACAATCACCAGTTGATGAAGAAAAGAAACTAACTATAGGTATAACATCAAAGATTCATTGAAGTCAACCAAATAATGTTTGGAATTGAGAAATCACAAACTACACTTGTAAAGTCTAAACAGTAGCTAACCTTGGAAAAGAAAAAACTATACAAATTGTTACAAGCAAGTAAAAGTTTACTATATAAATGGCAGCACAGAACCAAATGATTCCACTCAAGAACTTCTAAGGGCACTTAAAGACTGATAACTTTTCTCCAAGTAAATTTCATTCTCATAGCATCTAAACTCGTTAATTGTGGTCTAGGTTAAAATCTCAGACCACTGAGGATATACTAGCACTAAACTAGACCTGTATCCCCAATGATTTTACCAAAAGTGTTGGCATATTGTTAAAGATGATTTGCGGAGGACTGTGAATTGTTCTATAAAGAAGGGAGTTTTGCGAAGAGATTTAATTCCACTTTTAATGCTTTAATTCCAAAAGAGAAAGATGCTGTGAATGTGAAAGACTTCAGAACCACTTAGTTTCAGGCAGTCAGGATCCACTCATAACGGGTAGACAAATTGTGGATGTTGCATTAGTGCCGAATGAAGGCATCAATCATCACTTGAGAAGAGGCCTAACAGGAGTTGCCTGCAAGCTTGAATTGAAAAAAGCTTATGCCCATGTAAGCTGGCCCTTTCTTTTGGATATCCTGAAGCAGATGAACTTTGGTACTAGATGGATTCAATGAATAGCCCACTTGTCTGTCTACCGTGTGTTTCTCATGTTAATTAATTAAATGGAGATCCTGTTGGTTTCTTCAAGTCTCAAAGAGGATTAGGACAAGGTTACCCTCTTTCTAGTTACCTATTTGTTTTGGTGATGGAAGTCCAAGTTCGATGCTCAAGAAAGCTGAAAACCTGGGCTGGTTTGAAGGCTTTAAAATTGAAGGGTGGGTGGCTGGGTGGGTGGGGTGGGGTGGAGGGGTACAGAAATATGACCATTTCACATATTCTTTTTGAATGACACTTTATTGTTGTGTAAAGCAAGCAAAGAACAGATTTTATATCTCAGAGTAATCCTGTGACCTTTGAAGCTGTTTCTGGCCTAAAGATTAGCATGGCAAAAAGCAGCATATTTGGGTTGCAAGGTTGAAAATTTCCCCAATGCCTATTTAGCGCTTCCATTGGGTGCAAAAAAGAATGATCAAGCGGTGCAGCAGGGGGTTATACATAGATGCATCAAGAAATTATCCCCATGGAAGAAGCAATATCTCCTTTGGTGGATGACTTGCTCTCATAAATAATGTACTAGATGGCATTCCTACTGATTTCATGTCCCTTATTCCCATTCCTTCAAAAGTTGAACAGAAGATCGATTCCTTTAGGAATCATTCATTTTCTCTGGATGGATATGCTGAAAGGAGGAGATGGCATTTGGTTAAATGGAGTAGAGTCATTAAGGATAAAAAGGGAATGGTGAAGACATATGGAAAGAAATTATAAATACTAAATACGATACAGAAATTATAAATACTAAATAGGGGTTGCAGTACCAACTAGTGCATAAACATCATACAAAAATTTGATCTTCAAGGGCTTCATAAAACTTTCAACGTGGAAGGCTCCATTTCAAAAATCTTGCATGTCCCTTTGATATGCAAGATTTGAAAGTAGCCATATTAATTATAACAGAACAAGATTTTAAGTAAATATCACTTTGATTAAAAAAATCCAGATTTGGAATGACCATTTTATACATATTCAAATAGGACACAAAGGCTGAAATGTTCAGAGGTAAAGACTGTTTAATTGTCTGATAACAATGTTTCAGTATTTTTGGAAATTAAGTCCTGTACAGTGTATTTACAAGATTTGTGGTCAAACGAAGACTAAATTGAAGTCATAATCTTCCACGAAATGCAACGGGCACAGGATATGTTTAGTCAGGTGGATTTTCCAATAAGCATTCTGACTAAACAATCAGGAAAACCGGTCAATAAACCTTGTAAAAATAGATGAAAATAATAGCCTCAAATATAAAACCAAATCTATTCCGAGATAAGGGAAACTAGCGGTGTTCATGATTCAGTTGGAGCAAACCCAAAAAAAAACATACCGAATATATTGGTCTGAACTACAAATTCAATCCATTCAATCTATCAGAGTAACAGATAAAATTTCCCATAAGTTGATATATCTTTAGCAAGAGTTGAACATATGGAAGAACAATGATCTAATGAAACATCCTTATGTGAGAAACTTTTTCTGCAATATGTGATAGTTGTTACCCTTTCATTAATCTAACAACAATCTTACACACATATATGAATATATGATTACAAAAATTTAATAATTAAAAGAATAAATAAAGGACTACTAAAAATTCAACGGAGAAATTAGAATTCATATTCAATATGAACTTTAAACAAAAATTTGCTTCGTTTATCCAAAAAATGTCGATAAAATACCATCTCAAATCAGAAAAGATGTGAACTTAATAAATCTTGGTTTGGTTTGGTTTGTGAACATGAAAGAAAGGGAAATTCAAGTATTTCAACATCCGATAAAATGTGACCAACATCAGGATCAAGCATTTAAACAGAACAAAAAAAGATGCTCTATATTACTGATATTAACACTCCATCTACCTATCAAGGTAGAGGTAAGGTCTGCGTACACTCTACCCTAGACCCCACGTTGTGGGATGGCACTGGGTATGTTGTTGTTGTTGTTGTATTCTAAGCAAAAATCATGAGTATGCCTAGAAAAAGATACTACACAGGTCTAGAAGTCGGATTCATCATCACCTAAATCTTAGGATCAGGGATATGGATAGGAATATAGGTACGAGTTTTAAGAACAAACAATAAACGTATATTAGGTCATGTATAAGTATATATCTCGACAATTAATCGAAGCCTATGTTGCTCGGACTCTTCACTTTCGGTGCCACACCCGTGTCGACACAACATGGGTGTGGGTGTGGGATACGTACCCGATCTGGTCAACCGATTTTGGGTACGTTGACCAAAATCGACGGAGAAATTCCAGACAGATTCAATGATTTCTTTAATCAAAACAAAAGCTAAGGTGAAATTGGAGAAAATGGAATACCTTGTATATAGAAATTTCTATGTCACTCCTTTTCCCTTTATCTCCTTCCTGTATTCTCCGCTTGACCATTATTTTCTCCTCAAGTTTTTCACATAATATCTCATAAATTAGGTTTTATAACTCTATTTTTAGATATTTGAATAATTTTGAGCAGAATTCCTGTATCAGTATCTATACCTGGATCCGTATCCCCGAATCTTAAAATTTAGATCATGAAGGATCAGACCTCTAGATCCGCACCCGTATCGGACACCCGAGTCTGAGCAACTTAAAGCTAGTATAATTAAATTTCTTTATAAGCACTTAATATCCTATTCATAAGTTTTGTATAAAGTAAAGTATTCTAGTACTTCAATAAAATATATGTATGAGGTAAACCCACAAACAAACCAAATGACCAATCAACCTATACTTATTGGCAATAGGTATAGTCAAAGCACCCAAGTTAGGTTGACCAGATCCTGTGCAAATGCCACACCCACACCCAAATAGAGTCGGATCAGCCTGGGTGCAACAAGAATTTTGAAGGATTTGAACGACATGGTAAAAATATGCAAATGTTTTAATATATGTATACATACATGTTGGTTTGGTTCTTTTTTCCACCAAACCAAATACACGTCAGATTTTTAAGTCAATTTGATTCGATTTTGATTTTTTCCGTTATTTTAGGTAACAGGAAATACAAAGCAGTGGGTGCTAATTATTTATCAAAAGCATGAATAATGGAATCATGAAGATCCCCAATTCATCACTCATTATGCTATTTTGACCCTCAATTCCACAATTGCATATGCAAAATGGACAACAACCTGACTAGGGTTCATTGAAACCTTCAATAAAAAGAGTAGAGTAAATCAAAATATTAGCAATATGCATATTTTTCTCTATTTGCTATTCCATTAACTCATTTCCTCTAGTTGCCATGTGACCAAGTCATATTAGTGTTAGGGCTCCCTGCATTCTTCTTTATTTCATGAAAGCAGCATTTGCTATTCATGCAATCCATCTTAGCAACTCGAATAATCAGACTGTTTTGTTGCTCATTGGAAGGAGATTAATGAAATAGGAAAAGCTTTTCTCGCCCTCTTTGATTAACAAGTTTTAGCCATTAGTTTTAGGTGGAATGGCCTTAAAAGGCCCTTTCACTTGTCCGCGATTATCATCTCGGCCCATGCATTCCCTACTTTGCCAATTGAACAGTTGTTAGAACTCAGCATTTTAAACCTTTTTTTCAGCCGGTCATCCTATGTGGCATATTTGGCCAAAGTGCGTGTAACACACCCCTATAAGGAGCATGAGACCTTCTGAAAGGGCAATGACGATCATTTTTTGGCCTATTTAAAAGTCATCTTCTTCCTCCTGATTCATTCACCATTGTCGATCAAAATTGGAGCTTTTCTTCTTTATTCGATTTTTCGTCCAATTTTTCCCCATTAATTTTTTTTTCGTCGCTACCTTTCTTCTTCTTCAAAGGCTTTTTACTCTGAGATTTTTCATTTTTTTTTTGTGAATTATGTTGGGTATTGCTCTCGTGGTCCACTAGGGTATATCAGAATATCATAGGGTGTTTCTATGGAAGATAGAGAGGAATCTTGGAAGCTTTTCACTTACAAAATTAGGGCTTTTTGTTGTATTGTTTATGGATTTGTGTGAAGGTACAGTATTTGTCAATTATTCACTGGTACCAATGTCTTTTTTGTCACTTTGCAGGCATGGTAAGAAAATGGCTTCAACAATAGTCACACTTCAAATGCACTACAGTGGTTGTTTTTTATCTAACCCCAAGATAAGGTATGCTAATGGAATTTCTAGTCCTGAACTACTGAAATTTGATGTAGATGAACTTCATATTATGTTGTTTCACATGTTAGCTAGTGAATTGGGAGTTGATAAAGTTGGAACTTTTTGGTGTAAAGTTAACAAAAGGGGTGGCTATTACATGTTAAATATTGATGTTGATGTGTTAAGATTTCTTAATAACTTGAGGGTAGGGACTTTGGTGATGTTTATGTGGTACATTTAATAACTACACCTCTGGTTGTTGAGGATGTAAATGAAGTGCAGCAAGCACAACATTTAACCCCAAAAGCCCTTTGAAGAAGAAGAAAGGCAGCAATGAGAAAAAATTAATGGGGAAGAAATTTGGAGAGAAAAAATCGAATTGAGAAGAAAAGCTCCAATTTTGATCTACAATGTGAATGAATAATGAGGAAAAAGATGGTTGTTAAATAGGCAAAAAATGACTGTTATTGCCTTTTCAGAAGGCCTCACGCCCCTTAAAGGGGTGTATTGCACTCACTTCGAAAGTCCCTATTAATTTATTAAGATGATTTAAGTTGCTTTTTTGGTTTTCCTTGAAGACACTTAATTTCTACTATGCTAAAATGGAGGATTACAGGAATGTAGTCAGACCTCGAAAATGCTTCAATAAAAATATAGACAATATTTGCCAGCACCCAATCCTTTTATTTTTTTCCATTTTTCGTATTTGTTGATTGAGAGATAATTTTTGAGCCGAGGATCTATTAGAAACAGTCTCTCTACCCCATAAAGGTTGAGGTAAGGTCTGCGTACATGTACCCTCCCAGACCCACTTTGTGGGAATACACCGGGTATACAACAACAACAACATACCCAGTGAAATCCCACAATGTGGGGTCTGGAGAGGGTAGAGTATACACAGACCTTACCTCTACCTTGGTAGGTAGAGCGGTTGTTTCCGGGAGACCCTCGGCTCAAGACAAAGCATAATCACAAGTGAAGCAAGCACAACAACGCAAGAGAAACGGTTAAACCCAGACAAGAAATTAAAGCAATATGAACATGCTGATAACAAAATCGAATACGCCATGGTAGCGCATTCTGGCAGGAAGAAGCAGTAGCTAACTTAGATAAATAATATCAATAAAGTACACTAGGGAACACATAGCAGCATAAATCAAACTACAAGGGAATACACTGGGTATGTTGTTGTTATTTGTTGATTGAGAGATAAAAATGGATATTGATTGTCAACTTGTTAGATCAATTTCACTATAGGAATATAAGAGTAATACTTGGGGATATGCTTCATCCTTTTATTATGTCAATTTTTATCCTGTCAAAAGGTATTCTCCTCGCTACCTTCTCTTGAAACAGCCTAAATTAGAAATCTGTAAGACATAAAATCTTAAGTGTAACTTCCTCCAGGAATCAATTTCTTATATTGCTACAGATAGGTTCCCCCTATTCCAAACTATTAAAATTGGAATATTTCTGGGGGAAGCCAGGGGGCTGGAAGAGGGAGGAAGGGAGGACTGAGGAGGTTGGATAAAGTAGGATGTCCCTCTAAACGGATCACGATTTAGCACAATGCTTAGACAGAGTTGTCCACAATGAAGAACTAAGCCAAACAAAACACAATCAATAGAGGCTACCCTACTAACCAAGGATTGCAAGGAGGAGCTACTGGCTAGAATGTAGATCAATGACCAGACTTGAACCATCCTTTTGGATAAACAACGCCACCGAAAGGCCAAGAAAACATATAGAACAAACTGCATTGGTCATGATCAAATATTGGCATCAACAGAACAACTAAGTTAATAATAGATCAACATGAACAGGAATTTCCCAATGAGTGCACAAAATGAAATAGAACAAGTAATGCCTCACGTAATTAAACCAACGGACACTGTTAAAGAATGCAGGAGCAATAAGTAAGAAGGAAACATAGAAAGACAAATACATGAAATCCTGTGGTTTCTGTTACCAAAACTTATTCATTCAGGCTGAGATCTATATATGGTAACAACATTGCCAACAAGTACTTAAACATGAAGATTACCTCCGACGAGCTGTCTTGCTGCTCATTATATACCCTTGAAATCTGTAACCAAAATATCCAGGAATTTTACATTCACTTCAAACTGCTTCCCGCAAAGGAGAGATTTTATATTTAATAACATCAAGACAAGGCATCTAAAAACTCACAGTATTAAACTCGGATGTATTTACAGCTCCATTTTCGAATACTGAAGCCCTAGGAGAGGAACCTTCCTCAGACCCTTCCCTCACTGGCGATGGTAGTTGAGGTGGAACATAAACCACTTTCAACTTGCAATCCTCCACATAATTCCCTGACTCCTTATTGAACTAAAACCAAAAAGTGTATATAAACCACGCTAGTTTTCATGAATATGGAAAAAAGGCCGCTAACTATTCTTACACCAACTTAAAGTTTTTACCATCTCTGGAGTAATGTCTTTTGCAGTAGCTCCAGGGCTTGCAACAACACTTTGAAGCAGGAATTTATCCTTGCATTGCATGTCTGGTGGAGCCTCTTTCTGCGCTTGCATTGTAACTGAACCATAAATGGTAAAAAGAAGTTTTGCTTTATCCATTATATGACAAGAATTTTTTTAAATTCACTTACATGTTATATTAGTAATAGCAGAGGGAAAATATTCAAATAATCGCTAAAAATTAAGCTTGATAAAGAAATCATCAAATTTAAAAATTTAGTGCCCGTTTGGCCATGGATAGTTTTCACCTTTTTTCCGGGATATTATTCCTGAAAACTGTTTGGCTATAGAATTGTTACAATTTTCCGTAATTCAACTTCTGGAATTCGAAAAACTCCAAAAAGCTGTTTTCACAATTTTCACTTCAAATCACTCAAAAAAATTTAAAAACAACTCCAAATTGAATTCATGTCCAAACACAACTCCAATTTCCAAATATCATTTTCAACTTGAAACAAATATTACTTTTTCTCAAATGTCACAATTTTTATGTCCAAACGCCCACTGAATAGTTTAATGAACTGAATCCGTGAAATTGTCTATAAATGAAATAGTGTCAATCATTTCGAAACATCCCAAAATAAGCACGGTGAGAGACCTATGACTTCGCTGGCAGAGTGAGGCATAACAATTCCAGTGTTGGGCCTTACACAATACTTCTTTGGATTCGTTGTCTTCACCTAAAAAAATAAATTCCAACCTTCACAATTTCGAAAAAAAAAATTGCCAACTACACCTTCAAAATTAGTAAATTTACCTTGAAAGCAACATAATTATCGGACTTGTTCGTCAACTGCATGGAACATGAGATCTGCTTCTTCAATTCAACTATCCAACAGCACAAAATATGAAAAAATAAATTAAAAACAGATGAAATGTAACACAGATCTGAGAAGTAAAAAAAATGAAATGTTTCTAGACTCCTGTTTGGACATAAATTTCTTTTTTACTTTTTTCCGGGAAAAAAAAAGTAAAAAACATTGTTTGTTCACGGAATTTGATCAATATTGGGGGGGGGGGGGGGGGGGGGGGGGGAATCAAATTCTGAAGATTTCTTCAAAAAAATTTCAAGTAAAATGCATATCCAAACACAACTTCAACTTCAAAAAAATCAAGTAAAATGCATGTCCAAATACAAGTTCAACTTTCAAAAACTATTTTTCAACACAAGTTCAAAGACTTTTTTTTTCAAATTTCGACTAAATCTATGTCCAAACGCTAGGTATATATATGAGAAGAAAGGTTCTAGAAGTTTCTAATTTGAAGAAGTAGAAGAGAAGTTACAGGGAAACTGAAGCTCAACAGGCTCGATTTGAAGCAGTTCTCCTTCGTTACTCATTCCGACGCGATCCTCTAATCGGCCGGAGAAGTGATTTTCCGGTGCCGGAGATGGAATTTAGAATTGATTTTTCACGGCGAGGATCTCGGAGAAATTGGGGTTTTCGAAATTTTGGGAAATTCAAGTTGGAGAGAGAGAGAGATGGGTGCTAATAAGGAAAACGTGGTATAACTGTGTTGTTTGTCTGGGTTTAATGCTAGCTGCGTCTAAATGCGGCAAGTGTTTTCTTGTTTAGTCACGAACTCGTAAATGCTTATAAAGTTTGCATAAATTGAGTTTACAATTATTTTTTAAAATATTTTTAAAAAGAGAAAAGGATAAGGCACCACAATACTTGAACTTTAGCCAAAGTTATTACCACATAACTTACTTTTATTAGGATCATATTACCTCCTAAACTATTTTAGGGGTATAAATGTCAATCTCAGTGCTGACATGGTATAGATTATCAAACATTTGACAGTGAAATACACGCGTTGCCACGTGTAATTTTGCAATTTTTTAAATTTTTTAAATTTATTTCATTTTCTTCCTTTTTGTTTTCTTTTTAATTCCGAAATATAATGAAAATATTATTTTATATTTTAAAAAATAAAAAGGACAATTGTTATTGTTTTTGTATGAACTTGAAAAAGAATTAGAGGTGTTGAGCATATTCAAAGGATGTTGAAGTTTTAAAGTTGAGACAAGTGCTAAATATATTACCTTTGTTGTTGATGAGATTCGAAAATGAAGAAGGAATTTCGAATCCACCATTGTGAACCTTCAAAAAGCTTGAAGAACAAAAACATGGGTTTGTCGAAATTCTTCATTGTTGGCCAAATTGATTACTGGGTTATGGTGACGATGTTATTGTGAAGTTGTAGTTGAAATTTGAGCTTGATTGGTTCGAATTTAGCTGAGTTTTTGTTGAATTTTGAGATTAAAAATTAGATTTGAAGCTCTTGAAAATGGATGATAAAATGGAGATGAAGAGCTCTTGAAAATCAATTTTGAAACTAATATGTGGTCATTTCGTATAGGTTAGAGCCTTTCTTTTTCAAGTTCTCACGCGCTTGAATGATGTGTTCTCACGTCCTCCTTCACGTCAACATATAAGGTACAAAGAAAAAAAAATTATGAGGTAAGAGGACCGTAAAGGTAAGGTGTGTCGCACCAACTTTGGCCGAAGTTCAGGGCTACTAGTATCTTATCCCTTAAGTCTAAAAGAATTTTACATCTAGGATATGTGATTGTCCATAAATTGAGTTTACAAGTATTTTTTTTAAAAAAAGAAGTAAGTCTTAAAGAATTTTTTAGGTTGGACGAAAGAAATAATCTCCTTGATTATTTTCATTAATGAAGAGATATATATACAATTTACAATCTCCAAATATGAAAAATCATATTCCTACTATACTTCTAAAATCCTAATTATACTTGTACAAGAATTCTACAACTATGGTAAGTTTGTGCACAACTTTGATTACAATTTCGGTAACTTATTTGTTTCGGATTCCGTGTATACAATTTGTGTATACACGGTATATGGGTCGCAGGCCAAGCCGTGGACCCCATGACAGTGGGGCTGGGCCAGTGGCCATTGGCCCATGGCCCAACAACCCCTATTTTGCACCTTGTCCGAATCCGGGAAACTAGGCTCAGTTCCAGCAAAATTTCAGGCCCAATTTCTCGGTCCAACACAGTGGCGGCAGATACTGGGTTTCGGGGCGGGGCAAGCGCAGTGCGCCTCTGCGTGGGCCTCGGCCTCCCCAGGCCTTCCATGTTGCAGGCCCAAAGCAGATCCAGACACTTACAGATATTGAGGCCGCCATGCATACACTTGGATTAAATCCTCTGGACGCGAATTGGTACATGACACCGGCGCCACTTCTCACATGACGTCTGATCAAGGTACTCTCTCGTCTTATTTCAATTTTAGCAAAAATCATGACATTATTATTGGTAATGGCAACTCAATTCCAATTTGCGGTTATGGACATACCACTTTGTCTCCCCCACATCCACCTCTAGTTTTGAAAAATATTCTTCATGCCCCTAACTTAATTAAAAATTTGGTGTATGTCCGAAAATTCACCACTGATAATTGGGTTTCTGTTAATTTTGATCATTTTGGATTTTCTATGAAGGATTTCAAAGGGGGATAAAACGTTAGATTTTGCATTTGCCAATGAATTGGATTCGCCCCGATTCTATCAATAATGGGATTCTTGGATAAAGAAAGGTTCACACGTGGGAAAGTTGAAGCTTTCTGAGAATGGAGAACCCCGGACGGGCGTGGAGGCCTGAAAATAAGACAGTCCGAAAAAGGGTCTTCTGTCTACACGCTTTCGAGAATATAATAGACGAGACGGCTGTGATTGAAAAAGTAGGGCGAGGTGAGTCTTTGCTCCTTTCAAAGTTGCCCGACATCGTCACAAGTAAGCCCCCTTTCTTTTTTTTTTTTATGTTTTTCAATCGCCATTGTTTATCCACATCCGTGAAGCACTTCACTCGCTCAAGAAGATACATAAAATTACTAGTTTTTCGGTGTTGAAGGAAAAAGTCTTTAAACCTTCATCGATGCCAACACACTGGTGGGGGGAGCAACATGGAAAGCGAGGCTCCACACCCTTCTCTATGGGCTTTAGGAATCGAAACCGGACCAAGCTCGCACACAAGCCTACCTCTAATGAGATGCAATAGTATGGGAGATCTTTATCCTATCACAACTACCACCACTTCCATGAGTCAAGTCATGCCGTCTACTTTTGCTGCTCTTGCTCCTTCCTTATGGCATGCATGTTTGGGTCATCCAGGGTCGTCTATTATTTCTTCTTTGCATAAAAATAATTTTATTTTTTGTAAGGGTACGCGGAGTACTCTACTTTTTCCTTCTTGTCCGTTAGGGAAACATGTTAAATTACCAATTGTAGCATCTAACTCTCATACTTTGATGCCTTTTGACATTATTCATAGTGATTTATGGACATCTCCCGTTTTAAGTTCTTTGGGCCATCGTTATTATGTCTTATTTTTGGATGATTATTCTAACTTTTTGTGGACCTTTCCTTTATCCATGAAATCTCAAGTTTTTTCCACCTTCTTAAAATTTAGAGCATTCATCCGTACCCAATTCGAATGGGAAATTAAAAATATTCAATGTGATAATGGCAAGGAATATGATAATGGGCAGTTTCGAGAGTTTTGAGACATTAATGGCATAGCATTTTGCTTTTCTTGTTCTCATACGTCCTCACAAAATGGAAAAGCCAAAAAAAAATTCATACCATTAATAATATTGTCCGAACCCTATTAGCCCATGCTTCCTTACCCCCTTCTATTTGGCATCATGCGTTACAAATGGCTACATATCTACTTAACATCCTCCCTAACAAAAACCTAGCATATCATTCCCCACTTAAACTTCTTTATAATAAAGATCATTTGTATTATCATCTTAGGGTGTTTATGCTATCCTCTCTTTCCATCCACTACAATTAACAAACTTCAAGCTCGTTCTACCACTTGTGTGTTTTGGGGTTATCCATCTAATCATCGTGGTTACAAGTATTTTGATTTATCCTCTAATAAAAATATAATTAGTCGCCATGTTATTTTTTATGAAACTCAATTTCCGTTTGCTAAAGCGTGTAGTTTCGTGCTTGGTTCGTATAATTTTTTGGATGACGGGGTCTCACCATATACCGAATTGTTCCATGACCAAAATCCGCCAGCATGCCCACTGCCTGCTGGCCCACAGATTCTGTCCCCACTGGTCCAGTCCGTCAATGCACAAACAGCCTACACAAGGGGCCTATTTCATGGCCCAATACCGATTTTGGTATTGTTTCCCAGCCTTAGACCACTTCTGTTTCTACGTCGGTACCAGTTTTAGGTCCAGTTTTTGGGCCAACAGGCCCAATGCCTGCTGGCCAATCCGTCACTAACCCGTCTATTGCCCAAAATCCACCCGATTATATCTCGAGTAAAGGGCCCGTTACTCGTAACCAAAGGGGTATTTTTAAACCAAAACGATATTTTAATCTCAATTTTAATATCTTTAAATCCCCACTACCACGTAACTATGTGTCTACCCTACAAGACCCGAATTGGAAATTGTCTATGAATGACGAATATAATGCACTTATTGAAAATAAGACGTGGGGGTTAGTGCCCCATCCATCCGGTGTTAAATATTTTTTGGTCTATGTGGATTTTTACTCATAAAGAAAATTCTGATAGTTCTTTTGAGAGGCATAAGGCTTGTCTTGTAGGTGATGGTAAAACTCAACAGGTTGGCGTGGATTGTGGTGAGACGTTTAGTCCGGTGGTCCATTATTGAAAATAAGACGTTTAATCTTAGTTTGGCTCTCTCAAAAGCATGGCATATTCATCAGTTGGATGTGAAGAATGCTTTTTTACATGGTGATCTTAAGGAGACAGTATACATGCATCAGCCCTTGATTTTAGATACCTTAATTATCCTCAGCATGTTTGTTTACTGAAGAAGTCCTTATATGGGCTTAAGCATGTTCCACAAGCTTGGTATAAAAGGTTTGCAGATTATGTATCTACTATTGGGTTTTCTCACAACAGGTCTAATCATTATCTGTTCATATATCATTGTGGTACTTCTCTTGCATACATTTTATTGTATGTAGATTATATTATATTGACTGCTTCTTTTGATAATCTGTGCAAGTCTATCATGTCACTTCTTAGTTCAAAGTTTGCTATGAAAGACTTGGGGCCTTTGAGTTATTTCTTGGGTATAGCCGTCACTCGTCATACAAGTGGTCTATTTTTATCACAAAAGAAGTATGCGGTTGAAATCATTGAGAGAGCTGGTATGTCATCTTGTAAGTCTACTTCCACTCCGGTTGATACCAAACCGAAGCTGAGTGCTACGTCTGGCACATCATACGAAGATCCCATCCACTACCACAGTCTTATATGGGCACTTTAGTATCTGACTTTCACACGACCTGATATTACTTATGCAGTTCAACAGGAGTGTTTATTTATGCATGACCCACGGATTGAGCACATGCATGCGCTCAAACGCATTATACGATACATACAAGGCACACTTGATTATGCATTACGTTTATATCCATCCTTCATCTTAACTCTCGTGTCATTAACTAATGTTGATTGGGGTGGCTGTCCTGATACCAGACATTCGACATCTGATTATTGTATGTTTCTGGGTGATAACTTGGTCTCGTGGTCTGCAAAACGCCAGACTACATTATCGCGATCCAGTGCGGAGGCCGAGTATCGAGGGGTAGCCAATGTGGTATCTGAATCATGTTGGCTGCGTAATCTTCTATTAGAACTTCACTTTCCTATTTTGAAAGCTACCTTGGTCTACTGTGATAATGTTAGTGCAATCTATCTTTCTGGTAATATGGTCCAACATCAGTGCACTAAATATATCGAGATGGATATTCATTTTGTTCACGAAAAGGTAGCTCGTGGACAAATATGCGTCTTGCATGTTCCTTCCAAGTACCAAATTGCAGACATCTTTACTAAGAGTCTTCCATCGATTTTATTTGAAGATTTTAGGGACAGTCTCAGCGTACAACAACCACTCGCTATGACCTACGGGGATGTGACAAATATAACGTGTATACACGAATTGTATACACGGAATCCAAAATAAATAAGTTACCGAAATTGTAATCAAAGTTGTACACAAACTTACCATAGTTGTAGAATTCTTATACAAGTATAATTAGGATTTTAGAAGTATAGTAGGAATATGATTTTTCATATTTGGAGATTGTAAATTGTATATATACCTCTTCATTAATGAAAATAATCAAGAGAATTATTTCTTTCATTGGATGTCTAATTGTCCAAGCTATTAACATGTATAATATTAAATATTTAGTCATATCTAGTCCCTTCCAAAGAAAAGCACCACAATTTGATTGTTCTTTTTTGTTTTCCTCGGCTTTCTCTTTTCTCAAGAATCAATCACAATTTTTCTTTTACCCGAGAAGAAAAGTTTTGTCCTCTTTATTCTTCCTTCACCAAAAATAATCTATTATAATTACTTCTCCCACACCATCCAATTCTGGAGATCAATTTTGTGCCCAATTTCCTGGAGCCTACCAGTCCGCTTTAGGCCTCTCCCAATCCAATTTGGGCCCGACTTTCGTAACATTGACTCCTAGATAGCCCGATAATGCGTGATATATGAATATTGGCGTCACATATCACCTCACCAACAAGTCTGGTAATATTCCTCAACTACGAAGTTTAAATACTCCATAATCTATTATGGTTGGAAGCGATCATCGCATTCCAATTCAAGGGTTTGGCCACACACTAACCCCACCACCGCATCCGAGTTCTCCATGAATAACGTCTTATATGCTCCTAACATTATCAAAAATCTAATCTCTGTTAGAAAATTTGCCACCGATAATTCTGTATCAATTAATTTTGACCCATTTAGATTTTTCGTAACGGACCTCCGTATTTGGGAAACTCCTTACGAGATGTAATAGTGAGGGTATTTTCTATCCTTTTCTATCCACGTCCGCTACTAATATCAACCCTCCCACATCTCTAGCTGTCCATGTCACTCCTCCCACCGCTTTAGCAACAATTTCTCCGTCAACCTGGCACAATAGACTTGGACACCCAGGATCCCTGTTTTTATTTTTCTTAGAAACAACCATTTCATTCAGTGTCATAATGATTTTTTTCCCAACATTGTCCTTCTTGTTATTTAGGCAAACATTTTCGCCTTCCGTTTCAGCCTTCTTCAACTGTTACGTATTCTCCTTTTGACATTGTTCATTCAGATTTATGGACATCTCACATCACTAGCTCAATGGGTCATAAATTTTATCTCGTCTTATTACATGACTTTTCTCACTTTGTCTGGGTCTATCCACTTAAATTCAAGTCTGAAGTGTTTGCTAAGTTTCTTGCATTTCGTGCCTATGTCAAAACATAATTTGAAAAAGACATCAAATCGCTTCAATGTGATAACGGTCATGAGTTCGATAGTTTCGCGTTTCACAATATTAGCTACTAATGGCATGGTTTTCGATTCTCGTGTCCTCACATTTCCTCCCAAAATGACAAGGCCGAACGAATCATTCGCACTCTCAATAACATGGTTCGTCCAATCCTATTTCATGCCTCCCTCCCCCCTTCCTTTTGGGTCTATGCTGTGAAAATGACCGAATATATTCTAAATATCTTGCCCACTCAGACTCTCCAAAATAGATCACCCACCGAAGTTTTATTTGGTAGGATCCCAACCTATGAGCACTTACGAATTTTCGGCTGCCTGTGCTACCCGAATCTTACCTCGACGGCTCCGCATAAACTTGCACCTCACACCACCCCTTGTGTGGTCTTATGTTTCCGCCCAATCATATGTGATATATGTGCTACGACTTGTCTTCCCGCAAAATCATCATCTCACATCACGTCACGTTTTAACGAAACAATCTTCCCATTCGCAAATATCCAAAAATTCCAGAATTCGGATTACATATTTTTGGACGAGTCCGACATATCACTGCTTCTCCATCTAGCTCTCGGCCGTGTTATCACTGTTCCGCCACCGCCATGTGTCACTGCTACTATCGGCAGTACCTCCGACAGGTCACCGCCACCCCTGATTGTCTCTCCCACCGACGACAATCAGTCGGCTGCCTCATTGCCACCTACCGTTGTTGCCATTGATAGTGTCTCTACGCCCGTGTCACCGTCTCTGTCTCAATCACCAACATCGCTGATTTCCACCACCACCGGAAATCGGCACATCGTCTCTGTTCCGCCACCGGTAAAGATCCATATCACCAACCAGAACCCTCAACCACCACCTATTGAGTCACCACTTCTAGAAAACATTGTCGCCGACTACCGAGTCACCGACCCATCCACCGAAACCCTACCACTCACCGAAAACATGAACTCGACAACTCCCAATACCCGGACCGCTAATGCAAAAACAATCCACCACCAGGACCGTCCTAACCCACCCCCGACATACTACCCAACATCGTCGATACCCCCGACCCGTCGTCGAACCCACCCGGCACACCTCACCCACTTCCTCCTCTCATTGACCACATCTGTCAACCCTCCGCCACAAACTACCACACCAGTAACCCGACACCACCAACCTAACAAATTTCCCATCCACCCACTGCACCCACACACCCGATGGAAACACGTGCCCAACACGGGATTTTCAAACCCAAAGTCCAGTTTAACCTATTAATACAAACCATTTCCCCAATACCCCAAAAACCAAAACTAGCCAAACTAGACCCTACTTGGAATGCGGCCATGTGTGAGAAATTTAATGCTTTAACGAAGCAGCACACGTGGGATTTGGTTCCTAGACCGGAGGGGGTGAATGTGATTCGTTGCATGTGGTTTTTTCATCACAAATACAAAGACAATGTTGAGCTAGAGAGGTATAAGACAAGACTTGTGGTTAATGGCACAAATCAGCAGGAGGGTATAGATTGTGGTGAGACTTTCAGTCCGGTTGTAAAATCGACCACTATTTGCACAGTTCTGAGTATTGTTATGGGTAAGCATTGGCCGATCCATCAGCTTGATGTGAAAAATGCATTTCTACACGGGGATTTGAAAGAAACTGTTTATATACACCAATCGCCTGATTTTGTCCATCCGGCAACCCCTCAGTATGTCTGCCGTCTTCGTAAGTCACTCTATGGTTTGAAACAGCCCCTCGAGCATTCTATGATCGCTTTGCATAGTACATTATGCAAATTGGGTTCATATGCAGCAAGTGTGATAACTCTCTATTTATTTTTCATCGAGGTAGTATCATTACTTATTTATTGTTATATGTGGATGACATTGTGCTTACTGCCTCCTCTGATTTGCTAAAAAATAAGATCATTGCTTTACTTAAAACCGAATTTGCTATGACTTATTTGAGGAAGTTGAGCTATTTTTTGGGGATATCAATGACTCGTTCTGCAGACACTATGTTCCTATGTCAGTGCAAGTATTCAAAGGAGATAGTGTACATGGCTAAAATGGCGAAATGCAAGATCATGTCCACTCCGGCTGACTCTAAATAAAAGCTTAGTGTTGTTGATGGTGATCATGTATCTGATCACACACTTTATAGGAGTCTTGTAGGTGCACTACAGTATCTTACCTTCACCGGGCCTGACATTTCTTATGTCGTTCAGCATGTGTGCCTATTCACACATGCCCCTAGGGAGCCTCATTTTGCTGCCCTTAAGCGTATCATTCGATACGTTAAGAGCACACTTGATTATGTATTGCACTTATACTCTTCAACACCGACCTGATTGTTATCATATACAGATGTTGACTAGGAAGGTTGTCCGGACACGTGACGCTTCACCTCTGACTACTGTGTGTTCTTAGGGGATAACCTCATTTCACGGTATGCCATGAGGCAAGCCACCTTATCTAGTTCGAGTGCAGAAGCAAAGTATAGAGGCGTTGCGAATGTTGTTGCTGAGATCTGTTGGCTTCGAAACCTTCTTTTGGAGCTTCAGTGTCCCTTGCGTAAGGCATCTTTGATCTATTGTGATAATATATCCGCCATATACTTATCTCATAATCCGGTTCAGCATCAGCGAACCAAGCACATTGAGATGGATATATACTTTGTTCGTGAGAAGGTTGCTCTCGGTCATGTTAAGGTATTGCATGTGCCTTCTTCGTATCAGTATGCAGATATCTTCACGAAAGGCCTTCCTGACAGCTCTTCCTCGATTTCAGATCCAGTCTTAGCATCCGGCCTCCTCCCGCTCCGACTGAGGGGGTGTACTAACGTGTACAATATTAAATATTTAGCCATATTTAGTCTTGTGTAATTATGGTAGATATAAGATCCTTGTTGTATAAGGATTCCATATTGTACCCCTCTATATATTTTGTATTAATGAGAAAAGCTCTCAAACGGAGATTAATACAATCTTACACAAATGACAATGATAGCATCTTCTATCTGAATTTGTGACTCGCTTTTTTTAAATAAGGAAGAGGACCACAATGTGTCACTGAAAAACTCTAATGAGATAAAAATGAGTTGTCAAGAACGCAGAGGAGATAGAATGTACTGTTGTTCATATCTAATATGAACCGTACATGGAAGGTAATTGAATTCAGCTGTCTCAAAGTTATCTTATTTGAGATATTTAGGAAAGAAGATCAAGTTAGCCCTTGCGAACACTTGATGCACTATCTTCCTTCAACTCCTTGGGCGAAATGTGTCAAGAGAAAGGCAGAAATATCCATGTCGCTGAGTTCTTAACTTTTAAAATTCTAATGTGAGAAATGATAAAAATGACTCTTTATGTTTGGAGATAAGTTTAAAATAATCTCTTTAAGTATATTATTGGGCGTTTTTATCCCTTGAGTATATAAAAAATGAAAGCGTCAAATATTTTCAGCTACGGTTTCAAAGAGAGCAGTTTCAAGTAAAAAAGGTATCGATCTGCATTAAGAGCAGCTTCCGGTAGAAAAACATATTGTAACATATCGTATCAGTAAGTAACATGTCGAAGAGCTCTCTTCGTATATGTTTAGCCACCATTTTAACTCTCCAAAGATTCACCATACATTTAATGAACCTATGTACACTCCTAGCCTTTGGCGGGAGTTGCGACCGATCTTTTTGGGCCGAGAAAACTTTGCCGAAGTACAGTTTGATCCCGTGAAGTTTCGGATGCGCAGTTTGGACCGTAATTCTTTCGGATGTACGGTTCGGTCCCCGAAGTTTCAAGATGTACAGTTTGGTCCCCGAAGTTTCAAGATGTACGTTTGGTCCCGAAATTTTTCGAAAGGCAGAATTTCGACGGTCCGGCAACGTAAACGTCCGAAGACTCAATTCAGCCATTTATTTTGGTTTCGAATTACACCTCCTATAATGGCCAATCCGTTGGCAATTTTCTCCATTTATGTGGTGGCTTTACTACCTCCATAATGGGTCATTATTTGGCCAATAATGGCTGTTATGGAGGCAAGTCAACAGTCCTCTTCCTCCTATATAAACACCCCTTACACCATTGTTGAGGCACACTTGATATACACGAAATTACACAAAGAAAGTTTCTTCCTAAATCTTCCAAGCATCATTTCGTTATTCAATATTCTTCACGGTAGCTTTTGAGTTTCCTTTGCTCAATAGTTCCATTGCTTTGTTTTATCTTGGGAGACGAATTGTCCGGGACGTTTAAAGGATACATACGGGGCAATATTGTCTTAAGGACAGAGTGCCACACTCGACTCAAAGAAAAACCGCTTTCGCTTTTCTTGTTCAACAAAATAGTAATTTCAGCTTTGTTGTTATATTGTAATTTTCAGTTTTATAGTTGAATTGTAATTTCAATTCTTACATACGTGATTACTTGTAATTTCCGTTCCTCGCAATCCTTGTAAACGCCAACAACTTAAGACAATATCTTGCTTACGGTAATCGCAATAACATGGCTGGAAATATGACCGATGTTGCTTGCTACTCGTCGCCTCTCGAGGCAATGTTGCGCCTTCCCCGCCATCGCCGCCATCGCCCAAGGCAGTAACTCCGCCGGCTTCACCGCGCCGCTCGTCGCTCTCGTTCAAGGCGCGTAACACCGTCGCCTTCCCGACCGTGGAGCTCCACCCTCTTCATCACACCACCATGATCGCCCCGAAAAATTCATGGGATTAGAATTCAAAAGATGGCAGCAAAAGATCTTTGTTTTACTTAATGATTATGGGCATGGCCCGGTTCCTTACGGAAGATCCTCCACAAGTTGGAGATGAAATGGACTCTTCGCCCAATGAAACGGGTGAAGGGGCCTTGGTATCCATGTCATTAATGGCATGAAGATGGTTCGTGACGCATGGAATCATAGCGATTTCATGTGCAAGAACTATATACCGAATCGCTTAGTAGACCCTCTCTACACGGTCTATTGCACCGTTGGCACCGCCAAAGAGTCAGGAAAAGCGCAAAAGAAGTACAACGCACAAGATGCGGGTACTAAGAAGTTCATCGTTGGGAAATTTCTAAAATTCCAAATGGTGGACAAGAAGAAAGATGGTGATGTCCCAAGTCCAGAATTCCAAATGATTTTACATCACCCGGATTTGGAAGGACCGAAACCAAATGAGCAGCTTTTGGTTGCATCGATTGAAAAGTTACCTCCTTCATGGAATGAGTTTATGAGTTACTTGAAACTCAAGACAAAGGAGATGACCTTTGAAGATCTTGTTATCAAACCGCAAATCCAGGAAGATAATAAGAAGACCTTGCCAAAGGGTAGACAACATGCCGAGGCAAAGGCGAACTGGCCGAGGCCAAAGGGAACTCAAGCAAGAAGCGGAAGTTCCGGAAAGACGGCAAAGCCCCCGCAGCAGAGATGTTCGAGAGGTAATTGTCATCACCGTGGGAAACCTGGTCATAGGATCAAGGAATGCCGCAAGCTCAATACCGAGCAACAACGAAAGCCAAGTCAAAAGGCAAGGCTCAAGCAAACGTCGTCAAGGACACGCTCCCGGATGACATGATCGAGGAATTCTCTGCAGTGGTGCTAGAAGCCAACTTGGTGGAGAATCCGATGCGTGGTGGGTGGACACGGGTGCAACAAGACACATCCTGTTCCAACCAAGATGCCTTCTCCACGTACACTCCGGTCTCCGACAAGAAGTCTGTTCATGGGCAACAACGCTTCCTCGGACGTGCTAGGGGTTGGAAAGGTGGTCCTGAAGATGACTTCCGCAAGGAACTCACTCGAAGGAAGTGATGCACGTCCCGTATATTAGAAGAAATCTAGTTTCGGACCTTTATTGGTTAATGCTTTGGTTTTAGGCTAGTGTTTGAATCAAATAAATTTGTACTCACTAAAAATGGCACATTTGTGGGGAGGGGCTTCGTCTGTGAAGGCCTCTTCAAAGTGAATGCCATGTCCGTATTGCGTCAAGGAAATAAAGTTGAGTCTTCTTCTTATTTGCTTGAGTCTTCTAATTTATGGCATCATAGATTAGGACACGTAAACTACAAGTCTATTCAAAGGTGGTAAAGATGGAGTTGTTGCCTTCTATCGACATAAACCCTCAACATAAGTGTGAGGTGTGCGTAGAGGCAAAACTCACCAAGCTTCCTTTTCGATCCGTCGAAAGGAATACCGCTCCTCTAGAACTTATTCACACAGATATATGTGATTTGAAGTTTGCACAAACTAGAGGGGGGAACAAGTACTTTGTGACATTTATAGATGATAGCACAAGGTATTGTTACCTTTACTTGTTGAAAAGTAAGGATGAAGCCTTTGAAGCGTTCCGACGTTACAAAGCAGAAGTTGAGAATCAACTTAGCCTACGGATTAAATCCATTCGTAGCGATAGAGGGGGAGAATATGTAGCACCTTTTGAGGAATATTGTGCCCAAGAAGGCATTATTCATCAAACAACGACTCCATACTCACCTCAATCAAACGGTGTGGCGGAACGTAAGAACCGCACATTAAAGGAAATGATGAATGCCTTGCTTATCAATTTCGGACTTCCCCAAAACATGTGGGGAGAAGCCGTCCTTACCGCTAATACGATTCTGAACAGAGTCCCACATAAGGGTAAGGACAAAACTCCATATGAATCATGGAAAGGAAAGAAACCCACCTACAAGTATTTTAAGGTGTGGGGTTGTCTGGCAAAGGTTGAAGTACCTAAGCCAAAGCAGGTCAAGATTGGGCCTAAGATCGTAGATTGCATATTCATCTGATATGCAAATAACGTAGTGCTTATCGCTTCTTAGTGCATAAGTCGATATTCCGATATCCACCAGGGTACAATAATGGAATCAAGGAATGCTCTATTCTTTGAAAGTACCTTTCCTAGAAAGGAGAAAGACATAACCTCTCGCAAGCGAAGTTATGCACAAAGCTCTCAAGAACCGGGAGTCCTTGACTGCCCGGATCTAAATGGTTCAGATCTAGCGAATCTCGAGGTGGCTGAACATCCGGAATCTAGCGTTCCAGATTCTCAGAACTTGGAGACTCCAGAGATGGATCTAAGGCGAAGTAAAAGGGCTAGGAAGGATAAATCCTTCGGTCCTGACTTTGTAGCTTATATGGTTAATGATGAACCAAGGACAATTGCTCAGGCGTTGTCAACTCCAGAAGCACCGCTCTGGAAAGAAGCTATTGAGAGTGAAATAAGCTCCATTCTGCATAACCATACTTGGGAGTTGGTTGATCTTCCTCCGGAAATAAACCGTTGGGTTGTAAATGGATACTCAAACGGAAATACAAGGCAGATGGGTCTATAGACAAGTACAAGGCCAGGTTGGTAGTCAAGGGCTATCGACAGACAGAAGGCTTTGACTACTTTGACACATACTCTCCGGTATCCCGGATGACATCCATACGGGTATTTATTGCGATCGCAGCTTTGCGTGACTCGGAGATACACCAGATGGATGTTAAGACAAACCTTCCTAAACGGTGATTTGGAAGAAGAAATTTATATGGACCAACCCGAGGGGTACGTGGTTCAAGGGCAAGAGAAGAAAGTCCGTCGACTTATCAAATCTCCGTACGGGCTGAAACAAGCCCCGAAACAATGGCACGAAAAATTTGATAGTACTCTACTATCGAAGGGGTTCGCCATTAATGAGTGTGATAAATGTGTTTACACGAAAGGTAACTCGACTCATTTGTTATGATATGCCCGTATATAGACGACATGTTGATCACAGAAGCGATACCCTAGGGTAATCCTAGAGACTAAGAACATGTTGAAACAATGCTTCGACATGAAAGATATGGGTATCGCAGATGTCATCCTAGGGATTAAAATCTCTAAGACGTCTGACGGACTGGTCTTATCTCAGTCTCACTACATCGAGGATGTTTTGAGAAAGTTCAAGATGTTAGACAGTTCTCCGATAGCGTCACCAATGGATACAAATCAAAAGCTTGATAAATATCTTGGTGCACCCGTATACCAGAGCGATATGCACATGTGATCGGTAGTTTGATGTATATCACAAACTGCACCCGACCTGATATTGCTTATGCAGTCAATAAGTTGGCTAGGTTCACCCGTAATCCAAGTGATAATCACCGGAAGGCGTTGAATCGGGTATTACAATACCTGAAATACACGTTAAATTTCGGGTTGCACTATTCGAGATATCCACCGTATGTACTAGAGGGTACAAAGTGATGCAAACCGGATATCCGATATAGAGAACACCAAGTCCACCGGTGGGTATATATTTACAATTGGTGGTGGGGCCGTGTCTTGGAAATCCTCTAAGCAAACTTGCATCGCCCGATCCACGATTGAATCGGAGTTTATCGCTTTAGACAAAGCGAGGAGAAGAAGCCGAGTGGCTTCATGACTTCTTAGAGGATGTTCCGTGTTGGAACAAACCCGTACCTTCGGTAATGATCCACTGCGACGGTCGGTCGGCTCTAGGAAGGGCACGGAATGCTATGTACAACGGCAAGTCTCGTCATATTCGACGGAGGCATAAGACCGTTAGGCAACTGATCACCACGGGTATAATATCCATTGATTACATTAAGTCAAAGGATAATATAGCAGACCCATTGACAAAGGGCTTACCCAAAGATCGATGGCTTGCCTGTCAGGGGAATGGGCTTAAAACCCAAAATATAAGGACCAATACTGGGGGTAACCCAACCTTACGAACTTGGAGATCCCGTAATTTGGTTCAATGGGAAAACGAAGTTGTAAAGGTTCGATTGATCGCTTCGGTGGAAGTATGAGCACTTCGGATAGTGATTTCTAAAAAGAAACACTAAATCCAAAGCCGTTCCCGCGATAGACGTTAAGTGCTATCTGCAGTATGGGTAAAGGTTAAGTATTCAAAACCTGTAATGATCCTCAACAGTTGAGGTTAGGTTCTTAGGAAACTTTTAATGGTTCATAACACTTGTGAAGTGGGGTATAGCAAGATACCTTGTAGGAGACCACCTATTTAAGTGCGAGGACAAAGCCGCCTCAAAATGAACGCACTTAAGAATCCAAGACGTTGTCCATGGCCAAAACGGACAAAATATTACGAAGAAGAGAGTAAGGGAATTTGTTGTGTTGGTATCATTGTCTTGGCTTACACTAAACACTGACGGTTCAAGACATCACGTTCACCGCGCAGTAAGTAAGTCCGATGGTATTCAACTATGGAAGGTTCAAAGCCGAGGCTACCTTTCCTTATGCAACATCGGTCCGCCGAAATATTCTTTGGAAATGAAAAGACACCATGTGAGTGCGCCAAAATCTCTTTCAAGAGGGGATTGTTGGAAATTAGCCTTTGGCGGGAGTTGCGACCGACCAACTTTAACGGCTTAAACACTAGTGTTACGTATGTTGGAGAATCCGGTTCTTCACACATGCATGATGTACTAAGTACGTAGATAACCGTAGGGCCAAGAATCGTCAAATTTCATTGAGAAATGAAAGAGATATTGGTTCACAAAGTAAGGTGTTTGAAGCATGGAAAAGTGTGGTGTGTGATCAATTCTCCCTCATCGGTAGAGGAAGAAAGAATTGTTGTGTATATAATACTCGAAATTGGTTTGGGGTTTGGGACCCCAAGGGTATCCCATGTGTTTAAAGGAGGGAAGACCTAGATGTGCTTCGGTTCAAGGAAAGACCACACGCGCGCCGCCGCCGCCCGCCCGTTCGGTCCGGTTCCGATTCCGAGTTCCGTGTTCCGTGTTCTCGGGTTCACGGGTCGTGGGTCGCGGGTCGAGGGTCGTGGGTCGTGGGCTGTGGGCTGTGGGCCGTGGGCCTTCGATATTATCTTTTTGGGCCGGAAAACTTTGCCGGAAGTACGTTTGATCCCGAAGTTTCGTATGCGCAGTTTGGACCGAATTCTTTCGATGTACGTTCGGTCCCTAAAGTTTCAAGATGTACAGTTTGGTCCCTGAAGTTTCAAGATGTACAGTTTGGTCCCCGAAATTTTTCGTAAAGGCAGAATTTCGACGGTCCGAACGAAACGTCAAAGACTCAATTCGGCCATTTATTTTGGCGAATTACACCTCCTATAATGGCCAATCCGTTGGCAATTTTCTCCATTTATGTGGTGGCTTTACTACCTCCATAATGGGTCATTATTTGGCCAATAATGGTGTTATGGAGGCGATCAAACAATCCCTCTTCCTCCTATATAAACACCCCTTACACCATTGTTGAGGCACACTTGATATACACGAAATTACACAAAGCAGAAAGTTTCTTCCTAAATCTTCCAAGCATCATTTCGTTATTCAATATTCTTCACGGTAGCTTTTGAGTTTCCTTTGCTCAATAGTTCCATTGCTGTTTTATCTTGGGAGACGAATTGTCCAGGACGTATAAAGGATACATACGGGGCAATATTGTCTTAAGGACAGAGTGCCACACTCGACTCAGCAAAAATCGCTTTCCAGTTTTGTTGTTATATTGTAATTTTCAGTTTTATAGTTGAATTGTAATTTCAATTCTTACATACCCAGTTACTTGTAATTTTCGTTCCTGCAATCCTTGTAAACACCAACAGTTATTGGGTATCAACTCCTGCGACTCGAATTGCCGGAGATTGAGATGTTTCGCCGTCACAATCGATGGAAACAAACTCATTCTTGTCGGAAGATGACGAGGTGTTGCATTAAGAACTCTTCGGGTAATCAGGTTGTAGGGATAACCTAGCTAAGAGCTACAATTCTCTTCTTATCTGGATTCTTAAAATTGGGCTCATGTTTCGCGTTAGTTACTCTATTATTTCATCGGATCAGAATTGCATTGCATTGAGTATTAATAAGCTTTTCTCTTTCAATATTTTTAGAAGAACAAAACAATAGTAGAAGAAGAATCTGAGATTAAGGTTCATCAAGGAAGAAGAAAGCATTGATTTAAAGGGAGTGGATATTTGCTATCTTGGTTGTTTAGGTGGACTGCCATGTCAGCTAATTTAACCCACTTGGATTTCTATGTCAGGTCCAGTTTGGTAAGGCCAACGTTTTTAAGGGCATTTGTGGTTCAATGCATAGACGGTAAGTTTCGGTACCAAAAATAAACGAATGATAAATGTTAATTCGAGGACAATTTTAGCCCTTTTTCGAAGGCAAAATAATCATTGCATAGATTATGAGGGAAAGAATACCTACTCCTCAAAGTTGGAAGAGGTGTTTGATTTCTACAATAAAGTTGGAGGGAAAAATAATTTTCTTAAATTTTGTAGTCTTAAACTTGTCATGACATTTTTAAGGCGGTAAAAGCATGTCATAAAAGATATTAATTAGAAAATTCAAAGTTAAAGAACTACCGGTTAATATGAAAAGTGTTTTTTTTTTTGGAATATTCTTTTAAAAGGTAACATATAAAATAGAGTGACAAAATATATCGACAATCCCTTAAGTTGATCAGTATATTTTATTTAGACACTCGAACTACAATATGTTCCAACTGAACACCTGATAAAGTATTCTACTAGACACTTTCAGCTCAAATTCTGAAAAAACTTCAGCATCAACATTTGTTCTCAAGTGCCCAATACGTAGATAAGTTAACCAAATAAATATGTCACATCCTTTAATTGCATACACGTGCCTCAAATGAAATATGCTTGCAATTTTACGACTTTTGAAGCTAATGCGTATAATTAATGAAGGTAACATATTTTAAGTGATTAACTTATTTACATAATGATCTCTTAAGAATACACGCAAAAACCTTATCTAAAATTTAAGCTGAAAGTATCTAATGAGAATATTTTATCATGTGTTCAGATAGAACAAGTCATAATTCGCATATCTAAATAAAATATACTGACAAATTAAAAGGTTATCGATATATTTCCCCAACTAGAATACATGGAGTAGCAATCATTTTCAGGAAAAATATACCTACATATAACACTCTATGATGTGGGGAAAAAAACAGGGGGAATAATGACATGTATTTCATTCTCTTACTAAATTAGAAGAAAAAAGAAAAAATAAGCTTGACTCGTCATGTAAATAGAAGTGTAACATAATAAACATGAAGCTCAAGGTATAGCAATGGCTGAGTTGAGCTGCAAAGGCTGAATCACATCAGATTCTGGCAAATCGAGAGGTGGCAATGAGAAATGGCCATAAGTAGAGCTTCCTTTTCTGATTTCTTGCATTGTGAGAAGAGCTGCTACTGTCTTCCTAAATATTCCTTCTCCTACTACTGCTATTATTGATTCTCTTTCTTCCCCTTGTTGGCTAATTGATTTTCCTTTGTGATCACAAGTTGGAAATACTGAATTTATGGTGCTTTCACACTCTTTCACCAGCTTTGAAATGACATCAGTTATGAAGAATGGTTGTTGAAGCACTTTTTGTATGTAAGGCAACCGTAGCAATCCACCGGTTCTCTTATCATACTTCTTCAATATCTTAGCCAACCCTATGAAATCCAAGTCATAGTATTTGTTAAGAAAAAAGTCTTACCTTTTATGTATTGACTGTATAAATAATATTTATGTACTAACAGTTTGGTGCACAAAGCATCCTGCATGGGTCCGAAGGAGGATCGAAGCCTTGTGACGTGGATAATTTACCCTAGTGCAATCATTAGAGTCTGCTCATAATATTTATGCAATGACATTGTAAATAATATTTAGAATTATTTATATTTTTGAATCGTCTGCCGAAATTAATTACAGGCGCTTGCCAAAATATACACAATAATTTATGTATGTAATATATATTATAGGTACATTTATATTAATAGACAAAACATGTATATTTGTCGGCTATTATTTCTAGTGTGATCCAAAAAGTTAGTTATCCCTAGGCCACATCATTTGTAATTAAGGTGATTACAGATAGATCTTTATGATAAACATTACTAAATGGTAATTGGTAAAAATGATAACTAACTTACTTTCACAAGTTAAACTTCACTGATAATGTAAAAGATTTTTGGGTTATTCGTATATATATAACTTAAATCCAATTAAAAATGATGATTAGTCATGAAATTATGTTGTTCACTACATATGTTTTTGGAAATTATATAGTAATGGATGGAGTCCTTTGAAATATACCTGTGTAGTTAATATTACTATAGTTGATTAAGAGGACCATTTCACCGTGGAAATCGATGATGTCTTTTTTAATCTTTGTCATCTCTCTCTGTAATGTGTCTCTGAGGATTCATCCTCATTTGGTCCCCATGTATCAATTACCATCTGTATCCTCTGTTGCAACTCCTGCATAATCAAATATGGATTTTTTGATCAATCAAATTTAATATTCATTGAAGTAGCTAGGCAATTTTGATGTAACAAAGGAGAGCAATAAGAAACAACCAAACAAAGTTGAATTCTTGAAAGTTGAAAAGACAAGACTTGTTTCATAAGAAACAACCAAACAAAGTTGAATTCTTGAAAGTTGAAAAGACAAGACTTGTTTCACTTGGACTGCAAGAAAACTCTAGATTTGCTCCCAATTTTATGGAGTAGGAAAATCTTAATATACAACTATGTAATTATTTCTATTTGGAGTGTAGCAAAAGAAAAAAGGGGAGGGGTTGAGTGGGAATATAAAAGGGTTAATAGGATTTTCGGTCATCAGTTATTGATAAATTCTTATTTATAGTCTCGTTAAACCTTCAATTAATTAAATAATATATTTCTATTCTTTTGCTTGTGAATGTTCCCGATTTTATCATAATTATTAACCGTTTCGATACTTGATCAGTCATATGTTATATTAAATTTGTATATTATTCCATATTTAATAGTAATATAATTTTATATATAATCAGATATAACATATTTTCTGCATCGAAGGACTAAAAATATACATTTTACTTACCTGAAGATTAAATACACTAAGGCAAACCCCTTCTTTCTCACTCTACTGAAGCAAAACAAAGTTGACACTGAAAATAAATTTACACAAATGGAAGAACTAAATAGTGTAAATAAAATACCTTATGACGAATAACAAAATCCTCTTCTTGTTCCACAAAGAAAGCATTAAACTTATCAATCTCACTATTCAACAAGTACACAAACTCCCCCTCCTCCGCCGGAGCCGACGATATTAGCCTTACCAATTTCTTCAAATCTTTATATGACAAAAATTTATCCCCCCACCCCGGTAACGTTTCTTCAACATGTTGCTTCAATCTTTTCCCAAATTTCATCGACACCAAAATTGAACAAATTATTATAAAAACAATAAAGTTAAAAATGATCTAAAATTGCAGAGAAGAGAAGAAGAATGTGTTAATTAAAAATTGAGAAAAATCAGAGTTAAGGTTTTGTTTTTTATAACATAAAAGAAGGGGTAGGAAATTGAGAAAATGACAAAAATGTTAGGATAGCTTCAAAATAATACATTAAGTATGCATTTAACCATTATGATCTTTTAAGTTTGTCAAAAGTTAACACTTTTAGTCCTCATAAAATATCTATTGAACTTTATCTATCATACTAGATTTGATGGAAACATGAAATTTTCTTAACCGTAAACACCAAGAAAGTCCTATCAACTTTAATATATGCAATACAAAAATTACACTAAACACTAAGAAGATACAAAAAATATTTGATGGAAGCTAAAAATATTAATTTTTGACAAACTTAAAAGATCAAAATTGTTAAGTGCATACTTTCGAGACTATTTTGAACTTACCTCAAATATAAGGGACTATTTTGTTATTTTCTCTATGAAATTAGAATATTTAAAAAGCATATACTTTGAGGTGATGAAGTGATTGTACGAAAGTAAATAAAAAAGGAGGATGAAGTAGGAGAAATTCTCAGCATATTCGTTTTTCACTGTGACATAATTATCCTTTCTAGGCATTAATTAATTAATGTGAAATGGTGTTAGATATGCCACTGAAATAAGGATATCCATCAGATTAATTCTAAATTCGATGACGTGCCATGAATGGGGTTGCTTTTCTTTAACTAAAGGATTGTGGTTCGAGTCTTGTGTATAAAATTTCTCCCTTAACTAGAGGATTGTAGTTCGAGTCCTACGTATCAAAAAATCCTTGGTAGGTGAGCATCTTCATGAGATGGACCCTAACAGACTCAAATTAGAATATAGTAGAAATTATATATTAAAAAGCTGCATCAGACTTTAAAAATAAATTTAAAATAACAGAAACTAAAAGAATTGTACCTCTAAATGTGATATTCCGCTAATTTTTTTTATAGTTTCCATTAAATTTAACTGACAGAGTTCGATAAATATTTGATGGAGACTAAAAATATTAATTTTTGACAAATTTAAAGGACCAAAATTGTTAAGTGCATACTTTAGAGACTATTTTGAACTTATCTCAAATATAAGGGACTATTTTGTTATTTTCTCTAGGAAATTAGAATATTTAAAAAGCATATACTTTGAGCTGATGAAGTGGCGGGTACGAAAAGTAAATAAAAAAAGGAGGATGAACCGATGAAGTAAGAGAAATTCTCAGCATATTCGTTTTTCACCGTGACATAATTATCCTTTCTTAGGCATTAATTAATTACTGTGAAATGATATTAGATATGCCATTGAATGACTGAAATAAGGATATCCATCAGATTAATTCTAAATTTGATGATCGTTATGGTGTAATGAATGAGGTTGCTCTTCATTAACTACATGATTGTGGTTTGAGTCCTGTGTATGATTTTTTTTTTGATAGAGAGCACCTTCATGAGATGGATCTTAATCGACACAAATTTAAATATAGTCAACTCTAATACGAATATCGAACAACAGAGTAGAAAATAAAATAATAATCTAAATTTGGCGCTTCACACTTGACATTCCACATTGAAGTAGTGCCACCTTCTTTCTCTGATCTCATTATGAAATAAAAGTTTCTCAATCAAGCAATTATCCCTATGTAGGAACACAAACAAATGAAGAAGTGTTCTCACGATGTGCACATATGTATAAGACAGCGAATCGAAGTTATCTTTCGGTCAACTGTTCACCCAGTTAAGTGCAAAAAACATAGTAGAATCATACAACGCACGCTGTTGGTGTGCTTCCTGCTCGCGAGGAAAGAGAGAAGAGCGATAGAGTTCAGTTCAGATTTGACTATTTGCCGCATGGGAGTGAATAAAACGTGGCGACATCTGTCCATCTTTTGACAATTATGTATTAGCTACAAGGCGAGGGAATTAAGCAAGGATGATTCTTTGGTATCTTTTCAGAATCTTCCACCGGATTTGGGAAAAGTGTTGTTTGTTAGACCGACCAATATAGGAAATAGAATAAATATCTTGGAGTTGTTTATGGTAAAATTTTATAGGCACGGGGTTTACGTTAAATTAATAATATTGTAGTTCTAATTTTCGTGACACTCATTTTTTTAATTAAATTTTTAAAAAATCAAAATTTTTATATATAATAAAAGTTAAATTTAAACTTTTTATTTTACTTTTAATAAAATAATTTATTGCCACAATAGTGGTGAGCGTTTGGTACTTGATTTAATTTTTAAGAATATTGGTTCGACACTTCTGTTGAATATATAATTAAATATTAAAAGTATATCCTCTCTAATAGCTTAAGTTTTTAGACGATATAGTCACACACTTAATAATTTAGTCTTTAATTTTTTGATAGTCTTTATTAAGTTCTACCGAATACCTAATCATAATTTATTGATTCGATTTGATTTTTCTATATGAGCATAATATGATGGACTATTTCCTTAGTTAAAAGTCGGGCCATTTTTTATTTGACATGAAGGCATTAGTTGATCACTTTCAAGATGTTTTTTATGGTTGACATGCCAGTTAATAGAATTTTGCATCCATGATAATTCGAGGTTCTAGAGACACATGAGTTTTTGAATCCAAGACAAAACAATATACTTTTCTCATCAACGAAATTAATATATAGCATTTCACAATATCTAATATGAGCATCAGAAATAACAACATCAAATTAGTCCATTTTTATTATTTTCAAGCTCAAAGATCATTTCATCCGAAGGTCTGAAATTCATACCACGTATTCAATAATGTAGCAATTTAAGATCAGCAAGATGAAATTATGTATTCAAATTATGTGGCGATTCTCAGTCAAAACAAGAATCAATCAATAGTCGCCAAGTGTCCAAAATTGATATGCCTTTGCCAATCACAAGCAACTTTATCACATATCATTTGTATGAGCTTATAACTTTCATGAACTAATCAAAATCAGACAAGATAATTCATTTACATTTGCACTACCTATTTTTTACAACTATAAGCTAACGTTTGACAATAGATTTCAAAAAAAAAAAAAATTGATTTGGATGAAGTTTTTCAAAACATATTTCACTTTTTTTTATTTGAAAAATGTGAAACATGACTATACCAAACAATATCGGTTTTTTTTTGTTTGTGTATAAGTCATACACATAAGTTTTAAAAGCAATTAAGAATACCCAACTATACCGAACAAACATACTTGCTAATTCCAAATTATTTCTATATGTTTTGATTTTGTGTTGAATTTGATTTCATCACTCTTATTTTACTAATTTTGTGATTTTCTTATTGAATGCATCTCAATTTGTGTCATTTTAGCTAGCGTTTAGCATAGATTTTGGATCAGATTTTAAAATTTTGTTTTCAAAAAAATTTCAAGTTCCAAAAACTATTCTGGACCACTTTTTTGGAGTTTTGGAAATTCCACTCAAAAAACTTTAAATCTTTTCCAAGTAAAATACATGTCCAAACACAACTTCAAGTTCCAAAAAGTACAACTTCAAAAACTCAAATTTTCAAGTTTCAACTTCAAAATCTATGACTATACAAACATGATTTTAATAGAAACTATGTCTATTCACGAAAAGGTACATAGAAATTATGTCTTGTCCGGCATAATTATATAGTACTAATTCACAACACAAATTTTCATAAAAACAATGACGGACAAGACATATTTTTTATTTACCTTTTCGCGAATAGACATAGTTTCTATCAAATCTAGACTTTGCGAAATCAGGTCATAGATCCAAATTTCTTTTTTATTTTTTCAATGTTAAGGGTATTCGTGGTCACTTTTTTGTTACTTAAAATGTAGAAGGGAAAAAATTTAAAACATGTAATTTGAGGGGCAAAAATTAAAGACCACCAAAATAGGGATATTTGTGCTAGTTGGCCCGAAATAACTCTTAATCCCAAAATAAAGATAAATTTATTCAAACTATACTTTGTCACTTTCTCCTCTATTTCTTTCCCCTCTCACTGGACCACCACCCAAGCTTCACTGGATGCCGACAATCACGCTGCCGCCATGCTTAACGCTGGGAGATTAGAATGTGTTCATCTTTCAGGTCTTTGGTTTCAAATCATCAGCTTCGTGCATCACTACTGAAAACATTAAACTTTGGTGAAAACCTCAAACTTTGTTACTTTTTTACTTTTTTATAATCAAGATCGTATTTTCAGTCTTTTATTTTTTATTTTAGCAGGAATGGCATCTAAGACAGCAGTAGATGTTCCTGGAAAGGGATGGGTTTAGCTTTGATTTGTGCATAAGGAATGAGATGTTGGTGAATAAAGGACTTCACTCTCCTTTCCTCAAGACTGGTACCACCATCGTCGACTTCATTTTTCTACGACTATACAAATGGGTTTTGGAGATTATCTTCACGTTGGAAATGAACGGATGGATATGTATGGGAAGATTGGGTGAATGGATATTGCAAGTAAATTGTTTGATAGAATGTCTGAGAGAAACCAAATAGTATTATTGTTGTATAATGTGTATAATTAGTGAATATATGTTGATTATATAAAATTATATAGTAATGATACATTTTCTATACATATACTATAAGGATATATATTCTATATAACAATGATACATTTTTATACATATACAGTAGTAATATATATTCTATACAATAATGATACATTTTTTATACATATATTAAAATTTGTTGAAAATGCTATAAAATAAAATTATTTTGAAAATGCAAGAAAATGTCTTTTAAGTTTTTTGGGTCATCCGGTATCAATAATTTCACCCCGATAACTAATTTTATCCTTTCCCATTTATTAAACAGGTTAATCCCACAAAGGAAAGGATTGAAAGAAAGTTGTCCATTTATATCTATTCACGAATGTGTCACAAGTAAATTAAATTCTGTAGATGATGAAAAAAGTAACTTAAAATAACCTGATATTGGGGATTAAAAGCAAAACCAGACAAGCAATATTCCTTCAGGGAAACATTTACTTTTCCAATTCTCTGTTCTTGTAAAGATAATTCCGTAGGAGAAAGATTAATTCAATAGAGATTTTAAGCGTTGTTAAGGATAATTAATTTAGTGAGGGAGAACCAGAGTTGGCTTTGTTGCTAATTTGCTTCAACTCCAACAACTTACAGTGACAATACACAGGTGAAAATTGTTTTTGTTAAGTACAAAGTCAGGGATAATCAAATTTTGTTTAATTACCTGTCACATAGGCAGATCAGAATTTGGAAAAATAATTTGCAGTCAAACTATTAAAGTTTCGCCCCTCTCTAGATAAGAAGCAGAACGCACCATCACCTACAGCCCTTTCCTCTGTCGGTATCAACAACCCAGGGTGTAGACACCTCTTGTATCATGATCAGTCTAGCAATGGTTGAATCAATCTCAATCACCACATTTGTGAAGCATTTTCCAAGAAAGTGTATTTATCAATTACCTTAGTTCCATACCTAATATATTAAAAGGGTGTGTGTGTGGGGGGGGGGGGGGGGGGGGGGGGGAGAACAAAACTTTTACCTTTGATTCTTGGAGTTCTTTCAACTCTAACAATAATTTCATTTCAATAATTTCTGTAGTTGACAAATTCAACATTAGAAACCTCAGAAATTTCAATCTGACTAAATCGAGGGAATAGCGAGTCAATCATAACGCATAAGCAATTATTGATTGGATAGGTATGACTAAAGGTGTATCCAACTAACAAGCTATGAGTTCATTTGAATCCATAGATTTTGCTTCGGCTATGTATATGTGTTAAAACATTCACTAAGTATTTACTAATAATAAATTTTTGAACTCAGTAAATTTAATAAAAATAGTAAAATTACAAATCTAAACCTATAAAATTCAAATACTAGATCCGTCTCTGGGCACAACCAATCCATATCTCATCATCATCCAGAGAAGCAGGAACATTGAAATCTATCATAGTCTCACAAGCTTTTGATAACACTGAATTTCTTGAAATAATACAATGTGATCTCTTGTGCCCACCAAGAGCTTGCCCTGATGAAAATACTTTGTAACAAACAGGACATTCATGTATTTTTACTTCATTTTTCTCTGTTTCCACAGTTTGTAATGCTTCATTTCTTGAAATTTTAATCTTCTTGTGACTTGCTCTATGACCCCCAAGTGCTTGATAAGATCTAAAAACTTTGATACATGTTTCACATTTGTACTTACCTTTAGTCCTAGTCTTTGTCACTTTAACCACTCCAAAATCCACAGTTTTTCCTCTTTATATTTCTGTTGATCCTCCTCTTCTTCTTGTTCATAGTCTCCGTAATTCCGCAAGTGGAGTCTGTGGAGGATAGTATGTACGCAGACCTTATTCTTATTTTTGTGGAAAGAGAGACTGTTTTCGATAAATCAGCATAGTCAATAACTTCAATTTCTTTTTTCGTCCACTTATCTCTAGATAACATCATCAAGCAATATGCAACATCTTCTTCCGGAGACTTGTCCGAGATTGAACTCACTTGCTCAGTGGCGTACGCAGATTTTTTTCTGAATTACATCGACTTATAGTTACAATTACCCTTGTGATGTGTATATGAGATTCTTGATTTCCTAATCCTCTTGGATTGTCATGTAGAAGATCCACAATTCTATGGCTCTTTATTTTTGGGATTCTCTCTAAGTCCATCATTCAACATGTGCTTCTCTTTATTCTCTTCACCTTCTGAGGATGATGAAAAGGACAAATTTGAGTATGACTGATTTGCTGCTCTTGTTCTGTTTTCTGTTGAATGTATAGATTCATCATGTGAGATCTCATATGCTTACACTTGTGTTTCTCCATGTGTTTCTCTCTTTTTCTTTGACAAAGTTTGTCTTAAAGTGACAAAGACAAACTTTGTCACTTTCTCCATGTGTTTCTCCATAGATTCATCATGTGTTTCTACTCTCTACTCTCATATGCTTACACTTGTGTTTCTCCATGTTTCACATTTGTACTTACCTTTAGTCCTACTCTCTACACGTGGGATTGTGTTTCTCTCTTTTTCTTTGAACAAGTGTAGAGAGTAGAAACTAAATGTATGTGACAAGCATTCTTCCATCAAGAACTAATAAATATACTTCTCCCTCCGTACTAATTTATATGATAGTTTTTCTATATTAGTAATCAGTAGAAAAATATTACATTTTTATATTTAGTAATAATTCAATTTTAAATTATTCTTTATCGAGATAATTTATAACCATACAAATATCTAATGCTTATTTTAGACAATAAGTTTTAAAAGTCTTTTTTTTAAATCCGCGTACAATCAAACATCATCACATAAATTGGATTAAATAGTTTTAAAGGGATGTATTTTTGCTTAAAGGAAAACATTTGACAGAAAATTAAATCTTGGATTCATTAGAAGTAAATTTCTTAAAACGGCAATAGTCAATTTAATTAATTGTATATCTCTTATTTTATGTAGAATTGTATTCCTATTGTAATTAGGTCTTCTATTTTATGTAGAATTATATTTCCTATTGTAATTATGTTGATTACTTACCTAGTTTAGATATTCTTGTACTACTATATATATTGTACATTATTGATGAATAAAATCAAGGAACATATTCTTTTATGGTATCAGTAGCCTAACCCTACACAAAAATATCCACCACGCCGCTGACCCCCTCTCGGAAACCCCCCCCCCCCACGACGGAACCCTAGTTTTTTCGGCCACTCCCTCTCCCTTCTCCTCCTAAATTTCATCATCTATGGCTGACAAAACCAAATTCCATCTTGCACTTGCAGTCAACAACATTAAAAATTTCATCCATGTGACTCTTGAGATGGAAAAGGGTCAATACTCCTCGTGGGCGGAACTCTTCAAAATCCATTGTCGTGTCTATGAAGTTATCGACCACATCATCCATCATAAATCGAAGTCCACAGACCCACCCTCCACTTCGACTTCTAATGATGCACTTTGGTCTCGTTTGGATGTCGCTGTCCTCCAGTGGATATACATCACGATCTCTAATGATCTGTTGCACACAATCATTGAGACCGTTGCCACTACCCGCTAAACATGGGAACGTTTGGAAAATATTTTTCATGACAACAAAACTCATCGTGCGTTATACCTTGAAAATCAGTTCAAGGATGTTCATCAGGACGATTTTCCAAACGTATCTGTATATTGTCAAGAATTCAAGATGCTTGCCGACCAACTCTCCAATGTTGGCGCACCAGCGATTGGTCATGCAACTTATTGTAGGCTTGAACGAATCTTATGGCGGCATTGCTACCATCCTTCAACGATGCACACTATTACCACTGTTTTATGAGGTCCGTCCGAAGTTAATTCTTGAGGAAACTCAGAAAATCAAATGCAATACCACTCAGGCCTACATTGCAGACGTTGTCCTCACCACCACCGTCGGGCCCTCCGTCGATGGCAGGGACTCCAATTTCGGCAGCCAGCACCACCGACTCGAGGATCCGCAGCAGGCCGGATCGACCCGCAACAATCGTTGAGGGCGGTAGTCTGGCAAGGGCCACGGCGGACAGAATTTCGACAGCAACGACGACGGGAAGGGGTAGTCCCCGCCGATAGGAAACAACCAGCAACGACCGAGATAGTGGCAGCAACCTCCGCCGTGGGCTGCTTACCCGTTGTGGGTCGTGTGGGCCCCACCGTCATGGGCCTCTCCTCCTTGCCCGTATCCGACATTCTTATGGACTTCACCTCCGACATGACATGACCAACTTGGCATACTCGACGCTCGTCCACAATAGGCCTACACAACACAGGGCCCCCCGCCCTCAACTTATGCACCAACTGACATTGAGGCATCTATGAATATAATATCACTCAACGCTCCAGACGAATATTGGTATATGGACACATGCGCTACATTTCACATGACGACATCAAAAGGTACTCTCTCGTCTTATTCCAATTGATGAATTTAAATCGGAATATTATTATTGGTAGTAGACAAGGCATTCTTATTCGTGGTTTCGGTTATTCATCCTTATCCCCACCACATCCATCACTAATTTTAAAAAATATCCTTCATGCCCCTAAACTCATTAAGAATCTAATCTCTGTGTGTTTCACAAATGATAATAATATTTCCTTGACTTTGATCCTTTTGGTTTTTCTGTGAAGGATTTTATGACAGGGAGACGAATAATGAGACGTAGCAGCACCAGAGATCTCTACCCTATTTCAAATGTCGTCAACAAACCAGCCTTAGTTCCATCAACTTTTTTTGCTCTTTCGTCTTCCTTATGGCATTCTAGATTAGGACATCCGGGTGATTTTGTTTTACTCTCCCTTAAGAACAATAATTTTGTTCAATGCAACCGTATTTCTAAGACTCCTATATGTGAATCCTGTATTTTTAGAAAAACATGTTAAATTACCATTTTATGCATCCACAAATTGTACTTTAATGCCTTTCAATATAATACATAGTGAGTTGTGGACTTTCCCTGTTTTAAGTACAGCTGACCATCGATATTATGTGTTGTTTTTGGATGATTATTCCAAATCCTATGGACTTTTCCAATTGGTAATAAATCTCAGGTCTACCCCATTTTTTCCTCATTTAGTGCTTTTATAAAAACACAATTTGAAAATAACATTAAATATTTTCAATGTGACAATGGCAGGGAATTCGATAATAACCAATTCAAACAGTTTTGCTCTAAAAATGGTCTTACCTTTCATTTTTCCTGCCCTCACACCTCTTCCCAAAATGTTAAAGCCGAACGGAAAATCAGAACCATAAACAACCTAATTCGTGCCTAGTGCCCACGCCCCAATTCCCCCTCAATTCCGGCATTACGCACTCTCCATGGCCACCTATCTTCTCAACATAATCCCAAACAAGTCTCTAGCTCTACGGCCGCTCACTCAAGTTCTATTTCGTAAGAACCCCTCCTGCCAACACTTGCGTATTTTTGAATGTCTCTGCTATCCTCTCCATTCGACCACTCACAAACTCCAACCCGGTCATCTCCATGTGTGTTTTTGGGTTACCCACCAATCATCATGGTTACTCTTGCTATGACTTATCAAGCCTCACCAAACTCGCCACCTCGGCATTCTACGACTTCCTCAATGATGGCCCGAACCCCCTTCTAATTCATTATTTACATAATTGGACATCCCAGTTCCCGGCACCCGAACACACTACGGTCAGCCAGGGACACGCTGTCCACCTGGTTCCGCCGACATTGTCTTCGAACATCCTATCTCAGGGTGATACCGCAGCCACCTCTCGGCAAATCGAGCCTATCCAGCCGATCCCGCCACCCATGCCCTTCCTCCTCTTCCCGATAGTTCCGTGAAACCCCCCTTCTCCTATCCTGTGTCTCGAGGCACGCTCTCGGATAATGTAAACTCGTGCCATGCATGGAATTTCCAAACTTAAACGGATGTTTAACCTATCCATTTCAGTTGTCCTTTCCCCTGTCCCTCGTAATCCGAAGGATGCCTTGTCTGACCCAAATTGGAAAGCCGCAATGATTGACGAATATAATGCTCTTATTGATAATAAGATGTGGGACCTAATACCCATCCACTTGATGCTAAAATTATTCGTTCTATGTGGATTTTTAGACATAAAAAGAAATATGATGGTTCTTTTGAGAGGTATAAGGTATGTCTTGTAGGTGATGTCAGGTCTCAATATGTTGGAGTGGATTGTGATGAAACGTTCATCCCAGTCGTAAAGCCCGCAACCATCGAAATCGTCCTTAGTATTGCATTATCCAAGTCTTGGCTCATTCATCAACTTGATGTCAAGAATGCTTTATTATATGAGGATCATCATAAAATGGTATATATGCATCAACCTATGGGTTTCAGGGATCCTATTCATCCGGATTATGTATGTCTTTTGCGGAAATCGCTCTATGACTAAAACATGGTCCTCGAGCATGGTACCAATGGTTCACCGATTATGTCTCCTCTATCGATTTTTCACACAGCAAATTCGATCATTCCCTGTTCATCTACAACAAGTGTCCAGGCATGGATTACCTCTTATTATATGTTGATGACATCATCCTCACCACGTCATCGGATGCCCTCCGCTGGTCCATTATGTCTCTCATTTCATCTGAGTTTTCCATGAAGGATCTGGGCCCTTGAGTTCTTTCTTGGGCATCTCTGTCACTCGCCATTCTGGCGGCCTATTTCTATGTCAGAAGAAATACGCCGAAGATATCCTTGACCGTGCAGGTATGACATCTTGCAAGCCATCCCATACGCCAGTGGACACCAATTCCAAGCTCAGCGCTGATTCTGGCCCTCCGTATTCAGACCCGACTCACTATCGTATCCTGGTTGGGGCCCTGCAATACCTCACATTCACGAAACCAGACATACCTTATGTCGTGTAACTAATCTATTTGCACATGCATAATCCGACAGAAGCACACATGCATGCCCTCAAATGTATTTTACGATACGTCTAGGGCACACTTCACTTCGGCTTACATCTATACATGTTTGCACTCATTGGTCTCACTACTTATTATGATGTTGACTGGGGTGGATGTCCTGACACCCAACGCTCCACGTCTGGTTACTGCGTTTTTCTCAGAGATAACCTATTGTCTTGGTCTTCCAAAAGGCAACCTACACTATCATGATCTAGTGCCGAAGCACAGGACAGAGGTATAGCCAACGTCGTCTCTGATTCTTGTTGGATCCGTAAACTTATACTTGAGCTTCACTACCCGATTCAAAAGGCAACAATGGTCTACTGCGACAATATTAGTGCGATATATCTTTCCGGCAATCCCGTCCAACATCAACGCACCAAACACATTGAGATGTACATTCATTTTATTTGCGAAAAAGTGGTTCGTGGTCAAGTTCGTGTCCTTCAAGTTCCTTCTAGATATCAGATTGCCGACATCTTCACCAAAGGACTTCCGCGCATACTGTTTGATGATTTTCGAGACAGTCTCAGTGTTCGTGAGCCTCCCGCTTCGACTGCGAGGGTGTAATAGAATATTCACCAAATATTCTTACATTAATTGTATATCTCTTATTTTATGTGAATTGTATTCCTATTGTAATTAGGTCTCCTATTTTTTGTAGAATTATATTTCCTATTGTAATTATGTTGATTAGTTACCTAGTTTAGATATTCTTGTACTACTATATATATTGTACATTATTGATGAATAAAATCAATGAACATATTCCTTTACAATTAATAGAGAGAACTCAATTAAAGTGTACGCATGAAGGTAAAGTCAATTAAAAAGAAAAGAGTGAAAGGGAAATGACATGTAACATGCGAGATTTACATTTATTTCAGTCATATTTTTACATTTCCTAAATATCCCATCACATGTATTTCTAAGATATGACAATTTAATTATACACTCTATGTCTCATATTATTTGTCCACTTTCGCCTTTACACGCCCTAAGAAGGGAAAAGGACATGGTGTGACCACTAGGGTCAAAAGGCCCAAAAGGCTCCATTTAAAGTAAATGCCCCGAAATAACCATTAGACCCAAAATAAAGACAAGTAGTAGCTCATTTATCACAAAGAATAGGCCATCAGATTTCATAAGGGCTCAATATTTTTTCACTTTGTCTTCTTCTCTACACTCTCTGATCTCCCACCTTCCTGCCGTCAGGCCATCGCCGTGCCGTCGCCAACAACGATCGTTACCGAACCAAACCAATGCTCACCACCATAAACGCAACCAAACGTCGTCTTTCTCCTCCACTGTCATCACCCAACTCTGGCGAAATTCATCCACCCAACGTCTCCAGTTACGCCACCTCGCTCCGCCCTCTTCTCCCTACTGTTCCACGCCTCATTCGAACGTGATATCTACACCAATCTCCTTTATTTCACGTCGAGTTCTACGTAACCGCTGTCTCCGCGCCTCCACGAGAAACCCATGCGTCTACGGTGGAAATCCATCCACTTTCGCCGCAACCATCGCCAGTAACGGCTCCTCGGTCGCCTATACCTCTTCATCCTTCTAGACGCTCCGTCACTAAAAGTTCACATCTGTTTCAGATCTGGCCGGAATTTTTTTCCGGTTGTCTCCATTTTTTCTAATAATCCTTGCCTGCATATAAATAGTGTATAAAAATTATATAATATGTGTATCATTAGTGTGTGTATATTATACAGTGATTATACATTTATTAAACACAAATTATACAAAAATATATATAATGTGTATATATATTTTATAAAAGTGTATAATAAAGGTATAACAAATGTATATATAAAGTGTATAATAAATGTATATATGATGTATAATATATATTTGGCTATAAAATGTCTTTTTGATATATTTATGGTTATTTGTTGTCAATATTTTATACCAGATCGTTACTTATGTCATTTGCCCCTTTAAGAAATTATAAATTAAAGTGTGTTTTTACTATATTATTCTTATCTCTCTCCAGTAAATTGCACTCTAATCAATGTCGGTTACTTTAAAAAATAATTAATGCTAAGGATAAAATAGGAAAATCTTAAATAATTCTATCTTAGTTTTGTAAATTGACAAGTATTTTGGGACGAATATTTTTAGTAATGTGGACAACTAATATTGGATGGAGGGAATAATTACTGACAATTTAATAAGTTATATTACATACTATTAACTTATATTGCATACTACAGTAAAACCTCTATAAATTAATATTGTTGGGACCATGATATTTTATTATTTTATAGGGATATTACTTAACCGATAAATTAATATTTATTAATTTAAAGAGAATTCTGTAATTTATTGAAGTTAAATTTTGATTACATCAAAAAGCATTGTATCTTAGAAAAATTCATGTATCATATTATGTAATTGAATTGCATAGATTCATTGTACATAATATTAATGAAAACTAATAAATAATGTTCATTGTTTCTTAATAATTAAGTATTATTCATTGTATTTTTACTAAAAACATTCAATGTATGATGGTGACAGAAAATACTATATAAACAAGATAGAAAATTTCTTGAAACCACACCCAATAATGGCTCCTTATCTAAAAGGTGTCACGAAATCAACAATGACGGATCAAATACGCAAAGAATAATGTGAGTACAAGAGAGATCATTCGACATGCAGTAAAAAAGATTTGCAGTTGTGGCTTGAAGAAAAGTTTCATTTGAAAGCTAGTCAAGGTACAATCTCAAACACACTTAAACGATTAGCTGAGTATCTTTCAGCCAGCCTAGAAAGAGGAAGGGATATTAAGCGGTACAAACCAACAAAATTTCCAGATATGGAGAAGGTTTTTATGAGTGATTTCTCCAGTACCAAGATCGTGTGAATATGATCGGAGAGCTAATTTTGGAGAAGGCAAGAGATACAATGAAACTTGTATACCCTCAACAAGATTCTGAGCACCAATTTTTTCAAGGTTGGCCTGAGAAATTCAAGCTATGACACGGTATCGAGTCATTTCATCATTACGGAGAGAGTGGTTCGGTTGATATACAAGACATGGAGAAGAAATTGGAGGCTATAAGGAAAAAAATAGATAAGTTCCCTATGAAAGATGTTTTTATTATGGATGAAACTAGTTTGTTTTACATGTTACAAGCTGATCATTCTCTTGCTACAAAGCAACTTGAAGGAAAAAAACAAGACAAAGAAAGGCTAACAGTTGTTATTTGTTGCAATGAGGATGGCTCTGAAAAAAATCCCTTTATGAATTATTGATAAATATGCAAAGCCACGTTGCTTCAAGAAAGTCAACATGAATAGCTTGAATTGTCACTACCGTGCCAACAAAAGAGCTTGGATGACAAGTGTGTTTTTTGATGAATATATCCGTTGGTTTGATAAAAAAAAATGCATTGTAGAAGAATTTTGTTTGTGGTAGATAATTGTCCAACATCCAAGAAATATTGAAGGGTTACAGAATGTTGAGTTTTTCTTCTTGCTACCCAACATGACATCAAAAATTCAACCTCGTGATGCTGGAATAATAAGAGCTTTCAAGATGCACTATCGTAGGAGATTTTACCGTGAGATTTTAGAAGGCTACGAGTTGGGACAATCTGATCCATGTAAGATTAATGTTTTGGATGCTATCAATCATGCAGTCTCGGCTTGGACCGTTAATGTTCAGCAAGAGACAATAGCAAATTGTTTTCAACACTGCAAAATTTGTTCAAAGTGATGAAGTCTCAAGGAATTTTAGATGAACCCACTTGCGAAAACGACATTCATGAACTTGAGGTCATGATTAATGGTCTCGGCTATCGCAATAAAATGGATGTCAATAGCCTATTGGACTACCCGGGTGAGAATGATACATGTTCAGAAGTCCAGAGCTTAGAAGAAATTGTGGTTACTATCCTTAAAAATGATACAGATGATGAAGTTGGAGACGATACAGTACATTTGCGTAAGGAAGCACTTATCGCGTCTAGAGCTCTTCACAATTTTTGGTGCAGTTTGAGAACACAACACCAGAAATTTTGGATGCAATAAGAAAAGTTAGAGATGAGTTCCAACTACACTTCAATTTTAAGGAAAAACAAACAACATTAGAATCATATTTCAGTAAATTGTCTTAGTTATGTTTGTGTAAGTTTATATAATTATTAATTTATGATAATGGGACTCTATATTTACATAGGGTTTTTTTGAAAATATATTATCTTATCAAAATTTGTTAATTTATCAATTGACCCAAGTCGGGATCGGAGAAAAATATTATCTTGGAGAATTTATTAATTTATCGAGTATTAATTTATAGAGGTTTTACTGTATTCCATGTAAATTAAATGTGGTTGAAATAAGTAACTTTATTTTTCAAGTTATGAATTCCACTTTTATGAACAATTATATATAGTTACCTTTTTAGGTGATTGATAGTAAAAATAATTAACTTTACAATTATATTGTTTAGAAATTAAATTATTTTTAACTTAGTCCTTTGAATACTTTTTTTCCTTCTTATATAAAAAATTCACACAAAATACTACATGCTCTGCTAAATGTGGAGTACATACTCTTCTGGGATAGGACCTTGTAGGTGATATTAGTTGCTCTGTTCTCAAACCTTGATCATTCAGGCACATCTCGCTATTTACTGGTAGTAGTGATGAGAAACCGGGACTAGTATTTTCAGGAATAGTATAGCGTAAGTCGAGAAGCTGAATATAAAAAAAAATGGAGTAAATAATTAGGCGACAAAACTGCTGGGATTTATTGAAAGGACGGACTTGCACAAATTCAACGTTGACCAACGACAAAACCAGCCTTTTATACTTGGGAGAAGCTTTACTAGTTAATATCAACAGTAAATAAATGAATTTGACAGACATTAGCAAAAGTTCTTGAATGTGATTATGATTTCAATCAAGCATCAAATTTGATACAATTTCCAATTTCATATTCCTTTTACAATTCTTTTCCCTTTCTTTGTGGAGATTCATAAAATTAATGGAGGAACAACTTTTCAGACCTATTTCATATTATGTGGGGTAAGTACTTATTCACACTTGATATTTGTATAAACTCAATTTATATATAACACACGTCTTTATATATATTCTTATCACTAAATCTTTAATAATGAACATACATTCTCATCTAAATTTATGATTTAATCATAATAAACTAATATAATTCGATCTAAATACCGAATACGAATATGTTTCTATTCAGAGAGTAACTAAAAAAGTCTAACAATTTGGAAGAAGCAGCCTAACGAATAAATATCGGGAGGATTTGGCATGGTTGCTTGGCTGGACCAGCCCTAAAATTGTAGGCATATTATTAAATCCACTTGTGAACTTTCTAACTCCCACCTTCTTTCTTTGAATTTAATTACTACTACTTAATATCCTGATAGCATAAGCAAATTCAAAATTTTAATTTGATAGATTTGATCTTTAGAAATTTTTAACATCGAATTCACTATATCTTTAAATTATATTTTCAAAATTTATTATTTTTTGAAATTTTGTTCTTTTTCACATAAATTTGCGTCTTGTGTAAAAAATAATGAATTCGGTTAAACCCGTATATCAGTTTAATTAACAGTGTTATATCTAGTGTTTGACTTATTTCTTAAATTACAAATTTAATTTAAGTGATATATTACAGTAAAAGTTCTTTTTATTGTTAGTATATAATAAAAGTTAAATTCAATCCTAATTCACGGTGAAGGAAGAAAAAGATGTTCTTTGATCAAGGATCTTGAGTTGAAATCTCTGGTGGCTAGGGAGGAAATGAACTTCCTCCTCCTATTCCTAGGGAAGTAAATGGCGTTTTGTTAGGGTAAAAGAGAAGACCTCTAGTCTTCCATAGTTTTATTTAAAATGTATTTATTTCTTTCTTTGTTTTTTACTTCCTTCCAATTTATATCATACTTTTTATTTTTTTCGAGAGTCAATTTAATTAAATATTGAAATTAAATTAGATTAGAGTAACTTAAATTTTTAAGACTAAAATTTATATATTTGAAAACTAAATAAAAAATATTATAAATTGCAACTTTTCTCATATTAATTTAGTAAAAATACATCTTAAAATGTTAGATCAATGTTCTGATAGTTTGAATCTCGAGAAGCAAAAAATAACACAAAAATTGAATCCGAGGGAGTACTTTTGATGGGTCATTGGATTCCTTTTACTTCTTGCCCACTTTGTATTTTTACTTAGTTTGATGCGTTTATGTTTCTTCCAGGAAGAAATTATACGACTTGCTTCAAATGGGCTGGTATTTAATTTTTGTCTTCAAATGATTGGTCTTTAATTTTTGTCTTTTAACAATTGAATTTATGTCTTGTGGGGTATAAATTTTTTAAGGAAAAAAGTCATGCGGGATAGTTTGTAAAATATAATGATGCAAAAATATAAACATATGTCCTGCGAAAAAATTGTTTGTTATGAAGGGCAAAACTTAAAGACCAGTACAAAATAAGGGCATAAATGTCATTGACCCTTTTTTTAAAAGTGATAAAGTTAGTTCATGAAAATATGACCCGTTCAAGTTTGAATTGATTATTGACTCACTAATTTAATCAATTTTTTGGGCAGATTGCCCTTCAAAGGCATTGTTCTTTATTTTTTCCCCCTCAAATGGTTGATCTTTAATTTTTGTCATTCGCTTAAAAAAGTGGCCGAATATATCTCGAGGTCCCGGTTCGAACTCCTGCTCAGCCAATTTTTTTTAAAAAAATCGCAAGGCAGACTCTTGCGAATCCCAAACTCTGTCTTGCGATTTTTTTTTTTAAATTTTGACTAAGCTGGGATTCGAACCCAAAATTCAGAGATTTTTAGGCGAATGACAAAAATTAAAAATTTCCAATTTGATAGGCAAAAATTTAAAGACCATCCCGAAATAAGAACACTATTGTGAATTGCCCCTAATTTATTAACGCAATAAAAATTAAACGGGCTAGATGATGATCCGCTTTTTAGCCCATTTAGCCAAAGTAATTTTTGAATAGATTAATAATTCAGTACATATTTATTAATTCAATTTATTTTAATTCGTCCAAATTTTAACGTGATCCGCCCATTTAACAATCAGCAAATGGCTTTATTGGACTTTGCTTGACTTGATAGTAGCCGTCTAATCCAAAGAAACAAACTGGAAAAACGGAAAAAGAGGAAGTGGGACTATACGATATGTAGTTGAATTGGAACCTGGACCCGGTGGATTTAAATTCGTTTTATAGGATATAGATTTTCAAAATTTGGACCCGACGGATCCGGATCGGACCCCGATCTGTTTCTGACGGATCGGATATGGATCTGGATCTTGTATTTGAGATCTGGATCTTGTATTTGAGATCTGTATCCGATCCAGATCCGACCCGTGAATCCATTTTTTATTAAATATATTCATAACCTAGAATGTAATTTTATAAGTATTTTCTTAAAATTGCTAAGCACATCCTTACAAGTTTAATTCTCAAAACAAGTTTAATTTATCCCCGCGTTAACTCAAAAACCAAAAAATAAAGAGTTAACTTCGATAATAAAATCAATGTTATATTAATGAATGACTAACATCTCCATAGACAAATAGTTAAAATTATATTCACTTTATTTGTGAAGATTCCAAGCACATGCAAGTCCTGCATTGTGAAAATACTAGTCAGCATTTTTCACAACTATTGTCATTGTCCAACATTTTCAATTAATAGCTCACAATCAAAACGAAACAACGTACAAAATATCTCATATGAACATTTCAAAAATGTAACACAGTAAACTGTTAGCTAAGTAAAAATCGTTTGTCAATTCAAAAAAAAAAAATAATTTAGCAAGACAATTTTTTTTACATGTGGATCCAGATTCGATGGATCCGAATTTAGATCTGATTTTTATGGACCCGACGGATCTGGACCATGATTTGGATTCAGGTATGAAAACGGATCTGGATCTGAATCTAGTAGGATCCGGTCCAGATCCGATCCGTTGTCATCCCTAACTATATGAAAATAAGTAACTACCTGACACTTTAGTCTTGAATTTCTCTAATTTGTGAAAAAAAGTCCGACGAACGAGTCAATACTTTTTTCTCTTATTTGCTATGCCCAATACTCATTAATTTAATTTGATATGATGCAATCCTCACGTTATATAATTCTCGAGTGGATTCTAAATATAGTTGAATAGTTTTAAAAATTATAAATTTTTATAAAGTATACATTCATTGACATAGAGAAATAAAATGTTTGAAAACCACTAGACCCCCACTTATTTTAAAATCTTGAATTCCTGCCCTTTATATAGAAGCAAGCAAAAACTAGATTATGCCAAAATTTAGTCTAAGAAAAGTTCCACTCTAAAACAAGTAAAGCTTTCGGAAAGAAAACATTAAAAGTTACCTCAAGGCGTGAACTCCAAGCACATAAAAAATAAAAGGATAAATGATCAAATTTGCCTCAACTATGAGAAATTAAATAATATTAAGCTCTGTTAATAGTCTGGATCAAATTTACCTCTAAATTATATAGAAGGTTTTAAATTTATCATCGGAGGTCGGTTTGCCTAAATAATTTTTCAAAATATTACCGACCTCTGGAGGTAAATATTTCTAAATAATTTTTGCGGAATTTAAAATGTAATAAGAAAATTAAAAAAAATAACCTCTGATGGTCGGTTCTAAACTTTCCTGGATTTTGGTGCTAAAAAATCTACCTTTAGAGGTCGATTTTTTCAGTCTTATTTTGGAGGTCCGTTTTTTATCCCTTTTTAATAGTGAAGGAACCTGTCAAAGGACAAAACAAGACAAAATAAGAATAGGTGAAGACTATAAATTCTCTAAGCGAAGATGAGAAGAAATATATTTTTCGTCTATAACCACTCTTAAGTTCTTTGTTCTATTCTCAATAAGAATTGTATTTGGATAATGATTTACTGTGTACTCAAAAGAGAGAAGAGAGAAAAAGTTGTTTGGGGAGGCATTGTATCTAGGGGTGTCGATGGTTTTTTGAAAATGATTATAATCGATCGAACCAAACTTAACTGAACCGATTAATAGGTTTATTCAAAAAAAAATCCTAGGTCTTAATGTATAGATATAACCGTCCTGAATAATATGTCAGGTTTTTATTTTTAAAAGAAGTAATCAAAAAAAATTCGAACAGAACCGTATATATATAACGTATATCTTACGTATATATTAACATTTTTAATAATAGTAAAGTACTATTTCACTCTTAGCATTGGGCCTTGGGTGGATCCAGCAATACATATGCAAGGCCTCAAACTACTTTATTGTAGAGTGTACTAATATTACTGTTGAAAGTTATCAAACTAATAAGTCCTTCCATAACAAAGTATTTCCTGCTAGTATTTTTTTTTTAACTTTGTTCACTTTTGATGAATGTTTAATCTCATTTCAAATTTATTTCATCTTAATTTTATTTTGGACTTTAATTTAGTGTAGAACTGCTTGGTGATCAAATATTTTTTGAAAACAATGAATGAACATGAGTTTGACACTCCAATATTTATTGTCTTTTTCTTGTGTATTCTTAGTTCTTACCACTTGCCCAATGATATTATTTTGAGATTTTGCAATTTTAAAGTGCTTTACTTCTTTCATTGCTCATGAACCGTTATCGGAACCTATTGCCAAGTTTATGAATTTTGTAATGAAAGTGATATATCTTTTTTCTTATTATTGTTTTGTATGTCATAAACATTTCTCTAAATTGTTTGTTGTGTACGTAGTTTTAGATGACATTTTAAAAAATATTGAAAATTAACCGAATCGTATCGAAATCGAAGAAGAACCAAAATGATAGGGACAGTTTCGACAATTTAAATTTTGGTTATACATATTAGAGTAACCAAAAAAATGGTATGGTACAATTTTTTTAAAATAACCATCCGAACCGAACAATTGACACCCCTAATTGTATCAAGTGATACAAAACAAGAAAATTATAAAGTCTGCACGTAGGAAGCACGCCATCAAAATTGCACAAGAAACATAGAGAAACCCTCTTACAATCCAAAGGGGACTGTACTAGAATTCATATTAAATCTGAATCAGTATAAAAATAAAAATATTGTGTGTCACTTTATATTTCTGCACTTATTTTGCATTTCTATTAGGGAAAAGGATATGATGTGGCTGCCAATAACTTAAATGATCCAGCTTTGGACTATATGAGCCCAAAATAAATACAAGTTATATTCAAATCCTAAAATTTCACCCTCGTTCCCTTCCTACCATTTCTCGTCGTTCGGGAAGAGATAAACCGCAGGACCTTAGACCGTGAGCCAAGACCTCGACCTTGATCTCTATCTTCCGACCCAACTCATGACCAACTCCAACTCCATCTATGAGCGGCAATTCTATTTGTTTTGCGTAGAGGACTGAGTTGGTGGAAAAACAAGGGAAGCTATATATGGTGGTTTCATGGTGGCATTTAGATGGCCTGCTAGTGGAAACAGAGGTGGAAGGTGGAGGACTGTGGTGCGGTGAGTGGTAATTCTTAGTGGAGAGATGGAGCGACAGGGTGAACTGGTAGTGCTCAGCTGGTGCTACGGTGGCGGATAGATGATGAAGATGCTCTGTGTTGGTATCTTTCTTTGTTCTTAATCTATCCCTATTTCCTCTCCAAATCTATCTCATTGTTGGACGGTGTTCCTTCAAGAAATATCCCAATATATATATAATATGTATATAATAATTATATAATACATATTTAATTAGCGTGTATATATTTTATACCGATTATATGTTGATTATATATTTATCATACATAAATTATATAGAAAAATGAGCGTGGAATGATTGGTACTGAAAAAATGTATATAATATGTAAATATATTGTATGAAAACTGTATTTACACAATATATAAAACATATACACTATTTATAAACATTCAGTGCTAATACAATTTGTATACACTATGTCTATGGAGTGTATAGTAAATATAGATATAGCGCAGAATGCATTCATGCAGTGCATATACACCTTATAACATGTATATAAGTGAATAATTGATATATCTTATTTATATAAAGGAGTATTTATATATGGTGGAACAGAAAATCTATGATTTCGCTGAAGAACTTGGACCTCAACACTTTGTTATAGTGCTTTTTGTTATGTCTTTTGAATTTATGTGACCAACCTATTGTCAATATTAATTTTCACCCGCATGACTACCTATGTACGTGTCCTTTTATATTCATTGATATTCTGCTTAACAATCGACATTACCACACTGTTAGTCAGCTGAAATAATGAAAAGCTACAATTCACCTCTTTCTTGCACTTTCATTCTAGATTTTTAAAAATGACACTTACTTTAGACTATTTTCAAAAGGCTAGAAAGTCATTTAAAAGGGATCGAAGAGAGTAATTTTCTTAAAAAATACGCCAAAACCTTAAAAATTATTTACTTCGGTCAGGAGGGAGGCGAGCAGTACTTACACTTTGTGACTTCAATACCTTTCATATTATTTAGGAGTGAATCTCTTTGATCTTTTTTACACGAGATGCATTGAATTTTATTACTCTTTTCGGCCATCCATATTATATAGTGTTTTTAATTTAGACACACCCTTTAAATTTAAAAGTAAGATATATTTTTATTTAATTATCCTTAATCAAAATCTGCATTCAAGTTGACATTATAGGTATTGAAATTTAGAGTACTGGATGATTAAAATTTGCAGTTAACAGAGCATTGGAAGCATACGTGCCTTGAAAATATAGTATCTATTTAAAATAGTTTCTTAATACCTTTTTAATATGTAAAAAATACCTTTATTTTAAATTAAATATAAAAGCTAAAAATATCACATAATATGAAACCTAGGGAGTATACACTACCTATACATATAGGTCGTTTATCTCACATATGTAATAGCATCCTTACATATGTGATTTTTGACCATATCGAAGAGTGATTTTATCTGATCTTTTTCACAAAAGAAATGCATTAATTGACTTTTGTTTAACACGAGTTATACATAATAAATATAGTTCCTTTATCTTACATATATGTAATAGCATCCTTACATACAACTTCATGTTGAAATTACTTGACCAATAGCTTGAAGCTTTTTATACATAAATTTAAATAATGATACATAAATATAAGATTTAATCAAAAGTTGACAAGTGAACGATAAGATTTGCCAGGGGCCCAATCCACTGGAATCACATTGTCTGCAACAAGTGTCTTCTTGGAATCCAAAGTAGTCAACCTAATGGAAAATGGAGGTTTTATTTGTGGAGGCAATTCAATTTTCCAGTTTGCACCCCATGATTGTTTCATTTGTAGCCATTGATCTGAGCCTGTGGTTCGAAGCTCTACTGAATTAAGGTCTCCTTCTCCATTTTCAAACTCAATCACACAGCTAAAATAGTAAGGATTAGAGCCTTGGTCAATCTTGAATGTCACTGTTGTTTGTGGATAATTGCAGGGGACTCTGTAAATGAGTAAATGCTTTATCGTAAATAATCATCTTTTAAATATAAAAGTCTGTACAGTTGAAGATAACAAATAAGTAATAATATGTGTTCTGTCTAGTTGTTAACACTCAAAAATACTTTTAAGTGTTGAGCCGAATCAAGTGACAGCCGAAGGTGGAAACCTCAAAATGAGTAGGCAACAAAATTCTAAGTCGATAACCGAACTGACTCGTAGCCGAATCTATTAGTCCTAGCCCTCGGCTAGAAAAGCTTCATCGGCTATTACGGTAGCCTGACCGAGTCGTAGTCAGAGGAATGACTGAGACCCACACATATTTGGACGTCTTGAAGACCAAGTCAAAGAATCTTCTAGACCCCAAGAAACGGTAACAACCAGCAACAGCTAGAAGGAAATGCCATTAATCGTGCAAGAGGAAAACAAGGAATAAAAATCGGTACTACCTCCTCATAGTTGGCTAGTGAATTTAGTGGATAATTTAATGGCTAACATAGGGGGATCACGTTTTATTTTTCTTGTATTATAAATATAGGATCATTTATATAGAATAAACACAACCAATCAATCAAACAACTGATTCTACATATCTTCATTTTATCTTTATCCCATTTACTGCACTCTAGCTGTATTTATGTTTCTTACCACTTAGTTTACTCAATCACCGTCCTAACGCTTTCTGGAGTAGTTGGGGAACCCATTGCTGGAAGTTAGAGTTCCGCTTTCAGCCGAAATCACTTAGTTAAGGAATCAATTTGTCATCCGATTTCGTCAGCCGAATGACGGTAGACATTTCGGACGGGAACAAATTTGGCACGCCCAGTGGGACCATAGGTGACTCCATAGCGAATTTTGATTCTCCAGGTCAGGATCACTCTTGGCGAATGCGCCTAAGGTCTGGTAAGAAAATGAATCCAGAGTCCAGTCCACATCCTAAACAGAATCCTCCTAGAAGGAACAACGAGCCACCATTTTCCTCGGGTATGCCTACATCGGTTGATACCCTCCACTTCCTCTATCAACCCAAGCTGTGGGTGAACTTAGCCAACCTGAAGGTCAAACTGTCATGACCAGATCATTCATTAGACAACAGATTGACTTAGGCATCCACAACATTATGTACCAAGTTTCCAAACAGTTGGCTGACATTTTCAAGCCAATGGTGCATAATGAGGTTCAGCAGGTGAGGAAACTGGAAGCCAATCGACTGCATCCAGGAGAATGTTCGACTAGTTCTGCCATCCCTCTGACGAGTGGCGCTATGCAACATGCAACTGTGACTCCAGGTGTTGTTCCTCAGCAGAATGTGTATCAGTCAGTACCTACTCAGGTACATCCGATAGCATACCTAGGAGCACAAGTCCAGTCACTTGGTAACTAGTCTACCGTATGGTTGCCACCAAACGCTGGGGGGCAAACTGTGCCACTCGACCAAGCAAGTCTGCAGTATGGGCAGATCAATATGGCTCGGAGACCAGATCAAGCATCCGAACACCTTGGGTTGCCGCCCGTTATGCCGTATGCTCCTGCAAACGGCCCTACGGTACAGGGAACCAATTTTGGCCAGCCGAATTGGCAGCCGGTGGCCCCTAACTATGACCCTGCTCGGCTATCTGGTGACGATGTCTACAGCGGGACACTATTCCAGCAGTCACTGCCGGTACCTAATCCATACCATCCAAGAAGTGCAAACTTTCCAAGAACGGCTGATGTCCGGGGAGAGCAGACATGGAACACTGTTCCATCTTATCCTCAGGCTCCGTCGGCTGTTCTAGGAGTTCCGGTTGCAGACTTTGGTGGCTATGCCCAACAACAGCAATGGGGATATACCCCACCTATTGGTAATGGCCAGTAGAATACCTATAACTTTCAAAACCCTGCTCAACAAGGTACATAATAGAGGCCTCCAGTTTAGAACGCCTATCAGCTGGTTCTATATGAGAATCGGCAGGGGACTTCATAGCTGATGAACCCTGAAACTATCGCGAATACCATGAAGAGGTACTTTGGCATCCAACTGAAACCCTTGGACAAGCCTGTTTACTGGAAGCCCTACCTCGATTGGGTAGATAGGATAACACCATTGCTAAGAGGCTTTAAAACGCCTGATTTTTCCACCTTCTCGGGTGATGACGACAAATCTACCATTAAGCACATCAGCAGATTTACATCCCAATGTGGCGAGGTTGGCCAGAACGAGTATCATAAGCTGCAATTGTTCCCCGTTTCTCTAACAGGAACAACATTTGTCTGGTACTCATCATTGACCCCCGACTCTGTATAGAGCTGGGCTGACATGGAGCGTTGTTTCCATAATTGATTTTATTGGCCCCAACCTCAGGTCATTGTAATCGATTTGACGAATCTCAAGCAACAGTTCGATGAGTCGGCTATCGATTATATCGAGAGATTCAGAAGGAAGGTTGGGAAATGCACTGTACACTTCCCTGAATCGGAATGCGCCCACATGATAATCAACAATATGCATCCTCAGCTAAAAGAGAAATTAGTGGGACAATCCTGCTCTGACTTAAGCCAGTTAGCCGAGAAGGCTAGCCAAATAGAGCAGTATATCCAGGAGAGGGATGAAAAGAGGAGCTAACCAAAACCGAGACTCCCATTTGGTATCCATTATTGAGGCAGATGAGTCTGACTCAGAGTCAGCTGATTACATGGCAGACGCAATGGTAGCCGAGATTGTCAGGGGTAAGGTTTATTCTTGCCTAGCCTTTAAAGCTACGAGGGGCAACGAGACGAGTTCAACTGATAACAGGGTCGGTTACTCGTTTGACATTACAAAGGCAGATCATATCTTTAATCATTTGCTTAAAGATAAACAGATTCGCCTGCTTGATCGTTATATGATTCTACCTACCGAAGAGCTCAAGGATAAAAAGTACTGTAAATGGCATAACTAATATAGCCACGCTACTTCTAATTGTGTGGTTTTCAAGAAGGCAATTCAAAATGACATCAAAGAGGGGAGATTCAAGCTAGCCGATAAAAACATAGCTGAAATATCTGTTGATACTGACCCGTTTCCCGCAGTACCGATCTATGGTGTCCTTTTCTAAGCCAGATCAATCAAAGGATGTCAAGGGGAAACATTCGATGAAAAATATATGGATCCCAAAAAATCCCACTGGGAAGGAGAAGGCCACAAGGACATCTAAGTTTGATCGGCTAGGCAACTTACCTGACATCTATGAGGACACAAACAGGCAGCCATCTGGAAGCAGTTTTCGTGGCCGCCCTTATAAACTAGAGCACATTGCTCGGGAACCTCACAAACAGTACTTGAAATTCAAAAGGGACCCATCAGATCCCAAATGCAGGCTCGGGGGCAAGCATGGCTACCAGTCGATGAGAAGCCGAGCATGCCCCAGATAGATGAGGAATCACTCCCCATAGCTAAACAGAGAGTGGTTGAGTTCAACGTAAAAGAAGGTGTTTCTTCCTTGCGTATCACAGTAAGGGATGAAGGTCAGTTGAAACCCCGGAGGACGATTAAGCTAGCCGCCAATATAGAGGAAGGGAAGTGGTTCGTCAATCAGGCTTCTGGAAATAAAGAGGCACCACCGAGTTTCATCTCCAGGACTCAGAAAATAAGGATGCAGTGTGCTAAAGCCTTGCAAGATGAATCAAATGTTGCACATGATATCCAGCGCTAAGGCAACGATAAGCAGGAAATTCCTGAGTCTGCCATAGCTGAGGCTATCAAGCGGGCATTTGTCTCAATCTCTTCAGAGACAGTGCTGTATGAAGAAGCTTTGGACAAACTAGAACTAAATATACAGCCTGATGATAACCCGACAGAGGAACCTCGATGGGAGACTACTATCTTGAAGGAATCCCTAGCCGAGACAGTTCCACAGATCGCGCAGAGGATCCAAGCATTAGAACCTCAGCCGATTCCTATATGTCTCCAGGAGATGGAAGATATTAACTTCTTGTCAACCGAAATGGACGAGGTGGGAGACTCCATCCTTGATTTATTTAAGCATGATTCGGCCGATGAAATTTGGGCAACTATTGAAACGGTCAGCCTGATTCCATATGAGTTTTGGGCCGGCCGCTCTACGTTGGATAGCCTAGAAGGTGATGTGTGTGGAGAAGACACTTAATGGGAGACTATATCCGATACCACAGATAGGGACGCTTTGAGCACTGTATTTGGTGCACCTACGGAAGAGATGGTTAAACACCTCAAACCCCTCTATGTTAAGGCTTACATTAACAACAAAGCTATCAGCCGAGTGTTCGTCGATAATGGGGCTGTGCTAAATGTGATACCGCTACTTACTTTGAAAGACCTCAACAAAAACAGGGAGGATCTAATCCCAAATAGCATGATAATGGCTAGCTTTATAAGAGAGGCCTCTAAAGCTTTGAAGATCTTAGTAGCAGAAATCACGTAGCTCCTAAAACGGTCAGATCTGTTTTCTTTGTAATAGATGGCAAGCCGTCCTACGCCATTCTATTGGGCAGAGACTGGATTCACACCAGCCGATGCCTTCCTTCTACCATGCATCAAAATCTCATTTTATGGGAATGAGACAAGATAAAAATCGTCCCAGCCGATGATAACCCATTTCAAATAGGGGTTAAGAACTTGAAGGTTGTCTTATATTCACCCTATATGGCTCCCATAGCTATTGCGGAGCAATACGAAGAAGGATCTTGGGAATACTGCAATCTTACTCCACGAGGTTTTGAAATAAAACAATTAGCCAAACCACGACTTACCTTAGAAGAGTAGGATAATTGAGGAGACCCAAATCATACGTGATCTGTGGCATCGATTGACTGCTCTAAGTTCTGAAGCAAGGATAGCCGAGGCATTACAGGTAGAGGACTACAACAGAGAACCAACACTGGCAGCTGATGACATTGAATTGCCGATGGAACTTGAATCACCCATAATAAGGGCTATGCCTAGTTTTGAGTCTCAAGATCCCTTGGAAGATATCAACTTGGGTATTGAGGAAGTCCCTCAGCTAACACATATTAGTGGTTTGCTGAAGGAGGAGGATAAATAAAGCGTAATGACTCTTCTACTGCAGTATAAGGACTGCTTCACGTGAGATTATCATGAGATGCCTGGGCTGGCACGTACTTTGGTAGAGCATAGATTGCCAATTAAGGAGGGCTTCACACCTCATAAATAACAGCCTAGAAGATATCACACTCAGTTGATGCCTTAAATTAAGGCTGAGATTGAACGGCTGCTGAAGGTCGGGTTCATCAGAACGGCTAGGTATGTGGAATGGTTGGCAAACATTGTTCTAGTTAAGAAGAAGAATGGCAAGGTTCAGGTATGTATTGATTATAGTAACCTAAATCTAGCCACTCCCAAAGATGAATACGTCATGCCTATAGCCGATATGCTAGTCGATTCGGCAGACGCTAATAGTGTGTTGACGTTCATGGATGGATACTCCGGCTATAATCAGATAGCAGTAGCTGAGGAAGACATTCACAAGACTGCTTTTAGGTGTCCAGGAGCCTTGGGCATTTATGAATGGGTAGTTATGCCGTTTGGTCTGAAGAATTCTAGTGCTACTTATTATAGGGTAATGAACACTATCTTCCATGATTTTATCGGCAAGATTGTAGAGGTCTACATTGATGATGTAGTGGTGAGGTCTAAGGAATTCAAAGATCATTTAACCGATCTTGAACAAGAACTAAAAATAATGAGGATTCATAATCTTAAAATGAATCCAGCCAAGTGCATGTTCGGAGTATCGGCTGGCAACTTCCTTGGCTTCTTGGTACATATGAAAGGTATTGAGATAGATCATAACAAAGCCCGAGAAGAAATGAAATCTACACCACCTAGAACTAAGAAGGAGTTACAAAGCCTGTTAGCGAAGATCAACTTCCTAAGAAGGTTCATATCTAATTCAGCTGACAAAATGAAGACTTTCTCACATTTGCTTAGGCTTAAAGGGTCAGAAGAGCTAGTATGGGGCCTAGAACAGCAAGAGGCATTTGACCAAATTAAAAAGGCCTTAGCAACTCCTCTTGTGCTGGTGCCTCCCATGCCAGGGAAACCGTTGAAGTTGTACATCTCGGCTGCAAATTTGTCTATCGGCTGCCTCTTAGCACATGATTCCTATGATGGAACCGAAAGGACAGTTTACTACCTTAGCCGAATGCTCAATGAGGTTAAAACTAGATATACCCCTATAGAGAATCTTTGTTTGTCCTTATTCTATGCTTGTACAAAACTTGAACATTATTTAATGCCACAGGTGGTTCACGTTTTGTGCAAAATTGACATCATTCGGTACTTATTGAATAGACCTGTTTTTCAAGGACGACTAATGAAATGGGCAATCAAGCTCACTGCGTTTTATCTCGAGTATTGGCCACTCAGGGATGTCAAAGGTCAGACGTTAGCCGATTTCTTGGCAGACCACCCTTGTGTAGATGCGAAGGACCCATGCGCCCCCTCTACTGAGTGTATGGACGTCATCCATTGGACACTAACTTTTGATGGGTCACGAACCCAGAAAGGAGTCGGATCCAGAATAACGATAACCAATCCTAGAGATAAAACTTAGAGGTTCTCTTATCGGCTAGATTCTGAATTGACAAATAACCAAGCTGAATACGATGCTCTCATCATGGGACTCAAACTCCTAGTCTCTATGAATGCAAAGTGCATTAAAATTCGTGGAGACTCTCAGCTGATTATCAAGCAGCTGGCTGGGGAATATGACTGCAAAAATCCAAATTTATTGGCCTGTTACAGAACAGCTAGCAGGTTACTTAGTGGGTTCACATCATCTACGTTAAGTTATGTTCCCAGAGGAATGAATGTTGAGGCTAACAACTTAGCACAAGAGGCTTCTGGCTTTAGGAAGTCTCTACTCACTCTAGAGTATGATGACCTACCAGCCGAAGTGCTAGTGATGGACCAGATCGACTCGTGGAAGCAGGTGTTAATCGACTACTTAAAAGATCCTTCCACTTGCAAGGACCTTAAGGTTAAGAGGAGAGCCTTGAAGTATGTGCTCATTGATGATGATATTTACAAAAGGAGCGTAAGTGGAGTGCTACTCAACTGCATTGATAAGGTATATGCCTTAACAGTCATGGGAGAAGTTCATGAAGGAATTTGTGGATCACACAGAGCCGGGCCAACGATGAAGTGGTTGATTTATCGCCATGGCTATTATTGGCCTACCATCACGACTGATTGCTTTCAATACGCAAAAGGGTGTGAAGAGTGTCAGAGACATGGACCAATCCAACGGGTACCAGGCGAGTTATTGCACCCGATCGTGAAGCCCTAACCTTTTAGAGGATGAGCTATGGACCTCATCGACAAAATTCACCTGCAATCGGCTAAAGGACATAATTTCATTATTGTGGCTACCGATTACTTCACTAAATGGGTAGAGGCACAACCGATGAACATGGTTCATCAGACAAATGTCATTCTGTTTATCCAACACACCAGATCATACATAGATATGGTATTCTTGAGACGATTACAACCGATCGGATAGTGTTCACTGGTTTTAAGGTGGCAGCATTTGTTGAGAAATTTTGGATCAAGATGATCATATCCTCGCCTTATTATGCACAGACGAATGGACAAGCCGAGGCAGCTAACAAGCTTATTGTGGACATAATCAGTAAAAATGTGGAGGATAGACCGGCAGTATGGCATCTCACTTTGGATGAAGCTATTTGGGCAATCAGAAACTCTAAGTCTACAACTACTGGGACAACACCTTATTGGCTAACCTATGGACAAGATGCAGTGTTGCCCTTAGAGGTTAATGTTAAGTTATTACGGGTGGCCAAACAGAATTCTTTAAGCTTAGAAGAATATCAGTAGGCCATGCTAATGGAGTTAGATCAGCTAGATGAAGATCGACTGATGGCCCTAGAAAGAATCGAAGTCGATAAACAGAAAATGGAAAACGCATACAACAAATATGTTAAACCTAAGAGGTTCGTTGAAGGAGGCTTGGTTTCGAAAATCGTGTTGCCGCTTGGAATGAAAGATCGTAAATTTGGCAAATGATCGCCAAATTGGGAAAGATCCTTCGTAGTAAGCCAACGGCTTGATGGCAATGCGTATCGACTAATAGACATGCATGATGAAGAGCTTGACAGAAACGTAAATGGCAAATACATAAAAAAGTATTACCCTTTGATTTGGGGTATGTATGAGTAAACAACAGCGATAGACCGGCTGCCTGGTAGAAATTAATTCCCTTCGATTTTGGGGAATACATGAATGAATGATAGCCACAGACCTACGGCCCGGTCATAGTCACATAAAAAGGCGAAAAGTACTTTCTTTCGTTTTGGGAAAGGCAGGAGTAAACAACAACCACAGACCGGATGCTTGGTCACAAAAACAGACCCTTCAATTTGGGTCAACAAAACTAGGAAGCCAAGTTGGTTGGCGATTCACTAGGTAGAGGTTGCGCTACATCATCAGTTACAGAGGTCTCAAGATTAGCCAGATTTACGGCTGCTTGGTCATCTTGGGTAGCCGCAGTCTCTTTCTCATCCTCAGCCGCACCAACGGCTACTACCTCATCCGCTCCTACTTCTTCTAGGACTCCCCTTTCCGTATCCAACAAAGGCTCAGCCACTACAACTGATGAGGTCTCTGTAAAAGCTTGAGTGTCGGCCGCTAGGGTGTCCTCTGGTTGTTGTTCGACTTCTAACAATACCTCTTGAGTAACAGAAGCATCGATGGCTTCGGATTGCAAGTCTATGAGGATATCGGCTGACAACTGAGCAACGGGATCAACTGACAAATGAGTAGTCATAATCGAAGAATAAGTTTCCTCAGATACCAAATCGAAAAAACTAGCATGGAGTGTTGGCGTTGCTTGAGCAAGTATGTTTTTCCACGCAGTCCACTCATTCTCCAGTTGGGCCAGCCGTTTACTGCCCGCTTTCTGATCTAATTCCCAAACCACCTGTTGGTTACCAAGTTCCCGGATCTTGTTATCCAAATGAATGCCCTGCCGAATCAAAGAAGAGCGGGAGGAATCTTGGGCCTTAATATTTGATTCCAAAGCGCCTATGGCCGGAGGAATAGCCTTTATCTCCGCCTGGATCCTTTTCAAATTGGCTCGCAGGTTTGACCGCTGCTCCTGCAAGTCATTCCTTCGGCTGACATTCTGATGCCTTTCTGCATTCACCTATTTGAAAGAAGTCTGAATGTAGTTCTTCTCTTGACAAAGAGACCCCAGGTGTTGCAGAGCAGCGACCACCTCATCATGGCTATCTTTAGCCGTTTAATGTAAAGCAAATAAGTCATTTAGAGCCAAAGCCATGTCATTATAGGCGGTTGCCAAAATTGGGGAATCCTTTGCTTCTTTTAACAATCAGAACAGAGAAGCCCTCAAAGCATGAAACTCTTCTTTGCTGGTCCGGATTCCCCTGGTAAGAGACTCTTCAACTCGCTCTCGATGAATGCCAACAGGCGAAGATAGTGAAGGTACAAGGTCGACTGAGCCAAAATATTGCAGAAGCATGTCTTCAGGGATGATCTCGGCTGGCGTTCCTGAGTCATCAATTGAGTTGGTTTCAGTTGAGGGATTATCTTCAGCCATCTCATATACATAAAGGACAGGTTCAGAATGGAGGTAAGGGTTTGGAAATAGTGAAGGACCAAGCATAAGAGAAAAAGTATACTTCTACGGCTGCATCAACATAAAAATCGTCGGCTGCCTTGACTGACGGCTATTTTTGAATACATCAACTCAGCAGCCGCACTCGAGTTAATGTAGGGGGGTAATTGTTAACACTAAAAAAAATACTTTTAAATGTTTAGCTGAATCAAGTGACAACCGAAGGTGGAAACATCAAAATGAGCAGGCAACATAATTCTAAGTCGATAACCTAATTGACTCATAGCAGAATCTATTAGTCGTAGCACTCGGTTAGAAAAGCTTTATCGGCTATTACGGTAGCTGGCCGAGTCATAGTTCCGAGGAACGATTGAGACCCACACACATTTGGACGTCTCGAAGACCAAGTCAAAGAATCTTCTAGACCCCAAGAAACGGTAACAACCAGCAACAACTAGAAGGAAGTGTCATTAATCGTGCAAGAGGAAAACAATGAGTAAAAATCGGCACTACCTCCTCATAGTTGGCTAGTGGATTTAGTGGGTAATTTAATGGTTAACATAGGGGGATTACATTTTATTTTTCTTGTACTATAAATATAGGATCATTTGTATAGAATAAACACAACCAATCAATCAAACAACTGATTCTACATATCTTCATTTTATCTTTATCGCATTTACTGCACTCTAGCTGTATTTATGTTTCTTACAATTTAGTTTACTCAATCACCGTCCTAACGCTTTATGGAGTAGTTGGGGAACCCATTGCTGGAAGTTAGAGTTCCGCTTCCAGCTGAAATCGCTTAGTTAAGGAATCAATTTGTCATTCGATTTCGTCAGCCGATTGACGACAGACATTTCGGACGGGAACACTAGTAGCTTAAGATTTTAGATGAGATGGTCATACACACAACTAACATGATAGTAGAGTAGGTAGAGGTCCGAGAATCAAATCTAACCATCATTTATTATCAAAAAGAATTTTCACGTACTTGGCCAATAGAAAATGATAATCAAGCTTGTACGTGAGTGAGCATGTTGAGAGTATGCCTAAAATAAAATGTGCTATCAATATAATTAAAACAAAAATGTGCTATTTCTAACCATTTTAATTTTTAAATGAAATGATCACAAATATTTGATATTATAGTACATTACGAATGTTATTTTAGTTTTATGTCCCTCACAGATGATCAATAAAAACACATGAGATTTTTTGTAAGGTCATTTCTCCACTGTAAATTAAATGGGCATAGAAAATCATTTCATTACGAAAATACAATTTTTTTTATGTAACCAAAATAGGGTAAATTTCATGTGTTGTCACCAACTTTCAAATTTACCCAATTTAAGTCACTTAACTTGTAACGGAAAAAACTAACCTACTTTGTGTATTATTACACGTGGGGTTAGTTTCATGGATGTTATGCTTACTGATCCTATTTCTGCTTAATAAAACAAGAAATTAGACAAGATTTTACATGTGCTCTCTTTCTGTTTCTCTCCATTTTGACACTCTCGTATCGATGGATATTGGGTCATCATACCTTTATGTTTTTATCTTATCATGTATATGAGGTTTTATTCGCCGTACAACCTGCATAGTATTTCTCTAGAAGAAATTGAAATTGTTAATGTATATTATAATGTACAACCAATAAGGGTTGGGGTGGAGTGACAAGTACACTTTCATTTTTAATCAGATAGTTCGGGTTCGAATCTTCCTAGGTAAGTCACTTTTGTTAGGGAGAAATTTATTCCCAATGTAAAACTTTCCGGTGCGAATACGGATTTAATCAGGCCCCAATACGAATATCGAACACCGAGTGAAATATAAAAAAAGTAAATTATAATAGGAATTATTACGTTCCTAAACACTTTGGTCAACTAGTTTACAACATATGTCCAACATGTATAGGTTATGTATACTTTTACTAAAAGACATATAATATACACACTTATGTACACCACATTTACTATCAGCATATATGTTGTGTATTTTTCGACCATATTGATAAACTAATTAACGAACGGTACATATCCATAGCTTTTCCCATTATAATATACTTATAATTGTTTGAGTATGAGTAAAGGCTGTTTTGAAATTATAGGACCTCATGCTTATTATATATTTTATATCTAGTTAATTAACAGTTTAGTTATTATTTTGTTTAATTTATGAAAGCTTCACCTTTTATATCCAACATTGAGAATTCCAGCTCCACGCAATAAATCAGCTTGGCCAGGCTTAGCTAAGGCTCCAAAAGCAGTTCCACTTAAATCAAAATGAAAAGGAGCACCGTTGCCACAAGACCCTGGGCACTCATCTGTGATTGTCACTGTTATTGGAATCTCAGAACAAGCTGCTTTTTCCTTGCAGATTACCTACAAAAAGTTTCTTTCTTATGTCCAATATATGCGCCGATAATAGTGATGAAATCAGAATTTTTAAAAATTAAAGAGAATCAAAAATATAATAAAGTATATAAAAGAAGAAATCAAGGAATTTCAACATATTGTGTATTTATATATAAAAAATATTACCTACCTACACTGCTACACATTGTAATTTTCCAGCAAATGAGTGTCAATTGACACCCTTTAGACAATGACGGCTCCGCCATTGGTCGGTAGTGTGTAAAAAACAGTTACAGATATAAGCCTATTCTTGTTGAAGTGTGTGACCATCTATTTTAAAACTGAACTTGTTAGAGAGACAATATTTTTATTTACTTAATTATATTCTCAACACATCCCTTCATGCATGTGACTGATTCTCTTTGTTATTATTGGCCAAGTATGTGAAGATTTATTTTTGATAATGGGTGACGATAAGATTTGATCTCATGACTTCTGCATACTCTGATATCATGTTGGAATGTGTGACCATCTCATCTAAAAGCTTAAAATTGCACGTGCTTGGTCCATGAAAAAAAAACAGACCCGCACGTGAGGAAGCGTGTTGAGAATACAATTGAATAAATAAAATTGTGCTCTCTCTAACCCCTGAAGTTTTATGAAATGTTTACATTCTTCGACACTTATAAACTAATAACATGTAATTCACTATAAAAAATGGGTAATTTTTGAAGGTTGAAAGTTGTAATTCGCGGAGATTTTAGCCTCGCTAGTTGCTAGAAGATGCTAAAACCTCCACGAATGACAGCTTTCAACCTCCGCAAATTACCTATTTATTTTTAGTGAAATCTCTATTTATAATGATAACTAACATAATATAACTTTAAATTCACTTGGTAATATAAAAAATCTTTACATATTATAATATGAATCATTCATGAACACCCATGAGTTGTCCATCACTCGTGGATACCTTTGTCTTTAATTCTTTTCTTTCCATGCAAGCAAAAGTGAATATCAATATCATGAACAAAGAATACATACCTGATAGCAAGCTCCACAACCTTTTCCTCCTTTAAAAATATTGTCATTTCCAGCTGATACCATTGCAGAAAATGGAGGGTTCCTTACGTCGTCGCCATATCCACAGGCTCCACCATCTACCTAATTATCTTCTTAGTTTAACTTTTATAAATTGACAGTGTAATTTTTTTTTTGTACAAAAGTTCATATCATTTAAATGATAATTATAAGTCATTATTCATAAGAAGCGGAACTAATCAGTAGCCTTAAAAATAATACAGATTATATACCAATAAAAGGTCTAGATATACTGATAGAGTTAAAATCCTCTACAAAATCACTATATGTAAAGTAAACTTTATCCTTTTATTCATGCTATTAATTTTTGGTATTGGTGGTGAGAGATATGACGAAATATGTCCATTAAGAAGAGTTAAGTCAAAAAAGAAAAAAAATTAATTGATCCCAAATACCAGATTGAGGCTCTAATGCCGGATTAGTAGTACTCCTTCCGTCTCATATTACTTGGTCACTTTTTCTTTTACACTCCCCTTAAGAAATCATAAATAAGAAAGTTATTTTTACTACATTATCCTTATCTCTCTCCAATTAATTACACTCTACTCAATATTGGTTACTTTAAAAGATAATTAATGTCAAGGACAAAGTAGAAAAAACTGAATTAATGCTATCTTGTTTTTAGAAAGTGACCAAGTAATCTAGAATGGATATTTTTAGTAATGTGGCCAAGTAATCTAGAACGAATATTTTTAGTAATGTGGCCAAGTAATATATAACGGAGGGAGTACTGAAATTCAGTGATCAATTATTAGCAAGAACCAAACAAATATTCAGAAGGAGAACTCAAAGCAAATTTTAAAGGCAAATTGTGTATCCGCGAAACAAAATAATAGCCGAAAAATGTATATTTATTATAAATATACCTACAGACAAGCTACATATTATATATATATATATATATAATTATTTCAACAAGCGGCCAAATATTTCATTTTCCCAATTTAAAAGAGGATCCCATCTCCTTCCCAACCCACTCCCCATCCATTTTAAAATATGCAAGAATTGATTACTGAGAGTCAAACTAATTAAGTTGCTACATTTGAATATACTTTGTTTTTTATTTCTTTGGTGCGATTATAGGATTCTTATACTTAGAAGACTATTAAGACTACTCAATCAATCACTATGTTTTACTCTCCAACTAGTTGGGATTATATGAATCCTCTATCTCCTTTCCATTGTACTCAAGTCCATCTTGTTTGGAAGATCTATCACGAACTAGTTGGGATAACATCAATGCTTATTTTGTTTAATAAGCATTCATAGTAACCTATAACAAATGCTAAGTAATCTGCTATAACAAATTAAATTATGCTAATGATGTAAACATTCTTTAGACTCGGTATATATAACTTAAATCTATATAAATTATATATGCACGTTCTGTTCATAAATTATTTGCATGTGTTTTCATGCATGGTTGTGCACATTACCACTACCAGCTCCGGCGGGATCGCCATACCACGTTGCCACGGCAGGTAAGAATGGATCTGTTTCAGTCACGACTGAGAATATAAATATAGAACAAGAAAATATCGATAATGTGAAAATAGTAAGAATTACAGGAGGGTTGGACATTGTGTTTTCTGTTCAGAATAAAGCAATGTGGTTGTTCACTTGATTTTGCACAAAACAAGAAATTATCGGTGATTTATATGTAACGTAACCCCTATAATGCATGTTTACCCCATATAGCACCAACACAACCTCATTGAAATTGATTTACGGTTTGTGAAATTTTTATTGTAAATTCTTGGAATCATTCCATTTCCTTGAACATATGATGAATCTTAGTATAAGATCAAGATTAATGGTCTTCATGCATGAATGAAAAATTGCACATGCAAGGTTGTGGCAGTAAATTCATAGATTAAAGCTCTTTAAGTTTTTTCACGCGGCCACCTATTAGAATATGTAAGGGATTTGATAATTATGGTAATATATAATTTGTAGTCCTATTAGAATAGAGTTACCTTTTACCATATTAGACAAGGAAAAGAAGGATCTTACCTTTATATAAGGAGGTCATTATGATGAATGAAAAATAGAAAAAAATCTTTCATTATTCTTGTCTCTCTAAATTCTCGTCCCTGTCTCGATTTTAACATGTATCAGAGCTATGTTAGAAAGAACACAAAAACCCTAGAATAATGGCAGGTCAAGGTAAAGAAACCGGCGATAACGACAAAGGAATCGCCGATGAAGAAAACAAAACCCAAAGTAAAACAATCTCTCTCTACGACATTACATCGAATGATAACCCTGGAATTATGGTGACACAAGTCCAATTGAAGGACGAAAATTATGAAGAATTGGCTAGATCCATGAGGACAACCCTAAGAGCAAGAAAGAGGTTTGGCTTCGTCGACGGTACAATAAAAAAATTGGACGAAGAGTCGCCGGACCTGAAAGATTGGTGGACTATAAACTCACTGTTGGTGTCATGGATTCGCAATACCATAGAACCGATTACACATAAAGACAAAATGGAAGGATTATGGATGAGCATCTGAGAGCAGTTCGCCGTTGTTAATGGCCCTCGGATGCAACAACTAAAGGTGGAACTAACAAACTGCAAGCAAAAGGGAAGGACCATTATGGATTACTATGGAAAACTCACTAAGTTGTGGAAGGAATTGGCGAATTACGAACAGATCCCAACTTGTACGTGCGGTAAGTGCACGTGCAATCTAGAAACGGTCCTAGAAGCCAAAAGAGAAGAAGAAAAAGTGTATCTTTCCTTATGAGATTGTATGAGAAAACGTATGAAACTGTGAGATAGAACATACTGGCCCAGGAATAGTTGCCATCATTGAACAAGGTCTACTCGAAGTTGGTGCTAGAAGAACGTGAGAGGAATCACACAAAAAATAGAGGACCGGAGTAAAACCAAGACTTTTGTCGTATAAGGGAGAAACCTTTACCGTGACCGAGATAAAGGAAAAATAATGGTGCATTCTGCACACATTGCAAGAGATCTAGAAACGTTGTGGACAGATGTTTTTGACTCATTATGTTATCCAGATTGGTGGCCAAAAAATAAAAACGGAGCTGAAAAATTCAGAGGAAGAGGACGAGGACAACAACAACAGCAGAGGAGTGGACCAGGATCCGATCGTAGTAGAGGCAACTATTGGGCTAATACTGTAGTTACTAAAGAAGGAACTCAGATGAAGATAGGAACGGTGAACACAAGCAGCACATGACTTCACAATTTGAGAGTTGAGATCCGGAAGACTGTGACTCATATGTTGAATTCCTAGAGTATAAATCCGAATGACACAATGGATAGTAAGACTGAAAACGTATCCTGGATCATAGACTCCGGAGCTACCAACTATGTGACAGGTAATCCGAAAGAACTGATCAATATGTGAGACACTCCTAAGTGTTCGGTTGGTCTTCCGGACGGAAGTAGCTTGATGGCTACAAAAGAAGGAACAACCAGGCTGAATGACATGATATAGTTGAAGAATGTCCTTTATGTTCCGGATTTGACATGCAATTTGATTTCTGTATCACAACTAGTTAATTATTTAAATTGTGATATGATATTTAATAAAATTATATGTGCTATACTGGACTCCACCACGACGAAGCTGATCAGAAAGGGTGAGCATTGAGGTGGACTTTACTATTTCTGAAATATGCCGCTGATACAGGCTATGAAGGCAGATGAAATTGATTAGTTTGATCGTTGGCACAAACGGAGAGTGGTGATAGATCAGATAGAGAATGTGACATATGCCAATGGGCAAAGATAATGAGAAATGTTTTTCTTTTAAGTGCAAATATTTATTCAGATACTTTTGAGATGATTCATTGCGATTTATGAGGACCACATAGAACCCATTTCTCTTATGGTGCTTCATATTTTTTGACTATTATGGATGATCGTTCACGAGCTGTGTGGATCTTTCTCTTAGTTAATAAGAAATAAGTTTCCCAAACCTTGAAGAATTTCTTCGCCTTGGTGGATAGACAATTTGGTAAGAAAGTGAAGATTATTAAAAGTGATAACGGAACTGAGTTCACATGTATGAAGACTTACTTCTTCGAACATGGAATTATTTTTCAAACATCTTGCACAAAGACACCACAACAGAATGGAAGATTAAAAAAAAAATGGTCACATTCTTAATATGGCATAAGCATTGAGATTTCAGGGTCATCTTCCGATCAAATTCTGGAAAAAATGTGTTTTGACTGCGGGGTTGATCAATAGAACACCATCTTTGGTGTTGAATGGGAAAACACCCTATGAAATTTTATATGGGGAAGCACCACGGTATGATCATTTAAGGGTGATAGGGTCACTATGTTATGCATACATAAAGGGAAGAACGAGGGACACATTTGAGACACAGTCGTAGGTGTGTCTTCTTAGGATACCCCTACGGAAAGAAGGGTTGGAGATTGTATGACTTAGAGAATGACAAATATTTGATCTCTAGAGATATGAATTTCTACAAGACTAAGTTCATATTCGCTGTAAGATCGGGCAACATAACTGACATTATAGAAGCAATATCGAATGAAGGAGAATCTCTGGAATAAAGTTGTGTTAACATGGACAAAACCGAGGGAGGAATAAACCAACACAACTTCGAAGAAGACATGACTGATAATATAGGTACAAATGAAACTCAGATGGACGGAGTACAGACACCGAATGCTGAATTTAGACTGGACAAAGACCGATCTGGATAAAATAGAGGAAGTATAGCCGCAAGGTATCTGTACCAACGAAATGAACCCAAACAAACAACTGGGTCGAGGTAAACATTAAAAATATGAATCAATCCAGCTACATGACTACGTCATTGAACCTTTCCGGAAACAAAGTCCATCAACTCATCCGCTGGATGCTCAGCAATCCTCTAGTGCACCTTATCATTTAGCTAACTATATATCCTGTGATAATTTTTTTCCGAAACACCAAAGGTTCTTTGTAGAAATTACCATAGAAACTGAACCAAAAACCTTTTCGGAGGCAATGAAAAAATAACATTGGAGAGTAGCCATGCGACAAGAGATTCAAGCGTTAGAGGATAATAGAACATGGACACTAGAAACTTTGCCACCAGATAAAAAAGAACTGGGATATAGATGGGTGTACAAAATCAAGTACAACTCTGACGGCACAATAGAGCGATATAAAGCTCGTTTGATCATCTTCGGAAACAAACAGGAGGAAAGAGTTGACTACAACAAAATTTTTGCTCTAGTTGCTAAGGTAGTAACTATTCAGACCTTCCTAACTCTTGCGGTTGCGCAAAATTAGGAGTTGCATCAGATGGATGTACATAATTCTTTCTTACATGGCGAGCTTACATATAAAGTTTATATGAAATTGCCACTGGGATTTCGTGTTCCTAATCCGGGGCAAGTATGTCGACTCCGGAAATCTTTGTATGATTTGAAGCAAGTTCCAAGGTGTTGGTTTGCGAAATTATCAAGTCCTTTAATGAAATATAGTTTCAAACAGTTGTACTCTGATTATTCTCTATTCACTATGCACCAGGGTGGTATGCAACTTAACATTGTAATTTATGTGGATGACTTGATTATCTCCGAAAATGACCATAGTGTCATTGAACGATTCAAAGACTATCTCTGAACCTGTTTTACATAAAGGATTTGGGCCCTCTGAAGTACTTTTTGGGAGTTGAAGTTGCACGTGAACCAACTGGGTTATTTCTCTGTCAACGAAAATATGCCTTGGATATAATTTTTGAGTCCGGTTTACTGGGAGCTAAACCAATCAATACTTCTATGAATAATAATCACTATTTGGCTTTGGCCAATGATGCTACTTTAGGAGATCCAGAACCATACCGACATCTGGTTGGTAGACTAATATACCTCACTTTCTCGAGACTTGAGTTGTCATATTGTGTGCGTATATTCTGTCCCAATTCATGCAATAACCAAAGGAAACACACTGGAATGCGGCTCTCCGTGTGGTGCGGTACTTGAAGAAGAACTCAGGACAAGACATTGTGATGAGAAAAGATTGTGATCTCCAATTGTACGGATGGTGTGATTCAGACTGGGCCGAATGTCCGTTGACTTAAAAATCACTTATTTGTTGGTTTATATTCCTCGTGAATTTACCTATCTCATGGAAATCAAAAAGCATCCCATTGTCTCTCGCTCGTCAGTAGAGGCAGAATATTGGTCAACGGCAACGACAATATGTGAGTTGAAATGGTTAAAGGGAATTTTACATAGTTTGGGTGTTAAACATAAATCTCCAGTGAAAATATATTGTGATAGTCAAGTAATATTATATATTGCGTGAAATCTGATGTTTCATGAATGGACCAAACATATTGAAGTCGACTGTCACTATGTTCGGGATGCACTCCAATCCGGAATAATACTTCTAAGTCATGTGTCAACAATGAGCAATTGACCGATGTGTTTACAAACACTTTGAGCAAATTGCAACAAAAATATTTACTTGGCAAGTTAGGTATTCGAGATCCTCATGCTCCAACTTGAGGGGAGGGGGGGGGGGGTATTAGAATAGATTATAGATTTGGTAATTATGGTAATATAGGATTTGTAGTTCTATAAGAATAAAGTTATGTAATATTCCGTAAATTTGAGTTAGGTTTGAATGAATTAAATGATCGTTGATGTCTCATTTTAGTTATGTGAGTCCCTTTGGGATGAATTTGGGTGATAGATGGTCGTTTTGAAGTCAAACCAAATAAATTTGTCTAAGTTTGAGGAAGTGTTCACTAATTACAATTTTAGGGTAGTGATGTTGGGAATTTGAGAAACTGTAAAACATGAAAGTTTTATATATTTGAAATACCATTCCAACCATATATTATGGAGCTCAATCGAAGCTCTTTTCCAGGAGTTATGCCCGTTTTACCGAGTATCAGGGCCCTCGTGCGTCACGCGAGCATCGCGCCAAAACGTGTTTTGGGATCTCACTGTCTGAGGAACGTGCGATGGGTGTATGATGCAAAAGAATAGTGTGACCCCCTTTGTATGATTTATGTACGATGCATGACCATGGCACAACTTGTTTTGCTGGTTTCGAATTTTATAAGTTTAAAACCTCGTCATAACTTTTCCCCACTTCGTTTTGGACGAACCTTTGGAGGAAAATATCCCTTGAGACCTCTCTCAAATCCTAAGGTGAGTTTATAATCCATCCATATTAATTATATGCCAAATGTAATCTTGTTTGACACTAGTTCATCTTCCCAAACCCTAGATTCTTGAAAACTCAAAGAAGGAAGAGAAAATGTGTGTGGAATTTCGTCTAAAAGGTAAGACCTCTTATTTTTCTAATATTATTGAAGATTATTAGGCTATTATAAAGTATATTATAGGATTAGGATCCACAAATTATTCTTATGAGGTTCAAGAACAAGTTCTAAGGCTTGGAAAAAGCCCAGTTTTCGAATAAGTGAGTAAAATTGTAGAATTTAATAAAAAATTAACCTTTCTCATTTAAATCCATTGTAGAGTGATTGTTGAACCTTGGATATTCCGTTTGGTAGCATATTAGCGGAGTTAGAGGTATGTCTCATTTTAAAATTCTTTTTGACTATAAAGATCATTATGTCTCTTTTCAAACATACTTTTTCAACCTTTAAAAATGTTTTTGGTCAATGTTTCATGTATGTGAGGGACAAGCCCTCATGGAGTTTTGGGTGTATTATAATATATATATATATATATTAGTAATTTCTCCTAACTAAGGGTTATTGAAACTTATGTATAAAGCTATAAACGTTGAACGTGATTTACCCCAATAAGGGACGCATTGAACCTGATTTTTGGAAGCTTGGATATTTCATGTGTTTTGCTTTATGAACGGGTTTGTTGAACTGAAACTTATTTAATGACTTGAACTTGATTTCTAAATCCCTAAATGATTTGACATACCCTAATAACGGTATAATGAGCATAATTCATAATAAGGGATTTGGCTTCTATGCTATGAGTGTGATTCAACTATTTTGCTATGATTTTATTGTCTATGTTTGTCCTAGATACTCGGGAAGAAGGGTAGTCACTATGAATCCTAGTGTGGTTTGATTATCCATTCTGGAGGAAGAGTGGTCACCGAAGGCCAATAGCCTCGATGCAGTTTTCCTAGCCATTCGGGAGGAAAAGTGGCTATTGAGGGTTCATGACCCCGATGTGGTTCTGCCTAGCTATTCGGGAGGAAGGATAGATATCAAGGGTGACAACCCTGATGTGGTGCTTTCATGCGGTTTTAGGAAACCTTAATGGTCATCCGTTCGTTTCATTGACTTGGCTTGTATTGGCATAATTGTGGTTGTTCGTGAGTGACTTGATATTGATCTTAAGTTCATAAATGGAAGACTTAATCTTGAGAAATGACATAATGGATTTAAAGTGATTTAATTATCTCTTAATGGTTTCTACTAATGGTTTCTCTAAGTTTGGTGAACTGTTTTATCTCTGATTTTGAACTGCTTTACTTACATTGTTTTACTGCATAATATTATATTATTTTATATTATTTATTATTCTGGAGACACTCATTGAGTACCCAGTACTGAGGCATACCATTGTTGTTTTTTATGGTGTGTCAGGTACGAAGAAGAGGAGGTTCGTGTTACGCCTACAACTTAGGAGAACTTACTGCTTTCGAGACTATTCGGTGAGCCCACATGATTGTTCGTGGGGCACCATTCTATCTTTCTTTTATTAATATTAGTTTTAGGTTGCATCCTAATATTAGACTATTTCCTTTTATCATCTTAGAGGCTGCATAGATAGACGTTATTGTGTGGGTATTTGGTTGAGGTCGTTATTTGACTCTCATATGCGTTGCTACATTTACAACTTATTTATTATAGACTTCCGCTGATTTTATTTCATAATTTGTGACTATGACTTTTACTTAATTATTTATAACTTAATTGAAAATTTTAATGGAAGACTAAGCAGGGATTTGATAGTATTAGTTCATAAGGTGCTTCCGGTGTTGTTCATAGCATCAGATGCCTATTACGTCCAGGGTCGGGTTTGGGGTGTGACAGGTTACCCTTAACCCTATTAGACTAGAAAAAAGAGAATATTACCTCTAGATAAGGAGGTCATTATGATGAATGAAAAGTATAAATAATTCTTCCATTGTTCTTGTCTCTCTAAATTCTCGTCCCTGTCTCAATTTTAACACCACCGTTTTGAGTAGATAAAAGATATAGCATGTGATTGAATTTGGTAATACCAAATCCTTGATATATGTTGAATTATAATTATTATCTTGTCAAAGTATAATACCTAAGTTACATCAAGTATAATTCTTCGGTTACTTGAGTTTTGATGATTAACAAACGAAATGTTACTTGTGATCTATTAAGTAGAAGTGAAGAAGTAAATGTATTATGTGCTTTGTGTGTGGTTTTTTGTCTTAGTAAATTTGATGCTTTACTATGGATTCCGAATCAGTTTAATTTTTGTGCGTATATGCGATTCTAGTTGTATAAAGTTTCCAGATCTAATCAAACAAGGACTATTGATTTAGTTTGCGCCTTGAAAAATAGTTTGATTTTTAATAGAATTAAAAATGAAAAACCGTTAATTCATTCTCGGTAAGTTGAAGGCGGTACTTTTTAAAAAAAATCTTTTTTTATTACATATTGTTGAAAATTTACTAAATGTGGGATTGAGTTTATTCCGTCTTTAATGACTTAAACACGTGGGCCCCGCATGTTGGAAACATCATTTCTTCGCACATGCCTAATCTACTAAGTGAGTAGATAATGTTAGTGCCAAGTATCGTCAAATTTCGTTAAGAAATGAAAGAGATATTGGTACACAAAGTAAGGTGTTTGAGACATAAAAAGATGGAGGGCCTTTGGCAAAATATGACAAATCTCCCTCATTGGTAAAAGATGGAGAGTTTATGAAATATATAAACTCTAAGTTTGAGTAAGGGTTTGGGACCCCAAGGGGTAACCCATGTGTTTAGAAGGGAGAGGACCTAGGTGAGCTTGGGTTCGGGGCTAAGCCCCACACGCGCGTCGCCTCCTGCCTGTCCGGGTCGTGGGTTGCTGGTCTGCTAGTCTCTTCCAAAACTTTATTTTTGGTCCCTGAAATATTAACTATTTATATTTTGGTCCCTGAAGTTTAGTGGTTCTTGAAGACACTAGCATCCATGACTGTTCAAGAGAACAGAACGCCAACAGACATGACTGTTTGCCTCCCTTTCTACTCTTATAAATTGAATGTTTCTGTTCAATTCGAAATAAGAGAAATACACAAAACACACAACCCAACATCTTCTCTTCTGCTCAGAACATACAGAGAATCAGAAACTCAAACAAACAATCTGTTCTTATTCATTTTCTTCGCTAGAATCAACTCTATTTGCTTTGTACAGTTGATTAGTTATTGTTTTATCTTGAGAGACTATTTCCCAACACCGTAAAAACATTTATACAGGGCAATTTTGTCTTAAAGACAGAGAGTCATCTCTCGACTTAACATTTATTTTGTTTAACCTTTCGGATACACTTTATCCCGATTTTTACATACAATTTTAAGTCAAAATTCAATTTTCTAAGTTTTCGAAAGATGTCTATTTCAAACATTGCTTCCGCTGCTATAGCTCAAGGGAATGTTGTTGTCCCTACTCCTGCCAGTTTTCAAGGAGAACGCCCAGAAAAATTTCTGGATACCAATTTCAAGAGATGGCAACAAAAGATGTTGTTCTATCTTATTACGTTAAACCTGTCACATTTTCTGATAGAAGATCCTCCTTCTGGTGGGGATGCAATCGACACTCAGTGTAACACGACGACTGAAGTGGGCGACGATATCCAGGTTAGAAATGCCTTGAAGTTAACATTGAATGCCTGGAATCATAGTGATTTCATGTGCAAAAACTGCATTCTGAACGGTCTGTCGGATACACTCTATACTGTGTATTGCACCGTCAAGACATTAAAGGAGTTGTGGGAAAAATTTGAAAAAAAATACAGCGCACAGGATGCGGGTACTAAGAATGAAAAATTTCAGAAATTTCAAATGGTGGATGGTAAATCAGTGATGTCCCAAATCAAAGAGTTTCGAATGATTCTTCGTCATCTGGATTTGGAAGAAATGAAGCTAAATGAACAATTTCTGGTTGCGCCTTTGATTGAGAAACTGCCTTCCTCGTGGAATGAGTTCATGAGTTATCTCAAACTGAAGACAAAAGAAATGGGGATTGAAGATCTTATTGTCAAACTATAAATACAAGAGCACAATAAAAGGGCTATATCTAAGCCAAAACTGCCAATGGAGGCAAAGGTGAATCTGGTTGATTCATGGGGAAACGCCAACAAAAAACGCAATTACCAGGGAGACGGCAAAAGCCAAATGATAAAAAGGTTCAAAGGAAACTGCCATCACTGTAGAAAGCCTAGCCATATGATCAAAGATTGTAGCAAACTAAAGCGATAGCAGAAGGAAAAAGCCAAGAACAAAGGCAAGGCTAAGGCTAACATCGTGCAAGACAAGGATGATCCTTCAAACCTTGACGACATGATTGCGAATTTCTCGACTGTAGTGCTGGAGGTTAATCTGGTGGAGAATCCAAAGAAATGGTGGATAGACACGGGTGCAACACGTCTCATCTGTTCTGACAAGGATGCATTCTCCTCTTACGCCCCAGTCACGGGCAAGACACTATTCATAGGCAACGACGCTACCTCTGAAGTGCAAGGGGTTGGAAAGGTTGTCCTCAAAATGACTTCAGGTAAAGAGCTTACTCTGAAGGAGGTGATGCACGTTCCTGACATCCGCAAGAACTTGGTTTCAGGGCCACTGTTGGTCCATGCTGGTTTTAGACTAGGTTTTTAGTCCAATAAATTTGTAATAACTAAGAATGATATATTTGTAGAAAGAGGCTTCGCGTGTGACGACCTCTTCAAAATGAATGCTATGTCTATAATCCTTTCATCTAATGAAACAAAGCCTTCTACCTATTTGCTTGAGTATTCTAATCTATGGCATCATAGATTAGGACACGTTAACTACAATTCCATTCAAAAGTTTGTAAAGTTGAAATTATTGCATTCCTTCGACATAAACCCTCAACGTAAATGTGAGGTGTGCATAGAGGCAAAATTAAACAAATCATCTTTCCATTCTGTCGAAAGAAACACCACTCCTCTAGAACTTATTCACACTGACATATGTGATTTAAAATTTGTGCAAACTAGAGGGAGAACAATTACTTTGTGACTTTCATTGATAGTACAAGGTATTGTTATGTTTACTTGTTGAAAAGTAAAGATGAAGCGTTTGAAGCATTTAAACGTTATAAAGCAGAAGTTGAAAATCAACTAAACCTACGGATTAAGGAAATTCATAGTGATAGAGGGGGAGAATACGTAGCACCATTTGAAGAATACTTTGCTCAATACGACATTGTTCATCAAATGACCGCTCCTTACTCACCTCAGTCTAACGGTATTGCCAAGCGCAAAAATTGTACGTTAAAGGAAATGATGAATGTTTTACTTATCAATTCTGGTTTAGCCCAAAACATGTGGGCCGAAGCGATTCTTACCGCTAATACAATTCTGAATAGAGTTCCGCACAAGGGTAAGGATAAAACTCCATATGAATCATGGAAAGAAAAGAAACCCACTTACAAATATTTGAAAGTGTGGGGCTGTTTGACAAAGATCGAAGTACCTAAACCAAAACAGGTCAAAATTAGACCTAAGACTGTAGATTGCATATTTATCGGATATGCAAATAACAGTAGTGCTTACTGCTTCTTAGTGTATAAGTCAGAGATACCTGATATCTACGAGGGTACGATCATGGAATCAAGGAATGCTGAATTCTTTGAAAAGATCTTTCCTAGAAAGGAAAATGAAATACTTTCGCGCAAACGAAGTTATGAACAAAGTCAACAAGACTCGAGAATTTCTGATTATCCGACCAAAGTTGTTGACTATCCGGAACTTAATGTTCCAGACCTACAAAACTTAGGGGTTCTAGAGGTTGAACTAAGACGGAGCAAAAGGGACAAAAAGGACAAAACCTTTGGTCCAGACTTTCTAACCTATATGGTTGAAAATGAACGGAGGTCAATTAAAGAAACATTGTCAACTCCAGAAGCACCGCTTTGGAAATAAGCTATAGAAAGTGAAATAGATTCCATCATGCAGAACCATACTTGGGAAATGGTTGATCTTCCTCTGGGAAGCAAAACTTTGGGTTGTAAGTGGATATTCAAAATAAAGTACAAAGCAGATGGAACTATTGACAAGTATATGGCCAGATTAGTAGTCAAAGGCTACAGACAAAAGGAAGGCCTTGATTACTTCGACACATACTCCCTTGTGTCTAGATTAACATCCATAAGGGTATTCATAGCCATTGCAGCTTTGCGTGACCTTGAGATACATCAAATGGATGTTAAGACAGCCTTCCTAAATGGAGAATTGGAAGAGGAAATATACATGGAACAACCCGAGGGGTATGTGATTCCACGTCAAGAAAAGAAAGTATGTTGACTTGTTAAGTCTCTGCACGGACTCAAACAAGCCCCAAAACAATGACATGAAAAGTTTGATAATACTTTATTATCAAAAGGTTTCTCCATAAATGAATGTGATAAATGTATCTATATCAAAGGGAACTCTGACTCATTTGTCATGATATGACTTTACGTAGATGACATGCTTATCACCAGAAATAGTCTTAACTTGATCCTGGATACCAAGAATATGTTGAAACAATGTTTCGACATGAAAGATATGGGAATTGCAGATGTAATCTTAGGAATTAAGATTTTTAAAACACCTGATGGGCTGGTCTTATCTCAATCTCATTACATTGAAGATATTTTGAGGAAATTTAATGTATTTGACAGTCCCCCTATGAAGTCACGAATGGATATGAATCATAGAATTGATAAAAATCATGGTGCACCCGTATCCCAGGAGCGATATGCACTGGTCATTGGCAGTTTAATGTAAATTACAAACTGCACCCGACCCGACATCGATTATCTATTCAATAAGTTGGCTAGGTTCACTCGTAATCCTGGAAATGATCACTGGAAGGCTTTATATCAGATACTACGATATCTGAAATATTCGTTGACTTACGAATTACGCTATTCAAGATATCCAGTCGTACTGGAAGGATACAGTGATACAAACTGGATATCGGACATAAAGAATACCAAATCCACTAGTGGGTATGTTTTTACAATTGGTGGTGGGGCTGTGTCTTGGAAATCCTCTAAGCAAACATGTATCGCTCGATCCATGATGGAATCGGAGTTTATCGCTTTAGATAAAGCAAGAGAAGAAGCAGAATGGCTTCACGACTTCTTAGAGGATATCCCTTGTTGGGATAATCCATACCTTCGGTGATGATTCATTGTGATAGCCAATCGGCTTTAGAAAGGGCACAAAGTAATATGTACAACGGCAAGTCTAGAGATATTGGTCGGAGGCATAAGACAGTTAGGCAGTTGATCACTACGAGTGTCATTTCCATTGATTACGTCAAATCAAAGGATAACTTAGTAGATCTATTAACTGAAGGACTACCCAAAGATCAACTATTATGTCTGTCTTGGGGAATGGGCTTAAAACCCAAACAATAAGAATCTTTATGGTGGTAACCCAACCTTACTGACTGGATATCCCAGGTATTTAGTTTAATAGGAAAACTAAACTATAGAGGTTCAGTTTAGCGTTTCACTTGAAGTAAGAGCACTTCAGATTATTTAAAGAAAGATAACTACAAAGCCGTTCCCGCAATAGACATTAAGTGCTACATGCATAATGGGTAAAGGATAAGTTCCTGAAACTTTAATTATTCCAAACACTTGCGAGTGGGTAGAGAAATATACCTTATAGGAGATCACCTATTTAAGTCCGAAGACAGACCGCTTCAATTGTACGCACTTAAGAATCCAAGCGTTGTCCATGGCCATAACATGCAAAAATATAAGAAGAAATGAATAAGGAGAGTTATTGTGTTGATATCATTGTCTTGGTTTACACTAAACAACGACAGTTCAAAATATCGCGTTTACCGCGCAGTAAGTAAATCCGATGGTAATCGACTAAGGAAGGTTCAAAGCCGAAAGCTACCTTTCCTGATGTAATATCTTTTCGCTGAAAGATTGTGGAACTTTGGCACCCTGTGTGCACCAATTCTCTTTCAAGAGCGGATTGTTAGAAATTTACTAAATGTGGGATTGAGTTTATCCCATCTTTAATAACTTAAACATGTGGGCCCTGCATGTCGGAAACATCATTTTTTCATACATGCCTAATCTACTAAGTGAGTAGATAATATTAGTGCCAAGTATCGTCAAATTTCGTTAATAAATGAAAGAGATATTGATACACAAAGTAAGGTGTTTGAGAAATAAAAAGATGGAGGGTCTTTGGCCAAAAATGACAAATCTCTCTCATTTGTAAAAGATGTAGAGTTTATGCAATATATAAACTCTAAGTTTGAGTAAGGGTTTGGGACCCCAAGGGGTAACCCATGTGTTAGAAGGGAGAGGACCTAGGTGTGCTTGGGTTCAGGGCTAAGCCCCACATGCGTACCGCCGCCCTTTCGGTCCAGTCCGGGCTCGGGTTCGGGTTCGGGTTCGGGTCACAAGCCATGGGTCGTGGGTCGTGGGCTATTGGTCTGCTGGTCTCTTCTAAAAATTTCCTTTTGGTCCCTGAAATATTAACTATTTACATTTTGGTCCTCGAAGTTTAATGGTTCTTGAAGACACCAACATGCATGACTGTTCAATAGAATAGAACGCCAATAGACATGACTATTTGCCTCACTTTTTACTCTTATAAATTGGATGTTTTTGTTCAACTCGAAAAAAGAGAAATACACAGAACACACAACCCAACATCTTCTCTTCTGCTCAGAACATACAGAGAATCAGAAATTCAAACAAGCAATATGTTCTTATTCATTTTCTTTGCTAGAATCAACTGTATTTTCTTTGTACAATTGATTAGTTGTTGTTTTATCTTGGGAGACTATTACACAACACAGTAAAAGCATTTATACGGGGCAATTTTGTCTTAAAGACAGAGAACCATCTCTCGACTCAGTGTTTCTTTTGTTTAACCTTTCGGATACACTTCACCCTGATTTTACCTACACATATGATGTAGGAGAAGGGGAAACAAGGGAAGGAATTACATGATGGGAATCGAGTCCTCACCAACAAGGTGATAGTTCAGATAGGCAACCAACTGAGCTACTAAGCTTTCCCTTGAAAGGGGTACTTTCTCTCCAAAGAGAAAAAAAATCTTCTGAAGGTTGTTTCCTTGTTGGTGCTATTAGTGTGTCCTACCAATAAATACTTGATATTTTTAAAGAAATATGTTCCCTTGTCTTTCATTGATTATTATGTACAATATATATAGTGTTACATAATTATTACATGGTTACAAACTAAGTAACGAATCTTTCTAATTATAATTAGAATATAAATTTACCTAATATAAAAGATATACAAAGATACGGGAATATTCTGGAAATATTCTATCACACCCCCGCAGTCTAAGAGGGAGGTTCTCGTACACTGAGACTGGCTCAGAAATCATCAAAAAGTATGTGCGGAAGTCCGTTAGTAAATATATCAGCAATCGGATACTTGAAAGGAACATGAAGTTCATGAACTTGCCCACGAGTCACTTTTTCACGTACAAAGTGAATATCCATTTCAATGTGTTTAGTGCACTGATGTTGAACGTGATTGCTGGAGAGATATATCGCACTAACATTATCACAGTAGACCAATGTAGCCTTGCGTATTGGACAGTGAAGTTCCAGTAGAAGATTGCGTATCAAACAAGACTTAGAGGCAACATTCATAACTCATTTGTACTCGACTTCGGTACTGGATCAAGATAGAGTATGTTGTATTTTAGAAGATAAAAAAGCAAGTTATCTCCGAGGAAGACACAATAACCTGACGTGGATCGACGAGTGTTCGGACAGCCACCCAAGTCAGCGGCAGAATAATAGGTGAGACCAGAGAGTGTGGAATTCTACAGGTGGAGGCCGAAGAGAAGAGTACATTGTATATAACACAAAATACATTTGAGCGGATTCATATGTGCATCCATTGGGATGTGCATATTTATTGCACGTCATATGATATATCTGGTCTTATGAAAGTGAGTTACTGTAATGCTCCTACTAAACTACGATAATGAGTCGAGTCAGCATACAGAGAACCCGAAGAGGCACTGAGTTTGGAATTAGTGTCCACATGTGTGTGGGCCAGTTTGCAAGACATCATGCCTTCTCGGTCAAGGATCTATTCGGCGTACTTCCTTTGACAAAAAAATAAAACACCTGCATGTCTCTTAACAACTATGCCCAAAAAATAGCTTAGGGGGCCCAAATCCTATATAGCAAACTTAGAGGCAAGGAGTGACATAATGGATCGGCGAAGTGCATTAGAAGATGTAGTGAGGATGATGTCATCAACATATAGTAGGATGTATGCCATGTCATTACCCTTGCTATAGATGAACTGTGAATGATCATATTTGCTATGTGAAAAACCGATAGAGGATACAAAATCAGCAAACCATTGGTACTATGCACGATGAGCCTGTTTCAGTCCATAAAGTGATTTATTCAAAAGACACACATAATCTAGATGAACCGGATCCCTGAATCCCATAGGATTATGTATATATACGGTTTCATGAAGGTCCCCACGCAAGAAAGTATTTTTGACGTCAAGCTGATGAATAGGCCAAGATTTGGACAAAGCAATACTGAGAATGGTCCGAATAGTCGTCGGTTTCACCACCGGCCTGAAAGTTTCATCACAATCCACTCCTATCTGTTGAGACCTGCAATCACCTACAAGACGGCCTTGTGCCTCTCAAAAGAACCATCAGATTTCTTTTTATGTCAAAAAATTGACATAGAACGAATAATGTTAGCATCCGAATGATGAGGTAATAGATCCCACATCTTACTTTCAATAAGAGCATTATATTCATCAATCATTGCATTTTTCCAATTCAGATCGGACAGGGCATCTTTTGGATTACGAGGAATAAGGGAAGGGGAAACCGAAGTGGACAAGTTAAATAGCCATTTGGGTTTGGAAATGCCGTGCATACCATGGGTTTCCAATGTCCGTCGGGGTGCCGCTGGGGGTTGGACGAAATCAGGAAGGGGTGGCCGAGATGTGGTAGCGGGATTGGGAATAGGCCCGGGAGTGAGGGGATGAGGTCGAGATGGGGCAGAGGTGTAGGGGAGAGGGGAGACTGGCCGAGAGGCATCTGATATGGAAGGCTGAGAAGGGATGTTCTGAGGCTCTCGTTGTGGGATTGGGTGGACTACCCACCTCGGGACGGTGATGATGGGGCCAATTTTCGGTGATGTTGATGACTGATTTTGTAAGTGATGAATTAGAAGAGGATTTAGGCCATCATTTAGAAAGTCATAGGAATTTGGAGGTGGAGAATTGAGTTTGGCAAAGGGGAATTGGGACTCATTGAATAAGACATGCCTAGAAATGATTACTTTTCGGCTTGACAAGTCATAACAATTGTAACCTCGATGATTGGGGGGAATCCAAGAAAGACACATGGGATGACCGAGGTTGTAACTTGTTGAATTTAGTGGAGGGATGGAGGGGGTAGCTTAAACATCTAAAAGTTCGTAAATGCTTATAGGAAGGATCCCGAAGATAGAGAACGTGAGTGGGTGACTTGTGTTTGAGAGACTTGTTTGGGAGAATGTTTAAGAGATAGGTTGCCATTGAGATGTCGTAATGCCAAAAATAGGGGGATAGAGGCATGGACAAGGAGGGCACAAATTAAGTTATTTATGGTTCTATTTTTCATTCAGCTTTTCCATTTTATGAAAAGGTGTGTAGAAAGGAAAAACGAAAAACAAGGCCGTGTTTGGCGCAGAATAATTTGAATTGTTGATTATCGAATTCCCTCCCGTTGTCACATTGAAGACATTTGATATTCTTTTCAAATTGTGTATTTATTAAAGCACTAAAGGAAGGGAAAATAGAATAGACTTGAGACTTATTACCAATGGGAAAAGTCCACAGAAAGTTGGAATAATTATCCAAAAATAACACATAATATCTATGCCCGACAATGCTTAAAATAGGAGAAGTCCATAAATCACTGTGTATTATACTCAAATGCCTATATCAAATGGCATTTGAGTATAGGTGGGTGAAGAATAAAATAGAAATTTGACATGTTTCCCAAAAATGCATGATTCACAAATAGGAGTATTCGAGACATGCTTGCAATCAATAAATTTATTTTTGCTAAGGAAATAGAATTTCCGAATGTCCTAATATGTTATGACATAAAATAGATGAAAGAGCTGCAAAGGTTGATGGAGAAGAGGCTGGATAGCCGACTGTGGTGGTGAGAGGATAAAGGTCCCCGGTGCTGTCACATCTCACTATTTGCATCCCTGTCATAAGGTCCTTCATAGAAAAACCAAAAGGATCAAATTCAATGGAAACATTATTATCGGTTGTGAAACGATGCATAAAGATTATATTTTTTATAAGTTTCGGGGCATGGAGGACATTATTTAAAACTAGCGGCGGATGTAGTGGGGAGATGAATGATTTTCCGTAACCTCGAATGGGAATGCCTTATCCACTACCAACAATAATATTTCAATTTAAATTGCTCATATTAAAATAAGATGAGAGAGAACCTTGGGATGCCGTCATATGAGACGTGGCGCTAGTATCCATGTACCAACTGTCGTCTGGACCGTTGAGAGACATCGTGTTCATAGCCGCCTCAATATTCGTCGGTGCATAGGTTGAAGGAGGATAGACATGTGCACTGTATGCCTGTTGTGGACGTGTGCCAAAAATGCCTGGCTGGGGTTGTCGGGCTGAAGGTGGGGCCTAGAAGGATGTCGAGTAGGGGCACTATAGAGCAGCCCAATTCGGTTGGGTCCACGCAACCCATGGTAGGTAGGCAGTCTATGGCGGAGGCTGCTGCCGCTACTGCTACCATTGTAGGTGGCTGCCGGCTGGTGAGGGCTGCCTTCTACTACCGCTGCTACTGTTTCCGGTTCGGCGACCACAGTTTCGATTAGAATTTTTCCCTTTTGTTGTTATTCTGGGATTGTGAGCCATGTTTTATCGTGGGCTTGTCAGTGTGGTGGGGCAGAGGTTGAGCCCCTTAGGTTAGCAGTGGTGCCATTAGTGGTCACGAGGGCGGTGTCAGTGGTATTTGTGTTGGCCGCGGCCTGCTTGGTTTTCTGAGTTTCTTCAAGGAAGAGTCTCGAACGAGCCTCATTAAATAGAGGCAATGGCGTGCTTTGTTGGAGGGTGGTAGAAATGCTGTCATAAGATTCATTCAAACCCCAATGAGTTACATGGTGCACCGACATTGGAGAGTTGATCGACAATCATCTTAAGTTCTTGACAATTGGCTAACGCATTAGGAAAATCATCCTGATGAATGTCCTTGAATTGATTTTCCAAATACAAGGCACATTGTGTCTTTGTTATCATGAAAAATACTTTCCAAGCGCTCCCATATTTTTCATTCAGCAGCGTCGGTTTCAATGATTGTATACAATAGATCGTTCAGATTCTTGCTAGAGATCCATTATATGACAACCGTATCTAAGTGGGACCAAAGTTCATCATCAGAAGCATCAAATTTTTCCACGGGCTTTGATTTTGGAGGGATGATACGGTCGATGACTTCGTACACACGACAATAAATCTTAAATAATTCCGCCCAAGATGAGTACTGAACATTTTCTATCTCAAGAGTTATGGCAATGAAATTCTTGATGTTGTTAACTGCAAGAGTAGGATGAAATTTAGGTTGTCCATCCATTGGAAATTGACGAAGAAGAGATGAAGTAGGCTACCGAGAAATCGAAGAAAGAAGGAGGAGGAGGACGAAAAAAAGGGAGGGTTGCCGAGGGGGGGGGGGGTCTGGGGAGAAAAAGTTAGGGTTTTGCTTCTGATACCATAAAAGAATATGTTCTCTTGCCTTTCATTGATTATTGTGTATAATAATATAGTGTTACATAATTATTTACATGGCTACAAACTAGGTAACTAATATTCCTAATTATAATCAAAATATAAATTTACCTAATATAAAAGATATACAAAGATATGAGAATATTCTGGAAATATTCTATCAGTTTTCATTAAGGCATATGACAGACTTCCATTGATTCTTCATAGCAAAGTTAAGAGCAATATGTGAGCAGTCATCGTTGAATGTTTCTGAGGAAGGAACACATAAAGAAATAAGTCGGATATATGTTCCTTGTCAAAGCGCCAAGTTATATGAGTCCAATTTACTTTAATTTTTTTAGGAATTGAGTTATAACCTTATTCTACATTTCCGAAGTATAGTTCTGTTGGATCGAAATAACAAGGCGTCATGCGGAAGTTAACAATTCCAAAACTTGAACGACGATAAATTAGACACAAATAAAAGTATACTAAAAGAAGCATAATGTTTTATATGATTTGGTCAAGTGACCTACATATTGGAAAAACTAATATTAAAAGCATAAAACCTATTGAGAGAATAATCTGCCTCTAAACAAGACTCTTTACTGACTACATTGTAGATGCTATTGTGTTGTGTATGAGAAGAAAATATATTTTATTTATAGAAGTAAAAAACTTCTACTACAAGAAAAGGGATAAATATGAAAGAGTTCTTTTCTACCAAGAAATTAAACCTTTTTGAACTAAAATACAATTGTGGTAGAATACAAATAAGGTAGAAAATAGCAGGCTCAACATGCGATTTGTGACTAGTGCGGATAGGTGGAACGGGTCCCAAGGGACCCATATGCGTTTTAGAGAAGAAAACCAAAATTAGAAAGTTGAATATTAAGACTTGACCAAAGTCAACGTATGCGGTTAACAGGCTCGAGATAGAGGTTAAAAGTTTCGATAGATTTGACTGATGATTTAAAACTTAGTTGGATAGTTTGGCCAAGTCCCAAAGGGCTCAAGGGTGATACGAGCATCTAAGTCACAAACTAGTAATTTTAGAAAATAAGTATTGACCTTCCCCAGTCCTGAAATCCCTTAGGAGGCCTAGCCCTCTTTCTCCAATCGAAGTCAAATATTTGCCTTGACGACCCCATGTCAGTGTTGTGTATTCCAACTGATTCATTGGGTGTTTTCAGAGTGATATGCATATTTGATTTGTATCCCAAAAAAATTGGGTTCGTTCCGGAGGCTAATACCACAAAATAATCTGTTGGGGAGTTGGGTTTCAGCTGTAAATGCCTAGTGTGGCCGCATTTGCCGACTAGGGGTCGCATTTTCAAAAGGGACGTGGCCGACAAGGTCTGCATTTGTGGATGGGCATTTCCCATTTCCAAAAGTGTTGGGGCCAAGCATTATCTGTAATTGTGGAGGAAGGGATCACAATTGCAAAAAGGGAGTCGAGGTGAGGTGCATCTCAAATGTGATAGATTGATTGCAATTTCGACCCAGGGATCGCAATTGCGGTGGACACCTAGAGATTAAAATATTTTCAGAATAGGTATTTGAGCATTTCACTTCATATCTTGGATTCTAGAAAGCGGGTTTGAGCGACGCAACACCTTTTAGTGCATGTTTGACAAGTGTCATTCATGCAAAGCCCTATAACGCATGTGCCATATATGTCAGACATGTAGTTTGACATGTGTCATGTTGATCAATATGTTGCACATTTCTCAATCACTTTATCATATATGAACACCTCTTGATCATGAAATAGTCACTTAATTCTTTATTTTCCATCAAAGTAGGAAGTTATTTAATTGACTTAAATTACCTCATAAATTCTGACCGATATTATTTAATTAGCTCTTTTGTTTATTAAATCCAATTTAATTACGTGGGACATTTATCTTACATTTCTTCATTTTAAAGCTACGAAAAGGATCATTTTGGGAAAAGGATTCATAATGCTCACGATGATCGAACAGGTCGTTACACTAATACTATTCTTTTCTTCTTGATCCATGATTTTCTCTGTTGGCCGGAGGCCGTAACAGAGAAATATTAAGTGCTTCTTCAGTGAAAGGAAGAAATTCCTGTGACTTCTCGCTCTAGTTACTACTACGAAAGAGGTAATATCTAGGGTGTGTTCGGTTTGACGGAAAACATTATCCGGAAAATGTTTCTAATTTTCTCATGTTCTGTTGGTCAAAATTTTTGGAAAATATTTTCATTAGGGTAACAAGTTCCTTAAGAAAAAGGAAAATGACTTTCTTAATGAAAGTTGGAAAAACAACATCATAAGTGATATTCCATATTTGTAAGATTGGAATAAACTCCCTTAGGGATTTCTTTCATTAATCACAATATATATAGTTGTACATATGTTGATTCCTAATACAATAAGAATCCTAGGTTATCTTAAATATACACCTATCATAATTACAAAATATATTGTTCGCTAATACTCCCCCTCAGTCGGAGCGGGAGGAAGCCGGACGCTAAGGCTGGATCTGAAGTCGGAGAACAATTGTCGCGGTAGTTCCTTTGTGAAAATATCGGCATATTGATATGAGGAAGGCACATGCAATATTTTGACCTGACCAAGAGCAACCTTCTCACGTACAAAGTGAATATCCATCTCGATATGTTTGGTTCGCTGATGTTGGACCGGATTGTGAGACAAATATATGGCATATATGTTTTCACAGTAGACTATAGACGCCTTGTGCAGTGGACACTGGAGCTCCAAAATAATATTTCGGAGCCAACAGATCTCAGCAACTACATTAGCAACTCCTCGATGCTCTGCTTCAGCACTCGAACGGGATAGTGTGGCATGTCGCTTGGCGGACCATGAAATAATATTATCCCGTAGAAATACACAGTAGCCCGAGGTGGTGCGACGTGTGTCTGGGCATCCTGCCCAATCTGCACCCGTGTAGAAGAGCAACTTGGTTGGTGCATAGGGTAGAGATGCAGTCCAAGGTCAAGTGTGCCCTTAATGTTTCTGATAATACGCTTGAGGGCAACAAAATGGGATTCTCGTGGGGCGTGCATAAACAGACATACCTGCTGAACGGCATATGCAATATCAGGCCTAGTGAATGTAAGATACCGAAGGGCACCTGCAAGACTCCGATATAGGGTGGGATCAGAAACTGGCGCACCATCATTGGCACTAAGCTTGGATTTCGAGTCAACCGGAATTTGTGAGGGGCAATGGAGGCTAGATTGGGGTAGCATAGGCAACCGAAAATTCTGAGTTGATCATAGGACGGGATCCTACGGTATAAAATTTTGGTAGGGGTCGTGTTTTGGAGAGTGGTAGTGGGTAAAATATTAAGAAGGGATTCTACCATTTTAACAGCATAGACCCAGAAAGGTGGTGGAAGGCAGGCATGAAACAAAAGGATACGAACCATGTTATTGATGGTACGTATAATCCGTTCAGCCTTTCCATTTTGGGAGGAAGTGTATGGACAGGAGAAACGGAAAACCATGCCTTGTTTAGAGCAGAAATTGTGAAATGCCAAATTATTAAATTCACGTCCATTATCACATTGGAAAGATTTTATAGATTTTTTAAACTGTGTTTTAATGAATTTTTGAAATTCAAGGAACTTGGCAAAAACTTCAGATTTGAACTTCAGTGGGTAAATCCAGACAAAATGTGAAAAATCATCTAAGAATACTAGATAAAATTTCTTACTTAAAGAGCTAACAACCGGAGATGTCCACAAATCAGCATGAACAATATCAAATGGAGAAAAAATAACACTGTTGGATGAAATAAATGAAAGACGAGTATGCTTGCCAAGCGGGCAAGAAAAATAGTGTTGGGCAAGTTTCTCATTATTACATTGAATACGCTTATTAGTCCTAAGAAAATTAAAAACATGGTCTCCTAGGTGTCCGAGTCTGTTATGCCAAGTTGATGGAGAGATAACAGCAAGGGAGATAGGTGACTGTGGTCTGACAGCGGAAGATTGAGTGAGGGGTAGAGGTCTCCCACACTATTGCAGCGCGTAAGAATTTTCCCCATATTGAGATCCTTTACAGAAAAACCAAGAGGGTTAAATTCGATAGATACATAATTATTGTGAGTGAATTTTCTAATAGAGATTAAGTTTTTAATGATGTTAGGGGTGTAAAGGACTTGATTTAGGGAGAAAGGTGGGTGAGGATGTTTGGTATGTGTGTTACCGTAACCTTCAATTGGAATGCGGTGACCATTGCCAACAGTAATAAATTGAGGACACTTTAATCGAAGCATTTGAGATAAATTACCTGACGACTGGGTGATGTGAGATGTGGCTCCGGTGTCCATGTACCAATTATCGTCGGGCTGTTGAAGGCCTGGCCCAAATCGATAGGGCCAGGCTGCTGACTTGCGGGTGTTGATGGGCGGTAACCAGATGGGCCTGTTGTGTGGGCTGGTGGGCTTGCCGGTTGGCTGGGGCGGAGCCTAAGAGGCCTGGTTGCCAACCTTGCTGGAATTGGGCCCCTGATGTTGGGTAGGGGCATGCAGGCCAGGCCCAGTTCCCGGTATTGGGCCAAAAGGGTTGTCCAGCCCACTGAAAGTAGGGAGCAGGGGTTGGGCATGACTGTTGGTTCCTTTGGCCCTTGCCGCGACCCTTCCCTTTGTTGTTGCTACCACAGCCTCTGCCGCCACATTCGCCGCTGCGGGACTGCTGCTACTGGTAGTCTGGCGGTGGTGGCTGAGTGGTGTTGGCCGTCGGTGGTGTCGTGCTTTCAATGTCTAATGCCTTCTGATTGTGCTCCTCTTGTTTAGTACGACGGGTCTCTTCCAACAAAAGTTGTGAACGCGCCTTGTTGGAACTTGGTAGTGGGTCGGCCTGTTGAATCATTGTCGCAAGTGTATCATATTCACCTTTCGGTAAACCAACAACTAGTTGAAGTACCATCTTGGTTTCTGAAACAGATGTCCCTACGTTGGAAAGTTGGTCGGCTATGAGTTTCAATTGTTTACAATATTCGGACATGTTAGTAAAATTCTCGAGACGTGTATTGTTAAATTGCTCTTCCAAATACACAGCCCGAATATTTTTATTATCTTGAAAAAATTATTCTAACCGTACCCAGAGTTCACGTGCAGTAGCACATGTTTTCATGATAGTACACAACAAATCCTTTGAGATGGTGTCGTATATCCACTGTTTGACGATGGCGTCAAGGCAACACCATGTCGAGTTTGTAACATTGGTGGGAGGAGGAACAAAATCATCAATATGATCTAGCACATTGTATGTACATGCATGAATATAGAACAGTTCTATCCACATAGAATATTGACAGTCTTCTTGGTCAAGAATTATAAGGATAAAATTTTTGATGTTGGTAACGGCGAATGCCGGATGAAAAGAAGACGATGAACGTTGCGAGGGGTTGTCAAAAGTGCCAGTGGAAGAACCGGAATTGGTGGGGGAAGTAGAGCGAGACATGGTGGCAATGGTGTTGCCGTCGGCCGAGAGGAAGGGAGAAGAGAATTTGGGTGGTGGTCGGCGGCTTGGGAGAAAAAAGAGTAGGGATTAGGGTTTGGCTCTTGATACCATGTAAGATTGGAATAAACGTCCTTAGGGATTCCTTTCATTAATCACAATATATATAGTTGTACAGAGGTTGATTCCTAATACAATAAGAATCTTAGGTTATCTTAAATTTACACCTATCATAATTATAAAATATACTGTGAATATTTGAAGAATATTCGCTAATAATATTGATTGTCTCCTCTCACCCATCCCCACCACCACTCACCCCACCCCACCCACCACCCCTACCATACTCTACCCCACCTCACTCCAACCCATAGTATTTATCTAGATCATGTACAAGAATTTTTTTGGATAATATGTTGCTTACGTAACAAACACAAGAGAATAAGTAACATACCCCTATTCTTCATCTTATTTCTTTACCTTTATTTTTAGTTCAGAGCATGTGCTATGAATATGATTAATGAATCAACATCCATGTTTTAGTTTGAACTTTTATTAGTATTCAAATGTTGATTTACAACTTTCTAAAATTAAATGTTTCATGTCGTCTCAAGTTGTTATTTTATTGGTTTAGTCTAAAAGACGGTTAATCAAAGATTTTTTTTTATAAGAATTGGGTTTATGATTTAATTCCTAAACTAAGTGTTGATACATTCACCTAAAGAAAGAAGGAAAATTGGTCTAAGTTCGGATGGATATGAGTAATGCTTTAAAGTTTTAATTACCTTCTATGTTAAATGTCAATCATCTATATCTTCAATATGAAGTGGCTCTGGACATTTGTGGAAAATTTGATTTGAGAAATGAATTATGGAAAGTCCTGTTTTGGCTATTGATTTGGAAAATTAAAATTAGGATTCCATTTCAAGCACTAGTTCGTAAGTTTGAATTAGAAAATATGTCTATTTTTCTGGTAACAGTCCCACTCGTTAGTGATTTAACCAACCTTAGCATTTTTCAGAATGTTTTAAAGTGGAAATTAAGGTTTTTGTTTGAGTTTTCTGTTTCCAGTAGTAACATTTTTTTTGGTTTCCCATCCAATGTTATGTACCTACATTGGAGTCTGATTATATCCGGATTGCCGTTGCATAGGGCCCATTCAGGAAATGCGCTCTCTACCAGGAATTTTTCTGTACCCAAGACTCAACCCGAGACCTCTGATTAAGGGAGGAGCAACCCCATTCGCTGCACTACATCTTTTGGTGGTTCAGTGGTAACATTATTGCCTGTATAATCGATTTGAACTTGGTTAAAATCTTTAGTGATCATAGATTAAGCTTGAGTCGACTGTCATTTTGTTTCAAGTATAATAGTTACTTAGGATGAGATAAACAAGGATTTGAGGGTGTGTTCAGTTTAGTTCATTAGGGATGTGGGATAAGTTAATTTCTGTGTTTGATAATACATAAATCTCAAGCCTACTTCCTCACTTTATCTTGACATCATGCTCATAGTTGGTTATTCTATTTTATTTTTCTTTGAAACTTTTTTTAAAAAAATAATCATGTTCTTTTGAAATACTAATAAGTGTTTAATTACTTATCATGACTTTATAATTCTCTTAACACATAAAATGTAGAAAATCATGCTTATACATGTTCATTCGAGTTAAAAATAAAGCTCAAGTGTGTGATAATTTGGTTTTTATTTAAAAGAACATTAGTTTAAGTCTGATTAGAACTCTAATTGAATGTATTTTCATTATTTAATTTGCCTTTACTATTGTTAAGTTCGATACTAATCCATCCCTTTTGTATCTGTGCATGAAATGAGAAATGGGTAAAAAACGGACCCATTCGTTTGCCCACTCCAACTGGGCCTTCAGCCGTGATTGAGGGCAGAGGCCCAATGTCCAGCTACAAAGCAGTCCAGCAGTAGAGCAAAAGCATTTTTTTGCACGGATTTCCTTCAAAGGCACTGGTCTTTAATTTTTGCCCCTCAAATTTGAAATAATTAATTTTTGTCCTTCGCTTAAAAATATCTCGAGTTTCCGGGTTCGAATCCCTACTCAGTCAAAAATTTAAAAAAAATCGCAAGGTATCGTTTGGATTTGCAAGGCGGAGTTTCCTGCAAACTCTACCTTATCATGCATAGTTAGTCTTATGCCTGAAGGCAAAATCAGCCTTAAGGTAGAGTTTGCAAGCTTGCTGATCCATATTATGTCTTGCGATTATTTTTAAATTTTTGACTGAGCGGGGTTCGAATCCGGAACCCAGAAGCTTTAGGTGAAGGAAAAAAATTAAAGATTTTCAATTTGAGGGGGAAAATTAAAGATCATCCCGAAATAAGGACTAAGCCCATTTCTATTATGTCTTTCTTTCATCATTGGGAAAATTACTATGTCTATTGAGAGGAAACATTTACGTTACATAACCCATATTTTGAGTTTATTATATGATTTAGCTCATATTTGTGTATAAACACCTTTTATAAATTATTATACATTTTTATATAAAATTGATACATTATATATAATGATTTCCTCTAAGTATAATATTATATAATATTGTATAATATTAAATAATATTATATAATATTAAATAATATTATATATACGTTTACGAGGAGTAATATTTTATGTGGGCTGTAAATTTTTTAGAATATACCATCATTTTTATTATATGTTGTTTTGAGAATCGGACAAGACTTATATTTTTGTTTCATGGCCCAGCTGATGACCCAATAGTCTGTGATTTATTTATCGCCATTTAGTTATAGCTTCTACATTATTAGCTTTCCATCTTGAATTAACTAGATTAAAAGTGTCCGTGCTGAGCACGGGCCCAAGTTCAAGGAATGACACGCTAAGGAATATATCCTTATACCATCTGAAAGAGGTAAGAGTCTTACACCTCAAATTCTGGAGTAAAATTTAGAATTTTTAATTTGAATTGAAGTTACAGATTCTTAAAAAAATTTGAATGGAAAACTAACTCTATATATACTAGATAGAGCCGAATATAAAAGTAATAGTAATAAAAATAATAATATAATAACAACAATAATAACAAAAAATAGAAATGAAAAAAAAATGCTTAATATATATTGTAATATAATAGTACTGTTTCTAATTTTTTTAATATGTATAAATGTTAATCTAAATTCTTTTGTTATTACAAAGTCTTCTTTGCATCTCCTTTGCACACATTTTTTCAGTGTTGATTTTATTGCAGTTTATGTGATGCTTGCATGAACAATATGTGGTCTGCAATCATACTTGCTGTGGTGCGACCTTTTTTCGAATCCTTCTAACGCGGAATGCTTTGTGCATTAGATCGTCTTTTTTTATTTGATGTCTCATAGTTCGTAATGTGCCTTGGACGCTTGTTTTTTTTCTGTGTTTTGCTTTGAGTTTAAATAACATTCATAGAAAATATATTCTCAGGCAAAAGGGTATAAGCTTTTTAGGCAGTGTGTTCAAGGTAACGTTCTTAAGGGATTGGTTTTCATTCTAGGGATGGAATTGAGTGTTCCTCCTATTTTATTCTATTCTTTTATGTACTAATCTTATTGTTACTTAATTCGTTATACATGAGCTCTTGAGGAAGAAATTATGTCGGCCATAATTTTTTTTGAATTTTCAAATTCACTTTCTGTAATTGAGATATAGTAAATAATTTATAAACACATTAACTTAATTGATACTATTATACTAAATACGAGAGGTTTTATGGAATTAATCATAAAAATGTCATAGAGAAATATGCAAAAGCCCATACAACTACAAGTTACAAAGAGAAATTATAAAGAGTGGTAGGAAGGGTTCCACGTGGATAGTCTGCCACATTGATGGTGGGAGTTGATGAGTGATGAAATTAGTCAAGGCATTTTAAATAGGATTGGTTTATTACGATACAATTACTATAACACCATATTGAGCACAAATGGCAAACTTGGTGTGATGCCAAAACAGCCCTCTCGATGACAGCATAACAAAGCATAACCATGAAACGGACACTTGAAGGGCCTCAACTGTTACTTATTACTCCCTCGTCCTCAAAACAATGACTCACTTTCCTTTTTAATTCGTAGAAAAAAAGATATATTTTTTTATTTAATAATAATTTAATTTAGATTTTACTTTTTACGCAAAACGAGATAATCTATAACCACAAATATATTTGACTTATTTTAGATCATAAAATTCAACAGTCTTCATTTATTTCTTAAAATGCGTGTCAAATAAAAGTATATCACATAAATTGAGGCGAAGGGAGTATATTCTTTTAAAAAAAAAAAATTGTATCATATGGCTAATCTAGTTTGCACCACCAGTTGGTGTAAATTAATCTAAGTTTTAGAATACCTTTAAAATCGAGTTTCATTCTACACACAAAGGGCTGCAAATCTTAAATCAAATTCTCGGTTTTGCGTATTCAAATCCTCGCATCTATTTACCTTTTCGAACACAATTTCCTTTGTTAATTCCGATTCAATAAAAAATGAAACTTCAGAATTTGATTTAACACTTACAATCCAGATTTAGCAAACCTTAAGATTAACCTTTTGTAAAAAAAACAAGTTTAGATTCTAAGACTTGTTTGGCCTACTTCGACCTTGATTTAGGCTCAAATATGTCGTAAGTCTTAAAAATGCAACTTAAAACAATTTCATATCTTTCAAGTTATAAATAAGACATAAGTCCAAACTTGTAAAAATAAATGAAAGATGATTATATCTTTCAAGTCGTTAAACGAGAATAAATGAAACCATATTTAATACTATTTTGGAACTTGAATTCATTATTGAGTTCAAAGTCTTAATGGTATAAATATGCTTAAAGTCAAGGGTGGCTCAAGGGTGAGATTAGTAAAGCTTTTGCTTTAGGCCCCCCAAACTTTTGAGGGCCTAATTTTTTTAAGGATTTTTTATGATTTTATTTTTTCTTAGACATTATTAAAAATTGTAAAAGAACTAGTACAAAATTTATAAAATTAAAGAAAAAAATTATCTACTTTTTAAAAGAAATATTTTAGAACTTTGAACTAAACAATTCAAATCTTCATATTATTAAAAAAGTTTTTACAACAACATTCAAGGTAGTGTATTTAAAATACATGTCTAACATCTTATTAACTTGAATTAGTCCTCACTATTATAAATATTAATGTTAATATGCAAAGTAAATGTAACAAGTATGAAAAAAATAAAAAGGCAGCACTAATTTTTTATTTTATTTTTATTTTTTATGTATGTGCATATATTTAAGGACTCAGATTAAAATTTAGCTTTAGACCACTAATTGTATTGAGACGCTCTTCCTTAAAGTAAAAAAGAAACTGGTTTAAGACTTGTTTCACTGTTGACTCAAGTTTCATCCGAATCATTAGCATACAGTTTTATAAAGAACTCTTTCAAACAAATCTTTTTCCAAAATCGTTTTAGCCTTAATTTTAAAACCTTGTCTGAAACCGTGGTTGTGGACTCTCTTATGATGCTTTATACCTTCCTTGAGCAGTGATTTGGATCCTTATCCGAATTTTGTATAAATAAATAATAAATATTAATTCTAAAGTTAAAGTCTTTTCAAAACAGATTCTTAATTCTGAAATAAATTAGGTGGAGGCTGTGTTCTTTTAGCCAAGCTATGGAACGTTTTTAACAAATTTAAAAATGAATCATAACAGCCTAATGAATTCCTTAAATTCTTTCTTTACTGAATTCCTTAAAGTCATAATAGTTGTTGTTGGAAATTTACTAATGTGGAGTAAGTTTATCCCATTATTTATGACTCAAACAATTGGGGTTCCGCATGTCGGAAATGTCGTTTCCACACACGTGCAATCTTAGTGCCAAGTATAGTAAATTTCGTTAATGAAAGAGATATTGGTACGTAAGTTAAAATGTTTGAGACATAGAATGATGGACGGTTATTGGCTAATTGTGCAAAGTGTAAGATGGTACGGGTCGAACCGCGGAGCCGAGAAGGGCCGCGACGCCGACGAGCGCCGCGGCGCTTGGTCGGCAGTGAGGCTTTTGGCTAATTAGAGTCGCGGCGCTTCCCAGGCAGTGACTGTTCGTCGGAATCCCAGAGGTTTGGTTGTTGAGGTGGTTTCAATGGCATTGAATCCACCCAATAATGACCATTACTTGGACCATTATGTTGCTACATTACTTGAGGGTTAAATGACATCCATTACATGGCAATTGAATGTCATTATGGGGCATTTGAAAGGTCATATTGCACACCTATAAATTGAGGCCTTTGGCTCAATTCTACAGATGAACAAAAAACAGAAAATGCACACAATATACATACAAGTATACAACACCACAAAGAGATCAGTTTTCCTGATAAGCAATCATTCTCTTAGCAATCTTCATTGTTCGTGTTCTTCGCTGAGGTCATTTGTGTAGGCTTTGCACATTTGATAGTTTGTTGTTTCATCTTGGGAGACTATTGTCCACACTTCCGTAAAGCCTATATACGGGGGAAATCTTGTCTTAAAGACAGAGACCCATCTCTCAACTCAGCCGGTGGTGTTGTGATTATCTAATTGGTTGCTAAGTGTTTCAGGTGTGAACTTGAATCTCAAAGGATTCTAACCGTTCGGATTCTCAGCGGTTCTACAAGCCACAAGTGTAGCAGTTCATGTTCTTGTATTTCCGAATACAAGATCCATATTTGAAGTTCCAATTCAAGATCAAGACATTGACAACTTGTTGTAATATTTGTTGTTTATCATTTCGATCACTGTAATAGTTATTTACTATTCCCGTACGTGCTTTACGTATCAAATAATTTTAAGACAAGATTGTATTAGTATTCGAAAGATGTTGGTCGACAAGTGTGTGACCAAATCTGGTCGTGGTCTTCTTCTTGAAAATAGTTCAGTTAACAGTTCAAACACTGTCTCTGTCAATAACCGTGCTTTCAAATTTGGTCCTAGTTTTGGTTCTGTCTTTGACGACAGTTACAAATCTGTTACCGTCAAAGGTGGGATCTCTGGATCTGATGCTGAGCTTCAAGATACTGCTGATAGTCATGCTAGTACAGCTAAAGATCAAGGACGAGTTGGTGTCACCGCTCCCGAGGGTGGTGGAAACAAGCGCCCACGAGAGGCTGAGGATGTCAACTAGGACAGGAGGAGAAGGCTGAAAATGATGTTCTATCATGTAGCAAAAGGCCTATATCTGTCCCATACAAAGGATCTGAATTATGATAAGGAGGATATGGACACTCAGTATAACTGAAGTGGGCCAGAATCCAAAAGGTCTAAGTTAATTATCCTTCCTTATCTATAATGTGTTTAGTTAATATTTGAATAAAAATGTGTAAAGCAAGGCTGGGAATATGAAAATGTTTTCATAAAAAACTTATATTCCCTACACTCTAAAATCAGATATTGAGTCTCCTTCCTTCCCGGTTAAAGATTGGACTATTGTAAATAAAACTTAAAAGATCCGTTCTTTTGGGTGTAATTATTAAAAGTGTGTAAAGTATGTTCGCACATACGAAGGATAGAGATCCACTGACTGTGCCAAAACTGTTACCACTCTTAAGTAAGCGCCAGGAATTGTCTGGGCACCAATCTCAAAGGAAGAAGACTAAAAGCTAATGGCTTTTCTTGACACGTTGAACCTGTCACACTATTTGACAGAAAATCTTTCATTTGATGGGATGATATTGGACACTCAGTCGTACAAATCTTACAGGCGACTGGAGTGGGCCAGAATTTATTTGATAGGATGATATTAGACACTCGGTCGTACAAAGCCTATGGGCAACTGGAGTGGGCCAGAATTTCCAGGTCCTAAATGATCTATAGGCCAAAAGAAAGGCAGAAAAGTAATGGACACCTAGTGAGGTGGGCCAGAGTTTCCAGGTCTTAAATGATCCGAAAACCAGAAGAAAGGCAGAAAAGTAATGGACACCTAGTGAGGTGGGCCAGAGTTCCAGGTCTTAATGATCTGAAGGCCAAAAGAAAGGCAGAAAAGAAATTGGACACGCAGTCTGCCAAAACAACTGGAGTGGGCCAGAGTATCCAAATCACATATGATTCGGATACACCCTAACCACGGCCAATAGGTTGTTCATGTGAAGCAACGCCACCTCTAAAGTAGAAGGGGTTAGAGAGGTTGTCCTCAATAGGACTTTAGGGAATGAGGTCACTCCAAAAGGATGTGATACATGTCCCAAACTTGGTTTAAGGGACGCTGTTGGTCAAGCTGGTTTGAGACTAGTCCAACAGGTCTATAATAACTAAGAATGATACATTATGTTTGTAGCTAAATGAATGATATATTTGTAATCCGTGCATCTATGCCATCATAGATTAAGACACGTTAAATAGAAAGTCATTCAAAAGCTAATGAAGTTGAGATTGTTGCCTTCTATCGATATAAACCCTCAAAATGAATGTGAGGTAGGCGAAAAGGCAAAATCACCTTTGCATTCCGCCAAAGGAATAGCGAAAAAAGCACCGCTCCTCTAGAACTTAGTCACACCTACATGAGTGATTTGAAGTTTATACAAAATAGAGGGGGAGAAAAGTACTTTGTGACCTTCATTGATGATGGTACAACGTATTGCATCCTTTGTTTGTTGAAAAGCAAAGATGAAGTTGTTGAAGCGGATAAGCTCTACAAAATAGAAGTTAAAAATCAACTAAGCCTACGAATTGAGAAATTCATAGTGATAGAGGGGGAGAATGTGAAGCATCGTTAATCAAACAACTACTCATTACTCACCTCAGTCTAACTGTGTTAGCCAAACGCAAAGTTGTACGCCCAAATTATGTAGGAAAAGGCGATCCTTATCGCTAATGCGATTCTCAACAGAACTCCGCATAAGGATAAGGATAACCCTCCATGTGAAACATGGAAAGGATCCCAACTACAAATGTTGTGTTGTGGGGTGGCTTGGTAGAGGTTGGAATACCAAAACAGGTCAAGTTGGACCTAAGACTGTAGATTGCACATCCACTGGATCTTCAAATAATAGTAGTGCTTATCGTCTCTTGGTGTCAAAGAATGCTGAATTCTTTGAAGATAACTTTCCTTGAGAAGGAAAAAGAAATAATTACTCTAGGTTAACAAGAACCCGCGAGTGCCTGTTTATCCGGAACCAGACGTTCCTGATCTACAGGACTCAAAAGTTGTTGACTATCCAGAACTTAATGTTCCAGATCTATAGAACTCAGAGATTCTAGATGTTGAACCTAGACGAAGCAAAGAGGGGACAAAGACTTGTTCCAAGCCTTCTAGCTTGTATGGTTGAGAATGAACCATGGACAATTAACAAAGAATTGTCATCTCCAGAAGCGCTGCTTTGGAAAGAAGCTATAGAAAGAGAAATAGATTCCATCATATAGAACCATACTTGTGTAATGGTTGACCTTTCTCCGAGAAAAGAACTTTTGGGTTGTAAAAGTGGATACTCAAAAGTGAGTACAAAGTAGATGGATCTACTGATGAGTATAAGGCCTCGACTACTTGTATATATGCTCCCCTATGAATAGCTTAACATCCAGGGCCATTTCAGTCTTGCGTGGCATGGATGTTGAAAAAGCCTTCCTAACCGGAGAGTTGGAAGGGGAGGATCAGAGTTGGTTTGTTGGACCGTTGGGCTTCTTCCTGAAATTTTATTTTGGTCCCTGAAATATTTACATTTTGGTCCTGGAAGTTTCAGATAAAACAGAAATAATGAATTTGACAACAGAAATATTGACTCTGAAGTTAGAAAGCCAACAGTTGGAAAAATCAACTGTCTGAAAGTGGAAGTCATATTGAAACAAAAGTCTCGATATGAAAGATATGGATATCACAGATGACATCTTAGGAATGGGGATTTCTAAGACATCTAACGGACTGTTCTAACTCCAAACTCAGTTGTGAGATAGTTGACAGTCTCGTTGAAGCCACCAATGGATATGAATCATAGAACTGATTAGAATCATAGTGCATCCATATATAATGAGCGATATGCGCAAGTCACATGTAGTTCAATGTGTTGTACACACTACAACCGACCTGGTATCGGCCTACAAAGCAGATCAGTTGAAGTAAAATTCACTCGTGATTCTGGAAATGATCGATAGAAGGCGTTAAGTCGGATATGACGATATCTGAAATATTCGCTTATCTACGGATTATGGTATTCTGGATGTCCAGCGGTTCTGGGAGAAAACAGTGATGCAAACTGGAAATCAGACTTAAAGGACACTAATGCCACAAGTAAATGTGTATGGTGGGTCTTGGAAATTCCTCCAAGCAAACTTGCATCGGCCAATTCATGATTGAATCAGAGTTTATCGCTTTAAACAAAGCATGAAAAGAAGTTGAGTAACTTCACGACTCCTTAGAGGACGTCCCTTATTGAGAGAAACTCGTGCCTTCGGCAGTTATACACTGCGGCTAACCGGTCGGCTTCAGAAAAAGGCACAGATAACGGCGTCTGGACATATCTGTCGGATCTGTTAGAGACATAAGATCGTATGGCAGTTGATTATCACGGGTGTCACTTCCTTGATTACTAATCAAAGGATATAGTGGACCCTTTAGCTAAGGGACTACCCAAAGATCAAGAGTTCTGGCTGTCTAGGGAAATGGCTTAAAACCCAAACAATACGAACCTTTGCGGTGGTAACCCAACCATACTGACTGGAGATCCCAAGAATTTGATTCAATGGGAAAACTAAGCTGAAAAGGTTTAGTTGAGCGCTTCGGTGGAAGCAAGAGCACTTCATATGATGATTTTTGTAAAGAAATGCAAATCTAAAGCCGTTCCCACGATAGACATTAAAGTGCTACCTGCATGGTGGGTAAAGGTTAAGCTTCCAAACTTTTAACAATCCTCAAACGATTGAGGTAAAGGTTGGGGAAAATTTTAATGATTCCTAACACTTGTAAAGTGGGGTATAGCAGGATACCTTGTAGGAGATCACCTATTTAAGTACGAGGACAATCCCCCTCAAATGAACGCACTTAAGAATCCAAGTGTGTCCACGGCCACAACGGACAGAACAATAAGAAGAAATGAATAAATAGGAGGTATTGTGTTGGTACCATTGTCTAGGCTTACATTAAACACTGACGGTTCAAGACATCATGTTCACCGCGCAGTAAGTAAGTCCGATGGTATTCAACTAGGGAAGGTTCAAAGCGGAAGCTACCTCTCCTGATGCAATATCTTTTCGCTGAAAGATTGCTGAAAGTAGGCACCTTGTGTGTGTGCCAAAATCTCTTTCAAGAGGGGATTATTGGAAATTTACTAATGTGGAATTAAGTTTATCCCATTATTTATGACTCGAACAATTAGGGCCTCGCACGTCGGAAATATCATTTCCACACACGTGCAATCTTAGTGCCAAGTATCATAAAATTTGTTAATGAAAGAGATCTTGGTACGTAAGTGAAATGTTTGATACATAGAATTATGGACGGTTATTGGATAAATAAAAAGTGTTCCACGTTGGTAAACAAAGGAAGGATTGTGCGAAGTGTAAGATGGTACGGGTCGAACCGTGGAGCCGAGAAGGGTCGCGGAGTTGACCGGACTGGGCCACGGCGTCGAAGCGCCGCGGCGCTTGGTTGGCAATGAGGCTTTTGGCTAATTAGAGCCACGTCGCTAATGCTTCTGAGCCGCGGCGCTTCCCAGGCAATGATTGTTCGTCGGAATTTCAAAGGTTTGGCTGTTGAGGTGGTTTCAATGGTATTGAATCCACCCAATAATGACCATTACTTGGACCATTATGTTGCTACATTACTTGAGGGTTAAATGGTATCCATTACATGGCAATTGAATGCCATTATGGGGCATTTGAAAGGTCATCTTGCACACCTATAAATTGAGGCCTTTGGCTCAATTCTACAGATGAACAAAAAACATAAAATGCACACAATATACATAGAAGTATACAACACCACAAAGAGATCAGTTTTCCTGATAAGCAATCATTCTCTTAGCAATCTTCATTGTTCGTGTTCCTCGCTGAGGTCATTTGTGTAGGCTTTGCACATTTGATAGTTTGTTGTTTCATCTTGGGAGACTATTGTCCACACTTCCGTAAAGCCTATATACGGGGGTAATCTTGTCTTAAAGACAGAGATCCGTCTCTCGACTCAGCCGGTGGTGTTGTGATTATTTAATTGGTTGCTAAGTGTTTTAGGTGTGAACCTGAATCTCAAAGGACTCTAACCGTTCGGATTCTCAGCGGTTCTACAAGCCACAAGTGTAGCAGTTCATGTTCTTGTATTTCCGAATACAAGATCCATATTTGAAGTTCCAATTCAAGATCAAGACATTGGCAACTTGTTGTTGTAATATTTGTTGTTTATCCTTTCGATCACTGTAATAGTTATTTACTATTTCCATACGTGCTTTACGTATCCAACAGTTGTGACTAATAAACTTCGGGATCATACATTAGTGAAATATATATCGATACGTCTGGAGCTTGTGTTTCCATGACAGGTAAGACAATCAAGTTTGTTGTACTTATCTAGTCCGATCATTTAGACATTTTTAAAAAATTATGATGTATGTCACGATAGAGAACGTGTAATGGTGAAGCAAATGGAAAATACTCAGCAAAGAACTAACAAACACATAATCTTAATTTCAGCAAACTCTGGTATTTTGATCTTCTACATTATTAGACTACAATTAGTTATTTCTCAATTTAGGTCATAATTTTTTTTTATTTAACAGAGTGACAAACTTACAGACATGAGTATGCTATTTTATATCATTATCACTAATTTAGATGTTGAAGTTATCTCATATTTTCAATTATTAACGGTGTAACACCTAAATGATGTTAAGAAAGAAGAGAGAAGTAGAAGGTTTACATGAAGAGAATCTAAGGTCCAGTGATGTTATACAATTTTTTTTATCATTTATATGGCAGTTTTTGTTTTTCGAAATTATCTACTTTTTAAAAGAAATATTTTAGAACTTTGAACTAAATAACTCAAATCTTCGTATTATTAAAAAAGTTTTTACAACAACATTCAAGATAGTGTATTTAAAACACATGCCTAACATCTTATTAACTTGAATTAGTCCTCACTATTATAAATATTAATGTTAATATGCAAAGTAAAAAAGTGTTAGTTATACTCGTGATATACATGAGTTTGTATACCATGTATATCACGGTTTAACAAGAAAACTTACCATCTGTGAAACTGTGGTATACACGGTATACAAGCCCGTGTATATCACGATTTTGGAGTCAAAATTGGATGTAAATATTGTATTAAATTAGGCTTGTTCACTTACCATAATTATAGGATTTCTTGTAAGGGTACGTGTAGTACTCCAATTTGTCAATCTTGTCCTCTAGGAAAACTTGTTAGATTACCGTTTGTAGACTCTATTTCTCGTACGTTAATGCCATTTGATATTATTCATAGCGATTTATGGACATCTCTTATTCTCAGTTCTTTGGGTCATCGTTATTATGTTCTATTTTTGGATGGCTATTCTAATTTTTTATGGACTTTTCCGTTAGCGAAAAAATCTCAAGTGTTTTTCACCTTTTTAAAATTTAGACCATTCATCCGTACCCAGTTCGACCGGAAAATAAAAAATATTCAATGTAATAATGGCAAAGAATATGATAATGGGTTGTTTCGGGATTTTTGTGATACTAATGGAATAAATTTTTGTTTCTCTTGTCCTCATACGTCCTCACAAAATGGAAAAGCCAAACGCAAAATTCGTTCCATTAATAACATTGTCCGGACTATATTGGTCCATGCTTCCGTCCCCCCTTCCTTTTGGCATCATGCTCTACAAATGGCTACATATCTTCTTAACATACTTCCTACCAAAGGTTTGACATATTCAACCTCTCTTCAAATCTTATATAATAAGACTTCTTCGTATTCACATCTTAGTGTCTTTGAGTGCTTGTGATATCCACTATTTCCGTCCATCATAATTAACAAACTTCAGGCCCGTTCTACCCCTTGTGTGTTTATGGGTTATCTGTCTAATCATCGTGGTTACAAATGTTTAGATTTATCCTCTAATAAAATCATCATGTTATTTTTTATGAAATCGAATTTTCATTTGCTAACGTGAGTAATCATGTTATCAAATCCTATATCAAATTCGAGGCAATTAGCTGCTTCGGGGCATTTATCCTTTAATTCCTGAAAATGCTTGTTAAACTCATGGTAACCATATGTCTTTGCTGCGTCATGGTAACAATGAATAGCATATCCACATTGTTAATTATTTTGAAAGTTTTCAACAAGATGCTTTATGCAAAGTCCATGATGGGCATGCTTAAAAATTCTTGAAACACCATTGGCTATGCTCTTGTTCCTATCAGAGATGATGCACAGGTCAAGCTCATCGGTGATTATATACTTCAGCTGCTCGAAAAAGTAGGTCCAAGATTCATGACACTCCTTGTACACCACGCAAAATGCAATTGGATAGATATGATTCTCAGTATCATATGCGACGACAGTCAATAACACACCCTCGTACTTGTCGTATAAATGTGTGCCGTCAACGGCAATAACCTTTCGCATATGGGTATATCCTCGAATGCAAGCTCCTTAAGCTATGAAATAATATTTAAACATGTTCTCATCATCAAGGCTAATGCAAATCCTAGAACCTAAATTTATTTTTTGAACCATGTAAGGATCAGCCGGTAAGATGCTATACCCGTGCTCTGGTGTCCCCCTAATCATGTTCTTAGCCAATACACTTGCCCTCCAACACACATAGTAGCTTGGTTTGCAACAAAACTCCCTAAAAACAGTCATATGTATTTCCTTTGTCATTGGCCTTTTGTTATCAATATAATCATTCATCAACATTGATGCACGGACAACTGATGAGATACTCTTATAAGTGCTCGTAACATTTTCAACCCCGCAACTGTGTTCAGCAACGTATTTGTAAATGTGAAATCCATCTGAGTTCTCATACCTCTTGGCCTGCACCATCCAGCCACAATTAGGATATTTTTATTTCACCTTATAATATTTGTTATTACTCTTGTTCGATTTAAAACAGAATGGGGTCTTTACCGTAACTTTCTTCAATAAAATCTTTAAATACTTCTTGTTATCGAATGTTTTCCCAAGGAAAAAACCAGTTCCATCAATGAAGTTGTGGATGCTCGTCACATCCATCAGACTCTCCGTCCTTACTATTATCATCTGTATCCATTAAATTATCACTCATGCTCTAAACTTGTATTGAATTGTCATCGGCTGGCTGATGTGGTGGGGATGGGGTGGGGGTGCTGATGGGGGTGTTGCTGATACTGAAGTAGAAGCTTCTTGAGACCTCTCAACAACATTTGCTCTTAAAACAAGTCTAGAACCATTATCAGCAACATCAAGCATGTACAATCTCACCTGCCTATCATTCGTTATGAAAGAAGAATGTGTTTCCCCCTCATGGGAAGGACATTAATCATATAACTAATGCGTGAGTCGGTGGACTCACAACTTAAGTCTCCACTTTTCATTACATTCATAACCAAGTTGTTGTACGTACCATTACGACACACGACAATCTGCACTATCACTTTGCTCTCAGAAATCCAACTCCATAATTTTGGGGTCTCCACCCATTCGCCCATGTAATCATCACCTAATATAATATATTCTGCAATCGACACCATTATAGACTATGCCTATGGTCTATGACCGGTCGATGACTCGACGATGATTGGTCGACGAACAATACTAGATTCAGAATAAAAAAGAGCAGGGATAAAGCACTTACCGGTTACGAATGAGGTATGTGAATGGAGAATTGACTCTATAAGAGAATTTGAATTCCCAAAACGAACTCCAATGTCGGACTAACGTCGGAATATTGACCGAAAAACTGAGCTTTTGAAACAACGGAGAAAGCTCTTTTCCAACTATTTCAACGAGCTTTTAACTACAATGGTGGCAATAGAAAACTTTCAGTCGTTGGGATTGATTTTTCGATGAATAGCCGGAATAGTCGTCAAAAAATATGATCTGGAAAATCAAGAAATCGAAGCTTTTGGAGGGATATTGGAGGGAAATATTTAGTTTTCTATTTTTTTTTTGGGTAATTAAAATGGTGGGGTTGGGGGTCAAAATATATATTTTTAGAACTTTGGGGTTAGGTTTGGGCGCAGTATTTTTTGACAATGATGACGTATTAAATGGTGGCTCTTTTACTAATATTTTGAGATTTGTGTCTTTCTCACCAATATAAATGTTTAAAATGGCTTTTTGGGTAAGAGCCCTAGTTAGTGATCACATCATCACATGCTTAGTAGGGATGACAAGTGGGTATAATTTTGCGGATTCCGCACCTCACCCACCCTAGTTGTGGCGGGTATGGGTATTACTTTGGCGGGTATGGATAGGTGGTAGATTTGCAGTTATATCCGCCTGCCCCGCCCCGCCCCGCATCCAACCGCCCGCCACAAATCCACCCGCCGGCCTTATACCCGCCAACTATAATTTAATTTGTATAACTTTATATTCATCTAAAGCCCAAATAATTTGGCACACATAATTTTAGCAGCCCATAAGCCCAATAATAATGAATTGGCAAGTTGACAAATGACAAATGAATTGATTCCAAAATATAATTGGCGGGTACAGACGGGTATTGGTGAGTGGTGGATATCCACTTGGATGGTGGAGCGGGTGTGAATTTAGGAATATACCCGCCTAGGCGGATATGGATGCTGAAAATGTACCCGCCACGAGTGTCAATAAGTGACGGGTATAAATTTTATGGCAGGTGCGAGTACCCCTACCCGCACCCGCACCTGCCCCGCCCAATTGCAATCCCTAATGCTTAGTTATCTGTTATGATATGAGGGTGTACTTGCGATAAGTTTTCCAGATAGCAATTGCCACGGTGAGCCCTTATCCATGATTTGACAAATTAAAGTATCTAATCATTTGTGTACAACTTTTAGCCAACATCACATGTTTTATGTGTAACTAATGTTGCCAAGAGCTTTATTTTTGGCTCCTCATTTTCATTAATGGTTTATTATATAGATAGAAATTTTAACTTGATCTTAATTAAAAATTAAATATTTTAATTTAAAACGCATATCTAGACATCTTAATTTATTTTTGTCGTGTCTTGTGGACACTTAATGCTAACGTGATATATAAATTTTGAAGGTGTCTAAATGATCATAATTTAAGTTGGAGTGTTCAACTGACACAATGAAAATGAATTGAGATGTCCAAATGATAATTTTGTAAATAATAGCATTCAACTAACAATAAAGGTCAAATTTAAGTATTTATCTATGAATTATACCTTCTTTAATTATCCATCGACCCTTAAAATTGAAGATTGTCAAAGTACTGCAAATGTTTAAGGACTTAGTAACACTTGGAGGACTGCTAAACAGAGCCATCTGCAAAGTTCCCAAATCCTGATCTAGCGAATGAAGTAAGCTTACTTCAGCCAGATCTTCTGCCCTTCACTCTACTATATGACAGCTGATAATATTTCGAGAAAATAACAAGAAAAAACTTTAATTTTAGGAAAGATACAACTGCTACTTGGAATTGACAGTTGCTGAGATCTAGCTGGCTTGCTTTGTTTTCTTTCATTGATATTTTTCTTTTGGTTAGATTCTCATCACGAGGAGACTAATTATGTATATAATATGTATATTAGAAGTATATTTATATTCAAAATATATATATTTGTTGGCTATTATATTGCGATACTTTCGTTTGTGTCCTTTAGGACAAACTCAATTACAAGCATTAGCCCAAATATACAAAATCTCTATAATGAATGTATATTATACATATAGTATATGTTGGAAATTTTACTAATATGGGATTGAGTGTATCCCGTCTTTAATGACTTAAATACATGGGCCCCGCATGTCGGAAACATCATTTCTTTGCACATGTCTAATCTACTAAGTGAGTAGATAATGTTAGTGCCAAGTATCGTCAAATTTCGTTAAGAAATGAAAGAGATATTGGCACACAAAGTAAGGTGTTTGAGACATGAAAAGATGGAGCTTTTTGGCCAAAAATGACAAATCTCCCTCATTGGTAGAAGATGAAAGAATGGAGCAATATATAAGCTCTAAGTTGTAGTAAGAGAGGACCCCAAGGGGTAACCCATGTGTTTAGAAGGGAGAGGACCTAGGTGAGCTTGGGTTCGGGGCTAAGCCCCACGCTCGCGCCGCTGCCGCCCGTCTAGTCATGGGTCATGGGCTGTCTTCTGGAATTATCTTTTTGATACCCGAAATATTTCATATTTACATTTTGGTCCCTGAAGTTCGGTCCCTGACAGGACTCCTGTGTAGTGGTATAAATTGAACAATGATGTTCGATTCAAAATACATACATTACAGAATCTAAACACATTATTCTTATCTCCCTTTCTGTTCAAATTCGAAAACAAAAACAGAAGGTTCTATTCTTCAAATTCGAAATACAAAAACAGAAAACAACAATCGTTTCTATATTCATTCACTTTGCTAGGATCAACAATATTTGCTTTGTATTGTTGATTGTTGATGTTGTAACTTGGAGACTATTGCCCAACTCCGTAAAAGCATTTATACGGAACAATTTTGTCTTAAAGACAGAGAGTCATCTCTCGACTTAGCAAATCATTATTTCTGTTTTCATCTTTCTGCAACACCATTTTTACCAACAAATTTAAGACAATTTTTATACGTGTTCGAAAGATGTTTTAAAGAGATATATGTGTTATGAGGAAGTTTGAATGAAGCAACAATGATATTGGTCATTACACAATGACGCCAGCGGAAATTCGGTAACAAAACTTAAAGGTTTATACAATGTCTTCTGCATTATATTTGAAGATGTTCCCTGGAAGCAGACACCATTTGAATGTCATTGGCATTTAAGGGAATGATCACAATAAATGATCAAAAGTTTGTGATGATCAAAATTTTCGTGATAATCAAAATTTTTGTAATGATCAAAATTTTGTGACGATCAAAATTTTGTGATGATCAAAATTTATTTTGTGACGATCATAATTTTCGTGATGATGACAAAATGAATCGACAAAATAGAGGAAAGTTGTCGACAATAATTGGGTTCCAAATCAATCCAAAAAATTACAACCAGTGGCGTCATTCACTTTGAGGAATGAAATGGATTCATATTCTGCAAGTGATAATTCTGGAAAATTAGTAAGTTAAGAGCAAAGCAATCAAAGCATGACAAAAGAGATAGCAGTTCTTTGAAATGTCTAAGGCAGCGATTTTGATCTTAATAAGCAGCAAAATCGGGTTCTAAATTCTCAACTCTACTCATTTAATACTTATGAATTTCTATCCTTTATGATTTTAAGAAATTTAATTTTAAATACTTGGGTAGATGACACACCTGTGATGATCATGAATGCATTCTAAATAAAGTTAGGAATAATATATTTAAATGCTTATTAAAAACTTGTTATTCCGAGTCAAACAAAATTATCATAGCATAACTATGTTGCATAAAGATCATGTGAACTCTACTTTCAAGTTGTTGGATGATATATATGAATTCCTTTGTTTGATGGATAATATCTATACTTGAAAGTTGTTAGAACAATTTAAAGTTCAGACAAGTGATGAATTTTGTTACTAGTTTATTTTGCATTCATTAAAGGTTGAGACTGTCTTCTTATTGAAATGCTCATGTGTTCTAGTATACGAATGATATAAACTTGACAACAAAATGATTTACTGGATTTAATTTGTTTCCTGTGAATTATGAAGAGGCTACAATGGATTAGTTGGAATTCCATTGAAAAGATTGAAATTTTAACTTTACTAACAATAGTATTGAGATTACAGTAAAATCATGTTGTAAGTAATTGACATCATTAAGTAGTGACCATATGTTCATAAAATAACATATGTCTTACCTTAACATGTTCAAAGTGGCTATATATGTTGTTTCGATAGACAGATGGGAAAGGATGTCGTCGATACTGAATTGGGATTAGAAGAATCGTCTGTGATTTTAAATATAAGTTTGATTCTTGATTGAACAGATATTAGTATTTTATTTGATCATATAAATGTGAATTTGTATATGATATGAAAAGATATTCAGTCGAAAGAAACACCACTCCTCTAGAATTTATTCACACCAATATATGTGACTTAAAATTTGTACAAACTAGAAGGGGGAACAAGAACTTTCATTGATGATAGTACAAGATATTGTTGTGTTTACTTGTTGAAAAGTAAAGATGAAGCGTAAGGAAGCATTTACATGTTATAAAGCAGAAGGTAAAAATCAACTAAACCTACGGATCAAGGCTATTCATAGTGTGATAGAGGGGGAGAATACGTAGCACCGTTTGAAGAATACTGTTCTCAATTCGGCATTGTTCATCAAATGACCGCTCCTTACTCGCCTCAGTCTAATGGTATTGCCGAGCGCAAAAACCGTACGTTAAAGGAAATGATGAATGTTTTACTTATCAATTTTGGTTTAACCCAAAACATGTGGGGCGAAGTGATTCTTACCGCTTATACAATTCTCAATCGAGTTCCGCATAAGAGTAAGGATAAAACTCCATATGAATCATGGAAAGGAAAGAAACCCACTTATAAATATTTGAAAGTGTGTGGCTGTTTGGCAAAGGTCAAAGTACCCAAACCAAAAGTTAAAATTGGACCTAAGACTGTAGATATCGGATATACAAATAACAGTAGTGATTATCGCTTCTTAGTGTATAAGTCGGAGATACCTGATATCCAAGAAGGTACAATCATGGAATCAAGGAATGCTGAATTCTTTGAACAGATCTTTCCTATAAAGGAAAAAGAAACAATTTCGCGCAAATGAAGTTATGAACAAAATGCTCAAACTCAACAAGACCCGGGAGTTTCTGATTATCCGAAACTAGACGTTCCAGATCTACAGAACTCAGAAGTTACCGACTATCTGGAACTTAATGTTCCAGACCTACAAAACTTAAGGGTTCCAGAGGTTGAACCAAGACGGAGCAAATGGGCCAAAACGGATAAAATCTTTGGCCCAGACTTTCTAACATATTTGGTTGAAAATGAATCGATGATAATTAAGGAAGCATTGTTAATTCCAGAAGCACCGCTTTGGAAAGAAGCTATAGAAAGCGAAATAGACTCCATCATGCAAAACCATACTTGGGAAATGGTTGATCTTCCTCCTGAAAGCAAACCGTTGGGTTGTAAGTGGATACTCAAAAGAAAGTACAAAGCAAATGGAACTATTGACAAGTGTAAGGCCAGATTAGTTGTCAAAGGCTATAGACAACAGGAAGGCCTCGATTACTTCGATACATACTCTCATGTGTCTAGATTAACGTCCATAAGGGTATTCATAGCCATTGCAGCTTTGTGTGACCTTAAGATACATCAAATGGATGTTAAGACAGCCTTTCTAAATGGAGAGTTGGAAGAGGAAATATACATGGAACAACCCCAGGGGTATGTGATTCCAAAACAAGAAAAGAAAATATGTCGACGTGTTAAGTCTCTGTACGGACTCAAACAAGCTCCGAAACAATGGCATGAAAAGTTTGATGATACTTTATTATCAAAAGGTTTCTCCATAAATAAATGTGATAAATGTATCTATATCAAAAGAAACTCTGAATCATTTGTCATGATATGCCTTTACGTAGATGACATGCTCATCACCGGAAGTAGTCTTAAGTTGATCATGGAAACCAAGAATATGTTGAAACAATGTTTCCAGATGAAAGATATGGGTATTGCAGATGTGATCTTAGGAATTAATATTTCTAAGACATCTGACGGGTTGGTCTTATCTCAATCTCATTACATTGAAGATGTTTTGAGGAAATTTGATGCATTTGACAGTCCCCCTATGAAGTCACTAATGGAATCATAGAATTGATAAAAATCGTGGTGCTCTCGTATCCCAGGAGAGATATGCACAGGTCATTGGCAGTTTAATGTACATTACAAACTGCACCCGACCCGACATCACTTATCCAGTCAATAAGTTGGCTAGGTTCACTCGTAATCCTGGAAATATCACAGGAAGGCATTAAATCTGATACTACGATATCTAAAATATTCGCTGACTTACGAATTACATTATTCTAGATATCCAGCCGTATTGGAAGGATACAGTAATGCAAACTGGATATCAGACATAAAGAACACCAAATCCACCAATGGGTATGTTTTTACAATTGATGGTGGGGCTGTGTCTTAGAAGTCCTCTAAGCAAACATACATCGCCCGATCCACGATGGAATCGGAGTTTGTCGCTTTGGATAAAGCATGAGAAGAAGTTGAATGACTTCACGACTTCTTAGAGGATATCCCTTGTTGGGATAAACCAGTGCCTTCGGTGATGATTCACTGTGATAGCCAATCGGCTTTAGGAAGGGCACGAAGTAATATGTTCAACGGCAAGTCTAGACATATTCGTCGGAGGCATAAGACCGTTAGACAGTTGATCATTACGAGTGTCATTTCCATTGATTATATCAAATCAAAGGATAACTTAGCGGATCCATTAACTAAAGGCCTACCCAAAGATCAAATATTCTGCTTGTCTAGGGGAATGGGCTTAAAACCCAAACAATAAAAATCTTTATGGTGGTAACCCAACCTTACTGACTGGAGATCCCAGGAATTTGGTTCAATGGGAAAACTAAGCTATAGAGGTTCAGTTTAGCTCTTCACTTTAAGTAAGAGCACTTCGGATTATCATTCTTTAAAGAACGATCACTTCAAAGTCGTTCCCGCGATAGACATTAAGTGCTACCTGCATAATGGGTAAAGGATAAGTTTCTGAAACTTTTAATGATTCCTAACACTTGCGAGTGGGTAGAGCAAAATACCTTATACCAGATCACCTATTTAAGTGTGAAGACATTCCGCTTCAAATGTACGCACTTAAGAATCCAAGCATTGTCCATGGCCAGAACGGACAAAACAAAAAGAAGAAATGAATAACGAGAGTTAATGTGTTGATATCATTGTCTTGGTTTACACTAAACACTGATTGTTCAAGACATCGCGTTCACCGTGCAGTAAGTAAATCCGATGGTAATCCACTAAGGAAGGTTCAAAGACGAAAGCTACATTTCCTGATGCAATATCTTTCCACTGAAAGATTGCTGAATGTTGGCACCCTGTGTGCACCAATTCTCTTTCAATAGGGGATTGTTGGAAATTTTACTAATGTGAGATTGAGTTTATCCCATCTTTAATGACTTAAACACGTGGGCCCCGCATGTCGGAAACATCGTTTCTTTGCACATGCCTAATCTACTATGTGAGTAAATAATGTTAGTGCCAAGTATCGTCAAATTTTGTTAAGAAATGAAAGAGATATTGGTACACAAAGTAAGGTGGTTGAGACATGAAAAGATGGAGTATTTTTGGCCAAAAATGACAAATCTCCCTCATTGGTAGAAGAAGAAAGAATAGAGCAATATATAAGCTCTAAGTTGGAGTAAGGGTTTGGTACCCCCAAGGGGTAACTCGTGTGTTTAGAAGGGAGAGGACCTAGGTGAGCTTGGGTTCGGGGCTAAGCCCCACACGCCCGATGCCCGTCTGGTCCAGGCTCGGGCTTGGGTCACGTGTTCCGGGTTCATGGGTCATGGGTCATGGGCTGTCTTACGAAATTATCTTTTTGGTACCCGAAATATTTCATATTTACATTTTAATCCCTGAAGTTTGGTCCCTGACTGGACTCCTCTGTAGTGGTATAAATTGAACAATGATGTTCGATTCAAAATACATACATTACAGAATCTAAACACATTATTATTATCTCTCTTTCTGTTCAAATTCGAAAACAGAAACAGAAGGTTCTGTTCTTCAAATTCGAAATACAAAACAGAAAACAACAATCGTTTCTACATTCATTCACTTCGCTAGGATCAACAATATTTGCTTTGTATTGTTGATTGTTGTTGTTGTATCTTAGGAGACTATTGCCCAACTCCGTAAAAACATTTATACGGGACAATTTTATCTTAAAGACAGAGAGTCATCTCTAGACTCAACAAATCATTATATCTGTTTTCATCTTTCTGCAACACCATTTTTACCAACAATATATGTATGGTATATGCATAGTACATATATATTTAAGTATACATGGAGTAATACATGTCTAAAAGCTTAAATTCTTAGATTAGATACTTACACGCATAATATCGTATTAGAGCACGTATAGGTTTTGGGTTCAAGTCTAATTGCCACTTATAATTAGAAGTAGGCATAAAACCCGGAAAACAGAAAATCGTAACAAAAAAATTGATTCTTTCGGTTTCGCCAATTTTGACTTTTGATTTTACAAACTTGGATTTTCAGTTTGGTTTATATTTTCTATGTATCGGTATTTTGTTATTTCGGTTTTAACCGATACCGAACTATTTTTGTATATATATATAACTCTGTATATTAAATTAAGCTTGTACTTAACCATGGCATTTTTAACAATTTATGCAAGTCATGAAGTATATTGGTTAAACACTTTGCCAAGTTAACTGTCTAGTTATGGCATCTCCGGATTCTTCACCGTCCAAGATGGAAATATTGTCCATTGAGAGGTATTTTTCATTCATGGTTGACACTTTAAACAAAGCCTTTTTCATATATTTATAAACAGATTACCGTAAATCATATATTTTTTAAAAACTGTTTCACTAATAACGATCTTGTAGAAAATAGGAGTTGATTTCTCATATTATTACTCAACTAATAATTATCGTTTCAGAAAATCACCATTCATGTGAGAAATCAACCCTACAAATTTAATAGGTCCAAACAACTATGCCTACCTTAGTAAATTACAACTCACAAACTATCTTTCTTTTGTTCCTTTCTAGTAGAGGGATGAGGGCCACATATCTTGATTTAACAATGTTACTTTTATAAAGATGGAAAATAATTAACCTCTTGTCTATTGAACATATCTTAGATTCTACAATCAATCACAACAAAATAACTATATATGCATGGAAAGGTCCACCTAGTACTCTCAAAGGAAAAAGTTCCAACTTTTCTAAAGGTACCATTTGAGTGGCCAATATGGCAATATTCCCTTCTTAAGAAGGCAATAAAAGTTTGAATTGTTCCATCGAAAAAGAAAAGTTACAAATGGACCAATGCACCACAAGAAAAACAATATTATGACGGAAGAATTTCTCCTAGATTCGAGCATTGCAACTTGAAAAAGGAATACAATCCACATTTATTTGTTAAAAAACATTGTTCTCTAAAGAATAAATCCACGTGTATTTGTTAAACATTGCTCTCTATGTCTCTGTGACACTTTTTGCTTTTCAAGATTTATGTAAATTTTGATCAATATTTTTAAATATTTTTTTCAACATATTAATATGAGAAGAGTTACAATTTATAGTATTTTATATGTAATTTTTAATTACCTAAATTTTAATTTTAAAATATTGAGTTGATCTATTTGAATTTAACTTCAAAGCTTAGTCAAATTGACTCTCGAGAATGAAAATATCATATATATTGATGGCGGAGGGAGTACTAAATTCCATCGTAAACTTGTCATAAATCTCACAATTTAGGACGAACCTGCTCATCATATATATTGTTGGAAATTTTTCTTTGCTGGGGGTTGCGTCCACCCATATTTAGTGACTTAAACACTAGGATTCCGCATTTTGTTGGAGGCTTTGTCTCTTCACACGTGCATAATCTACTAAGTGAGTAGATGACCGTAGGGCCAATGATCGTCAAATTTCGTTAAGAAATGAAAGAGATATTGGTCCACGGAGTAAGGTGTTTGAGGCATGAAAATATGGTGTGGGACAAATCTACTACATCGGTGAAAAATGAAGAATTGTTCTTTTTATAAGACTCAAAAATGGATAAGGGTTTGAGACCCCAAGGGGTAACCCATGTGTTTGAAGGATGGAGGACCTACGTGTGCTTGGGTTCGAGGCTAGCCCCACACGCGCGCCGCCGCCGCCCGTCCGGTCTTGGGTCATGGGCTGCTGGGCCACTTCTGATATTATCTTTTGGACCCCAAACTGTTTAGTATTTATAGTTTGGTCCCTGGAGTTTCAAAAATGTTGTCAACAGCCAGAAAAGCCAACAGTTTATGGCATTAACCATCTGAAATGTTTTGCACTTACTACAAAACATTTCTGGCCATGACTACACCTCTTAACACCTCTCTTCCTTCTAAACACTATATATTGAGACCTGAAACAGATTTGAGGGAAAAAGATTAAAAAGAAGAAGGAGAAAAGAGAGCAGAAAGATACAGAAACATTAGAGAGAAAGAAAAGAACAGAAACTCTTCCTTTTCCTCAAAATGTTACATTCTTCAGCAAGTCGTTTCATGTTTGTTTTCTTCGTCAGAATCAACCTATTTGCTTTGTAGTGTTGATTAGTTGATGTTTTATCTTGGGAGACTATTGCCCGCTATCGTAAAAGCATATATACGAGGCAATCTTGTCTTAAAGACAGAGAGTCATCTCTCGACTCAGCCACAGTTGTAACAATTCAGATTTAGTGTTTCTTGATTTCAGGTTATCAAGATTCAAGACTCAACAAGCTTGCGGCAATTATAATCTTGGCTGTTAGTTTATCATTTCGAACACTTGTAATATTTATTTACTTTTCATACTGCTTTGATTCCAACAATTATATCCAACAGATATTTGGTCGCAAATCTGTATTTTTCTTATGGTGATGCCAAAAGTTGGACAACGAATTGAACTGCTCAAGAAGCACATAACTTTTTATGTACTGTCAGGCTTCTATTTACTAGCAAAAGCGAAAAACAATCATACTATGGTACACTTTGTGTGCTGTTAAACTGTCAAAGAATTAAAAATAAAAATAAAAATAAAATCATATTTACATATATATATTTTAGTATGTTTCTTCAGCAAGTGTCAGGAAGGTACGTAACACCAATTCAGTTGTTGAACTGAGCATTTGACAATAGGCCATTGTCAATCTTATTGGAATTGATGAAGGAAAAAGGTTTGCAAACTTTAGAACACTTGTATACATCAATTTTTAAAGCCAAGGTTTGCATGGGACTGTAGATATTGCTGCTGGTACAACGCTGCCATCCTGCTATAAGATTCCACGGTCATAGGCTGCAAAAATTTCCCCAAATTTAGAACCTGTTAGAATCCCTTCCTAAAATGAAAATTCTTCAAAATAAAATGGTGGCCATCTTTAGCCGACAAAAAAAGTCATAACAGTCCGACCGTGTATATATATATATATATATGACGTACGTCTACATACACTCGCTTACTAAGTGTAATCTCACGAGTGAGGTTTGAGGAGGGTGGTGTGTACGCAGACTTTACCCGTATCTTGTGAAGGCGGGGAGACTGTTTTCAAAAGACACTCGCTCAAGTAAAACAATTCAAAGCAGGTTTAGAAAAGAAATACAGTAGTGAGGAAGTCATGTTGAAAATAATAAAGAAAAGAACAGTGATAGCAATAAATAATACGATACTGAAATAAATGAAACAAGTAGTAGTAATAAAGATCGCAGAGATAATAGAAGAATATTACTAATAATAATACTGGTAAGGAAAATTAGACAGTCACGACTGCCCGCTAACCTTCTACCCTAACCCCGACCTCCATACTCTCGAATCTAGGATCATGTTCGGTAAGCTGCAGGAGTAACAATATTTCACTATAATGCCACGTTTTTTCGAAACCAAATTTTTATATTATGTTATATTATATATGTTCTCCATAACAATATTATGCTATATATGGTAGCCAATTTTTTTGGACAAAATGAGCCGTTATAGAAATATTTGACGGTATATGTAAGCAAACATATGTCCTTATAATGTAAGATAAACAGCACGTACCTCAAAATCAACCACTAATTCTAAATCTTGAATTCGTCTCGAGGTAACATATAACAGATGTAACAATAAGACGGACTATTTTTTTTTCTACCTGTGATTGGGAAGCGAGGTGGAAGGAAGCTAAAGGATCTGGAGGGACAAGAGAAGCTGCTGAGGCTGCAGTTATAGGCATGAAAGAGGCGGTGGTGGAATGGGGAACCGAAGGCATTGCAGTTATATTGTTGGGAAGGCATTGCATTCCCATTCCTCCCATTCCCATCATTGACATTTGAAACGCCTGTTGTTGTTGCTGCAATGCCATATTTGGCAACATCATGTTAACATGATTCATCCTGCTCATCGCTTCAACTTGACCTTTCAATTGCTTCAAATATTCTATCACCTCATCCAGCATTGATGCCTTATCTGTCTGCCAAAATAACACAAGTATAACAATTTAGTATGAACAACTTAAAGTCAATTGAGACACAAATTAGTTTAAAATAAGAATATTGCAAATAAACCTATCATAACCTCACAAGTAGTGTCTGAAGAGGATAGTGTGTACGCAAATTTTACATCTACCTTGAGATGCAACAATATAATAGTAAGAATATTGTAATAATAAACATGTTTTTAGTTTTAACAGTTTTAAATATATTTCGGTCATTTTAGCAACAAGAAAAAAGTGTTTATCAGAATCTTTTTACCATATACATCAACTATTTATTCTCATTTCAAGCACTGTTATTCAAATTATACATAACTGTTTATTTATAAATTAAGCTCTAATACTTAAAAATAAAATTCAATACTTGTGCTTAAAAGCTATTTAAATTTAGCTAATCCAAGCAGGCTCTATATGTACTAACTCATTGAATGCAAGAAGTGACAAGTTGGGAAATATATATTCCCTTTCTCACAAATTATCTGTGGTGGATCTTAAAAGTAGTTTTCTCAAATTATTTGTTAGTTTAGAAGTTAAAGACAAAATTAGTTATTTTTTTTCTCATTTATTGTTAGTAATAATTATTTTTAAAGATTACAAATACCTCAATTATATCTTAAAACATAAATGGGGATAAAATAATCAAAATTTTCTCCTAATTAATTTTATTAAAGGAGCGTTTAAAAAAGAAACATGACAAAATAATCTGAGACGGAGAGAGTATTTTTTTAAAAAGCATAATTTGTTCAGTGTCAAATGATTGATATGAGAAAATAACGAGGGTTGTTAGGGACCTACCTGAAACAACCTTTTGTCCCACTGTTTTTACTCAATAGGTTATGTATGTGGACTAAGTTCATTTGCCACAATTTAAATGTTTAATGCCTTCGGACAGTTTAGGACCACATTGTACAAAGGGAAAATGGTCATATTTACTCCACTACTATGTGAAAAGGATCACATTTATCCTCGGTTATAGTATTGGTATAAATATACCTCGACGTTATATAAGTGGTTCAAATATACTCCTTTTTTGTTAAGTTGTCCAAAGTAGACGTTTACTTCCATGTGGCATTAAAATTTTGATGAGGTGGACACCACGTGACATGCCACTCAACAGTCCCAACCTATTTACACCATCCCCTCCACTTTTTCTTTCACCATTAACACCTCCTCCCCCTCCACCATTACTGTCACCATCAACACGATAACACCACCATAATTGAGCGGAGGTGGAGATGGTGTATAAAACTGAAAATGGTGGTGGTCACTTGCAAATACTGTTGGGTACTCGTATTTTGCATCTCAGGTTCTTTTCGTGATCCTTCTCTCTTTTTTAATATTATTTGGCCATTTTGATTTTAGCACCCAACTTAATGGATTTTTTTAAAATTATTTTCCCTCTGTTGTAATTCTTTGTATCCCAAGACTATGTAATGTTCAATTTATGAACAATTTTTTTTTGATAGAATAGGAAAATTATATTTAGTCATAATTATGTATATTTTGTATATGGCAGATGTATATTGTCATTATTTCTTACCGTAATTGTAGCCTAGGATTAGATTTATATTTTAGTATATGTACTATGATTTTGGAATGAAATAATCAACGAAGAATATTTCTCACATGGTATTAGCAATCTAGGGAAAGTTCCTGAAACCCTAACCCTACTTGCTTGTGACAATCGCCCCCCCCCCCCTCTTCTTTTGCCACCGACCACCACCCTTCGAAATCCTCTTTTCATCCAGCCCTCACAGTTTCAAACATTAAATCTCATGTTTACATCACTCTTGAGATGAAAAACGTACATTATGCATAACCCTCGATGCGACAGTTCTTCAGTGGATTTATGCCACTATTTCTAGCGATTTGCTGCATACAATTATTGAACCTGACTCTATGGAGATGGAGGCTTGGGATTGCTTACGCGACATATTTCAAGACAACAAAAATTCTCGGGTCGTTACTCTTGAGCAGGAATTCTCTACTACCGACATGGCGGATTTTCCCAATGCATCTGCTTATTGTCAACGACTCAAAGTGTTGTCGGACCAACTCACGAATGTTGGCACGCCGGTAATTAACAATCGGCTTGTTTTACAAATAGTTGTCAGCCTCACCGACGCATATAGTGGAGTGGGTACGCTCATCCGCCAAAACAATTTTCTTCCATCGTTTTACCAAGTCCGCTCTATGCTCATTCTCAAAGAAGATGGCTTTGCCAAAAAGCCAACCACCGTGTTGAATTCCGCCATGCTTGCCGCTCCGTCCGGGGAGACTTCTACACAATTTGAAAATTTGTCAAACTGTGGCCAAAAGGGATGAAATAGCGGTAATGGAAGCAAAAACCGCGGCGGTGGTGGAAAGAGCGGAGGCCACCACCATGGCAGAGGCGGCGGCCAGCAGTAACTGCTAGCCTAGTGGCAGTCGAGGGCACCATGGGGTAGTGTGCCGGCATCATGGGCCTGGCAGTGGCCTTGGGCCGTGCCGCCCAACCCCTATCCAACCGGTAATTGGGCTAGGCCCAAGTCACAGCCAGCGACCCAGCAGCATATGGGATTCTTAGGGCACTGCCGAGCTAGTGGTAGCAGGCCCACTCAGCAGTGGCGACCCCGACATATATCAAGGTTGCGATGTATACTCTTGAGCTTACTCCGCCCGACGCAAATTGGTACATGGACACCGGTGCAACGTCTTATATAACGTCCTCCTAAGGTAATCTCTCGTCCTATTTTAAATTGAGCAATAATCGTGGTATAATTGTCGAAAATGGTCATTCTATTCCAATTTGAGGTTATGGTACTACAAACGTGTCTCCTCCGAACCCATCGTTAACTTTAAAAAATATCCTTTACGCTTCTCAATTAATTAAAAACTTGATTTCAATTAGAAAATTTACTACTGATAATTGAGTTTCTGTTGAATTTGATCCTTTTGGATTTTTCGTGAAGGATTTTCAGATGGGGATGCGTCTAATGAGATGTAATAGTCGGGTAGAGCTTTATCCAATCACCACAACCACACATCAAGCCACATTATCATCCACTTTTGCAGCTTTAGCTCCTTCTTTATGACATGAACGTTTTTGGGTCATCCGGAAGCACCTGTTTTTGCTTCCCTTAAACAAAATAAATTTATTGAGTGTACTAGAACTCGTAATTCTCATGTTTGTCGTTCTTGTTCTCTTGGAAAACATGTTAAGTTGCCTTTTGTTGCTTCTAATTCTCGTACTGTTATGCCCTTTGATATTATTCATAGTGATATTTGGGCATCTCCCATTTTGAGCTCTTCGGGCCATATATATTTTCTTCTTTTATTGGATGATTACTCTAATTTTTTGTGGAAGTTTCCTTTTTCTAAAAAGTCACAAGTTTTACCACATTTCTATCATTTAGAGCATACATCTGTACTCAATTTGAACGGGACATTAAAAATATTCAGTATGATAATAGTAGAGAATTTGATAATAGACCATTTTGAGATTTTTGCAAAACTAATGGTTTGTCGTTTCATCTCTCGTGTCCACATACATCATCTCAAAATGGAAAAGCAGAAAGAAAAATTCGAACCATTAATAACATTGTTAGAACCTTACTTGCCCATGCCTCTCTACCACCATCCTTTTGACATCATGCATTACAAATGGCAACCTATATTTTGAACACACTTCCGAGCAAACAAGTAGCCTACCAATCCAACTCAAAATTTTATACCTAAGGGACCCATCATATTCTCATTTACAGGTTTTCGGGTGCTTATGCTATCCTCTCTTTCCTTCTACTACCATCAATAAACTTCAACCCCATTCTACTTCGTGTATTTTTGGGATATCTATCGAATCATCGTGGTTACAAATGTTATGACTTATCCTCTAATAAAATCATCGTAAGTCATCACGTAATTTTTTATGAAACAAATTTCCCTTTTGTCAAATTACATTGTTCTGGGCCTCCTACCTATGAATTTCTTGACGATAGCATACCCCCGTATTTGATTCATAAATTGGCCTTCCAAAAGGCCCAATTTTTCCCAGTATCTCGGTCCAATTATCGATCCCAGCGGCTGCTGGCCCAGCTGAGCCTCTCGCTGGAAGCCCACTGTCGAGAAGCCCAGTGGCTGCCAATCCGCTAGGTCTCGGCCCACCTTTAGGCTCGAGTAGCCCATCGTCCGTTGGCCCATTGCTCGACAGTCCAATCACTTCCAGCCCACTGTCGGGCAGTCCGTCATTATTGTCTGGCCCAAACCCAATTTCGGTCCAACGGCCTGTCACTCATAGTGAACATGGGAATTTTAAGCCAAATAAAAAATACGATCTTCACACACATGTTGCCAAGTCACCGTTGCCCTGTAATCTTGTATTTGCCCTTAATGACTCAAATTGAAAAATGGCTATGAATGATGAATTTAATGCTCTTATTAACAATAGGAGGTGGGATTTGGTGTCCTGTCCCCCTGATGTTAATGTGATTCAGTCTATGTGGATTTTTAGCCACAAATAAAAATTTGATGGTACTTTTGAGAGGCACAAAGCCCGTCTTTTAGGTGATGGGAAGATTCAACAGGTTGGTGTGGATTGCGGTAAGACTTTCAGTCTGGTGGTCAAACTGGCAACTATCAGAACGGTCCTTAGTATGGCTCTTTTGAAGGCATGGACACTTCATCAGCTTGATGTAAAAAATGCCTTCCTGCATGGAGACCTCAATGAAACAGTGTACATGTATCAGCCCATAGGGTACAGAGACCCTACTTATCCTAATCATGTGTGCCTGTTGAAGAAATTATTGTATGGGCTCAAACAAGCTCCTAGGGCCTGGTACAAGAGGTTTTGTAGATTATGTTTCACATAGTGGATTTTCTAACAGCAGGTTTGATCATTCTCTATTCATATACCTTCAAGGTAATGATATCGCTTTCTTTTGTATGTGGATGATACTATATTAACTGCCTCATCTGATATTCTTCGCAAGTCTATCATGTCACTGCTTGGCTCTGAGTTTGCAATGAAAGATCTAGGGCCACTGAGTTATATCTTGGGGATAGTTGTGACACGTCATGCATGTGGTTTATTTTTATCCCAAAAGAATTATGCAACAGAGATTATTGAACGAGCTAGCATGTCATCGTAAAGGCCGTCCGTCACTCCGGTTGATACTAACTCGAAGTTGAGTGCTTCTTACAGCAAGCCATAAGTTGATCCATCACATTACCGCAGCCTTGCAATATCTCACCTTCACGAGGCCCGGCATCTCTTATGCTGTACAACATGTTTGTATATTCATGCATAACCCAATGAAGGATCACATGCATGCTCTCAAACATATTATGCATTATATTCAGGGCACTCTCGATCATGGCTTGCATTTATATCCGTCTTCGACAATCACTCTTATTTCATACACAGATGCCGATTGGGGTGAATGTCCGTATAACAGACGCTCCACATCTGATTATTGTGTATTTCTTAGTGATAATTTTGATATCTTGGTCCTTAAAACGGAAAGCGACGTTGTCCAAATTCAGTGTTGAAGCAAAATACTGAGGAGTTGCCAATGTGGTGTCTGAATCTTGTTGACTACGGAACTTTCTTTTAGGGCTCTACTATCTGGTTCCGAAGGAGACATTGGTTTATTGTGATAATGTTAGTGCAATTTATCTCTCAGGGAATCCGGTTCACCACCAACGCACTAAACATATTGAGCTTGATATTCACTTTGTTTGCGAAAAGGTTGCTCGTTGACAAGTGTGTTTCTTACATGTCCCGTCACGTTATCAGATTGCCGATATTTTTATAAAAGGTCTTTCGTTGATTTTATTTGAAGACTTTCGGAACAGTCTCAGCATACGCCGACCTCCTGCTTCGACTGCGGGCGTGTGATAGAATAAGAAAATTATATTTAGTCATAATTATGTATATTCTGTATATGGTAGATGTATATTGTAGTTATTCTTTACCGTAATTGTAGCCTAGAATTAGATTTGTATTTTAGTATATGTACTATGATTTTGGAATGAAATAATGAAGGAAGAATATTTCTTACGGATTTTACTTTTAATCACCAGAAACTCTAAATCTTTGAAACATCCTTCTTTCCTGTGCGGTCGGCATTAGTGTCAAATTCCAAAATGAGATTGTAATTGGAAAGAAAAAGAATATCAGAAATCCATAACAAATCATAACCAGAAATCAATCCTTGTTATTAGAACATAGTGATTATGTTCTCAATACATCTAAGAAGGTCGAATTTTTGTTTCATTTCTTGAAGGGTAAAAAAAAAATCAAACTTGACGGTCTTGAGACCTCTATGATTTGTGCGACCTAAAATTGTATAGCTTCAACTAAAGTTGACTGATAATCCTTTTCGGAGAAAGTCGTGGCTGTGTGAAAGTGAAGGCGGTGAAAATGGTGATGGTCATGGTGGTGTTGACGTATGCAATGGTGGTGGAAGGGAGGAGATGTTAATAGTGGAAGAAGAAGTGGAGTGGAAGGTGTAAATAGGTTGGTTGTGAGGTGGCATGCCACGTGATGTTCACCTCATCAAAATTTCAATCACGTGAGAACCTCCACCTTGGACCTTAACGGAAGAGAGATATATTTGAACCACTTATATACTGTCGGGGTATATTTATATCAATACTATAACGGAGGATATCCTTCTCACATAGTAGTGGGATAAATATGACCATTTTCCCTTGTACAAAATTGTCTACGGTCCATTTTCAGCCATTAAAGCCCTCAACTTTTAGTCAGCACCTTCTTTATTGTAGAGTGCATTCTACTTCCTCCTATCTAAGAAGATTGTCACTTTTCGCTTTTCGAAAGTAAAATGAGTTATTATTTAATCGTAATTTTTTAAATGTCTTTTAAATATTTTAAATTATTAGTTATGATGACTTATTATATTTTTTACGTAGTTTTCAAATATGTAAATTTTATTGCAAAAAATTTAAAAATTCTATGTTTTAGCACACAACAAAAAATAGAAAGTTTGACTCCCAAAACGAAAAGTGTCAATCTTTCTAGGGCGGGGAAGTATATGATTAATTTCATTTTTATAATTATGTTCTACATACTATCTTGCAAGTTTCAGAATTTTTCTCCTTCAAATTAGTTTTTAGCTATTTTTTAAGGGATAATTGTACTTTTAGTTCCTCAATTATTGCTAAATTCTGAGTTTATATCGTGTGATTTATGACACAACACATTCAATCTTCAATTAGTTAACATATATATTTTTTTGTGTCTTTACGTAAGAAATATGTTATAATTAAATTTTGTTAGAACTGCATAACCATCAAATATTGAGTAATAATATAAGTTAGATAGTATATGAATAATTAAATGGTCGAACGATTAATAATTATGGTAATTTATAAATATTCACAAAGCAAAAGGAAATGTTCTGTATTTAAGCTAAGGTCCACACCTTTTAGTGTTAAACAAGTAAAGACAAAATTGAAGCAACAAAGATAAGTATATTCTTGAAACATGAAGTCCCAAACAACTGTAAAATACAGAGGAAAACGCATACTATGGTATAAATTACAGAATGGGAATGGTTCTAGCAACTACTATAATACTAATGTCATAGAAAAAAAATGCATACGGTAAATAATAAATTATAAATTCCAATACCTTACTCGAAGTTGGAACTAACTTCTGCAATGTCTTCATCCTTTGATTTATCTTGTCTCTTCTTTTCTAGCAAAACAATAGTCAATTCAAAAATCAAAATAGATTATAAATCTATAATATTGTTTTGTTTTTCTTATTGTGTCATGTCCGGTCCTTTTTCGAATCCCGCACATAGCGGGAGCTTAATACACCCCTGCCTTTTTTTAATTTTCGAGAGACATCTTACTCGTTCAGACTGGTTGTGAGTAGCAGCAGCTCTGCTCCTTTTTGTTGAAAATGAGGAAATTTTGGATCCTTTTTTCTCATCCTCATCCTCATCTCCTGCCTCTCTCTATGAATTAACAAAAAAAAGACCACAAAAGCTTAATAGCGCACAATTTGACATATCAATATATATCTTAAAATTTAATGTTAATCTCTTAAAATTTAATGTTATCACTTCATTTAAAAAATAAAAAAAGACAAAGTACAACTTCTATAGTACGAGGCATATCAGAATGGATAGAATTCCTTTACATATTTAATCAGAACTTTTGGATTTGAGCCTAAAAGAAATCCTGATAAGTTTAATTAATGAGTCTGACGAGGTGAAAATTCGAATTAATCAGATAAGTGGCCTTCGGATATGGTTATAACCAAAAACTAACATGAAGACTTTTAATCTAGTGGTAATAGTGAAAGTCTTCCACATATATAATATATGTGGGTTCACAGTCCCCTCTCTTCCCAAATGTAAAATTAAAGTAAATAAACTCATGTGTGTTGCATGGTGTTATCAATCGATTAAATACTAGCTTAGAGACTTATGGCGGTTATTCTCGATGGAAGCGATTGTTTGTAGCAATTACGATTTAAATTACTGATCGTTGAAAATCCTCACATGTATGTAGAGATGACTACTAACCCTCTAATGATGCAGAGATGGTTAACCCTAGTTGTTCTCTAGATAATTTAGAGTGGGTCTTCAAGCACACATAATGATATTTATATAGATAGCGTAAGAGCTTAAGGGTTAGATTAACTAATGGAATGACTCACATATGAGTGTATTTGGCGGAATAGACTTTTTTTTTCTAACACGTGGAATCATAGAAAGTACTGTAAAGAAGCATGGGCAATATGTAAGAAATTAGAAAATCATATATTTTACCTGATCTGATCTGCCGTGCTTAGAGGTTCTCTCAGGCGACCCCATAGATGTTGAGGTAAGCCTTTCCGCACCCAAATCCCTGTCGCCCGTTCCAACGGTGTCTCTCCAGCTCACGCTCCCGTCAGCCATGCTATCTCCGTGGTATAGCGACCTGATCAATTCCTTAACCTCTCCATTCCCGAAAGACTCGGTGATCTCAAAGTTTTTCGGTATCTCCTCATAGGCAGCAGCTCTAACTCTTGCACGTTCCATCTCCCCGTCTGTTCGGTTGACCGCACCACTGCATGATGCAACACGCGTGGAGCGGCTAACTACGCACTTGCTGGTGATCCCTGGCAGGTGCGTGGACGGGGGCTCTTGTTGATGAGAGTTTCGGGTGTTAATGGAATTTGTTGGCACCAAGGCAGTGTCAGCAAGGCAGTTATCAAACCAACGAACGAGATCACCCCCTCTATCTTCGCCCCCGTCCACGGCTGATTTCGGTTGACGAAGGGGGATGCCAGTGGCTTGGTTGACTATGGATTCAAGTGTACCATCAGCATGTGGCTTACTATCCCACGTACTTCCTAACAAAGGCTTATTAGGCACGCGTGGAGGACCTAAACCATGCATTGCTAGCTGTCCGTTTTCCCACGTTAGCTCTGCTACTTCATAATCCATAACTCTAGAATTTTGATGTTAAACAAAAAAAAAAAAAACAGTCTGGTACACTAAGATCCCGTTATGCGCGTGGTTTGGTGAAGAGTCGGACCACAATGGTCTATTATACGCAATTTATTATGCATTTCTACAAAAGGCTTCGAAACCCAACACCTCCTAGTCACATGACATGACATCAACTCTACCACTCACGCCAAAACATATATAAAAATAGAAAAAGAGGAAGAGAGAAAATTACGAGGACACATCAGTGACAAAGGTGTTATTGGAGTAGTTAGAGTGAGAGGACAGAGCAAGATTTAGACGAGGAGGAGGAGTCTAGTCCCCAGCTTGGTACACACTGGTTCATATCTTGAAGAGCTTAGTTTCCTTTCCACAAAAATGTTGATGAGCGTACTTTCAATTTTTTCTATAGTACAGGCAACCAAGGAAAAATAAATAGAAATGGTAAATATAGGGAAAGAATACTTTTGGTTACGCACTTCAACGTGTGATGTAGAAACATGTGGTGCTGATGTGTTTTGGAAGAATTTGGAGTGCGTCGGAAAGAACTAATATAGTAAGTCTCAATTTTAGGATTTTGAAATTTAAATAACTTTTTTTTATTTTTTAAATATTTTAAATCATCAATTTTTGTGACTTATAATAATTTTTTGTAGTTTCTAAATATGTAAATTTTTTATCAAAAAACTTAAAGATTTTATGTCCGAATTCACCATTAAAATTAACTGTTGACTCTAGAAATTCCAGTCGTGCCATGTAATTGGGATAAGTGAATATATTATTTGTTTCTTACCCGTGGCAAATGGACGGATCATCAGTTCTGGCTGGTTAAAAAAAGGTTAAAAATCTAACCTCTATTTTATAAAGAGAAAAAGACACAAGTAGTCATCCGGTTCAAATTATTGACAACCGCATAGTCCAAGAAGTTTAAAAGACATTTTTTAATCTTTTAAAAATAGTTTCATTTCGTAGCTATTTTTCAACTAATTCTAGCATATGTATAGAAACTATATCATTGTTGTACATAATATATATCACTATTTTATATGTATAAAAAAATGTATCATACGAATAAAAATTGTATTATTGTTATATAGAATATGTATCCCTACAGTATGCGCTTAGAAAATATTTCATTGTTGTATAATAAATGTATAATCAACGTATATTTACTAATTATATAATTATTATACACATATTATAACAATTATAAGAAAATGTCTTTAGCAACAATAGTACATGCATCTCTTTTAGTAATTGAGCTGAGCTAGTGATTGTCATTATTTGAACTGAAAAGCCAATTCGCGGTATTATGCCCAAACATGAGCCATTAAAATTTCTATGGCTACAGAGTGTTTTTCCTTCTATAAAATGTGTCCCTATCGGATTTGGGACTTGGGAGAGCAACTCTAACAAGGGAATTCAAAATCATTATACTAAAAAAATTCTTTATACAACAAGTTTTATATACACACACGATATACATTATTTGCACAACAAGTTTTATATATACATAATAAAAATTATCTTTATAGCAGTATAACTTTTTAATAAAGGGATTCAATTGAAGCCCCTTTTAACCTACATAGCTTCGGATTGGGAATTATATTAATGAGTGGGTTGAAAACGTCTTCACTCATATTATATAGAGGTGTATAATTGTTAAGGGAAAATGACATAAGATATCTATTTAAGGCTTTTTATTACAAAATATATAGATAATTTTTCTTATTTACAAAATATAATGATATATTACGAAACATAACGGATCTTCATTTTTTTTTTAAATAATATTTTTTTAAAAACAATTTTTTAAATTATTAGTTTATTAAAAAATTTAAAAGTTCTTTTTGCTCAAAGCTTGAAAAATTAACTCAAATTTGTGTGTATAAAAAATGTATGAAATGTGTATATGTGAGCGAAATATTCAATATAGTTTTCAAACACAAATTGTCAGCGGAATTTTTAAGCCTTGAATATTGTATGAAAGTTGTATACAATGTTGTTGTAGTTGTATTTTATACACGAAAAATGTGAGCAAAATTCTAAGTCTTGAGCAAGATATATCTTTTTCATACATATAATTTTGAGCATAATTTTAAAGCCTTGAACGAGATATACACATTTTATACATTTTTTATACACAAAAATTGAGTGAACTTTTTAAGCCTTGAGCAAGATATACACATCATACATTTTTTATACACAATTTTTTTAGTGATTATTTAAAGTATTGAATGTTGTATACAATGTTGTTGTAGTTGTATTAATTTTACAGAAACGTAACATGAATTTTATACACGAAAATGTGAGCGAACCTTGAGCGAGAGACAAATTTCATACCATTTTCATACACAAAAATTTGAACGAATTTTTTAAGCCTTGAACGAGATATACACATTTCATAGCGAACTTTTTAAGTCTTGAGCGAGATATACATATTTCATACACAAAAAATTGAGCGAATTTTTAAGCCTTAAGTAGAAAAAAAATAATTTTTATTTTATAAAAATATATTTAAAAAAATTTAATTTTTTTTTAAAAAAATAGATTTTTTTTAAAAAAAGTAAAATTTTACTTTTAATAAAATTATTTTTTTACAAGAAAACTAAAAATTAATTAACTAAAAAATATTATTTTAAAAAATTTGTATGAAAGATAAAAATCCATTATGTTCTGTAAATTAAAAAGTTTTGTCATATTCAGTAAATATTTTTTTTATTATGTATTTATATGTCATTCACCCTATAGTTAATTAAAAAGGGGGCCAACAACCATTTTGGCGTCTTCTTAAAATTGATAAGGAACTCTTCATCTTAGGAATTCATACCTTTTGAGTCGTTCTTTCTAGAGAAATTTATCAACAGAAATAAGTTATGCTATGTTGTTCATTCCTTGAATCACAATCTCATAATATTAGCAATATATCCAAAATATACACTCCACAAATATAAAATGAAAACAATAAAATAACATGTATTCCTTAAATAATTCATGTGGCTGCTGTCGACCCAAAAATCTCATTCTATGGTACAAAAATAATGAAGTATAATTTTATTTCTCATGATATTCGCTATCTTTCTCAACGTCTAAATTCTATCTTTACAAGTTGCTGCTTCATCTTCTAAAGGAAAAGATGAAGAATCAAATGCAATGTCATTTATTACGATTCGTGGTGGTTTGATTGGAGGAATTATGAAAAATATGTTTCGACATAAATTTCGTATAATTAATATATATTTTTTTTAGTAGGGGAGCTTTGGAGTAACCGGTAAAGTTGTTGTCATGTGACCAGGAGGTCATAAGTTCAAGCCGTGGAAACAGTCTTTTGTAGAAATGCAAGTTAAGATTGCGTACAATAGACCCTTGTGGTCCGGCCCTTCCCCGGACCCCGCGCATAGCGGAAGCTTAGTGCACCGGGCTGCTCCCTTTTTAATATAATTTTGGCGGAAAAATATAAAAAATTAAACGCCACATAACTAATACATAACTTGGCTGATTGTACAAAAAAAATTATTCTCTGCACAACTATCAAAGCATTTGGTTAGAGGTATTAAATAATATCTGCGTTAATTTATCAAATTTTATATTTATTCTGATGCAGAATAAATATAAAAAAGATATGGTTATTAATAATACAGGAATAAGAAAATTTGTAAAATAGAAATATACGTAAAGTAAATTATTCTACATCTGTATCATTAATTCCTGAACATTAAAATAGTGGGTAATAGAGAAAAATGTTCAATAGAATAGACAGAGAGAGGTAGTTTTCCTATGGGAGATAGAAATAAAGGAAATATTAAACCGGAATCTAGTTATTAAAAGGAATTTTGTGGGTGGAAGCATTTTTGCTGATCGCAAAGTGAAAACTACCACACACAATAGTATCAATGCGCAATGATAAGATACCTAAATTATATCCAACTTATGAATTAAAACAAGTTTGATTTATTTTTCTTTTAATTTATGTTATTTCCCGGCTTCTCTTCTTTTACGAGTGTTTATTTAGGGACAAAGGGTGTGTTTAGTACGAAGAAAAATATTTTCCATGAACAAAAAAAATTCTTGAAAAGGGTTTTTCAAAAAAATAAGTGAGTTTTCTTATATTTTCTTGAGTTTGGTGCGTAAGCAAAACATATTATTCTAAAAGTATTCGTATATAATCTAGACAAATACTACAGGAGGTGAAGGTGGGGTAAGAATGTGGGTTGATGGGATGGGGGTTGCGAGGGTGAGGTGAAGATTGTTGGATATGTAAAGCAGTATAGGAAGTAAATAAATATTACAAGTGTTCGAAAGGATAAACAGATAGCCAATATTCAGAACTGCCGCAAGGTTGTTGAGTCTTGAATCTTGATAACCTGAAATCAAGAAACACTAAATCTGAATTGTTACAACTGTGGCTGAGTCAAGAGATGGCTCTCTGTCTTTAAGACAAGATTGCCCCGTATATATGCTTTTACGTTAATGGGCAATAGTCTCCCAAGATAAAACAACAACTAATCAACACTACAAAACAAATAGGTTGATTCTGACGAAGAAAACAAACACGAAATGACTTGCTGAAGAATGGAAAAGGAAGGAAGAGTTTTCTGTTATGTTTTTGCCCACTGTTTATGCTCACGTTTTTGGACATAATCTGTGGTGTTCTCTCTTTTGTTTGTCTCTGTGTTGTATATAGTGTAGTCTCCACAATTGTGCCAAAAGACACCAATATATAGCATAAGGAAAGAGACTCCTCAACTGCCAAGTAATGATTGTTTATGGCCATTAGTGAAGATTTAATCAGCTAAGTAATGGCTGTTTATGGCCACTAGTGAGGGAGTTAATCAGCCAAGTAATGGCTGATTTAATGTGCAACGTTCCAAAAACCAACCCAAACGGTAGGCAGAAAGTATGCCTTCCGTAGTTCCCAATTTCATCTTTTCAGAAACTCCAGGGACCAAACTGTAACTATTAAACAATTTGGGGGTCTATCAGAAGAAGCCCAAGGCCCACAACCCGTGACCCGAGCCCGAACCGGATGGGACGGACGCGCGTGTGGTCTTAGCCTTGAACCCAAGCACATTTAGGTCCTCCCTCCTTCAAACACATGGGTTACCCCTTGGGGTCCCAAACACTTAGCCAATTTTGAGACTTATATAGAGAATAATTCTTCCTTTTCCCACCAATGTGGTAGATTTGTCCAACACCATATTTTTATGCCTCAAACACCTTACTTCGTGGACCAATATTTCTTTCATTTCTCAATGAAATTTGATTATTCTTGGCCCTACGATCATCTACTCACTTAGTAGATTATGCACGTGTGAAGAGACAAAGCCTCCAACATACGGAACCCTAGTGTTTAAGTCATTAAATACGGGTGGACGCACCTCCCCACCAAAGACAAATTTCCATCAAAGATGAGGTGTGTTAGAGGGTGGCAAGGACACAATCACTATGTTATGCCACTTGGAACTTATTTTTCCTACTTCTACTAGAAAATCTGTGCAATACAGGATGTAAATGGGGCTCACCAAAGCAGCTAAACGACAACTCTGATGCCTATCTGAAAAGTCTGCAAATCTGAGTACCTTTACCTGCAGAGTAGATGTAGCGCCCCCAACAAAAGCGATGTGAATACTGTAGAATAGTACTCGTTTGATAAGACAGATTGAATAATACACAATAAACACTGAATCTCATATAAGAGAGAAACATGAAACCTGGATATATTGATAACATCTAGAATTGAGAATATCATATAGAACATATGGTTACCTCCTTTCGATCATATCTCCTCCACTTTTGTCTTTATCCTCTTACATAAGGAGGCTAAAATTCCTTTAATGGGGCTTATACGTCTGTAAATTCGAATTAGTCTAGCCAACACATTTTGAACAGTGTATGCTTGAAGAAAAAAATACTTGCTAGTTATATAAAAAAATCAAACTTGTGAATTAAAGTATATTAACTCCTGAAAAGCATATGCTTGGACTCATAGAACGTGTGACACAAAATTTTATACAGTTTGTATGTCTGCTAAGACAGAATAGTTAAAGAGTGAAAAAGATTGTTTGGTAAAAGAAACTTGGACGGAATTAGAGACCATATCATTGCACTTATTGATTTCTGACTTTCAACCTCTAAATATAACGAGATAATCTATAATATTATAAAAATACAAAATCTACGAAACGTTAATTGATTTTTGTACTCTTTAGAAACAAAATTTTATATTAAATAAAATCATATTATTTTATTATATTTGAACTACTTTTATTCGACTAGTATTTTTTCTATTCATATGTTTTTGTATGATACTTGAAAAGTACACTCAATAATTTGAACAAATGATTACAAAAATATTCAAGAGAGAAAGTAGAAATGGTTGACAAGAGTCACGAGCACTAATGATTTTACACACACATTAATGTCCGATCAATTTTTTTATTTTGAAAATAGAATGCTTATTGGATAAAATTATAATAATTAATCACATATTTAAAACTTGGGATGTGCCATATAATCTAAATATAAATAAAAAATATTTTTTAATATTAGAAATAATAATAAATAAATGTTTAAATTAACTAATTAACAAAAGAACTCAAGTCAATTCTTTTTCCAAATTCACCATATAAGTAATTATTACTCTAGTAATTACAGCAATTCCAATTACCATATTGCTTTCGAAACAAACCCTTAGGGTTCATAAGTTTATTTTCATAAGAAGAGTGTTGGCGGTAGAAGAAATTAGAAAATAGTAAAAACAGTTATTATAAGAGTTAAATTGGTAAAATACAAAGTTAAGTGATACATATGAATGAAACCGTAAAACACACAATGTCTTTTATATGCATTGTCATTAACTTCTTTTTTTTACTATTCATTTCAACAATAACAACTCCTTATATTCTTTTTATTTATTAAATTTTTTTTGTTGAAGTATTAACTTAAACATTAGCCATTTCATACTTTACATTAATACATATTAAGTTTTTTCTAAGAGCCATATGGACAACTTTCATTCCCAAATATCTAAAAGATAAAAGATATAATTTTTCATTTTCCGTTATTTGACAAATTTTTGAAGAATTATGCCAAAAGTATTTTTGTGGTTTGTTTTCATTATTAGATCCCAAAAGTAACAATAATTCTCCATAACATATTCTCACATGATTCCTTATAGATATCAATTAAGGCACCTGAGGATTTTGTGGGCAGAATTTATTTCTTTAGTTGTTAGTTAAATTGGATCATATTAATTTCTTTTTATTTTATAACACGCAGATATTATTTAATATATCCATATAATTTTTCAAACTGTATACTTGTAATTTTTGAAGCACATACAAAAAGCGTACCCCCAGATTAGTCATTTAAAAGAGTAACTGGGACTTGGACTTAAGCAGGGACCATAACAATTACACCTTAATTTAATTATGAGTTTCAACCTTTATTTCTAACGAAATAATCATATTCAAAATAAGTGGATATATTCCTCCTGTTTAAAATAATTTTTTAAAGAAAATTAAATTAGTTTTTAAAATATATACGTTCTACAAAAACAAAGTCATTTAATCTTTCTATCCCATTTTATATTTCATGTTTTACCCTAAGTGTCGGTTTGTTGAGTATATTAGCATAGTTAATTTCAACATAAAGTTTCATATAAAATCGTATTGTGTTTGGTTGATAGTATTAAATAATATCTATATTACATCCGCTGATAATCTATATATTATTTTATGTATGCAGTATGAAATGTGGAATAAATATATGTCTACGTACTAAATAATTTAAAGAAAAAAATGTCATTTTATAATAAGCAATTTATATATAACAATCTCTTCACTAATAATTATAGCATAAATAATTCATGTATTATAATCTCTCGCATAATTAGTATGTGAATCAAACGGATGTCATTTAAAAAGAAATAGATATTTTTTTTTTCAAATTTATTACCATTCTAATTACTGCAATATTACCCAAGTGAAACATTTAATAGAGATCACCAAAAGATGTGGTGTAGCATCTGCTCCTCTCTTAATTTGAGTTCGAACCCTAAGTATGACAAAATCTTTGATAGGAAGCGTTGTTATCCGATTTGTCCTCAAAACAAGAAACGTTGTTAGTAAAACAACGTTCAAACAACAAAACAATATTTCAATAAAAATTGAAAAAAGAAGGTGACAAAAACACTATCTGAGACCACAGAATTTACTGTGTGTTCTTAAGAAATTTAATTCCCTCAAGTACCTGAGATTATGGATTACTTCCTCCCAGGATATAACAGATAAACCTGTCAAAGAAGTAGCGGTATCTCAAACGCCTATGATTTCACGCGAACTCAAAGATGACAACGAATCAAACAAGACACTGACTCAATTTTTTATGTTGTAAAAGTTATGCAGAATGCAAATAATGTGCATAGTATTTTTTTTATGCAGAAAATTGAGGCCAGTCCTCTGAATTTATAGCCAACAAAGGGTAGTGTGAACGGGTGCTATTATGCCTTATCGGAAAAGTCACCACTCTTCATTTCCCATTCACACACACTTAGTTAGCTTCATTAATTAGCTAGCCTCAACAAGCGCTTTCTCCGGTTAGATCATACATGACGTGAATCCGGATATAGTCGGACTTCAATGTGAGTACCAAACAGATGCGGATTCAAGATTTGAAGTTTACAGATTCCTATAGGGACTTCAAGTTAATATACAATAATAAGGGGTTCAGAATCAAATCTATAAATATTCAACCAACTATTTTAATATATATACATAGTATAAGCAAAAGCTATTGGATTTTCGTAAACCCCTGGCTAACACACTGAATCTGCTGCTAGTACCGAATACCGGGTGAGAAATAAAAAAAGGATTTAACGAAGAAATAAAATATACTTCCTCCATTTTAAAATATTTTTGTAGTTTTGACTTGACACAAAGTTTAAGAAAGTAAAGAATATTTGAATTATGTGGGTGTTAATTAAAGATATGCAAAATGTACCAAAATGACTTATAATTTTATGATATTCAACATGCCACGTGAAAGATTGAAATAAAAAAGTTGTAAAAATAAAATAGGCATTTATTTAAAAAATAAGATAAATATTTGTAAAAGGAGGGAGTATAAGGTTATTAAATCGGAATATTTTTTAAGAGCATTAAAATCTTCAAAAACGTCTAGTCTTATATGATCCTAACTAAAAAGGAGTATTAAATTCTCATTTTTTGGGTACATAGACCACGTGACTCAAGACTTTGTCACATATATATACTCTAGTCAGGTTTAAATTGTTTATTTAAGTGACAAAAAAGGTGGTCGAGTAAGTAACTGTGTGGGGAAGTGGAACTTTGAAATGGATAAGAATGGCAGAAAAGACAACTTGTTAGCTCCAAAATAAAGGTATTTTTCCCACGAATTCTTTTTTATTTTTCCAAAAAAAATATACTCTCCTTAGAAAACAGACAAAATAGTCTCAAATTAGCCATGTAAACAGGAGAAATTAAGGTAGGGCAAAGAATTGCTGAGAGTTATCGGCGATGTTGTTGCTTCTGTTACCGGAATCAGACGACTCTTTGCTAATGATGTCACCGGTCGTAGAATCCTTATAGGGTACGTAATTCTTTTTGTTTGGGTAAATTATTATTTTTTTTAAAAAAGCAGGTCGGTGTACTAAATTTCCGTTATGTGCGGGTCCGAAAAAAGCCAAATTACAAGGATTTATTGTACACCGTCTTACTCAAGAGGTTGAGTAGTAGAATCCTTAATGGGTACGCAATTCTATTTGTTTGGTTAGTTTCAATTGTGTTCTTTGGTAATTTTATAAGTTGGCTAATTTATGAATCTTTCCAAAAAATTTAGTGCCCCTAGCTTCGTGTAATCAGATATGATGGAATACGTGTTTGATTGCTTTCATGTGTGCATATTTATCTCTATGTTTCATTTTATACATTTTAGTTTAATTAGGCATAATATTTAATAATATGAAAGAAAGGTAATTCTAATTAAAGTTAAAATGAGAAAGTTATAATTAAAAATTTACTAAGTATAACAACAACAAAAACAACAACGTACACAGTGTAATTCCATAAAGTGGAATTTGGGGAGAGTAGGATGTACGCAGACCTTATTCCTACTTTTGTGGTATAGAGAGCCTATTTTCGATAGACCCGTAGAAAAATTTATTAAATATAGAAAACTAGCTACCTTGATTGGGGCCCACCGACTGAATTTTTTAGGAATTTATTTTTAGTTATTTGAAAATATTTCATATGTCTATTAAGCATCTAAGAAACATCTAGAACTATAGATGTGCCGGGACAAGGCCCCAACCTACTCATAACTACTCTGTGCAACACAGAGAATCTATACGTGACCCCACCCCAGGATGTAAATGGGGCTCACCAAAGCAGCTAAACGACAACTCTGATGCCTATCTGAAAAGTTTGTAAATTTGAGTATCTTTACCTGCAGAGTAGATGTAGCGCCCCCAACAAAAGCGATGTGAATACTGTAGAGTAGTACTCGTTTGGTAAGACAAAAAAAAGGGCAGGCCGGTGCACTAAGCTCCCGCTATGCGCGGGGTCCGGGAAAGGACCGGATCAGATTGAATAATATACAATAAACAATGAATCTCATATAAGAGAGAAATATGAAACCTATATATATTGATAACATTTGGAAATGAGAATATCATATAGAACATATGCTTACCTCCTTTTTGATTAAGGTACTGGAACTTCTTTGGGGATCTTTTATGATTATTATCTTCTTATCCTTTTAGCTATAATCTACTAGTTTATCGAGTACGACCTCTTGTCAAGTACGGCCTCGGGCGTGGCGTATCACTCTATAGTAAGATATGTCGAGTACAGTCTCGGTGCATAGCACATAAAAGTATGCCACAGAGGGTCTAATTTGTACATAGTCACTTGGGCAACAGAACCGTTAGTGATCATATGACAACGTCGACATAGGAATAGAAGGTGAGATAAGGGATGGAAGCAGGGTAGTGCTAACTCTGCATCCGCAACTATTTTGGCTCATCCGCGGGTAGCAATCCTTAAAAAGGAAAATATGCTATCTCTCATATTCTTCTTTCTTGCTGTGATTTCATTTCCTGCACCAAGCCAAGTAAATCTCCCAGTATCAATATTTCGGCTGCTAAAGCCGGTACAGGTACAGAAGTGGCTACAACGGAGACTACTTTACAAACATAAAGCCATACCTTTAACCTTCTGTGAGTCATTAAGCATAAATAGCTCATTATGCTCCTAGTACTTTGGAAAAGATTTCACAATAACATATCCAGTGTAATTTCACACGATGGAGTCTAGGGAGGGTAGAGTGTACGCAGACCTTACCCCTACCTTGGGAGGTAGGGAGACTGTTTCCGAAAGACCCCCAGCTCAAGAAAAACTATGACAAAAAAAGTTAGATACGGTTTGAAGAAAGTAAAGTAAATAGATCATGACAAAATACTATAAATAAGCATTAATGGAGAAATTTTATCAGTACATGCATCAACTAATACGATAAACAGAGTACCAGAAATAACAGATAGTAACAGAAAATCGGAGGACAAAAACCTACAAGGTAACACTACGCCTTCTAGTATGGGAGGATACACGAGACCCGTAGTACTACCTAATTCTCCACTCTAATCCGCGTCCTCCATAACCTCCTATCTAAGGTCATGTCCTCGGTAAATTGCAACTGCGCCATGTCTTGCCTATTCACTTCTCCTAATACTTTTTCGGTCTACCTCAGCCTCTTCTGAATCCGTCTAAAGCGAACCTCTCACACCTCCGCCTCGGGCCCTCCGTGTCTCTCCTCTGAATATGCCCGAACTATCTCAGCCTCGCTTTCCACATTTTGTCCTCCATCGAGGCCACTCTGACCTTATCCCTCCATATTATTCAATTATTGAATAATGGACCTAAGATACTTAAAACTTTCTCGCTTTTGGATGACCTGTCTCAAGCCTCACTTCCACGCCTTCCTCTTGCGCTATGTCACTAAACTTGCATTCCAAATATTCCGTCTAGGTTCTGCTCAACTTGAACCTTTTGGACTCCAGGATCTGTCTTAAAATTTCCAACTTAGCGTTAATTCCGTCGCGAGTCTTTTCAATCAAAATTATGTCATCCGCAAATAACACACCATGGCACCTCTTCTTGAAGTTTCTGCGTCATCCAGCATTGAGACAAATAAAAATGGGCTAAGAGTTGATCCCTGACGCAATCCCATCACCATCGGAAAGTTCTCCAAGTCTCCTCCCGCAGTCCTTACTCGGGTTTTGGCTCCATCATACATGTCTTTGATTTCCCTAATATATGCCACCGACACACCTTTAGCCTCCAAACATCTCCAAAGAATCTCTCTTGGGACTTTGTCATATGCCTTTTTTAGTTCAATGAACACCATGGGAAGGTCCTTCGTCCTCTCCCTGTACTGCTCCACAACCTATGAACAAGATGGATAACTTCTGTAGTCGAGTGTCCCGACATGAATTCGAACTGATTCTCAAAAATAGTTATGCCTTTCCTTTCCCGCAACTCCCACACTTTCATAGTGTGGCTTAACAGCTTGATACCTCTACAGTTGTTGCAACTCTGGATGTCACTTTTGTTCTTGTACATCGTGATCATTATACTCTCCCTCAAGTAAATGAACATAAGTATCTCGACTAGAAGATGAGGGATTAAATTAAGGTCATAAGAAAGCTCGTCACAATAAGAGCGATATCTAATGAAAGAAGTATTGTAAGCAATCTAAAGGAATTTGGGAAGCTCAACAACAAGTAGGAGCATATAAACTGTTGTAAGTCAGTTTATGGATTCTCATTATAATAGCCACTGGGATGCAGTTGTCCACATTCTACGATATATAAAGTCAGGTCCAGGCAAAAGACTACTCTTTGAGGACCGAAGCCATAAGTAGATCGTTGGATATGTAAATGTAAATTGGGTAGGACCAACCCTTTAATTAGACGTTCTATATCAGTATTTGTGTTTTAGTATGAGGTAATTTGGCGTCCTGAAAGAGTAAGAAACAAAATTTGGATGCTCGATCTAGTGCAGAAGCAGAATATCTAGTAATGACTATGGCAATCAATCCAATATGATCAATCCAATTATCCAAGTACAGTTAATCAGAAGATTCACCCAAATTCCGATCACTATCAAGATTCAATCTTTTATCCAAATAAACAAGTTTACTATTAAAGGTTCAATCTTTTAGTTCTTATGTTAAGGTACGCGTAAAGATCCCATCTCTACATCGTTCCTAACAACCCAAGTCATAATGATTTCATTTTTATTAGCATTTCTAGCAATCAAGGTAATTTCCTATACCGTCTCATATTTCAGTCTTAGATCAAGAATAAGTTACAAGGTACCAGTATTTCTTTCCTTAAGAGTCGCATGATCATAAAGTCTACAACTTTACATCACCGAGTACACAACAATAATTACATGTTGAGAAGTATGAATGAAATGCAATGCAGATGATATGTATGCAATGCAATGACCATATATTCCGGTATACATACGTTGTTGCAGTAGCTGTCACGTGACCCGTGGGGAACTCATGAGGTCCATATACCCATCCGATCCCGGCTCTGTGGCTATTGCATCATAATCATCCAGAATTTCCTATTGGATCCTAGCTCTGTAGCTATAGTATCTTCATCAATCATCACTCATCTACCATGTACCATATCCAGTAACCTGTTTTCAAGCCTCTTTCATCAGTATCTCAATAGTTCAAATACCAGTAATAATGTGTATGAATGATATGGTCATGTGTACACCATGTAAAAGAATAATCAATACAATCAATATTATCAAATTCTTTTCAAGTATTTAGACGCGAGGTAGAGTGATGAATGCATGACAAGGCAAATCACAATAAGCTATCAAGCATAAGGAATGAATATCACAGGCTTATAAAAGCTCCACTACACGTAATTTCATGTATATCAGTTTATCATATCGAAAGCAATTTGATGACTAAACACACAATATCAACAATGGCGACAAGCTCACATAATGGCGGCAGGCCCACATAAGAGTAGTCGAAATCAGCTTAAGGATGATTCCCCAAATCACCCATCAATGCAGTTCAACACTGGTGCCCACCCAAGCGTTCATCACAACCGCTAAGGTGGGACCTCCAAACATACCCAGTACCCTCAACATTTATAATTACTACGTACTTCAATTGGAGTCTAAAAGAGTTAAACCATAGCCTACTTCAATGCAGAGCAGGTGCCACGAACAATCCAACACGAGCCTTCCTTTTTCGAAGAGCTTCCGAACAATCGAATTCTACCAAATAAGTATTCTATCTTAGGATCGAAACCCAAAAGAAAAGGGAAGAACCCCAAGTAGATAAAGTAACCCAAATAAAAAAGGGAATCCGAATCCAAAAAGGGGCAAAATAGTAAGTTTACATCGAAAACGTTTTATCCAAAGTTCCCAAGGTCCAAAATATTAATCGTCAACCCAAATTAACATCAATTTAACTCAAAAGCCCCAATCTTTATGAGAAAATCCATTTACCAATCCATTTAGGACACTAGTTTAAAATCCCAACATTCAACTTAATAGTTGTTTCCCATTAACACTACATGATTAGAATAAGAAAGTCATCTAAAAATTCCATCTTTAATTGAAGAAATCAAGTTATCAAAAACTAGGGTTTCAACATTTAAACCCCTTCTTCCCACCAAGTTACCACCATTGAAATCATTACATAAGAATTTAAATAATCAAAAGGGAGTTAAATAATCTTACCCCCAAGAAATCCTTCTTAAATATCTTCAAAAGCCCTCCTCTACTGAGCCTCTTTACTTAAAAAAACCGTTTTGGGAAAGTATGGATCGAAATGGAAAAGTGAAGAGATAAAAAGGATTTTCTGATTCTGCGATGTCCGCTTCTGCGGAACACTGTTTGCTTCAGAGGACACGCTTCTACGAACAAACCATCCGCTAAAGTGGAACTCATTAAATATCTACATTTTCCGCATCGGCGGAAGGTGCTCGCTTAAGCAAGTGCACATCTGTGGAAATATTCCCTGCAGATGCGGAGGAAGGCAATAACATTGAGGCTCGCATCTGCGGACCAGGCCTCACCTAGGTGGGCCCGCTGAAGCGACCAACCATTCGCTGAAGCGGATACACCAGATATCAAAAAAATTTGGTTTCTCCAAGTTTCACCCGACATTCATCCGAGACCCCCCCGAATACAAACCAAACATTCTGACACATGTAAAAACGTTCTACAAACTCAACCATACCCTCAGAATTTCAACGAAGGTCACCTTGACCGGGTCAACCCCAAACAACCAAAATCAAGTTTTCCAACCAAGGGTACAAAATGCTCCCGAATGCCTCGTGAATCGAACCAATCATGCCTCAAGTCATAATTGACCCTCTAAAGTTCATGGAATCGACAGAATTCCGAAAAAGGTCTGTTTACCCAAAATTCAACTATTGGTCAAATGATTTTTAATTAAAAGCTCTAATTTCCTCAAGTCCTTTCAAGACTCACCCGATGACCTCGGGAATCGTGTCGCCCATCCTCGCGGGTCAAATGCGTGCTAGGGGAAAAGTCAACTGGGGTAAAAAGGTAAAATGCCTATACGACCAAACGGGTCATTACATCAGATATTAATTAAATAAACGTTTTCCCTCGAGCGTAAGAAGAAAGGTACGGAAGCGGACGAGTATCAAGCAATCCCCATCATACCCTCATGGAGTCAACCAACAGAAATATATACCGATAGTACCACACATTCACTTTATTAGTCAGAGCTACTTTAACTTAGTTTGTCGTTGTGTTTATGCAGTCAAAGTTGATCCGAACGGCCAGGTTGATCAACCTAAGACTCGCCTAGTTATTAAGGGTATACTCAAATATTTGGGTTTGATTACAGTGATACGTTCTCTTCCATGTCTAAAATAGTATCAGTTCGGCTTTTCTATCATTTTTAAGATGACAAGAATGTTTGAAGAATGGAGGTGGAGCACCATGATTTCCTTGTACAAAAACAAATGTGATATCCAAAGTTGCAACAACTATAGGGCTATCAAGCTGCTAAGCCACACTATGAAAATTTGAGAAAGGATCGTGGAGACGAGGATGAGGAGAGACGTGTCTATTTTCGAGAATCAATTTGGATTCATGTCGGGGCGTTCGACTACTGAAGTCATTCATCTTATTAGGAGTTTGGTGGAACAGTATAGGAAGAGGAAGAGAGACTTGCATATGGTTTTCATCGACTTCGAGAAGGCATATGACAAAGTCCCTAAGGAGGTTCTATGGAAATGTTTGGAGTATAGAGGTGTACCTATGGCGTACACTAGGGCGATCAAGGATATGTATGATGGAGCCAAGACTAGGGTACAAACAGTTGGAGGAGACTCGGAGAACTTCCCAGTGATGATTGGGTTGCACCAGGGATCAACTCTTAGCCCATTCCTATTTTCCTTGGTGATGGACGGACTGACACGACAATTTCAAAGGGAGGTTCCATGGTGTATGTTATTCACAGACGATATAGTCCTGATTAATGAGACTCGCAGCGGAGTGAACGCCAAGCTGGAGGTTTGGAGACAGACTCTGGAATCTAAAGGATTCAGGTTGAATAGAACCAAGACAAAATATTTAGAGTGCAAGTTCAGCGGGAGCGACCCTGAGACAGGCGTGGAGGTGAGGCTTGGTACTCAGGTCATTCCAAAGAAAAAAAGCTTCAAGTACCTCGGGTCTATTATCCAAGGGAATTGAGAGATTAATGACGATGTCACACATCGTATTGGGACAGGGTGGATGAAATGGAGGCTCACATCTGGAGTCTTGTGCGACAAAAAGGTGCCACCAAAACTTAAAGGCAAGTTCTATAGGGTGGTGGTTAGACCGACTATGTTGTATGGGGCAGAGTGTTGGCCAGTCAAGACTTCGCACATCTAAAAGATGAAGGTTGCGAAAATGAGGATGTTGAGATGGATGTGTGGGCATACAAGGAGAAATATAATTAGAAATGATGATATCCGGGACAGAGTGGGAGTGGCCTCTATGGACGATAAGATGTGGGAAGCGAGGTTGAGATGGTTCGGGCATGTGCATAGGAGAGACATAGATGCCCCAGTGCGGAGGTGTGAGAGGTTGGCTATGGACGGGTTCAGGAAGGGTAGAGGTAGGCCAAAGAAATATTGTGGAGAGGTGATTAGACGGGATATGTCGCAGGTGCATCTTACGGAGGACATGACCTTAGATAGGGGAGTGTGGAGGACATATATTAGGGTAGAATGGTAGTAGGTAGTCGAGCATAGTTCTACTTACGCTTACAAAATGATAGTTGTAATGTTATTACTGTAGACCCGATTAGCCTATCACACTTATAGGCGCAGTATTGCTTTATCGTCCCATGTAGTTTGATTTCTGATGCTATGTGCTCTTTAGTGTACTTTGTTTATCTTATTTATCTGCGTTATCTACGACTTCCTTTTGTCAGAATGCGCTACCATGACGTATTCAATTTTATTATCAGCATGTTCATACTGTTTTAATTTTTTATCTGGGTCTGACCGTTTCTCTTGCTTTGCTTTGCTTACTTTGCTTGTGATTATGCTTTTGTCTTGAGCCGAGGGTCTCCCGGAAACAGACGCTGATAGAGGTAAGGTTTGCGTACACTCTACTCTCCCAGACCCACGTTATGAGATTTCACTGGGTATATTGTTGGTTGTTGTCCACGATTGACTCTTTTTCTGTTGGACATTAAGAATTGTGTTATTCACATTAACCTTGTGGATGAGGTATATATTGAGCAACCACTTGGTTTTGTTGCTCAGGGGGAGTCTAGTAGCCTTGTATGTCGATTGCACCGGTCACTCTATTGTCTGAAACAATCTCCTCGATCCTGGTTTTGGAAATTCAGCGGAGTTTGAAATTACTCGTAGTGAAGCTAATCACTATGTGTTTTATCGTCATTCTACAAAAACTTATTTGGTGGTTTATGTTGACAATATTTTTATCACTGGAAATGATAGGATGGCATACTAATTTAAAGCAATACCTCTTTCAACATTTTTAGACTAAAGAACTCAGTAGATAGAAGTACTTTCTAGGTATTAAGGTTGTTCAGTCCAGATCAGGTATTGTTATTTCACAACAAAATTATGTCTTACACATTGTTGAAGAAACATTAATGATGAGATGCAGACCCATTGACATTTCTATGGAGAAAGACGAGAATCACTCAGTGATCCTGGAAGATATAGGCGGATGGTTGGTAAGTTGAATTATCTCACAATGACTAGTCATGACATTTCTTTTCTCTTAACTGTTGTAAGTTAGTTTATGGATTCTCCTTATAATAGTCACTGTGATGCAAGTTTTCACATTCTGCGATATATAAAGTCAAGTCCAGGAAAAGGACTACTCTTCGAAGATCGAGGTCATAAGTAGATCGCTGGATATATAAATGCAAATTGGGCAGGACCAACCCTTTAATTAGACGTTCTACATCAGTATTGGTGTTTTAGTATGAGGTAATTTGGCGTCCTGAAAGAGTAAGAAATAAAATTTGGATGCTCGATCTAGTACAGAAGCAGAATATCCAGCAATGACTAAAACAATTTGTGAGCTAGTTTGGATCAAACAGTTGCTCAGAGAATTAAAATTTGTAGAATTCAATCATATGAAACTGTGCGTAATGATCAAATGGCCTTGCATATTGCATCAAGTTCGGTATTTCATGAGAGGACTAAGCATATTGAGATTGATTGTCACTTTATCAGAGAAATGATACTCCCAAGAGATATTGTTGTAAAAATTGTGAAGTCAAGTGGTCAGCATGCAGATATCTTCATCAAGTCCCTCACTGGTCCTCATATTAGTTACATCTGTAACAAGGTTGATACATATGACTTATTTGCACCAGCTTGAGGGGGAGTGTTAGAATAGGATTAGGATTGTGTATGGTATCCTACATTTTAAAGGACTTCCCTAACTAGAGCTTGCAAGTTGATAATACCGGTAAGCGCTGTGTTGATGAGTCTAATTTTTATCATGTATTATCATGCTTTATTTTTAATTCTTAGAAATTCTCTATTAGTTTCATGACTAAAGTTACCGTAACACTTATTGTCACGACCTAAATCTGGCACCTCAGTGGTAACAGGGCACCAACGAGCCATTACCCATTGGCAATTCCTCTAAGCTAGAACATGCAGAAAACGCAGAAAAGATAAAAGAGATAAATACTTTCAACAACAACATCATACCCAGTGTAATCCAACAAGCGGGGTCTAGGAAATACTGCTCAACTGTCTAATATAAATAAAACGCGAAAGCATTACAAAATATTTGGACAACATTCCATAAATTCACTGACAAGACTAAGTCATGAAGCTACTAATCTGAATACAAATATGATCACGTCTCGTAATAAAGAAGGAACTAAATTCAGCTAATAGATGAAGCTGCCTCAACGAACTAGTAGTGGTTCACCTCAACCCGAAAGACTGATAACAAAGCTGGAATCATTGCTCAACAGCTAGATCTCCCTCTGTATTACTTGCACACACGCAGTAACTGTGAGTCTAAAACACCCCAGATCAATTATCGACTCCCTCTCCCAGCTCACCATTGGTTCAAGTCTTAGAAATCGCTGGTAGTATAGGAAAGCACCTCATCATATCAATACATGTATAGATATGATATACATGTGGATCAACTTAACTGAAATCATGAATACAAACAATGAAAGTAGACATGATGTACAACTGCTAAACCTGCTAGACTACTATGGAGCATACATTGCCTATTAGACTCGCCCGACGCGGTGCATTAACCACATTTCTTACCCATCTTTGGTGTGTTGGTGCATGTCTGACCCACCTGGCACAGTGCATCAACTACATGTCTTACCTAGTACTAAAATTGCTAGCTCAAGGACATCATCGTGTTCGAGCTGAATGAAATGCTAAAGTTATTGTGGGGCCATGACCACGCTCATTCAAGCTCAATCTATGGCACCTTGAGTATGTACAATCAAGCTCAACCCGCGTCTACACATAAGGACATATATCATGCTCAGGCTATGTGTGCTCAATGACTGAGTGATAAATGTATGCTAAACAACTAAATAGATATCACAAAAAAATACATTATGAAAGCTAACTGAGTCATAATCATGCTAAACAATTAAACAATATCACAACATATCAAGGAATCTGCTAGAAGTATCAACTTGTGCAATATCACATGCTAGGACCCTCGCAGTCTACTCTAGATAATTCAAAACTAGCCATACTAGCTCATGCTCATCCACCTCCATGAAGTAGATGGTTTAAATGCATACAAGCAATACATATAACATGCTTTTAAGGAAAAGCAAGAAAACTAAAGTCTTACTTGCCTCGAAAATGGAAAATTTCCCTTTCTTTGAATGTCCAAAGTCTTCTAAAACGATCTCCATTGCGTTCTATCTATTCAAGATCATGAATGGGTCAAAATTAGGCTGGGAGCACTATTCCAAAAAATTTAGGACGCTTCAGGGTCAAAGCCAACTCAAACCTAGCCCTCGTGTCAATGTTTCGAAATACAAAATTAAATATGTGAGTGTTAAATATACAAAGGATATACACGATATACACGTGTATATCGTATTTCCCCTCTACCGTGTATAGTTAGGTAGTATATTTTAGTATTCTAGTTTAGGTAAAGTTGTAATGTAATTAGTAGTGTACACTTACCATAATATTTGTATTACCATAATTGTATAGTTAGTATCCAAGTAGAATAAGGTTTTAGGAGTAGAATAGGAATAGGATTCTCCTATTATGGAAATATGTAAATGTATATATACTCTTTCAATCAATGAAAATAATCAAGGGATTATTTTTTTCATGGTATCAGAAGTCTAGGTCTTAAAATTCTCTCCAAAATTTCTTGCACTTTTCCGTCCTAAGTCTCTAAAATCCGAGCATTTCTTCTCGGGTTTTGTGCCGACGGTTCATTTTTCTCCCAATTTTTTCTTTCAAATCCCTCAATCACATATTGTTCTATCAATATGTCTACATCACGGAACACGTTTCATCCTGCTCTTACAGTTTCTAACATCAAGAATAACATTTTTCTTGTTTTTGAAATAGAAAAGGTCCAATATGCGACGTGGGCCGAACTGTTCAAAATTCACGCACGGTCGCATCAAGTCATCCATCACATAATGCCCGCGGCTCCTGATGATACGGAGGTGCCAAGATGTGATGATGATCCTAAGTTGTGGACGACTCTTGATGCCACCGTTCTTCAGTGGATATATTCCACAATTTCTACCGACCTTTTGCAAACGATTATTGAACCTGACGCTACGGCGCAGGCAACTTGGGATAGACTACGTGATATATTCCAAGATAATCAAAATTCTAGAGCTATAACACTTGAGCAGGATTTCTCCCCCGTCAATATGGAAGACTTCCTTAACGTTTCGGCTTATTGTAAAAGACTAAAGGAATTGGCGGACCAACTCCGCAACATTGACGCGCCAGTTTCGAATGATCGTTTGGTCCTCCAAATGGTTTTCGGCCTCTCCGAGACCTATAATAGTGTTGGCACGCTTCTTCGGCAAAGCAATCCGCTTCTGCAATTTTATCAGGCTCGTTCTATGCTTACATTCGAAGAAGCAGGCATGGCAAAAAGGGCGGCTACCGATGCTAGTCCTGTAGTCATGATGACCGAGTCCACGGTTTATCCTACCGGTTCCAACAACTCGGGCCAAAACCACAACAACGGTGGCGGCAAAAAGGTTGGAAATAAGAAAAATGGCAAGAATTGCGGCGGCAACAACGGCGACAGCCGGCTCAATGGTGGTGGCAGTGGTGGCCCTCGCAGTGGTCAGTAGCAGCAGCAGTTTTAGGCCCCATAGTGGGACCCTATGCAGTGGCAGTGAGCCCCACAGTCACAGTATGGACCAAGCCATTTTTTTCCCCACTGGCAGTGGGCTGCCTAGCAGCAGTCCAGGCCCACCAGGACTTGGCCACTTACGGTTAGTCTTCTGGCCGAGGCAGCAAGCAGGGGTACTTGGGCCTCGGCCCTCGCAGGCCCATCACGCAGCGGCACCCACGTCTACCAACATCAAAGCCGCAATGCACACGCTTGGTTTAAATACTCTGGACCCAAATTGGTATATGGACACCGGTGCCACTACCCACATGATATCCGATTCAGGTACGCTCTCGTCTTGTTCTAATTTGAGCAACCCTCTCGGCATAATTGTTGGTAATGGTAATTCTATTCCAATTCGTGGTTATGGTCATAAAACTGTCTCCCCCTCATCCACCTCTTATCTTGAAAAACACCCTACATGCCCCCAAATTGATTAAAAACTTAGTATATGTCCGCAAATTCACTACTGACAATTTCATTTCTATTGAATTTGATCCATTTGGTTTCTCTGTGAAGGATTTCAAGACGGGGAGTCCTCTCATGAGGTGTGATAGTAGGGGAGATCTTTATCCTATCACACCCAGTTCCGGTCCATCGAGTCAAACCTTGCCATCCGCATTTGCAGCCCTTTCTCCTTCCTTGTGGCATGCTCGTCTTGGTCATCCGAGATCATCTATTTTGTCGTCTTTAGATAAAAATAATTTTATTTCATGTAAGGGTACGCGTAGTACTCCAAATTGTCAGTCTTGTTCTTTAGGAAAAATTGTTAGGTTGCCTTTCGTAGATTCAAATTCTCATACTTTAATGTCATTTGATATTATTCATAGCGACTTATGGATGTCTCATGTTCTTAGTTCTTTGGGTCATCGGTATTATGTTCTCTTTTTGGATGATTATTCTAAGTTTTTATGGACTTTTCCGATAGCAAAAAAATCTCAAGTTTTTTCCATCTTAAAATTTAGAGCATTCATTAGAACCCAATTCGAATGGGAAATAAAAAATATTCAGTATGATAATGGCAAAGAATATGACAATGGGGTGTTTCGGAAATTCTGTGCTAATAAAGGGACCAATTTTCATTTTTCTTGTCCTCATACGTCTTCACAAAATGGGAAAGCCGAAAGCAAAATTCGTACCATAAATAACATTGTCCGAACTTTATTGATTCATGCTTTCGTACCCCCGTCTTTTTGGCATCATGCTCTACAAATGACTACATATCTCCTTAACATAATTTCTTCTAAAGGTTTGACATATTCTTCCCCCCTTCAAATTTTATATAATAAGACTCCTTCGTATTCACATCTTTGGATCTTTGGGTGTTTGTGTTATCCGTTATTCCCGTCCACCACAATTAACAAACTTTAGACCCGGTCTACTCCGTGTGTTTTTGGATTTTTCGTCTAATCATCATGGTTATAAATGCTTTGATTGATCCTCTAATAAAATCATCATTAGTCGCCATGTAATTTTTGATGAATCATAATTTCCGTTTGCTAAGGTAAGTAATCTCGTGCCTAGTTCGTATAATTTTTTGGATGATGATATATCCCCGTATATTATTCATCATTTTTAGGACATGTCCCGCACCCAAAATTCTCCAGCAGGCCCACTGTCCGCTGGCCCCACTGGTCCGTCACAAGCTACGATTCCCAGTATAGTCACTTGGCCAGTTTCGGCAATTGGGCCAGTCCAACCCAATTCTGGAACTGGTCCAGTTCCGGCTTCGGTTTACCGTGTTGGTCCAGCAGGCCCACTGCCTGCTGGCCAGTCCGTCCCGAGCCCAAAGAATTCCCAAATTCCGCCCAATTCTCTCTCCGAGTCATATACCGATCACTCGTAGTCAACGGGGTATTTTTAAACCAAAAAGATATTTTAATTTACATTCTAATGTGCTTAAATCACCCTTACCCCGTAATCCTGTGTCTGCATTAAATGACCCGAATTGGAAAATTGCTATGACCGATGAATATAATGCTCTTATTGATAATAAGACGTGGGAGTTGGTATCCCGTCCATCTGGTATTAATATTATTAGGTCTATGTGAATTTTTGCTCATAAGGACAATTCAGATGGTTCATTTGCCCGACATAAGGCGCGACTTGTGGGGGATGGTAAGACTCAGCAGGTTGGAGTAGATTGTGGTGAGACGTTTAGTCCGGTGGTCAAGCCGGCTACCATTTGCACTGTGCTTAGCTTGGCTCTTTCGAATGCATGGCCTATTCATCAGTTAGATGTAAAGAATGCTTTCCTATATGGTGATCTCAAGGAAACAATCTATATGCATCAGCCTTTGGAATTTAGGGATCCCAAACATCCTCATCATGTCTGTTTGTTTAAAAATTCCTTATATGGGCTTAAGCAGTCTCCCCGGGCCTGGTATACGCGGTTTGCCGACTATGTTTCGACTATTGGGTTCACTCACAGCAGGTCGGATAATTACTTGTTCATCTACCGTCGTGGTTCGTCCTTGACCTATATTCTGTTATATGTGGATATTATTTTGGCTGCCTCTTTCGATGCCTTACGCCAGTCTATCATGACAATGCTCAGCTCTGAGTTTGCTATGAAAGACTTGGGGCCCTTGAGTTATTTTTTGGGGATTGCTGTCACTCGTCATGCAGGTGAGTTGTTCTTATTTCAAAGGAAGTATGAAGCTGAGATCATTGAGAAGGCTGGGATGTCATCCTGTAAGTCCACTTCTACTCCAGTTGATACTAAGCCCAAGCTTAGTGCCGCGGTCGGCGTACCATACGAGGATCCGACCCGCTATCGCAATCTTGCAGGGGCCCTTCAGTATCTTACATTCACGAGACCAGATATTACGTATGATGTCCAGTAAGTGTGTTTGTTTATGCATGATCCCAAAGTTGAGCACATGAATGTACTCAAATGCATCATTCGGTATATTCAAGGTACGCTTGACTATAGTTTGCATTTATATCCTTCCTCGACGTCCACACTTGTCTCGTATACGGATGCTATGCTGATTGGGGTGGCTATCCGGACACCAGACGGTCTACCTCTGGCTATTGTATGTTTCTTGATAATAACTTGGTCTCATGGTCTGCGAAACGTCAATCGTCATTGTCCCGATCCAGGGCCGAGGCCGAATATCGACGGGTAGCTAATGTGGTCTCGGAATCATGTTGGTTACGTAATTTGTTGTTGGAGCTTCATTGTCGTATTTAGAAGGCAACCTTGATTTATTGCGATAATGTTAGTGCTATCTACCTTTCTGGTAATCCGGTTCAGCATCAGCGCACTAAACATATCGAGATGGACATTCACTTTATCCGCGAAAAGGTTGCTCATGGTCAGGTACGCGTCTGCCATGTCCCGTCAAGATATCAAATTGCCGACATCTTTACAAAGGGTCTTTCTTCGGTCATTTTTAAAGATTTTAGGGACAGTCTCAGCGTTCGAAGACTGCCCGCTATGACTGCGGGTGTGTGTTAAATATACACACGATATACACGATATACACGTGTATATCCTATGTATATTAGTTCTCAGATTCTCGTATTTCCCCTCTACCGTGTATAGTTAGGTAGTTTATTTTAGTAACCTAGTTTAGGTAAAGTTGTAATGTAATTAGTAGTGTACACTTATCATAATATTTGTATTACCATAATTGTATAGTTAGTATCCAAGTAGTATAAGGTTTTAGGAATAGAATAGAAATAGGATTCTCCTATTATGGAAATATGTTAATGTATATATACTCTTTCAATCAATGAAAATAATCAAGGGATTATTTCTTTCAGTGAGCACATTACCCATTAACTAAGGAATTCAAGTACATGCTCAAAATTTAATCTTGATCCAATTTACTTGGTCAAAACCACAAAAATTTTCATTAAGGAACTTAGGGGTTGTTTAGTAGGAGAGGTAGGAGGGGTAGGATAGGATGGGATTACTAGTCCCATGGGATCGGAATTATCCCATGTTTGATTACTGGGATAACTCCTTTGGCATCTCACCCAATCCCATCTATATGGGATAAAAGGTCGGATAAGTTATCTCATATAGAGGGTGGGATAGGATGGGATGGGATAAAAGGTGGGATAAGTTGTCCCATCCTATCCAATCTCTTCTATATGGGTATCCCTCTTACCAAACGACCCCTTAGGGTTAAAACCTATCTTAGAACACTTGGAATCACTTGGTTTAGATCTTAAAATTCACGAGTATTCATATAAATAGATCAAATAAGGTCTTAAAAATGTTACCTCAAGGTTCCATGATGATTCCCCTTCAAAACAAGTGCAATTTCGTAATTTAGGGTTCCAAAAACTTGGAAAGGGATGTTGGTTTTTCGAATAATTTAATCTTTATATCTGGCGTTTCTCGCTTTTGCGAACTTGACCTCCTTCACTTTTGTGATGGACATATCTTTTACGAAGTTGCGTCGGAGTCCTGATCTCTGCTTTTGCAAGCATAGTCTTCACTTTTGCGAATCTCAAGACCAGCAAAATCTGCAGTGGGTTTTTGCACTCAACTTGATCCAAAACTCATCTGCCCCTTAGGTCATCATTAGAACCATGCCAACAAGTTCCAATTAATAGTATCGACCTAAACAAGGTCTCAAATCATGATTTAATAGACGAATGCTCAAAAAGAGGGGTTGAGTTACATTCTCTCCCACTTAAACTAACATTCATCCTCGAAACCAAAATTGTCGTACAATTGTAAACACTCGTTTTACATACCATGCTAGTGTTTTAATGCAAAATCATCTATAAATAGCCTCGATAGAACACTCAAGCTGAAGAATGATTCTTCAACCCAACCCATAAGTCGTATTTCCAATATTCATATACGGTACTTTCTCGAACATCCGACTCTCGTTTATATGAACTGTCTTAGCAAGAATGACATTGTTGGAGTCTTAAATATGCCTCATGAGCGTAGTAGCTTGATTTAACAAACTTCTCAACAACCATATGGAAAGGTAGAACCAGTATGCCATTATCAATATCCCTCGAGCTGGGGAGCACTGCCATGATTTGACTCTCACAGAGAGGTATGAAGCTTGACGTTTACATGGTTCGTTCTTGTAAAGCTCCTAAAGATGTATATTTGATTTTGATACTGCATTTACAGAGCTTATACTTATGATTTTGATGATGGGGCTGAGATGATTCTCGTCTATTTCCTATAGTCTCATCGTATACATGGTGTATCTGTTAAATGATATATGATCGTTTATCCTTATTGCGGAATGACATTTTTCCTGCACTTTTTTATTATCTACTCACTAAGCTAGCTAACTCACTCTTCCATTATTATTGATTTACAGAGACAACTATTGACGTAGAGGAGGACCTTCCTAGCTAGAGCTCGTGAAGTTGATAGTATTGGTGAACGCCGCATTGGTTCGCGCAGACGAAGAATTATCATTTATTGTCGTACTTCCTTCGAAATTCGTCGAATTACTCTGTTAATTAGTTTCATGAGTACTTTGGTTATCATAAGATATAAGCGTGCGTTAAATTTTCTTATGGTATTCTGGTGATGGACTAGTATAATTGTGTGACAAACGGGAGGTTAGTAATGGTGGTGACTTGTTTTAGGTGCTTGTTGTTTATATGATTCTAGCTGAGACACACAAAAAAATGGATAGCCCTTGAAATAGGGGAAACTCTGTCCGACTTTTTGTAAAATTTCGGTAAATCTTGCTAGGGGTTCTTCTCCCGGTCGCTGGTCATGTCCCTAAACTGGGTCGTGACATTTTCCCTGTTCGCAAGCTTAAAATGCTCAAATGAAATTGGGATCTCCAAATTGTAAGTAATGTTGCAAAGATGGAGGCGAGGGTGTTGCTTCATATTTTACCCGTGTTTGTAGAAAATCATGTTTTTTTAATATGAACAACATGAAGATGTTGTGGAGGTAGGGCTATATTCCATAAATCTTTATTCATCCAACTAATGACTTGCTGCTTTCCAACTATTATTTTGGTTGTTTCTGTAAAAAGAATCTTCCCAGTAGGGCCTGTGGGAGATGCATGTGCAATGAAACTGAGAAGTTTGTCTTTTAGTGGAGAAGATTGTTTGATATGATTAAACTTGGATATGTTACTGGGATATGAATGCAAAGACCAAGAATGTAATACAGAGGCAAAGCTTTTTAAAGGTTTTTTAATTTCCTTTTAAAGCTGATGCCACCCGGAATAACGACGACAACATACCAAGTGAAATTCCACAACCGTGTGGAATATTTCCACAGCTCTATTGTTTAACCGTGTGGTATTTTGATGAACACCTTTGAGAATAACAAGATGGTTATTTAATATTTTAACTGTATTAGTAAGTTAAAATTGAGTTCTGCCTGCATCTTAGAAATGAAACAGCCAAGAACCTTTGGATGTTAAAAAAATGAGCATTTTCATCTCATCTGATTCGTTTTGTCAAGAAACAATTATGGAAGAAGTGAACCAAAAGAGGGAAAAACACGCGTCCCCTATGAAACTTGTGGTTCGCCGCTACAGAGGTGAAAACTGATGTTGCAATGCCATTTGCTGCCATTGAGGTGAAGTTTGGCCACTGTTGCAGCAGTGGAAATTGGCATTGTAGCGCTATTAGCTATCCAGTACGAAATTTGTTCGTTTTACTATCTTTCCCAAAATGTTTTGGTGCTCATCTCCATAACAAAATGGATAAATACAATCATTCAAACATGGGAACTGCATTAAGAAGATGCATAGGACATAGACTCATCACTTGCCACAATTTTTGTTTCTACAACTAACATAATTTGTACTTATGTTGCGTCGACTTTGATTTTACGTACGAAATAATTTATCATATGGTTTGAAATATTGCATTTTGCACTCCCAGTTTCCATTGATGAGATCTCGTCAGTCCCTGATCTCGGCCTTACTTTGCTTGGGATAGTTCTTTTACATTATATGATATTGAAACAGTTTGTAATTGTGTTGATGTTCTACACTAAAACGTTTCTTAAGAAGCTTTGCCCTTACTGTAAATGTTTGTACTGTTACTTGAGATGTTTTACACATTACTTAAGATGTAACTATAGTTTATGAAATGAATTTACCGTAACTTGTAATACAATAATATTCTTTGTGAAGGGGAAAGTCCCGAAGGGGAAACCCCCACCTATACCAGATGCCCCCTTGGCGAGGTGAGATGTAAATTGAGGGATATGCGCGAGTGGCAGCCCTGCAAGGGAGAGGACCAACGGAACACGAACCCAGCAACAACCCTTGCAATATTTCAGCAAAGACTGTCACCACACGGATTCGAACCCGCGACGTCGGAGTGGTTGTACCCCAATCACCTTGCCACTTACCAACTCGCCTGTGTCCTGGGGGCTTGATGTGAATATTCTGCATCTAAAGAAAGTAGTTTGAGAGGGAAGTCTATCCGGTCTTGTGACTATACCTGGAGTACTATGTGACATTGGATTACGATTATAAATTTATAACTCTCTGCTAGTGGAAAAGTAGAACTAGTATACCAGTATCCTTCGAGTGTGGAACACTGTCATGATTTGTCTCTCACCGAGGGGGCCCATAGTTTATTTTGGTATCTGTTACGTACAGTGCCTGTCATTTACATGGTTCGTTCTTGTAAACCTACATATTCGATTGTGACACCATTATATAATAGAGCTTAGATTCATGATTTTGATTATGGGGTTAAGATGATGCTCGATTCCTGATGATATATGATCGTTTATCTTTATTGGGAAAAGCCATTTTCTACTATGTTTTATAATACCATGTACTGACATGTTTCCTAACTTGTGTCCTTATAAGATAGTTGTTGGTAAGAGCGCTAGATAGATAACTCACGTTTTCGTTATTATTCATTGGTTTATAGAGACAACTATTGACGTAGACATGGACCATTCTAGCTAGAGGCTCGGAGTTGATAGTACTGGCGTCAATAAAGGACCATCCTCGCTACAGCTCTCGAAGTTGAGTGGTGAGCCCCGCATTGGCTCTATTATTTGTTGTCATCCTTTCTTTTAAACTCTTAAATATTGCTTTGTTAGTTTCACCAGTACTTCTATTTATCACAAGACGCATAAGTGTGCAATCTTTCTTTAAAAGACTTGTAAGCGTGCGTTAAAATTTCTTATTGTATTTTGGTGGTAGACCTAGTATTATTGTATTACAAACGGGAGGTTAGTAATGTTGAAAATTTACTAATGTGGAATTAAGTTTATTCTATTATTTATGACTCGAGTAATTGGGGCCCCGCACGTCGAAAATGTCGCTTCCACACACGTGCAATCTTAGTCCCAAGTATCGTAAATTTCGTTATTGAAAGAGATATTGGTACGTAAGGGAAATGTTTGAGACATAGAATGATGGACGGTCATTTGCTAAATGACAAGTGTTCCACGTTGGTAAACGAATGAAGGATTGTGTGAGGTGTAAGATGGTATGGGTCGAACCGCGAAGCCGAAAAGGGTCGCGACGGCGGAGCGCTGCGACGCTTGTCGGCAGTGAGCCTTCTGGCTAATTAGAGTCGCGGCGCCTCCTAGCTGAGCCGCGACGCTAATTGGCTGTTTGGCATTCTGGAGCCGCGGCGTCGCGGCGCTTCCCAAGCAGTGTTTGCTCGACGGAATTCCAAAGGTTTGGCTGTTGAGGTGGTTTCAATGGCATTGAATCCACCCAATAATGGTCATTACTTGGACCATTATGTTGCTGCATTACTTGAGGGTTAAATGTCATCCATTACATGGCAATTGAATGCCATTATGGGGGATTTGAAAGGCCATCTTGCACACCTATAAATTGAGGCCTTTGGCTCAATTCTATAGATGAACATATATGAGAAAGTGAACATACTCACAAGTTAACAACACCACAAAGAGATCAGATTTTCCTGATAGCAATCCTTCTCTTAGCAATCTTCATTATTCGTGTTCTTCGCTGGGATAATTTGTGTAGGCTTTGTACATTTGATAGTTTGTTGTTTCATCTTGAGAGACCATTGTCCACACTTCCGTAAAGCCTATATACAGGGGCAATCTTGTCTTAAAGACAGAGAGTCATCTCTCGACTCAGCCGGTGGTGTTGTATTTATCTAATTGGTTGCTAAGTGTTTCAGGTGTTAACTTAACAGACGAAGCACTCTAACCGTTCCTATTCTCAGCGGATCTACCAGCCACAAGTGTAGCAGTCCATGTTCTTGTATTTCCGAATACAAGTTCCATATTTGAAGTTTCAATTAAAGATCAAGATATTGACAACTTGTTGTTGTCCTCTTTGTTGTTTATCCTTTCAATCACTGTAATAGTTATTTACTATTCCCGTACGTGCTTTACATATTCCAACAATTTTAAGACAAGATTGTATTAGTGATTCGAAAGATGTTGGTCGACAAGTGTGTGACCAAATCTGGCTGTGGTTTTCTTCTTGAAAACAGTCTTGTTGACAGTTTTGCTAACAGTTCAAACAACAACCGTGCTTTCAAAACTGGTCCTAGTTATGGTTCTCTCTTTGAAGACAATTACAAGTCTGTTTCCGTCAAAGGTGGGATCTTTGGATCTGATGCTGAGCTTCAAGATACTGCTGATAGTCATGCTAGTACGGCTAAAGATCAAGGACAAGTTGGTGTCACTGCTCCTGAGGGTGGTGGAAACAAGCGCCCACGAGAGGCTGAGGATGTCAAATGGGACAAGAGGAGAAGGCTGAAGATGATGTTCTATCATGTAGCAAAAGTCATATATCTGTCCCAGACAAAGGATCTGAATTATGGTAAGGATGATATGGACACTCAGTCTAACTGAAGTGGGCCAAAATCCAAAAGGTCTAAGTTAATAATCCTTCCTTATCAATAATGTGTTTAGTTAATATCTGAATAAAAGTGTGTAAAGCAAGGCTGGGAATATGAAATTTCATTAAAAACTTATATTCCCTACACTCTAGAGGGGGGAGACAAGTACTTTGTGACCTTCATTGATGACGGTACAACGTATTGCATCCTTTGTTTGTAGAAAAGCAAAGATGAAGCTGTTGAAATGGATAAGGGCTACAAAGCAGAAGTTGAAAATCAACTAAGCATACGGATTGAGGAATTCGTAGTAATAGAGGGGGAGAATGTGAAACATCGTTCATCAAACGACTGCTCATTACTCACCTCAGTCTAACGGTGTTAGCTAAGTGCAAAGCGGTACGCCCAAAATATGTGGGGCAAGGCGATCTTTACCGCTAATGCGATTCTCAACAGAACTACGCATAAGGATAAGGATAACCCTCCGTGTGAAACATGGAAAAGATCCCACCTACAAATGTTGTGTTGTGGGGTGGCTTGGTAGAGGTTGGAATACCAAAATAGGTCAAGTTAGACCTAAGACTGTAGATTGCATATTCACTGGATCTACAAATAACAGTAGTGCTTATCGTCTCTTGGTGTCAAAGAATGCTGATTTCTTTGAGGATAACTTTCCTTGAGAAGGAAAAATAAGTAATTACTCGAGGTTAATAAGAACCCGCGAGTGTCTTCTTGTCCGGAACCAGACGTTCCAGAGCTACAGGACTCTCAAAGTTGCTGATCATCCGGAACTTAATATTCCAGAGCTACAGAACTCAGAGATTCTAGATGTTGAACTGAAACGGAGCAAAGAGGGGACAAAGACTTGTTCTAGGCCTTCTAACTTGTATGGTTGAGAATGAACCATGGACAATTAACAGAGAATTGTCATCTCCAGAAGCGCTGCTTTGGAAAGAAGCTACAGAAAGAGAACTAGATTCCATCAGATAGAACTATACTTGTGTAATGGTTGACCTTCCTCCGGAAAAAGAACCTTTGGGTTGTAAAAGTGGATACTCAAAAGTGAGTACAAAGTAGATGGATCTACTGACGAGTATAAGGCCTCGGCTACTTGGACATGTGCTCCCCTGTGAATAGCTTAATATTAAGGGCCATTGCATTCTTGCGTGACATGGATATTGAGACAACCTTTCTAATCGGAGAGTTGGAAGGGGAGGATCAGATTTGGTTTGTTGGACTGTTAGGCTTCTTCATGAACTTTCATTTTGGTCCCTGAAATATTTACATTTTGGTCCTGGAAGTTTCAGATAAAACAGAAATAATGAATCTGGCAACAGAAATATTGACTCTGAAGTTAGAAAGGCAACAGTTAGAAAAACCAACAGTCTAAAAGTGGAAGTCATATTGAAATAAAAGTCTCGATATGAAAGATATGGGTATCACATATGACATCTTAGGAATTGGGATTTCTAAGACATCTAACGGAGTGGTATAACTCCAAACTCAGTTGTGAGTTACTTGACAGTCTCATTGAAGCCACCAATGGATATGAATCATAGAACTGATTGGAATCATGGTGCACTCATATACAAAAAGCGATATGTGCAGGTCACATGTAGTTCAATGTATTGTACACACTACAACCGACCTGGTATTGGCCTACAAAGCAGATCAGTTGAACTAATGTTCATTTGTGATTCTAGAAATGATCGATAGAAGGCGTTAAGTCAGATATGATGATATCTGAAATATTTGCTTATCTACGGATTATGGTATTCTGGATGTCCAACGGTTCTGGAAGAACACAGTGATGCAAACTGGACATCAGATATGAAGAACACCAAAGCCACAAGTAAATGTGTATGGTAGGTCTTGGAAAATCCTCTAAGAAAACTTACATCGGCTGATTCATGATGAAATCGAAGTTTATCGCTTTAAACAAAGCATGAAAGAAGTTGAGTAACTTCACGATTCCTTAGAGGACGTTCCTTATTGGGAAAAAACTGCGCCTTCAGCAGTTATATACTGTGGCTAGCCGGTCGGCTTCAGGAAGGGAATGGATGACGGCGTCTAGACATATCTGTCGGATCTATCGGATCTGTCGGAGACATAAGACCGTATGTCAATTGATCATCACGGGTGTCACATCCTTGATTACTAATCAAATGATATAGCGGACCCTTTAACTAAGGGACTACACGAAGATCAAGAGTTCTGCCTGTCTAGGGGAATGGGCTTAAAACCCAAACAATACGAACCTTTGCGGTGGTAACCCAACCATACTGACTGGAGATCCCAAGAATTTGGTTCAATGGGAAAACTAAGCTGCAAAAGGTTCAGTTGAGCTCTTCAGATTATGATTTCTGTAAAGAAATATAAATCCAAAGTCGTTCCCGCGATAGACATTAAAAGTGCTACCTGCATGGTGGGTAAAGGTTAAGCTTCCAAACCTTTAACGATCCTCAAACGATTGAGGTAAAGGTTGGGGAAACTTTTAATGATTCCGAACACTTGTGAAGTGGGGTATAACAGGATACCTTGTAGGAGATCACCTATTTAAGTGCGATGACAGGCCACCTCAAATGAACGCACTTAAGAATCCAAGTGTGTCCACGGCCACAACGGACAGAATAATAAGAGGAAACGATTAAATGAGAGGTATTATGTTGGTACCGTTGTCTAGGCTTACATTAAACACTGACGGTTCAAGACATCACGTTCACCGCGCAGTAAGTCCGATGGTATTCAACTAGGGAAGGTTCAAAGCGGAAGCTACCTCTCCTGATGCAATATCTTTTCGCTGAAAGATTGCTGAAAGTATGCACCTTGTCTGTGCGCCAAAATCTCTTTCAAGAGGGGATTGTTGGAAATTTACTAATGTGGAATTAAGTTTATCCCATTATTTATGACTCGAACAATTGGGGTCCCGCACATCAAAAATATCGCTTCCACACACGTGCAATCTTAGTGCCAAGTATCGTAAATTTCGTTATTGAAAGAGATATTGGTACGTAAGTGAAATGTTTGAGACATAGAATGATGGACAGTTATTTTCTAAATGACAAGTGTTCCACGTTGGTAAACGAATGAAGAATTATGTGAGGTGTAAGATGGTATGGGTTGAACCGCGGAGCCGAGAAGGATCGCGGCGCCGATCGGACTGGGCCGCGGTGCTTGGTCGGCAGTGAGCCTTCTGGCTAATTAGAGTTGCGGCGCCTCCTAGCTGAGCCACGGTGCTAATTGGCTGTTTGGCATTCTGGAGCCGCGGCACCGCGACGCTAAATGCTGCAGCGCCGCGGCGCTTCCCATGCAGTGTTTTCTCGATGGAATCCCAAAGGCTTGACTGTTGAGGTGGTTTCAATAACATTGAGCCATTACTTGGACTATTATGTTGTTGTATTACTTGGGGTTAAATGTCATCCATTACATGACAATTGAATGCCATTATGGGGGATTTGAAAGGCCATCTTGCACACCTATAAATTTAGGCCTTTGGCTCAATTCTATAGATGAACATATATGAGAAAGTGAACATACTCACAAGTTAACAACACCACAAAGAGATCAGATTTTCCTGATAGCAATCCTTTTCTTAGCAATTCGTGTTCTTCGCTCGGGTCATTTGTGTAGGCTTTGCACATTTGATAGTTTGTTGTTTCATCTTAGGAGACCATTGTCCACACTTTCGTAAAGCCTATATACGGGGACAATCTTGTCTTAAAGACAGAGAGTCATCTCTCGACTCAGCCGGCGATGTTGTGTTTATCTAATTGATTGCTAAGTGTTTCAGGTGTTAACTTTCCAGACGAAGGACTCTAATCGTTCGTATTCTCAGCGGATCTACCAGCCACAAGTGTAGCAGTCCATGTTCTTGTATTTCCGAATACAAGTTCCATATTTGAAGTTTCAATTAAAGATCAAGATATTGACAACTTGTTGTTGTCTTCTTTGTTGTTTATCATTTCGATCACTGTAATAGTTATTTTCTATTTTCGTACGTGCTTTACATATTCCAACAAGTAATGGTTGTAACTTTTTTTGGAGGTGCTTGTTGTGTTGTATTCTTCAAACTGAGATAGGAAAATTTGGATAGCCCTAGAAATAGGGGAAACTCTGTTCGGTTTTCAGTAAAATCCCGTTAAAGTCGCTCTTTTCTCGAGCTGGTGATGTCCCTAAATTGGATCGCCACATGATACCTTTTCACGAGATTAAAATGCACAAATAAAATTAGGTTTTTCAAAGGTAGATGTCAGAGTATTGCTTCATATTATACCTGGGATTGTAGAATATCAAGCTTTCTTCTCATGATGATGTTGTGGAGATATTGCACTGGTGGTATCACTCCTCCATCAGCTACATATAAAAGGAACCAACAAATGCCTTGGTTTCAGTAGTTGGATGACATACACCATTAGAAATGTGTCTTTTAGGGGAGAAGAAAAATTATTTTATATGCATGATTGAACATTTGTATGTTACCATGCAGCATTCTTTCTGATCTATAAGGAAAATATTGTTTGATATGATGTTTGTCTTTTATTGGAGAATATTGTTTGATTTGTATGAAGAGATTAGGAAATCTAATAAGGAAGCAAAGCTTTTCCAAGGTTTTGCTTTTATTTCCTTTTAAAGCTGATGCCATGTTCCTGAAATCTTAAAGAAAATATTCCACGGTTCTATTCCTTAACCGTGTGGTATTTTAATGCACACATTTAAGAAGGAAAAAAAGGTGGCTATTTAACATTTTAACTGCATTATTAAGTTAAAAAAAAGGAGCTCTGCCTGCATCATAGAACTGAAACGATCCAGAACCATTGGATGTTCAAAAAAAAATTCAAGAAATTTTATGGAAGAAATGAGCCAAAAAAGGAAAAATATTGAATGAAAGAGCGAGAGCATATGCGGTGTTCCTTTGTCATAAAAAAAAAAAGTCATTTTGAGAAATGATTTACCTGATGCAGTACGCCTGTATGCTTTTGCCTTCCCTTTTTATTCTTCCCTGCTCCACCTCCTCTTTTCTTTGAAAGCAATAGTAATAAAAATTGTGTTTTTGTTTCACACCTCTAATAGATGTACGTGGAATGGCTTACCGTTGGTAGGAAGTGCTTAAATGGACTCGAACGCGGCCCGAATCCAAAGATAGTTGAGCTTTAATGCGGTATTAGACACCGGATGAAAACAGAAAAAAATGTTATTTACGTCCCCAATCGGCCCTTTCAATTTGAAATTTCAACTCTGATTGCAAGTACTAAAATGGTGGTTTTCTCACACCTCTATTAGATGTATGTAGAATGGCTTAATTGCTTGGTATTAATTAGTTACTACTGTATTAGTATTACATGCAAATTGCAATGGCCTTTCGCCACTGCACCACTAGATTCTTTTGCTGCTATGAATAATGATGATACCATTTAGTGTCTTGTCACAATCATCCCCAATCTGCCCTTCCCGATTGAATTTCCAACTCTCATTGCAACAAGTACAAAATTAAGAAAACAATCAATCAAATTCTAAGTAGGCTATATGAATTCTCGTATCAAGTAAAAAAGAATCATTAAAATAAGACACTCGCTCTTTAGGTCGTCAATCAACCTACTGCAATTATTTCTCCTTTATCCAAACATGAAATCGATCATAGTTTGCGAAATTCAAATAATTTTATAATTTGTGCTTACTTGACCATTCTTTCTCTTTTTTGAAAGAAAATCATTTTATTACATAGGGTAGAAAAGGAGAAATAGAGGAGGAAAATCGAAAGGTAAGAATTCAGGTAAACAATCAACTAAATTACTAGAATTTGTCGACGATTCTCTCATATTTTCTATTTCAAGATTTATTATTTTCTTACTCAAAATATTCTCAATTTGAACACGATTAAAAAAAAAATTCCATTGAGTAATATAATTCCGCATATCGGCGTACTTGAATTTATTAAAGTGGTCTATAAATGTTGAAGCTAGTTTATATATGACGTATAGAATATGACGTATAAAAGCAATTTTGAATTTGTACTTATTATACTAGTGGTACGAGGAAAAGTATATTGATTGCAAGTTGGCAACTAGTGTACTGAAAGACAGGTTTGGTATCTTTGACTTCTCATGGTTTACCGCGAAATCCTCAAAATGTCCCTGCGTAACTTTTCAAATGATTCAAAAAGTGAAAAAGTGAACAAAATTACTTCAAAATTGTTTTTGTGACCTTTTGTGCATTAAATTGCTGAACAATAGAACTTATCCGTAACGATGCGATTAAGTTCTATTGCGCAGGTTTTTTAAACTAGTTGTCCACATTTTTTAAAAGGTTCATTTTAGTTCAATTATACAATAAATTATTATATTTTACAATCAATTATTATCTACCAATTTGTACTTGATATGACATGACGCTATGACAATTATTGCAAGAACCCATCCGTTTTCTATTTAACATGAATTTTGAATGAGGAAAAGACTCATTCATTTTTAAAGTTTAAGTCATCAAAATTCCAAGTTCTTGAAAAAATCATCCAACTCTCAAGTTCTTAAAAAATGGCGTCTCCTTCTCCAACTATTAAGATTTCATTATTTTGGGAAAGAGAGATTCTTCATCATTCTAATACTGTTTGTTATAGTATTCCACCTAAATTTCATGTTAAGTTTTCAATTAACTTGGATCACTCAACATTACTCATTGTTATACATAAAAGAATGAAAGTTAGTAGGCGTGATTTTGCATTATCTGTAATAGACAGATATCTAATATCGTTTTCACCGCAAGGTTTAGTGCTTTATGGCGAGTGGAATATCATTGATGATGAATCGTTGAGTGAATATTTGATGGCGCCGGAATAATATAGAGACTTAATCACCCTGATTGAGCTTGAAATGTATGTCGAAAAGATACCTATCAATCGTCGTGAAGTCTTGGCCAGGACTCGTCAGGAAGTCCCAGAAGTGTCGACTGCGCCTCGTCCTCAAATCCTTGAAGTCCAACCTACTCATTGTAACACTTATCCGGACATGAGTTCTTATGGAGACATTTTGACTGGTCAAGTGTCGCTGGAAACTTTAAGTCAATAATTTAATCAAACTTACGCGGAAAATTGGTAAATATCTATTATTTTCATTATTATTTTTTGTAGTAGCACATGTTTATTATATGTATGATAATAGTAATGTTTTTTGTATAATTTTAGGGGTATACACCTGATATGAGTAATATTGGGTAATCCTCTCAGTCCGAATGGAGAAATCACGCCGGAACATCCCCAACATCAAGTTTCGGTGCAGTTGATACTTCTTCAAACCTATGCAATATTGATTCTAATCGGTAGGTTCATCATCTCGATATTAAATAATTCATATATTATGATGTTGGTATTTAAAATACGTTACCTATTTTTGGTGTAGGAAGAAGTTTTTACTATATGGTGATGATTATTCAAATCATATAAAAGCATCATCGAGTGATAGCGATGACACCTAATGCAGAGGTATCTGACGAAGAAATAAATTCTCGGATGGTGAGGTTGATATTCATCCTCATAGGCAGGAACAAGAGTTACTAAAGATGATGCAAAGTCGACCACACCAACTCAGAGTCACTCAATGATTTGCTAAAATCTATAAGGGGGTTGCATGTTACTGCAATGGTGAGAATGACTTTCAAGCAAGTTGTGGAGCGGTTCATCGCTAGAACAAAAGAGGCCAATAGCAGATGGTGAGAAATGAATGTCAAAACCTGCAAACTTATTCGAGCGTCATAGAAAAAATGTGAGCAACACTCGATGACCGAGTATAACCATGTTGAACGTATATTTGAAATCAAGACAGGTGTTTACCAAGGTCGGGGAGAAAATATTCGTAGTATTTATAAGATTTACGAGAACCTACACTTATGGTAAGTGGTAATCATACCACATGTCGTGTTCTCATCACTTCAAGTGTTTCGAGGAAATTAGAAAGAGGGCATCACAATATATGGCATCGGAATACAACATGCAAAGTTATCTAAAAGTGTATGTCGGTCGTTTCTACCCACTTAGTGATGTGTCTTATTGACCAACAGACCCATTTTCTATGATTGTTAATAAAAAATATATCCGTACTTTGCGTGTTAATGCACAGACTTGGATTTCCAATCAAATGGATGTTTCAGATAGGACATACTCTCAGAAGTGCTTGATGTGTAAGGAATTTAGCCATGATAAGCATTTGTGTCCCCTACGAGAATGTAGTGGAAGTACCTCTCTTGGTGCAAGTACCTCTGGTGGTGGAAGAACATCTCATGGTGGAAGAACCTCTCGTGGTGGCAGTACTTCTAGCGGTGGTCTTGATTTTATGAATGTATTTTAATTCTTGTTGATGTATTCGAATTGTTAAGAATGATGAATCTTAAATATTTTTCTGTTTGTTATGAATGATGTATTTTGTCTTTTTTTTTAATGAAGCGTCTTGAATTATGCATTTTAAGTGTTTTAAGATTATTTTGAATGAATAAATTCCGAAATAAAATTCTCATAACAAAACTCATTAAATACAATAATTTGAAAAATAATCTAATCTTGGTTGCTTTCTGGCTCCACCTCGTCATCATCATCATTTTCATCTTCCTCCGTACTTTCGTTCTATTCTTCATCTTTTTCCCCTTCATCTCTTGATCTATTTTCCTCATTGTAGTCTAGATTTCAACTATCATCATTATGAGCTCTTGCTTGGTTGACACAATAATATGGCACCCCAAAATCTAATGTTTGTGGTAAATATTTTGAAAGACATATCCATTCTTGAATTATTGGATAAACTGGATAAGAAGAGTTTCGATGAAGATTTTTATTTTCTAACAATTTTCGATTATCTTTTTCATCCGCTCCTCAAAAATTAAGATCATTCAAAGCATGATATAATATATTCAATGTCGAATAGTAGAAATGTAGATTGATCGGTATTCCTTCCAAAGGATCCGAATACCAGTGGTGATGATAGCTCAAATCATAACAGCTATTCCAGTGATTCGTCAAGTGATAACAATGAATTCAAGATAGATGATTTGAAACTCCACCTTCTTATAGAGCGTAATGATGATTTTGCGATGTGAAATATTTAGATCCACGAAAATATTATTGTGGTTTACGTTGGGAATGGGCATATCTATATGCCAAATCAGAACGTTTTGTTCACGATTTGGAAAATCTCAATGCTCAAATCCCAACAAGATTCTCAATGGCCATGCCTCGAACTAATCAACATTCTTGCGAGGTTGCGGTATGGAGGATTACAAAAAAAATAGCTAGCAAGATGTTGTAGATTTTACATGCCAAAGTTGGCCGAAGAACAAGTATCATCAACAAGTAGAGAACTAATATCTACAGAAAGAAGATATGTCTTAAGAAACCCAAAATATTATTCTAAGGATGATATTGAGGACTTCTATTCTGATGATGATTAAGGATACTATGATTTTTTTTTTGTAATTTCAATTTATGATGAAGTCATCAATTTGAAGAAAATTAGTATGTTCAATTTTGCTTTGATTGTTATAGTTTATTATTAATTTATTTAAGCGTCTTAGAGTTAATAATACATAAAAAGTTCAACAATTCATAATTTTTAATGAAAACACAAATAAATTAGTACATAAAATGTGCCGATTATATAATACTTTAAAACAGTGATAGAAAATACATACTACATGAAAACGTGCAACTAGTAAAAACAAAATACATTTCTCCCAACATACATATCCAAGGGTGCAACTGTTTAGTAGGCAAGGATCGGAACGGGCGGATCCCAGGTCGAATTCTTGATCTATTCGTTTCAGCCTTAGAGGATTGAGCTTTTTGACAGCACTGCATTGCAATTGAATGACATATTTCAATGATGAAGAGAAAAGTAAATAATAAACTTAACCGACAATGCAACATTTCAAGATTAGAAACAACAACAAGAGAGCACAAATCATCTTCCAAAATTTCAATTTCTCTTTCAAAGCATTTTTCTCGTGTTGTGTATCTCTAAGGTTATCCTTGAATTTTTTTTATTTTTCTTCGGATTCTTTTAGCAAGACCTCCAGAAGATCTATTTTTTCTTGATCTTTCATATGTTTAAACTGCAAGTCAAACTTCATGGTATCTCTAGCGATACGTGAAGTCGTAGTATCTCTATCAACACGAGGCTTTTTAAACTTCGCCGCCACCATTTTATCCACGGGAATTTCAACTTCCCATTGAAAATATTTGCAACCACCATATCCTATAAACATTACAAATAGATCGGTTTTTGAAAGTAAAATATGCAGATAATGTGAAAAAAATCCTAAACCCTAAAAACTTGTAAAAACACTTACGTTGTGCACTTTACAACGCCAAAAATGATGACCCGGATTATCTTGGATCCTTGATGTTCTGAGCTGACAATAACAACCGCAACAACAAACGTGGGGTTCTATATCAAACTTTGACGTTTCGGCTTTGAGACATAATTTTTCGGAGGCTAAAGTATGGTAAAAGAGTGAAAATGGAAAAGGTGAAAGTGATGATGAAAATGAAGAAGTCTGCCCTAGTTTATAATATCCATGTTCGAAGTAAATTACTGCGCAAAATGTACTTTTGTCATAAAAAAAAATTTGAGATATTTTTATCCACTTTCTCACTTTTTGGGTCATTTAAGTCCCGGACTCCAATTAATATTAGTACAAAATAATGCTTTTAAGTCACCAAAACTTTCGTGACATTTTGTTTTTCTTTAATTTGTGGTTTATATTTAACTTCTTTATTTGGATTCTTTGTACGTAACAATTTTTAACCTACTTATTGGGTGTGTCGTATGGAGGAATATTTTTCAATTTTTCAATGTTTGATTGGTCAAAAATTTTGAAAAAAAAAATTCCTAGAAAAAAACGTTCCTTATAAATGAGGGAAATGATTTTCCTAGTTGAAGTAGAGAAAACAAGTTTTACAAGTGACATTCAATATTGATTGTGTCCTTTCCACCCTTCAACTCACATCATCTTCACCCCACTCATGTACCCTCTATACCCACCAACCCACAACCCTACCCTCCATCCCACCTACTATTTGTCTGGATTATATACAAATGATTTTAGAATAATATTTTTTACTCATGTACCGAACATAAAAAATATAAGTAAGAAAATAACTTATTTGTATGGAAAACATATCTTCTTCATATTGAACACACTCATTATCTAATTATTATTGATGTAAACAATAGTCATTTGGACAAACCCATCATCATCCCCTTGTGGTCGTCAAGATCTTTCACTGAGACACCTAAATTAAACCTTGTTCCATTTAGACACATGGGGCAGGGTCCAACTGTGCCATTCAAACATTTTTGGCTGAATCAACCAAATAGATAATGTGTGTGTAGCGCACTCGTCAATGATATGGAAAAGTGATAAATTAAATTATGAAATGTGTCATTTGATCACATAATAATATAAAAATAAATTTGAAGTAAAATAATATTTCAAAAAGAAAAGAAAAATCTATTTTCTAAACCCTACACATTATTAACGCACAAAAACACATTTATTAATAGAAGAAAAAAAATTAAAATCATGTTCTTGGTGTTTTTCACCATTTTCATAGGTGTTCTTATTCCAACCACGATTTTAATTCAAAATTTTAAGAAAAACTCCTCCAAATTTGTTATAACTTCAGCTAAATATTCCCTACAAAGACCAGAAGATAACCCCAACATTAATTTTTCATTTTTTCATCAATTAAAGTAACCCGTTTTAAACCTTCAAGTTTCCTAAAGAACCCTTTAATAGTGTTTCGATGAGTTCTTTTAATTTTTGTTTGCTTTTTACTAGGAGAGAGCAAGACATTGAGTTGAATTAAAAATGTAGTTGATTTTTTTTTCTTCTGATAGTGATAGTGGTGATGGTACGAAGATGGTACAAAAAAGAATGAAGAAGAAGGAAATTTAAAAAAAAAAGATTTTTGACATTTCCACGCGCCTGTTTGATGTGAAATCCATACAACTTGCTAAGTCAGCGAAAAATGTCTAAATAAAACAGTGATGGTCCACCTCAGGTGTATAAATGAAATAATGTTTAGTTGAGGTGTCTAAGTGAAAGATCTTGACTGTCACAAGGGGATTTGACAAGAAAACAAGTTCCACAATTGACATTCAATATTGATTGTGTCCTTTCTGTAAGATGATATTAATCTCCCTTGAGGAGTCTTTCATTAATATCAAGGTATATATAGAGTACAATATTCATTCCTTATACAATAGGAATCCTAAGCCTATACAAAAGAGGAATCCTAAGCCTATACAAAAGAGGAATCCTAAGCCTATACAAAAGAGGAATCCTAAGCCTATACAAAAGAGGAATCCTAGTCTTACCATAATTATATTTACATAATATATGAAAATATTCTAATTATGGGTAGGGAATATATTTACACGTTTACACACCCCTCGTCGGAGCGGGAGGAGGGCGGACGCCGAGACCGGCTCGAAGTCAAGAAATAAGCGTCCGGAAAGTCCTTTAGTAAATATGTACGCATACCGATAGGATGATGGAACATGTAACACTCGACATGGCCTAACGCAACTTTCTCACGAACGAAGTGTAGGTCTATCTCAATATGCTTGGTTCGCTGATGTTGAACCGGATTATGAGAAAGATAGATGGCAGAGATGTTATCACAATACACAATAGATGCCTGACGCAAAGGACACTGAAGTTCTAACAGTAAATTTCTGAGCCAACAAATCTCAGCTACTACATTTGCAACGCCTCTGTCCTCAGCCTCGGCACTGGAGCGAGATAGGGTAGCCTGTCGTTTGGCAGACCAAGAAATCAGATTATCCCCTAAGAAAACACAAAAGCCGGAGGTGGAGCATCGCGTGTCCGGACACCCTGCCTAATCTGCATCCGTATATGAAAGCAACACCTGTCTGGTGCAGAGGGGTATAGGTGCAAACCATAATCAAGAGTGCCCTTAATGTATCGAATGATACGCTTAAAAGCAGTGAAATGAGACTCCCGGGGGCATGCATGAATAAGCACACCCGCCGAATAGCATAAACTATGTCCGGCCCGGTGAATGTGAGATCGAAGTGCACTGCAAGGCTCCTATACGAGTAGGATCGAGACCGGAGCACCATCCATAGCACCGAGCTTAGATTTGGAATCAACCGGAGTAGGCACCTCTTTGCGTTCGCCATCTTAGCCCCGTACACAATCTCTTCGCATACTTACGCCGACACAAGAACATATGATTTGCGCACCGGGTCACCGATATCCCCAAAAAGTAACTCGGCTTTCCCAAATCGGTCATTGCAAATTCGGACTTGAGCAAGGCAATAATCTCATTTTTCAATCCGTCGGAGGAGGCGTAAGAACAATATCATCCACGTAAAGTAATAAGTAAGCCGTGCTACTACCTCGATGAAAAATGAAAAGTGATGTATCACTCTTGCTGCATACAAACCCAATCGCAAGATATACCCGGCAAAGCGATCATACCACGCACGGGGCCCGCTTCGGTGCCATATAGTGACTTACGAGAGACGGCACACATAGTGAGGAACCGCCGGATGGGTGAACCCCGGTGGCCGATGCATGTAGACTGTCTCTCTCGGATCCCCATGTAAGAATGCATTCTTCACATCAAGTCGATGGATCGGCCGGTGTTTGCCCATGGCTATGCTCAAAAGCTGTGCGGATGGTAGCCGGTTTGACAACCGGGTGAAGGTCTCACCACAATCAATGCCCTCCCGCTGATTTGTGCCATTAGCCACAAGACGGCCTTATACCTCTCAAGATCCCCATTGTCTCCGAACTTGTGACGAAATAGCCACATACAACGAATGACATTCACCCCCTCGGTTTAGGTACTAGATCCCACGTGTGTTGTTTAGTTAAAGCATTGAATTCCTCATACATAGCCGCATTCCAATTAGGGTCTTGTTTGGCCAATTTTGGGTTCTTTGGAAGTGGAGAGATGGTTTGGGCAGACAAGTTGAAATGGACTTTGGGTTTGAAGATTCCATGCTTTGAACGAGTTTCCATTGGATGGGTAGGGATAGTGGGTGGCGGAGTGGTGTCTGAGACGGGGGGTAAAGTCGGATAAGGAGAGGGTGGGGACGAAGCCATCGGAGGTGCCGCGACTCCTGGATCGAGAGTCGCGGTGCTTGACAGGCTTCTCTGAAGTTTGGGTGCCGCGGCTCTAACGACGAAACAGAGGATATGAGTTGTTCGATTATGAGGGGAGAGATGGCAGACTCGTCAAGAAATGAGTAGTCCTATTTTTGGAATTTTGGAAGATTCAAAAATGGGAATGTGGTCTCGTCGAATGTGACGTGACGAGATATGTGGATCTGACGAGTCGACAAGTCATAGCATAGATAGCCCCTATGGTTCGGTGGGAATCCTAGAAAGACACATGGAGTGGACCTAGGAGCAAGCTTGTGAGGGGCGGTGGAGCTAAGGTTGGGATAGCAAAGACAACCAAAAATCCGTAGATGATCATAAGAGGGGATTCTATGGTAGAGGATTTCGGTAGGGGTCATATTGTGAAGAGTTCTAGTAGGGAGAATATTTAGAGTGTATTCTGACATTTTAGCAGCATAGACCCAGAAGGGTGGAGGGAGGGAGGCATGAATCAATAGGGTGCGAATCATATTGTTAATGGTGCGGATGATTCTTTCAACTTTACCATTTTATGGTGAGGTGTGAGGGCAGGAGAAGCGAAAGACCATGCCATTATTGGTACAAAAGCGGTGAAACATAGAGTTATTGAATTCACGACCATTATCGCACTGAAATGATTTTATGCCTTTTCCAAATTGTGTTTGAATGAAATTGCGAAACTCAAGAAATTTGACAAACACTTCCGGTTTAAATTTAAGAGGATATAACCAAACGTAGTGTGAAAAATCATCAAGCAACACAAGATAGTATTTATGACCGAGAGAACTAGGGATAGGAGATGTCCATAAATCGGCATGTATGATATCAAAAGGAGAAAATGTAACACTAGTAGATGATTTAAACGGAAGACGAATATGTTTGCCTAAAGAGCAAGAAACACAATTTTGGGCAAGTTTCCCATTACAAGCAATGAAATTGTTGCCTCTAAGAAAATTAAAAACTGGAACTCCTGGATGACCAAGCCTATTATGCCAGGTTGAAGAAGAAACAGCCGCTAGAGTGGCGGGAGAGCAAGATCTGGCAGCGGAGGTGGAAGTGAATGGATAGAGATCCCCCATGCTATTACATCTCGTAAGAGGTGTCCCCGTATGAAGATCCTTTACAGTAAAACCAAAAGGGTCAAAATCCATAGAGACAGAATTATTACGAGTAAATTGGCGGACAAATATGAGGTTCTTAATCATGTGTGGGGCATATAGGGTGTTTTTGAGGGAGAAGGGTGGATAAGGAGGTTGTGTGTATGAGGTACCATAACCCTTAACTGGAATGCGTTGTCCACTACCAACTGTAACATATTGAGGATGCTTTAAACAAAACAGTTTAGGAATAGTACCTGCAGACTGGGTGACGTGAGATGTGGCGCCTGAGTCCATGTACTAAGTATTGTCAGGTTGTTGCATAGATAGGGTGTTGAACGCCTGACCCAACTCAGTGGGTGTCATGCCGGAGGAGGGCTGCGGGACCTGACCTTGCATGAAGTGGGCTCTTTGTGGGGCCGGGAGCGGGGCCTAACAAACCGGGGTAAGAATACGGATTGTATGGCTGCTGGGGTACGGGAATGGACTTGGCGCCGCGGCTCTGAACGGGGTGCCGCGGCTCTGTAGACGAACTGCTGAGGAGTCGCGGCCCAGTTGTTCTGCGATCTCTGTTGATGTTGCTGCTGTTGGTTCTGTTGACCGTGACCCTTTCCACGACCACGACCTCCTCTACCGCCGCGGCCTTTTCCACCCTTGCCGCCGCGGCCCTGCCGCTGTTGGGAGTTGTCTGGTGGCGTCTGATCTTGGGGTTGCGTGTCGATAGCTAACACCTGCTGGGCGTGCTCATCCTGCTTAGCACAACGGGTTTCTTCGAGCAACAATTGTGAGCGAGCTTTGTTAAAACTCGGTAGCGGATCTGCCTGTTGAATAATGGTGGCCAAAGTATCATATTCGCCCTTAGTAAGGCCAGAAATCATTTGTAGCACCATTTTATCGTCGGTGATGAGCGTGCCGATGTTGGAGAGTTGATCCGCTAGAAGTTTAAGCTGCTTGCAGTACTCAGAGACATTGGAGAAGTTTTCAAGACGTGTTTTGTTGAATTGTTCTTCCAAATACACGGCACGAGTGTGCTTGTTGTCTTGAAAAATTTCCTCCAAACGATTCCACAAGTCAAGGGCTATGGAGTCAGATTTCATGATAGTAAGGAGCAAATCCTGAGAGATACTACCATATATCCATTGTTTGACGTCGGCGTCGAGACGATGCCAGATAGAATCATCAACCTCCGTTGGGCGCGGAATAGTGTCATCAATATGGTCAAGCACGTTATAGAGACATGCATGATTGCGAAAAAGTTCAACCCAGGGAGAATACTGGTTGTTTTCTTGATCAAGAATAATGGGAATATGGTTCTTGATGTTGGAAACAGTAAGGGCGGGATGAAACATGGGTGATGACTTTGTGGTGGGATTTGTGGAGGTAGAGGCGTCAGAAAGTGTGGAAGAATCAGGGATAGCCATTTAGAGAAGAGAAGAAAGGAAGAACAAAACCTGAAAAACAAGAAGAAAATTCGGGAGGGCCGCGGCAGTAGAGAGAGAGGCGGCCGGCTGTGGAAGAGAAAGGTTTTTAGGGTTTTGTTTATTTGGCTCTTGATACCATGTAAGATGATATTAATCTCCCTTGAGGAGTCTTTCATTAATATCAAGGTATATATAGAGTACAATATTCATTCCTTATACAATAGGAATCCTAAGCCTATACAAAAGAGGAATCCTAGTCTTACCATAATTATATTTACACAATATATGAAAATATTCTAATTATGGGTAGGGAATATATTTACACGTTTACACTTTCCACCCTTCAACACACATCATATTCACCCCACCCCTGTACCCTCTATACCCGCCAACCCACAACCTTACCCCCCATCCCACCATAGTATTTGTCCAGAATACTTTTAGAGTAATGTTTTTTGCTCATGTACCAAACATAAAAAAAAAAAAAAATCACTTATTTTCATGGAAAACATATTTTCTTCGTAATGAACACAATCATTATCTAATTATTATTGATGTAAACGATAGTCATTTGGCTAATTTGTCTTTCCACTATACTTTGACTTATAATTAATTTTGTTGTCTTATCCTAAAAGTTCCTTTAAAATGAAAAAAACCCTAATACATATGGTGTAGTTTTAATACAAGAACATTGAAAAAAAACAATTTCCCAATACATAATGAGAGTTGCAGTGATTCGTTCGAATGATGACAATTTTTACTATCTTTGAGACTGTGTCCCCAGGAAAAGTGCCTTATTCCTTAAATCCCAATATATATATATATATATATGGAAATAACATCTTTACTCTTCTGACAGTGAATGAGAGTATAAAAATTAGCAATTAGAAAAGATTGATAGCTTCATTTCCTGATGCAAATGAATTGTTTTAGTGCTTTGTAAAATCAAATGATGGACGACAACAATGATTACAGATTCATTTTATATGAGATTTTGACGGGTAATACTGTATTTATGTTGAAGGAATCCTTTTAAAAGAGATGTTTATAAAATGGCGATTAAACAAAATACTCTAGTATATTAGAAAGAGCAAATAGATCAATACAAATTTTTGTACATAATCATAAATAAGTTTTAAAATATCGTTACAATGAAAACCAAAAGAATAGAGGTAAATGTAATATTATAAATCATAAGAATGATTAGTGTTATTAAGTCAAAAAGTGGAGGGAGGTCTCTGAAATTATTTCAATTTAGTTTTAGTTAAATGATTATAAAATCATATAAATTGAGAAGTTTTGAGATTGTGGACAACAAAATTTTATTAGATTTAAATCCGCAAGATATTCGGATTTTTTTAAACTCAAGATATGTTAGTTCATATAAATATTATAAATTAATATAATTAAATTAAATATTTAAGTCCAATAAATATGAATTATAAATAATGGTCCAATTTTTTTGGGCTAGTCCATTGATTTGAGCTGCAAATGATGAGTCCACTTTGCCAAGCCTAAGATGTCATCTTATCATAGAGGCTCAAATTGGTGCCACATGTCAAATGGTGTGGCACACCAAGTCAAACGAAGGAAGACAATAGGATTATGCCCCGTATCAAAATGATGCAACATGCTTAGTGAAATCAAAGACCAATAAAAATGCGTCATGTTTCGACCAATCAAATATTGTCAAGCCAACTTAAATCTGATTGGCTGAAAGGAGTATGTCCTTATCATAACTCCTTCATCCTACAACTCTAAATAAAGGTCTCATAAATAAGAAACAAATATTGTCAAGCCAACTTAAATCTGATTGGCTGAAAGGAGTATGTCCTTATCATAACTCCTTCATCCTACAACTCTAAATAAAGGTCTCATAAATAAGAAAAGACCAGAATTCTAACAAAAAGCCAGAGAGAGCTCGTGGATCAAACGCCACAAATTTCTCTACAAGCATTCAAGTAGTCCTCTACAAGTTCTAGAGATCAAGAAGAAGATTCGAGATCAAGCTCCAAGCCCTTGAATCCAAGTGCAAGTCAAGATCAAGACCAACCAGATTCAAGATTAAGCTTCAGGCCTTGAATTCAATCACCAGTCAAGATTAAAATAATCAAGTTCAAGATCAAGCTCAAAGACCCTTGAATATATTATCGAAAGAAAGAATAAGAGGAATCATAGAGATTGTAACACTCATATTGGAAATCAAATACAACAATTGTTGTGCTATTTTTCCTCCTTGATTAGTATTTTCTCAACACAAATTTTATTGTCTACAAATTTTGGCATGCCCAATGGGACCGAATCTGCCCTTCATCTTTTTACAAATCAGATCTGCAAAATTTGGAGCCACAAAATTGTATAATTGGAAGCTAGATTTCTATGGGTACTTCAAGTCTCGTGTTTGAGTTTCAGCAATTCTACACTCCGACAAGCCTTCAAGTAGGGGAATTTGTAGAAATTGAAATTTCGTAGGACTCTATAAGACGAGTCCAATCCATTTTCAAACTCTAAGGTTTGTTAGGGTTTTGGAGGTGACTCTACCCTAATGGCATACTTCCCCTCAAAATGGTAAAGCCGAGTGTGGCTAATGACATGGTTTTCCGTTTCTCCTGCCCCCATACTCCCCCTCAAAATGGTAAAGCCGTAAGAATTCTCCGCACCATTAATAATATGATTCGAACCCTTCTTTTTCATGCGTCTCTCCCCCATACCTTTTGGGTATGTATATTAAAATGGTAGAACATATTCTTAACATCTTACCTACCCGTACGATTCAAAATAGAACACCCATCAAAATTTTCTTTCGTTAGATCCCTTCCTATGATCACCTTCGAATTTTTAGTTGTCTTTGTTACCCAAATCTGGAATCCACGGTCCCTCACAAATTAGCACCTCGCTCCACTCTGTGTGTCTTCCTAGGTTTTTCGTCGAACCATAGGGGGTACTTGTGTTATGAGTTATCCACAGACAAAATCATAATCTCACACCATGTGACATTTGTTGAGTATGTTTTTCTGTTTGACAACATCCAAAAATTTCAAGTCACTGATTACAGATTCCTTGATAACTCGGACACCTCACCTCTAGTCCAAAATGCACTACAAAATCTGTACCCTTCGGCCGTCCCACCACCCGTCCCGTCGACCCCACCCCACTGTCCGATCCTTGCTCAAAATTCTACCCGACACACTACCCCCACCCACTGCCTGCCACACTGCCTCCAACCCACTGCCCAAACCTTACCCACCCCTGCCCAGCCCCTGCCCATCCCATTGTCCAACCCCACTGCCCGTCACCACTGCCTAGTCCCGACCCCGCTGCCCAGTTATATTCATCACCACCCAGCCCCCCTGCCCTACCCGTGACCATCCCCACTCACCGCTTGGAAACCTGTGCACAACACGGGATCTTCAAACCTAAAGTTCACTTTAACCTATCCACTCAAACCATCTCACTCATTTCTAAAAACCCAAAATTAGCCAAACTTGACCCGAATTGGAATGTGGCCATGCGAGAGAAGTTTAATGCGCTTACCTTACATCGCACTTGGGATCTTATCCCGCGACCAGAGGGGGTAAATATAATTCGATGTATGTGGTTATTTCATCATAAATTCATAGGTAATGGTGCCCTTGAACATCACAAGGCTAGACTTGTAGCAAATGGTATAGGGTAATAGAAGTGTGTTGATTGTGGTGAAACTTTTAGTCCAATGGTTAAGCCAGCTACTATCCGCATGTTTTTTAGCATTGCTATAGGAAAGAATTGGCCTATTCACCAGCTTGGTGTAAAGAATGCTTTCTTACATGGGGATTTGAAAGAAACCGTCTATATGCATCAACCGCCAGGTTTTATGCATCCGGAGGCTCTTTATCATATTTGTCATCTTCATAAGTCGCTATATGGGCTGAAGCAAACCCCAAGGGCTTGGTATGAGCGATTTTCCACCTACTTCTTATAGATTAGTTTTGTGTGCAGCAAGAGGGATAATTCATTGTTCAATTTTCATTGAGGCACTGACACATCTTACCTTCTGTTATATGTGGAAGATTCTTTACTGACAGCTTCTTCAGATGGCCTGAAGCACGAGATCATTGCTCTAATCAAGTCCGAATTTGCTATGACTGATTTGGGTAAGTTGAGTTATTTTTTTGGGATATCAGTGACCAGATCCGCACATGCCATGTTCTTATATCAACGAAAGTATACAGAAGAGATCATCTACAGGGCTAAAATGGAAAATTGTAAGATCATGCCTACTCCCGTCGAATCCAAGTCCAAACTAAGTGCAGATGTTGGGATCCGGTCAGTAATCCCACTCTTTATAGGAGTCTCGCAGGTTCTCTTCAGTATATCCCCTTCACTCAGCTAAATATTGCATATGCGGTTCAGCAGGTATACTTGTTCAGGCACGCTCCTAGGGAGCCTCACTTTACGGCTCTTAAGCATATCATTCGAAACGTTAAGGGCACTCTTGACTATGGACTCCATTTATATCCCTCAGCACCGACTAGATTGCTCTCCTACACAGACGCAGATTGAGCAGGTTGCCCGGACACCCGTCGCTCTATATCCAGCTATTGTGTGTTTTTAGGGGATAACATCATATCGTGGTCAGCCAAGCGGCAAGCCACGCTTTCCCGTTAGAGTGTAGAAACAGAATATCGAGGCGTTGCGAATGTCGTTGCTGAGCTATGTTGGCTCCGAAATCTCCTTCTTGAGCTTCAGTGTCCCATACGTAAGGCATCTTTGGTTTACTGTGATAACATATCTACTGTCTACTTGTCTCATAACCCGGTTCAGCATCAGCGAACCAAGCATATTGAGATAGATATTCACTTTTTTCGTGAGAAGGTTGCAATGGGTCACGTTAGGGTGTTACATATTCCTTTTTTTATCAGTATGCAGATATCTTCACAAATGGATTTCCTCAACAACTGTTCCTTGACTTCAGATTCAGTCTCAGCGTCCGGTATCATCCCGTTCCTACTGAGGGGGTGTGATCGTGAATATATTCCATATATATTCACAATATATTCTGTAATTAATATTTAGTATAATTAATGTAAAATAGAGATCATAATTCTATTAGGACTACAATCGTATACTTTCGATTTATTACATTCATACGATAACTTCCTCAAGGGAGAATTACACTATTCTACAATTTTGATGCCACATTAGTTGCTAGGGTGATATTAGTTTCACAAAAAATAAAAATACAGGGAAATAAGGTCGCAAAAATAGTTAGATTGTGAACTCGACTTTTCCAATATAGTTCAAGGTGAAAATTATGTCTTTTGTCTTTAGTTTTCTTTTTGGTTTATATTTAACTTCTTTATTTTGAGTCTTTGTAAATTTTCAACCTACTTATTGGGTGTGTTTGGTATGAGAGAATGCTTTTTGATTTTTCAATGTTCGGTTGGTCAAATATTTTGGAAAATATTTTATCTAGAAAAATAAGTTTCTTATAAATGAGGGAAATGAATTTCCTAGTTGAAGTATAGAAAACAAGTTCCACAAGTAGCATTCCACATTGATTGTGTCCTCCCCACCCTCCAACACATTATCTTCATTTCCACTACTGTACCCCCCATACCCACGGTGGAATCAGAAATTTGGCGAAGTGTGCACAATTTTTTTTCTCACTTGTATTAAGGGTGTGCAAAATTAAATATGCCGCACAATAGCTAATATTTAACCTATATACCGTGTAATTTTCCAGCGAAACGTGTGCACCTGACAACCTTTTGCCTATGGTGGCTCCGCCTATGCCTACACACTCCCAGCATTGTATTTGTCCCGATTATATACAAATTCTTTTAGGATAATATTTTTTTCTCATGTACCGAACACAATAAAATAAGTAAAAGATCCACATATTTTCACGGTAAAACATTTTACTTCGTACTGAACACACCGGTTGTCTAGTTATTACATTGATTTAAACAAATAATCATTTCACTAATTTGTCGTTTCAGTATACTTGTTTTATAGTAATTAGTTTTGTCGTCTTTTCCTAAATGTTCCTTTAAGATAAAAAAAAAAAAAAAACCCTAATACATATGGTAGTTTTACTTCAAGAACATTGAAGAAAGAATTTCCAAATTAAGTAATCTACTGCATGCATCAAAGCTTAGCCTTCAAAATCAATATAAAGATCAACCCCCAAATCAACCCCGGGCTCACAAAGGTAAAAATTAGAACTTTATTTTTCTAACACTATGAGAATATTCTATAGAGTCATATCCCTAAGATAATTGAGAAACTAAACACATTTGGGCTTTCAATTTTACATTTAGGCAAAAACCCCAATTTAGCCCTAGATTATTCCCCAATTCTAAAATAGATTCATGTCACGACTCTTTTTAAGGATCATGGTGGCACCTACACTTTCCACCGGTAGGCGAACCACACCCAATCTCGATTAACAAGATGTAAGAAGAATTACGAAAATGTAACAAAATACTTATAAACTTGTCTATCATGATATAAATACGCGGAACATAGTCTAAAAGTCAAATAAAACCCCCAAATTATCTGGTCAACAATACAAGAGTGCTACTGTCATAATACATTAGCCAATCAAACAGAACAAGTATAATAGTCTGATACATGCCTCTCGAATGAAAATAAAAGACAAGATAAGAGATAGAGCACGTCGGGGCATGCCGGTAATAGCACCCTCATCCTGAATGCTAAAATCAACCTGCTCGGACTCAGCCACGAGGTCCCGAACTAGTAAATGGAACTAAATCTGCATCCAAAAAGAATACAACAAGTGTAGTATGAGTACACAATGTACCCCCGTAGGTATCATAGGCTGACAACGATGGAAGATATGCAAAAAAAGATAAATGCCGAGTTGACAACCAATAATCCTATACTAAATAGTTCAATAATCCAATTAAGTCACATAGTTCATTTAACAATTCACTGAAGCAACAAGCCACTTATCCCACATAAAACCTCATTATTATATGAGTTATCCGATTCCATATAGTTCAATAGAATTGTTCAAGTACTTAATAATCAGCTCTTATCCTTATTAGCCAGGAATCAACCAAGTGATAAATTATCAATTCATCACTTAATTCATCAACAGATAATCAATGCAATGAAGTAGCTATGATATGAATGCAATGCATATGTCATGTATCTTTCATCTTCCAGTACACATGCGTTTCAATTCTATGAACAACAACCCATAGGGGACCCACAAAGTCCACATACTCCTCCAGAATTTCTCAACGAAGCTCAGCTCTTGGCTGAATAATTGTTGCAAGCGTGCAACTCTGTTACCCATGTATCATCATCACCATCTCAATGTTGTCATAATCTAATAAAGCTCTTACATTTCTGGTCTCTTGGACCCACAGTAATTCCATACCACTCTCATATCAATATCATCAGAACCATTAGTGTATGAATGGAAATGACAGTACACGATAATGAATAATGATATAATGAGATGCAACCAAGTATAGAGATGAATATCACATGCTTTCAAGAATTCAATAACACATAATTCAAGTACAACTCATGATATCATATCGAAAGCATGTGATGAATAAACATACAATAGCAAGTATGCTGACAAGCCCACATAATGACTACAAGCCCACATAAATAGCAGTCGAAATTAGCTCGAGGCTGATTATCCAAACCCATCATTACAGTTCAACACCGGTACCTATTCAAACGTTCATCACAACTATTTGAATGGGACCCCCAAACACGCCCAATACCCCTCAACATTTATAACTAATTACGTACTTCTATCAGAGTGTAGTAAAAGTAAACTGTATACCTCTAGGCCGAACAGAAGCCTCAAACAATCAAATCTCTGCGTTGGCCTTGCCCTCCCGGAGTGCCTTGTGGTAATCGAAGTCTAATACGCATATATTATTCATTCATATAAGGCTTAAACATAATACAAGGACAAAGTTCTTAAACACATCAAGGCTGCCAAAACCAATCCCGGGCCCATTCATCATGATCCAAACTTTATTACCCAAAAACCATAAACACATACTAAGTAATCATATCCAAAGTTAATTAGAATCCTAAGCTCATTTGGACCTTCAATTGAACAATTTAAGAAAAGCACCAATTCGTAGCCCTAGAATTTCCCCCAATTCAAAAAGGGTTTCTATAATCAAATTAAAGGCTACAACATGATTATCTAACATATTCCACAACTAATTCACTATATCAAAGTGAACTAATCAATAAATCACCCTAAAATCAAGGATTCAACTCTCTTAATCTCATATGAAAGCCCTAACTTATCTTCCTCAATTCACATGCATACTATATCACCATTAAAAACTTTAAATCATGAAATCTAATCACAAAAGGGTGAAAACCTTACCTCAATGTAGAATTCACCTCCAATCTTCAGAAATCCTCTTATGCAGCTCTAGGTTTGAGAAAGAATGTTTTGGGAAAGTGAAATGACCTATGAAATTAAATAGGTTTCCTGATTCAGGATCGGGCAACAGTGACACCAGAGCGGACACCAGACACCAGAAAAATGAAAACTAACTCAATCGTTCACCAAACACCCAAAACACTCCCGAGACCCCCGCGAACACAAACTAGACATGATCATCCAAGGTAAACAGTGTTATCTCAAATTTCCCATTTAACCGAGCTAAGACATAATTTTATAAGGAATTGCCCAAAACAGTCAAATATCCAAATTTCACAAATAAGGACACAAAATACATCTAATTTTCTCGGGAAGAGATCCAACGACTCAACTAAGTCATAAATGACCCTCCGGAACTATCGGAAGAGACAGAATTCAAAAACAAACCCGTCTACTCAAAAGTTAACCTTGAGTCAAACTATCAAACTCTAAGTTTCTAGTTTTGGCTTTTCCATCTGAAACTCATGTAAATGGACGTCAGGATCCATGGCACCTATCCCTGTGCATCACCAACCCCATATAGAGTCTACAGGAAGGGTAAAATAGTCAAATAGAGGTCTTAGGCTAAAAATGACTGGATGGATCATTACATCAGATATCAATTAAATAAGCATGTGTCCTCGAATGGAGAGAAACAAAAAAGGGAAACCTACCGAAAGTAGTAAACAAGTCAGGATACTTGTTCTGCATGTCGGACTTTGTTTTCCAAGTCACCTTCTCAATTTTCTCACCTGCCTGTCCAAAATAGCTACAGGCTCCTTCTCAAACTCTGAATTTTGATCTAGAAATACGGAGTCCCACTGAATGATATAAGAACCATCGGTGTGATACTTCCTCAGCATAGACATATGGAAAACCGAATGGACACCTGAAAGACCTGGTGGCAGAGCCAACTCATATGACACCTCCCTAACACTCTGAAGAATCTCAAAAGGTTCGATATACCTCAGACAAAACCTCCATCTCTTGCAGAACCTCATCACACCCTTCATGGGTGAGACCTTCAGTAGAACATTGTCACCAACCATAAACTTCATATCTCAAACCTTCCGATCCACATACTCATTTTGCCCGCTCTGAGCTGGAAGGAGCTTGTCCTGGCTCACCTTTACCTTCTTTAAATAATCCCTCAACAAATCGATACCCCAAGGTCGAATCTCAAATGCATCAAATCACCCAATCGGAGAATGACGCCTCCTACCAAATAAAGCCTCAAATGGCACGATATCAATACTAGAGTGATAATCGTTGTTGTACGCAAACTCTGCCAAAGGTAAGAATTGGTCCCAATGATTTCCAAAACCAATCACACAGGCTCGTAACATATCCTCCTATACCTGAATAGTCCGCTCAAACTGACCGTCGTTCTGATGGTGAAATGATATGCTGAGATCCAAGCGAGTACCCAACTCCTTTTGCAAAATCTTCCAGAAATTAGAAGTAAACTGAGTACCTTGATCTGAAATGATAGAAATAGGGACACCATGAAGACGAACAATCTCACAAATATAAATCTTAGCCAACTTCTCATAATTGTAAGTTGTCTGGACTGGTATGAAATGCACAGACTTGATCAACATATCAACAATGACCCAAAAAATATCAAACTTGCCCAAAGTCTTGGGCAACCCAACAACGAAATCCATGGAAATCCTCTCCCAATTCCACTCAGGAATGGGCATTCTCTGAGGCACACTACCGGGTTGCTGGTGCTCATACTTGACTTAATGCTACATCAACACACAACCTAACTCAATCCTCGAAGTATTACAATACATTGTAAAGTGTTTTCTCACAAAGACCAAGTTTGCTTAGATACATAAACGCAGTCATGTAATGGGGTTGACTTACATAGACAAATCTTGGCGCCAAAGTGTCGGATTAATCTAAGGACGCAAGATTAAATGTAATAATTTGATCAACCAAGAGTTGCGAATAAGTTTTGCAATTGGTTTAGAACCTACCAAGATATGTTGTTGATGTTATCAGTCAATGAAAACGCGGAGATAATATAGGCTTGGATCTTGGCCCATTATGACATAAATTAAAGTAGGCCCGTATTCTACCATGGGGTCGTGGAAGTATGTTAAAATAGTGGGAGCTAATTAAACAAAAGGCCTTGTTGATTAGCCTAAATGAATGTGTATAATAGGAAAAAGATTTTGAATTTGATTTCCGGTCTAATTCTTCAGATTATAAAAGATGTCGAGCTTGTCGTTAAAAATGTTGATTGAGATGAATAAACTTACTGGACCGAACTACCTTGACTGGTTAAGGAATTTGCGAATAGTGTTGAGACAGGAGAAAATTGAATACATGTTGGACACAGTGTTTCCTACAGTCCCTGCGACAGATTCTGAAGAATATGCCTCATTTGATAAAGTTGCTTATCAGAAACATCTAGATGATGCCACTTCGGCATAATGCGTGATGCTGTCTTCCATGTCTATGGAATTTCAGAGACAACATGAGAACATGGGGCCCAATGAGTTGCTCGAACACCTGAAGAGCCTCTATCACTCTCAATCCCAGACAATGGAATATGAGTTGTTAATAGAACTCTTCAAGTGTACGCTTAATGAAGGGGCCCAGTCTCGCAGCATGTGCTAAAGATGATAGGGCTAATAGAGAGGCTTGCTTTGATTGGAACGAAACTTGAAAAGAATGTCGCTACCACACTCATCCTAAACTCTCTCTCTCGTTCCTTTGAGAACTTCATAGTGAACTTCAACATGAATGGAACGAAGGCGACCTTGCCGGAGCTGCACAACATGCTCAATACCTTTGAGTCTTCCACTTCCAAAGGCAAAGTTGTGCTTGTGGTGAGCTCTTCTAGCCAAAAGGCAAGGATTGGCAGAAGAAGAAGAGCAAAGCAATCGATGCGCCCACAGCTATGAAGCCCAGGGGAGTTGTGAAGAAGAAGGTGAACGTGGCTAAGGATGAATGCCTCAACTGCCATTGGAATGGGCATTGGAAAAAGGACTGCACGACACCAGGAGGAGGAAAAACACCAGGTGCTCCTGCCTTTGGTGGACAAGGTATATACGTCATTGAAATAAATATGTCTATAAACAAATCTCATTCCTGGGTATTAGATACGCTTGTGGCTCACACATTTGTACAAATGTGTAGGGGCTAACTGATAGCAGGAAGGTTGGACCAAGAGAGATAGACCTACGCGTTGGAAATGGAGCACGAGTGGATGCTGAGCGCATAGGGACTTATAGATTAAATTTACTTTCCGGCTATTGTTTAGTGTTGAATGATTGTTTTTATGTTCCCTCGTTAACGAGGAATATTATTTCTATCCCAGTGTTAGACATAGAGGGCTTTTCCTCGTATATTTTTAATGGCAATCACGTACTGTCTTTTAATAATGTTATATATGGAACTGCTCCTCTTGTGGATAAATTATATACACTGAACCGTAGCTGAGAGATTTTCAATGTACAAAATAAACGAGCCAAGACAAGTAATAGAAACTCTACCTACCTATGGCACTGCAGACTTGGTCATATCAACGAATCAAGGATAGCAAGATTGAGGAAGTTAGACTACCTCAAATCATTTGACTTAGAGTCTTATGGTAACTGTGAATCTTGCTTGAGAGAAAAGATAACCAATAAACCACTTTCTGGGAAAGGTATGCGAGCCGAGGAGGTGCTTGAGTTGGTCCATATTGATGTATGTAGGTCATTCTCAACTCAAGATAAAGGAGGCTTCCCATACTTCATCAGTTTTACTGACGACTTCACAAGGTATGGATATGTGTATCTTATGAGACATAAATCTGAGGCCTTTGAGAAGTTCAAGGAGTACAAATCGGAAGTAGAGAAGCAGCTTGCAACAAGTATCAAGACCCTTCGATCAGATCGAGGGGGTGAGTACTTGAGCAAGGATTTTCTAGATTACTTAAAGCTACATGGAGTCCAATCTGAATGGACACCTCTAGGAACGCCACAGATGAATGGTATTGTCGAAAGAAGAAATAGAACCTTATTGGATATGGTTCGATTCATGATGAGCTCCTCAGCTCTACCGACATACCTTTTGGGACATGCTTTACAAACCTCTATATACATTCTGAACAGAGTTCCCTCCAAGTAAGTAGAAAAGACACCATATTAGATATGGTGTGGCAAGAAGCCAGCTCTTAAACATATGAGACCCTGGAGGTGTTCTGCATATGTCAAGAAGATGCTCACCGACAAGTTGGAATCTAAAAGTGAGAAATGTTACTTCGTAGGGTATCCAAAGGAAACTAAGAGATACTACTTTTATCTTCCTGGAGAACATAAGGTCATTGTTTCCAGGAACACAACTTTCATTGAAGAAGAATATGTCTACAAGGAACATAGCTGCACAGAGATAGAACTTGAAGAAATTCAAGAACCATAAGATAACACAAAAAATGAACCCTTGTCGAATGACCTAAACAAGGATTCAGTGGGAGTATCTGGTGAAGATTGAGTACTTAGAGTACACCCTTCAGCCAGTGGGAGTGCTATGAGAGATAGTGCAGAAATGCAAGGCTCTCATACACAACCAATGGAAGATGATACAATAGTTGTAAATCATTCCATTCAGGAAATACATAAAAATGACATTCCTGAAAGCTCTCAAGGTGATGGATTGTCCAACCCACAAAGAACTTCTCACAGTCATAATGTAATAAACACTGAAACGCAGAATACTCAACTCCGTAGGTCCACTAGGAGTCATCGTCCACGTGAAAGACTTAATCTCCTTGTTGAAACACACAATGAGATAGATATTCCTGATGACGATGAACCTACAACCTACAGCGAAGCTATGTTAGACATTGATTCGCAGAGATGGCAAGAAGCCCTGAAATCTGAGATGGACTCGATGTACATAAATCAAGTTTGGAACTTGATTGATTTGCCAACAGGGGTTAGACCCATATGATGCAAATGGGTCTTCAAGAAGAAGATTGATGCATATGGAAAGGTACATACTTATAAAGAAAGACTGATGGCTAAAGGTTATAATTAACAGCCTGGGGTCGATTATGATGAAACATTTTCACCTGTTGCTAAGATTAAGTCCATTCAGATTTTACTTGCAATAGCTGCATATTATGACTATGACATTTGACAGATGGACGTCAAAACTGCATTCCTCAATGGTAATCTAGTTGAGGAAGTGTATATGAAACAACCTGATAGTTTTTCAATTGAGTCCAAACCAAATGCCGTATGCAAGCTACAAAAGTCCATTTATGGGCTTAAGCAAGCCTCGAAGAGTTGGAACATTTGCTTTGACAAGGCTATCAAATCGTTTGATTTCGTCAGAAGCAAAGAAGATCCATGTGTTTAAAGTAAATGCAAGGATGGGAGTATTGCCTTCATTATCATATATGTAGATGACATATTAATAATGGGAGACAATAAAACTCTCCTGCAGTCAGTAAAAAAGTGGTTGTCAGTACCTTCATGATGAAGGATTTAGGTGAAGTCTGCTACATTCTGGGGATTAGGATCTATAGAGATAGACCTAACAGATTGTTGGGGATGTCACAGTCAGTCTACATAGACAAAGTCTTAGACATTTTTCTATGGAAAAATTCAAGAAAGGCGGTCTACCTATGGGACAAGGCATCAAGTTATCTAAGAAGGATAGTCCTTCTAATTCTATAGAACTTGAACACATGAAAAGGATCCCATATGCTTCGGGTATAGGATCGATCATGTATGTCATGACCTGTACTAGGCCAGATGTGGCCTTTGCACTTAGTATGACTTGCAAGTTCCAGCAGAATTCTGGGGAAGAACACTGGAAAGCAGTCAAGAGTATTCTTAAGTATCTTAGATGAACTAAAGAATATTTCTTAGTCTATGGTGGACAAGTGAAGCTGGTATGTACTGGGTACACTGATGCTAGCTTCCATACAGATGTTGATGACTACAAATCTCAATCAGGTTACACATACATTTTCAATGGTGGAGCAGGGAGCTGAAAAAGTTTCAAATAAGCTACAACTGCTGACTTGACAACAGAAGTTGTGTAAATTGCTGGATCGGAAGCTGGTAAAGAAGCTGTCGCGATATCTGAGTTCCTGAAGGAACTAGAGGTTGTTCCAAGTGCCACTTGTCCAATAACGGTTTATTGCGACAACACTGGTGCGATTGCGCAAGCTAAGGAACCAAGATCAACTAACAAAAACAAGCATGTACCAAGGAAATACCACATACTAAGGGAGATGATGGAGACTGAAGAGATTAGATTAGACTATGTTCCCACAGACTATAATCTAGCTGACCCATTCACTAAACCATTAAGCTTAGTCAAGCATAATGGTCATTTTGAGAATATGGGCATTAGCTATGTTGGAGATTGGCTCTAGGCCAAGTGGGAGATTGAAAGTATATTTATGTCCTAGAGACAATCTGTATTAGGACAAATGTACTTTATACACATTCATATTATTATTAATGGAGATTAATATTTTGGCATTTGTAATTATTGAATTATTATTTCATTGTTTGTGATTATTCATAAATGTGCATCCCTTGAGCTTACGTTGTCATTAATAGAGTGAGATATTTTATGATAGAGCGTAACTCTTAAAATTAGCCTCGACTAATGATCATCGAGAATGTGATATCGATGATATATGATAAGTCGACATGTGGTCTGCATCACATCCTTAGATGATGTAGTATGTCTCACCTGCTACGAGTAATAGTTACTCGTGATGGATACATGGATACTTTGGAAATATTGGTATACCCTGCTGATATACTATTTGTTATATTTGTCTAACGTATGATCAGTGTGTGGGAGATAGAAGTCCTTAGACTTGAGGTCAATACGCGCCTTATCTACAAAGTAATGTACTTTGATCCCTTCCTAAGCTCAAATGCCTTGTAGGTTGAGATACGGCTTGTATTGGGTACATTATGATGTGGATTGAAGGTGATAGTTGAGCCAAGATTACGATTCATTCCTCGAATGTATATTCGAGAGAACACTCGGATTCTCAGTGATATTAGGTTGATTAAGTCTTTGGCCAACGCAATAGACATATTTAGAATATGGTCTAGTCGTCAACTAATATAGATAAGATACAATGATTAAGCCAGTTGGATAGACACTTGACAAATCCTAAGCTTGATGGGGTGTGTCGTGAATGAAATGATTTTATCTTACCACATAAATGTTAAGTTTACTGGATTCGCGTAAACGTACTTCACATATTGAGTTCGTCTTCCGACGTCGTCTAGGAGTTCCGTGTAGACCTTAATTTGATTAATGTCGATATGAGAAGGCCTGTAGGGTCACACTATGTCGGTTGTCCGTTTCGATCTAAGGATGTATTGAGAGAGTAATTAAATGTTCGATTTTGAATCGAGATATTTAAATGAATAATGATTATTTTAATTAAGTTAAAATTAGATTTTGGATTTAATTAAGAATGCATGAAAAAATAAAGTCGAGCGCCGCGACGCCCATACCCTAGGGCCGCGGCGCAGTGCAGGCTTATGCCAAGCGCCGTGGGCCCCATACCCTAGGGCCGAGGCGTCTATGCCTCAATTTTTGGGCCAGGCCCAAGGTCAAACCCTAATCCATTTTTGACCTATTTTTCAACTATAAATAGAGGCATTCACCTCATTATTCATTACCAATTTTCAGAATAACATTCTAAGCCTTAGAGACTTAGAATAAAATACTCTCTTGAACCTCTGCCGGATTTCCTAGCTTTCCGAAGGAGGAGTACATTGAAGCTTGGAGCTTGCAATCGGAAGGGCAACCGCGTGTGCACCTTATAGTAGACAAAGACTCCAGATAATCTAAACTTGTAAGTATATGATTTATGTTACAAGTTCCAATTGTTGTATAACTATACCAGAACTATTGTTGGGGTAAGTAAGAAACAAATATTTTAAAACTTCTGTTGTGCCTTACTTATGTGATTTGTACCCAACAATTCCCTACAATACTTATATTTGAGAGAGATGTGAATTGAATTAATGAAAAATAGTTTGGTATATATAGATTTTTTTCGTAAGAATATATTTGTCTTGAAAGATTAATTTTTTACTTTTGTTTTTGGGAAGAAACAGAAATTTGTGCTCCCTCCGTCCCATTTTAGCTATTGCTTTAGCTTAAAAGATTTATCCCAAATTAATTTGTCATTTTAAGAATTCAAGACTAAAGTTAGTTATTGTTCCCAACTATACCCTTAATATTAAAGAAAAATGCACGATATCTAAAAAGAAACAATCAATCTACTTTTATTAAAAGAGTGACTAAGTAAACTATTTCTTGTATTCATTATTTTTTAATGGATGCGAGATGACATAAAACGACAATTACAATGGGACGGAGGGAGTAACATTCTGCTGCTATTTAAGATCACTTCTAAAATCTTCATCGTTGTTATACTTGTATTAGCTTATATTAGCTTTTATATTTGGTAACAGAAAACATGTTGTTTGACAATTTCTTAGAAAGGAAAATGTGTGTCTATCTTTACAGTTCAATAGAAAAATGTTGCTACGTCTAATTTTTTATTTATGCCAGTATTTATTATTCTTATTTGCCACTTGTATAGTTATAAAGGTGAAGCTGTAATGTAACTACTCAATATTTTTGGATTTTTCTATATTTGGTTGGCCAAAATTTTTGAAAAATATTTTCTGTAGGAAAATAAGTTCCTCAAAAATTAGAAAAATGACCTCCTTAATAGAAGTACAAAATAAGTTATATAAGTGACAATCCAAGTTCATTCTCATCTCCACCCACTCAACGCCCTCAACCCCCATCCTTTGACCAACCCACCCCCGCCACCCCCAAACCCTCACTGTTGGGTATGGATATTGGTGAATGGGAAATGATGGAATGAAAAGTGAAGGGAATGTAAAGGGTCCCTTTTGCCTTGGGTAAACCAGTTGTCCCACATCGGAAAAAGAAAGGAAAAGAAAGGTGTATATATTACATTACACCTTCTCTAGTCACAAAAAGGGTTGAGGGGGCAAGGACCCCTCGCGCCGTCGTCGTCGCTCGCTCGGCTTCGGCTTCGGCTTCGGATTTGATTGATAATCCTTTTGGACCAAATTCTCTTTAATTTTAATTATTTAATTAATTATTATTTAATTAAATTAATTAACTTATCCAATCCTACCCGTTAGTGACCCGGATCCGCGTGTCTGACCCGCGCCCCGGTTTCTTTCCCATATTTAAATTTCCCACCAGTTTTTAGTGGTTGTTCAGAAGGGTTGCAAACCTTCAGAAACAATACTTCCATTGCTATAAATTCGTTTGATTCCTCAGAATTTTACTTACTAATTTTCTGAACAACACAAATTTCTTCTTCTGCACAAATAAATTCTGTGTGATATACTGCCGTTGAGTGGTTCGCCGCTACCTTAATTTGGAGTACTACTATTCTGGTAAGATAATCGTTCTATCCTGGGAGGGGATATTCCATCAACCTCGAGTACTGTGAGGAGAATAATTTCCTTAAGGACACACTTTGAACTAAGTGGGCTCGATTATATTCTGAAAAATTATTCTTATTTTTCAACATTGATTCTGTTTATTTTCAGTTATTATTATTTACTTGGTTTTTTTTTTTTTTGGAATACTGATTAATAACACTCACTCCCCGCTCCATCCCACTCTCATAATATTTTGCTAGATTACATACAAATGCCCTTTTTTTCTTCCTTACCAAACACTAGAAAATAAATAAGAAACCCACTTATTTTCCAAGAAAATATTTTCTAGGAAAATATTTTGCATGAAAAACATTTTCCTTCATGCCAAACACACCCTATAACTATAACATTTTCTTCTGAATTATGCTGCCAATAGTTGTGATGTGATTTCCCTATTTTAAATGTTGTTCAACTAATTGATGAGGAAAAGATCTATTTGTTAATCAACTGTTCAGATTTTGTACGTACGCTTTAAAATTTAATTTTGGCTGGGTGAGCCGCCCTTTCAATTCTATATATCAAAGTTTCTTTTTTTGGTTACAAAATGCTCTATTTTTTTAAAAAAAAAATCGTTTGCCAAAAACGTTTTTTTTTATGAACTGAGATGTTGTATTGCTGGCATAAAGAAGACGCAAAGTGTAAAAAAAAGAGAGATATTAGCTCCAATACAAAGGGAGGAAAAACATCAATCCAATGAAAAACTACTACGCCGTGCGCTTGAATTTCCACTAGGTGCAGATAAAGGAAGCCTATACAGTTGAAAGACAATGAACACAACCCAGTAGAAGCAACATTGACTAATAACTCACACTTCATCTTCTCACAGAAAAATAAAAAGGACACAAGTAGTCATCCGACCCAAATTATTGACAATCGGATGACTCAAGAAGCTTAAAAAATACTCATCGGATAAAAAAGAGTGTTCACTTAGCTATTTTCACACCCCTTAAGAAAATACTAACTCCTAGACAAAAAGAGGAAACTTGACTAAATTGACCCTAATTAAATATGTATTGAGATATGATCACATAGCACTTAATAGGGGCAAACCTAAAAAGATAAGGTTAATTTTTTCTTGATTTGATAAGTGGACACTCTTTTTTACTCAAGAAAAAAAGGCTAAGTGGACACTCTTTTTTATCCGGAGGGAGTAATATTTATCTTTTTTAAAATAATTTCACTTCGTAGCTTTTTTTCAACTAATTCCAGCATTTGTATAAAAACGATATCATTGTTGTATAGAGTATGTATCACTGTTGTATATGTATAGAAAATGTATCATACGTATAGAAGTTGTATCATTGTTGTATAAAATATGTATCCCTACAGTATGTGTTTAGAAAAAATGTATCATTGTTGTATTATTTTGTGTTTAATAAATGTATAATCCACGTATACTTACTAATTATACACATATTATACATATTTTGGGATATTTCTTGAAGGCTCAATATGAATTTTTTTGTCACGTATTTATTTTCTTTTGTTGGTAAGCTTAGTCGCCACAAAACGTGTAGTTTTTGTGGCGACCCCTGGAATCATCACAAACAATATTTAGCAACAACAGTACATGTGTCTTTAGTGGCGACTTTGCGATATTTTTCACTGACTTTGGTTGCCATAAAAAGTCAGATCTCTTGTAATGATTGGGCAATTGGACTATTTCCATTAAGGTGAAACTTGGGCCATTAAAATTTCTAGGGCAATTCGCAGGAATGCTCCTATATTTGGGGTGGTCTTTAATTTTTGCTCCTCAAATCGCTGATCTTTAATTTTCCTTTCGGTACTTTAAATAATAAAAAAGTGATCGAAAATAACTTGACATTGAAAAAATAATAAAAACCAATATTTTGGATTCGAACCCTAGCAAAGTAAAAAAAATTAATTTCACAAGGCAAGATTTCATAAAACCATGTCTATTCGATCAAAATTGCATAGAAACTATGCCTTAGTAGAAATTAAGTAATCATACCGAACTATGTCTTAAGACATAGTCTCTTAGTAGTTACATAGAAAAAATACCTTAAGGCATAGTTTTGTAAAAATTAAGATTATGTCTTGTCCGGCTAGTACTACATAGTTTCTATTAAATCTTGTCTTGTGAATTTTTTTGACTCTAGGGTTCAAACCCGAATCTCTGATTTTATAGACCATCGAATAAATGATACTTTGGCCCATAAATTTTCATTAAAATAAAAAGTAGGGGAAAAATTAAAGATCAGCGATTTGAGGGGAAAAAAATTAAAAATCACTCCATATGAAAGGAAAATCCGCCCAAAAAATTGAAAATTTTAATGGCCAAACAATGTCCTTTTCTAAAAAAAAACAACATTTGCAGTTTCGGCCTATGGTATATGCATATATGGGATTATGAGTTATTTCTAGAGGTCTGAAATGAGCGGATTGAGCTGGATTTGGGCGGGTCAAAATGGGCTGAATTAATAAATTGGCCGATTATTGACCCGCCCAAAAGTTACTTAGGCTGAAACGGACTAAAATGTAGGTTATAACGCAACTCGCTCAATTCTTACTAACTTTTAATTGTTTTATTTGTTCTTTTATAATATTTTAGTATCTTATATATATTTTTTTGTTATGGTTATATTTAACATATCAAATAAAAAAATATTTTGACAAGATTTCTCATGAGTCAATATGAGTTACATATCAACCCAGCTTTTGATGGGCTGAAATGAGCATAGATAATACATAATAGATGGCCGGGTCAATTTCAAACTTAAACGTGTTGGCGGGTAATGATTTCATGAGTTAATTTTGTCACCTCTACTTATTTTCATATATTGTTACACTTCTGGCAGATAATTGATTGGCTGCACGATTGCTTCCAAAATTCTTCCGATTTGATTCTCTCGTAATTCTTGAACCAAACTGAAAGATAAAGTTTAAACATAGTAGAGTGAACTTGTCATGTTAAAAATTTGAGCAATGGAACTCTAAAAAGCAACAACCGGTACCAAAAATTCTGATTGTGAATGTAAACTCTATTGGCAAAATGGATATCAACAGTATGACAAGAAGCGTGCCATTTGGTCCTTCCATCATAGAAAGTTCTTATCTTGTTTAGACAAACCTCAAAACTATTCCTCTCATAATTTTGCAAATTGGATAAATCACATAAAAACTGTTCGTGCTGAGGACGAGAGGAAAGGAGATCTATCTTGTGATACCTTTTTAATTATGATTAAAATCAATATTTTAAAAGACGGGGGAGTGAGGCGAGGCGTTTTACTTAGCACGAGGAGAGGCGTAAGCCCGAGGCATGGATGAAGCCCCATGGATCTTTAATTTTTTAAATTTATAATGTAATAAAATAGTATCATTTGAAAAAAAAATATTAACAATTTTAAAAAAATTAAAACATGATTAAAGAAACTCATAGAAAATAATTCTAACATGATTTTACAAGTATGAGATGCAAATCAACTCTATTATCTTAACTTTAAATAATAAAAGAAACACAATTCTTAAATATTATTACTATCATACTATGCAATTTACCTCCCTAAAAAAATTAATAAACTTTATTAGTATTATAATAGAACATCACTTATTCATGTATAAAAATAAAATTAATTTCAGATAGAGAAATAACAAAATATAATGATTTTGAGACATAGAACAAAAGGTACGAAGACCAATGACAAGTGAAGATGTAAAATTTGGCAATGTATTTTAAAAAGAAATGTTAAATGGCATTCACTCTCACAATGTTCTCAAATAGTAAATATGAAATAATACGACTTACTATTTGAGTTACTCTCAATTTTTTTATTTCTATAAATAAATAAAACTACCAAAGATGATTCATTTATTAAAGAATTATGAAGATCAACAGTGTCAACTAAGAATTTTGACACATAATTTGTGTAAGAACTGTTAGACAAGCTCCAAGCATTGGACTTTAGGGTGTACAGTGCCGGAGGCGTTTTGCCAATGCCCCGCTCCGAGCATTGAACTAAGCCCCCACACGTATGTTTCGAGGCGTTTTGCCAGTGCCCTGCCCCAATCGAGCCCTGAGGTGAGTCCCAAAACTGCCTTTTAATCAACTTTAGTGCATACTATCACTAATCAGTGCCAGAGGGAGAGTATCGGTTACAGTTCGATCGAACACAATAATTTTGGTTCAAATTTTATATTTGTCTTAAAATTTATTGAATATGTATAAATTATTAACTTAGAACCCAATAACTTCAGATGATTAAAATTCAAAACTCAGAAATTTCAAATCATGATTCTGCCTATATTACTAAGTATTCTTTATAGCTTTTAAAATTGTCGTCAGAGGGCATGCATACAGGGGAAAGACACTATGCACAACCACTCACTAAATGATTTTTTTTTTAGTGGAAACCAAACTCCTACAATCAAGATGGTTGTTTTTGTGAATCATATATAAATAAGAGAACATTGACTTAACAACCGATAAAGATCCAACCATAGATACCTGGATTACCCTTTTCGGCAGAGAGGGTGCTTCAAATAAACAAAGTAAATGTGCAATCTTCAAAAGAAAAACATAAAAGTGAAATATTTCAGGAAGGGGGAAGAGCAAATCCACATGATGAAAAGAAACTCTTGCATAGTACCCAAATTCAATTTAGTAGCTTGTTCTACCAAGCTTTCTAAATCTGCTTATTTTGAAAAGTAATTTTTCTTACTTTTGCAGAGAAGTAATTTTTATCTGACTAATCAATTTTAAAAAGCATGTTTGTCAATATTTGAATAGTATTTTGTGCTTGGCAATGTTCTAAAAGTTCTTATTGAAAAAACTATTGTTTTAGCTTTTGAAAAATATTTTCTACTACTACTCATAAACACTTATTTTTTCCTTAAAATTTTGATCAAACACTTCAATTTTCTAAAATATGCACACTAAGATTTACAAGACAATCATCAAAAGAGTCACCAACCACCGAAAAATCATCCATGAAAACTTCCAAGAAATCTTCAACCATGCCAGAGATGATCGACTTCATACACCTTTGAAAAGTAGTTGAGGCATTGCATAGCCCAAACACATTCAACTAAAAGCAAATGTCTTATAGTGACATGTGAATGTCGTCTTCTCTTGGTCCTTCAAGGCAATGCTGATTTGGTTATAGCTAGAGTACCCATTCAAGAAGTATAGAAAGGCCTTTCCACTAGCCGATCGAGCATTTGATCAATAAAAGGCATAGGAAAATGGTCATTGCATGTAGATGAGTTGAGCTTCTGATAATCCATACAAATTCTCTATCTAATAACCGTTCTCATGGGAATGAGTTCATTGTTCTCGTTAGGCACCACGATCATGCCCCTTTTCTTTGGGACACATTGCACTAGACTCACCCATGGGCTATTCGCAATGGGGTAGACAACCCTAACATCCAATCACTTTATGATTTTCTTCTTGACCATCTCTTGCATCTCCACATTCAATCTTCGTTGATGCTCAACGCTCGATGAACTATCCTCCTCAAGTTGGATCTTGTACTTACAAATATCGGCAGGAATCCCCCTGGATATCTGCTATTGTCTATCCGGTAGTTCTCTGATACTTTCTCAAAATCTCCAATAATCGTTTCACCTGAACATCACTCAACAAAGCATAAACGATTAGCGGTAAAGTATTGTTTGGGCCAAGAAATTCATATCTCAAATGCGATCAAAGTTGTTTGAGCTCAAGTTGAGGTGACTCAATAATTGACAGCTTAGCGGTGAGAGTAACCCGATTCTCCATATCAATAGAAAGCCTTTTAGTTGATAGGTGTAGCACCACAACTCTTAAAGTGAGTTGACGGTCTACGCATAGACCTCTATATCATCACCATCAAAATTAACCAAGATGACTTTTAATACCCTCCGAGACATTCTTCTTTCATTTTCAATGACACGACTTCTTCAAATACATCCACCACATCAATTACTGAAATGCTTTTATAACCATTTGGTAAATTCATACCCTTTATCACTTGGAATGTCATTTCTTTGTTGTTCACTTGGAATTTGATTTCATTCTTTTCTGAATTCACGAATGCCCTTTCGATAGCTACGAAAGATCTTTTCAATATTGTTGGAATTTTTTTGTCCATCGCAGAATCAGGGATGACAAAATCGACAGGAAGAATGAACTTTCCCACTTGTATAAGCATATAATCAACATTACTAACCGGTCTTTTCACCGTCCGATCAGCCATTTGCAACCGCCTAGCCGAGGCATCCTCGATCTCAATTACTTGTAGATTGCAAGAAGCATTGGATTGATGCTAGCACCACTATCATAAAGTGCTCTTGAAAAATCACACAACCCAATAATGCACAGGATAGTGAAAGCTCCCGAATCTTTCTTCTTTTTAATGGTAGTTATCAAATTAATGGAGCTAATACAGTGAGTGACATTTGAAAAGATTCCAAGAATGGAATATTCATTGACAATTGTTTTAGTTGGTCATAAAACTCCCCACACTTGACATCTTTGGTTCTCTTGATCAACCTTTGATGGAATTGAGGAGAAGGTTTAGGAACCGGTGCTAGAGGTTTTGGATCCTCCACCACATTTTCCTTACCTTTGGTGTTGCTCACCTCTTGAGCCTTTGCACTTCCGAAACACTTTCTTCAAAAATAATTGGCACTTCAACTTGTACCTCAACCTCTTTCTCGACATCTTCTTCTTCGACCACCTTCTCACTCTCACCTTGAAGTAGTTTTCACTTCGTGTTAATAGCCATGCGATAAGAAGTAGAACTACCCCCATTACCCTGTGAGTTCGCTATTGTGTCACTTGGGAGTTGCTCTTTTGGCTTTGGATTTTGCTCATGATCAAAGATTTCTAATTTTCATTTCAAATTTTTACATTGAAGCCATGTGAGAGCCCACTAACTCGGCCATGTTCTTCATTAAAGAGTCGAATTTCTCTTGATTTTCCAAAACTCGTTCAAGCATACTCTCCATTCTAGAATTGCCTTGATTATTTAAAGGATCCTCTCACTAATGTTGGGGGTTGGAGGATTGGCCTTTCAGTGGAACATATGGATTTGAACTCCGATTTTTGAAGTTACTATTGTTGTTATTCCAATTTCATTGATTTGAACTATCTTAGTCATTTTTTCGTATTGGTTACCTTGCTCTTGCCCTTGGGGTTGAGGTCATCCTTAATTTTGATATCCCGACCGTTACGGTTCACCTTTACGCATAAAGGCTAGTTCATAACTTGTGGACTCTTGAATTTATTTTATTTTTATTAGAATCGCTGTCTAATTTATAAGGAAAATTAGGAAACCCAAAAGTAAAAGGATTTTTCAATTTTGTAAGAAAAGAAAAGAAAAATCCTAATATATCAGAGTTCGAGGTAAGTGTTCAGGATGATTTTCTGGGGAAAGATGTTAGGCACCCCGATACAAAGAAATCATAGAATGCGGTTGACCTCAGGTTTAAAAATAATAAAATTGCTTTAATTGCTTTAGAATGTTTAAGAATATTGTAAATATATTATGTCATTCAAAATTATCTTCCGCCAAAATAAAGCTTTTCACACACATTTTAAGTAAGAAAACTACTTTCTTTTGAAAGTCTTTCCTTTGGAATAATATTCCATATTTTTTTTCAAAACGAATAATAAAGACTAGTTTAATCTTTTTGTAAAACATTTATCTTATAAAAAAGTGTTTAATAAAATAGTACTTTGTAAAAATGAATGTTTTATTAAAAAAAAAAAAAAAGAGAAGGTCAACCAACATCCTTCTCTTTTTCCTTTTTTCCGAACTCTAATCGTAAGAGGGATTTTACCAAAATATCTTGGAGATTATTTAAACTTATTCCGAAAATTAGATAGCATCATTTTATATAAAAACAAACCTTTTAAGATTAAATCTTTTCTCATTTTTATTCCTTTAAAGACAAGGTGACAAAAAATTTATAGAAAAGGGAACATTTTTTCATTTAATACCATATGCATTTTTTATTAAAGAGATTAATTTAAACGCGTATATGTATAAATAGCCGAAAATATATATAAAATAAATCATTCTTTTTCATTTATTCAACTGAAAAAAATTCATATTTATTCAAAGATGTAAAGAAACGGTGTCTAGGTAATTTCAATTAGTTTTATACCCTAAGGTTCCAATAATAGTAATGTTTTTACAAATACCATAACATAAAATAAAAATAAAATAAGCAAAGAGGGTTGGTGGGTATACCGACCCACCAATTTTTCGCAAAAATAAAAACGTCTATTTTCTAGGCCGTTTTCACTTATGACTGGGCTTTCTGCAGCTTTCAGACTCAACAAATATAGAAGTTGGGCCATCAAGCCCAACAGGCTCAAAGGATTGCAATTTAGAGAAGAGAGGGCCCACCAGGCCCATGGGTCATGCAATGAGGAGGGGAAACACATGGGAGTTAGAGGATACCCAAAACTTATCAATATATAAATAAATAGACATGTCTATACAGTCGTGTACATTAACTGTTGCGATTTAGGAAGAAAGCAATCAGGCCCAAAAGGTAGACACACAATCCCATCATTTAAAATTATTGGCCTTAAGGAGGACAGATTGGCCCAATATATATATATATTCAGGGATATTCAACGTTGATATACACATAGTGTATGCCTAGGTCCTCATATCTACCATTGTATACTCATCGTAACTGATGCCACGGACATGCTCATTCACAATACTTTGCAGAAAAACAAACAAATAGCCCTTGTCCATAAGACTAGAGTAGAAAAGGGGGCATGCTTGATAGCTTTTGGGTGGGGGTGTATGTTAATCAAAGCTAGGGAAAAGAGTTGAAACAGGTTGATTCATTTAACATGAAATCAAAGATGCAACAAAGATAGGGAGAGAATTTTTACAATCCTTTCTGGGCTTTCATACAGAAAAGAGCACCAAAGATAAGGGAGCAGCAGTTCTGAAGATAGACAGACAGGTTCTCACAATAGACAAATCTAGAAGATAATGCTTCTTCTAATAATTATGCTGTGAAACTTTTAAAAAATCTATTAACTCCGTATTTTCCTAATCATTTTCATATAAAATGTGTGTGTCATATTTATAACTTAGTTGTAAATGATGGTCTATCACTTTTTGAAGACATACTTAATAAAGTACAATTTGCTATAAACTTTATTTTTAAAAATAATAGAATACAAAGAAAAAAAGAATATAAAAAAACTTGTCACGATTGTGGAATACCTTATAGAAAAATTCCTCAAGAAGTAGCGACTAAGTGAAATTCTCTATATAAACAACTACTTGTTGCTTACGATTATAGAAGACCTATAACTTTATTTTTTAATGCACATAATCAAAATCCAACTGATATGCTTATAGATAATGATTGAGAAAAATTTTAGAACTTATTTTATTTTTAGAGAAATTTTTTCAAGCAACTAAAGAATTTTTTGGTATATATTATCATACTATTTCAACTATGTTATTTTATATAGCTCTAATATTTTTGTTACTTAATGAATATAAGGAAAAAACTATCTTATAAGGCACCTATTAAAAAATGTTTATCAAATTAATAAAAATATTTTTTCCTATTCCCACTATTTATATTATTGGTGTTGTATTAAATTCGACTATTAAAATAGACGGTTGTAAAACACTTATTGAAACTATTTATGATTGTATAGCAGTACTTTCACCTCAACTCCAAAAAAATCCAAATGAAGAACCACCTAAGGAACCAACTAAAGAAGAAATTTTGTCTAGCATACACGATGAATGCAAATTAGTATATACGCATTACCAACAAGAAAGTGTTAGCAACCAACCGGCTTATATACCATCTTCTTCAGTATAACCTTATAAAAGACAAGTTGTTTCTGCGGCTAGTATTGAAAGCCTTAGAAATAGAATGTTTAGTGGTACCACTGCTAATCAAGTTAGCGAGTTTGATGTTTTTGTTTTGCAGGGTGTTGTACCGCACACAACAATTCTCAATGAAGAAGGACGTGAAGATTTGCTTAAATAATGGAGGGAAAATGAGAAGACATTTCCGACACTATCAAAGATGGCCCGAGATATGTTGAACATTCAAGCATCATTAACAACATCTGAAAGCGCTTTTTCTACCGGAAGATTTCAAATAGGAGAGCATAGACACTCATTAGCGGGAGACAGCTTGGAAATTGCAGTTTTATTCAGCGATTGGATACGGGCGGAGTGTATAAGGTGCGGTCAACAGGAGATCAACTAAGAAGATGACGAAAACTACAACGAAATCTTGTCCGACGGAGGTGGAAGCGACGTCGACCAATTTGACCAACAAATTCCAATTTCAACCGAAGAACCATAAGGCATTGTGAAAAAAATTAGAAAATGTGTTTATAAATATGTGATTTTTTTTTCCAATTTTGAAATTGTATTACAAAAAAATTATATTTCTATTAAATAATATAAGAGGCACAAAAACAGCATTGAGATGTTTTTATTACACTATCTTGTTCAATTATTGAAGTGTTTATATATATTAAGTGCCAAAAAAAAGGTCCCGATCCGCCCCGCCAATACCGGTCCCCCTTTTTTGCGGGATGAGGGACGGGACGGGACGGCGGCCTGTCCGGCTACAGCCCCGAACCCGACCCAATCACCAGTCCCGCCGGGTCCCGTCCTGCCGGGACCCGCCCCCGCCCCTCCCCGAACCCGGCCGCCACCCCTACATATGATGATCAAATAAATAATAAAAAATCAAGACAATTAAACTAATCCACATTACAGTTCCTCTAACAATATTAAGACCTAACTGATGTTATATCATGATTTCTACCTCTACACAGACAGCAAGACAACTTCATCATCATATAGTACACCTAATTAACCAGTCAAATACAACTCTTCCATACATGTATTGACCTAGCAGACAACCGAAAACTAAGTAACTTACTCTAATAGCTAATCAATAATCAGTTAACTTAATTAGATATCTAAAATAATAATATTGATCATTAAAATATTCCCTAATCATGCATAATTAACCAACATACATAGTCATACAAATGAGCATTTTTTGTTGTATCAAACTGATTGTAACTACTCAGCAAAATACTTCTACACCTATAAGACTAAGCATGATCAAACCATGACAACAAGCTACCATACTTCAATAACTAGACATTTAACTAGAATATACACACACAGAAAACAAAAGAAATAAAATAAGAGATTTAATCTTACCTTTTTGATGCGCAGCTTTTTTCGAGATCCGGAGTGGAAAGCTCCTCCAATACCTCTCAAGCTCGGACCACGCACCAAAAGAAACAAAAAAAAAGTTTTATAAAAATACTGAACGGTAAAAATTAGGTGTCAACACTGACCCTTGGTAATTTTGCCTTTGATACCTCCTTGTGAATTGTTGGCATAACTTGCGTCCTCATATTGCATTGGAGGCCCTTCTTGATATTGACCCTCTTGGGGTTGGTAATTAGCATTCGACAGTGGTTATACTTCTTCTACCACATTCACCTTCTCTTGTTGACGTTGGTAGCAAGACTGGCAATCACTTGGTCTCTCTCTTGATTCTCCTTGACCACATTATTCGAAGAATTGAAGGAGACCCATATACCACATCATTCGTGCCGCTTGAGTGTCATGTTTGATTATGTGTAGCAATCTTATCAAGAATTTGAGTGGTTTGTGCAAATGTCTTGTCCATGAAACACCCATTAGCCGCATTGTTTGTCACAGATTGGGTCATGGGGTCCAACCCTGTTATCCCGGAAGCCATGATTTGGTGATTTCAACAAGTATAGTTTGAATCTCTCCCATGCTTCAAATAATTATGCCTCAGAAGTTGCTTGAAGTAGAAAATCTTATCTCTAAGCTCGACCTTATTGCTTGACGGGAACCACTTCTTGAAGAAGACACTCACCAATGCAATTTTTGAAATGTTAATGTGGGTCATCATTGGTAGAATTGTGGAAAAGACCCTCAGCTTTTAAATTTTTTGAATAGGTATATAAGAAATCAATTCTTTCTCACATACAAATGCTAAATAATATGACGGTGGATCTCATAGTTTTTGCAGTCCAAATTTTAGAACACTGATTCAGATCCCGTACGTTAACCTTAGCGCCCTTCCTAAAAAATATCAAAGAAGTCATAACGATCATTCTATTTTCCAATTTTATTATCTTTTCTAATTGAGCTCTTTTTCTAATTTTATGTTATTTTTTAAATTTATATTTGAGTTTTGTTTTCATTACATTATTTTTTTAAAAAGTGATTTTATTATTTTATAAAAAATAAAAAGATTAGAATGCAAATTATTTTAAAAAAATAGGATAGAAGGACATACGGTAAGGATGTAAATGCAACGGACTCGCCTAAAATTTTCAATTTTTTCCTGTCATCTGGCCAAGCCCAAAATATCAGTCATGGGATTACGTGTCAAAAGGTGATTGGTAAAGCCTCCGTGTCTTCTTCTAACATAACGACTCAAAGTTTTCTTTCATTTTCATCGCCAAATCTTATATTAGATCTAAGTCCCTCTGTCCCTAATCTCAAAAAAATAACAATCTAAAGTAAGTTTCTTCTCTATTTGATCTTCAATTTATGTTTTTTATATGCAATTTTACGTTTTATTTATGCGTGGATAGAGCTACTTTTTATGTGCATGTAATTGGATTGTTAATTGGAACAAATTTAAATTTTAACTGACATTAAATGTTCATATGCATGTATCGAGATCTGAAATTTGGAGGACGTAAAATGTTGAATTTGAGTCCAGAGTTCTATTGTCTGATGGAAATTAGACTCGATACTTCTGGATCGGTTAGGGTTTTATGCGAAATTCTGATTTGATGGTAACCGTATATTAGATCTTTACCTATTGATTTGCAGTATGTGCTTATTCTGCAATTTTATGATATCTGTATATGCCCAAAGTGAGATGGTTATTGAGGATTTGTAAGCGCATCCAATCTAGTTCAAAATTGAGGGACATTGTAGGCGTTTGGGTATAAAATTTGTGAAATTTGAAAAAAAAAAAGTTGAAAATGGTATTTGAAAATTAATTTAACTTAATTTGTATGAGTAATTTGGAGTGAAAAAAGTAAAAATAGGTGCAAACCATGGCATAATGGGCCCTATATAGTTGTTGGTATTGTTGTTTACTTGTAGTATATATGGTGTAGACCATAGAGCGATAAGTTATGTGTTTACAGAAGAAAGGTCATTTGTATATGGATGTGAGTTTTGGTCGGTCCTTCTGATTTGTTTTCTGCTGCCTACTTTGAATGTAAAATTAGCTTAGACTTGAACCTTAGGTGATAGCAAACGTTACCCTCACTCAAAACAATATGCTCTTGGGAGACACGAAGCACAATCAACCTCTTTACTTTAAGATTTCTAACATGGTGGATTCTAGATAGAGCACCCACATACCCCTACTCTACAAAAAGATTAAACATGTGGGAGGATCTGAACGAATTTTGCTTTCATTTCCCCTGTATAGAGCACTGAGTTACTTACATTACGGTCTTCAGCAGGCAGGTTGCACTCTAGGCGGGGCTGGTTGAAAGCGCCATCAATCTCCCTGTTCTCTTTCTTAGAAAAGAAATTGCGTAAATTCTTCTTTTTTTCCTCCCAATTTCCCACTCTTTCTGTGAGGCTTAACAGAATCCATTGTTTTTTTGGAGCAAATAATCCATTGTCAGCCACTGTCTCTGAACCCTACATTACCAAATCTCCTTGGTGCCTTCTGTAAAGTATAACAGAAACTGTAATCTTACTAGGAAAAGCATGTCCATTTTTAACGGTCTTAACCATTGTAGATGAAATTGGTATCAGTATTATCATAGTTAAAACCTGAGTAGAACTCCTAGGACCAGTTTACTAGGAAATTCCAAATTGGAGTAAAAAATATTCAATGCCCTTGGGATTCCCTTTGAATCATTAGCAAAAGTGATGGTTCATAATTTTGTTACTGAAACTCTTATGTATTAGGTTTCAATGTAGAACCAATACCCACTTTTAATCGTTTATTGTTAAGTTACACATTAATACTGTCTGATATGTCATAAGTAATAGATATTAAAGAGATAAAGAACTCAGAGAAAAAGAAAAGGTTTTCTAGTTGCACCATGTCCAAAGGTGACGACAGCTTTATACTTTTCTAACATATGCAAGGAAGAACTTAATTCTCCCTTAGAATTTTGGTTAGATTATTGATTAATTGTATTCTTCAAACATTTTTTGAAAAATGTTTTTTTGAGCCTAGGGTCTATTGGGTAGGCGTAAGGTCTGTGTACACCCCACCTTTCCCAGACCCCACTTGTGGGATCACATTGGGTATAATTGTAATGTCTTTTGTTCACGGCCTTTGAGCGCTTGCAGTGCTAATTTGTGTTCAAAGATCCTCTTGTGGTGCTATACCTTAACTAAAGTTTTTGATATTTACTTTCGTTAATGATGATTAGAAATGGCATTGGGTGTACACCCCACCCTCCCCAGACCCCACTTGTGGGGGATCACATTGGATATGTTGTTGTTTAATTGTATTGTCTTTTGTTCACTGCGTTTGAGCACTTGCAGTGCTAGTTTGTGTTCAAAGATTCTCTTGTGGTGCTATACCTTAACTAAAGTTTGACTTTTTACTTTGAAAAATGATGATTAGAAATGGCATTGGGTGGAGGTGGTCCACAGAGAGGTAGTAATGCAGCAGCTGCTGCCAACCTACGGCGTAGGAGGACAACTAGTGGTGGTGGGGCCGCTGGAGGAACCGGTGGAACTATGCTTCAATTCTATACTGATGATTCCCCGGGACTCAAGATTTCTCCTAATGTTGTGCTTGTTATGAGCATTGGTTTCATTGCTTTTGTTGCAGTCCTTCATGTCATGGGTAAGCTCTACTTTGTCCGCAGAGAAGGGTAGAGAATTTTCAAGTCCTGTTGCAACTGATTCAGAATTCCTTCAAGACAGAGTTATTAGATTTACCTTTCTTTATTTTCCCTTGTACTATAATGGATTTATACAAACTTGCCAGTTTCGAGTTACTGGTTTTCGTAAGTTGTTCCAACATCTAGAAAGGACTTACTGCGCCGAATTATACTTCGTCTACTCTTGAATAGACTCGTATCCTACTTAGTATAGCTCTTGCTAGAATTAGCTGGGAAAGTTGATTTTGATCTTGTTACATGCTGATAATTTTTGAATGATTCTAATTTCTAAAGAGCTGAGACATATATAATTAAACACGTCATGAGTTTGAACTATACCATACTCTCAGGGGTTGATGTAGCTTGACGTTACGGAGTTCATATGAATCAAGTAAAAGGGCAGCTCGGTGCACTAAGCTCCCGCTATGCACGGGGTTCGGCGAAGGGCCGGACCACAAGAGTATTGTACACAACCTTATCTTATATTTCTTCAAGAGGCTGTTTTCACGGTTTGAACCTGTTTTATAGGAACCAATATTTTAATTTATTAAAATTACAATACATAGTTAATATGTACTCATAACTTTAAGAATATCTATGAATTTATTGCTGGAAGATAGTTTAAATTCAGGATTCATTGAGTGGAGAAGGGTAGAGAAATGAACACATTACTCGTTCAGTTTCGAGTCATGCACCACTTAGGGATGGCAGGTGGATATAATTTTGCGGATTCCGCATCGCGTCCGCCCCAATTGGGGCGGGTATGGGTATAACTTTGGCGGGTAGTAGGCGGGTATGGGTATTGAAAATGTACCCGTCACGGGTAGGTGGGTAGGTGGGTAGGTGGTGGATTTGCAATCATACCCGCCTACCCGCCCTCCTACCCGTCCGCATACCCGTCCGCCTTATACCCTCCCCAAGCCCAAAATATTAGCAGCCCATAAGTCACGACAAGTCTCTCATTCTCCAACAAAATTCAAAACCCTACGCCTCTTCAGTCCTTCACGCCTCCCTCTCTCTCATTCCCCTTCACGCCGTCTCTCCTCCCTCTCTCATTCTCGACGTAACTGCCTTTTTCTTTAAAGGAGATGCTGATCGGGAAATATTGAAAAATATTGTTGTCTTTGCTTTGTGCTTTGGGGTTGTCTTGGTGAGGTCAATTTTTGTGCATTTGTTAAGAATTACAAATGAATTGATTACAAAATATGGCAGGCGGGTACAGGCGGGTATTGACGGGTGATGGATATCCACTTGGGTGGTGGAGTGAGTGTGGATTTAGGAATATACCCCGGGTATGGATGTTGAAAATTGTACCGCCACGGATAGCGGGTATAAAATTTTCTAGCGGGTACGGATGCGGGGGAGGGGTACCACGCACCTGCCCCGCCCCGCCCAATTGCCATCCCTAGCACCACTAATAGGAAAATCTCCAGTCGGTCATTAAAAACAAGAGCTGAGACATATATGGTTTGCTTTCTGTTGATTGAGTGCAAGTTAGTCCGTCCTCGGGCTTGCAGTTTTTGACATGGCAAAACAATTTGATTTGCATTCTATTTACCCGTATTACCTACAGTTTCGAGAGAATTATTCACTTTTGTTAAGAATAAATTTTCACTTTATTTCAAAGTCAGTGATTGGGTTATAAAAATTTTAAATTGAATTCCAAATTTAGAAAAATGCTTCAAATTTGTTTTTCAACTTCATTTTCATAAATTTCAAATAGAGTGCTCTCTTCTCTCCTTCACAAAAAGTATAATCAAACACAATTCTTTCTTCAACTATAACTTTATTAATTTTAAATAAAATGATGAATATTTGAAATCTATAGCCAAACGCCTGTTAAGTCTCATATCTGAATTAGGCCTGTTCATGAGCATGTGAAGTCGGTGAATAAAAATGTCTACATTTTGCTCTATAAAAACAGACTGAATGAAGAGACATCAAAAGATTTTAAAAAATAGCATGAATGGTAAAACAAATGCAGTGAGCGTGGATGGAAAAAAACCCGACCTTTAATATCTTCAGTCTGACGCTCTCCCAACTGGGCTATTCCGAATATGAATCAATACGCTACATTTCTAATATATTTTCTAATCCCTGGCTTTCCTCACTATAAGCCAAAATTAAATTTCTTACACCCAAACTAAATCTGACCGCGCTTCGCGCGGTTGTGAAAACAAATGAATGAATTTCAATAATTCTTTTTATAAAATTTAGTCAAGATAAAAGGATACAAAAATTTACATGTAAAATTAATTCCGTAAATTGAATAAACTACATATATACCTATTTTGGGTTAGCTTTAACACTTCATAGAAACGATTCACAATAGATCCGACAGTATTCATAATATGAAGGCAATAAAAATTTGACATTAAGAGCAAAAGATATGTACTTACTTTATATTGTGTTAAGCTAAACAAACGAAGAAAGAAAGAAAGAAAAAAGTTTCACAGAAATTCATAGTTCGTCAAAACCTGAAGTAAAAAGAAAAAATAATGAACAGATAAAAAAGTCAATCATCTGTAATTTATAATTTTTCAATAGTCAAATATAACAGATAATCAACGAATCACACATGTGATGAACACCTCCCTAAGTTATAAGCCTGAAAATTCAAGTATATTAGTGTCGTAACAGCAACTAAAAGGTGGACAACATAGACCAATAATATTAATTTCGATAAAGAAAAAATGACCAATAATATTAATTTCGATAAAGGGTAGAAGAAACCGAAGCATAATTAATTGAATAATAATTTCAAAAATTTTGAGTTTGTGCCTCAAATATCTTAGGTTTAACTTAATATCTTAATCTAATAAAAGATTCTGGGGATAAAGTATGCTTTGAAATACTAGGACATACCAAAAGTGCTATATTTTGTTGCAAAAAAAGCCAATTAAGCAGTAAAAAGAACTTACTGGTGTCGATAAAATTTCTTTCCGTGCATCATGTGCTCTTCCCCACAGTTTTTGAAAAGGGTATACACTATCTACACAAATATTAGATGTATCTTCTCTCCAAGTTGTATACTCCTTTAGATTTATGCAGTTGGCATCCTCTGCCTTCAAACACTAAACATCATTAGAAAACTGCTACTGTTGTTGAGTGATCTAAATGGAAGCAAAAACTAAAATTGATTATGTCTTCCTGTTGTTAAAATATTGAGTTTAAAGTGACTCAAAAGGGATAACAGTAAAATCACATTATTTCAATTTTACAAACAACAGAAATTAAATAATATCTCCTTTAAATCATTGGAAGAACAAAAGAATACCATACTGTTAAATATAGGTTGTATACACGTGATATACACTTCATGTATATCACGTGTTTTGTACATATTAGGTCTCGGATTATGGTCCACGGTTTTGTACCGTGATTAGGCAATAGTTTAGGTAATGTTGTGGTGTAATTAGTATTGTACACTTACCATAATTGTATTACCATAATTGTATAGTTAGTGTCCAAGTAGAATAAGGTTTTAGGAGTAAAATAGGAATAGGATTCTCCTATTATGGAAATATGTAAATTGTATATATAGTCTTTCAATTAATGAAAAAAATCAAGGGATTATTTCTTTCATGGTATCAGAAGTCTAGGTGTTAATCTCCTCTCCCAAATTCTCACATTTTTCCGTCGACCTCCCTTGAATTTCCGAGGCCTTTGCTCTCGGTTTTTCGTGCCGAGGAGATCCTCCCTCTTCCTAAATTTTTTATCAAAATCCCTCAATCACATATTGTTCTATCAATATGTCTACATCCCGGAACACGTTTCATCCCGCCCTTACAGTTTCTAACATCAAGAATAACATCCCTCTTGTTCTTGAAATAGAAAACATCCAATATGCGACGTGGGCCGAACTGTTCAAAATTCACGCACGATCGCATCAAGTCATCCATCACATAATCCCCGCAGCTCCTGAGGATACAGAGGTGCCAAGACGTGAGGATGATCCTAAGTTGTGGATGATTCTTGATGCCACCGTCCTTCAGTGGATATATTCCATAATTTCTACCGATCTTTTGCAAACAATTATTGAACCTGACGCTACGGCGCAGGAACTTGGGATAGACTACGTGATATATTCCAAGATAATCAAAATTCTAGAGTTGTTACACTTGAGCAAGATTTCTCCCACATCAATATGGAAGATTTCCATATCGTTTCAGCTTATTGCAAAAGATTAAAGGAATTGGCCGACCAACTCCGCAACGTTGGAGCGCCGGTTTCAAATGATCGGTTGGTCCTCCAAATGGTTCCAGGACTCTTCGAGGCCTATAGTGGTATTGGCACGCTTCTTCGTCAAAGCAATCCACTTCCGCAATTTTATCAAGCTCGTTCTTTGCTTACACTTGAAGAAGCGGGCATGGCTAAAAAGGCGGCTACCGGTACTAGTCCTGTGGGTATGATGACCGAATCCACAGTTCATCCTACCGGTCCCAATAACTCGGACCAAAACCGCAATAACGGTGGCAGCAAAAAGGGAGGAAATAAGAAAAATAATGGCAAGAATTGCGACGACAACAATGGCGGCAGCTGGAACAATGGTGGTGGCGGTGGTGCCCCTCGGGGCAGTCAGCAGCAACAACAATTTTGGGCCCCACAGTGGGCCCCTATGCAGTAGCAGTGGGCCCCACAATATGGGCCAAACAGTGGCAGCCCAACAGTTCTGCCTCAGTGGTAGTGGGCTGCCCAGCAGCATTCCAGGCCCAACATGCAATGGCCCACTTTTAATTATCCCTCTAGGCCGAGGCAGCAAGCAGGGGTACTTGGGCCTCAGCCCCCGCAGGCCCATCACGCAGCGGCACCCACGTCTACCGACTTCGAAGCCGCAATGCACACGCTTGATTTAAATCCTCCGGACCCAAATTGGTATATGAACACCAGTGCCACTACCCACATGACATCCGATTTAGGTACGCTCTCGTCTTATTCCAATTTGAGCAACCCTCGCGCATAATTATTGGTAATGGTAATTCTATTCCAATTCGTGGTTATGGTCATAAAACTGTGTCTCCCCCTCATCCACTCCTTATGTTGAAAAATACCCTACATGCCCCCAAATTGATTAAAAACTTAGTGTTTGTCCCTAAAATTCACTACTGAAAATTCTGTTTCTATTGAATTTGATCCATTTGGTTTCTCTGTGAAGGATTTCAAGACGGGGAGTCCTCTCATGAGGTGTGATAGTAGGGGAGATCTTTATTCTATCACACCTAGTTCCGGTCCATCGAGTCAAGCCTTGCCATCAGCATTTGCAACCCTTTCTCCTTTCTTGTGGCATGCTCGTCTTGGTCATCCGGGGTCGTCTATTTTGTCGTCATTAGATAAAAATAATTTTATTTCATGTAAGGATACGCATAGTACTCCGATGCAAGAATTTAATTCGATGAACAAATTGAAAGTGGTAGATTGATGCAACCTTCTTTTTTCCAACTTAAATAATAGAAGAAAAGTATGCTCTATTAATTAAGAAAAGAAAACTGTTGTCAGTGACTTTATTAGGGAAAACAAATGAAAGCAAACGAATAAAGTTTTCGTCTTGTTGATTCCTAAATGTAGTGCTTCTTCCTTATGTTGCCTATTAGCGCTAGTAGAGTAGGATTGACTCGTAATACAGAACCTCTAGGCGTAACCTTTCGCTTAATAATTAGGAGGAAAACGGTAGGTTTTAGACCTATTATGTACGTAATAAACATATAGTGGCCTTAAATATAGTGAATGAATGATTTAAAAGAATGAAAAATGATTTTAAATAGCAAAAAAGAGAAAAAAGATAAATGTTAATGCTAGCCACAGAGAGGTGTCACATCACATTGTCTATGTCTAGCTTTATAATATATATAGATATAAATTACTTGTTCCAACTTAGATATTATTATTGATTTTTATGACTTAAGAATTTCTTCATTTGAGATTATGATTATGTTATAAAATAAGTAAACGAAAGCCATTCTGACGACATTGGAGTCTCCTTTATCATATTAGCCAACTTCTTTGCCTCAAAGCGACTTGAGAGAAAAGATACCGACTTTGCATTACGTTACGAGTCCCACAAAAAGATTCAAGAATACAGTTGCATCATTGATCATACATATCCTAATCACAAGTGAATATGAAAGACAATTCAAAGGAATATGATACTCCTTTTAGGATTGGCTTGAAAAAATCTCTTCAAAGAAGTGGAGCAGATCACCTTTTTGAGCATCGAATGCTAGTAACTTCTCCATTGCATCCTGCATCCAATTTGCAAATGATGGATTGAAATTGTTGAAATTGATACAACTTTTGTTGGTTTAAATGATATTATACCTTGTACTGCTGATCCTTAGCTATTATGTTCTCACTGCCAAGTCTCTCAACTTGGTTGTCATTCTTGAGAGTATCCAATATCCATGCTGCTCGCTTTAAGACTTGGTGAGGTAATCCTGCAGGAACAAGTACACTTGAATTATGAAAAGAAACTTTTTGATCATAAAGGATGCACAAATACTATCCAAGATGCCAAATATGCTACAAGGGGATAACGATACATGTACAGTGACAACACACTTAAGTGCAGAGGAAGTTTAGTTCTACCATCATAGGACTGTTCTAGGAAATCTGATTATTATATGCCATACTCTAAATTATTCTCCATTTTCGTTCTCGAGGCATATGTTCATACCACTGATTCTTCTGGCATGAGAAAGATTATCAAAATCAAATATGCAAGAGAGAAATCAAGCTTTTATATCACACTCCACATTTATTTTGGACCAAACACCTTCCAGCATTCCTTTCTTAACCATATGCAAAGATAAGACAAAATTAAGCTACTACAAGAGTAGTCGCCCCTATTAGCAAATATTACAAATATATGGTGCTCTTAGACCAAAGGAGCATAGTTACTGCCTATCAACATGTGGAACTATTATTTCAAGAAATTATTAACATACCAGCTAGATGGGCACAATGCAACCCTGCAGAATAAAAGAGTCCATTAGAAGTTTATACTTTGCATGTTCCTTTGAGGTACAAAAGTTGCACTTACCATAGCTAAGCAGTGCACGTCCTGGGACCAACCTGCCAGCCATAGGTGATATTACCGTTCCCGGAGAAGAATTAACAACCAAAAAAGTTAAATCTAATATGTGGACACAATAAAAGTTAAACGATCATCAAGCAATGTGAATAGCCCTTAATGTACTAATATGAATAACAGAATAGTCAATTGTAAATTAGGCAATGCCGGGAACCTTAAATCAGAAGGGTCACTTAGGTTGAATGTAAAATACTGACACTGAAATTTTGGCTAGCGACATCTAACTTTATCCATCAGAAGGGTCACTTCTCCTCAAGTGGGTACATACAAGTTGCATATACCAAACTTGCCACATATTTAGCTAGTTAGTGGACTGGTAATGAACTTGGTGAATATTGAAAGAAATAATCCCTTGATTATTCAAATTAATGAAAAGAGTATATATACAAATTATAACTTTCCATAATAGAAAATCTATTTTTATTCTAATCCCAAAATCCTATTCTAGTAGTACAAGACTCATATAATTATTGTAAGTATACAATGTAATACTTACACTAAAATAGTACCTAAACTATACAAAATAACGGAAACTTATGTATAAAACCGAATGGGACTTATGCACAAAACCCTGATATACATTAAGTGTATATCACAGAATATCTTCTATATTTAACACACCCCTGCAGTCATAGCGGGCGGTTTTCGAACGTTGAGACTGTCCCTAAAATCTTCAAAAAGGACCGAGGGAAGACCCTTTGTAAAGATGTATGCAATTTGATACGTGGAAGGGACATGACAGACACGTACTTGTCCACGAGCTACCTTTTCGCGAACAAAGTGAATGTCCATCTTGATGTGTTTAGTGCTCTGGTGCTGAACCAGATTCCCCGAATGGTAGATGGCACTAACATTATCACAATAAACCAATGTAGCTTTCTGAATAGGACAATGCAACTCTAAAAGAAGATTACGTAACCAACAGGATTCAGAGACCACATTGGCTACCCCTCGATACTCGGTCTCTGCACTAGATCGGGACAAAGTCGACTGCCGCTTCGCATACCATGACACCAAGTTATTCCCAAGAAATATACAATAGCCGGACGTGGAACGTCTGGTATCCGGACAACTACCCCAATCAGCATCTGTATACGAGACAAGTGTAGATGTCGAAGACGGATATAGATGTAAGCCATAGCCAAGTGTTCCATGGATGTATCGAATAATGTGTTTGAGCACATTCAGGTGTTCAACCCTGGTATCATGCATAAACAAGCACATATGTTGGACATCATACGTAATATCTGGTCTCGTGAAAGTAAGATACTGAAGAGCCCATGCAAGACTGCGATAGCGGGTCGGATCCTCATAGGGTGAGTCAGCTGAAGCACCCAACTTGGGTTTAGTATCAACTGGAGTGGAAGTGGACTTACAGGATGACATCCCAACCCTTTCAATGATCTCAGCTGCATACTTCCTCTGGAATAAGAACATCCCACCTGCATACGAGTGACAACAATCCCTAAAAAGTAACTCAAGGGCCCCAAGTCTTTCATAGCAAACTCAGACCCTAGCATTGTCATGATAGACTGGCGTAATGCATCAGAAGAGGCAGTCAAGATAATATCATCCACATATAATAGTATATAAGCCAAGAAAGAACCACGACGATATATGAACAATGAATTATCAGACCTGTTGTGAGAGAAACCAATAGTCAAAACATAGTCAGCAAACCTCTTATACCAAGCCCGTGGAGACTGCTTAAACCCATATAAGGACTTCTTCAACAAACTGACATGATGAGGATATTTGGGATACCTAAATCCCAATGGCTGATGCATATAGAGTGTTTCCTTGAGATCATCATGTAAGAAAGCATTCTTCACATCTAACTGATGAATGGGCCATGCTTTCGAAAGAGCCAAGCTGAGCACAGTGCGAATGGTAGCCGGCTTAACCACCAGACTAAATGTCTCACCACAATCCACACCAACCTGCTGAGTCTTACCATCACCTACAAGACGAGCCTTATGCATTGCAAAAGAACTGTCAGAATTGTCTTTATGAGCAAAAATCCACATAGACCAAATAATATTAACACCAGATGGACGAGGCACCAACTCCCACGTCTTATTATCAATAAGAGCATTATATTCGCCGGTCATAGCAATTCTCGCAATTCGGGTCATTTAAAGCAGACACATGGTTATGGAGTAAAGGGGATTTAAGAACATTAGAATTTAAATTAAAATATCTTTTGATTTAAAAATACCCCGTTGACTATGAGTAACCGGTCTATGACTCATGGGAGAATTGAGCAGATTTTGGGAATTATCGGGACATGTGACAGACTGGCCAGCAGGCAGTGGGCTTGCTGGCCCAAATCGGTAACTAGGTTCGAGACTGGAAATAGAGATTGGGCCAGTACTGGACCCAGGAACAATATCACAGTCCGGGTCAGAACTGGAAGCAAGGATTGGGCCAGTACTGGACCCGTTACCCGGAAAAGAAACTGGGCCAGAAGTGGGCAGGATAGAAGGCCCAGTGACTGGGCCCAAAATTGGAGATGATGTCGTAACAGGAGGACCAGCGGGCAATTGGCCCGTTGGCGGATTCAGGGCGCGGGACATTTCTGATAAATGATGGATATTATATGGAGAGATACCGTCATACAAAAAATTATACGAACTAGGCACGAGACTACACACTTTAGCAAACAGAAATTGGGACTCATCAACAATAACATTGCGATTAATGATGATTTTATTAGACGATAAATCAAAATATTTGTAACCATGATGATTAGACGGATAACCCAAAAACACACAAGGGGTAGAACGAGCATGAAGTTTGTTAATTGTGGTGGACGGAAACAACGGATAACATAAGCACCCAAAGACCCTAAGATGGGAATACAGAGGAGTCTTATTATATAAAATTTGAAGAGGGGACGAATATGTCAAACCTTTGAGAGGAAGAATGTTAAGAAAATAGGTAGCCATTTGTAGAGCACGATGCCAAAATGAAGGAGGTACGGAAGCATGAATCAATAAAGTTCGGATAATATTATTAATGGTACGAATTTTGCGTTCGGCTTTCCCATTTTGTGAAGACGTATGAGGACAAGAAAAATGAAAATTGATCTCATTATTAGCACAAAATTCCCGAAATACCCCATTATCATATTATTTGCCATTATCACATTGAATATTTTTTTATTTCCCGTTCGAATTGGGTTCTAATGAATGCTCTAAATTTTACGAACGTAGAAAAAACTTGAGATTTTTTCGCTATCAGAAAAGTCCATAAAAATTAGAATAATCATCCAAAAATAGAACATAATAATGATGACCCAAAGAACTGAGAACATGAGATGTCCATAAATCGCTATGAATAATATCGAATGGCATTAAAGTATGAGAATTAGAGTCTTCAAAAGGCAATCTAACAATTTTTCCTAAAGAACAAGATTGACAATTCGGAGTACTACGCGTACCCTTACAAGAAATAAAATTATTTTTATCTAAAGAAAATAAAATAGATGACCCCGGATGACCTAGATGAGCATGCCACAAGAAAGGAGCGAGGGCTGCAAAAGTTGATGGCAAGGCTTGACTCGAGAAATCGGAACTTGGCGTGATAGGATAAAGATCTCACATACTATCACACCTCATGAGAGGACTCCCTGTCTTAAAATCCTTCACAGAAAACCCAAACGGATCATATTCAACAGAAACAGAATTATCAGTGGTGAATTTACGGACATACACCAAATTTTTAATCAATTTAGGGGCATGAAGGGTATTTTTCAAGACAAAGGGTGGATGGGGGGGAGACAAAGTTTTATGACCATAACCACGAATCGGAATAAATTATCATTACCAACAATTATGCCACGAGGGTTGCTCAAATTGGAATAAGACGAGAGAGTACCTGAATCGGATGTCATGTGGGTAGTGGCGCCGATGTCCATATACCAATTCGGGTCCGATGGAGTTAAACCAAGTGTGTGCATCGTAGCTTTAATGTCGGTCTGAGTGGGGCCTGCTGCATGGTGGGCCTGCAGAGGCCGAAGCCCAAGCACCCCGGCTTGCTGTCCTGGCCCATCACTGCGTCGAAAATAACGAGGCGGTTGCGAGTTGGGCCTGAAATTCTGCGCAGCCCACTGCCTGTGAGATGCATTTTGCCCAGCCCACTGCCCGTGAGATGGAGGCCCAGCAAAATAAGGGTTGTTGGGCGACTGCCCACTAGCCTAGGCCCATGGCCAGGGGTCAAAGGCTGGGACCAGTTGGGTTGTGACCCACTGTTGTTGTGGCGGGTCCCACTGCCGTCGTTACTGCCGCCGTTACCACCGCGTTTGCCCTCGCGATTTTTTCCATTATTTTTCCGACTATTTTTGCCACCCCTTGAGACCGGTTTGGGGATGAATTGTCATCAAAATTATGAGAATTAGTGGAGGACGTCATCATGACCACGAGACTAGCACTAGTAGCCGCCTTTTTAGCCAAGCCGGCTTCTTCTAAAGTAAGCATGGAGCGGGCTTGATAAAACTTCGGGAGAGGATTACTTTGACGATCGTCGCTAACAGGTGCACCAACGTTGCCGAGTTGGTCCGCCAATTCTTTCAACCTTTTGCAATACGCTGAAACGTTTAGGAATTTTTTCATATGGACGTGGGAAAATTCCTGCTCAAGTGTAACAGCTCTGGAATTTCGATTATCTTGGAATATGTCACGCAGCCTATCCCAAGCAGTCATCGCCGTAGCGTCCGACTCAATAATCGTCTGCAACTGGTCGGTAGAAATAGTAGAGTAAATCCACCGAAGGACGGTGGCATCAAGAGTCGTCCACAACTTAGGATCATCCTCGCGTTTAGGCACCTCCGTATCCTCAGGAGCCGCGGGAATTATGTGATTGATGAATTGATGCAAACGTGCGTGAATTTTGAATAGTTCGGCCCACGTCTCATATTGGACGTTTTCTATTTCAAGAATAAGAGGGATGTGATTCTTGATGACTGTAAGGGCAGGGTGAAACGTGTTCTTAGCCATAATAGCAATGAACGACGTGAGAAAGGGATTTGGAAGAAATTTTTGGGAAGAAAAAATAATTTTCGGGCACGGAAACCGATGAAGGGAGCTCAGAATCCGTACTGTTTGGACGGAAAAAAATGAGAGAAAATATGAACTTAGACTTCTGATACCATGAAAGAAATAATCTCTTGATTATTCTCATTGATGAAAATAGTATATATACAAATTACAATTTTCCATAATAGAAAACCTATTCCTATTCTAATTCCAAAACCCTATTCTAGTAGTACAAGACTCCTATAATTATGGTAAATGTAAAATGTAATACTTACACTAAATTAGTACCTAAACTATACAAAATAACGGAAACTTATGTACAAAACAGAATGAGACTTATGCACAAAACCGTGATATACATTAAGTGTATATCACGGAATATCTTCTATATTTAACATTCTATATTTAACAAATATTTGCAAACTGATCATTTGATTTACAAAACTTGAAATAATGCTCCTGGGAGCATCACTTTCTAAATGTTCACAAAGTGTGTATTTTTCTGTTCTTATCTTTATGAAGTGTATCTTGATTATTACACAAATTTAATCCAACCAATCTCTCGAAACTTTAATTCTTTGAGTAGTTAATTGATTTATATGAGTTCATTATCAGGCACCGACGCGACCGGTAATTCAACTTCTGCCCCAAATTTTACTATCACATTTTTTCTTGCTCTTCTAAGACACCAATATTATCTCCAACTACAACACTATCCAAAAATACATCGTCCATCAGAAGGTAACTTTGCCTAATTTGTGCTGTATACCGAACAATCTACTCATACATTATCCTTGTAATTAAGCCTTTCCCTAGAGTAGATTCCACATGAAGAATCCAAAAACTAAGTTATAGTACTCAACTATAAGGCAAACAGTTCACAAGTACCAGTAAGATCGTTCAACTCGTCAACCAACCTCCTTTATCTTTTGCAATCACTAAGAACATCCCAAACCTAGTAAAAGCTTAACATTTGAATCCACGGGAGCATCATTCATGTACAATCTATCATCCCTGTCTCCTCAAGGACGTCAATAATATACTTATGCCGTGAATTGACAAAGGCCTGCCCGGTAACATTCCGTACTTTCGGGTTACGGTACGGTTTGAATCACTAGGCATATGTAAAATAGAATGTGTGAATAGACCCGAGCGTTGGAAAAATTTGTGTTTACGTATGCTAATAAAAAGATTAGTATATAAAAGGATTAAACCCCGAAATAATTTTGGACGTAACAAGTGTGACGATGGGATTAATAATAACAGTTGTATACCCCCAAAGAGGTTATGGATTAGTGTCATATCACAAAATTATGACATTGAGTATATGAAGGTCTTATGAGTTAGTAAGACTTAAGTAAATTGGAATAAAAAAACTAATTATGTGTGTGATTGATAAATTATACGGAGACATATCACTTAATTAGTGGAGTAGGGTAACACGTGGTGTGCGGCGTGAATTGAGGCTCTCCACCGCCAAAATTAGCTGGTGGGAGACAATATGATGGGCACTCATTAAGGATCATTTAATGGCTAGTTAGGCATTACAATTTTTAATAGCACGATTGCTATTTCATTGTGCTTCTTGTCATTCCTAATTGCCCATTTCACTCCAGTGAACTTCCTCTTCATTTCAAAGATATCAAATGCCCTTTTTTTCTCTTCGTTCCAGTAACAAGGAAAAAGGAAAGATTACTCCTTTTCATGTGCTTTAAATCTTATCTCGTGCTCTGGAAAATTCTTGGCAGCCATGTTGCTTCGACCTTAGCGAAACGAAGGTATGTTAAGGCAAATTATTTCTTTCTTTTGGCATGTTCCATGTAACGAAATATAACCGTGATATTGCTTCATAAATTATTCTACTCCTAGTAGTTAAGAATATTCATGTTATTGATTCCTATGCTAAAAACATGTCTAAATATGTTTCTAAGTCCTTATTGAGGCATACGAAAAAGATGTTGATGTTTCCAATGTTAGTCGAAGGTATAAAGGTATTATGTCATCCGTTGAGATTGGAATATTGTGTTATCATTCATGCATTTTCATTTGCGTTATATTCATATATTACCCTGGACCCACTTGTGTTATGCACACTACTATATGATAAATATTGTATATAGGGGATATGGGGAAAGGGATAGATGTTATCTACACACACCACCTGCAGCGGATACAGACTATCACAAAAGAGCCCTAAGAGGCCAATATTGAAGCCTGTGTGGCTAATACGATATAACCTGATGTCCATAGAGGCGGTTATGGGAAGGAAGATGCCCTTGTGTGGCCAATATATATGTATACCGCATTTGCATCATGCATACATTCATTAACCGTTATATGGTATGGTGCTCACAGAGGCTGTTATGATAAGGAAGATGTCCGATGAGGCTGATGTATATGTATACTGCATTGTGCATAACATTTAGGCATATGTATTAAGGCCCTCAGAGGCATTTACTGTTGGTCGGCTATTTTTGTTTCAGTTATTGGCATATACCGTTATGCTATTATTCATGCCCAACATACTCAGTACATTAGTCGTACTAACGTCCCTTTTGTCAGAGGACACTGCATTTCATGCCCGCATGTTCAGTTAAAGAGGGTGACAGTTCACGCTAGTTGGGTGCTGGTTCAGCTGATATTGGAGCACTCTATTTGTTTCAGAGTTGTAGTCTGGTCGTGGTACAGTATTTTTGCATATGCATATGGATATGGCGGGGTCATGTCCCGTCCTTGTGATGTCATGTATTCTTTAGAGTCTTGTAGACAGGTGTCATATGTGTAGTAGACTTGTATGGCCTTGTCATTGGTGTATATTTATAAGATGGTTATCTGATTTTATATAGTCCTCTTTCAGCTTAGTTCGTATTTAATTATGATTGAGTGTTGGATGTATGATTGGTGGTACCAGACAGGTAGGGTCCGGGTGCCCATCGCGGCCCTTCGGTTTGGGTCATGACAAAAGACAGGGGTAAGGTCTGCGTACATGCTATCCTCCCTAGACTCCTCTGGTGGGATTACATTGGGTATGTTGTTGTTGTTGTTTGTTGTGAAGTGACAAAGGCCGATCTATATTGAGCTAGCTCAATGTCTAGGAGACATCACAACTCATTTAGGTTCTTGATTTGAAAATGTTTAAAGTGTGTGACTATCTCATCTAAAATTTTAAGTTGCTAGAGGGAGCACACTTTTATGTACGTAATTATATCAACTCAACACGCGCCTCATGTGCGGGCCTGATTCATTTTCATGGGCCAAGCATGTGAAAATTCTTTTTAATAATAGGTGGATATGAGACTCAAATCTGAGACCTCTCATGCTCTGATATCATTGAATTAAGACTATGGCTGCTTTTTCTTTTTTGGTTGTCCAGTCTGATACCCACTTTAGGAGCTCAACTAATCCGGATTCGCGCCAATAAGTCCCACTTTGAGGGGCTAAGCGCTCCCTAAAGGTTCACAGCAGAGAGAATTATGAAAGTTTATGTGTCGTATACTCTTATTCATGATTAGCAAAGTACTTTCAATACAAGATATGGACCAACAATAACTCTGAATCAAAGTCGTGTGATTAACAGCCTGCATTAATCATTTGTCTGCTACCATGGTCATCTATGAAAGATTGGTGGACCATAAACTCATTGTTGGTGTCGTGGATTCGCAACACCATAGAACCAACGCTTCGCTCAATAATTACACATAAAGAGGAAGCAGAAGAATTATAGACAAGCATCCTAGTGCAGTTCGCCATCATTATCAGCCCGCGGATGCAACAACTAAAGGTGGAACTAGCTGAGTGCAAGCAAAAGGGAAGGATCATAGTGAATTACTATAGAGAACTCGCTAAGTTATGGGAGAAATTGGTGAATTACGAACAGATCCCAACTTCTACGTGCGGAAAATGCATGTGCAATCTAGGAACGGTCCTATAAGTCAAAATAGGAGAAGGAAAAGTGCATCTTTTTCTTATGGAATTGGATGAGGGAACGTATGGAACGGTGAGGTCGAACATACTGACCCAGGAACTATTGCCATCATTAAACAAGGTCTATTCGAAGTTGGTGCAAGAAGAACATGTGAGAGGAATCATACGAAAAATAGAGGACTAGAGTGAAACCATAAGTTTTTCCATACAGGAAAGAAAACTTTAGCGTGACCAAGGTAAAGGAAAAATAATGGTGCATTCTGCACACATTGAAAGAGATCCAAACACGTTGTAAATTGATGTTTTTGACTCATTGGTTATCCGGATTGGTGGCCAGAAAATAAAAAAAAAAGATGAGAAAATTGGAGGAAGAAGACAAGGACAACAACAACAATAGAGGGGTGGACCGGGATCCGATCGTGGTAGAGGCAACTATCGGGCTAATGCCGTAGTTGCCAAATAAGGAACTCATATGGAGATAGGAACGGTGAACACAAATGGCACATGACTTCACAATTTGAGAGTTGAGATCCGAATGACTGTGATTTATATGTTGAATTCCCAGAGTATAAATCTGAATGGAAAGATAGATAGTAAGACTGAAAACGTATCTTGGATCATAGACTCCAGAGCTACCAACCATGTGACAGGTAATCCAGAGGAAATGATCAATAAATGAGACATTCCTAAGTGTCCGATTGGTCTTCCGAATGGAAGTAGCTTGGTGGTTACAAAAGAAGGAACAACCAGGCTGAATGACAAGATATGGTTGAAGAATATTCTTTATGTTCTGAATTTCATATGTAATTTAATTTTGTGTCACAACTAGTTGATAATTTAGATTGTGATGTGACATTTAATAGAATTATGTGTGTTATACTAGACTCCACCACAAGAAAGTTGATTAGGAAGGGTAAGCGTTGAGGTGGACTTTACTATTTTCAGAATGTGCCATTGATACGGGCTATGAAGGCAGATACAATTGATTGATTCGATCTTTGGTGCAAACAGTTGGGTCATCCTTCAGCACAAGTAACGAATTTTATTACAGCATTAGGCTCAAAGGAGAGTGGTGATAGATTGGATAGAGAATGCGATGTATGCCAACGAGAAGTGTTTTTCCTTTAAGTGATAATATTACTTCGGATACTTTTGAGATGATCCACTGAGATTTATAGGGATCATATAGAACTCGTCCTATTGTGGTGCTTCATATTTTTTTTATTATTATGGATGATCGTTCACGAGCCATTTGGATCTTTCTCTTAGTTAACAAGAAATAAGTATCCCAAACATTGAAGAATTTCTTCGCTCTTGTGGAGAGGCAGTTCGGGAAAAGGGTGAACATAGTTAGAAGTGATAACGGAACTGAGTTCACGTGTATGAAGACTTACTTCTTCGAACATGAAATTTTGTTTCAAACATCTTGCACAGGGACACCTCAGCGGAATGAAAGTGTCAAAAAAAAATACCGCCACATTCTTAATGTGGCATGAGCATTGAGATTTTAGGGCCATATTCTGATAAATTCTGGGGAGAACGTGTCTTGACTGTAGGGTATTTGATCAATAGAACACCATCTTCGATTTTGAATGGAAAAATCTCCTATGAAATTTTATACAGGAATGCGCCCCAGTATGATCACTTAAGGGTGATAGGGTCACTATGCTACGCAGACACAAAGGGAAGAACGAGGGACAAGTTTAAGAGTCAGAGTCATAGGTGCATCTTCTTGGGATACCCCTACGGAAGGAAGGGTTTGTAGATTGTATGACTTAGAGAAAGATGAATATTTAATCTTAAGAGATATGAATTTCTACAAGACTAAATTCCCCTTTGCTATAAGACCGGGCAATGTAACCGATATCATAGAAGCAATACCGAACATAGGAGAATCTTGGAACTAAGTTGTGTTAACATGGACAAAACAGATGGAGGAATAAACCAACACAACTTCAAAGAAGATAGGACTGATAATGTAGGTACGAACGAAACTCAGATGGATGGAATACATACATCGAAAAATGAACCTACGGATCAACATAATTTAAACCAGACAGAGGCCGGTCTGGATAGAGATAACATGGAAGAACTACAGCCGCAAGGTATCCATACCAACGAAATTCACCCGGATGAACAACTATGGCAAGAGATCCGAGCGTTGGTGGAAAATGGAACATGGACACTAGAATTTTTTCCACCAGATAAGAAAGCACTCAAATTTACATGGGTGTACAAAATCAAGTACAACTCTGACGGCATATTCTAGAGATATAAAGCTTATTTGGTCATCTTTAAAAATAAATAGAAGGAAGGAATTGACTACAACGAAACTTTGGCTCAGGTTGCTAAGATAGTAAATGTTCAAACCTTTCTGGTTGTTGCGGCTGCGCAAAAATTGGGAGTTGCATCAGATGGATGTCCATAATGCTTTCTTACACTGCGAGCTTACGGAGGAAGTTTATATGAAATTTCCATCAGAATTTCGTGTTCCTAATTCGGAGCAAGTATGTCGACTCTTGAAATTTTTGTAATGTTTGAAGCAATCTCCAAGGTGTTGGTTTGCGAAATTGTCAAGTGCTTTGATAAAATATGGGTTCAAAAAGTCGTACTCTGATTATTCTCTATTCACTATGCATCGGGGGGGTATACAACTTAACGTCTTAGTCTATGTGGATGACTTGATTATCTCTAAAAATGACCATAGTGTCATTGAACGATTCAAACACTATCTCTGCATCTATTTTCACATGAAGGATTTGGGCCCTCAGAAGTACTTTCTGGGAGTTTAAGCTGCACGTGGACCAACTGGGTTGTTTCTCTGTCAACGAAAATATGCTTTGGATATAATCTCTGAGTCCGATTTACTGGGAGCTAAACCAACGAATACTCATATAAAACAAAGTCACGGTTTAGCGTTGGTCAAAGGAGTTTCTTTAGGAGATCTAAAACCATACCAGCGTCTGGTCAATTGACTAATATACCTCAGTTTCACGAGACTTGAGTTGTCGTATTACTTGCATGTTCTATCCCAATTCATGCAGCAACCAAAGGAAGCACAATATAACACGGCTCTATGTGTGGTGCGGTACTTGAAGAAGAACCCAGGACAAGGCATTGTGATGAGAAAATATTGTGATCTCCAGTTGTACGGATGATATGATTCCGACTGGGCCGGATATCCATTGACTCAAAAATCACTTACCGGTTGGTTTATATCCCTCAGGGATTCACCCGTATCATGGAAAACCAAGAAGCATCATATTGTCTCTCACTCATCAACAGAGGTGGAATATCTATCAATGGCAATGACAATCTGTGATTTGAAATTGTTAAAGAGAATTTTACATAGTTTGGGTGTTGAACATAAATCTCCGGCAAAAATGTAGTATAATAGTCAAGCAGCATTGTATATTACACAAAATTCGGTGTTTCATGAACGGACTAAACACATTGAAGTTGACTGTCATTATGTACAGGACGTGCTCCAATCCGAAATAATACTTCTCAATCATGTGTCAACCAGTGAGAAATTGACCGATGTGTTTACAAAGGTTTTGGGCAAATCACAACATGAATATTTAATTGGAAAGTTGGACATTTGAGATCCCCATGCTCCAACTTGAGGAGGGTATTGACGGACCGTGCCCGGACCCGGATTGAAAAACCTAGTTTAAGCCTAATAGATTTATGGTTGAATCATATTCTAAGTCTAATAGTTTATTTTTGGTGAATTATAATTATGGTAGTTTTATTAGAATAGGGTTTCCTTGTATCTCTTGTGTATCACACACACATAGAGTCTGTCTCTGTGAGAATGGATATATATATAATTAATTTACACTGATAGACACGATATATTTACCAGATATATAACGGGATTGTACCACTGTAATGTATATCATGTACATCTGCAATCTGCTTACATAGGTAACATTGTCATCGTTTTCTCTGATAATTACTCACTGAAAAAAGTACAAAAATCTCGAAATATATTCAATCCTTATGGAATCGAATGACAATTTGGTTGAGATTTCCTCAATGGAGAAAACACAAAATTTGTTTCGACTGTTGTTGGGAGCCAGAATAATATGTATTGTTTTATCTTAGGAATGTAATTAATGAATACATACTTATGGAGCATGAAATAAGAAAGAGAATATATTTACCTTCCCAAAAGGTAGATGTTACCGTTGAAATTTGCTAAACAATGTCAAAACATCTTGGGTTTTAATTGTTAAATCTAATCTTTGGCAAAAAATATGATAATAAGTACTTAGGTGTTATAAATACGTTGTATTATGAATGTTCATTTAAATACAACAATCAAGCAGGCAGCTTACAAGTAGTTCAAGCAGATAGGTTACAAGTAGCTCAAGCAGGCAGTTTCCTCAGGCTTCCAATCAAACAGACAACTTGCAAGTAGCTCAAGAAGATAGCTTGCAAGTAGCTCAAGCATGAAGCTTGCTAGCAACTTCTGAAAAGCCTTGCAGCAACTTCTTGAAAATCCTTGCAACTGCTTCTTTTCCTCTATAAATAGAAAGTCAATTCAGATAATCTATATATCAATTCAAAGTTGAATAATATATCAATATCTCTCTATATTTGTCTCTGATATATTTACTTTATAGTATTTATTTTATAATGCATTATCAGCACGAGACTCTTTCATCTGGAGAAAATACTTTGAAAGCAACGAAGATATTGACTTTCTTTTCTTCATTAATGGCAAATATTTTAAAATGTGAATTTATTGCCCTGGATATATCGGGCAAAAGCTACATGTGTTGGGTGCTTGATGTAGAAATTCATCTTGATGCGATGGGACTCTTTCATCCGGAGAAAATACTTTGAAAGCAACGAAGATATTGACTTTCTTTTCTTCATTAATGGCAAATATTTTAAAATGGAAGACACCATCAAAGATAAAAATCAGGCATTAAATCAAGATTGTGCCAAGACAATGATATTCTCCGCTATCACCTTGATGAGGGCATGAAATTGGAGTATAAAGATCCTCTTATATTGTGGAATAATTAAAAATATAGCTATGACCACCTGAAGATGGTTGTACTTCCACAAGCACATTTTAATTGGATTCATTTGAGGCTACAAGATTTTAAATCTATCTGCGAGTATAATTCCTTCATGTTCAGAATTATTTCTAAGCTGAAATTATGTGGTAAAAATATCAATGATCATGATATGATGGAGAAAACATGCTCCACTTTTCTTGCCTCGAGTATGCTCCTGCGGCAGCAATACTGAGAGATGAGATTCAAGAAATATTCAGACCTAATTTCACATTTTCTAGTGGTTGAACCACATAATGAACTACTCATAAAAAATCATGAAAATTGATCTACTGGTACTATCATATTCCCTTAAGTGAATGAGGTAAACTTTTAGCAATTTAGGCGTGGAAAGGGTCGTGGCCCCAATCGTGGTCATAGTCGTGGTCAAATAAGAATTCTAACCAAATAATACCCTTTACCACCAGAAGTGTAAAGAGAAGAATGAAAATAATGAAGCGGTGCAAAAGGAAAATTCAAAAAATAAATGATATCGATATGGAGGAAAGGGGCACTAATAACGTACATGTCATGCGCCAAAGATCTGGTTGAGATTTATCAAGCCTCCCTCAAAAGGACAGAAAAGAATGGTGAATTAAAATTTATTTCTGAAGATAACGATGACTTCATCCATTTGGATGTAACTGATTACTTTGCACTCCCAGAAATAGATCCTGTAATCAAAGATGAATCAGTAAAAACTTAAAATATTTTAATTTATGTTGTTTGTATTAGCTAGTATAATCATGTTAATACATAAAGATAAGTCGTGTTTTGTTTTAATGATCCGGTTTGTACGATTATGAGTATTGTAAATAAAGTATAAATCTTGTTTTGGTAATGATATTTACTATAATGTTCACTTTGTCTATATTTTCATTTTGAAAAATATATGCAAATTCCTCAAATTTTATTTGGATCAATGATCAATCATGAAGATATTTGTGTGATTGATAGTGGAACAATAGATGTGTAATACTTTTCTCACTTGCTTAGAAAAAAAGCTAATGTTAGTACAATTTTTTATATTTCCAAATTAATTGAAGGCTCTGATAGAGCTACTATATTTCTGCATTAGGAGACAAAACTTGTTATAGAAGATTCATTGTTCTTTTCTAAATCTCCAAGAAACTTGTTAAGTTTCAAAGATATCCGCTGAAATGGATATCATGTAGGGATATTAAATGAAATAAATAATGAATATCTTGGTTTACCAAGAATATCTCAGGCCAAAAATATATTTTGAAAAAATTACCAACTTTATCTTCTGACATGTATTATGTAGAAATTAGTACAATTGAAGCACACTCTATCAGAAATCAGAAGTTTAATGATTCAAGTACTTTTATGCTTTGTCATGACCAAATAGGTCATTCTGGATCAATAATGATGAGACTGTTGGGTATTGATATTGGTGAATGGGAAATGATTGGAAAGAAAAGTGGGAGTTCCCTCTTGCTTTATAAAATAAGCATTTGTCCCACATCGGTAGTGGAAAGAAAAGTTCTTCTACTTATAAGTAGAATTACTCCTTCTTGTCAGTAAAAGGGTTGAGGGGGCAAGGACCCCTCGCGCCGTCGTCGTCGCTCGCTCGGCTTCGGCTTCGGCTTCGGATTCGGATTCGGATTCGGATTCGGATTCGGTCAAATGATCTGATTGATTGATAATCTTTTTGGACCAAATTTTCTTTAATTTTTAATTATTTAATTAATCATTATTTAATTAAATTAATTAACTTATCCAATCCTACCCGTTAGTGACCCTTATCCAATCCTACCCGTTAGTGACCCTGACCCGCGACCCGGCCGGATCCGCGTGTCTGACCCGCGACCCAATTTCTTTTCCACATTTAAATTTCCCACCAGTGGTTGTTCAGAAGGGTTGCAAACCTTCAGAAACAGTACTTCCATGGCTATAAATTCGTTTGATTCCTCAGAATATTACTAACGAATTTTTTGAACAACACAAACTTCTTCTTCTTCTGCATAAACAAATTCTGTGTGATATACTACTGTTGAGTGGTTCGCCGCTACCGGAATTTGGAGTACTACTATTCTGGTAAGATAATCGTTCTATCCTGGGAGGGGATATTCCATCAACCTCGAGTACTGTGAGGGGAATAATTTCCTTAAGGACACACTTTGAACTAAGTGGGCTCGATTATATTCTGAAAAATATTTTTATTTTTCCAACACTGATTCTGTTCATTATTCAACTATTATTGTTTACTGGTTTTATGGAATACAGATTAATAACAGAGACGAAGCATTAAAAATTCAAATGGGCATCCACTTAAGAATTTGAAGATTCTTGAAAGTGGTGAATTTTCATTTGCTACTTGTTGTCAAGGAAAATTGATAACATGACTATCGCCAATGAAAGTCAGCATTGAATCCCCTGCTTTTCTAGAGCGTATACATAAAGATATATGTGGACCTATTCATCCACCTTGTGTGTAATTTATATATTTTATAGTCTTAATAGACGCATATTCAAGATGGTTTCATGTGTGCCTCCTACCGTCTCGCAATCTAGCGTTTGAAAAATTATTGGCACAAATAATACGCTTAATGACACAGTTCCCAGATTATCCCATTAAGGATATACACCTCAATAATGCTGAAAAATTTACATCTCAAGCTTTTGATAATTATTGTTTATCAGCTGGGATAAAAGTTGAACATCGTGTAGTTCATGTTCATACTCAAAATGGTCTTGCTGAATCATTTATTAAGCGCTTGCAATTGATAGCAAGACCACCACTTATGAAAACAGGTTGCCTACTACCGTATGGGGTGATGTTATCTTACGTGCAACATCACCTATTCGTCTCAGACCGACTCATTATAATAAATACTCTCCATCACAATTAGTATTTGATCATGAACCAAATATTGTCATTTTCGAATCTTTGATTGTGTTGTATATGTGTCAGTTGCACCACCACAACACACTAAGATGGGCCTCAAAGAAGGTTAGTAATATATGTTGGGTTTGAATCACACTCTATTATTCTCTACTTTGAACCATTAATGGGAGATTTATTCACTGCTCGATTTATAGATTGTCAATTTGATGAATCAAATTTCCCACAATTAGAGTGAGAGATGAAAGAAATTAAAAGAGAAATTGCGTGAAATTTTTTATCACTATCTCATTTTGATCTACGTGTCCCTATGTATGAACATGAGGTCTAGAAGATCATCCAGTTGCAGAAAATAGCAAATCAAATGACAGACGCATTTACTGATTTGAAAAGTATAACTAAGCGACATATCCCTGTAGAGAATGTGTCTATCCGAATTGATGTCCCAACAGGTCCATCTACTAGTGCCATAACTATTGAATCTCATACACGCCTGAAGCGTGGTAGATCATCAGGTTCCAATGATAAAAATCCTAAAAAAAAAACAAAAAGTGATCAAAATTCCACTATAAAAGAATCTCATGAAGAGAATCAAGATCTAATTAATTCTGATATTTCTGAATATATCATTAAATCCGAGACTCAATTGAATGAAGAACTATCATTAAGTTGTACTGGTGATAGGATACATTTAAATCGATAAAAAATTATAGTGGATAATATTTTTGCATATAATGTTATATTGAGTATTATGAAAGACAATGAGGATCATGAACCTCTATCTGTCAAAGAATGTCGACAAAGATGGGATTGGCCAAAATGACAAGAGATAGTGAAATCAGAACTAAATTCACTTGCTAAACGTGAAGTTTTTGGACCAGTAGTCCAAACGCCTGATGGTGTAAAATCAGTTTGTCATAAATGAGTCTTTGTGCGAAAAAGAATTGAGAAAAATGAAATTGGGAGGTACAATGCACGCCTTGTTGCACAAGAATTCTCTCAAAAACCCGGTGTGACTATGAAGAAACATATTCACCCGTTATGGATGGAATAACATTTCTATATCTTATTAGTTTAAATGTACATGAAAACCTTGAAATACATCTAATGGATGTGCTTACAGCCTACCTTTATAGCTCACTTGATAATGAAATTTATGTGAAAGTCCCAGAAGGATTAAAGATGCCTGAAATATATATATTTTAAAGTCTCAGAAAATATACTCAATCATATTACAATGATCATTATATGGTCTAAAACAATCAGGGCGCATATAGTATAATTGCCTTAGTGAATACTTGATAAATGAAGGTTTTGCAAATTCTACCATTTGTCCATGCGTTTTTATTAAGAAAAAAGAATCAGAGTTTGTTATACGTGAGGTTTATGTTGATGACATAAATCTCATTGGGACTCTAGAAAAGCTCCAAAAGGCAATTGAATATCTAAAGAAAGAATTTGAGATGAAAGATCTTGGAAAGACAAAACTTTATCTTGGTCTATAAATTAAATATTTGAAAAATGGGATATTTATCCATCAATCTGCATATATTGAAAAAGTTTAAAAATGATTTTACATGGATAATGCACATCTGTTAAGCACTACAATGATTGTTCGCTCACTTGACGTGAGTAAAGACCCTTCTTGGTCCTGAAGTACCATATCGTGCCATTGGTTCACTTATGTATCTTGCTAACGCTACAAGACCTGACATAACATTTTCTTTGCTAGCAAGATATAGTTCTTCTTCTATACAGAGGCATTGGAACAGAATTAAGCATATATTGCAATATCTAAAGGGAACTATTGATATGGGTTTGTTTTATGCTAACAAAGATAGTGCAGATCTTCTTGATTATGCAGATGCAGGTTATTTATCTTACCCGCACAAAGCTTAGTCTCAAACAAGCTACTTGTTTACATGCGGAGGTGTTGCTATATCATGGCGATCTACAAAGCAGTTTATTATTGCTACTTCTATGCTAAAATAATAGGTATTCATGAAGCAAGTAGAGAACATGTGTGGTTAGGATCAGTGATACATCTCATCAGAGGAAGATGTGGCCTGAAGTGTGATCCAAAAATATCCACAGTCTTATATGAACACAATAATTTTTCATGCATAGCCCAATTAAAGGAAGGATTCATAAAAGGAGATAGAACAAAATAAATTTCACCAAAGTTATTCTTAACACATGATCTCCAAAAGAATGTTGATATTGATGTGCAGCAAATCCATTCAAGTGACAATCCTGCAGATTTGTTCACCAAATCTTTACCGGCTTCAACTTTTGAGAAGATGAGAAATAAGATAGGAATGCGAAGACTCAGATATATGAATTATGGTCTTCATCACGGAAAGTAAAATACGTGTTGTACTCTTTTTTCCTTAACCAAAGTTTTGTGCCATTGGATTTTCCTGATAAGGTTTTTAACGAAGAAGCTTATAATCATATTACTAGATGTGTACTCTTTTTCCTTCACTTGGATTTTTTTCATTGGATTTTTCCTAGTAAGGTTTTAACGAGGCAACATTATCGATTAATGAACATCCAAGGAGGAGTGTTATAAATACATTGTATTATGGATGTCCATTCAAATACACAATCATCTGGATAAGCTTACATCAAGCAGGTAGCTTACAATTAGCTCACAAATAGCTTAAGCAGATAGGTTGCAAGTAGCTCAAGCAGACAGTTTCCTGAAAAGTCTTACAGCAGCTTCCTCAGGCTTGCAATCAAACAAGCAGCTTGCAAGTAGCTCAAGCAGATAACTTTCAAGTAGTTTGTCAGCAGCTTTTGAAAAGCTAGCAACAGCTTCCTGAAAAAGCATTGCAGCTGCTTCTTTTCCTCTATAAATAGAAAGTTAATTCGATTCATTTATATATCAGTTCAAAGTTAAATAATATATCAGTCTCTATATATTTACCTTTGGTGTATTTACTTTAGGGAGAAGGGTCAAATTTACCCACTAACTATCATCTATAGTTTAGATTTACCCTTAGTTAAAGTTTTAGGATTTAAAAAACTTGTTACATATAACGGATTGCTTACTAGGAGCATGTGTATATATAAAAAAATTATTTTATATCAATGGCATATATAATTTTTCTTTTATTTTATATTAAATCAATTGAATTTTGACATGTAATTTTTTTTTCTATAAAAAAATGCAATATCTAATCTTCTTCTCCAAACCACCACTTTCCCTTCTTCTTCTCCGCGACCGTCCTGCCGTCCATCGCCACTCGTTAATTTACTAATTAACACGTCACTTCCCATCACTTTTCTACTGTTCTGACATCATATTCGATTACAGAAGTGAAGAATTTTTACATGTTTTTTTCTTTTTTCCCTTTCCTCTTCTCTATGCAACCCAAGTAATGAGGTGTAAATTTTTACATTGTGTAAATAAGTTTGAAACACATATTTCATATCACTAGTAGTATTGAAACTTCAAAAAAAAAATACCAGTACAAATTCTTTTCCTGTACAAGCAGAAAGTTTTTAACTTTATATTTCAAGGGCAGACAAGGTGGTGATTTATGTAATATCTCAATTCCAATGCAAGAAAGAACAAAAATGCAGCAGTTAATTTCAGAAAACACTCTGGTAACAGCCTAATAAGCGATGCGTTTGGGTAAAAAGTGGGAAAGTAATGGGTTAAATTTTAGTAAATTAATCGGCGGCGGTGGATGGCAGTGGACGGCAATGACAGTGACGGAGAAGAAGAGGGGGAAGTGGTGGTTTGATGGAGAAGAAAATTAGATATTGTATTTTTTTTAATAGAAAAAGAAAATTACATGACAAAATTCAATTGATATGATATAAAATAAAAGAAAATTATATATACACATGTCGTCTATGTGGTTAGATAATGATTCTTAATCAGCAATCTGTTAGTGACAAGGGTAAATGTAACAAGTTTCTTAACGGGAGGGATAAATATGACCAAAACTCTAACGAAGGATAAGTCTAAACTATAGACGATAGTTGCAGGGTAAATTTGATCATTTTCCTATTTACTTTATAGTCTTTATTTTATAATATTAGGATGGTATATAGGTGTCCGTTTCTCAATATCTAAATTCTTAAAAGTCTCAATCGATGTTTGAAGTTTGTGGATCAACCTTCAACTAACACCTTTATTGCTTTTGTTTCCGCAATTGGTACCTTCATTTAACTCTTTTCTTAAATTGCTTGTTTCAGTTGAACTTGTTACATATTAAATTGCATCTTCATGTTTCTTATAAGAAATGAAAAGTTCATATGGATGATATATTATACTATCCCGAAGGATATTGAAAACTAGAATACGAAGATAAGTTAATTCAACCTACGCTAGTGAACGACGTGCTTGTAAGAAAAAAACATCCAAGATAAAGAGCATATATAATAGTTAAATCAGTGCTTCAGCTAATATACGACCAACCATTCCTAATTCACAAGGTTTGAATAAATATGTATAAAACCAAATCATATAGCAAATCTCCAAAAATTAGTGAGCTAATCTCTGAGAAGTAATAAATACAATTCTACTGATTTGGAAATCCTAGCCGAGTCTTCTATTTTTCAACGCCTAGCTAGCAAATGCCAACATGCTCGGAGCTAGGGTACAACAAATGCGTCAAAGAATTATGGAGTATTATATATACAAGATTAAGATTATTTTTTAGGTATATATAATAGATGTTGAATCAGCTTGGATTCTTCGTGTATTTACTTTTTTATCTTTTGAACCACCAATTCCCACACCAAGCAAGTGCCTCTTTGACGGATGCAACAAGTTCTGGATGAGTTGCACGCAGATGAGGTATTCCCAAGATATCACTGCAGTATAGTGGCCACTCAACAAACTGTTTTAGCGCCATAGTCCCAAAAACAAACATCTGCATGTAAAAAAGTTTATCAGTAATTTGTAGGCAGCTACTTGCATCTCATTGCTATAATCCCAGTTTGATTGAGCACAAAGTTTATGAGTAGCCGTGCTTTTAACAGCCAAAAAAAGCAATAAAAGTCCATGAAGCTAGAAGCAAAATGTGAGAAGTGAAGTGCAACGCTTCTTTGATGGAAAGTGCACAATTCACGACATTAAGGAATACCAAACATATATGAATTTAATAGTAAGTGATCAAATTGCAATTAACATGATTGATTTCAGTATCTTATATACAATAATGTCGATATTAATCAAACTTTCAAAGTTGAGATTCAAGAAACCAATCACGTTGGGATCACTATGCGCCATTACATGACTTCGCTCAATGTAGCGATACCCTCTCGCTTCGAATCCACTTTATCACTTTAAGCGAAAAAGGGATGGTTTTCAATAACACTGATAATCAGCAGAGCTGAAAGGATATGGTAGTTTAAAGAGAAGTGGATCCAAATGTGAAGACATATAGGAACAAAAGTGGATCTCATTACTATTTGTAGTATAATAGTAATCAAAAGCTAAGTGAACTCAGAAAGGAAAGTAAAACGTTCAAGGACAGGTCGACTAAAGTATTGTTATACTAATTAATAAACAGACCTTTGAACCAGCAGGGTTTCGCAATGCCTCCAAAACACCTCGCAAAGCTACACCATCATCAGTTGCGAGCCGATGCTTAATCAATGATCCTGCATAAGAAATTCCAACCACAACAATCAACATCAATCCAGAAAATAAGGTGAATCAAGAGTAGAACTCGGGGAAAACAAAATAAAAGGTGAAACTGTGGAGTCTTTTGAGTTAACAAAAACAGGAGCATTCTCCAAAGTACAGGCATATATATCTATTTTTCAGGTGACAGCACTGGAGTTTTAATAGTTAGTTTAAATATGTTGCTATTCTGTGTTTAAACTGAAAAGAAACTTCAACTTCCTAGATTATCTCTTGGTTTTCATTACTAAAGGATTTTCTTAAATCGGATCTTTTGCCATAACCCCCCCCCCCCCCCCTAATGCTCTGATAAGGTGTACGCAGACCTTATAAGGTGGGGTCTGTGAGGGTAGAGTGTACGTAAACCTTACCCCTACCATGGAGGTAGAGGGGTTATTTCCGATAGACCCTCGACTCAAATAAAAGCAAACCATAGCAATGAGGAAAATACTCTGAAATATTCTTTTTCGTAATTAGTTGCACCATAAACATTAGCTTAAAATGTCCACAACTCTCTAATGAGGAATATATGTTATTAAAGGGAAGTACATATTTTCCATTTTTCCTATATTCTTAAAATGTTTGTAATTACTTACCTTCCTAGAATATAGTAAAATATGTACATTCCTTTAATAACATATATTCCTAATGAGGAGTATATAATTCCGAAATGGGGAAGGATGGATCACCATATAAAGAACAGAGTGGCAATTAACAGGTTTAAGAAGTTAGCTTATGGTGGCATAACTAGTTTACCACTTAATAGAACAAGAGGGAAAAAGACTTTGTTCTATTCATATTATACAGATTTGCATGATAAAAAAATCTGCGCCATGTTGCCGCATACTCGAAACACTTGAGAATATATATATATATATATATATATATATATAACATGAGAGCATCTCACCCCAGGAACAGCAGCAGTTTCCAGCTGCGCTTCCGGATACTTGTTGAAGAATATGTACTCTTCAAACAGATTAGCAAGTCAGCACCTAAAAATTGATTTATCCCTGCAAGTTCCAAATATCACGTCAAATTCTATTATGAATCATCACCATACACCAATAAATACTCCAGAAAAACTAATCCATGCCATTTCATCAACTTCTCAACACAACCATAGTGAATATTACAAAAATTCATTCTCAAAAATCTGCTTTTGGAAATTTGCATAGACTAAACGTTAAGTTTGTGACGTTTAGTCTCAAGATATCAAAATAAGCTTACAGCGAGATAGATTCTTAAGTGGAAACAAATTCAAGTGCTTCATTAACTAGCAATGAATGTCACATGCAAATGACCTATGATATATCATTAAACCATTTAGTAGAATTTGTACCTTTCAAAGGTCACTATGCATTTGGCACTACCTTTACCCCCACCAAGACGCTTTAAAAGAAAATGGATAGAAGTACTATAACACAAAGACAGAAAAAAGAAAGAAAATTAACCCAAGTGCACCACGGTTCTCAGATCATAAACAACACTATTGCAGAGCAGAAGTGATTGAAAGAACCAGAGTAGTGGAAACGAAAAGGAATGCTTGATTTCTGGCGGATACAAGTTTGCAAAACAGAAAGATCCTTTACCTCTTTGCAGTTGATTCTTTGAAAAGGACAAGAATTTGAATCATTGCATCAACTGTCAGCTGACGAGAAAAGACTTTTTGAAAGTACAAGTTTACTTCTGCTTTAATATCAGTATCATCAGAACATCTATCAGAATCTGATGAATCAGCATCACTGACACTTTTCGGCCTTGAATTAGGACTCGTGTATGTAATATGGAATTTATCCCATTCCTTAGACAATTGGCTAGAGGAAACCATACCAGAATGCGACTGAAGGACCTGCACGACAAAGATTAATAAGCCAAATGTAATTTAACGTGCACGTGGCTAGAAGTAATTGTTGGAAATTTGCCTTTGGCGGGAGTTGCGACCGACCAACTTTAACGGCTTAAACACTAGTGTAACGTATGTTGGAGAATCCGGTTCTTCATACATGCATGATCTACTAAGTGCCGCCGCCGCCCGCCCGTCCGGTTCCGAGTTCGGGGTCACGGGTCTTGGGATATTATCTTTTTGGGCCAGAAAACTTTGCCGAAGTACAGTTTGATCCCGAAGTTTCCAGATGTACGGTTCGGACCAGAATTCTTTCGTATTTACAGTTTGGTCCCGAAGTTTCAAGATGTGCAGTTTGGTCCCTCAAGTTTCCGAGAATCCGGGACAGGTCAAAGCGGTTGCCAAGCACTCAATTCAGCCATTTATTTTGGCTGAATTACTCCTCCTATAATGGCCAAATCCGTTGGTCTTTCACCATTTATGTTGGTGGCTTTACTACCTCCATAATGGTCATTATTTGGCTATTATGGAGGCAGTTTTTCAGCCCCTCCCTCACCTATATAAACACCCCCTTACACCATTGTTGAGCACAAAGACATATGCACGAAAATGCAGTAAAAACAAAGTGCACGAAAATACACAACCGAAATAGTTTTCTTCCTACAACTTCCAAGCATCATTTACAAGTAATCAGATCAAGTGACAAAGCAGGACCTTTAAGAATATTGAAGTAGTTTCTGAATAACTAGTCCAAAGAGCATTAGGAGGGTGAGAGCAGTTGGAAGCTCTGAGATGAACATCCTTTTAGAACTCAAGCATTCCTAAAATAGCATAATCAAGTTCAGCACAACGCGTTGAGATTAAAATTTACTCCTGTTAAACAAAGGTAATATACATGTGATATACACTGAATATACAGCAGTATATATCACAGGTATACAAAGCAGTGGACTGGGCAGCAGCAAAACAGTGGGCCGCTTGGGCCTCGGCAGTGGGCCTTCGGCCAGCAGCCAGCAGCGGCAAAGCAGAGGGACTCTTGGGCCTCTGCAGTGGGCCTCTCGGCCAGACCATACATATTTGTGGACAACACAATATTGTATATATGGTATATATATTTGTAGTATATTGTAGTGTAAAGGTTACCTTAATTAGTGTTATACACTTACCATAATTTTATAGTTAGAATTATGGTAGAATAAGGATTTAGAAGTAGAATAAGAATAGGATCTTCCTATTATGGAAATATGTAACTTGTATATATAGCCTTTCATCAAGGGGATTATTTCTTTCATGGTATCAAGAGACTAGGTTTTACAAAAAAAATTCTCTCCCTAAATTTTTTGGACCCCCTCGGCCGCGACACCCTCCCCCTCCCCCCCTCGGGTTTCTCTTCCAAAATTCGTCTTCCGCTCTCAAAAACCTCTCTTAAATTTCCCCTCCTTCTTTGTTCTTTCAATATGTCTAAGAACAATTTTCACCCTGCCCTCACAGTTTTCAATATCAAGCTCAATGTCCCTATTGTCCTTGAGATGGAAAACGCTCAATATGCAACGTGGGCGGAGTTATTTAAAATTCACGCTATATCTTATCAAGTTCTTCATCACATCATTCCTCCCGCTAGACCCCCTCCTGCGGAGGATCCTGAGTTATGGATTACACTTGATGCTACCGTTCTTCGGTGGATATACGCCATTATTTCGCTGGACCTTCTACAAACGATTATGGAGCCGGATACCACGACTATGGCTGCATGGAATAGATTGCGTGACATATTCCAAGACAACCAACATTCCCGTGTCGTCACACTCGAGCAGGAATTCTCTCTAGTTCGAATGGACGAATTTCCGAACGTTTCTGCATATTGCAAGAAACTAAAGGAGTTGGCGGATCAACTCCGTAATGTTGGAGCACCAGTAACAAATAATCGTCTAGTTCTACAGTTGGTTGCCGGGCTTTCGGAGGCCTATAATGGTGTTGGAACTATCCTTCGCCAAAGCAACCCTCTTCCCGACTTCCATCAAGCCCGCTCTATGCTGACATTGGAAGAAGCCGGTTTGGCTAAAAAGACGGCTACCGGAGCAAGCCCAGTTGTCATGGTGGCGTCATCTCCTAGTCCTTCGGGTTTTGTTAATAATTCGGGCCAAAACCATAATAATGGTGGCGGCAAGAATAATCGCAAGAATAATAACAAAAATCGAAGGGGCAAACGCGGCGGTTCCGGTGGTCAACAAGCAGGCGGTGGGTCCCAGCCAGGGTACAGTGGCCCACCACCGCCATGGGCCCAGCAGTGGGGCCAATGGCAGTGGAACCCGTACCATCCATCCACAGCGGTTTCCGGTGGCCGGTGGGGCTGGCACAGATCCGTGCCCAATACCCAGCAGTGGCGGCCCACTGTCCAGTGGCCCAGTAGCGGTAGCAACAGCAGTTACGGCCCAGGGGCACCACGGATAGGAGTTCTTGGGCCCCGACCACCGCAGGCCCATCATGCAGCAGGCCACACTCAGACTGATATCGAGGCCGCGATGCACACGTTGGGGTTGACTCAACCGGACCCAAAATGGTACATAGACACCGGGGCAACTACTCACATGACCTCTGAATCAGGTACGCTCTCCTCTTATTCCAATTTGAGCACCCCTCGGGGTATAATTGTTGGTAATGGCAACTCTATTGTAATTCAGGGTTATGGTCACAAAACATTGTCTCCCCCCAATCCACCCCTTCTCTTGAAAAATACTTTACATGCTCCTAAATTGATTAAAAATTTAGTGTCTGTCCGGAAGTTCACTACTGACAATTCCGTTTCCGTTAAATTTGATCCTTTTGGTTTTTCTGTGAAGGATTTCAAGACGGGGAGTCATCTCATGAGGTGTGATAGTAGGGAGGATCTGTATCCTATCATGCCTGGTTTCAGTCCATCGAGTCAAACCTTGCCGTCAGCTTTTGCAGCCATCTCTCCTTCCATGTGGCATGCTCGTCTGGGTCATCCGGGATCTTCTATTTTATCGTTTTAGATAAAAATAGTTTTATTTCTTGTAAGGGTACGAGTCGTACTCCAATTTGTCAGTCTTGTTCATTAGGAAAAATTGTTAAGTTACCATTTGTCGACTCCAATTCTCATACTTCTATGCCATTTGACATTATTCATAGTGACTTATAGACGTCTCCTGTTCTAAGTTCAGTGGGTCATCGATATTTTGTTCTCTTTTTAGATGATTATACTAGATTTTTGTGGACGTTTCCAATTGCAAATAAATCACAAGTATTTTCCATCTTCATCAAATTTAGAGCGTTCATTCGTACTCAATTCGAAAGAGACATAAAAAATATTCAATGTGATAATGGGAAAGAATATGACAATAGGGAGTTTCGGGATTTCTGTGCTAATAATGGGATCAATTTTAGGTTTTCGTGTCCTCATACATCTCCACAAAATGGTAAGGCCGAACGCAAAATTCGTTCCATCAATAACATTGTCCGAACTCTCTTAATTCATGCCTCCATACCTTCATATTTCTGGCATCATGCTCTACAAATGGCCACATATCTTCTTAACATACTTCCTTCTAAAGGTCTGACATATTCCTCCCCCCTCAAAATCCTATATAATAAGGACCCTTCGTATTCTCATCTTCGGATTTTTGGGTGCTTGTGTTATCCGTTATTCCCATCCACCACAATTAAAAAACTTCAGGCTCGGTCTACCCCGTGTGTGTTTTTGGGTTATCCATCGAATCATCGTGGCTATAAGTGTTTTGATTTATCCTCCAAGAAAATCATAATCAATCGCCATGTCATTTTTTATGAAACTCAATTCCCATTTACGAAAGTTCATACTCCCGAACCTAAGTCCTATAAGTTTTTGGATGACCAAATATCCCCGTATATTATTCGGAATTTTTCGGACAACTCCCGTACCCAAAATCCTCCAGCGGGCCCATCGCCGCCGGGCCCACAAGATCGCCACACCCACAATTTCCAGCCCATCGGAACAGTTCAAAGAATCAAGCTGGGCCCCGCCCATTCTCTGAGGCGCTCCCGGAAAACGATTCCAGCATTTTCCTATTTGGACCAGCAGGCCCACTGCTTGCTGGCCAGTCCGTCCCGAGCCCAGAAAATTCCCAAAATTCCATCAATTCTTCCTCGAGTCATAGACCGGTCACTCGTAGTCAGCGGGGTATTTTTACACCTAAAAGACATTTTAATTTACATTCGGATGTCTCTAAATCCCCCTTGCCCCGCAATCCTGTGTCCGCATTAAATGACCCTAATTAGAAAATTGCTATGACTGATGAATATAATGCTCTTATTGCTAATAAGACATGGGAGTTGGTGCCCCGTCCATATGGTATTAATATTATCAGGTCTATGTGGATTTTTGCTCACAAGAAGAATTCAGATGGGTCCTTTGCTCAACATAAGACGCGACTTGTTGGTGATGGTAAGACTCAGCTGGTTGGAATTGATTGTGGTGAGACGTTTAGTCCGGTGGTCAAACCGGATACTATTCGCACTGTGCTTAGCTTGGCTCTTTCAAAGACTTGGCCAATTCATCAGTTGGATGTCAAGAATGCTTTTCTATATGGTGACCTCAAGGAAACAGTCTATATGCATCAGCCGTTGGGATTCAGAGATCCCAACCGTCCTAATCATGTCTGTTTATTGAAGAAATCATTATATGGCCTTAATCAGTCTCCACGGGCCTGGTATACACGATTTGCTGACTTTGTTTTGACTATTGGGTTCACTCACAGCAGGTCAGATAATTCCTTGTTCATCTACCACCGTGGTTCGTCATTGGCCTATATTCTGTTGTATGTGGATGATATCATCTTGACTGCCTCCTCCGATGCTTTGCGCCAATCTATCATGGCCATGCTCAGTTCTGAGTTTGCCATGAAATACTTAGGGCCTTTGAGTTATTTTTTAGGGATTGTCGTCAAACGTCATTCAGGTGGGTTGTTTCTGTCTCAACGGAAGTATGCTGCTGAGATCATCGAGAGGGCTGGGATGTCATCCTGTAAGTCCACTTCCACGCCAGTTGATGCAAACCCAAACATAAGTGCCGCAGCAGGTGCACCATACGAGGACCCGACCCGCTATCGCAGTCTTGCAGGGGCCCTCCGGTATCTTACCTTTACTAGACCGGATATTACCTATGCGGTTCAGCAGGTGTGTTTATTCATGTATGATCCCAGAGTTTAGCACATGAATGCAATCAAACGCATCATTCAGTATATTCAGGGGACACTAGACTATGGGTTGCACTTGTATCCGTCATCTACATCCACACTTGTCTCTTACACGGATGTGATTGGGGTGGTTGTCCCGACACCAGACGATCGACGTCTGGCTACTGTATGTTCCTCGGCAACAACTTGGTCTCCTGGTCGGCAAAGCGTCAGGCAACTTTATCACGCTCAAGAGCAGAGGCAGAATATCGAGGGGTAGCAAAATGTGGTTTCCGAGTCATGTTGGCTACGTAATTTGCTTTTGGAGCTTCATTGTCCCATTCATAAGGCAACCTTGGTATATTGCGATAACATTAGTGCCATCTACCTTTCAGGTAACCCAGTTCAACACCAACGCACTAAGCATATCGAAATGGACATTCACTTTGTCCGTGAAAAGGTTGCAAAGGGTCACGTTCGCGTATGCCATGTCCCGTCTCGGTATCAAATTGCAGACATCTTTACAAAGGGTCTCCCAGCGGTTCTCTTTGAAGATTTTAGGGACAGTCTCAGCGTTCGAAGACCGCCCGTTATGACTGCGGGGGTGTGTTAAACAAAGGTAATATACCTGTGATATACACTGAATATACAGCAGTATATATCACAGGTATATAAAGCGATGGACGGCAAAGCGGCAAAACGGTGGGCGCTTGGGCTCGGCAGTGGGCCTTCGGCCGGCCAGAACAAGCAAGCAAAGTAGAGGGACTCTTGGGCCTCTGCAGTGGGCCTCTCGGCCCGACCATACAGATTTGTGGACAACACAATATTGTATATATGGTATATATATTTGTAGTATATTGTAGTGTAAAGGTTACCTTAATTAGTGTTATACACTTATCATAATTGTATAGTTAGAATAAGGATTTAGAAGTAGAATAGGAATAGGATCTTCCTATTATGGAAATATGTAACTTGTATATATAGTCTTTCAATTAATGAAAATAATCAAGGGGATTATTTCTTTCAACTCCAATGTTAATAAAGTAGCATAATAAACCAGATGCTCATCAAATATATTAATGAAAGAGAAAAGAAGTACCTCAAAAAATATATCTTTATATATGTTCAGATTATTGCTCAACCATGTCTCCAAATCTGTCAGTTCTTCCAGAGAAGCAAGGGCAGCAAGTCTAATGCCGAAAGAATAAGGAATCATATGTAGTATATGCGATAGAATCTGTGATACAAAATAGATACATGAGTGCACAACTAGAAATTGATGGCTGGTGAGGGTACGCACATAGTCGAAGAAGGGAAACAAAAACTTGTGATTTCCCAATCAACTACGAACTACATTAGTAATCTCAACATTCAATGCGCATGAATATCTCTTTTTTCAATTATTCAACCATCTCATTTTACCAAGTTCAATGTTAGCCGATTAGTCAAACAAAAGCACAGACCGTTATAGTCACTTCTTCAGACATAAAAACTACAAAACGATGACGTATAACAACTTAAATATGAATAATGTAGAAGTTCTCCAAAACCAATTATGACTGATATACGAACTAAAACAAACACATCCAACACTGAAAAGTACATAAGAATCATCTATGATAGCCGAAAACAATTAATTTGTTTCATATAATCTGATACTCTTTTCTTTTTAGTATGTTCTGGAAAAATGACATACTTTTACTTTTTGAAAGCTTCTTAACTTTAAACTTTTCTTTTTATTCTTAATGGCATGCTCTTATAGCCATAAAAATGTCATGACACGGTTAAAAACATAAGATTTAAGGTTATATTTTGTATGTGCAGAAAGTCTTTTTTCTTAAACTCTGATTCCAGTCAAACACCAAAACATAAAATTATTGAGTTGTGGAGCCTAATTCCAGCCGACACTATGAAGACCCTACGCAGAGGGTTGGAATCAGCCGATTAGTCGGTGTAATGTTATTAGTGGAGGGTAATTTAGGAATTTAGGCTTGTATTATGTTCGCCCTAGTTTTCTCTATATATATAGTCAGCACGCTCATCTCGCTTTTCGTTCATTTTCTCCACGAAAACATAGCCGCCATAATAAGAAGCAGGCGAAGCAGCTAGAAGTACTCGCTTCACGCCCTTGAATTATTATTCACGAAGGAATTGGGAAAGTCAACAAGTATGGCGTCGTTATTCTCTATGTGGGTAATTCTGCAGAGAGTTGTGAGTTGTATGTAGCGGCCAAAAATAGTTTCTTTCTTGAGAGAAAAAGGCGAGTCATGAGACGGTGTAGCCGACGAGAGAGAAAGAGAGATTGTAAACTCAAAACTCCATTATAGTAAAATCTGCAGCGGCAAAGTGGACTAGCTCTCGCATTGAGGGTGAACTACTATAAATCTATATGTGTTATTTGTTCTTCGCTCATTTATTGTTTTCGGTTTAAGTAGGATTTGGGACTTAAATCCTAACAACTGGTATTAGAGCGACAGGTTGTGTTGCGATTCAAAAAATAATAAGAGGCGAAGATGGTTCGGCACACGGCATCGATAAATTCGATGGTACATATTATGTATTTTGGAGAATGCAGATTGAAAACTATTTGTACGACAGAAAGATTCATCAACCGCTGAGCCCAAAGTTAGAGGAGATGAATGATGCAGATTGAAATCTCCTTGACAGACAGGTTATAGGAGTAATTCGATTGATGTTGTCGAAGAACGTTGCTCATAACATGGCGAACGAGAAGACCACCGCTGGCATGATGAAGGTTTTGTCCGACATGTATGAGAAACCTTCGGCTAACAATAAAATATTTCTCATGAAGAAACTCTTTCATCTAAAGATGGAGGAAGGTGCTCCCATTGCAACGCACGTGAATGAATTCAACACGATTGTCAATCAATTTTCATCGGTTGCAATCGAGTTTGATGATGAAGTGTAAGCCCTAATTTTATTGGCGTCTCTACCGAACAGCTGGGAGCCGATAAGAGCAGCGATTAGTAATTCTGTTGGCAGTGACAAACTGAAATTCAACAATGTTAGAGATCATATCATTGCCAAAGAGGTTCGCAGGATAGACTCTGGTGAGGCATCGACTAGTTCTGCTCTGAATGTTGAGAATATAGGCAGAAACTATGATAGAAATGACAACCGAAATAAGGGCAAGGCGAAGTCAAGGAATGGCAGGAGTCAATCCAGATCCGACAGAACACTTGAGTGTTGGAACAGTGGGAAATTGGGTCACATCAAGAATAATTGCAGGGCACCAAAGAAGGAGGACAACAAGGGGAGTGGAATCAATGCTGCCACTGAAGACATTGGTGATGCGCTGTTGTTATCGGTTGACATCCCGATCGACTCTTGGGTGCTCGACTCAGGAGCATCCTTTCACACCACCTCACATCATGATATAATGACGAATTACGTTGTTGGGAATCACGGTAAAATTTATTTGGTAGATGGTGAGCCGTTAGACGTTGTTGGTACTGGAGACATCAGTCTGAAGATATCTAATGGACACGTGTGGAAGATCACAAAGGTCAGACACGTGCCGAAGCTGATGCATAATCTGATCTCATTGGGTAAACTTGATAATGAGGGACACAATGTTACCTTCGGTAACGGGTCCTGGAAGGTGACGAAGGGTGCCATGGTGGTTGGTTGAGGTAAGAAAACTAGTACTCTTTACATGACGACTAGCTGTCGTGATACAGTTATTGTTGTTGCCAACATAAAGAAGACATAGTTGTGGCACTACAGGCTGGGGTACATGAGCCAGAAAGGGATGAAACTTTTAGTGACTAATAGCATGATTCCGAAGCTGAAGTCGGTGGATCATCATATGTGTGAGAGTTGCATTCTTGGAAAATATAAGCAAGTAAGTTTTTCAAATGTCGGTAGGGAATTGAAGACCGAGAAGCTCGAATTGGTGAACACGGATATGTGGGGACCTGCCAATGTCCCTTCACTCGGAGGATCACATTACTACGTGACCTTCATTGATGATTCAACCAGGAAACTATGGGTTTATTTTATGAAAAATAAATCTAACGTGTTCACTGTCTTCAAAAGGTGGAAAGACATGGTCGAGAATGAGATAAACCTCAAGTTGAGGAGCCTGAGGTCCGACAACGGTGGAGAATACATTGATGGTGACTTTAAACGGTACTATGCTGATAATGGGATCAAGATGGTAAAGACTATTCCTGGAACGCCCCAACAAAATGGAATAGCGATAAAATGAATCGAACATTGAACGAGTGTGCACGGAGCATGAGAATACACGCTGGACTGCCCAAGACATTCTAGGTAGATGCAATCAATACGTAGCCTTCTTAAGTAACAGAGGACTGTTTGTTCCTTTGGGTTTCATAATCCAGAAGAGGCCTGGAGTGGAAAAAAGGTAAATCTTTCCTTTCTGAAAGTGTTCAGCTGCTTATCCTATGTTCACATTAATGCTTCGGCTAGAAGTAAACTTGATCCGAAATCTAAGAAGTGTTATTTTATCGGCTATGGTGACACCGAGTTTGGTTACCGATTCTGGGATGACCAAAATCGGAAGATCATCCAAAGTAGGGTCGTCGTCTTCAATGAACAGGTGTTGTACAAGGACAAGTTGCTGGAAAGTTCAGAATGTAAGAACAAGGAATCGAAAACAATTGATTTGAGAGACTTCTCGGCACCCGAGCTACAGCCTGGTATTACTGAGGCAGAGGAACAAGTTAGTGATGGCATGGTTGATGAAAATGCCAATTCTAAAACAAATCAGGGGACGCCGATCACAGAACTATGCAGATCATCCAGGATTAGTAAGCCGGTTCACAGGTTCTCTCCGTCCCTCAACTATATTTTTCTCACTGATAGAGGGGAGTCGGAATGTTACGAAGAAGCAATGCAAGTCGATGAATTGATTAAGTGGGAGATGGCAATGAAAGATGAGATGGACTCACTGTCGGTAAATCATACATGGGAGTTAGCCAATTTGCCAGAAGAGAAGAAGGCATTGCAAAATAAATGGATCTATCGGATAAATGAAGAACACGATGGAAGCAAGTGATATAAAGCAAGGTTGGTTGTGAAGGAATTCCAATAGAAAGAAGGCATTGACTACACATAGATATTCTCTCCCGTAGTCAATTTGGTGACAATCAGAACTGTTCTTGGGCTGGTAGCAAAGGAAGACTTGCATCTTCAATAGATGGACGTGAAAAATGCTTTTCTTCACTGTGATTTAGATGAGGAAATCTACATGAAGCAACCTGAAGGATTTGAGGTCAAAAGGAAAGAGAATCTGGTGTGCAAGCTTTAAAAGAGCATGTACAAACTGAAACAGACTCCAAGACAGTAATATAAGAAGTTTGACAACTTTATGAAGAAAGCCGATTTCGTAAGGTGCGAAGCAAATCACTGTTGTTACTTCAAGAGATTTGAAGACTCCTACATGATACTACTTCTTTATGTTGACGACATGCTGATCGTAGGAACAGACCTATGTGAGATTGATCGGCTGAAAAAGAAGTTGTCAGAAGAATTTGCAATGAAGGATCTGGGAGCCGCAAAGCAAATTCTTGGGATGAGAATCATTCGAAGTAAGGAGGGCCTCAAGCTCTCACAAGAAGAATACGTGAAGAAGGTTCTCAAGAGGTTCAACATGGATGATGCCAAGCAGTCAGTACTCCATTGTCTAGACACTTTCATTTGTCAAAGGATCAGCCACCGGTGACTGAGGATGAGATAAAGCATATGGATAAGGTACATTATGCCTCGGCTATCGACAGTCTTATGTATGCGATGGTATGTACGAGGCCAGACATTGCACATGCAGTGGGAGTTGTTATCAGGTTTATGAGCAATCCGGGAAAGCAACATTGGGAGGCTGTGAAGTGGATTTTCAGATATCTGAAGGGCAGCTCAAGTTCAGCTTTGTGTTTCCGAAAGTCAGAAACAAGATTGCAGGGATATGTTGATACCGACAATGGTGGTGATGTTGATAGTAGAAAGAGCACATCCGGGTATGTTTACACCTTCGGAGGTACTGCGATTTGCTGGGTCTCAAAGTTGCAGAAGATAGTAGCTCTCTCTAGCTGTGAGGCAGAGTACGTTGTCGTGACAGAGGCCACGAAGGAGATGATGTGGCTACAATCCTTTCTGCGGGAATTGGATCAAGACCACGAGGGGAGTGTGCTATATTGTGATAGCCAGAGTGTTATTCATTTGGCAAAGAACCCGATTTACCATGCTCGCACGAAGCACATACAGCTTCGGTACCACTTCATCCGATCAGCTTTGGAAGATGAAGTGTTAATGCTTGAGAAGATCCTAGGGAGTCAGAATCCAGCCGACATGCTGACGAAGGCCGTACCGAATGAAAAAATGAAGTTGTGTGCAACTTCAGTTGGACTTCTCGGATGAGAATGGGAGTCGTTGCTGCAGATGGAGACAGATGATTGAAATTAGTCTCCAAGTGGGAGATTGTTGAGTTGTGGAGCCTAATTCCAGCCGACAATATGAAGACCCTACGCAGAGGGTTGGGATTAGCCGATTAGTCGGTGTAATGTTATTAGTGGAGGGTAATTTAGGAATTTAGTCTTGTATTATGTTCGCCCTAGATTTCTCTATATATAGTCTAGGGCGCCATTATTCTCTATGTGGGAAATTCTGCAGAGAGTTGTATATAGTGGCCAAAAACTGTTTCTTTCTTGAGAGAAAAAGGTGAGTCGTGAGACGGTGTAGCCGATGAGAGAGAAAAAGAGATTGTAAACTCAAAACTTCATAATAGTAAAATCTACAGCGACTAAGTGGACTAGCTCTCGCATTGAGGATGAACCACTATAAATCTGTGTGTGTTATTTGTTCTTCGCTCATTTATTATTTTCGATTTAGATAGGATTTGGGACTTAAATCCTAACAAAAATGACACAGAGAGAATGGTATCAACTTTATGCTTTGGTCAGCATGGAGAGTAAAAGCACAAATACTTAAATTTAAAAAAAAACAATCCAACCTTTAGCTCATGACAGGCATCCAAGAATCTGCACATATTATCTGGATCAATCTTCGCCGCATCAACAAGACCCCGTGACAAGATGCTATTAACATGCCAAAGATGTTGAATCATTCCACTGGCAGCAGTATTTTTTAGCATAATAAGGAAAACAACGGAGGAAACTTTATTCTGAAGGAGATTAATATGTTCAGTCTGCAATCAAACAAAGACAGTAATTAATCTAGCTAGATGAAAGTACAAAATAAAGGGATTTTACCATTTTATAGTCGCCCACTAAAATAATAGTCAACAAATATATATATTTTGTATATTAATGTATATATATACATAAAATATTTTTTTTGGCTGGCGAATATAATTATTTTTGGCCAACCGGCCAAATGTGTAACTTCCCTGAAAAATAAAAGGAAAGATTCCTAATTCATATGCAAGGCTATTACATTTGTGTGGGCTATAGCAAGAAGCAATACTTCAGGGCAGTGCTTAAGAGGGTAGTTGAGAATGGTTAGTACAGAACTGGATTGGCCTTTCTCAGCCAACTTGCAAAGAATTTCCAGAAGCTCAACACACAACCACGCATGATTTGCACGTCTAATTTTTTTTTATTTTTTTACGAAGGAACCCGCAGCCGCTACTCTCTCGAGTGCGCACAGGGTAAACCCCGGACTGATGCAATAGCTTGCAAACCACGTCAGCCGATTAACCACACTTGGCAAGCCATGTGTGACAGGCTCAACCAAAAGGTTTATGCAGACTAATTTGAACCTTATGTTCATTCACAGCATCAATATAGGCCTGAAAAATATACAGGGGCTAATCAGACCAATCGAGAGTTACATCACTAAACTTTATCCACTATAACAGTAAAGACAAAAAAATTCTTGTCACACTAAAACAACTCAACTTTAGCGGCTATAGAAGTAAAGCCACAAAACTATTTTTCGGCACACTAAAGTAAATGTTAAAGCTTGCTTAGTAGATTATGTACGTGTGAAGAGACAAAGCCTCCAACATACGAAACCCTAGTGTTTAAGTCATTAAATACGGGTGGACGCACCTCACCACCAAAGGCAAATTTCCAACAGAAAATCTAGTGAAAATGGTGATAGTGATAGAGAAGATGAACGAGAAAGAAAATAAAGAAAAAAACATAGAGGAAGAAGGTGAGGTTGGGGGTACGACAGCATCTACAGTGGACGGGTGGAGGACGGAGGGGTAAGGTGGGTGGGGGAAAATAGGTTTTTTACTGATTTTTTTAATTAACTAAATAGTTTTAAAATAATTTTTTTACTCATATTTTATTCTTTAACAATTATTTTTGGTATATGACACATGTCTTCATTTAATTCGTCATTTTAACACGTCATCGGCGAGTTATTACACTCACTCTATATATTTGACAGATTGTACAAAAAATGTCTAAATAACACACGAGGCCTACTTGAAGTGTCTATATGGAACAAATATTTATTAAGATGTTCAAGTGATAAATCTGGACGACCACTAAGAGCACACAATGAGTTTGGCCTAAATAAATAGGATTATGTTATATATTGTTACAATGTAACCTAAAGAATTTTATATTATTAATGTAATTTCATTTGTTATAACAATTATTTTGCATTTACCTTAGTGACAAATCAATATTTATATGGGATTACTTTTTATCGAACTTATTATGTGTAATGTTTTTTGCCATCACTGCATTAGCTTAATCTCATGTTGGTAGGAGTAATGAGTTTTATGTGATAAGCTGGGATAGGATGAGATAACTTATTCCACTCTCTATATGAGATAATTTATCTCACATTTATTTCATATACATGAGATTGGATGAAATAACAAAGAAATTATCCTACCAACCAAATATGAGATAATTTTAATTCCATGAAATTAATAATCTCATCTTTCTATCTCTCTTGTCAAACGACCCCAAATAAGACATGAAATAATATATCCTAAAAGTGATAATCCTCAAACTCCTTTAAATAGGCAAAAAAAAAAAGATTAGAAAAGTGACAAATAAAGATCCTTCAAAGAGAAAAATAAAGATAGAAGAAAGGCATCCACGTTAGCTTGATGATGGTGACACGTGGCGTACAGATGACATCAGCAGACCTGATAGTGATGTCCGTACATTCCCTGTTGCTGTTGATCAATAACCTCTTTCTGTCGCCGGAGTTCCATTACTTTCCGGTGAGAATTCGAATGCTGAGTCAGCACAAAAGTCGGGCTTGTCGCGGGTCGATATTCGGGTACCAACCGACCCGATTTGTACCGAACACCACACGCATTGCACAGCGTTTTTGGGCCTAACGGCCCAGTTCGCCACTGGGGCGTTTTCTCAGATGCACAGTGTGTGCACTTTCTGGGTTGTTGTGGATCTTGATGATTGGGCTTTTCTTGTGTGGGCTTCTTGTTGTTGTGGGCCTGTTGTTGGAGTGATGAGGAAGCCCAGCTAGTGTTTGAACGTGAACGTGAACGTTTGCTTCTTGATTTGCTGTGCAATAATGTAGTGTTGTTGGAATTGAGGTTGGTGGTTCCAGTTAAGGAATTTGAAGGGAAATTATTGGATGAGTCTTCCACAAAGTTCGATAGCCATTCCAACTCTGCTACATCATCACTCTTCAAAAAACAAGAACAAGAATAAATAAATAAGTTAAAATTTATTGCACTGATCATCACATAAAGTCGTCAAGTTTTACTTTTTAGGGAAGATTTGACTCATTTTCGAAGCTAAATTATATAAATTAACTCAATATTTAAATGAAAAATTTAGATATTTAAAAAACTTTAAAATAAGGGGTCATTTGATTGATGAGATAAAGATAATAATTTTGGGATAAAATGTGTGATTATTTTATTTTGTGCTTTTTATGTTTATTAATTAGTCCCAAAATTATTTATCTCACCATTTTGTACTAAAATGATGAGATTAATTATCATATATAGTACTCCATTCATCTCAAAAAGATTGATCTAGTTTGACTTGACACAAAATTTAAGAAATAAAAGAAGATTTTTGAAATGTACGGTCCAAAACAAATCTTAAATATTTGTATATTGTAAATAATCTCATAAAGTTAAATAATTTATAAATATATAGAAATGAGTCAATCTTTTTGGAATAGAGTGAGTAAGTGAGATAGCTAATTCTATAAGATATCCCAACATATCCTATCCACCAACCAAATGACTACTGAGTACTATAATTTAGTAACTTTTCTCATGTTAATTTGATTAAAAATATATTTTAAAATATCAATCAAAATTTATAAAATTTGACTTTAGAGAAGTGAAAATAACAACATGGGACAGAGAGAGTATAAGGTTAAGATGACCTAAAATATTAGGTAATTTTATGTAGCAAAACTTGATATGATAATCCCAAATATGTAATAAACATATAAAATTATACTAATAGTGTGAAATATTTTTAAAGTGAAAGAGGCATTCATTTTTTCATGAATATTCATAGGTTAGTCTACTAAAGAAATTTGGAAGCAGAGTGATGAACATCTTCGCCTATCTGGCCATCGGCAGAGCCCTGGACCCAAGTAAATCTACAATTTATAAGGCCTCTTGTCGAGATAGCCTTCTTCCAACTGGGAAAAAAGTAGATAGTAGTTTCTTTACTCATGTGGCACACAAAAGATTATGAGGAAGGGTATTTTCTACTAAATAGGAAATGACTCCTATTTAATTCAAAATCTAAATAAAAGTTTTAACTTTTTTCTAATTATTTTACACCATTACAGAACTCTTTCAACTTGCCTCACTTTTTAGCGGAAATTATTTTACTTAGCAATCATCTCAATTATTAATTTCGTATCATTACTTTAACTAACACTAAACATTGTTATCGATCTTCAATACTCCAAACTTTGACTAAAACAATATTAGAATTGCAAATATGATTATTAATCTTAACAAATATTCTATATGCTAGAAAATATTTACGACTCTCCAACCAAATCCCAAAAAACCTTCCTCTAGCAAACTATTTTTTGAAAAGTAAGTCATTTTGTTGTGTTAAAGGACTTTCATCGTACTATACACATTTTAAAAGCTTATAATTAAATATCAAAGACGTATTTATTTATTTATATTAGGTTTGCAATATATACTTACAGGAACACAGAGTTTATCAGTGAAGTCGGCGGAATTGGGAAGAGCGTCATAGTAACTAGCGGCAGCAGCAATGTTGTCGGTAGGAGGTGATTGGTAGTGATGATTGAGGTCAAAATCGGTGGTTTTAGAGGAGGAAAAGATCTCTTCATTGGAGAAATCAAGAAGATCATCAATCCGAAACACTTCTGGTGCTGACTGCAGTCCGTAGACATCCATATTCGATTAATGCAAAAAAAGTTGGTGTAAGATTTTGGTATATATAGATATATGGAGAGAAAATTTGAGGGGCTGAGGAGTGAGTGATTGATATAGCACTTAGCCGTGTAAAGTGTGCTGTTAAATATAAAGAAATAATCCCCTTGATTATTTTCATTAATTAAAAGATATATATACAAGTTACATATTTCCATAATAGGAGAATCATATTCCTATTCTACTCCTAAAATCTTATTCTACCATAATTCTAACTATACAATTATGATAAGTGTACAAAACTAACTAAGGTAACATTTACACTATAATATTCCTCAATATACATTCCTAATATATTATATGTAATTCTGCCCGTGATGGGCTGATACATACTGCCGAGATGGTGGGCTGAAGCCCACTGTCGAGATCATGTGCCCGTGATATACACTTCTGTATATTGGGTGTATATCACGGGTATATTGCTTTGTTTAACAAAATATTTGCAACCAAGGGCGAAGCTAGAATACAGCCGAATTCAGTAGTTTAGATTTAAATATTTGTCTTAAGAAATTTATTAAATATATATAAATTATTAATTTAGAATTTATCTATTTAAACGGACTAGAATCCCAAACCAACAACAACATCAATAGTGTAATTTCAGAAGTAGAGGTACCTTACTTGTGAAGATAGAGAAGTTGTTTTTGATGGACCATCAACTCAAGTAAAAACATTTCAAAGTAGTTTGAAAAAGAAAATATGAAAATAAAAAAAATATGACAACTAATAAGAATAGAATCCGAACTTAAAAATTTAAATCCTGGCTTCTTGTGTAATTGCAAGTGAAGGAAGACAAGAGGGAGGCAAACCTACGTGAGTGTTGGGGGAATGGTTTTAGGAAAAAAACTTAACGTAGGTTTAGGTTTTCATATCTAACGTGAGATAATCACGAGTGTTGCCCGTGTTCTTTTAGCGTCTTTCTCTTCTTCGAGAATTTAGGTTTTATCTGTATACTAATCTGTTATAAAAATTACTACTCCTTCCATCTCAATTTATTTGATTTTTTTTATTTTTCGAAATTCAAAATGCATAAATTTTTACCAATATTTTAAGATGTATTTTTTCACCAAATTGATATGAAAAAAGTTACAATTTATAGTATTTTTCATGTAATTTTAAAATATATAAAATTTAATGTTAAAATATATATTGAGTTAATCTAATCCAATTTAGCTTCAAAATTTAGTCAAATTGACTCTCGAAAAGCAAAACGGGCCACATAAATTGGGACAAAGGAAAAACTATTTACATAATTAGATTATTGTAAAAGTAATATATCATATTTAAGATCATATATATCTCTGATTTTCTTTGTTTTATTGAGCTGTGAATCATCCTATTTTATCTGTAGTGTGTTACTATAAATGATACTAGTACTTACTTGATTGAAGGAAATGGGGATGAGAAAGGACAATTATAAGCAATTTCAGTTTAATCATGGAGAAATCCTTGAGGGCCAACAGTGTGGGGTTCAAAATTTGGTGAATAATAGCCTATTCTTTACTCTTTTTTATTTAATTACCGGAATTTTATTTGCTGTAGAGTTTGAAACTTTAACGTGCGCCTAACACAAATATCACGAGTTGCACTCTTATCACAAGACCAAAACTTGAGGACAAAAATAAAATAAAATAAAATTGTATAGGAGAATTATGATATGGGATTAATAGACAACAAATAAAGTTGGTAGGATAATGCAATAATTACCTAAATTTGGAAATTAATTGGAATAAAATTTTGGTTCTGAGATACATACTTAAAAAAACAATAATTATGGGATGTGAAGGGGGATCGGATTGACAAATCGCAGAATGGATTCAGCGTATTACTTGCTACAACTATTATATTAGTGCATTATTGAGGTCATGTGCCATTGTGGAAGATGGTGTGACCACTGCAATTTTTCAGAATACAAACATGTTTGCTTTCCATTCCAATTCTACCTAAATTTCTTAATTTATTACTTTCAATTCTTCATATTCAATATGATGTAAAAGAAATTCATAAAACTATTTTCTCTCAAGATATTTTACCTTTAAAGTTATCACTTTAATAGATCATATTCAGTACTCAAAGCTTAATGGAAGTTCCAAGCTGCTCGGAAAATAAGATGGAACATTTATAACCTGTGATCCTGTGATTAATGATTTTAGGTAAATGTTAATTTTATTTAATTCTTCCATAGTAATTAGAAAAAATTTATATGGATTAAGGTCCTCTTACCAAGATATTGACGTAGAGAAAGTTTTAATATTGTAATACAACGGTCCCAATTATAATATCAAGATTCCCCATTTGTTGATGTTAATTTCTTTGGAATGTATTAAATTTGATATGAATATATTAATAAGAATAGTATCACTCCAATTTTATAATTCTAGTTAAAGAAAAACAAGATCTAAGAAATAAAAAATAATGAAAGACTAGCAATGGCAGAGTGAGCACTCTCCTTTGCCTCCTGTGTCATGTGACCATTTAATCAATCACATGAGGAACCATACTATATTGACTATGGAACTATTTTATTTATGTGAGTTTAAGTTTTATATATATACATTGATATTGTGAAATTTTTTAGATAATCAAGTTACTTAAAAGTAAGAACAGAGAAATTTAATGATAAATATTACTCCTTCCGTTTCAATTTATGTAACATTTTTTATTTTTCGAGAGTCAAATAAGAAAAAAAATTACTGCAATTTATTCATATCCCCTTTAAATATTTTAAATTATTAATTTTGTGACTTATTATAATTTTTATGTAGTCTCTAAATATGTAAATTAGTTTTCAAAAAAAAATAAAGATTGTATGTCCGAATTTACGATCAAAATAAAAAAATTGACTCTCGAAATTTGAACTGTGTCACATAAATTGAAACGAATGGAATAATAAATAACTTAATAAAAATAGTAACTAATTAATCTATTATATAAATTAAATATCAAAAGTTTTTTTAAAAATTAGACGATCAGGATAAATCACTTAAATCCTTAAAATAAAGTGAGTCAATTTTCTTTTTATTTTTTCCCTTGTCGGTGGTCACCCCTCCTATCCTCTCCATTCCTTCAAAGAAGGAACAAAAACTAATACTCCCGTACTAGCTATGCCCCATTTTATATAACTCTAGTACTCCTAGTATAGATTATAGTATAGTCTTTACCAAATTTATATTTTCTTTTAAAAATGAAAAATAAAAATCTGAATTCACTGTGAATTTTAGCTACTTTGGCCTTTGAAATTCATTGTTAGGTTTTTTATTAAAAAAATTCAGGAAGTATACAAGTTTACTAACCAATTGCACACGATCCTCACGACCAAAAATGTGGAAGACTAGTTCAATGATTGAAAACGAGGGTCATTTATACCAACTACTAGTACTATTTAGTGAAATGAATAATTATCATTACTGCTATTTTCAAGAATGTAAAATATTTTTTAGTTATAAAGTTGTAACTTAAATTTTTTAAGTAAATGTGAAATACATAATTATTTTAATTAAAGAATTGATGTCTTAAAGCGTAATTTAGATTCATGACATTTGCAATCGGCCAATCGTGTCCCATATCCACCTTTTTATATAGGAGGTATAAGCCAGTCAAGAAGTCTCACGTCCAGAAGATGTAGGTGGCGGAGATAAGGATGTTGCGATGGATGTGTGGGCATACTAAGAAGGATAGGATTAGAAATAAAGTGATCCGAGACAAGGTTGGAGTGGCATCGGTGGAGGACAAGATGCAAGAAGCGAGACTGAGATGGTTCAGACATGTTCAAAGGAGAGGCACAGAGGCTCCAGTGCGGAGGTGTGAGAGGTTGACTGTAGACGGGTTCAGAAGAGGCCGAGGTAGGACGAAAAAGTATTGGAGAGAAGTGATTGGGCATGACACGGCGTAGTCGCAACTTACCGAGGAGAGATTTATTTGGCGTTTAGTTGGTTGCACTAACGGTCTCACCTAAGATCCTTAGATAGGAGGTTATGGAGGACGCAAAGTAGGGTATATGATTAGGTAGTAGTACGTGTCTCTTGTATCCTTCCATACTAGCAGACGTAGTGTTATCCTTCGATTTCCTGTTACTATCTGTTATTTCTTGTACTCTGATTACTGTATTAGTTGATGCATTTACTGTTAAAATTTCTCCATTAATGCTTATTCATAATATTTTGTCATGATCTCTTTACTTTACTATACTTTACTTCATTTTCTTCAATCATTCTCTGACCTTTTGTTGCCACATATTCTCTTGAGTCGAGGGTCTTTCGGAAACAACCTCCCTACCAAGGTAGGGGTAAGGTCCGCGTACACTCTACCCTCCCCAGACCCAACCTTATGGGATTACACTAGGTATGTTGTTGTTGACTAATTCACTAACACATTTGTGTACGATTCTCATCATTAAAAGATCGAAAATGGCCTAAAAAGTCCTTGAACTATCGAATTTGGTACAAAAATATTCTCCATTTACCTTTCTGCTCTAAAATGCCCTTGACGTCAACCTAGTGGCCCTAAACTACCCTTATTTTTAAAGGCCCACTTCAAAAATATGACTACAACAACATACCCAGTGAAATCCCATAATGTGGGGTCTGGAGAGGATAGAGTCTACGCATACCTTACCTCTACCTTGATAGGTAGAACCGTTATTTCTGAGAGACCCTCGGCTCAAGACAAAGCACATGCCCAAGCAAAAGAAAACAAACAAAGTGAGTAAGTCATGATAGCGAATTCTAAAAAAGAAAAAGAATCAATAACTAATGCAAGTAAATAAGATAAACAAAATACATATAGCATCATAAATCAAACGACAAGGGACTATAAGGCAATATTGTGCCTACTAGTATGATAGGCTAAGCGAGCCTACAATAATAACACTACAACTATCAGTATGTAAGCGTAGGTCAGACTACGCTGGACTACCTACTACTCTTCTACCCTAATACGTGTCCTCCATAACCCCCTATCTAAGGTCATGTCCTCAGTGAGTTGCACATGCGCCATATCCCGTCTAATCACCTCTCACCAACACTCTGCCCCATACAATATAGTCGGTTTAACCACCACCTTATAAAACTTGCCTTTAAGTTTTGGTGGCACCTTTTTATCGCACAAGACTCAGATGTGAGCCTCAATTTCATCCACCCTGCCCCAATACGATGTGTGACATCGTCATCAATCTCTCTATTCTCTTGGATAATACACCTGAGGTACTTGAAGCTCCTTTTCTTTGGAATGACCTGAGTACCAAGCCTCACATCCACGCCTGTCTCAAGGTCGCTCCTATTACTAAACTTGTACTCCATGTATTATGTCTTAGTCGTACTCAACATGAACCCTTTAGACTCCAGAGTTTGTCTCCAAACCTCCAGCTTAGCGTTAACTCCGTTGCGAGTCTCATCAATCGGGACTATGTCATCCGCGAATAACATACACCATGACACCTCCCCTTAGATTTGTCGCGTCAGTCCATTCATCACCAAGGCAAATAGAAATGGGCTAAGAGTTGATCCATGGTGCAGCCCCATCATCACTGGTAAGTGCTCCGAGTCCCCTCCTATTGTCTGTACCCTAATCTTGGCTCCATCATACATATCCTTGATTGTTCTATTGTATGCCACATGTACCCTCTAACCTCCAAACATCTCCATAGAACCTCCCTAGGGACTTTGTCGTATGCCTTCTCGAAGTCGATGAAAACCAAATGTAAGTCTCTCTTCCTCTCCCTATAGGCCTATACTACTCCACCAACCTCCTAATAAGATGAATGGTTTCTGTAGTCGAACATCCCGGCATGAATCCAAACTGATTCTCGGAGATAGACACACCTCTTCTCACCCTCATCTCCACGACACTTTTCCAAACTTTCATAGTGTGGCTTAGCAGTTTGATACCCCTATAGTTGTTGTAACTCTGGATATCACCTTTGTTCTTGTACAAAGGAATCATTGTACTCCACCTCCATTCTACGGGCATCCACGACGTCTTAAAATGACGTTAAACAACTCCGTCAGCCACTCTAAACCCACCCTACCTACGCTCTTCCAAAATTCAACAGAGATTTCATCATGCTCGGTCGCTCTTCCAAAATATGTCCAAATATTTTATTTATTACTTGACACTATTCTACTGGCTAAGTTTAAAATAAACCTTAATTAATTAATATCTCAACCCAAAATTCGAATCCACCTAAAACTCATACCAGGCCAGCCTAAATTCCCCCATTAAACTAAAGGACCCATTACCAGGAGAGTGAAGAAATCCGACGAGCTCCGGCACAAACTTCCCCTACATTATCACTATCATCAAAATTGTTGCATACGTCAAAATTTGTAAAACTTTCTTTCTGCTTCCCCCTTTTCCCTTCAACTTAGGACAATCTCTGTTATAGTGACTCTACTTCCTGCACTCAAAGCACTTCTACTTCTTTGCTCTAGACTTTGATCCGACGCTATATTTTTCTTATCAAAGTCTTTTTATTGTATTCCCCTACTTGCAAGACCATCGCCCTTTGTTCTGCTTTTTATAAAGCTCTTTTTCAACTCAATATATATTAGTGCATTACCCACATCATCCAATGAAACAATGTCTTCCCATATAGCAACATATCAATAAAAGTATCTTAAGATGGTTGTAAAGAATATACAATGCTTAATCCTCACTCTCGATTTTGATATCTATGCTCTTCAGGTCCATTATAATTGAATTAAACTCATCAAGATGAGTTTTAACAGGTGTACCTCCATCCATATTGAGATTGTACAAACTTTTTTTTCAAGTAGAGGCCAACAACAATAATATATCCAGTGAAATCTCACAACGTGAGTCTGAGGAGGATAGAATGTACGCAGACTTTATTCCTGTCAAGGTAGTGAGGTTGTTTCTGAAAGACTCTCGACTCAAGAGAAAGCATAAAAAGAGTTAGATAATGACAAAAAATTCAAAGCAATATGGAAATGAAGCAACTAAGCCATGATAAAACAGTTTGAAAATAGGACAGTAGCTACCACAGATAAAATAGAATAATCGAAGTACAAGAAATATCAGATAGTAACAAAAATCAAAGTACTAGAAATTATAGAGCAATCCTAATTGAAGCTCTGACATCCATTGTTGTGGAAGATCATGGATTAAGTAGCACTCAATTACATAAAAAACAAATAGAGAAGAAAAATAATAAAAAAGATTTAACGAGGTTGGGCTAAGCCTAATCCTCCAAGAAGAGTGAATTTTCACTATAAATGAGAAAATTTTATAGTACAGAGAATCCCCAATTAAAACTCCTCTATATAAATTTTAAATATGTCACAGATCTACAAGGAATGATTTTTTAACCCGAAAAAATAACTTTTCCTAAGCAAAAAACCTCGGAAGAAACCATCGGCACCACTACAAACACCGAAGTCAGTAAGTCCTCAACGAACGCAGGAAGTTATACTCCGTGAAAGACCTTTGATTATAGGAAGAGTCCGGGTGCTCTATAGAAGTTTTATAACATGGATTCGTTTCTCAACATATCTACTTCTTATGATTTTGGTTCATCTTCTTCCATGGATTCAAAGAAGATAATAAACACCGAAGAAATCTTGACACAAGATTTTCAAAAATCTATTCATAATTGGGAAATACCGAGAGTAAATCGAGATTAGATTTACAAAAATTCCAAATACCAGTTTTTCAAGACCGATTTCACTATCAAAACAGAGGAAAGAGATATCCAATTATCTCAGCCTTTTGAAACAATCCAATTATTTTCTCAAAATTTCTTGAAGAAACACAGAAAGAAATTATAAATACATCCATATTGGCTTAGTCCAAGTAGGGATAAAACCCCTTACCAAGGAAGGATTAAACACCTCAATCCTTGCTATCTTACGAGATGTGAGATTCACAAATTTTAAAAATTCTCTATTGAGTTCTGTTGAGTCTAGTCTCTGCAAATGACCAATATCTTTTGACTGTTACCTAAATTTCTCAGTTTCTTTAAATGATAAAAATATCCAAAAATCCCTTGTTTTACAAATAAAGACTCACAATTACCAAATGCTTGAAGGATCGATTCCCGTAGCTATAATTTTTAGAATCCATTACAAAGCTATGCCTTCAGCTTTTGCTACAAAAGTCAGATACCATAGTAAGAAAGGCGAAACCCTTCTTTTACAAACAGACCTTTCCAGATCTAACACCGTAATACCAAGACCTATTAGGTGGAAGGATATTACCCTACCAGACGAATGGATCCTGGAAGGTATAGTTAAACCTGAACCTATAGAGACTTCCTAACCAAGTACCCGTCTTAGAGAAATAACTCAATACCAGGATGGTACAGTTAGTCTATCGTTCCATAGAAAATCTACGAGTAGTAAATACGATGATTCTAGTTCCATAGAAACCCTAGACTTAGGAAGAGTATCACAGATTCCTTCAGTCATAAATACTCCTTACAAAACATTCCGAGACATTCTACGTCAGATTTATTCAATCTAAGAAATGTAGACTACTCCAGTGAAATACCGAGACCCATTTATGAAAATTCCACTGTTAGAGAAAAGATAGAGGACCAAGAACCTACTAGTCTGACTTTTTCCTTGATTACAGAGAACATAGTAAACGAAATTGATGTTTTACAAAAAGAATTCCAAATAGATAAGAAATTCCTACAAAATGATTTTTATGAAAAATACAACCTAGAAAAAAGAATTTGGTTCCTCAAAACCTTTTCAAGTACTAGGACGCAAATACAGAAAAAATTCTACGATTTTGTTAATGAACATAGGATAAACATCCTTTTCTTTGACTGGTTCGATTATTATTCCTCCAAAAATTCCATAGAATTCCCTTTCCTAATACGGTAAATTCCGTTACGACTAGGAACAAGACACCGGAGTGAGAAACCCGAGCTGATTCTAGGAAGATCCAGTCCAACCACCCTCCTCTACAAGGTATTAAGCTTAACATTCATGGTTGCCCTATAGACGTGATTCCTCTTAAGAATCCAGCAGAGGATGAAAAAAAATACAAAAAATATCCTCGCACAAAATAATTTCACCAATATCAGTTTGAATACCCTAGAAAAACAACTCGATAGGGTGGAAAAACACATAAAAATAACCCTTTAGTCACCATAGATTCCCCAGGAACGATTAAGGCTATGAAATTGAAAAGTCAAAGACCTATCTTTAAACCATTTCAGGTGTCCAAAGATGGTGTCAAAAATATCCAGCAAAACAAGTCTGAATTTATTCAAGCTATACAGGATCAATTGAGTAGAATTGGGACATCCAACAGTTCTAATACATAACACATTGTTTCGAAAACCCCACAATCTTCCAATAAAATCACTACTCCCACAAATGATTCTAACGACAGTGATACTCTAGAACAAATCCAAAACAAAAAACCATTTGTTAACCATATGGATTGGCAAAGACCAATACAACAGGTACAACAACAACAGTTGCAGATTATTCCTGCTCCAGATCTAAGAATAGTAAAATCCCTAGCTCAATCTCGGTTCAATGCCTCTTCCATTTATGATTGCAACATAGATAGGATGACCGAATACAATATCCTCAGTTTTTTCCAATAAATGACCATGGTCGCAAATGCCTACAAAACTCAGAATGGTACACAAGACAAGACCATTGCAGAACTGCTCATCGCATGATTCTCTGGCCAATTGAAAGGTTGGTGGGATAACTATCTCACTGATCAACAAAAGGAAGATATCATTAATTTCATCAAAACTGATAAAGAAGGAATACCAATCCTTGATGAACAAGGTGAACTCCTACAAGATGACGTAGCAACCTTGATTCTCACAATATCTTTAAATTTCATAGGAGATTCTTCGCATTTGAAAGATAAAAATGATGAGTTACTTTCTAACCTCAAATGCAAAAATCTCAGTGATTTCCAATGGTACAAAAATACTTTCTTAACCAGAGTTATCAGGGAAGATTCCAACCAGCCATTTTGGAAAGAGAAATTCTTGGCCGAACTACCTACCCTTTTAGGAGAAAAGGTTAGGAACAAAATCAAAGAGAATTGTGGTAAACAAATTATACCCTAGAGTGAGTTTACATACGGACAACTAGTCAGTATAACTCAACAGGAAGGTCTAAAGATCTGTCAAGACCTGAAATTACAAAAACACCTCAAATTGGAGCTAAAAAGAACTAGGTGCGAACTTGGTACTTTTTGCAAACAGTTTGATACGAATTTCTCCAAACCCTCTTCTAGTTGTACAAGAAACTGTAGCAAGACTCATAAATCCATTAAGAGTACTTCGAGGGGTTACCAAAAGAGAGATTTCAGCAAGACTAATGAAGAGTATTACAAAAATACTCATTATTCCAGACCAAATCCCAAAAAAGCTGATTCCAAATACAAAGACATTACGTGTTACAAATGTCACAAAAAGGTCATACTTCGAGATTCTCCAAGACGAATAAAAAATTACAAGAATTGAAACTCGACGATGAAGTGACCCAAAAAATCTCCAATCTTCTCACTGATTCCTCCGATTCAAATGTCGAGTCAGAACCTGACTATTTTTCTGTCTTCTGAAGACAACAAAACCCTCCAAATAGATGAATTGCTCACGACCAGTTCATCTGAAAAATCTGATAAAGGTAAGGGAAAACATGTATGTGCTTTAACCAAAGACCAAGAATTCATGTTAGAATTGGTTAAACACGTAGATATTCAACACTAAAAGGATTATATGAATAGACTCCTCAAATCCTTTACAGACGAGAAAAAAGACATACACAACTCCGTCATCTTAAGAACATCGTTCATAAATCTTATCACCCCTTATAAGGTAGATAATGATTTCAATAGTTTTTTAGATCAGAATTCTGAGTCCCCTAGAAACAATGATATCCGTTTCATCAAATTAATTGATGCATTTGCATAAACAAAATTTTTGAAGCATGATTTACAATATCAAAAATATTTCCAAAATATTGCATTAAAACATATTTTCTGCAAATTGATTCCTAATACTTTTTACTTTAAAAATCTTTTAACTTGTGATTTCCTAAAAAACAGGAGAGAGAAACCCATAGATTTCTAATATTGGTTTCAACACAGAAATGTCCTATCACTGTCCTTTGCCCCATTGTCTGGGTTACAAGGACAAGATATCCAGTAAGGACATGTGAGAATTCGGGCAATACTGTGTCTACGCGATGTGTGGAGCCTTACTCCAAAAGAGAAAGGAAGAGGTTTGTCTGCCAATAAATACACCAGTTGTTGCACCACAACAACAAACAAATTCCATGGCCCCCAAAAAACTCATAAATTCCAAAACTTCCAAACCAAAAAAGAAGAAGAAGAAAAATTCCCTGCTAAAACTCCTACCGAAAAACCCCTGACATGGTATGACGCAATTATGAAAGAAGAAATCAAAAATGTCGCAGCATCTATGCAGAAAACACCAGCAACTCCCGCACAAGAAATAACTACTGAGAATCTTATACAACTCCTTGCAAAATCCCCAGAACTACAGCAAGCATTGATACAACTTCAAAATCCCAAACAAGAAGTTGCTCAAAGCTCAGGAGAGGGAAAAACCTCTCAAAATTTTACAAAAATCGAGAAAGGAGAATCTTCAAAAACCCTTTCTCAAAAATAATTTTAAAAAAATCAACTTGTGGTACCACAAGTCCCCAAAAAACCTGCTCTTGAATTTTTCATAAAACTTTTTTTCCAAAATATTGTGACTCTTGAAAAGGAATTTTTTTAATAAAGACCATTTTTTAGCATTGCAAAATTATTTTGGACCAGGATGGCTTTACAAATCATGAGATTTTTTAAAAACCTCATATTTTTACTCGGCTATCCTTAAAATATCAGGATCAACAACAATTAAAAATAATTATTATAAAAATAACCCAGATCTCTCTTATTCCATTTGTAAAATGCTTAGCGTAATTGCTCCAAGTGATTGGGGGAATGATCTGTCTCAACTCCTAAATTTCCCAGATACCCACAAAAATGAACCATTTTTTGATATTCTATTTAATTACTGGGATTACCAACAAGCTTGGTTCAATTCCTTTTTTATTCAAAATACCAACCAACGCCACACTTGGCTTTTCCATTTTGATACCTCATGTAATCCATCACAATTTCCAACATGGTGGAACTCATGGTGGGAACAATTTGGATCCACCCTTGAAATACAAAAATCACAAGTCACTAAATCTTTTAGCCTCTTTAAATCCCAATATAAACCTTCTGAGGAAGAAAAAAGATTTGTGTCACTGCACCTTTTTCACACCAAATTCCACTTACCACGGGTATTCACATTGTTTGTAGATTAAAATAAAATTCCAACGATCCGAAAAAGGTTTAAAGTCAGATGGTGGGACAACTTTAAAATACCATTAAGTCTCACACCACAAAAAGTTTAGGAATGGTTAAATGCCCGAAAACCCATTCATGCACAGACGCCTCTACAAACACCACCGGCACCACTACAAACACCGGAGCACACCCAGTTCCTTTCACAGAAATCTCAGATGGCCTCAATGCTTGCAGCGGCCAAAACTCCAGAAGAAATGCAAGCCATAATTCTGAAGTTTGCACCGTCTTCATCAAAACAAGGCCCTTCATCAGAAAAAGAAGAACCAGAAATTGATATTGAAGACAATCTGGTTTTTGGCAACAGTGGATTCTGAAAGAGATTGCCAAAAGAATTCAAAATACCCGGAGTAGAGTTCAGACAAAATTCCGACAAAAGAAAGTGCTCGAAAAAGTTACTTTCAAGAAAGCAAAAAGTAACAGCAAAGATTCCAGCAATAATTTAAGAAAATGCCAAAAAGGATGAATAGTTATTCTCCACTCAGATGAATAGTCATTCTCCACTTGGATGAATAGTTATTCTCCACTTAGATGAATAGTTAGATTCCTTTTAAATTACCAAAATACCATGTAAAACTCCTATAAAAGAGACTCCCTCTCCCTTAGTTAGATAAGCTTTTCTTTTCTAGTTTTTCTCTCATAAGCTTTCAGATTCTAGAGAGAAGTGAGAGCTCTAAAGAAATTCCCCTTTAGGTTAGATCAAAATTTCCCAATATCATTCATATGATTCAGTTCATATGATTCATATCATATGACTCATATCATATGATCCAAAATACCTTAGAAATTTCCAAGGTATATCTCCTTGACAAAATACTTTGTAAATTTTAGTATTTTAAATGAATATGGTTATGGACGGTATTACCTCCCAGTCTTTTAAATACTTCATGCTTTTAAATTCTTTAAATTCCTGCATTAAATACTTGACTGGTTCTACCGTCTATTTGATTTAAATTCCTGCAGAACCTTTGATTTATAATTTCCTTAACTGGAACCTTAAATTGTAAGTTAATCTTTATTTACTTTCTGCATATCTCAATTATCTTTTAATTCTTCAATACCTTATATCTCGATTCCTTCCCTGTCTGTTATCCCCTTTAAATCCTCGGCCTAAGTTTGGTATATATATATTGCTTTATTACTTTTGACTATGATATTTAATTTTATAGAGATTCTAAAAAGAACTAATGTATTTTGAGCCATAAAAGGTTGTATAAAAATTATCATGAGTAATATATTCTACACTAAAGCTATTTTAAGAAACATATTTTTTATTTCATCATTAAGATAGCTAAATTTTACAAAATATATGAATCTAAGGTTGATGTTTGATTTATAGTTAATAGTTGTGATATCTCACAGATTTGACGTCAACATAATAAAAAAAACTCAAAAAGTGACAAAACTAGTAGTATGTTTACTCTGTATATTAGCAAACTGGTTATTTAAACAAAAACTCAAACTAAACCGGATCGAACCATCCATCATGTAAAACTTTTGCCATTTCTCATATAGTTGTTGGTAGGAGAATAATTTTTATCTCTAATTTATTTGACAAAAAAAAAGTCCCTCTATTGGTTAGGCTAATTCTATATTCAGCGAATATAAATGAAAAAAAGTATCTTGCAATCCAAATAAACAACTTAAAAATAGGGAGTGAGTCAATTTAGTTTTTGAGCTCTCAAACTTCTATATTTGAGGTGAAAGGTTCAAAATGTAGTATTAAAGGATGGTTTTCGGTATTTGCTTTGGTATTTCTAAAGTTTAATTTTGATAATCAGATAATTAAAAATAGAATATCAAATTTTCAAATTTCAGTACGGTAAATCAAACCTCGATATGATAATTCAATAATTATAAATTAAAGAACAGATTTTTGACAAGATATGTTCATACTTTGTCCAACATTTTACATATTATCCTTTAGAGAAATTACATGTAGAGGTTAGAACTCCACTCTCAAGCCTTAACATTAGGAATGTGGCGTACACAGATCAATCAAGACATCAAAACTCGTATATATGGTAACCAATTCATTAGGGGTGTATTCGATATTTGGTTTGGAATTTTCAAAGTTCGATTTTGATAATTCGGTAATCGATAATTAAAAGAAGATATCAAATATCAAACTTTAAAAGTTCCCTCTGATACGATTAATAAAATTCGGTACGATAACTCACAAGTCAATTCAATTATTTAATTTTTGATGATTTATATCCACTCCTAGTAGCAACATTTCCTTTCTCTTTCTCCCCTGCCCCTCTTCTGATATAATAATAAAAAATAAATAAAACAAAACTTAAAAATAGAGTAGTATTACTAGTACTTCATCCGTACCAATTTATTTAAAGATTGACCAATTTGGCAATCAAATAACTTTTTTTCATTAATTTTAAATATAATTTTTTTGAATATTTTATAATAAAATTTATATATTTAAAAATTACATAAAAATATTATAAATCTGCATAATAATTTATAAAAAAAGTTGAAAAATTTATACTTAAATAAAAAGTTATTTAATTTCCATCAACTTTCCAACAATTTGGGGAGTAAGTATTAGTTAAAACAAAACACATGACAGTAGTGCCAGTGGAAGGGACATTATTGAATCACGTGACATGGAAGTGAAAAGGATACAAAATACTGATCCCGAAGCGAAATGCTCGGCACGTGCGTACCCATGTGCCGCCTTTCACTCCGCCACACCCCCCCCCCCCCACTTCTCTTTCCCCAATCCCCATTCATTTTCTGATTGGATATTCTATAATATGTAATCGGTGTCCCAAAAAATTAATCTAATTTGACTTGACACTCAATTTTAAAAATAAATATTTTAAAATATATGATCTAAATAAATTTTAAATATTTGTGTGACAATAAATAATCTAGTAGATAATAAGATTTTACTCCTCCGACTCAATTTAAATATCTTACTTTTTTTTTAATTTATCCCTAAAAAATATATTTTTATATTTATTAAATTGAAAATTCAACATAATTCAATTCACAATACCAGTAGATTCATTATTTACACTTATCTTTATTTTTTTTAGGGTCAAAGACAGCTTTATATATATATATATGAATTTTGTTAATATACTACACTATTTTTTTTAGGGTCAAAGACAGCTTTATATATATATGAATTTTGTTAATATACTACACGAAGGTAGTATATCTCATATTTTATTTTTCTAAATTGTCCTTACTCTTTATTTCAGCAATCAGCACACTAAAATTAGAGACAATTTTGTCATTTCATCAAAAAGCCCCAACTTTCTTGGCTGCTTCTCTCGACCCAAATTCACCCCCTCCACGTAACCCACCTCAAAAATAGGGCAAAATTCCAGTCGAAAGTGACAACAATGGAAGCAATAATATTAATTAAACAGTTGGGTTCATTAGATTAAATTAAACAGCTGGGTTTCTTTACTCTCCTCAACAGAGTGCAAACAAATTCCAAAAAGTTAGAGTATGGTGTAAATGCTTTTGAATAAAGGAGAAAAAAGTAGTATACAACAAAAAAGAGAATGAATATCTCTAATCGTTATTTCTCAGGAAAGCTCGCTAATCAAATGATGAAGAAGAGAGAAATAAGTACAGGGAAATTGGCAAAATGAAGAGAAAAAGAGCTTGGATGGGAAGGTTGGACATAGGGGTGTGCGGGTCCGGATATCCTAACTTTTTTAAATTATTCAGACCCTATCTAGTAAAAAATCGATTCCTAAATTTACTATCTGAAACCTACCCGTAACAATCATTACCTAGAACCTACCCGTGCGCAACTTAGAGAAGATGACTTGGGCTGGGATCGAGAAAGTTGGGGCTTTTTGGTGAAATGGCAAAAATGTCTCTACGTTTAGTGTGCTGGAAATAAAAAGTAATGGCAATTTAGGGAAATAAAATATATAATACTGCTTCTCGTACAAACTACACAGGGATGTGTTGACTTAGCAAAATATCTGTAGACATATTATCCATAGTACCCATGTCACGCAGGACATTTTTGTTACCATAGCTTGTTACAAACACTAGTAGTTAGATGCTTTACAAAAACATGAGTTCCATCACTGTCTGTTTTCCCACAAAAGTAGGAGATGTGCGACTTCAGTTGTGCTGGATCACCTGTGCTTCAATTGGAGCATTAATGACCTGCAATCCAGAATTAGAGATGAATAAGTTGTAATATTTTGCTGTATGTACTTGATTACCTATACTGAATCTGTTTCAATTTTTTCGAGGGGTTATATTGCGCAGCTGTGCTATTTGCAATCCATCCAAAAGAGCTATTACTCTGCCTGCATTGGTGAGTAGGCGTGGCTCTTCCTCATAAGACCTACAATTCAATTGCCATTGCTAGAACCTATTTGTTGAGAATTTCTGTTAAAACTAGTATCTTGTCACACTCCGAATCATGGCCTGGGCGAAACACGACACTCGATTCCTGACTGCATGTGACCGAGCAAATCAAATGGCTTGCTGAATCAACATGGGCATCAATAGCATGCAATGATAATAATGATTTAAAACATGTAAAACTGAATACTGAAAAGATAGTCTAAAATATCATAGCGGAAATAGTATGAATACACAATAAGTCTGAAATATTGATTATCTGACGTGACATGCTATCTAGTCTAGTCTATGAAACCCCTGAACATGAGTCTGACTGCAAAACTGTTTTACCAGGACAAGACTCTGTCATACCTTTTACCGTAAAGAATAACATGAGAATAATTAAACTGACACCCCAAATGAAATAGGGCTCACCAATAGCCAACACTGATGAAATCCCAACGAACTGATCCATCGCCCTGAACCTCCGTACCTCTACCGTGAAGTGCAGGCCCCGAGTAAAAGGGACGTAAGTACATTTGGATTGTATTGTATGCAAAGGCACTGAATGAATAAGTAGGTACATGAAATAATAGGGACATGAAACTATAACAGAAACTGCAACCTTAGCATGAGCATGTGTAATATCTGGCATGAATATATATAATAAATATAAAAATATGGTAAATTATTTTAAGTGGGAGAGCTTTAGTATAACCGACATGAAACCACCACACTGGAACGTGGCATCTGATCTCTACCCAATCAGCTAAACCATCTCATACCTTGCCGGGTACGAGACATGAATATGACATGAATCCATCCAATAATCCGTAATGGGTAATATGAATGAATCGTCCTAACTAGGCGGAGCGATCTTTATCCTACGTTAGCATACGTAGTTTCAGGCTGCCTGAACCTTCTCAGGAATCTGTGCAACTCCCAAAACATGAACATGAATATAAGTGGCATATACGCCCATGGTTAAAATACTGAACATGGATATACGTGACATCTGGGCCCATGGTTTTCAAAACATGATTCATAATATAGTTTATGAAAGCTCGTAAATTCCATAAATATGATTTGAAAATAGTTCTGCATGAAAATCTGAGTAAATATATGTATATAATTCCCGAGACATGAAAACATGTAAAAATTCCTGGAGTGGAACAATCTGAGTTCCTAGCTGATATGTGAGAGCTCATGGAAAATATAATCACAAGCATACATGGATTACAGACGAATTTCCAATAACCATAACGAAATATCAAGAATACAATAAGAAACTAGCAACACAAACATGGTGTATCATGATACATGTAATTTAGGGTTACTATGAACTTGGAATAAAACTCTAAGTCTAGAAGTTCATGGTTTTATGGATAAACGTGGCGTGGGGAAGAACAATGATGTTTCCAGACGTGGATAGAAGAATTACATACCTTAATTCCCTTCTCTTGAGCGTAATAGAATGTCCGTAAACCCTTTTAACTTTAATCTAAGTCAATACAAGTAAAATAGATTCCATATAAGCAATAAGACTCATGCTTTGATCATTTAACTATTTTATCAAACACTTGATGGGCATGAAGTTCCACAACCTTCATTAATGGTGTTTTCTTCACCCAATTCCCATTATATCACTTCTAGGTGATTTTACAATCTCATTTAGATGTAAGCAATATCATTCTTCATCACCCATAAGGTAAACAACACCCTTAATCAATAATCAACAACCCAAACCTATAGCCGTTCATGCTTTTCTATCAAACCCATCAACTCATATATCATGAACTTAGAGTTTATAATCATCAATACAAATCTATAATCAATTAAACGATGAAGGTTTTACCTTTTTGTCGTCTGATTCTCTTGAATTTAGATTTTAGGATTTTCTCGTCCAACATAAGATCTGAATGTTGAGCGGAGATGGGACCTGAACACTGAACTGACATGAGGTCTAAATTCTTGAGGTAGTTACCCTAGACAGTTTCTACTTGTCCATTGATAAATGCACATATTTGGGACTAACTTCTCTTTCTTCTCAAATCACATGGCGCCTTTTATAGGCAAAACTTTCTAGAAACACCCATTTATTAACATGAAACTATGAATCTCTGCGCCGCACATTCAAATAGGGTTCTTGCGAATCTTAGCCATTTCAAACGCTCCTGAATTAATTTAGCTTTTTAAACATCTTAATGGACCAAGTCTGGCCCTAGAAATTATGTTTTGCCAACTTCATACCAACTAATAGGTGATCTACACCTTCGCCCATACAAGGTTTCAAACTGTGCCATCTTGATACTAACATGATATCTATATTTAGAAACAACTCAATGAGAGGCAATTGATCATCTCAATTACCTTTAAAGTCTAGGACACATGCGCTCAACATATCTTCGAGTGTCTGGATAGTGCGCTCTGCCTGACACGTCAATCTGATCCAAATAGACATTGGGGGCCCATGGAATCTGAAACTTTCTTGAATATATAACTTGGAATAATCTTATGCTAAATCGGCTTTCGCTTGCTACTAATTTGGAAACTTAGCCACAAAATTAGTTACATTCTTCTTCATGTCATTCCACCAATATACCTTCTCCAGCTCATGATACATTTTCATGGAGCTTGGGTAGGTAGAATATCTGAAATTGTGTGCCTCTTCCATTACTCTCTCTTTGCATCTATCTACATCCGGGATGTAAAATTGTTTTCTTCACACTTTAGAGTACCATAATCTCTCCGTTATTTGGAAGCCATGGATTTATGTCTGTGAATCCCTTCATTTAGCTGCAATAGATAGAGATCATGAAATTGTTTTCCTCTTTTGCTCAACTACTAAGGAGGATTTGGCTCTGCTCTGTACAACAACTTGCCATCTTCAAAGTCCAAATGTTGAACTCCTAGGTTTGCTAAACGAGGAACTTCTTTCATCATGATTCTCTTGTCTGCCTCAACATGAGCTAAACTACCTATACTTGATATATTTCTGAGATACTTCCTGAAATACTCATAATACTGTTGTGCGCTAAATCTTCGACCAACACCATGAAGAATAGAGTCTCGTGAGATGCACTATCTTTGTGACACATAATTAGGCGTGATCTTATAGCTTTTCTGTGATTGCTTGATTGATCTTGACACAAGTCAATCGACGATCATTCTACTCACTTCGTGTTTCTTGTACATTCTAGGCACATTTCTTATGGAGACTATCTCATTATGCCCCCATTACTGAATTAAGGTTCTTCATATCTCATGTTAACCCTTCGGGTTTTAAACATTCAACTGGATTTACTGGCGATGTACACGTCTCCCCCTTAGACCAAAGTTTAAGGTCATATACTTGTGGATCCTTCTCTCTTGTTGTAATCCAACTTACCTTCCTCATCTTATGCAATTCTTTGAAATTTACGTTAGTGACCACTCATCTTTCGACTCACTTCTGAACAATCTTCCTTATAGGGGGAAACTGAACTACTTACATGGACTGCGAACTAATGTATTTTTAACTGGCGCACTCTGTCTTAACGACTTAACTTTTCGCCTACTTCAGTCTTATGGAAAACCCTTTTTTGATAACTCTCATAGACTATTCTTCTATAGTTGCTCTCTAACTACTTAGTTGATTGCTTATTCCATTATCATTATCATTGTACTTTGACTTTAACTTCAACTCTTTGGGTTTTAATACACATTCGGTGTATTCAAATTGTTACTCACTCACTAATGTTAACATGACTAAGGAAATCAAATCATGCCTCTACTAGCTTTGTTGAAATTGCTAATTCACTATACTTACTTACTATTCTTTTACTAACCACCTACTAGCATTATGTTCTCTTGTCTTGATCTGAATAACTAAAGTTAAGCGTAGATTATTTCTAAAGTCCCTCATCATCTGACCCTATTATGCGGTCGTATACTATCTTTTCTGTACTATAGACAGAGATCACACTTAGGGGAAATTTTGTCAGTCTTAAATGAAAAATTGAAATACCTAACCTCGTACTTTCTATACACTTTAAAATCATATCATATTATACACATCCGGGGTAAACACTTACTCACATAATTTAACGGGAAACTATCAAATCTTCTTATCTCATAATAATATCTTCTTCTTGTAGTAACTTACTAACGTCATACTCTCTGGTTCTGATCTGAATAAACCTAAATAATTTAAAACTCTTCCCAGAAATTCTATATCGTCTGCTCATGGTCCTTATGTCGCATATAATATTTTCTTAGTTATGTGCATGGGTCATTCGACAAAATATACATCTTTGAAAAATCGAGACATTCTAGAATCATAAGTGATTTGTCCTTAGGCTATTTTCTGTTCAAAATCATAGTGATCAATTTATGCCTTCTGTGGTTAAATTCATAACATGTTACCCTGTAAGGTCTTAAATCTAAGCTAATCATCCTCACACTTGTGGCTCCATGGCCCAAAAATTAGAATAAACTTATTTTGTGAGGTATAAAACATAGGTACACTACCATCCATAAGCTTGTCCTTCGGAGAGTACTATCACGTGACAAATTACCTTATGCGCCATTTGACTAGCCTTGGGTCATAACCCGGACTTAAACACATGCGAAAGTTTCGCTATAGTCATCGTTACTTACACTTTCTTTTAGCACCCACATGCATCACTATATACTCACATGTCGTAAGAATCTCGATACACTAAATATTGGAAATGTGATAACTACATAACCGAATGCTGGTGTACTGAATAACCATAATCCTGTTAACTGAAACACTGTATAACTGGTAATTGAGGTTAACTGATAACCATAAATCATGCTAACTGCTTTTGTACTTTCTGATAAGGGTTATGCTCTAGTCTGTAGTAACTAGGCATTTTGTTCTGTAATGCCCCGAACCATGGCCTGGGCGAAACACGACATTCGGTGCCTAACTGCATGTGACCGAGTGAACCACATGACTTGCTGAATTAACATGGGCATAAAAAACATACAATATTAATAATTTAAAATATGATACTGAAAATATAGTCTGAAAATATGATTTTCGGAATAATCTGAAAACATAATAAGTCTGAATACCAATACTGACATGACATACTAAACTAGTTTATAAAACCTCTGAGCATGAGTCTGACTACAAAACTGTTTTACCAGGACAAGGCCATGACACACATTTACTATAAATCATGACATGTAAATAACTAAATTGACACCCTGAATGAAATGGTGTTCACCAATAGCTGATATACGTGAAGTCCTAGTATGCAGATTCATCATCCTGAAACTCAGTACCTACACCGTGAAGGGCAGGCCTCAGTCAAAGGGACATTAGTACATTTAAATTGTTTTGTATGTAAAACAACGGAAAGAATAAGTAGACACATGAAATAATCCTAGCGTGGAGATTCGTCGTCCTGAAACTCAGTACCTGCACCGTGAAGGGCAGGCCTCGGGCAAAGGGACATTAGTATATTTGAATTGTAATGTATGTAAAACAACTGAAAGAATAAGCAGACACATGAAATAATAGGAACATGTACTTGAAAATAGTTGGTTTGTAAGACCATAAATTTCATGAAAATAACTTGTAAAACATGGTTTGCAGTTATAGTTTAACATGTGAAAAGGTATATCATATAACTTACATAAATCTTGAAAAGCATATATAATTTCATGGAAACTGAGTAATAGTAATTATAACTTGTCTTTAAGAACTCATGAGATTCAAAGCATGCGTTCATGAATTATGGACAGGTTCATGACAATCATATTGACCTGTCATGAATACAATTGATGACTAATATTGGCATGACATGTTATAATACTACATGTATTAGAGTTATCATAATAATATAACAAAATCCAAAAATTATGAAGAAACCCAAAGCTTTGAACTTGAAACCTTGAGAAGAGTTTTCACCGATTTTCGTAGCTATTGTTCATAGCGTAAACCACATTGCTTCGGACCTCCAAATCAGATCTCCACCATTCACGTTTAAGACCTATATGTTGTGGTCACTCATTAAAATTTGATGTCGATCCAACGGTTAAATTATCAAAAAATGTCAAAAGAAGCTAGCTGGTAGGAGGAAACATTTACATCAAAATTACTAGGATTTTGCGTTTGATGGAGTGCATCTAAATCAATCTTATTTCATGATTATACCAACTATTAAATATCTAAAACATACTAATAACTCCATATAATCTATTAATGATTGATGGGCTTACCTTTTTGAAGAAATCCCAAAGCTTCATTCCAAATTCAACCTTGAATGGACTTTTCCAAAATCTAGTGATTACAAATAACGATTCGGTGTTAATCTAGTTTTAACTTAATATAATTGACATAGGGATTTGAATAAGAACTCACTTTAGGTGTTTAGTAGTAGCTATGGTCGAAAATCCTTACATAAAATATTTTAGGGTTGTATTTATAGGTTATCATAAAGGCTTGGGCTTTAAAACCTAATCATACAAGAATCGGGATTTCCATTTTACACGTCCTCTGTAAATAGGTCATAACTCTTTGTAAAAAACTTCATTTGACATGAGCCTTATATGTATGGAAAGGCCTTTAAAAGATCTACAACTTTAATTAGGAAGTTTTCCCAAATTTCTTATATATTTATTCGTAAACTCGGTTTAAGTGAGGTCTGCTACAAACTCACTTTAAAACATATTCCGTAGAGTAGCTTTTGACTTTAATTTTTCCTAAGACTCTTCTTATGCCTTGATTAGTTTTCAAAACACTTTCTACACTTCTTATCTTAGTTCTATCATTTTCCCATCATACGGTTGAAACCATAGCCCAAAATTATGAGGTGTTACAATATCTTCCCCTTGGGATTATTCATCCTCGAATGAGGGTTCATGGTTAGGAGGATGACTAACTCTGAAATTTTATAAAACTTTCGGCAGGGTTTCCTCTGTAAATAAGAATATCCTAATATTTTTCAAACACATGCCATCTAACCAAAGCACAACACAAGGCATCTTGATAGGCATGACAAGACATAACATGGTAACTGAAGCATGAACGTGACTAACATGAATATTGAACTGGCTTGAATACATGAAAACCAACTATCAGGAATACTGGTATGGCATGAACATATGGATATTGAACTGAATTAATACATGCATACTATACATGGGATTTGGAAAAGAATCTGTAGGCATGAATGCCATGAGTACTAGAACACAAACATAAACATTATGATTGCATAGGCGTGAGGAGCATGACATGGGACATGAATGCATGAAGACTGGCTGAAATGGATACATGAGTGCTAAAATGACATGAGATATGAATGCGTGTAAACATGGATATCATAACATGATATTTGATTACCAAAAAGATGAATATTACAACATAAGATGTGAATATTGAGAGGAGATGGGACCTGAACACTGAACTGACATGAGGTCTGAATTCTTGGGGTAGTTACCCTAGACATTTTCTACTTGTCCATCAATAAGTGCGCATATTTGGGACTAACTTGTTTTTCTTCTCAAATCACATGGCGCATTTCATATGTAAAACTTTCTAGAAACACCCAATCATTAACATAAAACTCTGAATCTCTGTGCCGCACATTCGCATTGGGCTCTTGCAACTCTTAGCCATTTCAAATGCTCTTTAATTAATTTAATTTTTTCAATAGCCTAATAGACCAAGTCTGGCCTAGAAATTCTATTTTGCCAACTTCATACCAATCAATAGGTGATCTACACCTTCACCCATACAAGGTTTCAAATGGAGTCATCTTGATACTAGCATGATATCTATATTCAGAAACAACTCAATGAGAGGAAACTGATTATCTCAATTACCTTTAAAGTCTAAGACACATGCGCTGAATATATCTTCGTGTGTTTGGATAGTGAGCTCTGCCTGACATCTATTTGAGGATGAAAAACCGGTACTGAGATGGTATCCAATCCCTTCTAAAGAGACTTCAAAGAAAATTTCACTTTGAACTGGGCACCTCAAACTGATCCAATGGACATTGGAGCCCCATAAAATCTGGAACTTTCCTGAATATATAACTTGGCATAATCTTCTGCTGAATCGTCTTTCGCTTGCTACCAATTTGAAAACTTAACCACAAAATTGGCTACATCCTTCTTCATGTCATTCCACTAATAAACCGTCTCAAGGTTATGATATATTTTCGTGGATCTTGGGTAGGTAAAATATCTGAAATGGTGTGCCTCTGCCATAACCCTCTCTTTACATCTATCTATATCCGAGAGCACTCATCAAACTGTTTTCCTCTTTTGCTCAACTACTAGGGAGGATTTGGCTCTATTATGTACAAAAAAATCTACCATCTTCGGGGTCTAAAAGTTAAGATCTTATATTTGGGGATCCTTCTCTCTTGTTGGAATCCAACCAACTTTCCTCGACTTCTGCAATTCTTTACATTTTATGCCACTGACGACTCATCTTTCGACTCACTTCTGAACAATCTTCCTTACTAGGGGGGAAACTGAATTACTTACATGGACGGGGAACTAAATTCTTACATGGACTGAATTACTGGCATATTCTGTCTTAACGACTTAACTTCGCTCACACTATTAGTCTTATGGAGACCCTTTTTATAACTCTAAAAGACCACTCTTCTGTAATTTCCTCTCTTACTGTCTAGCTAATTTTTTTCTCCCACTGACACTGTGCTTCATGTTTATCTTAAACTCTTTGGGTTCTAACACGCATTCTTTGAATTCAAACTAATACTTACTCACCGGTGTTAATCTAACTAAGGAAATCTAAGTGTACCTCTACTAGCTCTTCCAAAATTGCTAATTCACTGTATCTACTCAAAACTTACTTACTATTCTCTATTAAACACTTGCTAGCATCATGTTTTATTGTCTTGCTATAAATAACTAAAGTGAAACATAGATTATTTCTAACTTCCCTCATCATCTGACCCTATTATGTCGTATATTATCTATTCTGAGCTATAGACATGGATCAAACTTAGGGCAATTACATCTTTCTTAAATGAAAGATTGAAATATCTAACCCAAACTTTCTATACACTTTATAGTCATGTCAAACTATACACATATAGGGTAAACACTTAATCACATAACCTTAGAGGAAAATGTCACATCTTATCATCTCATAGTAATATTTACTTCTTGTAGTAACTTACTAACGTCATACTCTTTAGTTCTGATCTGAATAAACTTAAATGATTTAAAACTATTCCTAGAAATTCGATATCGTCTGCTCATGGTTCTCATATCATACACAATCTCTTCTTAGTCATTTGCATGGGTCATACGATAAAATATATATCTTTGAAAAATTGAGACATTCTAGAATCACAGGTGGTTTGCTCTTAGGCTATTTTCTATTCAAAACTATCGTGGGCAGTTTATGCCTGCTGTGGCTAACTTCATAACATGCTATCTTGTAGGGTCTTAAATATGAGCTATCATCCTCATACTTGTGGCTCCATAGCCCAAAAATCAAAATAAACTTATTTTGTAAGGTATAGAACATACGTATACTATTATGCACCAACTTGTCCTTCAGAGGGTAATATCACTGTATAATTTACTTCATGCGCCATTTGAGTGAGTCTTGGGTCTTAGCATAAACTTAAAGCATGCGAAGGTTTCGCTATAGTCATCGTTACTTATACTTTATTTTATCACGCATAGGCATCACTGAATACTCACAAGTTACAAGAATCCGGATCCACTGAAAATTGGAGATTTGGTAACTAAATAACTAAATACCGGCATACTGAATAATTATAATCCTGCTAACTGAAACACTGTATAACTTGTAGCTAAGGTTAAGTGATAACCATAAATCATGATAACTGCTTTTGTACTTTCTAATAAGGGTTATGCTCTACTCTATAGTAACTACGAATTTTGTTCCACTTTCAATACCATCTCAAGTCTCATGTATTACCAATATGTACATCACAATTTATACCCCCGTGGGTAATCATCCTCACTTGGACCTTGAATTTCCTGCTCGTCGCTTGGGCATTTGATACATTCGAAATTCAATGGAAAGAAAATGTTACTTACTGCTCTAGGATTCATGGCATGAGTTAGAAGAATTCCTGAAAGTACTACTCTAATTGCACGATCTAAAGTATGAAACAAGTGAGACAATCCTAAATGTCTTGGTAGTTAACCATTTATATGTGTGACACACACACACACATATAAAGGAAACTCCACTGGACACGGTTTCATACACTCCCTAAGATACTTGAACCTAGGCTCTGATACCAAGTTTTGTAATGCCCCGAACCATGGACTGGGCAAAACACGACACTCGATGCATGCCTGCATGTGATCGAGCGAACCACATGGCTTGATGAATTAACATGGGCATAAAAACACGCAATAGTAATGATTTAAAACACACATAATATGATACTAAAAATATAGTCTGAAAATATGATTTGCGGAATATTATGAAAATATAATAAGTCTGAATACCAATACTGACATGACATACTAAACTAATAAATAAAACTTTTGAACATGAGTCTGACTGCAAAACTATTTTACCAGGACAAGGCTCAGGCCCAGGCATACCTTTATTATAAATCATGACATGTAAATAACTAAATTGACACCCCGAATGAAATGAGGCTCACCAATAGCTGATACAAGTGAATCCTAGCGTGCTAATCCGTCGTCCTGAAACTCTGTACCTACACCGTGAAGTGCAATCCCTGGGAAAAGGAACATTAGTATATTTGAATTATATTGTATGTAAAGCAACTAAAAAATAAGCAGACACATGATATAATAAGAACATGAAATTGAAATTGAACATAAATGTTGTAACATGTGTAAAATCTGTAAATTGTATATCTGTGTATCTGTGTATCTGTGGGGAGAGCAATAGTATAACCGACAATATGAACTCACCACATGGGTACGTGGAGTCCAGTACTTGACCCGACCAGTAGAGTGCTCTCATAACTTGCTGGGGTATGAGAAATGAACATGACATAAAAAGATCTAATCAGGTCCTCTGGGCGGAGTGACCCTTATCCTATGCTGACATGCATAGTTTCAGACTGTAAGAGCCTTCTCAGTAATCTATGTAACTCCCAAATTATGTACTTGAAAATAGTTGTCTTGTAAGACCATGAATTTTATGAAAATAACTTGTAAAACATAGTTTTCAATTATAGTTTAACATGTGAAAATGTATATCATATAACTTACATAAATCTTGAAAACATATATAATTTCATGGAAACTAAGTAATAGTAATTATAACATGTCTTTAAGAACTCATGAGATTCAAAGCATGTGTTCATGGATTATGGACAAGTTCATAACAATCATATTGACCTATCATGAATACAATTGATGACTTATAATATAGGCATGACATGTTATAATACTACATGTATTAGGGTTATCATAATAATGGAACAAAACTCTAAACTTATGAAGAAACCCAAAGCTTTGAACTTGAAACCTTGAGAAGAGTTTTCACCGATTTTTGTAGCTACTGTTCATAGCGTAAACCACATTGCTCCGGACCTCCAGATCAGATCTCCACCATTCACGTTTAAGATCTATATGTTGTGGCCACTCATTAAAATTTGATGTCGATCCAACGGTTAAATTATCGAAAATGCCAAAAGAAGCTGGCTGGTCGGAGGGAAAATTTACAGAAAAATTACTAGGATTTTGCGTTTGATGGAGTGCATCTAAATCAATCATATTTCATGATTATACCAACCATTAAATATCTAAAACATACTAATAACTCCATATAATCCATTAATGATTGATGAGCTTACCTTTTTGAAGAAATCCCAAAGCTTCATTCCAAATTTGACCTTGAATGAATTTTTCTAAAATCTAGTGATTCCAAATAATGATTCGGTGTTAATCTAGTGTTAACTTAATATAATTGACATAGGGATTTGAATAAGAACTCACTTTAGGTGTTTGGTAGCAACTTTGGTCGAAAATCCTTACATAAAATATTTTAGGGTTGTATTTATAGGTTATCATAAAGGATCGGGCTTTAAAACCTAATCGTACAAAAATCAAAATTTTCATTTTACACGTCCTCAGTAAATCGGCCATATCTTTTTGTAAAGAATTCATTTGACGTGAGCCTTATATGGATGGAAATGTCTTTCAAAGGGCTACAATTTTAATTAAGGTAGTTTTCCCAAATTCCTTATATATTTATCCGTAAACCCGATTTAAATAGTCCTGCTACAAACTCACCTTAAAACATGCTCCATAGAGTAGCTTCCGACTCTAATTTTTCCTAAGACTCTTCTTATGTCTTGATTAGTTTTCAAAACACTTCCTACACTTCTTATCTTAGTTCCATTATTTTGCAATCGTACGGTTCAAATCATTTCCCGAAGTTATGAGGTGTTACATGTTCCACTTTCGATATTATCTCAAGTCTCCTCTGTTACCAACATGCACTCCCTGATTATACCCCAATGGTTAGTCATCTTTACTTGGACCTTGAATTTCATTCTCGTTGCTTACGCATTTGATACTCTGAAATTCGATATGAAGAGAATGTTACTTACTACTCTAAGCTTCATGGCACGAGTTAGAAAAGTTCATGAAAGCATAGATCTAATTGCACTATCTGAAGTATAAAAGAAGTGAGACAATCTTAAATGTCTTGGTAGTTAACCATTTATATGTATGGCGTGCACACACATATAAAGGAAACTCCATTGGATAGGGTTTCATAGACTCCCTAAGACACTTGAACCTAGTGCTATGATACCAAGCTTTGTCACGCTCCGAACCATGGCCTGGGTTAAACACGACACTCGGTGCCTGACTGCATGTGATTAAGCGAACCACATAGCTTGCTGAATCTACTTAGGCATCAAAAGCATGCAATGATAATAACGATTTAAAACATCTAAAACTGAATAGTAAAAATACAGTCTGAAATATAATAGCAGAAATAGTATGAAATACTGATTATCTAATGTGAAATGCTATCTAGTCTAGTCCATGAAACCTCTGAACATGAGTCTGACTGCAAAACTGTTTTACCAGGGCAAGACCCTGGCATACCTTTTACCATAAAGCATACAATGAAAATAAACAAACTGACACCCTGATACTGATGAAATTTTGGCGAACTAATCCATCGCCCTGAAACCCCGTACCTATATCGTAAAGTGCAGACCCCTAACAAAAGGGACGAAAGTACATTTAAATTATACTCTATCCTATCCTGGATGTCTAAATTAAACATGATTTAATTCAGGCATCTAACTGAAGATGCCTTCAACCATATGTCTCCCGATGGTTCAACCAATAGAAATATGAGGTGATTGGTTCTTATTAATTTAAGTTTATAAATGACTTTTCTAAATTCTAATTACAAGGTGCAAACTACTCCTTCCGTCTCAAAGTACTTGTGCATTTTTCATTTATTTAAAAAACATTTATAAGGATAGCATTTTGACTATTTTACCCTTTTAACATATTTTATCATATAATTTCTTTTTTAATAAATATTTACTCTATTAATGATAAAAACCTCTTAAATGTTACTAATTAATACAAAAGTAAAATGGAAAAAATTTACTTAACTTTATCTTGATAAAATAAAATTATAAGTATTTTTGACAAATAATTTTAGTAAGGAGGAAGGAGTAAATGACTTTTCTAAATTCTAACTAGAGTTGGTGCAAATTGATACTTTTCCCAATTCCCATGATTTTAAATAAATTCTAACTATAGTTGGTGCAAATTGGTACTTTTCTCAATTCCCATGATTTTAAATAAACCAAGAAATGGCAAAGATAAAAAAAGAAAAAGCACAGGTTCACAACTGCCAATTGTTTCTTCCAAACAAACAGCAAAAATGGCAACCTGTTTCTCTCTTCTTCCCGCCACTCCAAATTCCTCTATGCACTTCCTTTCTAATCTTAAAAAATCCCACAAAAATAAACCCATCCATTGTTCCCAATCCCAATACCAAAAGAACCATCTCCTCAACCTAATTTCTGATCAAGAACGTGGCCTTAAGACACAATCCGACCCCCAAAAACTGTCTGAAATCATCCAGGCAATAGATGATTTGGCTAATATTGGACGTGACACTGTCACCACTGGCAGCTCCCTTTCGGCCACGTGGCGGTTGCTTTGGACTACGGAGAAAGAACAGCTTTATATTATCAAGAATATTGCCCCCTTTTTTGGTACTAAAGCTGGTGATGTTCTACAGGTTATTGATGTTGAGAAAAGAAATCTTAATAATGTTATCACTTTTCCACCTGATGGGGTCTTCTTTGTTCGGTCTACTATTGAAGTTGCATCTTCTCAGCGTGTCAATTTCAGGTGACTGTATTTCTGTATCATTATATAACTGCTAGGACAAATTCTGGAAACAGTTTCTTGAAAAATTGGATAGTAGTTACTTCTTTATTGATGATTTGTGGGTGTTTTGTGACTGAAGAACGGGTTTTTATTTTTGAAATTCATCCCAAAAATGTCAGTTAACAGTTTTTGAAAATAAACTTCTTTTTTGTAAACATTTGCTGGAAAAAAGTTAAATAAATGATTTTTCGGACAAACTTTTGCAAGATTCCAATAGATTTTCCATGGTCAAACAGCCCAGTATCCGTTTTCCACCTTGAATTGTATACCAGTAGATAAACACGAGGAAATAGAAGTAAGGATGCATAAGTCCATATCGCATTGATTTAACTTGGATTGCTTAATCTCATGCTGTGGTTGTTACTTCCCCTTTTTTGTGGTTGTTACTGCTCTATCATGCTTTTTATGGTATGTTGCCATGACTTTTCATTTCCGTTATCTCTTTTTTGTACTGCTTTGCTTGTCCTTGGGGGTTTATCGGAAATAACCTCTCTACCTCCCAAAGGAAGTGTCGCGTACACTCTACCCTCCCAGACCCCACTTTCTGGAACAAAGTTTTGAAGTTAGGGGAGTATTGAAAACTGGTAAATTCACTTCGAGTTAGGGATGGGAAATTTCTTCAAATATCAGAGAACACTGTTAATAGGACAGAGAGAGTATTTCCCTGTCTTGCAACTATTGTTATAGTTTGTACTATTTCATGGTCTATTGACAATTGCAGCTATATTGTAGATTCACAAGTGCGGTTCTGCGTCGAAAAAATTGGGAATTTCCTCTACCACCATTTGGACAAGGATGGTAAGTGTTTGTCTTTTCTTCTCTATTGTCTTGATTAACGACATTTTAGATTCCACTAAGTGATTTATGGAATATGAAGAGTTCCCCATATATCTGATTGAAAGGTCAGGTCTAGTGCTTTTTGGAAGTTGAAATGCCTTTCAGAGTACTTTATCTCAAGCATTTGCTTCGTCCCTTTTTTCTCTTTCTTTCCCGCTTCTCCTCAATTTTCTTGCTTGAGTTGGGAAGTGTGTTCAGATTACTTTTGCTTGGGTGAATGATGGTTTTAGTAACCTTTGTGTAGGTTTGAGACTGTGTACCTTGATGATGAGATTCGAGTAGTCAAAGATATCAGACAGGACTACCTGATTGTTGAACGTGCTCCTTATACTTGGAAAGAATGATTGTTGGATTTGTCTTCTGCTATCTATGTATATAATTTTCATTGTAAGTTCCCTTCTTTGAACTCTCGTCTTCATGCTGATATAACTGGAGAGTATGTTTCCTGTAATTTTTCTCCTTGTTCGGAATGTATAGGTGCTGCACCATCCTCTTTGTAACCAAGATTTTTATCATGTTAAGCGGAGACATCTGATATATTGTCATAAGATTGAGTCACTAATGAGGCAAATTCTGTAACTTCATTTATATGAAATATGCAAATAAATTTATTCAGTTTTACCTCTAAGTTGACGATACGATTTATTCTTTTACTGATTTAGTTGTGTATCCTGCTTAAGTTTGCATGATCAGTTTATCTCCATCACACATATGTCCCCGGGTTTCCTAACGTTCCTAAATCAACTAAGTAGCTTGTTCCCTAAAAGATGGTAATCTTCTTTGAAATGTTTTTGTAAATATATGATACATAAAGTGACCAACTAGTTTTGTAAGTCCATGTAGGTATTAGTGTGAGATTTAGAGGACCTTTAGGGGTCTGACTGTTTTCTCTTGTTTTTGCTTATGCATATGCCTGTCTTGAGCCGAGGGTCTCTCGGAAACAGCCTCTCTACCTACCAAGGTAGAGGTAAGGTCTGTGTACACTCTACCCTCCCTAGACCCCACGATGTGGGATTTCACTGGGCATGTTGTTGTTGTTAGAGGACCTTTAGCTAGGTTTCAACCTCAAGATGATTCCTTTTAATTTCACTTCGAGAAATAGTTTCATTTGCGCTAAAGCAGTAACTAAGTTACAAACCTCAAGAGGAGGTTTCCTTTTTGTTTTGAGAAATAGTTTCATTCGCGCTAAAGCAACAACATACTTAGTTCGTCTTCCTTTTGATTTTGAGAATTGATTTAATTCATGCTAAAACAGCAGCATACTTGATCTGTATGGGCATTCGGGGCAGGTAGCAAGCAGTTGCTAGTCGAAGGTTTAGACCAATTACAATTCATTACTATCATGCCCACTTCTAAATCGATAACTGGCTAGAGAACACCTAATTTGCCTTAAAAGATAAATTATTTTGTATTGGAATGAAATAGCCAAATAGGCACTGCTAATTTACTTGTATTTCTCAGTTACCTACATTTTTAAGGGCTAATCTCGTACTTAGTTTCACCTACCAAGCATGGGAGAACTGAAACACAGTCTTGCTCTTAGTCCCCCCATTGACTTTCCAAGTTGATAATAATTTTCTTTTGCTAACTGCCATCCAAACTACCCCTTGGTTTTTTTTTCCGGTTGTGTTCATGTGGTTGTTTTTCCATTTACTTCAGAATTGTTACAAAAGATTATTGTATTATGTTTAACATGGCAACACCTTTACATATGTGAAGAGTTTTGTTGAACATTCCAATTAGGCATAGGAACAAAAAGAACATAGCTATATTGTACATTTATATTGAAATGTGAAGATGGCCAATATACAATAAGATCTTCATTTGTGCGCTTTCTATAATCCTTGTGAGTTTAGCACTTTGTTAAGTTGATTAGCGCAAGAGCTTTTCCACCTTATGGCCTAGTTTAATTGGATCTCTTCTTACAATCATAAGTATTATGTATTATTTACTTATAGCGTAAGATGTAAACTTGAAGGCAAGGCAATTTGTTTTGTTTGTATTCTTATGAGTCGTGATGTGATTGAGAAGTGATTTAAGTTGTGCCAAAATTTCAATAGCATTTTTGGTCCCTACAGATTTTAGCATTATCCGTCCTATGGTTATCCAAATATAGCAAAATTGTATTCTCACATTTCCCATTAAATGTAAAGGAGAATGAGGCATTTCAAACAAAACTATCCACTTTCCTATTCCCATAATCCTCTCCCTCCGTTTCATTTAGTTGACATTTATTTGAGATTACAAACAAAGTACAAAAAAGTATACTTAAGTTGATGAATGAGACGTTGTTGGTAGTCAAGGATATTTTGGTATAAATTTAGAGGAAAAGCAAGTAAATCTAGAATGAGGTGGTGTAAGTTCTGGTCGGTTTGAATAATACAGGTTTTGGTCCTTGTTAAACAAGGAAATATTCCTGTGATATACACTGAATATACAGAAGTGTATATCACAGAATACAAAGGATCAAAAGAATGGGCTCTCGTAAAGTGGCCCAAAGCGGTGGCCAACGAGCCCATTCTCGGACAGATTGATGAAAATACAATCTTGTATATATGGTATATATATGTGTAGTATATTGTAGTGTAAAGGTTACCTTAATTAGTGTTATACACTTACCATAATTGTATAGTTAGAATTATGGTAGAATAAGGTTTTAGAAATAGAATAGGAATATGATTCTCCTATTTTGTAACTTGTATAAATACCTTTTCAATTTATGAAAATAATCAAGGGTATTATTTCTTTCATGGTATCAAGAGACTAGGTTTTACAAAAAATTTCTCTCCCAAAAAATTTGCACCTCTCGGCCGAGTACCCCCCCCCCTCTCGGATTTCTCTTCCGAAAGTCATTTTCCGCTCTCAAAATCTCTTACTTTTCCCAAATTTCCCCTCCTACTTTGTTCTTTCAATATGTCTAAGAACAATTATCATCGTGTCCTCATGGTTTCTAACGTCAAGAACAGTATCCCTATTGTCATTGAGATGGAAAACGTCCAATATGCGACGTGGGCGGAGTTGTTTAAAATTCACGCTATCTCCCATCAAGTTCTTCATCACATCATTCCTCCCGCTACACCTCTTCCCGCGGAGGATCCTGAGTTATGGATTACTCTTGATGTTACCGTTCTCCGGTGGATCTACGCCACTATTTCGATTGACCTTCTACAGACGATTATTGAGCCGGATACCACGACTATGGCTGCCTGGAATAGATTGCGTGACATATTCCAAGATAACCAACATTCACGTGTCGTCACACTCGAGCAGGAATTCTCTCTAGTTCGAATGGACGAATTTCCAAACGTTTCTACATATTGCAAGAAACTCAAGGAGTTGGCAGATCAACTCCGTAATGTTGGCGCACCGATAACAAATAATCGTCTGGTTCTACAGTTGGTTGCCGGCCTTTCGGAGGCCTATAATGGGGTTGAAACTCTCCTTCGTCAAAGCAACCCTCTTCCCGACTTCTATCAAGCCCGCTCCATGCTTACTTTGGAAGAAAGCCGGTTTGGCTAAAAAGGCGGCTACCGGTGCAAGCCCCGTTGTCATGGTGGCGTCCTCCCCAAGTTCTTCGGGTTTTGTTAATAATTCGGGCCAAAACCATAATCATGGTGGCGGCAAGAATAATCGCAAGAATAATAACAAAAACCGCGAGGGCAAACGCGGCAGTTCTGGTGGCGGTTCCAGTGGTCAGCAAGCAGGCGGTGGGTCCCATCTAGGGAACAGTGGCCCACCACCCCCAGGCCCAGCAGTGGGGCCCATAGCAGTGGGGCGGGGGCAGTGGGCCAGCAACCCTTATAATCAAGAAGCAAATTCCGGCGGCCGGTGGGGTCGGCCACGCCTTCGAGCCCAACAACCGGCGGTGGCGGCCCACCGTCCGCGTGGCCCAAGAAGAAGCAACTCCAACAGTTACGGCCTAGCTCAGTCACGGTCTGGAATTCTTGGGCCCCGACCCCCGCAAGCCCATCATGCAGCAGGCCCCACTCAGACCGATATCGAGGCCGCAATGCACACGTTGGGGTTGAATCAACCGGACCCAAATTGGTACATGGACACCGGGGCCACTACTTACATGACTTCCGAATCAGGTACTCTCTCATCTTATTCCAATTTGAGCACCCCTCGGGGTATAATTGTTGGTAATGACAACTCTATTCCAATTCAGGGTTATGGTCAGAAAACGTTGTCTCCCCCCAATCCGCCCCTTATCTTGAAAAATACTTTACATGCCCCCAAATTGATTAAAAAATTAGTGTCTGTCAGAAAGTTCACCACTGACAATTCGGTTTCTGTTGAATTTGATCCTTTTGGTTTCTCTGTGAAGGATTTCAAGACGGGGAGTCATCTCATGAGGTGTGATAGTAGGGGGGATCTGTATCCTATCATGCCCGGTTTCAGTTCACCGAGTCAAGCCTGACCGTCAACTTTTGCAGCCATTTCTCCTTCCGTCTGGCATGCCCGCCTTGGTCATCCGGGCTCTTCTATTTTATCAGTTTTAGATAAAAATAGCTTCATTTCTTGTAAGGTACGAGTCGTACTCAAATTTGTCAATCTTGTTCGTTAGGAAAAAGTGTTAAATTGCCATTTGTGGACTCAAATTCTCACACTACATAGCCTTTTGATATTATCCATAGCGACTTATGAACGTCTCATGTTCTAAGTTCGTTAGGTCATCAATATTATGTTCTGTTTTTGGATGATTACTCTAAATTTTTGTGGACGTTTTCAATTGCCCATAAATCTCAAGTGTTTTCTGTCTTCATAAAATTTAGAGCATTCATTAGAACACAATTCGAAAAAGAAATAAAGAATATTCAATGTGATAATGGGAAAGAGTATGACAATAGGGTGTTTCGGGAGTTCTGTGATAATAATGGGATAAATTTTCGTTTTTTGTGCCCTCATACATCTTCTCAAAATGGGAAAGCCGAACGCAAAATTCGTTCCATAAATAACATTGTCCGCACTATCTTACTTCATGCTTCCGTACCCCCGTATTTTTGGCATCATGCTCTGCAAATGACAACATATTTACTTAACATAATTCCGTCCAAAGGTCTGACATATTCTTCCCCCCTCCAAATCCTATATAATAAGAACCCTTCTTATTCTCATTTTAGGATTTTTGGGTGCTTGTGTTATCCGTTATTCCCATCCACCACAATTAACAAACTTCAGGCTCGGTCTACCCCGTGTGTATTTTTGGGTTATCCGTCTAATCATCGTGGTTATAAATGCTTTGATTTATCCTCCAAGAAAATCATTATTAATCGCCACGTCATTTTTTATGAAACTCAATTTCCTTTTGCGAAAGTTCATACTCCCAAGCCTCGGTCATATAATTTTTTGGATGAACAAATATCCCCGTAAATTATTCGATATTTTTTAGACATCTCCCACACCCAAAATCCTCCAGCGGGTCCACTGTCCGCTGGACCCACTGTGCCGTCTCCTGTTCCAGTTTCTGGATCAGTCCCAGCAATTGGGCCAGTCCAGCCCAACTCTGGAACTGGTCCAGAAGACGCCCCAGTTTACCGATTTGAGCCAGCAGGCCCACTGCCTGCTAGCCCGTCCGTCTCGAGCCTAACAAATTCCCAAAATTCGATCAATTCTTCCTCGAGTCATAGACCGGTCACTCGTAGTCAACGGGGTATTTTTACACCTAAAAGACATTTTAATTTGCATTCTGATGTCTCTAAATCCCCATTACCCCGTGATCTTGTGTCCGCCTTAAATGACCCTAATTGAAAAATTGCTATGACTGATGAATATAATGCTCTTATTGATAATAAGACGTGGGAGTTGGTGCCCCGTCCATATGGTATTAATGTTATCAGGTCTATATGGATTTTTGCTCATAAGGAGAATTCGGATGGGTCATTTGCTCGACATATGGCGCGGTTGGTAGGTGATGGTAAGACTCAGCAAGTTGGATAGATTGTGGGGAGACATTTAGCCCGGTCGTTAAGTCGGCTACGATTCGCACTGTGCTTAGCTTGGCTCTTTCAAAGACTTGGCTTATTCATCAGTTGGATGTCAAGAATGCTTTCCTACATGGTGATCTCAAGGAAACGGTCTATATGCATCAGCTGTTGGGTTTCAGGGATCCCAACCGTCCTCATCATGTCTGTTTGATGAAGAAGTCATTATATGGGCTTAAGCAGTCTCCACGGGCCTGATATACGAGGTTTGCTGATTTTGTTTCAACTATTGGGTTCACTCACAACAGGTCAGATAATTCCTTGTTCATCTACCGCCGTGGTTCGTCATTGGCCTACATTCTGGTTGTATGTGGATGATATCATCTTGACTGCCTCTTCCGATGCCTTGCGCCAGTCTATCATGGCCATGCTCAGTTCTGAGTTTGCTATGAAAGACTTAGGGCCCTTGAGTTACTTTTTGGGGATTGCCGTCAAGTGTCATTCAGGTGGTTTGTTTTTGTCTCAAAGAAAGTATGCGGCAGAGATCATCGAGAGGGCTGGGATGTCATCCTGCAAGTCCATTTCTACTCCGGTTGATGCAAAACCCAAGCTTAGTGCCGCGACAGGTGCACCATATGAGGACCCGACCCGCTATCGCAGTCTTGCAGGGGCCCTCCAGTATCTTACCTTTACCAGATCGGATATTACGTATACTGTTCAGCAAGTGTGTTTATTCATGCATGATCCCAGAGTTGAGCACATGAATGCAATCAAACGCATCATTCGGTATATTCAGGGGACACTGGACTATGGTTTACACTTGTATCCTTCATCTACATCCACACTTGTCTCTTACACGGATGCTGATTGGGGTAGTTGTCCCGACACTAGACGGTCGACGTCTGACTACTGTACGTTCCTTGGCAACAACTTGGTCTCCTGGTCGGCAAAGCGTCAGGCAACTCTATCACGCTCAAGTGCAGAGGCAGAATATCAAGGGGTAGCGAATGTGGTCTCCGAATCATGTTGGCTACGTAATTTGCTTTCGGAGCTTCATTGTCCCATTCAGAAGGCAACCTTGGTATATTGCGATAACATTAGTGCCATCTACCTCTTAGGTAACCCGGTACAACACCAACGCACCAAGCATATCGAAATGGACATTCACTTTGTCCGTGAAAAGGTTGCAAAGGGTCACGTTCGCGTATGCCATGTCCCGTCTCGTTATCAAATTGGAGACATCTTTACAAAGGGTCTACCAGCGGTCCTTTTTGAAGATTTTAGGGACAATCTCAGCATTCGATGACCGCCCGCTATGACTGCGGGGGTGTGTTAAACAAGGAAATATTCCTGTGATATACACTGAATATACAGAAGTGTATATCACAGAATACAAATGGATCGGATCGGGGCAAGCAGCAGTGGGCTCTCGGCAGTGGTCCAGCAGTGGCCAACGAGCCCATTCTCGGACAGATTGATGAAAATACAATCTTGTATTTATGGTATATATATGTGTAGTATATTGTAGTGTAAATGTTACCTTAATTAGTGTTATACACTTACCATAATTGTATAGTTAGAATTATGGTAGAATAAGGTTTTAGAAATAGAATAGGAATAGGATTCTCCTATTTTGTAACTTGTATAAATACCTTTTCAATTTATGAAAATAATCAAGGGGATTATTTCTTTCAGTCCTGATAAAAAAAAATACAAGTTTTGGAGGTGGGGAGAGGAGAATGCTGGGTAAATGCCTAACAAATAACATTTCTAGGCTAGACGAGGAATGAGAAAGATAGGATTTTCCCCTCCAAATCTCCATTTAAGAGGCCTCTTCACATCCATTGATGGATTTCAAGTCCGTACACGGCGACCAACGCTATTAACACCTGAATGAATGTAATCCTCATTACCGGCATGTAAGTGCCAAAGTAAGCAAGACCTTCTCGTTGTCTAAGCCCTTTGATAACAAGTCTTGCCTTATATTTATAAATAGTGCCATCATCTTTCATTTATCTTTTAAAAATCCATTTGAAACCTAAAGGTTTGTTCCCCGGGGAAGATCAACCAACTCCTTAGTATGTTGTCCATTTTATGGATTCTATCTCACTATTGATTGTCTCTTTCCAAAATTGTTCTTCTGAAGAAGATATTGCTTCTTTAAAAGTTTGAGGCTCATTGTTAAACAAAAATTAATCTGGTCCAAAGGAAGTAGATGTCCTTTGACGTTTGCTACGTCTTGTATTTTGCTCATTAGGAACATCTTCTTTTGTTTCTCCTCGAGGTTGTTTCGATCTTTCGTTAAACAACTCACATTCCTTTTTATACGGATATAAATATCAAAGAATTCAGCATTATCTGATTCAATCACCGTATTAACGTAAATATTAAGATTTTCTGATTTGTGAACCAGAAATCGATATGCTTTACTATTGGTTGCATATCCTATAAAAATACAATCAACAATTTTCAGCTCTATTTTTAGCCTTGTGTTTAGGAACTTGCACTTTAGCCAAATACCTCTACACTTTAAATATTTCAAGTTGGGGTTTCTTCCTTTCTATTTTTCATATGGAATGGATTGTGTTTTGCTATAGGGAACTCGATTGAGTATTCGGTTAGCCGTAAGAATAGCTTCCTCCACAAGTTCTGGGGTAAAACAGAACTTAACAACAAGGCATTATCATCTCCTTTAACGTTCTATTCTTTCTTTCTGCAATTCCGCTAGATTGTGGTGAGTAAGGGACTATTGTTTGATTAATAATGCCATATTCCAAACATATTTCCTCAAAAGGAGATTTAAATTCGTGGACCTATCACTTCTTATCATTTTGATATTTTTGATTAGTTGTGTTTTAACCTCATTTTTGTATTGATTGAATGCATTAATTGCTTCATCTTTACTACTAAGTAAGTAATATAGCAATATCTAGTATTGTGTCAATGAAAGTTATGATATACTTTTTTCCACCACGAAATGATATTGACTTCATGTCTCAAGTATCTGTGTGAATTAAGTTTAAAAGATTTGAATTCGTTTCAACTGACTTATAATGATGTTTAACATACTTTAATTCGACACATATTTGACACTTTGACTTGTTACATTCAAACTTGGACAATACTTCTAAGTTAATCATTTTTTGCAAGGTTTTGAAGTTTGACGTGACCTAAACATGAATGCCATAAATCTTTTGACTCAAGTAAGTAAGAAGAAGCTTCAACTTTATTCATATCAATAGCTATTACATTCAGCTTAAAAAGGCCCTCAGGTAACCTTTTTCCTACATACATTTCGTTCTTACTAATTACAACTTTATCATAAATAATCACGCACTTAAACACGTTCTTAACTAGAAGTGCAGTAGAAATTAAGGTCTTGCGAATTTCAGGAACATGGAGAACATTGTTTAGAGTCACTACTTTACCCGAAATCATCTTCAAAAGATATCTTGCCAACTCCTTTAATTTTGGCAGTTGCCTAATTACCATTAAGAGAGTCTTGTCTGGTCCAGCAGGAGCATATGAAGCAAACAACCCTTGCTGAATCAATTCATAATTCCTTGGGATTTCCTTCCTAGTTGCATTTAAAAATCACAGCACACAAGTTTTCCATCTCCTCGTTCTTTTGAACCATGTTTGTTTGACTCTTTTTCTTGTCTTCCTTAGGAGCACGGCAATCCGTAGCCTTGTGTCCAACCTTTTCCATAGTTGTGGCAATAACCTTTGAACTTCTTCTTAGGCGGGTAATTCTTTGGTCCAAAAGGCTTCTTTGGTCCGACACTACGTTCCTCGATCTTCAAAGAAAACTGACTCCTCCTACTCCTCCTTCTCCTTTAGGATAGGATCCTCCTTGGTCCTTCTTTCACTAATGGTCTCACCATTTTCTAGTAGTAGTAGTTCGCGCGAGGGACTATCCATTCTATCGCTTGCCCTTGCCTTTCACTCTCATTTGGTCTCTTTCTTCTAGAAAATAAAGCGAAGCAAAGCGCATGGCAAAGAAGCAGCCAGCTGACTGCCCCCTTCCACTCGGCCTTTCTTCGCTATGTGAATAAGGTCTTCCTCAACAATATTTTCTCCCATTATTATTGAGTTTCCATGAGCCTTCATTTCAACAGTCTTGTTGTCCTCTTCGATCCTTAAACGAACAATAAGTTCTTCAAGAGTCATCTCCTTGCACTTATAAAAGGGGCAGCCCGGTGCACCAAGCTCCCGCTATGCGCGGGGTCCGGGAACGGCTCTCCATAAATGAGGTAGCTTTTAAATGTCTCTACTTGAAACAGTTCATTGATGTACTTTCAATTAAATTTATAATTAGTAACATATTCAATATTTTTTATGAAAGTATTGATTCGGATCATACATTTAATAAGGAGAGGAGATCATGAATGATGACTTGCAATTCTTGAACTTAGACATGACAGGCATGCTGTAAACCATTTTGAAGTCCAAAATTTGGTGGCCATAAATTTCTTTAGTTCAACATCTTCAGTCTTGTATTTCTTTTAAAGAGAGTTTCTCAACTTTTTCTAAGTTTTACAAATATTATAGACGTTATACAAGTCATCTTCCCAACTACTAAGACTATAATTCTTACAAAAGAAATCTGAGTGTTTTCAAGCCTTAGTCACTCCTAGAGGTGGCAAATGGGCGGGTTGGGTCAAAATGGGTTAATTCAATGAATGGGTCAAAACCCAACCCAACCTAGATATTATTGAGTCAAAATGGGTTGGGTCAAGTTGGGTTAAAAAGTAGGTTATAACCCAACCCGCCCAACTTAACCCAAACATTCCCTCACTTGTAATCGTGGACAAACACTTTAAGAGCTGAAACAAGCTAACAAAAGTATATAAATTAGCATATAGATTTTTCTCCACCAAATTAGAGGAGAAAGAAGACTTTGTTGTTCTTTGTATTCCATACTTCCAACAAAAATATATAAATTAGCATTAGGATCTTCACATTTATAAGGATTCAAAAGTATTCAGACTATAAATCAGATGTGTATCTCAATATGTTGCTGCTAATTTGGTATATTGGTACAATACCTCAATTCTGATCTTTTGGGGCATGTACTCATAGTGTTTGGTTCCTTAGTGCTATCTCTTTTATAACCATAAACAAATATACTATTACAAAATTTATGTACTTTTATTGGGTTACATTTTGACCCGACGTGTTACACTATTTTTACCTGTTTTGACCCTATTGAATGATGGGTCACTTTGGTTTCAACCCGTTGGGTCAACTCATCAAACGAGTCATGACCTAACCCGTAGAAACATCGAGCAAGTTTGGGCGGGTTGGGTTGATATTGCCACCCCTAGTCACTACAAAAATTAACGAGGCTTAGTTACTATAAACATCTTCTATCTGATGACCTCCTCGATTTACAGAAATTTATCAACGAGGACGTTTCGGTCTTGTCAGAAGGAGCTCCTGACAATGAGCCTATTGTAGTGAATAAGTCTTGAAAACATTCTAATTTCTTTTGTAAAAATTATTATTTTAAGTAGTTTGGAAGATGACTTATATTATATCTATAGTGTTTGTAAAAATTTGAAAGAGTTGTGGAACACTCTTGAAAAGAAATGGAAGACCCAAGAATGTTGTACTTAAGAAATTAGTCGCCGCCAAATTTTCGGACCTTAAAATGATTGACAGCAAGTCTGTCATGTCTCATGTCCATGAACTGCAAGTCATCATTCATGATCTCCTCTTCTTGATTATGTTGCTAAATATAAATTTATTATTGAAGATATGGTCATCAATGAAGCGTTTCAAGTAGTAACATTTAAAAGTTATGTCCTTATGGAGAGACTTTAAAAGTTACTTGAAACATAAGAGCGAGGAGATGACGCTTGAAGACCTATTGTTCGTCTAAGGATCGAAGTTGACAACAAGACTGTTGAAAAGAAGGCTCGTAGATACTCAACAATAATGGGGACAAATATTGTTGAGGAGGCACCTTCAAATAACAAAAGGAGAAAGAAGTCTTTTGGACCAAAGAATTACCCGCCTAAGAAGAAGTTCAAAGACAATTACCACAACTGTGGAAAGGTTGGACACAAGGCCGCGGATTGTTGTGCTTCGAAGAAAGACAAGAAAAAGAGTCAAATGAACATGGTTGAAAAGAACCAAGGGATGGAGAACGTTTTTGCTATGATTTCTGAATGCAACTAGGTAGGAAATTCCAAGGAATGGTGGATCGATTCAGGAGCCACCTAGCATACTTGTGCTAACAAATGGCTGTTTTCTTCTTATACTCTTGCTGGACCCGACCAGACTGTCTTCATGGGAAACTCTGTAACTGCCAAAATTGAAGAAGTTGGCAAGATATATTTGAAAATGACTTCAGGAAAAATAGTGACTCTAAGCAATGATCTCCATATCCCTAAAATTCGCAAGAACTTAGTTTGCTACCACACTTCTCTATAAGAACGTGTTTAAGTGCTTGTTTGTTTCTGATAAAGTTGTAATTAGTAAGAATACAATGTATGTAGGAAAAGGGTAACTAACCGAGGGCCTTTCTAAGCTGAATGTAATAGCTATTGATATGAGTAAGGTTGAAGCGTCTTCTTACTTACTTGAATCAAAGAATTTGGTAGTCAGTTTAGGTCACGTCAACTTCAAAACCTTGCTAAAAATGATTAACTTAGAGGTATTACCTAAATTTGAATATAACGAATCAAAGTGTGAAATACGTGTGGAATTAAAGTATGTTAAACATTTCAGTAAGTCAGTTGAAAGGAATTCAAATATTTTAGACTTAATTCTCACAGATTTGTGATTCATGACGTCAATACCATCTCATAGTGAAAAAAGTATTTCATAACTTTCATTGACGACAACACTAGATATTGCTAGATTCACTTACTTTGTAGTAAAGATAAAGCAATTAATGCATTCAAGCAATACACAAATGAAGTTAAAAGCAACTAAATAAAAATGATAAGAAGTGATAGAGGTGACAAATATGAATCTCTTTTGAAGAAATACATATGAAATGTGGCATTATTCATCAATACATGCCCTTTACTCACCACAATCTAAAGGAATTGCAGAAAGAAAGAATAGAACGTTAAAGGAGATAATGAATGTTTTGCTGATAAGTTCTGGTGTACTCAGAACTTGTGGGGGAAGCTATTCTTGCGACTAACTGAGTACTTAATTGAGTTTCCCATAGAAAAACACAATCCATTCCATATGAAAAGGAAGTAAGCCCAACTTGAAATATTATAAAGTGCGGGAGTGTTTGCTTAAAATGCAAGTTACTAAACCCAAAAGGGTATTCCCTGGTTCACAAATCAGAAAATCCCGATATTACGTGCTCAATCTGTTGTGTATAACCATTCTCCTCAATGTTACTGGATTCCCGTACCTTCTCCTTTGAAGTAGAAACATTAGTTGTTTCTTTAGTTTCTACTGTAACCTCCTTACTTCTTTCATTTGCAAATGTTCCCACGTGATCATTTTGAAATGAAAGGTTCTGGTTCTTCTGTTATGCTGATTTTCACCAACCACTAATTTGGATTGCTCTACTTGGATTCGCTTGGCAGTGTGTACACAATCTCCTACTGCTTTCTTATCATTGAGTTGGCTAAGAATTACTTTACTCCTCTGTTTTGGCATCTTTTTTATTGTCTTCTTCTTTTGGTACTTCTTAGAGGGTGTTTGGATTGACTTTTTTAAGTGCTTTTTGGCTATGGTGTTTGGAAAATGTAAAAAGTGCTTTTAAGCATTTACTTTTAGGCCAAAAAAGTACAAAAATAAGCTAAAAGCTAAAAGTTGGGTATCCCCAACTTATGCCTTTTAGCTTTTAGCTTATAAGCTACTTTTAAAAAGCCAATACAAACACCCTCTTACTCATTCTTTCAGTCACTGTGGGATTGTCTAAGAGTTTGATGTCATTATTGTTGTGAGATTGATCCCCTTACATTGTTCAGCTTCTTTTCCAAATTACTCTTCCATCTGTGTTATCATTCTCAGACTGCAGTGCATTTACAGGTACAACCTTGCTAGGTATCACCTTATTTTCGGTAGTCTCTATGGCTTTGTTTTTTTCCAGAATTCTACAATTCATCATGGAGTGTCCCAATTTCTTACAATATTTGCAGTATTTACGTATGCCCCCATATTGAACATAATCCTTCGGAGGTAAATTCTCATCCTCCAATCCTACCCATACAGTTTCAGACTGGGGTTTAAGCAAATCTACTTCTATCCTTACTTTGGCCATGGTAGGCTGTGTCCTGCTTCTAGTCGCATCATCGAGAGCAAGTGGGGTGCCCACAGTACTCAAGATTTGTCTCAAATATGCCATATATGCATGTGAAATGGAAAACCACGGAGGAGAACCATACCGGAACAAGAGTGATGTCCTCTTCTGGCTTAAAGTCCAATGTCCATTTTTAAGCCATATTAGCATTCATTCAATCTCGATCACCCCTTTGAACCATTTGTGAAGACACATGATAGTTGTAGTATACTCCAATATTGTCCGAGCCCTTCACCGGAATAAGTCCGTTGAAACTAGACCTATTTCTCTCAATTTGTGGTAGAGTTTTCAGGAATTTGCAAACTATTCTTCTCTTGCATTCATCCGAGATTACTCCATGATAGTCTTTAGCTTTGAAAATTACTATCAGCATCCCATCATGCGTGGTCGTTGTTGCAATCACCAACTCACGTTTATGGCGAACAAGATTCACAGATGAACTAGGTAATCCGGCTACTGTGGTGGGCCAGTTGTTGATAAAGTATCTCAAACAGTTGTTATTGTAAATATTAGAAAGATTGCATGTATTGATTGTTGTTGTTTTCTATGAAATTTGATTGGACGAGAAAATCCTATTCTGGGAGTCCTGCTATGGGTCACTTGTAGGCTGTAGAAAGAATCCCCAATGTCCAGTTGGATTCCTTTGGAGGACTTGTAGAATGGAATATTGCCTTTGTGTTGATGGATTTGAAATAATAAAGTATATAGCAGAGAACAGGCTAGACGACTGATCTGTGATTCTTGGTTGCTGGTAAGTATTAGGGTGGAAAAGAGATTGGATACTGATTTGAATAAATCTTGTATTGACGCCACTCAAGACTATTTGGAGGATCTTTCCGTATATTTATCTTCTCTACATCATAACATTCAATTGATTGGGCAAAAAATGCTCCAGTCCTGAGTCCTGAGTAGTTCTCATAACCGCTATCCAGTTTGCTCAAGTGGTGTGACTTGGTATTTGAGGAGACAATGTGTTAGATTCCTTCTATTTAATTCTTTATTTTCTGACTAAAAGGAGGAGAAAGAGAAACTCACCAGAACTTTGTTGCATATACACTTCTTAAAAAGTATAGAAAAAAAATAATGGAGTGATTTCGATAGTGCACGATCTGTCATGGTTAGTCGAAGTTAAAAGATATCACTGCATGATAGAGGAGGGTTGGGCAGAACTTCTATAGGAATACTCTTCGTTCTATAGGAATATTGAGATAACACCTAATCATGTTGGCCTTCTGTAATGCATGCTAGTTGCAATTGCTTGAGAATTGTGGGGGTTGCGGTATAGATGTCAAAAGTTAATTTGTGAGTTGTGAAACTTCATTTATTTGTCTGAAACTTCTGTGCCTATAGGTTTTCTGAATCCATTTTTTTTAACATTGTTTTTTTTTTTTTTTTTTTTGGATAACTTGGGAATTCCTAAGGCCAGCTAGCGTATCGTATGAAATTCGATGGAATAATGGGTCCATCCATCTACCCTTTTTCATTTAATACCAAGCTTTTAGTCTATCTCGGGGTTCGAATTCGTGATGTGTTTCTACCTCATAGATCATGTACTAGGGGCTATTACCAGTTACCCTACATTCGCCTCTGGCATGTGAACCCTCCAAAGTAGACCTGTCCACCGGGTCGGGGACCTGCTCGACTCGACCCGGCCCGAAAAACCAGGGCCAGGGTCAGCTTTTAGCTGACCCGCGAGCCACTCGACCCGAAAAAGCGGGGACCCGATCAGGGTCAGGGTCGGACCAGGGTCGAAAATTTTACCCGTCTAACCTGGCCCGGCCCGACCCCGATCCGCATATTTTTTTAATATAATTTATATTTTTTTCCTTCATTAATATTTATTTTGTACTTATATATATTTTTGTCATTAATAAGTGATATAATGCATGTTTTATATATATATATATATATATATATATATATATATATATATATTGCTCTAATCTACATTGAGCTCGACATAAAATAAGATAAAAACGGTAGTTGGTTATTAATTATATATTTATATTATTAGTCGTTTTGTTAATATCACGTAAGCATAATGTAGGGAGAGAAAGTAGTTGTAAATTAGTGAAACTTTAAATGGTCATAACTCTACGCTCGGATGTCTGTTTTACCCGATTTTTTTTTTGATTTTGCATATTTTTTTGAGACAGGGCCGGTCAGACTGCCGCAAGGCGGTTTGGCGCAGCCAATTTTTAGAAAAATGTCCGTTTTTCCAATCAATTTGTGTTTTTCCCCAAATCGATTTCTAATTTTCTTTTTCTTTAGTCAAGATCTCACGATATACAATACATTTCAACGTCGAAATTTCATGGTAATGTAGGGGTGAATACCAATTTCAGTTTTGGAAATTCAAAATTTTTTTTTAAAAAAAAAAAATCCCAACCCGGACGGCCCCGCCCGACCCGACCCGACCATGGCCTGCCAAAAAAAATCATCGGGTCAGGGCCGGCTTGTGACCCGTAGGGTCCCCGAAGGGTCAGGGCCAAGGTCAGAAGTTTTAAAAAAATATAGGGTCAGGGTCGGGCAAGGAGGAAAAAAAAAGCCACCCGACCTGGCCCGAGCCGACCTTTGAACATGTCTACTCCAAAGTAAAGGAAAATATGCAATATATTCTAGGGTGAGCACGGGTACAGGGTATCCAGATACTCGACCGGAACTGACACTAACGGATAGGTTCCGGATAGATATATTATAATAACGGGTAGGGTTCGGATCCTAAAATTAGGAACCGATTAATGTTGGGTCCGGTTCCGGCAATTAGAAACAGGGTACCCGGATCGGAACCGATATCCGGAACTTATGAAATATTAAATATTTTTACTTTTTAAATTCCATTATTTTTAGTTAATAAAAGGAAGCCCTAAATATACTCTAGAAGGCGGCGCTCATTCTAACATTCTCTAGAAAGCCTAAACTCTCTCTCTCAGACACAGTTCGGCGAAAATTGAAGATCAAAGATTGAAGCTCGAATTGACGGTAAGCTCGACTCAATTTGAAGATTTTTATTTTATTGTTATTTAAGGTTTTGAATCAAGCTCGGCTCTATGAAAATTGAAACTTTTTATCTGGTTATCTGAGGTTTGTGTAATTAATTTTGATTTTATCTGTTTATTTGAGATTTGTGTATAGGATTTCGGTTTTCTCCATATATTATTTTCTGTTATTGAATGCAATTTTTCAGTCAATATCAGTTGCATATGGATTCTAATGATTGTGATAAATCAATATCAATTGCATATGGATTCTAATGCATGGTTGCACAAAGTTTAGGGTTTATGTTGTTTTAGAGTATCAATCTCGATGTGTATATTGTGCTAATTCCGAAAGAGAAATTTTGTGCACTATACTTCTCTGTTAATCTCGAAAGAGAATTCCCAAAATTTATTGCGAAGAAAATCTGAAGCGATGTACTGAACTTTAGCAGAGCCTGCAACTTCATTCATTTATTCAATAATATGGATTCTGCAATTTCATATTTTAGAATTGATATGAGGATACAAAGGTGTACTTGCTGTTTATTTTTGATTCATCAATTAATTAGCAGATAGCACTTATTGTATATTTTAGAATCTAGCGGAAGGCCTGAAATACTTATGTTAAGCTTATAATTGATACGAGAAAACAAAGATGGATCATTATAATTGATATGAGAAAACATGTTCAGTTGTGCTTATTGTTTTGATCTATAAGTCAGGTCTAGCAATTTTAGGAACGACACAGTGTAAAAGTGTTCATTTCATCTGATTGTTATCGGGTACCCGGGAACCTATCCGGCACCGCAGGGTTCGGGTAGGTTCCGGGTAATGATTGCTACGGGTAGGTTCCGGATAGTAAATTTAGGAACCGATCTTTTACAGGGTAGGATCCGGATAATTCAAAAAAGTTAGGATACCCGAGCCCGCTCACCCCTAATCTATTCTATTATCATTTTCTCTACTTTGGCTTGATGTATATGAATTCTTGAATTAGAAGACAGCCACCAAATCATACTTTTGTGTCTAGCACTGTTGAGCAAACCAACAAAAGGGAAATGAAACAGAAAGACTTCAGATGTCATTTGCCAAGTGATGCGGTTCCGTAAAATCATCTTGGTAGAAAGGGAATTTTGGTATGTTTCACGTTTATCTTTTAAAAAATAATTGTTATACATGCAATAATTATAACACGAGTTATGAATTAGCATAAGCTTGACTACACAAGCAAATAAACGACATTGCATCTTTTTAGTCTCTCCGCAATTTTATTTGTATAAGTAGTTTACTTTTATGATGAAATTTATTTAAATTGACCCATCACTTATCCTGGACAAAGGAATCTTGAAAATCGTACATGTGGTTATTGTTGTTTTATCGGACCTCAATATGGAATAATTAATTATCGCTTACCATGTGCTATAGCAATCTCGAATGAATAGCAATAAGTTCCATTTGAAGATGCTCATACGTGGATTATGCATAATAATATCCGTGGTAGGAGCTCCAAATAATTGAAACTACGAAGTAAAAATGTCGTAGTTTTCATGCGTTGCATAAAAAAAAAAGCCAACTTCAACATGTCTCCAAAGACTATTATCCTGCATGATTAAGTTCCATTTTAAAGAAAACACCCGGTGGTGCCAGTAGAATTGGACAAATAATTTGCTAGGCTATTTCTCTGTAGAACACTTCCAAAGTTTGGTGAACATGCTTTGCAAGCAAATGACACTTGTTGTGGCATCAATGGCTTAAAATAATTTCAAATCTGAATAGAACCCCACCTTCGGTTCACCTTTTACATCAGAAAGATTCCTTATCAGTGGCATATCTAGAATATGTTGTGGGCTACGTGTTGATACAATGAGTTTTGATTATTTTTAGAAGTATATTATTTTAAAATATAAAATTAAATTAATATAGTTCTAAAAATAATCTAAGAGTCTCCTTCCATTTCAATCTAGGAACTCCTAGCATAGCTAATGTAACTGTCTTGGCGTGATAATCTAAAATTACATGATAAGGAGATATCCAATCCATGCCCAAGATAACATCGAAATTCACCATATCTAGTATCAGTAGATCCATCTAAGTGTCATAACTAAGAATACTGACTACACATGATCGATAGACTCGATCCACTATCACAGAATCCCCAACAGTTGTTGAATTGTGACTAGGTAAAGCAAGTGAATCACATAACATATTCATGCCCGAAGCAAAATAGGCACACACATAAGAATAAGTAGAACCTGAATCAAACAATATTATAGTTGCTTGGTGGAAAATCAGAATAATACCTGTAACAACGACATCTGAAGCCTCCGCCTCAGATCTATACATGTCACACCCTGAATCATGGCCTGGACGTAACACGACACTCAGTGCCTGACTGCATGTGACTGAGTGAACCAACTGGCTGGTCGAATCAACATGTGGTTTACTAAATGCGGAATATAACCGTTAAATATGCTGAGATACTGAAAAGTCTAACTGATAAATCATAAATGTGGAATAAGTCTGAAGTATATGAATATAACCGATATGGATAATACAAAAGCCTGCTAAGTACTGACTGACTGTTGTTCTAGTATGCGAAGCCTCTAAGAATAATGAAGTACTGACTGTTACCGGGATAATACCCCAGCATACCTGACTATCTGAACTAAATAAACACTGTAAATAAGATAACGCCCCGAAAGATTGGGATCACTAAATCAGCTGATACTGGAACCTAGCGAGCTGAGTCGTCAACTTGTAAATTGTTACCTGCATCGCAAGATGTAGGACCTGGGCAAAGGGACGCTAGTACATTTAAATTGCACTAGTATGTAAAACCAACTAAAGAATAAATAGCTATGGGGTGCTCGGGAAAGGGAATCCCAAATCAATAAACAGATAATGTACTAAAACTGAAACTGAATGAACAAAAGAAGTAAAGAATATGAATACTTCATGTAGTCTCGGGCCCAATATATGTGCACAAATCTGTAGCCTCGGGCTCAAGTATATGTATACATAAATTGTGGCCTTGGAACCAAATAGATCTATGGCCTTGGACACAAAATACAGGTGTTCAACATTAAAAATTTACAAAAAAGAACTGAGAATCATGCTGAAAGATACAACACTGACATACTGAGCAATGATTCGCTAAGACATGTATTCATGAAACTGATTATGAGAACTGAAGCTTTAACTAGTTTACAACATGCTGAGCATTCTAGACTGAGACTCGTGGGTATCAAACACAAGTCTATATTGATTACCTACTGAGCTCATAACGTTCGGAATGAAAGTTATGAACGAATTACGAAACTAGAGAATAGAGGTTCTGCAACTATTCAAGGAACTAAGAGTAACTATATTTCTTAGCTAATTCATAATGTAAGAAAAAAACGCGGCATAGGGAGAATCATTAACATTCCCGAACGTATAGAGTTAGCCTAACATACCTTAATTCCATATTTTGAGTGTAATACAATGCCCTTCAACCCTTTCAACTTTAATCTAAAGCAATACAAGTAAAAGGAATTCCATATTAGTAATAAAACTCATGCTTTGATTATCTAAGCATTTTATCAAACACTTGGCGGGAATAAATCTCCACAACCTTCATTAATGGTGTTTTCTTCACCCAATTATCATTTTATCACTTCTAGGTGATTCTACAATCTCATTTAGATGTAATCAATGTCATTCTTCATCACCCATATGATAAACAACACCCTTAATCAATAACCAACATTCAACAACCCAAACCTATAACCGTTCACGCTTCTTTATCAAACCCATCAAGTCATATCTCATGAACTTAGAGTCTACAATCATCAGTGCAAAGCTATAATCAATTAAAGGATGAAGGTTTTACCTTTTGGCATTCAATTCTCTTGAATTCAGATTCTAGGGTTCTTTCGTCTAACACGAAGTCTCAATAGATTATCTATGGATTTGAAGAGTTTACCCATGTTAATAAGGAGCGGACAACCCATGGTGAACCGTTGTCGACCGCTTACCAACACTGTCTTCAATGTGTTCCAAAGAAAGGTTTTTGGTTTTAAGACTACGAAATATGCATAATCACATTTGTGCACTGATGCAAGTATGTGTGCATGCCATTTGGCGGAAGATGAATGCATGAATGACAGTTATAATTGCGGTATTTAAACACATAAGCAATTTATATCATTTTGAAAAGCATGTTACATTAGAACCTAGGTTTATCCCCACCGGAGTCGCCATCTGTTACGATTCACTTTTACGCGGATAAATGCATAAAAGTTACTATGAATTTGGATGGTGCTCTATGTCGGATAATGTTTTTAGAGTCTCCACATAATTTATAGGTAAATTAGCAAAACCAGTGTGAAAGGATTTATTCAAATTTATTGAAAACTCCTATTTAAACTAGAATCAAGGTAAGGGTTCTGGTGCTCCCCGGGAAGGTGTTAGACACCATGATATTAAGGATCCGTAGAATAAGGTTGACCTACGGGTTCTATAGCATGCTTAAAATGATTCAAATTGCTCAAAGTGTTTAAATTTTCGCAAAAATACTTGTCATTTTATTTATTCAAAACTCAAAGTTTTGTTTGAAAACAAAGAGTTAGGCTTCCACCGAAAATAGTATGCACGTGGTCAATTTGTTTTCGGACTAGGAACACACAAATGCGAATTTGAGTAGAACTCCACTTCTAGTCCAACAATATTTTTCCAATTTGCACTTGCATGTTTTTGAAAATCTTTCAAAGGTTTTGAAATAAGTAAAATCAATTTCTTGAAATGACAAGTCTGATTTTGAAAATAAGAGATATGTTGTATGTAATGATTTTCTTTTTTTTAACTTGCATGCCATATTTCCCAAATCAAAGTCATATTCTAACGTATCCAAAACCCACAGCTTAACCTCACGTCCAATATAGGTTTTTTTAAAGTCAAAATTATTTAATTTGGGCTTAGCCCGTAACTTAACTTTAAATTTGTTAATCATGGACCAAAATTTAAAAATCAGCAGTCCATTTAATCCCAATCACTCAGGCCCATTCGGATCTTTCAAGTATCACCGGTCTGTTTGTTACTTAGGCCCAATTTTGGGTCCTTTAAATGTCAACAAATCGTCCAAATTAAATCCAAGGCTCAAACTCCATTATAAATATCAAAATCATAAATTTAAAGCCTAATATCATCTCAATTTTAAATTGGGAAATCAATTCTTTGCTACCAAATTCTGTTATCCAAAGCAGTTCATTTTTAGTCAGAAAACAGTCTTTTTATTCAATTTCCAGATTTAAAACAAGTTTTGAAATTCATTTTTTGGCAATCTAAACTGAACGATCTACGGATCGTTTGCCTATCCTTGATCCGTAACCATAAATAAGGTTCTAATATTACAAAAGTATGTTTATTACATAGATATATACATATACATATATAAAAAATGTAAATGAGGAAGGTTTAGGTCGGTAGGCCTACCTAAGCCCACCAGTTGGCTATTTTCACCAATTGTTGGACCTTCATGCAAATATTAGCTTTCCTTTCATTTGGACTCGATCAAAACATATTTGATTGGGCCTCAACCAAATCAGCTAGGTTTGCAATGCTCATGGACACTAGATCTCAGTTGGATGAGATAATGAGCCCATTGAGGGCCCATCTCGTCGACGAGTGATAGATGCAAAGGAGAGGGGAAAAGGAGAAGCCCAGTTAGATGTACCCAGAACCCATCATAACAAGTAAAGGAAAGGTCAATGGTTTAGTCCCAATGGAGACAAATAAAGAGAGCAACAAATGGAAGGCAATATACATAGGAAAAAATCAGCAAACATGTTCATGTAAAGTTGGTAGAAAATAGGTAGCAAGAAATGGGCTAAGCCCAATAGATGTTCCTAACAAGGAAAACATGAATGATATACCAGATATTCATGCTTGTATACATCGATATATAGGGTCTATATACTTGGTATACAGTCCATATATCTTGTGATATATCAATATGGATTCACAAACAAATACCGATACCAGGTAACTGCCAACCAACAGATAGGATATAGCTCACAAATCTTCCAACTATCCCTATAGGCTTCATGTTTTAAAGTTCAATCCAACCCTCATGTATTCTTCAGATATTCAAAGCACATATCAATAGGATTTCTTACAAATAATCTATCCTATTAGAATATCTAAGCTGCAATCCAAATTTCATGTGTTCAGAGGTAAACCACTATAATCCTCAATAGTTAGATCATGGTAAATTAGCTAGGGATACTGCATCAATACCACTTGAGGTACATTCAGAGGCAAAATAGATAGTTAACAAGACCAAACTATGATGCATATTACCAAGCTAATCTACCAGATGTCCATCCCAACACCCTTTCATCCCCCAAGATAGTTTTATATAGGACAAACATGAACAAGACCCCTTTCATGATTCAAAATGGTTTTGCAAACAGCTTTTACATTTGCAAAAATGCCAAACAACAACATATATTATCCTAGAACCTAGGTGACCCTTATCAGATTAATCTAGGTTTAAATAATCATCAGGTTTAACAGAAATGATGCAAGCATGAACAAGTGAGCTAGACAAATCATTAGACTTACATCAAGTGATCTAAAGGGAACATGTTGCAGTATGAAGACTACACTTGGCCTCTAGATGCATAGGCAAGGTACTACACATAGGTTGAACTTCCTTTAAAAATTTGAGATTATCTTTCAAGTGTTCCAACAACATGGTAGGTATTTAAACCAGCTATACAATCTGTTACGGTTCACTTTTACGCGGATAAGCACATAAGAGCTACTAAGAGTTTGGATGGTGCTCTAAGTCGGATAATTGTTTTAGAGTCGCCACCTAATTTATAGGTAAATTAGGAAAATCGTTGTGAAAGGGTTTATTCAAATTCATTGAAAATTCTATCTAAATCGGAGTTGAGATAAGGGTTTTGGTGATCCCCAGGGTAAGGTGTTAACACCCCGGTATTAAAGATTCGTAGAATACGGTTGACATACGGGTTCTACAGCTTGCTTTAAAGTAATTTAGATTACTTTAGTATTTAAAATCAATAAAATAACTTGTCATTTCATTCACTCAAACTCAAGGTTGTATTTTAAAAACAAAGAGTTGAACTTCTGCCAAACAATAGTATGCATGGGGTAGTTTAGTCAATTTCATTTTTGGACTAAGAACACTCAAATACAAATTTGAGTAGAACTCCACATTTAGTCAAACCGCATTAACTAATTTTCACACTTTCACCTTTTAGAATCTTTTCCAAGTGTTGAAAATGGGATAATTCAGTTAGAAAGACATGTTCGGTTTTGAAAAAGAGATAGTAAGAAAATGATTTTCTATTGTTTCTTTTTGCATGCTATACTTTTCCATCATCAAATCATATTCCACTTTCCAAAATCATATTCCACTTTCCAAAACACTCTAATCAAACTCAAGTCCAAGATAGTTTTAATGTCCAAAATAATTCAATTGGGCTTAGCCCATAATTTAATCAAAGTGTCAAATTCTGTCTGATTTCAAGACTAAGCTTTTAGCAGTCCATTTGCATGATTTATGTCACTCAGGCCCATTTGGGTCCTTCAAATATCAACACTTTTCTCAATTAAATTTCAAAAGCGCAAGTAATGAATTAAATCCCAAATCAATTTTGAATTTAGTTGAAAAATCAGTTCTTTATTTCCAGTTTTCATATCCAAACACAATCCATTCTTTTAGTCTAAAACAATCCTCTTAATCCATTTTTTCAGATTTGAATAAGTTTTGAAATTCGTTTATTGGCGATCTAAGCTAAACGATCTACGTATCGACTGCCTATCCTAGATAATAACCATAAGTAGAACTTCCAATATATCAAGTATTTTTTAATACAACGAATGCATATGTATATATATACATGTAATAGATGAAAAAAAAGAGAGAATTTAGGCTAGTGGGCCTACTGAAGCCCAACAATTGGCTATTTTCATCCATAGTTGGGCCTTCATGTAAATATTATCTTCCTTTATTTTTTTATACTCGATCAGAATTCACTTACTTGGGCCTCAACCCAATCGGTTAATTGTGCAATGTGTGGACACTCGAACTGAACTGAATGATAGGTCCAGTGATGGCCCATCTCGGCGTGATGTAGTGGAAAGGACGAAGAGAGGGCACAAACAAAGGCCCAAGTTAGAATGTATCTAAGATCATCATATAATTATCATGAATCAACACACATGAAAGTGGGCGCAACTTAAAGACTAAGTTAGGTGATGTAAACAAATCATCCCAATATCAATATAACGTGGGAAGAAAATACACTAATAAGATAGGCCCATTAACTGGTCTTTAAACAGAAGGAGGAAAGTAGAAAGACAAAGCCATATAAATGGGCCAAGCCTAAAACATATACTAAGCCAAACAACAAATACCTCTAAAAAGTAAAAATTGAGCTAGGCCCAAATGACTCCTAATTGTGATTCTTCTACTGGTATCTACAGACAGTACATCAGTTTCAAATACCTAGGTATATATGGTGTACAATTTGTAGGTTTTAGCCTAGACTGCAAAAATGACACAAATAAACTATTCATAACCAAACTAAGCTTCAAACCATCATCTTAAATACAATATTAACTTAATCAAATCATACAAGCCAAAACAACTTTAAATTGACAGAATTGGACATCACATTAACTACACAAGCCATTAAACTTCATGAACTAACATGTTTAACATCATCCCAGCATAACAAGTCCACACATGGCTTATTAGATTCCAAATTAACCTTTTAGGCATCTTCTAACTGAACATATTGACCCCGATAGTCTTTTATCATCAATACACCCTAAGACAATGTGAACATGCTAACATATCACTTTCTTTAACCCATTTTCCAGATTTTTAAACTAGATCCAGTGTCAAGTTAGATATTAACACATATTTAAATCAAACAAATTTCTTAAGAGTTATCATACACACCATGCACATCAACAGATCATTCACAGCTTCCCATTAATATCATGGACTTCCCTAATGACTCATACATGATTTAATCAACACTAAGATGCTATAACAGTCCATACATGGTTCAGAATCCTCAAGTTACAAAATTCTAAGTCTTTGAACTAGTTGGAATAGCTCAGACATAATCAATACATGTTTCATGCTTCACATAACATCCTACTCATGACTTGAACATGCTTCAAATTAACCCACTAACACAGATTTAAGCATAAACAACTCATGTATGATTAGAACACATTTTGTCTCACTAATCACATGTAAATAATCACAATAATGAACACCAATAGTGATTACAGCCAACTAGAACATACTAAACTAACCTATGAGCAGCCTAATCTCGAATTCTATAACTTCAAGGATTTATACATGCTTAAACTAACATGATAGTCATTTATCTAACTTAATCACACACAAATAGCCACTGAAAATGATTCAAACATACTAGTCATTGATTTAATGAACACAAACAACACATAATTTAACTAAACATGCTTAACAGTTAACCTAATGAGCATAAACATCCACTAATATCTACTTAAACATGCTTAATAACCACATAAATGCACAATACAAGTTACAATACTCTAAATTAAATAGCAAATTAAAAGGAGATTTGTTTACCTTTTGTGGAGGCAGCCTAGGATCGAATTTGAAGCTAGTTCTTCACTCCGACAATCTCAAAGCTCGCAAACGCACGAAAAGGAAAAGGTTTTACTCGTGTCATCTTTGTCAACCATGCTATCTTCCGTGGCATAACCACAAATGGGGAAACCAAATACTATGACCTAGTCCTAATCATGACATATATCGAGCCTTAGGTCAATACCGAAACCTGCATAGGTACTTCCAAGGTTGTAACCTCCTAGTAAAATGGTGGATTATTAAATACCTCCATAAAATTGAGGTTCCATAATACCAAGACCCTGAGCGTAGAGAAGACGACATCAAAGTCACTTACCTAAATTTTCAGACTCAATCCAAAGAGGGGTGGACTTTTATCATTTCTAGGATCTGAGAGGACAATATCTAGTGGAGATTTCCCAATCATCTATCCGAGACTATATTTGTGAGAGGCAGAAAATGCCCTTTCCTACCACTTATGGAGATCCGGGGAATCCGACCATATGCACCTCTTAGTGTCCTAAGATAATTCAGAAGGAAATAGGTAATCCCCCCAAATAGGGAATATAGGGGAGTATGTGGTTGACTACAAAGGTGACAGGATCAGAGGAGTTATTGACATCATCCGGGAACGGAATGGTCGAATCAAGTGGGGTCCAGAGACTCTAGCAGATGATCCTCTCTGTTCGGGTCGTGATGAAGACTATGTCGGTTGATTGAGATCACACTTGCATGCTACCTTTAGACTAGGGCCCAACCGCTACCATGCCATACAGGATCGGGATTCCGAGGCCGAGATCTAGGCTTGCCGCATTCAGAGACAAGATGATGATCGAGATGCTAAATAATTGGAGAAGATAGAGTATGACCATGTCGTCATAGCCAGCATGACCGAGGAGTTTGACTTCACTCACGAGTGTCTAGAGGACTTAGACGCTCATGTGAAGGGAGTTATGGATGAAACTGAACATATGACCCCCACAGAGAAGGGTCATTGGGTTAGTTCACTTCTGATGTCTACTCATCTCAAGATCCAGTCTGTCCTTCAAAGGGCCAAGAGAGCTCGGACTGACAGAGCTCCATCATCAGCTACTTGAGGCAACTTTTTCTGATTTTACTGCTTTTCATTTATGCTTTATAACCCCATTAGGGAAGATATTAATTTAATGAAATGATTATGGGTCAATGGTTTTAATTAACATTTGGCCCAGTTATGCTTCCAAACGGTTAGAAAGCCTTGGAGTAATGCGATATAGGAACGTGAATATTATAACTGCTTACGTGCTTATGTTCTATATAAACTACTTATGTATTTTATGTGTTCCGTCTGAACTCTTGATTGGTCCCTATTTCCGGACACTAACCCAAATAAAAAACACAAGAAAATGCCAAAGCTGACTAAATTCACCTCATCTTAAAAGGTTCATTTTCTACCGATGGATATTCCAGACAGCCAAAGTGTTACCTCACCAGTCATTGACCTAGTCAGCGACAAAGAGACCAATGAGTCGCTTCAGGCAAAGATTCGCAAAGTAGATGCGAAGATTGAGTTGGCAAGAGCCAAGATGAAAGAAATTGACAAGATCCTAAAATTCATGTGAAATTTAGCTAAGGAATCCCCCAAGGGAAAACCACAATACCAGAACCTCATTGAAGAGGTCAAGAAGATGGTGGACGACTATGTCCCTCTGACATACCTACCTGAGGATGACCCAATACCATATGGAAAAACAAGCAGGGTGCTTGAAGGAGTTACCCAGTCATTGATGAAGTTGCTAATCAATACGGGGCGCCACAAGGGCCTCCCCGAACATCATCTCCGATGTGGTAGGCGATTGTCCTCAAAGCCCGCAGTTCTCATTTCAGAGTTGCACCAAGAAAAGTGCGAAACATCGAGGTCTTCAACATGATAAAAGTTTCTTGATTGGCACACACTAGCTTGCACGTTCTCCTGACTTGAGCACCTCTCTTTGCTCACAAGAAATGTTTATACCACAGAATTCAACCTGGCCACGACACTGACAAATGTGTAGCCTTCAAGAGAAGAGTCATCAGACTGATTAATGAGAAAGTCATTCGCAACATGTGGAGGCCTCACTCCCTACTGGTCAACGACTCTATTATGCCTGATGAAGGAATCACCACAGACACACGCTTTGGCGTTACGATTTCACTACCTTTAAAGGTTCGTACGCAGATAGTTTCTCACTTTTTGTTCGCACCGACAAGGTTCACCCACTCAAAACCACCTGGATCCAAGCACTTCAAGGACAAAGATATGCGTGTACCATTCAGGGGGTCCCGAGCACGACATCGAAGAATGTGAAGCTTTCAAGTTCGAGTTGGAACATTTGGTTAACACCGACCATATTTGGTCCGTGACACAAGGATACTTTAGAAAAGCCATCGGGAAATATGCGGTTGTAAGGATGACAACCCGCCATGGCTTCGAGGAAAAGTCATCTTTTGGGTAGTTTAGGCATCCCATTTCTCGTTGCAATCAAAGATATCCCTCTCCCACTTTTTTGTAAATGAAACCACGTCTATTGTCCCGATGGGAACGTGGGAAGCTCATATCGGGCCTGGTCACGATAAGATTCGAGTAGAAGAAATTAGGATATGATTTCTATGTAACCTGAACTAGGAATGTGCTTGATTTTCCGAGAAGGGATACATATGCAGTCTACATAAGACTCGGTCGTTATATTATAAAGTATAACCCCTATTTATACGATAATTTCTAGTTCAATGATGATGTGATGGAAAATAAACCATAGACCTAACCGAAACCCTAAAAACCAAAAATGGCCAAAATAACCAAAATACCCTCAGAATGGAAAAAACAATCAGGAGTTCGGATCGAATACACGAGTCTGTGTGCTTTATTTGCAACTTATGTGTGATATCTTTCATTTATGATTTCCAACTAATGTACTAACATCGTTTCCTTCTGAGTTATCTTTCTTATTATACAAAAGGATCTATACATTGCGTTACACTAGAATACTTCACCAGATCTAAAGCCGAGACAACATCTCTAAATTAATAAGACAAAGCAACAATGACTGGTACTCTTAAGGACGCACGTAACAAGAATGCTTTGATTGAAGACGTTGTGCCTCAAGATCTCCATAATGCCTCGTACTCCGAGGACGTGATCACTCTGCTATTTAAGAAAGTTGCTGACTTTAAAGAACAGGCCGCCAGAAATAAAGCTATCAATGCTACTAGAGAAGCAGCTGCTGCTGAGGCGAGAAGTCCTACACCAAATTTTCCATCTCTAAACTTACCTATCACTGAACACTTACCAAATACCTGTACAAGGGCTTCATACCAAACTCCCCCCAATAAATGCTACCCATTTAGCTAGGACTTCCCATTCAACACCTATTTTTAGGTGCCACCTGCTTATGCTAATCCCAGTATTCATCAAAACTGTACTACCCATACTATACCCAAAGCCGCTGGCACTCCCAAAAGTTGCTCGACATACCTCACTGTATCCTTCCACACTCCAATCACTACCATTAACTCCTCGCCAGAATTGGAGCACAACGAGTAAATGAAAAAAGCGTGGAGGTCCGAGAAGGACCGAAGAGATAAGGAAATAGAATAGAAAATGATAGATATGTTCGATAAGTCTAAAGGCTCCCGCAAAGCAATGGGATTGAAATATAATGATCTATGCACACATCCAGACTTGGACTTGACAAAGGGCTTCAAAGTGCCTATATTTGAATTGTTCAATGGTACGGGAAACCCCAAAGCACATCTGAGAGTTTACTATGACCAACCGGTCGACGCAATAGGAAATGAGGCTATTCAGCCGAAGCCTCGTAAGTGAAGCATCAGAGTGGTTCGCCGCTCAAGATATTTGTCGCTGGGACTCATGGAAAGAGATAGCGGGAGCTTTCATGGATAGGTTCCACTTCAACATGGAAAATGTGCATGACCATTACTCTTTGGAAAAGATTAGACAAAAGTTAATAGAAACCTACCGCGAGTATGCAAGTAGGCGGGGGGCTGAAGCCACCCGAGTGCAACCTCTGATGAGTGTGAAAGAATTGGTTTCAGCTTTCATCCGATCCCAGGAGTTGGATTGCTATGACCAAATGTTGGCTATGGCCAGGAGGCCAATCTCTGATTTAGTCATAATGGGAGAGGCAATATAAGATGGCCACAAAACTAGAAAGATCGTCAGCATCGTTAACAAAGTTGGCGCAACATGCTCCACTAGAGCTGCAAAGAATAAGAAAGAAGACGTGGCAAACATCTCTCACACTCCGAGCCCAAGGAGTCGCAAAAAGGGAGGATCACAATCATCCTTCGATGTAAATAAATCTCCTTCTCCAAGAAACTACATACCATCACCTTACAACCTTGTGCCAGTATACTACGCACAACCCAACTACCAAGCCCCACAACCTAACTACCAAACACTTGTACCCACTTACCAAACTCTATCTCTAAATTATCATGTTCCTGTACCACGTACCAAGCACCTCAAAACTAGAAAAACCATCATAAGTATCCCCCTCCGACCACATACGATTTGCCACATCCGAACTTTGAGAGAAAGCATCCCTGGATGTTCACTCCACTTCCCAAAACGTGGACAAGCTTGTTCAACAAGCTCGATGCCCCTGGTATCATCAAAATTGTACCGACAAAGCCTGCCAATCCTGGAAATCGCTTTTATAGAACTGATCAAACTTATGCTTACCATTATTGGTGGAATGGCACACTACCAAAGATTGCATAAATCTAAAGTACAAGTTGCAATATTTGATTGACAAGCAAGAGATCATCTTGGAGGCCGCTTCGTCAAATGTGAACACAAATCCTCTCCCGAATCATGGTGTCAACCATATCCATATGATAGAATGAGAGAAAGATTGGATCGTATGCCAACCATTGGCCCAAGAAAGCATAAAAAACCTAGAGTGCATCGTCGCCTCGCTTATGCTGGAAAAGCATCCTAATTTCAAGGTACTGATCCCAGCTCCAAAGAAACCATACATGGTCCAGGTGTCACAAGTAGTCATTCCGAGCCCCAAAAAAAGAACTCACAGCCGTAGCCCAAGGAATGACAAGGTTGGGAAGGTGCTATACTCCCGAAGAGTTGGCGCAAGAAGCCTACCTCAAAGCCAAGCATGATCTACGAACGGTCAACCCTCCACACATACCTTGCCCTTTCGGAGTGCCTCAGAGTAATCATAGTCTAACATGTATAGATTCTATGTTAATAATTAAGCTGATACAAAAACAAGGACTTAACCTTAAATAATCCAAAATACACCCAAAATCAACCCCGGGACCATGGTATCATAATCCAAAATTTAATATTCAAAAAAGCATAATAACATACTAAGAATTCAACTCTATTATTCTACCATAAAAACTCAAGACCTTTGTTCCACAAATAAAGTCTATACTAAGATTTAAAAGACAACAATAATAAAATAAGATGAAAATATACCTCAAATAAAGAACTAAATTGAACTCCTCAAGAAAATCTCCCTCAATCAAGCATTGAGAAAGTGGGATCATTTGTAGGGCTTTTAAGAACTAATTGAACAGTGGTTCCGCACTGGCATAATCAATCTCACAAGTGCAGTCACGCTACGGCGGAGAAAGGTCCATTGTGGCGGGTCATTAAATATACCACATACGCGCTATTGCGGAAGGACTCCGCAGAGATTTCATCGCCTCAGTGAGAAAGTCTCTGCAAAAACCTCATAGATACTCAGGGTCTGCATCTACAAGCCAACCCTTGCAGAGGTGGCCAATCCACCGCTGGTGCAGACACCAGACACCAGTAACATGAAAATCACTCAAATCTTCCACTAAACACCTGAAACACTCCTAAGATCCCCCCATCCCCCGGATACAAAAAAAAAAGGCTAACCCAAGGTAAACAGTACTACAAACTCGCTCATACCCTCGGATTTCTCATACAATCGAGCTAAGGCATACTTTTCTAAAGAATCGCCTAAAATTTCCAAATATCACAATTTCACAAATAAGGCCACAGAGTACACCTAATTGACTCAGGAAGTGAACCAATGACTCAACTAAGTCATAAATGACCCTCCGGAACTACTGGAAGCGATGGAACCCAAAAATAAACCCATATACTCAAAGGTCAACTTTGAGTCAAATATATCAACTCTAAGATTCTTATTTCGGGTTTTTTCTTTGGAAAGTCACATAAATGAACCTCGGGATCCATGTCATCCATCCCCGCTCATCACAAACCCCATATAGAGCTTACAAGAAGGTATTCTAGTCAAATAAGGGTCTTTAGCTAAAATCGACCAGACGGGTCATTACAATAGACATCGATCACACTTAGGGAAATTTCATATGTATTAAACGAAAAGTTGGAACAACCCTAAACTTTCTATACACTTCAAAATCATATCAGACTATACATATCCGGGGTAAACACTTAATCACATAACCTAAGAGGGAACTTTCATATCTTTTTATCTCATAATAATATCTGCTTCTTATAGTAATTTACTAACGTAGTACTTTCTAGTTCTACTATGAATAAACTTGAACAATTAAAATTATTTCCTGAATTTCACTACTGTATGTCCTTTGTTCTCATTTCGTACATCATATCCCCTTAGCCATGTACCTGAGTCGTATAAAAATATATCTTTTGTAATATCACATGTCTTGACTCATATTCAATTTTTCCTTAAGTTATTTTCCATTCAAAACCATAGTGATCAATTTCTATGCTCGCTGTAGCTATATTCTTAACTTGTTACCCCATGTGGTCTGACATCTGATCTATCATTATTATATATGTGCCTCCACATCCAAAAATAAAAAATAAAATTATTCTATGAGGTATAGAACATATGTATATACTATCATCCATCAACTTGTCCTTCAGAGTGTACCACTATCTGATAATTTACTTCCTGCGTCAATTCGATGATTCTTGGCCCTTAACCTAGACTTAGAACATACAAAAATTTCGCTATAGTCATTGTTACTTACACTTTATTTCGGCACCCAATGACATCACTATATATACTCACAAGTCACAAAAATATGGATACACTGAAAATTGAAAATCTAATAACTAACTAGCTGAATACTGGCGTACTGAATAACCATAGCCCTGCTAACTGAAAGACTTCATTACTGGTAACTAAGGTAAGCTGATAGCCGTACTGCTTTTGTACTTTCTGATAAGGGTTATGCCCTAGTCTGTAGTAACTATGCATCCCACTTTAAATATCACTTCAAGCCTCATCTGTTAACAACATGCACTCCATAATTATAACTCAATAGGTAATCACCCTAATTTGGACTATGGATTATCTGCTTGTCGCTTGCGCGTTCGATTCATCCATAATTCAATAAGAAGAAAAAGTTACTTATTGGTCTAAGCTTCATGGCATGATCTAGAGTAGAAAGATGACAACTTTTCTTAAATTCCCTGTAGCCTCCCACTTATAAGTGTGGCGCACTACACACCCGTAAGTTAGACTCTACTAGAAACGGCTTCATAGACTCCCTAGGACACTTGAACATGGCTCTGATACCAAGATTTATCATGCTCTGAACCATGACCTGGACGTAACATGGCACTCGGTGCTTGACTGCATATTACTGAGGGAACCAACTGACTGGCTGAATCAACATGTTGTATACTAGATGCGGAATATAAATGATAAACATGCTGAGTTATTGAAAAGTCTCACCGACAAATCATAAATATGGAATAAGTCCGAAGTATATGAATGTAGCCAATATGGCTAACACAAAAGCCTGTTAAGTATTGACTGACAGTTGTTCTAGTTTATCAAGCCTCTAAGAATAATAAAGTACTGGCTGTTATCAGGACAAGGCCACCGGCGCACCTGACTGTCTGAACTAAATAAAGACTGGACATAAGATAACACTCCAAAAGACTGGGGCTCGCCAAATCAACTAATACTAGAACCTAGCAAGCTGAGTCATCAACCTGTAAATCGTTACCTGTATCGCGAGATGTAGGCACCACGCAAAGGGATGTTAGTATATTTAAATTGCACTAGTATGTAAAACCAACCGAAAGAATAAATAGTTGTGAGGTTCTATGGAAAGGGCAGCCCCAAATTAATAAACAAATAATGTACCGAAACTGAAACTGAACTGATAAGTGATAACTGATAACTAAAGTGAACAAAAGAAGTAAGGAATATGAATACTTCCTGTTCTAAAATGGAGAATCACCTATTTAATTAATATAATAAATTGTGGCCTCAAGCCCAATATATGTACATAAATCTGTGACCTCGGGCCTAAGTATACGTATACATAAACTATGGCCTTGGGCCCAAATACATTTGTGGCCTTGAGCCTAAATACAGGTGTTCAACATTAAAATTTTACATAAAATAACTGAGAATCGTGTTGAAAGATACAATATTGACATACTGAGTAATGATTCTTTGAGACATATATTCATGAATTGATTACGAGGACTGGATCTTTAACTAGTTTACAACATGCTGAGTATTCTAGACTGAGACTCATGGGTATCAAACACAAGTCTATACATATTACATACTTAGCTCACTACTGAGCTCACAACATTCGGAATGAAAGTTATGAACGAATTACAAAACTTGAGTGTAATACAATGTCCTTTAACCCTTTCAACTTAATCTAAATCAATACAAGTAAAAGGGAATCCATATTAGCAATAAAACTCATGCTTTGATCATCTAAGCATTTTATCAAACACTTGGTGGGAATAAAGCTCCACAACCTTCATTAATGGTATTTTCTTCACCCAATTCCCATTCTATCACTTCTAAGTGATTCTACAATCTCATTTAACTCATATCACATGAACTTAGAGTCTATAATCATCAATACAGAGCTATAATCAATTAAAGGATGAACATTTTAGCTTTTTGGCGTTCAATTCTCTTGAATTTGGATTCTAGGGTTCTTTCATCCAACACGAAGTCTCAATTGATTATCTATACATTTGAAGGGTTTACCCATGTTAATAAAGTGTTGGGGAATTGGAATAAACTTAGAATCATCATTATAACTTACCTTGAATTGTTCTTGAGGCTTGGCATGAGCTCTATATCCCCTCTAGGTCGTTCTTTTGTGTTTGGGGAAATTAAGGAATTAACCTCGACCTTAAAATATATATATATATATATAAGCGAAGTTGGAAAGTCTGACGTGTGTGTTCGCACAACTGACATGTAGATCGCGCACAAGATCACGTAGAACACTGCCTACCGTGCGCGATCGCGCAACACTTCTCGCAGGCTGGACAGTGTTCTGTAAAATGGGCATAACATTTTGTAGTTCCATTTGGCCTCCACCATATATGGTTGAAAATGTATTTCAAAAATCTATAACCTTCGTGTTTTAAGTTTACTCAAATTCTCAACAGATTTTCATGTAAACTGACTAAAAGTCAGACCTATCGTAAACTTAGGCGATTCTATCGAATCTTATGCACCTCAATATTCGTCTTGATTTCGAAACAACTATTTCCACCCAAACTCATTCGATAACACTTAATACTCATTATCGTATCTTATGCACCTCAGTAAACGTTGTGGAGGTAAATAGGGGATTCTACATATTTCGAGTATGTTAACTTGGGAGAGCTTATACTATCCAGACTTTGATGGCTAACCTGATAGTTTACTCCGAATACAGAATGAGCTTGTGGCGGACCTAGAATGAACTTTCCGTGCTCCTTTAGTCTTCGATCTAGGTGGACTTAGCTGACTTGGTACTGACTAGTTCAATTTCCACATTGATCATATGTAATGTTTGTATTTTTCCCATACACAAACGAAACATAATCATCCAAACACGCTCTTCATAGATTTTACCTATAAGTTTGATAGTCGACTCTTTTGGTCTCTAATTAATATTTCATCCGTTTCAATTTATATGACATCATTTAATTTGACATGAAGTTTAAGAAAGAAATGTAGACTTTTGAAATTTGTGATTCTGAACAAGTCTTAGATATTTATGTGATTGTAAATGATCAAATTAAGTTAAATTATTTTTAAATATAAAAATATGACATTCTTTTTAGTACAAACTAAAAAGGAAATTATTTCATATAAATAGAAATAGATGGAGTACTTAATAAGAATTTTTTTCACTTTGGATACCATTTATGCCTAAAAAATTATATAAACCAAAATCAACGGAACCTTTAATGGCTGCTTTTTCCATTTTCTACTTTCCAATTATCTCTTACATTTGGTCAACTCTTTGACTCTTCAGTTACCAGTTACCACCTTGGCAGTTGGCTGGATTGTCGGCCACGGTCCTTCAAGGAGTTGAGGAGAGTGGAGGAAGAAAAACTTTACATTTATGAAAAAGCTACATATACAGACAATGACAGAAGGAGAGAAAGAATAGTAAAATTGGGTTAATTTAGGAGATGAAACTTTAAAAGAAGTAAAATCCACCTAACCCAACCTCCATTTCACGATCCACCCTCCTTGTTGAATAATTACTCCCTTTATTTTAATTTATTTATCTTAATTTTGCTCGACAAGAGTTTAATAAAATAAAAAATCATGTAATTTTAATTTAAAGATGTGTCATGTATCGAAATATTTTTTGAAACTTGTGATCTTAAATATGTCAGGTAAGATATTTGGTAAAAAGTTATTAAATATGAAAAGTACAATAAGATTTCTTTATACCGTCAAAAAAGAAAAGTAAGAAAAACAAACCGAAAGATTGGAGTAAATCATATCAATTTATTATTAATGAGTGATTTAATGAAGTAAATATATTATTTATGATTAAATGATAAATACAAATGTAAATACATATTTCCTTTATCCCAATTTATATAATATCATTTCTTTTTGGTCCGTCCCAAAATAAATGTCATAATTTCTTATTTGGCAAATATTTAATGGCCATGTCTATTTTACCTTGTTGGCTCCCGCTTAATTTTAAGATGTACTTATTGTGAAGAAAAGTCAATAAAGTAAGCATTAAAGTAAGTGTAGTTTAATAAACATAACAAAATCTTCTCTTATTTCTTAAATTTTTTAATCAAATGATGTCATATAAATTGAAACAGATAAAGTATTACATATTCACTGACCTTTTATCTCTATTCTCAAAGCAAGCTAAGGGACATATTTGTCATTTGAAGAATTGAGTTTTAAGGTTCACATCAGCTGTGTCCATTAACTGAAAACGACTGCAAGCCACCTGTATACATATCACACTCACATTATTAATATAGTTAGTAGTACATCTTTTGTTTATTTCTTAATTTAATGTTGTTCGTATTACATAAAATATTATATTCAATCATGCCTGGCTCTCTATATAAATGACATGAGAAATGCACGCAAATGCCGCCTCAAAGGTATTCCACTGCCTCTTGCCTTCAAATTAAACAGCCAAAGAATTGAAGAAGAAAATGGTGGATCTTCAAACAGTGTGCTCCATGTGTGGTGATGTGGGCTTTCCAGACAAGCTTTTTCGTTGCTGCAAGTGCCACCACCGCTTTCAGCACTCGTATGTAACTCTCATCTCCCTTCTCAGTTTTCTTGGTCCAAATTAAATTCCTCTCTTGATTGGTCTAATATCTTGTTTTATAAGCATAGAGTTAAAATAAACTCTTTATTAATTTACTAATTACTACAACGACTCTTGCCATCATTAAATTTCTTGTTTCGTGTATGTGTTTGCAACAAATTTTGGAAGTACAGAAAATAAACGGTAATTACAAATAAAATATAATAAAAAAAAAAGACTACTGATGAATATTTGTAAGTATAACTCTTTTTATTCCTTGACGCAAATCAAACTTCGTGAAGTATCGTGCTCCACTCAACTGATCGAAAAGGTCTGCAATAAGAGTCTGATTTGGCTCTGTATTGTCCACCAAGGAAACTCCAAACATCTCTCGGTTCTTGAGCATGTTGGGGGATTAGGCGGCAGTTGAAAGAGCTGCTCGAAAGCTTAACGAAGAAACGAAAAAATCCTAGGGCTGGCCGCTCCCAAGAGGCGTAGAATCAAAAATTGGATGGAATAGTTAGTGGACGTGATAGCCATTCTTCTTTCTGAATTTTCTTTTTAATTCGAGAGTTGTACTCGAGCGTAAGATGATTTAGACTTTCTTTGTGATATATTTGATAGTTAGTAACGCCGGGAAGTGACTTTTAAAAAATGTAGTATTTGATGTCTTGATCTCTTAGTGAATATTTCAAAAAATTATGGAAAATTTATGCCCTTTTTATAGGCATGAGCTAGTCTGGAGTAGAGTACTTCTAATAAACTCGGACGGACTTTAGAATTTAAAGAATATGAATCAAACTCGTGGCACACAAAATTTTGACATCTACAGTATCATCAAGTCTTATTATTCATAGTGGAGAAACATTGTCATGTAGCTTTGGCTTGGTCCCTCAGTACTGGCACGCCTTTAATTGGAGACTTTTGACTGATTCTTCTTTTTTTCCCTTTCTTGGTTGTGGCCAGCCAAACATGACCCTCGTCCATCGCCACCATCACCTATCCTAGTTTGGTTCTCATCCTTATCATCCGGCAATAATCATGATCATAACATGATTACTACTTTAGAAATGATAAAAGAAAAAAAGAGATAAACAAGAAGACAGAGGGATGACCTCTAGCTCTCATTATTTTACGCTTAAAATAATTGACCATGTGTCTATGTGGTTATAATTTTCTAATTTGAGATTAGTTAATTTGGAATGAGTATGATCAGTATATATTTACATGAATATTATTCTTGTTGTTTTCTTTATTTCGATTATCATATTATTAGTCGTTATTATTGTTTTTTTCTCTATTATTTTATGCATGACTTCTTCATTGCTGTATTTTTATATACTTGAATCGAGAGTGTAGCGAAAATAGTCTCTATACCCTCACAAGATAGGGGTAAGGCTGCATACACATCACCTTTTCCAAACTCCATTTGTGAGATTACACTGGTTTGTTATTGTTGTTGTAGCTAATTTGAGACGAAAACAATATCAATTTTTGCAGAACTCACTAGATCTATTTTGTTATTTATTATTATATGCTTTGTGAATCCATAGGTATTGTAGCAACTATTACAGCGAATCATCGGAGCCAATACAAGTATGTGATTGGTGTCAAAGTGAGGGAAAAAGCTCGAGGCATGGTGGTTCTTCCAGGAAATCAGTTGGAGTTAGCGATTCAGGAATAATCATCAATAGATCGGAATATTCAGGAGATAATAAAATCAAGCAGAATGATCATAAGGGGGAAGAAAGTGGTACTTCTGAAAGGGCAAAGATCATTAATCCTAATGGCAGTACTCCTTCACCCAGGACAACAACTCGTAGATACAAGCTTCTTAAGGATGTCATGTGTTAATAAATAGTAATAAAAAAGGGAAATTCGATGCACAAAGTATCCCGTGTTAGCAGAAGAGATCAAAACAGAAGAAGAAGAGGAATAAATCAAGAATCGAAGAAGTTTATGAGAAATGGGGCTCCGGTCAGCTATGTTGCTCGGACTCTTCAAAAATGTTAATGAGTGTGTCGGATACTTCAAAAATGGTGTATTTTAAAACAATCTGACACGGGTAGCACAATAATTTTTGAAACTCCGAGCAACATAATTGGTCAGTCATGCTCATATCTCTTCCTATGCATAACTAAGTGTTTTGATTTCTTTTTCTTTTTCCTTTTTGTCTGCCAAGAGTTTTTGGCACTATATATTATGCTAAATAAGTTGTTAAAACCAGTGGAACTCTTCCATGTACAAATCCTGATGAGTTATCTTAACTACGGCTTCCCTTGTGCGAGGTCTTTCTTTTGCCTATTAACTTTTCATGATGGATAATTCCCTAGTTAGTTGACATACAAATGTTTAAATATCTAGATTCATACGTTTGGTGTTATTTATATGGCTATAACTAGAAAATCTAGGTGCATGATTAGATGATTTCAATGTGGGTAAGTTAATAGTATATGTGTGAAACTATTTAGTACAATATTTTTTTTTAATCTAGAATTATTCTTTAGCATCTATATAAACTCCTTTGTAAACATATTACTTCTATGTAAAAGTGAAAATTTTCTAATGACATGAAATAAACTTAATATTTATCTCTCTTCCCAACTCTTTGTACCGAATAATATTATCGAGAGACCCCTTATATTTCAACGTATGTTAACTATTTCATGCAAGAAAAATGACCTGCTTAACCCATCATCAATCACAGATCTCCATTAATAAAACTTGGGAGTTGTTTAAGAATGATGAAGGTTTCTTTATACGAGGTTAACTTCAATAAAGTGACATGTAAATGTTTATAATATAAGTGGAATTAGTCACCTACAAATATTAAAGTAAACAGATTGCGTAAAATTCTTTTAAACCATTCTAATAAAAATTAAATCTTCTACGTAATTAATATTGGTAATAGTGGGGGCAGTTTTGGGGAGAGGGCCAGGGTTTAGTTGAACTTTAATTTGTACACTGTTGCTTTCTTAGTTGAGACTCTTAGGGAGAACCATATGCACCTTTGATTCCTTTTGGCCAAAGAATGCAGACCCAAATTATGTTTTCTGATGAAGGAAATAATATATATCTGGCTGCTTCATGCCAACCTAATCAAAAGACGAAGAAACCTAATCAAAGAGTCATCGTGTTATATATATATATATATATCATAAATGATGTAGCAAAATCATTGAATATTATTTTGTATCAATAAAATCACTTAATTTTGCCTTTTTTCTCTTATAAAATCACTCAACTAAATATGTCCTTAAAAAAATTGACATGGAAAAATATATTATAGAATTATTTAATTTTATGTCATGAAGATGCGGACCCCACAAATAAAATAAAATAAAAAAGACCCATATTTTAAAACCCCATCCACCCACAAAGGAAATTGGCGAAGTAATAATTTTGATTTACGCTCAAAGTCTGAAGCGAGTAATAATTTAGTTTTTGAATTTGAGAGGGTGTTTGGATTGACTTATTTTATGTGTTTTTCAGTTTTTTATTTTTTTTTATTTTTTTTATTTTTTGAGGTGTTTGGGTGAGATAAAAAATGCTTATAAGCAATTACTTTTAAGCTAAAAAATACGAAAATAAGCCAAAAGCCAAAAATTGGGTAGAATCAACTTTTAGCTTATAAGTTACTTTTAAGAAACCAATCCAAACACCGTCCTAGTGTCCGGGTTTGCATCTGGAAATTCGATCGAGTATTCTTAATCTATATACTCAAAGTTTGAAGCCAATATTATTATTGGCTGAAGAATAAGCCATTTGGGTTAAGATAGGAGATCAATACTTAATGTTAGGATATCATCAATCATATCCTCCCAAATCATCTCATATCTCCTAAATCATCTCACATCAATTGTAATTATTAGTATCACATAATTTAGGATATGATGATGATATGATTGTAAATTAGTATCACACAATTAGAGTATGGTTAGATAGGTCTTCCATTATTATTAGTCTTATTACACTTGTATATATATGATAACATTGGAATAAAATACTCATGGAATTCACTTCCTTCATGGTATCAAGAACCAAAATATTATTACACTAAACCCTACCCCACCCTGTCGGCTACACTACTAAAACCAAAAACCCTCTTCTTTTTCAGCAACACTTAGGGTTTTCTATAAATCCTAAACATAAACCCTAACCCTAAATAACTACCCACCACCCCCTCGGTCGGCTACCCTAAATAACCCAAAACCACCTTCTTTTGGTTTTCTTTTCTATTTTATACCCAACCCTAGCCGACTACATTTTGGTTTCTCCACCAATTTTCCACCAATCACAAAATATCTTTTCTTTCTATCTCATTCTTGTTTTGTTGTTCCGTGGAAAATAATGGCCGACAAATAAAAATTTCATCCAGCTCTTACCGTAAACAACGTCAAGAACTTTATTTCTATCACACCTGAGATGGAAAAGGGGCAATACTCCTCTTGGGAGGAGTTATTCAAAATTCATTACCGCGCATATGAAGTTATAGACCATATCATCCCTATCGAATCTTCTTCGGACACCACTACTGTTGACAAAAAGTTATGGTCTCGTTTAGATGCTATAGTCCTTCAATGGATTTATGGCACAATTTCTAACGACCTTCTGCATACCATATTGGAACCAAACTCTACGGCTCAATAGGCGTGGTAACGTTTGCAAAATATTTTTCATGATAATAAACTTTCTAGGGCAGTATATCTTGAAAACCAGTTCACCAACGTAAAATTGGATGACGTCTCAAATGTTTCCTCTTATTGTCAAGAATTAAAAATGCTTGCTGACCAACTAACTAACGTTGTTGCGCCGGTCACAAATCAAATGTCCATTCTTCAATTAATTGCAGGTTTGAATGAACATTATGATGGGGTTGCTAAATTCATTCAGCAGAGTAATATGTTGCCTCCATTTTATGAGACTCGTTCGAGATTGATTCTCGAAGAAACCTGCAAGGCAAAGCAGACGACCTCCGGAGCAGCCCCTGTCTCCACATCTCCGAATTTTGCGACACCAAATTTTGGTTCGGGAGGAATCGAAAATCGCAACAACAATAATAAAAAATGGGGTCAAATCGTAACCACAACAAAGGAAAAAATAATGGAGAAAAGGGACGTCGGAGGGGCGGCAGCCAACCCACCGACGGCAGCGGCAACCACCAGCAGTAGGGACGGCCCAGTTAGTGGCAGCCAGCCTAGTCTGATGTGGGGACAATTCCCGCCGTAGGGTTAGGCTCCATAATGGGTTGTCCCTCCGTGCCCATACCCCACCACATCGTGGGCCAAGCCACCATCTTCGACCCGCCAACCCATACTTCTAGGTTATCGTCCGCAACAAGTGTTTGCAGCCTATGTACCATCTTCCGCATGTTATGCTCCAACTGATATCGAGCAGGCCATGAACAACATAAATCTAAATATTTCAGATGATTCATGGTATATGGACACAGTGGCTACGTCACACATGACGACATCTCAAGGTAATCTCTCGTCTTATTTTAATATGAGCAGTAATAAAAATATTGTTGTCGGCAGTGGGCAGGAAATTCCAATTCGTGGTATTGGTCAGGTAAAATTACCTCACCTTCACCCACCGTTATATTTGAAAAATGTCTTACATGTACCAAAACTGATTAAAAACTTGATATATGTACGACGTTTTACAACTGACAATAATGTTTCTGTGAATTTTGATCCGTTTGGGTTTTTTGTGAAGGATTTTCAAATAGGGATTCCACTAATGAAATGTAATAGCATAGAGGACTTGTATCCCATCACTACCGTTTCCAACAACAACGTGACCAAACCATCAACCTTTGCAGTTATTTATCCTATCGTATGGCATAATCTGTTGGAACACCCGGGAGCACCGGTTTTGAATAATCTTAGGAAGAATAATTTTATTGCTTGTAACAAACTTTTGGACTCTTCTGTTTGTCAAACTTGTGTGTTTGGGAAGTATGTTAAACTACTGTTTTCTTCATCTACTTCACATGCACTTATGCCATTTGATCTTCTGCATTATGATTTGTGGACATCACCGGTTTTGAGTTCTACAGGTCATAAATATTATATGCTTCTTTTGGATAATTATTCAAATTTTCTATGGACGTTTCCCTTAGGGAAGAAATCACAAGCGTTCACCATTTTAAAACAACTTAGTGTTTTTATCAAAACTCAATTTGGAAATTTCATTAAATGTTTTCAATGTTACAATGGTAGGGAGTTCATAAATGCTCAATTTAATAATTTTTGTCACCTAAATGAGATGTCTTTGCATCTTTCATGTCCACACAGATCACCTCAAAATGGGAAAGCAAAAAAGAAAAACTCGAACAATTAACAATTAACAATATGATTCGCACACTTCTTGTGCATTCATATACACCACCAATGTTTTTGCATCATGCACTTCAAATGGCCACATACCTTTTAAATATTCTTCCTAGCAAACTACTTTTCATAGTGTCACCTACACAAATGCTGTATCATCGTCTCCCATCTTTTACACATTTGAGGGTTTTTGGGTGTTTGTGTTATCCCTTGTTTCCGTCCACTACCATTAACAAACTTCAGTCTTGTTCCACTCCTTGTGTGTTTTTTAGGATACCCACAAAATCATAAGGGATATAAATGTTATGATATGACGAATGGAAAAATCATAATTTCTCATCACATAGTTTTTTATGAATCTACATTCTCATTTGCTAAATCTCAAGTGGCATCCCCACCTTCATATGATTTTTTGGATGACGGAATACACTCAATTTTACATCACCACCTACATATCCAAAATCATTTGGGACCGACCCACCATAACCCTCTTGTTGTACCGGCCCAACCACAAAATGGGGCTAGACCAGTCCGCGGTTCGGAGGTCACTACCTCCTTACCACTGGTCTTGGCCCAGTCAACCTCCAGTGGCTGCCATGCCCACATGAGGGAGCCCACTGCTCCCTCACCCGTAAACAGAATCGAACATCCAAGCCCATAATTTCAGGCCCATACCCCTACTCCCTCTTGGCCCAAAAAACCAGCAGAAAATCCAGTTAACCAACATTCTTTCTTGGCCCAAAATGCCATCTCGTCTTGGCCCAATAACATACCTGGTAGCCCTAACCCCCTTACTCGACTTTAGCCCAACCTTGGACCACTGAAACTCGTGCCATACACAGAATATTTCTGCCCAAACGTCACTTTAACTTAACGACTTCGGTCCAACCATCCCCACTTCGCAATATTCCCAAAGCAGCCCTATCAGACTCGAATTGAAAAGCTACCATGTTAGACGAAATTGATGCTCTTATTAAAAATAAGACATGGGAGTTAGTGCCCCGTCTATCTAATGTGAACATTATCAGGTCTATGTAGGTTTTATTTCATAAAAAGAATTCTGATAGCTCATTTGCGATATACAAAGCTCGTCTTATTGGTGATGGCAGGTCTCAGCAGGTTGGTGTGGATTGTAGTGAATCATTCAGTCCGGTAGGTTTAGCCAACAACTATCAGGACTGTTCTTAGTCTAGCACTGTCCAAATCCTGGTCCATTCATCAGTTGGATGTCAAAAATGCATTTTTACATGACCATCTACAAGAGACAGTCTACATGCACCAGCCTTTAGGTTTTCGAGATCCTATATATCCGGATTATGTTTGCTATTGAAAATCTTTCTATTGTTTGAAACAGGCTCCCCGGGCATGGTCTAACAGACTTGCAGGTTTTGTATCCACACTGGATTTCTCACACAGCAAGTCCGATCAGTCCTTGTTCATTTATAATAAGGGCAATGACATGGAATATATCCTTTTATATGTAGATGACATCATTCTCACAACATCGTCTACATCACTTCACTAGTCTATTATATCCCTTCTTGCAACAGAATTTACAATGAAGGATCTGGGTTCCTTAAATTATTTTTTAGGAATTGTTGTAACTCAATATGCATGTGGTCTGTTTCTTAGTCAAAAGAAATATGCCGAGGAGATCATTGACAAAGCCGGTATGTCATCCTTCAAACCGTCCTATACACCGGTTGATACAAAGGTAAAATTGAGTAGCTCTACAGGTACTCCATACAGTGATCCAACACATTACCACAGCTTAGTAGGGGCATTACAGTACCTTACTTTCACGAGACCTGATATCTCGTATGCAGCGGTTCAGCAAGTATGTTTGCATATACATGATCCAAAAGAAGAGCATATAGGGGCTCTCAAGCAAATTTTGTGGTATGTTAATGGTACTCTCAATTTTGGATTGCATCTGTACAAGTCCTTCATTTTGAGTCTTTCATCTTATACAAATGCTGATTGGGGTAGCTGCCTGGACACCCGCCAGTCCACCTCTGGTTATTGTGTATTTTTTGAAGACAACCTAATTTCATGGTCGTCAAAACGACAACCGACGATGTCTCGATCAAGCGCTAAAGAAGAATACCGAGGGGTCGCCAATGTGGTTGCTAAATCATGTTGGCTCCGTAATCTTCTTTTAGAGCTTCATTGTCTGATTGAAAAAGCAAATGTGGTCTATTGTGATAATCTGTGTGCGATATACTTATCCGGTAATCCAGTCCAGCATCAACGTACAAAACACATAGAAATAGATATATTTTTTGTTCAAAAAAAGGTTGCGCGTGGACAAGTCTATGTTCTCCATGTACCGTCCCGATATCAAATTGACGATATTTTCACCAAAGGTCTTCCGCGCATACTATTTGATGATTTCAGTTGTCTCAGCATACGAGAACCTCCCGTTAAGACTGCGGGGGACTGTTAGGATATCATCAATCATATCCTCCCAAATCATCTCATATCTCCCAAAATCATCTCACATCAATTGTAATTATTAGTATCACATAATTTATGATATGATTGTAAATTAGTATCACATAATTAGGGTATGATTAGATAGTGTTGGGTTCGGGGCTACGGATAAGCAAGAATATGTAAGAATAAAACTGTAACAGCTAGAACAATTAAAACAGTTTCTGGATGTTGTCTTCAATGTTGTGTCAACATCTGAGGCAACATTGTGGTAAAACAGTTATAAACCTTTATAGAGTAAATGCAGCGGAAAAGTAAAGAGACACAAGGTTTATATTTTCAAGGGTATATTTTAATATATCCCTTGGTGGTTAATGACCAAAGAATTGTATAAATTATATACAATTACAAATGAATTTCTTTTTACAAGATTGAACAATAAATGCGAAAAAGAAATTACAAACAAAAGTGAAGTCACATATGACTTCAGCCTAAAGTTAAAAGATCTAAAAAGACAAATACAACATCTTCATTACAATTGTTTGAAATATAAGCTTGATCTAGAATCTCGGCAGCAATAGTAATGTGGGACTAGATGTTGTTATACTACTTTAGGCTAAGTGTGTTGATCCAGTTTCTAAGGTGAATATCCGAGAGCTCTCTTGGTAATTCTTTTCGTTCAATTCTGGATATCGATACTCTGAAGCTCCCCTCTATTTATAGTGTGGAACTTCCCTTGAAATCCTCACTGATTGGTTGCGGAGGTTGAGTAAAAGAAGGCTTCAGCTTGGACCGGTTCTTGCTCCTTAAAAAGCTCAACGTTCTGGACTTGGTCTTCACGCTGCTTCCTCTCCAAGCTTTGATTGTTTCTTTTGCCACGTTTTAAACACATCATTATTGTAAGTTTGCCTAGGTCATTTTTTTACTCACAGTAACATAACTGATGTTGTCCTGAGCATTTAGAGATGTTGTCACAACATTCGTACAACATCAACAGATAGGTCTTCCATTATTATTAGTCTTATTACACTTGTGTATAACTTAAAAAGGCATGAACACACAATGGCTCTGTCGGTGATTATAAGTGGATCGACGCAACCGAGTCTCTAAAACTGCAAATGTGTGACATCAATAACAAGGTTTTCCAATACAACCTTATTATCCTAGTCCAGTATTTTGGGAGATGGCACTTCTCAGTCTACTGATTCTCTATTATACAACCACTGTCTATTTGGTTAAAAATGTAAGTTTGATCAAAGTTCTGATAACATTCCTGTAGCATCTCATCAAAAAATGGATTTCTTGAACCTAATTTTAAAGAATCAAGGAGAGGAAGTGTAGAGAGAACCGGGGGAAAGGGGTTTTAGATGAAACCCTTCTGGGCGGGTGCGTTGGGTGGGTGGGGTTTAAGAGTCTTTTTTTTAATTTTATTTCATTTGTGGGGTCCACATCTATATGACATATTTTATATGCATATTTTGATATATCAGATTTTTTTAGTGACACATTTAATTGAATGATTTATAAGAGAAAAGGATATAGTTGAGTTAATTTATTAATATTAAATAAAGTTCAATGATTTTATTACATAATTTATGATAGTTGAATGACCTTTTAGGATATTTAGTCAATGAAGTTAAGTGGGGATTATGGAGGTTGTTTCCGATAGAATTTTGGATATAATTCTTTTAACATATTTATTAATATAAAAGTATAATCTGACTAATTTACCCCTTCTGTTTACTCTTTTGTGTAATAATTTTGGTAAAAATCTTTTTTGAACGCAAACCCCTCCTAATGTTTTATTTTTTCATCCCAATTGCATGTCTAAAACTATTTTCATCGTCCATATATAAATTAGTCAGATCATATTTTTTTATATTGATGAAACATATGTTAAAAAGTTGTTATATATGTGTGTTAAATATACATAAGACATACACGATATACACGTGTATATCCTACGTATATTGAGCCTCGGTTTTGTATATATGGTTGTGTATATGCTGTAAATTTTAGGTAATGTTTTAGTGTAAATATTACATTAATTAGTATTGTATACTTACCATAATTAAAAAATTCTTGTACTACTAGAATAAGATTTTGAGATTAGAATAGGAATATATTTTCTATTATGGAAAATTGTAAATTGTATATATACTCTTTCATTAATGAGAATAATCAAGGGATTATTTCTTTCATGATATTAGAAGTCTAGGTTGAATATTTCCTCTACAATTTTTTGGCCGATCACGCCTCGGATTCCGAGCCCTTCTCCCCTCGGTTTCCGTGTTGATTCTTACTCCCAAATTCTCTCTTCCAAATCCCTCAATCACCTATTGTTCTTTCATTATGTCTACATCAAAGAACACGTTTCATCCCGCCCTTACAGTTTCTAACATCAAGAATCACATCCCTCTTATTTTTGAAATAGAAAACGTCCAATATGCGACGTGGGCCGAACGGTTCAAAATTCACGCACACTCGCATCAAGTCAACCATCACATAATCCCCGTGGCCCCTGAGGATAGGGAGGTACCAAAACGCGAGGATGATCCTAAGTTGTGTACGACTCTTGATGCCACCGTCCTTTAGTGGATTTACTCCACTATCTCTACCGACATATTGCAGACGATTATTGAGCCGGACGCTACAACGATGGCTTCTTGGGATAGGCTGTGTGACATATTTCAAGATAATCAAAATTTCAGAGTTGTTACCCTTGAGCGGGAATTTTCCCACGTCAACATAGAAAATTTCCCGAATGTTTCAGCTTATTGCAAAAGGTTGAAAGAATTGGCAGACCAACTCCGCAATGTTGGTGCACCCGTTAGTGACGATCGTTTTTTTCTACAGATGGTTGTTGGCCTATCCGAGGCCTATAGTGGCATTGGAGCTCTCATTCGTCAAAGTAATCCTCTCCCAAAGTAATATCAAGCCAGCTCCATGCTTACATTGAAAGAAGTTGGCTTGGCTAAGAAGGCGGCTACGAGTGCTAGTCCCGTGGTCATGATGACGTCCTCCACTACTTCTCAGAATTTTGGTGACACTTCGGGCCAGAACCGTTCTCAAGGGGGAGGAAAAAATAATCAGAAAAATAATGGCAAAAATCAAGGGGGCAAACGCGACAGTTTCGGCAATGGTAACAGTGGCAGTGGGCCCCATCCCGAAAATAAAGGGCCACCACCCCACTGGTCCCAGCCTTGGGCTCCCTGGCAGTGGGTCTGGGCTAGTAGGCAGTGGCCCAACAACCCTTATTTTTCTGGACCGTCTTATCCCAAGCAGTGGGTTGGCCAACCTTTCAGGCCCAATTCACAGCAGCCCAGTGGCTTCCGACGCAGTGATGGGCTGGGGTAGCAAGCCGGGGTGCTTGGGCCTCGGCCTCTGCAGGCCCACCATGCAGAGGGCCCCACACAACCGACATTGAAACCGCAATGCATACACTTAGATTGAATCTGCCAAAGCCGAATTGGTACATAGACACCGGATCCACTACCCACATGACATCCGATCAAGGTACTCTCTCGTCTTATTTCAATTTGAGCAACAATCGTGGCATAATTGTTGGTAATGGTAATTCAATTCCAATTCGTGGTTTTGGTCATAAAACTTTACCCCCCCCCCCCCATCCACCCATTATCTTGAAAAATACTATTCATGCCCCTAAATTGATTAAAAATTTGGTGTTTGTCCGTAAATTCACCACTGATAATTCCATTTCTGTTGAATTTGATCCGTTTGGGTTTTCTGTGAAGGATTTCAAGACGGGGAGTCCTCTCATGAGGTGTGATAGTAGGAGAGATCTTTATCCTATCACGCCATGTTCCGATCTCTCGAGTCCAGCCTTGCCATCAACGTTTGCAGCCCTTGCTCCTTCCTTGTGGCATGCTCGTCTAGGTCATCTGAGGTCTTCTATTTTGTCTTCCTTAGATAAAAACAATTTTATTTCTTGTAAGGGTACGCGTAGTACTACGAATTGTCAATCTTGTTCTTTAGGAAAAAATGTTAGATTACCGTTTGTAGACATTAATTCTCATACTTTAATGTCATTTGATATTATTCATAGTGATTTATGGACATCTCTCATTCTCAGTTCTTTGGGTCATCGTTATTATGTTCTATTTCTAGATGATTATTCTAATTTTTTATGGACTTTTCCGATAGCGAAAAAATCTCAAGTTTTTTCCACTTTCTTAAAATTTAGAACATTCATTAGAACCAAATTTGAACGGGAAATAAAAAATATTCAGCGTGATAATGGAAAAGAATATGATAATGGGGTGTTTCGGGAATTTTGTGCTAATCATGGTATCAATTTTCATTTTTCTTGTCCTCATACGTCTTCACAAAATGGGAAAGTCGAATGCAAAATTTGTACCATTAATAACATTGTCCGAACTTTATTGGTTCATGCTTCCGTAACCCTTCATTTTGGCATCATGCTCTACAAATGCTACATATCTTCAAATTTTATATAATAAGACTCCTTCGTATTCACATCTTAGGGTCTTTGGGTACTTATGTTATCCATTGTTTCCGTCCGCCATAATTAACAAACTTTAGGCCCGTTCTATCCCTTGTGTGTTTTTGGGTTATCCGTCTAATCATCGTGGTTACAAATGTTTTGATTTATCGTCTAATAAAATCATCATTAGTCGCCATGTTATATTTGATGAATCTCAATTTCCGTTTGCTAAAGAGAGTAGTCCCATGCCTAGTTTGTATAATTGTTTGGATGACAATGTCTCCCTGTATATTATCCACCATTTCTCGGACATGTCCCGCACCCCAAATCCGCCAGCGAGCCCTTTGCCCGCTGGTTCTATAGTCCCGTCACTGCCTCCCGTCGTGGGTCCAGAAATTGGGCCGCCTCCCTAGTTCTGGCCCAGTTCTTATTCCTGTTTCTACGACGGTAACACTGCCCAGTTCAGTGTTGGGCCAGTAGGCCTACTGCCTGCTGGCTAGTCCATCACTGGTCCCGTTATTTCCCAAAATTCACCAAATTCTCCCCCGAGTCATAGACAAGTCACTCATAGTCAACGGGGTATTGTTAAACCAAAAAGACATTTTAATTTAAATTCTAATGTTCTTAAATCACCTCTACCCCGTAATCTTATGTCTGCTTTAAATGACTCGAATTGGAAAATTGCTATGACCGACGAATATAATGCTCTTATTGATAATAAGACGTGGGAGTTGGTACCCCATCCATCTGGTGTTAATATTATTCGGTCCATGTGGATTTTTGCTCATAAAGATAATTCTGACGGTTCGTTTGCGAGGTATAAGGCTCGTCTTATAGGTGAGGGTAAGACTCTAGCAGGTTAGTGTGGATTATGGTGAAACATTTAGTCCGGTGGTCAAGATGTCTACCATTCATACTGTGCTCAGCCTGGCTCTTTCAAAATCATGGCACATTCATCAGTTAGATGTGAAGAATGCTTTCTTACATGGTGATCTCAAGGAGACAGTGTTTATGCATCAGCCCTTGGGGTTTAGGGATCCCAAATATCCTCATCATCTGTTTGTTGAAGAAGTCCTTGTATGGGCTTAAGCAGTACACACAGGCTTGGTATAAGAGGTTTGCAGACTATGTTTCGACTATTGGGTTCTCTCACATCAGGTCTTATAATTCATTGTTCATATATTGCCCTGGTTCTTCCTTGGCTTATATACTATTATATGTGGATGATGTTATCTTGACTACCTCTTCTGATGCATTACGCCAGTCTATCATGACAATGCTCAGTTCTGAGTTTGCTATGAAGGACTTGGAGCCCATGAGTTACTTTTTGGGGATTGTTGTCACTCGTCATGCAGGTGGGTTGTTCTTATCACAACGTAAGTATGCATCTGAGATCATTGAGCGCGATGGTATGTCCTCATGCAAGTCTACTTCCACTCTAGTTGATACTAAACCTAAGTTGGGTGTGGATGGCTCACTTTACGAGGATCCTACACGCTATCGTAGTCTGGTAGGGGCTCTTCAGTATCTTACATTCATGAGACCAGACATTATGTATGTCGTACAATATGTGTGTTTGTTTATGCATGATCCTAGGGTTGAACATATGAATGCGCTCAAACGAATTATTCAGTAAATCCCGGGGACACTTGACTAAGCGCATTATTCAGTATATCTCGGGGACACTTGACTTTGGCTTACATTTATATCCGTCCTCGACGTCTACACTTGTCTCGTATATAAATGCTGATTGGGGTGGTTGTTCGGATACCAGATGTTCCACGTCCGGCTATTGTATGTTTCTTAGTAATAACTTGGTCTCATGGTCTGCGAAGCGTCAGTCTACATTGTCACGCTCTAATGCAGAGGCCGAGTATCGAGGGGTGGCCAATGTGGTCTCTGAATCATGTTGGTTATATAATCTTCTTTTAGAGCTTCATTGTCCTATTCAGAAAGCTACATTGGTTCATTGTGATAATGTGAGTTCCATCAACCTTTCTGGTAATCCTGTTCAACACCAGCGCACCAAACACATCGAGATGAATATTCACTTTGTTCGCGAAAAGGTAGCTCGTGGACAAGTATGCGTCTGCCATGTCCCTTCCAGGTATCAGATTGCAGACATCTTTACAAAGGGTCTTCTCTCGGTCCTTTTTGAAGATTTTAGGGACAGTCTCAGCGTACGAAGACCGTCTGCTATGACTGTGGGGGTGTGTTAAATATACATAAGATATACATGATATACACGTGTATATCCTATGTATATTGAGCCTCGGTTTTGTATATATGACCGTGTATATGCTATAGATTTTAGGTAATGTTTTAGTGTAAATATTACATTAATTAGTATTGTACACTTACCATAATTATAGGATTCTTGTACTACTAGAATATGGTTTTGGGATTAGAATAGGAATAGGGTTTTGGGATTAGAATAGGAATAGGTTTTCTATTATGGAAAATTGTAAATTGTATATATACTCTTTCATTAATGAGAATAATAAAGAGATTATTTCTTTCAAAATGAGAATGGTAAGTATAATATCGTAAATCACAATATATAGAAAGTTAGTGTTAGGAGGAAGATTTTTTAAAAATTATTCAAAATCTTTAACTTAATTAAGAATACACTGGCGTATTGAATAATTGGGATAAAGATGTTGAAACCGTTGACTAAAGAAATAAATTAAAACTTGCAACATGCAAAAACTTCATCGTCAAATACTTATTGAAGTTATATGTTCGTTACCTGCATTTGAATACTTATAACGTGAAACTTAATTATTCTTTTAGTTAAAATACTTAACCGGCCATTATAATTTATGTTGTAGTATTACTTCCATTAGAATGTGGCAATTAAAGTTTTCATTTATCTTTCAATTCTCTTTTGTAGTTCCACGACGAGGTAGTAAAAAAACTTCATTAGAACACATTCTTTTTCCAGGACGAATTGATATTGACAGAATATGAGAATTTTCTGTAAGAATTACACCGCCAGAAATGGAGAAAGGATAGTATATTTTAGGATGAATAACATGTACAGCATTGCCTCTACTTATACACAAAAGAATAGTAAAGTTCTAAGTACAATACACTAACTAAATAGACTCCTAATACACTTTGTATATACACAGCTGGATATACACTACTCTTACAAGACTTCTATTGTAACTACAAGAAAGACTCCATGTCGCAACATTTCCCCTCAAGCTAGTAAGGTGGTGGTATGCATACTCCTAACTTGCTCCTGAATCTTGTAAATTTCTGCTTTGTCAATGCCTTGGTATGCATATCTGCTAGTTGATCCTTTTATCTATCAAAGTGTGTCACAAGTTGTGCTCTGACTACTTTCTCCCTTACAAAGTGATAATTCAATTCCACATGCTTGGCTATAGCATGTAGGACTGGATTTATAGTCATGTACAATGCACTGATGTTGTCACAAAATAGTGTTGGTGCTGACTTCAAATAGACTTCTATGTCTCTTAGAATGTATGCTATCCAGGTCATTTCAGCTGTTGTTGAAGCAAGTGATCTATACTTTACTTCAGCACTGGATCTTACATGTATACTACTTTTTAGAAGCCCAAGAGATGCAATTTGCACCTAGATATATTTAGTATCCTGTAGTGGACCTCCTTGTTGTTGCACATCCTCCAAAATCTGCATTTGAGAACTCATACAATCTGAGTGGTGATCTAAATAGTAACCTTAGACCAAATTCTGATGTCCCTCTCATATATCTAAGGATCCTCTTTTCAGTCTGAAAATGTTTACTATTTGACGCTTGCCTAAACTGACTGACCAAGTTCACTGCATGTGATATATAAGGTCTGATTAAGGTAAGATATTGAAGGCTTCCTATAATACTTTTCTATGAGGATGCATCAACTGAGTTGCATGTTGTTAGTGTAGGCCATACTTATGTGCTAATGGTGTACAAACTAACATTGCAAGTGTCATGTCAGTCTTCTTGAGCAATTCAGCATCGTACTTCCCCTAACTTAATTGGATCCCTCCTTTGAAATATTGTACTTCAATTCCTAGGAAGAAATGCAATGGTCCAAGATCCTTTATGGAAAACTTCTTTGCAAGACCAGATATTATGCCAGTAATGAGTTCATCTAATCTTTCAATTATAATAATATCATCCACATATAAGAGAAGTAAGATAGCCCCTTTTCTGAATTTACTAATGAATAAGGAGGATTCTGCTTTACTGCATTTAAAGCCAAGATGTAGCAGATAGAGATAAACCTAATAAATCAGGCCCTATGTACATGTTTGAGCCCATGCAGTGCCTTTTTAAGGAAACACACATGATTTGGATACTTGGAGTCAATGAAGCCTATAGGTTGACTCATATATACTTCTTCTTGAAGATGTCCATGCAGAAAAGTATTTTTAACATCCATTTTGAGCCAACAACATGTCTGTATTCTAGGTACAAGAGTCCAGATCTGATTTTTATGCAATGCATCAATTTCTTCTTGCATTGATGCATACCAATGGGAAGTGTTTGACTAACAATTTTAGGTTCCATATTTGATCTTCAATAGCCAGTCATGAAGTGTGAGTTATAGGCATCTTATTTGCCTTATGTCTAGTCGCCATGTGGTGTCCTTCTGTTGTTTCTCCTTCATCTACTTGTGCAGCTTCATTCACACTTGAGGAAGTTGGCACATTGTCACTACTTTTAGTGTTAAACCAGTTTGATAGATCAACTTCCAATTGTATGCTTTGTGGATCATAAAATGTATAGTTGTTAGGCTCTTGTGCTTTATTATTGTCTTATGTATCTATGTATGTTGCCTGATCATCACTCACTACATTTTCTATCACATGGACATCATCACTTATTTTACTATGGCTATCACCACCACTGTCATGATTTGTTGTAGTCAGATCTTGGTTATGACTATTAAAATGGGGATCATATTGTTGATTTATTTTTGTTGCAACTTGATCCATCTGTTGATAGTCATGCATATGCACAGTCTCAGCCTAGTCATGCATATGCACAGTATCAGCCTGGGCCAACTATTCCCCTGAGGTGATAATGTCATTTGAATTATCAGTTTGTCCCTGCATATTAGAAAAGAATTCAAAAATGTAGCTAGATGAGGTGAAGATAGGGTGCTACTAGGCTGATCTGCTTGAACATAAGCCAGATTAAGTTTATCAAAGATGACATGCCTAGCCACATAAACTCTCCTGTTCTGAGGATGATAGAACTTATACCCTTTGTGTAAACTATTGTAGCGAACACCCACATATATGTCTTTAGAGAGAACTTGTTCTGTCCTTTTATATATGGATAACACCTACAACCAAAAACTTTCAAATTGTTGTAATCTGGAGCAGCACCATGTAGTTTCACAAATGAAATCTCATTCTTTAGAACTGAGGAGTGCATCATGTTTATCAGGAATACAGTTGTTAAGGAAGCTTCAACCCATAGGAATTGAGGTAATTTAGCATGAAATAGTAATGTCAAGTCAGTCTCCACTATAAGTCTATGTTTCCTCTCAGATATGTCATTTTGTTCAAGTGTGTGTGGACGAGATATATGTTTGATAATACCATTACTTTTCAAGTGTTTGACAAACTCAGTTTGTATAAACTCACCACCTTCATCACATTGAAAGATTTTAATAGTAATGGAAAACTGTTTCTCTACCATTTTCTGGAATTTAAGATACACCTCACAAAATTCAGATTTCTTTCTTAATGGATAAAACCAAGTATATCTTATATGAGTATCCACAAAGATCACATAATACTTCATATGTTGGGAAGACTCAACTGGTGTTGGTCTCCAGAGATCACACTGTATCTTATGCAAATGAAATTTCTTAATTTTATTTCTTGAATCACAAGGAAGCTTATAACTTTTTCCTAACTAACAGCTAGTACAGATAGCAAGCACCTTATTTCAACTCCTAACATCAATACTTTTATTACTACTCAAATGTTTTAAAGAGTTCAAACTAAGATGACCTAATATGGAGTGCAAATACTCTCTAACTTCTTCCAATCTTGTGTTTCTATTAAGGCATGGAGGTTGTTGTCTTCCAGTTGATACAATCCTCTTGTGTTAGATTCCTTGGCCAATAGTGTCCCTGATTTCTTGTCCTTAACAAGAAAATCAAACTCATCAAACTAAAGTTTTGCACAATTATTTTTTGAAAGTTTACTAACTGATAGAAGATTCTTTATGGTGGTGGGAACTACCAGTATATCTTTAATATTCAATCCTAACTTTTTGGTTGTCAACATGTGTGATTTCTAACTATGATCCATTCCCAACAATTATTTTGTCAGCTCTATTATAAATGTGTGGATCACATAAATTACATGTTGTGTTTGTCACGTGTGTTGTTGCATCAGAATCCATATACATGGAATCATATTCACCTGTGGAGTTCTGCAAATTGACAACAGCTAAGGTCTGAGGAAGATGTTCTCCAGTCTGGTAGGAGTAATCTCATCTATTAAAGCACTTTAAAGCAGAATAGTTGTTCCTTCCATAAATTTGACATGCTTCAGTAGTAGTTCTTCCTTTACCAGCATTTGAAGCCTGCACACCTTGATTACCTTGATTATTTTGATTTGTGTTTGCTTGTCCTGTAGGCCTTAAACCCCTTCCTCTTGAATTGAAGTTTGAGTTTCCTCTTCTCTGATTGTAGTTTTCTCTTCCTCTACCTCTGTGTATAGTGAAAGTCATGTTGTAGTTCTATTGGGAAACCTCCTCATCTTCTTCTCTCATGTCAAAGCCTCTAAGAGCATTGACAAATTGATTCAAAGTAAGATATGTGTTTTTCCCAACATAACAATTCTAAAACTTTTATACTTAGAACCTAATCCTCTAGAAAAGTTATTAAGTTAATAACTTTGATATCCTCATCCACTGGCTTGTGTATGGAAGCAAGTCCATCACATATGCTCTTGAATTCCTTCAAGTACTCGTCAAGTTTTTTTTGTTCCCAAATTAATGTTCTACAGTTGTTGATTAAGTTGGGATTCCTTGTTCTTTGTTCCTTGAAGATAGGCTTCCTCCTAACACTCCCACATCTCATTGGCTGTGGAGCAGCCCACAATAAGGTACATGCTCTCCTTAGTCATAGTTTCTGAGATCCAGGTCCTCACAAAAACATCTTGTTTATCCCAATCATGCCTTCTTCTTTTCCTTTCAGCAGCCTTTTCAGTGTCATCTTTGCCTTCAGATTGACATGTCTCAGGCTTGGTTTCTTGAATCAGTTTTGTCACTTTCATGACCTGCATCAACTGTATAATTTGAGTCCTTCAAATAAGATAGTTAGTAGGCTTGAGTTGGATAGAACAAGCAGACATCAGATGATGCAGTGAAGATGTAGAAAGGGACAAAGAGGCTGGGGTAGACGTTGAGGCCATTTTTTTTCTGAAAGAGTTTTTGTGCAGCGTGGTTTGTGTGTGTATATGCTCTGATACCATGTAGAATTACATAGTCAGAGATGGAGAAAGGATAGTATATTTCAGAATGAATAACATGTACAACATTACCTCTATTTATACGCAAAAGAATAGTAGAGTTCTAAGTACAATACACTGACTAGATAGACTCCTAATACACTTTGTATACTATGTAGACAATTGGATATACATTAGACTCTTACAAGACTTCTATTGTAACTACAAGAAGGACTCCATGTCGCAACATTTTCTTCCTAGAAGCTTACTACTACTTTTTCCTTATGTTTCATTTTATATTATAATAATTAATTAAATATAAAAAAAATTAAAAGATATTTGACGAGTGTCAAAAATATCTTTAAAATTTGTAATCTTGAACATGTTATGAGTCATGAAATCTATATATTATCACCATGACATTAAGAATTACATTAAAAATAAAATTGAAAGATCTTCAAATATAAAAAGGTACTCATTTTTTTCAAAACGGACAAACAAAATATTTTTCCCTCTGTTACTATTTTACTTTTTTCTTTAATCTATTTAAAAAAGAATACTTCTATAATTTGGTAACTCTCTAATTCTTATATTTTATATAACTTATTTAAGATCATGAAATTCAACTAACATCTTCATGTGTTTCATGCATCTTCAATTAAAGACTGTAAGATTGGAATAATTTCTCTTAGAGATTCCTTTCATTATTCACAATATATATAGTTGCATAGAGGTTGATTCCTAATACAATAAGAATCCTAACTTACTTTAAATGGTTGATTCCTAATACAATAAGAATCCTAAGTTACCTTAAATATACATCTATCATAATTACAAAATATATTGTGAATATTCGGAGAATATTCGCTAATACTCCCCCTCAAACTGGAGCGGGAGGAGGCCGAACGCTAAGGCTGGATCGGAAGTCGGTGAAGAGCTATCTCGGTAGTCCCTTTGTGAAAATATCTGCATACTGATAGGAGGAAGGCACATAGAGATGGCAGATATGTTGTCACAATGACGTCTTTCGCAGTGGACACTGGAGCTCCAAAAGAAGATTTCGGAGCCAACAGATCTCAGCAACGACATTAGCAACTCCGTGATACTCTGCTTCAGCACTCGAAGGGGATAGCGTGGCCTGCCGCTTGGCGGACCATGAAATAAGACTATCCCTAAGAAATACACAGTAGTCTGAGGTGGAGAGACGTGTGTCGGGGCATCCTACCCAATCTGCATCCGTGTAGGAGAGTAACTTGTTTGGGGCAGTGGGGTAGAGATGTAGTCCAAAGTCCAGTGTGCCCTTAACGTATCTGATAATACGTTTGAGGGGGGAAAAATGGGACTCTCGAGGGTCGTGCATAAACAGACACACTTGCTGAACGACATATGCAATATCAGGCCTAGTGAATGTAAGATACTGAAAGGCACCTGCAAGACTCCGATATAGAGTGGGATCAGAAACTGGCGCACCATCATTGGCATTGAGCTTGGATTTCGAGTCAACCGGAGTTGGCATAATTTTACAATTTTCCATCTTAGCCCTGTACACGATCTCTTCGGCATATTTACGCTGACATAAAAACATAGTAGCTGCAGATCTGGTCACTGATATACTCAAAAAATAACTCAGCTTATCCAAGTCGGTCATAGCAAATTCAATTTTGAGTAGAGCAATGATTTCATTCTTCAAACCGTCATATGAGGCAGTAAGAACAATGCCATCCACATATAATAGCAAATAAGCAGTGCTGCTACCTCGATGAAAAGTGAAGAAAGAGTTATCACACCTACTACATATAAAACTGATCTGCATAAGATACCTGGCAAAGCGATCATACCAAGCGCGGGGTGCCTGTTTTAAGCCATACAATGACTTCCTAAGATGACATACAAACTGCGGGACTGCCGGATGAACAAAGCCAGGGGGCTGATGCATGTACACAGTTTCTTTCAAATCCCCATGAAGAAATGCATTCTTGACATCAAGCTAATGAATTGGCCAATACATGCCCATAGCAATACTGAGAACAGTCGAATAATGGCTGGTTTAACAACCGGACTGAATGTCTCACCACAATTAATACCCTCCTGCTGATTAATGTCATTTGCAACTAGTCTTGCCTTATACCACTTTAAGTCACCACTGTCTCTGTACTTATGACAAAATAGCCACATACACCGGATAACATTCACACTGTTCGGTCTAGGCATCAAATCCCATGTGTTCTACTTGGTTAAAGCACTAAATTTCTCGCACATGGCCACATTCCAATTAGGGTCCAGTTTGGCTAGTTTTGGATTTTTAGGAATGGGTGATGTGGTTTGTGTGGAGAGGTTAAAGTGAACCTTGGGCTTGAAAATCTCGTGTTGGGCATGGGTTTCCATACGATGGGTAGGCAGTGACCGTTGGTTTTCAGGTTCAGAACTCGATGTCGGAATCGGAGAGGTATCGGTGACGAGTTTCAGAGGTAACTGGGTTATTATCGGTGTCGGTGGGTTAGGTGGTGAGTTGGTGGAGCTGGGTAGTAGCGGCAGATCTCCGATGGGTGGGTGGATCGGAGATATGTCAGTGAGAGGGTTTTTGGACAGCGTATCGGGAGTTTGGTGGTTTGGTGGAGGTGGTAGATGTTCGACACTGTGAAGATGAGACAGGGGTCGGTGGGTTGTACTGGCGGCGTCGGTGACGGTCGCTGGTAGAGGCGAAATGACCTGCGCCATCGACGTTGACGTGTGAACAATGGATGGAAACCAGAATAATGTTTTGATTGGTGGGGACAGATCTGTGTCATCAAGAAATATGTAGTCCGTGGTTTGAAATTTCCGAAGATTGGAAAGTAGAAAATACGTCTCGTCAAATGTGACGTGGCGGGAGATAATGATCTAACGAGTGGACATGTCATAGCACAGGTAACCCCTATGGTTAGACGCGAGACCAACGAAGACACAGGGCGTAGTTCGTGGTGCTAATTTGTGAGGGGCAGTGGAGGCTAGATTGGGGTAGCATAGTCAACCAAAATTCTGAGTTGGTCATAGGACGGGATCCTACGGTGTAGAACTTCAGTGGGGGTCTTGTTTTGAAGGGTGTTAGTAGGTAAAATATTAAGAAGGGATTCTACCATTTTAACAGCATAGACCCAAAAAGGCAGTGGAAGACAGGCATGAAACAAAAGGGTGTGAACCATGTTATTGATGGTTCGTATAATGCGTTAAGCCTTTCCGTTTTGGGAGGAAGTATAGGGATAGGAAAAACGGAAAACTATGCCTTGTTTAGAGCAGAAAGTGTGAAATACCAAATTATTAAATTCCCGGTCGTTATCACATTGGAAAGATTTGATAGATTTTTCAAACTGTGTTTTAATGAATTTTTGAAATTCAAGGAACTTGGGAAATACTTCAGATTTGAATTTCAAAGGGTAAATCTAGACAAAATGTGAAAAATCATCTAAAAATACTAGATAAAATTTGTGACCCAAAGAGCTAACAACCGGAGATGTCCACAAGTCATCATGAACAATATCAAAATGAGAAAAAGTACCACTTTTGGATGACATAAATGGAAGACGAGTATATTTGCCAAGTGGGCAAGAAAAACAGTGTTGGGCAAGTTTCCCATTATTACATCGAATACGCTTAGTAGTCCTAAGAAAATTAAAAACAGGGTCTCCGGGGTGCCGGAGTCTGTTGTGCCAAGTTGATGGAGAGATAGCTGCAAGGGATAGAGGTGATTGCGGTCTGACAACGAAAGATTAAGTGAAGGGGTAGAGGTCTCCCACACTATTGCAGCGCGTAAGAATTTTCCCCGTATTGAGATCCTTCACAGAAAAACCAAAAGGGTCAAATTCGACAGACACAGAATTATTGCGAGTGAATTTTCTAACAGAGATTAGATTTTTAATGATGTTAGGGGTGTAAAGGACGTGATTTAGGGAGAAAGGCGGGTGGGGATGTTTGGTATGTGTGTTACCGTAACCTTCAATTGGAATGCGATGACCATTGCCGACAATAATAAATTGAGGACACTTTAACCGAAGTAGTTGAGATAAGTTATTTGACGACCGGGTGAGGTGAGATGTGGCTCCGGTGTCCATGTACCAATTATCATCGGGTTGTTGGAGGTTCACGGTGCTGAAGGCCTGGCCCAAATCAGTGGGGGCGAGGCTGCTGCCTTGCGGGTGATGATGGACCGAGGCCATGCGGGCCTATTGCTATTGCGGGTGGGCCTGTCTATTGGATGGGGCGGAGCCCAGAAGGCCGGGTGACCAAGGCTACTGCTGGAACTGGGCCCCTGCTGTTGGGTAAGGGCAGGCAGGCGAGGCCCAGTTCCCGGTATTGGGCCAGGCTTGTGGTCCAGCCCACTGGAAGTAGGGTGTAGGTTTTAGGCCTGTTTGTTGGTTTTTGTGGCCCTTGTCGCGGCCCTTGCCTTTGTTACTATTGTCACGGCCTCTACCGCCTCGGCCTCCGCCGCGGGACTACTGGTGGTGGTGGTCTTACGGTGGTGGCTGGGTGGTGTTGGCCGCCGGTGGTGCCATCCCATCAACGGCTAACGCCTTTTGATTATGCTTCTCTTGTTTAGCACGTCGGGTTTCTTCTAATAAAAGTTGTGACCGTGCCTTGGTAAAACTTGGTAGTGGGTCGGCATGTTGAATCATCATTGCAAGTGTATCGTATTCACCTTTCAGTAAACCAGCAACTAATTGAAGTACCATCTTGGTTTCAGAAACAGATGTCCCGACGTTGGAAAGTTGGTCGGCTATGAGTTTTAGTTGTTTGCAATATTCGGACATGTTGTTAAAATTCTCGAGACGCGTATTGTTGAATTGCTCTTCCAAATACACGGCTCGAGTATTTTTATTATCCTGAACGATGTCTTCCAACCGTACCCAAAGGTCATGTGCCGTAACACCTGTTTTCATGATAGTACACAACAAGTCTTTTGATATGGTGCCGTATATCCACTGTTTGACGATGACGTTAAGGCGACGCTATGTTAAATCGGCAATATCGATGGGACGAGGAACATAATCATCAATATGGTCGAGCACATTGTACGCACATGTATGAATATAGAACAGTTCTGTCCATATGGAATATTGACAGTCTTCTTGGTCAAGATTTATAGGGATAGAATTCTTGATGTTGGTAACGGCGAAAGGCGGGTGAAAAGAAGACGATGATCGGTGAGAAGGGTTGTCAAAAGTGCTAGTGGAGGAACCGAAATTTGTGGGGGAAGACATGGTGGCAACGTCGGAGCCACCGGCCGAGAGGAAGGGAAGGTGGTGGTTTCGGCCGAGAGAGAAAAATAGAGAGGGGAGGGATTAGGGTTTGGCTCTTGATATCATGTAAGATTTGAATAATTTCCCTTAGGAATTCCTTTCATTATTCACAATATATATAGTTGTACAGAGGTTGATTCCTAATACAATAAGAATCATAACTTACCTTAAATGGTTTATTCCTAATACAATAAGAATCCTAAGTTACATTAACTATACATCTATCGTAATTACAAAATATATTGTGAATATTCGGAGAATATTCGCTAATAAAGACGACATAATTAAAAAATATATTTTTAAAATTTCATGATTAATCAAACGAAAAGCAAAAAAATATGTAAGTAAAACAAAACAGACAGAGTACTTCAACATTCACCCAACTCAAGCTAAATGGAGGTCTTGGCTGAGCGCGACTAACTCTTGTATTGTCTACATCGATTCACCGGAGTGGTTCTGCTATTCTGGATACTCACAAGTCACATGCATCATCAACCCCCCTCCCCCACCCTCCTCGCTCCAAGGAAAAAGATAGAATTGCATTGCATGGCTCAGTGGGGCAACCATGTGTATCTTATGAGGTCACTGGAGTTTGTATAAATTTTGTATGTATTTTAAAAAATATTTTTTTCCATGTCAATTTATATGTCTTTAGTTATTATGTGAAGAGTTAATAACATTATATTTTTAAATATTATGATTAATACTTATATAGTTTCTAAATATGTAAATTTTATTTCAAGAAAATTAAAAAATTTATGTTCGAATTCACACTAGTTAATTTGACCGTCATATCTCGGTTCATGTTAAGTGAGGGACGGAGTTGTTTAAGGCTGAAGAAGCATTTTTAATCTTAACTCTTGCAGACATGCGCTGCATATAATAGACCTTTGTGGTCTGCCCTTTTTTGAACTAACCAGCGGGGCTCCCGGTAGAAAGAGTATTTATTCTGTCTATTAAAAAATTTGAGACTGCTAGTTTAATTAGTGACATTGATCATTATTATAGTTACATATTAAAGAAAATTTAAAATTTTATTTTGACTTAAACTCTATATTTTAAAAAAATCATTTAATATATATACAATTACTCTATACAAAAGTCAAGAAGACTCGGAAGAAGTTCGTGAATCTATTTTTGTGTTAACTCATTAGTCATTAATGACCCGGAAGAAGTTTGTGGATGAAAATGGTGGATGTTGACACACAAAAGGTGGAGCATCAATATGGTCGACACTTGGAATTCTTAGTATCCATTGTCTACGGCGTTATTATGATTTATCAGAGTAATTGCTGGGGCAACAATGATCACGACCATTTTAGTTTTTAAAATATTTCGAACATATCCATCCAATCTTTCTAATTATTTTATACAGTATTATTGTTTAGAAAATCTAGTTTTGTGAAAACTACGGCTATCTCTCGATGATGACAACTATGTTTCTTGTATTAAAATGATTGCTATCATTATTCGTAAGCCGTAAGCACTAGCTATCTTCTTCTCATCCAGTCCATTAGATTTCATTCGTTATTCGAGTGTAAGTAGGTATTTGATCATGCGATTTAAAATTATAATTTTATAAATTAATTTTAAACTAATATTTACTTATGTAATTTGCACAAACATGAAGTAGCTCAAATATAAGTTTGTGCGTGCAATTTATATATTGCATCGTACAAAATTATGTACGTAGGTATACCTGAGTTGCTTCAGGCTGGGCTTTGAGGTAAATTTTATTTTGATAAATGTATTTCTAAGTGTAGAAGCCTTCTAACCATCCTTTTTCTTTTCCTCCTTGCATGATCTACTATTAAATCGAATCAACAGCATTAAAAGCCCAATAATAAATGAAAATTATATAAAAACTTATGCCGATAGGCTTGATAAACTCATTAGCGCACTTTTGCTTTTATTTCATATTTATACTTATGTGTATAAACTTGTAAAAAACTATCTGTGTATTATTGAAATCCTTAGGACCTAATTGAGAATTTTGAGTAGGCAAATAATTATAAGATCGTTAATTTGGTAGAAAAACCCTTTTGAGACTTAATCCAACTTTCAAAACTGGTTTTCTTAAAGAATAAATTGAAGAGGACTTTATTTAATGGTTTAATAATTTTGGGACTTCTTCAAAGTTGAAACGGATCGAATCTACAAAAGAATGTATTAGAACTGATTTTTTGAAGAGTTTAAACAACGACAGAAAAGTTGAAAAATGAAAATGGGATCTCTTTTTGACCGAATGGACTGGGTATACCTTTCAAAAGGCCCAAGTGCAAAATCTACTTTTCAAATGATAACACGTTTTAGTATTTGAAAAGAATCTTGTAAAAGCTTGTAATTATTTGCAAAATCATAGCTTTAAAAGTAAATGGGATATACCAAATCATTTCCTGAAGTTAATTCGAAGGAACTAAGTAACTTATACTGTTTCAGACCAAATTGAAGTAGAACTCTAAAAGTAAAATTTTGGGTGTGTTTTGATCTAGAAAAGTAATAAAGATTATTAAACTCTTTTTGAATAAACTTAACCCAATTTTACTAATCAAGACGGTTCTTGCAATATTTCTTTCAAAAAATATGCCATGAATGAACAGGTAAGGGCAAAACTTTACTAAATATTGCAAATAAAACCACAAATATTGAAACCCTCATGGTTAGGACTTAGTTGAAATGTCTTAGAAGAATTATCATCTGTTATAGTTCACTTTTACACGGACATAAAATCTACTAACATAATTTAGCTCTTTGTTGGTTTTAACAGAATCGTCACCTAATTAATTTTAGAAATTAGGAATACCATTTGTTTAAAGTTTGTTTATTTTGATAACCTTTTAAAAAGTATATCAAAGCTTGGGTAAGGGTCTTGGTAATTCCCCAAGAAAGATGTTAAACACCTCGGAAGGCATTCACCCAATACGATTCAACTTCAGGTTTAAATCTTGTGGCTAAATAGTATATATTTGTTTAAAATGTGTTTAAAGGGATATGTATAAAATATAAAGATTTAGTAAAGTGTTGCCTTTACTTGTTCATTCATGGCATGTATTGAAAGAGAACGTGTAAAATCATCTTTGATTTTGGTTTCAAAATTAGCTTGAACTTCTCCAAAAGGGTTTAAGGATCAAACACACCCAAAGTTGTCTTTGAGTAGAGTTCTACTTTAATTTGATCTAAAGTAGTAGAACTCTACTTATTTCTTTTGAATTGGTTCAAGAAAATGACTTAGGCCTCATTTGTTTTAATTAATATTAAGAAGTCTGAATTTGAATGCACATCTAAATGATTAAGATGTTGTTTCTAGATCTGAACACTAAATGATTAAGACTGGTTGTTATTCAACATCTGAATATGCATGTTGTATTTATATAAACATAATAAATATACAATTCAAATAAAAAAGTAACTAAATATTAAAAAATAAATATAAATATAATAAAATAAAATAAAATTATTATTTCATAAAAAATAAAATACTTTATGTTTGTTAGTGATAGTGGAGATGTTTTGTAATGATGTAGTGGTGGTGATAGTTGTTATGGAGGAGGTGGTTGGTGTTGTAGTGACTTGGTGAATCACTATACATTTTTTGTGCCATGGAGCTAGACCAATGATCTATTACATGCGCGATGGTGGTGGTTGTAATGGTGGAATTTGATTGATGTTAGTAATTGGCAGTGTTGGTGGTGGTGGCTAAAGAATCTGTGGTGGTTGATGATGGTGTTGGTGGTAACTGGTGGCGGTGCTAGTTATGACGGTTGAGGTGCATGATGCAAAAATATTTGTGGTGTGGATGAATGCACAAGAAGTGTGCGAATCATATTGTTAATTGTTTGAATTTTTCTTTTGTCTTTCCCATTTTGAGGTGTGATGTGTGTGGACATGAAAGATGCAAAGACATCTCATTCAGGTGACAAAAATCATTAAATTGAGCATTTATGAATTCCCTACCATTGTAACATTGGAAACATTTAATGAATTTTTCAAATTGAGTTTTGATAAAAAAAAAAAACTAAATTGTTTTAAAAATGGTGAAGGCTTGTGATTTCTTCCCTAAGGGAAACGTCCAAAGAAAATTTGAATAATTATCCAAAAGAAGCATATAACATTTATGACATGTAGAACTCAAAACTGGTGATGTCCACAAATCACAATGCAAAAAATCAAATGGCATATGTGCATGTGAAGTAGATGAAGAAAATAGTAGTTTAACATGCTTTCCAAACACACAAGTTTGGCAAACAAAATAGTCCAAAAGTTTGTTATAAGCAATAAAATTATTCTTCCTAAGATTATTCAAAACCGGTGCTCCCGAGTGTTCCAATCGATTATGCCATATGATAGGATAAATAACTGCAAAGGTTGATAGTTTGGTCACGTTGTTGTTGGAAATGGTAGTGATGGGATACAAGTCCTCCATGTTATTACATCTCATTAGTGGCATCCCCATCTGAAAATCCTTCACAAAAAACCCAAACGGATCAAAATTCACAGAATTATTATTGTCAGTTGTAAAACGTCGTACAGATATCAAGTTTTTAATCAGTTTTGGTACATGTAAGACATTTTTCAAATATAATGGTGGGTGAGGGTGAGGTAATTTTACCTAACCAATACCACGAATTGGAATTTCCTGCCCACTACCGACAATAATATTTTTATTACTGCTCATATTAAAATAAGACGAGAGATTACCTTGAGATGTCGTCATGTGTGACGTAGCCACTGTGTCCATGTACCACGAATCATCTGGAACATTTAGATTCATGGTGTTCATGGCCTGTTCGATATCGGTTGGAGCATAACATGTGGAAGATGGTACATGGGCTGTAGACACTTATTGCGGACGATAACCTAGAAGTCCGAGCTGGCGGGTCGAAGATGGTGGCGGCCCATGATGTGATGAGTGGGGGGAAGGGTTGGCAAATAGGTGTGTGGTGGGTGGGTAGGGGTAAGTAGATGGGTGGGATGGGTAGTGAGGGGGTTAGGAGGGTGAGAGTGGTGGTAGTTGATAGTGGTGATGACAGAAATGAGGAATACCCATATACAAAGTGTGTAGACATTTGTGTGATGTCCAAGTTATGATGATTGAGCCTCAGGCTCCAGATATGACATTTGAATTGGATCTATCCTTCATGAGTCACTATATCTTATTACAACAGACATTGTGTGCACATGTTTGTTATACTAAAACATAGGGAATGTTTTCTTAAGGTTAAACTTTGAATCTTTATCGTACATATTGATTCATCGACTACTTTATTGTATTTCACATAAATGTTGGCCTTGTAAATATTTATGTGCTTTATCTTTATAATTGTTGAAATATAATAGTTGTACATGTTTATAAAGTAAGTATTTTTGTTACAACTCTCACCACTATTTTGTTGAGGACGGTTGATGATACTTATTGAGTACTTTTCCGTACTCATGCTACACTTCTATACTTTGTGTGCAAATACAGATTCGGATACTAGGGGCATTACCTATTGAGACTCTGAGTTGGTGTTGAGTTTCAGTAATAAGTCGCTTGCCTTGTCCAATAATGGATATGAGCTCTTTCTAAAAGAAATAATCTCTTGATTATTTTTATTAATGAAGAGGTATATATACATATATACAATATCTAAATATGGAAAATTAATCTATCTTTTCCTAAAACAAGACTAATAGTTTTTCCTACTATAATACTAATACCATAATTATACTTGTACAAGAATTCTACAAACATGGTATATTAATTATTGACTTTTTGGACCATGTTGTATACCATGTGTATACCACTGTCTATAACACCCCTGCAATCATAGCGGGCGGTTGTCGTACGCTGAGACTGTCCCTAAAATCATCAAACAGAACCAAGGGAAGATCCTTAGTAAAAATGTCAGCAATTTGGTACCGTGAAGGGACATGCAAGACACGTATTTGTCCACGAGCTACCTTTCGCGAACAAAGTGAATATCCATCTTGATATGTTTAGTGTGCCGATGTTGGACCTAATTCTCCAGAGAGATAAACTGTACTAACATTATCACAGTAGACCAAGGTAGCTTTCTGAATAGGAAAATGTAGCTCTAATAGAAGAATACGCACCCAATGTGACTCAGACACCACATTGGATACCCCTCGATACTCGGCCTCCACACTGGATCACGATAAAGTAGTTTGGCATTTTGCTGACCAAGAAACCAAGTTATCACCCAGAAATATACAATAACCAGAGGTCGAACGCCTGGTATCTGGACATTCACCCCAATCAGCATATACATTTGTATACATATGCTAAGAATACATAGTTGCTGCACTTTAAGATCTTTCTCGGTCCATAATAACATGACAACTTGAGAGCAAAATTCTCATTTTATGGTGTATACATATGCAACAACATTTTAGTATAGAGAGGCTATGTATATACATACACTTCTTATCATCTTGATTGGAGAATTAGTTTGGAAGGAAATTGGCAGCAACAATTATGTAAGTGACGAAGTGCAACAAAATATAGATTTTGCTCACCGTTTTGATTCTTTGTTTCATTTTTTGACGCGTTGTTAAATTTGGGCTTTCTTCGAAGTGAAGTAAGGTGGAAGAAGAGTAGTTCTTGGTATACAATATAATATTATACTTATCCTTGATGTATTTAAGCTTGTAGAAGTCATAGCTAGCTTGTACGATTAAAAGCCCGTGAAGTAAAGGTCAAAAATTGTAGTTGTGTTATAGTTGTATATTGAACTATTTTGGGGTGTTATTGAAATACATTATGGCCGGAAGTTAGGAATATAGCTTGTATATATTGTTGATATTGTGCTATACTTCTAGTAAAGGGAAGGAAAGTGATAGATGAGTGTTGGTGGTGTTTATGAGACAAGCTTGTCGGTCGGTATATTTTATTCTAGTTTTCCCTTTAGTTGATGATGTTTCTATTGTAATTTTATTGTAGATTGAAGTACTATACAACTTGAGTATGTTGCGGATTATGTAGGTTAGACGACAAAAGGTATGTAATGGCTATACTTTCTTTTTTGGCATGATTACGAATGATTATCGATTTCCGAAAGTACTTAAAGAAGCATTCTATTCTTGCTAATGTTTGTCCCTTGTTGGGAGTACTTTCATGTCCTAGAGCCTTCTCTTGTCATATATTGACTTGCTTGATATTCCGAGCTTGGTATATTTGTTTCCTCCTAAAAGAAAAAGAATCGGGAGTACATATTCATAGAGTCGACCAAATGTCGCACAAGAGTAAAACAAGTTTTATAAAATATAAGAGCCAAGAGTAATATAGTTATATAAGTAAGCCAGTGATCCTAAGAATGGGTCGAGCTTCCCGTAAGAACATCTACTTCTTAAGATATCAAAATGTAGGATTATAGATTACATCTTTATGTAAGTAATGAGAGATTTTAAGAAGTAACGCATAGTACATAAATGGATAAACCTATGAGTGCTATACGGGGGTTAATGATGTCCCAATGAATAACGTATCGGACCAGAAATATTGTAGAGTGAGTAGAACGATTAAGCTTATGAGTATTAGTTGGGACTTGCGATGGTTGTTCCTAATAGCTAGCCTTTATATGTTGTGGTTGAGGTTGTGTGAGCTATCCATATCGGGAATCTACGTTCAGTTCTTACTTATTTTACGTTAATAGAAAGAGTAGAAAGTATATATACATACAATACTACTATTATTTACAAAGTTATTATATTCCGGCTTATGGTTGATGTGAGTCGGGCCTTATGGCTGGTGAGAGATATACCAAGATACACAGAGATATAATTTTCCTTCGGGGCTATGCATTACAGAGCTACGGGGCTATTTACACTTATCTTTGGGCTATGTACTTCCTTCGGGGCTATGCACTTACACACCGGACGCCACATGAGGCCAAGTAGTTTATTTTCAGTATTGCATTCATCATATGAGACAGACATGTAGATAAGTTTCAGATTATCATTAACTCATCAGTTTATATTCAGTATATCATGTATATCAGTTTAGCTTCAGTTTAAGTTATTTTATTATTATCTGTCTTACATACTTTGTACTGACGTCCCATTATTAGGGTGCTTTATTTCATGCCTGCAGAGTTTAGGTAGCCAGTTTGAAGAGCCCTCTCATTGGATAGGGCTCATATACATCGAAGGATCGGTAAGAGTTCATTTTATCTGGAGTGTAGCCGAGTCTAGTTGTTAGGTTATAAGATCATGTTTGTAGACTTTATAGCTAGGTTAGGACCCTCTCTCGACCATATGATGTTAGTCACTCTTAGAGGCTCTGTAGACACACGTCGATATGTACACTATGTGTGTGGCCTTGTCGGCCTAAGATATTATGATTAGTTTACAAATTGGCCTTGTTGGCCCACATTATTTGTTGGGTTTTCAGAGCTCATGAGTTACAGATGGTACACTCAGAGTCAAGTAAGCACCGGATGCCGGTCACGCCTCCTCAGGTTTGGGGTGTGACAAACTTAGTATCAGAGCAGGTCGTGTCTTAGAGAGTCTACAAACCGTGTCTAGTAAAGTCTTACTTATGGGTGTGTTGTGCACCACACTTATAATCAGGAGGCTATAGGACATTTAGGATTGGTTACCCTTTTTTATATTCCAGTTCGTTAGTAGAGTTGAGTCATAAGAACTTGATTTTGAATTGTGTTTGTGATGAGTCAGTGTGAAGTTCCTACCAGATTATGTATGCACCGGAGGTTCAATTATTATATTAGAGCCTTAAGATATGAATGTTAATCCCACATATGTGGAAGGATAGTTAGAGAATAAGATACGAGGTTCTGATGTGAAGAAGTAGAGGTGAAAGGGGGTATGAGATACCTAAGTACAAAAGATTGTAAATGATCCAGACTTCAAGTAGAGGGCCAGAAGTGCCATGATTCAATATTAAAAAATGATAGCGGTACCGTTAGTAGTATATATTCTAGCTTATAGTTTCCAGGTACCAGGAGGCCTAGTTACAATAGTAAGGAGAAGTTAGAAGCAGTGTGATGTCTCGCTTAAGGTCCTAGAACAACATAAGAAAGTCTATAATTCTAGCAAGTTAAGCAGAAGGTTATGAATAGTATGAACAAATAATTGTAGATCGTAAGCCAAAGTATGATAGTGCGATAAGGTTTTAGATGGATAGAAGTAAGGATGAGAGAAAGTGAGTGAGGAAGTGACGAGGATAAGTAAGACCTTCGAATTAAGTCCATTAAAATAAGTGAGTTGACGGTTTTCGTAAGTTACTGAGAGGACGGTATAGCCTGAATGAAATCAGAGGAGTTTAAGATTAGAAGAGCTTAGAACGGGTGGAATGCCACCCTGATATTAGAACAAGCGAGTAAAATGATAGGCGACAAGATAAGGATGTTTAAGAGTATAGTCTATGATAGAAGTAACGATTCATCGAGAAAGGATTTGAATATCACATAAGATTAGAATATCTTCCATAGGATGGATCATGATGATATGTTATAGAATATTATTATTGAGATATAGTATTATCTAGGAGATAAATCATGCAAATAGCTTCACATGTTCGCGAACGAGTCATGAGAATAGCACAGTACGGGGTAACTCGAACATTCAAGGATGAATGTTCCTAAGGAGGGGATGATGTTACATCTCATATCTTCATACGTTAAATCTTGTCATAAGTTAGTCGACGCAAACTCGGAAATTAGATTTTCTTTGAGGTTATAAGTAGTAAACACATGTTCATCGTAAGGGTATAAAGATTTATGATCATGATTGGTAAGTATTAGAAGGATTAGATATTAAACAAATCGAAGAGATAGAGTTTTTCCAAAGTTCAATATTTTAGAAATGTTTTACGGACCGTTTTTATTTTGGACTTAAAATGTGACAATGATGATTGAGAATAATAATTTGTGTGTACTAAAAGAGGTTATGAATTAGTAATATATTATATTATATGATCATGATAATGAGTATATACCAGACCCCACGTTGTAGGATTTTACTGGATATCACCTAGTAGCAGATTAAACCTAGAAATGAACTAAAAATGTGAGGTTGGTCCTATTTAGCTTGATTTTCATGAACAATAGGTTCCAATATGGTTGGTTTAAGCTTAGTATGAATCTAATGTAGCTTTGGAGCACTTCTAATTTATGTGTTATGATGTTGGACCTATTCAACTCATATCATGGCTATTAGGACCTCTTAATGGTTTAAAAATGAAAGAAAGCACTTTGTTTAACAAGTTGTACATGTTCAATGACTCTAGGATGAACATAGTCTCTGTTTTTGCACACCTACTGCAGTTCAAGGAAGAATAGGGTCAGATACATGTAGAGAAAGACTTTAACTTAGACTTAGGAGAAGCTCAATATTCTGTGATAATCTAATAGGTTGTAGCACTCTGTTAATCTAAATTGTCAGTATCTTAGAGTGAGTTTGAGGGTCTGTTGAAATGAATTCAAATCCCAATAGGTTTGAAATTATGTGTCTTAGCCTAGTGTTAGGTAAATGTCTCTGAACTTTGCATTTTTGTCACACAAGTTTGAGTTATCTCTCCTTTATTTAAAAGAAATGACATTTTTCTACCCTTAAATTGGAAATATGTAGAAATGAGATATCATAGGTTCTGAATGTCCTTTAATCCCTCTGTTTGAATTGTTTGAGTTCACATGATGCTTTGTGAGAACAATGGGGGAGTGAGATTTGGTATCTGATAGTGGATTGTCTAATATAGGATTAGGTCCATCACATGTCTACTTTTGTTCACTACTTGTTTTATCTCCAAGTATGTACTAGGAAGAGATGGCCTTAAGAAACTTCTGCTTTATGTTTCCTTTTGAGAACTTTGTTGAGTTTGGTTTGATAACCTTCACATGTCTTTCACAACCTTGCCTGTTTTGCTTGTCCAACTCCTAAGTTGTGTTACTTATCTTATGCATCAGTACCTTTCATTGTCTCTATGCCTAATTCTAAGTGAATACTAGGCCTCTTCTTGTGTTCTTGATTAAGTCAAACCTGTGTGCTTCCATGTGTCTCTGATTTGTCTATGTGTTATGTGTGTTGAGGTCATTCTATCTATGTTGGTCCTAAATGTCATATATCATCATGCCTATACCTATGTGGATTTAATCTTTACTGAGTTCTCCCATTTACATTTAATCTAAGTCAAATGCATGAGAAATACCCCTGAAGCTCATGAGAGTTCATGTTTTGCCTATTTTTAAAACTGTCAATTGTTTAACTTTAAATTGAGCACCCCTGCATACTTGCTAAAATCTGCCTTGTCCATGAGAATCATGTTACGTGTTTTGAATCATATTTGTTAGGACATTAGAGGTCTACAGTCATGCCATGCCCCATAGTGTTTATACATGCTAACTTATGATTATCCTTGTTGAATATAAGCCAAGTATAAGCTGAACTTGATCCCTGAACCTGTTGGTTTAACACATGAACCATATGGATATGTATATTCTTAGAAGTGTTACTAATCTGAACTACTAAGAGTGGCATATTGAGCAAGTGAAAATCACTCTTCTTCATCTTATGTTTTCTGTTGAACACACATGACTAAATGGCCATATGCATGGCCTGCTAGTTCTCTGTGTTAGATGTTTGCCAATGTCATGCTGATTTTAAGAGTACAATCATAACCAACTAAAAATATTGCCAATCCTGTCTACCTTGTCCATCACTAGTTTAACCAAGATGTAATAAGATACTTGGAACATGAAAATGCTATGTATGATCCCTTAGAGATAACATAATGCATTTAGGACAAAAAATTGCCTTTGAATTCTAGTTCTGGTATATTGCTTGTGTCTGACTGTTTTGAGTCTGTTTGTCTACTGTTGAAGACAGTGCCTCTAAATAATTGTGTTGTCATTATCTTTTTGTTTTGAATAGCAAATATCCATATTGTGTGCTTTCTTTTGACCTTTGTGTGCTATGCATATACATGGTACATAATTTAGACTAGGCTCTTTTAGTATCTTGTATGTAGGACTGGGGATAGAAGGGAATGAGTATATACAGATGTATATAAGGCTGCGTATAATAGACCCTTGTGGTCCGGCCCTTCCACGGATCCTGCACATAGCGGGAGCTTAGTGCGCCGGGCTGCCTTTTTTTTTATATAGCCTATGTATATCGGGTATACTTAGTATACCAAGTGTATAATGCCAGTATATCTCTATGTATACCACTTAGAGAGCTAAAGTAGACTATTGGTTGTTGCGCCTGGCCCATTTTATATTGCTCTTCCTATCTTCTTCTTTGCATTATAGTAACTGGGTTAAACCCATCTCTTTGTCCACATTCTCTGCGTATTGTCAATAATTTCTAAAATGGGCCAGGCCCAACTTTGTTTTCCTTTTTATGTATGGACCATGCCCAGTCGTTGGTTCACATGAACCTCAACTGTTCTTCATCCCATGTATGTATGTCTGCCATTTCTTTTAATTTATGTATGATACTTATATATTTAATTTAGATTACATGTATTTTAATTAGATAATTTTGGGTGCATTCTAACTAGTATCCTTGTTTTCCCCTTCTTTTCTTGCCACTGTCGCGATGACTTGGGCCCCATCTCTTCCTTTTAACTGGTTGAGCCAAGGCCCAACTGATAATTTTGAGTCAGTGCATTGTAGCTGGCATTGAAGGCCCAAATATGGGTGAAAATAGTTAACTGGTGAGCATAGGCCCACAACCTAAACTTATCTCCCTTCAATTCATTTCATACTTGTAATGTATATATATATATATATATATATATATATATATATATATATATATATATATATATATATATATATATGTATGTATGTATTGCTTGTATAAAAAAATACTTTACATATATTATTGGAACCTTCTTGTGGTGAAGACTTAGGATAGGCAAACAATACGTAAAATCGCCACAAATGATTTTCAAATGTGTTAGCTTCAAATTTCAATGAAACTAGACTGTTTTGTACTTTAAAGAAAACAGAACCAAATAGATTTTGAAACTGATCAGAACTGTTTTCATACTTCAACTTATTAGACTAAAAGATATGTTAAAATGGGCCGTGTTTTTTGTTTAAATCTGGACTTTAAAAAATGGATCTGTTTAAGAAAAATTAACATCTAGATTGCTAAAAACATTTTCTGGGCTAAGTTTGACCCAACTGACATATAACAAGTTGATTTTTGGGTGAAGCCCAACTCAAATGAATTTAAGGACCTAAAACACTTTCTTGAACTTGGGTTAAGATATGCATTTTGCTATATTGTGGACTATGTGTAGACCTTGGGAACTATAGCATGGAAAGATAAAAGAAAACTTATTTTAATCAAAATTTGACATTTTAAATGGGTTGTACTCTTTTTAAATTACAAAAGGTTTTCAAAGTGTGTAAAGTGATATGGATAATTTATTGGACAAACTATAGAGTTTTACTCAAGTTAATTCGTGAGTGTTCTTAGTCTGAAAGTAAATTGATTAAATCATCCTTACGCAAACCATTTTGGAGTGAAGTTTAACTCCTTGATTTTCAAAAATGTCTTTGAGTTTGAAATGAAATGAATGACAAGAACTTTTGTGGAGATTTAAACATTTTAAGCAATTTATAAAGTTTAATCATGCTATAGAATCCGAAGATCAACTGTATTCTACGAATTCTTAATATCAGGGTGTCTAACACATTTCCCGTGGAATCACCAGAACTCTTACCTCGACTCTGGTTTAGAAAGGATTTTTCATTAATTTGAATAAACCCTCTCAACTTGATTTTTCTAATTTACCTATAAATTAGGTGGCAACTCAAAAAATATTATCCAACTTAGAGCACCAACAACCTCCTAGTAGCTTTTATGCCTCTGCATAAAAGTGAACCGTAACAGCTATCCTTTCTTTATTTGGCATGATTCTAAACGATTATCGATTTTCGAAAGAAGTACTTAAAGAAACACTCTATTCTTGTTATTGTTTGTCCCTTGTTAGAAGTACTTTCATGTCCTAGAGCCTTCTCTTGTCATATATTGACTTGCTTGATATGCTAAACTTGGTATATGTCTCATTTCCTCTTAAAAGGAAAAGAATCGGGAGTACATATTCGTATGGTCGACCAAATTCCGCATGAGATTAAAAGAACAAGTTTTATAAAGTATAAGAGCCGAGAGTGATATAGTTAAATAACTAAGTCATTGATACTAAGATCGGGTAGAGCTTCCCGTAAAAACGTCTACTCCTTAAGATATCAAAAGGTAGGATTATAGACCACATATTTATATATGTAATGAGAGATTTTAAGAAGTAGCGCATAGTACATAAATGGATAAGTCTATGAGTGTTAGACGGGGGTTCATGGCGTCCCTATGAATAACATATCGAATCAGAAATATCGTAGAGTGTGCAGAACGATTAAGCTTACGAGTATTACTTGAGACTTGTGATGGTTGTCCCTAATAGCTAGCCTTTATATCTTGTGGTTGAGGTTGTATGACCTATCCCTATCTGGAATCTACGTTCAGTTCTTACTCATTATATATTGATTGAAAGAGTAGAAAGCATATATATATATATATATACAATACTACTATTATTTACAGAGTTACTATACTCTGGCCTTATGGCTAGTGTGAGCCCGGCCTTATGGCTGGTGAGAGATATACAAAGATAAGTTTGCCTTCGGGGCAATGCATTTGCTTTTGGGGCAATACGAATATGTGCATTGCCTTCGGAAATATACAGAGCTACAGTTTGCCTTCGGGGCTATTTACATTTACCTTTGAGGCCTATGCACCGCCTTCGGGGCAATTGCACTTACACATCGAACCCCACAAGAGGCCGGATAATTTATTTTCAGTATTGCATTCATCATATGAGACAAAGACAGGTAAATAAGTTTCCTATATTATTATTGACTCATCAGTTTATGTTTAGTATATCATTCAGTTTGAGTTTCAGTTTCAGTTATTCCGTTATTATCTGCCTTATATACTTGATACAATTCTTTATACTGATGTCTTATTATTGGAGCGCTGCATTTAACGCCTACAGGTTTAGGTATCCAGTTTGACGAGCCCTCCCAATGGACAGGGTCGATATTCATCGAAGGATCGGTAAGACTCTATTTCATCCGGAGTGTAGCCGAATCTAGTTGTCATGTTATCAGATCATGTTTTTAGACTTCATGGGTAGACTGGGGCCCTGTCTCGACCATATGATGTCAGTCACTCTTAGACGTATTGTATACACACGTCAATATGTACAATATGTTGTGTGGCCTTATCGATATAAGTTATTATGATTATTTTATAAATTGGCCTTGTTGTCCCAGATTGTTTGATGGGTTTTTTCAGAGATCACGAGTTGCGGATGGTATGCTCGGGGTCAAGCAAGGCACCATGTGCCGACCAGCCTCCCTAGGTTTGGGGCGTGACAACTCTTGATGGTGTTGCGCCCTCAATACAGTGATCACGCCAACCAGATCTGAAATACAAAAAGTAAAATATAATCTCCACACCGGCCAAATCTGAAATTGCCGGCGTTATGCCCACAATACAGCGACGAAGGTCATCGGTGTTGCACCCTCAATATAGCGACCATGTCGATCAAATCTAAAACAAAAGAAACAAAATACAGTCTCCACGCGGGCCAGTTACGAACCAACAGAGGTGATGACGACATCGAAAAAAATTGTTAATCGATAAGGGATTGGCGACGGCCAGCTCCGAAATTGCTGGAGGTGATGATGGTCAGATCTGAAACTGTCAGAGGTGATGACTGTTAAACAAAGGTAATATACCTGTGATATACACTGAACATACAGCAATATATATCACATGTATACAAAGCGATGGATGGGGGCGGTGGGCCTCGTGTTGGGCCTCGGCAGTGGGCCTCTCGGCCAGCAGCCACAAATTGTTGACAAATACAATCTTGTATATATGGTATATATATTTTGTGTATATTGTAGTGTATTTGTTACCTAAGTTAGTATATACACTTACCATAATTAGGATATACACTTACCATAATTAGGATATACACTTACCATAATTGTATAGTTAGAATTATGGTAGAATAAGGTTTTAGGAATAGGATTCTCCTATTTTGTAACTTGTATATATATCTATTCAATCAATGAAAATAATCAAGGGGATTATTTCTTTCATGGTATCATAGACTAGGTCTAAACAAAAGTTTTTCCCGACACCAGACGGTCGACTTCTGGCTACTGTATGTTCCTTGGCAACAACTTGGTCTCCTGGTCGGCAAAGCGTCAGGCAACTCTATCACGCTCAAGTGCAGAGGCAGAATATCGAGGGGTAGCAAATGTGGTCTCCGAATCATGTTGGCTACGTAATTTGCTTTTGGAGCTTCATTGTCCCATTCAGAAGGCAACCTTGGTATATTGCGATAACATTAGTGCCATCTACCTTTCAGGTAACCCAGTTCAACACCAACGTACCAAGCATATCGAAATGGACATTCACTTTGTCCATGAAAAAGTTGCAAAGGGTCAAGTTCGCGTATGCCATGTCCCGTCTCGTTATCAAATTACAGACATCTTTACAAAGGGTCTACCAGCGGTTCTCTTTGAAGATTTTAGGGACAGTCTCAGCGTTCGAAGACCGCCCGCTATGACTACGGGGGTGTGTTAAACAAAGATAATATACCTGTGATATACACTGAATATACAACAATATATATCACAGGTATACAAAGCAGTGGACTGGGCCTCGGCAGTGGGCCTCGGCAGTGGGCCTCTCGGCCAGCAGCCACAGATTGTTGACAAATACAATCTTGTATATATGGTATATATATTTTGTGTATGTTGTAGTGTATTTGTTACCTAAGTTAGGATATACACTTACCATAATTAGGATATATACTTACCATAATTGTATAGTTAGAATTATGGTAGAATAAGGTTTTAGGAATAGAATAGGAATAGGATTCTCCTATTTTGTAACTTGTATATATATCTATTCAATCAATGAAAATAATCAAGGGGATTATTTCTTTCAATGACAACGGTGTAGGTGATAATGGTCAGATCTGAAACCGCCGGAGGTGATGATGACAGCAATGGAGAATCATTAATGGAGGAGACGACGACGTCGGAATGGAATTGTTGAACTGTGGTGGAGAATTAGGGTTAGAAGAAGAAAAGCGGAGTGAGGTTTAGATGTGAATTTGCTATAAATACAAAGTATAGATATGTATTGTAATTAGTTTAAATTATAGATGTGAATGGTTAATACCTAGAAGATATTAGTTATACCATCAAAATTTATTTAAATTACAAGAATAACTTGAAATTATAAGGAATATAAATAGTTGTCCTCAAAATAATAGCCGGTAAATGTATTTTTTGTATATTAATGTATAATACATAAAATCTATATTTTAATATAATAGCATATATTTTTGTATATTTTACTAGCAAATATAATTATTTTTTACCGGCCACTCAAATGTGTAACTTGCCCAAATTATAAATCAAATGGTAGTAACTTTGGTGGAGCATACATCCCAATTTATTTTCAAATGTTTTTGTGTAGTGTTCTTAGTCATATATCTTTCTTTGGGCTGTAGAGTTTTTTTATGTCTTACAAGAGTTCCTACGCGGGTACATTTACATATATTAACCATATTGAGCTGAAGAAGCTAAAAATGAACAAAGTTTCTAATATTCATTCTTAACTAACAACTTCATAATCAGACCTAAATTTAAAGTTCCAATTTCCATCGCCTGAGGAAACTGTCACATCCCAAAATACTTCTAGATATGGATTGACACCCAGCACACACTATCCACCATGCGAATTAGATTTTCATATGCTAAGCACACACTTGATTATTTAATAAAAAATATGAACAAAAAATAATGCGATCATTAAATAAATAATAAATTCATATCCCGAATGCTTATTCAAACTAACAGAAATTCCACAATCTAAACAAAGGAGCATCCAAAGAATTACACAAGTTAGATATTGGGATATTGATAGCCTCCACGGACAAAAATGATAGTTCACCTCAGCAACTGGTCAACTCTCACGAACTACACAGCCACAAAAAATATCATCAATAATTGGATCTAAATGGAAGTAGGTAAGGAATGAGCTATAATAAGCATAACCGGTTAGAAATTTGTCTTTGGCGGGAGTTGCGTCCAACCATCTTTAATGACTTAAACACTAGTGTTCCGCATGTTGGAGAATCCGGTTCTTCACACGTACATAATCTACTACGTAGATGACCGTAGGGCCAAGGATCGTTAAATTTCGTTAAGAAAAAGTGAGGTGTTTGAAGCATGAAAAAAAGTGGTAAAGACCAATCCTCCCTCATCTGTGGGGGAAGAAAGATTTGTTTAGTTTATAAGTCTCAAAGTTGGCTTGGGGTTTGGGACCCCAAGGGGTATCCCATGTATTTAAAGGAGGGAGGACCTAGATGTGCTTCGGTTCGAGGATAAGCCCACACGCGCCCCGTTCCGTCCCGTCCCGTCCCGTCCCGTCCGAGCCGAGCCGAGCCTCAAAAACGAAATCAGTTTCTTCCTACTACTTCCAGCATCATTTCATTACTCAAAATTCTTCAAGGTAACACTTTCATTATGTTATAATACTTAGCAGTTACTTATTTCCGTTTCCTGCACCATTATAACCAACTAAGATCCTCGATTCGCCCCTTGAGTACCCCTAAAATAAATGTTAGAAAAATACATCCACAACACAAAACGTAAAACACATTTAAATAATTTTCTTATCAATAGAAATTTACATCCTAAAGCGACGGTGAAGGAAATTAACCAGACCCCCTGATGTGCAATGCCCTAAAATATATCAGGAGAGCAAAAGAAGAATATCCAACGCCATGGAACGAAGTCACGTCACACAATAATCAATTTATAAATTCGAGAATAACATATTTGTGAAATAAAGTATATGTAATTGGTCTAAAGACCACTGATTCTCCCAAGCACATGCTTATCCTAATACATGGACCAAAAAGACAAAATACATTTACAAAACCAGCTTAAGGCCTCGCTTGTCTCAAATTCAAAATTAAGTAAGCTTTTCAATAATTTGAAACTAACTCCGAATCACCTCAAATTGCACAAATTCATATTTAAAACAATCACTTACCCTTATATTTACACTTCTATAAATTTTTGGGTCAAATCAAATTTGAAGTCAAAAGTTGATCGAAAAATGTATTTCTGGTAAGGGTCAAAATCACGAACCATTCAGTCTTTAGTATGGTTGAATACAATCAGAAATATTATTGTGCATTATCACTCTTCATTAGGCATAGATTACCTTATTTTACAAGATTTTACTTTGAACACGATGTAATTTATTTTTTGTCTTTATTATCAATAAAATAAATCAATAGGCAGCAGCCTATTAGTATATTAGGGGGAAAAATCAGGAACCAATACCGTCAACGGAATTCCCTCTTAAGAGAAGATTCCATATCAACCATCAAAATTGAAATTTTAATATTGTTTGCCCTCTTAAATTGAAAATTTGGTTGAAGAATCTTAGGGCTTAGAATTCCCAATTCCACCACTTTAATTCATATTCTAGACCTAAGTTCTTGAACTTAATTTGTTAAAAACTTTACTACAACGTTCTTCAATTCACATACCGAGTTAGGGGTGACACGATTACCTCTTTCATTGCTTTCAACCAAAAAACCTAATTATTGTTAGTTTTAGAGAATTTACTTTGCATATTTTTTGAGTATTTAATGTTTTGATATTAGAATCCGCACTGATTTGATAAATATGACTTTAATAAACCATAGGATACTCCCCTTAGTGTTCTTAGGTCTAGTGGTCATTCTTCTCTCTCAATAACGTTCAAGTCTTGTGCAAAAGATAACTAAAAATCATTATTTTCTACTGACTTATGTATATTTTAGTTGACCCTGTGCTACAGCTTATGCGGCGCACACCTAGCACGCAAGAGCATGCCCTGTAAATAGCTGGGGGGGGGGGGGGGGACAACCCAATGCTCGACAGACGAGCGGCACACGCCAAGCGCTCGCCCTGTCCTACGCAAAGCCTCGCGCAGCGCACGTACCTGATCGTGCATATGCAATTTTTGAAATATTTCAAATGTATAGAAACTCACGCAAGCCCTCTGCTATCACCAAAAATCCCCGCAAGCCCCAAAATCAAATATCAACTTATGTGAAATCTCAAAATATAAAATGAAATGCAAGTACTAAAAATGAGGGGTTGGGTCGTTACAAAAACCCATTTCAAAATCATACTCAAATTTGAATTTTGATAAACTCATTCAAACGTGCCTTCTTGAGTTTTTGCCAATTTTTACATCAGCTGAAAGAGTGAGATGTTGACATTCAATGTGTGTCAGATCAAAGACTGATCTTGTGAGGTTTCCAACTTTCACTTCTGCTATTGCCAAATATAAATGTGGTTGGTTGCTCAACCACATTATTAGCGAATATTCTTAAAATATTCTCCGTATATTTTGTAATTATGATAGATATATATTTAAGATAACTTAGGATTCTAATTGTATTAGGAATCAACCTTTGTAAGGTAAGTTAAGATTCGTACCATATTAGGAATCAACCTTGTACAATTATATATATTGTGAATAATTAAAGGAATCCCCAAGGGAAATTATTCCATCTTTCATGGTATCAAGAGCCTAAAACCTAAATCCCTTCTCTTCCTCTTTCTCGGCCGAAATTAGCATTTTTTCTGATTTCACAGGAAAAACAAATCTGGTTTCTTCCTCCCTTTCTCGGCCAAACCAGAAAATTCCCTTCCCTCGACAGGCGGCAACCATGTCTTCCCCCACAAATTCCGGTTCATCCACTGGCACATTGACAACCCCTCTCAACGTTCGGTATCTTCTTTTTCATCGGCATTCGCCGTTAACAACATCAAAAAATTTATCCCTATAATTCTTGACCAAGAAGACTGTCAATATTCCATGTGGATGGAACTATTCTACATTCATGCATATGCATACAACGTGCTTACAACGTGTTCGATCATATTGACGAATCTGTTCCTCGTCCCACCAATGTTACAGACTCAATCTGGCTTCGTCTTGACGCCATCGTCAAACAATGGATTTACGGCACCATCTCCAAAGACCTGTTGTGCACTATCATGAAAACAGGTGCTACGACACGTGAACTTTGGGTCCGGCAAGAAGAAATCTTTCAAGACAATAAAAATACTCGGGCCGTATATTTGGAAGAGCAATTCAATAATACCCGCCTCTAAAATTTTAACAACATGTCCGAATATTGTAAGCAACTGAAATTCATATCCGATCAACTATCCAACGTCGGGACTTCTGTTTCAGAAACCAAGATGATGCTTCAACTTATTGCGGGTTTACCAAAAGATGAATATGACACACTCGCAACAATGATTCAACAAGCCGACCCTCTCCCAAGTTTCAACAAGGCACGTTCACAACTATTGTTGGAAGAAACTAGACGTGCTAAATAAGAGGAACACAATCAAAAGGCCTTAGCCGTTAACGGGATGACAACACCTGCGGCCAGCAGTTCCAGCAGCAGCAGCAGTAGAGCGGCAGAGGTCGTGGCGGCAGAGGTCGCAACAACAAAGGCAAGGGCCGCGGAAAGGGCCAACGCAACCAGTGGATCGGCCGGACGGACATCGTAGCGGTGGTCCAACCAAGCAGCAGCGGTGGCCCACCCAGCAGAACCGGGCCTCGCCGCATGCCGTACCCGACTATAGGGGCCCGGTTCCAATAGCCTTGGTCGCCCGGCCTCTTGGGCCCCGCCCGGCCACCGAGCGCAGCCCACCGGCAGTAGCAGCGAGCCCACCGATTGCGGTCCAACAAGAAGAAGAAGCAGTAGCCCATTGCGGTCCAAAGAAGAAACAAGAACGGCCCGGCACTGGCCCCGACTGATTTGGGCCAGGCATACACTACCGTGAACCTTCAACAGCCCGACGACAATTGATACATGGATACCGGAGCTACATCTCACCTCACCCGATCGTCAGGTAACCTATCTCAACTACGTCGGTTAAAGTGTCATCAATTTATTACTGTCGGCAATGGTCATCACATTCAAATTGAAGGTTACGGTAACACACACACCAAACATCCACACCCACCTTTCTCCCTAAACCACGTCCTATACACACCTAACATCATTAAAAACTTAATCTCTGTTAGAAAATTCACTAGCAATAATTATGTGTCTGTCGAATTTGACCCTTTTAGTTTTTCTGTGAAGGAACTCAATACGGGGAAAATTCTTACACGCTGCAATAGTGTGGGAGATCTCTATCCATTCACTCAATCTTCCGCTGACAGACCGCAAGCACATATATCCCTTGCGGCGGTCTCTCCCTCCACTTGGCACAACATACTCGGACATCCGGAAGACCCAATTTTTACCTTTCTTAGGACTTCTAAGCGTATTCAATGTAATAATGGGAAAATTGTCCAACACTGTTTTTCTTGTCCACTAGGCAAACATACTCGTCTTCCATTTATGTCATCAAACAGTGTTACTTTTTCTCCCTTTGATATTGTTCATGCTGATTTGTGGACATCTCTGATTGTTAGTTCTTTGGGTCATAAATTCTATCTAGTATTCTTGGATGATTTTTCACATTTTGTCTTGATTTACCCACTGAAATTCAAATCTGAAGATTTTGCAAAATTCCTCGAGTTTCAAAAATTCATTAAGACACAATTTGAAAAATCTATTAAATCATTCCAATGTGATAATGGACGTGAATTTAATAACTCGGCATTTTACAATTTCTGTTCTAAACAAGGCATGGTTTTTCATTTTTCTTGTCCCTATACTTCTTCCCAAAACGGAAAGGCTGAAAGAATTATACGTACCATCAATAACATGGTCCGCACACTTCTGTTTCATGCCTACCTACCACCGCCTTTTGGGTCTATGCTGTCAAAATGGTAGAATCCCTTCTAAATACTTTACCAACTAGCACACTCCAAAACAAGACCCCTACCGAAATCTTATACCGTAGGCAACCATCATATGATCACCTTCGTATTTTTGGATGCTTATGCTACCCCAACATAGCCTCCACTGCACCTCACAAACTTGCCCCTCGCACTCTGTCATGTGTCTTCCTTGGTTTGTCTCCTAATCATCGGGGCTACTTGTTCTATGACATTTCCACTCGCAAAATCATCGTCTCCTGTCACATCACATTTAACGAGACTACCTTTCCTTTTTCCAATCTCCAGAAATTTCAGACCACCAATTACTTCTTTCTCGATGAACCAAGTTTGTCTTCGGTCATCCAAAATCTATACCTACAGCAGCCCACTATTCCGACACCACTGCTGCCTCAAGCAGTGTCGTCTACCCCTCCAGCAGCAATGCTGCCACCCAGTCCAATTCCCTACTCTCGGTCCCACACACCACCCATGCTGCACCCTGTCGAGTCTACTGAACCACCCACACTGCCTCCAGTCCAGCAACCAATCGAGTCTCCTGGCTCTACAGCAACACTGCTGCCCATCAGTCCAGCAACCAGTCCCGCAGCCCAGCTGCCTCTCAGTCCAGCAACCAGTCCCGACCTCCCACTGCTGCCCTCTCACATCATGGAGACTCGTGCACAACACGGGATCTTCAAACCCGAGGTTCACTTCAATCTCTCCACACAAACCTTATCACCCATTCCAAAGAATCCAAAACTAGCTAAACTGGACCCCAATTGGAATGCGGCCATGTGCGAGGAGTTTAATGCTTTAACCAAGCAGAACACTTGGGATTTGGTACCTAGACCAGCGGTGTGTGAATGTTATCCGGTGTATGTGGCTATTTCGTCACAAGTTCAGAGACAGTGGTGACTTAGAGAGGTATAAGGCAAGACTAGTTGCAAATGGCACTAATCAACATGAGGGTATTGATTGTGGTGAGACATTCAGTTCGGTTGTTAAACTGGCCACTATTCGGACTGTTCTCAGTATTGCTATGGGCATGCATTGGCTGATTCATCAGCTTGATGTCAAGAATGCGTTTCTTCATGGGGATTTGAAAGAGACTGTGTACATGCATTAGCCTCCTGGTTTTGTTCATCCGGCTGCTCCACAGTTTGTGTGTCATCTCAGGAAGTCATTGTATGGATTGAAATAGGCACCCCGCGCTTGGTATGATCGGTTCGCCAGGTATCTTCTGCAGATTGGTTTTGTATGTAGTAGGTGTGATACCTCTCTCTTCACTTTTCACCGAGGTAGCAACACTGCATATTTGCTATTATATGTCGATGACATTGTTCTTACTGCCTCATCTGATGGATTGAAGAATAAAATCATTGCTCTACTCAAAATTGAATTTGCTATGAATGACTTGGGCAAGCTAAGTTATTTTTTGGGTATATCGGTGACCAGATCTGCAGCCACTATGTTCCTATGTCAGCGTAAGTATGCATAAGAGATAGTGTACAGGGCTAAGATGGCAAATTGTAAAATTATGTCAACTCCGGTGGACTTAAAATCCAAGCTTAGTGCCAATGACGGTGCGCCAGTTTCTGATCCCACTCTATATCGGAGTCTAGCAGGTGCTCTTCAGGATCTTACATTCACTAGGCCTGATATTGCATATGACGTTCAGCATATGTGTCTGTTCATGCATGACCCCCGAGAGTCCCATTTTGCCGCCCTCAAACGTATTATCATATATGTTAAGGGCACACTAGACTTTGGTTTACATCTATACCCCTCTGCCCCAACCAAGGTGCTAGCCTACACGGATGTAGATTGGCCAGGATGCCCCGACACACGTCGCTCCACCTCAGGGTACTATGTATTTCTTAGGGATAATCTTATCTCATGGTCCGCCAAGCGGCAGGCCACGCTATCCCGTTCGAGTGCTGAAGCAGAATATCGCGGAGTTGCTAACGTCGTTGCTGAGATCCGTTGGCTTCGAAATCTTCTTTTGGAGCTCCAGTGTCCATTACGCAAGGCGTCTATAGTCTATTGTGACAACATATCTGTTATCTATATGTCTCATAATCCAGTCCAACATCAGCGGACTAAGCATATTGAGATGGATATCCACTTTGTGCGAGAGAAGGTTGCCCGTGGTCAGGTCAAAATTTTACACGTGCCTTCCTCTTATCAGTATGCAGACATTTTCACAAAGGGACTACCACGGCAGCTCTTCACCGACTTCCGATCCAGCCTTAGCATTCGGCCTCCTCCCGCTCCGTCTAAGGGGGAGTATTAGCGAATATTCTCCGTATATTTTGTAATTATGATAGATGTATATTTAAGGTAACTTATGATTCTAATTGTATTAGGAATCAATCTTTGTAAGGTAAGTTAGGATTCGTACCATATTAAGAATCAACCTTGTACAACTATATATATTGTGAATAATGAAAGGAATCCCCAAGGGAAATTATTCCATCTTTCACACATTTCCCTTGTTTTAGCCATTTTTACTACTCTTTCTTTCTCATTTTATTAATTATAGTTATATAATGAATAAACTATACTTTTTATTGAAATTAAGAGTAATTCGGAGTTGAAACTGAGAGTAATTCAAAGTAGACTATTACAATATACTATTGCAGTTAATTGAATATTATTACATTATACTGGTGCAGAATCATGAGCATATATGATTGACAAGAACTGAGAGAAAAATATACAACATATGATATAATTATAGCATACTCCTAAGGTATACAAAATGTAAATTGTATACTTCGAAGGTATACAAACTACATACCTGCTAGATATTTGGTTAAAAAGAAGACCCTCAAAAGATAATATTTTAAAACTGGCTATTTTGGGTAATTGTTATGGGCCTCATGGGTACAGACCTAATTGCCCCACTCCCACCCACTTTTCTATTTGGGCTATAGCGAAAGTGAATTATTTCATCTATGAGCTAGTTTATCCTGATTGGGCTTTGCAACTATTCTATTTAAAGTTTCAATGGATGACCTTTTTGGTCATTCCCATTTATTTTTTACCACTTTTCAGAAAAAGTAAAATTGGTATTCAAAGTATATTAACTTCAACAAATTGTTTCTTCTATGCCTTTCCTCCCACCTACTCCTCCTCCTTCTCCTTAGTTGATGGACAATATTTTTTTCGAATTTATAAAAATTGAAGTATAATGTTTTGAAGAAGCCAATCTTAAATTTTGAATATGAAAAATGAGTTTGGAGTTGTTGAAAAAACTTGAAAACATTAGTAAATCGCCATTGTTGCAAAATGAGTTTATTATATTTGTTATTGTTTTGACAGATTGATGATTATGATTTATTTTTTAATGAATTTGAAAGTTGTATTTTAAATTTGAGCTCGTTTGAAATAGATTTGAGAGTAATTTATTGAAACTCAGAAGAATAAATTTGTATTTCTAGGAAAACTAGAAATTCAACTGAATCTGCACATTAAATGTGCATGTCTTAAGTGCATGCAAAATGGGTCTAAGTTTACTTCATATTCCTGAAGTTGTGTCCAAAGTGAATAAATTTGCAAAAATGCTAAACTTAGAGCACAACTTAAATAGTAATTCCAAAATTAAGTATTTGTGCACTTTCCTCATTATATTTGTGACCCAATTCTCTATTATATATGAAACCATAAAAAATCATTAAATAGAAATGTTCAAATCTCTTAATTGAAAGGGAAAAGTTTGAAAATGTTCGAGGCATCGCAGAACTTGCTGGCAACTGAGTTGGGATGGGCCCATTTCTCAGACGATCGTCATAATCTTGGACAAATCCTAACTTGACTCCTTTCATGTCAATTTATATGATCAAGTTTAAGTCGACACGGAATTTAAAAATTAAAAGAAGACTTATAAATTTTATGATATAAGATAAATTAAAGATATTTATATAGTTATAAATTATCTTGTTAATTATTAAAAGTAAAATTTAAAATTAAATTATTATCAAATAAAAAATATATTATTTTTTAATATTAATTAAAAAAAATATGTCAAGACGGAGGAAAATAGCATCTTTCTAAAGACCCAATTGTCAGTGAAATGGCCCCATTCTGACTCAGCCTCGATGTAACTTGTCAAGTAAATCACTCTGTTCAACTTTCTTTTCTTTATCTGAATAATATTTACATCTTTTCCAATACTTGGTTGTGATAAGGAAAAAGAAGTTACTCCAATAATTGCTAACATAAAGTAGGCATTCGGATAATATTTGGCTAAATTTGAAGAAAAAATGAAAGTTAAAAGCATTTGGATATAATTTTATTTTAAAATTAAGTATTTGTTAGATAATTATAGAACTATTATTTTCATAATTCAATCATATCATATCATATCTTAATCATGTAATTAGGATTGTATAATAATCATATCATATCATAATCATAATCATGTAATTGGATGTAAATAAATTTAGTATATTCTCTAGGATCCTATGGATATATATATATGATTGTATTGATTAATGAGAAAAACATGGAAAACATTTCCTTCATTGTATCACGACCCACAAAATAACCCCCTAAAATATTTCCCTTTACTCGGCCACACCCACCCCCCTCTAAACCGAAAACCTTAATTTTTTGTTCAACTCATCTTCTCTCAAACCATAGTTAGTGTTCCGCCTCATCCTCCCCTAGCCGAAACCCACTATTTCAGTCTCTCTCTCTCCCAAATCAACACTAATTTTCGGTTTTCTTCTACTTCTCTAAAAGAAACAATGGCCGACCAACAAAAATTTCATTCCGCTCTTGCCGTAAACCACGCCAAGAACTTTATTCCAATTATTTTTTAGATGGAAAAAAGGAAATATTCTTCTTGAGCGGAGTTATTCAAAATCCATTGTCGAGCATACAAAGTCATACACCATATTATTCCTCCCAAGTCTTCATCAGAGACCACCATTGTTGAAAGAAATCTATGGTCTCGCTTAGATGCTATAGTCCTTCAATGAATTTACGGCACCATCTCGAATGACCTTTTGCACACCATTTTGAAACCGGACTCTATGGCTCAACAAGCTTGGGAGCGTTTGCAAAATATCTTTCAGGATAATAAAATTTCTCAGGCGGTATATCTTGAAAACCAATTCACTAATGTCATATTGGATAATTTTTCAAAGGTCTCTGCATATAGTCAAGAGTTGAAAATGCTTGTCGATCAACTATCAAATGTTGGTGCGCCGGTGACGAATCAAAGATTAGTTCAACAATTGATTGCGGGATTGAATGAACAATTTAATGGTGTTGCTACGTTCATTGAACAAAGCAATCCCTTACCATCATTCTATGAAGCTCGTTCGAGATTAATTCTTGAAGAAACCGAGAAACAAAAACAAGTGACGGGGGCGGAAACCAATGTCGGCATCGCTCTTATTTTCACAAACAATTATACCGATGATTTTGGCACTCAAAATTCTGGTTCGGGCAGTGGTAATAACTGACAAAATAATGTGCCAAAAGGGGTCAATATCGTAACAATATCAAAGGTAAAAATAATGGTGGAAATGGACGAGGTCGGGGGGTGGCGAACAGGCCGCCGGTGGTGGAAACAGCCACTGCCAGCAAGGCCAAAACAGACCCCACTGGCAGAAGCCCAACCTGCCAGCCGGAGGGCAATGGGGGTAGTACGCATCGTGGGGCTGGCAACCGCAACAGTGGACTCCTCCTCCATGCCCCTACCCCACGGCTCGAGTAGGCCCAACCTCCTCCAGCTTCTAGGCAGCTCGGGGTTCTCGGTTCTCATCCGCAGTAAGCTTTTGCAGTCCATGGACCATCTTCCTCAAGTTATGCTCCCACGGATATTGAACAAGCCATGAACAATATGAATTTAAGTGTTTCCGATGATTCGTGGTACATGGACACGGGGGCAACATCACACATGACGGCATCTCAAGGTACTATATCGTCTTATTTTAATATGAGCAGTAGTAAAAATATTATCATTGGTAGTGGGCAGGAAATTTTGATTTGTGGTATTGGTCAATTAAACTCCCCCCCCCCCACCCCCACCCACTGTTACATTTGAAAAATATCCTACATGCACCCAATCTGATTAAAAACTTGATATATGTACGTCGTTTCACAACTGACAACAATGATTCTGTTAATTTTGATTCGTTTGGATTTTCTATGAATGATTTTCAGACGGAGATGCCACTAATGAAATGTAATAGCACCGCCACCACCAACAACCAAGTCACCAATCCATCAATTTTTGCTGATATTTCTTCCATTTTATGGCATAACCAATTGGGACACCCGGGAGAACCGATGTTTAATTTTCTTAGAAAAAATAAAGTTGTTGATTGTAACAAACTTGTAGACTCTCATATTTGTCAGGCTTGTATTTTTGGGAAGCATGTTAAATTACCCTTTTCTTTATCTGTTTCAAATATTGTTATGCCATTTGATCTCATGCATAGTGATTTGTGGACATCCCCAATTTTAATTTCGGCAGGTCATAAGTATTATATGCTTATTTTGGATGATTATTCTAATTTTCTATGGACATTTTCCATTGGTAAAAAATCACAGATCTCCACTATTTTAAAACAATTTAGTATTTCATCCATACCCAATTTGAGAAGTCCATTAAATATTTTCAATGTGACAATGAGAAAGAATTCATAAATGACCAATTTAAGGAATTTTATCACCAAAGTGGAATTTCATTGCGTATTTCATGTCCACATACTTCTCCTCGAAATGGGAAAGCCAAAAGAAAAATCCGAACAATCAACAATCTAATTTGCACACTTCCTACGCATTCGTCCACACCACTATCTTTTTGGCATCATTCTCTTCAAATGACCACATATCTTTTAAATATTCTTCTTAGAAAGCTACTCTCAAACCTATCACGCACACAAATTTTGTATCATCGTATCCCTTTCTATACATATTTGAGGGTTTTCGGATGTTTGTGCTACCCTTATTTCCTTCCACAACCATAAACAAACTTCAAGCCCGTTTCACTCCTTGTGTTTTTTTGGAATACCCACAAAATCATGGGGGCTATAAGTGTTATGATATGTCTAATGGAAAAATTATTATCTATTGTCACGTTGTGTTCAATGAGTCCACATTTCCCTTTGTTAAATCTCACGTGGCGTCCCCGCCTTCATACGAATTATTGGGCGTAGGGCTAAATCCATTTTTAAATTACCATCTAAATGGTCTATCTCAACAAGCCCAACCCACTATTTTCCCGACTGGACCAGCCCAAAATGGCACACAAAATGCTACGACCCAACAATAAAATAAAATTGGGCCAGTCTGAGTCAGGGAGCCCACATCTCCCTCCTCCTTAGTCTCGGCCCAGTCCATTTCTCGAAATTGGGTGGCCCAAATGAGGGAGACCACTGCTCCCTCATCCAATTCATCAAACTGCCAAACATGACCATTTCCACCAACCCACACCATGAGTCTCTCTCGGCCCAATCCAAATACCGAGAGCCAACAACCCCCGCCATCTGTCTCTGTCCCACCTCAGACCATTGAAACTCGTGCCATGTACATGATTTTTTAGCCCAAGCATCAATTTAACCTAACATCTTCGATACAACAATCACCGATTCTGAAAAATCCTAAAGTGGTTCTATCAAACCCGAATTGAAAAGATGCCATGTTAGATGAAATTGACGCTCTTATTAAAAATAAGACGTGAGAGTTAGTGTTCGTTCCATCTATTGTGAACATAATATGTTCTATGTAGGTTTTCTGTAATAAAAAAGAATTCTGATGGCTCTTTTGCGAGACATAAACCTTGTCCTGTTGGTGATGGCAAGTCTCAGTAGGTTTGCGTGGATTGAGGTAAAATATTCAGCTCGGTAGTTAAACCAGCAACTATCATGACTGTTCTCAGTCTGGCTGTCCAAATCATGGTACATTCATCAGTTAGATGTCAAGAATGTTTTTCTACAGAGTCACTTACATGAAACAATTTACATGCACCAGCCTTTGGGTTTCCGAGATCCTACTCATCCAGATTATGTTTTCTTGTAGAAAAAATATTGATATGGTTTGAAACAGGCCCCAGGGCGTGGTATAATAGGTTTGCATGGTTGTCTCCATACTGGGATTCTCACACAGCAGCTCCGATCAGTCTTTGTTCATTGCAGTATCTCACCTTTACAAGACCTGATATATCATATGCAGTTCAACATGTCTGTTTACATATGCATGACCCGGAGGAAGAGCATATGAGGGCTCTCAAACGAATTATGTGGTATGTTAAGGGTACACTCGATTTTGGGTTGCATCTGTATAAGTCCACCATTTTTGGTCTCACATCTTATACATATGCTGATTGGGGTGGCTGCCTGGATACACAGCGTTCCACCTCTGGTTATGTGTATCTGGGAGACAACCTCATTTCATGGTCGTCGATACGCCAACCGACACTATCTCGGTCAAGTGCCGAAGCAGAATATCGAGGTGTAGCTAATGTGGTCTCCGAATCAAATTGGGTCCGTAATCTTCTTTTGGAACTTCATTGTCCAATCAAAAAAGCAACTGTGGTTTATTGTGATAATGTGAGTGCGATTTATTTATCAGGTAACCCTGTCCAACATCAACGCACAAAACACATAGAAATGGATATATTTTTTGTCCGTGAAAAAGTTGCTCGTGGAAAAGTCTGTGTTCTCTATGTACCGTCCCGTTATCAGATTGCAGATTTTCACAAAAGGTCTTCCGCGCGTACTTTTTGAAGATTTCAGGGACAATCTCAGCATACGAGAACCTCCCGCTAAGACTGCGGGGGATTGTTAGATAATTATGGAAATACTCACTATTATTTCCATAATCCAATCATATCATATCTTAATCATGTAATTAGAATTCCATAATCAAATCATATCATATCATATCATAATCATGTAATTAGGATGTAAATAAATTTAGTATATTCTTAGGATCCTATGGATGTATATGTGATTGTATTGATTAATGAAAAAGGTATGGAAAACATTTCTTTTAGTATTGTTGTTTTATTTGGAATACTTATCAATTTATTTCAAATATTACCAACGTTTGCTATTTGTGAATATTGATGGACAAACGGGGACTACCAATTTTCTGTTAGTCGGTGGAATTTCCAAACATGTAGATACAATATTTGGAGGAGGTTTGGATTGGCTTTTTAAAATAGTTCATAAGTTAAAAGCTAAAATTTAACTTTTTGCTTTTAGTTTAATTTTGTATTTTTTAACCTAAAAGTTAATATTTAAAAGTATTTTCATCTTTCCTAAACATAATATTTTAGCTTAAAAGCTATTTTGATAAAAAAAAGGACTTAAAATAAGTCAATTCAAACATCCTCTTACTACTACCAAAGAATGTGATACATGTGATGAGACTGCTCCTCCCTTAACCAAAGGTATTGAATTCGATCCCTGAATATGGAAAAATCATTAGTAGGGAGAGCTTCCCCCAGAAATGGACTTTATCCGGCACAAATTCTGATATAATCGGGCTTCAATGTGGGGTACCGAACATCAAATAAAAAACCGAAAGAAAAAAGATATAATGCTTACTAAAGTAGTAAACTTTTGGGATTTGAATATGATTTTGGTAGTAGAAAAATATATACTTTGGATAAGTTTTTTAAAAAATAAGTTATCTCAAATGACATACTCTCTCCATTTCATAATAAATATATTTTTTTATTTGGGAATACTCTTTAAGTATAAAGAAATAGATCTTGGGTCTAACTCAATTCCAAAAGCTAGCTCAAAGGGAGGAGGATTGCCCAAGCCATATAAGGAGACCAATTACTCATCACATATCCGACGTAGGACTCTTAACACTCCCCCGTACGCACATGTCTCATTAACTGGAGCGTGAACAATATAATATAGAGGCTCAATATCGGTGAACTAAGAATGAATTGGGTTTGGCTTTGATACCATGTAAAGAGATGGATCTTGGATCTAACTCAACCCAAAAGCTAGCTCAAAGAGAGGAGGATTACAAGCCATATAAGGAGACCAATTACACATCTTATATTCTAATTTTGATTGTATGTTAGAATATAAAATCTTTAAAAAATTTAAAATAAAAATTTATATATTTGAAAACTACGTAAAAAGTACTATAAGTAATCATAATCAATAATTTAAAATACATTTGAAACAATTATGATAAAAAATAACTCATTTGATTTTCGAAAAGTAAAAAATATCAATATGTTTTTAGACGGGGAGTAATACAAGAATAAATATGTTGAGTTGGATAAAGTGGACAATGAGATTCTTTTGAGACAAAAGACATAAGTGAAAAAGTGAGGGAATATGGTCCCCAAACTCCCAATATTGAAACTCAAATATCTTGAAAAAGCAAAAAGAAAAACTAATGGTCCCCTAGTTCTTGCTAGGTAGCTTGTAGTTCTTTTACTCTCATTTTATCTTTTAACTTTGGAAACAACGCTTTAGTATGTTTCATTAAAAGAAACAATCTGGTATACCTTCTATGCACGAACACATGCAGACCTTCCCATGTCTCCATATTGTTGAGTACGGGATAGGAGAGATTTATCAGACTTGAAAAAACAAGACAAAAATAAAACCAAAAAGAAAGAGATTTATCAGAAAATTTCTATGTCCACGTGTCACCAGCCTATAAGGCAACATTTTTTATCTCCCCTATTTTTTAAAAACTTTCTTTTATTGGAAGAGGAGTAGAATCATGAATATTCAGTGCGGGGGGGGGGGGGGGGGGGGGTAGATCATAGAATTTGAAACTAACACAAATGATACAAAATTTAGCCCGAATTCCAAATTCAACTTTTTTTCGGAATTTTGCTTATTCTATGAGAAGCACATTTATACTCCCTCCGTCTCAATTTATTTCTTTTACTTTCGGTTTTCGTTCATTTTAAAATTAATTTTTTTTTAGCAACTCTTTGATTTCAACTTTTCATATAACATGTTTTAAGGCCAAAAGATTAAATGACATTTTGGTACATTTCACATAAATTTAGTTTAAGACCACAAGATTCAAAAATCATTTTTACTTTCTTAAACTACGTGTTAAGTCAAAATCGGATAAACTAACTGAAACAGATGGAATACTTTATTTTAATACTATATGATTTAGCATTTGAGTTTGGTTTTTGATTAATTTTCAAGATGTTTGAGAACCCTTTTTAATATCACTAATAAGACATCATTCATGTGATCTTTGCTCTTAATACCTTGTGATGTCGTCATGTGAGATGTGGCGCCTGTGTTCATATACCAATTTTCGTCTGGAGCGTTGAGTGACATTGTGTTCATAGCTGCCTCAATGTCAGTCGGTGCATAAGTTGAGGGCGAGAGGGCCTATGCTGTGTAGGCCTGTTGGAGACGTGGGCCGAGTATGCTAGGGTGGGCCTGTCGGTTCTGAGGTGCGAGTCCATGAGGATGTCGGATACGGGCTAGGAGGAGAGGCCCATGACGGTAGGGCCCACGCGGCCACGGCGGAGGCTGCTGCCACTGCCGTGGTCGCTACTGGCTGTTTCCTACCGACGGTGACTGCCCCTTCGCGCCGTCGTTGTAGCCGGAATTCCATCTGCCGCGTCCCTTGCCGAACTGCCTGCTCTAGCGGTTGTTGCGGGTGGATGCGGGCTATTGCGGGTCCTCGGGCCGGTTCAGGTTGCTAGAATTGGGGAGGAGGGCCCGACAATGGTGGTGAGGGCGGCATCGGCAATGCCGGCCTGAGTGGTGCTGCGCTTGATTTTCTTGGTTTCCTCAAGAATAAGCTTCAAACGGACTTCATAAAACGGAGGTAACGGCGTGCATTGTTGAAGGATGGTAGCAACGCCGTCATAGGATTCGTTCAAGCCTGCAATAAGTTGCATGACCAATCATTGATTAGTGACTGGTGCACCGACGTTGAAGAGTTGGTTGGCAAGCATCTTGAGTTCTTGACAATATGCAGACACATTTGGTAAATCGTCCTGATTAACGTCCTTAAACTGATTTTCAAGGTATAACGCTCGTTGAGTTTTGTTGTCATGGAAAATACTTTCCAAACGTTCCCACGTTTGGCGAGCAGTGGCATCGGTCTTAATGATGGTGTGCAATAGATTATTAGAGATTGTGTCGTATATCCACTGGAGGACGACTGCGTCCAAACGAGACCATAATGCATCATCAGAAGTCGAAGCCGATAATAGGTCTGTGGACTTCGATGTAGGAGGGATGATGTGGTCGATAACTTCGTAAACACGACAATAGATCTTAAAAGACTCCGTCCACAAGGAGTATTGACCCTTTTCCATCTCAAGGGTGATAGGGATGGAGTTTTTTATGTTGTTTATTGCAAGTGCATGATGGAATTTGGTTTTGTCAGCCATGGAAGATGAAATTTAAGAGGACAAGGGAGAGAGAATGGTTGGAAAAAAACACAAGGGTTCCGTGGGGGTGGCGGCCGAGAGCTATGGTCGGCGATGGTGGAGGTACTTTTAGGCTACTGATACCATAAAGAAATATATTCCTTGATTATATTTATCAATAATGTACAATATATATAGTAGTACAAGAATATTTAAACTAGGTAACCAATCAACCTAATTACAATAGAAAATATAATTATACCTAAAATAGGAGACCTAATTACAATAGAAATTTAATTCTACCTAAAATAAGAGATATACAATTAATGAAAGAATATTCGGAAAATATTCTATTAGTATATATCATCCATCTTAAGTGCAATAGCACCATCGACACTGATATTACATATGCATTCGTCAAAAAGCTATGTGAAAATAATGTGGTCGTTAAAGACTTTATGCAAAGTGTGGCATGGAATCGACATTTACATTTGGGAATTTGAGGAATATTGAAGTTGTTCGAACACAGAATCTTACGGGACATTTTGGACGGCTACTAGCTCAAGCGATTTCATAACCTTTTCAATATGGGAAATGTTAAGAGTTTCACATCGGAAATGGAATGGAAACATGGACTCCTGATATGGACTTGGACAATCCTCACCGTACAAGCTAGCTTTTGGGGTTGAGTTAGGCCAAGATCCATTCTTTACATGATATCTGAGTCAGGCTCATTCCAATTCTTTATTCGTCGATGTTGGGCCTCCAAATTATATTGTTCACGCTCCAGTTAACGAGGTCTAGGCGTGCGGGGGAGTGTTAAGAGTCCAAATCGGAAATGGAATGGGAATATGGAATATGGACTTGGACAATTATTACCGTATAAACTAGCTTTTGGGGTTGAGTTAGGCCCAAGATCCATTCTTTACAGGAAAAACTTAGAGCACTACGTGGATTATCTCTTTTTGATATATATATCATCAAAATGAAAGTTTGTGTCTCGTTTATAATATTTTGTCGACTACTTCTTTTATCCCATTTAACCTGATACATTTTTCTTTGTAATCTTTCAAAAAAGAATAACATATTTTTATATTTAAAAATAATTTAACTTTAAACATTTTTATTTTTCCCATTGTGACATAATTTCATACTCACGTGAATGTTTACGACATGTGTTAGATCAACAACAACAACATACCCAGTGTAATTCCACAAGTGGTGTTTGGAGAGGATAGGATGTACGCAGATCTTACCTCCACCTTTGCGGGGTAGAGAGATTGTTTTCGATAGACCCTCGGCTCAAAAAAAATATAATCAATGCAGGGTTGCGTGAAAAATAAGGCACCAAAATATCAAGAAACAAAACAAATGGTACAACATAGTAATACACACATAAAGATAATGATCGACGTGATACCAAAATAATACTACTGAGAAAAAGGGAAGAAGAAATGGAAAGGCTAGCTTCCCACCTCTCACACACAACGCGACAAAACATAAATATCGACTACCCTTCTATCATAATCCTCGATCGCCAAAGTTTCCTATATAAGATCATGTCCTCAATCAACTGTAGTTGAGTCATATCAAGTCTAATCACCTCCATCCAGTTCTTCTTCGGCCTGCCTCTACCTCTCCTAATCCTACGACCGTCAATCTTTCATACCTCCTAACTGGCGCATCCTCACACCTTCTTTTCACATGTCCAAACCATCTCAGTCTCGCTTCCCTCATCTTGTCTTCCATAGGGGACACTCTGACTTTGTTCTGTATATCTTCATTCCGAATCTTATCTCTCCTAGTATGACCACACATCCATCTGAGCATCCGCATCTCCGCTACTTTCACCTTCTGAACATGGACGCTCTTGACTGACCAACACTTTGCCCCATACAATAGTGATGGTCTAACCACAACTCTGTAGAACTTAAATTTCAGCCTAGGCGACATCTTCTTATCATAGAGTACCTCAGAGGAAAGCCTCAATTTCATCCATTTTGCTCTAATACGGTGGGCGACATCATCATCAATCTCCTCGTTCCCTTGTATAATGGACCTAAGATACTTGAAACTCCTTCTTTTGGGTATAACTTGTACCTCGATCTTCACTTTCACACCCCGTATCTTGCGTCACGTCACTAAACTTGTATTCCATGTACTCCATCTTAGTCCTGCCTAACCTAAAATCTTTAGATTCTAAGATTGTTCTCCAAACTTCCAGCCTATCATTAACGCCACTACGTGTCTCGTAAATCAAAACTATGACGTCTGCAAATATCATACACCATGGCACCTCCTGATGAATATGTCGCATCAATTGATCCATCACTAAGGCAAATAAAAATGGGCTAAAGGCGGACCCCTGGTGCAACCCCATCACGAAAAAAAATATATTCATAATCATCTTTCACTATCCTAATCCGAATCTTGGCACCCTCATACATGCCTTTAATTGCCATAATGTAGGCCACATGCAAACCTCAGACTCCAAGCATCTCCAAAGAACCTCCCGAGAGACTTTATCATATTTCTTAATGAACATCATATGTAAGTCTCTCTTTTTTTCTCAATACTGCTCCAATGATATCCTGACAGTATGAATAACTTCTATAGTCGATCGAACCGGCATGAATTCGAATTGGCTCTTAGTTATCAACGCATCTTTTCTCATCCTCAACTCGACCACCGTCTCCTAAACTTCCATAGTATGACTTAGCAACTTGGTTGCCCTATTGTTGTTACAACTTTGAATGTCGCCCTTGTCCTTATACAATGGGGCCATTGTACTCCACCTACAATCATTTGGCATCTTAATTGTCCAAAAAATGACATTAAACAACATAGTCAGCCATTCCATACCTGCCTTACATGCGCTCTTCCAAAAGTCTACCGGGATCTCATCAGGCTCAGTCGCTCTTCCCCTCCTCATCCTACGAATAGCCTCCTTAACCTCGGCAACCTTGATACACCTACAATACCAAAAATCTTTACGACTCTCGAAATGCTCTAATTCCCCAACACAATATCCATGTCCCCTTCTTTATTCAAGAGCTTATGGAAGTACGTCTGCCATCTCCACCTAATATGTGTGTCATCTACCAACACTTCGACATTATTGCCTTTAATGCACTTCACTTGGTCAAGGTCACGAGACTTCCTCTCTCTCGTCTTGGCGAGCCTATACAACTTCTTATCCCCACCTTTGCACTCGAGCTCTCTATACAAGTTCTCAAAGGTTGTTGTTTTAGTCGTCGTGAGCGCTAGCTTCGCTTTCTTCTTTGCTGCCTTATACCTCTCCTTATTCCTCCTCTTGTTGTCCTCATCGATGCTTTCTACTAGCGCCACATATGCTGCCTTTTTGGCTTCTACATTTCTTTGGACCTTTTCATTCCACCACCAATCCCCTTTACGTCTATCAGAGTTGTCCCTTGAGACCTCAAGTAGCTCTCTAGCTGCTTTTCGAATGCATCCGATTGTCTTATCCCACATGCTATCAGCGTCTCCTCTACTCCTCCAAGTTCCCATAGCCCCCAATATATCCCTCATTTCCTGAGTTTTAACCTCAGTCAGGCCTCCACATCTAATCCTTGGTCGTTCAGGAGAAACTCCTTTCTTGTTTTTAGCTTGATCTTTGAGTACATAACCAGGAGTTTATGATGGGTTGTAAGTTTCTCATTCGAGATAACCTTGCAGTCCTTGCAAACACCTCTGTCACCCTTCCTAAGGAGTAGGTAATCTATCTGAGTCCTAGCCACCGCACTACGATAGGTCACCAAGTGCTCCTCCATCTTCTGGAAGCTTGAGTTAGTTATGACCAACTCAAAAGCATTCACGAAGTCTAAAAGCAAAATTCCTCTCTCGTTTATATGCCCAAAGCCGAACCTGCCACACACGCCATTATATCATCTTGCAGTAGACCCTATGTGGCCAATAAAATCTCCTCCTAAAACTAGTTTCTCAGTATGTGGGATACCCCTCACCATCTCGTCCAACTCCTCCCAAAAGTGTATTTTGTCCTCCTCTGCCTAACCCGCCTGAGGCGCATATGCACTAATTATGTTAAAAATTAGCCCTCCTAAAACTAGCTTAATAGTCATCTTCCTATCATTGACTCTCCTAACCTCTACAACTTGATCTCAGAGTTCCCTATCCACTAAAATGCCTACTCCGTTCCTACCCCTCACGCGCCCTGAGTACCACAACTTATACCCTTCTACCTCCAAAGCCTTAGTTCCTACCTATTTGGTTTCCTGAACACAAGCTATACTAATCTTCCGCTTCTTAAGAGTCTTCACTAATTCAATTGACTTCCCGTTAGAATACCTATGTTCCAAGACCCAACGCGCAACCTATGAGCTCCCCCAGTTCCCCTACACCCCAACCGAGGTCACGACCTCAAACTACCATCACGACATGTTTTAAATCAACAACAACAATATTCACACCTATGTTTTAAATCACAAGCTTCAATTTTTTTAAAAAAAAATGCATACCCAAGCAGACATCATAATAAATTGGGATCAAAGAGTAACTTTTTGTTTGTTTTTACTGCGCATTAGGAAAGTCTTAATCTTATTCATTCAGATCTCAGTCATTTAGTCTGTTTGTTTTTAAATCTGAATCTTATTAGATCTTGGTCATTAATTGTGTTTGGTTTTTATTGTTACTATCACTTAACTAGTCTGAAGAGATATGAATAATTGAGATCTATAACAAAGTCTTACTATCATTAAGATGTTTATTTAAGGATTTCGATAAAGATGACATTTCACCACTACTGCATTCATTAGTGACCACTAAATGTTGTTATCCACTATTATCAATTATTGTCACTATCGCCGCTCATCATTATCAACCTACCACCGCCCACAACCACTACATCACAATCCTCATTGATTTAGGACTACGATTTCTTTTCCTATGTATTTTTTGTTTATCTATTATTTTAGGACTCCAAAGTATACCCATTACCATATAAAATAAAAAAGCCTTTGAATATTTTTATATATATTTTCATCTTCTGCTTGCATCTCTGCCAAAATTTAATATGGTATCAAAGCCTATGGCTTCTTCGTCGACAACGTCATCTTCTCCAACAACTTCCTCTTCAAACCCCTTAAACCATAATCATCATTTTATCTCGATCAAACAAATGTCCAAAAACTACTTAGTTTGAAAAATACAACTTGCACCATTTCTTCACGGGCAAAATCTTCAGGGATTCATTAACGAATCAAAAGTCTGTTCATGGCTAATTTTTTCTATTAAAGGCTCGGATGCATCCAAGCAAAATCCATGACTCATGACCAATTGCCCATAATTAAGTGATTATATGAGCAATTAACTCCTTTCTTTTTGAAAAAAGAAAACGTATTATAAGAAAAAGAGTTCGGAGTCTAAATGACAAGGAAAAAAGCAAAATGGACTGAAGTAATAGACGAAAATATTGTATCTAAACTACATATAGCGTAGTAATTTTAGGTGGCTTGACTATTCGTTATTCGATTTTATTTTATTTTATAAAAATACAGAGCGCAGGAACTATATGCGATAAGTAGTGTATGCTATATCTCAGATTAACAAATGCCTCCACTTGTTAAAACCTTATGTTATATTAGCATTTGCTACACGTTAAAGAAATTTGATAACATCATAGAAAAATAATTAAATCAAATAACTGGAAAACACATGAACACAAGGTTAACTAGAAAACACATGCACAATAGTTAAATTTATTATATACAAATAATTTAGAATTCAATAAATAAAATAAATTATATTTTAGAACTCATACATAAATTAAAAGTTTTGGCTCTACCTCTATAAACTCATCTAATTTATAGGAAAAAGTTAATTCATAGGAAAAAGTTAACCTACGCAAATTTAAGTTAGCTTTTTTTAAATTAACTTGTTTTTGAAAGAAAAAAAGGTAACTCAAGTTTTTCATGGTAAATTTTAACTTTTCCTCTAGTTTAATAAAATTTTAACCCGAGTTAACAATTTTTATTAAGTTTTTCCTAGTAACAATTTAACTTTTTCTATTTACAAAATTAGGAGTGAGTAGTTTGATTCCTGTTGTTGTGTTCTTTTGTGTACTTTGTTTATCTTATCTACATGCGTTAGTTATTGCTTCTTCTTTTTTCTAGAATGCTTTATCATGACTTATCCGCTTTTGTTACCATCATTGTCATAGTGCTTTAAATTTCTTGTCCGAACTTGACGTTTCCTTGCTTTGCTTGTGTTTATGCTGTGTCTTGAGCCGAGAGTCTTTCGAAAATAACCGCTCTACCTACCAAGGTAGAGGTAAGGTATGCGTACACTCTACTCTCTCCAGACCCCACGTAGTGGAATTTCACTGGGTATGTTGTTGTTGTTGTTGTTGTTGTATTTACAAAATTAGGAGTGAATTAAATTTAGTAATAAGAGAAATTAGGAAAGTTAACCTAGTGAAAATTTATATTATTATTTTTTAATTTAATTATTTTTTGTGGAAAAAAAAGAAGTTAAATCAAGTTTTTTCATGGCAAAAGTTAAACTTTTCCCCCTAATTTTGTAATAAAAAATTTAACTTGACTTAACAATGTTTATTAATTCATTCTTGGTAAAGTTTAATTTTCTTATTACAAAATTAGGAAACTCGAATTAATTTTTTGTCATAAAAAAATTAGGAAAAACTTAACATATGAAAAGTTGATTTAAAAATAAAATTGGTAAAAAAAATTAACTCAATAAACTAAAGGTAAAAGTTTAAATTTTTTCGTAATTTTGTAATAAAGAATTTAACTTAAGTTAACAATTTTCATTAGGTTTTTCCAGGCAAAAGTTTAACTTATTTTGTTACAAAATTTGGAAACTTGAGTTAAAATTTTTGTAATTAAAAAATTGGAAAAAGTTAAATTATTATTTTTTAAATTTAATAGCTGAAGTTTTTGACGGTAAAAGTTTATCTTTTTTCACTAATTTTGTAATAAAAATTTAACTTGAGTTAATAGTTAACAACAACATATCCAGTGAAATTCCACAATGTGGGGTCTGGGTAGGTAAAGAATGGTTGTTTCCGAGAGACCCTCGGCTCATTCATGCGCGTCACTAATTAGATGACGAGACATTTGGCTACCTTAAGAGGTTAATAGTTTATACTAAGTTTTTCCTGATCTAAGTTTGATATTTTTATTACAAAATTAGGAAACTTGAGTTAAATTACTTGTAATATTTTTTTAAAAATAATCTATGAAGAGTTAAATGAACTTCTTTGATTTTATCTCTAATGGCAATTAATGTTATTTTGTCCAAGCATTACAGGCGTGATTTAGAGCTTCAAAATCTGTGCATGTGTTTTCTAGTTGACCTTGCCTACATGTGATCACTAGTTGTTTGTTTGATTTATTTTTCTATGATGTTATCAAATTTCTTCAACCTTTTAGCAAATGCTAATGTAACATAAGGTTATAACAAGTGAAGGCGTTTGTTAACCTTCGATATTGCATATTGTAAAAAAATTTTAAAAACTCGAATCACAGATTTTAACAGATAAAATTAGCCAAATCACCTACATATGAAATTACTGTGCCGTAAGTAGGTTAAATACAGTTTTTTTGTCCATTATTTCAGTTCATTTGACTTTATTTTCAGGACTAAGAAAACTTTTGAATTTTGTATGTTATAGAGTGAGAACTACCGTAGGTCAAAAAGGGTGAATAATTGTTCTCAAACATACAAGAGACATAACATTTATGAGACCAAACATGGACTAACGACTTTTCTTCACAGCTCTGTCGGCAAGATGTCAATATCAAGTTATCAACCACTCCATCAATAATATTCATCTTGAAGCTAACTTCATCTCTTGCAATAAATCTTTCATTATATGTACATACTACGTTCCCCCTCCATCTCATTTTATATTATACTTTTTATTTTTTTGTTCTTCCAAAAAAAAAGTTTGCATTTAAAAATAAATTAAATTTTATAAAATAATTTATAGTCACAAAAATATCTAAGATTTATTCTAAATTATAAATTTCAAAAGTCTTTTTTTTTTTTAAACAATATTATATAATTGGAGGGAGTAGTAACATTTAGTTTTTGTAAATATAGTTGTTTTCTATCATTATTTGTAAAGAGTATACGGAACTTCAATAATTGAAATATTAATAAAATAGTGATACGAGTTTGAGGCAAACTTCAACTGAAAATTCTCAAATTCAACTTTTACAAACTTTCTTTTTTACTACTCCCAAAGAAGCTTATGTCCCTCTCAGATTTCTTAAGTCTTGAGTTAACTCGTTTGATGAAATTACATGGAAAACTTGATTTTTAAGTCCTAAGATGGTAAAAGTGCTTAAATCAGTGTTAAAGAGTGCGATGGGAGAAAGAGATCAAAAGTTAGAGAGAAATGTTGGTGGCTCGCGGTTACTCATTTATAAATATTTAGATTCGATAAAATCTGTTACATTCTACCCTCCCTAGACCCCACCTTGTGGGACTATACTTGGTTGTTGTTGTTGTTGGTAAAGGCTTTTATTTAAGGTTTTGATCATTGAGTCTTCGTCTCTAAAGAGAATACGACCTTGGACAATATCATGCACAATTAGGTATGTATAATGGATGTTTTAAAGTTAATTTCACTCCATTAAGCCTAGTTTTAATACAGCTTTACTTAGAATCTTTAGATTTCACCATTGAAGCTACATGGTTTGGGACAAAAAACCAATTGAGAAATCTTTAAGATTCAAAGTTATTGAGATTATTTCATCTATCATATGTCTGACAATGTTTACGAGTAGTAATGGTATATATTTTTGGCTTGATGGATGGAAAATAATTGATAAACCCCTAGTCGTCTGTTAATGGGACTTGTTAAGGAATTGGGAAAGTTAGATGGAGTCCTTCAGTAAGTGTCAAATTTTATGTCTTAGATATTTATTAGTGATAGTTCTTACTCGTTGTTTGATAGAATTGGTAGACGTAAACTTAGTTTATTGACGGACCGTGTCCGAATTTGGATTGGCACTACAAGAAAGTATACAATTGACAATAATTTTTTAGCAACAATAAATATATTGTTGCTAAAAATCGTAAATGACCATAAAAATTTAATACATTGTTGCTAAAAATCGTAAATGGCCATAAAAATTTAATACATTGTTGCTAAAAAACGTAAATGCTAAAAAAAAATAACTTGTTACGAATACTTTTCGCATTAGAGGTTATTGCAACGGCATTCAACAACTTTTATTGTTGCGGAAACTACTTTTGGAAATAACATTCAATATATGACAACAAAATTGTTGTTGGCAAATGTATTTCTTTTTGTAGTGTGGGAAAACCTAGTCTAAGCCTAATAGGTTTATGATATAATCTTATTCTAAGTCTAATAGTTTATTTTTGATAAATTATAATTATGATAGTTTTATTAGAATAGAATTTTTTTATTAGACTAGGGAAATGATGAACTTACATCTATTGTGATGAATGAAATGCAAGAAATAATTTTCTCATTATTCTTTTTCTCTAAATTTTCGTTCCTTCTTGATTTTGGATGACTTAAACCAAAATATTCCCTAAGTTATAAAGAGAATAAAGATGAAACCTCTGAGCATTCCGATTATTAGGTGAATTGTGAATCGTAATTTGAATACTTGAAGAACAGGAAAAGTTTAAGATTATAGCTGGAGGTAAGTTAATGCTTACTTGCTGAAAGAGAATCCGAGTAAAAATTTGCATACTGGTCTCTGTGTTTGATGAAAATGCCTAAGAAAGGGCTTTCTGGTCATTTAGTACTCAGCCAACGCCGTTCTTAACCGACACAACCTTACATGAGAATGTGAAAGTATTACGTCCATTGAATATTGTCATTCGAGTATAACTTCTTTGAATGTTACTTTGCCCAGTCTTTAGCTAATTATAAGCTTACATGAATCACTACGTGCTGTCCCAATTATAAGCTTACATTAATTAGCATTTAGCAATATGGAGTTTGAAACATTTAAGCAAAGAATGTCCCTTAAAGCAGGTAGTTTCTACGCGATATATATGCTTTTAATCTCTATATTATTATTCGCCACACAACAATCTGTTTGTTATTATTCTTGGCATAAACAAATCATATATTATAATTCCTACATAAATGATGTCTAAACCCCTAAATATTATTACAACAATAATATATTCAATGTAATTCCACAAGTGGATCTAAAGACGCACAACCTTATCTCTACCTTGTGAGGGTGAAGAATTTATTTCAGATAGACCCTCGGCCCAAGTAAAACATATCAATAGCTGTACGAAAAGAATATGCAGTAGTGAAGAAGCACGCCATGTAGAAAATAATTGAGAAAAAAACAATAGCAACAATAATAAAACGATAACCATACCATTATATATTATTATGGGCTATATACAATGTGTTATTAATCATATAATAAATCATTTATTATAAAAATCCCATTAAAATTTATTATAATTCTTGTGCAACTAATATGTCAACCAAATGGATATTGAAGTGTTTGTATTGGTCCAGCAAGCATATTATCCGATTCTAACTCACGTGGCGCAACTAATATTCCCTCAATCTGATCAGACAGTTTTAATCGATCATCACTCGCTCCTTTCTTATCATCTCCTGCAAATTACCAGCCTTTTTCCTTTAAAGTTTCTAACCCTAATAGTCACAGAAGTAGCAATTCAAGTAGAATACAGTTCATCATCCACAACTCTCCACCCCAGCCCCCTTCCCCCCCCCCCCTGTTTCAAGAAACATCTTACAATCTTTGTTCGACTCCACTTTGATATGTTCTTTATTGATTGCCATATCTTTACTTTCTTCTTTTAAGAAGACAAAGCCCTGATGTCCCTTGCTTTCAGCAGAGACGGATGTTAAGTTCAAATGATTTCAGTATTTTATCACAAATATATATGTAAAATTCGTTAAAATTATAACCAATACTTTCTTCGCCCCAACTGTAATAGGAGTACACTTTTTCTTGTCTATTCCAACGAGCATAATGCAGTAACTTTTTATATTTAAAAATAATTCAGCTTTAAATTAGTTCTTCCGTTTCAAAATAATTATTTTAATTTAACTTGACACGAAGTTTAAGAAATAAATATTTTTTTTGAAATGTATGGCTCAAAATAAACTTTAAATAAAATATATTATAAAGTTAAATTATTTATAAATATAGAAATATGTCATTTTTTTTTTAACAAATTAATAAAAAAATTAAGGTAGTCTTTGTGGGACGGAACGAGTAGTTATTATATCTTTAATGAGATCATGATTTATAGACACAAACATTTATATCTCCACATGTTTTAAATGTATTTTTTTTATAACACTTAGTGACCAGTCAAAATACATAATATAAACTTGGACAATTGAATACTTTTTCTTTACTTTTATATGACGTTGTTTACTTAGATACATATATTAAAAATATATAATTGGGACTACTTTTTAAAACTTATATATTTAAGCATGTAGAGTAACATTTTTATGGCTAAAAAATTACATCATTAAATGTAAATTTTTAAAACTAGAGGCTCCAAGTACAAAAAAGTGTCATTTCTCTTGAAACAAGGGAAAAATAAAATAGAAGAATCATAAATGGAAAGTAATTCCTCCATCTCAAAAAAGATTATTATAGTTTGATTTGTCACACAATTTAAGAAATAAAGAAATTTTTTAAAAATGTGTGGTCTAAAATAAATCTTAGATATTTGTGTGGCTGTTAATCAACTCATAAAGTTAAATTGTTTATAAGTATAAAAATATATCAATCTTTTTGGGACAAATTAATAAGAAAAGTAGGATAATTTTTTTGAAAAAACAAAGAGACTATTAAATTTCAAACCCATAATAACAAAAAAGTACAATGTTTCAATACTTTCTGAGCCAAAAGTCTACCAAAAACGGCGTCTCTACCTTTCAAGATAAGAAGAAAGTCTAAGTAACTCTATCACATGAGACTCCACCTCATGGAATTTCACCAAGTCTTTGTTGTTGTTATTCCATTGTTGTACAATATTTCAATGTTAAAAACTTTAAAAAAGTTGGATCGCTAAAGATTAAAATCCGGCTTTGGATACTGTTTCCCCATAGTGTATCAGCAGGAAATATAAGCCCCTTATCACACTCCAACTATCCAATCCAAAACATTATATCCACAAAGTACTTTACTTACCATTCCTAGACCATAATACTACTGTACCTCTATAGTTACTGCCAGAAAACACACACAAAAATAAGCAATGGAAAACAGAAGTTGCAACTTTTTCAGCAATAGTCTTGAAAGCTGCACTAGCAACAATGGTGGGAGTAGTGGGGGACAAAACAGTAATTCAACTCCTGCATGGAACTTCTGGCAACTCGGTACTTCTAACAGCTCATCATTCACCCAAGACCTAACTGTAGGGCAAACGTTCGACTCCACGTGTACAATGAACAATTTCGAAGTAGAAAGACGAGTAAATGAAGGTTCTGTAAGTGAATATTATTTTCACGGAGAAAGACAGTATCCTAATACGGACCATCATTTAATGTGTTTGAATCTTAACTTAGGCAAGAGGCGTTATACTGAAAACAATTATGAGCCTCAGACTCGACAAACGCGGGATGCTTTGTGCACTGAAATATCCTTTAATCATGAACCTCAGGGGGGTGGACAGGTGATGGGGATGGGGTTTGTAATGAACAATAAGAGAGGGAGACAATATTTGCCTAGTGGTGGTGATGGGGGTTTGGTAGGGCCGTCAAACTCCTCTTCCTCCCCATCGCCGGTGGCTGCAGCGACGGGGACAGCGGCTTTGGTACCGAGGTGTCAGGTGGAGGGATGCCACGTGGCGCTGGTGAATGCTAAGGCTTATCACAGACGACATAAAGTCTGTGAAATGCATGCCAAAGCTCCTAAAGTTGTGGTTCTTGGCCTTGAACAACGCTTCTGTCAACAGTGTAGCAGGTCACCATTATTTCATTAAATTAACGTTATTTATATTGATAGTATAAAAGATCATAATAAAATATCATGTGTGCAATTTATTCTGTTACTTATAAAATTACATAACGTTTATTTCTTGTTACCGATAATTAATTTTTATCTTAGGGAGCGGCCCTTTCTCCGAATTCTACTAACATGGAATGCTTTGTGTATTTATCAGTATATGAGTCTACCTTATATAGATACGACACCATATAGGGTTTTCATATTAGTTAATTTGCATTATTTTCTAAATTAGTAGTTCATTTATTATGATGGTTATAGTTATTATCTACTTTACCTGATAATATAAAAATACTTTTATACTATTAATGTATAAAATTTAAACTTAAAAGATAAAAAATTTTAAGTTTTGTACGGCCAACAACTTCCGTGCACAGATATAGATTCATTATTACCTAGTGTGTATAGTAAGAGTTTTTACATTATCAGCTACCTAAAAGATAATCACATTTAGTTGCCCATAAAAAGTTTCAAGTTATTAGTTACACCAATCGAGATCTATCGAAAATAATCTCTTTGTTCCATAAAGGTAGAGGTAAAATTTGCGTACTTCCTACCCTACTTAGACCTCACTTTGTGAAATTACACCGGGTATGTTGCTGTTGTTACTTAGTTACACCGACAGTATTAAGAGTAAAAGCTTCTTTTGTTATTTTCTTGTGCTTCTTTGACTTCTAAAATAGGTTACTTCTAAAGATTTTCCCCACCTGTTCATTTTATTCACGTTTCTGTGAGGTACAACTATCCAGTAGTACTAATGTTGACAAGGACACAAGGATTATCGCAGTAGTATTGTTATCATATATAGCAATTGCACCAAGATATATCTCTTTATCTTTGTATTTGTCTTAGTCTACATGTATCATGATGCCTATCCAATGTAGATCCTATATAGTGGAGTAAATTTTTCTGCTGCTGCTGATGATTGCTTTTTGGAATTATTGTATGAAGGTTTCATTCAGTGAATGAGTTTGATGAGTCAAAGAGGAGTTGCAGGAGGAGATTAGCAGGACATAATGAGAGAAGAAGAAAGAGTTCTCAAGATCATTATGCTAACACGGGAAACCTCTCTCGAGGTAACATTTCCCTTAAAATTTACTTGGAATAATTCCAGGGGCGGAGCTAGAAATCCAAATACGAGTTCGGCCTAACTCAGTTTTGGTCAAATACTGTTTGTGCTAAAAATCATTAAATATGGAGTACAAATATTAAATTTAGAGCAACTGTTACTCGCTAAATGGATTTCACTTCTAGAGCAAGATATATATATATATATATATATATATACAACTCTAGTTTACTTTGTTCTAACAAAAAGCAGGACATTATCGGCTCTTAGGAGTAAATGACGGACGTGCTCTCTCTCTTCTGTCATCCAAGAATGATTCATGGATATCAAAGGGCAATCTCCCTGCAAGATGTAGTAGTGGCACTATTAGTGAGCTGATTGCTGAAAATAGAGCATCTACTCTAGCTCAACAGATTATCCTTGACAAAGATTGGCAACGAAACCAGCATCAGCAGATGCAGAATTTGAGCATCCAACCAAAAATCTTGAATTCAACTCATCATAATCGCGATCATATGGTCCTCGAGACACATGGTTGGGGACCTATGAATGATGCGGCCGGAAATTTGACATTGAATCTTATGCATTTTCGAAATTCTGAATTCGGGTTGTTGTCGGGGCAGCAGCAGCCTAAGGAAGGAAGACAAGAAGAAGAGGAGTGTCAACAACGTTGGAACTCCCTTGCAGGAACTCATATTTCTTGAAGAAAAGTATGTGTGCTAGTTTAAGAGGGTGATTGGATTGGTCTTTAAGCTGGTTTTTGCTTATTTGAGTGTTTAACAAAGTTAAGAAGTGATTGTTTGGTCAATTTCTTTTATCGTATTAATGTAGAATTCAAATTTTATACATCGTTATTTATATTATCAGATCATCCCAAAAATATCTATATTTATAATCTTAAAAACAAGACAAAAATCATATACTATAACAGATTTATAAAAAAAAACTAATGATAAGAAATTCCTTACAGTAACCACACATATAACTTAAAGTCGTATCTTATTTCAACTGGGTCAGATTTCATGCCTTCAAAAAAGTTGTAATATTCACAAACTTTTATAATGAAAATTTACTAATTAAGAAATCATGACAGATACTCTCTTTTGGCCTACAAACAATGTGGATAGTATTTTTACAAATTTAAGTTATATATATTGTTAATATAAAGATTTTTCATATTAACAATGCAGTTTAATATGTAATAGTAATTTGATTATCATCTTTATCAGGTTATTATTCAATGCTTATTATATAAATTTAAATGTAATTATGTCTTTGTTAATTATACACAATATACACAAAATATACATGTGTATATTGTGTATATTGAATCTCGGATTTGGTCCCATAAATGGCTCTCGGTTTGGCTGATTTAGGTAATGTAATTTATGGTAAATATTTAGTAACCTAGTTTAGGTAATGTTGTAATATAATTAGTAGTGTATTACCATAATTAGTGTATTACCATCAATGTATAGAATAAGGTTTTAGGAATAGAATAAGAATAAGATTCTCTCCTATTATGTAACTTGTATATATATCCTTTCAAGTAATGAAAATAATCAAAGGGTTTTTTCTTTCATGGTATCAAGAGACTAGGTCTAACAAAAATTTTCTCTCCCAAATTTTGTGTTCCTCTCGGCTGAACCCCCCCCCCCCCCCTCGGGTTTACCAAATTACTCTTCCACTCTCCAAATCTCTCTTACTATTCCAAAATTTCCCCTCCTCTGCCTTTGTTCTTTCAATATGTCTACGAACAATTTTCATCCTGCCCTCATGGTTTCTAACATCAAGAACAACATCCCTATTGTGCTTGAGATGGAAAACGTCCAATATGCGACGTGGGCAGAAATGTTTAAAATTCACGCTATCTCCCATCAAGTTATCCATCACATAATTCCTCCCGCTGCACCTATTCCCGCGGAGGATCCTCAGTTATGGATTACTCTTGATGCTACCGTTCTCCAGTGGATTTATTCCACTATTTCGGTTGACCTCTTATCGATGATTATTGAGCCGGATACCACGGCTATGACTACCTGAAATAGATTGCGTGACATATTCCAAGATAACCAACATTCACGTGTTGTCACACTCGAGCAGGAATTCTCTCAAGTTCGCATGGAAGAATTTCCAAACGTATCTGCATATTGCAAGAAACTCAAGGAGTTGGCGGACCAACTCCGTAACGTTGGCGCATCTGTAACAAATAATCCTCTGGTTCTACAACTGGTTGCCGATCTTTCTAAGGCCTATAATGGCGTTGGGACTCTCTTTCGTCAAAGCAACTCACTTCCCGCTTTTTATCAAGCCCGCTCCATTCTTACTTTAGAAGAAGCCGGTTTGGCTAAAAAGGCGGCTACCGGAGCAAGCCCCGTCGTCCTAATGACGTCCTCCACAAATTCTTCAGGTTTTGTTGATAATTCGGGCCAAAACTGTACTCATGGTGGCGGCAAAAATAATCGTAAGAATAATAACAAAAACCGCGGGGGCAAACGCGGCGATTCCGTGGTCGGCGGTCGGCGGTGGGCCCCGTCCGGTCAACGGTGGGCCTCCTCCCTACTAGTCCCGGCGGTGGGGCCCATGGCGGTGGGGGCGGGAAATGGGCCGTGGGCAAAGCAACTCCTATTTTCGAGCCCTTCGGGCGGCCGGTGGGGCCGGGACGGTCAAGTGCGGGCCCAACATTCGGCGGGGAAGGTTCTCGGTTCGGCACTAGGCAAGGGCAGCATGGTGGTCTTCTTGGGCCTCGGCCCACACAAGCATTCTCGGCAGTGGGCCCCACATATACTCCTACCGATATTGAAGCCGCAATGCACACACTTGAGTTGACGCAACCGGATCCAAATTGGTACATGACACCGGCGCAACGACACACATGACCTCCGATCAAGCTACTCTCTCGTCTTATGCCAATTTGAGCAACCCTCGTGGTATAATTATCGGTAATAGTAACTCTATTCCAATTCAGGGTTATGGTCATAAAACTCATCTCCCCCAATCCTCCTCTTATCTTGAAAAATACTTTACATGCCCCCAAATTGATTAAAAGCTTAGTGTTTGTCTGAAAATTCACCACTGACAATTCCGTTTCTGTTGAATTTGATCCTTTTGGTTTCTTTGTGAAGGATTTCAAGACGGGGAGTCCTCTCATGAGGTGTGATAGTATGGGAGATCTTTATCCTATCACACCCGGTTTTAGTCCATCGAGACAAGCCTTGCCATCAACCTTTGCAGCCATTTCTCCTTCCTTGTGGCATGCTCGCCTTGGTCATCAGGGATCCTCTATTTTATCAGTTTTAGATAAAAATAGTTTTAATTCTTAAAAGGGTACGAGTCGTACTCCAATTTGTCAATCTTGTTCGTTAGGAAAAATTGTTAAGTTGCCATTTGTAGACTCAAATTCTCATACTTCAATGCCATTTGATATTATTCATAGCGACTTATGGACGTCTCCTGTTCTAAGTTCGTTGGGTCATCGATATTATGTTCTCTTTTTGGATGATTATTCTAAATTTTTGTGGACGTTTCCAATTGCAAATAAATCTCAAGTGTTTTCCCTCTTCATAAAATTTAGAGCATTCATTAGAACACAATTCGAAAGAGAAATAAAAATTATTCAGTGTGATAATGGAAAAGAGTATGATAATATGGTGTTTCGGGAGTTCTGTGCTAATAATGGGATCAATTTTCATTTTTCTTGTCCTCATACATCTTCACAAAATGGGAAAGACGAACGCAAAATTCGTTCCATAAATAACATTGTTCGCACTCTCTTAATTCATGCTTCTGTACCCCCATATTTTTGGCATCATTCTCTTCAAATGGCGACATATCTCCTTAAGATAATTCCTTCCAAAGGTCTGACATATTCTTCCCCCCCCTCCAAATTTTATATAATAAGAATCCTTCTTATTCTCATCTTCGAGTTTTTTGGTGCTTATGTTATCCGTTATTCCCATCCACCACAATTAACAAACTTCAGGCCCGGTCTACTCTGTGTATTTTTGGGTTATCCATCTAATCATTGTGGTTACAAATTATTCTCCAAGAAAATCATCATTAATCACCATGTAATTTTTGCTGAAACTCAATTTCCATTTACTAAAGTTCATACTCCCGAGCCTAATTCGTATAATTTTTTGGATGATGGTATATCCCGTATATTACTAATCATTTTTCGGACATATACCGCACCCAAAATCCTCCAGCGGGCTCACTGTCCGCTGGCCCCACTGGTCCGTCACCAACTACCCTCACTGGATCAGTTCCAGCGATTGGGCCAGTCCAGTCCAATTCTGGAACTGGTCCAGTTCCGTGTCGATTTACCGTCATGGGCCAGCAGGCCCACTGCTTGCTGGCCAGTCCATCCCGAGCCCAGAAAATTCCCAAAATCCACCCACTTCTTCCTCCAGTCATAGACTAGTCACTCCTAGTCAGCGGGGTGTTTTTAAACCAAAGAGACATTTTAATTTAAATTCTAATGTTCTTAAGTCACCTTACCCCGTACTCCTGTGTCTGCATTAAATGACCCAAATTGAAAAATTGCTATGACCGATGAATATAATGCTCTTATTGATAATAAGACGTGGGAGTTGGTGCCCCGTCCTTCTGGTATTAACATTATTAGGTCTATGTGAATTTTTGCTCACAAGGAAAATTCAGATGGTTCGTTCGCACGACATAAGGCGCGGCTTGTGGGTGATGGTAAGACTCAACAGGTTGGGGTGGATTGTGGTGAGACATTTAGTCCGGTGGTCAAGCCGGCTACCATTCGCACTGTACTCAGCTTGGCTCTTTCAAAAGTATGGCCTATTCATCAGTTAGATGTAAAGAATGCTTTCCTACATGGTGATCTCAAGGAAACAGTTTATATGCATCAGCCGTTAGGATTCAGGGATCCCAAACATCCTCATCATGTCTGTTTGTTGAAGAAGTCCTTATATGGACTTAAGTAGTCTCCATGGGCCTGGTATACAAGGTTTGCTGACTATGTTTCGACTATTGGGTTTACTCACAACAAGTCGGATAATTCCTTGTTCATCTACCGTCGTGGTTCGTCTTTGGCTTACATTCTGTTGTATGGGGATGATATCATTTTGACTGCCTCTACAGATGTCTTACGCCAGTCTATCATAACTATGCTCAGCTCTGAGTTTGCTATGAAAGACTTAGGGCCTTGAGTTACTTTTTGAGGATTGCCGTCAATCGTCATTCGATGGATTGTTCTTGTCTCAACGGAAGTATGTATCTGAGATCATCGAAAGGGCTGAGATGTCATCATGTAAGTCCACTTCCACTCTAGTTGATACAAAACCCAAGCTTGGTGCGGCGGCTGGCATACCCTACGAGGATCCAACCCGCTATCGCAGTCTTGCAGGGGCCCTTTAGTATATTACCTTTACGAGACCAGATATTACATATGCTATCCAGCAGGTGTGTTTGTTCATGCATGATCCCCGAATTGAGCACATGAATGTGCTCAAACGCATCATTCGGTATATTTAGGGAACACTTGACTATGGTTTACATTTATATCCTTCCTCGACGGCCACACTTGTCTTGTATACAGATGTTGATTGGGGTGGTTGTCCCGACACCAGACGGACTACGTCTGGCTATTGTGTATTCCTTGGCAACAACTTGGTCTCCTGGTCTGCAAAGCGTCAGGCGACTCTATCCCGCTCAAGTGTCGAGGCTGAATATCGAGGGGTAGCTAATGTGATCTCGGAATCATGTTGGTTACGTAATTTACTATTAGAGCTTCATTGCCCCATTCCGAAGGCAACCTTGGTGTATTGCGATAATATTAGTGTCATTTACCTTTCAGGTAATCCGGTTCAGCACCAACACACTAAGCATATCGAGATGGACATACATTTTGTACGCGAAAAGGTTGCTCGGGGTCAGGTACGCGTCTGTCATGTCCCGTCAAGATATCAGGTTGCAGACATCTTTACAAAGGGTCTTCCCTTGGTCCTTTTTGAAGATTTTAGGGACAGTCTCAGCGTTCGAAGACCGTCCGCTATGACTGCGGGGTGTGTTAAATATACACAATATACACACAATATACATGTGTATATTGTGTATATTGAATCTCGGATGTGGTCCCATAAATGGCTCTCGGTTTGGCTGATTTAGGTAATGTAATTTATGGTAAATATTTAGTATCCTAGTTTAGGTAATGTTGTAATATAATTAGTAGTGTATTACCATAATTAGTGTATTACCATAAATGTATAGAATAAGGTTTTAGGAATAGAATATGAATATGATTCTCTCCTATTATGTAACTTGTATATATATCCTTTCAAGTAATGAAAATAATCAAGGGGATTATTTCTTTCAGTCTTAAATAAATTTATTATATAAATACTATCTTTTACACTGTAGTGCATAAAATTAAATTATTTTATTTTTATTAGTATAGTTACTTATAAAATTATTGTTGACGGTTAATAATACATTTCACATTCTGCTTTAAAACTACAACCATTGTGAAAATATTAGATTGAAAATTATCGAGGGGCGCTCTACTCTTTTTAGTGGGGCATTTTATTTCGATTAGTGGAGTTAGTAAGTTTCAATGATTAAATCAATGAAAAGATCGAAAATTGTCTAGATCAAAAGATTCAAAAACACAAAAGAATTTGTAAATTGGATTTGATTGTACAAATTTGGAAGGATATAATAGTAAGACAGTAAGGGGTCGTTTGGTAGAAGGTATTAAAGAAAATAATGCATGTATTAGCTATGTGTATTATTAGTACCTTATTTGGTACACTTTTTTAATATATGTATAACTAATGCAAGTATTAGTTATATACTTTATTTGGTATTATTCTATGTATAAATAATACCTACCAAACCATGATCTTAGCAATACCAAGGTTATTAATGCATATATAAGCTTAGTTAAAGACAAAATTATCCTTCAAATTTTATGATTGATTAATTCAAACTTTTTTTTCTGTAATACTTTAATTTTTTCAGTTAAAATACTCAAAAAATAATATTGTACTTGTCTATTAAATTACGCAAATAATAAAATATTGTTGGTATGATGTTTGTTAAAGTGATTTGTGGGTATATGACCTGGGATATTAACGTATGCACGTAGTACATATCTACAGAGTATTTATCTTTGCAATATTAGCATTTCCGGAAGCAGAGGTTGAAGAGGAATGGGTTATATATATTCTCCGGTGACCAGAGGTTGAAGAAATATGGGTTGCATTTACATGCTTTGTGTTGCTCTATAAAAAATTCTATTTAAGTAAGATGTTTTGATATATTAATTAATTGGAAGGAATTAATATTTAAAAGGCAAACTTCTAAAATTTTATTTTATTTATATTAGTAATAATTACATTTAAGGAATGGTTACAAGAAAAAAAAATAAGGGAGGTCTCTGAAATTATCTCAAAAACTAAAGAATGTGGAGGGTATTTTTGTAAAGACACAATTTTCTAAAAAAAAATATACAATGCTTTAATACATCAAATCAAACCGTGAACAGGATTACTAATACACCATATTCAACACTATTCTTATACACTCTACCAAGCGACCCCTAAATACTTGTTGTGATTCGAACCCTCATAAACAAGATGAGAGTTCAGGTAATCAACCAACTGAGCTACTATATCCCTGCGAAAAGGATGGATTTGATGCAGGATAGGGGGGATAAAAGATTTGTTCTAATGGTATTAAAAAATTTTGTTTCATAACACATCCTCATAAGCTTTTCTTTTTGCTACCTTGATGACTCAAACCCACAACCTTCGAATTGGAGGTGGAAGATGCTTACCATCTGAGCAACTCCTCTTGTAAATACAAGATCATACTATTGTGTTAATTAGGAGTTCGAATTCTGAGGAAATTGGTCCTTTGATCGACTACTCTGTAAGCTAATCTCTCAGAAAATACCGTTGCTTACCTTACACAACTTCGTTTTCCAAATTTATGTCTCCTTTTTCATGGAGAATCATCATCTTATTTCGTTTGGTTCACAGACTAAATTATTTCGGGATCATAATTATTAAATTATAATTTTTGGATTAGCTTATTTCATTTGAAAGGTGATATAAAATAATTTCAAATTTAATGGAATAAGGTCAATATCCGGAATTAAGTTTGAGATTAAATTTATACCATGTTTGGTTGAATCTATACCGTCAACCAAATGCAGTATAAATTTAATCTCAAATTTAATCTTGAAATATTCGTCTTATCCCTCGTACCAAACGATGCAATGATAAGAGAAAATAATAGTCCTCTTTCTGACCTGCCTCTCAAAAAGTCCACTTCTCATACCATTTTCTTTCTTTTTGTACTTTTGGCTACGCTACTTGTACTGTCAAATATGCATTTCCTCATTTTCTTATACACAACCAAATACTCTTTTATATTCCATCAATTCCAATTTACTTGGTATAGTTTGGGCACAAAAATAAGAAATAAATTAAATGAATACTTTTAAAATTTATGATCTTGAATATGATATACCATTTGTGTGGCCATAACACTTTTGAAACTTATAATTTTAACATGTTATAACATTTTTTAGTTATAAAAGTTTTTTATTAAGGGTAAATTAATAAAAAGTTAAAATTAATTATGATTAAATAGATAAACATATGTTATTTTTTTTAAACGGACTAATAAGTAAATAGTAGTATCAAATAAATTAGAACAAAATGAGTATATTCTTTTCTTTTCACCGATGGGTCCATGTTTAGGTTTAGATACTACAAAAACTCTTATATAAGGTAGCGTGGATAAGTTGTAACACGATTTTACGATAGGGGTGTGCCATGGGGATATCAAAATAGGCTGAGTTAACTGATTCGTTCAAAAGTTGTTTGAGTTAAAATGGGCTAAATCGGGTCATAACCCAAAACCTGAACAATTCTTATTAAGTTTTAAATACTTTGTTTGTTTTCTTATATATAATTTTGTTAAGTAGCTAATATTTTTTTTAATATTATGATATATAACATATTAAATTTAAAAGTATATTTTAAAAATAATTAGATAGATTCTCATCGGTCAATTAGGGTTGCATACCAGCTCAATTTTTAAATGAGATAAATTAAGCTAGTCAAAATGGATTGATTTACTAAAATAAGCGGGTCATTAACCCATCTAAATCTAAGCGGGTTGGGTGGGTCATGATTTCATGGGCTGATGTTGTCACCCTAACTTAAACAATGGGTAGGAGTTGATGATTACATCATCTGTCTCAATTTATTTGATATTTTTATATTCTGAAAGTCAAACGGATTTTTCTTTGACCACATTTCTTTCATATTATATATTTTGAATTGTTAATTATTGTGACTTATAATATTTTTTACATAGTTTTTAATATATATAAATTTAATGCTAAAAGATTACAAAATATTGTGTGGATTGCTCTTCATACGGGCTGGTCTTTAATTTTCCCCCTCAACTCAATGGTCTTTAATTTTTGCCCATACTTCTCATTTAATGAAAATTTATAAGCTAAAGTACTCTTTATTTGCGGATCTACTAAATCAGAGATTATTGGTTCGAATTACCGCAAAGGCAAAAATGAAAAAAATCGCAAGGCAAAATTTTCATAAAAATTACGCCCCTTAATTTTTCAACGAAACTTTGCCTTCAGCATAGTTACATAGAAAATATGTCCCTTAAAACATAATTTATATGCAACTTTGGTCAAATAGGCATAATTTCTATGAAATCCTGCTTTGCAATTTTTTTCTTTTTGACCTTGTTGGGATTCGAACCCACAACCTCAGAGGTATTTTCGGAGGCATAATTACATAGAAACTATGCCCCTTAAGGCATAATTTCTATACAACTTTGCCCGAATAGGCATATATTCTAATGAAATCTTACCTTGCGATTTTTTTTTTTTTTTTTTAAACTTTGCTGAGATTCGAACCTACAACTTCAAAGGTATTTTCAGTCATTTTTTAGGCGAAGAGCAAAAATTAAAGACCACCCTAAAATAGGAGGGAAATCGTGCCAATTGTCCAAAAACTTAAAGATTGTATGTCGAAATTCACAATTTTAACAGTCAAAATTCAAACTGTGTGACATAATACGTAACATGCATAAATAATAATTTTTCTAGTCTCTAACAATTACTAATACAGTGTCTAAAAAGGGAATACATGCAATTTGACATGGGGTATATATCCGAGCAAATAAAATTCACGAATCGCGGGCTAATAATTCAGTCATTCTTTGAATTCGACTCGCATAACAAGCACAAGGTGTTAACATTTTCGTTTTCCTTTATGCATAACTTGATATTCAAAATATACTTGCTAAATTAATTGGACTCGTGCGGAGTTGACTGATTAATATAGGTTATAATCATTCAGAAAAAAAAAAGATTTCATCCTGATGACTCATAAATCCGAAACTTTTAATTAAGGGTGAAGAAATACCAATTATTCAACCGATTATTTCGCAGTTTGGCAAAAATCAACAATAATAATGTAATTCAGTGGATTTGCTCTTAAATATTTAAAAGATTAATCTTAGAATTGTTGTCGTTATTAAATTAAACCGGCTACGCTCTTGTTCTGGCAGTTACTTCCAATTATCTTCACTTCAGCAGAATTTTCTTATCGAAATGAAAAGGCAAATACATGTGCTACCCCAACAATCAAGGGTCTTTAGCAAAATGAATAATAAGTTGCTTGGACTATTCAAAATGGCTGCCGTATTCGTGTCGAAATCTTTGAAAAGTTCGAGTAACATAGATTCTAAGTGATGTTATGATTTATGCAAATTTATTTTCACGAAAAATAAATATAAACAAGGTATTTTGAATTATGTAAAATCTAATTCTTTCGCCATTAGTAACTTCAAAGTCAGCTCTAAATTTCTTTTGTACCGAGTGAGAAATTTTACTACTACTTTGAACGGCCTACATTATAACTCTATCGATTTCTACTTTAAGAGATTGTTTGGTTCATGAACTAGTTAATTAGCAAACATAATATTTGTTGTATAGGGAATAATAATGCAAATATTATTGTATTATAAATAATAAGAGTACATGAATTATTCTTGAATTGCTACTTTAAAGACAATTTTGTCTTTAGATATATCTTTCTAATCAATATGCTATCTCGCTTTTGAATATCATATAAATTCCTTTTATAAGTTATATGTAACATCCCGTATCTTAGCGTTAGGATGTATTGTAATAAATTTCTATGAACTTGGAGGAATTAAGGTTAATCGTGAGGTTATAGAAAATTTATAGCAATGTTAAAGAGGTTACGTGGGGATTAGAAGTATTTAACAAATTGGAAAAAATAAGTTTTATTGAAGTTTGGAATGTTGAACAAGTTATACAGGCCGTATGAAATTTTGGTCATACTCATGTATGCGGAACATGAACTCAGTGTATAAAAAAAGATGAAGTCCTGAAATGATTTAAGACTTGAAAGTGTGCCGACGATGATTGAAAATAATATTTTGTATATGTGATAAGAGGCTATGACTAATGCTATATTACATGATCATTATAATGAGTATACAAAGTATGTTAAAATGTTAATTACTTAACTGAATTGATATAATAAAATTAACTATGTGTGCAATTAATCAAATAGGAGATTGTAGTGAAAGACAAAAAATTAATTAAAATTATTGAATATATATTACGGAATATTAATTGTTGCTCTTGGTATTGAGTACAAACTTTGTTCAAAGGGCTGCCACATGGAAGGTATCAAAAGGACATATTGACCTTTAATGGTGAGTCAAAAGGGACTTTAGGTGCATGAAGGACACAATGAAAGGCTTTAAAGTGCCGAGATGAATGATTATTAATAAAGATTGGCATTAGTCCTGAATAATAAGATCCAAAAATGTGAATTGTATTAGACCATTTGACAAATATCTATTTCAAGACAAAATGAAAACGTTTACAGCAATGTCAAGATCCGTAGTTGAAGTTCGGATAGGAAAACCGGGACTTCGCCTATGAAAATGTGTTATGCCGCCAAAGCTTTTTCGGGAGGGAGCAAAGACAACATCTTGCTATTTTCCTACAGAGAATCACGAGAGCTTTCACGAGAATTATGGAAGCTTTGAAAAAGAGTAATTCTTATCATACAAGGTAAGAATTCTCTTCTCCTAAATATACTTAAGATCGTCCAGGTCATAACTAAATTATCAGATGAGAAAATACCGAAATTATACCGGAAATCGCAGTTGAAGTTGTTATTGTCATGTGGATTGTTTGGTGTGGTTCTTGTGATGAATATTAGGCTAGAAATCATATAAAAGTGTTTTATATATGCCGGCCATGTTGTTGTTATCCTAATGTTAAAATTAGGAAGGAAGATATGGAAAAAGGGATGGTTATTGGTTGCAATCTGAACTTACCACTCGTCGGGTTGTGTGCTAGTTTCGTTAATTGGCATTTGTAAAATTGTTAGTATGGTATTGGCTGTGAAGAGTTGTTCCAAGTGAATTATGGAGGAATTGATATGGTTGTTGTTGTTCTTGGTGGTATGAGCTTGAGGAGAAGTAGTAGAAACCGGGGAGGTGCTGTCTGATTCATTATAGAACGAGCTTGCCGCTCGATATACGCGATATACTAGTGTTTGCTTTGCATAATGGAAGTGTTAACGTTCTTATAGGGGAGGTGATAGATGAGCTGCGTGGATTGTGTTGTTAGGATACTCGATACAGGTATGTAAGGCTCACTTTTCTTTTGTTTTGGCATGATCCTTTAAATAACCACATACGAGGAAACGTCTGCAAAACAAAACTCTAATCTTAACTATTGAAGTTACGCTTGTTCTATACTCTTGAAAAGATTTCATGGCTCTTGGTTGTCCCTTGCCGAGAGTACTTTTCTGCACTTTATATTATCTTTAATTATGTGACGTTCTATGTTCCTTATTGATTCTACGACAGCGAACATACGTAGTTACATAGCGATAGGTGGGTGGATGGTAACGACCTTATGTCACTCCGACTTTTCATGATATTTTCCTGAGGTTATTGTGCATTATATCTATATATATAATATATATATATATTTTTTTTATAACACCGGGTCATATTAAGTTCGGGTACGATAACACCGAGTTCTTTTATGACCTAGTACAATGTTATGATTATAATGTCCCATAGTGTGACATACATACATACATATATATATATATGACTATGTTTTTAAAAGGAAAACATGCATATCGTACGCCCATAGTGCATTCAGAGCTACAGGTTATTTCTTCCTTATTCTCATTTATATTACTGTATCTATATACATGTTCCTGTCTTACATATTCAATACATTGTTCGTACTGACGTCTCTTGTTGAGGCATTGCGTTTCATGCGAACAAATTTAGATAGATGAAGCGTCACTCGTTTCTGATGGGATAATAGTTCAGCGGTGATGTCAGAGCTCTACATTTGTTCCTGAGGTTCTACTCGGAGTCAGTATGATTTTTATATATATAGTTACGGATATGGCAAGGTCTTGTCCCGATCTGATGGTGTTATGTACACTTAGAGGCTTCCTTTGTGTCGGAGTCATGTATGGCCTTGCCGGCCTCTCTGTTAGTTAGTTGATGTGTACGATGACCCTGTCGACTTTCTTCATATTATACATGTTCGTTTTTTCTGCTTTTACATGTTATCACATCTTGTTGTCTATTGAGAGTTATTCTGCGGCCTTATTGGCCTCAAATTCATATCTATCCAGGTACAAAGGAGATGTAGTACGTTCAGGCCATTAGGCACCGGGTGCCGGCCACGCCCCCAAGATTGGGGTGTGACATTAAGTCAGTATTATCCATTCAATGTTTAATAGTAACTTTTTTGGGATTTTTTATTCTGTATCCAGTATCTATATTGGTGTCTGACTAAATTTGTGTGGTCGAAAAATCCAAAAATAAATCGCTCCCTAACAAAACAACTTCGTGTTCAATGTTTAATATCTTACTAATGTTATACAGTAACAGTACTACTATTTAATATGCATATATTAAATTTGTAATATAGAGTTTTCCTTTCCGCCACAGCTATATATCACCAAACGGACCAGGTTGACTTAAATGGATGACTTTTTAAAGAGGTATCCCATCACACAAACTTTACCTTTGAAAAGGTACGCACTCACAAAATCCTATGAAATCTTTTACCATTGTCCCCAAATGAAGTTAAGGTCTATTAATCACATGTCCCCACGAAAGGACACTCTGCCCTTCAGAATCACGGGCTAGGCACGTGAACCCTGTGATTATTATGCCAGTTTTATGGCCCTACCAAAAAACACTCAAAATTTTCCACGTGCCCAGTTTATAAAGTGGTTGCTCCCTCAAATGTATGAACAGTACTGAGAAAGTAAGTAGTTGCATTTAAGTTTGTAGGACCTTCTGCTTTCTACCTCCCCCAACCCAAAGACCATTGCACACACCAGCAAAAGTGGTAACCCTAGGCATTGGATCAATGTTCAATATTTCTAAGAACAATTTAGGTACATTCCACAAAGAAACATTTGTATTATGACTTAGTTATAGTTACATCTCTTGTATTTTACAAGCACTTGCACCCTTAAATTATGAAATCATACATAAATATAACAATGGTATTCCTATTTTCTTTCTTAAAAAACATTTAAAAGAAAGGAGATTATACAATATATATATAAGAGTTAATTATATAATTTATAACTAATTTAGATATTACAAATTGCGCGACTTAAAGCTAAAAAGGAGATTATTGTTATAAATAAAAAGCTAAATATAAGGAGATTTCATAAATAGTAATAATAGAAATAAATGCATATAAAACACAATGATGCTTTCCTAAAAAAGCTCAATCACAATCTACTAACAAGTTAATTCATAAATAAGTATATTATTGTGTGTAACGTTCGTCTTCACCTCAACTGCTTTCTTCAATGAATCCAAATTCGCCTTAGCGGATAAGAAATCAAGGAATATATATATATATATATATATATATATAACGTTGGTCTTCACCTCAACTGCTTTCTTCAATGAGTCCAAATCCGCCTTCGCGGAGAAGAAATCAAGGAATATATACAAGTATATATATATATATATATATATATTTATTGCATATTGTATACTATATATGTGTTATTATAGAATACAATTGGTTGGAACATAGAGTAATATATTCATATATTTGGTATTGTATAATATTATATACTATATACACAAACAATATTATTATATTATATATTATATATAATATACAAACTTAAATATATTAATTTCTAATATTATATTTACAAATATCGTGTTATCATCTTTTCAGTTAAATTCACGGATTTGAATATACCATATACTTTTTAATGTATATTTTCATGTACTTTTCTTATATCATATATCATATTTTCATGTACTTTTCATATATTATATACCATATTTTCATATCCTTTTCTAATACCATATATCATATATTAATATACCATATACCATATTTTTCATGTATTTCTTAATATTAATATATTCAAATAATTTCTTTTAGTCACCAAAAAAAATAATTGCATCAGCCAACAACAACAACATACCTAGTGCAATCCCACAACGTGGGTCTGGGGAGGGTAGAGTGTACGCAGACCTTACCTCTATCTTGATAGGTAGAGCGGCTGTTTCCAAGAGACACTCGGCTCAAGACAAAGCACAAGCAAAGTAAGATGCATCAGCCATCAAATGAAAATAAAAAAAATAAAGAGGAGGAAACAAAATATATTTTTTTAAATGGTAGATGGATTATGGGATTTGAAGCTTATTTTGTTTTGTTGTAGCGATCTGGTCGATTATTTTGAGAACCGATGCTATGTTTTGTGTTTCATCTATTCTGATGCTCTGTTTTGCGTGTCATTTATTCACTTAGGGAGAAAGTTTCATCTTGGAAATTCAAATATTTAATTATTTGAATTAATTGTTTGTTTTGGCAAAGCGTGCTTTGATAGGCGACTTGAAGATTCATTAGATTTGCAATATTATTTATAACATGTAGTATTTGATGGAACTAATTTTAGAGTTTGTTTGGTTGATTTTGACAATTAAGTCGGTTTTAGTAGCTAATATACCTATTTATAATAAAAATATGATCACAGAAAGGAATAAGACTCAGTTGAAAATTTGTTGATTTCATTAGCTTCGTATGATCATTTATGATTTTTAGAAACTTTCGAAATTGAATTTGGATTTCGTTTGGCCAAGTTTTAGCATATGAATCATTGACGTAAGTCGAACGCCTCCACGTTTAGATGTACCATTATATTTATTTGATGTTGGATTGAGTTTTGATTGTTGTAGTAAATGTGCATTAAAATTTGTGAGCCGTAGCAACAAGAATTGTCAAATTTCGACGTCGTATGAGGAAGTTATGGTCACTTTAACGCAAATAGCTGGTTTCTGGAGAGTTCGCAAATACGAACTTTTGATCGTACAATACTATACTATACAATACGATATGGTGCATTATGAAACCATGGGTAACAACCATCCAAACAAGAGTGTAAGAGCTAGAAGAAGTAATTCTATATTTAAGCACATAATAAGTATTTTTCCTTCCAATAAGAAACAAAATGCCTTTGCAAATTAAAATGAAATTTGTTTGAATTTTAATTTCCACTATTCCCGATTTCACACTGCACCCATCTTTAAAGTCCATGTCTTTTTAAAGCCCAACATGAGTCGGATACCATTAGCCATTGGGAGAACATAGAGATATCTCTTGTGTAATCCTCTCATTTATTTCTACGCGGGTTTCTAAATTACAAACCAAACGTCGTACAAATTTTATACGTGAATAACTTACTTTCTAACTAGCTATCAAACGCGATATGAATATGTACAAATTATACATGAATAAGTGTCTCTTTACTAGCTATCGAACATAGTATAAGTTATGCAAAAATTAATAGGTAAATAAAGTGTATCTTTACTAGCTACCAAACTACCCTTAGCAAAAGTAGTCAAAGGAAACAAAAGAAAAGGTAAAGAACCTAGAATTGGTATTGCTTCATGTTAAGAATATAATCAAATATTAAAAGTGTGTTCTATCTAATAGCTTAAGCTTTTAGATCAGATGGTCACATACTTCAATATGGTATCAGAGCAGGCCAAAGGTCCTGGGATCGAACCTCACCGCCATCCATTAGCAAAAGGTTTTCCACGTGCTTGGATCATGAAAAAATATAAGGCGCCTGGGATCGAACCTCACCGCCATCCATTATCAAAAGGTTTTCCACGTGCTTGGATCATGAAAAAATATTAGGCCAACACGTGAGGGGGCGTGTTGAGAATATAATCAAATATTAAAAGTGTGTTTTATCTAACCGCTTAAGCTTTTAGATCAGATGGTCACATACTTCAATACTTCAGAATATGCATGTTCCAGCTCCATGGGTGTTCGTTGTCGTCTTATTGTTGGAGTTTGTATACTCTTTGTCCTGACTGCATGGATAATCTGGTACATGCCTTCCTAATTAGCACCTAATTTTCGATAATCTTGTGTGTTCGAGAATACTTGATTTTGTACGTTTGAATATTCGGGCTTACATTGGTCTATTGTGATAATGTCAGTGTGATATATCTCTTCGGCAATCTCGTTTAACATCAGCGCACTAAACACATTGAAATGGATATTCACTTTGTATGTGAAAAAGTGGCTCGTGGACAAGTTTGTGTCCTTCATGTTCCTTCCAGGTATCAGATTGCTGATATATTTACTAAAGGACTTTCGCGCATACTTTTTGATAATTTCTGAGCCAGTCTCAGCGTACGAGAACCTCACGCTTCGATTGCGGGGGTGTGATAGAATATTTCTGTATCTTTGTATATATTTTATATTAGGTAAATTTATATTCCGATTGTAATTAGGAAGATTAGTTACCTAGTTTATAGTCATGTAAAAAATTATGTAACACTGTATATATTGTACATAATTATCAATGAAAGACAAAGAACATATTCCTACATATATATTCAAAGATACATCATACATCCATTGATTTGGGTAAGTTTTTACCATATTTGTAGTATTACACCCAAAATCAGAGCTAAAGTTAAGTCTTTGGAATGGTTTAGACATTAGTGGACTTATGAAATATGGGCTGGTCCAAAAGGGTAAATTACAGTGCAATTAGCAGTAATGTTCTTATTCCAGGATGGTCTTTAATTTTTGTCCATTAAATTAGAAGTTTTTAAGTTTTTCCCTTCACCTAAAACTCTTGGGTTATGGGTTCGAATCCCAGCTTAGTCAAAAATTTAAAAAAATCGCAAGACAGACAAATTCTATCTTAAGACAAAGTTTCCTTATGCCTGAAGGCAAACTCTGCCTTGCAATTTTTTTAAATTTTTGATTAAGCAAGGGTTCGAATCCGGGATCTCAAGATATTTTCGGTCAGTATTTTAAGCGAACGACAAAAATTAAAGACCAACAATTTGAAGGGCAAAAATTAAAGACTAGTGCCTTTGGAGGCTAATTCGCTCAAAAATATGTAAATTACACAAATGGTACTTGGGCTTAAAATATAACCCAGTGTTGCCCATCCGGAAAATTGTTGGAAAAAATACCTAAACAACTACAACTAAAGGGTCCGATTTCGCTCCATTAAGTTTTGCTCCATTTATTGTCAATATATCCTTTGATGAATGACAAGTGTCCTAGTTATTATGAAAGGTTGAGATTGATTTTAATTTTATTCTCCATTTTTGGTTAAGCTCTATTTATGGTACTAATTGATAAATTTAAAAAGAGAGCTAATAATTAAGTATTATTTAATTAAATAATTACTAAGAAAGCATTCAAATGTAAGAATGAAAAAACAAATCTGTATCATTTTTTTGTCAATGTCAAATAACTTATTAGGTTTTAATTAATTAGTAAATATTCTCTATTTTGGTTAAGCTCTATTAATGGTACTAAATGAAAAGTTTTAAAAGGGAGCTAATAGGAGTTATTAAGTATTACTTAATTAAACAATTACCAAGAAAGCATTCAAATGTAAGAATGAAAAAACAAATCTGTAACATTTTTTTTGTCAATGTCAAATAACTTGTTGGCTTTAAAATTAAATAATTAGTAAAAGTATATTTGATTATAGATGAACAATTCATTAAACAAGTAGTAAAATGTATAGTTAAATACAAAAACAAACCTAGCAATGGCATCCTTCGGTTTTGTTCGTAGACGTGTATTTTCGTTCCCTTTTTTTCCTTCCAACTATTATCATTAATAGAGCTTAACCTAAAATAGAGAATTTTTTGCTAATTATTTAGTTGAAAATCAATAAATCATTTGACATTGACAAAAAAAGCTACAGATTTATTTTTTCATTCTTACATTTGAATGTCTTCTTAGTAATTGTTTAATTAAATAATATTTAATTATTAGCTACCTTTTTAAAATTTTCAATTAAAACCATTAATAGAATTTAACTAAAAATTGAGAATAAGATAAAATCAATCTCAATCTTTTGTAATAACTAGGACACATATCATTAATGGAAGAGTATATTGATAATTAATGGAGTGGAGCCGAACCCAAAACTAAATACCTGCTTTACCTTTCCTAATTCTTTAGTTTTCGATACTTGTAACTTTATAAGATTTGTTATAGTGATTGACTGTTTCCTTTTGTCGGTAGATTTGAAATCATGATTTTGATTACATGGCTACATCTAAATCATAAGGTCAAACAATAATAATTCTATGACTGACCACAACATGCAAACTTGGTTCTTGTCTTCTCAATTTGGTTAGGGATAAGTTCTTGATAGATGGAAATCTCTCAAAATTAATACAAACTTAATTAAGAGTATAAGGATTATTAGTATTTTGGGTCTCTCAATTATTAATAAATTTTAATTTTTGTACTTTTAATGTCTGACTAAGAACATTTAATCTTCACTCGACTGAAATGTACTTTTTAATTCATTTGTTGTGAATTTCACAAACTTATTAGAATTATTAATTGTTCCACCATTTATTTTTCATGTGTAAACTTATATTATTACTCCATATTTGAGTGTATTATAGTTCTAAAAATAGTCAAAATACAAAAAATTCGTACATTTCACTGTTGGTGAGTTTGAAGACCAAAAATTGTTCAAACTGATTATTTGTTACCGAAATCAATTACTACTGTTTTGAAGCTGAAAATAAGTATAGAAAGTAAATATTTATTTGGTATCATTATAGAAGGCTATTATGAGTAAATAGTTTGATTTGTAAGATTTTACCTAAAAAATCGACCCCATGAAATCGATTTTGGGCAAAAACTGACCTCAAATCCGACCTCAAGCATAGGTCGGTTAGAGGCGGGTCGGAAATATTATTAACTTCATGTAGTCACAAAAAACAAACCTCATGACGTCAATATATTTTTACACGAATTCCTTATTTATTAATTGCACTGACCTCACGAGGTCAGTATATTAATTTATATTTTTAATTTATAAATATATTACCGACCTCATAAGGTCTGCATATTATTTTAATTTTTTTTTTCTTAAAGTTACCAGCCTCATGAGGTCGGTTTATCCAAAATATTTTTTCTTTAATTTAAAATTTTCGGGGCACATGAGGTCGCTTTGTAGTAAACAATTGTTCATTTATTTAGTTTTATGACCTCATGATGTCAGTAAGTTATATAAATTATTTTATAAAAATATTACCGACCTCATGAGGTGGGCATATTAATATGTTTTTCATTTATTTTTAATGTTACCGACCTCATGAATTCGGCTTATCTAAAATATTTTTTATTAATTTAAATTTACCTCATGAGGTTGGTTTATTCAAAATAATTTTTGTTTATTTAATTTTACCTACCTCATGAGATAGAAAAGTTATATGGATATATAATTTTTTGAAGTTTACTAACCTCATGAGGTCGGTCTTTTGCAATTTCTCGAAAATGAAATGCAAAAATCGATCTCATGAGGTCAATTTTTTTAATTTCTTTATGAAAAATAAAGACCTCATGAGGTCGGTTTTAAAATTACACAATTATAAAAAGTACATCATCAAATAATCGAACTCCGGTCTTGACCATTGTAGGATACATTTATGCCACTAGATCATTGGTGTTTGTTTGTTTAAGACTTTGTTGTTTTTAATTTATACTCTTCGAATTTATGTTTTCGCCAAAATACCGACCTCAGTTATTGTTTTTTAATTTTAAATAATGCTGACCTCGTGAGGTCACTATAAATAAAATAATTTATAATTTTCTTCATTAGCTTTTCATAGGTCGCTTATTTTCCGACCTCATAAGGTCGATTTTTTTTTAAATTAAGAATAAAAAGGCGGGAAAACCGACCTCATAAGGTAATTTTTTTTTTCAAAAAAAATAAAAATAAAAAGACAGGCAAAACCTACATTGTAAGGTTGCTTTTTTTCGACCTTGAGTTCGGCTCTTTAAAAGAAAATTATGAAAAGATAGAGTAAATCGACCTCATGAAGTCGGTTTTTTAAAAAAATAAAAAGGAGAAAACCGACCTTATGAGATCGCTTTTTTCCGGCCTCATGAGGTTGTTTTTTAAAAGAAAATTTAAAAAATAAAAATACCGAGAAAATCAATCTCACGAGGTCAGTCTTTAAAAAAAAAAGAAATAATTAAAAATAAAAACGTGGAGAAAACCGATCTCATTTGAGGTCGGAAAACCTTTTTTTTTTAGTAGTGCTATATAGAGAGAGAGAGAACAAAAGAAGCTGGCACTATAGTTAGGAAGCACATGTAAATTTATGGTCCACAGGCAGGGCCCATGAAGTGAAGCTATTCCAAAGTTTTTAATGTGGTTCAATAAAGAAGTTCTGGGTTTTTGCTGGTTTTGTGGTATATTGTGTAAATGATGTTTGTCAAAATGAAATAAATGGTTTTGCGCTATCAGAATTGAGGACGCACTTGGGTGACACCGCTTCTTCGATTTTTTTTTGTTACTATGAGGAAATTAATATAGAAACAATGTGACATTGCTGGACAAAACTAGGCTCTTGGCTCGCTGGTTAAGCGCATTATATTGCTCTTTATGCTTGTGGAGGTTCGAACTTCAACTTCAACTTCAACCTATATTTGGCGCAACTATATGAGAGAGAGAGCTTCTACAAAACCAAATAAGCTAAACCAATATGCTAGGCCTATTCATTATCTACTAATATGATAATTAATTTTATTTATTTTTCTCTTGTTTATAAGTATTGATACCGCTTATGATTTTTTTTGCATACATCGTGATTATTGATTATGCGTGATGTGAGGGGTTCTTTTTTTTTTTCTTTGGCGCCATTGAGTTATTTTGAACTTGAACCAATTAAAATCCTTGCCCGTGAAATAAATTGAAATCATCGCACCATTCTTGCGTCTTATAGTTCATTGTTCGTCAAGAATGAATGAAAATTCAAAAAGAATGAATTTCACGTTCGATCTCCATGAAAGAAATCGACAAAGATTCCCTTTTTTTTGGGTCATACAAACAACTCTTTCAAAACGGCAATAGTATATTTTTCCACATAAATAATTAATTTGGAATCTCAAATTTGTTCTATAACGTTACATCTTCCACTTTTCATATTGTTTAAAATTGATGCAATGATGAATTGGTCACGATATGCCCTTTGTGATTTTTGGAGGTTTGAGCCTTCTTCGAACCCTGCGCAAAAGAAGAGCTTAGTGCACCGGGTTATTGTAATGGTTCCTTTACAAGTAATACATTTTTGAGTTTATGAAACTAATCCTATTATATATAGTTCTTATTAAAAGAAAGTGTGGTTAAGGTGATTTTAGTGGGGACCACTATGATTATGATAGCTACGGTGAAGCGGACACGAATATCAACGTTTTAGCCCACAATAAACATATGATGAACCCAAACAAAAATTCCATCACAACTCCTACTAAAATTAGTTTCCTACTTCTCCATGTTGCGAACATTTTTTGAGGAGCTAAAGAGCATAATTTTATTAATGCTAATAAGTTGATAAGTCGTTACACATCCCACTACTACAAATACCATAGTAACTCCCCAATTGAAAAAAATAATTACAAGTACTAATAGTTTCTAATTTATTCTCCAAGACGAAGATTTGAATTTTCTTTGCTTGATTCCTTTCATAGTTATCTTGTCCGCAGCTGAATTTTATTCACTATGCCTCATTTGCGGGTCACCCAACCAGCATGTGAATAACCTGCCATCATGTAAAATAGTATTAAATGAGTTAGTTTCTTTTTCATACAACACACTTTCATATTTTTAATTTTTGTTTGATTTTTTTTATTACATAGGGGGTTAGGGGAAGAGGAAATGGGACAATGTGAGAATTTTAATTCTCACAAACAAAGTGAAAGTTCAGGTACTAACCAACTGTGCTACTAGATCCCTATAATTTTTGTTTTTTCTGCTTTTTCTCCTTCTTGTATTTGTTGTGTAGATTTATGGAAATAATTCTTCTTCTTCTACTTCTTTTCGTATTTTTTATGACGATTTATGGAAAGGACTTGCGAAATGTTGGAGTTTATGTGCATTTAATATTAAAATTATAATATTAAAGTGGGATAAGTTTTATATATATATATATATATATGAGATAATTTTTTTCTCCTACCAAACGGCCCCTAAATGCATTAAATACACCTCACATCTATGGACTTTGCGATATGGAACTAATTTGTGCGTTATTTTGAAATCTAGGTACTTTACGTTGAAAATACTCCATTTCAGAAAAGAGAAAATCAAAAGTGGCCAAGTGTGGAACAATCGCACAAGGACCTCGCCCAATTAGGTCCAAAGCAAGCAAATTGCATGTCATGGAGCATATCACTACTGCATATTTCCCTGCATTTCGATTTGTTGACTTTGTTACGTACGTCTGAAGAGCATTGAGGCTCATTGGACTGAATAACATAACTACTATCTCCTTAACCTTGAAATATATGTCCGGATAATCAAGATTTGTAGCTACAGTATAACGATTAGGATTTAGCATTTCAGACAATAGCTGGAAAATATCATCTAAAAATGAAATACGAAGGGTTTATTTACTATCGAGGAAAATGTTTCCAATTTTCAATGTTTTGTTGGTCAAAGAATTCGGAACATATTTTTTTAGGAAAATAATTTATTTTAAAAAATGACTTCTGGAAATAGGGTAAACAAATTTCATAATATTGCACATTAATTGAGTTCTCCATACTATCCAACGCAGTCCACCTCCATTCAATGGCGCCAGAAATTTTAAGAAGAGTGTGCAAATTTTTTCTCACTTATGTTAAGGGTATGCAAATTAAATATTTACTCATGATAGTTAACATTTAACCTATATACACCGCTCAATTTTCTGACAAAGGGTGTGCACCGGACCACCCTTTTCCTAAGGTGGCTCCGCCCATGCCTCCACCCACTACTAGAAACAGGGGTTTTTTCTACCGACATTTAATGATAAATTTATACTATAAAATATGATTTTTCCACCTCATTCCCACCGAACCAACTCACTGAAAAAAGACATGATGGGAAACAGATTTCCATTGAAACGCTGGAAAAATTTATAATTTTTTCATATGAAAATATTATAATTTAGAATGTTCCAATCGACCGTCGGTGGAAATAGCCAATGAACATTTTTCTTAGTGACCCCTCCCCTTATAGCCCTCATCCTCACACTCCTACCCTCCACTCACCCCTCCCTTGGAGTATGTCTAATTTATATAGTAATTTTAAAATAATATTTTCTAAAAAGTAGAAGTAAGAAACCCACTAATCATTTTTCAATACCAAACACACCCAAAGTTAAAAAGAATTTGCCAAAAAGTGATAAGAATCATCACCCAATTGACTTTCCTATTACATGGTAGGAAGTATTTAATCACTGCAGAATGCATTTGAGTAAGTTATTGGTCCTATTGGGTCCCAATGTTCTCTGACATTTCCTTATCATCTTTTTCTTTTTTTACAGATACATTGTTTATGGTTTAGTTCTCATTTAAAAATTTAATGATTTAATTGCAAGTTCTAAGAAGTGGAGGTAAAAACAAATTCAATGGTTGGAGACAAACTAATGTTTTGGATCTTCATAGTTCATAATTTGGCAGGGGAGAGAGAGACACGGAAATAAAGAAAGAACTTGTAGGAGAAACAAGTCAATGATAGTAAAAAAAATAGGAGTATTGAATAGCTGAATGATATGGTTGCTCCGTGCTATCCAACAACTATTTTTCTTTACAAAACAACTCATTTAACTAGTTAGGGTTTGAATAGACAATAATGAACTGGGAGGAAACTGATAAATATACCTGTGATATACACGGTATATACACTGCCTTGTGTATACCGTGTATATCACGGATTGACAAGCTAAACCGTGTATACCCATAAACCGTGTACCCATAATTGTAATATGTTAGTTAATTAATTAAGCATTGTACACTTACCATAATTATAGTATTTTTGTACAAATAGAATAGGATTTTGGAAATAGAATAGGAATTTGATTTTCCATATTATCGAAATTGTAAATTGTATATATACTCTTTCATTAATGAAAATAATCAAGAAATTATTTCATTCATGGTATCAGAAGTCTAGGTCTCACAAAAACCTTACCTTGCTTCCGCTTCTCTCGGCTCCAATCCTGAGACCCTTCTTGGATACCGGCCAAAAATTATTCCGCCTCCCTTTCCAAATTTTCTTGCAAATCCCTCATTGTTCTTCCGTTATGTATACGTCGAAGAACATGTTTCATTCTGCCCTTACTGTTTCCAATATCAAGAACCACATCCCTATTGTTCTTGAGATGGAAAACGTCCTATATGCGACGTGGGCGGAATTGTTCAAAATTAACGCAATCTCTCATCAAGTCCTCCATCACATAATTCCTCTCACTATCCCTCCTTTCGTGGAGGATCCTCAGTTATGGATTACTCTTGATGCTACCGTCCTTCAGTGGATTTACTCCACTATTTCTACCGACCTTTTACAGACGATCATTGAACCAGAAACTACGGATATGGCTACCTGGAATAGATTGCGTGATATATTTCAGGATAACCAACACTCTCGTACTGTCACCCTTGAGCAGGAATTTTCCCAAGTCAGCATGAAAGATTTCTCGAATGTTTTGACTTATTGTAAATGACTCAAGGAATTAGCAGACCAACTCCGTAGTGTTGGAGCTCCTGTTACCAATAATCGTCTTGTTTTACAAATTGTTGCAGGCTATCTGAGGCCTATAATGGCGTTGGGCCTCTCCTTTGTCAAAGTAATCCACTTCTACCTTTTTATCAAGCATGTTTAATGCTCACGTTAGAAGAAGTCGGCTTGGCAAAAAAGGCGGCTACCGGCCCTAGTCCCGTGGTGATGATGACATCCTCCGATAGTTCTCAAGGTTTTGTTGATAAGTCGGGCAAAAACCGTACTCACGGTGGAGGCAAAAAGAATTGGAAAAATAATGACAAAAATCGAGGTGGCAATCGTAGTAGTATCGGCGGTGGTGGAGGTGGCCAAAACAGTGGCGGTGGGCCGCAACCCAACTGGTCCCAGCCATGGGCCCCCTGGAAGTGGGGCTGGGGCAGTGTGCAGTGGCCCAACAACCCCTATTTTCCTACTGTAGCGTACCAATGGCAGTGTGCTCTCAGCCGCCCTTCAGGCACAATGTTTCACAGCCTAGTGGATTTCGGCACACTACTGGGCTTAGATAGCGGGAAGGCCTGCTTGGGCCTCAGCCCCCGCAGGCTTTCCATTCTGCATGCCCGTATCCGATCCCGACTCCGATAAATATTGAGGTCGCCATGCATACACTTGGATTAAATCCTCCAGACGCGAATTGGTACATGGACACCAGCGCCACTTCTCACATGACATCCGACCAAGGTACTCTCTCGTCTTATTCCAATTTGAGGAAAAATCGTGGCATAACTGTTAGTAATGACAACTCAATTCCAATTCGCGGTTAGGGTCATACAACTTTGTCTCCCCCATATCCACCTCTTATTTTGAAAAATGTTATTCATGCCCCTAACTTAATTAAAACTTTGGTGTCTGTCCGTAAATTCACCACTGATAATTGGGTTTCTGTCAATTTTGATTCTTTTGGGTTTTTCTGTGAAGGATTTCAAGACGGGGACACCTCTCATGAGATGTAATAGTAGGGGAAATCTTTATCCTATCACGTCCGCATCCAGTCTCTCGAGTCAAGCCTTTCCATCTACTTTTGCTGCTCTAGCTCCTTCCTTATGGCATACACGTTTGGGTCACCCTGGGTCATCCATTGTTTCTTCTTTGCATAAAAATAATTTTATTTCTTTTAAGGGTACGCATAGTACTCCAATTTGTCATTCATGTCCTTTAGGAAAACATGTTATATTGTCATTTGTTACTTCTACTTCTCGTACTTTAATGCCATTTGATATTATTCATAGCGATTTATGTACCTCTCCAGTTTTAAGTATTGTGGGCTATCGTTATTATGTTCTATTTTTGGATGATTATTCTAATTTTTTATGGACCTTTCCGCTAGCGAAAAAATCTCAAGTTTTTTTCACATTCTTACAATTTAGAGCATTCATTTGTACGCAATTCGAACGGGAAATAAATAATATTCAATGTGATAATGGCAAAGAATATGATAATGGGTTGTTTCGGAATTTTTGTGATGCTAATGGTATAGTTTTTCATTTCTCTTGTCCTCATACGTCCTCACAAAATAGGAAGGCGAACGAAAAATTCATACCATTAATAATATTGTCCGAACTTTATTGGTCCATGCTTCCGTACCCCCCTTCCTTTTGGCATTATGCTCTACAAATGACTACTTATCTTCTTAACATACTTCCTACCAAAGGATTGACATATTCATCCCCTCTTAAATTCCTATATAATAAGACTCATTCGTATTCACATCTTAGGGTCTTTGGGCGCTTATGTTATCCACTATTTCCGTCAACTACAATTAACAAATTTCAAGCCCGTTCTACCCCTTGTGTGTTTTTGGGTTATCCATCGAATCATCATGGTTATAAATATTTTGATTTATCGTCCAATAAAATCATAATTAGTCGCCATGTTATTTTTGATGAAACCCAATTTCCGTTTGCTAAAGTGAGTAGTCCTGGGCCGAGTTCGTATAATTTGTTAGACGACGAGGTCTCCCCATATATTATCCACCATTTATCGGATATGTCCCGCACACACTATCCACCACCGGGCCCACTGCCTGGTGGACCCACTGTTTCTGCTACAGTTTCAGCTATTGGGCCGGTTGCCCATCCCAATACTGAAACTGCTTTTGCTTCACGATCTGCTTCTGATCCAACTATTGTTCCCAGTTTTGGGCCAGTAGGCCCACTACCTGCTGGCCCGTCCGTCACTATTCCAGATTTCACCCCGGATCCACCCGTTTCCACCTTGAGTCAAGGGCATGTTACTCGTAGTCAAAGATGTATTTTTAAACTGAAGAGACATTTTAATCTTAATTATAATGTTCTTAAATCCCCACTACCCTGTAACCCAGTGCCTGTATTAAATGACCCGAATTGAAAATTATCTATGGATGACGAATATAATGTTCTTATTGAAAATAAGACGTGGGAGTTGGTGCCCCATCCTTCTAGTGTTAATATTATTCGGTCTATGTGGATTTTTACGCATAAGAATAATTATGACGGATCTTTTGCGAGGCATAAGGCTCGTCTTGTAGGTGATGGTAAACTCAGCAGGTTGGCATGGATTGTGGTGAGACATTTAGTTCGGTGGTCAATCCGGCTACCATTCACACTGTTCTCAGTCTGGCTCTTTCTAAGGCATGACCCATTCATCAGTTAGATGTAAAGAATACTTTCTTACATGGTGATCTTAAGGAGACCGTTTACATGCATCAACCCTTGGGTTTTCGCGACCCCAAATACCCTCATCATGTCTTTTTATTGAAAAAGTCCTTGTATGGGCTTAAACAGGCCCCACGGGCTTGGTATAAGAGATTTGCAGACTTTGTTTCGTCGATTGGGTTTTCTCACAGCAGATCTGATAATTCATTATTCATATATCGTCGCAGTACTTCCCTGACTTATATTTTATTATACGTGGATGACATTATCTTGACTGTCTCGTCTGATGTTTTGCGCAAGTCTATCATGTCACTGCTTAGTTCTGAGTTTGCTATGAAAGACTTAGGGCCCTTGAGTTACTTTTTGGGGATTGTTGTCACTCGTTATGCAGGTGGGTTATTCTTATCACAACGGAAGTATGCCGCTGAGATAAATGATAGAGCTGGTATGTCCTCGTGTAAGTCTACTTCCACTCCTGTTGATACTAAACTGAAGTTGGGTGTTGTGGCTGGCTCACATTACGAGGATCCTACCCACTATAGCAGTGTTGTCGGAGCTCTTTAGTATCTTACTTTCACGAGATCGGATATTACATATGCCGTACAACATGTATGTTTGTGTATGCATGATCCTAGGATTGAGAACATGAATCCGCTCAAACGCATTATCCGCTACATCCAGGGAACACTTGACTATGGCTTGCATCTTTATCCGCCGTCGGCTGCTACATTTGTCTCGTATACGGATGCTGATTGAGGTGGTTGTCCAGATACCAGATGCTCCACATCTGGATATTGTATGTTTCTTGGAAATAACTTGGTCTCATGGTCTGTGAAGCGACAGTCTACGTTGTCACGCTCTAGTGCGGAGGCCGTCTATCGTGGGGTAGCCAATGTGGTCTCTGAATCATGTTGGTTACGTAATCTTTTCTTAGAACTTCATTGTCCCATTCAGAAAGCTACCTTGGTTTATTGTGATAATATTATTGCTATCTATGTTTCTGGTAATCCGGTTCAATACCAGCGCACTAAACACATCGAGATGGATATCAAATTGCAGACATCTTTACTAAAAGTCTTTCCTCGGTTCTTGTTGAAGATTTTAGGGATAGTCTCACCGTACGAAGACCACCCACTATGACTTCGAGGGTGTGATAAATATACCCGTGATATACACGGTATATACACTGCGTGGTGTATACCGTGTATATCACGGATCGACAAGCTAAACCGTGTATACCCATAATTGTAATATGTTAGTTGTAATTAATTAAGCATTGTACACTTACCATAATTATAGTATTCTTGTACAAATTGAATAGAATTTTGGGAATAGAATAGGAATAGGATTTTCCATATTATGGAAAGTGTAAATTGTATATATACTCATTCATTAATGAAAATAATCAAGTGATTATTTCTTGAACCGGATTACTAGAAAAGTAGATGTCACTAACATTATCACAATAAACCAATGTAGCTTTCTGAATATGACAATGGAGCTCTAAAAGAAGATTACGTAATCAACAGGATTCAGTGACCACATTGGCTACCCCTCTATACTCGGCCTCTACACTAGAGCGTGATAAAGTTGACTGACGTTTTGCAGACCATGAGACCAAGTTATTTCCAAGAAACATACAATAGCCAGACGTAGAGCGTCTGGTATCCGGACAACCACCCCAATCAGCATCGGTATACGAGACAAGTGTAAATGTCGATGAAGGATATAAATATAAGCCATAGTCAAGTGTCCCCTGGATGTATCGAATAATGCGTTTGAGCGCATTCATGTGCTTAATCCTGGGATCATGCATAAACAAACACACCTACTGTACGTCATACATAATATCTGGTCTCATGAACGTAAGATACCGAAGAGCCCTGCAAGACTGTAATAGCGGGTCGGATCCTCATAAGGTGAGCCAACCGTAGCCCCGAGCTTAGGTTTAGTATCAACTGGAGTGGAAGTGGATTTGCATGAGGACATACCAGCTCGCTCAATGATCTCAGCGGCATACTTTCGTTGTGATAAGAATAGCCCACCTGCATGACGAGTGACAACAATCCCCATAAAGTAATTCAAGGGCACCAAGTCTTTCATAGAAAACTCAAAACTGAGCATTGTCATGATAGACTGGCGTAGAGCATCAGTTGAGGCAATCAAGATAATATCATCCACATATAATAGTGTATAAGCCAGGGAAGTACCACAACGGTATATGAACAATGAATTATAAGATCTGTTGTGAGAAAACCCAATAGTCGAAACATAGTCTGCAAACGTCTTATACCAAGCCCGTGGGGACTGCTTAAGTCCATACAAGGACTTCTTCAATAAACAGACATGATGAGGATAATTGGGATCCCTAAACCCCAAAGGCTGATGCATATAGACTGTCTCATTAAGATCACGATATAAAAAGCATTCTTCATATCTAACTGATGAATGGACCATGCTTTAGAAAGAGCTAAGCCGAGCACAATGCGAATGGTAGCCGGTTTGACCACCGTACTAAATGTCTCACCACAATCCACACCAACCTGTTGAGTCTTACCATCACCTACAAGACGAGCCTTATGCCTTGCAAAAGAACCGTCAGAATTGTCCTTATGAGCAAAAATCCATATAGATCGAATAATATTAACACCAGATGGATGGGGCACCAACTCCCACGTCTTATTATCAATAAGAGCATTATATTCATCGGTCATAGCAATTTTCTAATTCGAGTAATTTAAAGCAGACACAGAATTACGAGGTAGGGGTGATTTAAGAACATTAGAATTTAAATTAAAAGTCTTTTCGATTTAAAAATACCCTATTGACTATGAGTGACTGGTCTTTGACTCGAGGGAGAATTAGGCGAGTTTTGGGAAATATCAGGACACGTGACGGACTAGCCAGCAGGCAGTGGGTCTGCTGGCCCAACACGGTAACTGGCAGAACCCGAGACTGGACCAGTTTCGGGAGTGGGTTGGGTAACTGGCCCAATTATCGGAAATGGACCAATCACTGGACTGGGAACAATGGCCTGTGACGGTACAGTAGACCCAACTGGCAGTGGGCCCGCTGGTGGATTTTGGGTACGGGACATGTCCGATAAATGGTGGATAATATACGGGGAGTCACCGTCATCTAAAAAATTATACGAACGAGGCACAAGACTACTCACTTTAGCAAACGAAAATTGGGATTCATAAAAAATAACATGGTGACTAACAATGATTTTATTAGACGATAAATCAAAGCATTTGTAACCACAATGATTAGACGGATAACCTAAAAATACACACGGAGTAGACCGAGCCTGAAGTTTGTTAATTGTAGTGGACGAAAAGAGTGGATAACACAAGCACCCAAAGACCCGAAGATGGGAATACGAAGGAGTCTTATTATATAAGATATGAAGAAGGGAGGAATACGTCAAACCTTTGATAGGAAGTATGTTAAGGAGATATGTAGCCATGTGTAGAGCATGATGCCAAAAAAAAGGGGTACAGAAGCATGAATCAATAAAGTTCGAATAATGTTATTAATGGTATGAATTTTACGTTCGGCATTCCCATTTGTGAAGACGTATGTGGACAAGAAAAACAAAAATTGATCCCATTATTAGCAAAAAACTCCCGAAACGCCGCATTATCATATTCTTTGCCATTATCACATTGAATATTTTTGATTTTCCGTTCGAATTGGATTCTAATGAATGCTCGAAATTTTAAGAAAGTGAAAAAATGTGAGATTTTTTCGCTATCGGAAAAGTTCATAAAAATTAGAATAATCATCTAGAAATAGAACATAATAACGATGACCCAAAGAACTGAGAACATGAGATGTCCATAAATCACTATGAATAATATCAAATGGCATTAAAGTACGAGAATTTAAGTCTACAAACGACAATCTAACAATTTTTCCTAAAGAACAAAATTGACAACTCGGAGTACTATGCGTACCCTTACAAGATATAAAATTATTTTTATGTATGGAAGACAAAATAGACGACCCCGGATGACCTAGACGAGCATGTCACAAGGAAGGAGCAATGGCTGCAAAAATTGATGGCAAGGCTTGACTCGAGAGACCGGACGTTGGCGTGATAGGATAAAGATCACCCATACTATCACACCTCATGAGAGGAATCCCCATCTTGAAATCCTTCACAGAAAAATCAAATGGATCAAATTCAATAGAAGCATAATTATCAGTTGTGAATTTACGGACATACACTAAATTTTTAATCAATTTAGGGGGATGAAGGGTATTTTTCAAGATAAGAGGTGGATGGGGGGGGGGGAAACAAAGTTTTATGACCATAACCACGAATCGGAATTGAATTACCATTACCAACAATTATTCCATGATTGTTGCTCAAATTGGAATAAGAGAGAGAGTACCTTGATCGGATGTCATGTGGGTAGTGGCTCCGACGTCCATGTACCAATTCGAGTCAGGGGAGTTAAACTAAGTGTGAGCATATCGGCTTCAATGTCGGTCGGGGTGGGGCCAACAACTTGATGGGCCTGTGGAGGCCGAGGCCCAAGCACACTTGCTTGTTGCCCCGACCCAGAATTATTTTGGAAACCATTGGGCCATACCGTATTGGGCCAAAACGAAGGTTGATTGGGCCACTGCCCTGGCGCTGAAAACATAGGTGGATAAGGGGCTGTTGGGCCACTGCCTATTAGCCTAGTCCCATTGCCACGGGGCCCAAGGCTGGGACTAGTGACGGTGGTCCACTATTGCGGGGACGGGGCCCACTACTATTACCGCCACCACTGTCGGAACCATTGCGTTTGCCCTCGCGATTTTTTCCATTATTTTTCCGATTGTTTTTGCCGCCCCCTTGAGAACTGTTTTGGCCCGAATTATCACCAAAAATTTGAGAATTAGGGGAGGACGTCATCATGACCACGAGACTTACACTCGTAGCCGCCTTTTTGGCCAAGCCGACTTCTTCCAAAGTAAGCATGGATCGGGCGTGATAGAACTTCGGGAGAGGATCACTTCGACGAATGAGTGTTCCAACGCCGCTTTAGGCCTCGGATAGGCCAACAACTATCTGGAGAACAAGACGATATTCGCTAACGGGCGCACCAACGTTGTGGAGTTGGTCCACCAATTCCTTCAACCTTTTGCAGGAAGCTGAAACGTTCGGGAAATCTTTCATGTTGACGTGGGAGAATTCCTACTCAAGGGTAACATCTCTAGAATTTTGATTATCTTAGAATAGGTCACGCTGCCTATTCTACGCAGCCATCGCCGTAGCGTCTGGCTCAATAATTTGCAACATGTCGGTAGAGATAGTGGAGTAAATCCACTGAAGGACGGTTGCATCAAGAGTTGTCCATAACTTAGGATCATTATCGCGTTTAGGCACCTCCGTATCCTCGGGAGCCGCGGGGATTATGTGATGGATGACTTGATGCGAGCGAGCGTGAATTTTGAATAGTTTGGCCCACGTCGCATATTGGACATTTTCTATTTTAAGAATAAGAGGGATGTGATTCTTGATGTTAGAAACAACAAGGACAGGGTGAAACGTGTTCTTTGACGTCGACATAACGAAAGATCAAAAGGTGATTGAGGGGTTTAGAAGAGAGAAGGGAGGATCGGAAATTGCATGGAAACCGAAGGGAGGGGCTCGGAACCGACGGAAAATTTGGAGAATTTTTTTTAACCTAGACTTCTGATACCATGAAAGAAATAATCTCTTGATTATTTTCATTAATGAAAGAGTATATATACAATTTACAATTTACAATTTCCATAATAGGAAAATCCTATTCCTATTTTACTCTCAAAACCTTATTCTACTTTTACAACAATTATGATAAGTGTACAATTCTAATTTAATACAAATCCTACCTAATATACTACACTAAATCGTGCAACACACACCCGTGATATACACCAATTATGGAAGTGTATATTACGGATATATACCCATTAATCATCAATCAACTCACAATCACCTCAATGTGCAGACGGAAGGAGGCAAAATCTGGTTACATGTGTTGTTAAATTTCGTCGAAGGTTCAAAGAGGGTGTGGTTTCAAGAAAAACATTGAAGGGAAACCTCTACGTCAGCTCTCCATTGAGAATCTTCTTCCTATTTGATCATTTGAAGCCCTCTCATGATAAACATTAAAGACAAACCAACTCATAATTACTAGTATATACTCATGTGAAATTATCACGGATTTAACTTATACACATTTAATTTACTATAAAAAAAGATTAATACTACCCCCTCCGTCCCATTATATGACAATTTGACTAGATACAAAGTTTAAGAAAGAAAGAAAGAATTTTCAAGTTGTGGTCCACAATAAGTTTTAGAGATTTGTGTGGATTTAAATCATCTCATAAAATTAAATTATTTCTAATTATAGAAATGTGGCATTCTTTTTGGCACAAACTAAAAAGGAAATAGTGTCACATAAATTGAGATTGAGGGAGCAGTACTACATATCATGCACGCTAATATGTTCGTATATATTAAGCAAGTGTTTGGACATAAATTTGGTTGAAATTTGAAACAAAGAACTTTTGAAGATGAGATGAAAACGATTTTTTGAAATTGAATTGTGTTTGAATATGCATTTTACTTAAAAGAAGTTTGAAGCTTATAGAAAATCTACAAAGCTAATCTAACCACTTTTTGAAACTTGAAAAAATCATCTTCAAAACCTATTCAAAAACTGATCACTCTTTATAACCAAATAATATTTTCAAAATAGTTTTGGAAAAAAAGTGAAAACTTTTTATGGCCAAACCAAAGCTTAGGAGCGTGTTTGGCCATGAAAATATGAAAAAAAATATTTTTTGTTTTCAAAGTGAAAAAAGGTACTTGGAAAATGGTGTTGTGGGTCATAAACATAAATTGGAGTTATTATTTTATTTTTTGTTAGTAATTTGAAGTGAAAAAAGTGAAAATAATTTTTTGGTGTTGTAGACGTAGAAATTTTACTGAACTCTACAAGACGAGTCCTAAACCCTAGCTTACTCCTATATAAAAGGACACATATTCTCATGAAAAAGCATCTCAAATATCCCATAAACTCATGGGCATTCATCAAGATCAAATCTCAAAAGTTTCATAAACTCATGGTTATTCATAAAGAGATAAATACATCAAATCTCGAAAGTTCCATAAATTTATGGAATAATCACCAAGAGATATCAGACTCTTCTTGACAATCAAATACTTCAAGAAGAACCACAAAATTCATTTATGGAGATAAATCCCAAGGAGGCCTACATCATCTTAGTTCGAGAAACACGCTGCTTTAGCCGTCAAATCACTGAGTTAATCAAGAGAGAAGAATCAGTGAAATAAACAGAATTGTCCTCATAATATTTATTAATAAAATATTCCATTTTTTCATAATTTGTTTGTGGCTTCAGTTTATATTCCGCATATCCAAATTTTATTGCAAACAAGCCAATTTGTTTGTAACAAATTTTAAAGTGATAAAAATTGACTGCAATCACAAATAAAATATGAAGATACAAAGATTTTATTAATAAACATTGCGGGTACAATTCTGCTTATTTCCTTGTTTTTTCTCTCTTAATTTTATCAGTAATTCGAGGTATGTTAGTAGCGTATTTCTTGAATGTAGGATGATTAATTTGAGCTTCCTTGCAATGTATATTTGATTGTTAGGAACGGGCAACATCTTCGAGTTGATCTTGATGAAGAACATCCCTTAACCGCTTCAACTTTGAGAAATACAATATTTAATGCCTTGCTCTCTTTGTGAATACCCATGAGTTTATGGGATATTCAAGATGCATCTTCAAAGGAATACGTGTCCCTTTATATAAAATTGAGCTAGAGTTTAGAGTAGAGTAGCCTCCAAAAAATCCTAATGAACTTTAGAGTTTGAAGATGGATTTGACTCATCTTGTAGAGACCTATTTTAAATTCAATAAAATTTCGGTGTCTACAAACGCCCCTGCTTCAAAACTTGTTGAGATATAGCGTTGCAGAATTCAAAGATGATATTTGTAGTAACAGTGAAGATGATGACACAGTCTGCACCATATGTTTCCCTTTGTCAATTCGGAATCTGAAGATGAAGTAACCGTGAAGATGATGACATAGTCTTTACTAGGGCAGTTCCTATAATTTTAAGGACCCGGTGTGAGAAACAAAAAGAGATAATTTTTTATTCACATGAAAAATTAAAATTAACTAATTAATCAATATTTAAAAAAAAATTAATGATCAAAACATCAAATAAATGTATAGTAAACACTATATTCGATTCAATGTTTTCAATTTCAATACAATAATGCTACGAAAGAGATACCTTAATGTCATTACATGAAAGATTTAAAAGAAAAACTATCATTGATCTCCTTGCATTTTTATCTGCAAAGTCATCAAGCAATCTTTCATAATAATGTCTAGAAATTCACTCTCAATTGAAATCAAAGATAATGCATTCGAAAAAAAAAGCCTTTCATTTCGTTGCTCATTGGATTCGAACACACAACCTCTCAATGGATCCGGGTCCAATGAGCAACGAAATGAAAGGCTTTTTTTTCGAACCCGGTTCGAATCCGGTGGATCCAGATCCGTTTTATAGGATATGGATCTTCAAAATTTGGACCCGACGGATCCGGATGGACCCGGATCCATTTCTGACGGATCGGATCTGGATCTGGATCTTGTATTTCAGATCTGTATCCGATCCAGATCCGACCCGTGGATCCATTTTTATTAAATATATTCATAACCTATAATGTAATTTTATAAGTATTTTCTTAAAATTGCTAAGCACATCCTTGCAAGTTTAATTCTCAAAACAAGTTTAATTTATCCCCGCGTTAACTCAAAAACCAAAAAATAAAGAGGTAACTTCGATAATAAAATCAATGTTATATTAGTGAATCACTAACATCTTCATAGACAAGTAGTTAAAATTATATTCACTTCATTTGTGAAGATTCCAAGCACATGCAAGTTCTGCATTGTGGAAATACTAGTCAGCATTTTCCACAACTATTGTCATTGTCGAACATTTTCAATTAATAGCTCAAAATCAAAACGAGACAACGAACAAAATATCTCATATGAACATTTCAAAATTGAAACACAGTAAACGGTTAGCTAAGTAAATATCGTTTGTCAGTTAAAAAAAAATTCTTAGCAAAGCAATTTTTTTTACATGTGGATCTGATGGATCCGGATTTGGATCTGATTTTTATGGACCCGACGGATCTGGATTCAGGTATGAAAAACGGATCTGGATCTGGATCTAGTAGGATCCGATCCATATCCGATCCGTTGCCATCCCTACCCTCAACCGCTAGGCTACAACTCTCACTAATAAGATTAGAGGAATTTTTAATACATATCTTAATATTTGAAACTAATAAAATAAAAATGAAAATTCAGGGGCAGAGGCCCCGCCGGCCGGGTGCCCTATGCGGCGGCGCCGCCTCGACCGCCCCAAGGACGGCTCTGGTCTTTACAATCGCATGTCCAAACGTTAATTTCATCCTATGAGATGATAGATGAAATCGTGAAAGAAATTGCATGTCCAAAGGCCTACTAAGTGTTGTTGGAAATTTGCCTTTGGCGGGAGTTGCGTCCAACCATCTTTAATGACTTAAACACTAGTGTTTCGCATGTTGGAGAATCCGGTTCTTCACATGTGCATAATCTACTAAGTAAGTAGATGACCGTAGGGCCAAGGATCGTCAAATTTCATTAAGAAATGAAAGAGATTTTAATCCACGAAGTGAGTTGTTTGAAGCATAGAAAAAGGTGGTAAAGACCAATCCTCCCTCATTGGTGGGGGAAGAAAGATTTGTTTAGTTTATAAGTCTCAAAGTTGGCTTGGGGTTTGGGACCCCAAGGGGTATCCCATGTGTTTAAAGGAGGGAGGACCTAAATGTGTTTCGGTTCGAGAATAAGCCCACACGCGCGCGCCGCCGCCCGCCCGTCCGGTCTCGGGTTTTGGATCACGGGTCGTGGGTCGTGGGCTATGGGCTATTTCCAATATTATCTTTTTGGACCCAAATTGTTTCATATTTACAGTTTGGTCCCTGAAGTTTCTGGTAAAGTTAAATTGGGCAGAGAACTTGTGTTTTTGCTGGCTGTTGGTATTTGGACTCAAATTATTTCATATTCAGTCATTTATTTTGGCTGAATAACTCTCCCTAAAGGCTAATCCGTTGCACATCAATTCACCATTTATTTTGGTGAATTACTACATCCATAATTGCCATTACTTGGCCAGTTACAACAATTATGTGGGCAGTTGGTAAGTCCTCTCCTTCAACTATATAATGAGGCCTTTGCATAACTGTTGAGACACACAGAACACACAAACGAAATCAGTTTCTTCCTACTACTTCCAGCATCATTTCATTACTCAAAATTCTTCAAGGTAACACTTGAGTTTTACTTTGCTCATTTGCTATTTTATTTTGGGAGATAATTGCCCAGAACGTAGAAATGATACATACGGGGCAATCTTGTCTTAAAGACAGAGTGCAATCACTCGACTCAGCATATAAAAACTGTTTCAGTTTCTTGTTCCAGTTCATTGAAATTCAGTTTGTTGTAATTTCAATGTGTTGTAATTCTTAGCAGTTACTTATTTTCGTTTCCTGCACCATTGTAACCAACAATTGTATCCATTTTGGACAGGGATTGAGATCATCTTGAAATAGTAACATCAAATCCACGTAAGACAAGTTTGAATGTACTTTAGTTTGCACATAAGCTTAATTCAAACCCGACTCCCACATAGTTCTAATTTGATTAAACTTTAATTTGCATCGTAAAATCAGGCCATGTGTCCATCCTTGCCAAATTGGAGAGGAATCACTCTATTTTACTGGAATGTTGTTGATATCCTCAAGGCCATCATGGTAATTGACCGATCTGATTTGCTAGAGAAGAAATGAAGGACAGAACTGTTCCACTGAATAAACTGCAACCACAAACAAAATATGAAGAAATAAAAATATTTATTGATAAAAGTGTGGGTACAATTCTGTTTATTTCTTTGATTCTTCTCTCCTAGTATTTATCCGTAATTCGAGGGCCGTCAATAGCATATTTCTCGAATGTGGCAAGACCTCTCCAAGAATGTCAGACAGTTTTGATAAAGGAAATATTTGTTGCATTGATCTCTTTGTGAATATCCCAGGAATTTATGGAATTTTTGAGATTTAACGTATTGATCTCTTTATGAATACCCATGAGTTTATGGGATATTCGAGATTAGATGTATTGATTTCTTGATGAGTACCCATGAGTTTATAGGATATTCGATATGCTTTTTCAGGAGAATGTGTCCATTTATATAGGCATAAGCTAGGGTTTAGGATCGAGCATTCTCCAAGAAATCGTAACATACCTTATAATTTAAAGATGAATTGAAATCGTCTTGTAGAATTCAGTAAAATTTCTATATCTACAACTGTATTTCAATTTTCGGATAATTTCCAATTTCAACTTTAAGTAAAAAATATTCATGACCAAACGATCACTTATAAGTATCTTGTCTTATCTTTTAAGTCATTTGTCTTATCATAAATTAATATTAAATTACATCTTTTAAGTGATTGATAGGATAACTTTTTAACATGTGTAATTTAATATTAATCCATGATAAGATTAGTGAATTAAAAGATAAGAAAAGCTACTTATAAGTAGGGCTAGCCAACGGGGCGGGGCGGGCGGGTCCCGGCGAGACGGGATTCGATGGGACAGGGGGAGGGCGGGACCGGTCTTCTGACAGGACTGGCGGGATTCGTCGATGTCCCGTCCCGTTCCCGATCCCGTTGGAAAAGGGGATCGGTCTTATCGGGGCGGGGTGGGATAAGATTTTTTGATTTTTTATTTGCACTTAATTTTAGAAAAAAACATATATAAAGACCTCAATAATTGAACAAGATAGTGTAATAAAAATATCACAAGACTGTTTTTGTGCCTCTTATATTATTTAATAGAAATATGATTTTTTTGTAATACAATTTCAAAATTTTAACTTTGTGGTGTTGAAAGTTGCAAATAACATAGTAAAATTGCAATAAAAGAAATCACATATTTATAAACACCTTTTCTATTTTCTTGACAATGTCTTGTGGTTATTCGGTTGGAATTGGAATTTGTTGGTCAAATTGCTACGTCGCTTCCACCTCCGTCGGATAAGATTTCGTTGTAGTTTTCATCGTCTTCTTCGTTGATCTCCAGTTGACCGCACCTTCTACGCTCCGCTCGTATCCAATCTCTGAATAAAACTGCAATCTCCAAGCTGTCTCCCGCTAATGAGTGTCTGTGCTCTCTTATATGAAATCTTCTGACAGAAAAAGTGCTTTCAGATGCTGTTGATAACGCTTGAATGTTCAACACACCTCTGACAATCTTTGATAGTGTCGGAAATGTCTTCTCATTCTCCCTCCAGTATTTCAGCAAGTCTTCACGTCCTTCATTGAGAATTGCTTGGTACGGTACAACACTCTGCAAAACAAAAACATCAAACTCGCTAACTTGATTAGTAGTGGTACCACTAAACATTCTATTTCTAAGGCTTTCAATACTATCCGCAAAAACACATGTCTTTTTTGAGGTTGTATTGAAGATGAAGAAGTATGAAAGCCGGTTGATTGCTAGAACTTTCTTGTTGGCAATGCGTATATACATTTTTACATTCATCGTGTATGCTAGACACAACTTCTTCTTTAGTTGGTTCCCTAGGTGGTTGGTCATTTGGATTTTTTGGAGTTGGAGGTGGAAGTACTGCTATGCAATCATAATAGTTTCAATAAGTGTGCTTTACAACCGTCTATTTTAATAGTCGGATTTAATACAACACCAATAATATAAATAGTTGAAATAGGAAAAAATAATTTTTTAATTTGATAAACATTTTTTTAATAGGTGCCTTATAAGATGGTTTTTCCATATATTCACTAAGTAACAAAAATATTAGAGCTATATAAAATAACATAGTTGAAATAGTAGGATAATAAATACAGAAAAATTATTTAGTAGCTTGAAAAAATTTCTCTAAAAATACTATAAGTTCTGAATTTTTTTCTCAATCGTTATCTACAACCATATCAGTTGGATTTTGATTATAGGCGTTAAAAAATAGAGTTATAGGTCTTCTATAATCATAAGCAACAAGTAGTTGTTCATATAAAGAATTCCACCTAGTCGCTACTTCTTCGGGAATTTTTCTATAAGGTAGTCCACAACCGTGACAAGTTTTTTTATATTATTTTTTTCTTTGTATTCTATTACTTCTAAAAATAAAGTTTATAACAAATTGTACTTTATTAAGAATGTCTTCAAAAAGTGATAGATTGTATGAAAATGATAAGGAAAATATGGAGTTAATACATCTTTTAAAAGTCTAATAGCATAATTATTAGAAGAAACATTATCTAACGTAATTGTCCTTATTTTGTCAGTTATACCATAATACTTGCAAATTTGATGAATATTTTCTACAATAAAACTTCCAGTGTGCCTATCATCAATATATCTATATGCTAAAATACGTTTTTGCATAGACTATTTATAATCTATCCAATGACATGTTACAATTAAATAATCATGGTCGTTAGTACTACGACCTATATCAGACGTGATAGATACTTTGCCAGGAAAATGATATAATGAATACCGTAAATATTGTTGAAAGCAGGATTGTACATATCTCTAATGTAATGAATAAAACCAGGAGAGGAAGGAAATGAAAAAGGCAAACCCTCCAACACAACTAATTTTGCTATTGCTTTCCTATCTCTATGTTTATCGTATTTAGGACCTACATGTCCCTTCGTCGTCGGGTTAATTTGACCCTGTACTTGGTCCGGGATACTATGTGAACCTTGTCCGACTGAGAGCGCATTGGCGCACCCGACATTATAGCCTCGTATTCATCCCACCTAGCTTTGTGAAAACTTTGTACATGTCTCAATAAACCTCCCGTCCCACCCTGACCTTTTTCCATTTTAAATTTATAAACATTTTTACAAATTTGGCATCTAACTACTTGATTCTCTTGGTCCCTATAAAAAAATCACATGCAGCAAATTTTAATTTTCGTTGTGTGGGGCCTCATCTCATACTAGGGGGAATAAGAGACGTTCCAATTTTTTAACTTTGATATAAATGAGCAAAAAAATATAATATTTAGTAGGCAATGTAGAGTTATAGAGAGATAAATTGAGAGATTGTTGGAAGATTTGTGAAAAGATGAGAAAATGAGGTATTTATAGTTGGAAAATTGGTTAAATTGTAAATATATTAACTTATGGGTTAAAAATAAATATTAAGAGGGTATGGGCTTTTGGGGGATGGAGGCAAAAAATGATCGTTACACAACGGCCAAAATATAAAATGGTCGTTGTGCAATGACCATTTTTGCAAAGGGGATCGGGGTGGGTTAGGCGGGATCGGGCCTGGGGCGGTACGGCCCAGGCAGGACGAGTCCAGGTCCCGTCCCTGGTTCGAGTCCTGTTCCGTATTTTTTTTTGGCGGGATCCCGTCCCTGGTTCGAGTCCCGTTCCGTATTTTTAAGCATTTAGTTTTAGGTCAAAATAACAAAAATAAATTAAAAGTAATAAATTAGAATTCTTAACTTATAACTTATGCTTATAAACCATAAGTTATAAACCTATCCAAACAGGCTCGTAGTATGATGAGAGTTATTATGAAAAGGAAAAAAACATCAGATATGCCATCGAACTATTAAAAAATGACTTAGTGATGCCACATTGCCACACGTTACTAGTTGAACATGTTTATGTCATCGCCATAACAAAAAATGCACATTCGTGCCACTTACCATTATCAACTCAAATAACCGATTTTAAAACACCAAAAATTCCGCCTCTAAGTGAGGAAATCATTTTATCCCTTTTGATAAAAAATAATTTTCGTCGCAGAAAATGCTATCATCCTCATCAAATCAAATCTTTTGGGTATTTTTTTCTTTAAAAGAATGATATTTTGAGTAGCTTGTTATTGTCAATCCACATAGTATGGCTGATAAGAAAGCTGGAAGAAGTCCTCCGGGGCATAGTTGAATGACAAAGAAGGGAACTTAAAATCCAGCTGGAGGCTTACAGCATGAGTTCGAATCATGGTGGGAGCAATTCACTCTCTTCTGGGGTAGGACCTTGTAGGTGATATCGGTTGCTCTATTCTCAAATCCTGGTCATTCAAGCACATCCCGTGATTTATTAATAGTAGCGAGGACCGATACTACTATTTTCAGAAATAGTCTGACGTAAGCCGGGAAACTGAATATAAAAAAAAAAAAAAAGCTGAAAGAATGACAAACGTGAAATCAGTTGCCATACGTCCAAAGCATGTCCACACACAAGAACTCACTCATTCACCTAACCACCTCCACATGAGAGTAAAATTAACATCATCAAAATTCTCTTAAAAGATTTTCAAGAACAAATAACTAAGACCATGAAATACATCTTTATGATGTGGAATTATTCATTCAAATCATTATTATTATTATTATTATTATTATTATTATAAAAGTATATGGTTTAAGTGGACCCTCACCACATAGAAACTTTTGATCAAAAATAGCCTCCATGCAGGAGACAGCTTGACTCGTGGACCTCTTATACCCTTTTAGCAGTATATTCACCAATAGAAATAGCAATTTGTTTTTACCCCATGGAAATTAATTAATACCAGCATTCAGTTTCTTTTTTTACCTTCCCTTCTTTTTTACTGCCACTTTGCAGGAAAAAAATATCAAAGTACTAGACAAAATAAAATAATGCATACTCTAGAAATGGTAATACACGTGCATGAGCTTGCCTGCCTGCCATGTCCAAGTCTTGTACCAAAAAAGAATATATATATTTTATACTAGTATCAAATTACTTACGGAGTAAATGATAATTATAAGTACTAATTTTTTATTTATGTATTATACTATCAAATTACCTAGTAAAAGATATATTTTCTTTGTGCCAATTTATATGACACTTTTTCACTTTTCGATAGTCAATTTGCCTAACATTTAAAGTTAAATTAAATTAAATTAATTAAGTATTTTAATATTAGTATTTATATATTTGAAAACTACATGAGAAGTACTATAAGTTGTAATTTTTCTCATATCAATTTGGTGAAAAAAATGCATCTTAAAATATGAGTCAAAGTTCATGCAGTTTAAATTTTGGAAAGCGAAAAATACCACATAAATTGGGACAAAGAGAATACCTATAAGTACTTGATTATAATAAGTGAAACTAGTTGCTTTCAAAGTAAGGTATATAGAAAACGTGCTATACCAAGTTAAATGGAATAATATAATAGAGATTTTTGCAGTGGATATGAATTAAATAAACAGAAACTCCCCTTTTTTTCTTGGAAACACGTTGAGATAATATCCCTTGGCCATAATATTGTGAATGAAGAGACAAAGTATAAAATTCCTAAGTGCAAAGTGAGGAAATTGGGAAAACCAACTTCAATTCTTTCCCATTTTCAACATTACTTATATATTTCTACATGTGGCAATACAATCAAACGTCCCCCTATACTAATCTTCAAATTCCAATCTTTTGTGTAAGAGATTGAAATTAATTAAATAGGGAAACGAAATACAAGGGTTAACATAATTCTAATACAAAAAGAGAAAACTAATATTGGGAATTGAAGTGGGACAAAATACAAAGGGGTTAACATAGTCTAATACTTCAATCACTCATATTAATCATTTAACCCTATTAGTACTTATGATACTTGGTGGTGGTAGTAGCCATTAAAGCTTGAAATCAGAATTAAAAGAAACCAGATATAGAGTCACCCGTTGGAGTAGAAAAGCGAGCTTGAAAAAGTAGCAGCAATTTTGTTATGGTCTTTGCCTAAAACAATCCAGTGAAATTCTTGGTGGAGAAATTGCTACTGACACTGATGAAGAATGAGTTCCTGAATCAGGTGGAGACCCTAAAAAATATAAAATCACAATACAAATCAGGTCACTTATAAGGTAATTACATATAAATGTATGTGATAAACCTTAACTAATAACCGTCTGTTCCAATTTATGTGATATTTTTAGATTTTTGAGAGACAACAAGAAAGTCTTTAACCACGATTTATTCGGTCTTTAATCATGATTTATTCATATTCTCTTTAAATATTTTAAATTGTTCATTAGTACTTTAATTTTTATGTAGTTTATAAATATGTAAATTATTTTTCAAAAAACATAAATGATTATAGGTCCTAATTCACAGTCAAAATAATGAATTTTGACTTTCGAAATTCGAACTGTGTCAGAGCAAATGGAGTAACTAACATGTTATGAACAAGGTTAAACTACATTAATAGTTTAAAAATTATCTTTAAATTTGTCGGTGTATATAACTTAAATTTTAAAGAAAATCCCAAAAAAATCAAGTCTCCGATTTTACATTTTTTTTAATGAAGAAGATTAATTTTTCCTTTGAACCAAAAACTTACTAGCAAGACTGTCGCATGAGGAATTTCTGGTACTGTCAAGTTGAGATTTGCTACTATTTTCTAGGTTTGCTTGTTGATTTTTCCTCCTCCTTCGATTATGATCTGCCAAACGTTTCCTACAACTTCTCTTCCCGTTATCGAATTCTGACAGAAAATGGAACCTATTATACAAAAAAAGTTCAGAATATTAATAAAAAATACTGCTACAGTAAGATAATAATAGTCCTACTAAAAGGTCATTGATGTGTGTTGATTAGAAAGCTGATGAGATTAGAGGAACCAAAATGGAAAAGTGTGTATTTCCTATAAGAAGCAAAAATAAACAAGTACGTAATACGTAAAAACGGGGTAGCAAACTCATGAGGGAACATAAAAATTTACGGACTCAAATGCCCTCGGGATCAACCCCATGTACGACTCTTCAACTTCCATACTCCAATCATTTGATCTTATAAACTCCCAAGTGCATTTTCGTCATATTATTTCTTCCTCATCCCGTTTCAACTGCTCGAGTTTGCCACTAAGTAATTGTTTGAGCTCAAAATGTAATGGTGTCAGATAAAATAGGAGAGAATTTAAGAAATTTTTATGTTTTATGTGTGTGTAAAATGGTCTAAAAAATTTGAGAAATTTGATCTTTATGTGTGTCTATGTTTTTGGTACATTGAAAAATTGATTAAACGAAGTTTTTAAATTCTTTCATAAGTCACATAATTCTGCTAGTAATAGTTGAAACTTCATTTCCTTTAGCGCATTCTCCCAGATTATCAAATCTTCTGCATATTTGTGGTCGAAAAATCTGCACCTCCAGATATACATAAGCATACAAAATAAGCACACAGATATAGAGAAACACTACCTGCTGCACTGTTGACAAAATCGTTGAGTCAAACCAGCGGCAATAACAGTGGAAGCTTTGGAGTGAAACTCACAAACTTTGTGTCTCCTATGGTAATGTTTAGCATGTGTAAGATCAGCATTACAACCTTCAGCTTGACACCTAGGTGTGTTAACTGAACTAGCTTCAACTGCCCTAGTGCGTCGGTAAAGTCGATTCACAAAGTCATCTTCAGAAGAAAAATAAGTCCGTCCACCTAAATTCAAACCAATTCTAGTACTACTACTACTAGCAAAATCATGAATCGTCCCACCCCCCACATACTGAACCCCGGGTTCAGTTTTTGGTACAACCATGAACCCGGTATTCGGTTGCAGTACTGGGTGTGAGGGGTGGCTGTAACAAGTTTCATAAGTAGCGGCGCTACGTGGGTCGTAAAGGGTAGTAGTAGTGCTCAAATGATGAGGGTTGTGAAAAATTTGGTGATTTTGTTGTTGTTGAAGGGTTGGAAAATGGTGATGAGGGTTCATTAGAGATATTGATGGATTTTCATGAGTGAAATTAGTTTGTGTGTTAGCATAAGGGTCGACAAAAAAATGTCGATTTTGGTCATTTTCTTGATTTTGTTCCTCCCCGGATAGCATAACGGAAGATTGCTCTCCCCAATCATAGTCCAACATTGCTACTAATTTTTTTGTTTGCTTTGATGATCTATCTGTTTGCACGGTTAATCAAGTTGTGTACAAATAGTAGAGAGGAAAATAAAGTGGGGGGGGGGGGGGGGGGGGGAGAGATGAAATTAAAACTAAACCATCTGATTGAGTATTTCTTCTTGTGGGAAAGGGGGGTGGGGGTTGGGGAGGAAATCTTCCAGCTTTAAAGAAGAAGATTATATGGAGTTGAAAAGGCTGCAAGCCAAAGACTTTATTTTTTAGCATTCAGTGTGAGTTTTTGAAGTAGGCTTTATAGGACTATAGAATAACAATAATAGCAATAAAATGTTAAGTAGAATTTTCTATATATCTTTCTTTGAGTGTAAAAAGAATAATAAAAGATTAAGTTCTTGCTTGAGGTTCTAGTGACATATCGGGCTATCAGGGACTTGTTTTCTTTGAGTGATTGAGTGGAATTAAGTTTTTCTTCTGATTTTTGAGAGAAAAATAGAAGAAAGTTCTTCCCTCCTCCCAATAATTTGTCACTTTTCGTTTTTAAAGAGAATTTGGTTAAATTTTTAAGTTAAATTTGATTAAATTAACTCAATATTTTAATATTAAAATTTAATTATTTAAAAATTATATAAATTTTTTATAAATTACAACTTTAACCATATCAATTTAATGAAAAAATATATCTTAAAATTTTAATTAAAATTTATACCGTTTAAATATCGAGAAGCGAAAAATGATACATAAATTGAGAAAGGTGTGTTTATGAAATAGATGATTAACTCACCTTATGGAAGTTTGGAACTCAAAGAGATAAAAGTAAGCCATTGAATACGAACCCTATAATATTGTACTAACACTATAGGTTGGCCATCCACAACTCTCCAACTCACTTGGAAAAAGAAAAGGAAAAAAGAATCACACTTTTATGTCACACTTTTATCTTCTTCCCTTCAATAATATATTCTCTCTCTTGTGTTTTTCTTGAGAGAGAGAGAGAAAGAGGAGTTGAGAATAACTACTGATGAGGCGGCTTTGTTCAGGGACTAATTGTGTAAACATGTGCCAAGTGTAAATGATTATTTTACCCTTCCTTGTGCAAGGAAATTTCTTTGAAGCCTCTTGTCTTGAAAGTTTGTGGCTATTGGGAAGGACCACATAACTATGTGGAATTCTTATACATGGCAATTTAGTCCCGTCACTATCATAGTAATAATTTTTTTTTTGAAAAACTTTTACTTTTAAGCAGACTTTAGCTCTTTAAGAAATAGATTTGATAAAATTTGTGTTAAGTTTTGTATAAATCCAGCTTCTAGGTTAGTTGCTTTGGTTGTTAAACTACGTGGATGTTTGGCCATAAAAATCAAATATTTTTTATTTTATTTGAAATTTTAAAGTTGAAGATGAAGTTGTGTTTGATCAAACAGGTCTTACATTTTCGTTTGTTCTCGAAAACCTAAATGTTTCTAAATATACAACAACAACAACATGCCTAGTGAAATCCCACAATATAGGGTCTAGGGAGGGTAGAGTGTAAGCATACCTTACCTCTACCTTGGTAGGTAGAGTGGTTATTTCCGAGAGACCCTCAGCTCAAGACAAAGCACAAGCACAAGCAAAACAAGAGAAACAGTCAGACCCAGACAAGAAATTTAAAGCAGTATGAAAATGCTGATAGTGCATTTTAAAAAAAGAAGCAGTAACTAACGCAGGTAAATAAGATAAACAAAGTACTCTAGAGAACACATAGCAGCAGAAATTAAACGACAGGGGACTATAAAGCAATACTGCGCCTAGTAGTATGATAGGCTAGGCGGGCCTTCAATAATAACACTACAACTACCAGTTTGTAAGCGTAAGTAGGACTATGCTCGACTACCTACTACCCTTCTACCTTAATCGGTGTCCTCCACAACCCCTATCTAAGGTCATGTCCTCCGTAAGTTGGACCTGCGCCATATCCCGTCTAATCACCTCTCCCCAATACTTCTTCGACCTATCTCTACCACTCCTGAACCCGTCCATAGCCAACCTCTCACACCTCCGCACTGAGACATTTGTGTCTCTCCTCTGCACGTGGCTGAACCATCTCAACCTCGTTTCCCGCATCTTATCCTCCAATGAGGCCACTCCACTCTGTCCTGGATATAGTCATTTCTAATTCTATCCCTCCTTGTATGCTCACACATCCATCTCAGCATCCTCATCTCCACAACTTTCATCTTTTGGGAGTGCGAAGTCATGACCGGCCAACCTACCATATATAACATAGTTGGTATAACCACCACCATATAGAACTTGCCTTTAAGTTTTGGTGGCACATTTTTATCGCACAAGACTCCAGATGCGAGCCTCTATTTCCTTCACCCTGCCCCAATACGATATGTGACATCATCATCAATCTCTCTATTCCCTTGGATAATAGACCCGAGGTACTTGAAGCTTCCTTTCTTTGGAATGACCTGGGTACCAAGCCTCACCTCCACGCATGTCACAAGGTCGCTCCCGTTACTGAACCTGCACTCCAAGCATTCTATCTTGGTCTTACTCAGCCTGAACCCTTCAGACTCAGAGTCTGTCTCCAAACCTCCATCTTAGCGTTCACTCCGCTGCGAGTCTCATCAATCAGGACTATGTCGTTTGCAAATAACATACACCATGACACCTCCTCTTGGATTTATCATGTCAGTCCATCCATCACCAAGGCAAATAAGAATGGGCTAAGAGTTGATCCCTGATGCAGCCCCATCATCACTAGGAAGTACTCCGAGTATCCTCCTAATGTCCGTACCCTAATCTTAGATCCATTATACATATCCTTGATCACCATAGTGTACGCCACATGTACACCTCTAACCTCCAAACATCTCCGTAGAACATTCCTAGGGACTTTGTCGTATGCCTTCTCGAGGTTGATGAAACCATATGTAAGTCTCTCTTTCTCTCCCTATACTGCTCCACCAACCTCATAATAAGATGAATGACTTCTCTAGACGAACTCCCCAACATGAATCCAAACTGGTTCTTGAATATAGACACACCTTTTCTCACCCTCACCTCCATAACACTTTTCCAAACTTTGTGGCTTAGCAGCTTGATACCCCTATAGTTGTTGCAACTCCGGATATCACATTTGTTCTTGTACAAAAGAATCATTGTACTCCACCTCCATTCTTCGGGCATTCTCGCCGTCTTAAAAATGACGTTAAACAACTCAGTCAGCCACTCCAAACCTGACCTGCCCTGCGCTTTTCCAAAATTCAACTAGGATCTCATCAGGCCAGGTCGCTCATCCCCTGCGCATCCTATGAACAACACCCTTAACCTCCTCAACCTTAATACTTCTACAATACCTAAAATTCTGGTGCCTACTAGATTGCTCTAGATCTCATAGAATAATGTCTCAATCTCTTTTTTCGTTCAAGAGTTTATGAAAGTAAGACTACAACCTCCGTCTAATATGCGTGTCCTTCACCAGTACCTTTTCGTCCTTGTCCCTGATGCACTTCACGTAATCCAAGTCATGGGCCCTCTTCTCCCTCCCCTTGGCTAGTCCATAACCGCTAGCTTTGCCTCATTCCTCGTCATCTTAAACAATTCCCTATTCGTCCACTTCATCACCCCATCCTTGCTTTCTAACAATTCTGCATACGCCGCTTTCTTTGTTTCCACCTTCTCTTGAACTTTAGCATTCCACCACCAGTCGCCTCGATGCCCACTATAGCTACCCCGAGAGACCCCTAACACTTCTCTAGATACCTCCCAAATGAAACTTACCATCGTATCCCACATACCAGTTGCATCCCCACTACTCCCCCAAGTCCCCTTGGTCATCAACCTCTCTCCCATTTAATTCTTAACCTGTCATCCACAACCCTCATATTCTTCTCCATCTAGATCTCCAAATTCACCACCAAAAGCTTATGTCGAGTTGTAAGATACTCTCTCAGAATAATTTTGCAGTCTTTACAAAGACCGTTGTCGACCTTCCTAAGGAGCAAAAAGTCTATCTGAGTCTCAACCACCGAACTACTAAAAGTCACCAAGTGCTCCTCCTTCTTCAAGAACCTCGAATTGGCTATCACCATCCCAAAAGCTCTAGCGAACTCCAAAAGTGAGACACCTCCCCCGTTCCTGTTCCCGAGGCCAAAGCCTCCATGCACGTCATCATAACCCCCGGAAGTGACCCGATATGTCCATTGAAATCCTTTCCTATAAATAACTTCTTAGTGGGTGGTATACCTCCTACCATTTCATCTAAATCCTTCCAAAAGTGCCTCTTCTCCTTGATATAAGTACTGAGGGCATTGAGTTGGTAAGTGGTACAGGTGTGTGTGAGATTTGGATTGACCCGAAAGTAGGCTAGGAAAATTGGGTTCTCGATTTATCGACAAAGTAGGCAGTATGGTAGTTGAAGGCTATTTCAGGTAGCTTGGCTTAAAAGCGTGAGTTGATGTTTTGGGAGGTGATCCTGAGAGCCTTGCGGGAGAGGGTAGTGGTGGTGGTTTGGTATTTTAGTGGAACTAAGGTTGCAGAAACAACCTGCGGCAATGAGGATTCAGTGGGACATTGGGGTGGTTGTTTATACTTACGGGTGTTCGTGGTTGGTTGCGGGTATTGAGCTTTGGTGGAGGTGTTTGTGAGATGATGTGGAGGGTGGTGATGTAAACAAACAAGTAATTAAAATAAGGAATGGGCACGAATATGCGGATTACAATCCGATTACACACCAAGTCACAATTCGGTCGATATGGGTCCTTGGATGGTAACACGAAGAGTCAATTACTCGTGTGGGCTCCAAGATGTTGTGATCAATTTCACAAGGACTAGCTTGAGGTTTGCTGCCCGCAATGCTCCAGACTAACCTAGCAAGGGTGATCGAAACCTTCGACACAATAGGGGTTCTCCTGGAGAACCAAGCGACTCTCCCAGATGATCAACTAAGTATAACAATCCCGGATTGAAATGCTTATCTAAATCAAGTTAACACTCAAGTTTTTCATTCAACAATAACTGATTTTTAAATGGCCTAAGGGTCCTTTTTATAGTAGAGAAAAGATCATTCTAGAAGGAAAATGTAAAGACACAAACTACAACTAACTCGACTATGGTGGGAACGGGGGAGGGGAAGAGTCATTGGCCGAAGGGGATGGATGCCATCTTCCAATGAGTTATAGAACCTTTATTGTTAGCTTCCACATATGATCTTTAAATGACCTTCTTGCAGAGTGGAGCAAGACATCTCCCTTGATATGTATTCTAGACCGATTGGTTGGAGTAGTTCCAACAACTCCTTGTCTTCCTCGAATTCATCTTGATGTTGTCCAATTAAGGAAGCCCATACACGGTTTATCCTCTTGAGGGGCACACCTTTTAGATGGTGCATTTAACTCTTGTTGCCGTGTGCATTCTCGGACATGTCACTCTCGAATGGAGCTTCCTTCGGCCTTGTCATCTTTCCCCCTTACATAGTGTCTTAAATGTGTACTAGGTGAAGTTAAGGGTTCTTAATGTGTCCTAAGTAACTACTAGTTCATCTAAGAATTTAAAGACAATAATTTAAAGCAAGGCCTCGGCCAAGACCAACACTTAAGGCCGAAAAATACAACTCTTTCTAAGACAATCAACTGTTGTCTCCTAAGCCATTCCACACTCCATACATTTCCAAGTTTTGTCCGTGTGTTTATGGCTCATCATTGGCATTCTTGGAGCTCTACTTTTTATGTTCAATTGAGGAATTATGTGCGGGGTTTTATTTACATCACTCCTCCTTGTCCAAGACCGCATGCGGTGCGTATGCACTAATAATGTTCATAGTGAACCCTTCAACTACCAACATAATCGCCATCATCCTGTCATTGACCCTCCTAACCTCTACCACCTGATCACTTAGCTCGTTGTCTATCAAAATGCCTACCCCATTCCTATACTTCGACCTGCCCGAGAACCATAACTTATACCCGTCTACATCCTTAGCCTTAGGTCCTACCTATTTGGTCTCCTGGACATATGCTATATTAATACTCATTTTCTTAAGAATCTTAATTAGCTTTATAGACTTCCTTATTAAAGTCCCAATATTCCAAGACCCTATTCTTAGCCTAGTATCTCCTTTACCCCACTTACCCCCTAACCCTCGCCCCCATCCCCGATCAATAACATGACCCTAGTATACCATCATTAACCAAAGCCATTAAAGCAATAAAATAAATACTAGTCAAAAGTTAACACTAACACACACGGGAACCAATACTAAAGCACAAGTTAGTAGGAATCTAGAGGTAAGTCATGCTACTACATACCAGAATGATAAAACAAAGGACAAGAAGAATAAAGGCAAGAACGTAAAGTCAAGATTCAATAAAACGCAACACGCAAAAATTTAACTACAAGGATAAGAAAATATTGAGTATGAGCAACTGGAGGTACTAACTCCAGGCTGATAGAACCTGTTCACACACTGAAAATCATTGTTCACACCCCAAAAAACAATGTTCACTGCTTAAAATCACTGTTTACTGTCGGAAAACTTTTGTAATCAGATGCTAGGCAGAAGAACGGAGAGATAGAACCCGGATGTACGTCATGACAGATCTGGTGGTACCTGCAAAAATAGAGCAAAAGAAGAAAAAAAGGGAAAAGGGAAAGGATCGCCAGAGACTACCGGAAAAAGGTTGTCGGCAAAGTAGTGGCAGCCGGTGTGGAAAAAAGCTAAAATCCACAGCTTCAAAAGGAAATCAAATATCCTCTTGCTCATTATTTTTCCAGCGGACACTTACCAAAGGCTATCCAAGGATTTGTGAATTAGATGTCATCATTAAAATGTATACAAGATTTAAAGAAGCATTGAATGTTCCTAATGGGGAAAATTCATGATTGGGGAGATGCAAGCACTAGAGAAAAACTAGATATGGTATATCATGACATTACCAAAAGGAAAGAAACCTATCAGATGCATATGAGGTTTTACAATAAAACACATGCTGGATGGTTTGGAAATATCTACAAAACAACAAAACATTAATTTTCCTCCCCAAGGGACAATGGTTTGGACACGTTGTCACATTCATATTTTCAATCAGCACATAGCGGTATGCGGTTTCATTTAGGTCATCATTTTTAGATATAAAGGTAGTCTTTTAAAGGACTTAAATAAACCTCGGGTATTCCAGATGTCTTAGATAAATGTGCTAAATAAGCAATTTGGTTTTGCTCTATCTTAGGTGGACTAGATTTGGATTTTCAATAAGTCAGGAACCCGAGCAGACAACTCAAAGTGAACCATTGTCGATGGTTGGGGTTACCATGTCCCAAGTAGTCTCCAACGTGTTCCAATAAAATTTAAGGTTTTTAGTGTAGGACTACCGCAAACATGCGTGTCGTCTTTGTATGCATATGCGAGGCTATATGCATGCCATGTGGCAGAAGTTATGCCATGAATGCAATGACAATATATACATGGAATTTAAGCACTTAAGAAAATATTGCAAATAAAGCAACACATATTAAGACCCTTATGGTTAGGACCTAGTTGAGATTTTCCAGCAGAGTCGTCATCTGTTACGGTTCACTTTTACGCGGGCGTATAAAGCTTCTATCATAACTTGGCTCTTTGTTGGTTTTAATAGAGTCACTAATTATAACTTGTCTCAACCACAATCATATACAAAGAAACATCCTGAGTGAATTGAAAGTCAACACCCGAGTCTCTAGAGACCCGACTACACTAACAAATAACTTGCACTTATCAAGATTTATCCTTCTATTCTTTCGTTGTAATAGTTATGTTCTAGTTGTGGTTTCACTTATTTACATGGTTAGTTAGTTGTAGTAGGTATTATATTCTAAGGAACTTCCTTGACTGGGTAGAGTCATAGTTAAGTGGGTGGAGGTGGGATTGTTGGGAACAATTCCTTAGGTGTTACAATGGCGGTTGTAAACTTTAAATTTGTGGAGCTCGAGTTTAGTGGAGTTTTGGAAAAATTCCTATAGAGGTAGGTCATGATTTTTCCTCCCATAAACAAATAGCGTTTCCACACTCAAATTACTTTTATTAATTTATTATTCCGCACCTTACCTTCTCACGTAGTTACTCAAAGAATCTGGTTCTTTAAGAACATAAGTAGTAGCCCTATGCTAATAAGTTGTATTAGAGCTAGATCTTTCTCCCAAGGATAACACCTTGAAAGATGGCTGCATCTCCCAAAATCCAAGAAGGTCAATCAACAACATGACCATCATGCTTCAATAAGAAATATTATGACTGGTGGAAAGCAAGAATAGAAGACTTCATCATTGATGAAGATCTTGAGTTATAGAAAATCATCATGCGTGGTCCTATAACTCTCATTGCCACAAACGAGAAGGGAAATACGATAATTCCCAAGGAAAGAAAAAATTACATTGATAAAGACTTTCAGGCTATCCAAAAGAATGCTAAAGAAAATAAGTTGCTTATTTCTAGCATCAGACCTATTGAATATAACATAATTGTAAAAGAAGTGTGGGAAACTTTGCAAACCACACATGATGGAACAATTCAGGTAAGGATTTCAAAGATCTCCCTATTATACCAGCAATATTGTCACACTCCAAACCTGAGTGAGGCAGACCGGCACCCGGTGCCTTAACTTGACCGAGTGAACCAACCTATAAGAATCATAATACATATATATACTTGGAATGACTGTAAAAGAAAGATAAAACCAAAGTTGTCAAAGATAAACGGTCTGTATATAACCAAAACTGAAGATTTGAATACATAAGACTGAAACAAACCCAACTAAATTATGAGTCAAAAGATCTGTACATATCTAAAAGTATCAACACATGTCTATGAAGCATCTAAGATATCTAAGATTGTAGTTATGTCGGGACAGGGTCCCGATCTACCCAAAACTATAATACACATAACAAAAGTCTAGACCTAGCCCAGAAAGAGATGAGCTGATGACAATAGTTGAACAACAACACCGGTGCCTATCTGAAAGGTCTGTTGCTTTGAGCCTCTATACTTGCAGCACCAATGCAGTGCCCATGACAAAAGAGACCTGAGTACTATGGAATAGTACTCGCATGTACAGTAGATTTAATAACATATGGTAAATAAATAAGCTTATAGGAGAGAAAGAAGCAGGACATATGATATACTAAAGACATCTATGAAACTAGGAAATAACCTATAGAATTTGATGTCTTACTGTACCAAGTCTTTCTATAACATCTTTTGAATTTTGATCCATACTTCTTTTGGGTTTCTATATAGAGCAAGTTTTTGGGATCGTTAGCATAGTTGGAACTTTGGGGTTCATTATATTACATATTTTACTTACTGGCATAATATGGCCACAAAGGGACTTTGAACTGTATAACTCGTCTATGTTTCACAATGAGAAAACCAAGAGCATCTAGTAACACTTAGAGTATCACTTTAAGGCTTTGGAAGCAATTCCACAGGTGTATGGTAACATGATCACACAAGAGCCCCGAGGCTCACACGATATCTATAGACTATAAGAATGACAACGGGTGTATACTAACACGACCATAAAGGGCCTAGTGGCTCACACAACATCGATGGCTATAGTGGTGCCAAAGTGTGTATTACGACATGAGCATAACGACCTCATGGCTCACATGACATTTATGGACCATAAGAATATAAGAGCGTAATATGATTAGATCATTTAGGGAAACATACTTCAGTAGTCTTTATATTTGGAAATATTTAGCATATGAGGCTCATTAGGAGCACTACATTCTAAAGAGATCTTTTTTCACATAATCATCTACACTCAGAAGAGGTACCGTAATCAATCTAAAGAACTTGAAAAACTTTATAACAAATATAAACATATTGTACATGGAAGACTCAACCCATAGTAGTATACTATATATGAAGCACACAACATATGAGAGAATATTATACATGACAAGCTCAACATGACGGGCGCGTAGCATCTGTATAAGCTCAACAACATAAGGATAATACTATCTCAATAAGGCTCGACTACAACGGGATATCAATAACATGAAAGAGTAGCATAGATGTTCAACATGGTATATACATATTCTAAGATCTCACAACCAACAACAAGGGAAATATGTGACTAGGAGGTCGTGCTACAGTGGCAAAGAAGAGAATTTAGCCTTACATAACTTGATTTATAATTATTTAAATGATTGCGAAGAATCAACCTTCCGATAAAAACTTTAATTCATAAGAGGACAAAGTAATGCTAGTATCAACAACCCGTATTCAAGCTTAAGTCATAAAAGACAACATAACGACTATACGACGAGCGATGAGCTCACACAACATCCTATCTAACGGTGTTCCACCACGCCCTTTCATCCTCCCGAATATCATCTCACACAAAGCAACCTAAATACAATTTAAAAAAAATTCATATCGGTAATAATAACTTGAACTCATGACTTCATATCACATTCTCGTGATTTTTAATCGAAACATGTAATGAAAGGCTTATACGAACTTATCTTACCAAGACTATAGAACCATATCTTACTTTCTGGAAACACCAACTCTTTACTTGAACTCTCTTAGCAATGAAGATTGATTCTACAATTTATGAAAAGATTGAGGTAAGATCCCATGACCTAATGAAAAATTAAGTTAAAAAAGGATCATATATTGCTTTCCTTAGAGATATTGATGAGTGAGAGGGATTTCAAGGCTGCTAGGGCGAATTGCAATTTAGAAAGATAAAATAAATGTGATAAAAGAAAGGTTTTGGGGTTTTATATATGGGCACCGTAGGAGGTGCCACGTGTCCACCTCTAGTATTTAGGACCTAAACATAGGTCCGTATTAAAACGTGCATAACATTTTATCTTGAAGTTGAGTTGACGAAAGGTTTGAGGCGTTGGAAACTAGATTCAAAGACCTCTCACTTAATAGGTAGATCACTCCCGTAATTCCTTATATACTGATAGTTATGCTCACTTGAAATGGAATCTTGTGCGAATCAAATTCACAAAACTTAAGTTGTAACGAGCTTTTAGTCGACTTTTGAATATAAACTTTCTTTACTTAAATATTCACATATAACTTACGTATGGTTCAAATTTTAATCCGAAAGTATGGGATATTACAAGTATGAATTGTTTAGGATGAATGAAGGAGAATCTTTCAAGAGATGTTCAATAGGTTTACACACGTAACCAATGAAGTAAACTCTCTTGGTCTTTATATTATTCAAGCGAAAAGAATAAAAAAATTCCCTAAGAAAATATATTAATCTGGTCTGAACAGCTACCCAAAATCAGGAACTAGATGATGAATATATGGCGTTGCTCACCAGAAGGTTTGAATGAATGATAAGAAAATGGGATTCCTAAATAGAGGAGGCACATAAAGACCAAGATAACATAACAGAATAAATAAAGAAGGATGTCTCAGAGAGTCCAGACCACTTCGTGAGAGAATTTCCATAAAATGAAGATGATGGTAGAAGGAGCAAGTTAGACAGAAGAAGAAGTGAACATGTCCCAAGAAATAGGTTGAGCACTGGACAAGCCGATCAAATTGTGAGAAAGGCATTAGCCGCTATGGAAAACTCCTCAAATGATTAGGAGAATGAAGGAGAGACCAAGGAGACGTGAGAACAAATCAAAAAGGAGAAGTAACAGGGAAAATGATACCTTAGCCAAAGAAAGAATAATTGGGTACAATTCATCATAAAAGAAGAAGACGGTATTGAAGAAGCAGGAGAAGAATAAACCTGCAATTGCTAAAAGAAGCATCTTGAAGAAGCAAAATTAGAAGATGAACTAAGCACATCAGACTTCTCTTCAATCTTGGCTATGAAAAGGAAGTTCTTGAGATAGATCTATGTGTAACAATGTCTAATTCAATCTTATACCTTAACTAGCATGCACTCATCACATGATTGAATGAGCTCAAACGACACATATAGCGAGAAAACTAGTTGAAGAACTTGGTTCTTATGACTATCATGTATGCACATCCTTCCAATAGAATTTTGTATAAATATGTCTATACTACCAACTTGCCTCAGTCAGTCCTATAAATTTCTATCCTGAAAGAAATGAAACTTGAGTCAACCCATATATATCACTGGCCTTGAACCAAATATCCAAACTAATGAATCTCTTTCCATTTTTGCAAGTCCATATATATTGATATGAAAATACCTCAACCCACCTCAGAAGATCTCAAATAGAAGTCTCCTAACGTCACACATATGCTAAGAAACTGAAATATTTATTACAAAAAAGGACATAAGTAGGGAGTTAGGGGAAATGACATAGTAAAGTTTTAAAAAAGAAGAGAAAGATATTGATCATGGAGAAATATTAGAGGAGTTAGTTTCAAGGGGATCTGATCTTGGTAAGAAAATTGTTTCCTTAGTTATTGATGACTAAAGGAATTGACAAGCGAGAAGTCCTCATTGAAGATGGTGATAAAACAAGGCCGACTTCTACAAAATTCAGAAGGTATAATAAAAAATCAAATGAGGATTGTTGAGAGGTGGAGCGAATGGATACTTACATAAATCAATCACGCTAAAACATAAAACAAAGTCCCATCCATTCCTTACTAAAATCAAGCCTTAATCCTACTAAATGCCAATCTAATTTCCATATTTATCCTTGGCAATATCAGAATGATGATATGTAGTAGTCCTTTGTTTGGATCTTATAACTTAATGTGGTTCATGCAAAAGTTCTTCCTAAGATTTTCACTTGATAAAGTTGTTAGTGCTCCTATATTATGTTCATGCTAGTGTAATCTGAGTGGCCATGAGTTTGATATTGATAAAAGTACATTTGTTTTTTATTTCATACACTTGATTTTTGATAATGTCAAAAGGGAGAAGAATCAAAAATATAAATTTCACGTGCCACATCAGATATATCATGCACATACATTATAAAGAATCAAGCATGCACTATGTGAAGAAGATGATAAAATTAATAGAAGAAAAGTGGTCACTGATAAACAAAAGAGAAAAGCTGCATTTTATATATATCCAGTTGCCACTTAGGATGCATTGTATAGGAACTGATTCTTATTTACAAAAGAACTCAGTCCTATTTAAAAGGCACTACAAAGAGGAGAGATAAGGCAGAGAAGAGTTGTTCTATAGAGAATGATGGAAAGAATCAGATCCTTATACTTATCATTGACTTACTAGACATGATCAGGTTCTACATACCTAGCCAGCTATAGGGTTGTCAAGAGTGGAAGGTAAGTCCCATAGCATGATTAAGAGAGCCTACTTAGTTAAGAAACCTAGCCATCTAGCGGACTGCTATGAGTGGAAGGTTAAGACCTAGCATCTGACTCAGTAAGCTTACAAACCTCGCTGAACTCGTGGGTGAACTACAACAAGCCTACAAACCTTATATAGTGAGCTCTTGTTGTATCAACATGAAGTTTTAGTGTTGAAAAACATTGGATCTGATTTTAAGAGGGAAGATTATCAACATAGGAGTTATTCCTAAGGGGGAAGATGTGATCAAGAGTTGTAGATGATTAAAAAAGCTTATCAAGGGCACATGAAGACATGAAGTTGTGATGTGTTTGTCATCATAAAAAATGGAAATTATTGAGATGTTGCTTTCGCAAAAATTGGGATAAGCTTAAAATGAAATTTTAATGATTGACAAACTATGTATCTATAGACAATCAAGTATAAGAAAGATTGAAGGAAGACATTGAAGAACCAGAAGTCCAAACAAATCTCCAAAAAAACTAGTGTAGCAGTTAAAACAACATAAGAACAGCTTAAAGGAACTAGTCCTTAGAAGGACGAATGAAGACTAACGAAGAAAAGTTATTTCATGCCGACTACGAGAATTGGAAATTATTGACTATTTACTATTTGATGAGAGTGTGATTTCAGGTTATAAAAATACTATCATAAGTTGAACATATGAAATTAACATTGGAGTAGGAGAAGAGAAGTCGTACGCTCAAATAAGGAAATAAGAAAATCCATATCGAATAAGGATTGGTTTTCAGTATGGGTGATCAACGGGGCGGGGCGGGTCCCGGCGGGACAGGACCCGATGGGACGGGGGGTAGGGTGGGACCGGTCCACTGGCGGACAGGCTGGATCCGCCGATGTCCCATCCCATTCCCGATCCCATCGGAAAAGGGGACCGGTCTTTATCGGTTCGGGGCGGGACGGGGTCGGGTCGGGATCAGATTTTTCAATTTTTTTTTGTTTTGCACTTAATTTTAAAAAATAACATATATAAATACCTCAATAATTGAAAAAGATAGTGTAATAAAAATATTCCAAGATCATTTTTGTGCCTCTTATATTATTTAATAGAAATATAATTTTTTTGTAATACATTTTCAAAATTGCAACTTTGTGGTCTTGAAAGTTGCAAATAACATAGTAAAATTACAATTAAAAAATTACATATTTAAAAACACATTTTCTAGTTTCTTTATAATGTCTTGTGGTTCTTCGGTTGGAATTGGAATTTGTTGGTCAAATTGCTCGACGTCGCTTCCACCTCCATCGGATAAGATTTCGTTGTAGTTTTCGTCTTCTTCTTCGTTGATCTCTGATTGGCGGCACCTTCTACGCTCCGCTCGTATCCAACCTCTGAAAAATACTGCAATCTCTAAGTTGTCTCCCGCTAATGAGTGTCTGTGCTCTCTATTTGAAATCTTCCGATAGAAAAAGCGCTTTCAGACGCTGTTGATGACGCTTGAATGTTCAACACATCTCGAGCCATCTTTGATAGTGTCGGAAATGTCTTCTCATTCTCCCTCCAGTATTTCAGCAAGTCTTCACGTCCTTCTTCATTGAGAACTTCTTAGTACGGTACAACACCCTGCAAAACAAAAACATCAAACTCGCTAACTTGATTTGTAGTGGTACCACTATACATTCTATTTATAAGGCTTTCAATACTAGCCGCAGAAACAACATGTCTTTTTTGAGGTTGTTTTGAAGAAGAAGAAGATGGTATGGAAGTCGGTTGGTTGCTAGCACTTTATTGTTGGTAATGCCTATATACGTTTTTGCATTCATCTTGTATGCTAGACAACACTTCTTCTTTAGTTTGTTCTTTAGGTGGTGAGTCATTTGAATTTTTTGGAGTTGGAGATGGAAGTACTGCTATACAATCATAAATAGTTTCAATAAGTGCTTTACAACCGTCTATTTTAATAGTCGGATTTAATACAACACCAATAATATAAATAGTGAGAATATGAATAAAATATTTTTTTAATTTGATAAATATTTTTTAGTAGGTGCCTTATAAGGTGGTTTTTCCATATATTCATTAAGTAATAGTGCCTACAATTCCCCCCGTCATAGGGTTAATTTGACCCTGTATTTGGTCCGAGACAGTATGTGAACCTTGTCCCTACTGAGAGCGCATTGGCGCACCGGATTTTTCAGCTAGGTATTGGTCCCACCTACCTTTGTAAAAGTTTTGTACATGTCTCAATAAATCTCATGTCCCACCCTGACCTTTTCCCATTTTAAATTTATAAATATTTTTACAAATTTGACATCTAACTACTTATTTTTACAAATTTGACATCTAACTACTTGATTCTGTTGGCCAGCCATAGTTTTCAGACACACTATGAAACCAAGACCCGGATGGATTTAGACAAAATGAAGGCAACAACGACTCTTATATAAACAACAGGACAAAAAGCTTTGGAGTATTGTCATATCCTATGGGTTGTTGTCTTCTCCAACTCTGTTGACTTAATTAATCCCTTATCTTTCTGAAGTATTTTGGGGCTTCATTTGTTCTTTAAATAGCCATTCCTTCTCTTTATCATTGGTGAGAATGACCCCCTTTTATCCTTTCATATTCCTCAGTTTAGGATGAAGCCTTCTGAACTTTTCTTCATGATGACCATGTATCTTGTATAGGTAACATATGAAATGATAGTTTCATATTCCACTCTTCGAGTAATAAGCTCCATGTTACCTTCTTCATTTCATATCTAGACTAGAACTTCATAATCAATGGTTTGGTCAAGTCGATTTCAACTTTGACTTTTGCAGTAGTTAGTCTTATTTTGAAACTTGTGGCTTTTTTTTTTATGAAAAGAGGGAGGCCTATAGGTTCGAAGATCTTACAAATGGTATCTCCTTCGTAGTAATGCCATAATAGGTCTGACAAATTGATACAGAGAGGGCCATGCTGGTTTTGAATTCAAGTTTGAACTTTGGGATCCATTTCATGATTTTCATGATATTATCCCCACATAAGGGAATAAAGCTTACAACAAAAATAACTTACCCAGTATAATCTCATCAGTTGGGGTCTGGAGAGGATAGAACGTATGCAGACCATACCCCTATCTTTTGACGGATAGGGAGGTTGTTTTCGATAGACCCCCGACTCAAGTAGAAACAAAAGCAACAATTATAATAAGCAGTAATAACAACAAGAAAATAAGATAACGAAGTGAAAGAAATAAACAGGTAGGATAATAATCAAAGTACAAAATCAATAAATAGTAACAGAAATCAAAATACAAGGAACTACAAGAATAATATTACGACTACTAGCATGAAAGAATAAGTAGGACAATACTCAATTACCTTCTAACCTTCTACTCTAATCCACGTCCTCCATAACCTCCTATCTAAGTTCATGTCCTCGGTAAGTTGGACATGTGGCATGTCCTGTCTAATTACCTCTACCCAATACTTCTTCTGCCTACCTCTGCCTCTCCTGAAACCTTCCATAGCCAAGGTCTCACACCTCTACACTACGGCATCCATGCATCTCCTCTACACATGTTCGAACCATCTTAGTCTCGCTTCCTGCATCTTATCCTCCACCGAAGCCACTCTCACATTATCCCACATTTCTTCATTTATAATCCTATCAATCCTAGTATGGTCACACATCCATCGTAGCATCCTCATTTCCGAAACTTTCATCTTATGAACGTGAGAGGTTTTAACAACCTAACACTTTGACCCATACAACATAGTGGGTCTAACCACAACTCTGTAGAACTTGCCTTTAAGTTATGGTGGCACCTTTTTGTCACACAAGACTCAGATGCGTGCCTCCATTTAATCCACCCTGACCTAATCCGATATGTGACACCAACGTCGATATATCTATTTCCATGGATAATAGATCCAAGATACTTAAGACTTTCCTTATTTTGAATGACCTGAGTTTCCAGCCTAACTTCCACGCCAGCCTTATGCGTTATGTTCTTGAACTTGCACTCAAAGTATTTTGTCTTGGTCCTACTCAACCTGAACCCTTTAGTCTATAGGATCTGTCGACATACCTCCAGCTTAACGTTAACTCCGCTTCGAGTATCGTTGATCAGAACGATGTCATCCATGAATAACATACACCATGGCGCCTCACCTTTGTTTTCCGTGTCAGTCCATTCATTACCAAGGCAAATAAAATGGCCTAAGAGATGATCCCTTGTGAAATCCCATCATCATTGAGAAGTGCTCCGAGTCTCCTCCCACTGTTCTAACCCTGATCTTGGCTCCATCATACATGTCTTTGATCGCCCTAGTGTACGCCACAGGTACAACCCTAGCCTCCAAGCATCTCCATAGAACCTCCCTTAGGACTTTGTCGTAAGAATTTTCTAGATCTATGAATACCATATGCAGGTCCTTCTTCCTCTTCATATACTGCTCCACTAGTATCCTTACAAGATGAATGTCTTCTGTAGTCACTCTTTCTGACATAAATCTAAAATGGTTCTCTAAAATAGACACACTTCTCCTCACCCTCATCTTCACTAACCTTTCCCAAACTTTCATAGTGTGGCTAAGCAACGTGATATCCCTATAGTTATTGAAGCTCTGAATGGCACCCTTGTTCTTGTACAAAGGAATCACTTTACTTCACCTCCATTCCTCGAGCTTTTTCACCGTCTTAAAAATGACATTAAACAACCCAGTCAGCCACTCTAATCAAGCCATGCCTGCACTCTTCTGAAATCCCACTAGGATCTCATTAGGCCCAATCACTCTCCCTTTATGCATCTTGCGAATAACATCCTTAACCTCCTCAACCTTTTCTCCTTCTACAATATCCAAAGTCGCGACACCTCTCGGAGTTCTCCAAATCCCATAGCACAATGTCACTATCCCCTTATTTATTTAAGAGTTTATGGAAGTATGACTGCCATCTCCGTCTAATAAGGGTATCCTCCACCAGTACTTTGTCTTCCTCGTCCTTAATGCACTTCAATTGATCCAGGTCATGTGTCCTCCTCTCTCTTGCCTTGGTTAGCTTGTATAACTTCCTATCCCTGCCTTTGTCCTCTAGTTCTACATACAAACATTCAAACGCTATCATTTTTGTCGTTGTAACCACTAGCTTTGCATCCTTCCTTTCCATCTTATTCTTTTCCTTGTTCGTTCGCTTCTCCTCCCCATACTTGCTTTCTACCAACTTCGTGTACAACACTTTCTTTGCTTCCACCTTGCCTTGGACTTCTCTATTCCACTACCAATCCCCTTAATGCCCACCATGGTTACCTCTCGAGTGCCTCAACACCTCTCTAGCTGCCCTATCCTACATTTGTTCGCATCTCCAATACTCTCCCAAGCCCCCATGACCAACAACTTCTCCCCCATCTGCTGGGTACTAATTATAGTCATACTCCCCCATTTGATCCTGGACCGATCATCCATGATCCTCTTCCTCCTCTTTATTTTGATATCCAAATCCATCACCAATAGCTTATGTCGGGTCGTAAGGTTCTCACCCGAAATAACATTGCAGTCTTTACAAAGACCCTTATCATCTTTCATAAGGAGCAAATATTTGAGTCTTAGCCACCAAACTACAAAAGATTACCAAGTGTTCCTCTCTTTTGGGAAACTCGAATTGCCTACTACCAACCCAAAAGCTTTTGCGAACTCCAAGAGTGAGACTCCTCATCCATTGTCAAATGTAGGAAAACATGATGCATGTAATATGCCCCAATTTTGATAGTGCCATTCCCAGAAATAATTCTCGCAAAATTCCTTTCTATTAATATTTATTGAGGGACTATTATGTGCTTAGAGATAATTATCCATTTGCAAGTTTGAGCAAGCATTTTGTTTTCCTCCCTAGTAAATATCACAACCAGCTTTCCATTAGCATTTCATGAGTCTGGAGGTACCCAAATCTGATTCTTTGTCATATTGGTGTTTTCAAAAACATTTGCACAGGATGATTAAGATGGTTCAGATTCTAAATTTGTTCCCCATTGTGAGCTGTTACCTATTTTTCCTCCCTTTGCTCTTGTATTTTCCATAAGAACTAGGGCACCATGAAAAGGAGTTTGTGGTTCTTGGTTTGGGAAAGCCAGAACTCTTGTAAACCAGCTTGATAAAGAGTAGTGGTAGGGACAATCTCAGTACCACTGAAAGTGCTCGCTGTAGGGGGAAATTGATCTTCCCAGGGGATGGAGAAGAGATGAGGAGCCGACATGGAGGTTTGACGGTGGTGGGTTTTAGGGGACCGACAGGTCCACAGTAAGGAACATACGTTCCCTGAGAAGAGATAAAGACTATGAATTGGCTAGACTTTAGAGAGAGAAATTAGAGATTTTTTTTATTGTTCCCTTAATTTCTGAATTAGGAGTTTATTTGGTAATTAATGAGACTCCGATGAGAATTCGGACCCACATGAGAGTGGCAAGGTGATTGAAAAGTGAATACATGTCTAACATATAAGTTAAAAGAGGTTCAGAATAGTAAAAGTTGACCAAAGGATAAAACTGAACAAGGAACAAGAGAAAATTTCGTAGGTATGAATTCTTAGTGATATCCATTGGGTTAATACTAATACCTCAACCACATTTATGAACCTCATAAACTTAGTCTTTAAGTTATTCTCGATATTCCCATCATTGTATTCGATGACATTTTGGTCATTGGTTAATACTAATACCTCAACCAAAATTTTGAAGTGTGAGTTTTGACTGCAATTAATGACGCTCTTCGTCCACGTGGTGTGCAGTGATGAAATTAGAGTATACCCTAAAAGATAGAGGCAATAAAGAATTGGTCAAGACCGACGATGCCGACCAAGATCTAGAGTTTTTGGATTTGGTTGGTTACTACAAAGGTTTGTATAAAGATTTTCTACACTGGAACAAATTGACTAAGTTGTCACAAAAATGAACTATATTCCAGTGGTCCAACACTTGCTAGCAACATTTTTAGGAACTGAAGAAAAGGTTAACTACAATGTTAACTAGCCGAAAAGTTTGGGGTGGTTTCACAGTGTATTGTGACGCCTCAAGAGTCGGTTTTCATTGTGTCCTTATACAAGAAAGACAAGTTATTGCCTATTTCTCTAGGCAATTAAAGAATCATAATAAGAACTACCTGACATATGATCTAGAGGTTGTAGCAGTAGTGTTTGCCTTGAAAATATGACGTCATTATCTCTATGGAAAGCATTGTAAGGTATGCACTGATCATAAGAGTCTCCCATATATTTTAAGCCAAAAGATTTAAATTTGAGGTAAATGAGATAGCTCGAGTTGTGGAAGGAGTGTGACATAAATATCTTTTACCACTTAGGCAAGACAAATATCATCGTAAATGCACTTAGCTAAAAGTCCATAGATACTTTAGCACACTTGCAAGTTTATGAGATGCCATTGGCAAAATAAGTAAAAAAAGGTGTCAAATGGTGATATCTTAGACTCGATGATATGAAAAAGGATGACTTAGCGGTGTTTCTATAACACCCTTGCTTAGGAGAAACGTTTCATATCGGTAAAACATATGAGAGAACCACGGTATATAAGTAAGAAAGCGTTACACCCTAGTGACGCATTTTAAAGTCATGCGGCCCTAGGCCTAAAGCGAAAATATAATTAGTGGATTGGGCTGTGATAAGATAGTATCAGAGCCACTCTCGTGCGAGCCTTATCGGTGTGGGTCCGAGTTCAACTGAGTTTAGATAAATTTTGAGTAGGCGGGGCAAACCTTAGTGCTGAGTTTGTGCAAATCCCATGTGGTGGAAAAAACCTCAGCGAGGACGTTGAGACATAAGAGGGTGTGTATGTGAGACCCTATCTTAGAAGAAAAAATCCACATCGGCAAAACATAAGAGAAATGCTGGGTATTTAAGTAAGAAAGTCTTATACCCTAGTGACGCATTTAAAGTCGTGTGGGTCTAGGACTAAAGTGTACAATATCACTAGCGGGCTGGGCTATGACAATTTCCTATAGAACAATAATCTATGGTGGCACGGTTAAAAAAGCTATAGTTTGAAGATCAAAACATATTGGCAATTAAGGAAGAGGTTCTAAAAATTGTGACAACGATGTTCTCTCGAGAATGAACGAAGAGATATGTGTTCCAAAGTTGATGAACTTTAAGTGCCAATCTTGGTAGAGGTATGAAGTTTGGTGTACTCAATCCACTAGGTTCTACAAAAATGTATCAAGATTTAAAAGAGATTTATTAGTGGAGCAAGAGGAAAGAGAATATGACAAAACATGTGACCAACTGTTTTAATTGTTAGAAAGTTAGAGCTAAGCATCAAAGGTCAGGTGTTCTAGCTCATAACATTAAACTCCAGAATGAAAATGAGAGATGATAAATATGGACTTTGTATTAGGGTTTTCCTACACCTTTTACAAGCATGATTTCATTTGGGTAATCGTTGACCGACTTAGAAAGTCAGCTTATTTTCCACAAAATAAAGATTATAAACATTGTCAAACAGTACGAACTAATTTACTTAAAACAATTATTAGACTGCACATGACTCTGTCTCAAATATATCTGACATAGGTGCTCAGTGTACAAGTTATTTCTGCCAAGTGTTTCAAAGAGATTTGGGTACACATGTTAATTTAAGAATTACGTTCTATCCACATACTGATGAATAGGCCGAGAGAAGTATATATACACTCGAAGATATATAAAGATCATGGGTAAGTGATTTTGATAGAAATTTGGATGTTCACTAAGCACTTATCGAGTTTTCCTACAATAACAACTATTAGAAAAGCATCATCATGGGTCCACCATTGCCACCATAACGCATTACCGTTACACTCCGTAGTTTTATGTCAAGATGCGTCAAGGGTAAATCAACGTGACCTGGGAGGATTAAGACCTTGTATAAGAATAATGATGATTTAATACAAGTGTTAAGGAAATGCGGGGAAGTGTAGAAATCAAGCGAATCAAAGAAGATAAGTTTTATCAAAAGTAAGATTTTTTGGAAATATGGTCCAAGTTACGGACCGTAAAAAATGTGTTACAAACTATAATTTTTATCACCCCATCGTAATTCACAACAGAAGTTGAGAAATCGTTAAGCATAGTTACGGTTCGGAGTTATGGACCGTAACTATTGTCGCGCCCTATTTTTGACCCCGACCCGCGAGTGGTCGGAGCGGAGTACAAACTTATTCGGGTGATTCCTGGGTAAAAGGGTTGAGGAGTCGCCACCTAATTATTTTTTACGGTGAATTAGGACACCTAAATATTAAACTAAGTGCTGCAATGTAAACTCCAATTTTAAGATCTGCGAAACTATTTGAGATTCTAGGTAAGGGTTCTTTATTATCCTAAAGGGAAGGGGTTAGGCATCCTTTAAGATCCGCTAACTTGCGGTTATCCGGTCAAACTCAGGTTAATATTATAGTAAGAAAAATGCATGGTTAAAGTATGAAGTTAAAAAAGATGTTTGCAAATAATTAATGAAAGAGATGCATTTTATACACGTATGCATTTGTGACAATAATAAGGAGAAAAGCAATTAATTTGTAATGCCAAAGGAGTAATTTTTTTTGAAAATCATTTTTTAGTTGTACAATTAATAAAATGAATAGAAGATGATCAAAGTTTGTTTTGAAAATTTTAAATATGCATGACGAGCCTAAAAATAAATAAACTAGCGGAGGGTTTCTAAGTTTGAAGTTACCCTATGAATTAATCCTAAGTTTGCCTATTCTAAGCGTTTCAATAATTACATAAGTGCGGTAAATAATATTACAATACAGAGCGGGATAAAAGCTGAATTAAAGAAAGTAAATAAAAATAAATAAACTCCGAGAGCGTTTTGAAAAAACGTAACTTCGGGTCCGTATCCAAAAACAGTGAGCGTTTTGTTCACGGAGGGCTCAGACTTAAAATTTGAAAAGACCATTCCAATCACATCGTGGCTGCAAACATATGACTCAGTGGTTATTTTGATTGCCTCGCCTACTAAACGTGTTGGTATCTCGGATGAAAAGAAAAGATCACTATAATCACGTCGTGGCTGCGAATATATAACCTGTTTGGTTATTTTAATCACCTCGCCTACTAAACATGTTGATCTCGGATGAAATACAAGGTTTAAGTCTCATCATTGCCCAGAAGTTATATTTATTTAGAAAAATACATATTTGGCAATTGAATAAAAGAAGCAATTTTTTAATGAAAAAACCTTTCAAGGTTGCAAATCGGATAGAATGCAAACCTTATTTTTTAGGATTAAAGAAAATGAATAATAGATTGCCAAATTATTTTTTGAAAGATATTAAAGCATGCATAACGAACCTAAAAAATAGAACAAAGTAACTAGAGGCTAAGTTTGGAACACACAAGACGGCCCTAAACAAATAAAGCTAGCGGTGGTTTCCAATTCAAACGAGCCTAAGAAATAAACTAACGGCAGTTAGACTATCCTATTCATTCATCTATTCGCGGCCTAATTATTCTAAGCATTCTAATGACAAGTACATAATTAAATAATTATTACAACCCAAATAATAATGAAAGACAAATTAAACAATAAACGAAGCATCGGCTAGGACGGATGACAATATCATCGGCACCCTATTTGTTTTGAAGTTCCGAGAGCGGGGAATGCAATGAACATAGATGTGGTTCTTCATTTCGGACGAAGTCATGATGAGTCTCATAACGAGACTCTTCGTTACTCACGATGCATTTCATGTAACTTTTCCGGGTAGCAAACCGAGGCGTTGTTTTGAATCGTCGAATCCGCTCGAAATGTTAGAATTCTGATTTGTTGTAGATTTTTTTTGAATTCTATTTTTTTCTGAAATAGGATACTGTTTTCTGATTTTTTGGATGTTTGACCCGACCCGCACAGTGACCCGAATTGAGAGAAAAATATGAGGAATGAAATGGAATTTTCAGATTGCAAAATTAAAGGGCTAGAGTAATATTTCGGATTCGAAAATATAAGAACAAAAGGGGTATTTCGGATTATTGGGAGTTAATGAAAAAAATAAGTAATTCTTAATGAAAATTAAGAACAAAGAAGCTTGAATTTGTAATCTTCAAATACAAAATAAAAACCTGAATTTCGACCCGGGTTTCGACTTGACCCGATCCGGAACCCAAAAACAGTGGAAATGTAGCAAAATTCCAGATTTTCAATGAAGAACAACACCAATAAAAATACAATACCACCAAAGACTCGAATCTAAATTTCAAACTAAAAAAAATCGAATTAAACTCCTCCCTAAGAACTTTTTTTTTATCCGAAAAAAAGACCTCCCAAAAAACCCTCCTCAAATCAGCGAACCAAAGGGGGATTTTATAGGTGTCAAACCCAACGTTCAACACCCTCACACCCCCCCTAAAAACGAATTCGAATTTCAAAATAAAGAGGGGACAAAATCTGATTTTTGGGGCGTGTGTTGCGGATTTTGGGGGTATGGGTCGAAGGGTTGGTGGCAGGGAGTTGGTGGCAGTGGCGAAGTGACGGGGGTAGGGGTGCGTAGGGTGCGGCGACTTGAGGGGAAGGGGTGTAGGGTGCGGCGATTTGGGGTTTTAGGTTTAGGGAATGGGGATTTGGGAATTTGGGGGTTAGGGGTGTGGGTCAGTTGATTGGGGTTTTAAATGGGAGTTTGGGCTCGGGTGTTGGGCCAATTGGGTTGTGGGCTAGTTGGGGTATAAGGGAATTTAATTGGGGTGTTTGGTTTGGCTGTTTTGGTGGGTTTGGGTATAAGGGGATAAAAGGGATGGGTTTGGGGTATTGTTAGGGGTTGGCCGATTGGGCCTCGGATGTGGGCTATGGGAATTGGGGGGAAATAAAGGGGAAGGGAATAAGGGGAATGGGTTTGGGCTTGTGAATTTTGTTTGGGTAGAATTTGTATTGGGTCGGAAAAATGAAATGGGTTGGAAATTGTTTTGGGTTAAAAAAAATATAAAAGGGGTTTAACATTAAAAATATTATTTTTGTTTTGTAAAAGATGTGAATTATTTAAAATAACATAACGATGTGATAATAATAAAAAATTATAATATTTGCGAAATGTTTAATGCTTAATAAAAATGGAAATGTGATGCAATTTTGCGAGAATAAAATAACATAGAATTTTCGGATAAAACTTATGATTATGATAAAAATACAAATGATAGTAAAAATGCGAATAATAATAATAATAAGAGAATAATAATATATATATATATATATATATACACGCATGTATGTATATAGATTAAAATTGTTTTGAGGTGTTAAAAATATTTAAAATTGCAAATAAATTGGAAAAGACGGGACAAAATTGGGTGTCAACAACTATGAGGCGGTGACCGACTTTAAAACTCTATCCAAGTGGTGTAACCCTTTTATTTCATTATTTTCATCCTAAACATGTTCCTAAGGATCCCTAAATTTTCTCTAAACATTCTCCCATCATCCTAGCCAAGATCCGCAAGATAACAACATAATTCCACCCTCGAAAACTTCATGGTATTAGTTCTCGCCTTGTTGTTCTTCTTCTTGTGAGATTGGAGAATCTTTCAAGTTGAAGTAAACCCAAATTAGGAGTTGTTCTTGTGTCTTGAGGTAAGAATTACCCTCTCCTACATGTGTTTGAGTTCATGTCATATCTAGTTTATTTGATGAAGGACTTATGAGATAAAGGTTGGAAATCATAGTTGAAGTATTGTAGTTTGTTGAGTTGTTTTGGGTTGTTCTTGAGCTATCTTGTGGCTGGAAATCATAAAGAATGACTTGATTATATTGTTATTGTTGTTGTTGCTATGTCTATTATGAAAAGAGGGATGTTATAGGAATGTGTTGGTTATCGATATGAGACGAGGTTGTCGCTCGATATACTTTATTCTAGTTTTCCGTTAGTTGACAATGGTTCTATTTTTATTTTTTTATAGATTGAAGTTCTATACGACTTGAATACGTTGATGATTATGTCGGTTATATGAAGAAAGGTATGTAATGGCTATCACTCCTTCCTTGGCATGAATCCAATCTTACAATATTTTTCGAACGAAGCACATAAATAAGATATTCCACTCTTGCTATTATTTTTCCCTTGTTGAGAGTACATTTCATGTTGTAGAGTTATTTCCTACTATATGACATTCTATTGATTGATACTTCAAGGCTTATTGTAAGTCTTGTTCCCTTCTAAAAGAAAAGAACCGAATGTACCATCTCTAATGTTGTTTGAGAGTCGTTTCGAAGCAAAAGAACGAGTCATGTGAGCATCCGAGCTTAGAGCCTTATATAAGTATGTGTATGTATGATAAAACACCACCGAACTATAATTAGTGGGCGATGGATATATGTATATGTATATGTATATGAGATTCATTATGGTTTATGACTTTATATTGTCACCCTATGAGGCATCCAGGTTATCAGGTGGTTTCTTACACCATGTCTACTGTTTATATTCATCATATTGTGCTTTAAATACCAGTACATTTCATTCATACTGACACCCCTTTTGGCGGAGCTGCTGCATTTCATGTTTCAGGTGCAGGTAGAGATTCAGATTGACCTCTCCCATAGGTGCTTGCTGAGTTCAGCGGTTGGTTGGTCGCTTTTTTCAGAGCTACCGAGTCAGACATTTTGTTATGTTATATGTATATACAGTTGATAGGTAGGCCGAAGTCCTGTCCCTACCATATTACAGATGTTATGATATTAGAGGCTTGTAGACTTGTGTTGTATGTCTAGTTGTCTTTTATGGCCTTGCTGGCCTTGTTATTGACCTATAGACCCGACTGTGAGCTTGTCGGCCTTATATATATATATATATATATATATATATATATATATATTTATTTAGGGTTGTCTACCCTTTTCGGGTTGATATGTCTTAGATTGATTAACTTATTTTCATGTTGTGGCCTCTCCGACCCTAATAATGCTATTGCCTTGTCTTACAGCTTGTAATGCGTCATGGCCTTGTCGGTCCAAACTTTCTGTATGTCCAGGCTACATGATTTCAGAGTGGTACGCTCGGTCATATTAGGCATCGGGTGCTGACCACAACTTCCAAGGTTGGGATGTAACAATTACCTTCTTCCTCAGTACCTCTCCCTCATCATCTTCTCTCATATTTTTCCTCTTCCATATCGTCGTCTCCTTACTTTTCTTCTTCCTCAACTCAACTCTAACATCTTTCTCTCTCTTAACAATTTTGGTTTTGGTATCTGCTCCCCTCCTTTCCGTTGTATTCTCCTTGGCCACAATATATTCATACTTTCATAATCAATACTTCCATAATTGCTGATCATTGAAGAGAAAATAAGTTATTTAGGGTGTAATGCATGTTGAAGAGGAAAGTAAATTGAAAATTTGAGGAATTCGATCTGGGGAAAAGAAACTTTTGTTGGGATTACAAAGGTTGCAGGAACGGGAATTACAAGTAACTGCTAATGTAAGAATTGAAATTACAATTCAACTAGAAATCTGAAAATTACAAAGATGAACAAGAAAAACTGAAAAAGTATTTTTGCTGAGTCGAGTGTGGCACTCTGTCCTTAAGACAATATTGTCCCGTATGTATCCTTTATACGTCCTGGACAATTCGTCTCCCAAGATAAAACAACAATGGAACTTTCTGAATGCCTCAACAATGGTGTAAGGGATAAAACAATTCGTGTATGTTTTGTGTGCCTCAACAATGGTGTAAGGGGTGTTTATATAGGTGAGGGAGGGCTGTTTAACTGCCTCCATAACAGCCATTATTGGCCAAATAATGGCCATTATGGAGGTAGTAAAATCCACCAAAATAAATGGTGAAAGACCAACAGACTTCTGGGATCAAACTGTACTTCTGGCAAAGTTCTCTAGCCCAAAAAGATAATATCAGAAGGCCCACAGCCCACGACCCACAGCCCACGACCCGTGACCCGTGACCCATGACTCGCGAGAACCCGAGAACCCGAGAACTCGGAACCCGGAACCCGGAACTCGGAACCGGAACCGGAACCGGACCGGACGGGCGGGCGGCGGCGGCGCGCGTGTGGTCTTTCCTTGAACTGAAGCACATCTAGGTCCTCCCTCCTTTAAACACATGGGATACCCCTTAGGGTCCCAAACCCCAAACCAATTTCGAGTCTTATATACACAACAATTCTTTCTTCCTCTACCGATGAGGGAGAATTGATCACACACCACACTTTTCCATGCTTCAAACACCTTACTTCGTGAACCAATATCTCTTTCATTTCTCAATGAAATTAGACGATTCTTGGCCCTACGGTTATCTACGTACTTAGTAGATCATGCATGTGTGAAGAACCGGATTCTCCAACCTACGTAACACTAGTGCTTAAGTCGTTAAAGTTGGTCGGTCGCAACTCCCGCCAAAGGCTAATTTCCAACAATCCCCTCTTGAAAGAGATTTTGGCGCACTCACATGGTGTCTTTTCATTTCCAGCAATATTTCAGCGGACCGATGTTGCATAAGGAGAGGTAGCTTCAGCTTTGAACCTTCCATAGTTGAATACCATCGGACTTACTTACTGCGCAGTGAACGTGATGTCTTGAACCGTTAGTGTTTAGTGTAAGCCAAGTCAATGGTACCAACACAACAAATTTCCTTACTCTCTTCTTCGTAATGTTTTGTCCGTTTTGGCCATGTACAACGTCTTGGATTCTTAAGTGCGTTCATTTTGAGGCGGCCCGTCCTCACACTTAAATAGGTGGTCTCCTACAAGGTATCCTGCTATACCCCACTTCACAAGTGTTAGGAACCATTAAAAGTTTCCCAAAAACCTAACCTCAACTATTGAGGAGCATTACAGGTTTTGAAAACTTAACCTTTACCCACACTGCAGATAGCACTTAAAGTCTATCGCGGGAACGACTTTGGATTTGGTGTTTCTTTTCAGAAATCACTATCCGAAGTGCTCATACTTCCACCGAAGCGATCAACTGAACCTTTACAACTTAGTTTTCCCATTGAACCAAATTACTGGGATCTCCAGTTAGTAAGGTTGGGTTACCGCTATATTAGTTCTTATATTTTGGGTTTTAAGCCCATTCCCCTAGACAGGCAAGTCATCTGATCTTTGGGTAAGCCCTTTGTCAATGGGTCTGCTATATTATCCTTTGACTTAATGTAATCAATGGATATTATACCCATGGTGATCACCGCCTAACTGTCTTATGCCTCCGTCGAATATGACGAGACTTGCCGTTGTACATAGCATTCCGTGCCCTTCCTAGAGCCGACCGACCGTCGCGGTGGATCATTACCGAAGGTACGGGTTTGTTCCAACACGGAACATCCTCTAAGAAGTCATGAAGCCACTACCTTCTTCTCCTACTTTGTCTAATGCGATAAACTCCGATTCCATTGTGGATCGGGCGATGCAAGTTTGCTTAGAGGATTTCCAAGACACGGCCCCCACCACCAATTGTAAATACATACCCACCGGTGGACTAAGTGTTCTCTATATCGGATATCCAGTTTGCATCACTTTGTACCCCTCTAGTACATTTTGGATATCTCGAATAGTGTAACCCGTAATTTAACGTGTATTTCGGGTATTGTAATACCCGATTCAATGCCTTCCGGTGATTATCACTCGGATTACGGGTGAACCTAGCCAACTTATTGACTGCATAAGCAATATCGGGGTCGGGTGCAGTTTGTTATATACATCAAACTACCGATCACTGTGCATATCGCTCCCGGTATACGGGTGCACTAAGATTTTTATCAAGCTTTTGATTTGTATCCATTGGTGACGTTATCGGTGAACCTGTCTAACATCTCAAACTTTCTCAAAATATCCTCGATGTAGTGAGACCGAGATAAGACCGATCCGTCGTACGTCTTAGAGATTTTAATCCCTAAGATGACATCTGCGATACCCATATCCTTCATGTCGAAGCATTGTTTCAACATGTTCTTAGTCTCTAGGATTACCCTAGGATCGCTCCGTGATTAACATGTCGTCTACATACAGGCATATCATAACAAATGAGTCAGAGTTACATTTCGTGTAAACACATTTATCACACTCATTAATGGCGAACCCCTTCGATAGTAGAGTACTATCAAATTTTTCGTGCCATTGTTTCGGGGTTTGTTTCAGCTCGTACAGAGATTTGACAAGTCGACAGACTTTCTTCTCTTGCCCTTGAACCACATACCCCTCGGGTTGGTCCATATAAATTTCTTCTTCCAAATCACCGTTTAGGAAGGCTGTCTTAACATCCATCTGGTGTATCTCAAGGTCACGCAAAGCGGCGATCGCAATAAATACCCGTATGGATGTCATCCGGGATACCGGGGAGTAGGTATCAAAGTAGTCAAAGCCTTCTGTCTGCCGATAGCCCTTGACTACCAACCTAGCCTTGTACTTGTCTATAGACCCATCTGCCTTGTATTTTCGTTTGAGTATCCACTTACACCCCAACGGTTTATTTCCCGGAGGAAGATCAACTAACTCCCACGTATGGTTATGCAGAATGGAGCCTATTTCACTCTCAATAGCTTCTTTCCAGAGCGGTGCTTCTGGAGTTGACAACGCCTGAGCAATTGTCCTTGGTTCATCATTAACCATATAAGCTACAAAGTCAGGACAGAAGGATTTATCCTTTCTGTCCCTCTTACTTCGCCTTAGATCCATCTCTGGAGTCTCCAAGTTCTGAGAATCTAGAACACTAGATTCCGGATGTTCAGCCACCTCGAGATTCGCTAGATCTGAACCATTCAGATCCGGGCCGTCAAGGACTCCCGATTCTTGAGAGCTTTGTGCATAACTTAGTTTGCGAGAGGTTATGTCTTTCTCCTTTCTAGGAAAGATACTTTCAAAGAATAGAGCATTCCTTGATTCCATTATTGTACCCTGGTGGATATCTGGAATATCTGACTTATGCACTAAGAAGCGATAAGCACTACTGTTATTTGCATATCCGATGAATATGCAATCTATAGTCTTAGGCCCAATCTTGACCTGCTTTGGCTTGGGTACTTCAACCTTTGCCAGACAACCCCACACCTTAAAATATTTGTAGGTGGGTTTCTTTTCCTTCCATGATTCATATAGAGTTTTGTCCTTACCCTTATGTGGGACTCTGCTAAGAATCGTATTAGCGGTAAGGACGGCTTCTCCCCACATGTTTTGGGGAAGACCGGAATTGATAAGCAAGGCATTCATCATTTCCTTTAATGTGCGGTTCTTACGTTCCGCCACACCATTTGATTGAGGTGAGTACGGAGCCGTCGTTTGATGAATAGTGCCTTCTTGGGCACAGTATTCCTCAAATGGCACTACATATTCTCCCCTTCTATCGCTACGAATGGATTTAATCTGTAGGCTAAGTTGATTCTCAACTTCTGCTTTGTAACGTCGGAACGCTTCAAAGGCTTCATCCTTACTTTTCAACAAGTAAAGGTAACAATACCTTGTGCTATCATCTATAAATGTCACAAAGTACTTGTTCCCCCTCTAGTTTGTGCAAACTTCAAATCACATATATCTTGTGTGAATAAGTTCTAGAGGAGCGGTATTCCTTTCGACGGATCGAAAAGGAAGCTTGGTGAGTTTTGCCTCTACGCACACCTCACACTTATGTTGAGGGTTTACGTCGATAGAAGGCAACAACTCCATCTTTACCAGCCTTTGAATAGACTTGTAGTTTACGTGTCCTAATCTATGATGCCATAAATTAGAAGACTCAAGCAAATAAGAAAAAGGTTCAACTTTATTTCCTTGATGCAATACAGACATGGCATTCACTTTGAAGAGGCCTTCACAGACGAAGCCCCTCCCTACAAATGTGCCATTTTTAGTGAGTACAAACTTATTGGATTCAAATACTAGCCTAAAACCAGCATTAACCAATAAAGGTCCAGAAATTAAATTTCTTCTAATCTCTGGGACGTGCATCACTTCCTTCAGAGTAAGTTCCTTGCTGGAAGTCATCTTCAGGACCACCTTTCCAACCCCTTCACGTCGGAAGAAGCGTTGTTGCCCATGAACAGCTTCTTGTCAGCGACTGGTGTGTACGTGGAGAAGGCATCTTTGTTGGAACAGATGTGCCTAGTAGCACCTGTGTCCACCCACCACTGCATCGGATTCTCTACCAAGTTGGCTTCTAGCACCACTGCAGAGAATTCCTCGGTCATGTCATCCAGGAGCGTGTCCTTGCCGACGTTTGCTTGAGCCTTGCCTTTAGACTTGGCTTTCTGCTGTTGCTCAGTCTTGAGCTTGTGGAATTCCTTGATCCTATGACCAGGTTTTCCACAGTGATGATAATTACCTCTGAACATCTCTGCTGCAGGGGCTTTGCCGTCTTTCTGGAACTTCCGCTTCTTGCTTGAGTTCCCTTTGGCCTCAGCCAGATTCGCCTTCGCCTCAGCAGGTTGTCTACCCTTTGGCAAGGTCTTCTTATTATCTTCCTGGATTTGCAGTTTGATAACAAGCTCTTCAAAGGTCATCTCCTTTGTCTTGAGTTTCAAGTAACTCATAAACTCATTCCATGAAGGAGGTAACTTTTCAATCAGCGATGCAACCAAAAACTGCTCGTTTGGTTTCAGTCCTTCCAAATCCAGGTGATGTAAAATCATTTGAAATTCCTGGACTTGGGACATTACTGTCTTGCTGTCCACCATTTGGAATTTTAGAAATTTCCCAACGATGAACTTCTTAGTACCCGCATCTTGTGCGTTGTACTTCTTTTGCAGTTTTTCCCACAGCTCTTTGGCAGTGCCAACGGTGCAATAGACCGTGTAGAGAGGGTCTGCCAAGGAGTTCAATATATAGTTCTTGCACATGAAGTCGCTATGATTCCATGCGTCACGAACTATCTTCATGCCATTAATGACATGGATACCAAGGCCCCCTTCACCCGTTTCATTAGGAGAAGAGTCCATTTCATCTCCAGCTTGTAGAGGATCTTCCGTAAGGAACCGGGCCATGCTCATAACTGTTAAGTAAAACAACATCTTTTGCTGCCATCTTTTGAATTCTGATCCCATGAATTTTTCAGGGCGATCATGATGGTGTGATGAAGAGGGTGGAGCTCCAGCAGTCGGGAAGGCAGCGGTGTTACTGCCTTGACCAGTAGCAGCAAGCAGCGAGCCGAAGGCGGCAAGAATCGTTATCGCCTTGAGCGATAGCGACGGTGGCGGGGAAGGCAGCAACGTTACCTCGAGAGGCAGCAGTAGTAGAAGCAACATCGGTCATATTTCCAGCCATGTTATAGCAGTTGTAGTAAACATATATTGTCTTAAGTTGTTGGGATTACAAAGGTTGCAGGAACGGGAAATTTCAGGGACCAAACTGTACATCTTGAAACTTCAGGGACCAAACTGTACATCTGAAACTTCAGGGACCAAACTGTACATCTGAAATAATTCTGGTCCAAACTGTACTTCTGAAACTTCTGGGATCAAACTGTACTTCTGGCAAAGTTCTCTGGCCCAAAAAGATAATAGCCCGGAACCGGACCGGACGGGCGGGCGGCGGCGGCGCGCGTGTGGTCTTTCCTTGAACCGAAGCACATCTAGGTCCTCCCTCCTTTAAACACATGGGATACCCCTTGGGATCCCAAATCCCAAACCAATTTCGAGTCTTATATACACAACAATTCTTTCTTCCTCTACCGATGAGGGAGAATTGATCACACACCACACTTTTCCATGCTTCAAACACCTTACTTCGTGAACCAATATCTCTTTCATTTCTCAATGAAATTAGACGATTCTTGGCCCTACGGTTATCTACGTACTTAGTAGATCATGCATGTGTGAAGAACCGGATTCTCCAACATACGTAACACTAGTGTTTAAGCCGTTAAAGTTGGTCGGTCCTAACTCCCGCCAAAGGCTAATTTCCAATAACTTTAAATATGTTAGAAAAACTATTTGATTTTTTTTTGTTTGTTGTTTTTAAGGCCAAGCGTATGCATTTATAACTGAATTAGAAGTATTATCAATTTCCTCCTTTATATCTAGCTTCTAACGGATATATCCTGTCTGAGTCCATGATTCTTTCTCTGCTTACTAAACATAGTAGTGGAGTGGTACCGAGAAAAGAAAATGAAGAGGAATGGTTGATATGACGGAGAGAAAGAAGATGAAGGGGAAGGGTGGATATAGTGATAATGGTGGAGTGGCGGCACGGAGAGGTAACAAGGTGGATATGGTGTTTGAAATGTTGGTGCTGAGAGGAAATATAGTGGATACGATGGTGAAGATGGTGGCGATGAGAGAGACAGAGCACGGAGAAAGAAAATGTTTGTTTCTAAAAATCTTTTAACTAATCATGTGCTCCGCTACAAGTGAGACTCACTTAATGTGCCATGTCAACAAGATATATCTAATAAGCACAACTTGACACGATTTTAAGTATACATACAAGCCTTAGTTAAGGTATCTAAGAGAAGTTTGCTGCCAAATTTAAAGAGTTCTATGTAGATTGCCCAAAACAAATTATTGAGTAAAAAAGGCAGTCCGTTGCACTAAACTTCATTATGCGCGGAGTTCGGGGAAGGGCCAGACCACAAGAGTTTATTGTATGCATCTTTATCTTATATTTTTACAAGAAACTGTTTCCACGGCTTGAACCCATGATTTCTTGGTAATATGACATCTAACTTTATCTGATATTCTAAGGCTCCACTTTAAAATAAATTATTGAGTAATGGAATGAAAAATGAGTGTAATAGAAATATAGAAGATTCATATAGTCAATGTAGGGACGACTCGACGGAATTGTGACTTAAAGAAAAACTTTATAAATAAACTTTATAAATAAGGGGAATTAAGTTAATCTAATGAAATTTATATACTATGTTTTTATCTGAACTTTTATAACAATTTTTTTTGGGCAATTTTACACATATCCACCATTCGCCAGCTACCTGCTGCCTCCATGTGACGTTAGAGGTATCAAGTAAACCCTTTCCCAGGGCTTATTAGGTAATGTTTCAATGTTAAGGTAATGTTGTTTTCAAATTCCTCTTCTCAAATGATTTTTATTATCTATCACTAAGTAGAAACTCAAATAAACCTTCATACGTTTAGACTAATTCAAATAAATATTTTAAAAGTAAATAGATGGATTGTCCACTATGTATAAGCAATAATTTTGTTACCAAACTATTTCTTTCTTTGCATGTTTATTTTACGAAATTTATGTTCACTCATCCGAACCTCAACCAAATTCCTAAAAGTAATTATAAAATTTGGAATCTTACGCGCACACCAAATGATTTAATAACTAGTTTGGATTGTGCAATTGTAATCTGTTATACTGGGCTATAGTTGTTAGAATTGGATGATATTTTACATAGTTGTACATATTTCTGTTACGGTCAGTTTGAGACTTTACGGGGATAAATCTGACTTACGGTTTGAGAGTTATCGCTGTTTAAACATTCTGCCTCGGATCAACCGAAGTCTGGAAGGGCAGAATGTATAACGTAAAATCAGTACAAATAGGTAAAGCATATGAAAGATTGTGCTGAATAAAGTTTATAGATTACTCTGTCCTCGACAGTTTGAGACTTTCGGGGATAAATCCGACTTACGATTTGAGAGTTATCGCTGTTTAAACTTTCTGCCTCGGATCAACCGAAATTTGGAAGGGCAGAATGTATAACGTAAAAACTGTATAAATAGGTAACGCATATGGAAGATTGTGCTGAACAAAAGTTCTATATTACTATGTCCTCGACAACTTGAGACTTTACGGGTATAAATCCAACTTACGGTTTGAGAGTTGTAACCCTTACAAGTGGAAAGGGCGAAATATTGAAGGAAGGAAATATTTTTGAGCCTTTTGAACATATGACATATTTATACAAATATATAAGTGCATTGGATCGGGTTGCACGGACCGCAACAAATAAGTGCATTGGATCGGGTTGCATGGACCTCAACAAATACATAAATGCATTGGATCGGGTTGCACGGACCGCAACAAATATATATAAATGCATTGGATCGGGTTGTACGTACCGCAACAAAAATATAAATGCACTGGATCGGGTTGTACGTACTACAACAAATATATAAATGCACTGGATCGGGTTGCACGTACCGCAACAAATGTATAATATGTTATATGGGAAAAAGTAGGAGTACTGATTCAACTAAGTTTTTTTTTTTTTTGACGAGTGGGTAGAAAATTTTGCACGTGAATATTTATTGATTTATTTGATAAAAGGGTTGTAATATGTTTATTTCAATATGCTTATTATTTTCTTATAATGTGATTGTAATTAAAAATATTGTGAGGTTACTTTGGACTGTAAGGTGAGATTCTCACTCAGCCCCGGATGGTAGGGCTGACTCTTTTATTTAACATATTTCAGGAAGACGCGATAGAGCAAAAACTCCGCAAGAGGGCTAGTGATCGTCCCGCAGCCTCATCGTACCACCAATCCATTATTTCGGATTTGGTGAAAGTTACTCTAGACTAAGTTTGTTTAAAGAATTAAGTTTTATTATCTCGGGGAATGCCCCACATTAGATTGTTCTTTGTAAACTTCAAATTGATTATTATATATATTATTTCCGCAAATACCTGTCTAATTTAGGAAGAAAATGAAGTACATGGTTCGCCTGAAAAGGGATAGTTGTCCAGGTGTCACACATCCTAAAGAAAGACTTGAGAAAAGTCGGGGCGTGACAAGTTGGTATCAGAGCTAAACCAGGTTAAGAGATCTTAGGAACTTTCTTTGAGTTGAGTGTTTGAACGATTACTTATTGCGATGGTGTGCGCGCCACCTTTGTAATAAGTGAACGGAATAACATCCTAAACAATTTCCCTTTTTTCATACTCTTCTCGTGCCTATCTTGAGTCTTTTTAAAGACTTGGTTCTTGTACTACCTCTTTAAAAGGGTCTTGGGGAAGGAGATTGTACAACGATAAACTAACTGACAAATGTTTTGTAGATGGTGGTTATAAGACGAGTTCCAACAAAGAAGGAAGTGCGCATGGAACAGAAAAGGGCAATAAGAGCTCAGAAGGAATTCATGCGCCGTAAGACGGACTCGAGAGACGATTTTGACGAGTATATAGACGACACAATCGTACTTTGTACGTATTTGCTTAGGGCTAGACAGAAGAGGCGTTCATATGACCCGACCTTCTTCAACATCTCAATTGGGGTCAATCATCAAGATGGCAAGGTCAAGGCCACCGACCCTAACACAGGAGGTGACAACCCGGTTTGTAAGGTTTGTCAGAAGAAACATATTGGATAATGTTGGTTCTCACCAAAAGGATGTTACAACTGTGGAGAACCAGGCCACCATGCCAGGGATTGCAAGAGGAGAGTCCAAACTCAATTTTCTCATGGGAGGTCAGAAGCAACCACAGCCGCCTACAAGGGAAATCATAGAAACCAATCCCGATAGGGTCAGGGAGGTCAACAGTCCAACAATTCTAATCGGCTCTACGCTTTGCCCCAGAGGAATGAGGCGGAGGCATCTAATGCGGTGGTCACAGGTATTTTGCTGGTCTCGATTATTCTTGCATTTGTATTATACGATCCCGACTCTACATTTTCGTATGTGTCAATGGGTTTTGCTAAGAATTTACATGTAGAACCTTCTTGTTTAAGTGAACCTTTTGAGGTTATGACACCCGTAGGGGCCTCAGTTTGGGCCTCTCGACTAGTTAAAAATTTCTCATTAGAAGTGAATGGCAGAGGAACAATAGTAAATCTAGTACTACTTGATATGGTAGATTTTGACATCATTTTGGGTATGGATTGGTTGTCAGCATGTTATGCCATGTTAGATTGCCGGCGAAAGATAGTGAAACTATCTTTTCCCGGGGAACCAGAAGTTGTTATAAAGGGTAAGATTGGAATATCCTCACGTCAGCTTATTTCCTATCTTAGGGCTCAAAAGTTATTAAGAAGTCACAAAGTGGAGTACGCATATCTGGCTAATATAGTAGATACCCAAAAAGAATCCCCAGCGGTGCAAGATGTCCCTATTGTTCGAAATTTTCCAGAGGTTTTTCCTGAAGATCTTCTAGGCCTTCCTCCGGATAGAGAAGTGGAGTTCGCTATAGAGTTAATTCCGGGTACAAGACCTATTTCTATTCCTCCATATCGAATGGCCCCAGCTGAATTGAGAGAGTTAAAAGAACAGTTGAATGATCTTTTGGATAAAGGTTTTATAAGGCCTAATGTTTCCCCCTGGGGTGCACCAGTCCTTTTTGTGAAGAAGAAAGATGGATCGCTCTGAATGTGCTTTGATTATCGATAACTCAATAAGGTCACGATCAAGAACCGATACCCATTACCAAGAATCGATGATCTTTTTGACCAACTTCAAGGAGCCAGTTATTTTTCCAAGATTGATCTTCGTTCAGGATATCACCAGCTAAAAATAAATCCGGATGATATATCCAAAACAGCGTTTAGAACCCGATATGGTCATTATGAGTTCTTGGTCATGTCTTTCGGGTTAACTAATGCTCCAGCAGCTTTTATGGATCTCATGAACATAATCTTCAAACCATTCTTAGATTTGTTCGTGATTGTATTCATAGATGATATCCTAATTTACAGCAAGAGTGTCGAAGAACATGAAGAACATCTGAGGGTAGTGCTTCAAACCTTGAAACAAGAGAGACTGTAGCTAAATTTTTCAAAGTGTGAATTTTGGTTGGAAAAAGTAGCCTTCTTGGGCCATGTTGTGTCAAGGGATGGAATTATGGTAGACCCCCAAAATATAGAGGCAGTAAAGAACTGGCCAAAACCTACCACTCCGACAGAAGTTAGGAGTTTCTTGGGTTTGGCTGGGTATTATAGAAGATTTGTAGAAGGCTTTTCTAGTCTTGCTGCTCCCTTGACCCGATTAACTCAAAAAGCGATTAAGTACCAGTGGTCAGATGCATGTGAAATAAGTTTTCAGAAACTGAAGGAGTTGTTGACTACTGCACCAGTCCTAACCTTACCATCGGGACAAGAAGGGTTCACAGTCTATTGTGATGCCTCTAGGGTTGGGTTAGGATGTGTCTTGATGCAATTTGGAAAAGTTATTGCGTATGCATCTCGACAATTGAAGATACATGAGAAGAATTATCCAACTCATGACTTAGAATTGGCCGCGGTAGTGTTTGCCTTACGAATATGGAGACACTATTTGTATGGGCTGCATGTAGATATATTTACAGATCATAAGAGTTTGCAGTACATAACCACGCAAAAGGATTTGAATCTCCGACAAAGAAGATGGTTAGAGTTACTTAAGGATTATGACCTTAGCATTCTTTACCATCCTGGAAAAGCTAACGTGGTGGCTGATGCACTCAGTAGGAGATCAATGAGCAGTTTGGCCCACTTGGCAGTACAAAAGAGAGGTATTGTTCGTGCAGTACAAAAATTGGAGAACCTCGGGATTAGTTTAACTGAGGTTGGTGAAGGTAGGGTGGTGGTACGTGATACATCGCAGTCTGCCTTAACTTCAGAAATAAAAGAGAGTCAGTTTGAGGATATGGAATTTGTTAGGTTTCGGGAGAGGATTCAATAAGGAAAACCTTCACAATTTACATTAGGAGTAAATGATGGTACCCTTCGATATAAGGGTAGGTTATGTGTTCCTAAGGTAAGGTATCTAAGAAGAAGGATCTTAGACGAAGGTCACAATACCAGGTATTCCATTCATCCCGAATCAACGAAAATGTATCACGATCTCAATGAAAATTACTGGTGGAAAGGAATGAAGAGAGATGTTGCAGAGTTTGTCAGAAGATGTCTTACGTGTCAACAAGTGAAAGCCGAACATCAAAAACCCGACGGCCTACTTCAGGACATTAGCGTCCCCATGTGGAAATGGGAGGCGATTCATATGGATTTTGTGACCGGTCTACCAAAAATACGAGAAGGTTATGATTCTATATGGGTGATTGTAGATCGACTTACAAAGTCAGCCCATTTCCTACCAGTCAAGACTACATATCGGGCACCACAGTATGCACAAATTTATTTGAAAGAAATAGTGAGGTTACACGGGATTCCATTGCAAATTATTTCGGATAGGGGTTCCCAATTCACCTCACACTTCTGGAAAAGTTTCCAGCAGGGCCTCGGGACAAAGGTCAAGTTGAGTACGGCTTTCCATCCGCAAACCGACGGACAAGCTGAACGAACAATTCAAACATTGGAGGACATGCTGCGGTCTTTATGTTGGACTTCCAGGGCAACTGGTTGGACCATTTATGTCTAATTGAGTTCGCCTACAACAACATTTTTCATGCTAGTATACATATGGCTCCGTTCGAAGCATTGTATGGGCGAAAATGTAGATCTCTACTTGGGTGGTTCGAGGTGGGCGAAACACTACTGTTCAGACCCGAAGTCATTCAAGAAACAAAAGATAAAGTTCAGATAATTCGGGAGCGGATCAAGACAGCTCATAGCCGCCATAAGTCTTATGCGGATCATCGCAAAAGATATCTCGAATTTCAAGAAGGGGAGAAAGTGTTTTTAAAAGTCTCTCCAATGAAGGGAGTGATGCGATTTGGAAAGAAAGGAAAATTGAGCCCAAGGTTTATTGGACCATATGATATCTTACGAAGATTGGGAAATGTGGCTTACGAACTAGCCCTTCCACAAGAAAAAGAAGCGGTGCATCCGGTGTTTCATGTGTCAATGTTACGAAAATACTTGCATGATCCAAGTCACGTCATCCAACCCCAAGAAATAGTCCTGAATGAAGAGATTCAATATGAAGAAATGCCGGTAGAAATACTGGATAGACAGATTAAACGTCTTAGGAATAAAGATATTGTATCCATGAAGGTCCTATGGGGAAATCACTCCACAAAAGAAGCAACCTGGGAAGCCGAAGACGAGATGAAAATCAAATATCCTTTCCTGTTTGAGTAAGGTAATAAAATGTGTTTAGTTATGTTTCATGTGTGTGCTGTTTGTGTGTCTATGTGCATGTGTTACTATATTATTCACAATCGAGGCCGAATGTTGGTTAAGGAGGGGAGAATGTAAAGTCTTGGAAGTTGTGTTTCATGTGTGTGCAGTTTTCATGTCTATGTGCATGGGTTACGGCCTTACTCACATTCGAGGACGAATGTTGTTTAAGGAGGGGAGAATGTAAAGTCATGTAAAATAAAAATAAAAAAAAAAAAAAAAACAAAAAAAAACACACACACACAACACACACGACACAACACCTCACTCACCTTAACTCCTCCATTTCCCATAACTCCCTCACATCCCATTTATCATGGGCACTTTCTGCACTTGGTTACAAATACACACACACACACACACGATACAACACATCAAATATACAATACAACAAAAAGGGAGATACAAAACTCAGAAAAGAAAAAAAAGGAGATTAAAGAGAGCTACTAAGGAGTCCCAAAAGGGTTTGATTGAAGGATAAGTTGAAGTTAAAGTTTTCGCAATTACGAAGCAACAAAGGTGAGTTTTCTCACTCAAAGTTCTTAGTAAAATCCTTTATTTTTAAGTTACAATACATGTTAGAATATAATCCGGTTATTGAAAGAATGAGCATGAAATTTACGATTGTTTAATAACTAGTTTGGATTGTGCAATTGTAATATGTTATACTGGGATATACTTGTTAGAATTCGATGAGATTCTACATAGTTGTACATCTTTCTGTTATGGTCAGTTTGACACTTTACGGGGATAAATCCGACTTACGGTTTGAGAGTTATCGCTGTTTAAACATTCTGTCTCGGATCAACCGAAGTCTGGAAGGGCAGAATGTATAAGGTAAAAATTGTACAAATAGGTAAAGAATATGAAAGATTGTGCTGAATAAAGGTTATAGATTACTCTGTCCTCGACAGTTTGAGACTTTCAGGGATAAATCCGACATACGGTTTGAGAGTTATCGCTGTTTAAACTTTCTGCCTCGGATCAACCGAAATCGGAAGGGAGTAATGTATAACGTAAAACTGTACAAATAGGTAACGCATATGGAAGATTGTGCTGAACAAAAGTTCTAGATTACTATGTCCTCGACAACTTAAGACTTTACGGGTATAAATCCAACTTACGGTTTGAGAGTTGTAACCCTTACAAGTGGAAAGGGTGAAATATTGAAGGAAGGAAATATTTTTGAGCCTTTTGAACATATGACATATTTATACAAATATATAAGTGCATTGGATCGGGTTGCATGGACCGCAACAAATAAGTTCATTGGATCGGGTTGCACGGACCGCAACAAATACATAAATGCATTGGATCGGGTTGCACGGACCGCAACAAATATATATAAATGCATTGGATCGGGTTGCACGTACCGCAACAAATATATAAATGCACTGGATCGGGTTGCACATACCGCAACAAATATATAAATGCACTGGATCGGGTTGCACGTACCGCAACAAATGTATAATATGTTATATGGGAAAAAGTAGGAGTACTGATTAAACTAAGTTTTTTTTTTTTGACGAGTGGGTAGAAAATTTTGCACGTGAATATTTATTGATTTATTTGATAAAAGGGTTGTAATTTGTTTATTTCAATATGCTTATTATTTTCTTATAATGTGATTGTAATTAAAAATATTGTGAGGTTACTTTGGACTGTAAGGTGAGATTCTCACTCAGCCCCGGATGGTAGGGCTGACTCTTTTATTTAACATATTTCAGGAAGGCGCGATAGAGGAAAAACTCCGCAAGAGGGCTAGCGATCGTCCCGCAGCCTCATCGTACCACCAATCCATTATTTCGGATTTGGTGAAAGTTACTCTAGACTAAGTTTGTTTAAAGAATTAAGTGTTATTATCTCGGAGAATGCCCCACATGAGATTGTTCTTCATAAACTTCAAATTGATTATTATATATATTATTTTCGCAAATACCTGTCTAATTTAGGAAGAAAATGAAGTACATGGTTTGCCTGGAAAGGGATAATTGTCCAGGTGCCATCACGTCCTAAAGAAAGAATTGAGAAAAGTCGGGGCGTGACAAATTTAATTACAACTAAACCTACCTAAAATAGTTCGCTAAAACCATGAAATACACTGCATGATTATACCGTGTATATCACGGTCATAACAGTCAGTTTTGCCGTGTTCTGCCCGTGATATACATGGTGTATATTCCGTGTATATCACGGTATTTATCACACCCCCGCAGTCATAGCGGGCGGTCTTCGTACGCTGAGATTGTCCCTAAAATCTTCAAAGAGAACCGATGGAAGACCCTTAGTAAAAATGTCTGCAATTTGATATCATGAAGGGACATGTAGGACGCGTACTTGTCCACGGGCAACCTGTTCGCGAACAAAATGTTTATCTATCTCAATATGTTTAGTGCCCTGATGTTGAACCGGATTGTCAGAAAGGTAAAAGGCACTAACATTATCACAATAAACCAAGGTAGCTTTATGAACCAAAAAGTGAAGATCTAAAAGAAGATTACGTAGCCAACATGATTCAGAGACTACATTGGCCACCCCTCGATACTCGGCCTCTACACTAGAGCGGGATAAGGTAGCCTATCGTTTGGCAGATCACGAGACCAAGTTATCTCCAAGAAACAAACAATAACCAAACGTAGAGTGTCTGGTATCTGGACAACCACCCAAATCAGCATATGTATAGGAGACAAGTGTAGAAACTAACAACGGATATAGATGCAAGCCATAATCAAGAGTGCCCTGTAGGTAGCGTATAATGTGTTTGAGCGCATTCATGTTCTTAACCCGAGGATCATGCATAAACAAACATACAAGCTACACATCAAACCTAATAGCCAATCTCGTAAAAGTGAGTTACTGAAGTGCCCTTGTAAGACTACGATAGTAAGTGGGGTCCTCGTATGGTGAGCCGATCGCAGCACCCAACTTGGGTTTAGTAATAACTGGCGTAGAAGTAGAATTGCAATAGGACATACCATCTCGCTCAATAATCTCAGCATCATACTTTCTTTGTGACAAGAATAACCCTCCTATATGACGAGTGAGAACAATACCCAAGAAATAACTCAAGGGTCCCAAGTCCTTCATAGCAAACTCAGAACTTAACAGTGTCATGATCGACCGGCACAACACATCAGATAAGGCATTCAAAATAATATCATCCACATATAAAATAATATAGGCCATGGAAGTCCCACGATGATAAATAAACAGTTAATTATCAGACCTGCTATGCGAGAATCCAATAGTAGATACATAGTCAGCAAACTACTTATACCAAGCTCGTGGGGCTTGCTTAAGGCCATATAAGGATTTCTTCAACAAACATACATGATGTGGATAGTTGGGATCTCGAAAACCCAACGGCTGATGCATGTAGACAGTCTCCTTAAGATCACCATGCAAGAACACATTTTTCACATCTAACTGATGAATAGGCCAAGATTTTGAAAGTGCCAAGCTGAGAACAGTGCGAATGGTAGCCGGTTTAACAACCGGACTGAAAGTCTCACCACAATCCATGCCAACCTGCCGAGTCTTACCATCACCCACAAGACGAGCCTTATGCCTTGCAAAAGATCCGTCAGAATTATCCTTATGAGTAAAATTCCACATAGACCGAATAATATTAACACTAGAAGGACGGGGTACCAACTCCCACGTCTTATTCACAATAAGAGCATCATATTTGTCAGTCATAGCCAATTTCCAATTCGGGTCATTTAATGCAGACACTGGGTTACGGGGTAGGGGGATTTAAGATATTTGAATTTAAATTAAAATACATTTTTGGTTTAAAAATACCGTGTTGACTACGAGTGACCGGTCTGTGACTCGGGGGAGAATTGGATGGATTGTGGGATAAAAGTGGTGGGTGTAGCAAGGGCTGACCAGCAGGTAGTGGGATTGCTGGCCTAATATGGGAAACAATAGCTGGAACCAAAGCAGGAACTGAAGCAGTTTGAGTATTGGGCTGGGCAACTGACCCAATAGCTAAAACTGGAGCAGAAACCATGGATGGAGGTGGAATAGTAGGTCCAGCGGACAGTGGGCCCACTGGTGGATTTTGTGTGCGTGATACATCCGATAAATGGTGGATAATATACGGGGATACATCATCATCTAAAAAATTATATGAACTAGGCCCGAGACTATTGACCTTTGTAAAAGGAAATTGGGTTTCATCGAAAATAAGATGGCGACTAATGATGATCTTTTTAGACGACAAATCAAAACATTTGTAACCACGATGGTTTGATGGATAACCCAAAAACACATAGGGAGTAGAATGGGCCTGAAGTTTGTTAATTGTAGTTGACGGAAATAGTGGATAGCATTAGCACCCAAAGACCCTAAGATATGTATACGAAGGAGTCTTATTATAGAGAATTTGAAGAGGGGAGGAATATGCCAATCCTTTGGTAGGAAGTATGTTAAGGAGATAAGTAGTCATTTGTTGAGCATGATGCCAAAAAGAATAGGGGTACAGAAGCATGGGCCAATAATGTGCGGACAATATTATTAATGGTACGAATGTTGCATTCGGCTTTCCCATTTTGTGAGGACGTATAAGGACAAGAGAAACAAAAATTTATACCATTAGTACCACAAAAATCCCGAAATGACCCATTATCATATTCTTTGCCATTATCACATTGAATAATTTTTATTTTCTGTTCAAACTGGGTAAAGATGAAAGCTCTAAGTTTTTAAAAAGTGGAAAAGACTTGAGATTTTTTCGCTAATGGAAAAGTCCATAAGAAGTTAGAATAATCATCCAAAAATAGAACATAATAACGATGGCCCAAAGAACTAAGAATAAAAGATGTCCATAAATCTCTATGAATAATATCAAATGGCATTAAAGTATGAGAATTAGAGTCTACAAATGACAATCTAACAAATTTTCCTAGAGAACAAGATTGACAAATCGGATTACTACGTGTACCCTTACACGAAATAAAATTGTTTTTATGTAAGGAAGACACAATAAGACGACCCAGGATGACCCAAACGTGCATGCCATAAGAAAGAAGCGAGAGCTACATAAGTAGATGGCAAGGCTTGACTCTAGAGACCGGATGTGGGCGTGATAGGATAAAGATCTCCTGTGCTATCACATCTCATGAGAGGAATCCCCATCTTGAAATCCTTCATAGAAAACCCAAAAGGATCAAATTCAACAAAAATGGAATTATCAGTGGTGAATTTACAGACAAACACCAAATATTTAATTAATTTAGGGGTATGATAAGTATTTTTCAAGATAAGAGGTGGATGGGGGGGGAGGCATAGTTTTATGACCGTAACCACGAATTGGAATTGAATTGCCATTATCAACAATTATACCACAATTATTGCTTAAATTAGAATAACATGAGAGAGTACCTTGGTCGGACGTCATGTGAGTAGTGGCTCCGGTTTCCATGTACCAATTTGTGTCTGGGAGATTTAATCCAAGTGTGTGCATCGCGACTTCAATATCGGTAGGGGTGGATTCCGCTGCATGGTGGACCTGGTGGGGCCGATACCCAAGCACGCCGGCTGGTTGCCCTGGCCCAGTAGACTATCTCAAAAACCACTGCTGTTGGGACGAACTGAGCCTGGAAACTGAAAGTGGAAATTGGGCCCAGTTCGGGTGGGCATTGTACGATGGGAAATAGAGGTTGTTGGGCCCAGGCCCGCTGGCACAATTCCATGACCATGGGCCCAGGCAGTGGTCAGTTGTTTTGCGGCCCACTGCCCCGAGGCCCATTGTCACCCCCGTTATTTCCACCTCGGTTTCCGCCATGGTTTTTGCCATTATTTTTGCGACTCTGACTCTTTTTTCCGCCACCGTTGTTGAGATATTGGCCAGAAGTGTTGGAGGCCGATGGAGAAAAATTGAACTCAGTCAGCATGATGATAGAAGGGCCCCCAATGGTCGCTTTCTTAGCCAAACGTGCTTCTTCGAGTGTGAGCATTGAACGAGCCTGATAAAACTACGGGAGAGGACTGCTCTGAAGAAGAAGCGTACCGACGCCACTATAGTCCTCAGATAGTCCTGCAGCCATTTGAAGGACAAGACGATCGTTGGTAATGGGCGCACCAACGTTGCAGAGTTGGTCCGCCAATTCTTTCAACCTTTTGCAGGAAGCTGAAATGTTAGGGAAGTGGTCCATGTTAACGTGGGAGAATTCCTGCTCAAGTGTAACAACTCGTGAATTTTGATTACCTTAGAATATGTCACATACTCTATCCAAAGTAGCCATCTCCGTAACGTGTGGTTCGATAATTATTTGTCGAACGTCGGTAAAGATAGTGGAGTAAATCCACTGAAGAACGGTAGCATCAAGAGTCATCCATAATTGAGGATCATCCTCGGGTTTAGGAATCCCCGTAGCCGTAGGAGCTGGGGGGATAATGTGATGGAGGAATTTATGCGAGCATGCGTGAACTTTGAATAGTTTGGCCCACGTCGTGTATTGGACGTTTTCTATTTCAAGAATGATAAGGATGTGATTCTTGATGTTAGAAACAGTAACACAGGATGAAACGTGTTCTTAGCCGTAATAGCAATGCAAGACGTGATGTAGGGATTTGGAAGGAAATTTGGGAGTAGAAAAAAAAAAGAAACCACCGTCGGGCATGGAAACTGAGAAGGGAATGTCGGAATCCGAGGCAAAAGTCGACGGAAATTTAGGAGAAAATAACCTAGACTTCTGATACCATGAAATAAATAATTCCTTGATTATTTTCATTAATAAAGAGTATATACACAATTTACAATTTCAATAATAGGAAAATCCTATTCATATTCTACTTCCAAAACCTTATTCTAATTGTACAATAATTATACAATTATTCTATTAAAACCATGATATACATGACATGAATATACCGTGTATATCGCGGGCATAACAGTCAATTTTGTCGTGTTCTGCCAGTGATATACATGGTCTATATTCCATGTATATCATGAGTATTTATCAATGGACTAGTGCTATATCGCACGACAATGACATTGAGTATATGAAGGTTTTATAAGTCATTAAGATTAAGTGAATTGGGATTATGAAATTAATTATGTGTGTAATCGATTAAGTGTTGGAGCATAGTAATAATTAAGAATTATGGATAAGCAATAGTAATGGAGGATATACACGTGGAAGAATTGTGACACACTATGTGATGACTAATGGTTACATTTATTCTTCGTGGAGTATCTTGAGATGAGACTTAATTGCATAAGGGGGGCTCATGGCCATGTGCAATGGTTGGCCATTTATTTAGTTAGATGCTAATTATATTTTTACAAAGAGATAGTGGGATTCGCATTAGAGAACCATCAAACCAACAACATAAAATAGAGGCAACAACGTTTTCAAGTCTTCGACAGTAGAAAACATATTTTTTTGCCCCTGTCCGATTCAATTAAGTGCAACAAATATCCCTTTCTTTCTCCCAATTTCAACAAGCTCTAGCAAACGTTATCCTTCTCTTTCTAATATCAAGGTATGTTAAGGCAAATTATTTCTTCTTTTGGCATGTTCTACGTACGAAACGTAAATGTAATATAATACCATAAATTATTGTACTCTTAGTAGTTAAGAATGTTCATGTTATTCATTCCTATTGTCACAGCATGTCTAAATATGTTCCTAAATCCTTCTTGAGGTATAAGGGAAAGATGTTAATATTCACAATATTAATCGGAGGTGAAGCGATATTCCGATAAACTTAGGATATTTTATTATCATTCATACATTATATTCATGTATTACTATTAACCCGCATGTATTATATACACTACTATATGGTATGCATTAGATGTATGTAGGGGATGGGAAAAGGGATATAGCGTTATATATGCACACCACTTGATCAGCTGGTATATGATGATGATTATGCTCACAGAGGCCGAAATGATATGATGGGAGACGATGTTATATACGTTTATATATAAATATTATATATATATATATATATATGTATGACCTCATTGTGCATGGCATTTAGGCATATTATGGCCCTCAGAGGCACTCTACACAGATATTATACTTATGCATAATATGGCTCTCAGAGTCATTCTGCACAGACATGATACTCATATTATGGCCCTCAAAGGCATTCTCCACTGGTTCGTTGTTTCTTATCTTATATTACTTTTAGGTCTCTATTATGCTATTCTTCATTCCTGACATACTCAGTACATCAGTCGTACTGGCGTCTCTTTTGTCTGGGGACGCTGCGTTTCATGCCCGCAGGCTCAGGTAGTCAGGGTGACAGTCCGCACTAGTAGGTTGTTGGTTCAGCTGATATTGGAGCACTCTACTTGTTCCAGAGTTGCTGTCTAGTCGTGGTACGATATTCTTGATATGAATAGGAGTATTGTGGGGCCCTGTCCTTACCTTATGATGTTGCGTACTCTTTATAGGCTTGTAGACAGTTGTCCTGTGTGTAGTAGTCATGTATGGCTCTGTCGGCCTTGATGTGTGTTTCAGGAGGGTATTTGGTGATGGTCCTCGGGGCCATAATTGATTATGTTTAGATGTTAATTATATGATTAGTTATACTCGGCAAGGAAGGTCGGGTGCCCGTCATGACCCTCCGATTTGGGTCGTGACAAACTTGGTATCAGAGCAACTCTGTCCTAGGGAGTCTGCAAGTCGTGTCTAGTAGAGTCTTGTTTATGGGTGTGTTGCGCGCCACACTTATAAACAAGAGACTGCAAGGAATTTAGGGATGGTTTCCATTATTTCCTATCATAGATCGTGTAGTAGAGGTGAGTCTTAAGAATTCGAGTTTTAACTCGTGCCTGATACTATTTTAGTAATGCCGGTTACCAAAAAGACTTCGGTTAGTTCATATTCGTAGACAGTAAATGTGTGAATTCTACCAGACGATTGATACGCCAGAAGGGCAGTATTATATTAAATTTTTTTAAGATTGTGAGGAATTGTCTCACTCATATACGGAAGAGATAATCCAAGTCTGGAAAGAAAAATGTTTGCTTTGGGATACAGAACAAAAAAGAGTAAGTAAAGGAAGTACCAAGCACTTGAACGCAGAAGATTGTAAGGATTCTCTCTGTAGACTTTATCATGTTTATGATTACAAAAATGCCTTATTCCAGTAGGGTCATGATTTGCATGGAGATTGAAGTTGGAATGAGTGTAACTACGAGTAGTATGCTCTATGTTGAGACAGATCCGTCAGAGGATATGAGTAAGTTTCTTTCCCAAGCACGACTTCATCCTAGAGCATCTGATAGAGATAGGCCCCTTGAGGGGTCAATGAGCTCATAACCTAATGGGTTTATTAGTCAGCGATCGATGATGTTTAAAGGGTTCAAAGATGCCAATATCTCAGGGTCAGAGTTGTAAAGGTCAAGTGAGACCACCCCTGCCATTTTGTAGTCAGTGTGGTCGAGCGCACGCTGGATTGTTCCGCAAAGGTACAGGGGTTGGTTTAGTGTGGCAGTTATGGCCACAACATTCTGAAGTGTCCTACGTTGATGTGCAAAGGAATGGATAAGATAATTATGAGTTCTAAAGATGAAAAAGCAGAAGACATCATTTGAAGGTTTAGCAGGTAATGCAAATCTACATGTTTTACAGTGACTCATGCTAATTAGAAAATGGGAATATGTTATGTACATGTGACCTAAATTGTGATGGTTTACCTAGAATAGATTGGGAATTGTCCAAGAATATCACTAACGAGAATGGATTTCCATAATCGAGTCGTCTAGAGTGACCATCAGTAAATTTAAGAAGATCACGTTGAGTGTCGTACCCAGGATAGTGATCCCAAGTCATATATAAGGATCGAGTTATCCACGGTAGTGGAAAGGGACATAAGCCTCTCATCCGTACGTAAAGGGCTATGCCGCGTATTATTGAGAATTATATGTATCAATGTTAGTAGTCTCAGGTATGGTATAGGTATTGGACTGGTAAGGTCTTTGGCTTCATTGTGCAGCATGTTACAATTCTAAATAACCTCTAACAATAGCTTGTTAGGGCAATTGAGGACGAAAACTATGGAACAATTGAAGAATAGTCGTAAGGAATATGAAAACAGTTAATAAGTATGAATGGAATGGTATGATCAAGTATCAAGACAAAAATATTTTTTTTTGATGAATAGAAGGAAGGATTTTGACAAAAAGGATAGAGTGAATAAGATTATAGTTATGCAGGATTTACAAAGGTGTGATTACTCTAGAACATCGTAAGGACCAATAGTAGATGAGGGACAGTAAGAACTCTTCGGGCAACGGTGACGAAGCTCTGATGTTTCGGAAGATAATATAAGAAATACTTTGAGGTAAGAAACCCCCCAAGGCAAATTGAAATGAAAATATAAAGGTAAGACGAATGAGCACTCGGTCGATGGGAGATCTAGTAATGATAAGACAAGAAAGCTTGTCAAGTCATGGGATCATGTAACACCGTAAATTGGATCTAAACATACGAAGCATCGGTTCCACAACACAATCAGTCATACCTTTAAGAAAATATGAAAATGGAGGTAACAGTGAGTAAAGCTCGAGATTAGCACTTAAACAGGTGAAAATAGGCTAATGACGCCTATGGATACAAGGTAGACATTAAAGATATATGTCAAGAGATAATGACATTATAATAAAGATAAGATGTCAGGAAAATATAGATGTCTATGAGCATTTTTGAACTAACCAAATGTTCTACGAGATAGATAAAGTAATGGGTTTACAGCTAAACGAGATCAAGGAAATCTTCTCCCAAAGCGCCATTGACAGAAAGTCTTAGCAATAAGGCGAGTGAAGGAATTCAAATCTAAGTATAATGACCAGGTTTAGATATAGTAGGCCAACGTCATGTAATGAAAAATTCTTCATAATCTTCCACGTGAATGAGAAATAAGTTAACAACCCATCTTTTAAGAAGTAGTAACGCCAAGCATTGGAATCAGGAGAAATATTTGAGAGTACGTACGTATACCAGAATATTTTAGAATTAAGATGAGTATGACAAGTAAGAGAATGGGTGAACGAGTGTCAAAAGAAGTAAGAAACGAAGTTGTTTATAATTACGAGTATCGAGAAAGTACTAAAAAAAATCCCTTTCAGACCATGAATAAGAGTTAACTACTATGATACGCGCACTTCAGATTTGAATGACGTTGTTCATAAAGTGTTCACGATTGAGATACTACTAATATAAGAGTTTTCAGCACACCAGTTAGTAACAAGCTAAGTTGACAATAGAATCATTCACCCTCATGCAGCTTGGCTAATATGAGGACAAATGAGAGAAGTTGACTTGGGGGAACACATTAGTTAGCTATTGGGGAGTGTGATTGGAGGGTTCAGATAGTGATAGCCCTATGACTCAGAATACAACAGGTTCATCCCTCGTACTGGAAGAACAGGAACGTCATGATGAAGATCCCATTTTTAGAAAAGATTAGGAAAACTATTTAGCAATAGAGAACCGCAACCTTCGAGTATAATGGGAGAGGGACCCTCAGGTGAAAAGTCCATTTGTGTATTCCCAATATAGCAGGCACCTTGGGCAAGATTATGACGGAGGTCCATTGCTCACAATATTCCGTTCACTCTGGATCTACTAAGATGTATCATGATCTCAAAGATATGTATTGGTGGGACCACATGAAGAGGAACATTACGGAGTTGATAGTTCAGTGTCTTAATTGTTAGCAAGTAAAAGTAAAGCACCAAAAGCCCGACGACTTGACTCAGAACATTGAGATCCCGATGTGGAAATGGAAAATAATTAATATGGATCTCATTACGGGTTTACCTCACTCTTATCATAAGTTTGATTATATTTGGGTGATCGTTTCTAGACTGACCAAATATGCTCAATTCTGGCGGTCAACACTACCTACACAGCTGAGGACTATGCGAAGTGGTACGTTAAGGAGGTTATTCGCCTTAATGGTGTGCCTATCTCTATTACATCTAACAGAGGTGCACAGTTCATATCTAACTTCTGGGAATCATTTCAAAAAGGTTTAGGCACCCAAGTAAATCTTAGCACAACTTCCTACTCTCGGACAGACGGGCAAGCGGAGCGTACCATTCAAACGCTCGAAGACATGCTACGAGCTCGCATATTGGATTTAGAGGGAAGTTAGGATGTTCATTTATACCTTATTGAATTTTCTTACAATAACAACTATTATGCTAGCATTAACATGACTCTATACGAGGCTTTGTATGGACAGAAATGTAAATCTCCTACCGGATGGTTCGAAGTAGGAGAATCAGAACTAGTAGGGCCTGACCTAGTGCACCACGCCATAGCGATTGTGAAGCTTGTCCCAAGAATGACTGTTAACCGCTCAGAGTCATCAGAAGTCATATTCAGATGTGCGATAGCAGGACTTAGAGTTCCAAGTAAATGATTGGGTCTTTCTGAAGGTTTCGCCTATGAAAGGTGTAATGAGGTTTGGGAAAAAAAGGAAACGCAACCCAAGGTATATTTGGCCATATCGCATAATTCGATGAATTAGCCAAGTGACTTATGAATTAGACTTACCTTTAGAGTTAGAGTTTGTTCACTCAATTTTCCATATTTCTATGTTAAAAGTGTGTGTTGGGGATCCTTCCCGGATTATACCGATTGACGATGTGAAGGTTACATAGGACCTATCATATGAAGAGGTTCCTATTACTATATTAGATCGATAAGTCTGCAAGTTGAGGACTAAAGAAGTAGCCTCTGTGAAAATTTTATGGTGGAATATGAATATAGAAGAAATGACACAGGAGGCGGAAGAGGAGATGAGACACAAATATCCTTACCTATTTCAGACCAACGCCGAGGCTCCGAGAGAAGCATAAGGTGAGTTTTATTTCAGACTATTATCATTAACGCTTGATGACCATGTGAGGTCCGACATAAGTATAAATGTTATATTATATGGCACGTGAAGAGATGTATGTATTTTCTGACTATGTGATGAGAATTAGATATGTCACCCCAACATTCGAGGACAAATATTTCTAAGGGTGGAAGGTTGTAACATCCCGTACTTTCGGGCCATGATTTGAATCGCTACACGTGTGTGAATAGACCCGAGCGTTGGAGGATTATTGGTCATATTCATGTATGCAAATATTGGAGGATTATTGGTCATATTCATGTATGCAAATAAAGAAGTTTAGTATATAAAAGGATGCAGTCCTGAAATAATTTAGGGCTTAATAAGTGTGATGATGGGGATTAATAATAATAGTTGTATGTCCCAAAATAGGTTATGGACTAGTGCTATATCGCACGACTATGACATTGAGTGTATGAAGGTTTTATAAGTCATTATGATTTAAGTGAATTGGGATCAAGAAATTAATTATGTGTGTAATCGATTACGTGTTGAAGCACAGTATTAATTAAGAATTATGGATAAGCAATAGTAATGGAGGATATACACGTGGAAGATTTGTGACACACTATGTGATGACTAATGGTTACATTTATTCTACATGGAGTGTCTTGAGATGAGACTTAATTGCATTAATAAGGGGGGGGGCGCTCATGGCCATGTGCAATGGTTGGCCATTTATTTAGTTAGATGCTAATTATATTTTTACAAAGAGATAGTGGGATTCGCATTAGAGAACCATCAAACCAACAACATAAAATAGAGGCAACAACATTTTAAAGTCTTCGACAGTAGAAAACATATTTTTTTGCCCCTGTCCGATTCAATTAAGTGCAACAAATATCCCTTTCTTTCTCCCAATTTCAACAAGCTCTAGCAAACGTTCTCCTTCTCTTTCTAATATCAAGGTATGTTAAGGCAAATTATTTCTTCTTTTGGCATGTTCTACGTACGAAACGTAAATGTAATATTGTACCATAAATTATTGTACTCTTAGTAGTTAAGAATGTTCATGTTATTCATTCCTATTGTCAAAGCATGTCTAAATATGTTCCTAAATCCTTATTGAGGTATAAGGGAAAGATGTTAATATTCACAATATTAATTGGAGGTGAAGCGATATTATGTCACTCCGATAAACTCAGGATGTTTTATTATCATTCATGCATTATATTCATGTATTACCCTTGACCCACATATGTTATATACACTACTATATGATATGCATTATATATATACAGGGGATGGGAAAAGGGATACGGTGTTATATACGCACACCACTTGATCAGCTGGTATATGATGATGATTATGCCCACAGAGGCCAAAATTATATGATGGGAGACGGCGTTAAATACACATATATATGACCGTATTATGCATGGCATTTAGGCATATTATGGCCCTCAGAGGCACTCTACACAAACATGATACTTATGCATATTATAGCCCTCCGAGACATTTTGCACAGACATGATACTCATATTATGTCCCTCAGAGACATTCTACACAGACATGACATTTATGCATATTATGGCCCTCGGAGGCATTCTCCCATGGTTGGTTATTTTTTGTCTCATATTACTTTCAAGTCTCTATTATGATATTCTTAATGCCTGATATACTAAGTACATCAGTCGTACTGACATCCCTTTTGTCTGGGGACGCTGCGTTTCATGCCCGTAGGTTCAGGTAGACAGGGTGACAGTCCGCACTAGTAGGTTGCTGGTTTAGCTGATATTGGAGCACTCTACTTGTTCCAAAGTTGCATTATAGTCATGGTACTATATTCTTGATATGCATAGGGGTATGGCGGGGCCCTGTCTCGACCTTATGATGTTACGTACTCTTTAGAGACTTGAAGATAGTTGTCTTGTGTATAATAGTCACGTATGGCCCTATCGGCCTTGATGTGTATGTTAGTAGCGTATTTTGTGACAGTCCTCGTGGCCATAATTGATTATGGTTAGATCTTAATTAGATGATTAGTGGTACTCGGCAAGGAAGGTCCGGGTGCCCGTCTTGACCCTATGGTTTGGGTCAAGACAGATGACTTTTTATACTTATGAACAATTAAACTTTAAACATCAAATTTTATTATTAATGAGATTGTAAGAATATTTTTCTCAATGATTACATTCCCAAAAGTGTGGTAATTATACCACCATTACAATCATCATCTAAGACTAGGATTAGACTAGAATTAAGTCTTTTGTTGACTAAGTTATCTATCTACATTATCCTATAATCAATTACAATTATTAGTAGATAATTACAATTAATATTCTATAAATTACAATAATTACTCTATTAATTACAATAATTACTCTATCACACCCCCACAGTCGAAGCGGGAGGTCGGCGTATGCTGAGACTGTCTCGAAAGTCTTCAAATAGAACCAGCAGAAGACCTTTTTGTAATAATATCTACAATCTGATAGCGTGATGGGACATGTAAGATACGCACTTGTCCACGAGCAACCTTTTCGCAAACAAAGTGAAAATCCAGCTCAATATGCTTAGTTTGTTGGTGGTTAATCGGGTTCTCAGAGAGATAAATAGCACTAAAATTATCATAGTATACTAATGTTTCCTTTGGAATCAGACAGTGGAGCTCTAGAAGATGGTTCCAGAGCCAACAAGATTCAGACACCACATTAGCAATGCCTCGATATTCTGCTTTGGCACTGGATCTGGACAACGTCGCTTGCCGTTTGGAGGACCATGATACCAAGTTGTCACCAAGGAATATACCATAACCAGACATGGAGTGTCTGGTGTCCAAACATCTATCCCAATCAGCATCTGTTTAGGACACAAGGGTTGGTTGTTGACGACGGATATAAATGCAATTCATTATCCAGAATGCCCTAAGTATAACACACAATGCATTTGAGAGCATGCATGTGATCCTTCATCGGGTTATGTATGAATAGACAGACCTGTTGTACAACATAAGGCATATCTGGCCTCATGAAGGCGAGGTATTGCAGGGCTCCTGCAAGACCGCGGTAATGAGTCGCGGTGAATTTCCCAAAAAGGCGCTCAACTTGGGTTTAGTATCAACTAGAGTTGCAGATGGCTTACATGATGACATGCCATCTCATTCAACAATCTCTGTTGCATACTTCTTTTGGGATAAAAATAAACCACATGCATGACGTGTCACAACTATCCTAAGAAGTAACTTAGTGGCCCTAGATATTTCATAGAAAACTCATAGCCAAGCAATGACATGATAGACTTGCGAATAGCATCGGATGAGGCAGTCAATATAATATCATCAACATATAAAAGAGGGTAAGCAATATCATTACCCCTGATGGTAGATGAACAAAGAATGATCAGACCGACTATTAGAAAATCCAATATGTGAAACATAATCTGCAAACCTCTTGTACCAGGCCCGAGGAGCCTGTTTGAGCCCATATAATGATTTCTTCAGCAGGTACACATGATTCAGATAAGTGGAGTCTCGGTATCCCAAGGGCTGGTACATGTACACTGTTTCATTTAGATCTCCATGTAGGAAGGTATTTTTGACATCAAGTTGATGAAGCGGCCATGCTTTCGAAAGAGCCAAGCTAAGAACTGTTCTTATAGTTGTCGGTTTAACCACTAGACTGAAAGTCTCACCGCAGTCCACACCAACCTGTTGTGTCTTCCCATCACCTACAATGCGGGCTTTGTGCCTCTTAAAAGTACCATTAGATTTTTCTTTGTGACTGAAAATCCACATAGACCGAATCACATTAGCATCAGGGGGACGGAGAACCAAATCCCACGTCCTATTTTTAATAAAAGCATTAAATTCATCATCTATAGCCATTTTCCAATTCGGATCATTAAGGATAGACACATGATTATGAGGAAATAGTGATTTTGTAACACTGGTGTAAAGACCATATATTGTGTGGGGCTTGAAAATTCTGTGTTGACTATGAGTGACTGGACGTTGGGCCGTGGGTAGAATGGGACTGCCCGGCAATTGGTAGGGACTTGGGCCGTGACCCATAATTCTGGGTGATGGCCCATGACCCAAATTGTTGCTAGGTAGTGGGCTGTGTGGAAATGGGCTGCCAGGTAATGACCCAGTGGAGCCGGAAGTGATTGGACTGATGCACGAAGGCCCAGAACGCTGGGCAGTGAGAGGAAGCATCTGGGCCACTGTTTCATGGCCCAATTCACCCATATTTAATGGGTTGGCCAAAACAGTGGGGTTTGGAAGGGAAGAAAAATATTGGGCCAAATACGGGTTTATGCCATCGTCAAGAAAAGTCGCTTCATCAAAAATTATGTGACGACTCATAATGATTTTTTGAGAGGATAAGTCGTAACATTTGTAACCCCAATGATTGGAGGGATAACGCAAAAAGACACATGGAGTAGACCGGGGTTTAAATTTATTGATCGTCGTGGATGGAATAAGAGGATATGATAAGCACCCGAATAATCGTAGATGAGAGTAAGATGGTTCCCTTAGGTATAAGATTTTTATAGGGGCTTGATATGATAAATGCTTGCTTGGAAGTATGTTAAGGAGATAGGATGCCGTTTGTAGTGAGTGATGCCAAAACGATGGTGGTAGAGAGGCATGGGCAATGGAGGTTCTAATAATGTTATTTATGGTTTAGATTTTTCTTTCCGCCTTTCCATTTTGAGAGGAGGTATATGGACATGAAAGAAGAAAGATTAAACCATTTGCATTGAAAAACTTTCCAAAATGGCCTGTTATAAAATTCCCTACCATTATCACATTGAATATTTTTAATATCCCGTTCAAATTGATTTCGGATGAATGCTCTAAAATTGAGAAATGTGGAAAAAACTTGTGACTTTTTAGACAACAGAAATGTCCACAAAAAATTAGAGTAATCATCTAGCAAAATTAAATAATATCGATGGCCCGAAGAGCTCAAAACATGAGATGTACAAATATCACAATGCATAATATCAAAAGGCATAAGAGTGCATGAATTAGAAGAAAAAAATGGCAATTGAACATGTTTTCAAGTGGACATGAACGAAACATATTTGAATTATGTGTTCGAGTACATGAAATAAGATTATTTTTGTTTAAGGGAGGCTAAAACAGGAGCTCCCGGATGACCCAAACGTTCATGTCATAATGAAGGAGCTAAGGCTACAAAGGTGGATGGTAACTTGGATTGATGATTGGGTGTGGTTATTGGATAGAGCTCGCCCTGACAATCACATCTCATTATACGCATCCCCGTCTGAACATCCTTCACGGAAAATTCAAAAGGGTCAAAGTCAACAGAAACCCAATTATCAGTAGTAAATTTTATAATCGAAACCAAGTTTTTAATCAATCGTGGAGCATAAAGGACATTATTTAAAGTTAACAGTGGGTTTGATGGAGACAATTTGGTAGAACATTAACCACGACTTGGAATAGAATGACCATTTCCGACAATTATACCATTAATTTTTCTCAAACTAAAATAGGACAAGAGATTACCTTGGGAGGACGTCATATGAGACATCGCTTCGGTGTCCATGTACCAATTTGTATCGGGAAGATTAAGTCCAAGAGTGTGCTTGGCGGACTCAATATCGGTTGGGCTAGCCACTGCCGAATGGGCCTCCTATCATTGGTTCGGTAGTGGCACTAAACTTGCTGGACCGTGGCTGCTGCTGCTGGGCCCAAATCCACTAGGCTATTGGCAGTGTGCTGGCCAATGTGCCTTGGACTAGGCCTAGCCCAATTTCTTAAAGGAAACGGGCAGGGTGGCACAACCCAAGGCCACTGCCAGGCCCACTGTAGTGGTGCACTGCCCCACTGGGCTCGGGGCTGCCACTGCTGGCTGGACTTGGGCTGCTAGCCACCGCCCCTGCCTCAAGTCCCGCCGCCGCTAGAAATCCAGTGGCCTCCACCGTTGCCACCACCGCGACCACCACTATGAATTTTACCACCTATTTCATCCTTTTTATCCCCAGTTTGGTGGAAAATTATCAAAATGTGTAGAACTATCATCGGACGGGGAGGCAACCATGGCATAATTCGATATGGTGGAGGTATTTTTGGCGACATGTCTCTTCAATAATAAGCATAAAGAGGTCTTGGTAAAATGGCGGTAGAGGATTACTTTGTCAGATGAGCATAGCCACTCCACTATACGCGTCGCTAAGGCCGACAACTAATTGTAAAACCAACTGATTGTTAGTAACCGGTGCCCCATCATTTTTGAGTTTATCCGATAAGACTTTGAGGCGTTGACAATAAGCGGATGAATTTGGAAAATCCGCCATGCCGGTGGTGGAGAATTCTTGCTCTAGGGTGACGGCTCTGGAATTCTTGTTATCTTGGAAGATATCCCGTAAGCGATCCCAAGCCTCCAATGTCGTGGAGTCGGGTTCCATAATTGTATGCAACAAATCACTTGAAATAGTTTCATAAATCCACAAAAGAACCGTCGCATCAAGTGTGAGCCACAATTCTTTTTCATCATCGGTGTTTGACACCTTTTCTTTGCCTTTTTCGGTGAGATTATGTGATGAATAACTCTGTGGGAGTGGCAAAAGATCTTAAAGAGCTCTGCCCACATCGCGTAATGAATATTTTCCATCTCAAGAGTGATGGAAATGTGAGTTTTGATATTGGAAACGGCAAGAGAGGGATGAAACGTGGATTTGAAGTCCGACATGTTGACGGAAAGAGAGAATAGGAAAAAAAATATTATATTTTTTTGGGGGAGGCTTCGCCGGCCAGCGAGAGGAGAGGAGGTGTGGGGGGCGACGGGGGAGGTTGTAGTATTTTAGGCTAGGATTTCCCCCTAAACTCTTGATACCATGTAAAAATATTTTCCTTAATGATTACATTCCCAAAAGTGTGGTAATTATACCTCGATTACAATCATCATCTAAGGCTAGAATTAGCCTAGAATTAAGTTATTTGTTGACTAAGTTATCTACCTACATTATCCTATAATCAATTACAATTGTTACTAGATAATTACAATTAATATTCTATCAATTACAATAATTACTCTATCAGAGATGATTTATAATCACACAAGTGTCAATAACTTGTTTAGATCACAAACTTCAAAAGTATTTCTTTATTAAATAAATTTCATATACATTCAAACAATATCGCATAAAATGAGATGTAGGGTATTGCTAGAAATACAATTGAATTTTGTGGCCTTCATTTTTGGGGTCCAAATATGTTGGAATTAAACTAAGATTAAAAATTTAAAATTAATTAGAATTTGATAGTTTATTTAATCCAAGTTTAGTTAGAATTTATTTATTAAAGACATATAGGAATAGATTTTCTAGTCCTAGTCTATGTTGGTTATCTAGTATTATAAATAGGGGTGCCCTGTTACATATTTTATTAGGTTGAGAGGTAGCTCTATGTAGAGAGATACAAGAGTTTTTTGAGTTATTGAGTAAAGTCTTCTACCTCCTCTCTCTAGTTTGATAAATTTCTTCTATAATGTCATTGTTGGATCTTTCACTTGTGCATATATTATTCATTTGAGTATTTTTATTTTCTTCAATTGGTGTCAGAGTAGACTCCAAACCCTAGATAAAAACATGTCCGGATCTGAGCGTGAGGGGGAATGTTGATGAAAAATATACCACATCGGTGAGGGATGAGATCCCTAGACTCCATATAAGGCTTAGACAATCCTCCTCCATTTGAGCTAACTTTTGGAGTTGAGTTAGGTCCAAGATTCATTCTTCAAATTGGTATCAGAGCTTGTGTGAGATCCGATCAAAGCCTGTGTGAGATCCGATTAAAGTCTCATATGAGATCCAACACATATAAAAGAATATGAATATTCCATATTTATCAAATTGTCCTTTTTTTTGTATTTGACGTCAAAAATATTTTTTAGAGTTGGTATCAACAGCTGAAGAATTTTTTCAAAGTTGTTGGACTATGGTATATCATTGATAAAGGATTAGTGGAAACCCAAGAAGGCACACTATTGGCTGGTGAAACCGCTACATAATTAGATAAAAATAGACAATTGGATTATAAGCTATTCTACTAACTCAATAGCAAAGTCCAATCGCATGTATACAATAAATATTTGCATGCAAAATCAACATAGGAGGCTTAGAGAATATTGGTGAAATCATATCGACGTGTTGCAAACGTGAAGAGAGAGAAACTTCAAGAGTTTTGGAGGTAGTATGAGTTGCCCCAGATGAAACCAACAGAATCTGTCAATGAATTTTTTACAAGAATTAGAGAAATTTATTAATGATTTGAAGGTCAATGGAAAAGTATTGTAAGAAGTTAAAGTTGTTGAAAAAATATTACAGTCTCTAGGATTAGGGTTTCACACCAAGAAGACAGTTATTGAGGCTATCCAGGATCTTAATACTTTAAAATTTGGTTATCTAGAAGATGAATTGGTGACATATAAGATGTCCTTGAAGCAAGATACAATTGAGACAGTGGAGGAGGCATTGCAAACAAAAGATGACCAATCAAAAGAAAAAGAAGAGTCATCGAATCTGGTAGAAATAAATGAAGAAGACCAGAATTCGAAAATAATGGAGAAAAGAAGCGAAGACATAGGTAATTTTTATTGTGGTATGGATATTTTTGATTGAAAAGCGAACTCCAATAATGTTCAAGCTAATTTGCTAATAATTCTTGAGATAGCTAAAAATGATGATTTGGTTGAAACTACTGTTCTTTTGATAGAGGCTACTAGTATTTTAAGTAATAAGACATGTAATAGACATGATCGGTATATACAAGATGAGGCTATTGAAAAAGTAATAGAAGTATCCGCCATTATTACACAAATAAAATTATTTGAAGGTGTTGAAAATGAATCTAGAGATCAGAGAGAAGAAAAAGATTTCAACAGTAGAAAGTTTTTTGATGCTCTACCCAAAATTGAAGCAGAAACAATTAGGGTCCAGATCTACAATTGATGTGCATGATTATGGATATTAAACATACAATAAACTTTGAGTCATTACTCGAAATTCTAGGCTTTGAAGAGCATGAAAAATTGTTAGTTGACGATACTACTCTACCACATACAAAAAGGCAAATTGAAGTTGAATGGGAATGCAAGGTCAAGTACAAATCAATTGAAGAGATGATTTTGAGGCAAGATTAGTTATTCAAGGAAACAAGAAGAAGAACAAATATGATGATGATATTTTGAATATGTTTCACATGGAGAAAGTCAAATTAACTTTGAATCATGTTGAAGAGAAATTAAAGATGACTAAAGATGGCACCCGTAATTTTGTCGATACTACATATTTCAAGAAATTGTTCGAAATTCTAAGGTGGTTGACTTCTGCAAGATATGATATTGTTTATGACACGCTCAAGTTTGAAGATCTTGGTTTAAGGGAGACTATGTTGGAATTAAGCCAAGATTAATAATTTAAAATTAATTAGAATTTGATATTTGGTAGTTTTTTTAATCCAAGTCTAGTTATGATTTATTTATTAAAGTCATATAGGAATATGTTTTTTAATCCCAGTCTATGTTGATTTTCTAGTATTATAAATAGAGATGCTCTGTTACATATTTTCTTAGGTTAAGAGGTAGCTCTTTGTAGAGAAATACAAAATTTTTTGAGTTATTGAGTTATTGAGTAAAACTTTTACCTCCTCTCTCTAATTGGATAAATTTCCTCTATAAAAACATTGTTGAATCTTTCACTTGTTCAAATATTATTCCTTTTGAGTATTTTTATTTCCTTCAAAATATTTTGTTTTTAGCGTCCTTTGTTCTTCAGTCGGTCTTGAGTCAACCCCAATTGATTTGGTAATAGCATATATAGTAGTAGTTGTAATTATTGCTCTAATTTTTTTGAATATAGGATAGGAGGAAGGAAGCTATGAGCTCAATCATAACCCTAGCTAGCCCCATAACGGCGCCCCCCGCCACAGCCCCATTGATAGGTTAGGGGGGGAGGGGAAACCTAATCAAATTTAGTTTGCAACAAGGAACAGACAAGTTTGTACATAACCAAAGGAAGAAATGCAACCTGTAAGATTTTCGTTGGTTAATTAGGCAAGGAAAAGAAAGGAAAATCTTATTTTGCTCTCCTAGAGTAATATTTTTATTTAAAAGATAGTTTCTTTAAATGATAAATAAAAATAAATTAATGTACATATCACATTTATTTTGTTATAGCCATGATCAGGATGTTACGGGTTTAAGCTGTAGAAACAACCTCTTGCAGAAATGCAGGGTAAGACTGTCAGAGGCGGACACATGATTTTAAGACGACGGGGGCACCATCAAAGGAAGATGCATGTTAGTCGAAGTATTGACTTCAAATTCTGGGTCCGTCTCTAGTCACAATGTCATTCAACACCGCATTATTTAAAAATTTTGTTAAACATATATAGAACTGATGTAAAATAAATGACATAATTGTTTAGAGCTCACTAGCCCCTGTTCAGAACCTGCCAACAATACGTTTTGTTCCTTTTTTTAATTGTCAGCTTAAAAAAAAGTTGTAGTCCGGACTCAAACTTGGGTTGCGCACTTACGCTCAAGGAGCTAAGGGGCACGCTGACCAACTGACCCATTTCAGCAGATATGTTTGAGGGATCCCCTTAAAATATATGGTAGTTCTTCAAGGTAATACACACACATACACACACACGTGTATATATATAGAGGGAGAGAGAGAGAGAGAGAGAGAGTTTTCTCTGAAGTTAATCGCGGCACGTGCCCCCTACCCCACCATGTAGGTCCACCCTTAAAGCATGCGTAGAATAGACGCTCATGGTCATGCCCTTCTTCGAATCCCGCACATAGCAGAAGCTTAGTGCACCTGAATTGTCCTTTTATAGCTAGTAAAATAACATGGTTAACTTTTCTTTAACTAAATAAAATAAATTGGTAATTGTACTTCAATTAATAATAAGAAGTATATATGTCCAATTTCACAACTAAGTAGACAGGGACGGCTCAATATTGTTGGTGGCCTAATGCCAAAATTCAATGAGGGGCCTTACCTTTTTTTTTGCCACAAAAATGAGAAGTTTTATTTATATTATTCATCTGAAGTCTAGAGGATCTATGTCACATATATAGCTCATTAATTTCCTCAAGAGCTCCTTTTTCAGATTTTATCAAAGATTTAATTCTTTTTTTTTTTTTAGTTATGAACACCGTATTCATATTTTCTAATTGACATATTTTATATTCTAATAAATAGTTAAAATAAAAATATATATTACATGGTAAAATATCAAAACAAGCAAGTTTTAGATAAAAACATTACTAAAAAGTTGAAATAATAGAACTTGATTCAAGAAGTTGATGACTTAATTTAAGAATACTTGTTTGGTGTTTCAATATACTTCTTGCAATATTTGATGCCCGAGAAAAAACCAAAATAGCAAATTCATATATTGTAGCTCGTCTTTCAGAGCATTAGGAGCATTTTTTTGTCAATATACTAAAAATATATTCAACATTTGTACTATATATACGTTATTTACTGATTTAGGGATCTTCTTTTCTATCAATCAGTTAACTATTTATTTTTAATGACAAAAAGATCAAACTACTTTATAATTTTCTATAAAAAAAGAAAAAAATATAAACTATATTGATAAAAAATGGGGCCTAAAAAAATGAGAGGCCTAAAGCCTAGGATTTAGAAACTTTACCCAAAAGCCACCCCTGTAAGCACTTACATAGCGGAGATATTGAATTCCATGATTGTATTTATTTTTCTTCGGATTGGAGCAGGTTCATGAATAAACGGAAATAGATGGTGTTAGGGGATTGGTGAGATTATAAATACTCACCTAAGTGATGAAAGATAAAGTTTTATTTACTGCACAATAATTTTGAATTTTCTCATTTCATAATAATGTCGTTCTTTCATAATTGACCAAAAATGTTACCTAATAGAATCATCCCTTTTAGTTTTGATTATGAGCCCAAACAAAGGAAATACATTTTTCTCAAAGTTTTTTAAATTTCTTCGATCTTCATTCTTTTTCCTTAATTTCCCTTGGTTATATTTGAGTTTATTAAATTAAGCATATTGACAAGTGTCCATGATATTGGATTATCACGAGAGGTTCTTGCTCCAAGCACAAACAAAGGATCTCCATCGGTAATTATGGGGCAATTCCATAATTATTTTAAATCTTCATTATTATAATATATTATAATATCTCATTAATTAGAATAATTGTAATTAACATCTTATATTTTAGGTAGAATAAATTAGTCTTCCATAAGTCAAACATATATTGATTGTATATATATTGTATCATTAGAATAAGATTGATCAAGGAATCATTTCCTACATGGTATCAATAGCTAAAGATCCTTTGCCCTAAAAAAAAAAAATTCTTCCCTTAGCCATTTTTCTCCTTTCTTTTCTTCCCATTGGTTTTCGGCCTCCCCTAGGTTTAGTAGTCATAAATTCTAAACCTATATAATTCCTCAAACCTAAACTACTTCCTCAACCCTAGCGACAACAACCCCCCTCCTCTCGGCTAACACATACCCGAAACCCTAAGGGTTTTTCACTCCCTAAACATCAACCTCTACTTCTTTTCTTCTCTAGGTTTTGATTTGTTGTGGAACCTATGACCGAAAAATAAATTTTTCATCCCGCTCTTGCCTTTAATAATGTCAAGAACTTCATCTCTATAACCCTTGAAATGGAAAAAGGGCAATATACATCTTGGGCAGAATTGTTGAAAATCCATTTTCGTTCCTATGAGGTAATCGACCACATTATACCTTATAAGTCATCCTCAGACGCCGGTTTGGTGAACAAAAAGCTATGGTCCCGGTTGGATGCTATTGTCCTTCAATGGATTTATGACACTATATCCAACGACCTCTTACATACCATTTTGGAGCCGAATTCTACGGCTCAACAGGCGTGGGAGCGTCTACAAAATATATTTCAGGATAACAAAGTTTCTAGAGTCGTTTATTTTGAACACCAATTTACGAATGTTAAACTGGATGACTTTTCTAGTATCTCCTCTTATTGTCAGGAATTGAAGATGCTTGCAGACCAATTATCCAACGTTGGTTTGCCCGTGACAAATCAACGGTTAGTCCTTCAGTTGATTACAGGATTGAATGAACAATATGATGGTGTTGCTACTTTCATTCAACAAAGTAATCCCTTGCCTTCTTTTTATGAGGCCCGTTCGAGGTTAATTCTTGAGGAAACACGGAAGGCAAAACAAGCATCTTCAGGAGCATCTACCGCCGGCACTTCTCTCGTCTCCACCAACTAATTTTCCACTGAGTTGGAGCCCCAAAATTCAGGGTTCGGGGGGGGGGGGAATAATATTCGTCAAAATAATGGCAAAAAACGGGGTTCAAACCGTCACAATAAAGAAAAAAATAATGGTGGAAAGGGACGAGGCCGGGGAGGTGGACAAACTGCCGGCGGCAGTGGACAGCCCAGGCAGTGGCGATAACCAGTGGGGCAGGAGCGGAAATCAGTGGGGGGCAGTACCCACCGTGGGCCTGGGCCCCACAGTGTGTTGCCACGCCATGTCCATATCCGACTTCTTCGTGAGCCAGGCCTCCTCCTTCTTCAAATTGCCAACCCGGTATTCTAGGAACTCGTCCACAACATGCGTTTGCGGCCCAAGCACCATCTTCGGTTGTCTATGCACCCACGGACATTGAACAAGCCATGAACCACATGAATCTAAATATCCCAAATGAGTCGTGGTACATGGATACATGGGCTACGTTGCACATGACGGCTTCTCAAGGTAATCTTTCATCTTATATTAATACGACCAATAATAAAAATATTATTGTCGGCAGTGGGCAGGAAATTCCATTTCGTGGTATTGTTCAGGTAACACTACCATCTCCCCACCCACCTTTATACTTGAAAAATGTCTTACATGCACCAAAACTGATTAAAAACTTGATCTATGTTAGACGTTTTACAATTGACAACAATGTTTCTGTAAATTTTGATATGTTCGGCTTTTCTGTGAAGGATTTTCAGACGGGGATGCCAGTCATGAGATGTAACAGCATGGGAGACTTATATCCCATCACCTCTATTTCCAATAATCGCATGGTCAAACATCCACTTTTGCAGCCATTTCTCCTAGTCTATGGAACAATATGCTGGGACACCCAGGAGCACCGATTTTTAATCATCTTAGGAAGAATAATTTGTTTCTTGTAATGTACCTTTGGACTCTTCTGTTTGCCAAACATGTGTGTTTGATAAACATGTTAGGCTTCCGTTTTCTTCGTCTACTACTCATACTTTTATGCCATTTGATATTTGCATTGTGATTTGTGGACATCACCGGTTTAAGTGATGCAGGTCATAAATACTATTTGCTCATTCTTGATGATTATTCGAATTTTTTATGGACTTTCCCTTAGGAAAAAAATCACAAACCTACAATATTTTGAAACAATTTAGTGTGTTTATCAAAACTCAGTTTGAAAAATCCATTAAATGTTTTCAATGTGACAATGGGGGGAATTTATAAATCCCAATTTAAGGATTTTTGTCACCAAAATGGGATGTATGTGCGTATTTCATGTCCACATACCTCTTCTCAAAATGGGAAAGCCGAAAGAAAGATTCAAACAATTAACAATATGACTCGCTCTATCCTTGTGCATTCATCCACACCACCAAATTTTTGGCACCATGCCCTTCAAATGGCTACGTATCTTTTAAATATTCTTCCTAGTAAACTAATCTCCAATGTGTCATCCACTCAGGTGTTGTACCACCGTCTCCCATCAGTTACACATTTACGGGTTTTTGGGTGTTTGTGTTAACCCTTATTTCCATCCACCACCATTCACAAACTTCAGGTCCGTTGTACTCGTTGCGTCTTTTTGGAATACTCGCAAAATCATAGGGGATATAAGTACTTTGATATGTCGAGTGGAAAAATCATTATTTCTCGTCATGTCATCTTTGATGAATCTACCTTCCCGTTTGCAACATCTCGAGCGGCATCCTCACCTTCATATAATTTTTTGGACGACGGAATTCATCCAATTTTGAGGTATCATCTAAACTCTCAAAATAATAGTGTAGGGCCATCACAAAACCCGCGACCTCACCACTTGACCCAACCACAAAATGTGAATGGGCTAAATTGAGGAACCGAAGCCACTGTCTCTCTTCCCTCGGTCTTGGCCTAATCTATATTTGGTGGCAGGTCGGCCCAACAAACTGAAGCCCCTACACCTCTACCCATCATACAACCCCTTTTCCGAGACACACTGGCCTAATCCAGTGGCCATACCGAGACCTCTGTCCAATCCCAAAATCTTGCAACCACCCAGCTATCTAACAGCCCAACTGTTCAACCACGGACCATGAAAACCCATGCAATGCGCTGGAGTTTTCGACCTAAACATCTTTTAACCTAACCACCTCAGTCCAACCATCACCAATACCAAAAAATCCCAAAAGCTGCCTTATCCGACCCGAATTGGAAAGCTGCCATATTAGATGAATTTACTGCTCTTATTCAAAATAAGACGTGGATTTGGTACCACGTCCATCTAATATGAACATAATTCGGTCTATGTGGGTTTTTTCCATAAAAAAATTTTGATGGTTCTTTTGCGAGATACAAAGCTCATCTTGTTGGTGATGGTTAGTCTCAGAAGGTTAGGGTCGATTGCGGTGAAATATTCAGTCCAGTAGTTAAGCCAGCAACTATCAGGACTGTTCTTAGCTTTGCACTTTCCAAATCTTGGTTCATTCATCAGTTGGATGTCAAGAATGCATTTTTACATGACCACTTGCAGGAAACAGTATACATGCATTAGCCGTTGGGGTTTCGTGATTCGACCCGTCCAGATCATGTGTGTCTGTTAAGAAAATCATTATATGGTCTGAAATAAGCTCCTAGGGCGTGGTATAACAGGTTTGCAGGATTTGTTTCCAAATTGGGATTCTCTCACAGCAAGTCGGATCAGTCATTATTCATTTATCGAAAGGGCACTGACATGACATATATACTTCTGTATGTTGATGACATTATTCTCACGGCATCATCAACTTCACTTCTTCAGTTTATTATGTCCCTTCTTGCGGCTGAATTTGCAATGAAAGATTTAGACCCGTTGATTTATTTTCTTGGCATTGTTGTCACTCACTATGTAGGTGGTCTGTTTCTCAGTCAAAAGAAATATGTTGTGGAGATAATTGACAAAGCATGGATGTCTTCCTGCAAACCATCATATACTCCAATTGGCACTAACACAAAATTGAGTAACACTGCAGTACTCCATGCAGCGACCTTACACATTACCGCAGTCTTGCAGGTGCATTATTATATCTGACTTTTACGAGGCCTGATATTTCCTATGTTGTCCAGCAAGTTTGTTTACACATGCATGATCCGAAGGAAGAACATATGGGGGCTCTCAAAAGAATTCTGCGGTATCTTCAAGGCACTCCTCATTTCGGGTTATATCTCTGTCAGTCCTCCACCTCGAGTCTCTCCTCATATACTGATGTGGATTAAGGGTAGATGCCCGGATACAGGTCGTTCCACTTTCGCTTATTGTGTGTTCTTGGGAGACAACCTCATTTCTTGGTTTTCTAAGCGACAATCCACACTGTCTCGGTCTAGTGCTGAAGCAGAATATCGAGGTGTAGCTAATGTAGTTGCTGAGTCATGTTGGCTTCGTAATCTCCTGTTAGAATTTCATTGTCCAATTGAAAAGGCAACCGTGGTCTACTATGACAATGTGAGTGTAATATACTTATCTGGCAATCCAGTTCAGCATCAGTGATCAAGTCCGTGTTCTCAATTGCCCGTGATCAAGTCCGTGTTCTCCATGTACCGTCCCGTTATCAGATTGCTGACATCTTCACGAAAGGTATTCCGTGCGTACTCTTTGATGATTTTAGGGACAGTCTCAGCATCCGAGACCCTCCAACTAAGACTGCGGGGGACTGTTAGAGTAATTATGGGGAAATCCCATAATTACCTCAAATCTTTATTATGGTAATATCTCATTAATTAGGATGATTGTAATTAGCATCTTATATTTTAGGTAGAATATATTAGTCTTCCATAAGTCAAGCATATATTGATTGTATATATATTGTATCATGAGAATAAGATTGATCAAGGAATCATTTCCTACACTTTTAAATATTATAGGTGTTGCGAGATAGATTCATGCATGGACATGAAGTCTTGCATGCATGAGGTTACCTAGTCTAGTTACAATAGGATATCTAAGTATAATGTATATACGGATGTATACATAATATACAAGGTGTATTAGGAGTAAATTTCATAGTTGTATTGTAAGTAGAGGTAAAATTGTACATGATATGCATTCAATATACTCGATTCTTCTCTCATTTCTGGCTGGGTAATTCTACACTAGGCATGCATAAACTGCCCAATTAATTAGTCACAAATCATAAGTATCACAAGTTCTCTGTTGATTCGAACCATATATAGCTTGGAGAATAATATGCCCGCTTCTATTAAAAAAAACATATATCATTTGCCTTGCTCGGATGCAAATAAGTGCAACATATATCATATCTAGCTTTTTATTATCGAATTCCATACACTTCAATATTTTTTGAATTTGAATGTTTTTCATGTAATACTTATGCTTTGTGTCTAAAATGTTGAATTCAATTGAACCCTTTATTTACATGCTCCGATCTATTCACTACTGATTGTTGATACATTCTAACTTGCTATAGCACATTTGCAGATCATAAGATAAACCCTATTCTCTTCATCTTAGTTGCATGACATGCATCTAATAGCTGATATTGCAAAAGGAATACAGTGCGATAACAAGCGATTTGTGATCAATAAAAAGTACCATCGGATTCTGTACCTTTTCGCCCCTCTCCCTTCTTTTGAGTCTACGCGCTTCTGCTTAGTATGTCGTTTATATGCTTCAACATAAGCCAGAGACCCCTCTTTTTTGTTCTTCTTTTGCTTGCGCACCAATCCAGGGCTGCTCCTGGCTTAACCATCCTACGTGACCCCCTACTGCAATCAAATTTGCAGGAATTAGTCACTTCAATAGCCTTCGATGGTTATACGGGTATCCACTTTTCTTTTTATTCTGTTTTAAAAAGATTTCTAAATTTAATTTGAAAATTATTAACTTTACCCTTTCAATCATACCCTTAATGAAAAGATTTTATAACCGTACAATTATTATACCATGTTTAAGGCTATACAAGCTTCAAAACTTCTTATTATAACTACACAAATTCTATAACAGAGTTAAATTTAGACTCTTAAGTTTCAAAAATATTCAACCTACACCACGTAACTTGCAAGGGAGGGAGTAAGCATAATTTATATAACTACCATTGAAGGATGTGGTGCAGCGGATGGGGTTGCTCATCCGTTATCAAAGGTCTCGATTTCGAGTCCTAGATATAGAAATATCATTGGTAAGTGCTTCCCTCGAATGAGCCCTACGCGGTGTGAATCATGATTAGACCAAAAACAATTTACACAACTGTTAACATGCTAGCTGTCTGAACGTGTACATCCTTCACAACTCACGGTAGCTCTGGAAAAGTTGTCGCGCCATTCCTAACGAGTAGCTTAAATGTATCAAACGACTTCACCAATAATGCACCAATAACTCAAGAAAGAAGCAAAGTTATGTATTCTCAACGATCACAGCTATACTTTATCATGTTTCTTCTGAGTCTTTTATTTTTGGAAAGAGATTCTGATCGATTCTTTATTATTGACTTAATAGTCCGGGTTTGACCCCCCCCCCCCCCCCCCACCAAATAAATTACTAGGACCCTCACCACAATTCCAAGATGCTATTCTTGCATATGCATGTATTAGGTTTAAGCAATGAATCACTACCTAAAGTCAATTTTTGACGGCAAAAAATTATCTGCATGAGGTGTTTATGTTTAACATAACTATTATATTTAAGAATTAACAAATTAAAGTGAAAATGTATATTAATTAACCATAGTTAAATATTAAAAATTGTATATCAAGACACATAGTATACATTCATTGACTTGATGTAAGTACCTGCAGTTAAGATTTTACCTTTGGAAAGTAGAAGTCATGGTTTGTCTTTTAACCGAATCTGTTTCTCAACACTTTGGGGTGCCGCCTTAAGAAACACTAAGGGAGTGTTTGGTATAGACGAAAAAATATTTACTGAAAAATATTTTTCAATTTTTCATATTCGGTGGTCAAAATATTTGAAAAATAAGTTCCTTAAAAATGAGAAAAATGATTTTTCTAGTAGAAGTAGAGAACAAATTTCATGTACAACCGAAATTCCATATTGATTGTGTCCTCCCCACCCTGTGAGGCATCTCCTTTTCACCCCACCTTTGTAGCCCCTATCCCCACCACCACACAGCAAAACCTCCAGCCCCACCTTCATAGTATTTGTCTAGATTAGATACAAATGCTTTTAAGATAAATATTTTTCACTTACGTACGAACACAAGAAAATGCGTAAAATACCATTTATTTTTCTGAAAACATTTTTTTTTTAAATTCTGCATGTAAAATATTTTCCTCTGTACCGAACACACACTAAGTACCAACACCTTTGTTCTCCTCCTAAAAATAAGATCTACTTTGTTACATGTAAGTTCTCTGATCATGCATCTAGCTCTCAGGCCAAAACCCCCTATTGAGGGTCAAAAGGGTTGAGTCTGGAAGGCCGGAGCAAACGATCAATATTTGATAGCACAAGTGTTGAAATAACTATATGAGGTTGAATTTTTCCCATCTTTAATGACTTAAATACATGGATCCCGCATGTCGGAAACATCGCTTCTTCGCACAAGCCTAATATACTAAATGAGTAGATGATATTAGTGTCAAGTATCGTCAAATTTCGTTGAGGAATGAAAGAGATATTGATGCACAAAGTAAGGTGTTTGAGACACAAATAGATGGATTGGTTTGGCCAAACAATAGAACTCCCACATCGGTTGAATATGAAAGGATTGAAGACTATATTAACTATAGTTTTGAGTAAGGGTTTGGGCTCCAAGAGGTGACCCATGTTTTAAAAAGGGGAGGACCTAGGTGAGCTTGGGTTCGAGGCTAAGCCCCACGCGTGCCGCCGCCCGGTCCGGGTCGGTCACGGGTCACGGGCTGTGATCTTTCTTTCGGAATTCTCTTTTGGTTCCTGAAATGTTTCTTATTTACACGTTGGTCCTTGAAGATTTCGAAAACGTTGCAACGACTCTATCTTCTCCAAACAGCGCCAGCCAACGGATCTGACTTCAACAGTCAGAATCCGCCCTCTTCTTCACGTATAAATTGAACATTACTGTTCAGTTCAAATACACGAAAAACCAAAAAATCCTCTCCTCTCTTTGCAATCTGTTCAATATTCTTTTTCTTCGCCAGAATCAACATTACTAGCTTTGTATTTTTGGTTATTGTTGTTTTATCTTGGGAGACTATTGTCCAATAACGTAAAAGTATCTATACGGGCCAATTTTGTCTTAAAGAAAGAGAGTCATCTCTCGACTCAGCTTTTCCTTCTTGATTAGCCTTTCTGATACAAACATTTGTTGCATAGTCTCTCGATGCACTTTGCAACAAGAAGAGGTGTTGAGGATCAAATTATGTTTTCTTTAAAATAGACCTTCTCTAATAGATTAAGCCTTGAGATGAGATGTTTATAGAATTCAACTTGGTAAGGTAATCGTTTTGATTCAAGTCTCACCGTCAATTATTAACAAAATTAATTTTTATATACTTAACTCATATATTCTCTCTACAGTTCAAACATTTAAATAAAAACGTCACTTCAACAAAATATATTTACCGAGGCTAGTAGGTTGTCCTTGTTGAAAATTTACTAATGTGAAATTAAGTATATCCCATTATTTATGACTCAAACAATTGGGGCCCCGCACGTCGGAATCGTCGTTTCCACACACGTGCACACGTAGTGCCAAGTATCGCAAATTTCATTAGTGAAAGAGATATTGGTACGTATGTAATACGTTTGAGACATAGAATGATGGACGGTTATTGGTCAAATGACAAAGTATTCTACGTTGGTAAACGAAGGAAGAAGTGTACGAAGTGTAAGATGAAACAAGTCGCAAGTCGCCGCGAAGGGCCGCGGAGGAGTCCCGTCGGAACCGAGGCGCCGGAGCGCCGCGACGCTAATTGGGTCTTCAGCCACTAGAGCCGCGGCGCGTCGGAAGCAGAATGCTGCGACGGGAAGTTGGAAAGTTCTGACCTTTGGACTGGTTTTGGAGCATTAAATCTCCATTACTTGGCACATGAATTCAGCCATTATTTGGCTGAATGTAACCCCTCCATCAAGTGTCATTACATGGCTATTGAAGGCCATTAATTGGCTAGTTGAAGGGTCATCTCATTACACTATAAATTGCGGCCTTTGGCTCAATTATTCACTACACTTTGAAATATTTACAGAAATTTCTAACATCTTCTTCTTCCTCTACACTCAAAGTTCTTCAAGAGTAACACTTGAGTTTCCTTTGCTCAATTATTAAGTTTTTGTTGTATCTTGGGAGACTATTGTCCGACAATTTTGACACGTACTCCCCATTGTCCAGGATAACGTCCATACGAGTATTCATTGCGTTCGCAGCGTTGCGTGACCTTGAGATACATCAAATGAATGTTAAGACAGTCTTCCTAAATGGTGATTTGGAAGAAGAAATTTATATGGAACAACCCGAAGGGTATGTGGTTCCAAGACAAGAGAAGAAAGTCTGTAGGCTTGGCAAATATTTGTACGGGCTGAAACAAGCCCCAAAGCAATGACACGAAAAATTTGATAGTACTCTATTGTCGAAGGGTTTCTCCATTAATGAGTGTGACAAATGTGTCAACATGAAAGGTAATTCTGACTTGTTCGTCATGATATGCATGTACGTAGATGACATGTTGATCACATGGAGCCGTCCTAACTTGATTCTAGAGACTAAGAACATGTTGAAAAAATGCTTCGACATGAAGGATATGGGTATCATAGGTGTCTTCTTAGGGATAAAGATCTCTAAGACGTCTGACGGACTGGTCTTATCTCAGTATCACTACATCGAGGATGTGTTGAGAAAGTTTGAGATGTTTAACAGTTCGCCTTTGAAGTCACCAATGGATAGAAATCAAAAGCTTGATAAAAATCGTGGTGCCCCGTATGCCAGGAGTAATATGCATAGGTGATTGGTGGTTTGATGTACATAACAAACTGCACCCGACCTAATATTGCTTATGCAGTCAACAAGTTGGCTAGGTTTACCCGTTATCCGAGTAATTATCATTGGAAGGTGTTGAATTGGGTACTATGATACCTGAAATACACGCTAACTTACGAGTTGCAATATTCCAGATATCCAATTGTACTAGAGAGGTATAGTGATGCAAACTAGATATATGATATAGAGAACATCAAGTCCACAAGTGGGTATGTATTAATAATTGGTGGTGGGGCTGTGTCTTGGAAATCCTCTAAGCAAACTTACATCGCTCGATCCACGATGGAATCAGAGTTTATCGCTTTAGACAAAGCAGGAGATGAAGCTGAGTGGCTTCACGACTTCTTAGAGGATGTTCTTTGTTGGGACAAACCCGTACGTTCTATAATGATCCACTGCGACAGTCAGTCGGGTCTAGGAAGGGCACGGAGTTCTATGTATAATGGCAAGTCTCATGAGGTTCATTAAAGGTTTTGGAAACTTAATCTTTACCCACACTGCAGATAGCACTTAACGTCTATCGCGGGAATGACTTTGGGTTTATGTTCCTTACAGGGATCATAACCCAAAGTGCTCTTCCTTCCACCGAGCTCAACTGAACCTTTACAGCTTAGTTTTTCCATTGAACCAAATTTCTGGGATCTCCAGTTAGTAAGGTTGGGTTACTACCGTATTGGTCCTTAAAGCTTGGGTTTTAAGCCCATTCCCCTAAACAAGCAGAATATCTGATCTTTGGGTAAGCCCTTTGTCAGTGGGTCCGCTATGTTATCCTATGATTTTATGTAATCAATGGATATTATACCCGTGGTGATCAGCAGCCTAACGGTCTTATATCTCCGTCGAATATGACGAGACTTGCCCTTATACATAGAACTTCGTGTCCTTCCTAAAGCTAACTGACTGTCGTAGTGGATCATTACAGAAGAAATGGGTTTGTCCCAATAAGGGACATCCTCTAAGAAGTCGTGAAGCCACTCAGCTTCTTCTCCTGCTTTGTCTAAACCGATAAACTCCGATTCTATCATGGATCGGGCGATGCAAGTTTACTTAGAGGATTTCCAAGACACAGCCGTACCACAATTGTAAATATATACCCACTTGTGGACTTAGTGTTCTCTATATCAGATATCTAGTTTACATCACTGTACCCCTCTAGTACAACTGGATATCTTGAATAATGCAACTCGTAAGTTAGCATGTATTTCAGGTATCGTAGTACCCGATTCAACGCCTTCCAGTGATCATTACTCGGATTGCGAGTAAACCTAGCCAACTTGTTAACTGCATAAGCAATATCAGGTCGGGTGTAGTTTGTTATGTACATCAAACTCCCAATCACCTGTGCATATTGCTCATGGCATACGGGTGCACCACGATTTTTATCAAGCTTTTGATTTCTATCCAGTGGTGACGTTATAGGCGAACTGTCAAACATCGTGAACTTTCTCAACACATCCTCGACGTAGTGAGATTGAGATAAGACCAGTCTGTCAGACGTGTTAGAGATCTTTATCCCTAAGATGACATCTATGATACTCATATCCTTCATGTCGAAGCATTGTTTCAACATGTTCTTAGTCTCTAGGATCAAGCTAGGACTGCACCCTATGATCAACATGTCATCTACGTACATGCATATCATGACGAATAAATCAGAGTTACATTTCTTGTAGACACATTTGTCACACTCATTAATGGAGAAACCCTTCGATAGTAGAGTACTGTCAAATTTTTTGTGTCATTACTTCGGGGCCTGTTTTAGCCCATACAAAGATTTGACAAGTCGACATATTTTCTTCTCTTGACCTGGAACCACATACCCCTCGGGTTGTTCCATATAAGTTTCTTCTTCCAAATCACCATTTAGAAAGGTTGTCTTGACATCCATTTATTGTATCTCAAGGTCACGCAATGCTTCGATCATAATGAATACTCGTATAGACGTCATCCTAGACACCGGGGAGTACTTGTCAAAATAGTCAAGGCCTTCCTTCTGCCGATAGCCCTTGACTACCAACCTGGCCTTCTACTTATCTATAGACCCATATGTTTTATACTTCCGTTTGAGTATCCATTTACAACTTAACGATTTATTTCCCAAAGGAAGATCAACCAACTCCCAAGTATGGTTATGCAAGATGAAGTCTATTTCACTCTCAATAGCTTCTTTCCAGAGTGGTGCCTCTAGAGTTGACAATGCTTCTGAAATTGTCCTTGGTTCGCCATCAACCTTATAAGCTACAAAGTCATGACCGAAAGATTTATCATTCCCGGCCCTTTTACTTCGCCTCGGTTCCATCTCTAGAGTCTCCAAGTTCTGAGAATCTAGAACACTAGATTCGGATATTCAGCCACTTCAAAGTCCACTAGATCTGAACCATCTAGATCCGGGCAGTCAACGACTCCCGGTTCCTGAGAGCTTTGTTCATAACTTCGTTTGCGAGAGATTATTTTTTTTCCTTTCTAGGAAAAGTATCCTCAAAGAATTGTGCATTCCTTAATTTCATGATTGTACCCCTGTGGATATCTAACTTATACACTAAGAAGTGATAAGCACTATTGTTATTTGCATATCCGATGAAAATGCAATCTACAGTCTTAGGCCCAATCTTGACCTGCTTTGGATTGGGCACTTTGGCCTTTGCCAAACAAGCGCACACCTTTAAATATTTATAGGTGGGTTTTTTTCACTTCCATGATTTATATGGAGTTTTGTCCTTACCCTTATGTGGGACTCTATTAAGAATCGTATTAACGGTAAGAACGGCTTCTCCCCACATGTTTTGGGGAAGACCGGAATTGATGAGCAAGACATTCATCATTTCCTTCAACGTGCGATTCTTGCGTTCAGCAACACCGTTCGACTGAGGTGAGTATGGAGCCGTCGTTTGATGAACAATGCCTGATTCGGCACAATATTCCTCAAATGGCGCTACATATTCTCCCTATCTATCGCTACGAATGGATTTAATCCGCATGCTTAGTTGGTTTTCAACTTCTGCTTTGTAACGTCTGAACAATTCAAAGGCTTCATATTTACTTTTCAACAAGTAAAGGTAACAATATCTTGTAATATCATTAATAAATGTCACAAAGTACTTGTTCCCCCTAGTTTGTCCAAACTTCAAATCACATATATCTGTGTGAATAAGATCTAAATGAGAGGTATTCCTTTCGACAGATCGAAAAGAAATCTTTGTGAGTTTTGCCTATACGCACACCTCACACTTATGTTGAGGGTTTACGTCGATAGACGGCAACAACTGCAACTTCACCAACCTTTGGATGGACTTGTAGTTAACATGTCCTAATCTATGATACCATAAATTAGAAGACTCAAGCAAGTAAGAAAAAGCTTCAATTTTATTGCTTGGACGTATTACAGATATGGCGTTAACTTTGAAGAGGCCTTCACAGACGAAGCCTCTTTCCAAAAAAGTTTCATTCTTGGTGATTACAAATTTATTGGACTCAAATACTAGCCTAAAACCAGTATTAACCAATATATGACCTGAAATTAAATTCCTCCTAATCTCAGGGACATGCATCACCTCCTTCAGAGTGAGCTTCTTTCCCGAAGTCATCTTCAAGACTACCTTTCCTACCCCCAGCATGTCAAAGGAAGCGTTGTTACCCATGAATAACTTTTTGTCTGTAACTGGTGTATATGTGGAGAAGGCATCTCTATTGGAGCAGATGTGTCTGGTAGCACCTGTGTCCATCTACCATTGCATGGGATTCTTAACAAGTTTTGATTCAAGAACCACCGCCGAGAACTCCTCAATTATGTCGTCAAGAAATGTATCTTTGACGACGTTAGCATGTGCCTTGCCTTTGGCCTTGGCCTTCTTTTGTTGCTCAGTCTTGAGCTTGCGGCAATCCTTGATCATGTGACCAAGTTTCCCACAATGGTGACAGTTCCCCTTGAACTTCTCCGCAACCTAGGTCTTTCCGTCTTTCTAGAACTTGCGCTTCTTGCTTGGGTTCCCTTTAGCCTCAGCCAGATTTGCCTTTGCCTCAGCGGGTTTCTTTCCCCTAGGCAGGGCCTTCTTATTATCTTCCTGAATCTGGAGTTTGATAATAAGTTCCTCAAAGGTCATTTTCTTTGTCTTGAGTTTTAAGTAACTCATAAACTCATTCCACAAGGGAGGTAACTTCTCAATCAGTGATGCAACAAAAAACTGCTCATTTGGTTTCATACCTTCCAAATCCAGGTGATGTAGAATCATTTGGAATTCCTGGACTTGGGACATCACAGTTTTGCTATCCACCATTTGAAATTTCAGGAATTTCCCAGCAATGAATTTCTTCGTACCAGCATCTTGTGCGTTGTACTTCTTCTGTAGCTTTTCCCATAACTCTTTGGCGGTGCCTACGGTGCAATACACCGTGTAGAGTGGGTCTGACAGACAGTTCAGAATATAGTTCTTACACATGAAGTCACTATGACTCCAAGCATCAAGAACCATCTTCATGCCATTGACGACATGGATACCTTGGCCCCCTCCAGCCGTTTAATTAGGCTGAGGGTCCACTTCATCTCCAGCTTGTGGAGGATCTTCTGTTAAGAAATGAGCCATTCCTATAACAGTCAGATAAAACAATATCTTCTGCTGCCATCTCTTGAAGTTGGAGCTCATAAACTTCTCTGGGCGTTCGTTGTGGAAACCGGAGGGTGGAGGAACAATAACGTTCCCTTGAGCAACCAGAAAAGCATTGGTTGTTCCTTGAGCATCAGGAATGGCATTGGGGTTGCCTTGAGTAGTGGGGAAGGTAGAGGGGTTGCCTTGAGTAGCAGCCGAAGAAGAAGATTTCAGAAGAAGAAGATTGCAGATGGCAAGAACTTCTTCCCGTCGCAGCATTCTGCCTCCGAAGTGCCGCGGCTCTGCGAGTTAGCACCACGGCCCCTCGGCTCCAGTATCCCAAGCCACCATTTAGTGTCGCGGCGATGCCATGGGGGCGCCGCGGCTCCCACGGTGTTGCGTAGCGGCCCTTCACGGCTCCGCGGCGATTTCCAACTCGTTTCATCTTACACTTCTTCCTTCGTTTACCAACGTGGAATACTTATAATTTGGCCAATAACCGTCCTTCATTTTATGTCTCAAACGTATTACGTATGTACCAATATCTCTTTCACTAATAAAATTTACGATACTTGGCACTACGTGTACACGTGTGTAGAAACGATGTTTTCGACGTGCGGGGCCCTAATTGTTCGAGTCATAAATAATGGGATAAACTTAATTTCACATTAATAAATTTCCAACAAATTTCAACCACAATTATGGACTTTGATAGAATAACATTACCTCCACGTTAATGCACTGCCTCATAGTAGTAGTTTGATAGAATAACACTACTTAGTGACCACTGTATAGACATTCTTCCGTAACAAAATTGTCCTTCAACTTCTGGCGTTGGCGCTTTTACTAACTCAAGTCCAAAGGCACATTTGGTTCTGAACTTTATTTGAAAGCCAACTTTTGCCTGTCAAAACCAACTAGGGTTGGTTTTTCGAAATTCAGGTGGAGAGCTAATTTATAGCCTAATTAATAACATCATGACAAAAACGCAATAGTTCCACATTTTAAAGTTATTTTTACATGAAAACCCTTTAATTATGGGGAAAAGGATTAAAACTGCCCTTTAATTATACGACGTTCACAATTTTTCATCCGTTAATATTTTAGCTCAACCAAGTCCCTCCATTGGACCAAATATGTCCTTATTTCACACAGGACTCCAACGGACACATTCAGACAATTAGTTAGATTAATTAATGTACCATCCCTCCCCGTTTTTACTCGAACCCTACTCCTACCCAAACCGTAGCTCCTCTTTTAAATTTTCCAAATTCGCTCAAGTAAGTTTATTTTTTTCCATTATTTTTGATAAATTTCGAGATAAGTTCAGACATTTGGAATAATATTTAAGTCATCTTCCTCATTTATTTCTCTGAATCGTTTAAGAAATGTCTCAATGTTCTAGTTCTTCATATGAGTATATCTTTTAGACAATTAGTGGGTTTAGTTTTGTTAATTTGATGCAATGTAAATGCGTATTGTGTTTTGATGGAATGTAAAGACATTTTATGGTTTGAAGTAATGTAATGAATTTTCTTTTTTATAACATTATGGTTGTTGTATTTGTGCCTAGAGGTTCTAATGTAATTTGCATAAATTGGATCTTTAAGTTGCTAAAAAATTAGACATAATATGCTCTATGTGATGCCTTAAATTGATGAGAAAATTCACTACTCTCTCTGTCCCAATTTATTTGAATATTGACCAATTTGAGAGTCAAACAACTCTTTGTTTGACTACGATTTTCTCTCACTCTTTTCATATATTGTGAATTTTTAATTATGCAGACTTATAGTACATTTTATGTAGTTTTCAAATATGTAAAATTTATTATAAAATACTCGAAGTATCTATATTTAGAATTAAGTAAAAGAAAAAGTTGTTTGATCTCTAAACTGGTCAACTTTCAAACAATTTTAGACGGAGGAGCACAATTTAAACACGTTGTTACATAATTCAAATCAGGAACTAAATTGGACCAAATATGCCCTTAATGTATGTTTAGGTCCATAATTGCCCTCCTGTTAGTTTTCTAATTATGCTTTGTTAGATTTCATTTGAAATAACGGCATATTTTGCCCAACTAAGTAATGATATTAATGGAGGAAAAAATATTGTGAATTTCTCGTACGTGAAGGGCATTTTGGCCCTTTCTTAATTACTTAGATTGGTGTAAACATTACCCCCTCATCTTTATTTTTTTATTTTCTTGCCTTTCATGTCCCAATTCTAAGTAAGAATGTGACTGGACTTGATGCCTTAAACTTTCATCAAGCGTACCTCTAAACATGTAGACTATTCATAATCAAGTGTACAACATTTCATTAAAACATAAATAGTTTAAGAACATAACTTATGACTCAAATGACCTTACCATAATTTGAAATAAGATATATGTGCAGTGAATGTCATAGATGACTCATGTACATGTCTAGACATCCCATAGAGCAACATGAAATCTCTATGATGCACAAACAGAGACTATGCACGGGACATTTCTCTGGCTATGCAAAAGAACAAAACATAACGGACTGGCCACTATTACAGGGTAGTGAGGCTCACCAAGAACTGGGTAAGAGAGGGAGATGTGAAGCTGGTATTGTCTTCTTCAAGTACAAGGTAACCGACAATATGAAAAGTAAAAACAACGTCCACGGGGCATGACTACAAATATGTACTCAGTAAACGTCATCGACTCCCTCACTCAAGAATGAGGCGAGACATAGAAAATATGTATGCAATATGTGCCAACCGATAATCATATAAGTCATTTCAAAACAGAATATGGATTTTGTACCATAAGTAGAATTTCTAAATCATGAATCGTTTTCTGAAACACAACATGTTCTATAACCATATGCCTTTAACAATATATTCTTAAACACAATTATATTTCTAGGGAGAACCTATAGACCCTGAGATCACCATGACCATGTGTATGTCACAACTTCCAATCACTACGAGCCACCTAGGTAGTCTCACCATAATATTTGTTACGTAGCGTCTTCCGGAGTATATGGGCAAGACGATGTAAGGCTAAGTTACCGACTTTCATGTGATCAGTTTCCGCCAACCTGAGGTCCCCTCTACACGCTAGACTAGAGTGCAGTATCATGTAGGAAAAGTGCATTGAGACAACAATTTTTAATGAGAGAATTGATTGCTTGAAAAGACAAATACTTGCTTGTATTGACAGAGAACAAAGAATACATGAAATCTTGGTGTTCCGGGGGGGGGGGGGGAGACACTAATGCAGAGATTTTCTTGCTTGCTTGACGAACTATACCCCCATTATATATGCTCTTAAAGAAAAAACCTAAGTTACAAGACTAGGCTTAGCTATGCTAGAAAATCATAAACGCAATATATGAAGTAAGGCTACTCTATTTTTACATCAAAAGGGATCAAAACTCAGACAAAGTAAAAGCAGGTCCATTGGCTGCACTTGGAGGGGTCGCGTCCTTGGGTCGCATCATGTACTGTGTGTTGTACGCGGGTGTTGCATGTCAGCTAGTTCGCGCGGCCACTGGCTGTTGCACATTGGGCGCGCGTGCATGCTGTCTAGCTGGGTGCGAGGTTGTTGGCTGTCTAGTCTGGCTGTCAGGCACAGCGCGTGGGCTACCAGGCATGGGTGTTGCCTGCGTGCGAGCGTGAGGATATTGTATCCTGACGGGCGTTGTGGAAACTGTCGGGTGTTGGGCACTATAGGCGGGCGGTATAGGCACAGAAAACCATGTCACTTGGCGCAATCAAGACCACGGGGTCATCCATGACACTAGGCGTTGGGAGGTTTGACAGGGTATCATAGTTGGAAAGTTGCCCATGACATTCTTCCCCACCTGAGTTGGTGACATCCTCGACAAGTTCCTTGCAAGGTACTCATCAATAAAGTCATTGCCCCTATCCCATGTTTTCTCCTCAGTATCACATCATCTCCATTTCACAAGGAATTCCTGATGATCTTTCTGTTTGGCATAAATCACCTGATCATCAAGTATAACTTCTACGCTTCATTTTTGGATGATTTGTTTGCCCGGATATCGGGTATTGTGAGCTGACTTATGGAGGAATCATCCTTATCGTCATGCAAAGGTTTTAACAAACTAACATGGAAAACATGATGGATATTCCACCAAGCTGGGACACTAACACAATATGCCACTTGACCAATGTGTTTCTTAATGGATAAAGGTCCAATGTATTTTTGCAATAGGCGGGAGTCATTAGTCCCCCCAAAAGGTACCTCTTTGGAATTTTCACCATAACTTTTCCCTAACTTGATATTCCATGAAATGGAGATTCTGATCATCATGCTTCTTCATCCACTTCTAGGCCTTTTCAAGATATAGCTCTACACTATCTCAAGGTTCTGCTTCCACTCTTTAGAGAAGTTGGAAGCTCTAGGAGATTTTGACACATTTGAGCATCTAAATTATGCGGGAGGAGTGGTTGCTGCCCGGTAACAATTTCAAAAGCATTTTGTTGGTACTTAAGCTCTTTTGGGCATTGAAACACAACTAAGCATCATGCAAGAGTTTTACCCAGTTTTTCTGTGAGTTAGTCACAAAGTGCCAAAGATATTCCTCCAGCATTCAATTGAACCATTCTATATGGCCGTCAGATTGAGGATGAAAACTAAAATTGTGACTCAACTTGGATGATATGCACTTGAAGAGCTGGGTCCAAAAGTTGCTAGTGAAGCGACAATCGCGATCACTAAAAATATCCCTGGAAGACCTCAATATTTGACAATGTGAGTGAAACAGAGTTGAGTCATCTCTTTAGCTGATATATAGTAAGGGTCGCAATAAAAGTAGCATATTAAGAAAACCGATCCACCACGACAAGAATTATGGAAAGATCTCCAACCTTGGGTAAGTCGGTAATAAAATCCAACTAGACATTTTCTAAGGTCTCTTCGGGACAGGCAAATGATCTAACAACCCCGCTTGAGTCAAGCGGTCGGACTTGTCTTTCTGACATACCAAGCAAATCCTCACATACTGAGCAATATCATCTATCATCTGGGCCAACCAATAATAAGCACAATCCAGCACCGTCATAGTCCGTTCTTCTCCTGGATGACCCACCCAATGAGTATCATGGCATTCCTTTAAAAGGACCCTACGTAGATCACCTCCTTTAAGAACTTAAAGGCGGGTTCCCTTCACTTTGAGAAACCCATCTTCCATTTAAAATTGGCTTGCGTTTCATTACTTCACAAGACTGATCAAATACTAAGCAGCATGATCCTTAATCAATAGATCGTGTATCTAATCCTTTATAGTAATAGAAACTTCACTTCCCCTTAAGATGACGAGTACACACACCATTGCTAAGTCAGGCCTTCGACTCAGTGCATCAGCAACCTGGTTGGTCTTCCCGCTTTTGTACTCCAAGTTGAAGTTAAACTCGGGAAGAAGTTCTTGCCATCTGGCCTACTGCCCGTTCAGTTTTGACTGAGTCATGAAATGACTGATAGCTGTGTTATCCGTCTTCACTATAAATAGAGTCCCCAAAAAGTAGTGCCTCTAAAGGCATATACAATATATGATAACGAATAACTCTTTCTAATGGGCGGCATAATGACGCTCTACATCCTTAAGTTTTCGGCTCTCATAAGAAACCTGGTGACCATCTTATAATAACATTCCACCTAATATGAAGTATGATAAGCATCCATCTGCACTTCAAAAGTCCTAGGAAAATCAGGAAGGGTCGAGACTAGGCTAATAGACATGGCCATCTTTAAAGCATCGAATGCCTCTTAGAGCTTAGGAGACCACTCCCATGGTGCCACCTTCTTCAAAAGTTCCATCAGCGGCACAATAGTTAGCAAATTACCATTCACAAACTAGCAGTACATGTTGCACAAACCAAAGAACGATCTCAAGTTGTGAATATCCTTGGGCAGCGGCCAGTCCGCAATCTCTTGAATTTTCTGCTATTCTATCTTGATCTTCCCCTCCTCGATGACGTTACTAATAATGTTAATCTACTTTTGGGAAAAAAGAGCATTTATAGAGCTTCACATATAACTCATGCTCCCTTAACCGAGCTAACACTTTCTGTAGATGTCCAAGATGTTCCACCGGAGTCTTGCAATAGACCACAATGTCATCAAGGTAGACCACCATAAATTTATCTATATCTTCTCGGGAGACCTGCATCATCAAAGTGCAAAACATGTCTGGAACATTTGTCAAGCCAAATGGCATGACAAAGAAATCATATGACCTGTACTACGTCACGCACGTCGTCTTCTGTTAATCACCCTCGATAAATCTCACTTGCCAATATCTTGTCTTCAAATCAATCTTGGTAAATATAATTGCATTACCCAGCCTGTTAAATAGGTTCGCCATAAATAGAATATGGTACTTGTTCTTCAGTGTGATCTTGTTCAGGACTCTATAGTCAACACAGAGCCTTACGATACCATCATGCTTCTTTTGGAACAAAACTAGCGAACAATAAGGAGACTTTGATGGCACAATAATTCTTGAATCCGCCATCTCCATCAATTGTCTTCGTAGCTCAGTGATATCGGGTTGTGACATCATGTATGGTACACAGGTAGGCGATTTTACAGTCAACACCAGCTCAATATTATGATCAACCATCCTCCTCAACGGCAAGCGCCTTAGCAGTTCCTGCTGCACCATATCTTTAAAATCTATCAAGAGCTCCTTCACAACTATCGGAATAGAATCGGAACAACGTTCAATGTCCTCAACACACAAGGTGGTTAGAAATATGTGCTCCTTTCTCTTGACTTACTTCTTCAGCTATAGTGCTAAGATATTCCCCCCTGTCATCTTTGCTGGCAGTGTCGGGATAAGACAAGGCTTGGCCCTATTCACTCTTAGCAACCAATAGGGCATACACAAATGGTAGTGGAATCACATATTTCTCCTTTATGAATTCCAAACCAAGTATCAACTTGAAGTCATCCATGATGACTATAGACAAATTTATCTTACCCTCAAGGGAACTCAACTTGAATGGCACTCATTTATCTGACCCTCTAACTGAATGTGCTGGAGAGTTGATTGCCATAACATGCCCCCTGTCTTTCTCCATGATAAGACCAAACTGCTCTACCTCATTAGAATCTAGATAATTATGAATGGAACCTATGTCCATCATGGCTCTAATCGGTTTGACGCTAACTCACCTATCAATAAACATCAAGGTCTTGCCCTTGCCACCATGGCTTTAATAACTTGTTCACAGCAGTGGGGAAAAGGCATTTCTTCTTCCCGAGACTGGCATAAGTCTCACCCTCTTTTTGGAAGATGGAGTAAAGATATTAGGTGAAGGCACCCACTGGTTCCTCTTCCTCTTGCTCCTCAACTTTCTCTTTCATTTTGCTCTATTATCCGCATTCAATTTTATCTATTGAGGGTAGTCAGTCCTTATGTACATCCCATCACATGAATAATAGCCACCCCTCGGGGTGTATGGCGTTTTCCCTCGATTGTTCTCTATGCAATACTTGTGCTGCTAGAGGAAGAAGCCCTGGAATGACTTAATGCTTGATCTCCCCAACTTTTGCTAAAACCCCCTCTGTGAGGTTGGCCCCATCTTGTGTTTACACCTCACGGAGGCTATTGTGGCTTCTCCTTCTGAGGTTCCACCCCTGATAATCAATAAGGCACTCAACAGCTTGTATTGCCCTTGTCACTGTATCAACCCGCTATTTTTACAACTCAGCGCTGGCATATGGCTTCAACCCTTTCATAAACATGAAGAGCTTATCATTTTTCCCATGTCCCAAATAATCATCATGAGCTCAAAAAATCACACACATAATCCTAGACTGACTTGATATGGTGCAGCTCTTTGAGCTTCGTGCACGCATTATACTCAACATTTTTTGTAAAGAATTGTGAGCGGATAGCCACCTTAAGTTCCTCCCATGTCTCTAGAGTTTCTTCACTGATTTTGATGGCTTCATATTTCACTCGCCACCAAAGCTTAGCATCACCTTGCAGATACATGGCAGTAGTTTCTACCTTCTTCTGCATCATAGTAGACTCTTAGTTCAGGTATCTTGATTTTTACATCATGGGTGTAAGGTTCCCAACGCCTCCACCCTAATTAACTTCTCCCCGAAGTAGACCTTTTAGGGAAGCTTGTAGAACATTGATCTAACCCATAAAATCATCAATATTTTATTAAATTACAACCATCCTAGTTGTTTCTTCAACCCTTCCTTCTTGTAACACCTCCACCTGAGCTGATTTCCCTCAATGTCACGTCTCACATTTATGATGTCACTCTCAGCCTGCTGTACCTTGCTGTACAGGTCGTCGAACGTTTCTTCCATGCTTGCCATCAAATAGGGGAAAATATCATTGAGGTATCTCATTACCTCGAGATCCCCATCAAGGTCTGCAATGCGGTCCCCATGATTTCTCTGTCCTGCCACCATGATTAGAAATAGGATCAGTCAAAAGTTTTCCTCATCCAATAGCCAATCCAAACCTTGGCTCTGATACCAACTATTATGCAGTGCCTTACAGTGAATATGGGAAGGGAAATGTAAAGCTAAGTAACCGACTTCCGTGTGATCACATTTTGCCAACCTGAGGTCTCCTCTATACGCTAGACTAGAGTATTAGTGTCGTGTAGGAAAATCGCGTCGAGACAATAATTTGCAATGAGAGAATTGATTTCTTAAAGGATAAATGCTTTCTTTTATTAACAGAGAATAAAGATTACAAGAAGCTTGGTGTTCGGGTCTGGTTGGGAGGGGGGAGGGGCGGGAACACAATTGAAGAGATTTGATTGATTTCTTGCTTCACAGACTATAACCCCTTTATATGCTCTTAAAAAATTAAGTTACAAGACTAGGCTTAGCTATGATAGAAAATCATAAAGGCAATACAGGAAATAAGTCTACTCTATATTTACATAAAAAAAATGACTAAAACTTATACAAAGTAAAAATAGGCCCATTGGCGGCACTTTGAGGGGTCGCATCATGCACTCTGCGCTATACATAGGAGCAGTCGCTAGCTGTCGACTGGTGTCCGGCTGGGCGCACTGCCACTGGCTGTCTGGTTCTGTGTGCGCACTGACTGTCGGGCATAGGCACTGCTTGTGTGCGAGCAATGAGGGCGCTACATGCTGACAGGCATTGTGGGGATTGCCGGTTTTTGGGCCCGGGCACGAGCCGTCGGTGGGGTGACATAGGCACAGGAGATCTTGTCGCTTGATGCAACCGAGAACATGGGGTCATTCATGACACTGGCACTGGGAGGCTTGCCACTGCGTCACGGGATGCATCCAAGGGGTCATTATGCGTGGCTGGAAAGAAAAATCGAGCAATGGATCTTAGAAGAATTTCACTTTGAAGCACGCAAATCGCGCAAGCGAAGCCGAAAAGCGGACCGCAGCGCAACGACTAGGACTCGTATCAGAGCAGCCCATGACATCGTATGATTTAAATGAAGTGTGATAGTACGAGAATCTCCCACTCACAATCAAGGGGTACAATATACTATGATCTTACACTGAAACGTATAGTTTCTAGGTAGATGGCACAGTAATTGATAGACGAATACCCTATCAATCTTCTAAGGGAACTCCGAAAATATTTCATATTGTTCTACACTTTTGAGCCATCTTTTATTTTACATTTGGCACTAATCACCCATAATAACAAGCTTCCATAATTTGTCATGACCTAAACATATCTGTGGTATCATGGCATAAAATATTAAAACATTGCATTCAACTTAAATAAAAACCTTAACTTCCAATAAGAAATCAACAACAGTAAACCAATAGTAATTAATCATCAAATTTATAACATGATGCATGTCTCATTATAAGATGGCACAATGTATAATAGTCAATATATATTCACATTTTAGGAATCATGTTTTGAGGAAAAATGTCAAAATGAGTGCAGCTTAGCTTATCTTAGCCTTATATTTAGCCTCATGTATCGTTCCAATATGAACAAACGTATTCAATCGACATGAATATATTCAATTCTAGTCAATTCATGATCACTCAAACTCTACAATATCCATTTAGATCTCAAACATTGGATACATGCCATCCAAATACCCATTTCTTCATTAATGTAGTGATTCAACTCCACCAATCCATTTATTGGTCTATCAATAAGACATTAACATCATTGAGATTACTACATCATTAATTTGTTTTAAAAAACAAAGGTCACTATTTCTTGTCATCTGCACCAATCTAACAACTCCACTAACAACCACTTCTAGGGTTAGGTCACGACCCAAATCCAAAGAGCTGTAACCGGCACCTAGCGAGCAGCTATCCCACCAAGCGAATTAGTTACTTCAGATACGACTTAAATACTCAAAGAATTGGGTTCTTTGAGCAACTAGGGATGAAGGTAAAGTCCGGAATATGTAAATCAACACAAGAATTTTTACGTGAAAAACTCCTTGCTCAAAGGAGGAAAAACTACAACCTACCTCTTGTAGGATTTTTCCAAACTCTTGTATGTTTAAGTTTACAACTCTATGTACACCTAAGGAAATGCTCCAAGCAGTATCTTCCCCTCTCCTAAACAATTTCCTCAATTATATCTTTCTCTCCTAACTTCTTCAATGACTCTACCCAGTCAATGAGTCTCTTACAAACACAAAATAAAATCTACTGCAATCACTATGAATGTAATCAAGATCTTATCTTGGAACCACAAGAAACTAACTATTACAACTCAAAATAGTATAGATAAATCATCATTAGAATAGGTTCTTTCAATTGTTTCCCTTGATAATCTTTGTGCTGACGTTGCTCTCACTCTGACGCCTGTCTCATTAGTTGATGTTAAGTTCCAAAGATTTTGTCGTGTTTCATGTGTAGGATTAAATAGTTTCTTCAACTATCTAGATCCAATAAATACCTTGTTCTATTAATTATACGAAACCTATCCTTGTTTGACAAGGATTTCGTTTTCACGAGCCATACGGTTAACTTTTCTATAATGGCCTGCTAGGTCGTTTTGACCCTTTGGCCTCTTTTTTTCAAAAATTACCCTTCATGTAGTTTTAAAATAGCATTTTTAACTTACGGGGATGGGTGACGCGATTTATAAGGCAATCATGTGAGTATCGGAGGAGCATTAGTGAAAATAGAAGTTTCTAACTTAAGGAAATGAGAAGGTTTACCAAAAGTCAATATCATTGGTTAATGAGGTTGAATGAGAGTTTCATCAATTCCATGAGGTCCAAAATATGATTCATAACTTAGTCGAGCAGTTGATTAGGGTCGTGACAGGTTCAGTTGTGATTTGGATCATTTGTTGAGAAATTAGTTAAGTTAAGGATTTGAGTTGACCACAATCAACATCATATAAAAAAGACTCCATTTTGAAGTTTTGAGTACAGAACAGGTTTGTATCATATTTTATGATTGAAATGCATATTTGAAATCCTCATTCGTGATCTCGACCGTGAAGACCAGGGGTTAGTGGTCATCACGATCACATATGGGTCATCATGATCGCAAAGGGGTTTTCATGGGCTAGATCGAGGCTAGTCATTGCGATTGCGGGAATAGGCCTTGTGATACGAGTATCAGTGTAGTTACGAATTGTAATTCGAGAATGTCAAAACATGTGGGTATTAGCTGATGAATTATCGACTTGGTTTCTTATTGTGGTCATATAGGAACCATTAAATAAATAGCTTTCTACTAAAGATGCAGATGATGAGCAAAAGTCTGCTTTAATAACTGGGGAACCTTATGACAGGACATTAGGGTAAAGGTATGAAGGTACGACAATGCATTTCATTGAACCCCTATACTTATTGGATTAGTTGAGTGATTTCATATATTTTGTCGATTTGATTTCTTGGCATGGACATTCATACATATATCTGTTCTTATCCATTCAATTTGGTGGAATTGAGGTATATGGATCGAGTTGCAAACTGCAATAGGTATTTAGATTAGGTTGCAGGCTACAATAGGTATTTAGACTAGGTTGCACACTACAACATGTATATGTATCAGGTTGCACACTGCAATAGGTATTTAGATTAGGTTGCACGCCATAACAAGTTTATGGATTGGGTTGCATCGTAAAAAGTATATGAACCTCACGAGTTCCCTATAGGTCATAAACTCCCAAAGACTATCGAGGATCCATTATCAAGAATCCAATTGTAGTAAGAAATAACACTAACATGGTGTTTCAATGCAATTGAAAGTTGTTCCAAGTAGAGAGAAGCTTCGAATTAAGGTTGTACATGTGGTATAAGGTAAGTAAATTACTATTTTTCTTGTTCTTAATATTATTTTAGTGTTGGGTGAGTGGTTTGAGTAAAATACTACAAGGTAGTACTTGAAATGATAGGAAGTAACGTTGTCGTGTTGTTGGACTATTTTAAGATTATGTTATGACTCCTCATGGCTGGAAATTATAAGAAAAACTTGGTTTTGATATTATGATTATCTACATGTTGAAGTTGTTGAAGAGATTTCTAACTAAAAGAGGAAATGGCTAGATAACACTTAGAAGTTATTCAAATTGTCGTATTGTGTTGATTAATGTTAGGTTATTTGTTGAATCTAGGTGTTAGGGTTGAATTGATGAACCATGTTTATGGTTGGAGTAAGAAGAAGAAGCTATAAAACGAATATGGAGGTTTTCCTAAGTCTAAGTTACCATAGGTAAAGGGTATGAAGTTCTGTGAATGTTAGGTGTTTGATAGATGTCGTAATGAATTGATCTTCTAGTAATCTATCTAAACTTGGCTCGAATCATCTCTATAGCATAGGTCAATGTTCGTAGAACTTATGAGGGCTTATGGAATTCCTATAGCTAAGGTGACAAAGGTATGTAAGGCTTACCCTTTCTTTCATTTTGGCATGATCCTATGAATAACAACATGTATTGAAACGTCAGTAAAAGAAGACTCTATTCTTGATCATTGACAACATATTTGTTCCTTACTCTTGAAAGTGATTTCATTATATGTCCCTTGTCTGGAGTACTTTCCGCACTTTATTAGTATCTCTTGATCTGTTCCTTATTGGGAGTACTTTTCGCACATCATGATAATTCTTATTATATGATTAACTCAATTGGATTGTAATGATTGTTGTACCTAGTTCCATAATGATAGGCAGGGGTCAACGACCTTGTGTCACTCCGTCCTATTCTTACTGGTCTACTGAGTTCATTCATGCATTATTTATATATATATATTCTACCAAGTTGCGCTATAGTCGGCCAAGTTTGGCACCTAAATCTACATACCACTGTAGTTGGGTATGATATTACCAAGAACTATTATGGCCAGGTACGTTATTATCTAGTTTTATTATGGTTGGGTACAATATGATGAGAATTCACCCTACAAAGAGGCTTAATATGATATTATATGGCCCCATAGAGTGGCTCGATTTCTTTTACTACTATGCATATGATCGTGGTTTTGTCTGTTGTACGCCCTAAGTGGCAGATCTGAATTTCAGGTTGACTTTTGTACCCTTTTCTTGTATTACATTTTCATACACATGCCTTACATATTTAGTAAATTATTTCATACTGACGTTTCTTTGTTGGCGCGCTGCGTTTCATGCTCGCATGTTCAGATAGACGAAGCGACGCCCATTTCCAGTAGGACCTCAGCTCAGCAGTGGTGTCAGAGCTCTCCACTTGTTGTGGAGATACTAATCGGAGTCGGTATGATTTTATAGACACAGTTATGGGTATGGCGGGGCCCTATCCTAACTTGAAGATGTTCATGTACTCCGTAGAGGCTTGCAGACAGTCGTCTTATGTGTCAAATTCATGTATGGCCTTGTTGGCCTCTTTATTAGTCAATTGATATGTACTGTGGCCTTGTCGTCTTTCTTTATATTCTATATGTTGGGCTATTCTGCTTATATAGGTTATTAAGTCTTGTTGTCGCACATGAATTATTTTGAGGCCTGGGTTGCCCAAGTACATGTGTATCCAGGGTACGAATGAGACATGGTACATATAGGCTATTAAGGCATCGTATGTCGACCCCCCACCAAAGTTGGGGTATGACAAATATGGTATCAGAGTAGGTCTATCCTAGAGATGTCTATAAGCAGCGTCTAGTAAAGTCTTGTTTATGGGTGCGTAGTGCGCCATACTTATAAACATGAGGCTACAGGACATTTATGATAGTTATCTTCCTTACATGATCTAGATCGTGCAATATATTAGAGCTATAGGGAATCGTGTCTAACTTAAGTGTGGCTATAGATTGTACAGGGATGCCTATGCCCAGAAGAGATACGATAAAGCTACCTAGGATGTTAAGGAAGACTTGAGAAAGGATATGGGATGTATGCCCTCCCTCGAGGTAGATCCCTCTGAGGTCCAAAGTATGAAGTAATAAAACTCCTCTATTGTAATCGATCCATCTGAGGCTCAGAGTGAGCCATTTCTTTCGATATCCGGGTCCCACTAACATTAAAGAGACAAGGGAAGTTTCGGTATCAATAGCTCTATCAGTTTCACTCCCAGTTTTGTCTGACCTAGATATGAGAAAACCGATATAGTTAATAGCTCAGTGTGATTCCTTGCAGGCCTGGCGTCACTAAAGGCCCCAGATAGTGATAGAGGTCAAGGAAAATTTGGGAAGTTCACAGCTCAGGGGATCTGGAAACGGGAGTTGTTTATGTTTTCAGGAGACGAACTCGACGAGAATTATGGGGAGAACGAAGGAGGTTAGGACAGTTGATGATTTAAAGAAGTTAAATGTGAGAGGATACTTTGTTATGAGTATCTAGACTATGGCAATAAGTACTGGCGGTATTAAGAGAATGATGCAAAGATAAGTGGGATACTTACATAAAAATGAGAAACGGCAGAGAGATGTCAGGTAAGATATAGTAATGCGACAACTTTGTAACCGAGTAAAACAAAAGGTGAGAATAAGTAAATGTTAAGTTGAGAAGGAGGCTGTGTAATCAAATCAACTGTCTATTACGAAATTTGAATCTACAAGGTCAACAAAATGTACCGATCGGATGATTTAGCTTCCTAAAGTTAAGAAGTATCGATAACGGAAAGTGTTTTAAGATAAGCAACACATGAGTCGGAGGCTCGAGAGATTGTTATAACAAAATATAATATGAAGTTGCAAGGTAATCAACCATATAGGTAAGAGAATGAACTGCAACAGGGAGACTTTTAAAGGTTGCCTAAAAGGAAGGCCCCCTAAGACTAACATCTTGGTTAGAGGACGAGAAGTTATCAAATTGAGTGTGTCAATTATGAATATGTGGAATTTTATCTTCACAAACAATTCAGTAATTCCGAGTAAGAAGGAATTGTTTCGAGGCAATTTGTAAATTATTAAGATATCGCAAAAAATTCAGAAAGTGTTGAGGCAACAATGTGGCTTTTCAGGAAAGAAATCCCTAAGCGTAGAAACTGGTCCTCCTCCCATAGGGGAGGTAATATGATAGATAATCAATGAAGAACTGCATGATAGTATAAGGAGGTATAAAACACTCGTCTAGTCATAAAGAATCCAAAACCTACAATGGGTAACAAATTGTCAATACCTTTGAACTATCGGTCAACATGACGTAACTCTAGATACCCTTGGATAAGAATAGTTGTGGAAGACGTATAACGATGAGGACCTCAGGATAATTGGAATGAGTGAGTCCTCCAAAGGGAATATGGGCACGAAAGAAATGACTTAATAAAGTGTTGAAAAATGGTATTTTAGTAAAAAACAGCTAGGTCGTGACGAGAAGGATAAAAGTGACCGAGGTTACGTCTATAAAGGATTCATAAATATGTGAAGTACTCCGAAGCAATGAGAAATGAGTAATAAAGATCTTTCGACCAGAAGTACCAGACCTTTGACTTTCGGGATGTCGGTATGAGGAGTACATTAAGTACAAGAAACCTCCATAAGATACCCTGAAATGGAAATGGAAACGTAAGAGTAGGAAGATTGGACCATTGATCGGTGAAAGGCATAATTGTGACAAGATAAAGAGAGTTGCACGCACCACGAATTGAATTGAAACATGCGATGATTTTCAAGAAGTATGGAGACGGAAGTAATGATGAGTAATGTTTGGAATATACATATAAAGAAGTAAGGAAAAGGAGCCAACGATCCTAGGAATATCAAGTAAATATATGAAGGGTACGTTAAGGGATAATAACATTTTAGAAAAGATATAATTTCAAGTAAGAAAGATATTTGTGAGTATCCTTGAATCAACCAAAGGTTTTACCAGATAAGTGGAGTAACGGGTTTACAACGCAACCTGATTAAGGAAATCTCTTCTTGAAGCACCATTGACTGAAAAATCTTAGCCATAAGGCAAGTGAAGGAATTAGGATGCTAGTACGATAACCAGATTTGGATATAACCAACTAATGCTATGTAGTATTGAATCCTTCAGAATTTAGTTGGGCTCTATAAAGGAATGAATTAATGATCCGTTCTTTACAAGATAAGTACCATCAAGGATAAGAACTGGCAGTAATTTTTTAAACTACGAATGTATACTAGGACATATAAGAATGAATGATGTTTGATAAATAAGAGGACGAGTAGGAAAGTGTTAAAATAAGTAAAGAAATAAAGACACTTATAACCACGACAGAGGCACTACGAACCATAAGACTTCTAATATACTAGCCGATGAGTGAGGCTAAGTTTAGGAAGGGAGAAAAGGCTTGAGTATTTTAAAGGATCTCATGTACCAATAATTCTATACTATTTGAATTAAGTAGTATCATAATCAGTACAACTAGTCGTATACTCATAAGCGACTTGACTAGTGTAAAACTTAAGGAAATGAATTAGTCTAAGGAATGTATCAGTTAATCTAGTGGAAGCCTAACTCAAGAACTCACAAGACGATACTCTGAGGTTTATGACTCAATAGAATCATCTTTCGTATGGAGAGACAAGGGACATCAGAATAAAGACCCCATTTTCTGAAAGAATTTTGGAAGGATACTTAACAAAAGAGACTCGCAAACCACTGGGCCTAATGGAATAGAAACCCTCGGGTACCATGACCATTTGTATGTCCCCAATGTAGCGAAACTACGAGGAAAATTTTTGATAGAAATCCACTATCTGCAACACCCTATCCATCTAATATGTATTAAGATGTCAAATGGACGAGTTAATGGAATGATATGACAAGAAACCTTATAATGGTTGTAGCCAGAATATGAATTATCAGTAGGTCAATATTAGGCACATGAAGTAGGTGAATAAACTCGGGACCTTAAGGACTTGAAAAAAATGGAGGATGGTTAATATGGATTCCATTAAGAAATTATTTTGCTATTATCATAAGCTGGTTATTTTCCACGTAATTTTTAATAGGCTAACTAGCTGGCTCACTTCATATCGATCAAAATTACCTTTACGACCAGGAACTATCCGAGATCGTATGATCAAGAAGATAGTTTTCCTTCATGGTGTCTCTGTGTTTATGGCGTTGACAAGGGTATTCAGTTTGTAACTAAGTTCGGAAGATCACCTCGAAGAGGATTATGGACACTTCGATTAGCCACCTTTAGAAAGATATGAATATTGAGCATATGACGCAGATGCTTGAGGACATGTTCTGAATTTGCATAGTGAATTCTAAAGGAAGTTAAAATGACAACCTATTTCTTTGTAAATTGCATGCAACAACAACTATCATGCTAAGCATCATGGTATACGATATGAAGCCTAGAATAAGTAGAGATGTATAGCTTCTATCAGACACTTGGAATTAATTAATCCATAGTTAATGAAATCCTATTTAAGGTATTAAGTCGTAAAGAAAGTAAGTCCCCTGGCAGGAAGTTGACTGCCCAGAATCTTTAGTAAATTGTATTCAGATAAATAATGACAGAACATAGAATTCCAAGTTAGTGATTCTTGAAAACATTGCATGCAAAGGAGATGAGGAAGGTTGGAAAAATTCAAATCATATAATGTTATTCGAAGAATTATCTAGGTGACCTACGAGCTGGGATTACCACCCCCTAGAAATAGAAGCAGTTCATCCAGTGTTTTATATGTCAATGCCTCGGAAGTTCATAAGGAATCCCTCCCGTATTATTCATGTGGAGGATGTTCAAGTTACAAAAAACTTATCATATGAAGAGATCTTGGTTACCTTTTTTAGATAGTTAGTTCCAAAAGTTATGAACCAAAGGAATAGCCGTTGTTAAATTAAGGTGGAGAAACTATAAGGTGGAAAAGATATCGTGGGAAGCTGAGAAGGACATGAAGTCCAGATGATGTAAGTATGGAGGGGTGAGTGAGGGTAAGTGGGGATGAGTTGGCATGGAACAATTTGATGCAAAAATGAATGGGAAAAGGGGTTCTCGGGTTCTCGGTTTCTAGCCGGGCAGTGTGGATTTGGGGGCTGTTTCGGATAGTTGTGGTGGGAATCGGTGAATGGAGTTTTGTGAGGTTATCATGGGTGGGTTGAGGGTCAGGATGATGATCAGGACTTGGTGGTTTGGTAGTGAAAAGATGACGGAACAATCTGAAATAGTGAGGTTCTCGGTTGGTGTTTGTAGTGGACAGTTTGAGTGTTGTCGGGATTGGACGGTTGATTACGTGTGGTTTCGGTACATGGAAATTATAGGGGATATTAGGGATGTATTTTGGAGTGTGTTGGTTAAATAAGTGAAGTGGTTTGGATGATAAATGACCACTGGATGCTAGGTGCAAACCCGAGTACAAACCAAGTGTTGGACGGTCGATATGGCTTAGATAATGACAATGGGGTTTTAATGCCCAAGTCGACACCAAGATGGGGTGACCAATTTAACAAGGTCTAGTCTGAGGTTGCTAAGTGCAATGCTCGTGAACAAGCCAAGTGATGGTGGTCGGGAAACCTTATGATAGACCATTGGTTTGGGTTTGGTTGGACCACACAGTTCCAATGTCTACCTACACCGAGGGGGTTCCTTAAGTTTGGGTTTAGTTAAGTCACAAAGTCTTAACCAAACTTACACCCAAGGGCAACCTTAGTTTGAGTTCAACAAAGTCACATAGTCTTAGTTAAACTTACGCCAAGTGGTTTAGCTCACACAAGAACCAAAGGTCCTCCCGGAGAACGACTAAGAATATGAATCCCGGATTGAATGACTTAGCTTTGTGAGTAAAACTCAACTTTATATTATCAGCAAACTCGGACTTTTATAATTGCCTAAGGCCTCTACTTATAGTACAAAATGGACTATTCTAGAAGAAGATAAAAGGACACAAAACTAGAACCCATTCGGCCTAGTGTGGACGACTTTGGGTTGACTTGGTGGCCAAGGTGTTTCGGCCACCTCTTCCACTTCTCTAGGCCGAGATTGAGGTTTCCCATATAACCATATTCATGCATTTTTTAGCTCATAAATTCTCCCAACAACTTCATCTTCTTGGAATGTATTGGAAGCTTCTATTCTTGATATTTGTTTTGATGATCATTTAGGTCAACTCTTCTCTTCTTGGATGACTTGAAGTCTTCAATATAGATAAATTTATGAACTTGTTAGTCCATAAATTCTCTCCTTGAAATCTCCATCTTCTAGATGTCTCCAACTCAAGGCCTAGTCATCCATTTGGAAGACTTTTTGGTCTAGTCACCTTATTGGAAGGCTCTCGGCCTTGTCACCCTTTACATGGCTTATTAATTGTGTCATAAGGTATTTATTATATGGCATACTATGTCCTAATCTAATAGCTAAGCTAGTAAGTAAAATATAAGCTAAAAGAAAAGTATGGTCTCGGCCAAGACCAACAAGAAGGCCGAATAAAACATGTTTCTTATATCATCACGAGATAACCCCAACTCTATTCCATTTTCCATGTAATGTTAGGCATATAAGTGTAGAATGATGGGCCATTGTTGGCACTCTTAATAAATCACCTCTCGACCTTGGTTGAGAGTTTAAGTCTGCGGGCTTACTTACATCAATCTCCCCTTCTTTGAAAGAATTTGCCCTCAAATTCGTGTCATCTAAATGGGGTAATAATTTTTCAACAATAAGTGTTGATCTAATACTTCCACCCTTAGATAAGTCCGGAAATTGTATCTTGTGGGCGCCTCCCTCGAAACTTGCCAAATATGGATCTGAATACAAGCCAAACGGTTTTGACTTCACATAATGCTCATTTTGGATCACGGATCCCATAAGACACTCGATCTTGCCAATGGTAGAATAATGGAACCTTGCACCATTGATTTTTGTGCTAGAGCCAAAGATGACACCAACTCTAGTTTCATGTTGGATGTCCAATGGCTTTTCACGGCTTGGCATCGTTAGAAATGGGACTTCACAAATCTTTTCCTTCAAAGACTCTTGTTGCTCTTTGGAGCCATTTACACTCATCTTTTCTTATTAGCTCGTTGGTAGGGGCAGCAAGGTCACAATAATTTCGTATGACATGTTGAGAATAAGAAACCGAACCAAAGACACTATTTACCGCAATGGTCTTCGGAGACTCGGACCATATTTGGATAGATTCTATCATAGTTGGATTATCACGCCTGCCCTTGGATAATGGAAAACTTAGGTGTGATACCCAATTATCAAGCCTCGGACTTAGCTACCCTTGCACCACACAAAATTCTGTGTTGTGCGTATAATAAGGAAGTCGTGTATCAACCAATCATCCACTAAAGGAAGTCATGAACTCTTGGCCTTGAAGGGAGATGACTCCAATATCACACTCAACTCCAATATCCAAAATAGGGGCAGTAAGGCCCCAAAAGTTTTGAGTGAAGTGACGAGTGAAGGAAGACGCGCTATGGAAACCTCTTGCCACACTTCCATTTGACGGTTTGGGCCAACTTCGGGAAGTTAACACCGCAGATGGAACATTATACATGCCATCGAAAGATGTGATGTAATCCATGGATGGATGTAGCACCTTGTGTATGGAACTCAAGGAAGGACTTGGAAAGTTGCACACCCCAAATGGTATCACAAGCCATTCATCGCAATCATGCTCGATTTTGAAAGTCGTCCTTATTTCATCTCCTCCTCGGATCTTCATGTGTTGGTAGACACCTCTCAAATCTATCTTGATGAACAATTTGGCTTCACTTAATCCATCAAAAAGGCCTTTCAACGTCGAAATAGGAAGTTTGTTCCCCATAATGGAGTTGTCGACCTCTCGGCTTTCATCACACGTGTGCCAAGTTTTATTTTATTTTGACTCCATCAAGATTGTATCCTTGTGCGGATGCTGAACATAGGCTTTATGATAAAGTAATGAACTTCTTGGAAATAAACCAAGATTAGGTTCAATACTCTCCACCGTTAGTGACCCGATTGCAAGCTGGTCCGCACACACAACTTCCAAGGGCTCCTTTGAATCGGCCACTATAGTTCTCTCCTTCTTTGGCTCTTCCTCTATATTTTGTGCATCAAGTAAGGGAGTCTTGGTTTCTTATTGTTCTCCGCACACACAACTTCCAAGGGCTCCTTTGAATCGGCCACTATAGTACTCTCCTTCTTTGGCTCTTCCTCTATATTTTGTGCATCAAGTAAGGGGGTCTTGGTTTCTTATTGTTCTTCAAGTGGTATGGGTTCCATAATAGCCAAGGAAAACCCACCCTCTTGATACTCTTCTTCAAGCATGATCCGGGTATTAGGACATTCACTAACAAAGTGTCCTAATTCTTGACATTGGATGCATTTTTTTCTTTTTTTATCTACCCCTTTTGTAACTTCTTCACGCTCTTGGTTACACAATGTATTAGTGAAAGAAGTGCTTCCCCTTTCTTTCTTTTTATCCATCTTTTCAATTTTTTGTCGATACAAGGGTTTAACGAAAGAGGTACCTCCCTTTGCTTTAACATCCGCGGGCCTTACAAAGGACCTTGGGGTACCTTTTGCACAACCATTGACTTGGATTTACTTACCATGGCATGCCTTGCAAATTCTTCTCTCAAGACTTGCGCTTTTTTCGCAAACATGTCCCTTACGATCCTCCTTAGTTCTTTTATGTTTATGTGAGCCATAGAGTTAATGCGAGGGATGGGAACGCCTTGCTCTGATACAAATTTTATGTAAGTATGGAGGGGTGAGTCAGGGTAAGTGGGGCTGAATTCGGCAGGGAATAAGTTGACGCAAAAATGGATGGGAAAAGGGGTTCTCGGGTTCTCGGTTTCTGGTTGGGGAGTGGGATTTGGGGGCTGTTTCGGGTAGTTGTGGTAGGAATCGGCTCAAGGAGTTTTGTGAGGTTGTCACGGGTTGGTTGAGGGTCAGGATGGTGATTGTTACTTGGTGGTTTGGTAGTGTCAAGGTGATGAAACAATCTGAAACGGTGAGGTTCTCGGTTGGAGTTTGTAATGGACTATTTGGGTGTTGTCAGGATTGGACGGTTGTTTACATGTGGTTTCGGTCAGTGGACATTATAGGGGATTTTAGGGATGTATTTTGGAGTGTGGTGGTGAAACGAGTGAAGTGGTTTGGATGAGGAATGACCACAGGATTCTAGGTGCAAACCCGAGTACAAACCAAGTGTTGGACGGTCGATAAGGACACGGTCGATATGGCTTGGATAATGACAAGGTGGTTTTAATGCCCAAGTTGAAACCAATATGGGGTGACCAATTTAACAAGGTCTAGTCCGAGGTTGCTAAGTGCAATGCTCATGAACAATCCAAGTGATGGTGGTCAGGAAACCTTATGATAGACCCTTAGTTTGGGTTTGGTTGGACCACACAGTTCCAATGTCTACCTTACACCGAGGGGGTTCCTTAAGTTTGGGTTTAGTTAAGTCACAAAGTCTTAACCAAACTTACACCCAAGGGCAACCTTAGTTTGGGTTGAACAAAGTCACATAGTCTTAGTTAAACTTACGCCAAGTGGTTTAGCTCACACAGGAACCAAAGGTCCTCCCGGAGAACAGACTAAGAATATGAATCCCGGATTGAATGACTTAGCTTTGTGAGTAAAACTCAACTTTATATTATCAACAAACTCTGACTTTTACAATTGCCTAAGGCCTCTATTTATAGTACAAAATGTACTATTCTAGAAGAAGATAAAAGGACACAAAACTAGAACCTATTCGGCCAAGTGTGGATGAGTTTGGGTTGACTTGGTGTCCAAGGGGTTTCGGCCACCTCTTCCTCTTATCTAGGCCGAGATTAAGGTTTCCCATGTAACCATATTCATGAATTTTTTTAGCTCATAAATTCTTCCAACAACCTCATCTTTTTGGAATGTGTTGGAAGCTTCTATTCTTGATATTTGTTTTGATGATCATTTCGGTCAACTCTTCACTTCTTCGATGACTTGAAGTCATAAAAAAAGCTAAATTTATGAACTTGTTAGTCCATAAATTCTCTCTTTGAAATCCCCATCTTCTAGATGTCCCTTGTCCTTGCCATTTTGTCCTCCAACTCACGGCCTAGTCATCCCTTTGTAAGACTTTTTGGTCTAGTCACCTTATTGGAAGGCTCTCGGCCTTGTCACCCTTTACATGGCTTATTAATTGTGTCTTAAGGTAGTTACTATGTGGAATACTATGTCCTATTCTAATAGCTAAGCTCGTAAGTAAAAGATAAGCTAAAAGAAAAGCATAGTTTCGCCCAAGACCAATAAGAAGGCCGAATAAAACATGTTTCTTAGATCATCACGTGATAACCCCAATTCCATTCCACTTTTCATGATATGTTATGCATCTAAGTGTAGAATGACGGGCCGTTGTTGGCACTCTTAATAAATCACCTCTCGACCTTGGTTGAGAGTTTAAGTCTGCGAGTTTACTTACATCACCAGATATCCCTACCCGTTTGATGGCTGAGGTAAGTTATGATTAACCTTTGTGATTTCTAGGTAGATAGACAGTCGAGTGTGACTAATATTGCTATATTATGTTAATGTGCGGCCCTATGTGGCATTGGATATATTTTCTGGCTGCTTGATAGGTTTTGAATAGTCCTGTTTATAGAGGAAACTCTGCCAAAATTTCTGAAAACTTTTAAAAGTTAGAATTCTAAGATATGTTACCCCAATATTTGAGGATGAATGTACTTAAGGAGGGAAGGTTGTTACACCCCATCATTTTACATCAAATCGTGTCATTGATTTGACTTAAGTGTTACCATGAAGGAATGAGATCTTGTGAAGGCTTACTGATGGTATAAAACATGTTTATAGAAGTGTCGGGAAAGTATAGGACATTAAAGAATCAAAGAGGATACATTTCGTCAAAGTTCGCAAAGTCACATTATTGTATGTCGGGAGGTACGATCCATGCAATGCTATACACACTGTATAATATGTCTAAGAGGCCATATAAATATTCATTGAACTTGCAAAAATTTGAGCCAAGGTACGGTCAGATATACAGACCGTACATTATTGTATGGATCATATTTTGAACAGTACATTGGGGAGGTGGCCGACATTGTTTCACTTTAAATTCGTTCTGGGGCTTATTTCTTGCCATTTTCTTGACCAAACTTTACCCTTACTCTCTGCCAAGACCTCCCAACAGATTCCTAATATTCAAAGGTGGTTTATGTGATTATACCATAATCCATTATAAAGAAGCCAATTGGAGTAAGGAATAACAATACCATGGTGTTTTTATGCAATTGAAGGTTGTTCCAAGTAGAGAGAAGCTTTGACATAAGGTTGTACAAGTGGTATAATGTATCTAAATCACTCTCTTGCTTGTTCTTAAGCTTATTTTAGTGTTGGGTGAGTGGTTTGAGTGAAATACTACAAGCTAGTACTTGAAATGATAGGATGTAAGGTTGTCATGTTTTTGGACTATTTTGAGGTTATTTTATGACTCCTCATGGCTGGAAATTATGAAAAATAGCTTGGTTTTGATATTATGATTGTTATTATGATTATCTACATGTTGAACTTGTTGAAGAGATTGCTAACTAGAAGAGGAAATGGCTGGATAACACTTGGAAGTTGTTCATATAACTAATAGAATGCTGTTCTTCTTTAGATCCACTCCGATAGTCTAATAAATCAAGTCAATGCAGCGACGATTCTATTGATTTCTTCTCGGTGCAAAACAAAAGTGACGTACACAATATCGAACTCTGAGAGTAACATCTGCCACCTTGCTGTACGACCCGTGAGGGCTGGCTTTTCAAAGAGATACTTCACGGGTCCATCCTTGCAATCAAGCATGGTCGTATAGTTCAACATGTAGTGGCGTAGGCGTTGCGAGGCCCATGTAAGAGCACAACAGGTCTTTTCTAGAACCGTATACCTTGTCTCATAATCTCCATCATCATTCTCCCCCGGGGCTGATTAATTAGGTTAAGGAAAATATGAGGCGACCCTATTAAAGAGAGCATTAAGGATACATCGACTCTCTTGGATTTCACGTCATAGCATATATATACCCGGACTGAGTTTGGGGATTCTTTTACGGAGCTTTGGGGGTGCAAATATTCGGCAATGGGACTTGCTTTTCATTGCTGTGTTTTCGGTCTCGTTGAATAAAATGCAAACGAAATGACGCCCCTTTAGAAGATAGGGGGCGGCTTTCTTGTGGTAGTAATTGCGAACATCTCTCCTTTATGTATCGGATTCCGTTCACCCCACGGTTGGGAATTAATAATTTGATTTTGCAGTTGCCCCATTTCGGCAGCAATTGCAGCGTGTTCGCCACCACACTGGCTGGCTGGTGCATTGGCGGTCGATAATTATTTCGACCATCTCACTTGAACGCTCGAGTATAGATTCCCTATGCTCATGTAAACGGCCGGGGACCTGGAGAATGTGTGACGCTGGGTCGGGGTTTGGTGAACCAACTGGGGAGGGGTCATACCTTCCCCGCCCGCTTAGTTTCATAAGTCTAAATGATTTGGGGCTATCGAGCGTGCCTTAGCCTTAGTTTACAAAATTCTTGATCAATGGAGGAACAATATCACCATTTTTGTTCAATAAGATACCAAAGTTGTTTCAAGACGTTCACTGAATCCTTCACGATGTTTTGGTGGCAGGTACTAGTACATCGAAGCCTTAGAGAGCCGCTGGACTCCAGACAAGCGATCTTCTTTCAGCTGAGAGAGATGCTAGCATTGAATGAAGACCAGTATTGGGAAAAGGAAGGAACGAGTCGGTTCCCCTTTCCGTGGTGTTGTGCTGATTGTTAGGTTGTTTGTTGAATCTAGGTGTTAAGGTTGAATTGATGTACCTTGTTGATGGTTAAAGTAAGAAGAAAAAGCTAGAAAAAGAATAAGGAGGTAGTCCTAAGGCTAAGTTACCATAGATAAAGGGTATGAAGTTCTGTGAATGTTAGGTGTTTGATAGAATGTCATAATGAATTGATCTTCTAGTAATCTATCTAAACTTTGCTCGAATCATCTATATTACGTAGGTCGACGTTCATTGAACATACGAGGGCTTATGGAATCCGTATAGATAAGGCGACAAGGTATGTAAGGCTTACCCTTTATTTCATTTTGGCATGATCATATGAATAGCAACATGTATCGAACGTCTGTAAATGAAGACTCTATTCTTGATTGTTGACAACATGTTTGTTCCTTACTCTTGAAAGTGATTTTATAATCTGTCCCTTGTCGGAAATACTTTCCGCACTTTATTTGTATCTCTTGATATATCCCTTGTCAGGAGTACTTTTTGCACTTTATGATATCCCTTATTAATGATTAACTCGGTTAGATTGTAATGATTGATGTACCTAGTTCTATAATGATAGGTGGGGGTCAACGACCTTATGTCACTCCGTCCTATTCTTACTAGTCTTATGAGGTCATTCATGCATTATATATATATATATATTATCGAGCAGCCCTATAATTGGTCGGGTACGGCACCTATATGTGCACACCGTTATAGTGGAATAAGATATTATCGAGACATATTATGGTCGGGTACGATATTACCAAGTCCTATTATGGTCGGATATGATATGATGAGAATTCGCCACACAGATAGGCTTGATATAATATTATTTGCCCTCATAGAGTGACACGATTTTTTTTACTACTATGCATATGATCATGGTTATATCAGTTGTACGCCCTCGGTTGAAGTTCTGAGTTTCAGGTTGACTTATGTATCCTTCTCTTCTATTATATTTTCATATACATGTTTTACAGGCCTTATATATTCAGTACATTCTTTCGCACTGATGTCCCTTTGTTGGGGCACTACTTTTCATGCCCGCAGATTTAGATAGACGGAGCGACACCCATTTTCAGTAGGACCTCAGCTCAGCGGTGGTGTCAGAGCTCTCCACTTGTTCTGGAGATACTAATCGGAGTCAGTATAATTTTATATACATAGTTATGGGTATGGCGGGGACCTATCCCGACCTGAAGATGTTCATGTACTCTGTAGAGACTTATAGACAGTCGTCATACGTGTCAAAGTCATGTATGACCTTGTCAACCTCTTTATTAGTCAGTTGATGCGTACTGTGACCTTGTCAAATTTCTTTATATTATATATGTTGGGCTTTTCTGCTTCTACATGTTATTAAGCTTTGTTGTCTCACGAGAATTATTCTGAGGCCTAGGTAGCCCAAATACATATGTATCTAGGGTACGGACGAGACGTGGTATTCTCAGGCCGTTAGGCACCAGGTTCTAGCCACACCCCCCAAGATTTAGGTGTGACATATATATATATATATATATATATATATATATATATATATATATATATATATATATGCATGAAAATTATAAGGAACATTCTGAGCTCGTCAGAGTGATGTAAAGTCATTACACCTCCAACTATTGTTATGTAGCTAACAAATGTAGCTAACAAGTGATCATATGTTTCATTCTCAACAAGAGAAGGATACAATATAATGAAAAATAGCTCTTACGACATGAAAAGTACTCCCAACAAGGGACACACATGATTCAAGTAGCATTTCAATATAATGAAGAACATGGACACTTATAATTGTCATGAGTAGTGTCGTTATGTAGGGACGTTCATTTACGTTCATTTCTAGTGGATTCATGCTAAGCGAAAGAAAAGATAGCCTTAACATACCTTTTTTGACTCACTTAACAATCTAATGGGTTCATCCACACAGTGCCTCAATGTATAGAACAACAATTACACTATCATTAAGCTAAGGAAACTAGTATTCGACACAGCGAGGGACAAGCTCGGTTTGCAACCAACAACCAACTATTTTCCTACCCTCTTTTAACTTACAACACAACCAACATGTTCGGCATATATATACAAGAATATTCGTATAATTTCCAGCGTTATATCCATCATAAAAACATCATCAACCAGCCCAACAAGACACAACAACATCATACACAACTTCCGAGTTTCATCCCGCAATTTCTCATCCAAACAACTTAGCTAAGACTTGAATATACTCAAATACATGTAAAAGAAGAAGAACCTTACCTTGCCGAACACCTCTTCAACCAAATATTTTGTTCAACTTAAAGAAGTTCTTGGTTCAACAACAAGATAGAGGAGAAAACTTAGTGATCTTTATGAACTTCTAAGAGTGAAATCACATTGCAACCTTGTGGATTCCTTCCTAGATGTTAGAGGAGCCTTTGGTGAGCATTAAAGTGTTTTGGGTCTAAAACAATTGAAAATTGATGCAACAACTCATGCCACCGCTTTAAATAGAAGTAAAAAATTTCCACCACCTCAATTTCACGGTGCAATTCAGCCTGTAGAATTGATTCATCGGCTGTGAAAGTGCACCGTGAAACCACTCCTCAGATTTTGGTTTTTGGATGAGATTCACGATGGAGCCACCACCATTGACAGGTTGTGAATCTATTTTACGGTCAGTAAAATTGGTCCGACAATTAATTTTTTTACGAACCTATTTCCTTCGATTTGTTTAACATCGAACTCTTACAATACTTATTTAACACTCATTTAAAACCATTGTTATCCATATATGGGTTTTTAATTTTTTTAGTTTTACGTTAATTTACTAATGATGCGTACTAGCGCAAAAATACGGGGTGTAACAACTTTCCGTAATATACCTTCTTGCATAATCGCTCAAGGAATCTACTTTGAGTGCTTAGATCGTATCCCAAAATAATAATTAGTATCAGAGCTTGATCTTTCTACAAAGGCTAGCACCTTAAAAGATGGTTGCACCTCTTAGAATACAAGAAGGACAATTAACTACAAGACCATCATGCTTCAATAACAAATAACAATTAACTAAAAGAACATCATACTTCAACAGCCAATACTATGGCTGGTGGAAAAACATAAGAGAAAATAGACAAGTAAAGATCTAACGAACAGAATGGCTAATCAAGCAGTACAAGTCGTTTAAGGACAAAAGGAAAAGCATCCAAGAAGTTTATGATCGACTCACTAAGATTTCTAATCAATTAAAGCAACTTTGAAATACTATTCATCAAACAGATTAGGTGGGAAGTTACTGTACATCCTACCTAAATCCTGGGAGTTCAAAGTAAACTCAATAATAAATATGGAAATCTTTACCATTGAAGAACTGATAATGGACCTCAAGAAATATGAGTAGAAGAAAAGATTATTCAGAATTTAACCTCTGGAGATATACAGAGCAAAACTAAGAAGAATCACATAGAAGGAAGACAGTCTTCAATAATTAAAACATGCTCAGGAAAGACTATATCACTAATGGCCCAATCAGAATCCAAGCATGAGGAAAAAAACTCAATCTTCAATCCCACAGAGGTTAAGAAGGCTATACATACATACTTAAAAAGAGAGCTGGTGAGTATAGCTCATATTGTAATTGAGACCTTTGAAAGACTGCACACAGAAAAGGGAGAAGAAGGTCTGAAACAAGCAATGAGATCTATTAAAAATTAGGTTCTCACATAGGGTAGCAAAAATCCTTGCCAGACATCAAAGGGAATGAGTCTCTAACTACATTCTCCTAAGTAAAGATGAAGGAAGAATTGAGAGCAGTAAATACAAATCTCAACCACATGCGGAAGAAAAAATTACTTCAAAGAGATGTTGAACGACAAAACTGGCACACATGAGCAAGACATCATCAAGGAACCCTATCAAAGAACCCGATTCGTATAACATTCAAGTATGACTCATTTCATAACTATACAAGTTATTTAACAATTCTACTCACACTACCAGGTGGTATCAATAATCAACATCTAAAGAATTAGGTCCCCTAGGAGAGAAAATTAGTCCATTAAGAATACAACGTTCACAAGTGTATCTCATATTGTTGTACAATAGTCTAATCGCAGACTATCTCCACTCAAAAACCAAAACCTAAAATTTTCAGTTTCTTCCATAAACCACCATTCACCACTACTGAAAAGGGACACGGAGTATAAACTTTCAAAATAATCTCAGTCATAATACCGCAAGAATATCAGCTTCAGAAATTGCCAGAAAACCATCTTCCTCTGTGTAAGATGATATTAATCTATTGAATTCCTCATACATAGCCGCATTCCAATTAGGGTCTTGTTTGGCCAATTTTGGGTTCTTTGGAAGTGGAGAGATGGTTTGGGCAGACAAGTTGAAATGGACTTTGGGTTTGAAGATTTCATGCTTTGAACGAGTTTCCATTGGATGGGTAGGGACAGTGAGTGGCGGAGTGGTGTCTGAGACGGGGTAAAGTCGGATAAGGAGAAGGTGGGGGCGAAGCCGTCGGAGGCGCCACGGCTCCAGGATCGAGAGTCGCGGCGCTAGAAGGTTGACAGGCTTCTCTGAAGTTTGGGCGCCGCGGCGCCTCAGCACAGGGCCGCGACGCTGTCGACGGTGTTTCAAAAGATTGCTCTCTGGAAATCAGGCGCCGCGGCGCCTCCCCTCGAGGCCGCGGCTCTGACGACGGAACAGAGGATGTGAGTTGTTCGATTATGAGGGGAGAGATGGTAGACTCGTCAAGAAATGAGTAGTCCTGTTTTTGGAATTTTGGAAGATTCGAAAACGGGAATGTGGTCTCGTCGAATGTGACGTGACGAGATATGTGGATCTGACGAGTCGACAAGTCATAGGATAGATAGCCCCTATGGTTCGGCGGGAATCCTAGAAAGACACATGGAGTGGACCTAGGAGCGAGCTTGTGAGGGGCGGTGGAGCTAAGGTTGGGATAGCACAGACAACCAAAAATTCGTAGATGATCATAAGAGGGGATTCTATGGTAGAGGATTTCGGTAGGGGTCATATTGTGAAGAGTGCTAGTAGGGAGAATATTTAGAGTGTATTCTGACATTTTAGCAGCATAGACCCAGAAGGGTGGAGGGAGGGGGGCATGAATCAATAGGGTGCGAATCATATTGTTAATGGTGCGGATGATTCTTTCAGCTTTACCGTTTTGTGGTGAGGTGTGAGGGAAGGAGAAGCGAAAGACCATGCCATTATTGGTACAAAAGCGATGAAACATAGAGTTATTGAATTCACGACCATTATCGCACTGAAATGATTTTATGCCTTTTTCAAATTGTGTTTGAATGAACTTGCGAAACTCAAGAAATTTGACGAACACTTCTGATTTAAATTTAAGAGGGTATAACCAAACGTAGTGTGAAAAATCATCAAGCAACACAAGATAGTATTTATGACCGAGAGAACTAGAGATAGGAGATGTCCATAAATCGGCATGTATGATATCAAAAGGAGCAAATGTAACACTAGTAGATGATTTAAACGGAAGACGAATATGTTTGCCTAAAGAGCAAGAAACACAATTTTGGGCAAGTTTCCCATTACAAGCAATGAAATTGTTGCCTCTAAGAAAATTAAAAACTGGGGCTCCTGGATGACCAAGCCTATTATGCTAAGTTGAAGAAGAAAATGTACCGCTAGAGTGACGGGAGAGCAAGATCGGCGGCGGAGGTGGAAGTGAATGGATAGAGATCCCCGTGCTATTGCATCTCGTAAGAGGTGTCCCCATATGAAGATCCTTCACAAGTAAAACCAAAAGGGTCAAAATCCACGAGACGATTTAATTATTACGAGTAAATTGGCGGACAGATATGAGGTTCTTAATCATGTGTGGGGCATATATGGTGTTTTTGAGGGAGAATGGTGGATGAGGAGGTTGTGTGTATGAGGTACCATAACCCTTAACCGGAATGCGTTGTCCACTACCAACCGTAACATATTGAGGATGCTTTAACTGAAACAGCTTAGGAATAGTACCTGCAGACTGGGTGACGTGAGATGTGGCGCCTGAGTTCATATACCAAGTATTGTCAGGTTGTTGCATAGAGAGGGTGTTGAACGCCTGACCCAACTCAGTGGGTGTCATGCCGGAGGAGGGCTGCGGGACCTGACCTTGCATGAAGTGGGCCTGCTGTGGGGCTGGAGCGGGGCCTAACAAACCGGGGTAAGAATACGGATTGTATAGCCGCCGTGTACCGGAATGGACTTGGCGTTGCGGCTCTGAACTGGGGCGCCGCGGCTCTTGGGGCGCCGCGGCGCTGTAGACGAACTGTTGAGGAGCCGCGGCCCAATTGTTCTGCGATCTCTGTTGTTGTTGCTGCTGTTGGTTCTGTTGACCGCGACCCTTGCCACGACCACGACCTCCTCTACCACCGCGGCCTTTTCCACCCTTGCCGTCGCGGCCTACCGCTATTGGGAGTTGTCTGGTGGCCTCTGATCTTGGGGTTGCGTGTCGACAGCTAACACCTGTTGGGCGTGCTCATCCTGCTTAGCACGATGGGTTTCTTCGAGCAACAATTGTGAGCGAGCTTTGTTAAAACTCGGTAGCGGATCTGCCTGTTGAATAATGGTGGCCAAAGTATCATATTCGCCCTTAGTAAGGCTAGAAATCATTTGTAGCACCATTTTATCGTCAGTGACAGGCGTGCCGATGTTGGAGAGTTGATCCGCTAGAAGTTTAAGTCGCTTGCGTACTCGGAGACATTGGAGAAGTTTTTAAGACGTGTTTTGTTGAAGCTGTTCTTCCAAATACACAGCACGAGTGTGTTTGTTGTCCTGAAAAATTTCCTCCAAACGATTCAACAAGTCAAGGGCTGTGGAGTCAGATTTCATGATAGTAAGGAGCAAATCCTGAGAGATACTACCATATATCCATTGTTTGACGCCGGTGTCGAGACGATGCGGATAGAATCATCAACCTCCGTAGGGTGCGGAATAGTGTCATCAATATGGTCAAGCACGTTATAGAGACATGCATGATTGCGAAAAGTTCAACCCAGGGAGAATCTTTGGTTGTTTTCTTGATCAAGAATAATGGGAATATGGTTCTTGATGTTGGAAACGAAGTAAGGGCGGGATGAAACGGGGGTGATGACTTTGTGGTGGGATTTGTGGAGGTAGAGGCGTCAGAAAGTGTGGAAGAATCAGGGATAGCCATTTAGAGAAGAGAAGAAAGGAAAAACAAAACCCGAAAAACGATAAGAAAATCCGGGAGGGCCGCGGCGTAGGAGAAGCAGCCGGCGGCTGTGGAAGAGAAAGGTTTTTAGGGTTTTGTTTATTTGGCTCTTGATACCATGTAAGATGATATTAATCTCCCTTGGGGAGTCTTTCATTAATATCAAGGTATATATAGAGTACAATATCCATCCCTTATACAATAAGAATCCTAAGCCTATACAAAAGAGGAATCCTAGTCTTACCATAATTATATTTACACAATATATGAAAATATTTTAATTATGGGTAGGGAATATATTGTTTCCTATATTTACACGTTTACACTCTGAAATTGATAGTGTCCAATCCGCAAAAATAAGTCATCGAACCAGCGTGCATTAAAATTCTGAGAAAATCATTGAACGCACAGAGAAATTGGCAAAATCAACCCAAGATAAAGGAGATGTGTCTTTTGTTCCTCACCTTCTAGGACAGTCATGCTACTTCATTACTCCCGCTTCTAATTAGTCTATTCAATCCCATCCACTGCAAGAATGACTTCCATATATGTTGAGAGTATCCACAGTCGAATAAGAGATAGTCATGAGATTCAATCACTACATTTTCACATAGAACACAGTCTGTACTCATTAAATGCCCAATATGGTCAATCTATCAATGGTTGAGAGCCTTTGGTACACTGCTAACCACAATATAAGTTGGTATCTAGGTATTAGACCATGAAGAATCACCAGAGCTACCCGTTCTACCTTTGGATATTGAGGTAGTATCATTCTAGAGCAGTCTTGATGCTGAATCTTCCTTCCTTGTTGTATTTCTATAGTGAAGTTGTAACATTTGTTGCACCCACAGAGTAGATCCATTCTTTCTAGTAAAATATTTTTCTAATAATCCAGTTAGTCTTCTTTGTAGCCTCGAGTTCTTCTAAACTTTTGCCTTTATATAGTAATTGTTCATCCATATCACCCACCCAATTTGTCCTTCTTCATAAAGACTACCCAGAGTAACTTGCTAAGGGCAGCTTTGTTCCAAATATAGAAGTCCCATATGTTTAGTCCATTAGCTGATTTAGGTTAACACAATGTTTAGCAAATACCAAAGATTTCCTTGAATTCTCCTTTGAGCCATCTCATAAGAAGTTATTGCATATGCTAGTAACCTATAAGTGAACCTTCTTAGGAAGTAGGAATACATGTGTACATTACGTCTGAATTTCACACAAACCACTCTTGATGAGTTGCAACATACCCCCATATGAAAGGAATCTAGATGTCCAACACTTTACTCTAGCTGCAATCTTGTCCACCAAAGGCATACATCTGTCAATATTTGGAAGATAAAGGCACACCCAATTAAAAGGTAGAACTCAATATGAGAAGTGAAACTCTGAGATCAGGGCTTCCTTAAACTCATGTTGAACTCCAGCAATATACAAACAAACTTTTCTCCATATTTTCTTTGAGACCTGAGAAAGTTGAGAAATGCTCAAAGCAGGTGAGCATTATCTGAATAGAATTCTATCTGTTCTGTAACACAAAAGTATATCATCAGCAAAGCATATATGTATTAGGTCCATATTTTGCACATCTAGGATGGAATTAAAGTCAGGATGCAGTTTCAATCTTTTGATAGACCTATTTAAATGCACTACAGTTAGTACAAAGTGTTAAAGAGGCATGGAATCTCCTTGCGTCGGGCGTTTCTTAGTTTGAAATATAGATGTGCTACCTCAAATTAGTAGCAAGGTATAATTAACTGTATTCAGACAACCCATAATTAGCTCCACCAGTTTAACAGTAACTCAAAACTCCAACAAAATCATTATTAAGAATGGCCATTCAACATAATCATAGATATTTCTTATATCCACCTTGATGATGCGCCTAGGAAAGACTCCCTTTTTATTATAACCTTTGACAAGTTCATGAGCCACAATGACATTATCCAAAATATTCCTCCCCTATATGAATGTAGACTGTGAAGAACCAACTATAAAGTCCATCACTGACTTGAATTTACGGTAATTGTTGGGGAAAAACTCGTATTTTCTCTCTTTATGTAATTAGGATGGAAATTAAAATTGCGAACAAAAATTATGAGAATAATAGACAAAAAATATGATAATTTTTTGTTACGCGGAAAACCCAAAAATGAGGGAAAAACTGCGGGACTAGTAGTCTAATCCTTCCACTATAAGATGATAGTAGATTACAAGATCTCACCCAAATTGGATGGATAACAATATTTCTCTCTCAATAATAATTTATGTGCAACACTCACTAACTTGAGAAAAATAGAGAATTTTTCTCAAACACCCTCACTATGAAAGTGACTCTCTCTCTCACTCTTAGAGTGGATGCTCTCACTTGTGTTGTAGATGTTCTTCACAACTTGTGGATATGGATATCCAAGCCTTCTCCAAGTACCCGTATTTATAGGGCCAAAATGAACATGCTAGAAGACTCTCAAGGTTGTCTAAATTCAACTCCCAACAAACTAGTAATTAATGCATGAGTCATTCTAGAGAAATTCAATTATATGTGGGCATCCCATGATTAAGTAGGGATAACCCAACATTAATTATCTTGACAATAAACTTGTAGCGAGGTACAACATGCAATTTATCTAAATTCTTTAACATATGCAGGGATAGTAACCATTGGCGCTTTTACGGTGACAATCTTGACAATAAACATGTAGCGAGTGGTGCAACATGCAATGTAACAGTAGTGCAATTTACAGGTTTCAAGAGTTATTCATTGTGGAAGAATTGTAGCACTGCTGCAATGACACCATCATCACTAACAATAGACCAGAACTCCTTATAAATTCTGTAGGAAATCCATCACCACAATGAGCTTTGTCATTGATAAATCTCTTAGAGCTTGTAGCACCTCTTCCTTTCTTACCTCCTGCACAAGATGATGTTGTTGTTGTCGTAAATTTAGGCATGAACCATTTCTAGCAATATCAATATATATACAAGAAAGAGTAGTTGCTACTTTACCTGCAATTTCTTGAAATATAAAGGAGTGAAATTCATGTTGGATAAACTCAATATCAATTAATTTGACCCCTTGCTCAGTATAAATGTTGGATATCCTATTACTTTGCATGTCTAGCCTTCAACTTCATGGAAGAACTTTGAATTTGCATCACGGATATTCAAGTATCTCTTGATTTATATCTAAGGACTCCATTGATTGTCTCCCATTTCTCCAATTTCATCAGCATTTCCTTCTCTGCAACAATTAATTGATGAAAGCCAACGTGTATACTTGAAAAACCGTGTATATCACCTTTCTAGATTGTATATAATTTACCTTATTTATAGAATTATTGTACAAGTGTAACTATGATATTATTCTTCTATTAGGACAAGATATTAGAATTGTATTAGAGAAAGGTAGATTTATTTTTCATAATTAGATATTGTATATCATGTATATATAGACCTCTTCATTAATGAAAATAATCAAGGGGTTATTTCTTTCATGGTATCAGAAGTCTAGGGAAAATATTTTCCTTCTCCAACTCATACTTCCGCAGCCCTTACCTCTCGTTACTACAGCCTCCTCGGCCGCTAGCTAATTCTTTTTTTTTACTCTTTCCAAATTCTTTTCTAACTCCCTAATTCTCCTCTTGTTCTTTCAGTATGTCTACCTCAAATAACACATTTCATCCTGCCCTTACAGTATCCAATATCAAGAACCACATCCCTATCGTTCTTGAGATGGAAAATATCCAATATGTGACGTGGGTGGAATTATTTAAAATTCATGCACGCTCGCATCAAGTCATTCATCACATCATCCCCACGGAAGCAGACAAGGAGAAGGTGACTACCGCCAATGATGACCCTATGTTATGGACGACTCTTGATACTATAGTACTCTAGTGGATTTATTCCACTATCTCTACGGATCTGTTGCAGACGATTATTGAACCCGACGCCACGGCGATGGAAACTTGGAATAGGGTGCGTGTATATTCAATGATAACAAAAATTCTCGTGCCGTCACTCTTGAGCAGGAATTTTCCCTTGTCAATATGGACGATTTTCTGAATGTCTCAACCTATTGTAAAAGGCTGAAGGAATTGGCAGATCAACTCAAGAACGTTGGTGCACCCATCACCAATGATCTTCTTGTTCCTTAGATAGTTGCAGGCCTATTCGAGGCCTATAATGGCATTGGGACACTCCTTCATCAAAGTGATCCGCTCCCACCATTCTACCATGTCCGTTCCATGCTCACATTAGAAGAGACTGGCTTGGCTAAAAAAGCGGCTACCATAGCAAATTCTATCATAATAATGGTCACGTCCGATGACCCTCACTCGTTCTCGGATAATTCTAGCCAAAACCATAACAATGGTGGCGGCAAAAAGGGTTAAAATCGGAAAAATAATGGCAAGAACCGCGCTGGCGGCCACGACAGTGGTGGTGGTAGTGGCGGTGGTCGGAGCAGTGGCGAAAGTGATGGACGTGGTGAAATGGGACGGCTAGGCCACAGCACTACTGGACTCAGCCTTGGGCCAACTGGTCGTGGGGCTGGGCCAGTGGCCTAATGTGCCTTTCCATCCTTATCCAGCAAACTGGTCTAGTTTCCAGAATTTTTAGAGGCCTAGTTTTCCGAATTCACATGCCAAACAGCCTGCTGGGCCTTGGCAGCAGGCTGGCTGCTTGGGCCTAGGCCTCAATAAGCCTTCGCTAATGCGGGCCCAACAGCAGTCCCGATGCCCGTGGATATCGAGGCCGCGATGCATACACTTGTATTAAATCCCCCGAACACAAATTGGTACATAGACACCGGAGCCACTTCTCATATGACGTTCGCACAAGATAATCTCTCATTTTATTTCAATTTGAGCAATAATCGTGGCATAATTGTTGGTAATGGAAATTCAATTCCAATTCGTGGTTATGATCACAAAAAAATTCCTCCTCCACATCCACCTGTCGTCCTTAAAAATGTCCTTCATGCGGCTCACTTAATTAAAAATTTGGTGTCTATCCGAAAATTCACGACTAATAATTGGGTTTCTGTTAACTTTGACCCTTTTGAATTTCTGTGAAGGATTTCAAGACATGGATACCTCTAATGAGATGTAATAGTCGGGGAGAGCTTTATCCAATCACCACCACCACCATCTCCACGAGTCAAGCCACACCTTCAACATTTGCCGCTCTTGCTCATTTTTTGTGGCATGCACACTTGGGTCATCCGAGGTTGTCTATTATTTCTTCTCTTAAAAATAATAATTTTATTGATTGTAAGAGTATGCGTAGTACTCATATTTGTCCTTCTTGTCCTCTACGAAAACATGTTAGATTACCATTTGTATCCTCTATTTCTAGTAAATTGATGCATTTTAACATTATTCATAGTGATTTATGGACATCTCCCGTTTTGAGCTTTTTGGGCCATCGTTATTATGTGTTATTCTTGAATGATTATTCTAATTTTTTTAGACCTTTCCTTTGTCTAAGAAGTCTCAAGTTTTTTCCACTTTCTTAAAATTTAGAGCATTCATTTGTACCCAATTTGAACGGAAAATTAAAAACATTCAATGTGATAATGGTAGAGAATATGATAATGGACCGTTTCGGGAATTCTGTGACACTAATGGCATATCTTTTCGGTTTTCTTGTCCTCATACGTCCTCACAAAATGGGAAGGATGAAGAAAAATTTGTACCATTAATAATATTGTCCGAACCTTACTATCCCATGCTTTATTACGTCCTTCGTTTTGGCATCATGCTTTACAAATGGATACTTACCTTCTTAACATACTTCCTGACAAAGGTTTAGCATATCAATCACCCATTAAAATTCTTTATCATAAAGACCCCTCGTATTCTCATCTTAGGGTGTTTTGGTGTTTGTGCTATCCACTTTTTCCGTCCACTATAATTAACAAACTTCAAGTTCGTTCTACCACTTGTTTATTTTTGGGTTATCCGTCTAATCATCGTAGTTACAAATGTTTTGATTTATCTTCGAATAAAATTATAATTAGTCGCCATATTATTTTTGTTTGCTAAATTGTCTAAATCCGTGTCTAATACTTATAATTATTTAGATGATGGACTCTCACCGTACGTCATACACCACCTAACCCAACAGACCATTGATCCGGTTCTTCTAGCAGGCCTACTGTCTGCTGGCCTAAATGGACAAAATACTGCATCTGTTTCTCGGCCAACAGGATCACTGCCTGCTGGCCTAACACCATTTCCAGATATCGATCCAGGTCCCGTGTCGGATTCTCAGCCAGCAGGCCTACTGCCTGTTGGCCCAATAAATTATGATATTCGTCTATTGTCTCGGCCAGCAGGCCCACTGCCTGCTGGCCCAGTTTCGTCACCACTACGTCCGCGTTCTGGGCTAGCAGCCAACTGCCTGCTGGCCAGTCCAGACCAGACCCGCAGCCAACTCCAAACTCGTCCCCTACTATTTTGAGTCAAGTTCCCGTTACTCATAGCCAACGGGGTATCTTTAAACCTAAATGACATTTTAATCTAAATTCTAATGTCACAAAATCACCCCTACCACGTAACCAGTGTCTGCCCTTCATGTCCCGAATTGGAAAATGGCCATGGATGATGAATATAATGCTCTTATTGAAAATAAGACGTGGGAGTTGGTGCCCCGTCCTCCTAGTATCAATATTATTCGTTCTTTGTGAATTTTCACTCATAAGAAAAATTATAATAGTTCTTTTGAGAGGTATAAGGCCCGTTTTGGAGGGGATGGTAAAACTCAACAGGTTAGCATGGATTGTGGAGAGACATTTAGTCCGGTGGTCAAACCGACTACCATTCACATTGTTCTCAGTTTGGCTCTCTCAAAAGCATAGGCTATTCATCAGTTGGATGTGAAAAATACTTTCTTACACGGTGATCTTAAGAATACAGTCTACATGCATCATCCTTTGGGTTTCCCGGACCCCAATCATCCTCACTATGTCTGTTTGCTGAAGAAGTCTTTATATGGGCTTAAGCAGGCCCCTCACATATCTTTTGCCTATCTCGATAATGTTTTATTTGAGTAGGACACTATTAGCTCAAAAATAAATAGTAGTATAAAAAGAATTCGTCACAGGCTTGGTATAAGAGGTTTGCCGATTATGTGTCTACTATTGGGTTTTGTCACAACCGGTCTGATCATTCGATGTTCATCTATCATCGTGGTACTTCTCTAGCATATATTATGTTATGTGTGAATGATATTATATTGATTACCTCTCCGGATAATCTGTGCGCGTCTATCATGTCTCTTCTCAGCTCAGAAAATGCTATGAAAGACTTAGGGCTCTTAAGTTAGTTTTTGGGTATAACTGTCACACGTCATGCAGGTGGTCTATTTTTCTCACAGAGGAAGTATGCAGCTGAGATTATTGAGAGAGCCGACATGTAATCGTGTAAGTCCACTTCTACTCCGGTTGATACCAATTTAAGCTGAGTGCTACTTCTAGCACACCTCAACCCACTATCGCAGTCTTGCAAGGGCTCTTCAGTACCTTACTTTCACGAGACCCGATATTACATATGCAGTGCAACCGGTGTGTTTATTTATGTATGATCCGAGGGATGAGCACATGCATGCGCTCAAATGCATTATACGGTACATACATGTCACACTTGATTATGGTTTGCATTTGTATCCATCCTCCGTCTCTACTCTCGTGTCTTATACAGATGCTGATTAGGGTGGATGTCCATATACTAGAAGGTCAACATCTGGTTATTGTATGTTTCTTAGAGATAACTTGGTCTCGTGGTAGGCAAAACACCAGGCTACTTTATCACAATCCAGTGCGGAGGCCGAGTATCGTGAGGTAGCTAATGTGGTGTCTGAGTCATGTTGGCTACTTAATCTTCTATTAGAGCTTCACTTTCCTATTTAGAAAGCTACCTTGGTCTACTGTGATAATGTTAGTGCATTTTATCTCTCTGAAAATCCGATCCAACATCAGCGCACTAAACATATCGAGATGGATATTCACTTTGTTTGAGAAAAGGTAGCTCGTAGACAAGTACGTGTATTGCATGTCCCTTCACGATACCAAATTGTTGATATCATTACAAGGGTCTTCCTTTGGTACTGTTTGAAGATTTTAGGGACATTTTCAGCATACGACAACATCCCGTTATGACTGCAGGGGTATGAAAGCCAACGTGTATACACGGTTGATATCACCTTCCTAGCTTGTATATAATTTACCTTATTTGTAGAGTTATTGTACAAGTGTAATTATGATATTATTCTTTTATTAGGACAAGGTATTAGAGTTGTATTATGAAAAGATAAATTTATTTTTTATATTTAGATATTATATATCATATATAGATATAGACATCTTTATTAATGAAAATAATGTTTCTTTCAATAGTTAAAAGAAGTCTTCATTGAGTTTATTCCTAGTATCGAAAGATGAGAACTCTGTTCATTCCTCTAACTTTAATACTTCATTATTGATATTTCATATTTGGTTACTTAGTTGGTAGCTAAAAGATTATATTTAATAAAATATGTTGCTAGAAGTCTCTTCTTTTTGTAAGTATGTACTAAAAATTATATTTAATAAAATTTGTTGCAACAAGTCTTTTTTATAAGTATTAAGTGCTAAAAATTATATTTAAATTATATTTAATAAAACATGTTGCTAGATATCTTTTTTATATATTTTATAATTTCATACTTAGCTAATTTAAAATTTATTAAGTTTGAACTTTGAAATTTAAAAACTAGTCGTTGCCAATTTTCAAAAACTAATCGTTATCAATTTTAGAAATTAATCATTATCAACTTCATTTTAACACTCAAAGTTTATTAAATTATAATTTAACTGTATTTCTAATTTATAAATACCCTTCATTCTTCTTCATTTTTCTCACAGTTCTCTACTTCTCTCTCTCCCTGATTTTTTACTCATCTAAATTCCAACTTCCAAATTCAAATTCAAATTCAATGGATCATTATAATTCTCCTCCTCCTCGAAGAGTTGCAAAAAGAATTACGTGTAGAGATATTTTGATTATTTGAAAAATCATAAGGTTCAATATAATTTTATTTTGGTTTTACCGTGACCTATTCTCGGTGGTCGGGTACCGTTCAATGTATCACCACTTGAAGGATAGGCACCCGAATCTGAAAGCATAAGTCCGAAATTTATAAAATTTATTAATTTGTCGTTTAAGTTTGTATTTTGTATGTTTTGATTTTGCAGTGTAAGCCGTTTAAGGTTTTATGTTTTAATTTTTCCAAGTTAACCGTTTAAGTTTGTAATTTTGTATATTTAATTTTTGATTTTGTAATATTAACCGTTTAAGACTTAAAGTTAATACAGCCGTTTAAGACTTAAAGTTAATATTAACAATTTATAAGTTACAATTTAGATTTTGTAATTTTGTAACTACTTTTTAGTTGCTACAGCCTCGTTATATTCATAAATCGGTCTCGCTGTATTCATGAATACAACGAGTAAAAATCTGCTCAGTAAAGTATATTCTAAATAGAAAAATTTCCTTCAAAATACAAAATACAATCAAAAACTAAATACACTCCAATACACTGGATTTTACATTAAAAAAATTACGAATACACTCAAAAACTGAATACAAGAAATAAAATATATAACGAAAAATTAGATTTTACACTAGAAAAAAATGAATACATACTAAAAAACACTTCAAATTCACTGTAATCATTTTAAACTAGAAATAAACAAATACACCGGGTTGATTTTTGCATGAACCGATCCGGTCCAGCCCGGCCCCTTACCAGGTCTAGTTAAGATATAAAACTTGAAATCGCTACCTAAAGTGTAAGGGTTAAAGATGTAAATAAAAAGAAGAAGAAGGGCACTTCTGTAAAGGCAGCAAGAAGACAGGAAGATTTGACGGTATCTAACGTACGACATGTAGTTATTCCCTTTCAATAATAATTACAGCAAGTGGAAAGATATCCACTCACGGAACCTCTCAAATAAAGTACATTAGAAATCATTCTAAAGTTATTTTCAAACAAGAGTCCTTTTTATTTATGTTGAGTTAAAATGACCGTGCAATCGTTTTCTAATTATATTCTCAGATTATTTAAAAGACAATAACAAGTAATATTCATAATAAATACAATCACTTACCTGACAAATAAGATAGAAATTTTCTATAACCGGTTAAAGTTAATTGTTTTTGTGTACAAATTTCGTTGCACTATCACTGAAAATTACAAAGATCCATTTTTTGAATTTTTTTTAGAATATTTGGGTTTTTTTAGGAGACGCATTCTCCCCAAATTAATAAATTATAATAGTCTTCCCCTATTATCAGTGCAAATAGGATTATATTCTTTTTATATTTTAAAGATCTTTAATTTGCATAGTCTTGATTTTACCGTACTGACATTCCCACAAGAATTGGCATGTCATGTCGGACAACACTAAAGACGAAAAAGATTTTGATATATTGTGTATTAACTTATTTGCCAACAGTCTTTTTTATTTTCAATCAAAACGTATCATTTTAAAATAGGAAGGAAATAGTTCAAAAGAACCCTTTACAATTAAATAGTAGAAAATAATGCTACCAAAATCCCACATCTTTCTCTATTTAAATCTCTTGCTTGTAAAATTAGTGATCTCTTGAAAATTTGACATAAAAATAAAGTTATTAAGCTACACTTAGATGTCAGCAAAAGGTACTAAAGGGCACCCTTGTGTGCGTATGCGCGGAGTTTGAAAAATGGTCAGACTATCAAGTTTATTATATACAACATTATTTTGTATTTCTGTAAGAGGTTATTTCATTACTGAAACTCACGACCTCCTGGTGACATGGAAGCAGCGTTATCGATTACGTCAAAGCTTCCTTTCTGTTAAATATATACGTGATATACACTTACCATAAGTAGTGTATATCACAGTTTTATAGATGTTCAACCCGTGATATAACCATGTATATCACGATTTAGGGCAAATTTTAGATAATATTTGTTGTAATATTTAGTGTAAATATTGTATTAATTAGTATTGTACACTTACCATAATTATAAGATTTTTGTACTACTAGAATAGAGTTTTGGGAGTAGAATAAGAATAGTTTTTGTAAAGTATATTTGATTATTTGAATGTATTAAAAGTGAAAAAAATAAAAGAAAAAATTTAAAATAACATTTTAGGTATTTTTCAAATTTCAAAGACTGTTTGAAGTTGTGTTTGAAATTTTCATAGTTAAACACTAATTTTCAAATAACATTTTAAAAATTAAAAAAACCAAAATTTCTGAGGGTCAAACAGCTCCTAGAAGTAGAATTTCAACATGAAACTATTTTTTTTTCTGAAATGGGGGATACCATCTTGGAAAAATAATTGTCGAAGAAATATCTTTAAAAAATAAGTGTCAGAGCTTCGGTTGCATTTGGTGGGAAAAGACTGACACAGACGCTGACTCTATGTCGGTTAAGAGTTTATGCACTTTGAGATGTTGAGATTTATTCACATTTCAATAACTCTGTCCCAACACCTCCTAGCCACTCTCCTTTTCATCACAAGAAAAATGATACGCATCTTAACTTGCAACTTTGTCTCTATCATTTAAATTTAGTGAATCAAATTTCATATTATTTGAGCATATTTTCTGCACTAACATATATACATTTTTGTCCATTTAAAAGATACTGAGTTCAGTTAAATTCAAGATCTTCCTTGTTTAGGTAGCTCATATAATTAATTGAATAAAAAATAAATCTTGAGTCTAACTCAATCCCAAAAGTTAGCTTGTAAAGTGAGGATTGTCTAAGTCATATTTCCGATATGAGACTATTAACACTCCCCGCACGTTCAGATCCCGTTAACTGGAGCGTGGATAACATAATTTGGGGACCCAACATCGGTGAACATAGAATTGGAATGAGTCTGACTCTGATACCATGTAAAGAATGGATCTTGGGCCTAACTCAACCCAAAAACTAATTTGTAATGTGAGAATTATTCAATCCATATAAAGAGTTCATGTTCCCATTCCATTTTCGATGTGGACTCTTAACAAAGTGTATATTACATACGAATAGTTGGTTCTCGAGTTATGCAATTTCACTTCTGGTATCAAATTTTTCCCAATTGAAATGAAGGTCTAGCGACAAAACAAATAACTATAGATCCACTTTGTGAAATTACACATGGATATATTGTTGTTGTTGTAACTCATCTTATAGATATTTTTTCGCTTAATTTGTGCTTACTTCGGAAGATAAAGCGAGAAATTTAGTGTAATTTAATTGTATGCAGCTATAGCAATTCATAACTTAGACGTTGTTGCTCCTTCGTTAAAAAGCGGATTCTTAAAGTAATTTTATCTATACTTAATTTTTGTGCATATATATTGGTCTTGATTCCGAACGCTGGATCATATTTAATTTTCTAATGCGAATGCAAACATAAATTATATGTGCTTTTACATGGGTCATTAGATGGTCTTTAATTTTTTCCCTCAAGGCATATAAGTTCGATTGTTAAGAGCAAAAATTATGGATCAGCCCATTTGAAGGGCAAAAATAAAACACCAGCACATTTGAAGGAAAAATCTGCAATTTTTTTTTTTAAATGCATTATATGTCAATGAGAGTGATAAAATTAATCCATAAAAATATAATTCGCCCAACTCATTTCATTTGAAGGGCAAAATTAAAACACCAGCGCATTTGAAGGAAAACCGTGCAATTTTTTTTTAAATGCATTATATGTCAATGAGAGTGATAAAATTAATCCATAAAAATATAATCCGTCCAACTCATTCAATTTTGGCCTGCTCATTTATTGGCTTAAACTATTTTGACCTACCTAGTTCAGCCCATCTAAATATTAGGCTGATACGTAGTCTAAATTAACTCGTATAAAACCTTATCAAAGTATTTTCAAGAATATATTTTTATTTGATACGTTATTTATAACATATTTTATCAAGCAATAAGAATTTATAAAAAAAAAAAAAAAAAAAAATTTAATAAGAAATTGGGAAATTGAGTTATGACCCGTTTTTAAGTCCATTTTAGTCCAACTCATGTCATCCCTAATAACTGATCCTCTCATTTTCTTACTCAACCAGTTTTAACTTTTAATCGGTTCAAATTCAATCCGATCCGTCCATTTAACACCTAATATGTAAAGTGATTGCGACTGTGAATAGGCATCCAATAATATCAGCCAATCAAGGACACCTCAAATCAATGAAGAAATACACTAAAATGGGAAAAAGAAAGGCCCGTATATTTAAGAGCAAGAGCTGTCTGTTGTTAAGGGAAATGAATGAAGAAGCAGAGGACTTGCTTGGTGGTAGTTATAATACTGACACATGTGAGGCCAGCCATCAATTTTTTCACTTCAATCTTTCCTATATTTGCTTCCCTAGTCCTCAACTTAGGTTTCTTCAGCACATGAGTCCAACATAGTATAATATCAAGAGTAGCCCCACACGTGGTAGATAAATATAATCTCTCCGCTATTAACTAGAGCTTTTAGTTTAGAGCTTTGGCAATGAAAAGACTTCTAATAATATGAAAAGTTTATACTTTTTTTTAGTCCTACGCAATATGAATTTAGATTAATCTGTTAATAAATTTTAAAGACCAACTAATGCATAAACCAAAAAATAAAAACATTAGAATAGCGCCCACCATCAGAGTGGTAGGAATTGGTATACATAAATCTATCCACCTTTAATAAGAGGGGAATACATTGAAATTTTGTAAGAATCTGCACGAGTCCAATTTATCTTCAAACTCTGTAATTGAAATATTGTTCATTTTGAATAAATTAAAGCAATTAATTGGTGACATGAAGCTTCATATTTTAAAGCTCTAGAAATAAAACTTCATGCTCCGAACTTAAAAGAGCTTTTAAAACTTTACCTTTTTCAACAAATATTGTATAATAATGTTTATTACCGTAGCTTGAATGCCACTTTATGTGGAACTCATACAATATGATAATAGTTGCCATTTAATTGGTCTATATTTAGCACTTATCATCTTTTTATACTCCTCCGTCGTTTACTTTTTATGTTTGCAAAAAATAATTTTTTCAATATTCTTGTTTTTTTAGAAAATTAAGTTGATGGTTATTTTTTAAAATTTTACCCTTAATAATAATAGTCAATATTGTTTGAAGAGAGTGGTGAAAGATCAAAGAATGAATAAGGATAAAATAGTTAAATAACTTTTATTAATTAATGTGCTTTTCAAAGGGTGTGTAAACGGCTTATATGACCGGTAAATAGGGACACAGGGAGTAACAACATTTTTCAAAATTTTGCAAAAATGAATGTTTTGTGCAGCATCAGTGTACAAAATTATTTACACCATCAGGTAAAATTACCTGCTATTGCAGGTTACCCATTCATTCCAATAGTTTTTTTTTCTTTTCCTAAAATTAAGCACACTACAATTACTCTCTCTCCTCCAAATTCTCCTTTTAATACCATCCATTATGTGTTGCACTTTCTTTCCAACGCTTTATGACTTTGATCTCTTTAATGTAAGCACTTAATGCACTTTAAAATATTTATGCAGATTTTTGTATGATATATGCAGTTACAAATGCTTCTCCACTAAAAATAAAATGAAAAAAATTAAAATTTATTTATACAGCAGTCACAAAGAAAATAAAAAATATGTGCAATAGTACATCCTCAGAATAAAAGAAACTCCTCAAGGAAACAATGGCTGAAGCAATGAAGAATTACTTCTTGCAAAGTTAACAAAATTTAAAGCATTAAAAGACTGCTTCGTTCATAGAGACGATCTTGTTACGAAAAAAATAATGGAAACTTAAAAAAACTGTTTTGATGCTAACAAGGAAAACAAATCTGATTTACACCAAAAAAGGAAAATAACAAATTTGATTAGAGTACAATTAGGACTACTTATTTTTAATATTTTAAAAAATCTTAATTATAAAAGTTACCGTGATTCTCCTTTATTTTACCTGATGGTGTAAATAGTTTTGTACATCGACGATGCACAAAACTTAAAGCTTGTCTTTTTTTGTGAAAAATGGAAGTAATAGAAACGATGTGATTGAACTATTAAGGAGTCTTTTGGTTGAAGGGATTAGGAAAAATAATCCCAACATTAAATCTTGCAAAAATAATAATATATTTGGTTAATTAATTAATGCAATGTTTGATTGGTGATATAAGAAAAGAATTGATCACGGCATACTTAATAGTAGTACTATAGTGTTTCCTTGGGGGCATTAAATAACATTTGCATTATGTTAGTTCTTGATTTCATGTTTCAATAGTAGCCTTCATCTTAAATGTTTTGAATTAATTCTTGATTTCATGTTCCAATATTAAAGCCTTATATTGGGGTTCTGAATGATATCTATTACTCCTTTTGAATTTTGAAGTAGGAAAACTTCTACCCTGAAATAAAGATGTTTAATTCATCTACTCCCTTAATTGTCCTAGGTCAAGGGCGTAGGAATATAAATTTTATTAGTGCTCAATTTATTTACTACAATTCATTTCCTAACAGAATTTAAGAAAAAAATCATTGCATAACAAGTAGTAGTACTACAATGTCCCATCTGTTCACGCGTTTTATTTAATTGTTTCTCTTGTATTAAATGAGAACAATCTAAGGTAAGATTATGAGACATAAATTTTCCAAAAAAGGTGGAACTCCCACTCCAGGAGCCCCCACACCCCGGTCCGACAGGTCTGTGAAGGAGGTAAATCATGGTGACTCAATTGATTTCAAAGTTTAGACAAGTATCACGCTGCGCACAAGGGGCCCTCCTTTATTTCAAGAAGTAACCTCCACACTGCCGCTGACGGGATTCGATCCTTGACCATTTTCCAAATATCCTTCTTGATAACCAATTGAGCTGCCCAAGCGGACATTATGAGACATAAATGAACATATTATGAAAACTTGCTTTGCCAACGATATGAGCAAGATAAAAACTACTCCCTCCGTCTCAAAATATTTTTCGCATTTTTTCATTTACACGTCCATGAAGAAAGCATTTATAAGGGTAGTATTTTGACTATTTTACCCTTAATATATTTTATCATGTAATCTCTCATCAATATATGTTTAGTCCATCAATGATGAAAACCTCTTAAATGTTGCTAATTAATACAAAGATATAATAGAAAAAAAATACTTAATTTTATCTTGATTAAATAAAATGACAAATATTTTTAGACACGTATTTTTAGAAAGGACAACAAATATTTTGCTTTGGAGGGAGTATATTGTTCATTCTCTAAATATATTAAAGAAAAATGATACCATATATGGTATACGAATCCAAGACTTCCTAGCTAGAGGCTAAAAAAATCCCCTAATTCCAATTAGGAATTCATTGGGCCCTTTAGGAACATGCCTTCCAATTGAGAATTTTTATTCTTTCCTTCTCCCAGCCTACCGCCCTTTCCAACGCTCTCTTCGCTGGTTGCCCTGCCCGATAGCCACCCCGCGGAATATATAGCACAAAATGATCCAACTTACTATAATTTATTTGATTTAATTAACTAAAATTTTTAAATTTAATAAAATTTTGCACACTGTAAGCTGACAAAATAAGCTGGTGCTTTTCCCTCTCTCTCACATGAATATTTCTTTTCCCCATATCTGTACTCTGTTGATTACAATGTTGCAGGAAACGGAAATAAATAACTGCTAAGTATTACAAGCAACTGAAATTACAATTAACTTGAACAATAAAGTGGAATTACAATAAACTTGAACAATAAACTGGATCAGTTTTTAGTATGCTGAGTCGAGTGTTTGCACTCTGTCTTTAAGACAATATTGTCCCGTATGTATCCTTTCTACGTCCTGGACAATTGTCTCCCAAGATAAAACAACAAATGAACAAATGAGCAAAGGAAACTCAAGTGCTACCGTGAAGAGCTGGAAGGTAGTAGGATGAACTTATTTCGTTTCTATTTTTTGTGTAGCTCAACAATGGTGCAAAGGGTCATTTATATAGTTGAAGGAGAGGCTTACCAACTGCCCACATAATTGTCTGTTACTGGCCAAGTAATGGCAATTATGGAGGTAGTAATTCACCAAAATAAATGGTGAATTGATGTGCAACAGATTGGAATTTAGGAAGATTAATTCAGCCAAAATAAATTGCTGAATTGAGTGTTGGTTGAAGTTCCAGAAACCACAAAGTTCTCTACCGAATTTGACTTTCTTGAAACTTCATGGACCAAACTGTACATATAGCAAAGTTCTCTGCCGAATTTGACTTTCTTGAAACTTCAGGGACCAAACTGTACACATGAAACAAGTCTGGTCCAAAAAGATAATATCAGAAGAAACACAGCCTACAGCCCACAGACCGGACGGGCGGCGGCGGTGCGCGTGTGGGCTTTCCTCGAATCGAAGCACATCTAGGTCCTCCCTCCTTTAAACACATGGGATACCCCTTGGGGTCCCAAACCCCAAGCCAACCTTGAGACTTATAAACAAAACAATTCTTTCTTCCCCCACTGATGAGGGAGAATTGATCTCAATACCACACTTTTCCATGCTTCAAACACCTCGACTTCGTGGACCAACATCTCTTTCATTTCTCAACGAAATTTGACGATCCTTGGCCCTACGGTTATCTACTTACTTAGTAGATTATGCACGTGTGAATAATCAGATTCTCCAACATGCGGAACACTAGTGTTTAAGCCGTTAAAGTTGGTCGGACGCAACTCCCGCCAAAGGCAAATTTCCAACAATCCCCTCTTGAAAGAGATTTTGGCGCACTCACATGGTGCCTTTTCATTTCCAGCAATATTTCAGCGGACCGATGTTGCATAAGGAGAGGTAGCTTCAGCTTTGAACCTTCCATAGTTAAATACCATCGGACTTACTGTGCGGTGAACGTGATGTCGGGACCGTCAGTGTTTAGTGTAAGCCAAGTCAATAGTACCAACACAACAAATTCCCTTACTCTCTTCTTCGTAATGTTTTGTCCATTGTGGCCATGGACAACTTCTTGGATTCTTAAGTGCGTTCATTTGAGTCGGCCCGTCCTCGCACTTAAATAGGTGGTCTCCTACAAGGTATCCCGCTATACCCCACTACACAAGTGTTAGGAACCATTAAAAGTTTCCCCAACCTAACCTCAACTGTTGAAGATCATTGAAGGTTTTGAAAACTTAACCTTTACCCATACTGCATATAACACTTAACGTCTATCACGGAAACGGCTTTGGATTTGGTGTTTCTTTACATAAATCACTATCTAAAGTGCTCATTCTTCTACTGAAGCGATCAACTGAACCGTTACAGCTTAGTTTTCCCATTGAACCAAATTACTAGGATCTCCAGTTAGTAAGGTTGGGTTACCACCGTATTGGTCCTTATACTTTGGGTTTTAAGCCCATTCCCCTAGACAGGAAGACCATCTAATCCTTGGGTAAGCCCTTTGTCAGCGGGTCTGCTATATTATCCTTTGACTTAATGTAATCGATGGATATTATACTCGTGGTGATCAGCTGCCTAATGGTCTTATGCCTCCGTCGAATATGACGAGACTTGCCGTTGTACATAGAATTCCGTGCCCTTCCTAGAGCCGACTGGCTGCCGCAGTGGATCATTACCGAAGGTACGGGTTTGTTCCAACACGGAACATCCTTTAAGAAGTCATGAAGCCACTCAGCTTCTTCTCCTGCTTTGTCTAAAGCGATAAACGCCAATTCCATTGTGGATCGGGCGATGCAAGTTTGCTTAGAGGATTTCCAAGACACAACCCCACCACCAATTGTAAATACATACCCACTGGTGGACTTAGTGTTCTCTATATCGGATATCCAGTTTGCATCATTGTACCCCTCTAGTACAGCTGGATATCTCGAATAATGTAACCCGAAAGTTAACGTATATTTCAGGTATTGTAATACCCGATTCAACGCCTTCCAGTGATCATCACTCGGATTACGGGTAAACCTAGCCAACTTATTGACAGTATAAGCAATATCAGGTCGGGTTCAGTTTGTTAGATACATCAAACTACCGATCACCTGTGCATATCACTCCTGGTATACGGGTGCACCAAGATTTTTATCAAGCTTTTGATTTGTATCCATTGGTGACTTTATCGGTGAACTGTCTAACATCCTCGATGTAGTGAGACTGAGATAAGACCAGTCCGTCAGACGTCTTAGAGATTTTTATCCCTAAGATGACATCTGCGATACCCATATCCTTCACGTCGAAGCATTGTTTCAACGTGTTCTTAGTCTCTAGGATTACCCTAGGACTGCTTCTGTGATCAACATGTCATCTACGTATAGGCATATCATGACGAATGAGTCAGAGTTACCTTTCGTGTAGACACATTTATCATACTCATTAATGGAGAAACCCTACGATAGTAGAGTACTATCAAATTTTTTGTGCCATTGCTTCGGGGCTTGTTTCAGCCCGTACAGAGATTTGACAAGCCGACACACTTTCTTCTCTTGCCCTTGAACCACATACCCCTCGGGTTGGTCCATATAAATTTCTTCTTCCAAATCACCATTTAGGAAGGCTGTCTTGACATCCATTTGATGTATCTCAAGGTCACGCAAGGCTTCGATCGCAATGAATACCCGTATGGATGTCATCCGAGATACCGGGGAGTATGTGTCAAAGTAGTCAAGACCTTCTGTCTCCCGATAGCCCTTGACTACCAACCTAGCCTTGTACTTCTCTATAGACCCATCTGCTTTATATTTCCGTTTGAGTATCCATTTATAACCCAACGATTTATTTCCAGGAGGAAGATCAACCAACTCCCAAGTATGGTTATGCAGAATGGAGCCTATTTCACTCTCAATAACTTCTTTCCAGAGCGGTGCTTCTGGAGTTGACAACGCCTTAGCAATTGTCCTTGGTTCATCGTTAATCATATAAGCTACAAAGTCAGGACCGAAGGATTTATCCTTCCTGGCCCTTTTACTTCTCCTTAGATCCATCTCTAGAGTCTCCAAGTTCTGAGAATCTTGAACACTAGATTCCGGATGTTTAGCCACCTCGAGATCCGCTAGATCTGAACCATCTAGATCCGGGCCGTCAACGACTCCCGGTTCTCGAGAGCTTTGTTCATAACTTCGTTTGCGAGAGGTTATGTCTTTTTCCTTTCTAGGAAATGTACCTTCAAAGAATTGAGCATTCCTTGATTCCATGATTGTACCCTAGTGGATATCTGGAATATCTGACTTATGCACTAAGAAGCGATAAGCACTACTGTTATTTGCATATCCGATGAATGTGCAATCTACAGTCTTAGGCTCAATCTTGACCTGCTTTGGCTTGGGTACTTCAACCTTTGCCAAACAACCCCACACCTTAAAATATTTGTAGGTGGGTTTCTTTCCCTTCCATGATTCATATGGAGTTTTGTCCTTACCCTTTATGTGAGACTCTGTTAAGAATCGTATTAGCGGTAAGGACGGCTTCTCCCCACATGTTTTGGGAAAGATCGGAATTGATGAGCAAGGCATTCATCATTTCCTTCAATGTGCGGTTCTTACGTTCCGCCACACCGTTCGATTGAGGTGAGTATGGAGCCGTAGTTTGATGAACAATGCCTTTTTGGGCACAATATTCCTCAAATGGCGCTACGTATTCTCCCCCTCTATCGCTATGAATGGATTTAATCCGCAGGCTTAGTTGGTTCTCAACTTCTGCTTTGTAACGTCGAAACGCTTCAAAGACTTCATCCTTACTTTTCAACAAGTAAATGTAACAATAATTTGTGCTATCATCAATGAATGTCACAAAGTACTTGTTCCCCCCTCTAGTTTGTGCGAACTTCAAATCACATATATCTGTGTGAATAAGTTCTAGATGAGCGGTATTCCTTTCGATGGATCGAAAAGGAAGCTTGGTGAGTTTTGCCTCTACGCATACCTCACACTTATGTTGAGGGTTTACGTCGACAGACGGCAACAAATCCAACTTTACCAGCCTTTGGATAGACTTGTAGTTAACGTGTCATAATCTATGATGCCATAAATTAGAAGACTCAAGCAAATAAGAATAAAGTTCAACTTTATTACTTGGACGCATTACAGACATGACGTTCACTTTGAAGAGGCCTTCACAGACGAAGCCTCTCCCCACAAAAGTGTCATTCTTAGTGAGTACAAACTTATTGGATTCAAACACTAGCCTAAAACCAGCATTAACCAATAAAAGTCCTGAAAATCTTCTAATTTCTGGGACGTGCATCACTTCCTTCAGAGTGAGCTCCTTTCTGGAAGTCATCTTCAGGACCACCTTTCCTACCCCCAGCACGTCAGACGAAGCGTTGTTGCTCATGAACAACTTCTTGTTGGTGACCGATGTGTACGTGGAGAAGGCATCTCTGTTGGAACAGATGTGTCTGATAGCACCTGTGTCCATCCACCACTGCATTGGATTCTCAACCAGGTTTGCTTCTAGCACCACTGCCGAGAACACCTCAATCATGTCATCCAGGAGCGTGTCCTTGACGACGTTAGCATGCGCCTTGCCTTTAACCTTGGCTCTCTGTTGTTGCTCAGTCTTGAGCTTGCGGCATTCCTTGATCTTATGACCAGGTTTCCCACAGTGGTGACAGTTGCCTCTGAACATCTCCGCTGCGTGGGCCTTGCCGTCTTTCTGGAACTTTCGCTTCTTGCTTGGGTTCCCTTTGACCTCAGCTAGATTTGCCTTTGCCTTAGCAGGTTGTTTACCCCTAGGCAAGGCCTTTTTATTATCTTCCTAAATTTGGAGTTTGATAATAAGCTCTTCAAAGGTCATCTCCTTTGTCTTGAGTTTTAAGTAACTCATTCCACGAAGGAGGTAACTTCTCAATCAGCGATGCAACCAAAAACTGCTCATTTGGTTTCATTCCTTCCAAATCCAGGTGATGTAAAATCATTTGGAATTCCTGGACTTGGGACATCACTGTCTTACTATCCACCATTTGGAATTTTAAAAACTTCCCAACGATGAACTTTTTAGTACCTGCATCTTGTGCGTTGTACTTCTTTTGCAGTTTTTCCCACAGCTCTTTGGCAGTGCCAACAATGCAATAGACCGTGTAGAGAGGGTCGCAAGCAGCGATTCAAGATATGTAATTCTTACACATGAAATCGCTATGATTCCATGCATCAAGAACCATCTTCATGCCATTAATGACATGGATACCAAGGCCCCCTTCACCCGTTTCAGAAGGCGAAGGGTCCATTTCATCTCCAGCTTGTGGAGGATCTTCCGTTAGGAACCGGGTCATGCCCATAACAGTTAAGTAGAACAACATCTTCTGCTGCCATCTCTTAAAGTTTGAGCCCATGAATTTTTCAGGGCGATCATGGTGGAATACGGAGGATGGAGCAGAAAAGGCAGCAGACGTGCCTTGGGCAGTAGCGGGCAAGGCAGCAGAGTTGCTGCCTTGGACAGTAGCGGCAGCAGCAGTGAAGGCAGCAAAGTTGCTGCCTTGGACAATAGCGACAGTAGCAGGGAAGACAGCATTGTTGCCTTGAGTGGCAGCAACAGCAGCAGCAGAATCAGTCATGTTTCCAGCCATGTTGCATCAGTTACAGTTAGCAAAATATTGTCTTAAACTTGTTGGTTACAATGTTGCAGGAAACGGAAATAAATAACTGCTAAGTATTACAAGCAACTGAAATTACAATTAACTTGAACAATAAACTGGAATTACAATAAACTTGAACAATAAACAGGATCAGTTTTTGGTATGCTGAGTCGAGTGTTTGCACTCTGTCTTTAAGACAATATTGCCCCGTATGTATCCTTTCTACGTCCTGGACAATTGTCTCCCAAGATAAAACAACAAATGAACAAATGAGCAAAGGAAACTCAAGTGCTACCGTGAAGAACTGGAAGGCAGTAGGATGAACTTATTTCGTTTCTATTTTTTGTGTAGCTCAACAATGGTGAAAAGGGTCCTTTATATAGTTGAAGGAGAGGCTTACCAACTGCCCACATAATTGTCTGTTACTGGCCAAGTAATGGCAATTATAGAGGTAGTAATTCACCAAAATAAATGGTGAATTGATGTGCAACGGATTGACATTTAGGAAGATTAATTCAGCCAAAATAAATTGCTGAATTGAGTGCTGGTTGACGTTCCAGAAACCACAAAATTCTCTACCGAATTTGACTTTCTTGAAACTTCATGGACCAAACTGTACATATAGCAAAGTTCTCTGCCGAATTTGACTTTCTTGAAACTTCAGGGACCAAACTGTACATATGAAACAAGTCTGGTCCAAAAAGATAATATCAGAAGAAGCACAAGCCCACAGACCGGACGGGCGGCGGCGGCGCGCGTGTGGGCTTTCCTCGAATCGAAGCACATCTAGGTCCTCCTCCTTTAAACACATGGGATACCCCTTGGGGTCCCAAACCCCAAGCCAACCTTGAGACTTATAAACAAAACAATTCTTTTCCCCCACCGATGAGGGAGAATTGATCTCAATACCACACTTTTCCATGCTTCAAACAACTCACTTCGTGGATCAATGTCTCTTTCATTTCTCAATGAAATTTGACAATCCTTGGCCCTACGGTTATCTACTTACTTAGTAGATTATGCACGTGTGAAGAATCGGATTCTCCAACATGCGGAACACTAGTGTTTAAGCCGTTAAAGTTGGTCGGACGCAACTCCCGCCAAAGGCAAATTTCCAACATACTCTAGATAGGAAAAGGAAAAGAAAATTAAATTCAAATTGGAGGTATTGGATATGTGCAAAAATGGAGAACGTATCGTGTGAGGAAAACTATGATGAGTGTTTAGGAGATGAAGTGATGGACATAGTTTTTAGGAGATGAAGTGGTGGAATTCTAAATATTTTTTTTTATTACTGAAATATTGATTGTTAAGTGTAGTGGAAGTTCCCATCAATAAGAGAAGTATAAGAAGAAAAATAATTTTTTGTATTGTTATGGTAGAATGACAAATGGTTAGGATGGTTCTCTTTTGTGGTGGTGTGGCAGATGACGTGTGAAAATGGGCTTCTTCTTTTGTATATACTATGTATATCGATATATATATATATATATATATACACGTATGTATCACTACTATATTCATGTATATGAGTGATATACAGTGTCTCATTATCATTTTTCAGCTCTAAGTTATGACTGCAGAAATAGTCCAAATACCCTCCAATCTTCCTGAATTTTCTATATAACCTCGTCCAAGTATTTCCAATAAATTCAAACCATATGCACTCAAAAATAACTAATAACAAAACTTTAAAGATTCAAATTTCGATCTCAAGCTTCGGATGAGTCTTTAATGGTGGTTCTACGGAACTTACTTCAACTATTCATAAAAGCAGTATTATGTTGAATAATGCAAGTTAAGGTGGTATCGATTGACGGTAGTGAAGAGGCGGAGAAAATGATGCCTGCTGGATATTCCCAGTGCTGGTCTTCATTCAATGTTAGCATCTCTCTCAGCTGAAAGAAGATCAACTCTCACCCCGGAGAGGTCCTTCCCTGCAATGTATGTTGGAGGGTCAGCTTCTACTTACTTCCTTCTAGAAGCGAAGTAACTCAATAGAAATAGCTCTTTATGAAATATCTAGGTCGTTAGGTCTAGGTATGGTTCTACCTGCATGATTGGATGGAACATTTGTTGAAGTTCACATGTTCAAATTAAGTTCTTGGATTTATTGGGATATCAACTCTGTTCCATTTTTCAAAAGTTAAATATGTGGTTTACATGTTTGTCAAGTTTGATGGTGGTTTTGCATCAACAAGAGTGAGATTTGAAGTGGGGGATTAAGAAGAAGAAAATTTTGTATTGTTATGGTGGAGTATGGTGGTTTAATTTCTGGTATTGGTGCAACGGAGGATGTGTGGAAATAAGAAAAACTTTGTTCGCGTGGTTGTAAAGGGTGGTGTATTCTTCTTCTATAAATTTTGTGTATATCACTTTATATCATTAATGTATATCGTGTGTGCATCCTGTTTATATCCTATGTATATTAGTAAATCAGTATTATATATATGTATATACAATTAATATATGTGATATAGAGTAGTAACGTTTTTTCAGCTCAGTTTTAGCTTTGAATTTTGACTCCAAACTAGTCCAAATCTCCTCCAATCTTCCTCAAATTATGTATATAGCTCTGCCCAGGTTTTATCTGTCATGATCGATTTTCTAGATGAATCATGACCGTCTCAATTCGACTAACCGAACCTTCCTGACTATTCAATTGTGCTCTAATTCTAACATGCCATGCAAATCAACATATTTCAATGATAAATTATAATCGATGTTTGAATATTAAATTAGATAATATTCAAAAGATTCAAAACCATTCTGCTTTAACAATCCAAATACTGCCGAAAAAAATGCCAAGTGAAATCCAATACCCAATGCTAAAACTATGTTTGAAAGCCTCTATAGAAAGACGTGATAGATAGCACATGACAATGATTTTCCTGATATTCCCCAAAACAAATAAAAGAATAAATGAATTTTTAATTGTAACCAATGAAACTCCACGAACCAAAGTAGAGATCATCAAAGAATTGTTGATGTGAGGGAATATACTAGCCCGTAATCTACTCGTCTGCAATACTTGTGCTTAGTCGACATATGTACATTCCTAGAAAATGAAAAGTGAGTAACGATTTCCTCGTCACCTTGTGATTATCATTGTTTCCCTAACTAGAGCAAGACTTTGGATATATATGAATGCATATAAAATATTCTAACAGCAATTTAAAGCGTCAAACATCTAAAATATAGTTCCAAAATAATTACATAAAAGCAGTACAAGAATGTCCTATAACATGTAATTCTGACATTCTCTTATTTTACTTAGTCACCATCTGATCAAAATGTAGTTTGATCCCAACCCGGTCAACTAGGCCTCATTCTTGTGGAGTCACACAGTTCAAGATTCCAACATGCTTTATAAGGACAATTTGATCATACTGTTCGAACAAACAATGCTCAAATCTCTTAATCTGACACAAGTAGTTTTAGGGTAATGTGAGCCACTAAACCTTCTAAAAATTTTAAGGTTAAACTCTCGGAATATATTCTAAAAGTTCTTTCTATGATCCTTCGAGTCAATTTTTGTTACTAAATCTTTTTGAGATCATTTGGATAAGGTTCTAATATTTGAAAGAAATAATAATTTCACAAGTCATTTTGATGTTCAAAGTGTAGTACAAGTGTAAACATTACTGTTTTATGAAATCGTCCTTTCTAGTTATCATGAATTTAAGCATGTAAAGACATAAAATCAGTTTCTAAAATTCTAAAGAGGACACTTACAGTAATTTAAGCATGTAATCATATCAAAATTGTTTCACCGATAATCTGAGCTCACTTGCTCTAATTAAAGTTAAACTCACATTAATAGTCTAACACATTTTATCTAACACGTTATAGGCACGACTTTAATGAGAAAAGATCTTAAGTTACCTCGATTTTACTTTCGAGCCTAAACTTAAGCTCCAATCATTTTTATTTACGTCGACGAACAATTATTACATCAATCAATCTATCTTCATGAATTCTAAAGTTCTCAATAGTTTTCCCAAATTTAAGAACCATAAGTTCAAATTGTAGATTCAGGTTTAATAAAATCTAATATTTAATTTTTTTTTCTTTAACACCATTAATAGAGTTAATACATAATAATAATTCAATCTAGTTAAGAAATTTACCTTTAAAAGCCAAAACCCCAACTTTTCACTGATGAACGTTTTTGAGCTTTTTAGATGGATTCCTATGATTTTGATACGTCAAAGTGCTAGTCTCAACTCTCAATCCCTTATAGAAAAAAATTAACTCAATTTCACTATTAATTTAACTAAGGAACTCACCTTTATGGTTGCTTGAAAAGGGTTCTAGAAATCTTCTTCAACTGCTCTCAAAGGGTTCTAGAAATTACTAATATTAGTTACTACCTTTTTAATAGTTGGAACTATTTTTTCTTTTAATTTGAAGTTTTCATTTTCCAGAAAGCTTCCTTCAATTTCTCCTCCTTGTTTTCTTATGCCATTGGAGCACTTTCTGAGAGAGCTTCTGTTTGCTTCCTAATTTTGACAAGTTTGAATGTTTAAATGAGATTTACAAACAAATTTAAAAAATTATTGATGTATTCAACTGAAAATATATAAAAATATAATATAAGTTCACATATATAGTACGTGCACTATTGGGTGCGGTATGAGATAGTGTAAGGGATAATCATAAGGTGTATTGGACCAAAGCAGATTATACTAACAATGGGCTTGGACTGTGACAGATATATGGTATAATCGGTATCCCATAGCATCATATCAAAGCTGTAATAATTAGGATTTCAAGTTATGCACTTTGAGATGTATCCAAATTTCTATCTCTCCAACGTCTATTATTGAATTGCCTTTTTAACTCTTATGATAAGATGCCAAATATATAACGTGTACCTTAGAATAGAGTTGGTTTCAATCAAGACATCGTTTATATCGGTAATAGCTCCATATCTCGCATGACCTTTTTGATCTTATCTCCCGATAACAGTTTTGTTAACGAATCTGCTAGCATTTGATTTGTTGAAAGATATTCAAGTGTGATCTTCCCCTTCTTAACCATACTTCGAACATGATTAAATCTCATAGAAATATATTTACTATGATCAGATATTCTCTCATTCTTTGCATTGTAAATCGCTGCTTGATTATCACAATACAAAGTTATAGGACCCTTCTTCGTTTATATAAAAGGAATAGTTCTTAGGAATCTTCTAAACCACAGAAGCTATTTGGCAGCCATTGACATGGCTATGTATTCAGATTCCATTGAAGATAAAGAAACACAACTTTTCTTTTTTCGAAGCCAAAGAAGCTATGGCACCTCCAACAGTAAATAACCATCCACTAGTTGACTTAGAATCACTTGCATTTAATGCCAAATTTGCATCACTAAAACACTTGTGTAGATGCATTGCATTTGTAATGCAGACCATAATTCTTTGTTGACTTCAAGTACCTTAGTACTCATTTTAGTTCCTTCCAATGATCTTCTCCCGTATTGCTAGTAAATCTACTCAATATGCCAATAGAACACGCAAGATCAGGTCTTGTGTGATTCACCACATACATAATACTACCGATTATTTTGGTATATTCTTCTTGATTTATAGTTTCTCCTTCATTTGGAACTAGTTTTACGATTGGATTGATATGACTTGTACTATCCTTGCAGTCAAAGTAATTAAACTTCTTTAACACTTTCTCAATGTAATGAGATTGTGTTAGAATGTAAGTTCCACCTCTCTTGAGCACTTTGACTCCTAATATGACATCGACATGACCTAAATCCTTTATGTCAAAATCTTGCTTTAAAAACTCTTTGGTTACATTCACACATTTTATGTCAGAACCAAAGATAAGCAAGTCATCAACGTAAAAAGTCACAACTACTTTATACTTAAGAGTAACCTTAGTAAAAAACAACTTTCTACTTTGCTACTCTTAAATTCGAACCTTTTAATTTATTGTTTAAACTTTTTGTACCATTGTCGTGGTGCTTGTTTAAGCCCATACATAGACTTCTTTAATTTGCATACTTTATATTCTTCACCTTTAATAACATAACATTCAGGTTGATGCAAAAAAAAAATTCCTCATCCAAGTCTCCGTTTAAGAACGCGTTTTTAATATCCATTTGATGAACCTCCAATCCATACATAGATTCAATAGCAAACATGGTTCTAATTGACTTGAATTTAGAAACGGGAGAGAATGTCTCAAAATAATCAATCTCCTCCTTTTGACTATAACCTTTGGCTATCAATCTGGTCTTGTACTTATCAATAGTACCATCATTTTTGAGTTTCTTTTTCAGAACCCACTTGCAACCAATAGGCTTGGTCATAGGAGATAAATCAACAAGAGTTCAGGCTTGGTTTTCAAATAGACTTGATTTCATCATCCATGACTCTTTTCCACATATTAGAATATGATTGTGACATAGCTTCTTGAAAAGTTTTTGGATCCTCTTCTAACATGTAAGTCAACATATCAGGACCAAAATTCTTTTCAATTCTACATCTCTTACTTCTCCTTAATTCGATTATTTCATCATTCTCCTTTTCTTCTAGCTTCTCATCATTCACAATTTCATTTCCGGTTGCATTCTCATTAAGATCAAGTTCACAAAATAAATCATTATTTATTTTTATTTTATCAACATCACGAATATTGAAGTGGTAATAAAATATAACATGTGCAGCCTCAAATACACTATTATCATGAAGCCTAATAAATCTATATGCTTTACTCATAGCAGAATAACGAATAAAAACATATTTAACTGCTCTACTACCAAGTTTTGGCCTTTTCAAAGTTGCGTCCAAAATATATGTTAAACAACCCCATACCCTTAGATGTTTAATACTAGGCTTACGCCCAATAAACAACTCAAATGGAGTTTTCATATGTTTCTTGTTTACAATCCTGTTAGTAATGTAGCAAGAACTCAATAGTGCCTCTCCCCAATAACTCATTGGTAATTTTGAATGTATTAGTATGGCATTAAACATTTCCATTAAGGATCTATTTTTCCTTTCGGCCACTCCATTTTGTGGTGGAGTATTAGGTGCTGAAAATTCTCTAACAATTCAATTTTGTAAACAAAATGATATAAACTCGTTAGATAGATATTCACCACCCATGTCCGATCTTAAACATTTGATCCTTAAATTGGTTTTATTTTCAACTTCCTCCTTGAAGATTTTAAACTTATTAAAGGCCTCATCTTTGGTTTTAAGCAAATACACATAGGATAACTTTGAATAATCATCAATAAAAGTTATGAAATATCTTTTACCACCTTTAGTAATATGCTATTTATTATCACAAATATCCGTAAGAATAAGTTCAAGTAAACCATTTTTTCTAACAACACATTTGAAAGAAGATTTAGTCAATTTGGATTGAGAGCAACATTCACAAGTTTTTGTTGTAAAAGTTTTAGAAGACTTAGGAATTAAATCATTTGAAATCATGCGATTCATAGCATTTATACCAACATGTCCTAGTGTATAATGCCAATTAACATGATCATCAACATTAAGTAAAATATCAGAAAAGTAAGCAGAAGATGCAGTCTTATGATAGTCAATATTTAACAAGTACATCTTGTCTTTCATGTAGCCTTTTCCTACAAACTTCTCATTCTTAGTGATAGTCACTTTTTGGGAACCAAAGGCTACTTTGAAACAATTTTCATCCAATTTGTAGACCGATAAAAGATACTTCCTCATAGAGGGGATATGATACACATTTCTCAAAGTCAAAGTATTTTCCGAAGTGAGGGGAAGAACAATAGTGCCTACGCCAAAAACTTCACTTGATGACGTATTTCCCATGTAGACGGCCTTGGCATCTTTCACCATTTCATATGTCTTGAACAAACTCTTGTTTGGGGTAATATGACAGGTAGCACCCGAGTCCACCCACCAATCAGTAGTTCCATTGTTGACAAGGCGTACTTCAGACATGACATCGACAAAGTCTTTGTCATCAACCACATTGATTTGTTCCTTTTGTCTTGTCTTTCCCCTTATGGTGATGTCATTCCCTAGCATAGTGGCCAGGTTTTCCACAAACATAACTTCCTTTCTTTTTGTTGTTGCTGTTATCCGCATTCCCATTTTTCTTAAAGAATTTCCTCTTCTTGGACGTTCCTTGGTTTCCCTTAGAAGTTCCATGAAGGTTTTTATCATAAACATGATTCACACCATCATTCTTCGAAGAAACTGAAGCATCTCTTTTAAGGCTTTTGGTCTCAATTTGAATACCCTGAAGAAGTTCATCCAAAGAGATAGGCTTCTTCTTATGTTTCAGTTTCTTTTGGTAATATTTCTATGAAGGTGGAAGTTTACCAATGATGGTTGAAACTTGAAAAGTTTCAGAAATGTGTTCACCAGCATCAACACATTCTGTTGCTATATCATTTAACTCCTTAACCTAATCAATGACCGATCGAGAATCCACCATCTTGTACTCAACATACTTGTTAACTAAAAAAGACTTAATCCCAGCATCTTCATTGACATACCTTCGTTTTATAGCATTTCAGAGTTCTACATCAATTTTGTGGATGTGAAAAATGTTGAACAGTGTGTTGTTCAGCGACTGCAAAATTATGTAATGGCAAACGAAATCATCATTTCTCCATTTCTTCTCTTTCTCTGTTGCCTCAATATTTTGTGCCTCCGTTGCATCCGGATCAGTGACTTCCTCCGGACATCCTTCAAATAGAATATAGAATACCTTTGACATTGTCAAAAGGTACTCCATCTTTAAACTCAACGCTTGTAGTTGAGTCCGTTCAGCCTTTTCAATTTGTCTCCATCATTCAACTACGCCTTAACCAATACCGACTCCATTGCAAAAACTTAATACCTTTAAGATTGTTGTATAACAGGGTAATGGATTTAAAGATATGTTAGGCACACCGAGAAATGATATTGTCTTTAAAGATATTAATTCCTTCCTCTCAAGTGTAAAAGGTTCACTAAGGAATTAACCTCCAGGATACAAAATCTATAACTCTCAGAAATTCGAAAGTTACACTCTAACGAATTTCAGAAGCAGAAATCGCAAGTATACAATATAGATTTTGAATGATAGAAGAAAGAATAAATCGCAGATAAGGGAATAACTCTGCATTTCTGCAAAGCACTAAGTATTTATAGATACTCAATGGTTTCCCCGAAGCGTTGCAACACTTCCACGAAGGGATACTTCATCCACGAAACAGTCCCGTTATAAAACTGTTTTCGCTCCCTCTATTTTGTTAAGCGATACTTCATCCACGAAACACTTCCACAAAGGAATATTTTCTTATATATAATGAATGGGAGCCCAAGAGCTTGACCAACATGTTAAGCCCATTAATTCTTTTATAGCCATAAGGAAGTTCAAACTCCTACACATCAATGTGGGACAAATGACTTACTCAAAACCAATATGGGACAAATGACTCTTACTCAAAACCAATGTGAGACAAATGACTCAATTATGATGGAAATACTCATATCCAATATGGGATATATAACACCCTCAACAACCGACTTATGTCATAGGCATCACAACTTCACGCCCAAGTAAAGTTCCCCTAGTCTTCCAACTAAAGTAGTGATAAGCATTTTTACCCTATTTGCAAGACATTTTGGGCCCATTGGACAACATACTAATGATCATATTACAATGCAAGACATGATAACGCAACTCACCAATTACTGCAAATGACCAGGCAATTGAGATGTTTCCTAATTTGGCTGCAGCCAATCAAGGAAGCGTTTGTCCTTAATTACGTGAACATATTGACTAATTGAATTCCAAACAAAACGCGTCTAATAAAAATAGGCTAGACATCTATTTCTTTGTTGTCTTGTCAACACCTCAAAACTCTTAATCATAAATCAATTTCGTACTATAAGTAGAGGCCCACGCAACCTTTATTCAATGCATTCAACTTAACTCAATTTTTTTTACTCAGAAACATAATTTATACTTATAAATTTAAAAATATCAAACTTTAAACAAATATTAAATTTTAAACTCAATATTAAAATATATTCATTCTTATAAATCTTAAAAATTGAACAATCAAATCAAATCTTGAATCCATCTTTTTAACATATATTTGTCAATTCATGCGGGGCAGGACCCTTCCGGCTGCAGCTATATTTGTCCCTGCCCCATTGGAAATTAAGGTTAACATCAGTGAAGACAATGCACCAAGTAGGTACAGGGGCAGATTTAGTGGGGGTCTCAGCTAAAAATTACAGTCTATATATAAGATATAATTTTTTATATTTATGTACATATATTAACTTTTAAACATTCTAAACAAATGCAAAAGGTTAACTCAAGTGATCGAAAGTGATCAAAATTATCTCTAGCATGCTAGGTTTAATTCTCAAGGACAACATTATTTTTTATATTTAACTTTTATTTTTTTTCAAATACCCTAAGTAAAAATTTTGATCTGTCACTGAGTAGTATCCTAAGAGAAGTAGAAACTACCAGGAAAAACACAGACAAGAAGGGTGTGTTCAATATGGAGGAAAATATTTTTTGAAAAATAAATTTTCTAAGAAAATAAGTTTGAGGAAAATGACTTTCTTAGTAGAAAAATGAAAATAATTTTCACAAGTGACATTTCAAATTGATTGTGTCATTTTCATCGTAGTTCCAAAGCACCTCATTTTCACCCTTACCCCCACCTTCCATAATATTTGTCTAGATTATGTACAAATATTCTTTTTGTATATACCAAACATATAAAAATAAGTAAAAAAAACTCATTTATTTTCATGAAAAATATTTTCCTTCATACTGAACACAACCGAAGTGTGTAAATTTTAATGATTTGTGGTCCTAAGATTTAATGCTATTAGGTGCCTTGTCGTTTCACAAACATGTAATGCCATGTGAATCAAGCATGAACGTGTCACTAATTATTGCACTTTCCTTGTAACTAAATTCGTTCCAAGATTTCAGTGAAATACCACACTTCCAAGTGCTCAGTTAGGAAAATAACTACTGAACTGCATGCATCACTGTTCTAGATCAAACCTCTCCGGTAGAAGCTAACGGAAACACGGAGTTAGACTTTTTACTTAGGGGATTCGAATATAAAAAAATAAACATAGGAAGAATTAAAGAAAATTTAATATATATTATATATACATAAAAATTATCTATCTACCCATATAATTGTCGTTAAATAAGATATAGCTCCGCCACCACCTAGATGGCATTTTGATCACTTATGAAATTAAAAATTTTGTTTCTTAGTTGCAATTATTTAAGTAGTTCTGTTCAATGCGAATACATTTATGCAAGACAACACTTATGAAAATGAATTCACTAAATATGAAATGGACATTTGTATGCAAATATTGGGAAAAACTCAGTCCTAGGAGAGCTTTGTTTATTTAAAACTTAAAAGAGAACGAAAAACTTTCTTTTTTGTTTTCTCGGTGCTCTCGGGCCCCTCTCGATTCTTATTATAGTTTAAAATGGGGAAGGGGTCTAATTAAATTAATAGACATTAATAAAACACAACAATTTCATATATTATAAAGTTTCGCTCATTTGGTTTAGTTCTCCTACTTGTGTGCATTTTTCAGTTCTTCAACCATGGCAAGTGCCTCAATTTGAACAAAATGTCATCCAAATTGAAGCACTCAAGATATTGCTCAAGAATTTGCACTTAATAGAGTGAGCAATATCTTGAGTGCTTCAATTAAATTTTATTTATATAACGATAATTTTTTTTTTCAATAAAATAGAAAATATTTTTATTTTTTAATCTTTTCCGAATTGAAATAGGATAAGCATTTGCTAATATAATCTTTGATTTTAAAGTTAAAATGAAAAAAGTGTCAACAATAACTCCATTGATGATACTTTATAGATATTTTGTGATTTGAAGTAATTAATGTAAAAACAGTTCGTGTTTTATGACATTATAATTGTTGCATCAATATAATTGTGAGGTCACCTACCCAACCCCGTAGGCGAACCCGAAATAATACATAAGTTCTTTTAATCAATTATTATGCAAAAAGTAAAGAGAGATCAAATTATAAGTCAATACCAATGTTTTGTAATCAACAAAGTGCAGAAAACAAGAAGGTACACCTCCTAAAATCCGGAGTTATAAGTACAAGAGCTACAAGTATAGAATACAAGTCTAAAATGTCAACATAATATCTAGAAAGTAGAAGGCAGGAATAAATAGAGAAATAGAGTCTGGTGCTACAGATCAGCCAAACAGCTCACCTTGATAAATCCAACAGCAAATCCTCAACGATTAGCACTACCTCGGCCACCACTCATGTTCAGAATTGAACTTGCATATAAAGGGTGCAACAAGTGTAGAGTGAGTACGGGAAACATGTGTACTCAGTAGCATTATTGACAGACTCTAAACTGAAGTGATGGCAAGAATTGGTCTTTCCAATGCTTACCTCCACTCTTTATTAGTAACCAGTTCGAGTAGTTTATAAAGTTAACAAACCACCGAATAGAATGAATCGACAATTCAACAAATTAACCAAAACCAACAAATAAGATATGAAATGCCTACACAACCGAATAAGGTTCCATGAGCTATCAAGTAAGCATATAAATCTTGATTCTTCTGAAGAACCGATGAACAAGCTAGAATCATATAATGAAATCCAGTTAGGATGATTCCAAAAATTTTATTGACCAACCTTTGGTTAGTGGACCTGATGTTTTTGAGTCCACAAGGTATCACATTATAGTAATAAGTGCCAAAATTAGTGACGAAATATGTTTTCTCCTAGACTTTCGGGTGCATTCTTATCTGATTATACTTGGCATATGCATCAAGAAAACTCATTATTGCATGCCCAACCCTTGCATTGATCATTTGATCAATATTCAGCAGTGAAAATGAGTTCCTCGAATATGCCTTATTAAGAACCTTAAAATCAATGCACATACAAAACTTATTACCTTTCTTAGGCACCACGACTACGTTGGCTAACCAATCCGGGTACTTGACGTACTATATGGATCCTATACTTAGTAGCCTAGTTACCTCTTCTTTGACAAACATGTTGCGGTCCTCAATTATAGGCCGCTTATTTTGCTTTATCGGTTGGAAGCTAGATCCAGACCTAGTTTGTGTGTTGCAACCCTCGAGGGCCTATCTATCATATTTTGATGGGACCAAACAAAGCACTTACTAATAGTTTTAAGATATGCAAGAATATTACCACTGAGCTCAGGGGCTAGCCTCGTGCCTATGTATAGCTTACACTTCAGCTGGTCTGTGTACAAGCTAATCTACTCGAATTCGTAGCATCCAAATTATTGAGTACCTAAAAATATATGAGAACCCAATACCTATCCGATAACTTGTCCTCTAGCTATGCTTCTGCTTGCTAATCTTGTAGGACCAAACTGGGCACAAGCTTCGACTCCTTTAATTGCTATTTTTTGCCATGTGTTATCTCCTTACCCTTTGGATTTGGCTCGTCAATGGCAAGCATTTCCTTTGCCCCCGGTTCCTCTCCTCAAATTTGTTTAATACATTCTGAGGTCGAAAACTTTACCATCAAATGAAGCGTTGAAGGCACCGTCCTCATATCATGGACCCACGACCTTCCAAAGATCGCATTGTACCTTATGCCACCGTTGATGATATAGAATTTATTTTCTTTGATCATCCCCCGACGTTCGAGCAACACGATTTCCCCTCTGTTCGTTTCACTCTCCATATTGAATATGGAGAGCACCCTTATTATCGACACTACTCTTTCTAGCATCTCCATTCTTCTACAACTTTCAATCAAATTATGTTTGTCGAGCTTCCTGGATAAATTAACACATGTTTAATCTGGAAATAATCAATGGTTATTACAAGCACATCGTTATAAGGTAAAGTGATGCCATTAGCATCCTCGTTGGTGAAGGTGATTGTATCATCGTCCGAGAACCCTCAAAACCTCATCTTTCGGGTTACATACACCTTCATTTTCTTGGTTGCTATGAAAGTCGTCTCGGCGACCTCTGCACCCCCAGTGATCATATTAATAACATGATGTGAGACAGCCGATGAGACCCTTTTTTCTGCTCCCATATTTGTTTCATAATTGTTATTTGCCTTTACACTTAGGAATTCCCTCATATGCTATTTTTTCAGCAAATACACAACTTTCTCCCGATGATGCCTTCAATACGATGTTCTTGTTGGAAATTTGCCTTTGGCGGGGAGATGCGTCCATCCATATTTAATGAATTAAACACTAGTGTTTCGCATGTTGGAGGCTTTGACTCTTCACACATGCATAATCTACTAAGTGAGTAGATGACCGTAGGGCCAAGAATCGTCAAATTTCGTTGAGAAATGAAAGAGATATTGGTCCACGAAGTAAGGTGTTTAAGGCATGAAAATATGGTGTGGGACAAATCTACCACATCGGTGGAAAAAGGAAGAATTGCTCTCTTTATAAGTCTTTAAAGTGGTAAATGGTTTGGGACCCCAAGGGGTATCCCATGTGTTTAAAGGAGGGAGGACCTAGATGTGCTTGGGTTCAAGGCTAAGCCCACACGCGCGCCGCCGCCGCCCGTACGGTCCGGTCCGGTCTCGGTCTCGGGCTTGGGTCACGGGTCACGGGCTATGGGCTGTGGGCTGTGGGAACTTTCTGATATTGCTTAATATTTACAGTTTCGTCCCTAAAGTTTCTGGAAAGTTGAATTTGGAACGACGGAAGGCAGAAACTTTCTAACTACCATTGGAACTATTTTTTGGGGCATTAATCAACCATTACTTGGCTAATTAACTCCTTCATAATCAGCCCTTCTTCAATGGCCATGAACAGTCCTTACACCTACCATTAATCTGCCTTCCTAATGGCCATTAACAACCCTCACTAATGGCTATTAACAACCTTATTTGTGGCTATTGGGCAGCCTTCTCCATGCTATATATTGATGCCTTTTGGCTCAATTATGCAACACATATATACACGAAAATAATAGCACATTTCAGTCACGAAAAACACTGCAAAATAGTGAGGAAAAACACTGCAAAACAGTGACGAAAAACACTGCAAAACAATGAGGAAAAATACCCAAAAATAATGATGAAATATAGTGTGATATACACGAGATATACACAACAGAGACACACTATATACATAGAGACAAAATAGAGACAAAACAGAAACTCTTCCTTCCTTTTCCATATCTTCAGCAAGTCGATTCATATTTGTTTTCTTCGTCAGACTCAACCTATTGGCTTTGTAGCATTGATATTAAAGTGTTGTTTTATCTTGAGAGACTATTGCCCGCTAACGTAAAAGCATATATACGGGGCAATCTTGTCTTAAGGACAGAGTGCAATCACTCGACTCAACACACAACGTTGTAACCATCCAAATTTAGTTTTTTCTTGATTTCAGGTTATCAAGATTCAAGACACAACAAGCTTGCGGCAGTTTTGAAAATTGACCATTTATTTATCCTTTCGAACACTTATAATATTTATTTACTTCTCATACTGCTTTATACAATAGCAACCAACAGTTCTATGTCGGTGTGTGCCATGGAATATCATCATATGGTCATGTCTCTTGAAATTGGGTCTAATTGTAGTGGTTTAGGCGAACACACAACGAGTATAGTCCTTAACAAAACCATCATTTGTACTTTGTCGATGCTGAAGTTGTGTTCGAGAGCTTTGGATACTCCATACCTTTTGAAGAAGATCCAGGACTCTCTTTATATATGCTTTATAGACCTCAGTTGCTTCTACCACAGTCTCCCTTTTTATTATAATTTAACCTTTCCAAGGACCGATATCCTTGATGGTGATCAGATATCTCCGATACAGTGTAATACTGGAAGCGGCTTTTTGATGAGCTACATTACAGCCTGGTACATTTACTTGCCTTCTCCTGATGTCGTGATCTCCTGGTGTCAGGCCCCAACAAATTGTTTTCCACCCAGATAGTCGACTCGTAGGATAAGTATTTGCTAATATAATATTTGATTTTAAAGTTAATTTGAATAAAGGGTCAACAATAACTCCATTGATGATACTTCAACACTATTTTGTGATTTGAAGTAATTAATGTAATAAATTTTCGTATTTTATGACATGATGATTTTTGTATCAATATATGTTACACCCCATATTTTTGTGTTTGAATGCGTCATAAGTACAATAATGTACACCCGGGGAGGTTAATATCCTTATATATAACAATGGTTTAAAATACGTTTTAAGTAAGTGTTGTGGGAGGCTGAGGCTAAATAAATCAAAGAAAATATTTTTCGTGAAAGTTTACCGAAGAAAAGTGGATTGTAATAACCCGTACTTTCGGAGTACGACTAGGAGTGTTTAATATGCTAGGAAGGTCATGTTATGAGGTATTTGAATCATTCAATAGTCATATTTTAAGCTTTGAATCAAGTATGTTGTAAAACAAAAGTTGACGAAGGTCATCACAAGTTACTTTCATAAGTTCGCTGAAATTTGGATCAGATGTCACAGAGCTTTTCTCTCAATCTATTTGGAGTTACATGATAATCAACCTATTCAATTAAATTTCTATAAGTCTAGTTTGCAGCGCATTAAACTGTTTGTCGATACTACATCAGAGTAGAAAGATATTCACATTTTTGCCAGACTACGCAACAGCTAGGCAGGCAGTAAAGTACCTCATAAAGCAAGCTCCAACGCGAACATGTTTCTTGCCATAGAGCTCGCTTAGTGAGCTGGTTGAGGCGGTGGTATATATATATATATGCCAATAAGAAAGGAAGCAAGAATAATAACTTGTTAGAAGAGTATTAATACGTCAGTATTGTTAAGAATGAAAGAATAAAAAAATTAGGCAACAAAGTCAGCCATATGCATGCGATGCTAAATAAATTTAGGAGACACAGTTTTCCATATGAATGTGATGCAATTAATTAGGGGGCAGAGCCACCATAAATAAAACAAGAGTAATAATAAAAACTTTATTATTATTAGATAACCAAATTAAAGATTACAAACTAAAACTTTGAGAAAACTTAGAGGGAATAACTCAAACCAATTCTAGAGAGAAGTGGGAGAAATATTTCAGATCTTGGCTAGTGATGATCTCCCTTACAAGTAATGGGAGAGGCTTATCTATAGCCAAAGATCTAAAATAAAAAATTACCAGCAAATGACATACAACTATTTAAAGATAGTGTTTGATGATGTCACATATGATGTCATAAAAATAATAAAACCTTGAAATGTTTTAATTAAAATAGTCTTCTTCTTCTGATGTATTTTCATATGTGGATGCTTGAGAGTGATGACCTAAAGCTTACATTTTTATGTGCTAGAAACTACACTATCTGCTTGATTAATTCTATCTTGTTGTTAGATCCGGCCAACTATGAGGTTGTAATAGATCTCTGTTGTAGGAAGGTAAATTGGGCAACTTCTGTAGTTGGCAAAAATTGTTGATTGATTCTGAACCAATTTTCAACAGCTGGTAAATATGCTTCAGATGCGTTCCAGCTTTTATACCACTTGCAGTGGCCTTGAAGGGCTAACCAAGGTAGACCCTTATAACCTTCTGGCTCCTCTCATGGTGGTAGTAGTTCCGTGTCTTTTGATGGTTCGGGGCATAATATGTGGGGTCTTTCTTGTTTAAGGTATGTAAACTTCTCCTACCCTCGTAGAAGAGATCATAAGGGTCATATTAGTACGTTTGTTATGTATGACCCATGAGATGGTGATCAGAAGTCGTGAGTCCGAAGTTATTGAGTTGTTATTGGTTGTAATAATTGCTTGTTTGACTGCTTAGCTTATAGATGTTATTGTTGTAGAGTTCAGAAGGAAGAAGGTCATGGAGAAATGCTGCTTAGTTATTGTATAACGAGCTCTTAACTCGTTTGATAGTTGTTATATTTTGTGTTGGTTAATACTTGTATTGTTATCGTCTTTTGTAGCTTAATCTTGTAAGGGAAATTTGTTGTGTTGTTGTTATAGGTTTGGAAGGAAGAAGGGTGTAAATATATGTTGTTTAATTGATTATGTGATGAGCTTGCCACTCGTCGTATTTATTGAATGCTTCCTTGGAGTTTGATTATAGAATTGCTATCATTTCCTTATAGATTGACTTGTGAAGAGATTGGTTTCGTCGTTGTCAATGAAGGATCAATATAGTAAAGGTATGTAAAGATTATTCCCTTCCTTTTGATGGCATAAATCCATAATAAGAAAAATCTGAACGAGAGTATAAGAGTAGATTTATTCATAGAACTCTCACGTATATGTCATTCCATCTTGTTCATGTTATAGCTATCCCTTATCGGGAGTTTATATTCAATTAGCTTAGTTCCCTATCTAGTTGAGGAGTAAGAAAGTATGCATAAATATTTTATAGTATTATTGTTGCCTTCGGGGCTGTACAAATATACAGTTGCCTTCGAGAGTATACAAATATATATTAGCCTTCGGGGGTATCAAATATATAGTTGTCTTCGGAGCTATACAAATATACAGTTGTCTTTAGGGCTATATAGATACACAATTGCCTTCGAGGCTATATATATAATAGTTGCCTTCGGGGATATACATATATACGGTTGCATTCGGGGATATGTGACTAGACAATTTATTTCAGTATTATTTGTTTGATACGAGTCAGAGATAGAAAAGTATACTTCTAGATTGTCATTGACTCCTTAATTTACATTCAGTATATCATATATATCATATATTTAGTTTCCTTACATACTCGGTACATTATTTCATACTAACGTCTCTTTTACCGGAGGAGTTGCATTTCATGCTTGCAGGTTTTGACAGACAGGTAAACAGGCCTCTCCAGTAGACGTTGTTGAGTACCAGCTTAATTAGTAAGCTCCATTTCATCAGGAGTAACTAGGTCCAGATTTTGGAATAATTTTGAGTATTTATGGAATGGTGGGTAGGTCGGGGCTCTCTCCCGATCACAATATAGTTGTGTTCTCTTAGAGTCTTGTAGACGAGTCCTATATATTCAATATATCAGCATAATGACCTTGTCGGCCCTTATATATTTTCCTTTTGTGTTTGCTATTTGTTTATATATATATATATATATATATATAGAGAGAGAGAGAGAGAGAGAGAGAGAGAGAGAGATCTATATATATATATATATATAGGGGTGATCCTATTTCAGTTGAGACAATCGTTACTTTTGAGAATGACCTTATTAGCCTAAGTTGGTATTGATTGATTTACAGATTGGCCTTTTCGGCCTAGATTGCTTGCTTGTATCCAAGGTTCATGAGTTTTAGTTTGGTAAGCTCGGGTCAAGTAAGACACCGGGTGCCAGTACACACCTCCCCATGTTGGGGCATGCCAAACTTGTTATAAGAGCATGTCTGTTCTAGGGAGTCTCCAAGACGTGTCTAGTAAAGTCTTGCTTATGAATGTGTTGTACACCACAGTTATAATTAGAAAGCTACAGGGCATTTAGGAATGGTTACCTTTCTTTCATACTCCAGATCGTGCAATAGAGCTGAGTCATAGGAACTCGATTCTAACTCATGCTTGTGACAAGTAAATATGGGGTCCTCACCAGATCATGTGTGCACCAAGTTTGCAAGTATTATGTTAAAGTCCTAACAGTGTTAACATTTATCTCACATATGCAGGAAGATGGATATGAGAGTGCCAGCTATTAAAGTATGAGTTCCAAAAGGCAAAAGCGGTAGGGTGAAGGAGGTACGAAGTAACTAAGTAGAAACGATTGTAAAGTAGCTAAAGTTCGGACAGAGGAACACAAGAATTATGATTCCACTTTTAGCAACAAAAGAAGTACAGTTTGTAGCACCCATCCCAGCTTATGACTTACAGACGTCAAGAAACATAGATTTAGAAATGAGTGGAGTTTCAGGATCTTGTGAGGATTGGAGTAATCCTTAGTGTTGGAAAGATTGTTAATACTAGATGGCACTACTGAAGAGTATTGTGAGTATACTTATGGTTCTTTTTAGGCGATATATATGTAGTGTACCCAAGAATTTCATAGTCGGATATGACTTTTTGAATGTTCAGAAGATTCGAAAGTTAGGAACTTGAATCTTTGTATATACGATAAGTATTCTCTTCTGTGATATTCAAGTCCTTAGTGAAGAAGGAATATTAAGCTACCAAAGAGTAAGCCCAGTTGAAAAGGGGGAAATTAGAAGCAAGGAACGTCTCGCTGGAATTCCCCAAAATAAGATAAAAGATAGTGATGTTAGCAAGACATTGGTAGAAAGATAAGAGAAGATTTATGAGGAGATATGAGAAACGATTAAGGATCGTAAATTAAAGTATGGCGGTGCGACAAGGTTCTTATCCAAGCAAAAGAAAGGACAAGAGAAAGCAAATATTGAGGTTATAAAGGGGTATAAGTCATAAGATTATATCTTAATTAAGAGGAGCGAGTCGAAGACTTCAATAAAAAGTTATCAACAGGCCAATTTAACTCCCTGGATTAGAAGTTACCGGTATTGGGTTGTGACTCAAAATAAACTAACTACAAGTTAGAAACTCAAAGTATTTTTGTTATAGTTGACATTGCGATACTTGCAAAGCGAGCAATTAGGCAGAGGATATACAACAAAGTACCAACCTTTGAGGGTCAATAAGAAAGAGGTTTCCCTAAGACAATCGTCATAAGTAAAAGTTAACTCATCGAGATTGAGCACACCACTTTTGAATACGTGGCACTTCATGTATGTAAGTGATTTAGTTATCTCAGGTAAAAAAAGATTATGCTAACCCAAATTATATGTTATCAACATACGAAAAAAGAGGGGTGGAGAGGTAACAATTTGAGTTTTCAGGAGTGGAATCCCTGAGTGTGAGGTGCTAGCCATTCTCCAAGAGGGAGATAGTACAATAAAGTATCGACGCAGAATCTCATGTTTTATTTAGTGATAAGGTGGTAAGAAGGATTATAACAAAAAGGTTCGAAATGAATAATATTGTAATTGTTCAGACTTTATAGACGTTACATGACTCTAGAATGATACATAAGTATGAATTCTAGGAAGGAGACAGTAATGAATTTCTAGCTAGAGGTACCAATCGATGGTAAGCACAATCGGACATGTGGGACTCAGAAAAATAGTACGTGGTATAAATGAAGTCAAAAAAATATAGCCCAAGAGGAGTTATTCAGGATTAATATATAGAAGATTGATCAATTTGAAGAATCAGTATTCTCATACGTAAGCCCTAGTTATTGCTAGTCAAAATACCACACACAAGTCATTAGAATATACAGAGTTATATATCGTTGAATGGTCCAAACGCATGAAGTTTCAGTTTGAAAGGTGTGTGGTTTCAACTTTCAGAAAGTATTTCAAACATAAAGAATGATAGATAAGGTTTAGTATAAACATTTCAAAAGTCAAAAGGATCATTGAACCTAGAATTTGAGGTAGGCGTTTAAAAGTTATGCTCAGAAGTGACACTATTACAGTAAAGGTGAAAGTGGAAGTAACTAGGGATGATTGCAGGCGGTTCAAATTTTCCTAGGATTCTGTGGGGATACATGACACAATGAGCTTGCAGCTTAATATGAACAAGAGTATCTTTTATAAGTACATTTGACATTAGGTGTCCAGGATGAGAAAGGAGAATTTGCTCCAAGTATAGTGATCTAATGTTGAAATTACCGAAAAACAACTTGCATCATTAATCATTTTAGAGTTTTATATATATCCATGAGGAGGTACCCCAATAACTTATCGCTTATTAAGTCAATTGAACGAGGAATTAGAATCCAAAAGTTATATTCAAGGCTAAGCATATTGAAAGCTCCAGGATAGGTGGGGACTAAGATAAGTTAATGCATCAGTATTGCTGATGACGTCCAAATCCACTCCTTAAACAAAAAGTATAAACGGTCGTTGCAATATAATTTACCCAACTAGGAGTCGGGGTCGAATCCACAAGGAACAATATACTAGGGCAATTAAGCTAGTTATAGAATTATCACCAATTAATCTAAGCCAAATGATTTTTAATATATGTTTTTTGTTTAAAGATGAATTAAGATAAAACTAACTAATGGGGAGTACAAGCTATGGAAATTCGGAGCTTTGGAGCATAGTAATTTAACTTAACTCAATGACAATCCATTGCAAGTAATTATCTACCACTAATTAATCATGAGTATCAGAAATTAGCCTTAAAATCTCAATTACCCACTAATGCCTCTCGATAATTTAGCGGGTCTATTTTAGCTTATTCTCTCAAATCAAATCAAGGAGCATTAATCACATTCTAATTTTAGGCTATACTAGGGTTTTTTCTATCTCTAGGTTAAACCCATTAGATGAGGTTTAAAGCCTCAAAACGTGATAATCAATCTATCCCAGAAAGCTGGCTAAGGATTTTCTACCATATCAACACCATTAACAAAGTTGACACAAAAGGCCATAAAATTCCAATGGTCCGATGCTTATGAGCAGAGTTTCCAAGAGTTAAATGATAGACTAACATCGACACCATTCCTTACTCTCCCAAAAGATCAAGAAGGCTATGTTGTGTATTGTGATGCCTCGGGAGCAGGTTTAGGATGTGTTTTAATGCAACGTGGTAAAGTGATTGCCTATGCTTCAAGGCAATTGAGGAAACATGAGAAAAACTATTCGACACACGATTTGGACTTAGCCGCAGTGGTTTATGCACTGAAAATTTGGTGGCACTACTTGTATGGTGTTCATGTAGATATTTTCACATATCATAAAAGTCTGCAATACATATTTAAACAGAAGGAGTTGAACTTAAGGCAAAGAAGATGGTTGGAATTATTGAAGGACTATGATGTAGACATCTTATACCATCCCGACAAAGCTAATGTTGTAGCAGACGCGCTCAGTCGTAAGTCGATGATCAACTCGACTCCAGTGCAGGTCGAAATGAAGGAGTTAGTAAGAGAGCTTCATCAGTTAGCTAGTTTGGGAGTCCGGTTAAGAGATTCGGAGGATGGTGGTTTTGTGATTCAGAATATTCAGAATCGTCCCTCATATTGGAAGTTAAGGAACGTCAGTGGGAAGACCCCAGTTTGAGACAGATCAGAGAAGGCATTCAACTGAAGAAGATCACAACCTTTGAGATTGACGAACATGGAACTCTCAAGCACTAGGGTCGTCTATGTGTTCAAAATGTAGCAGGATTACGAGATAGAATTATGACGAAAGTCCATTGCTCATGATATTCCATGCATCCTGGATCTACTAAGATGTATCATGGTCTCAAGGGTATCTACTGGTGGAACGACATGAAGAAAAGCATTGCGGAATTTGTAGCTCAGTGTCCTAATTGTCAGCAGGTAAAGATAGAGCACCAAAAGCCCGGTGGTTTGACTCAGAACATTGAGATTCCAATATGAAAATGAGAAATGATTAATATGGACTTCATTACGGGTTTACCTCATTCTTATCATAGATTTGATTCTATTTGGGTAATTGTTTATAGATTGACCAAATTAGCTCATTTCTTACCGGTCAAAACTTGCTACACAGCCGAGGACTACGTGAAGTTATATGTTAAATAGATTGTTCGCCTTCATGGTGTGCCTATTTCTATTATATCTGACCGAGGTGCATAGTTTACAGCTAACTTCTGGAAGTCATTTAAAAAAGGTTTAGGCACCCAAGTTAATCTTAGCACAACTTTTCATCCTCAGACGGACGGGCAGGCCGATTGTACGAATCAGACGCTCGAAGACATGCTATGAGCTTGTGTATTAGACTTTAAGGGAAATTGGGATGATCATTTACCCCTTATTGAGTTCACGTACAATAACAACTATCACGCCATCATTAAAATGGCTTCATACGAGGCTTTATACGGACGGAAGTGTAGATCTCCTGTCGGATGGTTCGAGGTAGGCGAGTCAGAATTATTTGGGCTTGACTTATCACACTAAGCCATAGAGAAGGTGAAGCTTATCCAGGAATGGTTGTTAACCGCTCAGAGTCGTCAGAAGTCGTATTCCGATGTGCGACGGCGGACTTAAAATTTTAGGTAGACGATTGAGTCTTTTTGAAGATTTCATCTATGAAGGGAGTAATGCAATTCGGGAACAAAGGAAAGCTCAGTCCAAGGTATATTGGGCCATATCGCGTAACTCAGCGAATCGGCCAGGTAGCGTAAGAATTGGACTTACCTTCGGAGTTGGAGTTTGTTCATCCGATTTTCCATGTGTCTATGTTGAGAGCGTGTATTGGAGATCCCTCCCGGATTGTACTGATTGACGATGTGAAGGTTACAGAGAATTTATCTTATGAAGAGATTCCTATTGCTATCCTAGATCGACAAGTCCGCAAGCTGAGGACTAAAGAAGTAGCTACGTAACCACATGGGAGGCGGAAGAGGAAATGACATGGGAGGCGGAAGAGGAAATGATGCACAAGTATCCACACCTATTCCAGACTAACGTCGAAATTCCAAGAGAAGCATAAGATGAGTTCTATTTTCAGGATATAAGTCTGATGTAGATGTAGTAATGTATGTGATGATATATGATTATGTGTTGTATTTGCTGGTTAAGCGATAAGGATTAGATATGTCACCCCAACATTCGAGGATGAATGTTTCTAAGGGGGGAAGGATGTAACATCCCGTACTTTCGGGTCACGGTTTGAATCGCTAAGCGTATGTAAAATCGCTAGGCGTGTGTAAATACACCCGAGCGTTGGGAAAATTTATGTTATATTTACGTATGCTAATAAAGAGATTAGTATAAAAAAGGATAAAACCCCGAAATAATTTTGAACGTAACAAGTGTGACAACGGGGGTCGAAAATAATTTTGGTGTGCGCATAAGGAGGTGATATACTGATATTATATCGTAAAAATTATGACATTGAGTATATGAAGGTCTTATAAGTTATTAAGATTTAAGTGTATTGAGATCAAAAAAATTAATTATGTATATAATTGATTAATTGTGGGATTAATTAATCCTAATAGGGGGACAAGCTTAGTGGAGTTATGCACGTGTAACCCTTAAATTACACTACCTAATGACTAGCCTAAATTACTAATGTGGTGTCGTGTGTGTGTATTAGCTATTAATGGGATAAGAGTTAAACACTACGTGTTAAGTTAGCAGGTTAGGAGATCATTTCCATTTCATTTCTTAGTGATATATCGTCCTTAGCATTTAATAGAATGAAGCCTTTTGTATGCCAAAACGAAATCCTACTAGAACACTAAGCTAATGTCCCTCTGAAGTCATTTGCTAGCAAGTAAAATCCTATACTAAAAACACTAAGCTAATTTCCCATCTGTTGCACGACGAGTTGGTGCTAAATTAAGAAAAGCTTGTCTTGTAATTTTAGGCGTAACACAGGGAATACACAGCAACATTTTACTCTACTTTTAAGCTTGGGTTCGAGGTATGTCAAGGCAAATTATTTCTTCTTTTGGCATGTTTCATGTAACGAAATATAACCGTTATATTATTTCATAAATTATTCTACTCCTAGTAGTTAAGAATATTCATGTTATTGATTCATATGTTAAAATCATGTCTAAATATGTTCCTAAGTCCTTATTGAGGCATACGGAAAAGATGTTGAATTTAACAGTGTTAGCTGAAGGTACAAGGATATTATGTCATCCGACAAGTTCAGGATGTTTCATTGTCATTCATGCATTATACCCATATAATATATTGGACCAGGTTGCACGTTCCGCAACACTAACATATATTGGATCGGGTTGCATGTTCCGCAACACTAACATATATTGGATCGGGTTCACGTTCCGCAACATTAACATATATTGGATCGGGTTGCACGTTCCGTAACACTAACATATATTGGATCGGGTTGCACATTCAGCAACACTGACATATACTGGATCGGGTTGCACGTTCTGCAATATACATATATATATATACATATCGCATTTGCATTGTGCATAACATTTAGGCATATATATTTGGGCCCTCAGAGGCATTTACTACTGGTCGGCTGTTTCTATTTCCGTTATTGTTACATCCCTGTTATGCTATTATTCATGTCTGACATACTGAGTACATCAGTCGTACCGACGTCCCTTTTGTCGAGGGACGCTATGTTTCATACCCGCAGGTTCACGTAGGCAAGGCGACGATTCACGTTAGTAGGTTGCTGACTCAGCGGATTTTGGAGCACTCCCCTTGTTTCGGAGTGTCGGACTATCTTGGTACGGTAATGTTTGAGTATGTATATGAGTATGGCGTGGCCCTGTCCCGACCCTTTGACGTCATGTACTTTCTTAGAGGCTTGTAGACAGATGTCCTGTGTATAGTTGTCATGTATGACCTTGTCGGCCTTGGTATATATATATAAGTTGGATTTATGGTTAAGATTTTCTATAATCTTATTCGGCTTAGCCGTATTTAATTGTGATTAGGTGTTGGTTATATGCTTAGTAGTATTCGGCGGTGGAGTCCGGGTGCCCATCACGTCCCTCCGGTTTGGGTCGTGACAACATCATTCAAAGTGTCATGAACCAGACCACCTCTATTTTCAATAGAGTCTATCCCATCTACTTTTTTCTCTTCCACCTACTTTTTTCTCTTCCACCCTATCTCCCCATTTAGCAGAGGGAGATTGAGTGCTAATATCAACAACATCAGTATCCTCAACTTGAGCATCACCTACCTCCTCTACCCCATCAATTTGTCTACAAACTTGTGGCTCACTGAGTTTGTTCACATCATCAAGCTTGCCTACACTAACCATTTCTACATTGTCCATCTTCTCTTTTGTATAAGTTGTAAACATAATTTCTACAACTTCATGACTGCTACCCATATTAATACTCTTTGCTGCATCAACCACCTCTACATTGTCCTCCTTCTCCTTTGACTCAGTTGTAAATAGAATTTCTACAACTTCCTGATTGTTGTTCCCTAATACTTCTTTCTCCTTCTCCACACCTTCTATCTCCATTTGCTTTGTTGATTGTTCCATTTTTTCCTTTCCTTTCTCAATAGACTCTTTGATCGATTCAACTTCATGAACCTCAGCAGTTTTATTTTCTACAGTTAAGAGTTTCAAATGCATTTTCTGTTTGTACTTCTGCTACATTCCCATTGATTGGCTTGCCATATATGAACTTGCTTGAATTCTTATTCATAGTGAACACTCTTTTATCTTTAACTGTATTCCAATTACCAGGATCCCAACTACTTTTCCACTAGATAACATGCGAGCTGGCCTTCTAAAATTTCTATGTGGTCCTTTAGGTGGATGCTGTGTTTAAGCCTCAGAATTCTCAGTATTATCCTCCCCTTCATTATGAACAAACCTCAATTCTAGATGCAATATTTTACATCCTTCCTCATTATGACCCTGCAACTTACAACGTTTACAGTATTTTAGAAGAACATCATATTGAATTTGAGCTTTGACTAATCGAGATACACAGTTTTCTCATTAGTGATTTTCATGTTCAACACCTTTGGTAAATCTGCAACAAGATCAACTAACCCCTTACCCTCGCACAATTTGGTCGGGTCTTATTAATAGTGGCCATATCCAATTACAACGGTTTACCAACTGCAGAAGCTAGGGAAACCAACGAATTCTTCACAAAGAAAGTTGGTAGTAAGTTCGGAAAAAGAAATCCATGCCATCACCATTGTTGTCTCCTCATCGATTTTAAATTTTATATCATATATCAAAGGTCTCATCTGGTAGATTTCTCCATCTTTCGATTTAATATAATGACCTGCCTTTGACATCATCTGGAGATAATCTTCAAAAAGTTCAAATCGCATAAGAACATGACGATTTCTAAATAGACCTATATGACAATCTCCTTTAATCCTACATTGTAGTGGAATCTGCTTCCTTAGTTCTTCAAGCTCCGACCATCCATAAGAGAACTTATCAACTACAGCATATTGAAGGTTCTCAATGATGATCATGCGTTGAACCTCTGCCTATGTCCATTCCAACGAAGGTTCTCCATCTACGATCTCCACTGTTTTGATTGGAATGGGTTCTATATCATTGTCCGTCGTTTGCATATTTGTACCTCCATTAGGGTTGATCAGTTTTGCAAAGTTCTTCTTCAATAGGACCTAAACTGCATGGTTCTCGTGGCTATTAGGGCTAGGGTTGTTGGGGTTACTAGGGTTTGGCAACGACTTCATAGGGTTAGAAGCCATTGCGGAGGAAGAATGATCATTCAAGGGAGGGAATTGATGAGTAGAAGTGATAACCAAAAGATGGCCAGGCACCAACCGTGCTGACCAGTGGCCGGCACCCGCCATGGTAGCTTAACGTAGGTTTAGGGTTTGCATGAAAATAGGAGAGAGATGAGAGCGTTCCAATATGTTACCTAAAAAAGTTTATTTAAATTATACATGGCATTTTATTAATTTAAAATATTTTTTTTAATTTAGTGTTGACCGTTAGTCAAAGGGCATAAATGAGTCAAAATTTTGAATCAAGGGATATTTTTAGCAAAATAAAATGATATTTTTAGACCTTTTCTAATAGTTGAGGGGCATTTTTTCCCTTTTCCGTTAAATTTTTAACATAATATTTTTAGAATTGACTAAAAGTGCACCACTTATGCAAACATAATGGGCAATTAATGCTCCATGTAAAAGAACATGTATGGTTTTAGGTCCAAACCCAAAGATAATGTACTATTTTGGTCCTTTTCTCTCTAAAACAACCCATAAAAATTTGTTTAGAAATCATTTCATTAAGGGTATCAAGGTAAATTGAAAGTTGAATTGTTATTAAATATAAAAAGGTGTTATTCTGATTGAAATTGATTAAAAAGGAAAGAGTGTCATATAAATTGGGACATATGGAGTAATATTTTAGTACCTTATAAAAAAAATTATTATAGTTATATATAACATATCAAATAAAAAATATTTTTACAAGATTTCTCATGAGTCAATTTGGGCTACATATTAGCCAACTTTTGATGGGCTAAAATAGGCTGAGCTAATAAATGGGCGGGTCAATAACCTGCCAAATTTTGGACGGGTTATGTTTTCATGGGCTAATTTTGCCACCTCTAAATTTGTACGTATTCTTAAAGTTTGTCTAGGTTCTAACTTAACTTGCAAAAACTTCGACGACGAAGCTGATTCTTGTTGCGTTTCTAGCTAGTTACTGCAAATCATATCATATTATACTAAAAGTAAAAATATCCTAAGTTAAAAATTAATTTACAAATTTACCTGTATTGGTCAAAATGCTCAGTCGTTAGATGGATACACGTGGCAGAAAAGGGTCAAGATCGAGACAAGAAAAGGGTCTGAGAACTACACCTGAGGAGTCGGAACAATGTGTAGACAAGTTTCCGGCGTAGGTAACCCAGGCCTCGTTCCAACATGCACGATGCCTTGTAGTCCGAAAAGTCACCCTGTGCATCCAGTAGATGGCAGTTAAGGATAACCCCTTATCCCGATAGTTGGGGGATCACGATCTATCCCACTGCAAAATTTCCGATCTTCATGCCGATAACGGCTAATATGTGTATAGAGTTAGGGAAGTTAGTTGGTTAGGTTAAACCTATATCTACTCCCATAATACCTGTTAAAACATGACGTATCATTTATATATGCACTTCATCTCTCTGCAACTTATTCAATTCTGTGTCATTATCTATTCAAGTTGACCAAGAATTTTACCCCCCCCCCGACGACACACAACGCCCCCCTTCATGTAATTTACCTTACCCACCTGTATTATGGGATGACACTCCACAAAATTTCCTACCAGATACATGAAGGTAGATTTCAAACTCGACCTTTTTCATTTGGCACTTAGTCGGGTATGACATATCTTTCTTAACAACAATATACTCCTAGGTTAGAGAAGCATCTTTTTGACGTCATTTCCCACTGTATGATTAACAGTTAGAGACCCGGGCGGGGCTAGAAACCAACGTATGAGTTCGGCCGAATTCAGTAATCTTGGTCCAAACACTGTGTTTGTCTTAAGAAATTTTTTTAATATGTATAAATTATTAATTTAGAACCTGGTAATTTAAAAGGGTTGAATTTCTGAACCCATAAATTTCAAATCTTAACACATCTGGTTAGTGACATAGTATTGCAGACGGCATTAAGTAATGTGAGGACAAGACTAATGTTTTATGGTAGTTGTCATGGAAAACAATTTACACCGTCGAAAGAATGCAACTGTCACTCATTTGGCCGGAAAACATTATCAATGGTTTAATACAGTTGAAAGAGGGGGGAAACACAGACAGTGTGCGCCTATTCACTCAAGAAAAAAAATAAAAGAAACACGCACATTAGGGAAATCGATAATTTTTTTATTTTATTTTTTGTGTTTGAAATTTACTAGCTCGACTAATCTAGATTCACGCCACATAAAACTCACTAAGCGAAAATGATCTTTTAACAAGAGTTTCTCCACTTATGAGGCTCAAAGCTATGACTGGTTAAAGAGTGAAGGAATCTCATCCACTCCACCATACTCCTTGATGGTTGGAGAGAAAAATATTACACATGGTAAACTCAGTATCAACTCTAGTTAAATTCTGGATAAGGACAATGATCTAAATTGCTATTTAATTGTTCAAGCGCGAGTAAGTAGTACAATATTTGCTCAGAAAGAGAGAAACTAAATTAAAGATGGATGCATGAATACATTGTCAAATATTATCCAAACGAAGACAAATTTTTTGCTGGATGGGGGGCTCTATTAATACTTCTATAAACAGAAATTAATTATTATGCCAGACAAAAAGGATGATCAGATAAGTAACATCAATTCAGCTGCCTAAATACACTAATGGCTGTACTTCAAGAAAATCGACGAAGAACCAAAGTGGCACCCCTCTGACAAACCTAAAACATCATACCAAATGAACAGCTTCAAAGACCAATCTCATACAGTTAGGAACTATGGCCAAAAAAACTTGTGAAGAATCCCCGTCAGCAGTGAAGAAACTAGTTAGCGTCCACCGACGCAATACCTTTGTTCACGATCTGCAATGGGATAGCTTAAGGATTAATTAGTAAGTCCATTTGGATTTTTGGAGTTGACCAAATGGCAAGTTTGTCAAATTGCAACAAGCATCACGTATCAATGTGAAATTAGACACACTTTCTATATTGTAATTTGTAGGATTGGTTGCTACCGTTATCACCCCAGCTTCTCAAATAGGGAGAAACACAGCATATATTTTGTTGATGCAAGGATTGTGGTACGCAGTGGCAGAGCTAGGATTCATATTAAGGGGTGTCAAAAAATATAGATATGTCGTGACCCAGGTTCGAATATGCGACCTTAGGGAATTTTTGCAACCCCTTGACCACTGATACACACAGTGGCGGAGCCAGGATTTATATTAAGGGGTGTCAACACTGGTATACATACCTATAAGACCAAAATTTCACCTATCTATACAATGTAATTTTCCGATGAAGGGGTGTCGCTTGACACCCCTCAGCTATGGGTAGCTCCGCCCCTGGTGGAACGTTAGAAATCTAGTTGATAAATTTCTTGCAACAAATAAATTACAGTCACACAAATCTACTCAAATAACAATTCAGGAACCATGACACAGCAAAAGCTTACTAAAACAATGACTGACCGTTCATAATCAAAGTGAATGCAACTCTCTTCAACTATTATTGTTAAAATATTGTAATAAAAAGGATACCTTAATTAGTGTTATACACCTACCATAATTGTATAGTTAGAATTATGGTAGAATAAGGATTTAGAAGTAGAATAGGAAAAGGATTTTTCCTATTATGAAAATATGTAACTTGTATATATAGCCTTTCAATTAATGAAAATAATCAAGGGGATTATTTCTTTCATGGTATCAAGAGACTAGGTCTAAACCAAAAGTTTTCTTCTCTCAAACTTTTGCCTCTTTGGCCGAGACCCCCCCCCCCCCCTCCCTCGGGTTTTTCTCTCCAAATATCTCGTCTTCCGCTCTCAAAAACCTCTCTTAAATTTATCCTCCTTCTTTGTTCTTTCAAATATGTCTAAGAACAATTTTCACCCTGCCCTCACAGTTTCCAATATCAAGCTCAGTGTCCCTATTGTCCTTGAGATGGAAAACGTTCAATATGCAACGTGGGCGGAGTTGTTTAAAATTCACGCTATCTCTTATCAAGTTCTTCATCACATAATTCCTCCCGCTAGACCCTTCCCCGCGGAGGATCCCGAGGTGTGGATTACACTTGATGCTACCGTTCTTCGGTGGATATACGCCACTATTTCAAAGTGGACCTTCTACGACGATTATGGAGCCCGATACCACGGCTATGGCCGCATGGAATAGATTGCGTGACATATTCCAAGACAACCAACATTCCCGTATCGTCACACTCGAGCGAGGAATTCTCTCTCGTTCGAATGGACGTATTTCCGAACGTTTCGCATATTGCAAGAAACTAAAGGAATTGGCGGATCAACTCCGTAATGTTGGCGCACCAGTGACAAATAATCGTCTAGTTCTACAGTTGGTTGCCGGGCTTTCGGAGGCCTATAATGGTGTTGGAACTCTCCTTCGCCAAAGCAACCCTCTTCCCGACTTTCATCAAGCCCGCTCCATGCTGACGTTGGAAGAAGCCGGTTTGGCTAAAAGGCGGCTACGGAGCAAGCCCGATTGTCATGGTGGCATCCTCTCCTAGTTCTTCGGTTTTGTTAATAATTCGGGCCAAAACCATAATAATGGTGGCGGCAAGAATAATCGCAAAAATAACAAAAACCGCGGGGGCAAACGAGGTGGTTCTGGTGGCGGTTCCGGTGAGCAACAAGCATGCAGTGGGTCCCATTCGGGGTACAGTGGGCCACCACCACCGTGGGCCCAGCAGTGGGGCCAGTGGCAGTGGCACCCGCACCCTCCAAAGAAGTTTACGCCGGCGGCCGGTGGGGTGGCCGGTCCAAAGAGCCCAATACCCGCATTGGCGGCCCACCGCCGCGTGGCCCAAAGAACGCCCCCACAGCGGTAACGGCCCGGTTCCCAAGCACGGCCGAGAGTCCTTGGGCCCCGTCCTCCGCAAGCCCGTCATGCGGCAGGCCCCACTCGGACCGATATCGAGGCCGCGATGCACACGTTGGGGTTGACTCAACCGGACCCAAATTGGTACATGGACACCGGGGCCACTACTCACATGACTTCCGAATCGGTACTCTCTCATCTTATTCCAATTTGAGCACCCTGGGGATAATTGTTGGTAATGGCGCTCTATTCCAATTCTAGGGTATGGTCGAGAAAACATTGTCTCCTCCTAATCCACCACTCCTCTTGAAAAATACTTTACATGCTCCTAAATTGATTAAAAATTTAGTGTCCGTCCGAAAATTCACAAATGACAATTCCGTTTCTCGTTGAATTTGATCCTTTCGGTTTCTCTGTGAAGGATTTCAAGACGGGGAGTCATCTCATGAGGTGTGATAGTAGGGGGGATCCGTATCCTATCATGCCCGGTTTCGATCCATCGAGTCCCGCCTTGCCATCGCCTTTTGCACCATCTCTCCTTCCATATGGCATGCTCGTCCGGGTCATCCGGGATCTTCTATTTTATCACTTTAGATAAAAATAGCTTTATTTCTTGTAAGGGTACAAATCGTACTCCAATTTGTCGATCTTGTTCATTAGGAAAAATTATTAAGTTACCATTTGTAGACTCCAATTCTCATACTTCTATGCCATTTGACATTATTCATAGCGACTTATGGACATCTCCTGTTCTGAGTTCAATGGGCCATCGTTATTATGTTCTCTTTTTAGATGATTATTCTAGATTTTTGTGGACGTTTTCAATTGCGAATAAATCACAAGTGTTTTCCGTCTTCATAAAATTTAGAGTGTTCATTCGTACTCAATTCGAAAGAGAAATAAAAAATATTCAATGTGATAATGGGAAATAATATGACAATAGGGAGTTTCGAGAGTTTTGTGCTACTCATGGGATAAATTTTCGTTTTTCATGTCCTCATACATCTTCACAAAATGGGAAAGCCGAACGCAAAATTCGTTCCATAAATAACATTGTCCGAACTCTCCTTATACATGCCTCCATACCTCCATATTTTTGGCATCATGCTCTACAAATGGCCACATATCTTCTTAACATAATTCCGTCTAAAGGTCTGACATATTCTTCCCCTCTCAAAATCCTATATAATAAGAACCCTTCTTATTCTCACCTTCGGATTTTTGGGTGCTTGTGTTATCCGTTATTTCCATCCACCACAATTAACAAACTTCGAGCTCGGTCTACCCCGTGTGTGTTTTTGGGTTATCCGTCGAATCATCGTGGTTATAAGTGTTTTGATTTATCCTCCAAGAAAATCATAATCAATCGCCATGTCATTTTTGATGAAACTCAATTCCCATTTACGAAAGTTCATACTCCCGAACCTAAGTCGTATAATTTTTTGGATGACCAAATATCCCCGTATATTATTCGGAACTTTTCGGACATCTCCCGTACCCAAAATCCTCCGGCGGGCCCACCGCCCGCCGGCCCAACAAGTCGCCACACCCAGCTCTTCCAAACAGAGCGGAACAGCCCAAAGAATCGGGCGGTCCGGCCCGGTCCGGAACCGGTCCATAAGCCGAGTCTAGCCATTTCCGATTTGGGCCGCAGCCCACGCGCTGGCAGCCCGGTCCGTCCCGAGCCTAGAAAATTCCATTAATTCTTCCTCGAGTCATAGACCGGTCACTCGTAGTCGGCGGGGTATTTTTACACCTAAAAGACATTTTAATTTACATTCGATGTCTCTAAATCCCCCTTGCCCCGCAATCCCGTATCCGCATTAAATGACCCTAATTGGAAAATTGCTATGAGTGATGAATATAATGCTCTTATTGATAATAAGACGTGGGAGTTGGTGCCCGTCCATATGGTATTAATATTATCGTGTCTATGTGGATTTTTGCTCACAAGGAGAATTCGGATGGGTCCTTTGCTCGACATAAGGCGTGACTTGTTGGTGATGGTAAGACTCGGCGGAGTTGGTATTGATTTTGGTGAGACATTTAGTCCGGTGGTCAAACCGGCTACCATTCGCACGGTACTTAGCTTGGCCCTTTCAAAGACTTGGCCAATTCATCGAGTTAGATGTCAAGAATGCTTTTCACATGGAGATCTCAAGGAAACAGTCTATATGCATCAACCGTTGGGTTTCGGGGATCCCGGCCGCCCTCATCATGTCCGTTTGTTGAAAAAGTTCTTATATGGGCTTAAGCGGTCTCCACGTGCCTGGTATACACGATTTCTTGATTTTGTTTCGACTATTGGGTTCACACACAAGCAGGTCGAGACAATTCTTTGTTCATCTACCGCATGATGGTTCGTCATTGGCCTACATTCTCGTTATATGTGGATGATATCATCTTGATCGCCTCTCCTCCGATGCTTTGCGTCGATCTATCATGGCCATGCTCGCCCGAATTTGCTATGAAAGACTTGGGGCCCTTGAGTTACTTTTTGGGAATTCTTTGTCAAACGTCATTCGGTGGGTTGTTTTGTCTCAACGGAAGTATCTTTGTTGAGATCATCGAGAGGCCGGGATGTCATCCCGTAAGTCCACTTCCACGCCGATTGATGCAAACCCAAAGCTAAGTGCCGCAACGGGTGCACCATACGAGGACCCGACCCGATATCGCGGTCTTGCGGGGGCTCTCCAAGATCATACCTTTACCGGACCGGATATTACGTATGCGGTTCGGCAGGTGTGTTTATTCATGCATGACCCCGAGTTGAACACATGAATGCAATAAAACGCATCATTCGGTATATTCGGGGGACACTAGACTATGGGTTGCACTTGTATCCGTCGGCTACATCTACGCTTGTCTCCTACACATATGCCGATTGGGGTGGTTGTCCCGACACCGGACGGTCGACTTCGGCTCTCGTATGTTCCTTGGCAACAACTTGGTCTCATGGTCGGCAAAACGTCGTGCAACTCTCGTCACGCTCAAGTGCCGAGGAGAATATCGAGGGTAGCAAATGTGGTCTCCGAATCATATTGGCTACGTAATTTGCTTTTGGAGCTTCATTGTCCCATTCGAAGGCAACCTTGGTATATTGCGATAACATTAGTGCCATCTACCTTTCAGTAACCCCGTTCAACACCGGCGCACCAAACATATCGAAATGGACATTCACTTTGTCCGTGAAAAGGTTGCAAAGGGTCAAGTTCGCGTATGCCATATCCCGTCTCGTTATCATTATTACCCTTACACAAGACTGAGATATCGCCATTCAAGATATAATTGCATACTAAAAGCATAAGACTAAACAAAAAAGTCTGAATTATACCTTTGATATATGCTCTTTCATTCATCATTAATTGGCCCATCTAGTGCTCTCTCAGCAAGTTCATAAAATGTTGTATTACCTTCTGGACCATTAACTTTCTCTTTGTGCAAGTATCTGTGAATGTGCAAAAATCAGAACACCAGAAAGCAAAACTATGTGACATGGACATGGACTCCTCTGGTTTGTCGGTTCTAACCTTTGTTGAACAATTGCATCTAATGCTAGTTTGACGTTTCCATGAACAGGATGGCTTTCATCAGTTTCAGACAATCCCAACCGTCTCAATTGATGCCAAAGATTTTCTGATGGCAGCAATTTTTAGCTTCATTCCTCTCATTAGATGTTAGGAAGTAAAGGACAAAGAAAAAATAGGAACGGAAAAAATATGTTCAAGTACGGATGAAATTGCAAATATACCTTCATTAATTTTGCCTCCAGCAAGATGAACAATGCCAGTAACGACAAACGTAAGAGCAGTGACATGTGATTTTTTTTCATCCTCCACACATGACTTGTATACATCTGCGGGTAGCTGACTTATGAGAACATATGACTTTGCATCAGCTCCAACTGTCCATCATGAAAAAGTCTATGTTGGAAATAGATAATTAAATAACAAGATACACAGCCTATGGTTCCAAATAGATTAATCTGAAGAATTCCATTTTGCCGCCTCAATTATGAATACCACTTATTAATACCAACCTTAGATACCACAATTCCAACTTTAGATACGTACAAAGCCAGAAAAGCTAGAATCTACAGGTTAGACTAGAAATTTATTGATAAAAAGTAGAATCTTAAGCCACAATTTTTTTATGAAAGCAATGGTATATTTCCTTGTTGAAACCTACTAATGTGGTGAGTTTCACAGTGGTTGAAAAAGGAGAAAACTGGATGTTGGTCAAAGGCAGCTTATCTGGCTTGGAAGAGCCTTGCTAAAGAAAAGCAGCATTTCGTTCTGGATGAAGCAACAGCATCAGTTGATACTGCAACTAATGCAGTGTTACAAAAGAGAATCAGTCTAAGAGTTCCGAAATCGAACAGTTGTCACAATTGCTCAAGAATCCACAGTCATTGATAGTGATCTTGTGTTAGTCTTGAATGAAGGTAAAATTTTAATGCATCTAAATCTCTATATCCTATTGAATTGAATAAGCTGCTAATTTTTTTAGTTTAACTATGTGAATTCCTTCACTTGTCATTGAACAGGAAGAATACCCAAATATGACACACCAGCAAAGCTATTCGAAAGAGAGGATTGTTCCGACTATGACACACCAGCAAAGCTATTGGAAAGTGAGGATTCTTTCTTCTCAAAATTGATAAAGGAGTATTCAGTGAGATCCAATAGTTTTATTAGCTATATTACAGACTTACTCTTGCTTCCTACATTCTGGAAGTGGGAACAAATTTCCAGAGGAAGCAGTAGAAGAAAGAAATATTGGAAAGCTAAAGCTTTTATAAAAGCTGAAAATGGTCTATATCAGCCTCAGCTACTAGCCCACTGCATAGATCAACTAAGATGCTTTTGCTGCATTTTTATCACTAGTCATAGTTCGTTAAAAATTTTGTAAGCTTAGTTCAGTATAGTGAAGAAACTTCTCTATTTTAGAGAAAACTGAACACAATGAAGAAAACACGCCCCTGGCATTAAAATTTTGTAACATCTTGTAGACCATGGATCACTTTCGTTTCTTAAATTACCAATAATTATGTATAATCAAAGTTTCAGTTTGAGAGAGGTTATGTTGATGATGCAGCTAAACACCTTCCAAATTCCCACAGGTAACTAGTTATCTGGGTAGCAAAGGAAAATTATAAGGTCAATAAGCAGGCAATTGTTTGATATATATGTATTCTCAACTCAGAAGAAACAGTTAAACACCCTCAACAAACTACCACACCGGAAAAAGAAACTTGCTAGAAGTAATTATTAACTTATATTGTGAGCATTGAGGCATAAGAGCAACAACCTGGAAATTCCATATCCAAATCCCAACTACAACACCCAGTATAAGGCCATCTATTCTAGCCTTGATGGACAGGTTTACTCGACACATTTGATTGTGGGTTGTACCAGATTACCCGGTTCATTAATCGAGGTGCGCCCAAGCTAGCTCACACACCATCACATTAAAAGAAAAGGTTCATTTGCACCCAACGGTATCCCCTAGTGGTCAATAAAGTGGGAGTGGATGAGGGTGCAGAATGTAACCCTAATGTTGCAGGAAAACAAGAGTTGATGGGAGAGTGTGATTTCCAATCCAGACACTAACATAGATTTTCATGAGGTGAATTTGTTCGGGAAATTCAACGATGAGGTGGAGGCTAAAGTGAGTGGAAGTCAGCAGTGTCTGGAAGATATTTCAGACACTAACATGGAAGATGCTGGAGAAGAACTCATGGAAGAACATGAAGAAGATTACGCTGAGGCTACTGTGGAGAGTGCACCTCATAGTCTTCTCTCATACCTGATGCTGCCCAGGAAGGTGAGTGCGAGATTAAGGTGAGTGGAAGTCAGCAGTGTTTCAGACACTAATATAGAAGTTGTTGGAGAAGAACCTATGGAACAATCTTTAATTGATCATGCTGAGGCTAATGTGGATAGCGCTGCTCATGCTCTTCCTCCCCTGCTTTCTCTCATACCTAATGCTGCCCCATAAACAGTCTTCACTGTAGCACTGAATCCTTCTGCCTTGGCAGCCACAAAGCCACAACTTATCACTCAGACAAGTGCTTGACACAAGTGAACAACTCTTCAAGAAAAACACCAATTAAGAATTCATCAGCAGCGACAAGCATAGGGCAGATACTTGTTACAGATGACAAGGAAAACTTGGTTCATACAAAGGAAAGCAAAGGCACTGCTGGGAATGGCAATAAGCAATCTTTGAAAGATTAAGCTCGAGGAAGATTACGAAAATGTGTAAAGAGCTACAGAGGAGGTTGCTAGAATCAAGGCGGAAAGCTCAAGATCAGCCTTGCAAACACTTCCAGAGAACCCTTTGACCAGTGAAACTAAAAATTGAAGCTCATAAAAGAGGCAGACCACTCCACCTGCCAGTATCAATGAATTTTGAGCGGGATGATGGAAGATCATCCCTGCAAACCTTCTTGGTTTGCTACTTCTGAGAGAGATCAAAATTTTTGATTGCTCTTGTTTTCTTATTCCTTGAGTTTTTCCAAAACTTGTATGAAAACTAAAATTACTCAAAAAGATATTCAGATGGAATTCAAGAGAAGTTTTGAATGGTATGCTACATATTTCTTCTTCTTCTTTTGTTTTTTTAATAAATAAAGAAGCTAAATCAACTACTTAAAGAAATATTCTATACTGCATGCAAACAAAGCAAGATTTTAGTTACTCGGTAAAATCAACAATCAACTAAACCTTAAACCTAAACTAGTTGAGGTTGTCTCTATGAATTCTCCGGATCTTTTGTGCTATTTTAAAACTCTCATTTCACACCACACATGGGTGAGTAAGTTCATATTAGTTTCTATTTTACATTGTCCATTAACCTAGTGCAACCCATCCCCTTTTACCTGCCTATGTTTTGCATGTCAAGAAGAGGCTATCCGTTTTATTCTTGAAGACTGAATGCCTCCTATGACATCGAGTAGAAGCTCAGGGATGGATCAATTCTTCTCTATCTACTCTAGAACTAAAAATAGAAAGGAAAAAAAGGAGTAAAACTCTGTACTTCGGACTGTATTTGAGGAAGACGTTTTCCCCTATATATCTGGGGAAGCGAATAAAGACCGAGATCTTTCCAATCCACCAAAAAAAAACAAAAGGCAAGTACCCGTTTGAAGCGGCAAAGGGCCATGCTACAGTAAGACACACATTTGCGGAGTTTCAGGGCCTGTTTGGCCATGGATAATTTTCCCTTTCCTGAATCATATTTGGATATAGAATTGTTACAGTTTCTATTCTGGAATTCAGAAAACTCCAAATACCTATTTTCACATTCACTCCAAATGACTCACAAAAATTCAACATTTTCCCAAGTTGTATTCACGTCAAAACACAACTCCAATTCCAAATACATTTTTCCAAATTTCACATTTTTCTTTGTCCAAACGCCCACTTAAATACTCAATCCAACTAATATTTTGAAATAGAATAACCACATAAAAAACAGTTCTCATAGTTTAGAGAAAACCTTGCTGAGATGACCGAGGGTTTTGAGTAGAAGAAGAGCGGGATCGTTGAAGTTCCCTCATTTCAAAGCCAAAAATGGAGGAAAGTTTCGATTTCGCCTCATTGATAACAAAAGCAGGGAGATTTCTTTGACGATAATTCCTGCCTGTGATCAATTGGGTTAGCTCCTCCCTCTTTATTGGGCACCCTGAATTCTGTTCAGTCTTGAATAACACATAGCGAATCACCTCTGCTACAAGCTTGTCTTTTTCCTGTTATACAACACATTAAAGTACAGAAAGAAAAAGAGATAATGGTCAAAAAATACACCTGAACTATCACTTTTTTCAAGTTTTGCACCTCGACTATCAGATGTTCCTTTTTCCTACCTTCAACCGATAGGAATAGGGGATTGTTTCCACAACTGAAAGAGAATCTGAAGCATGATCGGAAAGAGAATAAGATTGAGGAGCAGGGTAAAACCAATCTCAGAAGGAGCAGGTTTAGCGGATGGGAATGGCATTTTTGGGAATGCAGTCAAGGGTGAAGGAGTAAAAGAAGCTAACTCGAATGACAAATCTTTCCGAGGAGTGACCCCAAGTAGAAGTTAGAGAAGGAATTGATCCTTTCCTGAAGGATATAGGACTTAGGACACAAACTAAATGATCAACTGATGAATCTCAGTCTAGGTGGAATTTACCAGCACAGGTAGTCGAAGTTCCTAAAAAAGGGAGTCTTTCCACTTAACTATTCAATCAAGAAGGTAAAGGAGAGAAGGTTTGCTTGAAAGTAGTATGCCTGGACGGATTTGTCGTTAACGATTTGACCGGGACACATCCAATTGAAAGTCTAATCCCAACCTCTTCGGAAGGAGCTCCAAAAAAGACCCGACTTCAGAGCAGGAAATCATCCTAGGAACTATTATCATCTGTGTATTAAAACACACCTAGTTGAGCAGATGATGATAATTCACGTATGAAGAAGGAACAGCTCATAGTTGGGGGTGAAACTCGCGAAAAGTGAGTGTGTTTTTCACCATTAACTCAAAGAAAATTATACCCAAATAGTGAAAATTTTGAATTAAGCATTGCAAGGATAGGATATATGTGTATATATATATATATATACCTCTGCTGAAATACCAAATTGAGAAAAATCTTCTCCGGAACCAGACATTTCTGTAATGGAAAATTAGCAATAAATTCAGTAAAATTGAGATTTCTAGTTTCTGAAACTGTGTTTTTTGGGGAAATTCTAAAATCATACCTTTTTTTTTTGCCTTTACAATGATTCTTGGATTAGTTGAACTTGTATTTTCAATGTTTTTAACTTTTAAAGGAGAAAGAGAGAACAGAGTGAATTTTAAGGGTTTTATAGTTGGCGGGTCAGGATTGAAATTCGGGCTTTGTTTTCCATTTCCTTTTTCTTTTTTTCCCGCCATTTGATTAGAGGAATAAGGGGAGGAGGATACCACTGATAAAAAAAAAGGCAAATTTGTTTTAGTTCCTGTCCTAATTAGGAATGTTCACGAAAATCGAAAACTAAATCAAACGAAGAAAACAAATTGATATATTTTTTGTTTGATTTTAATTGTAATTTTAAAAACTGATAGAATTTAATTTAATTTAATTTAATTTTAATTTTAAATAAACCGAATCAAACCAACAATATAAATACCTACTTAAAAATTAATTTAAAACAAAAAAATGAACGAAATTGCTAACGAGGAAGCATACATACCTGGTTTTGAAAGCTTTTGTTTAACTCGAACCAAAAGGAAAGGGGCGGTTACTCTCACTCTCAAGTAGAGGTATCCAAGCCCCTTGTTGAGAACAAATTCGTAGTAATACTCTCAAGTCTTAATTCCTTTAGGAATTTCTAAGAAAGCAAAAGAAAAACAATAAAGAGTTCAAAGAGACCAGAGGCAGTCTTTCTGAAAAATGGTTGATAGGGAGCTCAGGGACCTAGTGATAGAGGTTAAGAGGGTGAACGTTAGATTGATGACTATTAAGCTAGATATTGGAGGGCTTACTTTAAATGTAGTTAGTGCATACGCACCTCAAGTGGACTTGAACGAGGAGGTTTAAAGGCACTTTTGGGAGGATTGGACGAGGTTGTGTGTGGTATTTCGCACATTGAGAATATATTCCTATGAGAGGATTCAATGACCACATTAAGATGACATCAAGGAGTTATGGCGATGTACATAGAGGTTTCGGGTTTGGAGATATAAATGAAGGAGGAACGTAGTTGTTGGATTTCGCGAAAACCTTTAACTTGGTCATAGCAAATTTCAATTTTCAAAAGAAGGAGGAGCACTTGATCACCTTCCAAAGTTCAATGGTCAAGACCCAAATAGATTACATACTCTCCAGAAAGTGCGATAGAGGTTTATACACGGATTGCAAGGTTATCTCAAGTAAAAATCTCACAATCCAGCAAAGGCTCTTGGTAATTGACTTAGTGATTAAGAGAAAGAGGCAAAAGAGGGTTGTGTTTGGTCAACCTAAGATCAAGTGGGGAGCATTGACTTAGAGCAAAGCTTAGGAGTTGGAGAGAAGTTGTGAACAATGGAGGCCTGGGGAGTAGTGGGGACGCGAGCAGTATGTGGTCCACGACGACGTCTTACATTAGATGAAAGTTACGAAAATGGGATGGTGAGATGGATGTGTGGGCTTACTAGGAGAGAGGATTAGAAATGAAGATATCCGGGACAAGGTGAAAGTTGCATCAACGGAGGACAAGATGTGGAAAGTGAGGCTAAGATGGTTCGGGCATGTAGGAGGAAATGCATATATAGATGTCCTAGTGCGGAGGTGTGAGAGGTTGACTATAGATCATTTTAGAAAAGGTAGAGGTAGGCCGAATAAGTATTGGAGAGTGTTGGTTAGACAAGATGTAGCGCAACTTCAGCTTACCAAGTACATGACCTTAGGTAAAGGCCATGGAGGACACAAATTATGGTAGAAGGCTAGTGGGTAGTTGAGCATTGTCTCACTTATCCTTCCATACTAGTAATCGTAGTATTAGTCTTGTAGTTTCTTGTTCTTCGATTTCTATTAATATCTGTTGTATCTTGTATATTAATTATAGTACTCCCTCCATTTCAAAATGTTTGTCTACTTTCCTTTTTAGTCCATTTGAAAGTCTCTTTTCTTTTTTGAAAACTCTTTTATTCCAACTTTTCACATGGCATATTTAAGACCATAAGATTAAAGGACAATTTGATACATTCTACATATCTTTAGTTAATAGCCACATGATTTAAAAGTCTTCTTTATTTTCTTAAACTCCGTGTTAAGTCAAACCAGACAAATATTTTAAAACAGTGGAAGTATTATATTGTTGTAGTTACCATTTTTTTTCAGTCATGCTTTGTCATGCTATCTTTAGTATTTTGTCGTGGCTTCTTCACTTATGTTATTTCTTTTCATACCGCTTTGATATAATTTTCTTGAACTGAGGTTTATCGGAAATAACCTCTCTACTGCGTATACATTACCTTTCCCAGATCCTACTTGTGGGATTACACTTCGTATTTTATTGTTGTAAATTATTTTTATTAAAATCTGGTTGGATAACGAGCCAGTACCAGGTCATTATCGGTCTGGGATATCGAGACACAACCCCTGACCCATCCCATCCCCTGTCCCCCGCCTCTCAACTCTCCTACCCTAACCCGAGTTCGAGATTAACCGGCCCCGAATCCGGCATGTAGTGGAACAGACCAGGACATTTCGTCCCACTAGGACAGCCTTAGCTAATAGTAAGATGTCATCTATGAATATTGAATTGAACTCAAAAATGGGAATTCAAGATTGCAATAGGATTAAATAGAGTAAGTTCTTAGCCTTGGGCATCGAGGAGCGGATTCGCACTAAGGATAGACATATACCTATATTACCTTTCTTGGTTAATTTAAAGCAGTATAAATGCGTTTTTGTTCAGGTTCACGACCATAAACATATAGGTGTGTAAGTAACTTGGATAGAGATTCTTGCTCGTAATATTAACATTGTTATCAGTAAACTATATAATTTACTAATTTAGTTAAGATGAATATGAAACTGGATTGTTAACAAAACCATAGTCCTGGAATTACTCATCTCATCATCTTTACTCATAAGCTTTGCATTATACGTTCTCGATCAATTGTTAGCATTAAATTATAATCTTTACATTCCTGCAGTAGTTAGTAATAAAAATCACTTTTTGGGAAAATAGTTGAATAAAAATTTGATTTTAGATAATCTAATATTTGTTGATCGTAAGTATCTATGGGTTCGTTACTCTATTCTTAATCAATTTATTACTTACACGACCACATATATTTGCTTGTACATCTGAGAACAACAACGCTAAACCAGTTATTACTTGGAATCTTCAAAGGCTTCTCCGTCCTCATCTTTTGACATATTCTTCCTATTACAACTCTTTGTTAGCTTTAGTAACTCGTTGTACCTCCTCATTCTACCACTAGAATTCCTATGGTCGAAGTCCTAGACCTTTAAGCACACCTAACACTTTAGTTGCTACTATTTTAATGCAACTTGACATTTTCTTACAAAAGATGTCTGCATCTCCCTCTAAGTCCCCTGCTCTCTTCTCCCATAGTTTTTCTTGAAACGCTAACTGTTTAGCGCCCTTTAATGTCCTCCATTTAATTTGCAATTGTTGAAAGCCGTCAACTTTCAATCTTTACATCTAAGGCTACTAGCCTTTGTTGGGTGGTTATGGCTTCTCTTGAAATAACCTTATTGTCCTTGCATGTACTTCTAACTCATCTTCTTGCAAGGATAAAGCCTATTTGACTATAGTTAGTCTCACCCTTATAAGTAAATAGGTGAGAATCTCTATTCTTGTTTCTTTTCTTTTTTCTAAAAAAATTATATTATTATATAGGAGGTAGGGGAAGGAGAAATATGGAAAGAGATTACATGAGAATTCAAGTAGTCAACCAACTACTAAGATTCCTCAAAACTTTGTTCTTTTCATATATTCTTACAAGATTTTTTATTCCAAGTATACAAGGGGAAGTAAGATTTCATAAGGTGTGCAGAAAAGTAGAGTAAAAGGAAAGAGAATGAGGTGTAACTTCCCTACCGGCAATGCCAATCTTTAATTACCTTAATACTGGTGCAATATTTTGACTGCTTAGTAATCAGTTTCACAAAAATAAGTAAATTGTTAAATGCAAAACAAAGTAAGATGCTTCCAAAAAACAAAAAAAAATATACACCATATTTTACAGGGATTCCAACTCCAAATCATCGTATGGTACAATTTCTTTGCCAGAAGAATCAGCTACAGCTTGATCATCGTTATTTACACTTGCATTCATTTCTTGAGCTGGTGGTGGGTCTACAATTGTTGTTGTTGGGTTATCATTATATGATAAGTGAAGCTTCATCTCTCTGTGTTCTTGACACATGGCACACCAATGCAAACAACAATGTACCATACATGGATCACATGGCGAATCCTGTACGTGTCATGGAACAATACAACAATTATAGTAATCATTAACTATAAAACAAGCTTAATTCTATGCAGTGACATTGTAAAAAATATTTATACAATTGAGTCACTTATACCGGGAAGGCATATAGTGTTGGAGTCCTTTGTTCATCTGAACCTAACATTTTTGCTCATTGTATATTTGTTAAAAAAAATCCACCAAATAATGATAGATGACGGATTTTGAATCCAGTAAATCACATGAATCTCAATAAAATTTGGAACTTCTAAGGTAATTGCAGATTTATTTTTACCAAGAACACAAATTAATTACCACATACTAAAAATGGTAACTAAACAACGATAATATGTTCAATTACATCATATAATATATATCTTTTTACTACAAGGGTATATAACTTGAATCTTGGATAACAGAATATCAAACTATTAGATCATTTAAAAGATAACACTACAAGTAATCGTCCATAACTAATAAGATTAGTAACCTGAAAAAATAGGATAGGTTACCAACTGCAACAAGTTAAAATACATTAATAATGTAATTATTGTTGGTACTCTATTGTACTTTATAAAGCAGTACGGGAAGTAAATAACTATTACAAGTGTTCGAAAGGATAAATAAATGGTCAATCTTCAAAACTGCCGCAAGCGTGTTGTGTCTTGAATCTTGATAACCTTGCAAGGCCAATGTTGAGAACTGCCGCAAGCTTGTTGTGTCTTGAATCTTGATATCCTGAAATCAAGAAACAACTAAATCTGGATGGTTACAACGTTGTGTGTTGAGTCGAGTGATTGCACTCTGTCCTTAAGACAAGATTGCCCCGTATATGTGCTTTTACGTTAGCGGGCAATAGTCTCCCAAGATAAAACAACACTTTAATGTCAACGCTACAAAGCCAATAGGTTGAGCCTGCCGAATAAAACAAATATGAATCGACTTGTTGAAAATATGGAAAAGGAAGGAAGAGTTTTTTATCTACTCTTCTCGTTTTGTCTCTGTGTATATAGTGTGTCTCTGTTGTGTATATCTTGTGTATATGTGAGGGTTTGGTCACTTTTTCAGCCACTGTTTTGCTGAATTTCAGTCACAGTTTTGCACTGAATTTCAGCCACTGTTTTGCTGAATTTTCAGCCACTGTTTTGCCGAATTTCAGTCAATGATTTCGTGACTGTTTTTCTGCTTTTCCAGTGCTATATTGATGTCTGTTTTTCGTGTATTTTCAGTCACTGAATTGAGTAAACAACAGCTCAATATATAGCAAGGAGAAGGGGCTAAACAACATCACAAAATGTGGTTGTTAATGGCCATTATGAGGGCATTAAAACAGCCAAGTAATGGATGTTAATGGCCATCAAGAGGGGCTGAATTATGGACATGAAGGAGGGTGATAATGGAGGAGTTAATCAGCCAAGTAATGGCTGATTAATGCCTCAAAAAACAGTTCCAACGGTAGGCAGAAAGTTTTCTGCCTACCGTCACCTTCCCAGAAACTCTGGGACCAAACTGTAAAACTTCAGGGACCAAACTGTACATAAGAAACTTTAGGGATCAAACTATACATCTGGCAAAGTTCTCTGGTCCAAAAAGATAATATCAAAAATATCCCACAGCCCATGACCGAGACCGGACCGGACGGGCGCGCGGCGGCGCGCTTGTGGGCTTAGCCTTAAACCCAAGCACATCTAGGTCTTCCCTCCTTTAAACACATGGGATACCCCTTGGGGTCCCAAACCCTTTACCACATTAGAGACTTATATAGAGAGCAATTCTTCCTATTCCCACCGATGTGGTAGATTTGTCCCACACCACATTTCCATGCCTCAAACACCTTACTTCGTGGACTAATATCTCTTTCATTTCTTAACGAAATTTGACGATTCTTGGCCTTACGGTCATCTACTCACTTCGTAGATCATGCATGTGTGAAGAGACAAGGTCTCCAACATGCGGAACACTAGTGTTTAATTCATCAAATATGGATGGACGCATCTCCCCGCCAAAGGCAAATTTCCAACAATCCCCTCTATGAAAGAGAGATTGTGGCGCACGCACAAGGTGCCTACATTTCAGCAATCTTTCAGCGAAAAGATATTGCATCAGGAGAGGTAGCTTCCGCTTTGAACCTTCCCTAGTTGAAACCATCGGACTTACTTACTGCGCGGTGAACGTGATGTCTTGAACCATCAGTGTTTAGTGTAAGCCAAGACAATGATAACAACACAATAACTCTTCTTATTCGTTTTCATTCTTACGTTTTTGTCCGTTGTGGCCGTGGACACACTTGGATTCTTAAGTGCGTTCATTTGAGGCGGACATCTTCGCACTTAAATAGGTGATCTCCTACAAGGTATCCTGCTATACCCCACTTCACAATTGTTAGGAATCATTAAAAGTTTCTCCAACCTTAACCTCAACCGTTTGAGGATTGTTTAAAGGTTTGGAAGCTTAACCTTTACCCACCATGCAGGTAGCACTTTAATGTCTATCGCGGGAACAGCTTTGGATTCATGTTTCCGTACAGAAATCATCATCTGAAGTGCTTCTTGCTTCCACTGAAGCGCTCAACTGAACCTTTTGCCGCTTAGTTTTCCCGTTGAACCAAATTCTTGGGATCTCCAATCAGTATGGTTGGATTTCCACCACAAAGGTTCGTATTGTTTGGGTTTTAAGCCCATTCCCCTAGACATGCAGAACACTTGATCTTCGGGTAGTCCCTTAGTTAGTAAATAAGGTAGTGATTCCCGTGATGATCAACTGTCATACGGTCTTATGTCTCCGATAAATCCTGACAGATATGTCCATACGCCGTCATCCGTGTCTTTTCTGAAGCCGACCGGCTAGCCACAGTGTATAATTGCTGAAGGCACAGTTTTCTCCCAATAAGGGACGTCATCTAAGGAGTCATGAAGTTACTCAACTTCTTTCATGCTTTGTATAAAGCGATAAACTCTGATTCCATCATGAATCGGCCGATGCAAGTTTGCTTAGAGGTTTTTTTTTCAAGACCCACCATACACATTTACTTGTGGCTTTGGTGTTCTTCAGATCTGATATCCAGTTTGCATCACTGTGTTCTCCCAGAACCGCTGGACATCCAGAATACTATAATCCATAGATAAGCGAATAATTCAGATATCGTCATATCTAACTTAACGCCTTCTATTGATCATATATTAAGATCATCAGTGAACCTGAGTTCAACTGATCTGTTTGTAGGCCGATACCAGGTCCGTTGTAGTGTGTAAAATACATTGAACTATACATGACCTGTGCATATCGCTCCTTGTCTATGGGTGCACCATGATTCCAATCAGTTCTATGATTCATATTCATTGGTGGCTTCAACGAGACTGTCAACTATCGACCAGTCCGTTAGATGTCTTAGAAATCCAATTCCTAAGATGTCATCTGTGATACCCATATCTTTTATATCGAGACTTTGTTTCAATATGACTTTTACTTTCAGACTGTTGATTCTCCAACTGTTGGCTTTCTAACTTCAGAGTCAATGTTTCTGTGGTCAGATTCATTGTTTCTGTTTTATCTTAAACTTTCAGGACCAAAATATAAACATTTCAGGGACCAAAATGAAAGTTCAGGAAGAAGCCCAATAGTCCGACAAACCAACTCTGATTCTCTTCTTCCAACTCTCCGGTTGGGAAGGCTGTTTCAACATTCATGTCACGCAAGACTGCAATGGCCCATGATGTTAAGCTACTCCTAGGGGACCACATGTACAAGTAGTCGAGGCTTTGAACTCGTCAGTAGATCCATCTACTTTGTACTCACTTTTGAGTATCCTTTTTCACAACCCAAAGGTTCTTTTCCCGGAGGAAGATCAACCATTACGCAAGTATGGTTCTATAAGAGAGAATCTATTTCTCTCTTTGTAGCTTCTTTCCAAAGCAGCGCTTTTGGAGATGACAATTATTTGTTAATTGTCCATGGTTCATTCTCAACCATACAAGCTAGAAGGACTGGAACAAGTCTTTGTCCCCTTCTTTTCTCCGTCTCGGTTCAACATCTGTAGATCTGGAATATTAAGTTCTGGATAGACAGTAACTTCCGAGTCCTGTAGATACGGAACGTCTAGTTTCGGACAGTCAGGCCCTCGTGGGTTCTTGGTAACCTTGAGCAATTACTCTTTTTTCCTTTTCAAGGAAAGTTATCTTCAAAGAATTCAGCATTCTTTGATGCCAAGAGGCGAAAATCACTACTGTTATTTGTAGATCCAGTGGATATGCAATCTACAGTCTTAGGTACAACTTGACCTGTTTCGGTATTCCAACTTTTACCAAGCCACCCCACATAATTTGGGCGTATGACTTTGCGCTTGGCTAACACCGTTGGACTGAGGTGAGAAATGAACAGTCGTTTAATGAACGATGCTTCACATTCTCCCCCTCTTTCACTACGAATTTCGCAATCCATAGGCTTAGTTTATTTCCAACTTATGCTTTGTAGCGCTTATCCGCTTCAACAACTTCATCTTTTCTTTTCAATAAACAAAGGATACAATACGTTGTACCATCATCAATGAAGGTCATAACGTACTTGTCTTTCCCCTCTATTTTGTATAAACTTTAAATCACCAATAGAGGTGTGACTAAGTTCTAGAGGAGCGGTGCTTCTTTCGCTATTCCGTTGCCGGAATTTGGAAAGGTGATTTTGCCTCTTCATCTACCTCACATTTATTTTGAGGGTTTATGTCGAGAGAAGGCAACAATCTCAACTTCGTTAGCTTTTGAATGTCTTGCTATTTAACGTGTCTTAATCTATGATGGCATAGATGCACGGATTACAAATATATCATTCATTTGGCTACAGATATACTGTACCATTCTTAGTTATTACAGACCTGTTGGACTAGTCTCAAACCAGCTTGACCAACAACGTCCCTTAACCAAGTTTGGGACATGTATCACCTCATCTTAGAGTAATCTCATTTCCTGAAGTCCTATTGAGGACAACCTCTCCAGCACCTTTTATTTTAGAGGTGGCGTTGCTTCACATGAACAACATTTTGCCAGTGCTTAGGGCGTAACCGGATCATATGTGATCTGGATGCTCTGGCCCACTGCAGTTGCTTTGCATACTGAGTGTCCAATTTCTTTTCTGCCTTTCTTTAGGCCTTCAGATCATTTAAGACCTGGAAACTCTGAACCACCTTACTAGGTGTCCATTACTTTTCCTATGAAATGAATTATGGCCCCACTCCAGTCACCCGGAGGCTTTGTATGACTGAGTGTCCAATATCATCATATCAAAGGAATTTTGGCCCACTCCAGTCGCCCGGAGGCTTTGTATGACTGAGTGTCAAATATCATCCGATGAAGGATCTTCTGCCAAATAGTATGACAGGTTCAACATTTTTAGCTTTTAGACACCTTCCGTTAAGATTGGTGCCCAGATAATTCTTGGCGCTTACTTAAGAGTGGTAACAATTTTCGTACAGTCAGTGGATCTTACTCCCTCGTATGTGCGAACATACTTTAATAATTACACTTAAAAGAACGGATCTTTTTAAGTCGTTTACAAAATCCAATCTTTAAACGGGAAAAAGATGAGATTAAACTTCTGATTTTAAAGCGTAAGGAATAAAAATTATTTTCATATTCCTCCTTGCTTTAATCCATTTTTAATCAGACATCATTTAATCTTTATTCTTGACAAGTAAGAATAACTACTTATCCAATTTCGGATTCTGGCCCACTTCAGTCACTTCATTAGACTGAGTGACAATTTCCTCCTTACCATTATTCGGATCCTTTGTCTGGGACAGATATAGGCCTTCTGCTACAAGATAGAATAACATCTTCAGTCTCCTCCTCTTATCCCAGTTGACATCCTCAGGATCTCGTGAGTGCTTGTTCCCACCAGTCTTGGTAGCGGTGACACCATGAACACGTTCATCATCATCACTCTCTTCTGCCAGAAAACCATTGCCATATCCAAATTTGGTCACACAACTTTTGACCGACATCTTTCAAACACTAATAGTAATACAATACAATCTTGTCTTAAATTGTTGGTACTCTATTATACTTTATAAAGCAGTACGGAAAGTAAATAACTATTATAAGTGTTCGAAATGATAAATAAATGGTCAATCTTCAAAACTGCCGCAAGCGTGTTGTGTCTTGAATCTTGATAACCTTGCAAGGCCAATGTTGAGAACTGCCGCAAGCTTGTTGTGTCTTGAATCTTGATATCCTGAAATCAAGAAACAACTAAATCTGGATGGTTACAACATTGTGTGTTGAGTCGAATGATTGCACTCCGTCCTTAAGACAAGATTGCCCCGTATATGTGCTTTTACGTTAGCGGACAATAGTCTCCCAAGATAAAATAACACTTTAATCTCAACGCTACAAAGCCAATAGGTTGAGCCTGCCGAATAAAACAAATATGAATCGACTTGCTGAATATATGGAAAAGGAAGGAAGAGTTTTTTATCTACTCTTCTCGTTTTGTCTCTGTTGTGTATATCTTGTGTATATGTGAGGGTTTGGTCACTTTTTCAGCCACTGTTTTGCTGAATTTCAGTCACAGTTTTGCACTCAATTTCAGCCACTATTTTGTCGAATTTCAGTCACTGATTTCGTGACTATTTTTCTGCTTTTCCAGTGCTATATTGATGTCTATTTTTGTGTATTTTCAATCACTGAATTGAGCCAACAACAACTCAATATATAGCAAGGAGGAGGGGATAAACAACAGCACAAAACGTGGTTGTTAATGGCCATTAGGAGGGCATTAAAATAGCCAAGTAATGGCTGTTAATGGCCATCAAGATGGGCTGAATTATGGACATGAAGGAGGGTGATAATGGAGGAGTTAATCAGACAAGTAATGGCTGATTAATGCCTCAAAAAATAGTTCTAACGGTAGGCAGAAAGTTCCGTCACCTTCCCAGAAACTCTGGGGACCAAACGTAAAATATTAAACTTCAGGGACCAAACTATACATAAGAAACTTTAGGGATCAAACTGTACATCTGACAAAGTTCTCTGGTCCAAAAAGATAATATCAGAAATATCCCACAGCCCACAGCCCGTGACCCGTGATCGAGACCAGAATGGACGGGCGAGCGGCGGCGCGCGTGTGGGCTTAGCCTTGAACCCAAGCACATCTAGGTGTTCGCTCTTTAAACACATGGGATAACCCTTGGGGTCCCAAACCCTTTACCACATTAAAGACTTATATAGAGAGCAATTCTTCCTATTCCCACCGATGTGGTAGATTTGTCCCACACCACATTTCCATGCCTCAAACACCTTACTTCGTGGATCAATATCTCTTTCATTTCTCAATGAAATTTGACGATTCTTGGCCTTACGGTCATCTACTCACTTCGTAGATCATGCATGTGCCAAGAGACAAAGTCTCCAACATGCGGAATACTAGTGTTTAATTCATCAAAGATGGGTGAACGCATCTCCCCGCCAAAGGCAAATTTCCAACAATTATAATTTTAACAATTAAAATATATAACATAAGACCAATCCATTCTTAAAAAGAGGAGAAAGAAAAGTATGGCTGACCTTAAGATGATATTTTCTTTGCAACATCTGACGAGCAATGCCAGTATAGATACCACAAACCCACCAAGAGAAGAGGACACCCTCAATAATGAGGCATGATGTGTTAGGATCAATGCCATGAAATGCAACAGTAACTGCAGCAAGTGCAATGGCACCTTCAATGCAAACCAAATGAGCAACACAAGCTCCTATGCTTGATATTTCATCATTCAAGGTCTCCATGTGTCTTCTAAACAAAATGTTGTGTACTATTGTAAAGCAGTACGGAAAGTAAATAAACATTATAAGTGTTCAAAAGGATAAACAAATAGGCAATATTCAGAACTGCCGCAAGCTTGTGGAGTCTTGAATTTTGATAACCTGAAATCAAGAAACAACTAAGTCTGGATGGTTACAACTGTGTGCTGAGTCGAGTGATTGCACTCTGTCCTTAAGACAAGATTGCCCCGTATATATGCTTTTACGTTAATGGGCAATAGTCTCCCAAGATAAAATAACACTTTAATCTCAACACTACAAAGCAAATATGTTGAGTCTAACGAAGAAAACAAATACGAATCGACTTGCTGAAGAAATAAAAAAGGAAGGAAGAGTTTATATTTTCGTCCAACGTTTTTGGACTGACTTTCTCTTCTGTTTTATCTCTGTGTATATAGTGTGTCTCTGTTGTGTTTATCTTGTGTATATGTGTGTCTTTCCTCACTGTTTTTTCGTGACTGTATGTACCATTGTATTTCATCACTGTAGATCTTCCACATAATTGAGCCAAAAGGTATCAATATATAGCATGGAGGAGGGACTCCTCAACTGCCACAAACAAGGTTGTTAATAGCCATTAGTGAGGGTTGTTAATGGCCATTAGAGAGGGTTGTTAATGGTCATTATAGAGGCTATTTGGGATCCAAAAATATAATATCAGAAAGTCCCCACAGCCCACGACCCATGACCCGAGCCCTGACCGGATCGGACGGGCGTACGGCGGCGGTGCGCGTGTGGTCTTAGCCTTGAACCCAAGCACATCTAGGTCCTCCCTCCTTTAAACACATGGGATACCCCTTGGGGTCCCAAACCCTTAACCACTTTAGAGACTTACAAAGAGAGCAATTCTTTCTTTTCCCACCGATGTGGTAGATTTGTCCCACACCGTATTTCCATGCCTCAAACACCTTACTTCGTGGACCAATATCTCTTTCATTTCTCAACGAAATTTAACGATTCTTGCCCCTACGGTCATCTACTCACTTAGTAGAATATGCATGTGAGAAGAGACAAAGCCTCCAACATGCTAAACACTAGTGTTTAATTCATTAAATATGGGTGGATGCACCTCCCCGCCAAAGGCAAATTTCCAACAATCCCCTCTATGAAAGAGAGATTTTGGCGCACACACAAGGTGCCTACTTTCAGCAATCTTTCAGCGAAAATATATTGCATCAGGAGAGGTAGCTTCCGCTTTGAACCTTCCCTAGTTGAATACCACCAGACTTACTTACTGCACGGTGAACGTGATGTCTTGAACCGTCAGTGTTTAGTGTAAGCCAAGATAATGATACCAACACAATAACTCTCCTTATTCGTTTTCATTCTTGTGGTTTTGTCCGTTGTGGTAGTGGACACACTTGAATTCTTAAGTGCGTTCATTTGAGGCGGCCTGTCCTCGCACTTAAATAGGTGATCTCCTACAAGGTATCCTGCTATACCCCACTTTACAAGTGTTAGGAATCATTAAAAGTTTTCCCAACCTTAACCTCAACTATTTGAGGATCGTTAAAGGTTTGGAAGCTTAACCTTTACCCACCATGCAGGTAGCACTTTAATATCCATCGCGAGAACGGCTTTGGATTCATGTTTCCGTACATAAATCATCATCCGAAGTGCTTCTTGCTTCCACCGAAGCGCTCAACTGAACCTTTTGCAGCTTAGTTTTCCCAATGAACCAAATTCTTGGGATCTCCAATCAGTATGGTTGGGTTTCCACCACAAAGGTTCGTATTGTTTGGGTTTTAAGCTCATTCCCCTAGACATGCAGAACACTTGATCTTCGGGTAGTCCCTTAGTTAGTAAATAAGGTAGTGATGCCCGTGATGATCAACTGTCATACGGTCTTATGTCTCCGATAAATCCTGACAGATATGTCGATACGCCGTCATTCGTGTCCTTTCTGAAGCCGACCGGCTAGCCACAATGTATAATTGCTGAAGGCACGGTTTTCTCCCAATAAGGGACGTCATCTAAGGAGTCATGAAGTTACTCAACTTCTTTCATGCTTTGTATAAAGCGATAAACTCTGATTCCATCATGAATTGGCCGATGCAAGTTTGCTTAGAGGTTTTTTTTTCAAGACCCACCATACACATTTACTTGTGGCTTTGGTGTTCTTCATATCTGATGTCCAATTTGCATCATTGTGTTCTCCCAGAACCGCTGGATATCCAGAATACTATAATTCGTAGATAAGCGAATAATTCAGATATCGTCATATCCAACTTAACGCCTTCTATTGATCATTTATTAAGATCATCAATGAACCTTAGTTCAACTGATCTATTTGTAGGCCGATACCAGGTCGATTGTAGTGTGTACAATACATTGAACTACACGTCACCTGTGCATATCGCTCCTTGTCTATGGGTGCACCATGATTTCAATCAGTTATATGACTCATATCTATTGGTGGCTTCAACTAGACTGTCAACTATCTCACAACTAAGTTTGGAGTTAGACCAGTCCAATAGATGTCTTAGAAATCCAATTCCTAAGATGTCATATGTGATACCCATATCTTTCATATCGAGACTTTGTTTCAATATGACTTCCATTCTCAGACTGTTGGTTTTCCAACTGTTGGCTTTATAACTTCAGAGTCAATGTTTCTGTTGTCAGATTCATTATTTCTGTTTTATCTAAAATTTCCAGGACCAAAATGTAAACATTTTAGGGACCAAAAAGAAATTTCAGGAAAAAGCCCAACAGTCCAGCAAACCAACTCTGATCCTCCCCTTTCAACTCTCTGGTTAGGAAGATTGTTTCAATATCCATGCCACGCAAGACTGCAATGGCCCTGGATGTTAAGCTACTCACAGGGGAGCACATGTACAAGTAGCCGAGGCCTTGTACTCGTCAGTAGATCCATCTACTTTGTACTCGCTTTTGAGTATCCACTTTTACAACCCAAAGGTTCTTTTCCCAGAGGAAGATCAACCATTACACGAGTATGGTTATATATGATGGAATCTATTTCTCTCTTTGTAGCTTCTTTCCAAAGCAGCACTTCTGGAGATGACAATTATTTGTCAATTGTCCATGGTTCATTCTCAACCATACAAGCTAGAAGGCCTGGAACAAGTCTTTGTCCCCTTTTTGCTCCGCCTCGGTTCAACATCTAGAATCCCTGAGTTCTGCAGATCTGGAATATTAAGTTCTGGATAGTCAGCAACTTCCAAGTCCTGTAGATACAGAATGTCTAGTTCCGGACAGTCAGGAACTCAGGGGTTCTTGTTAACCTTGAGTAATTACTTCTTTTTCCTTTTCAAGAAAAGTTATCTTCAAAGAATTCAACATTCTTTGACACCATGAGGCGATAAGCACTATTGTTATTTGCAGATCCAGTGGATATGCAATCTACAGTCTTAGGTCCAACTTGACCTATTTCGGTATTCCAACTTTTACCAAGCTACCCCATATGACAACATTTGTATGTGAGATTCTTTCTATGTTTCACACGGAGAGTTATCCTTATCCTTATGCGTATTTCTGTTGAGAATTGCATTAGCGGTAAAGATCCCCTCGCCCCACATATTTTGGGCGTACGGCCTTGCGCTTGGCTAACATCGTTGGACTAAGGTGAGTAATGAGTAGTCGTTTAATGAACGATGCTTCACATTCTCCCCTTCTATCATTACGAATTTCTCAATCCATATGCTTAGTTGATTTTCAACTTCTGCTTTGTAGCGCTTATCCGCTTCAACAACTTCATCTTTGTTTTTTGACAAACAAAGGATACAATACGTTGTACCATCATCAATGAAGGTCACAACGTACTTGTCTCCCCCCTCTATTTTATATAAACTTCAAATCACCCAAGTAGGTGTGACTAAGTTCTAGAGGAGCGGTGCTTCTTTCGCTATTCCTTTGACGGAACTTGGAAAGGTGATTTTGCCTCTTCGCCTACCTCACATTCATTTTGAGGGTTTATGTCTACAGAAGGCAACAATCTCAACATCGTTAGCTTTTGAATGACTTTCTATTTAACGTGTCTTAATCTATGATAGCATAGATGCACATATTATAAATATATCATTCATTTGGCTACAGACATACTGTACCATTCTTAGTTATTATAGACCTGTTGGACAAGTCTCAAACCAGCTTGACCAACAGCGTCCCTTAAACCAAGTTTGGGACATGTATCACCTCATCCGAGAGTGATCCCATTCCCTGAAGTCCTATTGAGGACAACCTCTCCAACCCCTTCTACTTTAGAGGTGGCGTTGCTTCACATGAACAACCTCTTGCCCGTGGTTAGGGCATAATCGGATCATATTTGATCTGGATACTCTGGCCCACTCCAGTTGCTTTGGCAGACTGAGTGTCCAATTTCTTTTCTGCCTTCAAATCATTTAAGACCTGGAAACTCTGGCCCACCTTACTAGGTGTCCATTACTTTTCCTATGAAATGAATTCTGGCCCCACTCTAGTCGCCCGTAGGTTTTGTATGACTGAGTGTCCAATATCATCATATCAAAGGAATTTTGGCCCACTCCAGTCGCCCGGGGATTTGTATGACTGAGTGTCCAATATCATCCTATGAAGGATCTTCTGCCAAATAGTGTGACAGGCTCAACGTCTTTAGCTTTTAGACTTCTTCCGTTATAATTGGTGCCCAGACAATTATTGGCGCTTACTTAAGAGTGGTAACAGTTTTCGCACAGTTAGTGGATCTTTCTCCATCGTATGTGTGAACATACTTTACACACTTTTAATAATTACACTTAAAAGAACGGATCTTTTTAAGTCGTTTACAAAGTCCAATCTTTAAACGGGAAAGAAGAAGAGATTAAACTTCTGATTTTAAAGCGTAAGGAATATAAATTATTTCGTAAAACATTTTCATATTCCTCCTTACTTTTAAGCCATTTTTAATCAGACATCATTTAATCTTTATTCTTGACAAGGAAGAAAATAATTTATCCCAATTTCGAATTCTGGCCCACTTCAGTCACTTCATCAGACTGAGTGTCCATTTCCTACTTACCATAATTCAGATCCTTTGTCTGGGACAGATATAGGCCTTCTGCTGCAAGATAGAACCACATCTTCACCTTCTCCTCTTGTCCCGATTGACATCCTCGGCCTCTCGTGAGCGCTTGTTCCCACCACTCTTGGGAGCGGTGACACCATGAACACGTTGACCTTCGACAGCATCATCATCACTCTCTTCTACCAGAAAACCACAACCATATCCAGATTTAGTCACACAACTTTTGACCGACATCTTTCGAACACTAATACTAATACAATCTTGTCTTAAATTGTTGTGTACTATTGTAAAGCAGTATGGGAAGTAAATAAATATTACAAGTGTTCAAAAGGATAAACAAATAGGCAATGTTCAGAACTACCGCAAGCTTGTTGAGTCTTGAATCTTGATAACCTGAAATCAAGAAACAACTAAATCTGTATGGTTACAACTGTGTGCTGAATCGAGTGATTGCACTCTGTCCTTAAGAAAAGATTGCCCCGTTATATGCTTTTACGTTAATGGGCAATAGTCTCTCAAGATAAAACAACACTTTAATCTCAACACTACAAAGCAAATAGGTTGAGTCTGACGAAGAAAACAAATACGAATCGACTTGCTGAAGAAATGAAAAAGGAAGGAAGAGTTTATGTTTTCGTCCAACGTTTTTGGACTGACTTTCTCTTCTGTTTTATCTCTGTGTATATAGTGTCTCTGTTGTGTTTATCTTGTGTATATGTGTGTCTTTCGTCACTATTTTTTGTGACTGTATGTACCAATGTATTTCGTCACTGTATATCTTCCACATAATTGAGCCAAAATGCATCAATATATAGCATGGAGGAGGGACTCCTCAACTGCCACAAACAAGGTTGTTAATAGCCATTAGTGAGGGCTGTTAATGGCTATTAGAGAGGGTTGTTAATGGTCATTAGAGAGGCTGATTAGGGTCATTGAAGGAGGGATATTTATGGAGGAGTTAACAGCCAAGTAATGGCTGGTTAATGCTCCAAAAAATAGCCCAAACGGAAGGCAGAAAGTTTCTGCCTTCCGTCATTCCCAAAATCAACTTTTCAGAAACTCTAGGGACCAAACTGTAAATATTAAGCAATTTGGGGTCCAAAAAGATAATATCAGAAAGACCCCACAACCCGCGACCCGTGACCCGAGCCCGGACCGGACCGGACGGGCGGGCTTAGCCTTGAACCCAAACACATCTAGGTCCTCCCTCCTTTAAACACATGGGATACCCTTTGGGGTCCCAAACCCTTAACTACTTTAGAGACTTATAAAGAGAGCAATTCTTCATTTTTCCACCGATGTGGTAGATTTGTCCCACACCATATTTCCATGCCTCAAACACCTTACTTCGTGGACTAATATCTCTTTCATTTCTCAATGAAGTTTGACGATTCTTGGCCCTACGGTCATCTACTCACTTAGTAGAATATGCATGTGATAAGAAACAAAGCGTCCAACATGCGAAAAACTAATGTTTAATTCATTAAATATGGATGGACGCACCTCCCCGCGAAAGGCAAATTTCCAACACAAAACACATGGACAAAATAGCCCAAGCAAGCCTAGAACACAAAGTAATACATAAAGACATGAAAAAATGGCAACAGTGTGTTATATGCTATTCCCTCCGTTTTACTTATACAAAGTTGTTTGATTGTGTATTAAAAAAAGATTTTTTAAGTTTTTTATTTTTAAAATGTCATAAGATTTCTATAGCTATAATATCATCAATAAGGATAAAGTAAGGAAAAATTGAAGTTAAGTTATTTTCAAATATAAAATATTATACTCGATTCAAGTAGTCATTTATTTAGTACCGCCGAAAAAGGATTGTTTCAAGGGAGTATATATTATACTGCCTTCAACCTATTCTATATGATGGTTTTTTATATTAGACATGAACAAGCTTAAGTGTTACTATTTAACATGTTAATACTTATAAACTCCCTCGATCCAATTTTACGTGGTGGTATCTTATCATGCATGAAATTTAAAAAATATTTTTTTTATGAACTAAATATACGTAAAGTACCAAAACCGCCTTAATACCAACTATTCATCGATTTGTGGTAAGAATTCCACATGTCCTTTCTTAATTATTTCTCCTCGTAAAAAAGTTACTAACTTTAAATGAAGTTTGGATCCCAAAAGATCACGTCATTAAGGATAATTAGAAAGAAGGGAGTATTTTGTAGGTGAAAAAAAAATAGTATTAATATACTTTTAGATGCACGGAAATAAAAGAGTGATTTTGAGGATAGTAATTAATAAGATGCTTACAACTATCAACATCTTCTGTACACCCAAAAATTCCCGTTGCCCAATCTTCATCAGCTGGAGGTTCGTAGGATGGAGGTAAATTTTGCCCACAATGCTCACATTTAGCAGTTGTTTGCTGTCGAATGACAAAAAAAAACAAATATTTAGCCAAACAAAATATGATATAAAAGGATCAAGCGTGACAAAATAAAAAAAACAAAAAAAAAGGATAACCATATTAATGTCTAATGAGTATCATATTCAAGTTAATTTGTTTGCTTGAATGTGCATGAAAATCTCAAAATGCTAGAAGTGAAACACACGAAAAAACGCACTTTGCCGAAGAACAAATTTCACCATAAACTGAAATGTATTTATTTTTGTTTGATTGATTACAAATAGAACAATGGCATAAAAAGACACAACCTCTTATACATGAACAAGAATATAAAAAGTTGATTTGTCTTGAGTCCTGTGTTTCATCCCTTTTTTTCCCCTTTCAAAATCACTCTTCCTATAATGCTTCAAATTGTTCTAGCTAGCTCCACTCTTTGACTGATAATTTTACATCTTAGGAGCCATCTATGAGAATTTAAAAGTAATAACTCCCTCGAATTCTCAAAGCATCTAATGTTATTAGTGATTGACAATTTGATTATGATTGACAATGTTATTAGTAAACTCATATTTAGCAAATTCTTCATTCAACTTTTAGATGGGGTTGTTCTCTATTTGGTCCTAATCAACTTCTTTAAATCAAGTAAAAAAATGATTTTTTTGTCCTTTTGTCAAACTATTAAGAAAATCATCAATCAATTCGCATGGTGTGTACTTTCCACTTACGCACAAACGTACAGTCGAATAATTTAATTGACTATGCATATAAATGTATTGTAAACATATAAGCAAGCACTCTCATATATATGTGGTTATACGGCAAGGCAAAGGCAGTAATCTTGATAGAGGTTAGGATGTGCTTAAGCGGGACATACTTTTAAATGTGTTCGATTCACACATGCAGGGTGATTGGGGTGCATTCTTTGCCATTTTAATTACCCCCAACCTCCAAACCAACACACTCGATCGAGATCAGATTGACTTCTCTACTACCATCATATCAAAGGTTTTTCTATTCAAAAGACACAAAATGGATAGACTTATTTCATTTAATATAAGTAAGATTTTCATGAAAGTTAGTAATGTATATGAATGTATGAGGAATTAAGAAAATCCGAAAATCAAAACTCAAAAAATCATAAACGTTAGAAGGAGAGATGAGTGAAAGATGAAATGAACCTTTTGTACATCAATGGGTTGATTAAGCTCGCCAGGAGTGATGTTTTGCAATGACGATTCTTGTTCCTTTGTTAATCGAACATAAGTCCCCGTTGCCATCTTTGATCATCAATTAACAATACTAATTGACTTGGTGTAACTTATATACGTTCGTTGAGGTAATGTTAGTTACAACGAAGTAGATACAAGAGGAAAGAGGGATAGAGAGACTGTGGTACCGCAAAACTTGGAGGACTTCTATTTAAATTGCAAAACAATTAATCAGAGTACATAATCAAGAGACATAATTTTCAAGAAAATTTTAAGAAAGAAAATATTATATTGCATCTCACGGTTGACATGGTTTTGCGCACCCGATCCACTAACGTGTAGTGGCATGCCAAAACTAAAAAAAAAAAGAGCTTCTAATTTATATATTGAAAGAAATAATCCCTTGATTATTTTCATTAATTAAAAGAAAATATACAATTTACATATTTCTATAATAGGAAAATCATATTCCTATTCTACTCCCAAAACCCTATTCTAGTAGTACAAGAATCTTATAATTATGATAAGTGTACAATGCTAATTAATACAATTATTTACACAAAAATTGAGGCCTAAAACCGTGATATACACTTAATTAAGGTAAGTGTCTACCATGGTAATTTAATATACAATTGTCGTGTTTATCACACCCCCATAGTCATAGCGGGCGGTCTTCGTACGCTGAGACTGTCCCTAAAATCTTCAAAGAGTACTAACGGGAGACCTTTGGTAATGATGTCTGCAATTTGATACCTGAAAGGGACATGGCAGACGCGTACTTGTCTACGAGCTACCTTTTCGTGAATAAAGTGGATATCCATCTCGATATATTTAGTGTGTTGGTGCTGAACCGGATTACCAGAAAGGTAGATGGTACTAACATTAACACAATAAACCAATATAACTTTCTGAATATGACAATGAAGCTCTAATAGGAGATTATGTAACCAACAAGATTCAGAGACCACATTAGCTACCCCTCGGCCTCTGCACTAGAGCGTGATAAAGTCGACTGACGCTTTGCAGACCAGGAGACCAAGTTATTACCAAGAAACATACAATAGCCAGACGTAGACCGTCTGGTGTCTGGACAGCCACCCCAAAAAGAATTTGTATACGAGACAAGTGTAGACATTGATGAAGGATATAAATGCAAGTCATAGTCAAGTGTCCCTTGAATGTATCGAATAATGCATTTGAGTGCATTCATGTGCTCAACCCTGGGATCATGCATAAACAAACACACCTATTGTATGACATATGTAATATCTGGAGTGTTTGTTTATGCAGCACCCAACTTGGGTTTAGTATCAACTGGAGTAGAAGTGGACAGGATGACATCCCATCCCTCTCAATGATATCAGCTGCATACTTTCTCTGAGATAAGAACAACCTACCTGCATGACGAGTGACAACAATCCCCAAAAGGTAACTCAAGGGCCCCAAGTCTTTCATAGCAAACTCAGAACTGAGCATTGTCATGATAGACCGACGTAATGCATCAGAAGAGGCAGTCAAGATAATATCATCCATATATAATAATATATAAGCCAAGGAAGAACCATGACGATATATATACAATGAATTATCAGACATGCCGTGAGAGAACCCAATAGTCAAACATAGTCTGCAAACCTCTTATAACAAGCCCATGGGGACTGCTTAAGCCCATACAAGGACTTCTTAAAAAAAAAACATTATGAGGATATTTGGGATCCCTAAACCCCAAGGGCTGATGCATATAGACTGTCTCCTTGAGATCACTATGTAAGAAAGCATTCTTCACATCTAATTGATGAATAGGCCATGCTTTCGAAAGAGACAAGTTGAGAACAGTGCGAATGGTAGTTGGCTTGACCACCGAACTAAACGTCTCACCACAATCCACACCAACCTACTGAGTATTACCATCACCTACAAGACTAGCCTTATTCCTCGCAAACGAACCGTCAGAATTATCTTTATGAGCAAAACTCCACATAAACAAAATAACATTAACACCAGATGGACGGGGCACCAACTCCCACGTCTTATTATCAATAAGAGCATTATATTCGTCGGTCATAGCAATTTTCCAATTCGGGTTATTTAAAGCAGACACAGGATTACAGAGTAGGGGTGATTTAAGAACATTAGAATTTAAATTAAAATATTTTTTTGGTTTAAAAATACCCCGTTGACTACGAGTGACTGATCTATGACTAGGGGGAGAATCATGTGAATTTTGGGAAATAACAGGACCAGCAACGAACTGGCCAGCAGGCAGTGGACTTGTTGGCCCAACACAAGAAACGGCCACTATTTCCGTCGAAAAACCTGGAACAAAAACTGGGCCAGAACTGGGCTGGGAAGGCAACCTAGTTTCTGGACGCACGACGGGAGGCAGTGATGGGACTGTAGAACCAGCGGGCAGTGGGCCCGCTGGCGGATTTAGGGTGCGGGATACGTACGAAAAATGATGAATAATATACGGGGATATACCATCATCCAAAAAATTATACGAACTAGGCACGTGATTACTAACCTTAGCAAACGGAAATTGGGATTCATCAAAAATTACATGGCGACTAATGATGATTTTATTAGATGATAAATCAAAACATTTATAACCACGATGATTAGACGGATATCCCAAAAACACACAAGGGGTAGACCGAGCCTGAAGTTTGTTAATTGTGGTGGACGGAAAGAGTGGATAACACAAGCACCCAAAGACCCTAAGATGGGAATACGTATGAGTCTTATTATATAAGATATGAAGAGGGGAGGAATACATCAAGCCTTTCATAGGAAGTATGTTAAGGAGATATGTAGTCATTTGTAGAGCATGATGCCAAAAAGAAGGGGGTACGGAACCATGAATCAATAAAGTGCGGACAATATTATTAATGGTACGAATTTTGCGTTCGGCTTTCCCATTTTGTGAAGACGTACGAGGACAAGAAAAATGAAAATTAATCTCATTATTAGCACAGAACTCCCGAAACACCCCATTATCATATTCTTTGCCATTATCACATTGAATATATTTTATTTCACGTTCGAATAGGTTCTAATGAATGCTCTAAATTTTAAGAAAGTGGAAAAAACTTGAGATTTTTTCGCTATCGGAAAAGTCCATAAAAAATTAGAATAGTCATCCAGAAATAGTACATAATAACGATGACCCAAAGAACTGAGAACAGGAGATGTCCATAAATCACTATGAATAATATCAAATGGAATTAAAGTATGAGAATTAGAGTCTACAAACGACAATCTAACAATTTTTCCTAAAGAACAAGATTGACAATTTGGGGTACTATGCGTACCCTTACAAGAAATAAAATTCTTTTTATCTAAGGAAGACAAAATAGACGACCCCGGATGACCTAGATGAGTATGCCATAAGGAAGGAGCAAGGGTTGCAAAAGTTGATGGCAAGGCTGGAGAGACCGAAACATGGCGTGATAGGATACATATCTCCCCTACTATCACACCTCATTAGAGGAATCCCCATCTTGAAATCCTTCATAGAAAACCCAAACGGATCAAATTCAATAGAAATAGAATTATCATTGGTGAATTTACAGACATACACCAAATTCTTAATCAATTTAGAGGCGTGAAGGCTATTTTCCAAAATAAGGGGTGGATGGGAGGTGGGAGACAAAGTTTTATGACCGTAACCACGAATTGGAATTGAATTACCATTGCCAACGATTATACCACTATTGTTGCTCAAAATGGAATAAGACGAGAGAGTACATGGGTCAGATGTCATGTGAGTAGTAGCACCGGTGTCCATGTACTAATTTGGGTCCGATGGATTTATTCCAAGTGTGTGCATCGCAGCTTCAATGTTGGTAGGAGTGGGGCCCGCTATATGATGGGCTTGGTGGGGCCCAGGCCTGCCTCCCTGCTGACCGAGAACCCTACCGTATCATTGGATCGGAATTGGGCCAAAACTGCTGGGCCGAAAATATGGCTGAAACTGGGGCCCAATTACCGTGGGCTGAAGGCGCTGGAAAGTAGGGACTGTTAGGCCACTGCCCGCTGGCCCAGGCCCACGGCCAGGGGGCCCAAGGCTGGGACCAATTAGGTTGTGGCCCACTGCCACTATTTTGGCCACCACCACCACTGCCGGAACCATCGCGTTTTCCCCTACGATTTTTCCATTATTTTTTCTTGTATTCTTGCCGCCACCGTGAGCACGGTTTTGGCCCGAATTATCAACAAAACCTGGAGAATTTGTGGAGGACGTCGTCATGACTACAGAACTAGCCCCGATAGCCGCCTTCTTAGCTAAACCAGCTTCTTCCAAAGTAAGCATGGAGCGGGCTTGATAGAACCTTGGGAGAGGGTTACTTTGACGTAGGAGAATTCCAACGCCACTATAGGCCTCAGATAGGCCAGCAACCATCTGTAGAACTAGACGATCTTCACTAACGGGCGCACCAACGTTGCAGAGTTGGTCCGCTAATTCTTTCAACCTTTTGCAATAAGCTGAAACGTTCGGAAATTTTTTCATGTTGACGTGGGAAAATTCCTGCTCAAAAGTAACAACTCTGGAATTTTGATTATCTTTGAATATGTCACACAACCTATTCTAAGCAGCCATCGCCGTAGCGTCCGGCTCAATAATCGTCTGCAACTGGTTGGTAGAGATAGTGGAGTAAATCCATTAAAGGACGGTGGCATCAAGAGTCATCCACAACTTAGGAGCATCCTCGTGTTTAGGCACCTCCGTATCCTCAGGAGCCGCGGAGATTATGTGATGGATGACTTGATGCGAGAATGCGTGAATTTTGAATAGTTTGGCCCACGTCGCATATTGGACGTTTTCTATTTCAAGAATAAGAGGCGTTTTCTATTTCAAGAATAAGAGGGATGTGATTCTTGATGTTAGAAACAACAAGGGCAGGGTGAAACGTGTTCTTGGAGGTAGACATAATGAAAGAATAATAGGTGATTGTGGGATTGGGAAGAAAGAATTTGAGGATCGGAAAAGTTGCACGGAAGCCGAGGTAGGAAGTCTCAGAACCGACGGTAATATGGGGAGAATTTTTCTCAACCTACACTTCTGATACCATGAAAGGTAGTGCATCTTTTTAGGATTTGACAAGGATGCGGAACATAATTGTAGTTCTTGATGAATTACTATCAAAGAGTGCGATGGGATGCAATATTCCTCCACTTTTAACAAGATATTTCGGATTCAAGCCCTTAAATTAAAAAGATTTTTTTTGGGAGGGAGCTCTCTATTCAACTTTGTGGACTTACCTGACGTCAATCCTAATTAATCTGTCTAGTGGACTTTTGATACCCGATGTATATACATGTGTATATATATACATATATGTATATATATATATCTTTGGTTCCTTATTGGTACTCTATGCCTGTGGTCAAACTTCTACGGTAATTTCCTCATCCTTTAATTGTACCATTAATGAATATAAATTATTATATTTTTAAATACTAAATGTCACACCCCAACCTTGGGAAGTGTGGATGGCACTGGATGCCATAATGTCCCGATCATACCATAGTTGAAACCATAACTGAAACATACAGAAAGTCTGAGCCAACAAGAACTTGACATGTTCAATCTGTAAATGGGATGATAATAAGTCACATAGGGCCGACAACACCACAAAATGACAATCTAAGCATAACAACCTGAAAGGGGTAAGCAACCTAAAACATATATACATAAATAAGGCCGACAAGGTCACAATATGGATCAACTGACCAACAGAAAGGCCGACAAGGCCATATAGGATAATTGTACATACAAATCATGTCTACAAGCCTCTAAGAGTATCATAACTGTCAAAGGGTCGGTACAGGGCCCCATCATACCTAAAATGCATATATACATAAGTCTCATAACATACCAACTCTCTATAGCAACTTGGGGAGAAATGGAGTGTGACAACCAACCGCTAAATTGGGGCAACCTACTGGGAACATCCGCCAGCCTGTCTATATGGAACTGCAGACATGAAACACAGCGCCCCCGACAATGGGGCGTTGGTACGAAAGTATGTACTGATATGTTAGGTAGGTAAAGCATAAATAAAGACAATAAGGGTCAACCTGAAACTTTGTATTTCCACTGCGGGCCATGATATACATACATATACTTATATACGAGTATATAACGCTCTGGAGCCACACACGGACTCGTAATCTCAAAACTATTAGCCTCTGTAGGCATAATCATCACCAATCGTTAACTGGCTGATCAGTGGTGCTAATACTTATATATCACGTATATAACGTGATTGTCATTCTTTATAAGAATCGTTGCTTTTTGGAGAAGAAAGCAACATATCGTAGATCTGCCTTATGAAAAAGATTTTGACGAAAGACAAATTCCAACAAAAGCAGGCCACCAAATGAATAGTGATCTTGAACAACATTGCAGAAAAGGAATTCAAGATCTTGAAAATAAAAAATTAATTTCTAAATATATATCCCTTGGAGTTGTGCTGCTTTCTATGTAAACAAAAATTTCGAAATAGAAAGAGGAACTCCTAGATTAGTAATTAACTATAAACCTTTAAATACAGTCCTGAAATGGATTAGATACCCAATCCCAAACAAAAAGGATTTATTACAAAAATTGCATTCTGCTTTAATATTCTCAAAGTTCGATATGAAATCTAGTTTTTGGCAAATTTAAATTTCTACAAAAGATCGTTTCAAAACCGCTATTACGGTCCCCTTTGGACAATATGAGTGGAATGTAATGCCTTTTGGTCTAAAAAATGTCCCTTTAGAATTCCAGCGAATGATGAATGATATCTTTAATGATTATTCAAAATTATGTATAGTTTATATTGATGATGACTTAATCTTCTCAAATTCTATAGAAGAACATTTCAAACATCTTAAAACCTTCCTTTATGTTACAAAGAAAAATGATTTAGTATTTTCCAAATAAAAAATGAGTCTATTTCAAACTAGGATAAGATTTTTAGGACATTATATACCCTAGGGTAAGATCACCCCTATAGAAAGGTCCTTAGAATTCACAAATAAATTTTCTAATAAAATCATTGATAAAACTCATATACAAAGATTTTTAGGAAGCTTAAATTATGTTTTAAATGGCAAAACCACTCCATGATAGACTAAAGAAAAACCCTGCTCCATGGACTAGTAACCATACTATTTGTGTCCAGAAGATTAAAAAGTAACGCTCTAGAAATTCTGTGTCTTTATATAGCAGACCCTCACCTACCTAAGATAGTAGAGACAAACGCCTCCGACTTAAGATATGGGGGTATCTTGAAGCAAAAATCAGGGAGGAGAGAGTGTATAGTCTATTATACTTCTGCACATTGGAATGATACCCGAAAAATGATTCAACCATTAAAAAAAAGATTTTGAGCATTGTTTTATGCATACAAAAATTTCAAAGTGATTTACTAAATAAATTTTTTACTCAGAATTGATTTCAAAAGTGCCAAAGAAGTTTTACAAAAAGATGTTCAAAATCTTGCATCAAAACAGATTTTTGCACGATGGCAAGCGATTCTTAGCATTTTTTATTTCGATATTGAATATATTAAGGGAGAAACGAATTCTATTTCAGATATCTTAATCCGTGAATTCCTCCAAACAGGAGAAATGCCTAGAAAACCCTCCAAGGAAGAAAAAGACAATGTCCCTGTTCAAACTCCTGCCGAAAAACCCAAGACATGGTATGACATAGTTATGAAAGAGGAAAAAGAACTTAAATATCGCACAGTCTATGCCTAAAACACCATAAGATCCCGCTCAGGAGACGACTATTGAAAACCTTTTACAACTCCTTGTCAAATCCCCAGAACTACAGAAGGCATTGATGCAATTACAAATTCCTAAATAGGAAATTATCCAGAGTTCAAGAGAGGTTAAACCCTCTCAAAGTTTTGTTAAATTAGAGAAAGGAGAATCTTCAAAAACATTTTTCAAATTCCCAACTTGTGGTACCACAAGTTGCCATAAAACCCACTTCTGAGTTCTTTATAAAATCCTTCTTTCAAAATATTGTGACTATTGAAAAGGGATTCTTTGATAAAGACCATGTTTTTGCAATCCAAAAATATTTTGGACTAGGATGATTCTATAAACCATGAGATATTTTCAAAACTCTCTATTTTTTATCAAGTTATCCTAGAAGTATCAGGATCAGCCATAATAAAAAATATTTTTTATAAAAATAACAAAGATCCCTCGTACTCTACTTGCAAAATAGTTAGAGTGATTGCCCCAAGTGATTGGGAATTGACCTCTCTCAATTCCTTGATTTTCCTAATACCTATAAAAATAACCCATTTTTTAGGTTTCATTTAATTACTGGGATTACCAACAAGCTTAGATTAATTTTTTTTTTGTTCAAAATGTCAAGTGAGCTCATACCTCGCTCTTTTATTTTGATACCTCATGCATTCCATCCCAATTCCCAACATGGTGGAATTCATGGTGGAAATAATTTGGATCCACCTTAGATATTTTAAAACCCTAAATTATTCAATCTTTTAACCTCTTTAAATCCCTCTATAAACCTACCGACGAAGAAAAAAGATTCATGCCCCTAAATCTATTTCATACCAGATTCCATCTGTCGTGGGTATTCGTATGGTTCATAGATTAACCTGACAATAAAACTCCAGCAATTTGAAGAAGGTTTAAAAGAAGATGGTGGGACAGCTTTAAAATACCACTAAGTTTAACCCATCAAAAGTCCAAGAATGGTTAAGTACTCAAAAAACCATTCATAAACAAATACCACTGCAAACATCGGAGCACACCCAATTCCTTTCCCAGAAATCCCAAATGGCCTCAATGCTTACATCGGCCAAAAATTCGGAAGAAATACAGGAGATAATTCTGAAATTTGCACCATCATCGTCATCAAAGCAAGACTCATCTTTAGAAGAAGAAGAATTGTTGATTGATTTGGAAGACGATGCAGTTTTTGGCAATAGTGAATTCTGAAAAGATTGTCAAAAGAAGAAAAAAATGCTAGCAATAAAGTTTGGACAAAATACCGACAATAGAAAATGCAACAAAAGATACTTTCAAAAAGGTAATAATGTGGAGAAATTATGCAAAATATTAAAGGAATAATGCAAGAAAATGCCAAAACAACAACTTGCACGTGGATGATGTCATTGATGATGTATTTTCCCACTTGCACTTGGATGATGTCATGGATGATGTATTTTTCCCTTTTTATTTATGAATTTTCCATGTAAAATTCTTATAAAAGGCGACCTTCTCTCCTTCTTAGAAACCAAGTTTTTCAGAAGCTAATTTTAGAGAGTAAAGAATACAAATTCTAGAAAGAGAAAAATCCTTACCCAAAACTCCCAAAGCCATTGTACTCCCAAGATCCTCTCAAAATATTCAAGTCCAAATCTTTGTAAGTTTTGATATTTTTAATGCATTTGATTATGGATGGTAATACCACCTAATCTTTTTAAATCCTTGCATTATGTTTAAATTGTTATTATAAATTTGGCCGGTTGTACCGCCTATGTTTAAATTATTGTTATAAATTTGGCAGTTTCTATCGCCTATCACATAAATTCTTATAGATCCTTTTTAATTATGGATTTTCTCCTGGGAACCTTAATTTAAAAGTAAATATTATTTTATTTTACCCTATTAAATTTTCATTATTTATAATTATTTTGTCAAATTGTTATCCCCTTAGACCCTCGGGCGTTATTGGTAGCCAAAACGACAACTTGCACCTGGATGATGTCATTGATGATGTATTTTCCCACTTACACTTGGATGATGTATTTTTCCCTTTCTATTTACAAATTTTCAATGTAAAATTTCTATAAAAGGAGACCATTTCTCCTTTTTAGAAATCAAGTTTTCAGAAGCTAAGTTTTAGAGAGTGAAAGAATAGAAACTCTAGAAAGAGAAAAATCTTTATCCAAAACTCCCAAAGCCATTGTACTCCCAAGATCCTCTCAAAATAATCAAGTCCAAATCTTTGTAAGTTTTGATATTTTTAATGCATTTGATTATGGATGGTAATACCACCTAATCTTTTTAAATCATTGCATTAAGTTTAAATTGTTATTATAAATTTGGTCGGTTCTACCATCTATGTTTAAATTATTGTTATAAATTTTGCCGGTTCTACCGCCTATCACATTAATTCTTACATATCCTTTTTAATTATGATTTCCCTATTGGGAACCTTAATTTAAAAGTTAATCTTATTTTATTTACCCTATTAATTTTTTATTCTTTATAATTATTTTTTCAAATTTGTTATCTCCTTAGACTCTCGGGCGTTGTTTGTATCAGAGCCAGGGGGTAGAGATTATATAAAAATTTGTTCAGATTTATAAAATTCTCGTCAATAGATTTAGGCTTTTTCGAGTGTTTTTTTCTAGGAAGGTCCGGGTAGTAAGTCCTTAGGGAAGGCAATTAACCCCAGTAGTCGTCTCCTGAGCGGGGTCTTCTGGTGTTTAGGCACAGACTGTGCGGTGTTTTTGAGTTTTTTTTCCTCTTTCATAACTGCGTCATACCATGCTTGGATTTTTCAGCAGGAGTTTGAACAGGGAGTTTGTCTTTTTCTTCCTTGGAGGGTTTTCTAGGCATTTCTCCAGTTTTGAAGGAATTCACTGGTTAAGAAATCTGGAATATAATTTGTTTCTCCCTTAATATATTCAATATCAAAATATAAAATGCTAAGAATCGTTTGCCATCGTGCAAAAATGTGTTTTGATGTAATGTTTTGAACATATTTTTATAAAACCTTTTTGGCACTTTTGCAATCAATTCTGAGTAAAATTTCTTGATTTAGTAAATCACTTTGAAATTTTAGTATGCATAAAACAATGCTCAAAATCTCTTTTTTAATGGTAGAATAATTTTTCTGGGCATCATTCCAATGGGCATAAGTATATTGGACTATACACTCTCTCCACCCTGATTTTTGCTTCAAGATACCCCCATATCCTAAGTCAGAGGCATTTGTCTCTACTATCTTAGGTAGGTGAGGGTCTGCTATATGAAGACACGTGATTTCTAGCACTTGCTTTTTAATCTTCTGGACACAAATAGTATGGTTACTAGTCCATGGAGCGGGATTTTTCTTTAGTCTATCATGGAGTGATTTTGCCATTCTATTTATCTCTAGATAAAAATCTAAAACATAATTTAAGCTTCCTAAGAATCTTTGTAATTGAGTTTTATCAAGAATTTTATCAGAAAATTTATTTGTGAATTCTAAGGACCTTTCTATAGGGGTGATTTTACCCTATGGTATATAATGTCCTAAAAATCTTAACCTAGTTTGAGATAGACTCATTTTTTATTTGAAAAATACTAAACCATTTTTCTTTGTAACATAAAGGAAGGTTTTAAGATGTTTGAAATGTTCTTCTATAGAATTTGAGAAGATTAAGTCATCATCAATATAAACTATACATAATTTGGAATAATCATTAAAGATATCATTCATTATTTGCTGAAATTTTCAAGGGGCATTTTTTAGACCAAAAGGCATTACATTCCACTCATATTATTGTAAAAGTGGTTTTGAAACGATATTTTGTAGAAATTTGAATTTGCCAAAAATCGGATTTCATATCAAACTTTGAGAATATTAAAGCAGAATGTCATTTTTTGTAATAAATCCTTTTTGTTTGGGATTGTGTATCTAATTCATTTTAGGGCCGTATTTAAAGGTTTAAAGTTAATTATTAATCTAGGAGTTACTCTTTCTATTTCGGAATCGGAACTTTTTTGCATAGATTTTGAAAGGATTATTCGTATTAAATCAGAATTTTAAATTGTTGTTATAAATTTGGTCGGTTCTACAGCCTATCACATAAATTCTTACAGATCCTTTTTAATTATGGATTCCCTCTTGGGAACCTTAATTTAAAAGTTAATCTTATTTTATTTTATCTTATTAATTTTTCATTCTTTATAATTATTTTATCAAATTTGTTATCCCCTTAGACCCTCGGGCGTTGATATATATATATATATATATATATATATACACACACACATACATGTATAAGGATCATAAATGAACATGCTGAACTTGTCGGAGTGACGTAATGTTGTTACATCTCCGACTATCATTATGTAGCTAACATGTCATCATATGGCTCATTACCAACAAAGAAAAAACCGAACATGATACAATGAGGGATAGCTCTATGATACGGAAAGTACTTCCAATTAGAGAGAAACAATAACAACGAGTGGAACGTTCGCTTATCCATTTCATTTGAGAGATCGTTGTAGTTAGGATTCATGCCAAGAAGAAAGAAGAGATAATCATTACATACCTCAATTTGTCTTAGTTAATAATGGTCCCACACTACGAATGATAATCTACACCACATAAATAGCTTAGAACACAATCGGATCAATAAACCAAGAATTGGATCACTACAACATTTTATCGAACACCTAGAGTGCATAAATATCCACATCCTTCAACAATGACGGTCCAACACCGAACAACCCTATCATTGTCAACAAAATATTTTACCGCCCCCATATTTAGGTATAAAATGACATTTTACAGCTCAAACAAGTCCAATCACCTCATACTCTCCAAGCTTCACAACACATAAAATAGCCCATAACTTCACTTGGACAGATTCAAAACATGAACTCATGGCTTCCACACCATACCGTGAGTTCTTCACTAAAAACACGCCTATAATGCTCATACAAACTTACAACTAAAGGGGGAGGTGAAACTTACCTTGGCTACCTCAGTACTAATACCATTCTTGGACACTACATGCCCTAAGAATGCCACTGAACTAAGCTAGAAGTTGCATTTTGAAAACTTGGCATAAGGTTGATTTTCCTTCAAAACTCCAAGCATAATCCTCAAATGATGTATGTGCTCCTCTCTACTATGAGAGTAGACAAAGATGTTATCGATGAATACAATGACGAAGGAATCTACGTATGGTTTGAACACATCGTTCATCAAGTCCATGAAAGTTGCTGGGGCATTGGTCAATCCAAATGATATCACTAGAAACTCATAATGGCCATAATGCATCCAAAAAGATGTCTTAGGGATATCCTCTGTCCTAATCTTCAACTGATGATAACTGAATCTCAAGTTGATCTTAGAGAAGACCGAAACACCCTGAATATGATCAAACAAGTCATCAATGCGAGGTATATGAGACTTATTCCTAATGGTCACATTATTCAACTGCTGATAGTCGATACATATATGCATAGACCCATCATTCTTCTTCATAAAAAGCACAAGAGCACCCCAAGGGAAACACTAGGTTAATGAACCCCTTACTCAACAAATCCAGTAATTTCTCCTTTAACTCGGCCAGTACCAACCGATATGGTGAAATAGAAATGGGTTGAGTGCCCGCATATATCACACCCCAACTTTAGTGAGGCAGACAGGAACCAAGTGTCTTCTTACGTGATTCATTCGAAAATTTCGGAAATACAACTTTACACTTCAAATCTCTCAATGTTCAGCTAAACACCCTTAAGTCTATAATCAATTATCAATAAAAGAACACCATAAAAGCAAGAGTAAAAGTACTTTGATAATTTATGATTGAGGACTATATTAGTTTAAACACAACACCTTCTAGACGATTATCAGAGGATATCCGTGAGGACTCCCAGGCACCCAGGCCATTAATCCCGTGAAGTCAGGAGACGTTAGGGAGGCAGCGCCATAGATGGGTTGAGCTACTTAGGTGATCTGAAAATATGAATAGAGGTATGTGCTTGAACTATATGTTTCTAATTATAAATTGGATAAGTATGACTGCTCTATTGTTATGATGTCTGGATATTGATAAGATATTATACTATGATGTTTGAATGTTGACAGGAGATTATAGACGCTTTATTAAAAAATGAAATTGAACTTAAGATTATTGCATGATTATTATTTGATTAACTCTGAAAAACGATTAATTAAACAGATTACCATCTATGTTCTAACCTCTAGGGGTATATAGATGATGAAAAGATCCGCCGATCAGCCCGATCAGAAATTGGTATCAAAGCTTGTAAAAAGAACAAGTCTTAGACAATGAAAAAACATCCATCGTTTAGAAATGTTAGAAGATTAAATCAGATTTTATGGATGCATAGAGATATAAAAAGATTACTAATCGAATATAGAAATAGTCATAAAATAATAGTAGATGCTCAAAATAAATGGATATCAGAATATCGAGACTCCGATATAAATACACCAGAAAAAGGATATACTGATAAACAGTTAGAATTAATAAGTCTAGTAGTAAATGAAAGTGATCAAACATATGAAATATTAGTAAGACTAAATACACAAATAGTAGAACAAAATGAACTGATATACATAATAAAATCAGATTTAAGAATTGAAATATAACACTATGGATGAAAATAGATTAATACAATTGCACGAAAAAAGATTACAGTTAGACAGAATAGCAGAAAGACCTCTTACATATAATAGAGATATAAATTAACATATTATAAGTTGTAGAATAGCTATAGAAATAATAAAAGAACAGGACAAACAACTACAAGAAAATTATCAAACAATTAATAAACAGGAAGAAAAGATAACATTCTTGAGAAATTTATCAGCACTGAGAGAAGAAAGACTAAGGCAAAAAGAAGAAGAAATCGATAAAATAAAAGAACATAAATTAGGAGAACAAATAAAAAATGAAAATGAAATAAGAGATTTAAAAGAAATCATAAAGGAACAATATAAATATATAGATTTATTAAAATATGAATAAAGGAAAAGACATATAAACAGATTCAAAGGAAGTATATTATCAAATGAATACTTATGAAGGAGGAACAACTCAAACACTAAGTTTTAAACCCGATACATATCAAAAGATTCAAGATGAAAAAGAAGAAGTATCTGTAAAAAAAATATTTAAAACAAAATGGTTTGAAAGGAATAAGGAAATAAGATACATAGCACATAAACATGAAAATATAATTGATACTACTAGTACAAATGGTAGAACAAAGATTAATTTAATAAGTGATGAAGTGATAAAAAGAGAACTAGCTAAATTATCGAATAAAGAAGCAAAGAAATACAGAAATATTTACTTTGGAGGAGTAGAATTTACAATAAAAGCATATTTTCAAAAGAATATTGATACACCTATACAAATCTACGTATTAGATGACAGAATATTAGGAAATTTGCAAGATGCATTAATATCTGTAATAAAAGGAAATTTAATATATTAAAAATTGAAATTTACAATACAACCAGACTTTAGCGTATCGTTAAAAGATGAACATAAAGATTTAGCCTTAACACTATACTATAAATTAGATGGAATAAACATGCCACCAGGAAGTAAAGTAATGAGTATAGAAACAAAAATGATATACGCTTTAACTGGAAATCACCATGTAAAGAAACAACATGAAATGAATATTATAGTACCAAAAATGTATAAAGAAATACTTGAGCAAATTGAGCATAAGGAAAACTCTAAGATAACAATACCAAAAGAAATATTTATGGATTTTAAAACAAGAACATTAACACCTTCAAAAAGATTAATACCAAGAATAGAAGGATCTAGATTAAGTATAACTAGAGAATCGCTAATAACACAACAAAATAGTTTACCAAGTATACAACCGAGAACTATAGATTTAATAAATATAGACTGCAACTGATTAAAAATCAAAGTTATAATATTTAAAAATATGATAACCATAGATGGAATAGCAAAAATAAATACAGGAGCAATTAAAAGTTTTATACACATAAGCAAGATAAATGAAAATGAGTGTAAAATAATAGAACCACAAACTTATAATTACCCTGAAAATGAAAGAGAAATAATAATTACCAAAAGTATAAATTTAAGATTCAAAATTCAAGATTTAGAATATAAGATAAATATAGGAGTAATAGAATATGATAGCTTAAATGAATTATTATTAGGAAGTGATTTTTTGACTATGATAAACTACAAGATAAACAATAACGGAATCGAAATAAATGACCAAGGTAAAACTAGATTCATAAATAAAATATGAACGTACAACTAAAAATAATAAAGAAAAAACAAAAATTAAAGACTATAAAGATGGCCTTATCAAGAGAAATATATTCCAAATTAAAATACTTAGAATACAGCGCAAAAGAAATAAAGTTAGAAAATGATATAGAACGACTAGAAAAACAATGCGATAAGTTTGACAAAATATGGATAGATATGGGTAACGGATGGAAAAAATGAATAAACAACCCTGACTAATCCCAACGATAGGATAAATCCCAACGATAAAATAGATGAGTTATGGCAAGAAATAATATTAAAAGAAAAAATGAAAAGCGTCCTACTACAAATGAATGAAATAAAAGAGAATCAAACTAAAACGCAACAAATGATAAGAGAAGAACTGACTAACTTATGGAATGTATCTGAAATACCAACGTTTAAATTAATATTAGAAAAGCTAAATATGTTATTAGAAGAAAAAAGCAAAGGAAAACAAGTAGAAACTAGTAATGAAGCAAGTACGAGTAAAGATAATACGATAACTAAAACGAATACTCATAAACCAGAAATAGTACCAATAGATGCTTGGAGAAGAAGTAAAATACCAGTAATGGTAGACATAAGTAAGATTAAACCTAGACTATCAAAAGATGTAACATAAACTCTAGACAGACTAGTTATATTAAACAAAGAAGGAAAATTCTAATGGAACCTAGTGCGATTACATTTTTAAGAACTCATGGTAAAAATATTATAGAAAAAGAAAAATATAAATACGAACCTATGCGATCAAAGTCAGTAAAAGAAGAGACACCAAAAAAGGAAAAAATACCCGAAAAATACATCGAAAAAACAACATACGAATACCTAAATTTAAGACTGGACAAACAGGAACAACAGATCAGTGAATTAAAAGCAGAAAACTTAAAGTTAAAAACAAATGATAATGTAGGATGGTATGACAAATATAAAAAATATAAAAGAAAACATAAGGATACAAAGACCCTACTAAGAGAAACCAGAGTAGAATTAAAGGAAACAAAGGAAGAATTAAAAGAAGTAAAACAAGAGTTACTGGAACTCAGAGAAGAAATACAAATCCTAACAGAACAGTTAAAAAGATTAAAAGGAAAAACAAAAGTACGAAAGATTAGAGTAAGTGATGAAACTACCTCAGATAGTAATACAGAAGAAGATAATAAAGAACAAACTAATCAAGAACTACAAGTAGTAGAATTCATAGAAGAAAATTCTAAGAACACAGAAATTGTAAAAGAAAATAACCAAATAATAGAAGCTTTGCAAAATATGAAAAGAGTAAACGCGATAATAGAAGATGAACCAGATAGCGATATAGAAGATGAATACAATGGACAGGTAAAAACAGAGATTGAATCAGAAAATATAATTAATGAAGATGCAGATGATTATCTCGAAGAAGAATTAGTAGACCCTAATCTAGAAGTAATAACAAGAAGAAGAACTAGATTACCAGATCACATACCCATTGGACAACAAGCTGAATTTAAAGAATTTGTAGGATCAATGACCCAAGGAGTAAACTATAATGGATACTTTTTAGATTTAGATAATGTTTACGATGAACAAGAAGTGGGAAGAAGAATAACAAATTGGAATTTAGGAATGTATATAGCATTAATGAATAGTACACAAACAGAAAATCTAGATTATATGTATGATCTAATATCTAAAACACTAATTGGAAAAGCAACATACTGGATAGAATCAATAACATATCAACTAAGAGGAGAAGTATTAAGTCATGCAACTGATTGGAAATCAATGTTAATGATATTTGATTTACTATTAAAAAGAGAATTCTTAGGAGAAAAATGGTTAGTGGCTAGGGAAAATGTACTAGAAGAAAGAAAAACTGAAATAATAATGAATTTGAACAACGTGAAATGTTGTAAGATAAACAAATTACCAGAATATACGATTAGCTTTAGTAAATTCTTTTATGAAGCAAGATTCTTACCAGAAGAAGGAATAATTTACCAACAACTATACTATGACCATTTACCAATACCATATAATATCGAAATATCAAAAGAATATATTCAACTAGAACCAAAAGAAAATACTCTAGGAGAAAGAATAAGAGTACTTAGAGCATATCTAATGAGAAAATGCGAAGAATACAGGTTACAGCAAAAGATTAAAAAAGATAAGAAAATAGGATTAAGAGAAATATGTGGATTTACTGAAAGAAGATTAATATTTGGATGAGATGATAATAGAAAAGAAAAGAAGTATAGAAAACATAGAAGGCACAGAAGATATGAAGAGAAAGATGAAAGAAGTCACAAGTATAAAAGACATAAGAAATATAAGAAAAAACCTTATTATAAATCCTACAAGAAAAAAAGATTTAGGAGATATAGGAATAATCCAGATACAAGGAATAAATTTAGATACAAAAAAAATAATAGGAAAAGAAGAAATGTAAACCCTATAGAAGCAGATAAAACTAAAGAAGAAAAAGTTAAAGAATGTAAATGTTGGAATTGTAACGAAAAAGGACACTATGCTAATAAGTGCCCAAAGTTAAAGAAAAAAGGAGTAAAATATATAAATACGGAATATTTTTTAATGAGCTTACAACAGATTAAAGAAGATAATAATAAGTGGTATGATTATGAAGACTTTTATGTTAGCGAAACAGAAGAAGAATCAGAAGCAGAAAAAGTGAGTTATATTAACCAACAATCAAATAGTGAAGAAGATAGTTCTAAATAAAATGAATACATTAGAAAGAGAAAAAAGAAAGCTAATAGAAGAAAGAAATTATTGGATACAGTACGAAGAATATACTCGACATAAACTAATTATGACTTCAGCAGTTAATAAAACAGGAAGTATGTATTACAATGATCGATATAATAAGATTACCAAGAGTCTTGGAAAGATAAGAGAAGAAATAAACAAAATACATTGGAAACAAAGAGAGATAGCAAGACTAATAGAAGAGGCTATAAGAAATCAAAATGATCAATTAGAAATTGAAGAATACGAATGAGATGTAGAACTCAATAGAAGATTGGATGAACCTGACTAAATGGTAGCAATTAATATAGAAGCCCATATAGAATATAAACCGAATAAAATGATAAAGCAAAAAATATTCATTGATAGTGGAGCAGATATATGCTTAGCTAGAAAAGATGTACTAGAATCACATAGATGGAAAAGATCTAGAATACATAGAGCTAAAGTATCAGGATTTAATGAACAATCAAGAGAGTTGGATATAATAGCAGAAAATATGAGAATTATTCTAGGAAAAACTATTTTCAGATTACCTATAGTATATCAACTAGATAATATGAAACAACAGGTTTTATTAGGAAATAACTTCCTAGATTATTTCAAAACACAGGTTATAAATAAGAATACTTTTAGCTTACAATCACCATGTGATAAATGGATAATATTAAAAAGAATACTACCAGTGAATACGTTAAGATTGTGTACAATAAAAACAAATAGAAGTAATAACTTAGAACTATTAAAAAAAATATCTTAACAGATTAAAGACTAACTTTGGAGAAAATCCTATGCAACTATGGGAAAAAGAGAAAATATAAGGAGAAATAAAACTGACAGATCCAAGTGATTTAGTCAGAGCAAAACCAATAAGATATAGCCCAACGTATCAAAAAGAATTTGAAATCCAGATTAAAGAATTACTAGAAATAAAGGTGATAAGGGAAAGCAAAAGCCCACATAGTAGCCCAACATTTTTAGTAAGAAAACATAACGAACTAAAACGAGGAAAGGCTAGAATGGTAATTGATTACAGAGAACTGAATAAAAAGACTATTTTTTATGGATACTTTTTACCCTATAAAAGAAACTTTATCAACAGATTAGGAAACAAAAAATGGTTTAGTAAATTCGATTGTAAAAGCGGATTTTGGCAGATTAAGCTGATTAATGAATCTAGAGCTTTAACAGCATTCAGTGCCCCTCAAGGACACTATGAATGGAATGTACTACCTATAGGATTAAAAAATACACCACAAATATTTCAGAGAAGAATGGACCAGGTATTTAGAAAATTGGCAGATTTCTGTATAACATATGTGGATGATATACTGATTTACAGCAATGATTTAAAAGATCATATAAAACATATAGAACAATTCATTGAAACGGTAAACCAGCATGGAATATTACTTTCTGAAAAGAAATTAGAAATATTCAAGAATAGTATTGAATTTCTAGGATACATTGTGGTTAATGAAGGAATACAGTTACAAGAACATGTTGTAACAATGATTAAAAACTTTAAAGAAAAATTGGAGAATAAAAGAGAAGTACAGCAGTTCTTAGGAGTCATAAACTATGTCTCAGATCATATAAAAGATTTACCATATCTAAGAAAACCATTACAAGATTTGATTAAAAAAGATGTAACCTTTGAATGGAAAGAAGAGCATACCAAGGCGATAAACTAGATTAAAGAAAAGGTAAAATCATTACCGAAACACAGAGTACCAACAGATCAAGATCAATTAGAACTCTTTATAGATGCTAGTGACATAGGATGTGGAGTATTCCTAATAGCATATGATAAAGAAGATATTGATAAAGAAAAAAGATTAATTTGTGGATATGGAGGTGGAACGTGGAAGCCTAACGAGAAAAACTACCATATCAACGAAAAAGAATTATTGGCAGTAAAATTTGGAATAAAAAGATTTCATTACCATTTACTACCAGTAAAGTTCATTGTTAGAACTAATAATACTCAGGTAAAGGCGTTTATTACAAACCAAATTGATCCTTTACCAGAATTAAATAAAAGAAGAAAATGACAATCGTTCTTCTGTTGTTATGATTTTATTGTTAAAAATATATCTGGAACTAAGAATGTTTTAGCTGATTTTCTTAGCAGATATAACAATGTCGACTAACAGCAGCAGCGATTTCGAAGAATACATAGCCAAAGCAATGCAAGAGATTATCCGAACAAATGAAATAATGATTACCAAATTACAAGAGAATACCCAAACCATCAACAAGCTTGTGGAAGCTATACAAGATTTTTCTAAACTCAAAATCTTACAGAAAGAAACTCCACAAAAAAACACCGATTACAATACCACCAGTACAACAAAAAACCTTTGTACCATTCTCGTCTAAACTTGCAACCATGCCATCAGCAATACCTTCAACCTCATCACTGGTATCCATGGCAGACAACTTGAAGTATAGACCTGAAGTGATTAATGCTTATCAGAAAATTAACAAATTTTATGATTATAAGACTAACCCTGATATTGTACGCAGTGCAAAACTGAGTAAATATCCCAGGTTTATATGCAGCGAATGAGCAAACCCGAATATTGTTGAAAGATTATTCACTTATGGATTCATCAACAAGATTATCACAGATGATAAGATGACTAACCTCACCAAACTACCACAGATTATAACAAGATCAACGGAGCTAATGATGGAATCATTTGGCAAAGGGATCTACGGAATACAGATTTTAGATGCATCAACAGACCTAAAAGGTAAACCTATTGTCATATGTCAAATCTTTAAAATAGGAAGGAACAACACCATCAGCAGGGATGACAAAAATCTAAACATGAAAATTCCCTATACATTGGAGAAGTTCCAAGACTGGATAAGCACTAAACGAGTATTTGGACTAATGACATTAAAAACCAGAATAGAGGATATGTTAAGAAATCGGAAAGCATCTGTCATTGGATGTTCCAGAGGAGGAGATGTTGAAGAAATTATGACCCTTTACTATGATAATGATATTGAAGTAAAGGAGACTACAAAATTAACTCTCTTACTCGACAAGATTACCAATCTGAAGCATACCCATGCTGAGGAGACTATCCAACAATATAAAACCATGAGTGAACAAAGGAAGCGACCTATGATTAAAACAGATATACCATCACCATCCACGGTAAATATAAAAAAAGAGCAAAGTCCGGATCCTTTTGAATAAGGAGGGAATTGATTATTCTCACAGGTATCATGTAGATTTATCTACCTGAAACCAAAAGATTATGATGCAGGGAATGTAATTTACTTTGCATAACCCTATTGAATATTGGTCAGGGAATGTAGTTTACTACATAACCCAAGGAAAAGAGGTCCTCAGGACCCAAAAACATATTATGGTCTCATTGGCCCAAAAGATTACCTAAACAGATCCTATGGATCCAACTGACTAACTACTGGTAACCCAGAAAAGAGGTCATTCTACCCAAAAGAATATGGTTTAACATAGTTTAAACTATGTAAAGCCCAAACAAAAGAGGCCTTAGTGCCCAACATGATTATGGCCTTACGGCCCAAAAAAATGATTAAAGTTGAATATCACGGAATATCCCCAACAGATATTTCCAGAAGAAAATTATCAACCGGACAGCTGGAAAGCACTAAAGACAGCAGCCCAACAAGAAAATGACATTTCTCACGAAAGTCATGCCAGAATGGACAGCTGAAGATTAGCCGAATACTGACAACACAACTTTACGAAAGTAGCAGACATGCACTATTGCCTTTACGACTTTTTTGGAAAGCAAAAGACTAAACGACAAAACAACTTTACGGAAATGAGTAGACAAGGCACTGTGGACACTGTAGCCTTTATGACTTTTGTAAAAGTATTTTGTCTGATTACTGTTTACTTTACGACTTTTTGAAAAGTAATATTGTTTACTTTAAAAAAAGTTAAGAATAGTGAATAGCCGAGGTTATCTATATAAGGAGCCTCTTGTCAAGACGAAGATTCATTCAAAAATTTCGGAAATACAACTTTACACTTCAAATCTCTCAATGTTCAGCTAAACACCCTTAAGTCTATAATCGATTATCAACTAAAGAACACCAGAAGTATAATCAATTATCAATAAAAGAACACCATAAAAGCAAGAGTAAAAGTACTTTGATAATTTATGCTTCAGGACTATATCAGTTTAAACACAACACCTTCTAGACGATTATCAGAGGATATCCGTGAGGACTCCCAGGCACCCAGGCCATTGATCCCGTGAAGTCAGGAGACGTTAGGGAGGCAGCGCCATAGGTGGGTTGAGCTACTCAGGTGATCTGAAAATCTGAATAGAGGTATGTGCTTGAACTATATGTTTCTAATTATAAATTGGATAAGTATGACTGCTCTATTATTATGATGTCTGGATATTGATAAGAGATTATACTATGATGTTTGAATGTTGACAGGAGATTATAGACGCTTTGTTAAAAAATGAAATTGAACTTAAGATTATACGTGAGAGACCAACTCTATAAAGCAAGTAACTTACTGTATTCAACTTTCTGCAAGCAAAAAGTCCTAAACATAAACATATATACATGGGCCTACGAGGCCTCAACCTATACAATGCTTTACATACATAATGCTACTGCTCATAGGTGTAATACATCCACAAAGCTTTAAGAGTATCTGACAAAATAACTCGGTCGGGAAAAGGCCCCTACCTATCCATATAGCATGTATATCACAAATGTGTCTAGACTCGGTTACTTTGGAAGAAAGTGGAGCTCACCAGACTTTGGCTGATCAACAGAAGTAACTACTAAAAGACTTGTCAACCGGGGAACCTGGACTTGCAGCATGACATAGAGCGCCCTGACAAAAGAGTGTCAGTACGAAACAATGTGCCGAGTATGTAAGGCAGATAAATAAAATAACAAGTAGTGGAACTTCACGTAGAAGCAAGTAACAAAGTAACAACAAGTGTAGTGAGATTTGTCATATACCTGTAAGTTTTATTCTTCTAAGGTTACTATTAACTCTGCAATGTGAGGTACTATAATAATTCAAGTTACACCTACATATACAACTAATATCTATTTCGCAAATATGCTCCACTAGAGCGACAAATGGACCTTGGTAGGTCAGCAAATAGGCCTTGGTGTCCACCAAATAAACCGCGATGACTACCAAGTAAGCCTGAAGGCTAGCAAATAAGCTCAAAGGCTGACAAATAAGCCGCAAGGGACAGCGAGCCGTAATGCTGAACTCAACTAAGCCTCTCTGTACGTAACCCATTCAACTAACTCTCCCTTTCCAAGGAAACAACATACGATACATACAATTATCTAAAAGTAGTGCAACTAGTGACTTGTTTACCTTCTATGTTAGAACCAAATACATAAATATTTGACTAGAGAAGTAATAACTGCTAATGCATCCACCGTAGACAACTACACAACTATCAAGTATGTGAATCGACTCTTACTGTAATTGACTTTTGGGACTTTTATCTCAGGAAGACAACTAACGTATTCCAAATACTCTATAAAATCATATCAAGTACTATATCATATAATGAGGACCTTGTAGTTTGGAATGAAACCAACTAGTCAAGCTCAGGACCAACAATTATATAGATTGAACTTCTTGTTACGACTCTTCTCCTATAACTTTTGGCTCTTATTATACGCTAGTAACTATTACACACAACTAGGATTTCGAAATTCAATTGATAAGACTTCTTACAAGATAGTTCAACTACTATTTTTGATATACACTCATGTGACGAATCAAATGAATGATAATGGACTTAGGAACAGGTTTATGAGCCACAGAACTATCAGCTCAACTATACACATCCCAATCTAGGGTAGTAAGAATATCAAATACAGGAATAGAGTACCTACGACAATTGTTCTTCTTAAACTTTCTGTCATCTAGTACACTTTCTAATGAGTCATGCCCAATGAAGGGAAGGATAGTCATTACATACCTCTAAGTTGACCTTTCCTCAGCAATAACATAACCACCCTCCTCCACAATTAAAGATATAACAATAAAAAATACTACTATTAACATGAGGGACATAACAATTAGCCGACAAACGATAATCGGCTCTATACAAGATTCTATGGTAAATATCTTTGCCTAACTCCTCTCTATTCCTCATATCACCATCAATAATACATGAATACTAAGACATCAACATCCCCAACCTTCTTACAAAACAAAAACCAGCCCCAATACATCACAGAACAATTAAAACAACACTAGCATCAACAAGAGAAACATACCAATTAACTAGCAAGCGACATGCTCATTATACAAGAAATCGGAAATCTCCCTCATTTCTTTCACCTCCATCAAGGTCACATCATCAACAATAACATGCCACCATTAGTCCATATATCTAGAACCTCAAAAACATAAGAACAACCCTATCATATAATATAACAACAATAGGGCCAATGTCAAGCTAAAAAATAGCTAGCATACGATACATCGAGCGACAAGCTCGGTCCTTAGCTAGCAACACAATACTCTTCTATACTTATTATTCTATTCAAGTTACATATTAACAACAACACAAACACACACATCATAAAAACAATCCAACATGGTATCACAACTTCTATACTACTTTTTACTGTAGGCTCGTAAGCTCTAGCTTCAAACAACATAGTCAATCCATAGATATACTCTAACACATGAAAGAGGTGGAAGATATTACCTTAATACAGTAGGGACAACACCAATTTCAATCTTTCTTCACCTTGAAGAAATCCTCAAATTAACCAAAATAAGAGAACTTGTGTTCTACAAGTACCACAGACTTCTTGGTGTAAGATTTACGTAATCTATTCTTGGATTTATTCAAATACTTATGAGAGATGATAAATATTACCTTAACTTGCAAGAATGACCTCTAATATTAGATTATTTCACATCAAGGAAACCTCAAACTCAACAATAAAGAAGAAGAACTTGATCTTACTAGCATCACGAGATTCCCGATGTAGCTAAAATAAAAGGTTGAAAAAATATTTTCTTAAGCCCTGTAGGAAAATAAGTGATGCTTAGATCTGTCTTATCTGCGATCCCTTCTTATGCTTTATCATGTTTTCAATTTCTAGAGTTTTGTAATTTCTGGTTGGGTCATGATGATGATAGGAGAAATATATATTTTGAAAAATGGGAGAACCTTTGTTTAGCAAAATCTAAAGGGGATAGGATTTAGAGAGCTAAAATCTTTTAATCAATCTTTGTTGGCTAAACTCGCTTGGAGAATTTTGACTCAAAAAGATTCTCTACTATTTAAAATTCTCAAAAGTATGTATTTTTAACATATGTCTTTCCTTAAAGCTATTTGTTCTTCTTCTAGCTGATGGATATGGAAGAGTATTATTTGGGGTAGAAATCTCTTACAAAAATGTATTAGATAGAGGGTAGGTTCTGGTGATAGTATTAAAGTTTGGATGGATCCTTGGATTCTCAATTCATGTGGGTTTAGGCCTAGCCATTGTCATGCGCAAATGGACTTACAGTTAAAAGTGAAAGATCTTATAGACAACAATACTCACACTTGGAGGATGCAAGATTTATGGAATTGGTTTTGTGAGGATGATGTTCATGCAATAGTATCTATTCATATAACTACCACTGGGTCGTCGGATAGGATTATTTGGCATCATACTAAATCTAGCAATTATGAAGTAAAATTGGGATACCATTTAAATAGAGAAAATGTTAGATGTCGAGAAGTTAGCAATGATAGACCTCAATCGAGTAATCAATCTTTTTTTTAAAGCTGGGATTTCATATGGTCTATGAATATAAAAAATAAATATAAGCATTTTATTCATAAATTTATTATGAATGTGCTATATGTTAATCATGTTATTTCTAAAAGGTTAAAACATACTTATGACGTGTGTAAGGTTTGTGGTATGGAATGTGAAACTATTGATCATATGTTAATTAGATGTTCTAAAGCACAATTGATTTGGAAAATTTGTCCAATTAATTGGCCTAATATCGAGAATACTATGGATTTTGGGATATGGTGGAATGATGTTTTTATTAATGCTAATCAATAGCCTGATTCTATTAATCTTACTACACTAAGTGTTTCTATCACGTGGCAAATTTGGAAGGCTATAAACTCAATGAGCTTTAACGGGGATATATGTGAACCTAGTGATATTGTAAATAAGGCACTTTTTGATTTTTATGAATACGAAAACAATTTGCTTACTACCTTTTCTCCTACACTTGTACCTGATTATACTAATGATCAAAATATTATTGTGGCACAAGATTGTATTGTTATGTTTGCAGATGCTAGTTTACGAAAGGATAAAAAGATGGCAAGCATTGGAGTGACGGCTATGGATAGCTTTGGTCATTTGCTTCAAGTTGGTGGTACCCCGATTCAATTTGTTGGGAAGATCATCACCGCTGAAGCATTAGCAATTCGTGAATCATTGGAAAATGCTAAGGAAAATAGATGGTCGAAGGTGCAAATCTTGTCTGATGCAAAAATTGTGGTGGATATGATATGGAAGAGAAGTGTAGTTTCATGGGAGATAGAGACTACTTGTGAAGATATATGAAAACATATGAGTTTCTTTGAAGATGTGCATGTTATATATATTCCTAGATCTTGAAATATGCTAGGACATAATTTAGCCAAAATTTCTATTTCGCTATTACGTAAGGTTATTTGGGATTCTATTTTTCCTAGTTGGATTGTAACTGATGCTGCTGCATCTTTTAACTCTTAACCGTTTATGCATTAATGAAGTAAAGTCGTTTGATGTTAAAAAAAAGATTTGGGTGTTTTACCTTTGGTTTTCACTCTTGAATCATGAAGAACACTTTGAGAGTGTTTTGAGAGTGTATAGAGTCTGGTTGGATCGAAAAATGAGCTCAAGTGAACCTTACACCGCTTTTAAATAGGTGGATAAACATTCACCGCTTATGTGGGTCCCAAAGGGACTGCCTGCGCAGTCTCGTAAAAATGTGAATATCTCTCTACTCCGACATCGTGTCGACGAACGGTTTAATGCGTTGGAAACTAGACTCGTAGACCTTCGATATGGTGGGTGGATAACCCCATAACTACAAGTACATTGAGAGAAAAGCTCCACTAGATCTCACCCAAATTTTAGTACATTTATGAACGTAACTGCGATAACTTTTGCCGACTTTTGTTTTACAACTTGCTTGACCTCAACACTTAACATACAACTATAATATGATTCAAGTACCTCATACCATGACCTTCTTAACATGTTAAGCACTCCTAGTATTAACCCAAAAGTATTTGTGGGCCAAAGTACCCTTATTCACGCTTCTACGAAACTATAGATTCGGGTTCGAACCCCAACATAATAAAAAAAAAATCACAAGGCAAATGTTTCATAGAAACTATGCTTATTCGGGCGTAGTTGCATAGAAACTTCTGTAGGATAACTTCATAACATTTTCTATGTAATTTTACGCGAATAAGAATACTTTCTATGAAACCTTTGCCTTGCAAATTATTTTATTTTTTACTTTGCCGGGTTCGAACCCAGATCCAATTTTTTTTGTTTTTTTGATGTCAGGGATATTTTCGGATACTTTAAAGTACTAAAGGGAAAAAAATTAAAGACTAGTGAATTGAGGGGGAAAATTTAAAGACCACCTCGAAATAGGGGCATTTCTGCGAATGACCCTCGATATTTCGGGTATAGTTTAGAGGCCAGTTTATGTATTTACAAAAAAATGCGTGCATTTCCCTTCATATGGGCTGGTCTTTAATTTTCCCCCTCAATTCGCTGGTCTTAATTTTTTCCCCTACTTCTCATTTAATAAAAAATTATGGGACAAAATAACCTTTGTTCGCGAGTCTACTAAATCAGAGATTATGGGTTCGAATCCCAGCGGAGGTAAAAAAAAAATCTCAAGGAAAAATTTTCATAGAAATTGTGCCTATTCGGCCAAAGTTATATAGAGACTATGCCCCTTGCGGCATAGTTTCTATGTAACAAGACAAAAAAAGACATAATCTTAATTTTTCAACGAAACTTTACCTTCAGACATAATTACATAGAAACTATGCTCCTTAAGACATAATCTCTATACAACTTTGGCCGAATAGACATAATTTCTATGAAATCTTACCTTGCAATTTTTTTCTTTTTGACTCTGTTGGAATTCGAACCCACAACCTTAGAGGTATCTTCGGAGACATAATTACATAGAAACTATAGGTATAATTTATATACAACTTTGGTCAAATAAACATATTTTCTAATTAAATCTTACCTTGCGAATTCTTTTCTTTTTGACTATATTGAGATTCGAACTCACAAATTTAAAGTATTTCGATCATTTTTTTTTAGGCAAAAGGTAAAAATTAAACACCACCCAATTAAGGGGCAAAGCAGTCGTGCGAATTGCCCCTGTATTTAGCCTTAAATGAATAAATTTGTAATTCAGCCCATATTTAACCAGTACTACAATATGTGTATTTTAGCACGCGGGTCTTGTTCTAGCACGCACTACTCCCAATTTACACAGTCGCGTTTCCAGTTCCCGCTCAAGCCATCCACATCTTCTCCTCAGGTAAGTAAAAAATTGCAGCTTTGGTTCTTTGTTTTTTTGCTTTACATAATACTGAAGAGGAAAATAGAAGAAGTTGTAAGTATCATCTCAACTTTATTGTTTTTCTTGGGTTCCTTTTTCTGTAATTTGTATATAGTAAAAATTGCAATCTTATTTTTGACTGATTGGTAAAAGAGTTAAATTGTGATTTGTGTCTAATAGATGATTGTATGTTAAGTACTTGTCGAGCCAATGTCTACCGGAAACAGCCTCTCTACCTCACAAAGGTAGGCATAAGGTCTGCGTACATCTTACCCTCCCTAGACTACATGAAAGTATATCATATTATGCATACATGATATACACGGTGTATACTATCTTGAGTATACCGTGTATATCACGGAATAGTTTTGGTAATAGTTTTTGTATATAATTAGCATTGTACACTTACCATAATTATAGAATTTTTGTACAAATAGAATAGGGTTTTGGGAGTAGAATAAGAATAAAATTTTCCATATTATGGAAATTGTAAATTGTATATATACTCATTCATTAATGAAAATAATCAAGGGATTATTTCTTTCATGGTATCAGAAGTTTAGGTTTCACATATCTCCTTCTCCAAAAGCTTCCACTCTCGGCTTCCTCGATTTCCGAGCCCTTCCTCAGTTTCCGAGCCGTACGTTCTACCTCCTCTCTTTCCAAATTTTCTTTCAAATCCCTCAATCACCTATTTTTCTTTCGTTATGTCTACGTCAAAGAACACGTTTCATCCTGCCCTTACTGTTTCTAACATCAAGAACAACATCCCTATTGTTCTTGAGATGGAAAACATCCAATATGCGACGTGGGTTGAGTTGTTTAAAATTCACGCAATCTCACATCAAGTCCTCCATCACATAATTCCTCCCCCTATCCCTCCTCCTGCGGAGGATCCTCAGTTATGGATCACTCTTGATGCTACCATCCTTCAGTGGATTTACTCCACTATTTCTACCGACCTTCTATAGACGATCATTGAACTAGACACTACGGCTATGACTACTTGGAATAGATTGCGTGATATATTCCAAGATAACCAACATTCCTGAGTTGACACTCTTGAGCAAGAATTTTTGCAAGTTAGCATGGATGATTTCCCGAATGTTTCAGCTTGTTGTAAACGGCTGAAGGAATTGGCGGACCAACTCCGTAACGTTGGCGCGCCTGTTACCAATAATCGTCTTGTTCTCCAAATGGTTGCAGGCCTATAATGGTGTTGGAACTCTACTCCGACAAAGTAATCCGCTTTCCCCTTTTTATCAAGCCCGTTCGATGCTCACTTTGGAAGAGGCCGGCTTGGCAAAAAAGGTGGGTACCGGCGCCAGTTACGTGGAAATGATGACGTCCACCGGTAATTCTCATGGGGTTGTTGACAATTCGGGCCAAAACCGCAACAACGGTAGCGGCAATGAGGGTCAAAACAGTAAAAACAATGACAAAAATTGGGGCGGCAACAATGGTGGTGGCCGGAACAGTGGTAGTACCGATGGGAATAGTAACCATAGTGGGGGTGGGCCTCGGTACAATGGCAGTGGGCCGCAGGCCGCCTGGTCCCAGCCTTGGGCTCCTTGGCCGTGGAATTGGGCCAGTGGCCCTTGACCCAACATCCCCTATTTTTCTACCTCCCTTTTCCCTGGACAGTGGGCTGCAGGCCAGCCTTTCAGGCCCAACTTTTCGCAGCAGTCCAGTAGTTTCCGACACAGTGCTGGACGGGGCAGCAAGAAAGTGTGCTTTGGCCTCGGCCTCCGCAGGCCCACCATGTTGCGGGCCCCACTCCGACCGACATTGAAGCCGCCATGCATACACTTGGATTAAATTCTCCTGATGCGAATTGGTACATGGACACTGGTGCCAGTTTTCATATGACATCCGACCAAGGTACTCTCTCGTCTTATTTTAATTTGAGCAAAAATCGTGGCATAATTGTTGGTAATGGCAACTCAATTCCAATTCGTGGTTACGGTTATAAAACTATCTCCCCCCCCCATCCACCTCTTGTCTTGAAAAATGCCCTTGATGCCTCTAATTTAATTAAATATTTGGTGTTTGTCCGTAAATTCACCACTGATAATTAGATTTCTGTTGATTTTGATCCTTTTGGGTTTTCTGTGAAGGATTTCAAGACGAGGATACCTCTCATGAGATGTGATATTAGGGGAGATCTTTATCCTATCACGCTCGCATCCAGTCTTTCGAGTCAAGCCTTGCCATCTACTTTTGCAGCTCTAGCTCCTTCCCTGTGGCATGCACGTTTGGGTCACCCTGTGTCGTCCATCGTTTCTTCCTTACATAAAAACAATTTTATTTTACGGCGGAACACAGTGGTCTCTGACCAGGACCAGGAACCAATTCGAATTTGGATCTTGACATGTCGGTGGTTTTTAACCGTAGGCATTTTGCCAGGAAGTTGGTGGGCTTATCATGAATTAGGTCGGGGTGGCTGGTGGTTTCGGGATCCCATAGAAAATGCTTCTTTTATGCCTCGGGTATTAGCCAGGGTACGCGTAGTACTCCAATTTGTCAATCCTGTCCTTTAGAAAACATGTTAGATTACCATTTGTAGCCTCTACTTCTCGTACTTTAATCCTATTTGATATTATTCATAGCGATCTATGGCCCTCCCGTTTTAAGTTCTGTGGGCCATCGTTATTATGTTCTATTTTTGGATGATTATTCTAATTTTTATGGACTTTTCCGTTAGCGAAAAAATCTCAAGTTTTTTTCACATTCTTAACTTTTCAAGCATTCACCCGTACCCAAATTGAACAGGAAATCAAAAATATTCAATGTGATAATGGCAAAGAATATGATATTGAGTTGTTTCGTGAATTTTGTGAAAATAATGACATAGTTTTTCGTTTCTTGTCCTCATACGTCCTCACAAAATGGGGAAGCCGAACGAAAAATTCGTATCATTAATAATATTGTCTGAACTATATTGGTCCATGCTTCCGTACCCCCTCCTTTTGGCATCATGCTCTACAAATGACTACCTATCTTCTTAACATACTTCCTACTAAAGGGTTGGCAAATGCGTCTCCTCTTAAAGTCCTCTATAATAAAGATCTTTCGTATTCACATCTTAGGGTCTTTGGGTGTTTATGATATCCGCTTTTTCGTCAACTACTATTAACAAACGTCAAGCCCGTTCTACCGCTTGTGTGTTTTTGGGTTATTCATCTAATCATCGTGGTTACAAATGTTTTGATTTATCATCTAATAAAATCATCATTAGTCATCATGTTATTTTTGATGAAACACAATTTTCGTTTGCTAAAGTGAGTAGTTCCGTACCTAGTTCGTATAATTTTTTGGATGACGACGTCTCCCCGTACATCATACACCACTTAATGGGCCCCTCCAGTGACTTGCCACCACCCACTGTTTCTACCCAGTTTCGGCTATTGGGCCAGTTGCCTAGCCCAATACCGAAACTGCTTCTGCCTCACGTTCTGCTTCTGACCCAGCCACTGTTTCCAATTTTGGGCCGGCGGCAGGCCACCGCCCGGCCGCTCCGTCACCCATCCGAATTTTTCCCAAAATTCACCCGATTCTCTCCCGAGTCGCAGACCTGTCACTCGTAGTCAACGGGGTATTTTTAAACTATAGAGACATTTTAATCTAAATTCTAATGTTCTTAAATCCCGACTACCCCGTAACCCAGTGTCTACATTATGACCCGAATTGAAAATTGGCTATGGACGACGAATATGATGCTCTTATTGCAAATAAGACATGGGAGTTGGTGCCCCGTCCTTCTGGTGTTATTATTATTCGGTCTGTGGATTTTTACTCATAAAGATAATTCTGATGGTTCTTTTGCGAGACATAAGGCTCGTCTTGTAGGTGATGGTAAGACTCAACAGGTTGGCGTGGATTGTGGTGAGACATTTAGTCCGGTGGTCAAACCGGCTACCATTCGCATTGTTCTCAGTCTGGCTCTTTCCAAGGCATGGATCATTCATCAGTTAGATGTGAAGAATGGTTTCTTAAATGGTGATCTTAAAGAGATTGGTTACATGCATCATCCCTTAGGTTTTCGAGACCCCAAATATCCTCAACATGTCTGTTTATTGAAGAAGTCCTTGTACGGGCTTAAGCAGGCCCCACGGGCTTGATATAAGAGATTTGCAGACTATGTTTCGTCTATTGGGTTTTCTCACAGCAAGTCTGATAATTCATTATTCATATATCGTCGTGGTTCTTCCCTGACTTATATTCTATTATATGTGGATGATATTATCTTGACTGCCTCTTCTGATGTTTTGCGCAAGTGTATCATGAAAATGCTTAGTTCTGAGTTTGCTATGAAAGACTTGGGGCCCTTGAGTTACTTTTTGGGGATTGATGTCTCTCGTCATGCAGGTGGGTTATTCTTATCACAACGGAAGTATGCCGCTGAGATAATTGACAGGGCTGGTATGTCCTCGTGTAAGTCTACTTCCACTCCAGTTGATACTAAGCCCAAGCTGGGTGCTGCGGCTGGCTCACCTTACGAGGATCTCACTCACTATCGCAGTCTTGCTAGAGCTCTTCGGTATTGTACTTTCACGAGACCGTATATTACGTATGCCGTACAGCAGGTGTGTTTGGTTATGCATGATCCTAGGGTGGAGCACATGAATGGTCTTAAACGCATTATTCCATACATCCAGGGGACACTTGACTATGGATTGCATCTATATCCATCATCTATCTCTACACTTGTCTCGTATACTGATGTTGATTGGGGTGGCTGTCCAGATACCGGATGCTCCACGTCTGGTTATTGCATGTTTCTTGGTGATAACTTGGTCTCATGGTTTGTCAAACGACATGCTACCTTATCACGCTCCAGTGCAGAGGCCGAGTATCGAGGGGTAGCCAATGTGGTTTCTGAATCATATTGGTTACGTAATCTTCTCTTGGAGCTTCACTTTGCCATTCAAAAAGCTATCTTGGTATATTGTGATAATATTAGTGCCGTATATTTTTCTGGGAATCCGGTTCAACACCAACGCACTAAACATATTGAGATGGATATCCATTTTGTTCGCAAAAAGGTAGCTCGTGGATAAGTATGCGTCTTACATGTTCCTTGCAGGTATCAAATTGCAGACATCTTCACCAAGGGTCTTCCCTCGGTCCTATTTGAAGATTTTAGGGATAGTCTCAGCGTACGAAGACCGCCGCTATGACTGCGGGGTTGTGAAAGCATATCATATTATACATACATGATATACACGGTGTATACTATCTTGGGTATACCGTGTATATCACGGAAACCCAAGGCAATTGGGAGACCGTGATATACATGGTATACCCACCGTGTATATCATGGTTTTTGGTAATAGTTTTGGTAATAGTTTTTGTATATAATTAGCATTGTACACTTACCATAATTATAGAATTCTTGTACAAATAGAATAGGGTTTTGGGAGTAGAATAGGAATAGGATTTTCCATATTATGGAAATTGTAAATTGTATATATATACTTATTCAATAATGAAAATAATCAAGGGATTATTTTTTCACTACACTTGTGGTACTACACTGGGTATGCTGTTGTTATATGTTAAGTACTTGTACCATAAATGCCTTTTTATGTAGTAAGTGGGTTGTTCATAAATGCCCTTTCTATCTCTTCTATTGACAACTTCTGAAAACACATTCTTGATTTTAGGCAACAAATAATGATGTTATATGATCTTGTTGGTGCTACACTTTTGGGGATGAAGTCGATGTTATATTTGAAGAAAATTAATTACAACTGGGAGTGGTAAACGGGTGGGTCGAGTCGGATATGGATGGGTTAAACAAAAATGGATGAATATCCGACCCGCCCATATTTAATACGGATAAAAAAAAGGGTTAACTGACGGATGATATGGATATCGATATTATTCATGTTTCAGCAATAGTCAGGTGAGATCATAAGCTAGACGCCAAAATAAGCTTAGACTCCCAGAAAGCAAGAACTCATGAAAAATAACAAGCAGATAAATGGATATTGATAATATGGATCCATCTGGATATCCATTGTTTAGTGGATAATATGGATAATATCCATATTTGTTCCATCTTTAAAAGGGTCGGTTATCCAACTCATGTCTAATGGGTCGGATTTGGATGGTTACTTGTTTTCTTTAACCATTTTGACAGCCCAAAGTACAACTTACAATGACTTGTTCTGGGGTGCTCATCCATGTGACCAGCTATTCTTAATAGAATGTAGAACACACTGCAGAAATTGAAGTTTGCTAAGAAAATGACTTGTTTTGAGTTTCTTTACCCTTGGTTTTAGATATGTAGGATCACTCTTTTTAGGCAGATTGGGACTTACTTTATTAGTACTTTTCTGGAATTCATTTCCCTTGTGTTATTAATTTTATTCTGGAATGTTGATGTTGTTCTTAATTGCTGATAAAAGTATCAACCTGCTAAAGTCATCTATAACAACATGAGAGTGAGTATCATGATATATTTATCTTAGATATTTATGAGCAAGAAAATTTATGCTCATTGTTTATGTCCGAGTTTAGAGTGCATAGAGTCATTTATTTACTAATGGATTATCAGTTGGATGAATCAATGGTAAAAGAAATAAATCCCTTCTGTATCACATTCTAGCTAAGGAACTAATGGTAAAATCTGCAGTTTTATGCATCATTACATCCTGTGGAAATTTTGTTCAGATTTAAAAAAATGAAGATACACGGAAAATGGGTCAGACCCATTTTTTACTCATAGTAAAATGGGCGGGTTGCAACCCAACCCGACCCGCCCATTTTCCACCACTACTTATGGTTGTGACTTTAGCAGGTTCTTCAAGATGGTTGAAACTCTTTTTGAAGATATATTTACAGTCACTCAGAAAGATCCTGATAGAAAAAAATTTGATCGAGGTATGGGAAATTATTATTCTTCCCCTCTGTAATCAATTAATTCGTGCTCTGTTATCAGTTAGTTATCTAATGAATTTTAAACTATGAGCCAACATACAATCTGTAGATATCAATGATCTATCCGTAACATTGAATTTATCATCTAGATACTTTTTATCAATGCAATTTTATTTCAATCGGAAGTGACAAGATGGTCGTGGTACACCCACTTCAATTATAAGTTGAAGGCGATTAACTAAATTGTTTGTTCACAGTAGGCCTGGATGACCTTTTTCTGATGGACTAGTGCAATTAGGAGAAATACAAGGTTAAGAAAAAGATGGTGGCCTTAAATAAGAAAAGGAAAAGGGTAGTATTTATGTAGTTGACTAGAAATACTCAGTATGAATTTTGATAAAGTTTTGTTCTTTTGTGATAAAATATAGAATTCGTGCAGTTTTCTTGACAAAACCATGATTTGTGGCATATGTTTTGTTTATTGTTGTCACCATGAATTATCAAACTGCAGCAACACTTTTTTTGTTGCAAATAATGTGATAGAATATATCATGCATTTTGTAGTTAATCGCATTGAAGCACAGAGTGAGCAGTTTGATATGTACATGCTGCTGGATATAAACACTGAAATATATCCTATGCGCGTGAAAGAGAAATTTATGATGGTTTTAGCATCTACTTTGAACTTGGATGGGACACCAGATACTGGTTATTTCATACAGGTAATTTGCTGTGGTTATGTCTATCCTTGTAATTTGCAAGTGTTAGCCTGTCTGATATAATTTTAATTTTGTGATTTGCATAAAGAATTATGAAAATGGTGCTTGAAGCTACTTGAAGTCTCCATGATTTTCCTACAGAGTAGGCCTTACTAGTCAAAATGCAACAGAAAGATTCAGAAAAGACATGTTACCAATCTAAAAAAAAAAGATTCAGAAAAGAAAACTGAAAACAATATATCGTTAAAAAAAACCTGAAAACAATATAATCCAGTCAAATTTGAGTGTGTTCAACTTACCATCACAAATCGCATTCATCAAAATAAGAAACATCAAGTGCCTTTTGATGATATGAAAACAGTGTTATCAAAGGCGAAAAGCGCAAAAAAGCTTTAAGGTCCATTGGGGCTTTAAGCACAATGCGCAAATAAAGCGTGGGCTTTGATGAAGAAAGGAGCAAATAGAGAAAAAACTACAAATAAGTATGTGAAGTCCAAGACTAATAATTATAAGCATGAATAACAAAATATGGATAAAGAAATTGGAAAAAGAAAGTTCTTGTAAAGTTAAATATCAATTGTTTAGGGTTGCCTCTGCAAGATTACATTCACTAATAAGGAAAAGTATGCCTTAGAGCCTTGATGACGACACTGAGGTGCACGTTAAGCGAAATTAAGCGCTCAACATGTTTTGCGCCTTGCTTTAGGGCTTAAGTGCGCCTTTGACAACACTATGTGAAAATATATGTCTTATCGTTAAAAACTAACTTGCTATGTAGGGGTGAGCCCCTTTAAGGAAATATTTTGATTTTGTGACCTTGTTATGAACACGTTATGGATCTTGTCACAGGGCGATTCACTGAAAAATCTGTGTTCGACAGATCCTTCTCCTTGTTTTTTTTCCTTGAGTGACCTATTTTTCTAACACAAATAAGCTCGTTAAAAGGGAGCCTATAACCTTAGGACTCGTTAGAGAGAGACCCAGATCTCTTGTTCTTTGATAGAATTTTTCCTCCCTTCTTTTATTCCTTCTGTCTCTTTAAATGGAGACCCTTATTACAAGATATTTAAGGAAAACTAGGAATCTACTAACACAAAATCTATAGAATTCTAGTAAAACTAAACTACTGCCTATTTAATGCGCCTAAAATCTGCCAGTTGCATCAGATTTACTTATTCTCTTTGACGTTTCCATCTTTCTCAACTTGAGGGGCCCGCCTTGCATAAACCTTACCCACGAATGAGTCTATAACATACCTCTTCTATATGGAATTGCTTATAGAATCTCATCTATTACATAGCTAACTGTTAACTAGAACTAGAAACTAGCGAATATATCAACCATTTATGGTGTCTGTTTTGACGTTTCATAGACATTTTTGTTCCACTGAGGTGTGCTTCCTTATAGCATTGTGATTCCTGTTCAATTGGTTTCTGAAATAATGTGCAGGACAAACAAATTGTATCTGCCAGTGAAGGGTATAATCATTTGGTATTGACATGTATCAGATTTTATCGCCAATCAGCACAAAAGGATCCATCTTTTTTTTAAATTATTAATTAGGCATATGCCTAGTTGTTGTATTTCATCAACTAGGCATTCCTTAATGTGATTTTAGTTCCACTCATAGGTTAGCGAGAAAGGAGCCCCTATGAGTGATGCTCTTCTTTTCCCTTTTTCTCCTTTCCTTTTTAGAGATAATTTTTGTTTTAATGTTAAATTGTTGTTTAGTTACGTCTTTGTTGATCTTTTCTGGAAACTCGACAGGGACTAAATCAGGTCCTGCTGTTCCTGTTTTCATTTTTTTTCTCCTTTGTTCCTCATTTTTTTTAATAAACAGTGATGAAATGATTGACACATCATGACAAATGGGCCCCGCAGATTTACATTGCTAGAAGCTGGTTTACTTGCCTGCTACAGTGATTCAGTTTCCCTTACAAGGCTTCTGTTTCTTTTGTATGAAGCAATTCTGGAAGCTGCAAGAACATTAAGGCCGGCCCCAAATAGCTTGAGAACTAAACTTCTGACCATATTTTGACATCCTTAACCATGGAGGCAAATTCTTCCCAAATAGCTTGGTACTCTTTTTTATATTTGGTTTTTTAATGAAAAGTGCTTTTTGGATAGCATCTTTACATGTTTTTGGTTCACAAGATTTTTGCTTGATTGTTTTCTTAAAGGTAATATGTGATTTCAATTTTTGTCTAATCCGGTATTTAGGAACCAAAATAAATGCAGTAACCTAACAGGCTTATCTTGACATCTTTTAGTTGGTGTTTACTTATGGAGATTTCCTTGAACTGAATTTATGGGGGTCGAATCAAACTAGTAATTAGTACAGTCTGAAGTCTTCAGTTTTGAAACTAGTACCCGAAACAAATCCGGAGAACTCCATAGCTTCTGGTCGTTTGACATTCTAAACTCATTATGTACAAATATTTTTGGAAGACTTAAAGCAACTATGATCTCATTCATAAGGATACATTTTCGAGATCTTTCAAGTCTCCTTTGTGACAAATGTCGTTTTTGATGTTTTTTATCTGGAATGTTGTAAGGTGTGCTATTTATTATCTCTAAGGTTGCTTTGGTATGTTTCCTCATCTTCAACTTGCGGTGGAGATTTCTTTCAATGCCTTTTCTCTTCGGCCCTGCAATACTTCCTCCATTATTCTTTGAATTCCATAAATGCTAAAGAATTTGTAGGTTGGGGTTTTCAATGAACACAGTTTTCAAAAGGATCTATTGTTCGATATAGGTGATTTTATATTTTGTAGCTATATATTTTTCTGGACTCGACTACTGGTACGTATCTGATGTGGGTGTATAAGCATCTAGTATGTTTTTTGAAAGATCCACAGGAAATATCCACACCCATGTGCCACTGAGATAACAACGGAGACATAGGATTAATAGTCTATTAGGTTGGGGTGTGGAAACGTAGTGTGAAATTATGATCTTTATATCCGGTAACATCAGATAAAATGTTTTCCTACTAGTAGTAGTTTGTGATGAAAATTAGAACTCTTATCAACTTGTAATGTAATTGCCGTCCTTGAATTAGCTGTTACTATTCCGAGCCTTGTGTATTTGCACATCTTCCTGTTTGCATTTTATTTTTGGATACCTACATGCACTACAAGTAGGATTAAATGCATAAGAACCCCTTTATCTTTCTCAATCTGTAGCCCATAATTTCCATCACCGTATGCATTACGAGGAGGTTGAATATATAAAATCCCCCCGTGTTTTCATTATATAGACTTGTAACTGTTGATTTCCTTCATCGTTTGGAATATGCACCTGGTTTACTTAAACAGTTACTAAGGTGAAACAGTTTATCATTCCATAAAACTAGAATACAATAGAAGTAAAAGATCCATATAGGTTATAACAATCGGTTGGGGTTAAGGTTTAGTCATGATGATGCCCTTAGCCTAGTGTTTGCTAGTAGTTTTTGTAGTTTGTTTGGAGATATTTACGTCAGCCTCTAATGGGGATTCATATAGTCACCCCAATTAGCTTGGGATTGAGACGCTATTTGTTGCTCTAAAGTATGTTTTTAATATGCCAAACATTCTCCCGTGACCCCAATCCATGCAAACAAGATAACTGAAATACTCAGTAACTTTCCCATACAAAAAAAAAATGTCGACAAGCTTGAGAAGATACTTAATCTGCTATTTGATAAAACATTAATGCTTAAAGATAATGCCTAACACAACTGTTAGGCAAATGCTTGTACGAACTTCCTTCTTTTTCTTCGTTTTCCTTATTCCTTTTTTGTTTGACTGCTGATTCTTGTTCTATTGGTGGTGGTCAAACTCTTAGAAATCCTGATGGTACTTAATGGTATTGCAACCTGATGGCAGGGTGACAAGAAATCGCTTGCTGACAAGTTCGAATATGTCATGCATGGGAAGCTATATAGGATCTCTGAGGAAGGTGCAGGGAAGCACGTTAAAGCGTATGTTTCGATAACTTATCTCATATTCAATTCTATGAGCATGAATTTTTATTTCTGACCTGTTCTTGCCTTATTATTGTTGCAATACTGTCACACCTTAGCAATATCTGCTTTCCTTCGTGTTTCGAAGAGTTTGATACGGAATTGGCTTAGATTGACTTGTTAGGTCTCCCATATGCTAAGATTAGATTCTAAAATGCCATTTCCATTTGATTTCTGTGACTTGTTTTCTAGTAGGAGTGTTTTCTATTGCATTTAATTGTGGAATACAAATGTACTTTGCCGTACTTGGTTTTTCTGTGTTTTTGTTTTTGAGCTAGAAGTTTTGCTGTTTTTGCTTAATGTATATTCTCTTTTAGTTTTAACTTTTAAATTTGTTGTTTGAGAGTTGCCTATGTTCTGGTTTTTGGGACTACTCGATTTATCGGTTTTCGATTAGCATCACAAACTGTACTAATATAACAATGGATTTACTGTTTTTTCTTGGTATTCAGAGACATTTTTGTTTCATTTGGAGGACTTCTGATGCAGCTGAGAGGAGATCCATCCATTGCAGCTAAATTTGAGCTTGATCAGAAGCTTTTCATTCTCATAAGGAAGGTTTGATGTAAAGAATTGTTAATAACCCAATTTTAACCTGATAGGCGACATAATATTTGTGAGCTAAGCTACTGGCACGCGATAAATCACGTGTTGGGCTCAGTTTCAAGGATACAAAAGAATGTAACTGACACTAATAACGAAGATCTCCAACGGGAGCTCTGAATATGTTGGGGTGTAGAAACCTAGTGTGCAGTTATGATCTTTATTCCTTGTTGCATCAGAAGAATCTTTTCCGATTACTAATATTTATCAGAAGAATGTTTTCCTACTAGTATTTTGTGATGAATTTTTTTTAGCTCTTATCAACTGGTAATATAGTTGCAGTCCCTGCATTAGCTGTTATTATTCCGAGGCTTGTGTAGTTGAACATCTTTCTGTTTGCAGTTTATATTTGGTCACCTACATGCATTAGAAGTAAGGTTACATACACAAAAAACCCGTGTTTTTCATCCTCGCATATTGTACTTCACCGTGTGCATTAGGAGGTTGAGTACATATAATCTTCTCGTGTTTCCAATATATAAGACTTGTAACCATTAATTTTCTTTCGAGTGAAATTATATGCCTAGTTTACTTAAAAGTGTAATAAGATCTCTCAAGGTTTTGCGAAAAAAAGAAAAAGAATAGGTTAGAGCATAGTTGTTAGTGGATTGATTGCAAATACAAAACATCGCATATATTTGTAGGTGCTTTCTGGCCCTTATTTAAAGGATAACTGAAATTTATAAGATTTTTAAAGTTCAGTTGTCTTAGAATCAACATTAGACATGCGGGTCTGAAGTTGAAATCACAAGTTTGACGTTTTTAAATTTAGTTTTTCAGTTGTGGGTCTGAAGTTGGGCTTTGCAAAGCCGAATTTCAAAACTTAGGTTTGAATAGAAATTTAGGCTTTTCAAACTTTAGACCTTCGGCTACAAAGTTAGGATTTGTCAGTGGCCAACTTCAGACTCGAAGATTTGAAAAAGAAGACGAAGAAAAAGAAGCAACAACAATAGTAGGTTTAGTTTGGAGTTTGTTAAAACTGGCTAAACTTTAAATAATTTTAAAAGCTGAATATGTTTATCAGGGATGCTACAAGAGGATACTTGGTGTTATTTTCTGCTACATATTTGGTGCATAATACAAAGAACTCTCACCTGCCTAAGGACGAGGTATCAACTTGTGTGCACTTTTGTCTAAGCAACCTATTATATCCCACAAGCATAAATGTTGGGTTAAATTGTCTACCAAGACTTCGAACATGAAATCTTCAAGTTGTTACTTCTATTGCCTCGGCGACTCAACCGTACCATGAGGAGAAGGCCGAGGTATCTATAGACCTAACCTTTTATTCTGTAGTTTTTTATACAATACCTAAGTGAGGGTGATCATTCGTTCACCACTTCTTTTTAGTATAAATATGTTGTTTCTTAGCTAAGCTATATTAATCAAAGCATGATATATGATCTCAATGTGCAATTTCCACAGTAATTGGACTTCTCACAGTATGAGTACCATCTGACCATACCAACTCTCCATATTTGTGTTGATCCACCCCGGCAAAATAAGTAGTATTCACAGCTTTAATATGCAAACTAAACCTCTCCGTCTGACCTTGGCTCTTGAATATCAACACATTTGGTTCCACAACTACTGAAATTCCAGGAGGTTGACCAACACGAGCGGTGTAAGTACCCGGTGAACCGACATTTGTTAGCGTGCGAGTCACAATTAAGTCGCCAGAAAGAGCTGGAACTGTTATGGAAGGATAATTGAAGTCCAAGAGACTTGAGTTAACAAGTCGTGGACATATAAAAGGGGCCTTGTTGAAAGTGTGAATGACTTGACTATCATAGCCAGATGCACATAAAAAGTTCAAATAATCATTCACTCCTAAGTCATATATTAGTCCAGGATTAGTGAAAGAAATAATCCCCTTGATTATTTTCATTAATTGAAAGGTATATATACAAGTTACAAAATAGGAGAATCCTATTCCTATTCTACTCCTAAAACCTTATTCTACCATAATTCTAACTATACAATTATGGTAAGTGTATAATCCTAATTTAGGTAACAAATACACTACAATATACTACAAATATACTTTCCTAATATACACTTGATAGCCACTGCCCGTGATGGGCCTCAGCTACTGCCGACGCTGGGCTTCTTCATTCGGTACCCGTGGTATACACTATGTATATCCAGTGTATATCACGGGTATATTACCTTGTTTAACACACCCCCGCAGTCATAGCGGGCGGTCTTCGAACGCTGAGACTGTCCCTAAAATCTTCAAAAAGGACCGCGGGTAGACCCTTTGTAAAGATGTCTGCAACTTGATATCGGGACGGGACATGGCATACGCGAACGTGACCCCGAGCAACCTTTTCACTAACAAAGTGAATGTCCATTTCGATATGCTTAGTGCGTTGGTGCTGAATCGGGTTAACTGAAAGGTAGATGGCACTAATATTATCGCAATATACCAAGGTTGCCTTCTGAATGGGACAATGAAGCTCCAAAAGCAGATTACGTAACCAACATGATTCTGAGACCACATTAGCTATCCCTCGATATTCGGTCTCGGCACTTGAGCGGGATAGAGTTGCCTGACGCTTCGCAGACCAGGAGACCAAGTTGTTGCCAAGGAACATACAGTAGCCAGACGTCGACCGTCTGGTGTCTGGAAAACCACCCAATCAGCATCTGTGTATGAAACAAGTGTGGATGGCGAGGAAGGATATAAATGCAAACCATAGTCTAGTGTACCCTGAATATACCTAATGATGCGTTTGATTGCATTCATGTGCTCAATTCGGGGATCATGCATGAATAAACACACCTGCTGGACGACATACGTAATATCCGGTCTTGTAAAAGTAAGATACTGAAGGGCCCCTGCAAGACTGCGATAGCAGGGTCCTCGTATGGTGCGTCGACCGCTGCACTAAGCTTGGGCTTTGTATCAACTGGAGTGGAAGTGGACTTACAGGATGACATCCCAGCCCTCTCGATGATCTCAGCCGGACACTTTCTTTGAGACAAAAAAAAACTATCTAAATGACGCTTGACTGCAATCCCCAAAAAGTAACTCAAGGGCCCTAAGTCTTTCATAGCAAACTCAGAGCTAAGCATGGCCATGATAGACTGGCGTAAGGCATCGGAAGAGGCAGTCAAAATGATATCATCCATATATAACAGAATGTAGGCCAAGAACGAACCACGACGGTAGATGAACAATGAATTATCTGACCTGTTGTGAGTGAACCCAATAGTCGAAACAAAGTCAGCAAACCTTGTATACCAGGCCCGTGGAGACTACTTAAGCCCATATAAGGACTTTTTCAATAAACAGACATGATAAGGATGGTTGGGATCCCTGAATACCAACGGCTGATGCATATAGATTGTTTCCTTGAGATCACCATGTAGGAAAGCATTCTTGACATCCAACTGATGAATATGCCATGCCTTTGAAAGAGTCAAGCTAAGCACAATGCGATTGGTAGCCGGCTTGACCACCGGACTAAACGTCTCACCACAAACTATCCCAACCTGCTGAGTCTTACCATCACCCACAAGCCGCGCCTTATGTCGAGCAAATGACCCATCTGAATTCTCCTTATGAGCAAAAATCCACATAGACCTGATAACATTAATACCAGATGGACGGGGCACCAACTCTCACGTCTTATTATCAATAAGAGCATTATATTCATCAGTCATAGCAATTTTCCAATTCGGGTCGTTTAAGGCAGACACAGGATTACGGGGCAAGGGGGATTTAGAGACATTAGAATGTAAATTAAAATGTATTTTAGGTGTAAAAATATCCCGCTAACTACGAGTGACCGGTCTATGACTCGAGGAAGAATTGAGTGAATTTTGGAAATTTGCTGGGCTCGAGACGGACAGGCGTGGGCCTGCTGGCCCAAATCGGCAATCTGGAGCAGCCACCGGACCAGTTCCAGAATTGGGCTGGACTGGCCCAATCACTGGAACTGATCCAGTAACTATAAACTGTGACGGGACAGTGGGGCCAGTGGGCAGTGGATCCGCTGGAGAGTTTTGGGTGCGGGAGATGTCCGAAAAATGCCGAATAATATACAGGGATATTTGATCATCCAAAAAATTATACGAACTAGGCTCGGGAGTATGAACTTTAGTAAATGGAAATTGGGTTTCATAAAAAATTACATGGCGATTAATTATGATTTTCTTGGAGGATAAATCAAAGCATTTGTAACCACGATGATTAGACGGATAACCCAAAAACACACACGGAGTAGATCGGGCCTGAAGTTTGTTAATTGTGGTGGAAGGGAATAACAGATAACATAAGCACCCAAAAACCCGAAGATGAGAATAAGACGGATTTTTATTATATAAAATGTGGAGGGGGAAGAATATATCAGACCTTTGGAAGGAATTATGTTAAGGAGATATGTTGTCATTTGAAGAGCATGATACCAAAAATATGGGGGTACGGAAGCATGAATTAAGAGAGTTCGGACAATGTTATTTATGAAACGAATTTTGCGTTTTGCTTTCCCATTTTGTGAAGATGTACGAGGACACGAAAAACAAAAATTGATCCCATTATTGGCACAGAACTCCCGAAACTCCCTATTGTCATACTATTTTCCATTATCACACTAAATATTTTTTATTTCTCTTTCGAATTGTGTTCTAATGAATGCTCTAAATTTTATGAAGACGGAAAATACTTGAGATTTATTTGCAATTGGAAACGTCCACAAAAATTTAGAATAATCATCCAAAAAAAGAATATAATACCGATGAACCAACAAACTTAGAATAGGAGACGTCCATAGGTCGCTATGAATAATATCAAATGGCATTGAAGTATGAAAATTTGAGTCTACAAATTGTAACTTAATAATTTTTCCTAAAGAACAAGATTGACAAATTAGAGTACGACTCGTACCCTTACAAGAAATAAAACTATTTTTATCTAAAACTGATAAAATAGAGGATCCCGGATGACCAAGGTGAGCATGCCACAAGGAAAGAGAAATGGCTGCAAAGGCTGATGGCAAAGCTTGACTCGATGGACTGAAACCGGGCGTGATAGGATAAAGTTCTCCCCTACTATCACACCTCATGAGATGACTAAAATCCTTCACAGAGAAACCAAAAGGATCAAATTCAATAGAAACGGAATTGTCAGTGGTGAACTTTCGGACAAACACTAAGTTTTTAATCAATTTGAGGGCATGTAAAATATTTTTCAAAATAAGGGTAGATTGGGGGGAGACAACGTTTTCTGACTATAACCCTGAATTGGAATAGAGTTGTCATTACCAACAATTATACCCCGAGGGTTGCTCAAATTGGAATAAGATGAGAGAGTACCTAAATCGGAAGTTATATGGGTAGTGGCACCGGTGTCCATATACCAATTTGGGTCCGGTTGAGTCAAACCCAATGTGTGCATTGCGGCCTCGATATCGGTCTGAGTGGGGCCTGCTGCGTGGTGAGCTTGCGGAGGTCGGGGCCCAAGTATTCCAAGACTGGGCCGAACTGGGCCGTAGCTGCTGGAACTGGCGTTACTGGGCCAGTGGCCAGTGGGCCGTGACTGCTGATTGTTGGGCTCGAAAGGTCGGCCGCCCCACCAGCCGCCGGGAGCTGCTGGAAAGTAGGGGCTGTTGGCCCACAACCCATTGCCCCAGCCCCACTTCCATGGGCCCCACTACTGGGACCAGTAGGGTGGAGGGCCACTATTCACTGGACGGGCCCCACTGCCTACCAGAACCACCGTGTTTGCCCCCGCAGTTTTTGTTCTTATTCTTACGATTATTTTTGCCGCCACCATGAGTATGGTTTTGGCCCGAATTATCAACAAAACCTGAAGAATTTGTGGAGGACGTCATTAGGACGACGGGGCTTGCTCCGGTAGCCGCCTTTTTAGCCAAACCGGCTTCTTCCAAAGTAAGCATGGAGCGGGCTTGATAAAAAATGGAAAGTGGGTTGCTTTGACGAAGGAGAGTCCCAACGCCATTATAGGCCTCAGAAAGACCGGCAACCAGTTGTAGAACCAGACGATTATTTGTCACAGGTGCGCCAACGTTACGGAGTTGGTCCGCCGACTCCTTGAGTTTCTTGCTATATGCAGAGACGTTTGGAAATTCTTTCATGCGAACTAGAGAAAATTCCTGCTCGAGTGTGACAACACGTGAATGTTGGTTATCTTGGAATATGTCACGCAATCTATTCCAGATAGACATAGCCGTGGTATCCGGCTCAATAATCGTCTGTAAGAGATCAACCGAAATAGTGGAATAAATCCACTGGAGAACGGTAGCATCAAGAGTAATCCATAACTGAGGATCCTCCGCGGGAAGAGGTATAGTGGGAGGAATTATGTGATGGATAACTTGATGAGAGATAGCGTGAATTTTAAACAATTCTGCCCACGTCGCATATTGGACGTTTTCCATCTCAAGCACAATAGGGATACTGTTCTTGACGTTAGAAACCATGAGGGCAGGAAGAAAATTGTTCTTAGACATATTGAAAGAACAAAGAAGGAGGGAAAATTTGGGAATAGTAAGAGAGATTTTTTAGAGCGGAAGACGAAATTTGGACAAGAAACCCGAGGGGGGGGGGGGTTTCGTCCGAGAAAGGGCACAAAATTTGGGAGAGAAATTTTTTGTTAGACCTAGTCTCTTGATACCATGAAAGAAATAATTCCCTTGATTATTTTCATTAATTGAAAGGTATATATACAAGTTACAAAATAGGAGAATCCTATTCCTATTCTACTCCTAAAACCTTATTCTACCATAATTCTAACTATACAATTATGGTAAGTGTATAATCCTAATTTAGGTAACAAATACACTACAATATACTACAAATATACTTTCCTAATATACACTTGATAGCCACTGCCCGTGATGGGCTTGATAGCCAATGCCCGTGATGGGCCTCAGCTACTGCCGACGCTGGGCTTCTTCATTCGGTACCCATGGTATACACTATGTATATCAAGTGTATATCATGAGTATATTACCTTGTTTAACAATTAGCAGCAAGATTAGGTCTTATATGTCCACTTCCAGATGCAAATGGTGTTGCAGCTTCCTTGGTGGCATCAAGCAATGGTTTTCCTGTATTATCTATTGGACTTGCTGAAAAATAAGAAGAAAAAACAAACAGACAAAACCATTAGATACATTTGTAACACTAGATAAATCCAGATTTTTGAAAAGGATAGTAAGTTTTCTTCCTTATTCTTTAAGTGAATTAATTTTACTTATTACGGGAGTTATCTTTACCTGTTTAGAAATCTTTTACATTATTAGTGCATCAAAGTTAAATTGTTACTAAAAAATGTTTAACATATATCCACGGGTAGTGTGATATTATTTTTTACCTTTTAAGTAATTAACCTAAAGATAACTGTATATAACTGTCCATAATATATAAGTGAGACTAGTAACTTGAAAAATACAACAAGTAATTTTATGCATACTAAAATATACCCATAATGTAAAAAAAAATTACACTGCCAAAGTGGTTTGATTCTAATATTAGTTATGTGGGATATATAATACATGAATTATGTGTACATTAATTAATAATGAAGAGGCTGTTATGCCGTAACTAATATCATAAAGAGATTCTTATACGTATATTACTTAGTTTACGTATTCTTATGTCATGTTCTATTTGTATGCAATAACTTAATGCGAGTATCACCAACCAAATACAACGTTGATTAACGCGATAACTAAACATCGCATTATTTCACGAAAAGATTAATAAAGTCAATACTATCTTTCAAATGACCACTCAGTATATATAAGCTAAATCCTTACCAGTAGTCATGAGGGCGGATCGAATGGCAGACGGACTCCAATCAGGGTGTATAGCTTTGAGAAGTCCAACAACTCCAGAAACATGAGGACAAGACATGGATGTTCCAGACATTACATTAAAAGCTGTTCGACGATTATCAAATACTTCATTTGAGGGGCTATTTCCTTCTGTATAGGCAGCTATAATATTCACTCCAGGTGCAGTGATATCAGGCTATATATACAACAGAAATTGCAAAATTAATTCTTCCAATTAAGTACAAAAACAACAACGTAATAAGCAAGTAACTACTCCATCGATTTCAATTCTTTTGGCTTGATTAGGAGTACGAGAGTCAAACTAACTAATGTTCAATGTAAATTTGCGAATCTTCAATTTTTTCGAAATAAAACTTACATATTTAAAAACTACACATAAAAGTACTATAAGTCACAATAGTTATCAATTCAAAAAATTTAGAAAGTATATAAAAAACTATGGTCAAAGAAAATATTTTTTGACCGTCCATTTACTAACTAGGACAAATAAATTCAAATAGAGGGAGTAGTATATAATCCCTCTCTCTATATATATAACAAACCTTGAGAATTGCAGGTGTAATCAAATTAGGACCTCTGGATGAAAAAGAAGCCATAGTTGGAGCAGGTTTTACACCTAATGTTGCCTTTGGTGCAGTTATCGAACCCATTGGATTGCTAGTTAAGACAAAGTAGAACTATTAGCTAGTTTCATTAGCAACGTGACCACTTATATATAAAGTGCTTTAATTTTGTATGCTAACGACGGTGCGAAAAATATTCACACATTTATATGATTTATGAAGTAAGGATTTAAACTAAATACATTGATAATTTAAATTTCATATACTATTAATATATCTTAACATGTTATAACACATAAGTCGTATCAGATTATTAATTAATGTTCATTATAGAGATTTGCCTATTATTACCATATAATTGATATGATTGTGTAAAAATATTTACACCACTAATGCATATAGCTTAAACTCTAATTACAAGTAAATCTCTATGAAAAATATTAATTGGTAACTTGATAAAAGTAATTTGCTATCACGAGTTAAGCTGTCACTAATAGTGTAAAAAATATTTATATTGTAAGTGCATGAATATAATTTAAATCCATTTATAAAAAGAATAATAATTTAAGTTATATGAATTGACAATGTAAATATTCATTTACATTATCATAGTAGTTTAATAAGTTATAGCAGATTGGTTACCAGATTTACCATGTTATTCTTTTTGTCCCAATTTATGGAATGCAGTTTCCTTTTTAGTCTATTAAAAAAATTATATCTTTCTAAATTTAAAAATATTTAACTTTAAAAACTCATTTTATCTTAATGAGATAATTTATAGAACACAATTATCCATGACTTATTTTCGATCACAAACTTCAAGTATTTCCATATTTCTTAAACTCTATGCTCAGTCAAAATGCATCACATACTATAAGACGAAAGAAGTCATAATTATCAATGAAGATTTATCTATAATTATCTTATAAATAATCTAATTATATAAATAATTTTTCTAAATGATATTAAAGGAATGGCATAATTTGTCCTTACTTGGTAGACTTGATGTAGGAGAAAATGGTAAGACCATCGTTGTAAGAGACGTGGGAAACTGGGAGGAGATGAACGTCAGCGATAATGTCATTGCCACTCATTTAAGTATCATTCCAACAGCACCTGCCAAAACAGCTTGCTGCCCTTTGTCTACTCTAGTGTTATTCTCCCTTAAACAAACCAATATCTTTCCTTTCACCTTAGTAGCGTCCAGTGTTGCTTGCTTGCAAAGCTTACTGCACAGACAAATATATAAAGGGCAAGTTACACATTTTACCTATCATTAATGTATGTATATATAATAAATTTATAAGAAATATATATTTGCTGGCTATTATTTTGATGGAGGATTATTTATGTTAATTACTCATTATATTAAATGAAGAAAGGGAAAAGTGATTGAGAAAGAATTCTAAAAAGAATAAATCAGCTCCATTTTGTGTTTGCCTAAATTAAACACTACTAAAAATAGAGGGTTTTCCCACCAACATTCAGTGGAAAATTTATGATATAAAACCTGATCTTCCCACATCATTCCCACCGAACCAGCTCACTTGAAAAACACATGGTCGGAAACAAATTTGCATTAAAACGCTGAGAAACTTCCTCATTTTTCCATATGAAAATACTACTATTTAGATTTTTCTCACCGTCATTCAGTGAAAAATAGGTACTGAACATTTTTCAGTAGAAAATCGTCGAGAAGAATAGAGATATTTTAGTAGTGAGGCGTAAGCCAGAAATTTGGAAGTATAACTAAAGCTTGTTAATTTAAACACGATATGTCATTTCTATGGCTATAACACGTTAGTTAGGGTATAATAGAAATATTAAATTTATAAAAAATTTAAATATAGAAAGATATTATTTTTTAAATATATTAAAAAGAAAATGTCATATAAAATGAAACATAGTATTAGATTTGAAAGTAAAACAATCTTCGACAGTTGTATTTGCAGCTTTAGCTTGTTCCGCACAAATAACTGGATATAATTTTTCCTCCGGCAATGGATAAGAAATGCTCGTTCCCTACTTGTTGAAGAGAAATAACTAATTATTGATATGTCATGATAATCAAAATAATCAACGAATCCAGTAAAGAATAAAGACATACTCCATTGTTTTCATTTTGTATGATAGTATTAATTGATTGAATACGGAGCTTAAAAATATAACAACCTTTAATACATCATAACAATATTTTTAAAATTTATAATTAAATATGTCAAAATATTTATGAAAGTTAAAGAACATGTCATGATGGTAAAATAAAAAAATATATAATTACGTAAATAGTTCTGAAATTTGAAAAGATCTTATTCTTTTTAGAATCTATTGAAATTGGAAAGAGTGTCATATAAAGTAAAATACACAAAAGTTATCACATCTTTTCTACTTCATGAACTAAGGATACACTTCATACTACTTCGAATTAGTATAAAATATTATCATATCTTGAATGTTAGCATTGATAGAATATTACATATTTTGTATATCTTTTATATTAGGTAAATTTATATTCCATTTGTAATTAGGAAGATTTAGTTACATAATTTGTAATTATGTAACACTATATATATTGTACACAATAATCAATGAAAGGTAAGGAACACATTCCTACATGGTATCTAGACCTGTCAATCGGGTCGGGGACCTGTCCGGCCCGACTGAAAAAATCAGGGTCAGGGTCAGGGTCAGCTTATATCTGACCCGTGAGCCACTTGACCCGAAAAAGCGGGGACCGATTAGGGTCAGGGTAGGGCCAGGGTCAGAATTTTTTACCCGCCTGACCCGGTTCGGCCCGACTCGACCAGTGACCCAACCCCGACCCATTCATATTATTTTTTATTTTATTAATATTTATTTAAGGTATATTTTTAAAGGTGATTGTGATTTTAGAGTCAAAATTTTGATCATACTATGTCTATGTAATAAACTGAAATGTATCTAAATTCTCTTTAGTTTAATCCCAATATATTATTATTTTCTTTTGCAAAGTGACAATGAAATACAAATATGAGTTTAACAGATACTTTATTACGAAATTCTATGAACTGTTTATACATTTTACTCCCAGTTTCTGCACTTAAAAGATTATAATTAATAATTTTGATAACTAATATAGGTGAAGGGAGAAACGAAAAAGAATCTTTTCGTTACAAATATGATTTGACTATTTTTTCGTTACTAATATGTTCATTTGTATAGTAAATTTCATTAACACCTTAAAAAATAAGTAATAAATTTTAAAGTTGAATGCCTTTTATGTGATAAAAGATATAGAAAAGTGATTTTGTGTGATAAACATTAAAGCTAAACGACTGTTGTTTTAATAAAAAAATAAAAAAATATTTTTATTTTGTTTTATAGAGCAGGTCAGGGCCGACCCGTGACCCGTAGGGTCCCCGAAAAGGTTAGGGCTAGGGTCGGAAAACTAAAAAAAAGACAGGGTTAGGGTCGGGCAAGCAGAAAAGTCACTTGACCCGGCCCGACCCGAGCTTTAGACAAGTCTAATGGTATCAGAAGTCAAACCCTAACTTCTTTTTCTCCCTAAGCCCCCCCCCCCCCCCCCCCGGCAGCCCTCTCCCTTCTTTCTTCGACTTTGCTCTCTTCCTCTCCAATTTTCAATGGCTGAATAACCTAAATTCCATCATATTCTTGCAATTAACAAAATCAAGAATTTCATTCTCATAACTCTTGAGATGGAAAAGGTTCAGTATTCATCTTGGGCGGAATTATTTAAGATTCACTATCGTGTATACAAAGTCATTGACCATATTATCCCTCCAAAATTAAAGCCCCTAGAAAGACATGATGATTCTGACGATGAACTTTGGTCCTGCTTAGATGTGGTTGCCCTACAATAGATCTACGACACGATCTCGAACGATCTATTGCATACAATCATTAAAACCGATGCCACTGCACGACAAACGTGAGAGCGCTTGGAAAGTATTTTTCATGACAACAAGACACAACTTGCCTTGTATATGGAAAATCAATTTCAGGCCATTCAGCAGGACGATTTTCCTAATGTGTCGGCCAATTGTCAAGAACTTAAGATGATTGCTGATAAACTCTCCAACGTCGGTGCATCCGTCACTAATCAACGATTGGTGATGCAACTTATTGCGGGTTTGAATGAAAATTATGACGGCGTCGCTAACATCCTCCAACAAAGCACATCATTGCCTCCGTTATATGAGGCTAGTTCAAGACTCATTCTTGAAGAAACCTAAAAAACAAAATGGCCAGCGACTAATGCCAGCACAACCGACGTCGCCCTCGTAGCCACTGGTGACAACCATGCTGACTTGAGAGGATCGGCTCCCGCCCAATCCACAGGCAAGCCAACGATCCAACACGTGGCTCACGTTTCTGGAATAACAACAGAGAAAGAACTTCCGGGAACAGCCGCAACAACAACGGCAGAAACAACGGAGGCAATAGCGGCAGCGCCGGAAACAGTGCCATCGGCGGTAGGAGGTAGCCCTCGCCGGTTGGAAGCCACCAACAGTGGCAACAATAGTGGCAGCAGCCTCCGCCGTGGACTGCCTACCTGCCATGGGTTGCGTGGGCCCTATCGGCATGGGCTGCTCCACCTTGCCCCTACCCGACGTCCTCTTGGGCCAACCTCCGTCTCGATAGGCCCAGTTCGTCATCCTCGACGCACGTCCACAGCAGACATACAACGCACAAGTTTCTCCTCCTTCAACCTACGCACCGACGGATATTGAGGCAGCTATGAACACGATGTCTCTCAACGTTCCTGAAAACAGTTGGTACATGGACACTAGCGTCATATCTTATATGACGACATCCCAAGGTACTCTCTCATCTTATTTCAATATGAGCAATTTAAATCATAATATTATTGTTGATAGTGGACAAGGCATTTCCATTCGAGGTTATAGACAATCATCTATTTTCCCACCACACCCCTCGTTAGCCTTAAAAAATGTCCATCATGCTTCAAAACTTATCAAAAATCTAATCTTTGTGCATTGTTTAACAATCGACAATAATGTTTCTCTTGAATTTGATCCTTTTGGTTTTTCTGTGAAGGTTTTTGTGACAGGGATGCGGATACTGAGATGTGATAGCATCGGGGACCTTTATCCTATCACCACCTCCGTCAGCCATCCATCCTCCTCTCCATCAATCTTTGCAGTAATTTTGTCTTCTTTATGGCACAATAGATTAGGACATCCGGGAGACTCTGTTCTACGCTCCCTTAGCAAAAATAAATTTATTTCTTACAAACATGTCCCTTCTCTTCCTATTTGTGAATCTTGTGTTTTTGGAAAATATGTCAAGTTGCCATTTTACTCTTCATCCACTTGTACTTTAATGCCTTTTGATATAATACACAGTGATTTATGGACTTCTCCTATCTTAACCACGGATGGGCATCGATACTATATGTTATTTTTAGATGATTATTCAAACTTCCTATGGACGTTTCCCATTGGTAATAAGTCCCAAGTCTATTCTATTTTTCTTCATTCAGCACTTTCATTAAGACATAATTTGAAAAGAATATTAAATGTTTTCAATGTGAAAATGGGATGATTAGATAATAATCAATTCAAAATTTTTTGTGCCAAATACGACCTTGTTTTTCATTTTTACTGTCCCCTCACCTCTCCACAAAATGGCAAAGTTGAACGAAAAATTAGAACCATAAACAACTTAGTTCGTGCCCTTCTTGCTCACGCCAATTTTTGGCATTACGCTCTATCAATGGCAACTTATCTCTTAAACGTTCTGCTAAACAAGTCTCCCACTCAAGTTCTCTATCTTCGGGATCCTTCCTATAAGCATTTACGAACTTTCGGATGTCTGTGCTACCCCATCTATCCCTCAACACAAATCAACAAGTTGTAACATCGGTCATCCCCGTGCATCTTTCTTGGCTACCCCCCAATCATCGAGGTTACAACTGTTACGACTTGTCAAGTCGAAAAATAATCATTTCTCGACATGTCATGTTCAATGAGTCCCAATTCCCCTTTGCCAAACTCAATTCTCCATCCCTAAATTTCTATGAATTTCTAAATAATGGCCTAAATGCCCTTCTAATTCATCACTTACAAAATCAGTCATCACCGAAACCGGTAGTCATCCCACTACTGTCGTCCCGAGGCGGGTAGCCCACTCAGCACCGCAATGGGAGCCTCGAAACAACCCGTCATGACCTTCCATCTCGACTGTCTCTCGGCCACCCCTCTCTCCCCGACGCCACTGCCCCTTCTCAACCCCACCCCCTACTCCTAGCAGTCTAACCAGTCTTGCCTCCACTTCTCAGCCACCCTATCCCAATCCTGTCCAACCTCCCGCGGCACACCCACGGACAATGGAAACCCGTGATATGCACGACATTTCCAAACCCAAACGGCTATTTAACTTGTTCACTTAGATTGCCCCTTCCCTTGTTCTTCGTAATCCGAAAGATGCTTTGTCCGATCCTAATTGAAAAAATGCAATGATTGACAAATATAATTCATCTTCTTCCTTTCTAGCAAAGTTACTATACTCAAAGTTCTTCAAGAGTAACACTTGAGTTTCCTTTGCTCATTTGTTAAGTTGTTGTTGTATCTTGGGAGATTATTGCCCAACACCGTAAAAGGAGATATACGGGGCAATCTATCTTAAATACAGAGTGTCATCACTTGACTCATCAAATCACCAAACATTTTGTTAAGTTCTTGATTTTCAGTTTATTGTAATAGTTAGTTTATCCTTTCTACCATTGTAATAGTTACTTACTTCTCGTTCCCTGAAACAATTGTATCCCAACAGTTGGTTATATCTTATAATTCCAAGAAATATTTTATGCACGCAATAACTTTGTGACGAAACAAATCTATGTAACTACAGGGATCTAGCTACAAAAAATTGAAAATATCATATCTATTGGATTTTTGGGTTTTCCCTTCCTATGTTGAATTGGATTAATAAAAGCTAATACAATTTGGATCAGCTCACTTTTGCCCTAAAATTCACTATATATGGGATCAACTTAGATCTTATTTCATATACACAATAGTGAATTCATAGCAGCTATATAGAGAGAAAACTTGAAAGAGAAAAGTTGATTTTCACACATTGAAAATCTGCTACAGCAGTGGATCGTGCTCAAATTTGAACTGGGGGTTCTCAACATATGGTTCTTCGATTTCAATGGTGGAGATATAATTTTGTGGTTTGTAGCTCCAATTTTCGAGCACGAATAATAGCTCATTTTTTTAGGTGATTTCTCTCCGTTCTTCACTAGTTTTGGTGCTATATTTTATGTATTGTTGCTCCATCTTTGGCATTGATGTTGTAGCCATTTGGAGAACATTATTGTAACTCTTGTTGATTTTAGTGGAGCTTTTGTGGGCGGAGGCCCCATGGTTGTTTCCTCTTCACATTGAAGGGGGTTTTCCACGTAAATTTGGTGTCTCTTGCATTCAATTTATTTTTGTTTGATTTGATATTTTATTATTGGTATATATGATGTCCATATATATATTTATTCTTGAAATTAGTTTGTTCCTCTTATTCAAATAGTGTGGGAAGTTTCTTGACTTGGGTATCCTTCCGCATTTACCTTATCGTGCAATTTGGTTATTGCTCATTTCTTTCCAATAAAGTGGTATCAGAGCTTGTAGTTGTATTTGATTGTCTATTTAAATTATGGAGGCAAATATGAGCAAGATGATTTGTTTAAATGACAGTAAGTACCATATTTGAAAAGGCAAGATGAAAGTTCTTCTATTTGTCAAGAAAATGCATTTACTTGTGTTTGCTTCTAACAAGACTGAGTCTATGAATGATAAAGATTGGACTTTGAGCACCTATAAATTTGTGGTTATATTAGACAATGAATTGAAGATAATGTGTATAATCATATTGTGAATGAGACACATGGTATAAGTTTATAGAAACTCGAGACAATTTATGCTTCGAAGACTGGCAATAACAAGTTCTTCTACTGAAACAATTAATGAATATCATATTCAAAGAGGGCAATCCCATTTCTGATCATATTAATGATTTCCAGGGTGTCCTTGACTAGCTATCTGGAATGGGTGTCAAGTTTGATGATGAAGTACAAGGACTTTGGCTTCTTATTACTCTGCTAGACTCTTGGGAAATTCTTCGGGTTTCTTTGACTAATTTTGATAGTGGTGTTGTAACTATGGAATATGTCAAGAGTGGTATCTTAAATGAAGAGATGCGAAGAAGATCTTAAGCCTCATCTTCTTCAACTTCACAATGATGTTTTGGTTACCGAAGAAAGGGGGAGAAGTAACTTCAGAAGTCAGAATGCCATAGGTAAAAGTAGAAGCAAGTCAAGATGCAGGTACAAAAATGTTACATGTCACTATTTTCACAAATGACATATCCAGAAACATTACTACAGGTTTAAGAGAGACCAGAAACAGCAAAAGAATGATAGCGATAATGAAAATCATGTTGCTATTGTTGCTGAAAAAGATCTTATTATTGCTTGTGCTAAAAATGAAATCAATCTTGTTTGTGATGAGTCTACCTGGTTTGTGAATTCAGGTGTCACTTCTCATGTCACGTCAAAGAAGGAATTATTTTCTTCTTATACTTCAGGTAATTTTGGAATGTTACAAATGGGTAATGATAGTGAGGTTGAGGTATTGGGCATTGGTACAATTTGCTTGAAAAGTAAGAATGGTTCGAGGTTGGTTCTTAATAATGTCAAGCATGCTCCAGATATTTGTCTGAATTTAATTTATGTAGGAAAGCTTGATGATGAGGGTTATGATCAAACCCTTGGTGGTGGCTAGTGGAAGCTTCTTAAAGGTTCAATGGTTGTGGCTCGAGGTGACAAGATATCCGACTTGTACTTATTTTAGGGCTTTATTTGTAGAGACTCAGTAAATTTGGTGGAGAATGATACTTCATCAGAATTATGGCATAGAAGGTTGAGTCATATGAGGGAGAAGGGGATTGATAGTTTGGCTAAGAAGAATTTGCTTTCTGGAGTGAAATAAGAAAAGTTAAAGAGATGTGTTTATTGTTGAGCTAGGAAACAGAAAATAGTTTCTTTTTAGAGTCATTTTCCTTTACGAAATCTAGATTTGCTGGAGTTGGTACATTCTAATTTGTGTGGTCCTTTTAAAGTAAGGTCTCTTGGTGGTGCACTTTACTTTATGACTTTTATTGATGATCATTTTCGCAAACTCTGGGTATATCCTTTGAAGTCCAAGGATCAAGTACTTGGTGTGTTCAAGACTTTTCAGGACCTGATAGAGAGATAGACGGGGGAGAAACTAAAATGCATCTGCTTAGACAATGATGGTGAATATATTGGTCCTTTTGATAATTATTGCAAAGAGAGGATATTCGGCATCCGAAAACTCCTCCCAAGACTCCTCAGTTAAATGGTTTAGCAGAGAGGATGAATAGAACTCTAGTTGAGAGGGTTAGATGTTTGCTTTCAGATGCTAAGTTGCCAAATTTATTTTGGGCAAAAGCACTTAATACTACTGCCTATGTTATCAATTCATCTCCTACTGTTGGTTTGGATGGTAATGTCCCTAATAGAGTTTGGTTTGGTAAGGATGTCTCTTATGCTTATTTGAGAGTTTTTGGGTGTAAGACATTTGTGAATGTTCCTAAGGATGAGAAGTCTAAGCTGGAAGTTAAAACTAGACAGTGTATCTTCATTGATTATGGTCAAGACGAATTCGGCTATCATTTCTATAATCCAGTTGAGAAGAAAATTGTTAGAAGTCGTGATGTTGTGGTCTTTGAAGACCAAACAATTGAAGATTTTGACAAAATTGAGAAGGTTGATTCTTAGAGCAGTGAGAGCTTAGTTAATTTTAATCCAGTTCCTGTGACTATTGCAGTTGAAGAAAATCTTCAAAATAATGAATATCAAGTTGATAATGAAGATGGTGATCATGTTCAGAATGACCAGCATGATGTCATTGATGCTTCAGTGCAAGATGATGTGGTTGGCCAGCAACCAGTTGTTATTGATGCTCCAGTGAATTCTCTCAGAAGATCTACTAGAGAGAAAGTACATTCATCTCATTATTCTCCCAATAAGTTTGTACTCTTGACTGACGGGGGAGAACCTGAAAATTTTAATGAGGTCATGGATAGTGAAGAAAAAGAATGGTGGCTTGATTCTATGCAAGATGAGATTAAATCTTTACATGATAATCATACATTTGATCTGGTTAAGCTTCCTAAAGACAGAAAAACTTTGAAAAACATGTGGGTTTTCAGGGTGAAACATGAATATAGTAACCCAGTTCCATGGTACAAGGCTAGATTAGTTGTAAAGGGCTTTAATCAGAAGAAGGGAGTTAATTTTGATGAAATATTTTCTCTAGTTGTGAAGATATCATCCATTCGAGTTGTTCTGGGCTTAGTTATAAGTCTAGATTTAGAAGTTGAGCAAATGGATGTTAAAACTGTTTTTCTCCATGGTGATATAGATGAAAAAATTTATATGGAGCAGTCAGAAGGTTTTGAAATCAAAGGAAAAGAGAATTATGTTTGCAAATCGAAGAAAAACTTGTATAGTTTGAAACAAGCTCCTAGGCAGTGGTACAAGAAGTTTGGTTCTTTTATGACTTAACAGGGCTTCAAGAAGACTTCTTCAGATCATTGTGTTTGTGCAAAAATTCTCTAATGGTGACTTTATCATTTTATTGCTTTATGTTGATGACATGCTTGTCGTTAGTCATAATGCTTGTAGAATTCAGAAGTTGAAGCAAGAGTGAATAACTCTTTTGCCATGAAATACTTGGGACCTGCAAGCCAAATTCTTGGCATGCAGATTGTTCATAATAGAGAGGCTAAGAAGTTGTGGTTATCACAAGAAAAGTACATTCAGAAAGTACTTCACAGGTTCAACATGGATAAAGCTAAGGTTGTCCATACATCTTTAGCTATGAACTTCAAATTGAGCTCGAAGCAGTATCCTTTTAGTGATGATGAGAAGGAAGATATGAAGAAAGTTCCTTATGCTTTAGCTGTTGGCAGTTTGATGTATGCGATGATTTGTATAAGATCAGATATTTCTCATGTTGTTGGTATTGTTAGCCATTTTATTTATAATCTAGAAAGAGAGTATTGGAATGTTGTGAAGTGGATTATAAGATATCTTTGTGGCACTTCTAGTCTGAGTTTGTGTTTTGGGATAGGGAAGCCTATCCTTTGTGGTTACACTGATTTAGATATGGCCGGTGATGTTGATACTCGCAAGTCTACTTCAGGCTACTTGGTTACTTTTGCAGGGAGAATTATATCTTGGCAATCTGGGTTGCAAAAATGTATTGCTCTATCTACTACAGAAGCTGAGCTTATTGCTGCCGTTGAAGCTTGTAAAGAGTTGCTCTGGATGAAGAGATTTATGGAGTAACTTGTCTTTTTTCAAGAGGGGTATGTGCTTTATTGCGACAGTTAGAGTGCTATTCATCTTGGCAAGAACTCTACTTTTCATGGTAGGCCGAAACATATTGATGTGAGATACCATTGGATTAGAGATGTGTTGGATTCTAAGTTGCTTGAACTTGAGAAGATTCACATTGATGATAATGGTTCGGATATATTGACAAAATATTTGCCAAAGAGGAAAGTTTGAGGATTGTTTCTTGATCGCCGGGATGGCGGTTTCTTCCACATAGCCGGGAGGGGGAGAATTATTGGGTTTTGGGGTTTTCCCTCCTATGTGGAATTGGATTAATAAAACCCAATCCAATTTGGATCAGCCCACTTTTGCCCTAAAACTCGCTATATATAGGATCAACTTAGGTCTTATTTCATATACACAAGAGTGAATTCATAACAGCCATATAAAGACAAAACTTGAGAGAGAGAAATTAATTTTCGCACATTGAAAATCTGTTACAACACTCTGCTTCAAACAACATTATTAGTTTCGTTAACCGTTAGATCATGCTAAAATTTGACCTTAGAGTTTTCAACATCTGTTTATTCAATTTCAACGGTGGAGATTGGATTTTGTGGTCTGTAGATCCAGTTTCCGAGCATGAAAAATATAGCTCATTTTTGGGGGTGATTTCTCTCCTTTCTTCACTAGTTTTGGTGCTATATTTTATGTATTGTTGCTCCGTCTTTGGTGTTGATGTTGTAGCCATTTGGATAAAATTGTTGTAACTATTGTTGATTTTAGTGGAGCTTTTGTGGGCGGAGGTCCCGTGGTTGTTTCCTCTTCACATTGAAGGGGTTTTCCACATAAATTTGGTGTCTCTTGCTTTTGATTTATTTTTGCTTGCTTTGGTATTTTATTGTTGGCATAGCTGATGTCCATATATCTGTTAGTGCTTGAAATTAATTTGCTCCTCTTGTTCAAATAGTGTGAAAGGTTTTTTATCTTAGGTATCCTTCCGCATTTACCTTATCGTGCAATTTGATTATTGCTCATTTCTTCCCAACAATGTCAAATCCAACTAACTTTGAATTTGGTTATGTGCTGTCTAACTTTTGAAATGATAAGAGTATATTAGACAAATAAAGAAAAATGCTCTCCTATATAATCAATTATAATTTGAATGGACGAAAATAACTGATAAAAATATGTTATGATTTATTTACTGATCTTCTGTGTTTTAGTTTACCGAACGATTATGAAATTTGTCATAGAAAATTCGTAATGCGCCATAAAATTAATCTCCCCTCAAATAAGTCAACCATAAATGAAAAGGAAATATTATCTAATAGTTCTTAAAGAATGTCTTTCTCAAATTCGTCATTGTGTAAATACATTTAATTAGAACAACTTGTTTAATACTTTGAAATAAGCAATACACATGAGGCACATCTAAGAGGACTTTTGGTAGATATAAATAAAGGATTATACAAAATATATTTCCCTATATAAAGGATCAAAGAAACAAGACATTCTTCATACAAAAGTTTTGGGCTAATATCTATAACTTACTATATATAAATTTACACATGGGTCACCAAGCACCTGTAAAACTTCCTATTTTGAACCTCTCAAATGAGTACTTGAAACCTAATACACCAAACTGGCTCTCCACTTGTGATGAAGTCCGCCGTGCACTGGAAGAGTACGGTTGTTTCGTGGCGGTTTACGACTCGGTTTCACCGGAGCTAAATAATGATATATTTCATGCACTTGAAGAATTATTTGATCTTCCCACAGAAACCAAAATTCGTAACACTTCTGAAAAGCCCTTCTATGGCTACTATGGACAACTCCCTGATATCCCTCTTCATGAAAGCCTTGGCGTTGATATTGGAGTTGCAATAACTACTGAAGGAATTCAAAATTTTACAGACCTCATGTGGCCTTGCGGAAATGATCACTTTAGATACTCATTTGTTTTAAAAAAAAAGTGATACCTTTCTATATTTTAAAGCTCTTTAATTTTAGAACTTTTAATTTTACTCTTAATCACATGATCTTATTATAGCCACGGAATGTCATCGCATGTTTAAGACCCAAAGTTTTTGTTTTTGTTTTTGGTAGTGGTAAAAGTCTCCTTTTTTTTGAACTCCGTGTTGAATCAAAAACTTCTATATAACATGAAACAAATGGCAATAAATAGTGTTTCTTTTTAACGGAATTGATCATAGGTTTCCCTTGGTTAAATCACAATTGATTGATATTTCTTCTAAATTAATATATTTTGGTAGAACATTAATTTTATTTGAACTCTAGCATTAATTTTATTTGAACTCCAACATTAATACTAATCACATGCTATTGATATTTCTTTTGAACTCGAACATTAATTTATTTGACCTGTTTTATAGATCTTTCTTTGAATAGAATAGCATGTGATTTGTATAGTTTTTCTCTTTTCATTTCTAAAAAATCAAAAAACTTAATATTCTCAATAAGTTAATTGATTCATTTTTTTCTCGTTTCAAAAGTTGGTTATGCATTCCGGAGGTGAAAATAAAAATATAGTTTAAGATGGAGGTATTGACGGTATATATAACTTAAACTCACGAAGAATACCGATATTCAGAAAAACATTCGTACAATTGTGTTGCATATAGAGATGATTTGTGGCCTATTAATTAACACGTACTTTCTTATCTAATGCTCTTTTTTTTTTTAATATTTAGGGAAATTATTCACGACTATGCAAACATAGTAGCTAGTTTGGAGAAGAAGTTGAAAAGGATGGTTTTTGAGAGCTATGGAGTAGAGAAATGCTATGATTCGATCGAAAAATCAACTACTTATCTTCTTCGATTAATAAAGTATCGAGCACCGGAATTAGATGAATCAAATGTTGGCTCCCAAGTTCACACTGATAAAACATTTTTGACCATACTTCACCAGAACCAAGTAAATGGTTTAGAAGTGAAGACTAAAGATGGTGAATGGATGGCTGTTGATATGACTCATTCTAATTCATTTGTTGTCATGGTAGGGGAAGCATTTTTGGTTAGTTTTTAACCTTAATTTCCTCATGTCTAAATTAGGTAACTTTACTTTCACTAATTTGATAATCAAGTAATTGTTGCCCCAATTTTTGTGCTGGTGTTTGGATTTCGAAAATCAAACAAATTTTTTTAATCATAATTTTTCATATACCTTTTAAATATTTTAAATTGTTAGTTATTGTGATTTATAGTAACTTTTACATAGTTTAATTTGTTAAATATGTAAATTTTATAAATTGACTAATTATGACATATAAATTGAGATAGAAGACTAATTGACCTATAATATGCAGCTAAATTAATTAACTCTATATATTACTTGTGGCAAAGGCATGGAGCAACGACAGATTGCATTGTCCTGAACACAGGGTGATGGTGAGGGAAAGTGAACCAAGGTACACAGTGGCACATTTCTCATATATCGATGGGATGATAGTTATACCAGAAGAGTTTGTTGACGAGAAGCACCCTATGAGGTTTCAACCATTTAATAACTTTGCTTTATTGAATTTCTTTGCCAAACATATACATGATCAAATGGAATACACTGTTAAGGCCTTCTGTGGCATTTGAACATTAATTTGATCAAATCCATCGAGTTGTTTTTGTGAAGCTTTAGGCTCACCATTTGCTCATTGTAAATCTCAAGTAAGGCAACTTACCTTATTGTAGGTTAAATTGTATTAATAGTGAATAATTTATTACACTATTTGGTGAATATAAGTTGAATTGATCCATTGTGTAATGTAATGTAGCTCTTGGTTATGTATTTTATTTCAAAAGCTGAAAATAACTATCTGATCAGCTGAAAACGTCATGTATAGTTTTTTCAGGTCATCAGATATGTGGCCCTTGGGATATCCAGAGGTTGAGTACATATATTGTTTGACACTATTTATTTTTAAAAAAGAATAATATATTTTTATATTTTCTCAATAAGAAACGTGTATAGTCACATAAATGTTATGATCTCTTTAATATTAAAATTTTAAAAGTCTTATAATCACACATACAAATATTATGACACATTTAAGATAATAAATTAAATATTTAAAAAAATTCTTTCTTCGTTAAACTTTGCTAAGTTAAAACCATATATGACAAATGTAAAACTTTATTTTATACTTAAAACTTTTGACTCCACTAACTTGTAAAGCATAAAATAGATTTTTTCATGCAAAATTAATTGAATCGAAGGGAATATTCTCCAATCTGTTTGACGTGAAAAGCAAAAGATGACATGAAAAGTTGCTAATTAATTACTCTCAGGTCTCAATTTATGTGATATAATTTGACTGGCCATGAAGTTTAAGAAATAAAGAAAAACTTTTGAATCATGTGATCGAAAACAAGTCAAAGATACCTGTGTGATTATAAATCATGTTGTTAAGTATAAAAAGTAAAGTTCAAAGTTATATTATTGTCAAATAAGAAAACATGTCATTTTTTAAGACTGACTAAAAATGAAAGTGTGTCATATAAATTGGGACAGAGGAAATACTAGTTACAAGTAAGGTTGTCCAGTGGGCCGGGCCGGGATCGGCCCCGACCCGACCCGACCCCGCCCCAATCCCCCTAAAATGGTGTTGGGATTCGAAATCGGGACGGGACCTGGGCCCGTCCTGCTTCTACCCGCCCTAGACCCGCCCTTCCCCGACCCCGTCCCGATCCCGATCCCCCTCCCCCTTTGCAAAACTAGTCGTTGCAACAACTGTCAAATTTAGATTTTGGCCATTGTGCAACTGTTCCAACTGCCATATTTGCCCCCCGCCACCCCCACCCCATAAACCCCCCTACCCCCTTAATATTTATTTTTAACCCCTAAGTTAGTATATTTACACTTTAACCCAATTTTCCAACTATAAATACCTTATTCTCTTCATTTTTCTCACAAATCTTCCTACAATCTCTATAATCTTTCAATCTATCTCTCTACAAGTCTACATTGCCTACTAAATATTTTATTTTATTTGCTCATTTGTATAATTGTATCAAAGTTAAAAAAATTGGGACTGAAGTTGACAACTAGCTTGAGGATCATCCATCGAGCAAAGTTTCAATTTTCAACCGTGATTACACGTCGACGTTATGTCAGCGTTTGATACCTTCGTTCTTTCTTTAAATTATTATTGTTACTTTATTTTAATTATGGCACTTAATTTTATTATCTTTAATTATTTATTTGCATAATTAAAATGGAAGGAATTAGACGTATGATTAAGGGTAAGGGTGAGAGTGCTTCTTCTAGTAAGGGTAAGAGTGCTTCTTCTAGTAAGGGTAACAAGGGCAAGGACACTTCTTCTAGTAATCATATTCCTAGTCAGGATGATTTGATTGATTACACTCATATAGATGAAACTGATTTTTTAAATGATATACAATTAGATGATGAGATATATTCTACAACTGAACCATACTTTAATTTAGACGATAATCTAGATGACACACCCACTAGTGCACCTCAACCTCGGGCTCAGACTGAGTCTCAGCCTGAAACTGCAATGCTCCTATTCCCCCTAGTATGAGACGAGGCCCACACAATGGCCATTAAAATCACATGTATGGTTATTTTTTTATAGGAACAAAGAGAATCAAGTAGTTAGATGTAAAATTTGTAAAACTGTTTATCAATTTAAAATCGGAAAAGGTCAGGGTGGGATGGGAGGTTTATTAAGACATGTACAAGGCTTTCACAAAGCTAAGTGGGATGAATACGAGGCTACAAAGTCATGTGCGCCAATGCGCTTTGAGTCGGGACAAGGTTCACATAGTGTTCCGGACCAAGTACATGGTCAAATTAACCCGATGACAGGGGGAATTGTAGGTCTTAAATACAATAAACACATAGATAGGGAATCACTAGCAAAATTAGTTGCGGTGGGGGTTTGCCTTTTGCATTTCCTTCCTCTCCTAGTTTTATTCATTACGTAAGAGATATGTATAATCCTGCTTTTAACAGTTTTCCTAGATCAACTGTTATGAGACGTTTTCAAAATTTGCACATGAATATCAATAATATTTACGTTATGCATTATATCATTTTCCTGAAAAAGTATCTATCACTTATGATATAGGCTGTAGTACTAACGACAATGATTATTTAACTGTAACATGTCATTGGATAGATCATAATTGGTCTATGCAAAAACGTATTTTACCATATAGATATATTGTTGATAGGCACACTGGAACTTTTATTGCACAAAATATTCATGAAGTTTGCGATTATTATGGTATAACTGACAAAATTATGACTGTTACGTTGTATAATGTTTCTTCTAATAATTATGTTGTGAGACTTTTAAAAGATCTATTAACTCCATCTTTTCCTAATCATTTTCATATAAAATGTGTGTACCATATTTATAACTTAGTTGTAAATGATGGTCTATCACCTTTTGAAGACATTCTTAATAAAGTACAATTTTCTATAAACTTTATTTTTAGAATTAATAAAATACAAAGAAAAAAAGAATATAAAAAACTTGTCATGATTGTGGATTATCTTTTTAAAAAAATCCTAAAGAAGTAGAGACTAAGTGGAATTCTCTATATTAACAACTACTTGTTGCTTACGATTATAGAAGACTTATAACTTTATTTTTTAACGTCCATAATCGAAATCCAACTGATATGCTTGTAGACAATGATTGGAAAAAAATTCAGAACTTATTAGATTTTTAGAGAAATTTTTTCAAGCAACTAAAGAATTTTCTGGTATATATTATCCTACTATTTCAACTATGTTATTTTATATAACTTTAATATTTTTGTTACTTAGTGAATATATGGAAAAACAATCTTATAAGGCACCTATTAAAAATGTTTATCAAATTTAAAAATATTATTTTCCTATTCCCACTATTTATATTATTTATGCTGTATTAAATTCGACTATTAAAATAGACGGTTGTAAATCACTTATTGAAACGATTTATGATTATATAGAAGTACTTTCACTTCCAACTCCCAAAACCCAAATGAACAACCAACTAAAGAAGAAGTTTTGTCTAGTATACACGATGAATGCAAAAAAGTGTATATGCATTACCAACAAGAAAGTGCTAGCAACCAACCGGCTTCTATACCATCTTCTTCTTCTTCTTCAATACAACCTTCTAAAAGACATGATATTTCTGCGGCTAGTATTGAAAGCCTTGGAAATAGAATATGTTAGTGGTTCCACTGCTAATCAAGTTAGCGAGTTTGATATTTTTATTTTGCAAGGTGTTATACCGTACCAATTAGTTCTAAATGAAGGACGTGAAGACTTGCTTAAATACTGGAGGAAAAAATGAGAAGACATTTTCGATACTAGCAAAGATGGCCCGAGATGTGTTGAACATTCAAGCGTCATCAACAGCGTCTGAAAGCGTTTTTTCTACCGGAAGATTTCAAATAGGAGAGCACAGACACTCATTAGCGGGATATATCTTGGAGATTACAGTTCTATTCAAGAGATTGGATACGAGCGGAGCGTAGAAGGTGCGGTCAACCAAACATCAACGAAGAAGACGACGAACTACAACGAAATCTTTTCCGAGGAAACTTGAAGTGACGTCGACCAATTTGGCCAACAACTTCCAATTCCAACCGAAGAACCACAAGACATTGTGAAGAAATTAGAAAATGTATTTTTAACTATGTAATTTTTTTAATTGTAATTTTACTATGTGATTTGCAACTTTTGAACAACACCACAAAGTTGTAATTTTGAAATTGTATTACAAAAAAATCATATTTCTATTAAATAATATAAGACGCACAAAAATATCTTTGGGATGTTTTTATTACACTATCTTGTTCAATTATTTAAGTGTTTATATTCACAGCTTTTTGAAATTAAGTGTAAAAAAAACCTAGAATCTCGAACCCGACCCGACCCGCTCCACCCTGCCCCGGCCTGCCAACACGGGTCCCCTTATTCAGCTGGATGTGGGACGGATGAGACATCGGCTTGTCCCGCCGGTCCCGACCCTTTCCCATCCCCACCGTTACCCGCCCCGCCCCGAACCCAGGCCCTTGAACAACCCTAGTTACAAGCTTGCTAGTAGTGGCAAGAAGAATTTCTAATGTACTGCTTGTTAAATATACCAAATATACATACGATATACACCTTATGCACGTGTATATCCTGTGTATATTTGGTTTTGGCTTCCCTTGGGTTTTGTCCTTATTGTACACAAATTTGTATAGCTGTAGTGTACCTTAATTAGTCTTGTACTCTTACCATAATTGTATAGTTAATCTCCATGTAGAATAAGGTTTTAGGAGTAGAATAGGAATATGATTCTCCTATTATCAAAATATGTAAATTGTATATATAGTCTTTCAATTAATGAAAATAATCAAGGGGTTATTTCTTTCATGGTATCAGAAGTCTAGGTCAAAAAACAATTTCTCTCCCACAAATTCTTGTTCTTCGGCCAAGCCTCTAACGAGCCCTGCTCCTCGGGTTTGCCATTGTTTTCCGCTCTCAAAATCTCTCTTCCAAATCCTTCTATCACCTATTGTTCTTTCGTTATGTCTACGTCAAAGAACATGTTTCACCCTGCCCTTGTTGTTTCTAACATCAAGAATCATATCCCTCTAATTCTTGAAATAGAAACGTCCAATACGCGACGTGGGATGAGTTGTTCAAAATTCACGCTCGTTCGCATCAAGTCATCCATCACATAATCCCCGCGGCTACTGATGATACGGAGGTGCCTACACGCGAGGATAATCCTAAGTTATGGACAACACTTGATGTCACCGTCCTTCAGTGGATTTATTCTACTATCTCTACCGACCTATTGCAGACGATTATTGAGCTAGACGCTACGGCGATGGCTGCATGGGATAGACTACGTGACATATTCCAGGATAATCAAAATTCTAGAGTTGTTACCCTTGAACATGATTTTTCCCACGTCAACATGGAAAATTTCCCGAATGTTTCAGCATATTGCAAAAGGTAGAAAGAATTAGCGGACCAAATCTACAACGTTGGTGCGCTAGTTAGTGAAGATAGTCTTGTTTTACAGATGGTTGCTATCCTATTCGAGGCCAATAGTGGCGTTGGAACTCTCCTTCGTCAAAGTAATCCTCTTCCGAGATTCTATCAAGCCCGATCCATGCTTACCTTGGAAGAAGCAGGTTTGAATAAAAAGGCGGCTACTAATGCTAGTCCCGTGGTCATGATGACATCTTCCACTAATTCTCAAATTTTTGGTGATAATTCGAACCAAAACCGATCTCACGGGGGAAACAAAAATGGCCGAAAAAATAATGGAAAAAATTACGGGGGCAAACGCGGCGGTTCTGGCAGCAGTGGGCTACCGACCCACTGGTCTCAGCCTTGGGCCTCTAGGTTGTGGGCTTGGACCAGTGGACAGTGGCCCTACGGCCCAACTCCACAAAATTTTCCAGCCACTGGACAGTGGGCTTCCCAACAGCCTCGACGGCCCACTGCCCACTGGGCCAGTAGTTCCAGCAGCAGTTACGGGCCAGGGCAGCACGCAGAAGTTCTTGAGCCCGGCCTCCGCAAGCCCACCACGCAGCAGGCCCCACTCAGATCGATATTGAGGCCGCGATGCACACACTTGGTTTGACTCCACCGGATCTGAATTGGTATATGGACACCGGTGCCACTACCCACATAACATCCGATTCAAGTACTCTCTCGTATTATTCCAATTTGAGCAACCCTCGTGGCATAATTGTTGGTAATGGTAATTCTGTTCCAATTCGTGGTTATGGTCATAAAACGTTGTCTCCCCCTCATCCACCTCTTATCTTGAAAAACACCTTACATGCCCCCAAATTGATTAAAAACTTAGTGTTTGTTCGTAAATTCACTACTGACAATTCTGTTTCTATTGAATTTGATCCATTTGGTTTCTCTGTGAAAGATTTCAAGACGGGGAGTCCTCTCATGAGGTGTGATAGTAGGGGAGATCTTTATCCTATCACACCCAGTTACGGTCCATCGAGTCAAGACTTGCCATCATCATTTGCAGCCCTTTCTCCTTCCTTATGGCATGCTCGTCTTGGTCATCCGGGATCAATAGTTTTATTTCATGTAAGGGTAAGCGTAATACTCCAAATTGTCAGTCTTGTTCTCTAGGAAAAATTGTTAGGTTGCCATTTGTAGACTCAAAATCTCATACTTTAATGTCATTTGATATTATTCGTAGCGACTTATGGACGTCTCCTGTTCTTAGTTCTTTGGGTCATCGGTATTATGTTCTTTTTTTGGATGATTATTCTACGTTTTTATGGACTTTTCCAATAGCAAAAAAATCTCAAGTTTTTTCCATCTTCTTGAAATTTAGAGCATTTATTAGAACCCAATTAGAACGGAAAATAAAAAATATTCAGTGTTATAATGACAAAGAATATGACAATGGGGTGTTTCGGGAATTCTGTGCTAATAATGGGATCAATTTCATTTTTCTTATCCTCATACGTCTTCACAAAATGGGAAAGCCGAACGCAAAATTCATACCATAAATAACATTTTCCGAACTTTATTGATTCATGCTTCCGTACCCCCGTCTTTTTGGCATCATGCTCTACAAATGGCTACATATCTCCTTAACATTCTTCCTTCCAAAGGTTTGACGTATTCTTCCCCCCTATAAATTTTATATAATAAAACACCTTTGTATTCCCATCTTAGGGTTTTGGGTGCTTCTGTTATCCATTATTTCCATCCACCACAATTAACAAACTTCAGGCTCGGTCTACTCCGTGTGTGTTTTGGTTTTCCGTCTAATCATCGTGGTTATAAATGGTTTGATTTATCATCTAATAAAATCATCATTAATCGCCATGTCATTTTTTATGAATTCCAATTTCCGTTTGCTAAGGTTAGTAATCTTGGGCCTAGTACATATAAATTTTTGGATGATGGTCTTTCCCCGAAACTTATTCACTATTTTTTGGACGTGTCCCGCACCCCAACTTCGCCAGCGGGCCCACTGCCCGCTGGTCCTCCCCAAACAGTGTCGTCTTCAAATCGGGTCCAAAGAATCGGGCCATCCATTCTACCCGATTCGGCCTAGTTCCGGCATGCTTTTCGGGTACTTGTGTTGGCCCAGTTCTCGATTTCAGTTCTCGATTTGGGCTAGCAGGCCCACTGCCTACTGGCCAGTCCGTCTCGAGTCCCAAAAATTCCCAAAATCCACCTGCCTCTACCCCGAGTCATAGACCAGTCACCCGTAGTCAATGAGGGATTTTTAAACCAAAAAGACATTTTAATTTGCATTCTGATGTTCTTAAATCATCCTTACCCCGTAATCATGTATCTGCATTAAATTATCCGAATTGGAAAATTGTTATGATTGATGAATATAATGCTCTTATTGATAATAAGATGTGGGAGTTGGTGCCCCGTCCATCTGGTATTAATATTATTAGGTCTATGTGGATTTTTGCTCATAAGGACAATTCAGATGGTTCATTTGCCCGACATAAGGTGAGGCTTGTGGGTGATGGTAAGACTCAGCAGGTTGGTATGGATTGTGGTGAGACATTTAGTCCAGTGGTCAAGCCGGCTACCATTCGCACTATGCTTAGCTTGGCTCTTTCGAAAGCATGGCTTATTCATCAGTTAGATGTAAAGAATGTCAGTTAGATGTAAAGAATGCTTTTCTACATGGTGATCTCAAGGAAATAGTCTATATGCACCAGCCTTTGGAATTTAGGGATCCCAAACATCCTCATCATGTCTGTTTGTTGAAGAAGTCCTTATATGGGTTTAAGCAGTCTCCACAGGCCTGGTATACGCGGTTTGCCGACTATGTTTCGACTATTGGGTTCACTCACAGCAGGTAAGATAATTCCTTGTTCATCTATCGTCGTGGTTCGTCCTTGGCCTATATCCTGTTATATGTGGATGATATTATTCTGACTGCCTCTTCTGATGCCTTAGCCAGTCTATCATGACAATGCTCAGCTCTGAGTTTGCTATGAAAGACTTGGGGCCCTTGAATTATTTTTTGGGGATTGTTGTCACTCATCATGCAGATGGGTTGTTCTTATCTCAAAGGAAGTATGCAACTGAGATCATTGAGAGGGCTGAGATGTCATCCTGTAAGTCCACTTCCACTCTAGCTGATACTAAGTCCAAGCTTAGTGCCGCGGCCGGCGTACCATACGAGGATCCGACCCGCTATCGCAGTCTTGTAGGGGGCCTTCAGTATCTTATATTCACGAGACCAGATATTACGTATGTTGTCCAGCAGGTGTGTTTGTTTATGCATGATCCCAGAGTTGAGCACATGAATGCACTCAAACGCATCATTCGGTATATTCAGGGTACACTTGACTATGGTTTGTATTTATATCATTCCTCGACGTCCACACTGGTCTCGTATACGGATGTTGATTGGGGTGGCTGTCTAGACACAAGATGGTCTACATCTGGCTATTGTATATTTCTTGGCAATAACCTGGTCTCATGGTCTGCGAAATGTCAGTCGACATTGTCCCGATCCAGTGTCGAGGCTAAGTATCGATGGGTAGCTAACGTGGTCTCGGAATCATGTTGGTTACGTAATTTGCTATTGGAGCTTCATTGTCCTATTCAGAAAGCAACCTTGGTGTATTGCGATAATGTTAGTGTCATCTACCTTTCTGGTAATCCGGTTCAACACTAGCACACTAACACATATCGAGATGGACATTCACTTTGTCCGCAAAAAGGTTGCTCGTGGTTAGGTCCGCGTCTGCAATGTCCCGTCAAGGTATCAAATTGCCGACATCTTTACAAAGGGTCTTCCCTCGGTCCTTTTTGAAGATTTTAGGGACAATCTCAGTGTTTGAAAACCGCCCGCTATGATTGCGGGGGTGTGTTAAATATACCAAATATACATACGATATACACGTTATACACAAGTTTGTATAGTTGTAGTGTACCTTAATTAGTCTTGTACTCTTATCATAATTGTATAGTTAATCTCCATGTAGAATAAGGTTTTAGGGATAGAATAGAAATAAAATTCTCCTATTATGAAAATATATAAATTGTATATATAGTATTTCAATTAATAAAAATAATCAAGGGGATTATTTTTCTTTGACGGCTAACTAGTACTAATTGAAATATTTTATACTTACTGACATAAATGCCTTTCTTGTTTTTGTATTTAATGGCTTATTAGTTATTAGTATTAGTATTATAAGACGTACTCTAAAACAACCAGAGCAAATTGACCAATAGATTTCGATGTGGTGACTGTATGGATGACTTTCGAGATAGAAAAAAATGAAAACGACAAAAGAACTCTAAAATGTACCTAATGCATTCATCTGGCAGATTTGCAGGTATACTTTATAATACGTAAATTACTGCAATTTGTGTTGACGCCGCCAAATTTAAACCGTCTCTGTATTTAATAAATACCCGTGATATAATCGATATATATGCCTTGTATATCACCTGATTAGGCAAAAATGGATTGTTAAATCCATCGTGTATATCACGGTTTGGTGGTCTAGTACTCTAGTTTAGATAATATTTTGTTTTAGTTAAATTAGAATTGTACACTTACCATAATTGTATAATTATTGTACAAATAGAATAAGATTTTGGGAGTAGAATATGAAGAAGATTTTCCTATTATAAAAATTATAAATTGTATATATATCTTTTATTAATGAAAATAATTAAAAGATTATTTCTTTCAGTATTGAATAATAATAAACAACTAACCTTGACACAAATATATACTTCCTCTTGCTCAATTTATACGATATATTTTTCTTTTTAATTTATCTCAAAAAAATAATATATTTTTATATTTAAAAATAATTTAATTTAAAATTTTATCTTTTATTTTTAATGAAATAATTTATAGCACACAAATATATATAATTTTTATAGACCACATATTTTTTTTTATTTCTTAAACTTCTTACCAATCAAATTATATTACATCACTTGTGAGGGAGACAGCAGCTATAGGATAGCACAACCGTCACGTAAGTATCGAATAAAATTACTTTTGCAAGTCACCGCCGCTAAATGACATTGAAGAGAGAGTTTGTTCGTAAAAAGTATCCTATTGTTTTTTTTTTTTTTTTTTTTTTTTTTTTTTTTTTTTTTTTTTGATAATCCAGGTCTCGGGGTGGCCTTAGTACCCCCATATCGCTAGTACTGCACAAATCGGTACTAGGCTCCTAGAGGTGATGGGACCGGTCCTTGACCCCACCACCAGGTAAATCGCGGGATATGCACACATGGTCGGTGTATCCGCTTGCGTCCAACGGATCAATGCTACAAGGTTGACCCCCCCACAAGCCCCATCCCTAAAGCTTGGCGGAGACCGAACCCACACCGCAACATGCCCGCGCGGCTTTTAGCGCCGGGCTTTACCACATGTATGTGCCCGGAGGACGATATCCTTGGGAATCGAACTTGCGACCCTAAGGCCGCAAACTTGACTCCCTGCCAGCAAGCTGACCCCTTTGGATAAAAGGATCCTATTGTTGATGTCACAACAATCATCTAATAGTGGTATTCATATGGCTTTAACACATAGCCAATCTCTCAAATTTGTCACCATATTCAATTCTTATAAAGTGCTTTAATAAGATATTTTAGGTTCAAATTTTAGAAAACTTTTTATGTGTGTTTTCATCTATTGAATAGTTAAATTAATTACATAAATAATATCATCTCATTTAATTATACACATTAACCTCAAGTAGCTCTTGGTTTTACGATTTATTGAAGGAATGCATGTAATTAAAGGAGATGACATAATTTACATGGTTAACTTAACTATCTAATAGACGAATGAAGACACGCAAAAAGTTTTTTAAAATTTGAATTTAAAGTGTCTGTTTGAAACACTTTATTAGAAATTGAGATGTTCAATTGAAATAAAGCTTAGTTCGAATGTCTAAATAAAATATTCTGAGGGACTGGCTATATATTAGGCCTATTTACATATACTAACGTTCCATATATGGGTAGAGGTTAGTTAACTTCTTTATTTTTTAAACTAATATACCTGTCAACAGGATATCTAAAGATTATTTTTATTTATTACAATCCAGAAAATGTTTTACATCATGAAGGAAATGCAAACTTGTAAAAATAAATCTTTACTATCAACTTAGAATTTATAATAATAATAATAATAATAATACAATTCTTCACCACTAACCTCTATATAACTAATACAATTCATACAACAACAATAATAATAATAATAATAATAATAATAATAATAGTAATTATGAGAATAACAAATAAATAGAATATTACATAGGTTATTAAATAAATCCCGGAAAATCTATTAACTACCAACAAACTAGTATGTTAAATTTGGACCTATGAATCATGAAACCTGAAAACTGAATGTCAAACCTTAACTACCTTTGGAATGATTTAATTTAGTCCAATTTTGAAATAGCAATAATATACCAGACAAACTAGTCAACCATAATAAAAAGGAAAAATTACACTTATACCCCTTAAAACAAACTAATTACGCGTCTTTACCTCTCTTATTTTTCATACCCCAAAACTAAGGCTGGCCAGTGGGCGGGACGGCCCGAGCCCGCCCGACCCGTCCGAGCCCGCCCGACCCCGACCCCGATTAGTAAAAAAATAATAATAATTTCGGTAGCGGGACTCGAACCGGGACGGGACAATGTCTCATCCCGACCCGTCCCGAGCCCGCCCCAGACCCGAGCCCGCCCCGAACCCGTCCCGAGCCCGTCTCGAGCCCATCCCGATCCCGCCCCTAGTCCCCCCTTTGCAAATATAACCGTTGCACCAACGACCATTTTAGAATTTGGCCATTGGGCAACGGCCATTTTTGGCCTCCCCCCCCCCCCAACCCCCCTACCCCTTAATATTTATTTTTAACCCATAAGTTATTATATTTACACTTTAACCCAATTTTCCAACTATAAATAACTCATTTTCTCTTCATCTTTCTCACAAATCTTCCTACAATCTCTCTAATCTCTCAATATATCTCTCTACAAGTCTACATTGTTTACTAAATATTTAATTTTATTTATTCATTTGGGAATTGGGAGTGAAGTTGGCAACTAGCTTGAGGATCTTCCATCGAGCAAAGTTTCAATTTTCAACCTCTCGATTACACGTCGGCGTTTGGTACATTCGTTCATTCATTAAATTATTATTGTTTGTTTATTTTATTTAGCGCACTTAATTTTATTATCTTTAATTATTTATTATCATAATTAAAATGGAAGGATTAAGAGGTATGTTTAAGGGTAAGGGTAAGGGTGTTTCTTCTAGTAGGGGCAACCAGGGCAAGAGTACTTCTTCTAGTCATCTTATTCCTACACATGATGATTTTGTTGATACTCAACATTTTCCTACAATACCATTAGATTTAGACGAGGAGCTATTTTCTAGAACTCAAGAAGACTTTAATTTAGACGATGATCTAGATGATACACCCACTAATGTTGATGACAACACACCCACTAGTGCACCTTCAACTGAAATGCCTCCTATTTCCCCTAGTATGAGACGAGGTCCAGCAAACCGACCATTAAAATCAGATGCATGGATATTTTTTGATAGGGACGTAGAGAATCAAGTAGCTAGATGTAAAATTTGTAAAAATGTTTTAAAATTTAAAACTGGAAAAGGTCACGGTGGGACGGGGGTTTAATTAGACACGTAGTAAGTGCTCATCCAGCTAGGTATGTCCAATATCAAAATTGGGTGTGAAAACACCCATTCCATTGGGACAAGGTTCACATACTGATACTGTCCCGGACCAAGTACATAGTCAAATTAACCCTATGACGGGGGGAATTGTAGGCCCTAAATACAATAAACATAGAGATAGAGAAGCAATATCAAAATTAGTTGTTGTGGAGGGTTTGCCTTTTTCATTTCCTTCATCTCCCGATTTTATTCATTACATTAGAGATATATATAATCATGCTTTTAACGGTTTTCCTAGATCAACTGTTAAGAGAGATGTATTTAAATTCGCACATGAATATCAACAATATTTACGTTATTCATTATATCATTTTAATGGCAAAGTATCTATCACGTCTAATATAAGTCGTAGTACTAACGGCCATGATTATTTAACGGTAACTTGTCATTGGATAGATTATAAATGGTCTATGCAAAAACGTATCTTAGCGTATAGATATATAGATGATAGGCACACAAGTATTTTTATTGCAGATAATATTTATCAAGTGTGCCATTATTATGGAATAACCGATAAAATTATGACTATTACATTAGATAACGTTTTTTCTAACAATTACGCTATTACAATTTTAAAAAATAGTTTAACTCCATCTTTTCCAGATCATTTTCATATAAAATGTGTGTGCCATATATATAACTTAATTGTAAAGGATGGTCTATCACTTTTTCAAGACATTTTTAGTAAAATACAATTTGCTATAAACTTTATTTTTAAAAGTAATAGAGTACAACGAAGAAAAGAATATAAAATTTTTTGTCACGATTGTGGACTACCTTATAGAAAAATTTCAGAAGAAGTATCCACTAGGTGGAATTCTTTATACGAGCAACTACTTGTTGCTTATGACTATAGAAAACCTATAACTTTATTTTTTAACTCTCATAATCAAAATCCAGCTGATATGGTTGTAGATAGTGATTGGGTAAAAATTTCCGAACTTATTGTAATTTTAGAGAAATTTTTTCAAGCAACAAAAGAATTTTCCGGTATATATTATCCTACTATTTCAACTGTGTTGTTTTATATAACTCTAATATATTTATTACTTAGTGAATATATGAAAAAACCAGCTTATATGACAGCTATTAAAAAAATATTTATCAAAATAAAAAAATATTTTATTCCTATTCCCACTATTTATATTATTGGTGTTGTATTAAATCCGACTATTAAAATAGACGATACTAAATCACTAATTGAAACTATTTACGATTGTATAGAAGTACTACCACCTCCAAGTCCCAAAAATCTAAATCACCCACCACCTATTAAACAAACTAAAGAAGAAGTGTTGTCTAGCGTAGAAGACCAGTGCAAAAAAATATATAGGTTTTACCAACAAGAAAATGCTAGTAACTTACCGGCTTCCATACCATCTTCTTCATCTTCAACACAACCTCACAAAAGACATGATGTTTCTGCGGCTAGTATTGAAAGCCTCGGAAATAGAATGTGCGGCCGTACCGCTACTAACCAAATTAGCGAGTTAGATATTTTTGTTTTGCACGGTTCTGTACCGTACCAAGAAGCTATCAATGAAGATGGACATGAAGACTTGCTGAAATACCGGAGGGGGAATGAGAAGACCTTTCCGACACTTTCAATTATGGCTCGAGATGTTTTGAACATTCAAGCGTCATCAACTACATCTAAAAGCGCTTTTTCTACCGGCAGATATCAAATAGGAGACCACATACACTCATTAGCCGGAGACAGCTTGGAAATTGCAGTATTATTCAGAGATTAGATACGAGCGGAGTGGAGAAGGTGCGGTCAACCGGACATCAACGAAGAAGAAGACGAAAACTACAACGAAATCTTATCCGAAGGTAGTGGAAGCGACATGGATCAATTTGACCAACAAATACCAATTCCAACCGAAGAGCCACAGGAAATTATCAAGCAATTAGAACAGGGTTTTTTGAGAATGTAATTTTTTTAATTGCAATTTTATTATGTAATTTGCAACTTTTGGACAACACCACAAAGTTGCAATTTAGACAATTGTATTTGTATTACAAAAAATCATATGTCTATTAAATAATATAAGAGGCACAAAAACAGCTTTGGGATGTTTTTATTACACTATCTTGTCTTGTTTATTGATTTTTTTTTATACATATGTTATTAAAAAAAAAAGGAAAACCCGCCGGAATCCGACCCGACCCGATTCCGATGGGATCGAGATTGGGACGGACTGGAGCAAGTCCCGCCAAACTCGACCTCGCCAAACCCGACCCCGCCCCCATTGCCCGTCCCACCCCGACCCCGTCAAACCCGACCCGCCAGAACCGAGCCCGGCCCACTGGCCAGGCCTACCCAAAACTATTACCTGTAGTACCTCTTGTAGTATTTGTAGGTCATTTATCTCTGTTTTCTTCCTTTCTTTTTTTTTACTTCTCTTCTTCTTTTCTTCTTTTCTCCTATTTTCACACTTTTTTTTTCTTTTTTCTTTTTTTTCTGTTTCATTTATTTTTTTCTTTTTTATTTATTCTGTTTCTTTTATTTTTTTCAAATCATAGTATTCTTTATTTTATTTTTCACCATAATCTAATTCCATATTTAATTCTAGCTCCTTTCATTTTCTTTTTTTTATTTTTTTTTATTTTCTTTCTTTTCTAATTCTTTATTTCTTCTTTTCTATTTAATTGTCTCTTTTTTCTTATTTTCTTTTTTATTTATCTACTTCTTATCTTCTTTTCTTTCTTTCTTTATTCTTTTTTTTTTCTCATTTTTTTCCTCCTTTTTTGTTCATTTATTTTTCATACTATATTTTATTTTCTTTTTCACCATAATCCGATTCTATATTTAATTCTAATTTCTTTATTTTTTGTTTTTTATTACTTGTTCTTTTTTTAATTTCATTTCTTTTTTTTTCTTTTTTATCTTCATAATCTAATTTCATTTACCTTTTTTTTCTTCTTAATTTCATGTGATTTTTATTTATTTTTTCTCCTTTTTAAATTTATTTTTTTCTAAATTATTTTTTCTTTATTTTTATTTTTTTCATAATCTAATTCTACATTTTTTGGCTCATTATCTTTTTCAATAAAATGGATAACTTATATATTATCTTTTCTATTTATTTTATTTTTATATCGCAGAAAATAGTATATCAAATCAATAGCAGTTTAAGTATACTGTTGCAGTATAATATGATACCCACATGGTATCACATAGGACTGACGGTTCATTCCTTAAAAAAATTTAGTCCTCTATGATACGAACCTGGTATATATTATATACTAACAGTGTATCATAGAGGACAGATTCATTCCTTCAAGAAAAACACAACTCAATTCTTTCTGATACTCATATGGTATATACCATATACTGACAAGGTATCATAGAAAGTTGATTCATTCGTTAAAAAAATACTACTCATTCCTCTATGATACCTACATGGTATATCATATACTCAGATGGTATCATGAAAGATTTTTGAAGTCCTTGAATGTAACAGTTGTCAAATCCTCCATGATACCATCATGGTATAAAAATATACTGAGATGATATTATGGAGGACTTCTTAAGTCATTCAAATGTGTCACCAGTCTTGCATGATACTATCATAATATATATCATATTCTGAGATGGTATCATGAAGGACGACATATTACCATGATGGTATCATGAATGACTGCTTCAGTTATTCAAAGAGAGTCCTCCATGATACCATTATGATATATAAATCTATGCAGGTGGTATCATGGAGGACTACTTCATTCCTTCTATGGCATTTCTCAATCCTCCGTGATATCATTTGCGTAGATTTATATACCATAATAGTATCATAAAACTCTATTTGAATAGAGTGTTGCTTTAAAAAATATACTAAGATGGTATCATGCAGGACCGTTGCAGTCCTTCAATGAAACACTCTTCAACAGTCCTTCATGATACCAAATGGCTATAAAAATATATTGAGATGATATATACCATGATGATATCATGAAGGACCGATGAAGTCCTTGAATAAAAGTCTCCAGCCCTTCAAAAAAAATGCTCAGTCCTCTATGATACCATCTTGATCTATATCATATAACGATAGAGTATCATAGATGACATATTCATTACAATAGAGATGCTCATACGGTGTATATCATAACTCACATGGTATCATAAAGAATCGGTTCATTCTTTAAAAAGAAAATAATCATCAGTCCTCTATGATACCAACCTGGTATATATTATATACCGAGAGGGTATCACAAATGACTGATCCATTCCTTCAAGAAAAACTCACCAGTCATTTATGATGCCCACATGATATATATCATAAAGGATTCATGCATTCCTTTAAAAAATATTTCTCAGTCTTTTATTATACTCATATGATATATATCATATAGTACAAGTTTTATTTTATTTTCAAAAGAAAAAAAATCATCAGAATATATTTTCTATTAATTTAAATTTTAATAAATAAATTAGTAAGTTTAATCTGGTAGAGATAAGGTCTGCGTACACTCTACCTTGCTCAGACCTCACCGTGTGGGATTATACTGGATATATTGTAGTAGTAAATTAGTAAATTTAGCATTTATCTTAATTACTTCTTATTGTGGTCTAATTATTAAAAAATTTATATTAAAAGAAACAAAACAAACACATATTAAAAAAACAAAACTAGAAAAAACAAAATAATAAAATAAGACAAAATTAAAATATAAAAATAATTAATTAATATTTTATCTTTATATTTTATTTTTGTTATTCAAAAGGAAAACAAAAAGACAAGAAATAATAAAAAGAATAAGGACAAAATAGAAAAGAAAAAAATAACTAAAAAGAAAACAAAGAGAGTGGGAGATGAGTGAAGGAGTACAACTGGTGAATTGGTGTAGCTAACCACAAGGAATGAAATGGGGGTGGGGGCACATTCGGGTACTTAGTTTAGGTTTTTTAGGTAACCTTAGTAATTAATAAGGGAGGGGACATACAAGGGTAAATAGTTTGACTCCAATGGGTAGTTAGTGTAGCTTTCCCTAATAAAATAAGAGACACTCTTTAGAAAATTAAGATAAGTCCTTAGATTCTTACACCAGTTGACCAGTACAAAGTCTACCATACACTTTAGAATTTTTTTCTTACGATGACCTTTGAATCTGATTTTTCTGGAAGGATAATGTAAATTCACAATTTATTTTCTAATATAGGATTTTCTTGCCTACCAAAATTGATCACCAAAGAATATTCTGATATTGCCATGTTCCCATCTAGGTTATTTTTTAGTTAAAATTATCTATTGGAGTGCTAGTGGTGTTTTATTGCCCAAAAAAAATCAAGTATTTATAGAATAAAAGAGAATAAAAAGAAGGAAATAAAAACCAACTTAAAAGTGGAAGATAAGTTTTGACAAGGAAACACATCAACAACAACAACTTGTAATGCTGCATCATTCTTCTGTTCTTGAATGATACCACTATCAGTCACCTCTAAAGATATCACCAGATGATATGGTATCAACTCCCCATGAAGTTCTTCAATCAAAAGACTAGTTGCATTTCATGTATGTTAATGATTGGTCTGCTCTTGAACTCTATAACTTGTAAATTCTGATAATTTACTGAAGGAGATATAGGTGTTTAACAATTGTTGTTAGACCTATTCTAACTGTTTAATGAGTTACTGCTAGTAGGATGAACATTTCTGTTAATACCACACACTAGCTAGGACAACTTTAAACGATCAAACAGTGTTGCCTGCCTATCTCCTGTTTGGATTCCTATACAATTCTGCATGTAATGATTGCACAGTGTGTGATCAATCAAAAAAATTATGATTGATCTTCTCTAGTTGCTCCATCTAATCTCAATCCGGTTCCCTGCTTCTGTATACTTTGTATCTAAAACAACGTAGCATTGCCTTGTCAATGTTTAGTATTTTTTTTGCTCCTGCTTTTAACTTCTGAAAATTATGAATTTGTATTGTACCTGCAACATCAAACACACTGTTAGTTAAGAAATCAGCAAGTGCATTGCCTTCCTAAGAAAAAAAAATATTTTGAATGGAATATTTTTCATCCACAATCTAGGATAGTGTATAGCGATCTGATCCTTCTACCTTAATAAATTTCAAACACTTCCTACTGTAAAATTGCCTGAACTTGTTAGAGTCCATCAAGGTGTATCTTTTTCTTCACATTGTCCCATGATGTTCACCTCAGACCTTACATGTTCCAAAATATTATTTGAAAGTGTTAGTTGCATTTTAGGAAAATATCAACCATCAGCTGTTATGAAGTATGATACCTCCTCAATACTGTAATCTAAATGGAAACTTGCAGGGATTTTTTTACTAATAGGTCCAAGTCTAGTCCAGGTTCATCTCAAACATCATATGCACAATTACTAGGTTCCCAACATATGAGATGATTCACTTGATCTCTAACCTCTAGCATCTTCTTCCATATTTGTGAATCCCTTTTTCACTACACCTTAGTAGGCTCGAGATTTTTATAATAATTGTTTCACATGAAGGCTGACCACAAAGTGTTTGTTGTTCTAAATCTCTATCATAACTTGACAAAAAGAGCTTTAGAAACATCATAGAAAGACCTGAAGATCCCCTTCACCTTCTGATAAACATATATGCTCCCATGACACCCAATACCTACTTTTTCCTTCTTCTTTGTTGCTCCAGAAGAACCTTGCAAAAATCCCGCCTTTCATTACTACTATATTTAGTAGGAACTATTGCGGAGATAATGTAAACCGAAATACTTTGAAGAACACTACTTACTAGTACTACATTCACTCCGTATAAAAGTAATCTACCTTTCCAACTTTGAAGCTTGTTCTTTACTTTCTTAATGAGCTCATTGTAGTGTAATTTTTTCTTTCTGGAATGAAATATTGAACATCCTAAATATTTTAGAGGAAACATGCCTCTTGTGAAATCAATAATCTGTTCTACTTCTTGAATCAAAGTTTCCGTAACTTTTTAATACATGTAAAAATATTTTTTCTCCTTATTAATAAGCTGCCCAGAAACTGCATAATATTCCTGCAGAATGCTCATGATCTTCATTAAGGACTCCTTCTCAGCAGATGCAAATATGATAGTAGGATCAGCATAGGTTAAGTGGTTAATGTTTGCACTCCACTTTGACATGCCATACCGTACATATCTGCTGCTCTAGATAAAACTTATGTAGATATGATAAACAAAGATGGTGATAAAGGATCACCTTGCTTTACACCCCTTGTAGAATGAAAGAAATCTTTAGGTTTTTCATTAAACAGTATGGCGTACTAACTATTAAAAATAAGCCTCCATATCATGTCAATGAAAACTTCAACAAATCACATTCTGCTCAATACCTTTTAGATAAGACCATGACACTCTATCATATGTCTTTGCCATGTCTAGTTTTATCACCACATTTGCTGACTTTTCTCTCTTCCTGATATCTATTACTATTTTCTGAGTAAATAGAATATTCTCAATATACTCATACCTTTAACAAATGCAGCTTGATTTTGGGAGATCAGATGTCACGACCCAAATCGGAGGGCCGCAACGGGCACCCGGATCTCACCCGCCGGGTACCGCCATTCTTACCATGAACATCTAATCATAATTAATTATGTACTAAGCCGAAAGAAAATTATGAACAACCAGATAACCAACTTATATATATACATGTACCAAGGCCGACAAGGCCGTACAAGTCTACTACTCACAGGACACCTGTCTACAAGCCTCTAAGAGTAGCAACATCAAAGGTCGGGACAAGGCCCCGCCATACCCATATAGACACGCAAAAATGTATCATACCAAAATCAGACCGACACCCCGGAAAGAGAGGAGTGCTTCCAAAATCCGCTGAAAACTGCAATCTATTCACGTGGGCCGTCGCCTTGCCTATGTGAACCTGCGGGCATGAAACGCAGCGTCCCCCGACAAAAGGGACGTCAGTACGACTGATGTACTGAGTATGTCAAGCATAAATAACAGCATAACAGGAATATACTAATAACTGAAACATAAACAACTTACCAACAGGAACTGCCTCTGAGGGCCCTAATACACTTGCCTACATGTTATGTATAATGCAGTGTCCATATATTTATTGGCCTCATCGGGCAATTTCCTTACCATAACAGCCTCTGTGGGCATCATACCATGTAATGGTTAATTAACATATGCGTGATGCAAGTGCGGTATATATATATATGTCAGTGTTGCGGATCGTGCAACCCGTCCCAATATATGTTAGTGTTGCGGATCGTGCAACCCGTCCCAATAAGCCATGCAGGCATCACATCACATCATCACATCATATTGGCCTCTACAGGATCTTTTGTGATAGTCTGTACCAGCTGCAGGTGATGTGCGTATATAACGCCTTTCCCTTTCCCCATATCCCCTACATATATAATATTTACCATATAGTAGTGTGCATAGCACCAGTGGGTCCAGGGTAATATATGAATGCAATGCAAATGAATATGCATGAATGACAATAAAATACCCCGAGTGACATAATATCCTTGCACCTTTGGCTAACACTGTGAATATCAACACATTTTCCGTATGCCTCAATAAGGACTTTGAACCATATTTAGACATGCTTTTAGCATAGGAATCAATAACATGAATATTCTTAACTACTAGGAGTAGAATAAATTATGGAGCAATATCACAGTTATATTTTATTACATGGAACATGCCAAAAGAAAAAAATAAATTACCTTTAACATACCTCGAAATTGAACTTAAAATGTAAGCTTCAATTATTGTTGCACTTGTATCCTAATTTACTACTGCTTCTTACGTTCCCTTTGTTTTCCAAATCACCAAGTGAAGTGCACTGTTGTTAGTATCATGCAAGAAAAAGGGGTTTGGAGGGGTCTATATAAAAGTGACTTAATTCTCACGAGCTGCCACTTATTACCCCTAACGGTTAGTCATTAAATTCCATTTAATGTGCCCTCATGATGTTGTCCTTCACAGGCCAATCTTTGGCGGTGGATTCATCTCAATTGCTGTCACATGCTATCAACGTGTCACCTTAATTAAATTAAGTGACTTGCCTCCGAATAATTTATCAAACACACACATAATTAATTCTGTGATTCCAATTCACTTAAATTTTGATAACTCATAAGACCTTCATATACTCAATATCATAATTTGTGATATGACACTAGTCCATAACCTCTTTATGCACGTACCGAAATTATTTTCGGCTTCCGTCGTCACACTTGTTACGTCTAAAATTATTTCGGGATTTAATCCTTTTATTTACTAATCTCTTTATTAGCATAAGTAAATATAACATAAATTTTTCCAACGCTCGGGTCAATTTACACATGCCTAGCGATTTATATACACTTAGCGTTTTAAACCGTAACCCGAAAGTACGGGACGTTACATCAGAGCAGGTAAAACATTCTCCAATCTATCATGCAAGACCCTTGACAACACTTTGTTAATGAAGTTACTCAAGTTAATAGGTCTTAATTTGAGTAATTATGAACAAAGTCCTTCTTAGATAACAACACCAGATTTGTGTGTAATATATTTTGGAAGAGTATGGCCTTGAAAAAAAGCAATCATAATCTTGTACACATCTGCTCCACCTATATCCTAGGAGTATTGATATATATTTTGGAAGAGTATAGCCTTGAAAAAAAGCAATCATAATCTTGTACACATCTGCTCCACCTATATCCTAGGAGTATTGATAGAACAAACTTGAAAAAATCATCAGGATCACTAGCTCTAGTACCATTCCGATTGAAAACAACAACTTTGACTTCATCAATACTTGGTAGTTTACATAATTGTTTCATTATTGTCTAGATCTACCATGAGTGAAACATGAACAAGCAAACTATCAGAGCTATGGTCACTGTCCTCCTAAGTAAATTGCTTCAAATAGGAGTTAACAACTTCTTCTATAATTTGATCTTCATCCTCTATCCACGCTCTTTTTGAATCCTAAAAATTTTGGATTTGCAGCTTTTTCCTTCTTTTTACAAGATTATGAAAGAATCTTGTGTTCCTATCCCATCCACAAACCATTTCAAACCAATTTTTTGTCTTCAGGATTCCTCCTCAAAGTGCATGTATCTTTTCATTTCTTCCTGAGCTTTTCGTAACACACTTCTGTTTATGCTATTGGAATGCTCTTCAAATCTTTTATTTTGACAATCTCATCACTGATGATTAATTATTTAAATATATCACTAAATGTTTCTCTACTCTAATGTGACAACACCTCTTTCATCTTATTCAGTTTGCATTTGAAGTTAATGAAGGGATCCTCATGTTCCCAAATAGGCCAATTCTATCTCACAGTGTCAAGAAAAGTATCATGATCAACCCAGAATTTAAGGAATTCGAAAGGCCTGTGTTGATTTTGAACTGCTTCTATGTAGGTGCATAATAGAGGAATATGATCAGAATCAGTCCTTGCCAAATATTCCACTTCTATATTTCTAAACTAGGTCTATAATTCAGCATTTACCAGCATCCTATCTAGCCTTTCAAATATACAATTATCAGCTGCTCTACCATTCCACCATGTGAAAGGGCTACCTTTGAAATTCACTTCCTCCAATTCACGAAAATATACACAAAAAGCAAAGTCTTTAACATCTTGTGATTGGACATGAATGTCACCTATTGCTTCCTCCTCACTCATACCCAGATTGAAATCCCCTCCAATAATTCAGGAATCTCTTATGGTATAAGCAAGCTGATATATATTATCCCATAATTTCAGCCTTTCAATTACATCACATTTAGCATATACCAAAGTTGTAAGCATATGTTGATTCAATTCTTGAAAGAACAGTTTCAATGTGACTTGATGAGAAGTATCTATAACAACTTCAACATCTATATTGTCTGACACAAAAAATCAAATCTTACTATTACAATTAGAGTTGGCAACATCTATTCCTAGTCTTCTCCTATACCGTTGAATATGTTTAGCATGCTGAAAAGGTTTTATTAAAGCAATTAGAAAAATATTGTGATGTTTGTGAAGCATTTGAAGCCTATAAAAGACATGTTGAGTCTATACTGCTCTAATACTTCTAATAACTCACATCATCATCATTTAAAATTGGATTTAGCAATTGTCCTTTTTGGTAACACCCTGGTAGGCTGTTGCTCATCAATAGGCTCACTCTTATTAGCCTTCTATTGACCTCAGTTGCTGGATTTGACTTTTGGAGACACACCTTCTTATTTATAGGCCCTCTCTATATGTTGCTCCATGTTTTCCCCCTTGTCCCTCTCTTTGTGTATGTTCTCCTTCTCAACATCTTCTTCTACAACATCAACATTATGGGAAACGAGATCATGAAGTACCTTATTAGGGGATATCTTCTTGAAAGTTGATAGACTTCCAATAATATTTTCCATCACCACTAGAGCTTTTTCATCACTAACAGGAATTGTTCTCTCAATGGCTATCATCTGCATTACCTAATTCTACACTTTGATCTTTTTGAACCTCCTGATTCTGTTGAGCTTCTTCTATGTCTCCCGCTTTTCCTGAATTTCTTCTTCTGAAATTGTGTTTGACCATCCTGATCATCAACCACTAGAATGGGAATATCTCCAAGTGGATCAGACTCATTCTCAGGACTGGCATCTCCTGAGAAATAATCTTGTTTATATGATTATCCTCATCTATCAACTAAGGCCCCGTAGATTTTTTTATCTCTTTCAATATCAACTTCTTCCATTAACACTTAATGTGGAATAGAAGCAATAGCATCTTCATCCTTTCCTTCTGACCAACTTGCTGCATTTATTGGAGCTGCAACATCTGCACTGACCACCTCTACATTAGCACCAATATCTTCAATAATTTCATGATCTTCCATCTTAATTAATGCATAAACTTCAGTGATTCCATTCTCCTTTTAAAGTTGATTTTCATCAACTACTAGATTTGCATTTTCCATTAAAATTTGAGATGCCCCCAACTAATCAGAAATCAGTACATCTTTTCCATTACTATCTATAATAATTTTCCCTTCTTCAAGCTCCTTCTTCCTCCACCTTGTCTGCCCAGGATTTTGGAACAAAATTCTCCTTAGTGATCTCATCTTGTTTCTCAACAAAAGATTGTTCCACCCGTTGTTTTATGTTAGAACTTTCTACTTCTCATTTTTCTCTAATCTTATGACCATTAGAAAATATTCTATCCACTTTAGCAATTTGCTTCTCTGGTTCACTGCCTTTGTTATTAACGGTTTCAATATTGTCCTAATTTTGATCATTGTTATCATTTTCCTCCACCTTGTCAAAAGCATCAAACTTATTGTGCACCATAACTGTAGAACTTTCCTCCTTGTAATTGTATCCATGATTACCATTGTTATTACCTCTTTTATCTTTGTGTTTGACTCCTGGATACTCCACAATGTTTCCACTAGAAAGGACTCTATGGAGAAACTTTTGAATTGGATAATTTCTTCCATACTGCCTCTTCTGAGCTTATGTTTACCTTTATCCTTATCCTTAGCCTCTCCATTAGTAGATACAACATGAACTTTCTCATTCGTTTTCATGCACAATTTAGCATACAAGATACGACATTCATCACAAGAGTGACCTCGAAGCTTGCATTCAGTGCAACACTTGGAAAGAAATTCATATTGAATCTTCACTTTCGTCAATCTGATCTCTTTAGCATCCTCATCTTCTATTTCCATCATGATAGTCTTTGGCAAATCCCTCAGTAAATCCAGTTGAACCTTAATCCTAGCACATCTAGGTTTTGTTTTATTGATGGTACTCATTACAATTGTAAAGGTTTTCCTACCACAGACGCTAGGGTAAAGAAATATTCCTTAACGGGAGAAAATGACAATAGATTAGAAAAATATATCCATGCTATGGCTTGCGACGTTTCCTAATTAACTTTAAACTTAAAATCATATATAAGAGGCCTCATTTGATACGTAAATCCATCCCGTGACTTCAAATAATATGCATCTTTAGATGCGATATTAGTGAAGTCCTCCATCAACTTGAATCTGATGAGAACATCTTGATTCTAGAAAAAACCAACTTGACATTCCCTTTTCGCTGTGCATTGGACCATAATGATCTTTCTCAATTCCTCAAGTTCAGACAATTCATGGGAGAATTTTCCAATGACTGCATATTGAAGGTTCTCAATGATCTTCATTCGTTTAACTTCAGCCTTTGTCCACTTCACCATTGGAATATCATATACATATGTTACCGACTTTATTGGAATAGGTTCACATCGTTGCATTAGAGAAGGGTCTTTAGAGATCAAAGTATCAGCAGAGTAAGTGATAGAACTGATTAGGGTTTTCAGGATAGGACCTTCATTGGCATGGGAATTCGTTTGAACTAGGGGTGGGAATTGTGTTGCTGAAGCTAATGGTGGAGACTGAATAGACGCTGATGACGGCTGGCCAGTGACCGACACGGCTAGTTTAGGGTTGGGTTACCATTTGCATGGAATATTGATGAGAGAGAAGAGAACATTTTTTCTAGCATCCCATTTAGGTATTCAACAATGATAAGGTTTTCATTAATTTTTTATTTTTAATCAAAACCATCTAGTAAGATGCTAGTGGTATTTTATTGCATAAACAAAAGCCAAAGTATTTACAGAAGAAAATGAAAAGCAATCAAACTAGACTGCATGGTCTAGTTACCAACTAAAATAAAAGGCTCACGTTTAAGTAAATGACCCAAAATAATCCTTAGTCCCAAAATAAAGACAAGCTTTAGACAAAATATAAAATTTCACTCCACACTCTCTCCCACTTTTCATCAACCTTAAATGGTTGGTGCTCTGACTCCGTCCACCACTCTCCTCCTAAAACCCTTCTACACTGTCCCGTTCTTCACTCATTACTGCAAACTCATCAAAATCTTAAACCCCAAGCTTGTTTTGGTTATTCCCAGTTTCCCACCATCAAATTCCAAGCCTGAAGAAATTAATTTGGAGCTTTGTTATCGTTTCCACAAATGTTGGTTTTTAATACGTTGGATTACATCTAGATCTCAAACCATTTTCCTAGTTAACCACAATGTTTTCGCACAAATGACATATTAACTTCTTCATACGTTAAAAAATTGGTGTAAACTGGTTTTGTGCATAATTGACGGTTGAACATTATATTTATACTTGGTGTTTTGAGATTTCTCACTCTAACGTACGCACCATCTGTTTATTTGCACCGTTTTACTTTTTAATTTTCTTTTAAATTATACAATAATGATACATTTAGTATATATATATACTGCAGGGATACATAATCTATATAATAATGATAATCCCATAAACAAGCCTTCAAACGCGTTTTTATGGCCAATGTTGAGATTCTTTAGTTCGACGACCCATGCTTTGTCTCGGAATGCTAAGATTGAGAACACTCCTAGCTCCACAGCTCTTTGACCTTCCCTCTGTTAAACAACTCATCGACAGAAGAGAACCCCCCGGGGGCTCACACCCACCTGTCCATCAACAGTAGGACGAGACGTCCGCCCCCTATAATATTTCTATACATATACAGTAGCGATACATATTCTATACAATAATAATACAATCTCTATGCATATGTTGGAATTAATTTTAAAATCGATACAAAATGGAATCAGCTTAAAAAGGATAAAAATATCTATTAAGCTTCCTGGGTCATCCGGTGCCAATAGTTTCACCCGGATGGTCATTTATATCATTGTCTCATCAAACTATCCCACATTATAAAAGTGGAAAAACTAAGCTTTGTAAAAGAAACTAAATTTCATCAGTAGATTGTAGTGCTTCAACATGTTCTTCTGCGATTGATGCCATTATCAATCACCTCAGAGCTCTCACCAGGTGCGATAATATCAATTCCCTATGAAAATCGTTCAAGCGAAAGTAAGGTTGTACTTATCCTCTGATGTTGAAAATTCAGCTTTTGAAGTCTTCACCTAAATATTATCCATAATTGCACTTGTTGTTGGAAATTTACTAATGTGGAATTAAGTTTATCCCATTATTTATGACTCGAACAACTGGAGCCCCGCACGTCGGAAACGTCATTTCCACACACGTGCAATCTTAGTGTCAAATATCATAAATTTCGTTAATGAAAGAGATATTTATACGTAAGTGAAGTGTTTGAGAAATAGAATGATGGACGGTTATTTGCTAAATAATAAGTATTCCACGTTGGTAAACGAAGAAAGGATTGTGCGAGGTGTAAGATGGTATGGGTCAAACCGAGGAGCTGAGAAGGGTCGCGGGGCCGACCATGGTGGGACGCATCGACGGAGCGCCGTGGCACTTGGTCGGCAGTGAGCCTTCTGGCCAATTAGAGTCGCGACCCCCCCTAGCTGAGCCGCGGCTCTAATTCCATGTTTTGCATTTTGCAGCCGCGACGCTAAATGCTGCAGCGCCGCAGCGCTTCCCGGGCGTATTTGCTCAAAGGAATCCCAAAGGTTTGGTTGTTGAGGTGGTTTCAAAGGCATTGAATCCACCCAATAACAGCCATTACTTTGACCATTATGTTGCTACATTACTTGGGGTTTAAATGTTATCAATTACATGGAAATTGAATGTCATTATGGGACATTTGAAAGGCCATCTTGCACACTTATAAATTGAGGCCTTTGACTCAATTCTATAGATGAAGAGAAATGAACATAACAGAAATACATACAAGTATACAACACCACAAAGAGATCAGTTTTCCTGATAAGCAATCCTTCACTTAGCAATCTTCATTATTCGTGTTCTTTGCTGAGATCATTTGTGTAGGCTTTGCACACTTGATAGTTTGTTGTTTAGTCTTAGGAGACTATTGTCCACACTTCCGTAAAGACTATATACGGGGGCAATCTTGTCTTAAAGACAGAGAGCCATCTCTCGACTCAGCCGGTGGTGTTGTGATTATCTAATTGGATGCTAAGCATTTTAGGTGTTAACTTAACAGACAAAGGACTTTAACCGTTCACATTCTCAGCGGATCTACAAGCCACAAGTGTAGCAGTTCATGTTCTTGTATTTCCTACTATAAGTTCTATATTTGAAGTTTCAATTCAAGATCAAGATATTGACAACTTGTTGTTGTCCTCTTTGTTGTTTATCCTTTCGATCATTGTAATAGTTATTTACATATCCAACACTTGCTACTGGATTCCAAATGTTGTGAACTTGTTGTGCTTATATGCTTCTACCTAACTGTTTATACTGTCTAATGAGATCCTGCTAATATGTTGAGCATTGTTGTTAATACCACATATTAACTAGGATATCCTTAGACAGTTAAACTCTTTTTCCAGATCTTTCATCGTTTCATCCTTTAGATGACCTGGCGTGTAATAAACTGAAAAGTTGTATTAACTAAGCTTTACGACATCCACCAGATATTAAACTGGGGTTGATTTTCTACTCATGCTGATGTTGATCTTCAATCTGATTCTCTATTTTTATAATCTTTGTATATGACACAAGGCATCATTGCCTTATCACAAATTACAATACTTCTTGCTTCTGGTGACAGCTCCTGAAAATTGTGAAATTGTATTGTATCTACAAAATCAAAAATTAGGTTAACTAAAAAATCTGCTAGTACATTGTCTTCCCTAAGGATGTGAGCAAACTGCACTTGGCCCCTATTCCTCCGGTGATTGATATTTTTAACCTCCATAATTCTCCATGGTACTTTCTATGTACTTTGAAGGATGTTTACCATGGTTAATGAATCAGTCTCCATTATTACATGCACCAATTGATTATTCATGCAATATTTAATCCAATCAAGTATTTACTACAAGAAATTTTTGATTTTGTTGCGACGAAAGTCGCTACTAAATCCCAGAATATTTCCACTAAAGGCCTTTTATGTCGATTCTCGAGTCGCTGCATATAAATCTATTGCTGAATGTTATCTGTGGCAACATAAACCAGTCGCCACTAATGCAACATATTTGTGCTACAGTTTCCCTGATCTACCGAGAAATTATGGTACATTTGATACTATTTTCTTAATTTTTTTGCAACTCTTTAAGTATGTTTTATGTTGTTTCTTATGTATTTGTGTTGTTTTGTAGGATAAGAAGTTTGAAGATGAAAAACAAGCAAAAACGAACTAAGGACACAGAAAAACATAATTTGTAAATCGCAGGTCATGCCTGCTAGTCGCACTCATGACGCACGATGTAGCAGCAAGAAGAGAAGATGAGAAAATGAGAAGCAGTATCTGCGGCATGACCTGCGAATCGCAAGTCATTCATGTGAGCCACGGATGAAACGCAAGCCTTTCCCAAAACTTGGAACTTAAGAGATGAATTTGTTTAACCTGTGAAGGTTTAGCATAACCTGAGTTTCGCAGGTTGTACCTGCGACACATGTTACATTTTGCACCTTGTGCATGTGGGGGTATTTTTGTCCAAACTGTGTACACATTTTTTGGATTTTATAAATAATCTCCTAGAGTTTTGTGTTGAATATTCTAGTTCAGATTCTTGTCTCGCTTCTTTGAAGACAAAACTTAGTGGTTGTGAAGCTTTTGAGAAGGAATATTATGCTTTTGTCATCTTTTTCATATACTTTGTAAATCTACAATGAATGCTTTTATATTTATGAATATGAGTAGCTAAATTTCTTAGCTTGGATTGTGAAACCAAAATGTGCTAATTACGTACTTGGGTGTTGATATATACTCTATTTATATGCCAAGGATGCTTTCTAATTACTTTGTGAGCTTTAAATGTCTCTTAATGGTGGCCAACATTATTTGTACCTAGAATGTTTTGTTTTGCATGAAAAAGAAAGCCAAGATTAAAAAAAAGTAATTAGCGAGAATTTGGGGTATTAAACCCTATCCAATAGCTTGAGCTAGGAATAGAAAGGCTAAATTGAAATGAAAATGGTTGTTTAGATTTACGCATCCTAAGGCTTGAAAAAGCTTAGTGATGAAATTCATCGATTCAGTTGGGAAACTTTTGTTGAACTAAAAAGAAACCATTTTTTATTATATCCCGGCATATAAGTGAGTTAGATCGATACCCAATTGCATTACTTCCCATTTGGGACCACAAACTCTAGTCATTTTATCAATCGTTATAAACCAACATTTAAAATCTCTAAATCAATTAGTGTTACGATAACAATTCAAGTCAATATTTTCTCCTTTCCCTAGAAATTTAGACTAATAGTTGAGTGTTACAATTCATATGTCTATTTCTTTATTGTAATCTTTGTGGAAATCGACCACAACCTCGTTAGGTTCTATATTTGATCAACAACCGCTTTATACCTATTTTCACAGTCAACCCTAAAAGTGAAGAATTTCGCTAGAAAAAGATTCCCCCATATGTGATCTCTAGGAAGGTCACAACTAAAAGATATAACTCTTTAGTTGAGACTATAATCGCCACTAAAGAATGACTTTTAGTAATAACCACAATCGCCACTAAAAATGACTTTTAGCGTAATCTACAGTCGGCACAAATAATAATTAATTTTGTGAAATATAGTCTCCCTTAAGCCATTTTACGCGATAATTCAACAAATGCTGGTCTGCTTTGAAAGAAATAATCCCCTTGATTATTTTCATTGATTGAATAGATATATATACAAGTTACATATTTCCATAATAGGAAAATCCTTTTCCTATTCTACTTCTAAATCCTTATTCTACCATAATTCTAACTATACAATTATGGTAATAGTATAACACTAATTAAGGTATCCTTTTCTTTACAATATACTACCATATACATTCCTAATATACCTATATACCTTTTCCCGTGATGGGTGAATTCGCCCGTGATGGGTCGTGATGATGGATCGTTTAACACACCCCCGCAGATCATAGCGGGCGGTCTTCGAACGCCGAGACTCGTCCCTAAAATCTTCAAAGAGAACCATTTGGTAGACCCTTTGTAAAGATGTCGCAATTTGATAACGAGACGGGACATGGCATACGCGAACTTGACCCTTTGCAACCTTTTCACGGACAAAGTGAATGTCCATTTCGATATGCTTGGTCCGTTGGTGTTGAACTCGGGTTGCCTCGAAAGGTAGATGGCACTAATGTTATCGCAATATACCAAGGTTGCCTTCGAATGGGACAATGAAGTTCCAAAAGCAAATTACGTAGCCAACATGATTCGGAGACCACATTTGCTACCCTCGATATTCTCGCCTCGCACTTGAGCGTGATAGCGTTGCCCGACGCTTTGCCGACCAGAGACCAAGTTGTTGCCAAGGAACATACAAGAGCGAAGTCGACCGTCGGTGTCGGGACAACCACCCCAATCAAGCATCCGTGTAGGAAACAAGTGTGGATGTAGATGACGGATATAAGTGCAACCCATAGTCTAGTGTCCCCCGAATATACCGAATGATGCGTTTGATTGCATTCATGTGCTCAACTCGGGATCATGCATGAATAAACACACCCGCCGAACCGCATATGTAATATCGGGTCCGGTAAAGGTCGACATCGGAGGGCTCCCGCAAGATCGCGATACCGGGTCGGGTCCTCGTATGGTGCACCGTCGCGGCACTCAACTTTGGGTTTGCATCAACCGGTGTGGAAGTGGACTTACAGGATGACATCCCACCCTCTCTATGATCTCAAAGCAGATACTTCCGTTGAGACGAGAAACAAGCCACCCGAATGACGTTTGACGGCAATCCCCAAAAAATAACTCAACGGCCCTAAGTCCTTCATAGCAAATTCGTAACCGAGCATGGCCATGATAGATCGACGCAAAGCATCGGAGGAGGCGGTCAAGATGATATCATCCACATATAACGAGAATATAGGCCAATGACGAACCACGACGGTAGATGAACAAAGAATTATCGACCCGCCGTGTGTGAACCCAATAGTCGAAACAAAATCAAGCAAATCGTGTATACCAGTGCACGTGGAGATCGCTTAAGCCCATATAATGACTTCTTCAACAAACAGACATGATGAGGGCGGTTGGGATCCCCGAAACCCAACGGCTGATGCATATAGACCGTTTCCTTGAGGTCACCATGTAGAAAGGCATTCTTGACATCCAACCGATGGATTGGCCAAGTTTTTGAAAGAGCCAAGCTAAGCACGGTGCGAATGGTAGCCGGTTTGACCACCGGACTAAACGTCTCACCACAATCAATTCCAACTCGAGTCTTACCATCACCAACAAGTCGCGCCTTATGTCGAGCAAATGACCCATCCGAATTCTCCTTATGAGCAAAAATCCACATAGACCGATAATATTAATACCATATGGACGGGCACCAACTCCCACGTCTTATTATCAATAAGAGCATTATATTCATCAGTCATAGCAATTTTCCAATTAGGGTCATTTAATGCGGACACAGGATTGCGGGGCAAGGGGGATTTAGAGACATCAGAATGTAAATTAAAATGTCGTTTAGGTGTAAAAATACCCCGCTGACTACGAGTGACTGGTCTATGACTCGAGGAAGAAGTGATGGAATTTTGGGCATTTTCTCGGGCTCGGGACGGACGGCCGGGCGGGTAGTGGGCCCGCCGGCCCAAATCGGTACAAGCCGGAATCGATTCGGAGCTGGACCGGTTCCGAGTGGGCCGGACCGGCCCAATAGCCGGAATTGTTCCGTTGGTGGAACAGCAGGGGGTGACGGCTTTGTGGGACCGGCGGGCGTGGGCCCGTTGGAGGATTTTGGGCACGGGAGTTGTCCGAAAAATTCGAATAATATACGGGGATATTTGGTCATCCAAAAAATTATACGACTTAGGCTCGGGAGTATGAACTTTCGTAAAAGGGAATTGGGTTTCATCAAAAATGACATGACGATTTATAATGATTTTCTTGGAGGATAAATCAAAACACTTATAACCACGATGATTCGACGGATAACCCAAAAATACACACGGAGTAGACCGAGCCCGAAGTTTGTTAATTGTGGTGGATGGGAATAACGGATAACACAAGCACCCAAAAATTCGAAGATGAGAATAAGACGGGTTTTTATTAAATAAGATTTTGAGAGGGGAAGAATATGTCAGACCTTTAGACGGAATTATGTTAAGAAGGTAAGTGGCCATTTGTAGAGCATGATGCCAAAAATACGGAGGTATGGAGGCATGGATTAGGAGAGTTCGGACAATGTTATTTATGGAACGAATTTTGCGTTCGGCTTTTCCATTTTGTGAAGATGTATGAGGACATGAAAACCGAAAATTTATCCCATGAGTAGCACAAAATTCTCGAAACTCCCTATTGTCATACTCCTTCCCATTATCACATTGAATATTTTTTATTTCTCTTTCGAATTGAGTACGAATGAACGCTCTAAATTTTATGAAGACGGAAAACACTTGTGATTTATTCGCAATTGGAAACGTCCACAAAAATCTAGAATAATCATCTAAGAAGAGAACATAATATCGATGACCCATTGAACTAAGAACAGGAGATGTCCATAAGTCGCGATGAATAATGTCAAATGGCATAGAAGTATGAGAATTGGAGTCTACAAATGGCAACTTAACAATTTTTCCTAATGAACAAGACTGACAAATTGGAGTACGACTCGTACCCTTACAAGAAATAAAGCTATTTTTATCTAAAGCTGATAAAATAGAAGATCCCGGATGACCCAAACGAGCATGCCACATGGAAGGAGAGATGGCGCAAAAGGCTGATGGCAAGGTGGACTCGATGGATCGACACCGGGCATGATAGGATATAGATCCCCCTACTATCACACCTCATGAGATGACTCCCCGTCTTGAAATCCTTCACAGAGAAACCGAAAGGATCAAATTCAACAGAAAAGTAATTGTCATTTGTGAACTTTCGGACGTACACTAAATTTTTAATCAATTTAGGAGCATGTAAAGTATTTTTCAAGAGGAGTGGTGGATTGGGGGGAGACAACGTTTTCGACCATACCCTAGAATTGGAATAGAACGCCATTACCAATGATTATCCCCGAGGGGTGCTCAAATTGGAATAAGATGAGAGAGTACCGAGTCGAAGTCATGTGAGTAGTGGCCCGGTGTCCATGTACCAATTTTGGTCCGGTTGAGTTAATCCCAACGTGTGCATCGCGGCCTCGATATCGGTCCGAGTAGGGCCTGTTGCATGATGGGCTTGCGGAGGTCGGGGCCAAGAACTCCGGCCGTGCTTTGGACTCGGCCCGTAAATCGCTCCCACCGCCATTGTTGGGCCACCGGCGCCGGGCCGCCTCGCGGGCATTGGGCTCGGATCGTTGGCCTGCCCCACCGGCCGCCGGAATATCCGCCTTTCTTTGGTATGGGCCTGCCGGCCCACGGTCCATCGCCATCGTTTGCTCCATCGCCATGGGCCCCACCGCGGGCCCATGGGGGGGTGGGCCACCTGTTCATTGGATGGGACCCACCGACGTTTTGTTGACTACCGGAACCTCCACCATTACCACCGCGTTTGCCCCCGCGTTTTTGTTATTATTTTTGCGATTATTCTTGCCGCCACCATGATTATGGTTTTGGCCCGAATTATTAACAAAACCTGAAGGATTAGGAGAGGATGCCATCATGACAACTGGACTTGCTCCGTAGCCGCCTTTTTAGCCAAACCGGCTTCTTCCAACGTAAGCATGGAGCGGGCTTGATGGAAGTCGGGAAGAGGGTTGCTTTGGCGAAGGAGAGTGCCAACACCATTATAGGCCTCCGAAAGACCGGCAACCAGCGTAGAACTAGACGATTATTTGTCACCGGTGCGCCAACATTACGGAGTTGATCCGCTAATTCCTTTAGTTTCTTGCAATATGCGTAAACGTTTGGAAATACGTCCATTCGAACGAGAGAGAATTCCTGCTCGAGTGTGACGATACGGGAATGTTGGTTGTCTTGGAATATGTCACGCAATCTATTCCATGCAGCCATAGCCGTGGTATCGGGCTCCATAATCGTCGTAGAAGGTCCACCGAAATAGTGGCGTATATCCACCGAAGAACGGTAGCATCAAGTGTAATCCACACCTCGGGATCCTCCGCAGAAGGGGTCTAGCGGGAGGAATTATGTGATGAAGAACTTGATAAGAGATAGCGTGAATTTTAAACAACTCCGCCCACGTTGCATATTGAACGTTTTCCATCTCAAGGACAATAGGGACACCGAGCTTGATATTGGAAACCGTGAGGGCAGGGGTGAAAATTGTTCTTAGACATATTTGAAAGAACAAAGAAGGAGGATAAATTTAAGAGAGGTTTTTGAGAGCGGAAGACGAGATATTTGGAGAGAAAACCCGAGGGAGGGGGGGGGGTTCTCGGCCAAAGAGGCAAAAGTTTGAGAGAAGAAAACTTTTGGTTTAGACCTAGTCTCTTGATACCATGAAAGAAATAATCCCCTTGATTATTTTCATTGATTGAATAGATATATATACAAGTTACATATTTCCATAATAGGAAAATCCTTTTCCTATTCTACTTCTAAATCCTTATTCTACCATAATTCTAACTATACAATTATGGTAATAGTATAACACTAATTAAGGTATCCTTTTCTTTACAATATACTACCATATACATTCCTAATATACCATATATACCTTTTCCCGTGATGGGCTGAATTCTGCCCGTGATGGGCTGTGATGATGGACTGTTTAACATGCTTGATTTTCAATAGCCACCTACTTTTCTGAAATGAATATACATGTATTTCTATCAATTTCGGTCCAATAATAAAAGCATATAACTCAACAAACACCAAAAGTATTTTTCCAGCCGAATATTATAAATAAATACTTCCATTACTAAAGAGTTAATTAACCATATACTAGCCCAATAGTTTATCATCATTGTCATTGTATGCATTTACATGACCACAAGAAACAAAACATGAAGTGTATTCACTCTTCAAAGTCCTCCTTGTTCGACGACTTTGACCAAAAAATAAAACATTAGGTATTTCCAAATTCTTCCTTGATAGTCCCCATTTGTGATTGCTTAAGAACTTTGCCCCTGCTATTAAGAAAAACAAGAAAACACAAGATAACAAACATAGTTATTTGAACTGGCCATGCTTACAATTACCAGCAAAGGGTGGCCAATTACTGTGTAGATAAAATATTACTATTATTAACAAAGGCATACAACATCTAGACTAACCAGAAGAAGGATGAAATTCTAAAATCGAGGCTAGATGATACCAAGTTTGTTACGAAGATTCATGATTAATTTAGAGTTTCAACTTGTTTGAAATCTGGTACTTTATTATAGCTAACTTAATTTCACTTGATGCATTGCGTTTTTCCAATATGTAACTCGAAATGACACAGCTTTTGAGGTTGAAGATTAAGGTATGCAATATTACTGGTGGCCTTTTGTGGCGACTTTGGGGTCGCTGCATATAAATTCGTTGTTGAATATATCTGTGGCGACATAAACCAATTTCCACTAAAGCAACATATTTGTTGTGACCACAGTCGCCCCTAAAAGTGAAGAATATCGCTAGAAAAAAATTCTCCTATATGTGATTTCTGGGAAGGTTGCCACTAAAAGATATAACTCTTTAGTTGCGACGAGAATCTCCATTAAAGAATGACTTTTAGTAACAACCACTATCGCCAATAAAAATAACGTTTAGTGTCATCTACGCCACAAATATTGATTAATTTGGTGACAAAATATAGTCGCCCTAATCCATTTTTTGTGATAATTCTACAAATGCTGGCCTAATTGATTTTCAATGGCCACCTACTTTTCTGAAATGAATATATATGTATTTCTATCAATTTCCGTCCATTACTAAAAGCATATAATTCAACAAACACCAAAAGCATTTTTCAAGCCGAATATTATGAGTTAATACTTTCATTACTAAATAGTTCATTAACCATATACTAGCTCAATAGTTTATCATCATTGCCATTATATGCATTTACATATGACCAAAAGAAACAAAACATGAAGTGTATTCACTCTTCCAACTCCTCATTGTTCGACGCCTTTGGCAAAAATAATACTAGGTGTCTTCAAACTCCTCCTTTTTTGATGCGATTGACCAAAAAACAAAACATTAGGTGTTTCCAAATTCCTCCTTGATAGTCCCCATTTGTGATTGATCAAGAACTTCGCCCCTGCTGTCAAGAGAAACAAGAAAACACAAGATCACAATATAATACTTACAATCACAAGCATAGGGTGGTCTTATTTGCATACGTGCTCTGTGTTCTTTTATGCTGCAAGACTACCTTGAGCATCCTACCATGCTAGCTAATGATATAGACATCATTATTCAAGCTAGTTTAACGTTATGATCCACTTGAAGGATATCAAATTCTATGAAAACTAAAAACAAGAGATGAAATAAATCGGATACCAATTCTGTTTCCGAATGTCGGCAATTATGTCGTCCGACACCAGTAACAACACTTTGCAAAACAGAAACATTAAAGAGTAAATGCAGCGGAATTTAAAGAACACCAAAGTTTAAATTTTCATAAGTTATATATATTATATAACTTATGATGGTCAATGACCAAATGTATTGTATATATATATTATATACAACAATACAAATTCCTTTCTTTACAAATTTACAATATAAAACGGAAAGGAATTAAAAGTTGAAGTCGCAGATGACTTCTGCCTAAAAAATATAACTAAGTAGACATAGACAACTTCTCATTAAAATCACTCCATACAAAAATAATCTAGAATCTGAACAGATATTGTAATGTTGGACGGAATGTTGTCAACACACTCAGGCAACACTGGTGAGATAAAATTCCGAGATAAAATTCCGAGAGCTCTCTTGGTATTTATGCTTTCTGATTCTGGATCTCGATTCACTGTAGTATACTCTCTATTTATAGTAGAGAGTCTTCCTTAAAAGGCTCATCAATCAGTTGTGGAGGTTGAGAAAAAGGTTGACAGCTGATAGGATTTGTTAGAGACGATCAACGAGCAAAAAACTCTAACAACTTTGACTTATTCTTCATGAAAAGCAGCAGCCTTGACTCATTCTTCACACGTGTTTTCCAACTCCTTTTACCTTGCCAAGTCATATTTACTACATAGTAATCATTACGTGAAGTAAGACAAAATCAGTTCTAAAAATGTTGGTCCGAATGTTTTGCAACATTTGTCCCAACATTCTTATACATTCAAATCAATACTTCAGGAGATATGTTGGGTCAAATGTCACAACATCAAATCCAACATTAACAATCTCCCTCTTTTTGACTTTCTTCACAAAACTCGTTAAAAAGTAAAGTTGACTTATGGTGTTGTCACAAATATTGTTCGACATCTGTGATCAACAATTTCAAGGTCATGCTCCCCCTTAACCTATGATGACATACAAGCAAACATGTGTATACCAATTCATAGGATTAGAAAAAAATATGAGCACATATATACACATATCATCCAATATATACAAAACACGAATAGAAATAAACCATTGTCAACAAATATCCACATAAATCCATCAAACCATTGAACAAACATTTACATCTTAGGTTCAGCAACATCATTCAGTTTCCTCCTTACATCATTCTATTTCCTCCTTGCTCATCATACAGCAGCAGCAGCTTCCAACAACTTTCTACTCCTGTATAACAACTTTAGCCTTTAGTTTCCTCCACTTGCATCAACTTCAGCCTTTAGCTTTCTCCCCCTGCATCAACATCATCTCCTCCCTTTTGTAAATAAAGTAGCATCATGAAATGATCTCTAGCTTGTATAAGGGCATTCCCTGCAGCATCAACTTCAGCAACTTGTTGGTTGATTTTTGCAGTTTGATCCACAAGCCATTCTGTAGACAGTGTAAACTGTCTCTAGCTTGTATAAGGGAATTCTCTATCCTTGCTCTTCAAAATTGATTTGTTTATAGTGTAAAGATCAAGAGCCTTCCCTAAAATGTCTTCTCACTTAGGCTCAAAGCTTTGCATGATTAATACTTTGTAGATCAGAGAGGGAAAATGAAGGATTGAAGTTGATTCTTTCTCAGCCAAGTTGGCAATTTGATGAAATATCATTTTCCCAAATCAACTTTCAAACCTTTCCCAACTTTATACAACAAAGCTACTTGTTCAGATGTCATAATTGACTCATTCATTGAAGGAAGCCAATTGTGAATATCAATTTTGTGAAGCGTGGAAAACATGGTTGTTAGTTTGGAGGCTGGACATCTAGGGATCCATTTCTTCATTATACCTCTAGTGAGGTATTCAATTACTTCATCCATATTGTCTATCACATGTTCAGCTTCTCTAACATTATCTCCACCATTTTGGCCAATACATTGATTTATGATAACTGGCGTAAAAAGATATATCTTGTTATAGAGATATACCTTCCCAAAATTCTTTGAGGAGGTATCCTATATAGCAGAGCTTAAGTTCGCATAAAACAACATGACTATCTCATCAACATATGGTTCTTTTTCAGTGACAGAACCAATAAGCTGTCTGTCCTTTAAGAATTCTACCAAACTATATTCAGTACAAAAAGAAATATCTAACACTCTCTCAGACCTAATTACTCTATTCTTGTAAAAATCCCACATATCATGGTTAGCTTTATAATAGAATTTACCTGAGAAAGCAGATACCTCAATATCCGAATTAGACATGTCTGAACTGATGGATTTGGTACTGTTGGAGGATGTTGTGGCGTATGTCTCTTCGTATGTTGGCTGAAATGTTTCCTGAGATGTTGTGGCATCTGTGGCAATATTTGGAGCAACACGTGTCCTTGTAGTCTTAGGAATTCCCTTTGGAAAAAATATTTCAAGGGGGTTTCATTTGGGATTTCCCTTTCTTGAGGCACACTGGGTTGTTTAGAAGCAGATGGTTCTTCCTCAGTTGAGAAAACATAATCCGTATTTTTACTATCACTGCTCGAGTAAGCGGATTTAGATGTTTCACATTTAGTCCTTTTTCTACTCGAACCTTCTTCGACTGTTTTCTGAAAAACTCCTCTCGATCGGCGAGTAGAAAAGGTAGATGACCTTGGCCTTTTACCTAGAGATGAGAAATCAACAGTTTGATCGATATTTATAGGGTTATTATTATCTCCAGGATAGTTGATATCTAAAGGTTCATCAAAACCTTTAAACATTATTGCTTTAGAAAGATCCTCAAAGAGATTTGAGGAAGAAGACTGGCCAGGTTGCTGAGATTTGATGGAGGGCTAATGCTCATGTGAGTGTTAGATGGAATGTTAGTTGACATTTGTTCTGACATTGGAGAAGTTTCTATCGGTGAGAATTGAGGAGAGGGTTTTGAAAGTGATTGGAGTTTTTTTGGTGTTTCCATCGGGTAGGTAGGAAGGTATACACACTTGTGAGCTTTTCCCTTTTTTTTGTTTTTGTAAAAAAAAATAACAAATGAGAGGAATATTTATATATGGCAAACCTTTTCCTAGCAACAAGAATCTCTTAGTTTTAGGTGTTTCAATTTTACACAATAACTTAGACCTAAAATATTGGGATAAAAAAATAAACATCACGGTAGGAATAAAATTTAATCTTATCATTTTGAAATTCCTGTAAACAAGGTATATAATAGGGAGTAAGATCTGATATTTGAACGATCAGATAAGCACAACATCCCAACATATATCACATTCTGATAATGTCAAAAAAAATGTTGGCAACATTTTGGACGACACAAGTATTTTGATCCCACAAGAATTTTCAGATTTGGCAACAAACCAAGACAAGTTTTATATGCACTTTATGAGTTTGGCCACTAGACCAATATAACATTTTTCCATCGTGTCCTTGGTCTAATCATATAACACATATAAATGAATTTTTCGTGTAAAAAATAAGAATACTTTTATGATATTCTCAAATCTCTTTGTAGCACTCGATACTTCTATAGAATAGGAACGATATCTTTTCACGGGCTTTGCCCATTTTTCACAGTTGCCGAATATTTGCGAAGGCTTTACCTTATTTTGATAATCCTTTTTATGATATAAATACATATATCATCGCAGAGAACGATATCACTTTGATAACATATTCTTATTGAAGGATCATGCTTGTGTGACCAAAAGTTATGGACCATACAACAACAATAATCAATTAGTGATATAACTTAGGTAAATGTCACCCGAAATGTTAGACAATATTTCAGCAGAAATTCACCAAAAAAATGTCTTTTTAGAGATTACAAAGACCAAGAGATTTCTTTAAACTAGAAAATCTCTCATGGTCCAAATCTTTTGTAAAAATATCAGCTAGTTGATGAAGAGTGTCAACATGTTCAATTTGAACTAGCTGTTTTTCAACTAAATCTCTTAAAAAGTGATGTCTAATATCAATATGTTTTGTACATGAGTGCTGAACTGAATTTTTGGAAATATTTATAGCACTCAAATTTTTACAGTACAAAATCAAAATGTTGCTAGTAAATTCATAGTCGTCTAACATGTGTCGTTGCCATATTAATTAAGAGTAACAACTTCCAACTGCTACATATTCAGATTCATCAGTTAAAAGTGAGACACAATTTTATTTACGACTATACCATGAAACAAGGTTATTGCCAAGATAAAAATATAATCCACTTGTACTTTTTCTATCATCCACATGTCCAGCCCAATCCGAGTCACTAAATCCTATTAAGTTAGGATTAGTGTCTTTGGACTACCAAATTCCCAACTCACATGTTCCAATAACATATCGAATAATACGTTTCACGACATTTAAGTGGGATAGTTTCGGACAGGCTTGGAAACGTGTACAAACACAAACACTAAACATAATATCTAAGCGACTAGCAGTAAGATAAAGAAGGCTACCTATCATAGATCGATATAATGTTGGGTCGAAATTTTCACCAACATTATCCTTACATACCTTTTACGATGAACCCATTGGCATTTTCATTTGTTTAGCGTTCTCCAAACCAAATCTATTAACTAGATTCTTGACATATTTACTCTGTGAGATGAAAAATCCATCTTCACTTTGCTTTATCTGCAAGCCTAAGAAAAAAAGTTAATTCCCCAATCATGCTCATTTCAAATGTCGATGACATAGCTTCAACAAATAAATTTAGGAACGTCTCTGAAGTCAATCCAAAGACAATGTCATCCACGTAGATTTGAGCAATTATAATATCTACACAGTGTCGTTTAATAAATAATGTACGATCATCTTCGCCACGGTTAAAACCAAGTTCAAGAAGAAAGTTAGTTAAATGACCATAACATGCACGAGGGGCTTGTTTCAACCCATACAAAGCATTTTTAAGCTTGTACACGTAGTGTGGATGGTAGGGATCTTCAAATCCTTTTGGTTATTCAACATATACCTCCTTATCAAGATAACCATTTAAGAAGACACCTTTTACATCCATTTGGTGTAAAGTAATTTTCAGACAACAAGCAATACCAAGTAAAAGTCTAATCGACTCGATTCTAGCTACATGTGCGAAGGTTTCATAAAAATTAATTCCTTCAACTTGAGTATATCCTTGTGCAACTAGACGTGCTTTGTTTCAAACAACTATTCCCGATTCGTCTATTTTATTTTTAAAAATCCACTTAGTTTCAATTACATTTGTATTATTTGGACGTGGAACTAAGTCTCAGACTTCATTTCGAGAAAATTGTTCAAGTTCTTCTTGCATTGCTTGTATCCAAAAATTATCTTTAAGTGCATCTACAACATTCTTTGGTTCTAATGTAGATATAAAACAAGAAAGACTAACCTCTTGGTATATGGTTGACATACACACATACCTTACCATTTCTCTATAGTTGAGTGGTTCTTTGCGTCTTGTTCTAATTCCTTCATAAACTCCCCTATTACTTGGCCCGTTGGATGATTCTTCATAATCCTTGATGAGGGGTCCCTGCAAACTTGGTCTGACAATTCAGCACTTGACTCCTCATATGTGATTTCTATTGTTGTTTCGGATGTTGCTTCAGGTGTGACATCGGAATATAAATTAACCTAATATAAAATATATACAATGATACAAGAATATTCTTGTAATATTCTATCAGAAATTGGATAACAAAAACCGTCAATTTGATCCACTTTATTGATGGAAAGATCTGGTAGATTGAAAAATGTAGTCGGAAATCGTTTTCCAGCGTTCACTTTTCCTGACTACTCAAAGACGGTAGGGAAGGCATCGAAAAATCCTATATTTCTACTACTTTCCGGCCATTCAGGCTATCAAAAATAGCGAATTGCTGGTAGTAAGTTGAATCCTAAATACAAATAATGTGGATAATAATCACGGATTTCTTGATTTTGATCCTAACCAGTAAAGGTTAAAGGAAAGAGTGGTGGTAACAATCAAAAAGCTACCATAAACTTTTACTCAATCATTGGATCCTAATTCACTATCACTATATCTTAAAGATGAAAATCCTGTCACTGGTTAACGAAACAACTCTGACTCCCTCAAGATCTCTCCAAAAAAAAAAAGACAAAACTTACATTCAATCTTACTGTCAATTAATCTTAAGCACATAAATTTTACGAACAAACTATGACATTCTTTTCTTCTTGTTCCGTTTATACCAATAGTCGATGTATCCTTAATGTTCTTATTAGCGAATATTATCGTATATTTGTCATATATTTTATAATTAATAGTAGTGTATAATTATGGTAAATATAGGATTCAAAATTGTACACAATATATATATTTTTGTATTAATGAGAAATACTCTTCAAGGTAGATTAATACAATCTTACATTGTATTAACAGCCAAACCCTAAACCCCTTCTTGCTTTTCTTTCATGCCGCCTCCGACACCCCCCCCCCCCCTTGGCCGATGGCAACCCTCTCTTCCGAAATTCAAAGCTTTCGGTTTCTTGTTATTTCCTCATCAAAATTCAACCACTCTAATGGATCCCATGGCTACTCCCACTTCCCCCACTACTTCATCTTCCTCCCCAGTCGTCACCCACACCCCACCCACTACCTCTTCCACTTCATCCGATTTTCATCCGATTTTCATTGTTACCAATGTCAAGAACTTCATTCCTTTGGTTCTTGATCAAGAAGATGGTCAATATTCTTCGCGGGTTAAACTTTTCCGCATTCATGCATGTGCCTATAACGTGCTTGATCATATTGACGACTCATTCCCTCGCCCGATTGAGGTTATGACACGACATGTCGCCGTCTTGATCGTCAAACTATGGATTTATAGCACCGCCTCTAAGGACGTGGAGGCCGTACTGCCCAGCAGCAGCAACCCATCAATTTTTAGCCTTGAGCCGGCCCAGGGAAGTGGTCCAATCTAGGTGCCTAGGCCGCAGCTGCTTACCCGATCCAGCCAACATTATCCCAATTTCCAACAGCCTGGCAGCCAGGTATATTAGGCCACTCCCCAAGCCCACGGCAGCAGACAACTCCAGCCCAACAAGTCCGTGTAGCTATGGCCCAGCATTAGCTTTCATCGGGTCCGGCCCCCATTTATTTGAGCCAGGCCTTCAGCACATTAAATATCTAGTAGCCCGATGAAAATTGGTACATGGATACGGGAGCCACTTCTCATCTCACCCGCTCCTCAGGTAATCTTTCCAAACTGTTTCGTTTAAAGTATCTTCAATTTATTACGCTTGATAATTATCATCGCATTCCAATTCAAGGTTATGGTACAACCTACACTCAACCACCTCACCCACCATTCTCCCTAAATAACGTCCTTTATGCTCCCAACATCATTAAAAATTTAATATCTATTAGGAAATTTACCCGTAACAATTATGTGTCTATTGAGTTTGACCCCTTTGGTTTTTCTATGAAAGATCTACTTACGGGGACACCCCTTACGAGATGCAATAGTGTGGGGGGGACCTCTATCCTTTCTCATCCACCTCCGCTGCCAGATCTCGCTCACATACCTTCCTCGTCGCCATCTCTCTGTCAACTTGGCACGATAGACTTGGACACCTAGGAACTCATATTTTTTTATTTTCTTAGAAGCAATAATTTTATTCGATGTAATAATGGGAAACTTGCCCAACATTGTTTTTCTTGCCCTTTGGGCAAACATGTTAACCTTCCGTTTCAGTCATCTTTAAGTGTTACATTTTCTCCCTTTGATATTGTGCATGCTGACTTATGGACATCTCCCATTACAAGCTCACTGGGTCATAAATATTATCTCGTTCTATTAGATGATTTTTCTCACTTTATTTGGATCTACCCACTTAAATTCAAGTTTGAAGTGTTTGCCAAGTTTCTTTAATTTCGTATTTATATCAAAACACAGTTTGAAAAAACCATTAAATCATTCCAATGTGATAATGGTTGTGAGTTTAATAATTCAACTTTTAACAAATTTTACAAAAATAATGGCATAATTTTTTATTTTTCATGTCCCCACACCTCCCCTCAAAATTGCAAAGCCGAACGAATCATCCGCACTATTAATAACATGGTTCGTACAATCCTGCTTCATGCCTCTCACCCCTTCTTTTTGAGTCTATGCAGTTAAAATGGTAGAATATATCCTTAACATTTTACCTACCCGTACTCTTCATAATACGACCCCCCACTAAAATTCTCTATCATCGGATCCCCTCCTACGATCACCTTCGGATTTTCGGTTGTCTTTGCTATCCAAATATTGCCTCCATGGCCCCCCATAAATTACCACCACTCACCACTCTATGTATCTTCTTAGGCTTCCCGTCTAATCATAGGGGTATTTGTGCTATGACATACCTACATGTAAAATCCACGCCTCTCGTCATGTCACATTTGATGAGATAATCTTCCAATTTGCAAACATCCAAAAATTTCGAAACACGGACTACACCTTTCTAGACGAGTCAGATACCTCCCATGTCATGCTCACTGAACTCCGTCGTATCACCGTCACTGCCCCCACTATTCAATCACCACCCAATCCCACTGCCATCACTAGTGTTCTGACGGAACATTCCTCGACAATAACGACCCGACCCGCTAGTGTCTCTCCCATCCATTGACAAACCTATTTGACAAACCCAGTGTCACCGCCACCTGCTGCACATCCTCCCATCGACCAAACCATCCCAACAACTTCCCCACCGCAACCCCATCACAGTCATCCAAACTAGTCATCGACACCGAACCTAAAACCAAGTCACCCATATCCCATCGATCTTACCCAATACCCAACCACACCCTACCTGTCCCAGTCATTAGCCAAACTTGACCCGAATTGGAATGCGGTCATGCGTAAGGAATTTAATGCTTTAATGAAATAGCACACTTGGGATATGGTTCCTAGACCGGATGGGGTTAATGCGATTCAATGCATGTGGCTATTTCGTCACAAATTCAGAGACATTAGTGACCTTGAGCGCCATAAGACGAGACTTGTGGCTAATGGTAATAATCATCAGGAGGATATTGATTGTGGAGAGACATTTAGTTCGGTGGTTAAACCGGCTACCATCCGCACGGTTCTGAGAATAGCTATGGGTAAGCATTGGATGATTCATCAGCTTGATGTGAAAAATGTTTTCTTACATGGGGACCTGAAAGAAACTGTTTACATGCACCAGCCGCCAGACTTTGTCCATTCGGAGGCCTCTCATTATATATGTCATCTTCAAAAATCACTGTACGGTTTGAAACAGGCCCCCAGAGCGCGGTATGAGTGTTTTGCTAATTACATTATGCAGATTAGATTTGTATGCAACAAGTGTGATCATTCTCTATTTTATCTTTCATCGAGGTAGTAACATTGCATACTTGTTATTATATGTGGATGCTATTGTTCTTATTGCCTCTTCGGATGTGTTGAAAAATGAGATAATTACTCTACTTAAATACGAATTTGCTATGACTAACTTGGGGAAGTTGAGTTACTTTTTGGGGATCTCAGACTATGTTCCTGTGTCAGCGTAAGTATGTAGAAAAAATTGTGTACAGGGCTAAAATGGCGAACTGCAAGATCATGCCTACTCCGGTCGACTCGAAGTCGAAACTTGGTGTTGTTGACGGTGATCTAGTGTCCGATCCCACTCTTTATAGGAGCCTCACAGGTGCACTTCAGTATCTCACTTTCACTAGGCTTGATATTTCTTATGTTGTTAAGCAGGTGTGTTTATTTATGCATGCCCCCAGTGAGCCTCACTTTACAGATCTTAAACGTATCATTCGATACGTTAAGGGCACTCTTGATTATGGATTGCATCTTTACCCATCTGCACTGACCATGTTGATATCATATGCGAACGCTGATTGGGCAGGCTGTCCGGACACGCGGTGCTCCACCTCCGGCTATTGTGTGTTCTTATGAGAAATATCATTTCGTGGTCTCCCAAGAGACAAGCCACCCTATCCTGATCGAGTGCAAAAGCAGAGTATAGAGGTGTTACAAACGTTGTTGCTGAGATCTGCTGGCTCCGAAACCTTCTCTTGGAGCTTCATTGTCCCTTGCGTAAGGCGTCTATGGTGTAATGTGATAATATATCCGCGATCTACTTATCTCATAACTTGGTTCAACATCAAAGAACCAAGCACATTGAGATGGATATACATTTTGTTCGTGAGAAGGTTGCTATAGGTCATGTTAAGGTGTTGCATATGCCTTCTTCGTATCAGTATGCGGATATCTTCACTAAAGGACTTCCTAGACATCTATTCCTAGACTTCAAATTCAGAATCAGCGTCCGGCGTCCTCCCGCTTTGATTGGGGGGGGGGGGGTGTATTAGCGAATATTACCATATATTCGCCATATATTTTGTAATTAATAGTAGTGTATAATTATGGAAAATATAGGATATTAATGAGAAATACTCCTTAAGAGAGATTAATATAATTTTACCGTTCTAATCAGCCCCGGGGAGATTGATGATGGAGATGTATAACGGCCTTCTCTTGTGCATCAACTTGAACCTCATTTTTTAGCTTGCTTGAACAATTTAGATGCTCTACAAAGCATCAATGCATTTTAATATACGAATTTCATTTAATACCTAATAATATTATATGTCTTTCTCACCAAAAAAAACGTTCACAGATGTGGAGTTCGATCCTGCTATCCTGCGTGGCATTACCTCTCTAACGGTTGTTTGGATTGAGGCGTAGTGATAATTATTGCTGTTCGGTTTAGCATAACAAGAAATGAATGAAAATAAAATAAACTCAAATTAACGGTAATATGAATATGAGTTTACAAAAATTGTCTTTCCTATGATGTTGATTTTTTAAGTGTTTTGTTTCACCAAAGTTCTCTTCTAGTAGCTCTGCCATAAAAATGGCTCCTCGAGCCAGAATCCACCATCTCCCTCAACTAGCTGCCAAGTCGAAATCGGATAACAATAACTGTCAATTTGATCCACTTTGTTGATGGAAAGATCTGGTAGATTAAAAAATGTATCATCCTTATCGGTTGATGGAGAAATTATGAATTCCGAGGATAAATCCGTGGATGAAGATGAACTATGCAGCTTGATTTGGCTCGACTTGGTGCACCTTTCTTTTGGAAATGTGGTGGCAGCGGCTTTTGCTGCCGCGATTTGGATGTCCTTAGGTGAAGTGGAAGCTGGACGTGGGAGCTGATCGGCTAAATAAGGGAAATTAAGGTTAGCCGAGTGACCTTTGATGGCTAAAGTCGCGACGTCATGAGCTCGAGCTGCCATTTCAGCCGTGGAATAAGTTCCTAGCCATATTCTTGATTTCTTTCTTGGCTCTCGAATTTCGGACACCCATTTTCCCCAATTCCTCTTACGAACTCCTCTATATGTTGGATGCTTGGATTCGTACTCTATTGGAATCTCGTGAACCGAATGTCTCATCTGACCACTCCAGACTTGAGTTTCGGAACCACAGTCATTCAACGGAATTGTGTTACTCTCACTAAAGGAGGAGGAAGAAGTAGTTGTTGAAGGAGAATTTAAGCTATTAGGGGATGAAAATGAGGTAGAGAAGTGGGCTAGAGTTTCAAGGTTGATTTGTTCTTCTTGATCTTTCATTGTTGTGATCATAAAGTGGTAGTAATATGAAAAAAGAATGTATAGGAAGGATTATAGTTACATTAAAATAGAAATGGTAGGTCTCCCTTAGCTTCTATACTATGGTTCTTGTATAAATTGGTGTGACTCATTTATATAAAGTAAAGGAAATAAAGAAGAATGGATCGTTGGCCACGAGGGTGACTACAGTTCAGCAATTTTGTAACCCATGTGGCAAATGACTTTATTTTCTTTTCCAAAAGGAAGAAAAAGAAAAAGGAGAATAAATTTTTAAAATTTGTAAACGAATAAAACAGGTGTAGTATTTTGCTAAAACAATACCATGCACCTCACATGAAATTTACATTGGATCCTTGTAGGATAATATATGATCTAATTATTCATTACATATCTTCTATTCAATTAATTGGTAGAAAGATTGATAAAGTTGTCCTAAAACAGCCGGGCAATTTTTTTAATTTATCCAAGTTAATTGTTCATAGATTACTACAATTTACTGAATATTAATTCTTCTTTAATAATTTTGTATGGTAATAAATAAAATTAAAATATATAATGACTTTGTTGCGGTTGGTCTCATTTTTATATTTTAAAGACCTCTAAACCACACCAGTCAGTCAATGCAGGATTTACGTACCTAATCCCTATTTGTTTTTTTCTTACAAGTAAGGTTTAAATTGCACAAATTAATTGCATACTAAACTTGGAAAACGTCGAAGTTTAGCTTGTTGACCAATAAAAGTCTTGACAGGAAAAATAGAAAATTGAAGTGTATAGCATCGTTGAAGAACAAATCTTGCCATGTTACGAAAATTATTTGATTTGATTTTTTAATATTAGTGTTACGAAAACTATTTCATTTGATTTTTTTAATAATTAGAAGGAAGAAGGCAACCAACATGTATTGTGCTCAATGACAGAGTCAGAATTTGGCGAAGAGTGTGCAAATTTTCTTTTTACTTTTATTAAGAGTGTGCAAAATTAAATATATACTCACAATAGTTAACATTTAATCTATGTACACCACATAATTTTCCGGCGAAGGGTGTGCGTTGGACCACTCTTCGCCTAAGATGGATCCGCCCATGATTGTGGTGGGATGTGTTATGAATTTTTGGAGAGAAATGAAAACAACAGGGTAGGAAATAATAATGAAAATTGTGTCATATAAATTTTATTAATCATAAGCATTTATATAGGCACATAATTAAAGTAGTAGACTCCTCCTACAACTAAAATATTAGACTCTTACTAAAATTTAAAACTAAATATTCTACTAAATCAACTATTGGATACATCTATAACTAAACAACTAATTATTCTAGAAAACTGCAGCAGTAACAAATACAAAATTCAACACTCCTCCTTGCTTCTGTTGCTGCAGTCTAAAAAAGTAGGTTCTCCTCACTTTCTTCTTCTATTAGTAATTCTTGTGAACTAATTTGAGTTTCTTTGAACTTGCACACTTTTATAACATGACCTGTTTGTTTAAAATTTTCACATATTGCGTTAGATTTGCATCAACAAAAAATTTCTAAGTGTGTTTTCATTTTGCAGTATTTGCATGGAGGATAATCAAACAGCCGCTCTACCTACCAAGGTAGAGGTAAGGTCTGCGTATACCCTACCCTCCCCAGACCCCACGTTGTGGGATTTCACTGGGTATGTTGTTGTATGGATGATAATCGACTTTTTCTTTTTGGTGTTTTACATAAAAAATACATTCAACAACTTTGTCTTGTATGAAAGCTCTTCTTTGCTCTTGTGCTTGAAGACCACTTATTAATTCTGCAAGATAGATCCTTAGACTCTTCTAGAGAGGAGATTTTTTACTCAAATCGCTCTGAAATAGTCACGAGAATTTTTTCAACTATTCTGTTATCTTTAAAATCCTCGCCAAGTAACCTGATTCTGTTAACAATCAAAGAGATCTTGTCAGAATAGTTAGTGATGGTCTCACCCTCTTGCATTCTAAGAGATTCAAACTCTCTTTTCAAATTCAAAATTTAATTTTGTCTTCCTCTTTCACTTCCTTGATACTTTTTTTCAAGTTTTTCCCAAACTTCTTTTGTTATCTTACATGCAACAATTTTAGAGAAGATATAATCTGCAACTGAATTTTGACTTACAATATTGATTTTGCATCTTTTTGTTTTCTCTTCTGAATGAGTTTTGATTTGGACAAGAGTAGAATTTTCAGGGAGTGCTTGTGTGGGTTTTTCTTCTATTACACTTCCCACATATCATATGCTTCAAGATATGATTTCATCTTCAATGTCCAGATTTGAAGGTTAAAAAGGTAGTATAGATTGAAAATTGGTTAAAATTGGTATTAGTTGAAAATAACCTTGACCGTTAAAAATAAGCACGAGTTAAAATGGGTTGAAAATAGCCCTGAAAAAATAAACACATGTAAAATTGGTTGAAAATAGGTCTGAGTTATAAGTGGTCGAAAGTTCTTCAATGAATGCACAAACCCATTAAGATTACGAAGACGATGATACCAATGTTATGAATTTTTGGAAAGAGATGAAAACAACTAGGTAGAAAATATTAATGAAAACTGTGTCATATAAATTTTACTAATCATAAGCTTTTATAAATGCACATAATTAAAGTAGTAGACTCCTCCTACTGTTAAAATATTAGATTCTTACTAAAATAAAAAACTGAATATTCTACTAAATCAACTATTGGACTCCTCCTATAACTAAACAACTAATTATTTTAGAAAACTGTAGCAGTAACAGATGCAACATCCAACAGGATGGTTGGGATTAAGGTCCCGAGTTCGAATCTTGACGGAAAAAATAGAAAATTGAAATGATTAGCATCGTTCAAGAACAAATCTTTCCATGATAAGAAAATTATTTGATTTGATATTTTAATAATTAGAAGGAAGAAGGCAACCAACATGTATTGTGGTCAGTGGCGGAGCTAGAAATTTAGCGAATGGTGCAATTGTTTTTCTCACTTATATTAAGTGCACAAAATCTATATCTATATATAATATTGAAAGAAATAATCCCCTTGATTATTTTCATTGATTGAATAGATATATATACAAGTTACAAAATAGGAGAATCCTATTCCTAATCTATTCCTAAAACCTTATTCTACCATAACTCTAACTATACAATTATGGTAGGTGTATAACTCTAATTATGGTAATCATTATACTACAATATTACATAAATATATACTCCTAATATACATCGCTTTTCCGTGATCATAGGGTCTGCTCCCGTGATGGGCTGCTCTGCTCTAGTGCAATGGCCTTCCCGGCCCATCGCCCTGCTGCCCACCGCCGAGGCCCTTGCCGCTGTTTTTACTGTTTTGCCTAGTGATATATATGTGATATACACGATGTATATTCGGTGTATATCACATGTATATTGTGTTGTTTAACACACCCCCGCGATCATAGCGGGCGGTTTTCGAACGCCGAGACTGTTCCTAAAATCTTCAAAGAGAACCGTGGTAGACCCTTTGTAAAGATGTCTCGCAATTTGATAACAAGACGGGACATGGCATACGCGAACTTGACCTTTTGCAACCTTTTCACGGACAAAGTGAATGTCCATTTCGATATGCTTGGTGCGCCTGGTGTTGAACCGGGTTACCCGACGAGGTAGATGGCACTAATGTTATCGCAATATACCAAGGTTGCCTTCGAATGGGACAATGAAGCTCCAAAAGCAAATTACGTAGCCAACATGATTCGGAGACCACATTCGCTACCCCTCGATATTCGCCTCGGCACTTGAGCGTGATAAAGTTGCACGACGTTTGGCGACCAGGAGACCAAGTTGTTGCCAAGGAACATACAAGTAGCGAAGTCGACCGTCGGTGTCCGGACACCCACCCCAATCGAGCATCCGTGTAAGAGACAAGTGTGGATGTAGATGACGGATACAAGTGCAACCCATAGTCTAGTGTCCCCGAATATACCGAATGATGCGTTTGATTGCATTCATGTGCTCAACTCGGGATCATGCATGAATAAACACACCTGCTTGAACCGCATATGTAATATCCGGTCCGGTAAAGGTAAGATCTTGGAGGGCCCCCGCAAGGCTGCGATACCGGGTCGGGTCCTCGTATGGTGCACCGTCTGCGGCACTCGGCTTTGGGTTTGCATCAACCGGTGTGGAAGTGGACTTACGGGATGACATCCCGCCCTCTCTATGATCTCAAAGCAAAGCATACTTCCGTTGAGACAGAAACAAGCCACCTGAATGACGTTTGACGGCAATCCCCAAAAAATAACTCAACGGCCCTAAGTCCTTCATAGCAAATTCGAACCGAGCATGGCCATGATAGGCGACGCAAAGCATCGGAGGAGGCGGTCAAGATGATATCATCCACATATAACGAGAATATAGGCCAATGATGAACCACGGCGGTAGATGAACAAAGAATTATCGGACCTGTGCGTGTGTGAACCCAATAGTCGAAACAAAATCCGCAAATCGTGTATACCAGGCACGTGGAGACCGCTTAAGCCCATATAGGGACTTCTTCAACAAACGAGACATGATGAGGGCGGTTGGGATCTCTGAAACCCAGCGGCTGATGCACATAGATTGTTTCCTTGAGATCTCCATGTAGAAAAGCATTCTTGACATCCAACTGATGAATCGGCAAAGTCTTTGAAAGAGCCAAGCTAAGTACAGTACGAATGGTAGCCGGTTTGACCACCGGACTAAACGTCTCACCACAATCAATACCAACCTCGCGAGTCTTACCATCACCAACAAGTCGCGCCTTATGCCGAGCAAAGGACCCATCGAATTCTCCTTATGAGCAAAAATCCACATAGACCGATAATATTAATACCATATGGACGGGGCACCAACTCCCACGTCTTATTATCAATAAGAGCATTATATTCATCGGTCATAGCAATTTTCCAATTAGGGTCATTTAATGCGGACACGGGATTGCGGGGCAAGGGGGATTTAGAGACATCCGAATGTAAGTTAAAATGTCTTTTAGGTGTAAAAATACCCCGCCGACTACGAGTGACCGGTCTATGACTCGAGGAAGAATGGAGTGAATTTTGGGAATTTTCCGGTTCGGGACGGATCGGCGGCGAGCGGTGGGCCTGCCGGCCCAAATCGGTAAAACGGGCTCCTCGGTTTTGGACCGGTTCCAGAATTGGGCTGAATCGGCCCAATATCCGGAACTGTTCCTGGCCATCGGAAACAGCGAGGGGCGATGATATCGTGGGACCGGCGGGCGTGGGCCCGCCGGGGGATTTTGGGCACGGGAGTTGTCCGAAAAATTCCGAATAATATACGGGGATATTTGGTCATCCAAAAAATTATACAACTTAGGTTCGGGAGTATGAACTTTCGTAAACGGGAATTGAGTTTCATCAAAAATGACATGGCGATTGATTATGATTTTCTTGGAGGATAAATCAAAACACTTATAACCACGATGATTTGACGGATAACCCAAAAACACACACGGGGTAGACCGAGCACGGAGTTTGTTAATTGTTGTGGATGGGAATAGTGGATAACACAAGCACCCAAAAATCCGAAGATGAGAATAAGAAGGGTTCTTATTATATAAGATTTTGAGAGGGGAAGAATATGTCAGACCTTTAGACGGAATTATGTTCAGAAGGTAAGTGGCCATTTGTAGAGCATGATGCCAAAAATACGGAGGTATGGAGGCATGGATTAGGAGAGTTCGGACAATGTTATTTATGGAACGAATTTTGCGTTCGGCTTTCCCATTTTGTGAAGATGTATGAGGACATGAAAATCGAAAATTTATCCCATGAGTAGCACAAAATTCTCGAAACTCCCTATTGTCATACTCTTTCCCATTATCACATTGAATATTTTTTATTTCTCTTTCGAATTGAGTACGAATGAATGCTCTAAATTTTATGAAGACGGAAAACACTTGTGATTTATTCGCAATTGGAAACGTCCACAAAAATCTAGAATAATCGTCTAAAAAGAGAACATAATATCGATGACCCATTGAACTAAGAACAGGAGATGTCCATAAGTCGCTATGAATAATGTCAAATGGCATAGAAGTATGAGAATTGGAGTCTACAAATGGCAACTTAACAATTTTTCCTAATGAACAAGATCGACAAATTGGAGTACGACTCGTACCCTTACAAGAAATAAAGCTATTTTTATCTAATACCGATAAAATAGAAGATCCCGGATGACCCGGACGAGCATGCCACATGGAAGGAGAGATGGTGCAAAAGCGATGGCAAGGTGGACTCGATGGACGAAAATCGGGCATGATAGGATATAGATCCCCCTACTATCACACCTCATGAGACGACTCCCCGTCTTGAAATCCTTCACGAGAGAAACCGAAAGGATCAAATTCAACGAAGAAAGAATTGTCATTTGTGAACTTTCGGACGGACACTAAATTTTTAATCAATTTAGGAGCATGTAAAGTATTTTTCAAGAGGAGTGGTGGATTGGGGGAGACAACGTTTTCGACCATACCCTAGAATTGGAATAGAACCGCCATTACCAATAATTATCCCCGAGGGGTGCTCAAATTGGAATAAGATGAGAGAGTACCGAGTCGGAAGTCATGTGAGTAGTGGCCCCGGTGTCCATGTACCAATTTTGGTCCGATTGAGTCAATCCCAACGTGTGCATCGCGGCCTCGATATTGGTCCGAGTAGGGCCTCGCTGCATGATGGGCTTGCGGAGGTCGGGGCCCAAGAACTCCGGCCGTGCTGGTCCCGGCCCGTAACTACTACCATTGCCGCCGCCGGGCCACCGGCCGGTGGGCCGCCACCGCTTGGGCATTGGGCACGGGATCGTTGGCCAGCCCACCGGCCGCCGGGAATTTCTGCCGCCCGCTGGTATGGGCTGCCGGCCCACGGTCCACTTGCCATTGCTCCACCGCCATGGGCCCCACCGCTGGGCCCATGGGGGTGGTGGGCCTTGTTCATTGGATGGGACCCACCGACGTTTTGCCGACTACGGAACCTCCACCATTACTACCGCGTTTGCCCCCGCGGTTTTTGTTATTATTCTTGCGATTATTCTTGCCGCCACCATGATTATGGTTTTGGCCCGAATTATTAACAAAACTGAAGGATTAGGAGAGGATGCCATCATGACAACTGGACTTGCTCCGTAGCCTCCTTTTTAGCCAAACCGGCTTCTTCCAACGTAAGCATGGAGCGGGCTTGATGGAAGTCGGGAAGAGGGTTGCTTTGGCGAAGGAGAGTGCCAACACCATTATAGGCCTCCGAAAGACCGGCAACCAAGCGTAGAACTAGACGATTATTTGTTACTTGGTGCGCCAACGTTACGGAGTTGATCCGCCAATTCCTTTAGTTTCTTGCAATATGCGAAACGTTCGGAAATACGTCCATTCGAACGAGAGAGAATTCTGCTCGAGTGTGACGATACGGGAATCTTTGGTTGTCTTGGAATATGTCACGCAATCTATTCCATGCAGCCATAGCCGTGGTATCGGGCTCCATAATCGTCGTAGAAGGTCCACTTTGAAATAGTGGCGTATATCCACCGAAGAACGGTAGCATCAAGTGTAATCCACACCTCGGGATCCTCCGCGGGAAGGGGTCTAGCGGGAGGAATGATGTGATGAAGAACTTGATACGAGATAGCGTGAATTTTAAACAACTCCGCCCACGTTGCATATTGAACGTTTTCCATCTCAAGAACAATAGGGACACTGAGCTTGATATTGGAAACTGTGAGGGCAGGGTGAAAATTGTTCTTAGACATATTTGAAAGAACAAAGAAGGAGGATAAATTTAAGAGAGGTTTTTGAGAGCGGAAGACGAGATATTTGGAGAGAAAAACCCGAGGGAAGGGGGGGGGGGGTTCTCGGCCAAGGATACAAAAAGTTTGAGAGAAGAAAACTTTTGTTTAGACCTAGTCTCTTGATACCATGAAAGAAATAATCCCCTTGATTATTTTCATTGATTGAATAGATATATATACAAGTTACAAAATAGGAGAATCCTATTCCTAATCTATTCCTAAAACCTTATTCTACCATAACTCTAACTATACAATTATGGTAGGTGTATAACTCTAATTATGGTAATCATTATACTACAATATTACATAAATATATACTCCTAATATACACTGCTTTTCCGTGATCATAGGGTCTGCTCCCGTGATGGGCTTCTGCTCCAGTGCAATGGCCTTCCATGCGGCCCCATGCCGTGGCCCACCGCCGAGGCCCTGTCTTGCCGCCGTTTGCTTTACTGTTTTGCCTAGTGATATATATGTGATATACACTGATGTATATTCAGTGTATATCACATGTATATTGCGTTGTTTAACAAATATAAACCTAAGGATAGACAAAGTGATGTGCACATTTCTATGGCGTCCATTGCTATTTATCTTTTTTCTCTTTTTGTGGATTTTTCTCATTTAAAAAAATTATTTTCTAGGTTTAAAAAATTACGTTTCTTGATTGCAGTAGTTAAGAATTTCAATGGCTAATAGTTTATTAATATAAAAAGAGTAACGGTATGGCACGTTCTTATAGACATGAATCAAATTAATACTCTTTATACTCATATTTACTCCATATTTTAGAATGAAGAAATGGGTACGTTCTCATAGACCTGAAACAAATTAAGGATATCATTAAATGTGGTAATAATGAAGGATTAATTATTCAACTATCCTCATATTTTCCCTCTACATAAATAAGCTTCATGCCCTCTATTTAGATAGCATATTATATCAATCTTTTGAAATTCTTCACCAAATATACCGTGATATACACGACATATACAACATCCCCAAGGGTTAGGCCCACTTTTTACAGGTCAATGGAATCTTTATGCTCAAAACCCCGATTCAAGTAGTCATTTATTTGGTACCACCGAAGGGGCAGCAGTGTATATCACAATAATACACAAGTATTTGAAACGGTTTAAGCCGTGATATACACGACATATACAGTTGTGTATATCACAGTTTATGGAGCATAATTTGGTAACTTTAGTTTGTATTTAATTAGCATTGTACACTTACCATAGTTGTAGAATTATTGTACAAATAGAATAAGGTTTTAGATGTATAATAAGAATAGGATTTTCCATATTATATAAATTGTAAATTGTATATATACTCATTCATTAATGAAAATAATCAAGGGATTATTTCTTTCATGGTATTAGAAGTCTAGGAGTAAATTACTTCCGCTCCTCTCCCAAATTTAGTCTAGGTTCCGCCGTCCCTTCTCGGTCGATCTTGCATCGGAATCTGTGCCCCCTCTCGTATTTTGTGCTAATTTTACCTCCTATCTTTCCAAATTTTCTTCCCAATCCCTTTGTTCTTAGTGAAATCGGTCCATTGACACCTATAATTGTTTCAACCAAGGCCGAGCACTCTTTTCGTTATGTCGACGTCAAAGAACCACTTTCATCCTGCCCTTACTGTTTCTAACATCAAAAACAACATCACTATTGTTCTTGAGATGGAAAACGTCCAATATGCGATGTGGGCAGAGTTGTTTAAAATTCACGCAATCTCACATCAAGTCCTCCATCACATAATTCCTCCCCTATCCCTCCTCCGGTGGAGGATCCTCATGAATCACTCTTGATGCTATCTTCCTTCAGTGGATTTATTCCACTATTTCTACCGACCTTTTACAGACGATAATTGAATCAAACACTATGGCTATAGCTACCTGAAATAGATTGCGTGATATATTCCAAGATAACCAACATTCTCGTGTTGTCACCCTTGAGTAGGAATTCTCACAAGTCAGCATGGAAGATTTCCTGAATGTTTCCTCTTATTATAAGTGGCTCAAGGAATTGGTGGACCAACTCCGTAATGTTGGCGTGCCTGTTACCAATAATCTTCTTGTTCTCCAAATGGTTGCAGGCCTATTTGAGCTATGATTGCGTTGGAACTCTACTCCGACAAAGTAATCTGCTTCCCCCTTTTATCAAGCCCGTTCAATGCTCACGTTAGAAGAAGCCGGCTTGTCTAAAAAGGCGGCTACCGGCGCCAGTTTTGTGGTGATGATGACGTCATTCGATAATTCTCATGGGTTTGTTGACAATTCGGGCCAACACCGCAACAACGGTAGGGTAAGAAGGGTCAAAACCGGAAAAATAATGGCAAAAATTGCGGCGGCCGAAACAGTAACACTGCCGGCGGGCACAGTACCAATAGCGAGGTTGGGCCTCGGGGTCTTGGGCCCCAACCCGCCTGCTCCCAGCCTTGGGCCCCATGGCAGTGGGCCTGAACTAGTAGGCAGTGGCCCAATCCCGCCTACCGCCCAGCCCCCAGTTATTTTTAGCCCCCTTGGGCCTCAGTCCTGCACCATTACAGGCCCAATCACTTGGGTCCAGCTTCAGGCAATCGTGTTTCTTCTGGGCCGGGGCAGCATGCCGGTTTTCTTGGGCGTCGGCCTTCGTAGGCATTCCATGTTGTGGACCCCATACCGATTCCGACAGTTATTGAGGCCGCAATGCATACGCTTGGATTAAATCCTCCAGACCCGAACTAGTACATGGACACCGGCACCACTTCTCACATGGCGTCAGACCAAGGTACTCTCTCGTCTTATTCCAATTTGAGCAAAAATCGTGGCATCATTGTTGGTAATGGAAATACAATTCCAATTCGTGGTTTCGGTAATACAAATTTGTCTTCCCCACATCCACCTCTTGTCTTAAAAAATACTCTTCGTGCCCCTAACTTAATTAAAAATTTGGTGTATGTCCGAAAATTCACTACTGATTTTTTTTTGGGTTACTGTGAATTTTGATCCTTTTGGATTTTTTGTGAATGATTTCAAAATGGGGATACCTCACATGAGATGCAATAATAGGAGAGATCTTTATCCAATCACGTCCGCCTTCAGTTTCTCGAGTCAAGCCATGCCAACCACGTTTGCCGCTCTAGCTCCTTCCCTGTGGCATGCAAGTTTGGATCACCCTGGGTCATCTATTGTTTCTTCTTTATATAAAAACATTTTTATTTCTTGTAAGGGTACGCGTAGTACTCCAATTTGTCATTCCTGTCCTTTAGGAAAATATGTTAGATTATCATTTGTAGCCTCTACTTCTCGTACTTTAATGCCATTTGATATTATTCATAGCGATTTATGGACATCTCCCTTTTAAGTTTTGTGCGCCATCGTTATGATGTTCTATTTTGGATGATTATTCTAATTTTTTATGGACCTTTCTGTTAGCGAAAAAACCTCAATTTTTTTTCCACATTCTTAAATTTTAGAGCATTCATCGGTACCCAATTAGAACGGGAAATCAAAAATATTCAATGTGATAATGGCAAAGAATATGATAATGGGTTGTTTCGGGAATTTTGTGAAAATAATGGCATAGTTTTTCGTTTCTCTTGTCCTCATACGTCCTTACAAAATGTGAAAGCCGAACGAAAAATTCATGACATTAATAATATTGTCCTAACTATATTGGTCCATGCTTCCGTAGCCCCTTCCTTTTGGAATCATGCTCTACAAATGACTATCTATCTTCTTAACATACTTCCTACCAAAGGGTTGGCAAATGAGTCTCCTCTTAGAGTCCTTTATAATAAAAATCATTCGTATTCCCATCTTAGGGTCTTTGGGTGTTTATGTTATCCACTTTTTCCGTCCACTACTATTAACAAACTTCAAGCCCGTTCTACCGTTTGTGTATTTTTGGGTTATCCATCTAATCATCTGGTTAAAAATGTTTTGATTTATCATCTAATAAAATCATCATTAGTCGCCATAGTATTTTTGATGAAACTCAATTTCCGTTTGCTAAAGTGAGTAGTCCCGTGCCTAGTTCGTATAATTTTATGGATAAAAATGTCTCCCCGTACATCGTACACCACTTAATGGGCAGCCCCAGTGACCCGCCACAACCCACTATTTTTGCCCCAGTTTTGACTATTGGGCCGGTTGCCCAGCCCAATATCGAAACTGCTTCTGCCTCCAGTGGGCCGCCTGCCCAATTCCACGTCCCAGCCCAGTCCCAATCCAGTTACTGTTTCCCGAGTTGGGCCAGTAGGCCCACAGCTTGCTGGCCAAACCGTCATTGTTCCAGATTTCACCCCAGATCCACCCGTTTCCACCTCGAGTCAAGGGCCTGTCACTCGTAGTCAAAGGGGTATTTTTAAACCGAAGAGACATTTTAATCTAATTCTAATGTTCTTAAATCCCCACTACCCCGTAACCCAGTGTCTGAATTAAATGACCCGAATTGGAAATTGGCTATGAACGACGAATATAATGCTCTTATTGAAAATAAGATGTGGAAGTTGGTGCCCCGTCCTTCTGTTGTTAATATTATTCGGTCTATGTGAATTTTTACTCATAAGGATAATTGCGACGGATCTTAACCAGTTCAAAAAATGGGTCCTCCACTCCAGAGGAATAGGAAATAATCACTAGATAACAAAAGGAGTTCGAAATACGAAGGCTAAACCTTTTAATCTTCGGTCTTAATTCGATCTCCAATTATTTAATTAAAAAATCTCTAATAAGAGTTTACACAAAAAATTATATATTACAACTCTCATATTTACAAACAACAACAACAAACATACCGTGTAATCCCACAAACTGAACACTGGGATGGTAGGATGTACGCAAACCTTACCTCTACCTTTGTGGGATAGAGAGGTTATTTCAGATAGACCATCAGCTCATAAGAAAAATAATTAATGCAGGATTGCAAAGAAAATAAGATAACAAAATATCAAGATACAAAGCAATAAAGCAACACATAGTAATACACACATAAAGAGTAGGGATTTATGCGATACCTAAAGAATACTACTAGAAAAGGAGAATAGGAGATGAAGATGCTAGACCCCTACCTCTCCCGCACAATATGATAAAAAACGCAACTACCTCTAACCTTCTACCCTAATTCTTGACCTCCAAATCTTCATATCTAAGGTCATGTTCTCAGTCAGCTAAAGTTGTGTCATGTCCTGTATAATTATCTCCCCTAGTTTTTCTTTGGCCTACCTCTACCTCTTATAACCCCTGCTACTGCCAATATTTCACACCTCCTAATTGGCGCATCCTCAACTCTTCTTCACATGTTCGAACAATCTCAGCCTCATTGCCCCCATCTTATCCTCCACAGAAGTCACTCCGACCTTATCATGTATAACTTCGTTCCTAATCATAACTCTCCTAGTATGACAACATATTCATCTGAGCATCCCCATCTCGGTTACCTTCATTTTCCGAACCTGGTCATTCTTGACTGCACAACATTCTGCCTCATACAACAATTTTGGTCTAACCACCACTCTGTAGAGCTTACCTTTCAGCCTTGGCGACACCTTCTTATCACAAAGCACCTAGAGGCGAGCCTCCACTTCATCCATCCTATTCCCGTACGATGTTCGACATCATCGTCAATTTCCATGTCTCCTTGTACTATAGATCCAAGATACTTGAAGTGTCCTATTTTAGGTATAATTTGTGCCTCGACCTTTACTTCCACATCTCCCTGCTGCCTCACATCACTGAACTTGCACTCCATATACTTCATTTTCGTCCTCCTTAACCTAAAACCTTTAGATTCTAAGGTCGACCACCAAACTTCCAGCCTATCGTTAACTCCACTGTGCATTTCGTCAATCAAAACTATGTCTTCTGTGAATAACATACACCACGACACCTCCTCTTGAATATGTCGTGTCAACTCATTTGTCACTACAACAAATAGAAACGGACTGATGGATGATCCCTGGTTCAACCCCATCATATCCAAAAAATTATTCTGAATCACCTCCAACTATCCTAATCTTGATCACAACTTTTATATTTATCGTCCAAAATTAATGCTTTGATGAAAAGGTCGTCATACATATCGATGTGCTAAATTGTGTAAAGACTCTTTTCCCTTTTCCCACACTCTTGTTTACTACTCTCAGTTCACTTTTACTTGTGTTGCTTGGACTTTGCACATCATTTAAGAAAATAATAATTGATATGATATTTTTTACAATTATTCTCATATTAAACGATGTTTAGTCTTAGGTCTTGCAAAATGGTATGGAAAATAAGTAATTAATGCTAAAGATATAGACATTAAAAAAATTATATGCTAAAAATGACATTAAAAATAAAAAAAAACATTTTCCATATAGTTGATAACTAAAATTGACGGACGGAGTATGATAGATATTTAACGTTGGGAGAAGTAAAGGCTCCAGGCAAAAAGTGTCACTAAGGATCAGTAACTAACTATCAACGTCATATTAAGGCAGTTGACCCCAAAATGAAAAGAGAAAACAAAGAAATTGAATGAACACTAAATTAAAATATAAAAAGACCATGGATTCCCTGGTTAGCCATTGGATTCGTTTATTTCAGAACGTGTTCTTATGACACTTTTGACCAAAATAATTGTTTAAATCTCAATGAGTAGGTCGTTGTCTCCTAATAATGAAATCCCAAGTGTAGATTTTTTTCCCTTCGTAAGAGTAACTCATAACGAATCGTCAAAATAATTATTAATATCATAAAAGTAATATTTCATTTGTCCCAATTTATATGACATATTTTTTTTAGTCAGTTCTTTTTCATATTTGATAATAATTTAACTTTAAATTTTAAGTTTTACGCTTAATGAGATGATCTATAACCACACAGATAATTTTGGCTTGTTTTAGACCACAAGATTCAAAAGCTTTTTTTATTTCTTAAACTCTATGTTTAATCAAACTACATCATATAAATTGAAACGGAATGAGTATTCCTTTGGCTATTTACCCTCTAAATTATATATATATATATATATATATATATATAATATTTCCAATATTGACGAAAAAATCCACTAGGAAAAATTTCAACATGTCTTATACCTCGGCAACTAAGGAAATTGGATATTTATCGACACTAGTTGGTCCACAACGAGGGCGTCAGGGACAAGAAGAGAGGGAAAATTGATAGAAACGGTAACAACAAATTCTAGTGTAGTTAGGTTTCTTATCTTAGTTTGTAAATTTTTGTACAAGTGTAATTAGGATATTAGTATTATAGTAGGATTATGATTTTTCATATTTAGAGATTGTATATTGTATATATTGACCTCTTCATTAATGAAAATATTCAAGGGATTATTTCTTTCATGGTATCAGAAGTCTAGGGCAAAATTCTTCTCCCAACTACACTTCCGCCGTCTAGCACCCTCGAAATCCGCGATTCTGACTCTTTTTTTTTCTAAAATTTTTCCTATCTTCCCAAATTCTCTTCCTAATCCCTAATTCTCCTCTTGTTCTTTCATTATGTCTACCTCAAAGAACACGTTTCATCCTGCTCTTACCGTCTCCAACATCAAGAACCACATCCCTATCGTTCTTGAGATGGAAATAGTCCAATACGCGACGTGGGAATAATTATTTAAAGTTCACTCATGCTTGCATCAAGTCCTTTACCACATCATCCCCGCGGATAGAGGCAAGGAGAAGGTGCCTACCGTCAATGATGACCCTGTATTATGGACGATTCTTGATGTGTCACGACCCGACCCGACGGGCCGCGACTAACTGCCTTAATGACGTCATTATACCAACCTGTCACACATAATCCAACTAACCCTTTAATGAGTCTGAAATCCGGCAGCATAACGTCGCAATAACAACATATGCCTCATTTTAGAACTTCAACCTTATCGTCGAATTTATCGAAGTTCCGTGGGTCCTTGTAAGCTCTATGAATGATCATCTACATCATACGGACGAATTACATCACGATCGAATCAACATATTAAAAACAGATCCTTAGGGACATTCTAACGAACACTTTGAAAGCGTAGAACCTATAATCCTTCTATATCGAAATCTATGTAAGTAGTGAAACATCCAACTCTCTTAATCCTCCTTCTTATACTACTACAATCTCCAAAACAGTACCACAATTTCACATGCAATCCCAGTAACTCCCAATTACAGCAGTCCTAACGATACCCAACCCAAATTCGCATTTTCGACAATCGTTTTTAGAACTAATAGCAAGAAAAAGATTTCAGAAAATTGTACAAACTATTAAGAACAAGGAAGGTTACCTCATTAAACACATCGACGAGAATCGTTGGGAAACCCTTTTGCTCGACACAACTTCCGACAACCAGAAACAGACCCCCAAATCGATTCGCGCCAGAATCCGGTTGTATTCAAGGTTTCTTGTAAAGCTCCTGAGTTTCTAAGCTTGCTAATGGTTCGGTTCTACTGGAATTTTAACCCAGAATACCAAGAATTCTCCCTCGTTTTGGTTATATGGAAGCTCCCGAAAATCCCCAATTTTGGTCGAAAAATTCAGAAAACCCATCAACTGAGCTTACTCCTGTTGCTAGAAATGAATTTTGATGGAGGAATTTGGTAGAGATGAAGAGAGCACACTGTAGGATCCATGGTTGAAGAGATGGAGTTGAAGAAATGAAAAAAAAAATGGAGAAGAGAAGGGCTTATGGGCTGCTGATCTCGGTCGATCGATTTGGGGCTTAGCCACCCCCAAATCGATTATAACATCTCACTTACCAACTCTCACTATAAATTGTCCCCTCCCTAATTAATTAATCCCACAATTAATTAACTATACACACAATTAAATTTCCGATCTCCGATTATTTAAATCCCGACGATTACTAAAATCCTCATATGTCAATATCATAATTCCCGTAATAAAAATACCAGTCTATACTCTCTTCGGGGACACACAATTATTATTCAACTCCGTCGACACCCTTACTAAATTCCGAAATTACTTCGGGATCACGCCCTTTTATATACTAATCCTCTTATTAATATACACAAGTACAACGAAAATTTTCCCGGGTCCGGGTCTACTCACCTACGTTACGAGTTCAATCGCTACCCGAAAATACGGGGTGTTACATGATGCTATCGTACTCTAGTGGATATATTCCACTATCTCTACGGACCTTTTGCAAAAGATTATTGAACCTGACGCCACGGCGATGGATACTTGGAATAGGGTGAGTGATATATTCCAAGATAACAACAATTTTCGTGCCGTCACTCTTGAGCAGGAATTCTCGCATGTCACTAAGGAGGATTTTCCAAATGTCTCAGCTTATTGTAAAGGGCTGAAGGAATTGGCGAATCAACTCAAGAACGCTGGTGCGCCCATCATGAATGATCGTCTTGTTCTTCAGATGGTTGCCGGTCTATCCGAGACCTATAATGGTGTTGGGACTCTTCTTCGTCAAAGCATCCCTCTTCCTCCATTTTATAAAGCACGGTCTATGCTCACCCTTAAAGAGGCAGGGTTGGCTAAAAAGGTCGCAACTGGAGAAACTTCTGCCATGATGGCGGCCTCCCATAAAATTCCTACTCTCCATCATCTTCGGCTAATTCTACTCTAAATTGGAACAACGGGGGTGGAAAACTGAGTCAAAATTGGAAGTCCGGTGGAAAAGGCGGCGGCCGCGACAAAGGCAGCAGCCGCGGTGGCAACGGTGGCGACAACAGTGGTTAGAGTGGCAGCTGCAGAGGCAACCGTAGCTTGGGTCAGGGCGGTAGGCCAACAGTGCCACTGGCCAGTGGGCCTGGCAGTGGCCCAACTGGCCCAGTTACCCATTTCCAGTTCCAGCAGTCTACCCAGCAAATTGGGTCAGCTAGCAGAGGCCCAGTTCGCAGCCAGTTCCAGCAGGTTACCCAACGAATTGGGTCAGCCAGAAGAGGCCCAATTCACAACAGTTTTACTCTAGTCAACTGGCTATTGGGCCTTATCAGCATACTTTCACGGTTGCGGGCCCAGCAGTAGTTCCGATACCCACAAATATCGAGTCGTGATGTATATATTTGGATTAAATCCCATGGACACAATTTTGTACATGGACACCAGAGCCACTTCTTATATGATGCGCAAGCTAATCTCTCGGCTTATTTCAATTTGAGCAAAAATCGTGGCATAATTATTGGTAATGGCAATTCAATTCCAATTCGTGGTTATGGTCACACAAATTTGTCCCCCCCCCCCCCCACATCCACTTCTCGTCTTAAAAAATGTCTTTCATACCTCCCACATAATTAAAAATTTGGTTTATGTCAGAAAATTCACAACTGATAATTGGGTTTCGGTTAACTTTGACCCTTTTAGATTTTCTATAACGGATTTCAAGACGGGAATACCTATAATGAGGTGTAATATTCTGGGAGATCTTTATCCAATGACCACCACCACCATTTCCACGAGTCAAGCCACACCTTCCACATTTTCCGCTCTTGCTCCTTCCTTGTGGCATGCCCGTTTGGGTCATCTGGGGTCGTCTATTATTTCTTCTTTTAAAAATAATAATTTCATTGATTGTAAGAGTACGCGTAGTACTCATATTTTTCCTTCTTGTCCTCTAGGGAAACATGTTAGATTACTATTTGTCGCCTCTATTTCTAATACGTCGATGCCCTTTGACATTATTCATATTGATTTATGGAAATCTCCCATTTTGAGTTCTTTGGGCCATCGTTATTATATTTTATTTTTGGATGATTATTCTAATTTTTTGTGGACCTTTCCTTTGTCTAAAAAATTTCAAGTTTTTTACACATTCTTAAAATTTAGAGCTTTCATCCGTATACAATTTGAACGGAAAACTAAAAATATTCAATGTGATAATGGTAGGGAATATGATAATGGGTCATTTCAGGAATTTTGTGACACTCATGGCATATCTTTACGGTTTTCTTGTCCTCAAACGTCCTCGCAAATATTATCCGAACCTTAATAGCCCATGCTTCATTACCCCAATTTTTTTGGCATCATGCGTTACAAATGGAAACCTACCTCCTTCACATTCTCCTAACAAAGGTTTAGCATATCAATCCCCACTTAAAATTCTTTATAATAAAGATCCCTCGTATTCTCATCTTAGGGTGTTTGGATGCTTGTGCTATCCACTGTTTTCGTCCACTATAATTAATAAACTTAAAGGTAGGTCTATCGCTTGTGTATTTTTGGGTTTTTCGTCTAATCATCATGGTTACAAATGTTTTGATTTATCTTCTAATAAAATCATAAATAGTCGCCATGTTATTTTTGATGAAACCCAATTCCCGTTTGCTCAAGTGTCTAAAATCGTGTCGAGTGCTTATAATTTTTTGGACGACACTCCCTCCTCATATATTCTACAACAATGGGCCCACTCTACCCGTGAGTCACATTTGCCAGCAGGCCCACTGCTTGCTGGCCCAAATATTCTCCCTACCGCACCATCTAGTGACCCAGGCCCATTAGCCACTATTTCTTAACCAGAAGGCCCACTGCCTGCTGGCCCAGTAAATTACCTGCCTGACCTAGCATCATGGCCAGCAAGCCCAGTAAATTACCTGCCTGACCTAGCATCATGACCAGCAGGCCCACTGCATGTTGGCCAGTCCCGAGGCAGTTCGCCAACGTCCTCGGTCTAGTCCGTTTCTATTCCGAGTCAAGGGCTTGTTACTCGTAGCCAAAAGAGTACTTTTAAACCTAAATGACATTTTAATTTACATTCTAATGCTACTAAATCACACCTACACATAATCCAGTCTCCGCCCTTCATGACCTGAATTGGAAAATGGTCATGGATGATGAATATAATACTCTTATTGAAAATAAGACGTGGGAGTTGGTGCCCAGTCCGACTCGTATCAATATTATTAGGTCTATGTGAATTTTTACTCATAAGGAAAATTCTGACGGTTCGTTTGAGTGGCATAAGACCCGTCTTGTAGGTAATGGTAAAACTCAACAGGTTAGCGTGGATTGTGGTGAGACGTTTAGTTCGGTGGTCAAATCGGCTACCATTCGCACTGTTCTTAGTCTGGCTCTCTCGAAAGCATGGCCCATTCATCAGTTGGATGTGAAAAATGCTTTTTTACACGGTGATCATAAGAAACAGTTTACATGCATCAGCCCTTGGGTTTTAAGGACCCCAATTATCCTCACAATGTCTGTTTGCTGAAAAAGTCCTTGTATGGGCTTAAGCAGGCCCCACGAGCTTGGTATAAGAGATTTGCAGATTATGTGTCTACTATTGGGTTTTCTCACAGCATGTCTGATCATTCTCTATTCATCTATCGTCGTGGTACATCTCTAGCATACATTCTCTTATATGTGGATGATGTAATTTTGAGTGGCTCCTCTGATAATTTGCGTAAGTCTATCATGTCCCTTCTCAGTTCATAATTTGCTATGAAAGACTTGGGGCCCTTGAGTTATTTTTTGGGCATAGCTGTAACTCGACATGCAGGTGGTCTATATTTATCCCAGAAGAAGTATGCGACTGAGATTATTGAGAGAGCTGGCATGTCATCTTGCAAGTCTTCTTTCACTCCGGTGGATACCAAATCGAAGCTGAGTGCTACTTCTAGCACACCATATGAAGATCCCACCCACTATCGTAGTCTTGTAGGGGCTCTTCAGTATCTTACTTTCACAAGACCAGTTATTACTTATGCAGTTCAGCAGGTGTGTTTATTTATACATGATCCCCGAATTGAGCACATGTATGCGCTCAAACGCATTATACGATACATACATGGCACCCTTGATTATGGATTGCATTTATATCCATCCTCCGTCTCTACTCTCGTGTCGTATACATATGCTGATTGGGGTGGATGTCCAGATACCAGAAGTTCAACGTCTGCTTATTGTATGTTTCTTGGTGATAACATGGTCTCTTGGTCTGCAAAATGCTAGGCTACGTTATCACGATTCAGTGCGGAGGCCGAGTATCAAGGAGTAGCCAATGTGGTGTCGGAGTCATGTTGGTTGCGTAATCTTTTATTAGAGCTTCACTTTCCTATCTAGAAAGCTACCTTGGTCTACTTTGATAATGTTAGTGCCGTCTATCTCTCTGGAAATCCGGTCCAACATCAGCGCACTAAACATATCGAGATGGATATTCACTTTGTTCGCGAAAAGGTAGCTCATGGACAAGTATATGTCTTGCATGTCCTTTCAAGGTACCAATTGTTGGCATTTTTACTAAGGGTCTTCCCCTGGTTCTATTTGAAGATTTTAGGGACAATCTCAGCGTACGACAACCTCTCGCTCTGACTACGGGGGTGTGATAGAAACCGTAACAACAAATTCTAGTGTAGTTAGGTTCCTTACCTTATTTTGTAAATTCTTGTACAAGTGTAATTATGATATTAATATTATAGTAGGAATATGATTTTTCATATTTAGAGATTGTATATTATATATATAGACCTCTTCATTAATGAAAATAATCAAGGAATTATTTCTTTCACAAATATTTGTCTCTTGGATATTGGTTCCTTTTTATATAATGGTGGTGGACAATAAGTTCAATTACATTAACGCGTAGCTATTATCTTTTTTATCCGTACAATTATTGAATAATTTTACCTATTATAATGTTGATAGATGAAAACATATTAGCTAATAATTTTTATCTCTTATTGAAATTACACCCTATTTTTTTTTTTATGGATTTCGTCCACTTTCTTAACCACTAAGATACAACGTTGGGCGCTAGATAGTATGCAATCCCTCTTAGGAGAATGCCAACAAAGAAAGAGAACAACACATCAATGGAACCACTTCTAGGTCTCACAAATAGATATGCTCAAAGGGTTTTTTTATTCGGGTATATAAAATTATACAAATATTTACCCAATTAGAAATAGAATCTATTTTACAAAAAGTAACCAGAGATCTTTTACAAATATATACAATTCGGTCAACATACAACTTACATACAACTTTTTGTTATATAGAAATCCGTTCAAACTATAAAACGTACATACAATTATGTGGTTGTATGTATTTTGTGTATGTCATTTTATGTCGTGTGATACATTGGACATATAAATAATATACACCCAAAACAGGAATTGCCTGAGAGAAGAGACGTCGTAAGTAACAATAGCGCAAAGTAGGCGGCAGAAATCTGCAAAGGTAACCGGATGGCTTACAACTTATTTATAGCGTAAAATGGGTAAGATTGGAGCCTAATCTCTTGCATTTTTTTATAATTGATAAAATGTAATTATATTTTATAATTAAATAAAACTACCATAAAGAATGGTAATTAAGTCTTAAAGTAAATTACACTTGTAAAATTTCCTGTGCGGTACTCAATTTAATATGGTAACCTAACTTTGGGCCATATCCATATCATAACACCCTTAAGACCCGTTTGGTTGACACACAAAATATTATGATAAGTACATAAAAATCAGAATTAATCATACATTTGTATGGTTGTTTTCTTATTGTCTACGTAAATCGAGGAAATAGCAACATAATATACGTGAATTTATATACTACTATTAGTGTTGGATGGAATATAAAATAGAATTATGTAAATTAGTGATATCTAGAGTAAATAACAAAAATGAATAAAACACCATTCTACCCTTTAGAGCACATGTTTTAAATTATATACACACTACTATATATTTAATTTTAAATTATAGGTACGACATATATCTAATTTAAATACATGAAGCAAACACCCAACAAGAATAATTCCTCCATTACAAATTCGTGCATTTAATTATAATATCTTCATTACAATTTTAATATTACAAGATTTGCACTAGACTGAATACCCCTACTTGTATTTAATATAATATCTTCATTACAATTTTAATATATGCCATAGACTGAAGACCCCTACTTGTATTTGGATGATAGCTTGTGATATATAGGGGACCTCTCAAAAGTCATATTCACCTTTTAACTATGTCAATCAAGTCGAATTTCATGTCCCGTCACAATGGTGGCTTCTTGAATCAATTATTGTGGATTAACTTGTGATAATTATTAATTATATATGTGTGAGATTAGCATCTTAAGGTCAGCATTTAGACCTACACAAATTATATGGAGTATTTTCTTTGAACTAATTTATGTGAACTTTTTTTTTCCAGGTAAAAGAAATGATATTCTTCTAGATTTAGTAATAATTTAATTTTTATATTCAATTTATTCTTAATGTGATGATTTATAGTCACACAAATATTCATAGTTTAATTTAGATCATAAGTCTCAAAAGTCTTTTTTATATTCTTAAACTCCACGAACCATCAAACACCTTCACAATTATTTAGAATGGAGGGAATAAATTGCAGGGTAAAAAGTACTCCATCCAGTCTAAAATAAGTGAATTTTGGGGTTGTGGCACACTCTTTAAAAAAGTTTATTAATTACACTAATCAAAATATTATTTGACGATATTACCCGTTTATTTTTCCCAATTTTTTCCTGAAAGTAGAAAATGTCAGCATTGGGTTCTGAAAATCCCCACTACTCCCACTACTCCCACTACCCCGTAACACAGTGTCTGAGTTAAATGACCCGAATTGAAAATTGGCTATGAACGACGAATATAATACTCTTATTGAAAATAAGATGTGGGAGTTGGTGTCCCGTCTTTCTGGTGTTAATATTATTCGATTTATGTGGATTTTTACTCGTAAGGATAATTCCGACGGATATTTTGCGAGGCATAAGGCTTGTCTTGTAGGTGATGGTAAATCTCAGCAGGTTGGCGTGGATTGTGGTGAGACGTTTAGTCCGGTGGTCAAACCGACTACCATTTGCACTGTTCTTAGTCTGGATCTTTCTAAGGCATGGCCCTTTCATCAGTTAGATGTGAAGAATGTTTTCTTACATGGTGATCGTAAGGAGACCGTTTACATGCATCAGCCCTTGGGTTTTCGAGACCCCAAATATCCTCATCATGTTTATTTATCGAAAAAGTCCTTGTATGGGCTTAAGCATGCCCCACGGGCTTGGTATAAGAGATTTGCAGACTATATTTCATCTATTAGGTTTTCTCACAGCATGTCTCTTAATTCATTATTCATATATCGATGTGGTACTTCCCTGACTTATATACTATTATATGTGGATGATATTATCTTGACTGCCTCTTCTGATGCTTTGCGCAAGTCTATCATGACAATGCTCAATTCTGAGTTTGCTATAAAAGACTTGGGGCCCTTGAGTTACTTTTTGGGGATTGTTGTCACTCGTTATGTAGGTGGGTATTCTTATCACAACGGAAGTATGCCGCTGAGATCATTGAGCGAGCTGGTATGTCCTCGTGCAAGTCTACTTTCACTTCAGTTGATACTAATCCCAAGTTGGGTGCTGCGACTGGCTCACCTTACGAGGATCCGACTCACTATCGCCGTCTTGCAGGGGCTCTTAAGTATCTTACTTTCACGAGACCGGATATTACATATGTGGTACAGCAGATGTGTTTGTTTATGCATGATCCCAGGGTTGAGCACATGAATGCGCTCAAACGCATTATTCGATACATCCAAGGGACACTTGACTATGGCTTACATTTATATGCTTCATCGACGTCTACACTTGTCTCGTATACAGATGATGATTGGGGTGGTTGTTCAGATACCAGACGCTCCACGTCTGGCTATTGTATGTTTCTTTGTAATAACTTGGTCTCATGGTCTGCGAAGCGACAGTCTACATTATCACGCTCTAGTGCAGAGGCCGAGTATCGAGGGGTAGCCAATGTGGTCTCTGAATCCTATTGGTTACGTAATCTTCTCTTGGAATTCCATTATCCCATTCAGAAAGCTACCTTGGTTTATTGTGATAATATTAGTGTCGTCTACCTTTCTGGCAATCCGATTTAACACTAGCGCACTAAACACGTCGAGAAGGATATTCACTCTGTTCGCAAAAAGATAGCTCGTGGACAAGTACGCGCCTGCCATGTCCCTTCCAAGTATCAAATTGCAGACATCTTTACTAAGGGTCTTCCCTCGGTTCTTTTTGAAGATTTTAGGGACAGTCTCAGCGTACGAAGACTGTTCGCTATGACTGCGGGGGTGTGACAGAATATACCGTGATGTACACGGCATATACAATAGTGTATATCACGGTAATACACAAGTATTCAAAACATTTTTAGCCGTGATATACACGGAATATACAGTTGTGTATATCACAGTTTATGGAGCATAATTTGGTAACTTTAATTTGTATTTAATTAGCATTGTACACTTACCATAATTGTAGAACTATTGTACAAATAGAATAAGGTTTTAGATGTATAATAGGAATATGATTTTCCATATTATGGAAATTGTAAATTGTATATATACTCATTCATTAATGAAAATAATCAAGGGATTATTTCTTTTAGAATTTTTTAAATTTTTTTATCAAGTTGTAGTCATTTTCCGGCAATACAAAAGCTATATAACTTCCTGCTGAACAACAAACAAAGGAAACAGGGGAACTTAAAATTCAGCTGGAGGCCTGCAGCGTGGGTTCGAACCCTGGTGAGAGCAATTTGCTCTCTTCTGATGTAGGATCTTGTAGGTGATATTAGTTGCTCTGTTCTAAAACTCTGGTCATTCAGACACATCCTAGCATTTACTGGTAGTAGTGCTGAGGGATCGGGACTACTATCTCCAGGAATAGTCTGACGTAAGTCGGAAAACTAAATATATATATAAAAAAAAAAGGAAACAAGGGGGCGACAATATAAGAATAGAGAGATGGACAGGAAATCTGCTTGTAGAGATTTCGTTGTTGGTTAGTTCGAACAGTGATATAAATTGCTTTTTTACGTTTCACTTTCACTTCAAAGGTGATTAATTAATATACAAGTTATGATTCAAAGTAATTTTTGTAAGCTTGTAGTCTTGACATGTGAAAATTATGATTATGAGACTTTACACTTTGTTGTGTGGATATATAAATAATATTCGCAATTTGGTCGGATGAATTTGTTGGTTGTATATTTAAATTCGATATTTCTAAATTATTAGCTTCATCGGATATTTCTAAATTATTGGCTTCATTGGATATTTCTAAATTATTAGCTTCATCAGATATTGTAGTTAAATGACCCTATGCATAATTTACCTTCTGAAGCATGTAGAACATCATTGAGTGGGTTAAGGAAAGATTACAAGACAATGAAATTTTGAGAACCAGGAAGCTGATGTTTTATCTATTGGATTATGTAAAGCAACAACGAGAATAGTAAATAACTATTACAGTGATCGAAAGGATAAACAACAATTAGGACAACAACAAGTTGTCAATATCTAGATCTTGAATGAAACTTCAAATACAGAACTTGTATTCGGAAATACAAGATCATGAACTGCTACACTTGTGGCATGTAGATCCACTGAGAATATGAACGGTTAGAGTCCTTCGTTTGTTAAGTTTACACCTGAAACACTTAGCAACCAATTAGATAAACCACAACACCACCGTCTGAGTCGAGAGATGACTCTCTGTCTTTAAGACAAGATTTCCCCCGTATATAGGTTTTACGGTAGTGTGGACAATAGTCTCCCAAGATGAAACAACAAACTATCAAGTGTGCAAAGCCTAACAAATGATCTCAGCGAAGAACACAAATAATGAAGATTGCTAAGAGAAGGATTGCTTATCAGGAAAATCTGATCTCTTTGTGGTGTTGTGAACTTATTTTTCTGTTCATATGTGCATGTCTCTTCTTCTATAGAGTTGAGCCAAGGCTTCAATTTATAGGTGTGCAAGATGGCCTCTTCAAATGCCCCACAATGACTATCAATTACCATGTAATGGATGACATTTAACCCCTAACAAATGCAGCCAAATAATGGTCCAAGTAATGGCCATTATTGGATGGATTCAATGCCACTGAAACCCCTTAAAACAGCCAAATCTTTTGGGATTCCGTCGAACAGTCACTGCCCATGAAGCACGGCGGCTCAGCCATCTTAGCGTCGCGGCACTAATTCATCACTGAGCTACTGCCACGGCGCTGCAAGGGGGCGCCACGGTGCTACGGCGCCGCGGCCATGTCTGGACGGCGTCGCGACCCTTCTCGGCTCCGCAGCCCTTTTCCAACCCGTTCCATCTTACACCTCACATAATCCTTCCTTCGTTTACCAACGTGGAACACTTGCCATTTAGCAAATAACCATCCATCATTCTATGTCTCAAATATTTCACTTACGTACCAATATCTCTTTCATTAACGAAATTTACAATATTTGGCACTAAGATTGCACGTGTGTGGAAACGATATTTCCGACGTGCGGGGCCTAATCGTTTGAGTCATAAATAATGGGATAAACTTAATTCCACATTAGTAAATTTCCAACAATCCCCTCTTGAAAGAGATTTTGGCTCACACACAACGTGCCTACTTTTAGCAATCTTACAGTGAAAAAATATTGCATTAGGAGAGGTAGCTTACGCTTTGAACCTTCCCTAGTTGAATACCATCGGACTTACTTACTGTGCGGTGAATGTGATGTCTTGAACTGTTAGTATTTAATGTAAGCCAAGACAACAGTACCAACACAATACCTCCCCTTTATTCATTTCTTCTTTTGTTCTATCCGTTGTGGCCTTGGACAAACTTGGTTCTTAAGTGCGTTCATTTGAGGCGGCCTGTCCTCGCACTTAAATTGGTGATCTCCTACAAGGTATCCTGCTATACCCCACTTCACAAGTGTTAGGAATCATTAAAAGTTTCCTCAACCTTAACCTCAACCGTTTGAGGATCGTTAAAGGTTTGGAAACTTAACCTTTACCCACCATGCAGGTAGCACTTTAATGTCTATCGCGGGAACAACTTTGGATTCATGTTTCTTAAACAGAAATCATAATCCGAAGTGCTATTGCTTCCACCGAAGCGCTCAACTGAACCTTTTCCAGCTTATTTTTCCCATTGAACCAAATTCTTGGGATCTCCAGTCAGTATGGTTGGGTTACCACCGCAAAGGTCCGTATTTGTTTGGGTTTTTAAGCCCATTCCCCTAGACAGGAAGAACTCTTGATCTTCGGGTAGTCCCTTAGTTTAAAGGGTCCGCTATATCCTTTGATTAGTAATCAAGAAAGTGACACCCGTGATGATCAACTGCCATACGGTCTCATGTCTCTGACAGATCGGACAGATATGTCCAGACGCCGTCATCCGTGCCCTTCTTGAAGCCGACCAGCTAGCCACAGTGTATAACTGCTGAAGGCACGGGTTTCTCCTAATAAGGGACGTCCTCTAAGGAGTCGTGAAGTTATTCAACTTCTTTCATGCTTTGTTTAAAGTGATAAACTCTGATTTTATCATGAATCAGCCTATGCAAGTTGCTTAGAGGATTTTCCAAGACCCACCATACACATTTACTTGTGGCTTTGGTGTTCTTTATATCTGATGTCCAGTTTGCATCACTGTATTATCCCAGAACTGATGGACATCCAGAATACAATAATCTGTAGATAAGCAAATATTTCAGATATCGTCATATCCGACTTAACGCCTTCTATCGATTATTTCCAGAATCACGAGTGAACCTTAGTTCAACTGATCTGCTTTTGTAGGCCGATACCAGGTCGATTGTAATGTGTACAATACATTGAACTACATGTGACCTCCACATATCACTTCTTGTATATGGGTGCACCATGATTCCAATCAGTTCTATGATTCATATCCATTGGTGGCTTCAATGAGACTGTCAACTATCTTACAACTGAGTTTGGAGTTAGACCAGTCCGTTAGATGTCTTAGAAATCCAATTCCTAAGATGTCATCTGTGATACCCATATATTTCATATCGAGACTTTTGTTTCAATATGACTTCCACTTTCAGACTGTTGGTATTCCTAACTGTTGGCTTTCTAACTTCAGAGTCAATATTTCTGTTGTCAGATTCATTATTTTTATTTTATCTGAAACTTCCATGACCAAAATGTAAACATTTCAGGGACCAAAATGAAAGTTCAGGAAGAAGCCCAACAGTCCAGCAAACCAACTCTGATCCTCCCATTTCAACTCTCCGATTAGAAAGGTAGTTTCACATCCATGCCATGCAAGAATTCAATGGCCCTGGATGTTAAGTTATTCACAGGGGAGCACATGTACAAGTAGCCGAGGCCTTATACTCATCAATAGATCCATCTACTTTGTACTCACTTTTGAGTATCTACTTTCATAACCCAAAAGTTCTTTTTCCGGAGGAATGTCAACCATTACACAAGTATGGTTCTATATGATGGAATCTATTTCTCTCTCTGTAGCTTCTTTCCAAAGCAACGCTTCTGGAGATGACAATTCTTTATTAATTGTCCATAGTTCATTCTCAACCATACAAGCTAGAAGGCCTGGAACAAGTCTTTATCCACTTTTTGCTCCGTCTTGGTTCAACATCTAGAATCCCTGAGTTCTGCAGATCTGAAACATTAATTTTCGGATAGTCAGCAACTTTCGAGTCCTGTAGATACGGAACGTCTAGTTCCGGACAATCAGGCACTCATGAGTTCTTGTTAACCTCGAGCAATTACTCCTTTTTCCCTTCTCAAGGAAAGTCATCTTCAATGAATTCAACATTATTTGACACCAAGAGGCAATAAGCACTACTGTTATTTGTAGATCCATTGGATATGCAATCTACAGTCTTAGGTCTAACTTGACCTGTTTCGGTATTCCAACCTCTACCAAGCCACCCCACAACACAACATTTGTATGTGAGATCATTTCCATGTTTTACACGGAGAGTTATCCTTATCCTTATGCGTAGTTCTGTTGAGAATCGCATTAGTAGTAAGGATCACCTTGCCCCACATATTTTAGGCGTACGGCTTTGCGCTTGGCTAACACCGTTATACTGAGGTGAGTAATGAGCAACCGTTTAATGAATGATGCTTCACATTCTCCCCCTCTATCACTATGAATTCCTCAATCCGTAGGTTTAGTTGATTTTCAACTTCTGCTTTGTAGCGCTTATCCGCTTCAACAACTTCATCTTTGCTTTTCTACAAACAAAAGATGCAATACGTTGTACCATCATCAATGAAGGTCACAAAGTACTTGTATTCCCCATCTATTTTGTATAAACTTCAAATCACTCATGTAGGTGTGACTAAGTTCTAGAGGAGCGGTTCTTATTTCGCTATTTCTTTGATAGAACTTGGAAATGTGATTTTGCCTCTTCGCCTACCTCACATTCATTTTGAGAGTTTATGTCGACAAAAGGCAACAATCTCAACTTCGTTAGCTTTTGAATGACTTTCTATTTAACGTGTCTTAATCTATGTTGGCATAGATGCACGAATTATAAATATATAATTCATTTTGCTACAGACATATTGTGCCATTATTAGTTATTACAGACCTGTTGGACTAGTCTCAAACTAGCTTGACCAACATCGTCCCTTAAACCAAGTTTGAGACATGTATCACCTCCTTTTAGAGTGATCCCATTCCCTGAAGTCCTATTGAGGACAACCTCTCCAACCCCTTCTAATTTAGAGGTGGTGTTGCTTCATATGAACAACCTCTTGCCCGTGGTTAGGGCATAACCGGATCATATATGATCTGGATACTCTGGCCCACTCCAGTTGCTTAGACAAACTGAGTGTCCAATTTATTTTCTGCCTTTCTTTTGGCCTTCAGATCATTTAAGACCTGGAAAACTCTGGCCCACCTCACTAGGTGTCCATTACTTTTCTATCAACTGAATTCTGGCCCCACTCCAGTCGCCCATAGGCTTTGTACGACTGAGTGTCCAGTATCATCTTATCAAATATATTCTGGCCCACTCCAGTCGCCCGTAGGCTTTGTACGACTGAGTGTCCAATATCATTCTACCAAATGTATGATCTTCTATCAGATAGTGTGCCAGGTTCAACGTCATAAGATAAGCCATTATCTTTTAGTCTTCTTCCCTTGAGATTGGTGCCTAGACAATTCTTAGCGCGTACTTAAGAGTGGTAACAGTTTTCGCACATTCAGTGGATCTCTCTCCTTCATATGTGCGAACATACTTTACACACTTTTAATAATTATACCCAAAAGAACGGATCTTTTAAGTTTTGTTTACAATAGTCCAATCTTTATAATGGAAGGAAGAAGATTCAATATCTGATTTTAGAGTGTAGGGAATATAACACTTTCATATTCCCATTCTTGCTTTGACACACTTTTATTCAGTTATTAACTAAACATATTATTGATAAGGAAGGATTAACTTAGACCTTTTGGATTCTGGACCACTTCAGTTAGACTGAGTGTCCAAATCCTCCTTACCATAATTCGGATCCTCTGTTTGGGACAGTTATAGGACTTTTGCGATATGATAGAACATCATCTTCAGCCTTCTCCTCTTGTCCTAGTTGACATCGTCAGCCTCTCGTGGGCGCTTGTTTCCACCACCATCGGGAGTGGTGACACCAACTCGTCCTTGATCTTTAGCCATACTAGCATGACTATCAGCAGTATCTTGAAGCTCAGCTCAGAATGAGAGATCCCTCATTTGACGAAACAGACTTGTAACTGTCGTCAAAGAGAGAACCATAACCAGATTTGGTCACACACTTGTCGACCAACATCTTTCGAATCACTAATACAATCTTGTCTTAAAATTATTAGAATATGTAAAGCAACAACGGGAATAGTAAATAACTATTACAGTGATCGAAAGGATAAACAACAATTAGGACAACAACAAGTTGTCAATATTTTGATCTTCAATGAAACTTCAAATATAGAACTTGTATTCGGAAATACAAGATCATGAACTGCTACACTTGTGGCATGTAGATCCGCTGAGAATATGAACGGTTAGAGTCCTTCGTTTGTTAAGTTTACACCTGAAACACTTAGCAATCAATTAGATAAACCACAACACCACTGGCTGAGTCGAGAGATGACTCTCTATCTTTAAGACAAGATTGCCCCGTATATAGGTTTTACGGTAGTGTGGACAATAGTCTCCCAAGATGAAACAACAAACTATCAAGTGTGCAAAGCCTACACAAATGATCTCAGCGAAGAACACGAATAATGAAGATCGCTAAGAGAAGGATTGCTTATCAGGAAAATCTGATCTCTTTGTGGTGTTGTGAACTTGTTTTTCTGGTCATATGTGTATGTCTCTTCTTCTACAGAATTGAGCCAAGGCTTCAATTTGTAGGTGTGCAAGATGGCCTCTTCAAATGCCCCACAATGGCTATCAATTGCCATGTAGTGGATGCCATTTAACACCCAACAAATGCAGCCAAATAATGGTCCAAGTAATAGCCATTATTGGATGGATTCAATGCCATTGAAACCCCTTAAACAGCCAAACATTTTGGGCTTCCGTCGAGCAGTCACTGCCCATGAAGCACCGCGGCTCTGCCATCTTAACGCCACGGCGCTAATTCATCACTGAGCTATTGCCACTCCGGCACCACGGCGCTGCAAGGGGGGCGCCGCGGCCCTTCTCGGCTCCGCGGCCCTTTTCCGTCCCGTTCCATCTTACACCTCGCACAATCCTTCCTTCGTTTACCAACGTAGAACACTTGTCATTTAGCAAATAACCATCCATCATTCTATGTCTCAAACATTTCACTTACGTACCAATATCTCTTTCATTAACAAAATTTACGATACTTGGCACTAAGATTGCACGTGTGGAAACGATATTTCCGATGGGGCCCAATCGTTTGAGTCATGAATAACAGGATAAACTTTAATTCCACATTAGTAAATTTCCAACATTATCTCTCTTTGATCAAGTAACATAATTTTTTATTTAAAAAATGCCTTTTTTTCCTTAATCTCTAAATAGAAATGTCTAAATACCAATCTCATGCTCTTGCGTTTCTTGTCTTTATTATGATCTTTAAAAGAAAATATAAGCTTTGAAATATTATTGTAAAATTTTTACTTCTCTTCCGTTCATACAACTAATGCTTATCAATTCATCGAATGTCTAACAGTTATTTTTCTACAGCATTTTATAATGAGATATATATGATAAAATCTCACAAATTCAAGAGAAATTACCATTTTCCCCATTGTTTCTAACTACTGATTTTCTCACGATCTCTTGCTATTATATAAGATGATTTCTATATCAAACTTGTAATAATACCGAAAAGAATACGGGCTTTAAAGTCATCCCTAAAGGAACTTTAATCATCTTCCTTCAACATTCAGGCATAAGAAATTGAAAGCAAACACATTATGACCTTATGATAAAATCTTGTGGTTTCTAACAATATATGAAATCAATTGATCGGAATATATGAAATTTTTCAATGACATGGGGCCCTGGAAAAGATATAACTTTCTTTATTCATAAAAATTTAGAAACAAAAAGAAATTAACTTCACTTTAATACACATGAGTCGCAATGTTAGTGGGTCCTAACCAGTTCAAAAAATGGGTCCTCCACTCCAGAGGAATAGGAAATAATCACTATATAACAAAAGGAGTTTGAAATACGAAGGCTAAACCTTTTAATCTTCGGTCTTAATTTGTTCTCCAATTTTTTTAATTAAAAAATCTCTAATAAGAGTTTACACAAAAAATTATGTATTACAACTCTCATATTTACAAACAACAACAACAAACATACCGTGTAATCCCACAAAGTGAACAGGATGTATGCAAACCTTACCTCTACCTTTGTGAGATAGAGAGGTTATTTCAGATAGACCCTCGGCTCATAAAAAAAATAATTAATGCAGGATTGAAAGGAAAATAAGACAACAAAATATCAAGATTCAAAGAAATAAAGCAACACATAGTAATACACACATAAAGAGTAGGGATTTACGCGATACCTAAAGAATACTAATAGAAAAGGAGAAGAGGAGATGAAGATGCTAGACCCCTACCTCTCCCGCACAATAAGATAAAAACGCAACTACCTCTAACCTTCTACCCTAATTCTTGACCTCCAAATCTTCCTATCTAAGGTCATGTTCTCAGTCAGCTAAAGTTGTGTCATGTCCTGTCTAATCATCTCCCCCAGTTTTTCTTTGGCCTACCTCTACCTCTTATAACCCCTGCTACCGCCAATCTTTCACACCTCCTAATTGGCGCATCCTCACCTCTTCTTCACATGTTCGAACCATCTCAGCCTCATTTCCCCCATCTTATCCTCCACAGAATCCACTCCGACCTTATCCTGTATAACTTCGTTCCTAATCATAACTCTCCTAGTATGATAACATATCCATCTGAGCATCCCCATCTCGGTTACCTTCATCTTCCGAACCTGGACATTCTTGATTGCCCAACATTCTTCCCCATACAACAATGTTGATCTAACCACCACTCTGTAGAGCTTACCTTTCAGCCTTGGTGACACCTTCTTATCACAAAGCACCCAGAGGCGAGCCTCCACTTCATCCAAGATACTTGAGGTATAAGAGGTTTGTAGATTTTGTGTCTACTATTGAATTTTCTCACAGCATGTCTGATCATTCTCTGTTCATCTATCGCTGTGGTACATCTCTAGCATACATTCTCTTATATGTGGATGATATAATTTTGAGTGGCTCCTCTGATAATTTGCGTAAGTCTATCATGTCCCTTCTCAGTTCAGAATTTGCTATGAAAGACTTGGGACCCTTGAGTTATTTTTTTGGCATAGCTGTAACTCGACATGCAAGTGGTCTATATTTATCCCAGAAGAAGTATGCGACTGAGATTATTGAGAGAGATGACATGTCATCTTGCAAGTCTTCTTTCACTCTAGTGGATACCAAACCGAAGCTGAGTGCTACTTCTAGCACACCATATGAAGATCCCACCCACTATCGTAGTCTTGCAGAGGCTCTTCAGTATCTTACTTTCACAAGACCCGATATTACTTATGCAGTTCAGCAGGCATGTTTATTTATGCATGATCCCCTAATTGAGCACATGTATGTGCTCAAACGAATTATACGATACATACATGACACAATTGATTATGGATTGCGTTTATATACATCTTCCGTCTCTACTCTCGTGTCGTATACATATGCTGATTGAGGTGGATGTCCAGATACCAGACGTTCAACGTCTGGTTATTGTATGTTTCTTGGTGATAACGTGGTCTCTTGGTCTACAAAATGCTAGGCTACGTTATCACGACCCAGTGCGGAGGCCGAGTATCGAGGAGCAGCCAATGTGGTGTCGGAGTCATATTGGCTGCATAATTTTTATTAGAACTTCACTTTCCTATCCTGAAAGCTACCTTGGTCTACTTTGATAATGTTAGTACCGTCTATCTCTCTGGAAATCCGGTCCAACATCAGCGCACTAAACATATCGAGATGGATATTCACTTTGTTCGCGAAAAGGTAGCTCATGGACAAGTACGTGTCCTGCATGTCCTTTCAATGTACCAATTGTTGACATCTTTACTAAGTATCTTTCCTTGGTTCTGTTTGAATATTTTAGGGACAATCTCAGCGTTCGACAACCTCTCGCTATGACTACGGGGGTGTGATAGAAACCGTAACAACAAATTCTAGTGTAGTTAGGTTTCTTACCTTATTTTGTAAATTCTTGTACAAGTGTAAGTATGATATTAGTATTATAGTAGGATTATGATTTTCATATTTAGAGATTGTATATTATATATATAGACCTCTTCATTAATGAAAATAATGAAGGGATTATTTTTTCACAAATATTTGTCTCTTGGATATTGGTTCCTTTTTATATAATGGTGGTGGACAATAAGTTCAATTACATTAACGCGTAGCTATTATCTTTTTTATCCGTACAATTATTGAATAATTTTACCTATTATAATGTTGATAGATGAAAACATATTAGCTAATAATTTTTATCTCTTATTGAAATTACACCCTATTTTTTTTATGGATTTCGTCCACTTTCTTCACCACTAAGATACAACGTTGGGCGCTAGATAGTATGCAATCCCTCTTAGGAAAATGCTAACAAAGAAAGAGAACAACACATCAATGGAACCACTTCTAGGAACTCACAAATAGATATGCTCAAGGGTTTTTTATTCGGGTATATAAAATTATACAAATATTTACCCAATTAGAAATAGAATCTATTTTACAAAAAGTAGCCAGAGATCTTTTACAAATAAATATAATTCAGTCAACATACAACTTACATACAACTTTTTGTTAAATAGAAATCCGTTCAAACTAGGGGTGGCCAGTGGGCCGGGACGGCCCGACCCCGACCCGACCCCGTCCCGATCCCGCCCCGAGCCCGCCACGTCCCCGCTATAAAAAAATAATAATAAAGAACGGGGGCGGGATTCGAACTCGGGACGGGACGATGTCTCGTCCCGCCAGACCCGAGCCCGCCCCAGGCCCGCTTGACCCGAGCCCGCCCCGAGCCCGCCCCGAGCCCGAGCCCGCCCTTTTCCCCCTTTGCAAAAATGACCGTTGCACCAACGACCATTTTAGATTATGGCCGTTGGCCAACGACCATTTTAGGCCCCCCCCTCCCCCAACCCCCCTACCCCTTAATATTTATTTTTAACTCATAAGTTATTATATTTACACTTTAACCCAATTTTCCAACTATAAATAACTCATTTTCTCTTCATCTTTCTCACAAATCTTCCTACAATCTCTCTAATTTCTCAATATATCTCTCTACAAGTCTACATTGTTTGCTAAATATTCAATTTTATTTATTCATTTGGGAATTGGGAGTGAAGTTGGCAACTAGCTTGAGGATCTTCCATCGAGCAAAGTTTCAATTTTCAACCTCTCAATTACACGTCGACGTTACGTCGGCGTTTGGTAGATTCGTTCCTTCATTAAATTATTATTGTCTGTTTATTTTATTTAGCGCACTTAATTTTATTGTCTTTAATTATTTATTATCATAATTAAAATGGAAGGATTAAAAGGTATGTTTAAGGGTAAGGGTGTTTCTTCTAGTAGGGGCAACCAGGGCAAGGGTACTTCTTCTAGTCATCTTATTCCTACACAGGATGATTTTGTTGATACTCAACATTTTCCTACAATACCATTAGATTTAGACCAGGAGCTATTTTCTGGAACTTAAGAAGACTTTAATTTAGACGATGATCTAGATGATATACCCACTAATGTTGATGACAACACACCCACTAGTGCACCTTCAACTGAAATACCTCATATTCCCCCTAGTATGAGACGAGGTCCAGCAAAACGACCATTAAAATCAGATGCATGGACAATTTTTGATAGGGACGTAGAGAATCAAGTAGCCATATGTAAATTTTGTAAAAATGTTTTAAAATTTAAAAGCGGAAAAGGTCACGGTGGGACGGGGGTTTAATTAGACACGTAGTAAGTGCTCATCCAGCTAGGTATGCCCAATACCAGGCTTCAAAACCGGTGCGCAAACACCCGCTCCATCGGGACAAGGTTCACATACCGATCATCGTGGGACCAAGTACTGTGGTCAAATTAACCCTATGACGGGGGAATTGTAGGCTCTAAATACAATAAACATAGAGATAGGGAAGCAATATCAAAATTAGTTGTTGTGGAGGGTTTGCCTTTTTCATTTCCTTCATCTCCCGGTTTTATTCATTACATTAGAGATATATATAATCCTGTTTTTAACGATTTTCCTAGATCAACTGTTAAGAGAGATGTATTTAAATTCGCGCATGAATATCAACAATATTTACGATATTCATTATATCATTTTAATGGCAAAGTATCTATCACATCTGATATAGGTCGTAGTACTAACGGCCATGATTATTTAACTGTAACTTGTCATTGGATAGATTATAAATGGTCTATGCAAAAACGTATTTTAGCGTATAGATATATAGATGATAGGCACACTGGTACTTTTATTGCAGAAAATATTTATCAAGTGTGCGATTATTACGGAATTACCGATAAAATTATGACTATTACATTATATAACGCTTCTAATAACAATTACGCAATTACAATTTTAAAAAATAGTTTAACTCCATCTTTTCCAGACCATTTTCATATAAAATGCGCGTGCCATATATATAACTTAATTGTAAAGGATGGTCTATCACTTTTTGAAGACATTCTTAGTAAAATACAATTTGCTATAAACTTTATTTTTAAAAGTAATAAAGTACAACGTAGAAAAGAATATAAAAAAATTTGTCACGATTGTGGACTACCTTATAGCGTAAATTGGGTAAGATTGGAGCCTAATCTCTTACATTTTTTTATAATTTATAAAATGTAATTATATTTTATAATTAAATAAAACTACCATAAAGAATGATAATTAAGTCTTAAAGTAACGTACACACGTAAATTTCCTGTGCGGTACTCAATTTAATATGGTAACCTAACTTTGGGCCATATCCATATCATAACACCCTTAAGACCCGTTTGGTTGACACATAGAATATTATGATAAGTACATAAAAATCAGAATTAATCATACATTTGTATGGTTGTTTTCTTATTGTCTACATAAATCGAGGAAATGCCAACATAATATACGTGAATTTATATACTACTGTTAGTGTTGGATGGAATATAAAATAGAATTATGTAAATTAGTGATATCTAGACTCTAGAGTGAATAACAAAATTGAATAAAACACCATTCTACCCTTTAGAGCACATGTACACACTACTATATATTTAATTTTAAATTATAGGTACGACATATATGCCCTACTTGTATTTGGATGATTGTGATATATAGGGGACCTCTGAAAAGTTATACTAACCTTTTAACTATGTCAATCAAGTCGATTTTCACGTCCCGTCACAATGGTGGCTTCTTGAATCAATTATTGTGGATTAACATGTGATAAGTATTAATTATATATGTGAGATTAGCATCTTAAGGTCAGCATTTAGACCTACACAAATTACATGGAATACTCTCTTTGAACTAATTTATGTGAACTTTTTTTTTCCAGGTAAAAGAAATGATATTCTTTTAGATTTAGTAATAATTTAACTTTTATTCAATTTATTCTTAATGTGATGATTTATAATCACACAAATATTCATAGTTTAATTTAGATCACAAGTTTCAAAAGTCTTTTTTTTATTCTTAAACTCCACGAACAATCAAACACCTTCATAATTATTTAGAATGGAGGGAATAAATTGCAAGGTAAAAAGTACTCCATCCAGTCTAAAATAAGTGAATTTTGGTGTGGCACACTCTTTAAAAAAGTTAATTAGTTACACTAATCAAAATATTAATTGATGATATTACCCTACCCGTTTATTTTTCCTAATTTTTTCATGAAAGTAGAAACTGTCAGCATTGGGGTCTGAAAAATAGTTGAAAACCCATTAGAGAAAAGGGTAACTTTGGAAAACAAAAATTAATGCCTCTTGGGGTGAAAAATTCATTCATTTTAGAGGGGAAAAAAAAGTGATAGAAATTCACTTATTTTGGACCGGAGGCAGTAACTTAATTTTAATTTATGTTAATCTATTTTGATTGGACACAAATTTTTAAAAATGAAAAAAGATTTTTTAAAGGTAGAAGTGGTTAAAACATTCCCAAACTTGACACGAATTGTAATTTTAGTCCCCAAACTATGACTAGTCTTAAAAACATCCCCAAACTTGACTAAGTCGATTTTAATACACTCTCGAACTTCCACATGGCACAACAAGTGTACTCAAATTCTTCCACGCGCGTGAGACCTTCCACATCAGCTTCCAAACTATAAAAAATCCACTTTTCGGGATTAGTTGCTGCTTTAGTTCTTGAGTTGATAAGTTGATTCTTAGTTCCTGATTTGTAACCTATTTACTTTATTAGAACTTTTGTAATAGGTCTTCGCATGAGTCATAAGGACTTTCTGTTGGAATATGTAAAGCAACAACGGAAATAGTAAATAACTATTACAGTGATCGAAAGGATAAACAACAATGAGGACAACAACAAGTTGTCAATATCTTAATTTTGAATGAAACTTCAAATATAGAACTTGTATTCGAAAATACAAGAACATGAACTGCTACACTTGTGGCTAGTAGATCCGATGAGAATACGAATGGTTAGAGTCCTTCGTCTGTGAAGTTAACACCTGAAACACTTAGCAACCAATTAGATAAACACAACACCACCGACTGAGTCGAGAGATGACTCTCTATCTTTAAGACAAGATTGCCCCCGTATATAAGCTTTACGGAAGTGTGGACAATAGTCTCCCAAGATGAAACAACAAACTATCAAGTGAGCAAAGCCTACACAAATGATCTCAGCGGAGAAGACGAATAATGAAGATTGCTAAGAGAAGGATTGATATCAGGAAAATCTTATCTCTTTGTGGTGTTGTTAACTTATTTTTCTGTTCATTGTCCATATATGTTCTTCTATAGAATTGAGCCAAAGCCTCAATTTATAGGTGTGCAAGATGACCTCTTCAAGTGCCTCACAATGGAAATCAATTGCCATGTAATGGATGACATTTAACCCCCAAGTAATGCAGCAACATAATGGTCCAAGTAATGGCCATTATTGGGTGGATTCAATGCCATTGAAACCCCCTCAACAGCCAGTACTTTTGGGATTTCGTCGAGCAGTCACTACCTATAAAGCACCGCGGCTCTGCCAAATTATCGCCACGACGCTAATTCAACACAGAACTCACTGTCACTCCGGTGCCGCGGAGCTGCGAGGGGGCGCCGCAGCCCTTCTCGGCTCCGCGGCCCTTTTCCGACCCGTACCATCTTACACTTCGCACAATCCTTCCTTCGTTTACCAACGTGGAACACTTGTTATTTAGAAAATAACCATCCATCATTATATGTCTCAAACATTTCACTTACGTACCAATATCTTTTTCATTAACAAAATTTACGATATTTGGCACTAAGATTGCACGTGTGTGGAAACGATATTTCTGACGTGCGGGCCCAATTGTTCGAGTCATAAATAATGGGATAAACTTAATTCCACATTAGTAAATTTCCAACAATCCCCTCTTAAAAGAGATTTTGGCGCACACACAATGTGCATACTTTCAGCAATCTTTCAGCGAAAAGAGACTGCATTAGGAGAGGCAGCTTACGCTTTGAACCTTCCCTAGTTGAATACCATCGGACTTACTTACTGCGCGGTGAACGTGATGTCTTGAACCATCAGTGTTTAATGTAAGTCAAGACAACGGTTCCAACACAATACCTCCCCTTTATTCGTTTCTTCTTTTATTTTGTCCGTTGTGGTCGTGGACATACTTGAATTCTTAAGTGCGTTCCTTTGAGGCGGCATGTCCTCACACTTAAATAGGTGATCTCCTATAAGGTATCCCGCAATACCCCACTTCACAAGTGTTAGAAATTATTAAGAGTTTCCCCAACCTTAACCTCAACCGTTTGAGGATTGTTAAAGGTTTGGAAGCTTAACCTTTACCTACCATGCAGGTAGCACTTTAATGTCTATCATGGGAATGGCTTTGGATTCATGTTTCTTAACAGAAATCATAATCCGAAGCGCTCAACTGAACCTTTTGCAGCTTAGTTTTCCCATTGAACCAAATTTTGGGATCTCCAGTCAGTATGGTTGGGTTACCACCGCAAAGGTTCGTATTGTTTGGGGTTTAAGCCCATTTCCCTAGACAGGCAAAACTCTTGATCTTCGGGTAGTCCCTTAGTTAAAGGGTCTGCTATATCCTTTGATAAGTAATCAAGGAAGTGACACCTGTGATGATCATCTGCTATACGGTCTCATGTCTCCGATAGATCCGACAGATATGTCCAGACGCCGTTATCCGTGCCCTTCCTAAAGCCGGCTGACTAGCCACAATGTATAACTGCTAAAGGCACGGGTTTCTCCCAATAAGGGACATCCTCTAAGGAGTCGTGAAGTTACTCATCTTCTTTCATGCTTTGTTTAAACTTTAAAGCGATAAACTCCAATTTTATCATGAATCGGCCGATGCAAGTTTACTTAGAGGATTTTTCAAGACTCACCATACACTTTTACTTGTGACTTTGGTGTTCTTCACATCTGATGTCCAGTTTGCATCACTGTGTTCTCCCAGAACCGCTGGACATCCAGAATACTATAATCCGTAGATAAGTGAATATTTCAGATATCATCATATCCGACTTAACGCCTTCTACCGATCATTTTTAGAATCATCAGTGAACCTTAGTTCAACTGATCTGCTTTGTAGGCCGATACTAGGTCGGTTGTAGTGTGTAACATACATTGAACTACATGCGACCTGCGCATATCGCTTCTTGTATATGGGTGCACCATGATTTCAATCAGTTATATGATTCGTATCCATTGGTGGCTTCAACGAGTTTGTGAACTATCGACCAGTCCGTTAGATGTCTTAGAAATCCAATTCCTAAGATGTCATCTGTGATACCCATATCTTTCATATCGAGACTTTGTTTCAATATGACTTCCATTCTCAGACTGTTGGTTTTCCAACTGTTGGCTTTCTAACTTCAGAGTCAATATTTCTGTTGTCAGATTCATTGTTTCTATTATATCTGAAACTTCCAGGACCAAAATGTAAAGATTTTAGGGACCAAAATGAAAGTTCAGGAAGAAGCCCAACAGTCCAGCAAACCAACTCTGATCCTCCCTTCCAACTTGCCGGTTAGGAAGGTTGTTTCAGCATCCATGCCACGCAAGACTGCAATGGCCCTGGATGTTAAGATATTCACAGGGGAACACATGTACAAGGAGCCGAAGCCTTATACTCGTTAGTAGATCCATCTACTTTGTACTCAATTTTGAGTATCCACTTTTACAACCCAAAGGTTCTTTTTCGGGAGGAAGGTCAACCATTACACAAGTATGGTTATATTTAATGGAATCTATGACAATTCTCTGTTAATTTTCCATGGTTCATTCTCAACCATACAAGCTAGAAGGCCTGGAGAAAGTCTTTGTCCCCTCTTTGCTCCATCTCGGTTCAACATCTAGAATCCCTGAGTTCTGTAGATCTGGAATATTAAGTTTTTGATAATCAGCAACTTCCGAGTCTTGTAGATACGGAATGTCTAATTTCGAACAGTCAAGCCCTCGCGGGTTCTTGTTAACCTCGAGAAATTACTTCTTTTTCCTTTTCAAAGAAAGTTATCTTCAAAGAATTCAGCATTCTTTGACACCAATAGGCGATAAGCACTACTGTTATTTGCAGATCCAGTGGATATGTAATTTATAGTCTTAGGTCCAACTTGACCTGATTTTGGTATTCCAACTTTACCAAGCCATCCCACATCACAACATTTGTATGTGAGAGCATTTCCATGTTTCACACGGAGAGTTATCATTTTCCTTATATGTAGTTCTGTTGAGAATCGCATTAGCGGTAAGGATCGCCTTGCCCCACATATTTTGGGCGTATGGCTTTGCGTTTGGCTAACACCGTTAGACTGAGGTGAGTAATGAGCAATTTTGATCAACGATGCTTCACATTCTCCCTCTCTATCAGTACGAATTCCTCAATCCGTAGACTTAGTTGATTTTCAACTTCTGCTTTGTAGCGCTTATCCGCTTCAACAACTTCATCTTTGCTTTTCTATAAACAAATGATGCAATACGTTGTACCATCATCAATAAAGGTCACAAAGTACTTGTCTCCCCCTCTATTTTGTATAAACTTCAAATCACCCATGTAGGGGTGACTAAGTTCTAGAGGAGTGGTGCTTCTTTCGCTATTCCTTTGACGGAACTTGGAAAGGTTATTTTTACTTCTTCGCCTACCTCACATTCATTTTTAGGGTTTATGTCGACATAAGACAACAATCTCAACTTCGTTAGCTTTTGAATGACTTTCTATTTAACGTGTCTTAATCTATGATGGCATAGATGCACGGATTACAAATATATCATTCATTTAGCTACAGACATACTGTACCATTCTTAGTTATTACAGACCTGTTGGACTAGTCTCAAACCAGCTTGACCAACATCGTCCCTTAAACTAAGTTTGGGACATGTATCACCTCCTTTTAGAGTGATCCCATTCCCTGAAGTCCTATTGATGACAACCTCTCCAACCCCTTCTAATTTAGAGGTGGCGTTGCTTCATATGAACAATATCTTGCCCGTGGTTAGGGCATAGCCGGATCATATATTATCTGGATACTCTGGCTCACTCCAGTTGCTTAGAAAAATTGAGTGTCCAATTTCTTTTCTGCCTTTCTTTTGGCCTTCACATCTTTTAAGACCTGGAAACTCTGGCCCACCTCACTAGGTGTCCATTACTTTTCTGTCAAATGAATTCTGGCCCACTTCAGTCGCCCGTAGGCTTTGTACGACTGAGTGTCCAATATCATCCTATTAAATGAATGATCTTATGTCAGATAGTGTGATAGGTTTAACGTCTTAAGATAAGCCATTATCTTTTAGTCTTCTTCCCTTGTGATTGGTGCCCAGGGAAATCCCCGGCGCTTAGTTAAGAGTGGTAACCGTTTTTGCACAGTCAGGGATCTCTCTCCTTCGTATGTGCGAACATACTTTACACATTTTTAATAATTATACCCAAAAGAACGGATCTTTTTAGTTTTGTTAACAATAGTCCAATCTTTAACCGAGAAGGAAGGAGATTCAATATCTATTTTTAGAATATAGGGAATATAAGTTTTTAATGAAAACACTTTCATATTCCCAGCCTTGCTTTACACACTTTTATTCAAATATTAACTAAACATTTTATTGATAAGGAATGATTAACTTAGACCTTTTGGATTCTGGCCCACTTTAGTTTGACTGAGTGTCCAAATCCTCCTTAATATAATTCGGATCCTCTGTCTGGGACAAATATAGGACTTTTGCTATATGTTAGAATATCATCTTCAGCCTTCTCCTCTTGTCCCAGTTGACATCATCGGCCTCTCATGGGTGCTTGTTTCCACCACCCTCGGGAGCGGTGACACCAACTCGTCCTTGATCTTTAGCCGTACTAGAATGACTATCAGCAGTATCTTAAAGCTCAGCATCAGATCCAGAGATCCCTCCTTTAACGGAAACAAATTTGTAACTGTCGTCAAAGAGAGAACCAAAACTAGGACCAGATTTGATCACACACTTGTCGACCAACATATTTCAAATCACTAATACAAATCTTGTCTTAAAATTGTTGGAATATGTAAAGCAATAACGGAAATAGTAAATAACTATTACAGTGATCGAAAGGATAAACAACAATGAGGACAACAACAAGTTGTCAATATCTTGATCTTGAATGAAAATTCAAATATATAACTTGTATTCGGAAATACAAGAACATGAACTGCTACACTAATGCTTAACACTTGCAAGTCGAACGTTGTTTTCGGGGAGCTGGGCAGAAGGAAAAGAGGCTCCTAGCTAAAGGTAGCTTGTCGAATTCCCCAGCGGCGAATTCAAAACTTGTGGGGCCCTATATATTCCATCTCTCGAGATCTAACCCGTTATCCTAACAAATTCCCCCCCCCCTCCGCTCACGAAAATCCACCCTTAGGAAGCGTTCATCCAACTAAAAATTTATTTAGAGAAGGTCCCAGGTCTCCGAGTGAGCCCGCGCTTTTTCGAAGAATCCTGCACCCATGGGCATACGGCCTGGCATGCCTTCCCTTTCCGCCGGAGCTTCATGGGCGTTGCCCCGTTCCCCAATCAGATGTTTGGATGTGAGCTATACTCCGCGAGGAGCCAAACGGGCGTATGGCCTTTCCATTTGACCTCTTTTCCCGTGTGACTAGGATCTCCTCTCTCCTTCTCTCTGGCGATCATGGCGATTTAGAGGTGCCATGGCGGCAACCTCTTCTCCTCAGCCTTATGCTGGGGAGAAAGAACATAGTTTTGCCTCTCTTCTTCACTCTATCCCTTCTCCATCATCTACCCAAGCTAAACACACCCCACCAGTGATCAAAAGAGTAGAAATCGTCCATGGAGAACCCACAATCCAGTGGACATCAAAAGAGGCTGGTAAGGTTTTGCGCGTTGTATCGAATTAAACCACATGCTCCACCGCTTGTGCAGGTCCCCGTCAATTCCTTTGAGTTTCGGTCTTGCGACCGTACTCCCCAGGCACCAGCTGCCTGCACAAGCTAGAAAGCTTATCAATGTTGATAAAGCTTAGATTCCTTCGTTTAGAGTCAGAGTCCATCCATGGAGATTCTAGTCTTGATCCTCAACTGTGTGTACCTGCAAATAGAAGAAGATGAACATGTGGTTAGTCTGATTCACATTCAAAAGTTAGGGCTTTATTTAAACAAAGTATATATATACTTTTGACCCCCCAACCTAGAGTAGCTAGGTGGGGAAGTCATGTTAATTAAAGAATCATTGCACTCATCATCTACTGAACTCCTTCCTCTCTCTTAATCTCCTACTGCACATCTGTCAGTTCAATTCCTTGCCATTTGCCATCCGGGGCAATCAAATCGACCATTCCTAGAAAAGTTGTTCTCTGTCTTTAAGACAAGATTGCCCCTGCATATAGACTTTACGGAAGTGTGGACAGTAGTCTCACAAAATGAAACAACAAACTATCAAGTGTGCAAAGCCTACACAAATGATCTCAGCGAAGAACACAAATAATGGAGATTGCTAAGAGAAGGATTGATATCAGGAAAATCTGATCTCTTTGTGGTGTTGTTAACTTATTTTTTTGTTCATTGTCCATATATGTTCTTCTATAGAATTGAGCCAAAGCCTCAATTTATAGGTGTGCAAGATGGCATCTTCAAGTGCCCCACAATGACAATCAATTGCCATGTAATGGATGACATTTAACCCCGAAGTAATGCAACAACATAATGGTCCAAGTAATGATCATTATTGGGTGGATTCAATGCCATTGAAACCCCCTCAACATCTAAGACTTTTGGGATTCCGTCGAGCAGTCACTGTCCATGAAGCGCCGTGACTCTGCCACATTAGCGCCGATGCGCTAATTCAACACAGAACTCACTGCCACTCCGGTGCCGCGGCGCTGCGAGGTGGGCGCTGCGGCCCAGTCCGAGAGGCGCCACGACCCTTCTTGGCTCCGCGACCCTTCTTGGCTCCGCGACCCTTTTTCGATCCGTACCATCTTACACTTTTCACAATTCTTCCTTCGTTTACCAACGTGGAACACTTGCCATTTAGCAAATAACCATCCATCATTCTATGTCTCAAACATTTCACTTACATACCAATATCTCTTTCATTAACGAAATTTACGATATTTGGCACTAAGATTGCACGTGTGTGGAAATGATATTTCTGACGTGCGAGGTCCAATTGTTCTAGTCATAAATAATGGGATAAACTTAATTCCATATTAGTAAATTTCCAACACTTTCAAGCCTAGAGAAGAGTCTTGAAAGGGATGGCTACAGTTAGAAAGAATTGTAGGGGAAAAGTACTTAGTTATTAGTTCCCTCGGTTATAAAGGTGTAACCTTAAAACTACTTGAATTTGAGTGAAGACTCGCTACAATTCCTACTAAGATAGGCTGTAATTTTTTACTTAAGCAAGAAATTTTACATAAGGAATTTTTTTCTGATTTACATTCCGCACTTTGCTTCTTATTTAGACGGAAGAACCTAGTTCTTCAGCACATTAAGTGGCAACATAAAATAACATAGACAAATGTGCTCAATGAAATATTATTCCCTCAATTTTATTCAGCAATAAAGTATGAGTTTTCAATTTTATGTAACACATATTTAATCTTTTACAATTATAGATACGTGCTCATAATTTATTAGAAAAAGGAGGAAGGAGGTAACAAAGCAAAAGAAGAACAAAAAGTTATGATGAGTATTTATATTTTCCTTATTTTTATCACTAGGGATAAAAGATAACATCAATCCTTTAAAAAGGACACATAGATTCAGCTTAGGGGTTCAAGCGGGGCTCCTCTTAGGCGCACTTCTTATATGAATTAGTGGGAAGGTTTCAGTCAATTAGTTTATCATTCGCACCTATAATATAGCCTTTTTTAACCCTTTGTCTAGGAGCTTTACCTTTTTTGCTCTCTTCCTGACTTGAATTCATAGGCTTAGGATTGAAGGTGGAAGGTGCTTACCACAAAGCAATCCCCACTTATTCACTCATAAAATAACATACTCTAACTCTTATTTCAATAAAATACTAACTTTTTTTTGCTAAAAAATGATGAAAGGAAGCAATAAGAATTGTTCTCTTGTCAAAGAAATCTATATTGTCATTTGGCTATAGATTTGCTTAGTGGTGTCATATTTAGATCAGGAGTCCAATTATAATTCAGCCAACTCATTCAATTTTTTGCAGATTGAATTTGGTTATGTTTGAAGAAAAACGGATTGGGTTGGATACATATTTATTAAAGGTAGAATGACATATGTATATATAAGAATAGGGTATATTTATAAAATATGACGATATTTTTCAGTTTACAAAATATGGCAATAGATTTCTTACAAAATATATATATGAAAATTTTCTCTCAAGGCTTAAAAAATTTGTGCAAAAATTTGTGTATGTAAACTGTATGAAATGTGTATATTTCGCTCAAGGCTTAAAATTTTCACTCAATATTTTTATGTACGAAAACTGTATGAAATATGTATATCTCGCCTAAGGCTTAAAAATTTCGCTCAAAATTTTGTGTATGAAAACTATAAGAAATATATATATTTCGCTCAAGGCTTAAAATTCTCACATTTTTCGTGTATGAAAACTTATAAAAATGGTATGGAATATGTCTATAACTGTATAAAATTTATATAAAGTTTTGAATATTTAGTACAACTACAACAACATTATATATAATTTTCACACAATATTAATATAAATTTAATACAAAATTTTCTTCTTATTAAAAAGTATCGTTATATTTTGTAAAGGTGTAACACGTGGATAGAGCCTCAAACTTTTTCGAAAATTTGACTTGGACCCTCCATCTAAGATTCGTACCATATGAACTTTCAAAAACTACTTTTACTGTGTCATTTGAACAAACAATTAATATGTAGTCAAACTCACAAAGTGCGTGCAATTCACACTGTCAAAATAACAAATAAAACAACAACACGTTGATTTTAATTTAAACAAATAATTAAAAAAATTACAAAAAGTAAAAAAAAATGTTTCCTACAATTTCCCCCCCCCCCCCTCTCCTTCTTTTCTTCTGCCATTGTTCTTTGAACCCTTAGTGTCATTTCCCCGGCGAGAGCTGTTGGAAATTTATTAATGTGGAGTTAAGTTTATTCCATTATTTATGATTCGAACAATTGGGGCCCCGCACGTCGGAAACGTCATTTTCACACACGTGTACACGTAATGCCAAGTATCGTAAATTTCATTAGTGAAAGAGATATTGGTACATAGGTAATACGTTTGAGACATAGAATGATGGACGGTTATTGACCAAATGACAAGTATTCCACGTTGGTAAACGAAGGAAGAAGTGTAAGTTGAAACGAGTCGGAAATCGCCGCGAAGGGCCGAGGCGCCGGAGCGCCGCGACGCTAATTGGGTGATCATTCACCGGAACCGCGGCGCCGCGACGCTAATTCACAGAGCCGCAGCGCTTCGGAGGCAGAATGTTGCCACAGAAAGATGGAAAGTTCTGACTTTTGAGCTGGCTTTGGAGCATTGAATCTCCATAATTTGGCACATGAATTCAGTCATTATTTGACTAAATGTAACCCCTCAATAAGTGTCATTACATGGCTATTGAAGGCCATTAGTTGGATAGTTGAGGGGTCATCTCCTAACATTATAAATTGAGGCCTTTGGCTCAATTGTTCAACACTAAGAAAAACACTACAGCATTTTCTAACATCTTCTTCTTCCTCTCTAGCAAGTTTACTATACTCAAAGTTCTTCAAGAGTAACACTTGAGTTTTCTTTACTTATTTGTTAAGTTGTTGTTGTATCTTGGGAGATTATTGCCCGACAACGTAAGATGATATATACGGGGCAATCTTTTCTTAAAGACAGAGTGTCATCACTCGACTCAGCAAATCACAAGTAGTTGGTTACGTTCTTGATTCCAGTTTTGTTGTAATATTTAGTTTATCATTTCTAGCAATTTGTAATATTTACTTACTTCATGTTTTCTGCAATTGTTGTAACCCACAAGAGCTTCTAGCTCCAGTAAATCGGAGCAACCACAAAATCACTATGAGCTCACCCCTCTGCTCGCTCTCCTTTCTACGTTAAAATTGAACTCTCAAAATCATCTCCGGGAGAAGACGTCAAATTTGGTCGTTTTGATGTTTTTCCGGCGTTGCTCCGGCGAAAGCCGTTGAAGCAACGCCGCTAATGACTGATGGATTTCTTTATTGTTCGTAATTTCACAAATCAGGTTTCGAATTTCTAAGCAGCAAGAGCCTTTTAAGGATGAGATCTCATTAAAGTTTCTTTTTTTAATTCTTTTGAATCACAATTCATCAATTCATTTTGAGCAGAAGACAATGCATACTATATTAATATACCTAAGAACAATAGTTTGTAAATGCAAAAAAGAAACATTCTTTTGACGAATTCAAAAATATGTTAGAAGTTTAACGTTCCCCTTTGGATGAAGTGGTGTTTGTACTCCCCTAATTAAAAAGAGTGTTCACTTAGACATTTACATGCCGCTTAAGAAAATACTAATTTTTAGATAAAAATAAATAATATAACTAAACTACCTCTAATTAAACAGATATTGAGATTTGGTCACTTAATATTTAATAAGAACAAATCTCAAAAAAAAATTAATTTTTTCTTGATTTGATAAGTGAACATTCTTTGTAATCCAAAAAATAAATACTAAATAAACATTTTTTTTAATCCAGAGAAAATATCACAAAATGGAAGAAAAATTGAAAAAGAATCAGTGGTACTCTTTTTTGGTGGGTTCTCGTGAAAAGAAAATAATGAAGATGCAGGGAGGGGCATGAGATTGGGATGAAGAAGTTGACCCTTTTATGTTTTTAATTTTTTTTAATTATTTATTTATAATCATATATTTTCAAGCTGAAAAAAATGAATTTTTTATTGTCGAGTCGTCGATTGATACTGACATCTCGTGAGGTTACGTGACCTTATGAAAGGATAATGAGAGTTTATAGGTTGTTTATGGATATATTGGAGTGTATAGAAGTTAATCGGATCAAAGAAAATGTGATTCGACGAAATATGCAGGATTCCGAATTGACGGTCAAAATGTACGGACAGTACAAATTGGACTGAGCCACCGTAGAATTGCCTGCAGAATGTCAGGCTTCAGTTTTGATTTTGATGGACCAAATGTATGGATCATACAAAATTATAGGGACCGTATAATTGGGCGGTGCAGATTTTTTTTTTTTAATATATATATGAAGCGCTCGACCTTGGGTCATTATTTCCCATTCCTACAAATCCTAAATCAGTCCCGAATCCCTCTCTATGGCTCTCCATTAACTTGGGATTAAATCCAAGACCAAACCTGACCAAATCATCGTAAAGAACTTCGTGGCTATCATTAGCATCTCTCTTTGATCATTGTAACAACTTAGAAGGTACCTTGATGTATAAGTAGGTTGAGAACAGAGGTTCCTTAGCATATTAAAGGTAAGTTTTATCCTCCTCTATCTACTTCTATGATTAGTAGATGTTTTGGAACAAGTTATGGAAGGATCTTCATAGTCAAAACTTGTAAGCTTTGAAATCATAGTGGTATGACTTGTTGGGATGTTTTACTTGAAGTATGAGGTGAAGTTGATAATCAAACTGGTTGTATATGTTGTGGGATTGAAGAAAGTGTATTTTGGAAGGTTGTGGTGTTGAATTACATAAGTTTCCATCATAAAGAAGCCTAAGAACCTTATGCACTTAAATTGTTCGATAAAAAGCCTAAATGAATTTCTATATAGGATATGAATTCAATGTTAATACCAATCCTTTATGTAATATAGATAATCATCCGTAGAAGGTGCGATGACTCGTGGGACATTGGTAACTTCATGACAAAGGTATGTAGAGCAAACTTTCTTTCTTGGCATGACTTGACAAAACGCTATCTTGAAAGTGAATTCCATCTCGTGTAACCAACTAAAGATATGCCTTCTTTGATAATTCGATCATATTCCTCATGTATTTTCCATTCATAAACATCTCTAAGATTCTACATCCTCAAAAATGATTGTATTGAATTTCATGAACGTAGCGATAAATAATAATAGTTGGAGGATAACGACAATAGGTCACTCAAGCTTTGCTTGTGATGTCTGTGAAAATTATGTCTTGCATTGCACTTATATATATGTATCTATTTTCTTACCGAGCAACACTATAGTTTGCCGGGTACAACGTTTATATGCGTACACCACTGCACTTGGTTTGATATTATCGAGTCATATTCAGGCCAGGTACGACCGAGTCCTCTTCGAGGCTGGGTACGATATATTATGATATGATTTTCCCCACAGAGCGGCTAGTTACTATATTATATGGTTACATTGAGTGACTTAATTTTTATAAACATGCATATATATTCATAATTATGACAGGGTATGCCCTAAGATGCTTGTTATCAGTTCCAGGTTGACTTCTGTACTCATATTTCTCATATTACATTCTTGCTTACTTATATTTCCTACCTTACATATTCAGTACATCTTTAGTACTGATGCCCCCTCCTTGGGGCACTGTGTTCATGCTCGTATGTACTGATAGACAAAGAAGCGCCCCTCGTCAGTAGATCAGTCCCTGTAAATACTGGAGGGTCCAGGTTAACAAAGTCCCAAACTCTCGCGCTCAAAGCCTTATCAACAATACCGGGGTCTGACGCTGGGCGTGAAAGGTCACAAGGCGAGTCAACAGTTGCACTTCACTCTGTATATCTAGATCCTGATAGGGGAAACCGGAGGAGGAATTGAAGTACATAAGCTCCCCTCTGCCCTTCTAGAGGTGGTGGTGGGGGTGGAGTCCTGGAGGCCCGAGATACATCCTTATCCTGGTGCTCCTGTCTCTCCAGTTCAGCGAGTGGTACGTGAAAGACACCCTCTCCTGCCTCTTCGTCTAACCTCCGTAAAGCCTTCTGTCATCTAGTAGTAACAGGAATGGCTGAGAACATATACAAGATAAGGATTAGGAATGAATACTTATGACTCAGCTCTATCACACGATCTAGATCAGGAAGAAAAGTAACCATCCTAAATATCTTGTAGCCTCCTATTTATAAGTGTGGTGCACAACACACCCCTAAAATGGGACTCTAGTGGATACATCGTACAGACTCCATAGGACAAACCTTAATTTGATACCAAGTTTGTCACACCCAACCTTGGGGGGTGTGGTTGACACCTAGCACCCGGACGCCCGAACGAACCACTGTAGTATCTAAAACCTATAGTATGAAACATGGGCCAACAAGGCAGCCATATAACCATATACGACAAGAATGTATGAGAACCTGCACGCAGAAGATTCCCATTATAATATATATATATATATATATATACAGATAACCAAGGCCGACAAGGCAACAAAAAAAGTACACTACTAATAAAAAGGGGGCCGATAAGGCCACGACATACATGTACCTACTATACACAAGTCTGCAAGCCTCTAGTAGTGACATAATATATCAACAGGTCGGTACAGGGCCCCGCCATACCCAAAATGCTAATAACATAAACAATAGTACCTAAAGATTCCCGTATAGCACCTTCGAGAAAAAAAGTGTGACAATCACAATTGAACAGGAATTTTCTGGATCGGATGCAGCGGACCTTACGAGTTATACATGTAACAGATAATGAGTCAGTAGAGTTGGTTTCTTATAGGTTGTGTGATGTTGTTATGACATGGTATGATACTTGAGAGCAGACTCAGGAACCTAATACGCCACTAGCGACATGGAGGGAGTTCTCTGAGGCAGTTTTATAGAATATCTATCGGTCGAGCTTCGATGGGCCAGGCGAGACAAGTTCTTACATTTAGAGCAAGGTAATATTAGCGTCCGAGAGTATAGCCGCGCAGTTCAAATCCTTGGATAGAACGCTCATATGATTATTGCTGATATGAGTGATCGGGTATATCAAATTGTTAATGGTTTTGGGCCACTTAGTGAATGAGTGTACTACAGCTTCTCTGAGCTCGAATATGGATATTGCCTACATTAAAGCCTATGTCCAGACTCTAGAGGACCGCACGAGGCATCAACGAGCCAATAGAGAGGATGATAGGGGACACCATAGAGGACCTGGTCCGCAGGTGATACAGGAGAATTTTGGGGTGGATTTAGACCTCAGTTTCCTAGGAGTCCATATTATCTGACGACTAGTGAACCATCGCAGTTTTAGGGCCAAAGACGTGACCAGACCACTTATTCTGGTCAGGGTCAGAGTTCACAGGATCAGGCCTATAATATAGAGGGGAATCAAGTTTGGCGAGGCCACTGATACCGTATTTGTGGTCAATGTGGCAGGACTCATTTTGGGTAGTGCTGCCAGGGTTCAAATGTGTGTTATTCGTGTGGGCATCCTGGTCATATTATACGGTTTTGTCCGATGAGAGGTGGGGGTGGTATGGCATAGTCGACAGGGTCTGTAGCAACTTCTTCATCATCACTACGCCTTTCTGGATATGGTACGCAAGCATCGACCGGTAGGGGCAGAGGCAGAGGAGCAACATCTAGTTCGAGCGGTCCCCAGAACTGCATTTATGACATGTTAGGTCGGTAGGACCTTGAGTCATCTCTAGATGTGGTTACAGGTATATTATCTATCTTTTCTCTTGACGTATATGCTTTGATAGATTCAAGTTTCACTTTGTCATAAATTACACCCTTTGTTGCTGGTAAGTGTGGGAAGGAACCTGAATTGTAACATAAGTCATTTGAGGTATCTACGCCTGTAATTATTAGGCGGGTGTATAGGAATTGTGATGTGAAGATCTATGATCGCCATACTGTAGCCAACTTGAATGAGTTAGAAATGGTGCAATTGATGTTATTATGGGAATAGATTGGTTGGCTTCTTGCTATGCTAATGTTGATTGTTTGACGAAAGTGGTTCACTTTAATTTTCCATGCGAGCCCGTTATTGAATGGAAGGGAAATGTTGTAGTGCCTAAAGGTAGGTTTATTTCCTACCATAAGGATCGGAAGATGATCGCGAAATGATATATCTATCACCTTCTGTTAGTTCAGGACGCAGAGGTAAATCCTCAACTCTTCAGTCAGTTCCCGTCGTTAGTGAATTTCTTGACGTGTTCCCTGATGAAATTCCTGGCATTCCTCCCGAAAGGGAATTTGAGTTCGCTATCAGATGTGCTCCCAGATTCCCAACCTAAATCTATTTCTCCGTATCGAATGGCTCTTGTCGAGTTAAGAGAATTGAAAGCTCAGCTGAAGGATCTCCTGGAGAAGGGTTTTATTAGGCCAGTACTTCCCCGTGGGATGCACCAGTGTTATTCGTTCGTAAGAAGGACGGTTCACTAAGAATGTGTATTGATTACCGTCAGCTAAATAAGGTGACTATTAAAAATAAATATTCGCTTCCCAGAATCGATGATTTGTTTGATCAGTTGCAAGGTGCTAAGTATTTCTCAAATATTAATCTCAAGTCTGGATATCATTAGCTATGGGTTAAGGAGAGAGATATTCCAAAGACCGCTTTTTGGACTAGATATGGCCACTACGAGTTTCTCGTTATGTCTTTTGGTCTGACGAATGCGTCGACAACCTTTATGGATTTGATGAACTGGGTATTCAAGCCCTTCCTAGATATATTTGTAATAGTGTTTATTGATGACATTTCTCGATCAGAGGAAAACATGCAGATCATTTACGATCGGTGTTACAGACACTCTAGGATTGCAAGTTATACGTTAAGTTTTCTAAATGTGATTTTTGGTTGAACTCAGTGGCTTTTCTGGGTCATATTGTATCGGATGAAAGCATCAAAGTTGATAGTCAAAAGATCAAAAAGGCGGTAAATAATTGGATAAGGCTCACTACTCCTACTGAGGTGTATAGTTTCTTGGTCTTGGCTGGTTATTATTAGAGATTCGTAGAAAATTTCTCTTCTATTGCCTCCTCACTGACAAATTTGACACATAAGGCAACTATGTTCCAGTGGATCAATGTTTGTGAGGAGTATTTCCAAGAGTTGAAGAACAGATTAACATCAGCACCTGTTTTAGCACTTCATGAGGGATTAGAGGACTATGTTGTGTACTGTGACACTTACAAAGTAGGGTTAGGCTGTGTTCTGATGCAGCATGGAAAAGTTATTGCGTATATTTCGAGGCAAGTAAGGAAACACGAGCAGAATTACTGGACTCATGATCTTGAGTTAGTGGCTATTATATTTCCTTTAAAGATATGGCTTCACTATCTGTACGGGGTTCATGTTGATATATTTACAGATCATAAGAGTTTCCAGTATATATTCAAGCAGAAAGAGTTGAATATGAGGCAACGGAGATGGTTAGAGTTATTGAAAGACTATGATCTGGATATTTTATACCATCCGGGCAAGGTGAATGTTGTGACCGACGCATTAAGTCGGAAATCTATGGGTAGTTTGAATCATGTGGGAGTTGATAAGTTAGAAATGGCAAGAGATCTATATCGGTTGGCAAGTATAAGCGTCCGATTGATCGACGCATGAGACGAGGGTGCCATAGTCCAAAATGCCGCTGAATCTCCTTTAGTGAAAGAGGTAAAGACACGACAATTTGATGACTCAGTCCTGGCAAGGATTAAAGAAAGTGTTCCCTTTCAAAAGAAACGGTTGCTTGAGTAGTCAGAAGATGGAGTTCTCAAGTATAAGGACATTTGTGTGTATCGGATGTTGAAGGATATCGAGGGCGGATTATGTCAGAGATCCACCAGACCAGGTATTCTATTCATCCTGGTTTTACGAAGATATATCATGACCTTCATCAATTATATTGGTGGAACAATATGAAGAAGAATATCGCAGAATTTGTCGCTCAGTGCCCGAATTTCCAACAAGTTAAGGTTGAGCATTAGTAACATGGAAGATTGCTGCAGAATATAGAGATCCCAACATGGAAGTGGGAGATGATCATTATGGACTTTATTACTGGGATTCCTAATTCTCGTTGGAAGTTTGATTTTATATGGGTTATCGTGGATAGGCGCACGAAGTCAGCTCATTTTTTACATGTTTAAACCACTTACTCGACTGAAGATTATGCCAGGCTTTATATTAAGGATATAGTTTGACTTCATATAGTTCCAGTATCTATTATATCTGACAGAGGAGCTCAATTTACAGCTAACTTCTGGAGGTCTTTTCAAAAAGGGTTGGGTACTTAAATTAAACTTAGTACAACTTTTCATCTGCAGACCGACGGGTAAGCTGAGCGCACTATTCAACCGCTCGAGGATATGCTACAAGCTTGTGTTCTATACTTCAAGGGAAGTTGGGAAGACCATTTGCCACTTATTGAGTTCGCCTATAATAATAAGCTATCATTCTAGTATTCAAATGGCACCATATAAGGCACTATACGTGCAAAAATGCAAGTCTTTTATTGGTTAGTTCAATGTCGGCGAGACAAAACTACTAGGACTTGATTTGGTACAATAAGTTGCAGAAAAGGTGAAGTTAATTCAGGAGCGACTGTTGACTGCTCAGAGTCGACAAAAGTCCAACAAAGATAATCGACGTCAGGACTTAGAGTTTGTTGTGAGAGATTGGGTGTTCTTAAAGGTGTCGCCTATGAAAGGCGTAATGATGTTCGGTAAGAAAGGCAAGATTAGCCCCAGATATGTTGGGTCGTATCAGATTATTCAACGCATAGGTCAAGTGGCTTATAAGCTTGATCTACCTCCGGAATTGGAAGCGGTTCACCGGTATTTCACGTATCGATGCTTCGTAAATGCTTAGGTGACTCATCTCGCATTACCCCTATTGAGGATGTTCAAGTCACGGAGGATATGACGTACCAAAAAGTTCTTGTTGCTATCTTAGATCATCAAATCCGTAAGCTACAGACCAAAGAGGTGGCCTCAGTGAAGGTGCTTTGGAGAAATAACAATACACAGAAAATGACATGGGAGGCCGAGGAAGATATGAAATCTAGATACCCTCATCTATTTCAGACTTTAGGTTCATATTAACATTCGTGCGATATGATTCTTCTATTCATATTCTGTTTACCGAACTTGACCCATATACCTTATTTAGGTGATGTTGTTGAAACAAGTATGAAAGATGCAACACATGTATCAACAGGAGAATACTAAGGTGAGTTATGACTAACATTTTCTAGTTATTATAAGTGCAAATGGTCGTGTGAAGCCGATTTGATGTTTCTCGTTATTACATTACCTTGTGTGGTGTTGGATATATATTTGAACTGCTTGGCAGGTTGTGGATAGTCCTGTTTACAAAGGAAACTCTGTCGAAATTTTAAAATTCTTAAGAAGTTAAGAATATTTCCAACATTCGTGGACGAATGTTCCTAAGGGGGAAGGACGTTACGACCAGTAGTTTTATGTTCCGTCGTGTCATCGATTGATACCGATATCCCAGAAAGTTACGTGACCTTACGAAAGGATAATGAGAGTTTATAAGTTGTTTATGGGTGTATTGGAGTGTATAGAAGTTAATCGGATCGAAGAAAATACGATTCGACAAAATATGCAGGATTTCATATTGACGGCCAAAATGTACGGACAATACAATTTTGTACGGATCGTACAAATTGTACTGAGCCACTGTAGAAGTGTCAGTAGAATGTCAACCTTTAGTTCTAATTTTGATGGTCCAAATGTACGGATCTTACGAAATTGTATGGATCGTATATTTGGACCGTATAGTTGGGCGGTGCAGAATTTTTTTCATTTTTTTCTAATAAATATATGAAGCCCTCAACCTTGGGTCTTCATTTCCCCTTCTTGAAAACCCTAAATCAGTCCCAGATCCCTCTCTAAGGCTCTCAATTAACTTGGGGTTAAATCCAAGGCCAAACCTTGCCAAATCATCATAAAGAACCCCATGGTTATCGTTAGCATCTCTCTTTGATCGTTGTAACAACTTAGAAGGTACCTTAATGTATAACTAGGTTGATATTAAAGATAAGTTTTATCCTCCCTCTATCTACTCTTATGATTAGTAGATGTTTTGGAACAAGTTATGGAAAGATCTTCATAGTCAGAACTTATAAGCTTTGAAATCATAGTGGTATGACTTGTTGGGCTGTTTTACTTGAAGTATGAGGTGAAGTGGATAATCAAACTGGTTGTATATGTTGAGGGATTGAAGAAAGTGTATTTTGGAGGTTGTGGTGTTGAATTACATAAGTTTCCATTATAAAGAAGCCTAAGAATCTTATGCACTTAAATTGTTTGATAAAAAGCCTAAATGAATTTCTATATAGGATATGAATTCAATATTAATACCAATCCTTTATGTAATATGGATAATCATCCGTAGAAGGTGCGATGACTCATGGGACATTGGTAACTTCATGACAAAGGTATGTAGAGCAAACTTTCTTTCTTTGCATGACTTGACAAAACGCTATCTTGAAAGTGAATTCCATATCGTGTAACCAACTAAAGATACACCTTCTTTGATAATTCGATCATATTCCTCATGTATTTCCATTCATAAACATCTCTAAGATTCTATATCCTAAAAAATGATTGTATTGAATTTCATGAACGTAGCGATAAATTATAATAGTTGGAGGATAACGACAATAAGTCACTCAAGCTCTGCTTGTGATGTCTGTGAAAATTATGTTTTGCATTGCACTTATATATATGTATCTATTTTCTTACCGAGCATTGCTATAGTTTGCCGGGTACAACATTTATATGCGCACACCACTGCAGTTGGTTTGATATTATCGAGTCATATTCAGGACAGGTACGATCGAGTCCTCTTCGAGGCTGGGTACGATATATTATGATATGATTTGCCCCATAGAGCGGCTAGATACTATATTATATGATCACATTGAGTGACTTGATTTTTACAGACATGCATATATATTCATAATTTTGACAGGGTATGCCCTCAGATGCTTGTTATCAGTTCCAGGTTGACTTCTGTACTCATATTTCTCATATTACATTCTTGCTTACTTATATTTTATGTCTTACATATTCAGTACATCTTTCATACTGATGCCCACTCCTTGGGGCACTGTGTTCATGCCCGCATGTACTGATAGACAGAGCGGCTCCCCTCCTCAGTAGGTTGTTTGTTCATCTGTGATTGTCGCACTCCCATCTCTCGGAGTTGCTAAACGGGAGTCTTTAGGTACTGTTGTATATGTTATTAGCATTTTGGGTATGGAGGGGCCTTGTCCCGACCTGTTGATGTATTATGTCACTCTTAGAGGCTTGCAGACTTGTGTATAGTGGGTGTATGTATGTCGTGGCCTTGTCAGCCCCCTTTTTGTTAGTAGTGTACTTTTGTTGTGGCCTTGTTGGCCTTGGTTATCTGTATATATATATCATGCTGGGACTCTCCTGCGTACAGGTTGTCATACATTCTTGTCTTATATGGTTATATGGCGGCCTTATCGGCTCAAGTTTCGTATTACAGGTTTTAGATACTACAATGGTTCGCTCAGGCCTCCGGGTTCTAGGAGCCAGCCAAACCCCCAAGGTTGGGGTGTGACAAGTTATTAGATAGGAAATGATGCAGTTTCAGCTTGAACACTTAGAAACCAAGCAAAGACCTTAAATTTCGAGGAAATTCTAGCTCAAGTCAAATTTTTGGGTCCTGTTTCCATTTGTCGGAAGCGGTTTGGGTGAAAGATTGTTCGACGACACTCGTCGCTGCCCCCGAAAAAGGTAATCTTCTCGTTACTATTTTCTGTTCATTCCAGTTCTCTAGTAGCTTTAGCTTCAGTGGCATCCGTTTCTTCTCTTTTCAATATTTTGTTTCGTGCTTCCTAGTCGCAATTAATCAGGTAAAATGAGATTAATTTTTTTCATATTCATTACTGACATGTTTCATAATCGTATGCGCAAAATAAGTTCAAATCTCTCTTTGGTAGTTAAAAGTGTGTTTTCTCTGAAGATGGCCTATTAGTTGTGCTGATGATATGATTTTTGCTAATTGTGTTATTGTTTCAAATAATGGTTTAAATAAATTCTTTTTGAGGTGTGGGCTGAGTTAGTTTAGCTTATAATTGTATCTCTGTTTTGCTCCGTTTGGAATTGATATTAAGAGGTAGTTGATTTAAAACATAAACAAGATGTTTTCGTATCATCTATGAACTCCCATAGTCAGAATTTGGTTTAGCTCAGTTTGTTTAACTAAAAGCAGTCCACTGTTTTGCCATAAGTATATTTGGTACAATTTGTTTGTTGACTTCATGTAATGTCTTGATTTTTCTTCTAGCATAGGTTAGCTTACTTCGAAAGATTAAGGTCTTAACACAAGTTGCTGGCTTCTGATTCTAGCTAATTGTTAGAGCATGCTAACTAAATGCCTTTGTTGGTTGGTTAAATGTTTCTTTGAGCTCTACTCTTTCTTCGAGACTAATAGTTGGATTAGTTTATTCTTGCTTTGAACCTGAAATACAGTAAATTATTTTCTGAATTTACAAAAGGATGTGATGCTGATGGACCATTTGTTAATAACTTTTTTGTTTGCTCAAAAGTATTAGCTCAGCATGTAGTTATGTCACGATCCAAACCGAAGGGCCGCGACGGGCACCCGAACCTTACTTGTCGGGTACCGCTAGCCGTACAGTCAACATCTAACCGTAATTAAGCACTGACCACAAGGGCCGTCACCCATTACCCTGCTGACATATAAAAATTATAAACTAGAAAAGAGCTATATAAAATCATAAGCAGAAAACACAACTTATATATATATACATACCAAGGTCGACAAGGTCATACATGACTATTACACACAGGACACCTGTCTACAACCCTCTAAAGAGTACGTGATATTAAAAGGTCGGGACAGGGCCCCGCCATACCCATATATACACATGAAAAAATACCGTACCGAGATTAGACCGGCACTCCGAAATAAGGGGAGTGCTCCAAAATCCGCTGAGTCAGCAACCTACTAACGTGGATCGTCGCCCTGTCTACGTGAACCTGCGGCCATGAAACGCAGCGTCCCCCGACAAAAGGGACGTCAGTACAACTGATGTACCGAGTATCTCAGGCATAAGAAACATCATAACAGAGATACATAATTATCTGAAACAGAAACAGTTGACAGAATTAGCCGACCAGTAATATCCGATAGCACCAACAGCCGACAGAAACGGCCGACAGCAATAGCCGACAGAAACGACTGACCAGTAGTGAATGTCTCTGAAGGCCATAATATGCCAAAATGTCATGCAAAATGCAAAAACGATATACATATATCTATTGGCCTCATCGGGCATCTTCCTTCCCATAACTGCCTCTGTGGGCATCATATCATATTGGCCTCTGTGGGCATCTTTCTTTTTCGTGATATCTGTACCAGCTGCAGGTGGTGTTGCGTATATAATGTCATTCCCTTTTCCTATCCCTTATATATATATTATGCGTACCATATAGTAGTGTATATAACACATGTGGGTCCAGGGTATACATGAATATAATGCAAATGCATGAATGACAATAAAACATTCTAAACTTATCGGATGACATAATATCCTTGTACCTTCGGCTAACATTGGGAATATTAACATTTTTCCCATATACCTCAATAAGGATTTAGGAACATATTTAGACATGCTTTTTAACATAGCAATCAATAACAGGAACATCCTTAACTACTAAGAGTAGAACAATTTATCGAACAATATTACGGTTACGTTTCGTACATAGAACATGCCAAACGAAGAAATGATTTGCCTTAACATACCTTAGCCATTTTGTGTCCATCATACAACTAAAGTAAAGCAGCCCGTAATGCACCTCAATCTTATTTTTCAAGAAACCCTCTTCTTCCACCTTACTTCACTTCGAAGAAAATCCGGATTCAACAATGTAGCAAAAACGGAACAACGAGATTGAAATAGTGAGCAAAACCCATATGTTGTTTTTGAGGAGAATTACACTTTTCTCCTTTAAAAGGTAATCACCTTGTTGCAAAGAATATAAGGTCACGTTAATTTCCTCAAACAGTGAAAATATTCCACTGCAATACATACTACTTGTTGTTTACCCTGCCTTTTCGTTACAAATTATTCATTACTTGAATGAGATCTTCAATTATGATGATAAGAGATATACAAATATGTGATTTATATTCAACAAAAACGGTGCTGCGTATAAGACTCTATTTGCGATATATGTATGAATATATCTAAAATGAAATGCCAATCATAAGGTATAAGAGACCTTAATGGTCCACTACACATTTACACGTGTTGCTTTAATGATTCATCTTGGACACTAATACAACTTAGTGACACCTCCTAAATGAATTGTCCAACTTAAATAAGGTTGCGGCACGTTTTTCCCCTTCAAACCAAATAAATCCACAACACCCTTTTGCATGCAATTAACTAAATTGTTGCCACTTGTCCATAAACACATGAACCATATCCACCTATTAATTATCCAACAATACCAATTAATTTATTGATCTCAATTCACTTAAAGCTTAATGATTTATAAAACCTTCATATATTCAATGTCATAATCATGCGATATAGCACTAGTCCATAACCTCTTTTGGGACATACAACTATTATTTTCAATTCCCGTCGTCACACTTTTTAAGTCCTAAATTATTTCGGGACCGCATTCTTTTATATACTAAGCTCTTCATTTACGTATGTGAATATAACATAAATTCTCCAAAGCTCGGGTCTACTTGCATACGTCTAGATGCTCAAACCATCGTCCGGAAGTACGGGGTGTTACAAGATATTAGGTTAACCAGATTAAATGCTCCCCAACAACTTGTAACTGATTTGTTGATCTTTGTGTGTGCTAATTGAAAGCAATAATCCCTTGATTATTTTCATTAATGAATGAGTATATATACAATTCACAATTTTCATAATTTGAAAATTTTTATTCCTATTATCCTATTCTATTTGTACAAGAATACTACAATTATGGTAAGTGTACAATGCTTAATTAATTACAAATAATAGGTTACCAAATATACTCCAAACCGTGATATACTTGACATGTATATCACAGACTATTTTTCCTTGTATTCTCGTGATATACACAGTATACACAAGGCAGTGTATATACAGTGTATATCACGAGTATATTTATCACACCCCCGCATTCATTACGGGCGGTCTTTGTATGCTAAGACTGTCCCTAAAATCTTCAATAGAACCGAGGGAAGACCCTTCGTAAAGATGTCTGCAATTTGATACTTGGAAGGGACATGACAGACGCGTACTTCTCCACGAGCTACCTTTTCACGAACAAAGTAGATATCCATCTCGATGTGTTTAGTGCGCTGGTGTTGAACCGGATTATCAGAAAGATAGACTGAACTAATATTAACACAATAAACCAAGGTAGCTTTTATAAATAGGACAATGAAGTTCTAAGAGAAGATTACGTAACCAACATGATTCAGAGACCACATTGCGGCCTTTGCACTAGAGTGTGATAATGTAGACTGGCGCTTCGCAGACTATGAGACCAAGTTATTACCAAGAAACATACAATAGCCAGACATGGAGCGTCTGGTATCTGGACAACTACCCCAATCAGCATCTGTGTACGAGACAAGCGTAGAAGTCGACGATGGATATAGATGCAGCCCAAAGTAAAGTGTTCCCTGGATGTATCGTATAATGCGTTTGAGCGTATTCATGTGCTCAATCCTAGGATCATGCATAAACAAACACACATGTTGTACTGCATATGTAATATCAGGTCTCGTGAAAGTAAGATACTAAAGAGCTCCGGCAAGACTGCGATAGTGGGTAGGATCCTCGTAAGGTGAGCCAGCCGAGCACCCAGCTTGGGTTTAGTATCAACTGAAGTGAAAATAGACTTACACGAGGACATACCAGTTCTTTCAATTACCTCCGCGGTATACTTCCTTTGTGATAAGAATAACCACCTACATGATGAGTGACAACAATCCCCAAGAAGTAACTCAAGGGCCCTAAGTCTTTCATAGCAAACTCATAACTGAGCAGTGTTATGATAGACTTCTGCAAAGCATCATAAGAGGCATTCATGATAATATCATCCACATATAATAGAATATAAGCCAGGGAAGTACCACGATGATAAATGAACAATGAATTATCAGACCTGCTGTGAGAAAACCCAATAGACGAAACATAGTCTGCAAATCTCTTATACCAAGCCCGTAGGGTCTGCTTAAGCCCATAAAAGGACTTCTTCAATAAACAGACATGATTAAAATATTTGGGGTCTCAAAAACCCAAGGATTGATGCAGGTAAACATTCTCCTTAAGATTACCATGTAAGAAAGCATTCTTCACATCTAACTAATGAATGGTTCATGCCTTTGAAAGAGACAGACTGACAACAGTGCGAAGGGTAGCTGGTTTGACCACCGGACTAAACGGCTTACCACAATCCACACCAACCTGTTGAGTCTTACCATCACATACAAGACGATCCTTATGTCTCGCAAAAGAACCATCAGAATTATCTTTATGAGTAAAAATCCACATAGACCGAATAATATTAACACTAGTAGGACGGGGCACCAACTCTCACGTCTTATTTTCAATAAGAACGTCATATTCGTCATTCATAGCCAATTTCCAATTCGGGTCATTTAATGCAGACACTGGGTTACGGGGTAGGGGGATTTAAGAACATTAGAATTAAGATTAAAATGTCTTTTTGGTTTAAAAATACCCTGTTGACTACGAGTGACCGGTCTGTGACTCGGGGTAGAATTGGGTGGATTATGGGGAAAATTCGAATGGGTGACGGACTGGCAGCAGGCAGTGGGCTGCTGGCCCAACACGGGATTCTGGAAGCAGGGACAGAACTGGGCTGGATATTTACCCCAGTTGCTGGACTGGGACGTGAGGGGTTGTGGGTGGTGGCGGGCCAGCAGGCAGTGGTCCTGCTGGCGGTCCGAGAGTACTGGATTGGCCCAATAAATGGCATATAGTGTATGGTGAGACTGTGTCATCTAAAAAATTATACGAACTAGGCACGGGACTACTCACTTTAGCAAACGGAAATTGGGTTTCATAAAAAATAATATGACGACTAATGATGATTTTATTAGTCGACAAATGAAAACATTTGTAACCACGATGATTAAAGGATAACCCAAAAACACACAAGCGGTAGACTGGGCTTGAAGTTTGTTAATTGTAGTTGACGGAAAAAGTGGCTAGCATAAACACCCAAAGACCCTAAGATGTGAATACAAAAGATTCTATTATAGAGGAATTTAAGAGGAGACGCATATGCCAATCCTTTGGTAGGAAGTATGTTAAGAAGATAGGTAGCCATGTGTAGAGCATGATGCCAAATGGAAGGGGGTACGGAAGCATGGACCAATAAAGTTCGGACAATATTATTAATGATACGAATTTTTCGTTCGGCTTCCCATTTTGTGAGGACGTATGAGGACAAGAGAAACTAAAAACTATGCCATTAGTTTCACAAACTTCCCGAAACAACCCATTATCATATTCTTTGCGATTATCACATTGAATATTTTTTATTTCATGCGTAGAGCGTGATGCCAAATGGAAGGGGGTACGGAAGCATGGACCAATAAAGTTCGGACAATATTATTAATGGTACGAATTTTTCATTCGGCTTTTCCATTTTATGAGGACGTATGAGGACAAGAGAAACTAAAAACTATGCCATTGGTTTCACAAACTTCCCGAAACAACCCATTATCATATTCTTTGTCATTATCATGTTGAATATTTTTTATTTCCTGTCCGAATTGGGTACAGATGAATGCTCAAAATTTAAGAATGTGGAAAAAACTTGAGATTTTTTCGCTAACGGAAAGGTCCATAAAAAATTAGAATAGTCATCTAAAAATAGAATATAATAACGATGGCCCACAGAACTTAAGGGAGATGTCCATAAATCGCTATGAATAAAATCAAATGGCATTAAAGTACTAGAAGTAGAGGCTACAAATGGCAATCTAACATGTTTTCCTAAAGGACAAGAATGAAAAATTGGAGTACTACGCGTACCCTTACAAGAAATAAAATTGTTTTTATGCAAGAAGAAACAACAGACGACCTGGGGTGACCCAAACGTGCATGCCATAAGGAATGAGCTAGAGCTGCAAAAGTAGATGGCAAGGCTTGACTCGAGAGACTGGATGCAGGCGTGATTGGATAAATATCTACCCTACTATTACATCTCATGAGAGGTATCCCTGTCTTGAAATCCTTCACAGAAACCCAAAAGGATTAAAATTAATAGAAACTCAATTATCAATGGTGAATTTACGGACATACACCAAATTTTTAATTAAGTTAGGGGCATGAAGGGCATTTTTCAAGACAAGAGGTGGGGGGGGGGGGGGGAGACAAAGTTGTATGACCGTAACCACGAATTGGAATTGAGTTGCCATTACCAACAATTATGCCACGATTTTTGCTCAAATTTGAATAAGACGAGAGAGTACCTTGGTCTGACGTCATGTGAGAAGTGGTACCGGTGTCCATGTACCAATTCGTGTGTGGAGAATTTAATTCAAGTGTATGCATGGCGGCCTCAATATCGGTGGGTGTCAATATCGGATTTGGGTCGACTGCATGGAAGGACTGCTGGGGCCGAGGCCCAAGTACACCGGACTTCTGGGGCCGAGGTCCAAGTACACCGGACTGCTGACCCGAGAAATTGGGCCTGTTATTAGGCTGAACTAGGGCCCAAGGTGGCTGAAAATAATTAGGAGGAGAGCAATAGGCGGGACTGGTCCAAACCCACTGTCACGGGGCCCAAGGCTGGGACCAGGCCGACTGGGCCTAGAACCCCAAGGCCCACCCCCGGTATTGGCACTGTTCCCATCGGTGGTGCCACTGTTCCGGCTGCCACTATTGTTGTCGCCACAATTTTTGCCATTGTTTTTACAGTTTTGACCCTTCTTGCCGCCACCGTTGTTGTAGTTTTGGCCTGAATTGTCAACAAACCTGTGAAAGACATTGGATGAAGTCATCATCACTATGGAACTGGCGCCGGTAGCCGCCTTTTTTGCCAAGCCGGCTTCTTCTAACGTGAGCATCGAACGAGCTTGATAAAAAGGGGAAAGCATATTACTTTGACGAAGGAGAGTCCCAATGCCATTATAGGCCTCATATATGTCTGTAACTATTTGTAGAACAAGATGATTATTGGTAACAGGCGCCCCAACGTTACGGAGTTGGTCCGCCAATTCCTTGAGCCATTTACAATAAGCCGAAATATTCGGGGATCTTTCATGTGGACTTGTGAAACTCTTGCTCAATAGTGACAACCCGGGAATGTTGGTTGTCCTGGAATATATCACGCAATCTATTCCAGGTAGCCATAGCTGTAGTGTCTGGTTCAATGATCATCTGTAAAAGGTCGGTAGAAATAGTGGAGTAAACACACTGAAGGACGGTAGCATCAAGAGTGATCCATAACTGAGGATCCTCCGTAGTGTGGAGGGATAGCGTGAGGAATTATGTAATGGAGGACTTGATCTGAGATTGCGTGAATTTTGAACAACTCTGCTCACGTTGCATATTGGACATTTTCCATCTCAAGAACAATAGGGATGTGGTTCTTGATGTTAGAAACAGTATGGGCAGGGTGAAACAGGTTCTTTGACATCGACAAAATGAAAGACCAAAGGGATTGGGAAGAAAATTTGGGAAGAGATGAGGTAAAAGAGGCACGAAATTCAAGAAAGGGCACAAATTCCGATGCAGGCTCGGCCGAGAAGGCATAGTCGGAAATCGAGAATAAATTTGGGAGAGGAGCGGAAGTAATTTAGTCATAGACCTCTGATACCATGAAAGAAATAATCCCTTGATTATTTTCATTAATGAATGAATATATATACAATTTACAATTTCCATAATATGGAAAATCCTATTCCTATTCTACACCAAAAATCCTATTCTATTTGTACAAGAATACTACAATTATGGTAAGTGTACAATGCTTAATTAATTACAAATAATAGGTTACCAAATATACTCCAAACCGTGATATACTTGGCATGTATATCATATACTGTTTTGCCTTGTATTCCCATGATATACACGGTATACACAAGACAGTGTATATACCGTGTATATCACGGGTATATTTATCACTAATCAACTCTTAAAACTTCAACTTTAGTCTTTGTTTTGTTAAAAAATTGATTGAATTATGATATTTATTCAGCAAAGTGGAATGCCTCGTGTTTGATTTACTATCCATCTTAAAACTCCTCTCTGTTGGATGCTCATTCTTTATCCTTCTATTTCTTTGCATGACTTGGGAGTCGCAAATCCCAAATGACCTTGAAGTAACTCCATGAACTGTTTCTGCTATCTGTTGATGCTGATTTTTTTCTTAAAGAGAATAACTGCATCTCTAAACATTGGTCAATATGCTGTGGCCTGTATCAAGTAAAGATGTGCTCAGATTCAGCACTTTGGGAATTTGTTTGTTGCACTGTCGGTTTATTGTGATTATCTTTAAGGCTCTTTGGCTGTACTTTAAGCAAACAAAGAGGTGCTACACCTGAAAAATATATTACTGCACTTGATGTGTGCAGCTGTTACATCTGGGGAAGGCTAATTCATGTTCATCTTGAGATGAACTGTTGCTGTACATGTGTTAGTGCTTCGAAGGGAATAGGCAGATCTTTGCGGCACTTATTTCGAGGGAAAGATAGATGTTGGTTCAGGGCAAACAGTGGCTGCGCTTTAGTTCAATCTAATGATCCTGCTGCTGCATTTTTTACGTCCATTTCGGACTGAAATCCTCGGTGTTTTTAAGGCCAACTGCTGCTGCAATACTGTACTTGGCCGTAGCACTTTGAGGAGTCTGATTGCCGCATCTTTGAGGCTGAAAAACGCCACACTCTTGAGATATATTTGGGACCATTTGCTGCTTTTTAAATGATCGAATGTTGCACTTGAAATCTTAAAAGTTGCTCCCACATCTGGAACAAATAGTTGTGACTTGAGTGGGATATTTTTCCACTTTTAAGGGGCTATTGCTGCATCCTTGAGATTACTGTTGCTGCAATTTTACAAGAAAACAGGTTACTACACTTGGTGGAAGCTCACTGGTTCGAATATGATACTACACTTGGGCCGATAAGAATGATTTTGTGGCCATGCCACTTCCGGAAAGGTTATCCCTCAGATTAGGCATTTCGGTTAAAGGCGATGATGATATGTACAAGTCACAAGGTAGAAATTGACGAGTGTATGGCTATAGACTAGTACGGCTAACAAGCAACTAGTGTTTGTGATTACGAACTAGTATGGCTTACAAGCAAACTAGAATCCGTAACCACAACTTGACTCAATCTCTAGCTTAAATCAATAAGCATAAATCTGAGCCTTCGCATTCAAAACTCTCAAATGTTTTGATACGAGTCCGAATAAGATATTTGTTATATTTACAAACGCCACACCAAAGGGTGGCGTATTAGTAAGTTACTAACTTTTTTTTTTTTTTTTTGCGAGGTACAAATAAACAAGTTCACACGATACTACAAAGATGAGGCAAGAGCTTGAATACTCAGAGCTTTGGACGAAGAATTAGAAAAGAGTGGGATTGCAATTAAAGGTCCAAGAAGGCTAGGAGATAGGCCTAGCGTGACTAGCCTTTCTCCCCTTCCCTCTATCCTTCTCTTTATTTACTTCTTATGACATAGTAAATTGTAATATTTGTTGTAGATATTGAACCCTTACAACTTAGAACTTAGGATTTAGCTGAAAAATAAGAATTATGTTTTATTGCTAAAAATAAATAAAAGTAAAAAAAAAGTTCTTGTACAAAGCTTCTTTTGGGTCAGACCCACTTAAATAAATATAAACAAATGAAAACTCAAGTAAAGCCTATTTTTGGAAAGAGTTCTAAGGATATGGTTGACCTTCTAAAAACCAGTGTTTAAAAGATTTAAATAAAAAAAATGATATACTATGACTTTTATTCTCGCAAGAATTTGGACACTCTTTTAAACAATTAATCACAATAAAACATATTATGAAACTCGTAGGTCAACCGTATTCTACGGATCCTTAATATCGCGGTGCTAACACCTTCCTCGGGGATCACCAGAATCCTTACCTTTGGTTTAGATAGGATTTTTCAAACTCTTTGAGTAAACCCTTTCACACTGATTTCCTAATTTATCTATAAATTAGATGGAGACTCTAAAACAATTATCCGACTTAGAGCACCATCCAAATTCATTGTAGCTTTTATACCTCTGCATAAAAGTGAATCGTAACAAGCATTACACTTGTAGTTTCATGTCCTTTGATTTTTGTTATTATCTATTAATTCTTGTACTTCGATTATTGTATGATTTTGCAGTAGTTACGTTATTGTTGCTTTTTTAAATCCTGTTATTATTTGTTTTTCTTTACTAATGTGATTTCTTTTTTCGGACTGCTTTAGTTTGCTTTTATTTGAGCCGAGGGTCTATTGGGAATAACCCCTCTACCTCCCAAGGTAGGGGTGAGGTCTGCGTATACTTTACCTTTCCATACCCCACTTATGATATTATATTAGGTATGTTGTTGTTGTAACAAATTCCAACCATACTCATTCTGAATGTTTGTTTATCGTTAACTTCTTATGGCTAAAAAATGGCTAAATGGTCAAAATGGCCAAGTGATATTAAATGTTTTATTTTTTGGATTGTTCCCCATAATTCTTCCAATTATAATTATAATTCAATCAGTTTATTGATTCTCTACACATCTTAAATCTGCGTAAATGTTGCCGAATTAAAGAAATATGGACCAACCAAATGAGTTTGGGCAGGCAAATGGACTTTGTGTAAGATCCAAAACCGTTGGGTTGTGATGACTGAAACTTGCAAAAGAAACAACTTTTAACTAATGAATGAACTTGCAAATCAGATTGATTTCGGCAAAAATGTCTTTTTAAAAAAAAATATAAATCACGATCTAACATTTTTTTATAAGATTTTAGGTTTGGTGAAAAAAGATATTTAGATTGTGGCCTAAAAGGTTCCTAAGGTATAAGAGAAATAAAAAAGCGCTATTTACTAAATAATCCCCAAAATGAATAATCGGTGAAATATTTTATTCAAATCACAGACCACACCTTCGACAAACCAAGTCCTAGTTATAACCGAAGAAAATAAGCAGACATCTGGAAATATTTGAAGTTGAAGTTGAAAAAAAGTACGTAATTATTGAATACTATTTGTGAGCAATTTTGAGGTCAAAAGTATTTTTTTGGTTATTTAAGGTATTTGGCCAATTAGTAAAATTGCTTTTAAATAGAATCATAAGCAATTTTTCTGCGGTTAGGGAAAAACAGAAAATTTCTGCTGGAAAAGCAGAAAATTTATGTTTCTTGAAAAAAGCTGAAGTAGAAATAGAAATTTATTTCTTTTAAGACAAAAATATCTCTATCATAAATACATATTTACCAAGTATATTCCTCATTAATTCATTAACTTCTAATTAATTATCTTTTATTTTATTTTAAGTTGTATTTTTGTGTTGAATTATAATTTGTGAAATGATTTTAAATTTTATGTTGATTGATGTCTTTTAGTATATTTAAATCACCATGTTGATATTATATCAATATTTAATATTTTTTTGGTTTATCTATATATTATATTAATTAAAAAATTTAATATGTACTTTAAAATTTTAACTAAATAAAGGTAAAACTTAATTAAAGTCATTCATATAGATATTTAAAATAATTTCTCTCTATAAAATAATCTTAATAACAAACGTTCACTGATACTTGTCCTTTTTGGTAAATTTACACTCAAAAACACTTTTTAAGAAGATTAGCCAAAAACACAATCTGCTTATTAAAAATATTTTTCAAATGAATTAGCTAAACACAAACTGTTTCTCATTAAAAGTACTTTTTTTGAAAAATACTTCTTAAAATAAGCAGTTTTTAGTCGCTTGGCCAAACAGGCTCAGAAAATATTAACTATTTAATTTGTATTATTTTTCAACTTCAAATTCCTTATTTCATGTTCCACCTATATGAGACTGTTTATAAGACACTTTAAGAGAGGTATATATGTGTGAAATCTCTTTCTTTTACCCATTTTCAAAATTGTTTTTAAAATGGGGAGAATGTGCGCTAAGTCGTGGGGTGCATGGTGGTGCCTATAACCGCCCTTAACCGTCACTATCCCAATTACATCCATCCAAACACATAAAATCAGCAAAAAGAAAAAAAATGACAAAAAACAATTTGAATTTGCATACATAAAACAAGTGAAAACATCAAAGGAGGAAGCATTATTAATGGAAGGAAGAAGATCATCGTCTTCATATCATCGTCATCGCTATCAGTATAGCGATGACGATGAAATTGAAGAAATAAAGAAAGGTCCATGGAAAGCAGAAGAAGATGAAGTGCTTATAAATCATGTGAAGAAATATGGTCCAAGAGATTGGAGCTCCATTCGATCCAAAGGCCTTTTGCAACGTACTGGAAAATCTTGTCGTCTTCGTTGGGTCAATAAACTTAGACCCAACTTAAAGAAGTAAATTACTAGACCCTTATAACTATGTATATGAAAATTAAGTATTTGTAAGACTAAATATGTATTTAAGGACTTACTTTTTAGTCTAGAATCAATCATGTCTAAATTTGGGCAGATAGTGTTACATTGCCTTTAATAGTATAGTTTAAGAGAGGTATTTGGGTTGGGATTTTGCTTCATCTAGGAAACTTTTATGGGAATTCTTTTATATGTTGAAGCATTTTCATGGCGGATCTTGTTCTTTTAACTAGTACTAGTATGTTCCTTTTTTTTAGAGTTATAGTTTATTAATTCTTTCTTTTTCTGCAAAATCAGGTTTAAAACATGTAACCATGACATTACCAAAAAAACAATATGTAAAAATAAGATTTGTTTATTTTCTATTTAAATATGTTATATATATAATGTCATTTTTTCCCGGTTTTTTGCAACAGTTGCGTTCTTCTATGCAAGAAGAAGACTTAGAAAGAACAAAGAAGTTTGGATCCGAAATTTTTTAGAGTTATAAAATATTTCTTTTTGAATTTTCTATTTTTTTTCGAGTTCCTTAAAAATAGGCTCAAAAAGGTCCGTTGCTAATTTGTATTTTTTTTGGGTTAGTGTGAGATTTTTCACTACAGTACTGTTGATGAGTTTTTATATTTTTTGAGTATGCTTTTTACAAAGTGGAATTAAAATGGGACGTTGGTGATGACTTTTTTTTATTATTATTATTGTTTTGGTGAAAAGTGGAGTGAAATTTTCGGCAGAGGAGGAAAGGACAGTGATTGAACTACAGGGACAATTTGGGAACAAATGGGCAAGAATTGCTACGTATTTGCCAGGGAGAACTGACAATGATGTTAAGAATTTTTGGAGCAGTCGACAGAAGAGGTTGGCTAGGATTTTGCGAACATCAGCACCACAGCCTGACAAGTCGCAAAATAACAGCCAAACTTCTGCTTTTCAAGAATCTCTCCCAGTAGATCAGGTAAATACAAATTCCATTCAGTAAATATTGTCCCATGTAATTTGTACCATTTCCCTATGTGAATCATGCTATTCATTTCTGTTTGATCCCTGTAATACTTTTTTTTAATCTTTTGTTGGTTGTGGTGGTGTGACATATTCCCTCCATTTCATAATAAATACTCTCTCCGTTCCAATTTATATGAAATTATTGAATCGAATACAGAGTTTAAGAAATAAAAAAAGACTTTGTTGTGTTTACTAAATTGTCCTTACTTTAATGTTCACTTTTGTTGACTTTTCTTTACAATAATTTCATCTTCAAAATTAAGTGGAACCCAACAAAAATAATATAGAGATGGTATCATTCAAATAGTTGTCAAATAAGGAAATGTGACATTTTTTTTTTGGATAACTAAAAAGAAAATAGCGCTACATAAATTAGACCAGAGGGAGTAATATTTTTAACTTGGTCACACCCTTTAAGAAAATCGTTCACTCGTAAAAAGTCAGGTGTATTATCACTAATTTAGCGTTACTAAATGCCTCAGAAAAAAAGTATTCCGTATTTAGTAATTTCTTGGTGATGTGAAGTCTCTTTATTTAAATAATGCTAAAATTGAAAGAACAAAATTAATGTCTTCTTGATCACGTGAAACACTACTTATTTTTAAACAAATTGAAAATGAAGCGGATGAAGTATTGATAAAAAAATTGACCATTTTAAAGCAAAGAGTGCTTTTGTGTTTTTGTTATATTCTTAGACTAGGAAAGAAATAAAATTGGTCGTGCATGTCTGCAACTACTTGTATTGACTCAACAACAGTTCTCATTTTCTGCCATTTTTCTTTGAATTTTGAACTATTTCTTTCCCTATATCTTGTTAAAATATATGTTAAAGAGATCTCTTCTCTATTCCATGGTGAGCATAATTTAAAAATAAATAAATTACAACCTCTCCCTTTTAAGTGAGATAAGGAAATTTGATTTCTTTTTTCGTTTTAGTAGAGTTCCAGATCGGGTTCAGTTTACCGAGTTGTCCGAGCTAGCAAATACCACTATTTTTGATTTTGGATCTTCCAAATCATTCCCGCAGGAGATCCGGACCCATTTTTTTCATATATTTTCTTCCTTTTTTAATTTATCTCATCTTACTACAGACAGTTTCCTATTATTGTATATCATCTTAACCTGATACTGTACTATTTGTAATTAGGCTCATACGTTAAACGCTTTTGCCTGATTTGATACATTTGTTTTGGATATTTTCAGGCACCTAAATTCAGCTCATCAACAGAACATGAAGAGTCATTGTCTAAGTCACAACAATCTTGTTCATCATCCTATATTGATAATTATGACATGATCAACCTAGTCGCCATGCCAGATCTAGTGAATCCAAATTCAATTGCTTTTGAACAACACCTACTTCAACTTGACTTTAGTACTCCTAATGAGAAGAAACTTGGAATAGAGTCTTCACATATTCAAACTGACTTTCCTCTGCCATTAGAAAATCAAGAATTCCCCCCCATGCCTAACTTCATAGATGTTTTTGGACATGAGTTCAATAGTTCTGAATTGTATAATGTGCAAGTCCCACTTGTACCATGTGCTAAGAATGTTGTGAAGAGAGAAATTGAGAAGCCCCTTACTCCAGATACCTTCATTGATGACTTCCCTTTGGATATGTTTGATCATATTGAACCTCTCCCAAGCCCATCTGAATGGTGATTTAAGGCGAACCTCTCGAGTTTTCGACTATTTCCTAGATTGAAGTAGCCTTTCGTCGCCAGCCTAAATATAAATGGGGTTTGAAATTGTTTTTAGGCTCTAGTACTACTGAATATTATCTAATGTATTTGTCATTGCATGCTATTCTTTAAGTTGTACAAGACAATTTGATCTAGTGCTTAATTTCTCCAATTAAAATGTTTATCTGGTGTTTTATGATGCCATGATAGAAGAATTTTCTTTTGTTTGTTCTTTTTTATTTTCTCAATGAAACTAGTTACAAGTCTTGTTACCCTCAATATTTTGTCAAATTTCTTCAAAATAAAAATGACATAAAACAAGTGAAACATGCTACATGCACTTAATTAAGAAAATCAGATATCAAGTTTAGCAGTTTCAGGTCAAGCTTTTAGGTAACTCAATGTTTTTGAAGTTGCTGTATTAGGAATTTAAATAGGGAATATTTGGTAAGTGACTACATTTTGGGGTTTATTTTTTTATACATAGTTACACTTTTGCTAATTACATTTTGTAGCTATAGTAACATCTACTTAAATTTGGTTGTATTTCAAGTCAGCTGTATTTTGATGTATTCAATTCAGATGTATTCAGTTCAGCTGTATTCATTCGTAGCTACTTTTACATTGTATTCAACTTATTGTATTTAAATTTGATTATATTCAAACAACATAAATGCAAAAAAAATACATGGATATTCAACTGTATTCAAAATTCATTGTATTCATTTGTATACAAAAAAATCTCCTTCGAAATACAGACAAAAAATACATTAAAAAATACTCTAGTTTACACTAAAAAATAACGAATACACTCAAATCGAAATACAAAAAATAAAATATACTCAAATTTGAAATACAAGAAATAAAATACGCTTTAATCTGATAAAATACACATAAATCTGACCGAATTCTTTATGATCTGAAAAAATACACTCAGATCTGACCGGATTCTTTATGAATAATTAGGATCCTTGTCATAGAAAGATTCAATATTGTACACCTATAAATATTTGTTTAAAATATAATCAAATATTAAAAGTGTGTTATATCTAACGGCTTAAACTTTTAGATCAGATGATCACACACCTCAATATGGTATCAGAGCAGGCCAAAGGTCCTGGGATCGAACCTCACCGCCACCCATTATTAAAAAAGAATTTCCACGTGCTTGTACACACTATATATATTGTACATATATGATCATTAGAGTAAATATATGATCCTTATTCTATTAGAATTCAACATTGTACACACTATATATATTGGTATTAATGAGAAAGACTCCCAAGGGAGATTAATACAATTCTACATGGTATCAGAGCCAAAAATCCCTCCCTACCCTAAACCCTAAATTCGGCTGCCCTTCTCTTCCCTTTTCCGGCGCCAAATCGCATGTATACCGCCGGTATACATCTGATATACGCTGATATACATCTGGCAAGCCCTCCACTTCTACAAACAGCCCCGTATACCTCTGATATACTACTGATATACATCCTTCTTACCTTCCATATCTCTCCAACAGGTGGTATACCCCTCGTATATAACCTATACACAATCGATCGATATACACCTTGTATACGACTGATATACACCTCATATACGGTCGATATTTCCCCATATACACCTCTTATACGTCCCGAACCCCCCCTTTTTTATTTCTCTCTCACCTACTTTTCGGCAGCCCTCATGGCGAATAATAACCACGGTGGTGGCAACGGTAGAAGCCGCAGGGGTGGAAAAGAGTGTCGGGACACTTCAGCCTGCCAGCCACAGCAGGCCCAGTACCCAACGTGGTAGGCAGGCCTACTGCCCTGGCAGTTGTATGGGAACTGGGCCTCCAACAATTATCCAGAAGTTGCGGCCCAATAGAAACATTGGCTACAACAGTGGCCCAACAGTCTGAGTGCACAGCCGACGGGCCACAACCATCAAACCCAATTTCCTATAGCCCAGCAGTCCGCTCCAGGCCTTACCCTAACCAATTTGGGCCATTTGGGAGCACAGCCGACGGGCCACGGCCATTATGCCCAATTTCCTGCAGCCCAGCAGTCCGCTCTAGGCCTTACCTCGACCAATTTGGGCCAAGATTTTGGCACATTTACTATTCAGCAGCCCGATAATACGTGGTATATAGATACGGGCACCACGTCTCACCTCACCAACAATTCTGGTAATCTTCCTTAACTGCACAATTTAAATACTCCTCAATCTATTATGGTCGGAAATGGTCATCACATTCCAATACAAGGGTTTGCCACACACTAACCCCACCACCTCATCCCCAATTCTCCCTTAAAACCGTCCTATATGCCACTAATATTATCAAGAACCTAATCTTCGTAAGAAATTTGTCACCGATAATTCTGTATCCATCAATTTTGACCAATTTGGCTTTTTTATAATGGACCTATGTACGGGGAAACTTCTTACCCGATGCAATAGTGAGGGGGACCTCTATTTCTTCCTATCCCCGCCCACTGCCCATGTCACTCCTCCCACCGTTTTAGCTATAATATTTTCATCAACGTAACATAGTAGACTTGGTCATCCAGGTGCTCATGTTTTTGATTCCCTTAGAAACCAAAACTTAATCCAATGTAATAAAGGGAAACATGTTTCTGTTCTTTTGATAGTATTCATGCATCTTTATGGACTTCTCCTATAACTAGCAACCTAGGCCATAAATATTATTTGGTATTTTTGGATGATTTCTATCACTTTCTTTGGGTCTATCCGCTTAAACTCAAATCTCAAGTGTTCTCCAAATTCTTTGAATTTCGTACATTGGTTAAAATGCAATTTGAAAAAGACATCAAAACGTTTCAATGTGATAATGGTCATGAGATCAATAATTTCCCTTTTCATAAATTTTGTGAGGTTAATGGCATGATCTTTCATTTCTCATGCCCCCATACCTCCCCTCAAAATGGTAAAGCCGAAAGAATTCTCCGCACCATTAATAATATAATTTGTACCCTTCTTTTTCATGCATATCTCCCCCAAACCTTTTGGGTATATGCATTAAAAATGATAGAACACATTCTTAATATCTTACCTACTCGTGCAATTCAAAATAGGACACCCACCGAAATTCTCTACCGTCAGATCCCTACCTATGATCACCTTAGAATTTTCGGTTTTCTTTGTTACCTAAATCTGACATCTACGACCCCCCACAATTAGCACCTCGCTCCACTCTGTGCACCTTTCTAGGTTTCCCGTCGAACCATAGGGGGTACTTGTGCTATGAGTTATCCAAAAACAAAATCATAATCTCACGCCACGTCACGTTTGTTGAGTACGTTTTCCCATTTGACAACATCCAAAAATTCTCAGTCACTTATTACAGATTCCTTGATAATTCTGACACCTCACCTCTAGTCCAAAATGCACTACAAAACACACTGCATGTCGTCCTCCTCGCACACCCACCCATTCTGCAAACTATCGCAACCCAACAACCGGTCCCACACTTCCCCAAAATGACCCACTTCCCAAACAGTTCCAATAACACCCCAAACCACAACCTGCCACCGCCTGCCTCCACCCTGCCACTATCTGCCTCTACCCCGCTACTACCTGCACCACCCCCGGCATACCTAACCAACCCACAGTACATCGCCACCCAACCCTTTGCCCTGTATACCCCCCGTATTCTCCCGCCACTAATTGCCTCATCTCGAACCCCTCCCCACCCACTGCCACAGACCCCGAGACCTACTACCCGCTCCCTGTACCCACACACCATATGGAAACTCATGCCAAACACTGGATTTTCAAACCCAAAGTCCACTTTAACCTATCCACCCAATCCATATCACATTTACCTAAAAGCCCAAAACTAGCCAAACTTGATCCAAATTGGAATACGGTCATGTGTGAAGAGTTTGATGCGCTTACCTCTCAGCGCACGTGGGATCTTTTTCCGAGGCTAGATGAGGTGAATGTGATTCGTTGTATGTGGCTATTTCATCATAAGTTCAGAGATATGGGTGATCTTAAACATCACAAGGGTAGACTTGTGGCAAATGACACAAGGCAACAGGCGGGTATTGATTATGGTGAGACTTTTAGTTCGGTGGTCAAACCGGCTACTATTCTAACTGTTCTTAGCATAAATATGGGTAAGAATTGGTCGATTCATCATCTTGATATGAAAAATGCATACTTACATGAAGATTTGAAAGAAAAAGTTTACATGCACCAACCACCAGGTTTTGTACATCCAGAGCTCCTTATTATGTCTGTCGTCTCTGTAAGTCCCTGTATGGTTTGAAACAGGCCCCCCGGGCTTGGTATGAGCGCTTCGATACTTATATTATGCGGATTAGGTTCGTGTGTAGCAAATGTGACCATTCCTTATTCATCTATTATTCAGGTAGTGACATTGTGTACTTGTTATTATATGTGGCTGATATTGTTCTGACTGCCTCGTCTGATGTGTTAAAAATGAGATTGTTCGGTTGCTCAAATCTGAATTCGCTATGAGTGACTTAGGGAAGTTGAGTTACTTCTTGGGGATTTCTATGACTAGATCTGCAAATAGCATGTTCCTATGTCAGTGTAAGTATGATGAATAAATTGTGTAGAAGGCTAAAATGGTGAATTGCACAATTATGCCTATTCCGGTCGACTCGAAGTTGACAATCAGTGTTGTTGATGATGATCCAGTGTCCGATCCCACTCTCTACACGAGTCTTGCAGGTGCACTTCAGTATCTTACATTCACCAGGGCTGATATTGCACATATTGTTTAGCAGGTTTGTTTATTCATGCATGCCCCCAGGGAGCCTCACTTTACAGCTCTTAAACTTATTATTTGATACGTTAAGGACACTTTGATTATGGATTACATCTCTACCCCTCTGCACCGACTAGGCTGATATCATATACGGACGCCAATTGGGCAGGCTGTCCAGACAAGCAGCGTTCGACGTCCGGCTACTGTGTGTTCTTAGAAGACAATCTTATCTCATGGTCTGCCAAGAGGCAAGCAACACTCTCCTAATCAAGTGCAGAAGCATAGTATAGAGGTGTTGTAAACATTGTAGCTGAGATGTGTTGGCTCTGAAACCTCATCTTAGAGCTCCATTGTCCCTTACGTAAGGCTTCTATGGTCTACCGTGATAACATTTCTGCGGTCTACCTATCTCATAACCCGGTTCAACATTAGAGAACCAAGCACATTTAGATGGATATATATTTTGTTCGTGAGAAGGTTGTTATAGGTCATGTTAAGATGTTGCATGTGACTTCTTCGTACCAATATGCAGATATTTTCACAAAGGGTCTTCCTCGGCAGTTGTTCATCGACTTCAGATCCAGTCTCAGCGTCCGGACTCCTCCCGCTCCGACTGAGGGGGTGTATTAGTGAATATTACAATATATTCACCATATAATTTGTAATTAATAATAGTGTATAATTATGGTAAATATAGGATCCGTATTCTATTATGATTCAACATTGTACACACTATATAAATTGGTATTAATGAGAAAGACTTCCCAAGGGAGATTAATATAATTTTATAGGCACAACAATCACGTGGCGTATATGTGACCTCCATTTATATCCGAACTTTAGTTATATGTATGTTAAGTTCCTGCAAAAATGTTTAAACTTTAGTGATATATATCTGAAATTTAGATATTATGTACCTAAAGTTCAGTCAAACTTCATGCATATATGTACATGAAGTTTAGTCATATATATGACCTACCAACTTCAGATAAGATTTTTACAACTTTTCGTATGTCTGAAATAATGTTAAAAGTGAAATTTTATACACGACAAATATAGCTTAAATGGTTGTCCGAAAATCGGCTAGTCATGCATTGCCCTGACAAAAGAAAACTTGGGCTTAACGAAGCTAATAATATCTTTTTATATTTCGAAATTTTACACTATAAACTATATAAATACTACTCAACACATTTTAACATTTGATTTTCAAACTTTCACCTAGTACCTATTTACTTATATATCCATTTTAAGTACTCCCTCTGTCCTAAAAAGATCATCTTAGTTTGACTTGACACTGAGTTTAAAAAATAAAGGAAGACTTTTGAAATGCGTGGTCTAAAAAAACCTTAGATATTAGTGTGGTACTAAATCGCCTCATAAAGTTAAATTATTTCTAAATATGGATAGGTGTCAATCTTTTTGAGATAAACTAATAAGTAAAGTAAAAGAATTTTTTTTGGGACAGAGGAAGTATTAAGATACCATAATATACCATCATAACAAATATTTTAAATTACCCTAAAATCCCACGTTTTAAGGGATCTGGTATTTACTTTACCCATTTGTTCTACATTTTGTGGGTATAACATGTTTGTAGATGATGAGGCACATAACAATGTAACGACCCGTCCAATCATTTTTAGCTAAAGACTTTTATTTGACTAAATTATCCTTCTCGTAGACTCTGTGTGGGATTTATGCTCGCGGGGATAGGTAGCACAATTTCCGAGGTGTTTGTAAATGAGTTTCGGTAGAAAACCCTAAAATGAATAGTTTTGAAATGAAATAGTTGACCCTAAGATTGAATTTTGAGTATATGAGTTCATTTTCGGGTTTCGTCTCTTTCGATAGATCCGGAGCGTCATTTTATGACTTAGTCGAGTCCTTAGTTCATTTCCTGAGGCGTTTGAATGTATTTTGTGCTATTATTTGTAAAATTGTTAAATTTGAGTATTTTGGGTAATTACATAGAAAAGTGAGTCTTAGCTCAGTCGTATGAAAAATCCGAGTGTGCGAGCAAGTTCGTAGTAGCTTTTACCCTTAAGTAGCATGTTTGGTTTGTATTCAGGAGGTCTCGAGAATGTTTCAGGTGTTTGGTAGAGAATTGCTAAGTTTCTCTTGTTGCTGATTTTTGGTGTGTCGCACCAACGGGCCATTTGGCCGCTTCTACGAAATTGCCTCTGTGGAGGTTGGTTCATAGATGCTGGACTTGGTGGGATTGGTGTTGTCCGCTTCTACGGACCCTGTTTCTCTGTTGCGCAAAGGCAGTCCGCCTCTGCGGTGTATTTTTCACTTTTTCACCCTTTTGGATTTTTAAGTTGGGTCGCTTCTGTGGTGGTTTTTCTGCAAAAGCGATCTGCTTCAGCGGAAACGATGTTTTTAGAGCTAGAATTTAATGCCTTGTTCGAATTCATTTCCTCATAATCACATCTTGGGAATAGAGCTCGGTAGAGAGGAAAATTTGGGAGATTCACCATTATTCATCCTTTGGGGTAAGATTTTTGTCCACCTCTATTTATTTTTCTTGATTGTGTCTTCTATACTAGATTAAATTTCTTATTTGGGGTAGAATTAACCTAGGGTTAATGATGGATATTAAGAGTCTTAAGAATCAAGAATTGAATGCTTGTTAATGATCTTCTTTCTTTGATATTGTAAAATTGAGTTGATTAATGTTAGTACAAGGTATTGTAATGTTTAATTGGATGATAGGAATCCAATTTGGGCTTGGAAGAAATTTAGGGTTTCAAATTGGGGGTTTTATCTAAATATGAAATTGGAAGCCTAAACGTGTTTAGTTTTCAAATTAACTTAGGGATATGACTATAGAGTATTCTCATGATGTTAGAATAATAAAGTTCTGCTTTTTACCTTTGTGGGTTCGGGATCGATTTGGGGGTTGTCCTTTTGGTTGTTTTTAAAGGTTAGGCATTTGTATATGTGTTAGATTACTTCATTAACGTAGAATCTATGTGTTAGACTACGATTATTTGGAGGCGTTTCACAAGGGCAAGGGCAAGGCCGAAGAGTAGTGTTTGTGGCACCCGCTCGACTCCGAGGTAGGCTATGGTATATTATTTCTAGACTTCGATAAAAGTATGTAGTTGTTATAAATATTGAGGGATATTAGGCGAGTTTGAGGGTCCCACCTTAGTATTTGTGATGAACGCTTGGGTGGGTATTGGTGTTGAACTGTCTTGATGGTTGATTTGGGGAATCAACCTTAGGGTTAATTCTGACTACCGTTATGTGGTCTTGTCGCCATTACTTGGGCTTGTCACCATTGGTTTATAAATTGTTGTGTTTACTTATCACATTTGCTTATGATATGATAAACTAATTACGTGGAATTACGTGTTATTGAATTCTAAAGCATGTGTTACTCATCTCCTATATTTGATTGCATCTCATACATCATAATTACTTGCCTTATTATTATTGTATTCATACACTCATGGCTATTGTGATATTGAAAGTGGAGTGGTATGGAAATGTTGTGGGTCCAATGAGACCGGAAAGCTAAGGTTATTCTTATGAGATGATTGGAAATATTGAGATGAGGAAATTGACTGATATGACTCGACAAATGAGTCTTGGACTCTAGTCAGGTTCGTGTATTGAATTTCGACTGGCTAGGAGCGGTATATGGATGACGGGGTCCCACATGGGTCATATCTATAGGGAAAACCCTATAGAGTGTGTATATCAGGTTGATAGAAAGGTACCTTGCATTGATTCATAACATACATCCATTTACATTGATTACTTGAGATTTGTATATGATTTGAACTGATTATCGTGATAAGGTGATTTCTGTTGATTGAACTTCCATGATTTATGAGTTATTGAGTATTGAACCCTTTATGCAAACAAGGTGACTTAAATGATTTAATGAACTATGTAGAATAGAATTATGTGAGAGTCAACTTGGTATTTATTAAGTTATGTGTCTTCCGTCGTTGTCGGTCTATGATGCCTATAGGATTACATTGTGTACTCATGATACACTTGCGATATTCTTTTTGGATGCAGATACAACGTCGTTTACCAGTTTCGGACTACGTAGCTGAGTCCAGAGTTGGAGATTTAGAGTGTTCGGGGTGAGCTTGCTTCTTCACAGCATGCCCTGGATGTTATTCTTATCACTCTGTCTTTTATTTGTATTCGTGAGATAGTTATCAGACATTTCAAACTTCTTATTCTAGTTTTAGTGCTTTTATATTATAGACTAGATCATGGGGTTATATAACTAGATTATCGGATTTGGTTTCCTTGTTATGTTATGATAAGATAGCTTTTATAAGTACTTCTTTATGTTCCGCTTATTCTTATCTCTTATGTTAATTTATTTGGAAAGTGGTTCATCTACCGGTAGAAAAAGTGCAAGTGTCATCGCGACGCCGGAAGGGATCGTGGCAACCAAAAAGGAAGAACGTGATGAAAATAAAAAAAAATGGCGGTGATAGGGGAGAGTGGGACAGAGAGAGTGATGTTTGTATTTCATGTTATGGTTGGATAAAACGTGTGGTAGTTTTGATATTAGGGTTTAGAGTTAATGTCGGAGACAATAATATAAATAAATTTTGATGATGTATTAATAGCTATCAGAGATGGCAATCATAGGCGGAATCAAAATTTAAAATTTATGCATTCGAATTTGCACCAAAACTACTAAATTTGACCGAATTCGCAACCGAATGGCTAGCTCCCCATAATAGCAATGAATTCAAAGTCATTGACAACAATTAATTGGGTTGTTCTTTTGTCTTCTAGTTTCAAGGGATAGGATTATAACGATTTTTCTTTTGAATTTGACATTATATTATAAAGATTTCTCTTTAGAAATATGGATAGGTATAACATTAAAATATATATGTTACACCCCGTAGTTTGGTATGGAAAGAGAGCATGATTAGACGATGTGAGCCGGTGGTCTGAGATTCTTTCTGAAGGTCCCTTTCGACTTAGAGGGACGTTATGAGGGTGTATGGAAGGTTGGAGGCCATTGGGGTTGAAGGAACCATCTCTCGATGAAGTTCAACGAAGTTAGAGTGATACGGTAAGTATTTTTGCATCGAGGATGAGGTCTGCCCCGCAAATTGGAGCGCAGAATGAAGCAAAGGTTGAGGGATTTTTCTGGAGTGACATGCGGCCGCATATGGCCATATGCGACGCAGATGGTCTTGCATATCTGAGGCGGTGGTCGACCATTCTTGGTTATTTAAGCGGTGGATCATTATTTTAATTCATTTATCAACCAAAATATATCCCTAACACTCATAAAATCTCCCTATACATTATCTAAAGATCCAAGAGTGATTCCAAGGTAATACACCATGTTATAACATCAAGAGCTTGCCTAGATGGAAGATGACACTTCTATGGTGTTGTGGAGTGATCAAGGATGGTTGTGAGCAAAACAAATCTTGGATTTCGAGTTGTTTTTACTGTTTAAGGTAAGTAATTCACCCTCTTTATTGTTCTTAAGGTTAATCTCATGTTAGATGAGTTGTTAGGATGAAGAATCATGAACTAGAGCTTGAAATAAGAGGAGATGTAGTTGTCTTGTTGTTGGGTTGTTGGGTTGTTTTGAACCAATAATTATAAATTGTTGTAGTTGGAACTCATGGAAAGCAACTTAGACATGATGTTGTTGTGCTCGTATAAGTATTTTTATTAGAGATTGAGAATTACATCCCATGCTAAAGGAAAAGGTAACTAGAAAGCATGTAGAAGTTGTGTTTCATGATGTTGGAAGTTGAATTATTTTGGTAGTAATTCTTTGGTATTGGGTGGCAGAAAATCATGAAGAATAGGTTGTTTATGATGTTGTTGTTGTTGTTATGGATATTATTATTTATTTGAAAAAGGTAAGGAAATAGGAGAAATGTTGTCTGATTTGCCACAAAATAATCTTGTCGATCGATAGCTAGTTGATATGTTCCTTCTTGTTGACATGAGTATTTTTTGTTGCTGTAGATGGATTGTAAAGAGGAGGATTTCATCATCGTTGTCGGAGCTTCCATTCCAAGGTATATTAAGGCTAAACTCTTTCTTTTTTTGGTATGATTGTTGAAGTGATGACTTATAATGAAACGTCAGCTAAAAGGGACTCTACTTTGATTTAGGGAAGACATGTTTGTTTCTTCACTTTAAAAAGGATGTAATGATAGTTCCCGACGTATCCTTATGACTTCAATGATGGTATGAACTATTGTGTGGATGTAATAGTGACATGCAAGAAAAAATAGTGAGGCTATATATGTGTGTACACTTTCTGTACGTATATGATTGTATATTTTTATTTACCACTAGACTATGATCAGTCAGGAAATTATCACCAGTTGGCCAATTACGTATTGCTATTTACCACTGACTAGGCAGACACGTTACTTACCATCGGGCTATGACTGATCGGGCAGTTACCACAAGTTGGGCAGTTATATATATCGTTATTTATCACCGGTTGGGCAGACATATTATTTACCACCGAGCTATGGCCGGTTGGGCAGTTATCACTAATCAGTTGGGCAATCGAGAAGTTAGAGAGTACAACATTGATATAGTAACATAGAATAAGGTTAGAAGATAGGAATGACCATTACGTATGTTGTGGGCCTCAGTGAAATTTTAGGAGTTCACGTTGATTCGTATTCCTTATTTTATGATCATAAATTATTATGTTTTATTTTCCGCCTTATATATTTAGTACATTATTTGTACTAATGTCCCTTTGTCTGGGGACACTGTGTTTCATACCACACAGGTTTAGGTGAGCGAGGAGAGGATCTGCTCTTGTAGATCGTGTTCAGATATCAACTTTTGTTGGTGAACTCCATTTCCTTCTGGAGTATTTCCTAGTCAGGGTTATGTTTATATCCTGTTGGTATTTTGAGTATGTCGGGGGTCCCCAACTTATGTACTATGTCGACGTTCTCTTAGAGGATTTGTAGAGTTGTCCTGGGTTGTGCAGTTTGTTCAATACGGCCTTGTAGGCCTGGATGTTGGTTAGAGATTATATTGGCATTGTCGGCCTTAGTATATATATATATATATATATATACACACACAAGGTTAGGTTCTTCTGTTTGCAGGATTTGATGTCGTGATGTGTTACAATTATCATTCTGAGGCCTTGTCTGCCCAGACGATTGTACGTTCGTGTGATGATATTCAGGTGGTTCGCTCGGGCCATCCAAGTATCGGGTGTCGGACACCCCCACAAATATTGGGGTGTGACAATATCATTAACAATTTGATATGCTAGTAGGCTTTAATTAGAATACTAATATTATTCATTAATATATTTTAAAAAATTATACTGCATCCGTCCCAATTTATATGATGTAGTTTGACTAGGCATGAAATTTAAGAAATAAAGGAAGACTTTTAAATCTTGTGGTCTAAAACAAGTCAAAGATGTTTGTGTGGTTATAGATCATCTCGTTAAGCGTAAAATGTAAAGTCTAAAGTTAAATTATTTCAAAATAAGAAAATATGTTATTCTTTTTGGGACTGGCTAAAAAAGTGTGTCATATAAATTGGGACATAGGGAGTAATAATTTTACAGGTAATACAACAACAACATACCTAGTGAAATTTCACAAAAGTGGGTTTTGGGAAGGAAAGAGTGTATGTGGACCTTAGCCCTACCTTGGGAGATAGAGAGATTGTTTCCGGTAGACCCTAAGATAAGAACAAGCAATTCAAAGCATTATTAAAAAGACATTGAAAAAATACTATAGAAAGCAGGCTAAAGCTGACTGAACAAAAACGAGTCGTAATTACTATCGCAAAATAATATGATAATTTTGAAGTGCAAGAAACAACAAATAGTCATAGAAATCGAAAGACAAGGAACTACAAGAATAATACTACGGCTATTAGTATGAAAGGATAAGTAGGACAACACTCAACTACTTACTAATATTCTATCTCAATATGTGCCATCCATAACCTCCTATCTAAGTTCATGTCCGTTGTAATTTGAACCTGCATAAATATGAGCTGCTACCGGAACTTTCTCTTCATTTGTTATATGAAAAAATTCAATATTTTGTCAAACTATTCCATTGATGTTGATATAATATGTTAGCAAATTCTAGTCTTATAAAATGTATGAGTAGATGTAGAACATATGGATACCCGTATTATCCGTCACACGTCATTAAATCCATGTAAAAAGTATGTTTGCTTTTATTTTATTTTTTCATTTCTTTGTTATCTTGAATCAATTGACTTTCGTGTATCATTAAAGTAGATCACCATTGTTCATCATCCGATTAATGGTTGATTAGTATCATAAAAGTAAAAAATTCATGTAGTCCTTTCATATCTTTATAAATCTTATGATAAATCTTTTAAAATTCAAACGTAAAAAAAATTAATTTTTTTTTAAGATTACATTCCTAAATAGTCTTTTAAAATCTACTGGACTTTTTTATTTATAAATAGTCTTTTAAAATCTCAATTGAATACACCCCTGAGTTTAAGGATTTTTCCCTTTGTTTTGAAGCCAAATTTAATGGAGATAAGATGGATATTGAAAAATTGGATATATTGTATAATCCGTTTGTTGTTATTTGATGAAATCGCATTAGTTAGAAAAAATATTGTTAAGCGATCTTATAGATGGTATAACTACGAAAATTATCGTTTTGCTTTTTTAGAGAAAACATAATTTGAGTTTTTCTCGCAGAAGAATAGGGAGTTTGAGATATCTGACATTAATCATTTTCTGAAAACGGATAAGTGTCCCGACCGAAGGTCACAACATATATTATCCGGTTTTAACCTAGGCCGGCAAAGATTTGTTTTACTCTCTCAATCTCTATTTAATTTTTTTAATTTAACTTGATACAAAATTTAAAAAATAAAAGAGAAAATTTTGAATCTTGTGATCTTAAGTTAAATATGTAAGAGATATTTAAATCTTGTGGTCTAAAACTTGCTTTGAAATTTAAAAAACTTATTAAATATAGAAAGAGATACTCTTTTTGGGTCAGACTAAAAAAGGAAAGCAAAACACTTAAATTGAGACGGAGGGAGTATTTTTTTGCGTTACGCCACATCGAGCCAAAAAATGCATGTATTTATGTGAATTTGAGTTATGCTTTATAAAATTATTTATTTTTCTCTCTCATTTCGATGTAAGATTCATCTAATATATTATATGCACATCATCTTCAGAAGTTTGTCAGTCTAGAACCTGCTTATTCTTCTTGACCCGCCCTCATCAATCCACCATCAGTCAGGAGGGTCACATGCACCCCTTAGAGACTCAACGTCACATACAACCAATATAACTATTTATTGTACGAGCTCTCCGTTTTAAAAAGATTGTCTAGTTTTGATTTAGTATAAAGTTTAAAAAATTTAAAAGACTTTTGAATCTTGTGGTCTTAAATTAAAGATGTGTTGAATGTATAAAAATAACCTTTAAAATTATGGTCTTAAATATGTCATGTGGAAAGTTGGAATGAAATAAGGGACGGGGAGAGGGAGGCTCTCGAAACCAAACGAGACTAGAAAGAACATGGGAATTATTTTTGAAACAGACTAAAAAGAAAAATAGGAAAAATATTTTGAAACGGAGAAAATAGCGACATGAATGTAATATGTTGTACCAAGCGGTATATCTTCGAAAAGTTCCCTTCCTCTATTGCTTTTTGGCTATTCCAAAATCCCAAAAATTGCTACCTGTAATGTCAAATTGTTAATAATTAGTCCCCCGGGCATAGTTGGATGGCAAATGAGGGAAACTTAAAATTCAGTTGGAGGCTTGCAGCGTGGGTTAATACCATGGTGGGAGCAATTTGCTCTCTTCTGGGGTAGGACCTTGTAGGTGATATCAGTTGCTCTGTTCTCAAACCCTGGTCACTCAGGCACATCCCACGATTTACTGGTAGTAATGCTGAGGACCGAGACTACTATCTCCGGGAATAGTCTGGCGTAAGCTGGAAAGCCGGATATAATAAAAAAGGAATGGCAAGTCGGCCAAAACTTGTGGTACCCACGTTTATTCTTAAATAACAAATAAATACTCCCTCCGTGTTAAAATATTTGTTTAGTTTTAACTTGATACAAAATTTAAAAAATAGAGAATAATCTTAAATCTTGTAGTTTTAAATTAATCATGTGTAGAATATACTATAATATTCTTTAATTTTATAGTTTTAAATACGCCATGTGAAATGTTGAAGTTAAAAAATTATCAAAAAAGGAAAGAAACATTCGATGAATGAATAAATTCTTCCGGTCCCGACTTGGGCCAGTGTACTAAATGAATAATTTCGCTAAATGCATAAGATAATATTTTTTTTGAAAATCCTTAAAGACCCAACAATAATATAAACGAATAATTGATAAAATGTAAAATATAATGTTAATTGAAAATAACACATAATATTCTTATTTTTATTGATATTACTATGACAACTTCTCAAATTCAACTCTTTTGAAAATATTCATCTAAAGTTTTTTATTTTTTCTTTGGTCCTATGTTTAACTCAATCTCATCCTTAATTTTTTGCAAAGCATGCACTACATTTGATGCATCTTTTTTGTTGTTGTAAAAAATAGTTATTTAAAGCTTCCATTGCTTGCATTGCTTCTTTTGTTGATATCATTGGCAAATCCTGACTATCATCTGGATCTTGATCATTATTAGCATATGTTCCATTACTCATTGAATAATTTCTTCATCAGTAGGAGACTCCATCAGTGCATCATTTTCACTAGGATAGTTTAAAAAGGTCTTCCACATCCATTTCATTTGTATAACCTAAACCATTGATAACTTCATGTAATCCCTGGATGCCTTCATCTTCACCAAGTGGTTGTTCAGTATTCATCTCTTCGTTTGACCGAATTTATCCACATATAAATCTTGTACGCAAGTTGGCACAGCGCGCAATTTTGTGGAATTGTTTGGGGCATCTGGAGTTTGTAGCTGTTTACCCGATGCTTATGTATCTATAACACTATCTCTTTGTAATGTCGAAAACAATTTACAATAGTTGTTGTTTTCACATCAATAATCCAAGACGCACTAATAAAATTGATAGCATTCAACACACTAATAATGAAAATGTATAACAAAATGCATGTCACACAAAAATATAAAAATATTATGTAAATGAATAAATATTCATTTATCGATAAATGAATAAATTATTTATTTATTGATAAATAAATAACCTCATTAAATAAATATTTTTTTTCAATCCCAATAATATTCATTTATCGAGGTTTTACTATACTTCACCATATTGATCTTATGAATTAATCGTAAGCCACGCCATAAATTGCTAACAATCTACTCATGTGGAATCCACTGATTTTACGCATCCCTCAATCCACCCAAAAGAATAGGGGACAGGCTGCACTCTCCCACCACGTAATAAAAATATAAAATTAGAAAAAAGGACTATCTACGTAGGAGTTATGGAGGACACGTATTAGGGTAGAATGAGTAGTAGGTAGTCCAGCGTAGTCCTACCTACGCTTACAAACTGGTAGTTGTAGTATTATTATTATAGGCTCGCTTAGCCTATCATACTAGTAGACACATTATTGCATTATATTCGATTTATGCTGCTATGTGTATCTTGTTTGTCTTATTTACTTGCATTAGTTATTACTTCTTTTTGCTTCTTTTCCTTTTGTAGAATTCGCTATCATGACTTACGCACTTTGTTTGTCGTACATTGCTTGGACTTGTGCTTTGTCTTGAGCCGAGGGTCTCTCGGAAACAACCACTCTATCTACCAAGGTAGAGATAAGTACTGTGTACACTCTACCCTCTTCAGACCCCACATTGTGAGATTTCACTGGGGTATGTTGTTGTTGTTGTTGTTAATAATTTTTAATTGAAATATCTCACAGTTTAAGACTACAACATTCAAAAATTTATTTTACTTTTAAAAAATTCGTGAATCAAACTAAGACACATAAATTAAAACAGAGATAATAACAATTTATACAATCAGACTTCTCTATAACAACTAAGTTTTTTGGACCCCATTTTTATGTTATATTTTACTCCCTAAAATAACTTTTACCTGTAACAACAATAACCATCTTTAACGCTCTTTATAAAAATAGAATATCTATGACTATCAATAATAAGTGTAGAGATATTTACCAAGTAATTTGATACTTTAGTACATTATTTATAAATAAAAAATATTATATGAATATATATTTTCATCATTAAAATTTTTTCTTTATTAGACAAAGAGTTATTAAGCTCAGAATTTGGCAACTAAAAATGAAAAATTATATTTTATGCATCTTATTTTTTTATTTATAACAGTGAAATATTATTTAAATATCAATAATATTGTAGATATATAAAAGTCATTTACTGTAACAGATAAATAACTTCGAATTCAACAATACTGTTATATAAAGATTTTACCGTAGAGGTACACTACACTACATGAATAAGTGCAACTTCCTGAACATACTGTATTTGTTCCTTTTAAAAGGATGTCGTTAGGGAAAATTTTGTGCCACCTCAGCTATTTCATCAAGAGTCTGTTACGTCCAAGTCAGTTTTATGGGCAATCAACTATCTCTCATAAGCACAAACTGGCGGATAGGACTTTTTGATTGCAGTTTCAGTCGACCTAATTTTTTAATACGATGTATATAAAGGTGAAATCAAAAATTTGAAGTTTATCAATTTGAAATTTTAATTATTTTAAATTTCTGAATTACAGAGTAATTTATATATAATAAATGATTTTTTATGATAAATATCAAGTTTGAACCAAAATTACCGAGTTCTCAAACCTACTCCCTACACTTTAGCTCCTTTGAGAGTAGATATATAAACAGAAAAATAAAGAAAAAGTCCACTAATTTTGGACAATGTTGGGTACGTCAAAAATATAATTTAAATCACATGTTTTATCAAGGCAAGTTGTAATATTATGTTTGAGATATCATCTCCTACTATTATGTGGTAGAAGCATTTGAAAATCTATTTCCTAATAATCTGATCTAAATTAACAAGTACAACTAACATCATCAATGTATCAATCAATAAAAAACAACTATAACTAGTGCATTAGACATTTAAGGTAGTTTTTTAACCTTATATATATATATATATATATGTGTGTGGGGGTCTGAAGATTCACTAAAATTGTAAGTTGAGTGCTAAAATTTGTGAAGGTCAAATGCAAACCGTTTGAATTTTAGATAGTCTCCGGTAGTAAAGGTACACAAATATTCTTAGTAGGTGTTTGACCACAGAAACCAAAAAATATTTCACTTTTGTTGAAATTTTTAAAGTTGCAGTTGAAGATAGAGTTGCGTTTGATTATAATTTTTTCAAATAATTTCTGATTGTTTTTCTTTAAAAAATTAAAATATAATTTATACCCCAATTTCTAAAAACTAGCAAAATCACCCAATTTAACTAATTTACCCGAATTCGTCATCCTTATTATTTTCTTCTTCTATCCAAACAATATTCGTTAATTTTAATATGTATTATTTTATGCAATATATAAAACTACATTTGTTAAGTCTAATGCTTGCTATATTATTTTTTTCAAACTAATTAATTTCCAAAGAGTGTCAATTGTCAAGAATTACATTGAAATACCATGTTTCATATATTGCCAAGATTTACATTAATAGGGTCAAATTTATAAAAATAAAAACTTTAGGTTAAAATTTGAAAAAGAAAAAACAAAAGCAAGGGCCAAAAACTGAAAGTGAAAATAAGGTTTTGATTGTTTTTCAAACTTGAAATACAACTTCAAGTTGTATTTGTAATTTTCATGACCAAATGATAATCCGAAAAAAAGTGGAAAAAATCGGAAAAAAGTGAAAAATTATCATGGCTAAAGTCCTTAGTCTCTGACAGTAAAGGTACAAAAATAATTCTCTCAATCAAGGCTTAGCAAATTGAAGAAAACATTTACTGTTTTTATCTCTACTCTGGTTTGTATCTTCATCATATAGATTTCATCCAGTTTCTGTGCTTTTAAAAGCGGAGGGCGCTAAATGACAGTAGTGAAGCGCATGCTTGTTTTAGGCAAATCACATAATTTACTACAAAGAATTGAAATACAAAATATACATATACATGAATTTTGTACTATAAGAATCAATTTTCAAATGCGATATCCATCCAACTCCTCAGAGATGAGAATCAAAGAGTTGGCTGCTTCTTGTTGGAATAATATTGCACATCATTGTTTGAAGCGCATATTTCTCACAAGTGCATGGCTTTGTCAATGAAGCTTTAGAGCCGCGCCCCTGGGTTTGCGTCGCTTCATTTCTTTAAATGAAGCAATGGCTTCTAATTACCTTGCTCACTTCATTGACTGTTTGGTAGAACCTTCAGTGCTCTACTGTAAATGTTGTCTAGCATAAGAACTGCACAACTACAAGAGTAAACTGCAACATTATAAATGACAAACAAGAAGAGGTTTATGTCATCTGAAATTAGGTCAAGCGCACAAAGGGAAAAAGCTTCTACTCCACTGAGACCAAAATAAGTTTTAAATCGTGATATCAACCTAAAAAGAAAATAGAGAGAATCCCAGACTAGACTACCCATCACCCAGATGCACAAAGGGGAAAAGAGGATGACTACAATCGTACAACGTTCAGGTTCCTCGCCTATGATCAGGAAGCAGGGAAAGAAACTATAATATCTATGATGATAATCTAACTCTATTATTATAACAAAATACACAAAGTTGAACCTGGATGATGTTCTTCATATTCATAACTCATCCACTTAACTTAAGCACTCAAGAAGTAACAAAACCTTTTAACTTATTGTATATTTCAAAAGGAATTACATGCTCAAATATGACATATTACCCCCCCCCCCCCCCCCCCCACTGACCTACTTCAACAGATATATAGTAGTTGTTACTCAGTGGAATGAATGATGATGTGTAAATGAAAGAAAAGTCATGTCAAAATGGCCGCTCCTCCACATTTCAGCTTATGGCAATTGCCAGCCTCCCACTCAAATAATGCTTTTGGGAGAAGAGAATTTGTGTTGGATAACATTTTAACAGTTCATCATTCCTGAACCTTAAAACATCCAAAACCGCAACAAAATTTCACTCAGAAAACCAAATCAAACTGTTCTTTGACAAACTAATCTGATCAAATTAAGATCATGTATCCGCCCGTAAGAATCTTTGCATGATTTTCATCCTGAAAGGGGAAAAAGGAATAAAGGAAAACAGGGCTTTCCACTACAATATACTCATTCTGTCTTAAAGAATAAAGGCAAACAAGAAGCCGACCATTGAAACAAAAACAACCAGCATAAGAATATCAAAATCGAATTTCCAATAAATTTGTTAGAAAGCCATATTTACATCTGCTGAAACTAAGGATGAAATCAAAAAACTAAACTTCAGCTTTCTTTATCATAAAAAATAATTAAAAAAAAGAACTAAACTTCAGCTGCTATAACTGAAACCTAATGAAAAGCTAGTGCTGAAGGAGAGAGCAAAGGGAAACAAAAAAAATTTATTCTTCCTTTCATCTTTTACAGATAAAAACTGATTATACCTCCAAATGCAATTATAAAATTTGGAAGCCATCAACTTCAAACTTCCACAAAAACCAAGGAAATTCGAAGGACAACCACCTTTTAACGGATTTCTTTTAACCCTGCAAGGAAAATCAGACTGTCACGAACACAACAAAATAATTGAGAATAGAAGATCTACTCGTTTGGCCATAGATTTTGAACATAGATTTTCAAAAAAAAGAAATTGAAAACATTGTTTGTTCATGAAATTTAATCAGTTTTTGAAACTTTTTCCAAAAACTAAACCACATCAGTTTTTGGGTGAAATTTCACTTCCACCCACAAAACTTCAATTTTTTCTAAGTAAAATGCATCTATGTTGCTCGGACTCTCACCCTTGTCGGATCCTCCAAAAATGCACTAATTTTGGAGAATCCGACACGCACCGGTTGACATTTTTTAAGAGTCCAAGCAACACATAAATGCATATCAAAACACAACTTCAAAAACTTTTTTTTTCCTTTCAAGTTTCAACTAAATCTATGGCCAAACGCTAGCCTGATTTTATCGATCAGTGAACTATATACCTTTGGAAGATTTTCACAAACTTTATACGAATCAAGAGTTATTGAAGCTAGCCATAAACCAGGGAAGAGAGTCTGCAAATCAAGGAAACAAATTCAACTCATTCAATGAACAAAACTAAAAGCAAAATCGAAGGAGAAAAACGATAATAATTTCTTCTCACATCAAGTTGTTTCTGAAGAGCTTTTACTCTCTTCTTAGGTCTTCTAGCAGCCTTTGATCCAGTCATAGCATATATATCTTCATCAATTTCTTCTCTCGAAAGAGCTACGGAAAACCTTCGTCTTTTTTCCTTCTTCTGAGCAGCGTTCGATTCATTATTTTCTGGCTTGTTCACATTCATATTAGGCAATTGAGATTTACTCTCCTGCATCGCGGATCCAGTGGATCGAAATGGACCTCCATTCAGATTCAATGATTTGTGTATTGGCCTTCTAGGTCTCAGATTCCATGTCTTTGTAGCTTCTTCATCTGCAGTAATGGCTTTTCCTTCCTCTTGAGATTCATCACACTTTTGCTGCTCTTCGTGGATTGCCGTTTCTTCGACTTTGTTTTTTTGAGGGATTTTGAGTAATATTTTCGATCTGCCTTCAATCTCTACTACTTTATTATGCTTCTTATTATCATCGATCCTTTTCTTCGTACTACTCTCAGGTGCTGATGAAATTCGTGAATGTCTACGATACTCGATTACACTTATGTCCTTATCCGATTCATTAACAGATTCACAGCGCATCGGAGACTGACGCGCCGGCACGGAGTCACGCATCGGAGACTGACGTGGAGGCACGGAGTCATGCACGGAAGAATGGAGAAACGTCGTAATGGATTCGCGCATCGGTGACCGGATAGCCGCCGCAACGGAATCACGCATCGGAGAGGATTCGCGGTGCATCGGAGACCGGCGAGCCGCCACAGCGGAATCACGCATCGGAGAGGATTCGCAGTGCATCGGAGACTGAGATGGCGAATCATGCCGCGACGGCGAGGAGGAATCAGAACAAATCTTAGTGGAACGGCGGCGCTGGTGGTGGTTGTTGTTGTTGGAGTGATGATGATTCTTCTTCCATTTCAAGTGGGGCAAATCAAAGTTATGTAGTGGGTTATTCGACTTCGCCGGAACTGTAGAAGCCATAGTAGTAATAATTCCTTTTTTCTATTGACTTCCCAAACAAACAATACCCAAATCAGCCCATCAGGTAATTTCCATCTCTATTTTTCAATACAATAGCAATAATATCAAGGTAATTGACTCTTGGAAATCCAAAAAATCCTCATTATGAAATTTAATCAATCCTCAGTACAATATAAGTGATTGATCTGTTGATATGTGTTGTTTTCAGTTGAATTATTTGGAATGATTAATTGGGTGTGAAAAGGAAACTTTGAATAGAGATCAAAGAAACCCTAGAAAGAGCTTGAAGAAAAGGAGAAGTGTATAGAGGAAGACAGTTGAAGATGCAGATGGGAGTTTAGCTTATATATTTCCCAATCTAACCCTATCTTTTTCAAGTTTTCCATCTAGAGTCTCCTACTCATATTTTCGGTCCCGTACTCGCAAAATGAGCCCATATTTTTATGAACACGCTCGTTGGAGGGCTTTTTATATCCACGGATTGCCCTTCAAATATATTAGTCTTTAATTTTTGCCTTGTTATTATTTAATAAAAATATTCAGATCTATTTTGTAAAATATAATTTTTGTAATATTTTTATCTTTGAAAATTGACTTCTTACCTCGCTCGACATAAATGTTATAAGAATTAAGTTATGCAGTATAATTTTGTAGTATTTTTTTCATATTGTGTTTAGTGTTGAAAATTATGCCTTATCCGACATAATTTGTATAGATGTTATGATACACATGTTGAAATTCAACGTAAACTATGCCAAGAAAAATCTCAAATTATGTTGTTTTTTATATTATATTGAGTGTTGAAAGTTTGTCTTATCCGACATAAATTGTGTGGATGTTATGATACATTAGGAGGATGGTGGCAGTGAGAAGAAGGAACAATTTCAAAGTAGCTTACAGAAGTAGTTGTTTTGGCGAGGGGATTAAAATCTATAATCAGAAGGGCAAATATAGTTGGATGCTTCATACAAGGGTATGTTAATCCAAAAAAGGAGTTAAAGTGAAAGTCCGACAACAAAAGAATCTGGCTAAAGCTAAAATATAAAGAAAGAACAGTCGAGTGAGCAAGGGGAATTGGAGCAAAATCTAAATACGACTGCAAGTTGACCGTAATATAGATTTGGAGGAATTTTTTATAGTGTTATCATTATGAAGTGGAAGCCTCGAGGGATAGAAAAGATGGTAGTGATGACAAAAGAATTAGTATGGTATTCCGTTAGCATGAAAACGATAAGAGTTAACATGGAAGGTAAACCTTAGGGATTGACGTAAGGAAGGAACTTTACCTCTATGATGATGAAGGAGATGTATGGGATAGCAAGGTTAAGGTCATGTGCCAAGGGTAGCAAGAGCGATAATCCCAGGGAATGACAGAGGTATATTATCCATTCCATCCTATTTTTTTTTTTCGAGGCAGTGAAAATAGGTTATGGTGTTAAGGAAGTGTATTAGAAAGGAAATATGAGAAGAAAGATTGTAGGATGTGTTATGTGATATTGCATCTTTAAACTAGATGAGATAAATGTCAAAGGCCCAACGAGTTGATACACCATATAGTAGGCACGATATGGAAACCAGGAAGAAGAGTATTATAGAAGTTGTTGTTAGCATGACGTATCTGGTCCCCTTTGGGGCACCGACGGATAGCTCGATGGTAACTAGACTACTCTCAAGTAACTTAGATGTATAAATAACCTCCCAATATCATTGTAGAAATGAGCGATCATGTGAGGTTTCGAGGATGGCAAAATTCCATAAGGCACCAGATTGTGAATGACTCAGAATTAGTAGAAGATTGTATCCTGATGTGTAACAAAGGACTTAGAATTTACCAGTTAAGAAAGGACAACTTTCAAAAATCCATTTAGCAAAGGAGAATAAGATTTTGAAAGAAAAAGATACTCTAACCCATAGAGTATGGGGGCATATCGCATAACTAAATGGGTATACAAGGGGCTTACAAGTTGGACCTACCTCCAAAGTAAAAGATTATTAGTTTTCAACACTGAACCAAGTAGGGAATACTTCTTGGATCCTACCTAATGATGATACGTAGGTTACAACGCACCTACCCTATGAAGAGACTTTTATTGCTATTGGCTGATAAATTCGTAAAGGCATCTTATAGAAAGACTAGAAAGGGAAATGGGGAAAGGAAGCACCGACAATCATTTTAAACTAAAGGCCCCGTACAATTACGATTTAAGGTTCAATGACATTTCTTGTTATGGAAACAGACTTGACGTTAACCCTCTACAAATCAATAATCATCTAATATTCTGACTAATCATATAAAGAAGATCATGTTAAATTTTATCGCAAGCCTTAAGAGGTATTTCCATACTTAGATTCATTTGTAAGAGAAGACGATGAATCTCAAAATATGCGCCAAATGCGGGTGCGATAGCGGGAGGCATATGTCGTGATATTGTATTGTATGGCCTATGTTAAAGTCTTATGAAGGAATGATAATGTTGAAGACATGACTTGAGAGGAGGAAAGAGATATGAAGGCCAGATATCCTTACTTTTTTCAAACCAAAGGTGGTGATTATAATCAAGGCATGACTCAAACATCAGGATGCAGTAGACAAGGTACAAAGGAAACTCTGCCGAGATTTTCAGAGTTAAAGTTTTAAGGCAATGGCTCCCCAACATTCAAGGACGAATGTTGTTAAGGGGGAAAGATGTTACACTTCATAGTTTTGTGTGCGAGTGAGAGCATAGTTAGTCAGATTGAACCCCGAGGACTCGAGGTCCTTTTATAGGGTCTCGTATGACTTACAAGGGTGTTAAGAAGGTTTATAGAAGGTTAGAAGTCATTCAGATTGAAGAAACCATATATTGTCGAAGATTGACGAAGATAGGATGATACGCTAAGCATTTCGCATTGCAAAACCCAATCCGCTTTGTGAATCAGGCGGTAGATCAGAGCCACTATTCTGCCACTTTCCTACCACCATATGCAGTAGGAAATACAGCGCAAATGGTGATCTACAATGTTGATCCTCCTGTAGAGTGGAGGCGGTGGGATTGCTATATATATATTAGTCTCAAAGCTTCATTTGTTTTATTTTATTTCCGACCCTCCCTCCTCCCAAGTGACCCCAAACACTCTAAAAAGCTTGTGTATCATCTAAGAGTCATTCCTAAAGCTTATGAAACCAAGTCTCCCTTGGGGAAGCTAAATCATCTCAAAATGACACCTAGTTGAGTGAATTGAGTTTGGAATTTCTTGGAGTTGGAATAAGGCTTGGTGTATAAGGATCCTTAGCTGATTAAAGGTAGTTTTACTACTTCTAAGTGCTTTTAATCTTCTCCTAGACTAGATGGATCAATTAGTAAGGATATCATATGAGAATTTGGTTACATTTCCAAGATGGAGATATACTCAGTATTCAGTTAATTTGATTGAAAATCCTATGGTAGTTAAGGCTAGATCTTATAGAAAATGGAAGTGGTAATCTTGGGATTATTTTGGTTATTGGAGAAGCCATGAGGGTATCTTGAGTCTCTACAAAAACAACGTATGTAAGTTGCACACACTGGGTGCTCGATAGAATGTCGTAATGAAGTAATCGGGAAGCCATAGACTTGATTTTGATCCAACTTGCCTCTATTGCTAGGTTGACGATATTAGAACAAATAAGACGACATCAGAGAATGTTGGTCGACAATAAGGTATGTTAATGTATTTTCTTTCATTATTTTGACATGATTCCAACGAAACATAAATGAATGAATGATATTCAAGATTACTCTATTCTTAGTGAAAGTAGAAAGCTCATGTTCATTAATCCTACAAGGGTATAATCTGATTCATGATACTGATTCTTGGTCTTGTTGAAATGTATGTTGATAATATAAGTTCCATAAGTTAATCAGAGGTGTAACAATCTTACGTCACTTCGACGAGCTCAAGATGTTATTACATGGTCTTTAAATGGTCTTTACGTATATGTATTACATATTTATATTGCCCACAGAGGACTGTAGCATTATATATATAGCTTATATAGATATGATATTGATTATATTTCTCATAGAGGCATATGGAGCTATATTAGCAACTATACAAATAATATATTGATTATATTGCCTACAAAGGCCTATGGCGCTATATACGCAGCTATACAGATATGATATTAATTTTATTTCCCACATAGGCTTATGGCATTATATACATAGCTTATACATATATGGTACTGATGATATTTCCCTCAGAGGCCTAGACATTATATATACGCAATTATCTTCTATTTACGTACAGTATGGTTCTTAGTGACACTTCTGAGTTACAGGTTGTTGCTTTATGTTTTCTTTACTCATTGATTCTCTTACTTATGTTTACTTATGCCTTACATCTTCAGTACATTCTTTCATACTAACGTCCCCTCCTGAGGCTCTATGTTTCATGCTCGCAGGTATATATAGAGATTTAGAAGATCCCTCGCAGTAGGTGTCTTGACTCAGCTGAAGAGTGTCTCACTCCTTTCTTTTGGAGCTATGTAATGAGCTGATAAATATGGTAGCTATATATATGTACATAGTTGGGCATGGCAGGGACCTGTCTCGACTAGATGTTGTTGACTTACTCCTTAGAGGCTTGTAGACAATCGTCATATATATATATATATATATATATATATACATAGTTGGGCATGGCAGGGACCTGTCCTGACTAGATATTGTTGACTTATTCCTTAGAGGCTTGTAGACAGTCGTCATATATATATATATATATATATAGTAGTCTTATGTGGCCTTATCGGCCTTGTTGTATACATTTATTTAGGCCTTGTATGCGTGTAGGTGGTCATGTCATTTGATCAAGTAATCATTTGTCAGAGGCCTTGTCAGCCTATGTATTATTGAGTATGCTACAAGTATCATGAGTGGTTCGCCCGGGCCTTAGGGCACTAGGTGCCGACCACCCCTCCCAAGGTTGGGGTATGACAAAAGGCCTCAGGACATCAACATGAGCTGGACAAAGTGATCTAAGGTCGTTAACCCCCACCTATGATTATGAGACCATATACAATGATCATTACAATCCAATCCTAAACTCAGAGTTTATCACAATCAGAGAATATCATAATGTATGAAGAGTAATCGGATAAGGAATAGATAAGTTCAAGAAGAAGGAATATGATTTTTCTTACAGGACATGTCATTACGTAACTTGCTTTCTAAGATCATGCCGAAATAAAGAAACGTAAGCCTTACATACCTCATTCATTACATTATATGGATTCCACAAGTTTCGGACATTCTACGAGCGATTAACTACATTATAAACTATTGATATCAATAACGGATTCAAACTTATAAAAGAACTCATTTAGACATTTCATCGAACATCTTATATGCGAAAAACTTCCTTATTCTTTAACAATGGGACTCTATAGACATAACAACAAAATCAACTTCTTCAACTCCTTTCCTTGATATTTACCATACAACCAACAATCCAGGACACCATAACCATAGACACAACAATAACCAACCTCATATTCATCACAAGAACACTACAATCAACTTTACAACCTCTACAAGTTTTATCTTGCAATTTTTCCAACCATGCAACTTGGTGATGACTTAGATAAGATCAAATTCATAGAGGAGAGGAATAAATTACCCTAATACAGCAAGGAGAATCTTTGTAACAACCACTCCCAAGCTTGGAACAACCCCCAACGTAGCAACAACTTCATACAAGAGACCTTCTCATTATCTTCAACACTTTTAATGAAGAAAATGGTTGATTTAGCCTTATAATTACTTGAAAACCATGGAGAACTGATTAGAGAGTGTATAGAGGTGATTAGGTTAAGTATTTGTCGAAAAATGAAGAGAAAGGGCGAGCCAATCACTTAAATTTCCCTAAAAAGTCAGCCACTCTCTCATGTCTGCAACATAATCTATGATTCGCAGAAACTGTCTGCGTTTCGTAGACCATGTTGCAGGTTTTGAACTCAGCTTGCAAGATTCCTATCTCAATCTATGACTTTGTCTATGATTCACAGACATGGTCTAAGATTCGCAGATCATGTTCTGCGGTTCGCAGAGTATTTCAGACAATGTTTTTTGTCAAACCTTCATTGAAACTTACTTCTGTTGGTCCAATTAGTATAAAACCTTCCCGAAAGTTACTCAACACTTTTGTGAACCTTTATTAGTCTCTTGAAGGGTTATTACCATCTTTGAGCCTATGTCAGATAAGATTATGGTAATTACAACATACAAAACACGGGGTGTAATATCCTCCCCCCTTAAGAACATTCGTCCTCGAATGTTGAGGTATATAACTCAGAATTTCTAACTCTTAGAATTATTTAAAATTTTAGCAGAGTTTCCTTTGTAAATAAGACAATCCAAACCTGTCAAGTAGCCAGAAAACACATACAACGCCATACAGGGCCATACAACAATCATAATGCAATACGATATCCTCACAAGACCATTTATCTATCCAGAAATTAAAAATGTTATCCATAACTTACCTCAATTGTCAAGTCCCGTAATCTGAGATGCATTAATTACATCTGTATCAACATCGCCTATTCAAGTCATAGAAAATAAGCTCAATAGCTATAAGATATGAATAAGAGAAATCGTGTTGCGTGAATATTCATGTAAACTTGTAGTCTAAACAAATGGGGATATTTGGACTTCATGTCTACCTCAGCCTTCTACAACATCTTTTCCATATTACCGCTTCTCCATAACACTTTAACATAGACTATTTTTGTGTCCCGTAGCTTCCAGACCTGACGATCTAGAATGTCAACTGGAATTTCTCTATACGATAAGGCCTCCGAAATCTGAACATCCTCTATAGGGATAATACTGTATGAACTATTTCACATTCTGGAGTAAAATGCTGGCTTATAGACTGCCTGGCCAATTCTTCGAATAATGTCACACGATTCAACGTATCTAGGACTAAGCTTGCCTCTCATGCGAATCCTCATCACGCCTTTCATAGGCAATAATTTTATAACTATCAACATGGAATTCTAAGTCCTATCGTCATCCATCTGAACACCACTTACTAATGATCTAAGTAGTCAACATCTTCTGTCGCGGGACTTTATCTGCTTATGACGTGATACTTTAAATCACATTTTATTAACTCTGGTTTACTTACTTCCCATCGCCCAACATAAGTCATATATCTCTGCTCCTTCTGAGCTTATAGGGTATCATTTTGATACTCAACACGATAGCCATTGTTGCGTGTATCCTCCTAGGGGATACGTGGCCATAACCACTTCCTTTATGATCCACCATGCAAATTTGTAACATACCTTATAATGTGTGAATCATACGCTTGATTCGCATATTTATGTGAGGGTGGGGCCAATTGGAGTCTCCAAAAGTTCTTTTCAAACGATCTTATGAACTTAGTCATAAATTGAGTACCCTTCTCAAATATCATACAATCAAAGACACTGTGGAGATAAACCATTTTCTTAATCGTACAATCTCGCCTAGTCCTCGACCGTATAGATAGTTCTGATCAACAAAAGGTGAGCCATCCAGTTAGCTCATTAGCAATCATTTAGAAAATTCAACTCATGATAATGGTGACATAAATCCTTTAGAAGAAAAATTCATACTTAACTATCTCCCAATTTTATGGGGTCCTTAATGTTCTGAGTCTATCGACTCACTTCTGGTGCTCAATATTTTACTCGTTGACTATTAATATACTAGTTCTAACCCCTATGTGGGTTAATTTTTCATGTCGTTCCATTACTATACAAATTTCAAATCTTGGTACACCTTAGTACATTCACAATGGATACTAGTGTTGCGATAAGGGGACCTTTATAGTAATCTTGTTTCATAGTTTCCGCTATATTGGGAGTACACAAATGGTCATGGTACCTGAAGATCCCTTTTCTGTTAAGCTCGAAGGTTGCAGTTTTTTTGTTAAAATAGCCCTCCTAATTCACTCCGATGGGATCTTTATCCTGACATTCGTTATCTTTTTTCATACGAAGGATGACTCTATTGAGTTCTTAATCTTAGGAGTACCATCTTTTGATTTCATTAGTTAGGCTTTCACTTGATTAACCAATACGATCCTTAGACTAACTCATTTCCTTTAACTTTTGCGCTAGTCAATCCGCTTGCGGTTACACGAGTGGTTGTGATATTGTGATAAATTATAACGATACATGATTATTGATATATGAAATCCTTTAGAATGCTTAATCCATCACTTATTTTCATAACTTAGCCTTTTTATCGATCGGTGTATAAGACATCTTATGGTTGTGGTGCCTTAGCCGAGAATACTTCATAGGTAATATCATCGAAACTCTTATTCAGGGCCTAGAAGGAAAACCTTTTCATACTTTTTCATTATTCGTAGCTATAAGAGACTTCCTTTCCTTACTTATTTTAACACTTACCCATTCATCTATTTTTGTACCATAAGTCATTCATGATAATACGTCTTGGCATAGTCCTATAGTCTTAAACATTAATGTCTATTCTTTCCTTTAATAGTACATACCTTGTGAAAGATAAGTCATTGACTTATCCTCTTATGGGGTCCAAGCTTGATTATGGAGGATTTAATATTACATAATGTTGTTCGATTATATCTAAATCTAGTTGTCATACTTAGATCCAAACTCTCTTACTTGATGTATGGCTAAGACTTTCCGTCAATGGCGTTTTTGGAAGAGATTTCCTTAATTCCTTTAAACTATAAGCCCATTACTACACTCATCTTGTATAACCTTTAGTTGATTCTACTTGGTACTCTTAGGCTTATTGTCCCCCTTATCTTGCATCTTTATATGCATATCTCAACCTTTTACTCACCATTACCCCCCATTTACATACTTCCTGAAAGTCGTCGCACGTTTCAGTCCAATTTGCAGCGTTACAAGATCCAATTTCCAAATCTCTGTCTTAAATTATTTTGGCGTAACCACATCTTTTACATAACCTATATAACCATAGCCTCGTATACTTTTATCCTTATTGCCATGATCTGCCTATCTGTCGTTAACATATCTATTTCTATCTCAACACTCCATCATGCCATCTCTTTGGGGTTATTATCCATCTGCAAGACTCTCCTAACTATTTTCGGTTATCCCGAGATTCCCATCATCACTTGTCTCTTGCAAGACGTTCTTACCCAAAGGGTATCTAGAACTATGTCATGTTTCCCAATAAGTTCAAAGGTCCTATCAGTTCACTACCCATAGCAAGCCTTGGCTTACTAGCACCATGGTATGTAACCTCCAACGGTAAGCGACAAAACTTCTTTATAACCAGACGAGGGGTTTATGCCTCCTTTTATTACCACAAACAAACTAACCCTTATGTAACTTAGGGTCATTGTTTTGAGTGCGTCATTCTGCGCATTTTCCTTAAACGTATCCACAACAAGTCTTAACACGACTCATTTGAAGTAATCCATCCGCATTAATAATAACATTGGGTTATTACCAATTTCTTAAGCAAGGTGTGACCGTTTGGGTCGCATGCTCATAAAATATTTTCTTGTTTATGTCAACAAAGTCAAACATGTATGTTCTCATAACCCTTTTTAAACCATCCAATAATACCTTCTACGTCCCACCTTCATAACTTATCTTCGCTCACTATTTTTCCTCACAAAACTCGAGCTTTGATACCAAGTTTGTCACACTCCAACTTCTGGGGATGTGGCCGGCACCCGGCGCCTGGATGGCCCGAGCGTACCACCATATGTATATCATCACATAACATATGACTGTTTGGGCAAGAAGGCCTCAGAGTGACAACCACAATTGACATTGAATGAGATGAACCGTAAGAAGAGACATCAAAACCAACATATATACACATCTTACAAGGCCGACAAGGACACAACTAACAATAGAAGGCCGCTAAGGAGATAAAACTGTACCAACAGATTAACCAGATGTCGACAAGGCAATCCAAAATGACTGTACATATCATCCACTAGTCTACAAGCCTCTAAGAGTAGTACTACATAACATCAGGTCGGGAGGACCCTTCCATACCCAAAATGCATATCAACATATAAACATACCTAAAACTCAATCACCAACTTCGGAAGAAGTGGAGTGCCCCAACTCAAGATGAACAATGATCCTACTAAGGAGGCTCGTCAAATTGTCTACCTGAACCTGCGGGCATGAAATGCAGTGCTTCATAAAGGGATGTTAGTACAAAATAATGTACTGAATATGTAAGGAAGATAAAACATAGGAATAAAGAATGTAATACAAGAAATGGGATACGTAAGTCAACCTGAAACTCGGAGAGGCCACTGGAGGCGTACAACTGACATAACCATTATCATATACATAATAGTAAAATTAGGTCGCTCTATGGGAGCAAATAATATAGTATCAAGCTTATTTGTGGGACAATCTCATCATAACGTACCTAGCCATAATAGGACTTGGTATTATCATACCTAATTGTAGTGGTATGTACATATAAATGCTTGACCCGGCTGACTATAGCACGACTCGATAGAATATATATATATATATATATATATATAATTGATGATAGACCTTAGGATATCAACATGAGCAGGACACAGTGACCTAAGGTCGTTAACCCCCGCATATCGTTAAGAAATCATGTACAATGATTGTTATAATCCAATCCTAAACTCAGTGTTTATCCCAATCAGATAATATCATAATGTACAAAGAGTAATCTGACAAGGAATAGATATGTTCATGTAATGTCTCTAAACAAAAAGGAATAAGCTTTCATGATCAAGAATAGGATTTTTCTTACAATACATGTCATTACGTAACTTACTTTCTAAGATCATGCTGAAAGAAAAAAATGTAAGCTTTACATACCTTATTGATTAGATGATTCAGATTCCACAAGTCCTCAGACGTTTTACGAGATATTATCTACATTATTAATGATTGATATCAATAACGGATTCAAAACTTATAAGATAACTCATTTGGACATTTCATCAAACACCTTATATGCGAAGAACTTCCTTATTCTTTAACAAAAGGACTCTATAGACATACCAAAAATCAACTTCTTCAACCTCTTTCCTTGATCTCCACCTTACAATTAACAATCTAGCACACCATAACCATAGATACAACAATGACCAAACTAATATTCATCACAAGAACAATACAATTGTCACACCCCAACCTTGGAGGGTGTGGCCGGCACCCGGTGCCCTAGGGCCCAAGCGTACTAGTCATAGAACATACAACCAAAATCACAGGATCTGGGCCGACAAGGCCTCTCATTAATAGATATGTAACAACCGGCAAGTAGAAAAGGACCCAACAATATCTGTATATATGTATATACCTGCCAAGGCCGACAAGGCCATACTCAACATCTCTATCTAAGACAATTGTCTACAGGCCTCTAAGGATTACATGAACATCATCAGGTTGGGATAGGGCCCCGCCATACCCATAAATATATAGATAAAATTATACTGACTCTGACTAGCACCTTCGGAACAAATGGAGAGCGCTGACACTACCGCTGAGCTGAAGTCCTACTAGAAAAGGGGCGTCACTCTGTCTATCTGAACCTATGGGCATGAAATGCAGCGCCCCAACAAGGGACATCAGTGCGAATAATGTATTAAATATGTAAGGCAGGTAAAGTAGATAATTAAGGAATGTAATACTAGAGAAGGATACAAAAGTCAACCTGAAACTAAGAAAGGCCCTTGAGGGCGTGCAATTGACATGATCATGATCATGATCATATGTATAAAAAGTAAAATCAAACCACTCTATGGGGCCATATAATATAGTGTAAAGCCTCTATGTGGGGAAAATCTCATCATATCGTACCCATCTTTAACAAGACTCAGTTATATCATACCCAACTGTAGTGGTGTGCACGTATAAGTACTTGTCCGACCATCCATAGAGCAGTTCAGTAAGAAAATAGATACATATATATAAGTGGAAATGCAATACAGACCTCAAGGTACACCGTAAAACCTCCTATGTAGTCATAGAGTGGGTTGAAGATTTTCCCAAAAACTCCAATATTCACTGCTCCATTGTGCGATGCATAGTGTGGTCCACAGACCTATTTTGCGGTCTGCAGAATGCTCCGAAGAGGTCCCTTTTTGTCGATCTTTGTCAAAACTTATTTCCTTCGATTTTATTAGTCTTTAAACTTCCCTGAAACTTCATTAACACTTCAATAACCCTTTATTAAACTTATGGAGGTCTCTCAGCTTCTCTGACCCTACGTCGGCTAACTTACGATGACAATAACATATAAAACAATGGGGCGTAACATCCTTCCCTCCTTAGGAATATTCATCCTCGAATATGAGGGAATAACCAAGCATACAACACCTCATTAACATCTTTCGGTAATTCCAACCTAATTCTCCTTACAAATGCGCCATCCACATTCCTGTGAACAAGAAGAAGATATCCACTCACTCGTAAGGCCACACATCATAACATACGTGTTATTAAACTTCACACTATTGTCGACCCTCAAGTGCAATATCCGGGAATATGAACTTACTTTATGAATAATTACATTAACTCTTGATCATTCTATTCCATACCCTGAGTATTGGCTAATCATAACATAAGGGTCAATATCTAGCCTCGCAACATAACAGGGAGGGTCATATTTAAATCATGACAGTTACAGAACTTTATACTTTATTTTTTCTTCTACTCCTTATGTTTTGTTTTCTTTCATACCTTTACTTTACCATAAAATCCTTCTTACAGAGGCTATCACCTTTAATACTTGAGTTGCGGCTTGTCGATTTTTGAAAGGTAACAAAAATTTCTTTATTTAATAGGTTCTTCATAGCATAAATCTTTTCAACGGGTCTAATCCTGGAAGGATTCCTAACATACTTCATTATCATCGAACATGAGAAACTGATATGAGCAACGCTAAATCTTGAAATCACATTCGGTTTGTAAGCTGCTTGGCCTATGTATCAAATTATGGAGCATGACTTAGCATACCATAGGCTCGGGTCTCTTTCATTCTCAATTCTAATCATGCCTTTTCTAGATGAACTCCTTAGGGATATCCAATTATCAAATTTGAGTTTTAAGTTCAGTTGTCATACATCTAAATACGATTTCCTGATGGCTTCGGGCAGCCAACAATTGCTCTTGAATAGCTTTATACTTTTCATGAGTTAGTGTGCTAGATCATATCTCATTAACTCTGGTTTATTTACCTTGAATCATCCGATAGGAATTTTTATTCACTTATACAAAGTCTCATTTAATGTCATCTTGATACTTAGCATAATAGTTGTCATTGTACACAACCCTAATAAGAGGTAGTTAGTCATGTCACTTCTTTTGGAATAAATTCATAACATGTCCTCAAGTGTACGAATCACGTCCGATCTTTCTATCTGTTTGAGGGTGGGGCTAATTTGAGTGCTTGGATCCCTTTTGAATCGATTCTCCAGTATTTAGTCATTAATTGAGCACCTTTGCTAATGTCATAGAGTTGGGGTCATTGTTGAAGGCATCTTCTTGACGTACCATCTCGCGTAGTCCTGGATTTATATATACTTCCACCGTGATATCCATCTGTCATTTTCAAATCGAGTTCCCAATGTTATGAGTCAATCCATCAGGTTTTGGCTATTCATACACTAGCTACAACATCTGTAAGGTTCCTTTTTCATGTCGTTCCATCAATACATTCCTTTGTCATCCTTATATATTTTGGTAGATCCTGAGTGGATAGTTTGTCGTGAATAATAGATTCCCGTTATAATCTTATCTTGTGGCTTCGCTAGTAGAGACGGATAATGGCCCATGTATTTAAGGGTCCTACTTCCATTAAATTCTACGACTGCAATTTTCTTTTGCTAAATACTCTTTATGATTTTTTCTAAAAATGGGGTCTTCATCCTGACATCTTTATCTTCGAAAATAAGGGATGTCTCTTCTGCATTACCAATAATAAGGCTATCATCATACGAATCCATCAATCGAACTCTCATTCAGCTATTGATGTATTTCTCTAGTCAGTCTTCTCCTTAACCTTCACATTAGTCAGGTCACTTGCGAACATGCGGCTGGCAGTACTGGATACAATTATAACTTTATCCAGTCGATATAGAATTATTGGTACATGAGATCCTTTACAATGCTTAAGTTTTCATTTCTCTCATAATCTTAGCTTCGTTACTGGACTGTGTGAAAGACTTTAGTGGTTTTGTAGTAGCTCAATTATAAACACTACAAATAATGTCGTTGAATCTGAAATCCACATATCATTATGGTTAATCCTCGTCCATAGTCTGAAGGAAAATCCCTTTTCGTACTCCTCATTACTGATGATTATAAATAATTCCTTCCTTTACTTTTTTTTAACATTTGTTCACTCCGTTGCTTACTTATCATAATCTTCTTCCTCCTGAAACGTTCTTGTGTACATACATAGTCTAAAACATTTCTCCCAAGTCCCTTCATTTATATTAATCCCCTATAGATGCCGAGTCGTTAACTTATCCCCCTTATTGGGTACGTATTAGATTTCGAAGAATTCGTGCTTACAAGACGTTATTCTACCATATCCGATTCCGATTGTTGTGCTTAGGTCGCCACCTCTTTCTTCGTTACTTAGCTAAAGCTTTTTGCAAATGGTGCTTTGAGAAAAGGTTTCCTTAATCTTATTAAGCTGAAAGCTCATAACATTACATGTCTCATAGATCCTTTGGTTAATTAAAAATTGCTCGTAGATATCTTATTTTCATGTTCACCTCATCTTCGCTCCATTATCATTACCTTTCTTAACACATCCCTTTATATGCTTTCCTTACATTCTTAGGCACATTGGCTTGTTTTCACTTTTTTTATGTTGATATCGAGCTTTGCTCACCATTATTTTCATTTGTTCTGTGGAAATGACGCTTCACACATTTAGATCCGATTCACTATGTTACATGGTCCAATGACTCATCTGAGCTTCCTTGTCTAGTCGTAATTAGGTCACCTATCGACCTATTGCTCAAAGGTCTTACCTTTACGTTTTCGTTTCATGTTACCATGTGGGAATCCCGTGTCTTTAATATACTCCCCATACTAAAATCCTGAACATTGGAGGTCTGGAACCTCGAGCCAAAAAGTTCTCACTGTACCCTTTCAACCATTGGCCCTTACACTATCTAAAGTACTCATGCTTTTACAAAATATACATAACCCTAATCTCATTCACCTTTATCTTTCTTGTCATGGTCCTTTTGTTTGCTCGCCATTACGTGAAACACATTTCTGCCTCGATGCTCGTCATAGTATTTCATTCGTATCTATTAACCATCTTTATGTTTCTTATAACCATTCTTCCATTATTATGTGGTTTTTGCCGTTAATTGTCTCCAACAAGTTGTTCATAGTCCATAAGTACTTAGAATCATATCAGATCACACGACGGGACTGAAGGCCTTATCACTCCAATGTCCAAAGCCTGCTATTAACAATACATATTGCTTTTAGTTGTAGCAATATGACTTCTTTCAAACAGTCAGGGAGCTCATTCTATATTCTACATTCGTGGATGATCTAGTCCTGACATATGATTTGGGGTTATTGTTATAGGCATGTCACTTTGCACAATTGCTTAAACATATCCATGAGAAATCTTCATACGACCTGATTGTCGCAGTCCATTCCCGTTACAAATATCTCGGGGTCATAAGCGTTACCATTTGAGTCGCACATTCATATTGAATTTTCTTATTTGAATTTGATGAAAGTTATTGTAAGGTAGATAAATTCCCATAATCTTATAAACATTCCAACAATATGTCCTACATTCTATCTTTACAACTTATCTTCAATTTATCATTTCTCCCAGAAAACTTGGGCTTTTGTACAATCATCGTGGGAACATGATATCGTAGATTTGGGATTTATCTAGTATAGTTATTCAGAAGAAGGAACCATATTACATATCTGTCATTAGGTCAGGTGTGGGCTCCATCTATGTGCAACCTACTAATTTACTATCGTTGGAGCTAGAAGACCTTTTTTTGGATGATATACATCCATAACTTGTTCTTATCAGAATATCTGATCTCGCAAGTAATAACGCAAAACCAAATCCCAAAAATGAGATTAATAATTCTAGACAATAAACAGTCCATACTAAGCATATAAGAAGTAAATAAATCAACAAGGGCATCGATAGCATAACTGCATACCACAGCTCACCTCACACCGCGCCAGAACTTGAGGCTCTATCTCCACTCTGACCCTCTCCCTTGAGAGCCAACCTAGGATAATTTTGAGTGTTACGACCTTGACTACCACATCAGAAGAAATCTCATGTACCCTTACGACACAGTCCGGCATGCACTCAACCACACTGATTACAACATGGACGAGATGACCCCACTCGATTCGCACCACTTTGATTCTGATATACAAAGGTTGTGATCCCTGTCTCGGCTTTACTCGAGAGCTCTAGTCGCTCATAATATGTCATGAAGATCTGGCCTGTTGACTATTATCTGTAACTTATCACTACTCCATCGTCTTCTAAAATCACCAATCATCCTAGCCCTCTTGTCTCTCTCGTCCTCCTCAACTAGGACAAATCCATTAAACATCGACGATCCTTGACCAATGAGCTCTCTAGGCTGTAAACTTCCTAACCCTTATAGGGGCCTACCACTGTCGGACATGCTAGGGCAACGTCATACCGGGGGGGGGGGGGGAACCAACAGAGTTAATATTTAGACTTCTATTCTAACATCCTCATTAGACGACGCTAGTGGTATAACTAATAATACGGGGGCTTCCCTCAACTTCTCCGTATTAAAGGAGTTGGAGATACCTAAGAAGGTGACCCTCTCATATCCTCAAACGGGTCTGACTCAATATAGGGCGCATTACTCGAAGAAGGTATTGCTGCAATAATAAACACAATAAGATCAGGATGGGAATACTTATAGCTCAGCTATATCGCACGATCTAGAACAAAAAAGAAGGCGACCATCGTAAATTCCCTGTAGCTTTCTGTTTATAAATGTGGCGTGCTACACACCCATAAACAAAATTCTACTAAACACGACTTGTAGACATCTCTAGGACTGATCAACTATGATACCAAGTTTTTCACACCCCAACCTTGGGGGTGGGGTCGGCACTCGGTTCACTAGGGCCTGAGCGTACCAGTCATAGAACATAAAACCAATATCAAAGGATTTGGGACGACAAGGCCTCTCATATATAGTTGTGTAACAACTTGCAAGCAGAAAAACACCCAACAACATCTGTATATATATACTTGCCAAGGCCACAAGGACATACTCGACATCTCTATAAATGAAAACTGTTTACATGTATCTAAGGAGTACATGAAAATCATCAGGTCAGGACAGGGCCCCGCCATACCCGTAAATATATATATAAAATCATACTGAGTCTGACTAGTACCTCCGGAATAAATAGAGAGCTCTGACACCACCGCTGGGCTGAGGTCTTACTAGAAAAGGGGCATCGCTCCGTCTATCTGAACTTGCTGGAATGAAGTGCAGCGCCTCAGTAGGGGACGTTAGCACTAATAATATACTAAATATGTAAGGCAGGTAAAGTAGATAAATAAGGAATGTAATACAAGAAAAGGATATATAAGTCAACTTGAAACTCAGAAAGGCCACTAAGGGCGTACAACTGACATGATCATGATCATATGCATAAAAAGTAAAATCAAGCCACTATGTGGGGCCATATATTATAGTATCCAGCCTCTCAGTGGGGCAAATCTCATCATATCATACCTGCCCTTAACGGGACTTGGTAATATCATACCTAACTGTAGTGGTGTGCACATGTAAGTGCCTTCCAGCCATCTATAGTGCAGCTCGTAAGAAAATAGATACATATATAAGTGCAAATTCAAGACAGACCTCAAGGGACACTATGAACAGAGTCAGAGTGACCTATGGTCCTCCAACTATCGTTATTGTCGCTATGTTCATCCACTTTTAACCAATTACCAAGAGACATAAAGAGTACGGGGATTTCTCCTGACAAAGAACAATCAAGCGACATGAGTTACTTCAATAGCAAAGGAGATGTGAAGAACTTAATTCAACAAGACATGTGTCGTCTTTAAGAAAATGATTGTATCAAAATCATGCGAAATAAAGAAGGTATCTCTACAAACCTTTAACGTTCTCCTTTACAAGTCGAAATATACATTTGTGCATCACGTCAATCTACAATAAGTAATAAGTAACTATTGTTAAGATTATCAAAGTAGAAATTGACATAAAAGAGCGACAAGCTTGTTCTACGACAATTCAGACAACACCTCCCCGATTATCTTCTCTTTCCTCCAATCTAATATAGCATGCTCAACACAGCCAACACATAATTAAACATCTACACCACAATATCCATTTTTTAGCTACCTTAACTACCTTATCCAACAACCCAACAAGCTATAACAACACCACAACTCCTCCTATAACTTATATAGGACTATATACATGCTCAAATCTAGGAAGGAGAGGGAGAACTTACCTTATTACAACTTGTAGAAGCTCAAGAAATTTTTTATTTAAGAGTGAAAGAGTGCACACATCATTGACAACATCAACCATGTGATCTCAACCACCTTTACAACATTTGTGATTAAAAGCTTGAGTGATTTGGCTTAGAATTTGCTTAGAAAACTTTGGAGATTATTGAGAGATAACTTCGGAGTGTCTTGGGGATGGTTTGGTTGAAAATGGCCAAGAAAGAAGCTTACACTGCTTAAATAACCCAACAAGGTTGGCCACCGCCTCAATTCTGTGGTCCATCGAACCCTTCTACCATTTGCAAAACCTCATTTGCGGTCATAGAGTTGGCCAGTAATTTGCCCAAAAACTTTAATCTTCACTGCTCAATTGTGCGATGCAAAGTGTGGTCCGCAGACTTATTTCCATTGATCCGATTAGTCTTCAAACATCCCTAAAACTTCATTAACACTTCAATAAACCTTTATTAAACTTGTGGAGGACTCCCACCTTCTCTGACCTTACGTCGGCTGACTTACGATGACAACAACGTATAAAAATATGGGGTGTAACAACAATCAACTCTACAACCTCTTCAAGTTTTATCTTGCATTTTTCCAACCATAAAACTTGGTGATGACTTAGATAAGATCAAATTCATAGAGGAGAGGAAGAAATTATCCTAGTACAGTAAGGAGAAGCTTTCTAACAACCACTCCCAAGCTTGGAACAACCCCCAACTTAACAACAACTTCATACAAGATACCTTCTCATCATCTTTAACACTTTTAATGAAGGAAATGATTTATTTAGCGTTAGAATCACTTGAGAACCATGGAAAACTAATTTGAGAGAGTATAGAGGTGCTTAGGTTATGTGTTGGTAAACAATGAAGAGAAAGGGCAAGCCAATCATTTAAATATCCCCAAAAAGTTAGCCACCGCCTCATGTCTGCGGCATGATATGCTATTTGCAGACACTTTCTGCATTTCACAGACCATGTCATAGGTCTTGCACTCAAGTTGCAAGAGTTCTGTCTCAATCTGCGACTTCATTTGCAATTTGCAAACATGGTCTGCAATTCACAAATCATGTTATGCGTTTCGCAGAGTACTCTAGAAAATGCTATTTGTCGAATCTTCATCAAAACTTACTTCCATTGATACAATAGTGTAAAACCTTTCCGAAACTTACTCAACACTTCCGTGAACCTTTATTAGTCTCTTAAAGGGTTCTTACCATCTCCGAGCCTATGTAGGCTAACATTACAACAATGACAACGTATGAAATACGGGGTGTAACATTAAATAGCCCCAAAAGTTAGCCACCGCCTTATGTCTACGGCATGATCTATGATTCCCAGCCACTGTCTATGTTTTGTAGACCATGTCGCAGGTCTTGCACTAAGCTTGTAAGAGTCTTGTCTCAATCTGTTACTTCATCTGCGATTCAAATACATGGTCTGCGATTCACATATTATGTTCTGCATTTTGTAGAGTTCGCTAGACGATGCTATTTGTCGAACCTTCATCGAAACTTACATCCGTTGATCCGATTAGTCTAAAACCTTCCTGAAACTTACTTGACACTTGCGTGTCTATTGAAGGGTTCTTACCATCTTCGAACCTATGTCGTCTAACATTATGACAATGACAACATACGAAACATAGGGTGTAACATTCGGGATACTAGCGCTGATACTCCTTCTCTTGAGTTATAGATAACAATCTAAAGAAACTCGCACGAAAATAATGAACTAGATATCAATCAGAATGAACTAGCATGAAAAGAGAGAAATAAATGAAGTTTCCCTAAATGTCCCATAGCCTCTCAAGGATGGGTACAACTTTCTACGTACCAATCCGCAAGACTCTACTAGAAATTTCTCTTATATTCATTAGATCGATGATTATAGGAGCTCCGATACCAACTTGTCATGACCCAATTTGCGAGTCATGATGGACTATACACTAACCCACCGACAGGCGAACCATCCCCCATTTTGAATAATATAATTTTAAGTAAGCAGAAAAAGTAAATAAACCAGATTATCTTTATTTCTCAAATAACATAAATACTAGGAAAGTCAACAATATATATCCCCAAAATCTTATCTGAATCGTACAAAAGCGCTAACCATGAGTCTGAATACACGCTCCATAGGATGAAATAAACTGTTTGTAAGAGTCAAATACTGAAAGCAAGTAAGGATAAGTGTTTCAGGGGCCACGAATGACCATGTAGCTCACCCTGAAATCCTCAACACACCGCCTCACGATCATCCAGAAGGTCTAAAATTGGAGCCTGGATCAGTATCTGCACAAGAGTGCTGCAAGTATAGTATAAATACAACACTAGTACTCGATAAGACTCATAGGCCGACGATAAAGAAACACGCATAAACAATATAAATGTTTATTAGGATTAACACATCTGAGTTGTGCTAATTAGTTTTAATGATTGAAAAACTGAGTATGCAATATGCCAGGTCTAGATACATGTGATAAGTGAAGTAAGGTACATAGATGACTGAGATACAAACAGAGATTCCAAACATAAGGAAATTACTAAAAGAGCAAGAATGCTCAAGGTGAATAGAATGGGTCGATAGACATAGTCTATTACAAGGATGGCTGCAAGCATGACAACATATGAATCAGGTTCTAGTAGTGAATAACTCAGATTGGTAAAAGGTATCCAAATCAAAACTGGAAATGAAGTATAGGAACCAGGTCCATGGAAGTGTTCCATCACGAAAACAGATGCAGATGATACAAAGGAATAAGAGATGAACAAGCCAAGAGAGAGTAGTTCAATGATAAATAGAACAAACAAGTAAAATGTTCTATCTCACGGAGTCAACATGTGTAGTGGTTGAATGAGATACACATGGTAGGATGAAGAGACCACAAGACAGATGGAGTAACGAACTGAATGAATCACACTCAAGGATCATGTGGAAAGAGATAGACATAGAGCAATACATAATGAATGAAACAGGTCTGTCAACATGTTCCATCCAATATCTCAAAAGCAGGTTAGAGTTATATAATGTGTGTACTAGAGGAGATCGATAGAGCAAGTAGTTGAACATGTTCCATCTCAGAACAGTTAGAAGACTCAGAGGCTGGATTATCAGGTGGTTGAACCAGGTCCAACAACATGTTCTAAACAATTCCTGGAGCAACTAGGATTCGTGATCTTTATAGTAAAGACTTGGCGTGCAAGGCAAAAGATTTGAGTGCTATACTTATCAGGATTCCACATCACACTTATCAAGATATTTCAGAGTCCTACAACGAAACTAAATATGTGAGAAGGTGTAAGAATCCCAATCAATTTCAAACCCTATTCTACCTTGATGGGTCGTATCAAGTAGGGTTTAGGTCAGCCACATCTATAATATCCACTTGCTATATATACCAAGTCTTAACATGAAAAACGGTGTGCACTCACAATAAATAAATTAGAATAGTTGAGTGAAAACTTTGTATGCAATTTCAAAAATTCTGATTCAAAGAAGTGTCGCCCTAATACATCGAAGCAAGATTGAAGAAGTTATGTTACGTAGTTTATGTTTATATTTCTTGAGTCTAGATTTGTGTACTAGGTTTATTTATCGAGTTATATGCTTATCCACTTTCATAGAAGCAATTTGTAATAGGTATAAACATTTTCAAATTCAACTTCAATTTAGAGTTTAACTTGAAGGTTGCTTGCTAGTCAGAGGCTCATTAGTAAGATGTCATAAGTTTACATTGTCAAATTCAACTTCAATTTATGTTTATATTTCTTGAGTCTAGATTTGTGTACTAGGTTTATTTATCGAGTTGTATCCTTATCTGCTTTCATAGAAGCAATTTGTAATATGTATAAACATTGTCAAATTCAACTTCAATTTAGAATTTAACTTGAAGGTTACTTGCTAGTCTGAGGTTCATTAGTTAGATAGGAATTAGAGGTTAGTTCCTAGATTACAGAGTATATAACTTGAATTTGAAGAGGCTCACCTTTTTAGTGTAGTTTGGGGAAAAATCCTACAGAGGTGCAAGTCGTGGTTTTTACTACCCTTGTGAGCCGGGTGGTTTCCATGTAAAAAAATTGTTTCCTTTACTTTACTGTTCATTATTATTCCGCAAAGCCTTAGCTTGGAATAGGTAGAGTAACATGTTTTATCCTTAGGCAAAAATTGGGTACGACTTAGGATAGACAGTAGGTCATGCAAAATATCAATTGATATCAAAGATGGTTCTATCCAAAAGTTTAACACCTTAAGAGAAATATCATGATAAATGCTACACCGCCTACACGACACTATGAGAGTCAATCAACCAGAAGGCCACCACTATTCAATTGATAATATTATCAGTGGTGGAAGGCTCGCATGGAAGATCACCTGCAAGATAAGGATTATGAGTTATGAGAGATGGTCATAGAGGGATCTAAATATCCCACAAAGAAGGCAGAAGATGGAACAGAGGTAAAGAAGGAAAAGGCTGAATATGTTAAGAGCGACTACAAGATTCTTGAATAGAACGCAAAGGACAAGAATGCTTTAATTTGTGGTCTGGGGCTTGATGAATACAATAAAATATCTAGATTTACAACTGCTAAGCAAATTTGGGATGCTATGTAGAATGCGCATGAAGGCACCAGTCAAGTGAGGAAGTTCAGGAAGGCCATGATGGCTATTGACTACGAGAACTTCAGGATGAAACCTGGAGAAACTATTACTGAGATATTTACCAGATATACTTTTATCGTGAATGAGCTGACATATCTTAGTATGATCATTACCACTATGGACTCTGTTGATAAGATTTTGAGGTCACTTTCAAATACCGTCAAGAGAAAGGTCACCGTAATATGGGAGGCTGAGGATAGTGGAAGTATGTCCCTTGATGAATTAGTATGAAACCTGAAGACATATGTAATAGATATAGAGAACTCCAGGAATGAAGAAGAAAATACAAGGAGGTCCTTATCACTCGAGTCTTCTAAAGTCAAATAGGAAGATGAGATGGCCTTGATTACTAGAAATTTTAGAAAGTTCCTCAAAAGGGAAAAACAAAATGGTGGTTAGTTCATCAGAAAAGGGAAGGAGCTCTGATAAGCCCAGTTCGATGGATGCTTTAAATATGATAAAATGGATCACATGATTAAAGACTGTCCATTCTGGAAAATTGAGTGGAAGAAAAATAGAGAATAGAAGGGGAAGAAGAAAGAGCAGACCCTGAGAAGAATGAGACTTCTAAAGCTATGGTGGCTACGTGAGGATCAAATGATAAATTGGAGGATGATAATGATCATTTTGTGCTTGTGTCCATTGAAGACTGGAACTTCGACGGTGAAAATGAGGAATCTGAGGAGGACATGCAGGTAAACATCATTGAATCAGAGGACAAGTTAGACCCTTGTTCAAAGAAGTGACTTACATCCTTGATATTCACTCTAAGTGATGAATATAGAGAGATGAGCACAAAGAGGATTGAGTCACTCAGTGAACTTACAACCCTAAAATATTTACTAATGAAGAGTGAAGATAGAAGAAATAAAATTGAAAAGGAATAACAGTTGATGAAAGAACAGGTTTCTCAACTTGGTTCATCTGTTATGGGTCTTCAATCTGAGGTTCTGAGGCTACCATCAAATCCGTAAATCATGACTTGAACGATGAGCAACTTAAGGTTGAGTTTGAGTTAAAAAGGGCAAAATGGGAACTGCACCTGGAAAGGGAAAAATCTAAAGACATCAGCTCAAACCAACATAGAACTGAGCATGATCTTGAAAGAGAAAATCACTGGACTCAAGCTTCTCAACTACTTTCAAGTCTTACAAGTCAAACAAATAATATAACTACAGGATTGGGATTTGATAGGACTGATAAGCATGAAGGGTCAAAAGAGGTACTATGCACTTTTTGTGGTTAGATGGGACATTGCATGACCGAATGTCCAGTAGATATGATCTACAAGATGAGGAACCTAAAGGTTGCACCTTAAAGCACCAAGCCAATTAAGAAGAGTGCAACATGTGTTGGAAACAAGTTCACCTAGGCCTTACCTAAATGGACAATGAAAGGCCTGATCCATCCTATGGTCAAGGGAAAGGGACCCAAACTTGCCTAGGTGCCTAAAACTAGCCCTCAATTGTTTTGAAAGAAAGAGGAGCAGAAGAGCAGGCTATATTAATGTATGAAATATGCCTACCTACTCAAGTCATAAAAAGAGTTACAATTACAATTCTGCTCACTCTTAGAATGGAGGAAATACAAATATTACAAAATAAATTGTTCAAACGAGAAGGCAATTAGACAGGGGGAACCTTGGGTGACACAGGTAGATGAACCTAGTTCATCACTAAAAGTCCAATAAAATATTCAAAGCAAGACTTCAAGTGACAATCGAAGATGACTAAAAGTCCTGTTCTGGAGAAGATACACGACACAAATATAGGGGGAACACCTGATATATCTATATTAAAGCAAATCAAGCTATAGAAATAATCATGCTTACAAGATATGAGTCTCCACTAAATGGGCTATGTGAAACAAAGAGAATGCTACTAGTTACAAGAGCAAAGTGGAAGATCATCAGAATTATGCTTGTTCCCGAGCCTATGAAATAGGTTCAGGAACCTGTTCCTTCATGTGAAGGAAGATAATCAACTGGAACAAGTGGATCTACTATGGAGAATTAGAGTTGAGATTCCAGATCATAGAAGAAGCAAAATCCCGAGGACACATTCTTGGTGAAAATAAAACATGTGGTCATGTTTTGTTCTGTGCTTAGCTTGTATTATGGAAGAAAATAAGGAGTCTAGTATGTATGTATTTTAAGTCGTCACACTAAAGGGGTTGATTAATCCCCCTAGTTGATTGAATTGAAAAGACTCTCCCAGATGGCGTGTAAAAACTATGGTAGCATTAGGAATGACTAAAGATGCACATATGTTCCTTAAAATTGGCTACGAACATTGTCTCAAATGGTGTGATTCTTCAAGTAATCAAGATATTATACTCAACCTTGTACATTTAGTTGTACATACTATACCAAAAAAGATTCACGATCTCTCGTGAAGTCTAACATGATGACTGTCATATAAACATGCCCTAAATCAAGGATTTCATATGGTTAGCCAATTCTCCATGTATTCTTTTCCCTGTAGTCAATTATATACTCAGATTATGAAACAACTTGGACAACCTGTACTCTCTATCCTATTCAAATCCAACCGCAGTCGAAAAGAGAAAAAATGAGTCATGGTGGCAATCCTGAAAAGACACCACAATCAAATCACTGTCTTCCCAAAAGGACTCTTTAGCTACCCGTTTTATCACTACATAAACCAGTGACTACCCCTCTAAATCTCACCACAAAACTAAATAAAAAATGTGTGTGTCCTTAGTTGCTAAATTATGAAATTTGAATAATTTAGGTGGATTCATAGAAAAGTGGACCTTATCTTAGTCATATGATATTTTCGAGTGAGCAAGCGAGTTTGTAGTAATGTTTACACTTGGGTAGAAAATTTGGTTTGTGCCCGAGAGATCTCGAGTGAGTTTTGGGTATTTGATGGAAGTTTGGTGTTTTGATATAGTTGTTGGTTTCTGGTGTGCTGCACCAGCGAGTCATTGGCCGCTTTTGTGGAAGTTGGTCCGCAGATGCGAGCCATGGGAAGGTTGGGGAAGTCCACTTATGCAGCATATTATGCGCAGGGTCGATATGCCTCTGTTGAGTTTTCTCCGCTTTTGCTATCACGTGGTACGTTAAGTTGGGCTGCTTCTGTGGTCATATTTCTGCATAAGCGAGTTGCTTATGTGAGGATGATTCTGCAGAAGCGGAATCACTGTATCATACCTAGACTAAAAAACCCATTTCGAATCTCTTTTTTATATTTTATCATTTGAGACTTAAGCTCGTTTGGGAGAGAAATTTCAATATCCTTCGTCAACTTTATCTTTGGGGTAATTATTCTAACCCATTTACTTTATTTACCCATAATTATGTCATTATATCTAGGTTTATTTCCATGCTTTGGATAGAATGAACCTAGGGTTTATGTCTAAGAATAAGAGGCTAAAATCATTTAATTGGGGATCGAGATTGAATCTTTATGTTATGATATTGTATATATAGGTTGGGTAATAATAGAATAACCTATTGCAATGTTCAATTTGTTGTTTTCGAATCCATAAATTTTGGAGGGTAAACCTATGGTTTTTTTCTAATTGAGAAGTTTGTAATTAAGGCAATTGAATGGCTAAATGTGACTAGTTTCTTATTAAACATAAGTTATTGACTTATTAGATCGCTATATGATTCTAGAACATTAAAGTTCTGATTTTTACCCTTATGGGCCCGGGGTTGATTTGGGGGTTGGGTATTCGGTTTTTTTGAAAGGTTATGCCTTTTTATATGTATTAGAATACTTGTTGACATAGATTCTATAATATTAGACTACGAGCAATTGGGAGGCACTTCGCAAGGACAATGCCTTGGCCAACTCGTGGGATTATACTAGGTATGTTGTTGTTGTTATTTATATAAAATGATTTTCATTTTCTAGTGCTAATTAGTTATTTTTCCCTACTTATTAATGCTTTAATTTTTTTTATCGATCTTTATAATTGTTGACTTTTTGCTATTATATTATTTAACTTGCAAATTAAAATAATGCTTGAATTGTCATGACAATGACCAAAATTGCAATATAAATAATGATAATTCCATATAAGACAACTAGTTAATCATTAGCATTTTTGTTTGAAAATTTACTTAACATATAAATTGGGCGGAAGTTGATCAAATTGTTGACACCTTTAAGAAATTACAATTAGCTATATAAATATACCACTAGCAGCACTTTTCCCATGATATCTCCCTCAAATAAAAGAAAATAAAAATTCAAAAAAAGAAAAAATATTTTTTGCACTGAGTTATCTGTGCAGCTAAGGCGACAAGGTTAAAAATGAAATGAAACATCTTTCAAACAACTCCATTCTTGATAAGTTTGAGCTGCCATGTCTCCCTATTATGTTGAAGTATTTTGACTCATGTTTGTCCCTTGTCGGGAGTACTTTTTACAATATTGTTTCTATTAGTGATTGATCAACGCTGATATACGTATTACATAACGACAGTCGGAGAATACCGACCTTCATTTACTTTGACCATCTTCTATGATGTCTCTTGGGGTACTTCATGCATTTTATATTTATATATGTATCTATTTTATACTGAGCCTCGCTATAGTCGGTCATGTATGACACTTATATGTACACACCACTGTAGTTGGGTACGTTAAGATGATTCACCGCACATAGAAGCTTGATATGACATGATATGACCCCTTAGAGTGGCCAGTTTTTTACTATTAAGCATATGATCACGAGTATGTCTGTTGTACGCCATTAGTGGTATTTCTGAGTTTCAGGTTGAAGTCTGTACATTTCACTTGTATTACATTCTTATAAACATTTTTTACATGCCTTTCAGTACATTCTTTCGTACTGACGTCCCTTTGCTAGGTGTTGTGTTTTATGCCCGCATGTGTAGGTCGATAGACAAGCGCACCTCCATTATAGGTTTCCTAGTTCAACAGTTGGTCGTTGCACTCCTCTTCTTCCGGAGTTGCTATATAGAGAGTTGTAGGCTATGTTGCATATGTTTATATATATTTTAGGTATGGCGGAGCCCTGTCCCAACCTGATGACATGTTGTATTACTTTTAGAGGCTTGTTGACTAGTGGTTGATGTATGTTTGTTTTGTACGGCCTTATCGTCCTTCTTGTCAGTCTAATGGTACCTTTGTTACGGCCTTGTTGGCCTTCTTATACATATATGTTGCTTTAGCTATACACTTGTTTTACTCAAATTTCCATTGTAATTGTCATATGGAGGCCTTCTTGGCCCAGACGATTATATGTTCATGTTATGATATACAAGTGGTACGCTCGAGCCGTCCAGGCACTGGTTGTCGCCCACACCCCCCAAGGTTGGGGTGTGACAGTTGGATTATTGATTGCAATGTAAACTTGAATGACTAAAAGATGTTTTTTTCTAAAAAAACCTTTCACTACTTCTTCATTGTCGGACTATGATATATATTGGGTACATGTTGTTTCATACTCATACTATACTTGTTGCATTCTTTTCTAGTGCAGATTTGATTCCGAGCACGAGCGCATGTCGTGGAGCCTTCTGAGTCTGAGCTTGGGTGATTCGGAGTTGTGGTGAGCTGCTTGACTGTTCCGCCATTATTTTGTCATTTTAGTATTCTAATAGTGTAATTCTTAGATTCGGATCTTGTATTTTCGGTTTTAGACTTGTATCTTATTGTAGTAGTTCTTGTACTCGTGACACCAATCTTCGCTGGTAATTCAATTATTCCGCATTTTATATTATAAAAGACTTAGTATTTGGGTATTCAACTTTCCACATTAATTTTAGCTTTAAGTTATTTGATTGGATTTTTTTGGTTAGGTTTTGGCTTGCCTATTGGTGAGAAAGTTAGATGTGCTAATCACTATTAATTAGAATATATACATTCCATGTATAGATTGATTAGAATTTGTTAATCACCATCAATTAGAATATATGCCTTTCATGTATAGATTGATTAGGAGGTAGATTGCATATAATTAGCCTAGAATCTGTTCATATAATTAGCCTAGAAGTTGTTGCATATAATTAGCCTAGAATCTGCTTTAATTATATTTACCATGTATAACTTTATTTGAAGCTTATAAGGAGATGAACTCTTTTATATTTAATATACAGAAAATCAAGGTTTTTTTTCTTGTTCATATGGTATCAACGCCTGTAACTTTTTTTCTCCTCCATCTCGAGTTTTTTTAGTCCATTCCAATGGATTCACATATTCAACGTCCGATTATGAAACTTGATGGAAATAACTTTTTTTGTGGGCTTCGTATTTTTGTAATTTTCTTGAGGGAAAAGAGCTTTGGGTTCATGTTACCTCGTCTAAACCAGAAGACACGACTGACAATTCTTCAGTCATCTCCAAATGGTGTGTATCTTATGCAAAGGCACATACCTAGATCATGGAGTCCGTCGACAACACCATTGCTCTCAATTTCAGTTTTATCTCATCTGCTCGTTTGATAGGGAGTATCTTCAACGGATCTATCAACATAGTAATGATGCACAAATTTATCAACTAGAACAATCTCTTACCGCTCTTTCTCAAGAGACCAAAAGCATTCAAGAATTTTATTCATCCATCATGCTGATTTGGAATGAGATGGATATTATTGATGAAACAAGCATTCCCGAAACGGCTAGAAACGATCCTTACCTTATGATACAAATCTCGCTGTCGTACATTCCTTATGAAGTTATGGCCTATTCAGGCCTCCATTCTCAACTGCATTTCAGCCTCATCGCTCAAAAGTGTCCTTGCAGATCTTCTTGCCGATGAGAGTCGCCTTGGCGCTCTCTCTTCTCAGAATCCCTCTCTTGATTCCTTTAGTGCTTATAAAGGGAAATATTGTGACTTGTCTACTAGCGAGTGCTTTAACTGTCATGAGAAGGGTCACTATGCTTCTCATTGCTGAAACCAAAGAGGGTCAACCACCAAACCTTTTTGTCGCTATTGTAAGAAAGATGGTCATTTGATCAACGATTGCTAGATTCGTCCACCACGTCCCAATCATTCAACCACTCCCACTCCATTTACCTCTACTGTTGATCCTCCTGCTGATGGTTCCTTATCTTCTTTACCTATCAATTTTGTTAAGCAACTTATCCAAGGTCTTTATGCTACAAGTTTTGGTAAGCCTAAGTTGAGTACTCCTTAGATTATAGATTTGGGTTCCACTCATCACATGACTTGTGACTTGACACCCTTTGCTTCCTCCCGCCTTTTTCCCTTTCTGACACTATTACCGTTGCCAAGGGAATGAACCTCGACATTCTGAGAAGTGACATTTTACAATTTAACTTCCTCAATTCTCCTCCTTTAGTCTAATCTAATGCCCTTTATGTTCCTAAATTATCTGCTAATTTTATTTCTGTTAATCAGCTTGTTAAGCAACATTGCTTTATTTCCTTCTCACTTAATGGTTGTCTTATTCAGGACCTGTGAACCGGGAAGGTGAATTGTCGAGGTCGTAATAATGCTCTTTGGAAATTGTGGCACAGGCGCTTGGACATCCTCATAATCAAAATCTCAAGTCTTTGTTTTCCTCAGGCAATTTTCTGTCTATGATTGATTTTAAGAATAATGTTAGTATTGATTGTGAATCATGTGCTCTTGCAAAGTCACATTTGTTACCATTTAAGCCTTGTTTATTCACGTCCATTATCACATTGGAATGATTTAATAGGTTTTTCAAAATTTGAATTTCGGTGGGTAAATCCGGACAAAATGTGAAAAATCATCCAAGAATACTAGATAGAATTTTGACCCAAAGAGCTAGCAATCGGAGATGTCCACAAATCAGCATGAACAATAACCGGACATGTGAAATTATTGCTAGTGAATTTTCTAATAGAGATTAAGTTTTTAATGATGTTAGGTGTGTCGTGGTTTAGGGAGAAAGGTGGGTGTGGATGTTTGGTGTGTGTGTTGTAACCTTCAATTGGAATGCGATGACCATTGCCGACAAGTAATAAATTGAGGACACTTTAGCCGACGTAGTTGAGATATGTTACCCGACGACCGGGTGAGGTGAGATGTGGCTCCGGTGTCCATGTATTGAAGGTTCACGGTGGTGTATGTCCGGCCCAAATCGGTCGGGGCTGGCCGGGTCTTTGCGAGCAGTTGCGGCCGCAGTCACTTCTTGGAAATCTCGGACCGCCATCAGTGCAGGCCTCTATTCTGCTGCCTTGGTGGGCTCGGCTCGGTGGTTGGGGCATGGCCCAAGAGGCCGATCGACCAAAAGCTGCTGGGAACCGGGCCCCTACGGTTGGGTACGGGCATGCGGGCGAGGCCCGATTCTTTGGTTGGGCCACCGCTTTGCGAGTGCCGTTGTCCGATGGTTGGCCGCCGTCCGATCCACTTTGGGTGCGTTGGCCCTTTCCGCGGCCCTTGCCTTTGTTGTTGCGACCTCTCGCCGCCACGACCTTCGCTTCGCTGCTGGAGCCGGTTGCCGCTTGGTCGCGAGTGTTGCCTATCCGTCCGTCAACGGCTAACGCCTTTTGATTATGTTCCTCTTGTTTAGCACGTCTAGTTTCTTCCAACAATAGTTGTGAACGTGCCTTGTTGAAAGATTGCTTGTTGAATCATTGTTGCGAGTGTGTCATATTCACCTTTTGGTAAACCCGCAACAAGTTGAAGCACCATCTTGGTTTTACCATTTAGTATAAGTATTCATCAAATAACCTCTCAATTTGAACTTATTCATTCTGATGGTTGGGGTCGTGCGAGCTCTAAGTCGCTTTCTAGCAATTCTTATTATGTTATATTTTTGGATGATGTATCTTGACCTACATAGGTCTACTTTCTTCCACACAAGTCTGAGGTGTTCAGGGCCTTTAAGTATTTTTATGCCATGTTTTGTACTCAATTTGAGAAAAGCATAAAGATTCTTTGCATAGAGTCTGGCAGTGAATACATCTCCGAGGTTTTTGAGCATTTCTTGGCTACTGAAGGTGTTATTCATCAAAAAACCTATCCTCACCAGTCACATCAGAATGGTGTTGCCGAGCGGAAACATCGTCATATTATTGAAATTGCCCGTACACTTTGACTCCATGCCAATTTGCCACAGTTATTTTAGGCTGATAGTGTCCACATGGTGGTCTACCTTATTTATCGGATGCCCACTACAGTTCTCTAAAGTCAATCTCCTCTACATAAACTTGTTGGTACTAAGCATTTGTACAACACTCTCCGTGTATTTGGATGTATGCACTATATGCTTCTTCCAAAATTTGAGTATTACAAAATTTATGCCAAGTCTGCCAAATCCATATTTTTGGGATATTCTGGTACTCAAAAGGGCTATCACTTCTATGATTGGAATCCAAACAGATGAGGATCTCAGGCAATGTTCTCTTCTTTGAGGACTCGTTCTACATTCACTCGACTATAAAACCGTCAGATGTCGTTGGTCACTCGACTCCCCTATCGTCCTACTTTGATAATGAGCCTGATCCTTAAGGGAGAGTTCCCTTGGCTGCTTCTCATCCTTCGTCATCTCCGGATCTAGGTAACCCCTCTTCTTCTCATATTTTTCCCACTTTCGAACCACTAAAAAGTGTAGTCACTGACGGATCTAGTCGACTCAGTAAACCACCTTCCGATTATCCTTGTTATCTTCACTTAATCATATTTCTATTCCTAGATTTTATAAACAGGCGACTGACAGTAAATAATGGACTTGGCTATGCAAGCTGAATTTGATGCCCTGGCTCAAAATCATATGTAGGATCTGGTTCCTGCCCTAGCTGATCAAATCATGGTTGGGTGTAAATGGGTTTACTACACTTTGAATCAAAAATCTGACGGTACGTTGGATCAATATAAAGCTCTCTTGGTTCCCCAAGGTTTTAAATAAGAGTATGGAATCAATTAGGAGGAATCTTTCGCTTATATGGCTAAAATGACTATTCTTCGTACATTACAGGTTGTTGCGGCCGTTCGACAATGGGACATCTCACAGATGGACGTAACTAATGCCTTTCTCAATGGTAAGCTATCCGAGAATGTGTATATAAAGCCTCCTCCTGGCTTCTCCACCTCTCCATCCATGGTATGCAAACTACGGAAGGCACTTTATGGCTTGAAGCAAGCTCCACACGCTTTGTTCTCCAAGTTGAAGTCAGTTATTTTGCAAGGTGGCTAGACAGAGTCACAATGATTATTCTCTATTTATCTCCCTCTAAACATGAGGGACAATTTCTGTGCTAATCTATGTTGATGATCTCTTGATTACTGGGGATGATGTCGAAGGCATTTCGCAGCTTAAGAGTATGTTACAATCGTCATTTCAAATAAAGGACTTGGTGTAGGCATTTTACTTTCTTGGATTGGAAATATCTCACAATGATGGTGGCTACTTCCTCTACCAACGACAGTATACAAAAGAAATTTTGGATATGGCTCACTTGACTGATGCGACCACTGTCCACACACCCATGGAGAAAAACACTCATTATTCCAAGAATGATGGGGAACCTCTCTCGGACCCGACCTTTTGATGCCTGTAGGAAGCTTAGTCCTCCTAACTGTCACTCGACCTGACATTTCTCATGTTGTTCATATTTGGTTTGCCTAATGGTGGAAACGTTAGGCGCCATCACGGCAACCGATTTTGGGTCGGGAGAGTTAATATATGCTTTCAAGCTTATGACTCTCAGAATCTTGATATACTCCATTTATTTTTGTTAATAAGATAGTTTTTCAATAAAAGACTATAACCTTACGCTTCTTATTAATTATGGATTTGTGCACATGAAACTACAACAATATTGAAATATTTAAGTTATCATTTACTATGACAGTGAACAAACATGGGGGAATCAATCATTTAATAATACAATAATAACATAACCAGTGTGATCCCACGAGTGAATTCTGTTGGAAATTTACTAAATGTGGAAATAAATATATCCCATTAATTTATGACTCGAACAATTGGACCCGCACGTCAGAAACGTCGTTTTCATACACGTGCACACGTAGTGCCAAGTATCGCAAATTTCATTAGTGAAAGAGATATTGGTACGTATGTAATACGTTTGAGACATATAATTATGGATGGTTATTCGCCAAATGACAAAGTATTCCACGTTGGTAAAAGAAGGAAGAAGTGTAAGAAGTGTAAGATGAAACGAGTCGGAAATCGCCGCGGAGCCGTGAAGGGCCGCGGCATCACACAGTCGAAGCCGCGGCGCTAAATGGTTGGACAGTCACTGGAGCCGCGACGCTGTGAATTAGCGCCGCGGCGCTTCGGAGGCATAATGCTGCGATGGGAAGTTAGAAAAATTTGACCTTTGAATTGGTTTTGGAGCATTGATTCTCCATTACTTGCCACATGAATTCAGTCATTATTTGGCTGAATGTAACCCCTCATTCAAGTGCCATTACATGGCTATTGAAGGTCATTAGTTGCTAGTTGAGGGGTCTTCTCCTTACACTATAAATTGAGGCATTTGGCTCAATTGAAACACACAACACTTAGAAAATACTCCAGATTTTCTGATTTCATATTCTTCCTCTCTAGAAAAGTCACTATACTCAAAGTTCTTCAAGAGTAAAACTTGAGTTTGCTTTGCTCATTTGTTAAATTGTTGTTGTATCTTGGGACACTATTGCTCAACACCGTAAAAGGAGATATACGGGGCAATCTTGTCTTAAAGAAAAAGTGTCGTCACTCGACTCAGCGAATCACACAAGCAATCAATTAAGTTCTTGATTTCCAGTTTATTGTAATAGTTAGTTTATCCTTTATTACTATTATAATAGTTACTTACTTCCCGTTCCCTACAACAATTGTATCCCAACAAATTCTTGGGTGGATGGGAGTTTACGCACACCTTATCCCTAGTTTTGTGGGGTAGAGGTTATTTTGGAAAGACCATCAGCTCAAGCAAAATCATTTTTTCAGAATAAGTTTGACAAAAATGCAAGAATAAATAAGCAATGATGAAAATATCAAAGAAAGAAAACTACCGACAACAGAAAAAAAAGATAATCAAATAAAAGTAACAACGGCAGTAATAAAACAAAAAGATATTGAAAAAAACTGTTTTGATTTTTTTTTATTAATTGGTTGATATTTTAGTAAATATCTAGGTATAAATATTTATGTGGTAGAGATATTACAAGTCAGTCATATCAGTCCAACTATAAATTAAATGCTAGTTCCGGTTATATCTAGTACCTCTAGCGGATATTCTGATGGCTAATATTTGATTAAACTGTATATTATCTGTTTTAGAAAAATTATATGATGCATAGAATTATAGAATGAATGTTATCAATGTATCACGCTAGATTTTAATTTATAGTGATAGCGCACAAAACATTTCAATGACTGAAAGAAATGCATATTAAATTTTTAGGGGAATACAACTCTATAAGATAAGGAAAAACTTAAGAAAGAATATCCAAAAAATTGGTGGTTCGGACAATTTACGATAATAAAGACGCAAATGCTTTAGGCATGAATAATCTTTGCTTTAAAGCCTTAAGCTTAGATCCACTCGACTAGTTTCATTATCACAAATAAACTAGGGTTTGAATTTCAACTGAGATGGATAAGATCAATCTATAATTGAAAAATCTATCTCATTTATACATGGTCTCTCAAACGCAGAAGCGATTTCATTTAGGTCAAAAGCTATTGAATTGGAACCTCGAACATGGGTCCTTCTTGTTTATTGAAGCATTTGTTGTCGCTGGTTTGCATTCGTACCTCTTCCATAATGATATGGTGGTGGTGGTTGTAGTAGATGTTTGTTTGTACTCACATCTCTACTATCGTTGTCACCTCTAACCAAGCTGGCACGGTATGAGAGTGATGGTTATAGTTATTTTTTTTGTATGCGCACCACTTTCATAGTCACAAACTCTAACCGAGTGGACATAATATGAGGACGGTGATGATGGCGACGGTGGTGGTTGTTCGTTGACATACACGATTTTATCACTATCGTTACCTCTAACACAGTAGGTACAAAATGACGATGGTGATGATGGTGAGTGTGAATTAGTTCTTCTGTGTCTCATGGTTTTTACATGTTGCACCGATTGTGAAGCTCTTGGTAATGGTACACTAAATCATTTTGAACATTCTTCATCGGTTATCACGTTTTGTTGGTGTGGATTAGATTGAACATGATACATGAGTTCTTGATAGCCACAAATAATTTGGTGACATGAAGGACATTGGAGCAGTAATGGGCGAGTTGACATTCTTGAGAACAACATAGAAAAGGAAACAACGTTAAATAGATTACTAAAAGGAGATCAACTTCACCTATTTGATCCGCTTAGTATGAGCAAATGAAATTGAAATGTGAGAGTTAATTATGGAGACTATATGAAGAATTTATAGACCAATTACTACTCACCTTTAGACTTCTAGATTTTATGTCTTGTAATGATAAATTTGTCAAAGTAACATCTTTGCAACCAAAACTTGAAAGTTATTAATATTCTTTCCATGTTAAAAATTCTATTATCCTTTTATGCTTGTATTTCTCAGATTTATATATCTTAGTAAATTTATTAATTTTTTTATTTCTACAAAAGATTATCTACATTATAAGAATGACGTGTATGAACGACATATCAATAGACCATAAGATATTTCACTTAGACAGTTCATTGAGCACCTAATGTGTATAGAATTCATAAAATCTTCTACTTTAAAACCTATAGATATAGTAACACAACAACCTCCTTCAATCACTCTCCTTCATATCCATAACACCAACAACAACCTAGAAACTTCATACTATACTCTCAACCCCATACAAGAAGATCAACAACACAACAAACATGTTTCAACAATTCCGATAATCGCTTAGCAATTTCTTAGCAAGCTCCTTCTCTATGACTTGTATAAGATCAAGAAGATGAAAATGAAACTTACCTCAAACCATAAGAATAAATCCAAATCAATGATTACTTCACTTTAAAGGATTCTCCCAACTCAGCACAATGAGGAGAAGAATAATCTAATGATAGCCACGAAATTCTTTAGGTTGGATTTACTTAGTCTGCCTTTGATTTTGAATTTGGATCATAAGAGATCTTTTGGAGAGGATTTAGGAGCTATTTAGTTCTAAAAATAGTGAGAAATGGAATAAGGGTCCAGTTGGGTCTTTATATAGTAGATTGGATAAGTTTGCACCAACCTAATCCATTGCGAGGTCTGTGAATCACAGACACTGCCTGCAAATCGCAGGTGGTGTCACAGACCTTGCCAGAAATCCTAAAATGGATGACACAATTTGCGCTTCATCTGCATTTTGCAGACAAGGTCCGCGATTCGCAGATCATACTCTACAATTTATAGATCACCCCGGGCAATGACGTTTTGTCGAACTTTCATCGAAACTTACTTATGTTGATTAGATTAGTGTTAAACCTTCACAAAATTTATTCAACACATCTGTAAACTTTTATTAGTCACTTGGAGGGATCTTCCATCTCCGAGCCTATGTCGGCTAACATTAAGTTAACTACGATACATGAAATACGAGGTGTAACATCCGTCTCCCCTTAAGAACGTCCTCAAATATAGAGGTAGCATAACTTAGAATTCTAATCTTTAGATTCTTAAAAATTTTGGCAGAGTTTCCTCTATAAACATTACTATCGAAAACCTGCCAAACAGCCCGAAAACATAGCAATGCCACACAGGTCTACACAATAGCATAGTACAATAATATTGGTCTCACACAATCGTCTACCTATCCAGAAATTAAGAAGGTTAACCATAAATCACATCAACTATCAAGTGTCATAGTCTGGTTTGCGTCCGTCATATCTGTATCAACAATATTTCATATACAAGTCATACAAGGTAAGCTTCATATATAAGATAGGAATTGGGAAATTATATTGCACGAGTGTCAATATAAACATGTAGTTTGAAACAAGTGAGGATATCTGAACTTCATGTACTCCTCAGCTTCCCACGCCATTTCTTCTATATTATTGATCTCCTAGCACTTTAACAGAGGCTACCTCTTTGGTTCGTAGCTTGTGTACCTGACAATCTAAGATAGCAACTGGAATCTCCTTATATGACAAGTCCTCTGTAATCTGAACATCCTCTACACGGTAATACATGAGAGATATCTTATGCACTTTCAGAAGCATTGATACATGAAATATTGGATAGACTGTTTCCAGCTTTGGGGGTAGTTCGAGCCTATAGGCCACCTGGACGATCTTCTGAACAATCTTATATAGTCTGACGTACCTGGGGCTAAGCTTGATCTTCTTGCCAAATCTCATTCCTTCATAGGCTATACTTTCAAGAACACTCTATCAAAAATATCAAACTCTAGATCTCAGCGTCAAACATCTGATTAGGACTTCTGCCAACTCTAGGCTGTCAACAATTGCTCTTGGTTAAACTTTACCTTTTCTACCACTTGATATACCAAGTCAAGCCCCAATAACACTGCTTTACCCACTTTAAACCAGCCGATAGGAGACCTACACTTTTGCCCATATAAGGCCATATACGGAGCCATCTTAATGTTGGAATGAGAACTGTTATTATAAGAAAAGTCAATAAGCGGCAAATGATATTCCTAGCTTCCTTTAAAGTCCAATACACAAGCTCATAACATATCCTCGAGCGTCTGAATAATGCGTTCGACTTGTCATTCTGTCTACACATGGAAAGTTGTATTAAGGTTAACCTGAGTACCCAAACCTTTCTGGAAAGACTCCAGAAGTTAGCTGTAAATTGGGCATCTCTGTCAAATAGAATGGAAACTGGGGCCCCATGAAGCCAAACTATCTCCTTGACATATAACTTGGCATAATATTCAACCGAATAAGTAGTTCTAACCGGTAAAAATGAACTGACTTTGTAAGCCTGTCAATAATAATTGACATGGAGTCGAACTTCTGATAAGAATGAGGCAAACCTATAATGAAATCCATATTGACTATCTCCTATTTCCACATCGGAACCTCTATACTCTGAAGAAAACCCCTAGGCTTCTGATGGTCAACCTTGACCTTCTTTCAATTTGGACATTAAGCTACAAACTCTGCAATATTTCTCTTCATATTGTTCCATCAGTAAACCTGTTGAAGATCATGGTACATCTTAGTATAACAATGATGAATAGAGTATATGGACTGATGAATCTCTACCATAATCCACCCTCAGATCCCTCCAACATTAGGCATATATAATCGGCCTCTGTATCTAAGAACCTCGTCATCTGACAGCTTAAACATCTGCTTCTTCTGAAAGGGAATCCCTTCTCTTATTTTGATCAACTCTAGATCATCAAAATCTCTTTCTTTTACTTCTGATACCAAAGATGATTCTACAGTATTCCGAACTATAATACCTCCATCATCTGTATTAAGCAGTCGTACACTCAAGCTAGCCAATTGACACAAATATTTGGTCATCTCCAATTTATCAACCCCTACATAGAAGTATGGCTCAAAGTGTTGTCTACAACATTAGATTTGCCAAGATGGTACATGATATCAACATCATAGTCCTTCATCAACTCAAGCCACCTTCTCTACCTCAGGTTCAACTCTAGCTGCTTGAATATATATTGTAAGCTCTTATGATCAATGAACAAGTCAACATGAACCCAATATAGATAATGAATATATCTCTTCAAGGAAATAATAATAACTACCAACTCAAGATCACGAGTCAGGTAATTCTGCTCGTTCTTTCTCAACTGTCTTGAAGCATATGCAATAACCTTGTCGTGCTGCATCATAACACAGCCCAGGCCATCTCTGGAGGCATCACAGTAAAAAACATAGCCCTCTAAACATTCTGGATGTACCAGGACAAGTGTTGATGTCAACTTGTCTTTCAATTTTTGGAAACTCCTTTCACAAGCATCTAACCATTGAAACTTAGCTTTATATGAGTTTGCTTCATCAATGGGGAAACAATAGATGAAAAATTCTCTATGAATCTTCGATAATAACATGTCAAGCCCAAGAAACTACGTACCTCGGTAGGATTTTTTGGCCTCAGCCAAATCTTTACAGCCTCAATTTTCTGTCTATCAACTTTAGTACCCTCATCTGAAACTATAGGACCAATGAAGGCCACTGAATTCAGTGAGAACTCGCATTTGGAAAAAAATGGTATATAACTTACGATCCTGGAGCATTTGTAACACCGTTTGCAAATGGTCTACATGCTCTACCGTTGATCGCGAATACACCTGAATGTCATCTATAAACACAATCACAAAAATTTCCAAAAATGGCTTGAACACCCGATTCATCAAGTCCATGAAAGCCACCGGTGTATTAGTGAGACCGAATGTCATAACAAGAAACACAAAGTGACTATATTTGGTCCTGAAAGCGGTCTTCAGAATATCTCTCTCCTTAACCCTTAATTAATGGTATCTAGACCTAAGATTGATCCTCGATAAATATTTAGCGCCCTATAACTGATCAAACAATGCATCAATCCTTGGGAGTGAATAGTTATTCTTGATAGTAACCTTATTTAGCCGACTATAATCAATACATATTCTCAGTGAACCGTCTTTCATACGAATAAATAACACTGACATGCCTAGTAGTACATCAATGGAGAAGAATAATATTGATCCTAATGAAGCTCTTCTCCAACAAATCCTTCAACTGCCCCTTCAACTCTTTCAATTCAGTAGCGGTCATTCTATAAGGAGGGATAAATATAAGCTCAGTGCCTAGAAGTACATCGATGGCGAAGTCAATTTCTCTTTCGGGAGGAATACCCGGAAGATCATCAGGGAAAACATCTTCAAACTCATTAACAACAAGAAAAAACTGATGGGTTGGAGGTTCTGCCTCCGTATCTTGTACTTGCACTAAAAATAGATATAACCTTTTGAAATCATCTTCGTGCGTTAAGGTAGGAAATAAACCTCCCCTTAGGTGATGTGGAGTTACCCTTCCATTCTATAATGGGTTTTCCTGGAAAATTAAAATGAACAACCTTCATCCAACAATCCACATTAGCATAACAAGAGTCTTCAATTCCCATACTGATATCAAAATCAACCATTTCCAATTCATTCAAGCCAGATAGAGTATGACGATTAAGGATCACCACCTCATAGGCCCGATACATCCATCTAACTATCACTGACTCACCAACAGATGTAGATAATGCAAATAACTTAGTTAGTAACTCAAGTTTTTTACCAAACTTGTCAGCAATGAAAGGAGCAATATACGATAAAGTGGAGCCTGGGTCAATCAATGCATACACTTTAAGAAAAGAACTGTATAATATACCTATAACAACATTAAGAGACAACTCTAGGTCCTGTCGAACCATCAACGCATAGATACACATCAGATGACCGCTTGAGCTAGACGCTCCACCTCTACCTCTACCAGCCAATGTCTGAGTATCCTGCCATGAGGGCGTATAGATAAAGATGAAGCAACTACAGATCCTAATTGGTTGTGCCATACAACCTACACTTCTCATTGAACAGTTTCGCATAATATGGCTAGACTGTCCATAAGAATAACACTAGTATAAACCCTGATGACACTGCCCAAAATATGATCTACCACATAGATCACAATAGGGTAAAAGAGGACTCATTTGGCTAGAATCTCCTCTATGTTGCGGGCCTGATGCCCGTGAACTCTGACCTGCCCCGGAATAAGAAAATCGATCATGACGCGAGCTCTAAAACTGTGGTGGTGCACTGGCTGCCAAATAGGATAGGTGCCTAAGAATTATGGCCTAAACCTACCTCTGAACTTTCTGTAGCACCTCCAGACCGCACCCTCTTATACTGGCTCCTATCATGCTCTCGGTCAGCCCGTTGCTGCCTCTTACAATCCTCTATGTTCTTTGCATAATCCTGAGTACGAGAAGCATCGATACATGGATTCAAAGAATCTACAGTACATTCATTCACAAAATGCGGTCCCAAACTATTCACGAATCGATGCACCCGATCACTCATCTCAGTTACAAACGTAGAGCCATATCTGGCCAAAGAGTTAAACTAAAGGCTATATTCTCGTACATTCATGTTACCCTGCTGAAGTTGTAAAAAACACTGGTCTTGCTTAGCCCTTCAGAGCTCCACCAGCAAATAATGTTGTAAGAAGGACTAAAACAAATTTATCCATGTTGCTGGTAGAGCACATAAGCCTCTAGACTGCTCCTACAACTCGTACTGTACCACATTGACATCCTGCAATCTATAAGAAGCCAACTCTACTGACTTTATATCTGTAGCATGCATTATGACTTAGCTCTAACGCACGATCTAAGATAAGAATGAAGGTAACCATCCTAAAGGCCATGTGGCCTTCTGTTTATAAGTGTGGTGCACAACACTTTCATAAACAAGACTCTACTAGACACGAATTGTAGACTCTCTAGGATAGACCTGCTCTAATACGAAGTTTATCACACCCTAACCTTAGGGGTGTGGCCGGCACCCAACTCCTAAATGACCTGAGCGTAACACCTATATATCATAACATAAACATATAATTGTTTGAGCTGATAAGACCTTAAATGACAATTACAATGGAAATCTGATTAAAACAAGTGATAGCTAAACCAACATATGTGTATAAGAAGGCCGACAAGGCCATAGCAAAGGTACTAATGGACTGACAAGAAGGTTGGCAAGGCCGTACAAAACAACTATTCATCAACCACTAGTCTACAAGCCTCTAGGACTAATACAACATGTCATCAGGTTGGGACAGGGCCTCGCCATACCCAAAAGAGATATAAACATATACAACATAGCCTACCACTCTTTATACAACAACTCCTAAAGAAGAGGACTACAATGACGAACTGTTGAACCGGGTAGCCTACTATAGAGGTGCGTCTGTCTATCTACCTGTACATGCGGGCATGAAATGCAGTACCGTTGTAAAGGGACGTCAGTATGAAATAATGTATTGAATAGGTAAGGCATGTAAAATATGTATATAATAATATAATACAAGTGAAGGGTCAAAAAGTCAACTAGAAACTCATAACTACTACTAATGGCCTAAAATAGACATACTCGTGATCATATGCATAATAGTAAATATTGGGCCACTCTAAGGGGTTATATCATGTCATATCAAGACTTTCTGTGAGGTGATTCATCATAACATACCCAACTACAGTGGTGTGCACATATAAGTGTCGTACCTGCCTAACTATAGTGTGGCTCAGTAGAAAATAGATACATATATATATTTATATATACAATGCATGAAGGACCCAAGAGACATCATAGAAGATGGTCAGAGTGATTGAAGGTCGATATCGTCCGACTGTCGTCATTATGTAATTATGTATATCATATTTTTTCAATAAATAATAGAAACAATAGTGTGAAAAGTACTCCCGACAAGGGACAAACAAGAGTCACAATACTTCAACAAAATAAGGAGACATGGCAGCTCAAACTTATCAAGAATGGAGTCGTTTGAAAGATGTTTCATTTTGTTTATATGTTCTAGCAAGATCATTCCAAGGAAAGAAAGAATAAGCCCTACATACCTTGTCGCCTTAGCTGCAAGGATTGCATGAGTCCTTGCATGCTCTATGAATAATTATCTACATTATACGAATGACGTGTCTGAACAATAGATCAATAGACCATAACATAATTCAGTTAGACAGTTCATCGAGCACCTAGCGTGTACAAAATTCATATAATCTTCTATGTCAAAACCTATTGATATAGAAACACAACAACCTCGTTAAATCACTCTCCTCTGTCTCCATAACACCACCAAAAATCTAGAAACTTCATACTATACTCTTAATCTCATACAAATAGCTCAACAAAATAACAAATAAGATTCAACAATTCTGATAATCGCTTAGCAATTTCATAGCAAGATCCTTCTCAATGACTTGTATAAGATAAAAAATAAGAAGAAGCTGATTAAACTTACCTCAAACCACAAGAATTACTCCAAATCAGATATTACCTCACTTCAAATAATTCTCCCAACTCAGCACAGTGAGGAGAAGAACAATCTAACATTGGATTCACATAGTTTGCCTTTGATTTTGACCTTGGATTATAAGAGAGATTTTAGAGAGGACTTAGGAACTATTTTGGTCTAAAAATATTGAGAAATGGAATAAGGACTGAGTTGGGTCTTCATATAGAAGATTGGATAAGTTTGCACTGACCTAGTCTGTTGTAGGGTCTTCGAATCACATACACTTCTTGCGAACCATATGTGGTGTCGCAGACCTTGTCAAAAATCCTTAAATATCAGGCACACTTTGCGCTTTATCTATGTTTCACATACATGGTCTACAATTTGCAAATCATGCTCTATGATGCGTAGATCACCTTGGGCAATGACATTTTGTTGAACTTTCAGTGAAACTTACTTCTGTTGATTCAATTAGTCTTAAACCTTCTTGAAACTTACTAAACATGTCAATAAACCTTTATTAGTCACTTGGAGGGATCTTTCCATCTCCAAGCCTATGTTGTCTAACATTACAATAATGATGATGCATGGAATATGGGGTATAACACTAATATCCACCGAAATAAAAGTAATCAAGAGTAAGCAATGACCAATTTTAGGACTAAGACTTGGTATATGTAGTGTTAATTTAGTGTGGTGATGAGTGATGCTGATGTGGAAGTGAGGCTGGACTCACAAATCATCCCAAGAAGAGAGGGTTTTAAGTACCAGGGGTAATAATCCAAGGTGTAATGGGGAGATTCATGAGGAATTCTCACAATGTATAGGATCATATGTGGTTGAGATGGGGGCTCACTTCTGGTGTTCTATGTGATAAGAAGGTGCCACAGAGACTTAAAGGTAAGGTTTTTAGAGTAGTGGTTAGATCAACGATGTTGTATGGGTGTAGAGTGTTAGCTAGTCAAGAACTCTTATGTTCAGAAGATGCAAGTTGTGGAAATAAGAATGTTGAGATAGATTTAAGGGCAAACTAGGAGTGATATTGTTAGAAATTCAGGATGAGATGGGAAAGGCACATACGCTCCGGTGAGGAAGTGTGAGAGGCTGACGATTGAGGGATGAAATGGAGGTAGAGGTAGGTCAAAGAAGTATTGAAGAGAGGTGATCAGGTAGGATATGGAAATCCTTCAGCTTACCAAGGACATGACTCTAGATAGGAGGGTGTGCAGGTCGAGGATTAGGATAGAAGACTAGTAATAGGATTAGTATTATTTTCCTTTCTTGTTGGATCAGTATTATTTACGTTATTTTCTTGTATTTTTATTTTAGTATTCACATATTTCTTGTCCTTAGTTTTCTATTACTACTTATTGTCTCTTCTGCTCTAATTTTTTTGCTATCCTAATATTGTTTCTACTTTACTTGATTAAAGGGTCTATCAAATATAGCTTCTCTACCTGCCAACATAGGGGTAAGATTTGCATACACTATGCTCTCCTCAAACCCCACTCATGGGATTACACTGGATATGTTGAACACCAGGTTATCCCCACCCTCAAGTGGGTAAATAAATTCTAAATGTCAAGGAAATGTTACGGTCAGGCGTGCTGGACTTGGAAGAACCATATATTTCTTATTCATAATACCTTGCGCGATAATTGTCATTATATTCAACTTTCAGGTGATTTCCCAAATTTCTCTGTTAGAAATATGGTGGAACCCTTATTGAATAACTAGTAGAAAATAACCCAAGATGGTAGGATTTACCATAATGTATCAAGCCCCAGACATATCAAAGATACATACCAATCATTTAGGATCGTTAAGGAATTATATGTCGCTATGTAAAAGTAACATTTATAATTCTAGGTAACGCCGGAATGTAATGACTAATCCGGTTGTTTTTAGCTAAAGACCCTTATTTTCTTATTTGACCCTTCTTGTAGACTTTGTGTGGGATTTGTGATATGCAGGGATGGGTATCATGGATCCCAAGGTTTATTTATATACATTTCAGATGGAAACCCAAAATTAGAAACTTAGAGTTGGAGTTTGACTCAAAGTTAACTTTTAGCTAAATGGGATCGTTTTTAGGTTTTGTTGCTTATGGTAGCCCCAAAGAGTCATTTATGACTTAGTTGAGTCACTGGTTTGCTTCTCGAGGCAATCAGAATTATTTTGTGGCCCTATTTGTAAAGTTTGGATTTTGATTTCTCCCAAATGATTCAATAGAAAAGTATGTCTTAGCTTGGTTAAATGAGATATGTGAGGGTACGAGTGAGTTTGTGGTACTGTTTACCTTATACAAGCATGTCTGTTTTGTGTTTTGGGGATCTCAAGAGTGTTTCGGGTGTTGGATAGGAGATTTGGCAATTTTCCCATTGCTGGTGTCTGGTGTCCGCTATGGCACGACTGCCTCGGTGAGAGGTTGTCTTGCAAAAGCGGGAGTTGAGAGATGGTGAGTTTCCGTCGTGGCAGAGGGTTTGTCCGCCACCACGGAGACGCGTTCTCCATAGAATTGAGGCAAGGTGTGAAGTGACACCGCCTCAGCGGGGTTTTGTTTGCGGAGTGAGTCTGCTCCAGTGGAGTCGATTCCTTCAGGGAAGAATCACTGTTCAGGTGTCCTATTTATTCCCTTAGGTCAGAAATATTTTCCCCAAATAGCAAGTCTCGAAACCAGAGTCGTACTAGAGCATTTCCATAGGTCTAAGAGCTATTTCATCCTTGGAGTAAGTGATTCTTCCTTTGTGAGTTAATTTTATGCTTCTGAGTTCCTTAATAATGATAATTTAACATGATTATAACTTGGAGAATATGAGTTATGCATTCTTGTGAGAATAAAATGTTTAAATTAATGAATAATGAAGAGTTTATGGATTAGTTTACTTGTTTTATTGTGAATTAGTGATGGATATTGATACATGATCATGTTTTAAGGCTTACGTTGGTTATAGAAATCTATTCGAATTGGGAGAAATTTCTAGGGTATCAAATTGGGGCTTTTCGATTATTGTTCAATTGAGGGTTCAAATGTGTATAGATTTTCAATTAACTTAAGGATGTGACTACCTAGTATGTATTCTTGGTAATTGAGTATTAAAGTTTGAGTCTTGGTAACATAGGTCCGGGATTAGTATTTAAAGTCTTGCTTTATGTGTGTAAGTTTTATATTAATGATATAATATGTGTGTATAGACTTCAATTATCACGAGGCGCAGAGAATGGCAAGGCTATCATAGAGGCTTGATCGTGTACAAGTGCGTAATTAATAATAAATATTGAAGGGTATTGGGCATGTTTGGGGGTCCCACTCAGCCGGTTGTGATGAGCATTTGAGTGCTTATCGGTGTTGAATTATGATGATAGGTGATTTGGGGAATTAGCCTTGTGTTGGTTCTAACTGCTGCTTATTTGGGTTTGTCTCCATATGTGGGCTTGTCACCATATTTGCTATTATTTTTTTACTCATCACACATGCTTTCGATATGATATCTTGATTCTGACTTGGATTATATAAATGTGGTATTGAATCATGAAAGCATGTGACATGTCATCTCTATACTTGTTTGAATCTCATTATATCATGATATCTTGCCTTGTATTATCATTTGCATTCATATACTCATGATTCTATGATATTGGTATGAGAATGGTATGGATATGTTGTAGGTCTAAGAGGCCAGAAAGGTAAGAGTACTATGAGATTATGGCAACATTGAGATGAGGAAAATGATTGGTAAGGCTCGACAAATGAGTCTTAGGCTCTAGGTGTGTTAAATTCCTGTTGGCTAGGAATGGTATATGGACTTCGTAAGTCCCCAATGGGTGTACAGATCATAATAAAACCTTGACGTACTTTATACCAGGTTGATAAAGGTACCTTGCATATGCATAGCATCGCAGTATACTAGGCCTTCTAATTCTTTAAGAGGTTTATCTAAAAGATTCGCAATTTCATATCATACATGTGTTATGCCATTTCATTGATAAATTATGGTTGGACATGTATTCGAGTTATTGACAATAACTTGTCTAGGTTCTGGATTTGGAAGGATTATACATGCTACGTGATACTTGGACTGTTATTGGATTCTGTAAACTGCATGATTCTATGTGACCTACTTCAATTACTGAACTATTAGCTTAGGGTTACTTGGGTGTCAACTTGGTATTTATCTCTTATTATGTATCTTCTATCGTTGTCAGCCTATGATGTCTACAAGGGTACTTGTGTACTTATGCTATACTTGTTGTATTCTTTTTTGATGCAGATTCAGTACCTTCCGCATCCTCAGGACCACGTGGCTGAGTCAGAGTAGTTGACCTTCAATGTTCACGGTGAGAATGCTACCTCCACCATACCTTTGGATTCTCCTTCTCTATTTATTGTCCTTTGTTCATATTTGAGAGACATGTTCAGACTATGTATTCAGTTTTAGCACTTGGTTTCCCATTTCATACTTGTACCATATTTTAGTGTTCTTGTACTCACAGACTAGATTGCTTGGGGGTTGTTTTTAGATGTATCAGACTTAATATTATCTTTCGCATTTATATGACAGCTTATGTAGTATTATGTTATCTTTTACTTTTATTTATGTTATATCATATTAATGATTGGGGGTGGTTCCCCTACTGGTGGCATTATGTAGGTGCCACCATGATTTCTGAAAAGAGGTCATGACAAAGTTGGTATTAGAGCCCTATGTTAAATGATCTTAAATACAATAGCAATGTCTAGTAGAGTCTTGCGGATCGGTGCGAAGACGTATGTACTTATCTTTGAGAGACTATGGGACATTTAGGAAATTTCATTTTCTGCATTCATTTTGTGCTAAGTTGAATTAAATTGGTATCTGACCTTTGTTTCTATCAACTCACAGATGGTGAGAACTAGTGTCTACACGGTGAGGAAAGATGCACCAGCAACGACTCCGGTGGTATGCGGTCACGGTAGAGGCATTCTCGAGGCTAAGGTAGAACCAGAGCGACAACACTAGATCAAGGCGGAGCACAAATAGCAGGTCAGGTGCATGCGAGATTTGTTTTACCTAAGTCAGTTATTTAGCCTCAAGATAATATGCCAGAAAAGGATATGGGGCCAGCCCAAGATCAACCTGGATTTATTGCTACTCTAGTTCTATAGGACACACTAGTCAGGTTGTTGAATGTTCTTTATGGTTTTGCTCAGACATGCAAACATTCTACTACTCCAGGTGATTTTCAAACTTGTATGGGAGAAGGACAGACTCATACCCCTGAGTTTTATACTCCCGAGGATCAGCAAGCAGCAATGTTAGCACCTCATATTGATGAGGTTCATGCTGCAGAGTTTGGTCTCTAACCTATTGGAGGGACAATTATGACCTGCAATGAGCATAAGATTTGGTAGAACTTTTCAAACATGAAGCCTCCAGTATTTTATAGACAGCTTGAGGAGGATGTGTATGAGTTCATCATAAGCAGCCATGAGAGGTTGGATACTGTTGGTATTGTTGAGTTGCATGGAGTTAGTTTAATGGCCCTTCAACTTTTGAGGGATGAGAAATAGTGGTAGAGGGTGTATGTTGATTGTTTTCCCACGGGGACACCTCCATTGACATGGGTTAGGTTCTATAGAGTATTCTTTGAGAAGTATGTGTTTTTTAGCTTATATTTGGGAAAGCGTGATGAGTTTCAAAAGATTACACACGGCAATTCTATAGTTGCATAGTATGATACTTGCTTCCATGCCTTATTATATTATGCAATACCTTTGCTACCTATTAAGGTAGAGCGAGTGAGATGTTTTGTTTGAGGATTGATTATTCCATTTTAGTTGGTTATGTTGCAGTTGGTGGGTGCTGGAGCTTCTTTTGAGACTGTAGCTGAACATGCTAGGATGGTGGAGTCCAATAAGAGGGCAAGGCGACAAGGAGAGTTCAGTTGTTTTACTTCTCGTACTTATGGGTATCAGGGTAGATATCAGAAGTCGCAGCCCAATCGGCCAGTTTAGGTAGTTTTCCATATTAGTGATGGTGGGGCCAGTCTTTGAAGGGTTCTCAGTCTAGATATTCAGACCATGGTGGTTCAGGTTCTTCTATCTACATTTAGCAGCCCTCAGCGGCCAGGACTTGTTATGGTTGAGGAGAGGTTGGGCACTTCAGGAGAGATTGCGCCAAACAGTTTTCGAGTGCCTCTTGTGCACCTAGGATCCCAGCATAGACATCTAGAGGTGGTAGTTAGACTAGCCGAGGAGGATCTTAGTCAGGACATGATGGCCATCAATCTGGTCATGGTGTATCCTAGTTGGGGAGATATAGAGCTCATTCAGACGGAGGTGGTAGCAAGGTACTCAGTCTGAGGTAGGGCACACACATTATAATGCATTCCCTGGTAGGGTTAAGGCTGAGGCAGCGGATACAGTCATCATAGGTATCATTTCAGTCGATCATCGGTATGCTACTGTGTTATTTGATCTGGGGTCTACATTTTCTTATGTGCGTGCCTACTTTTCTGCTAAATTGGAGATATGGTGTAATAAGCTTGATGTTCCTATTCATGTTTATATACCATGTGTTATGACACTTGGGTAGATCTGGTCATCTTAGATATGGTGGATTTTGATGTTATATTGGGTATGGGTTGGCTATCACCATATCACGTGATTCTGGACTATTATTTGAAGACGGTCACGCTAGTTATGCCTGGTCCTCCGATGTTAGAGTAGAGAGACACTTCTAGCCCTGCTACTAGGAAAGTGATTTCATATATCCGGGCTAGGAAGTTAGTGAATTGGGGTTGTTTGACTTATCTTTCTCATAGTCGGGATACTGTTGTAGAGACTCTTTCTCTTGAGTCAGTTCCGATAGTTAGTGAGTTCACCGAGGTCTTTCTTTCAGACTTACTGGGTATGCCTCTAGATAGAGATATTGAATTCTGTATTGATCTTGTGTCGGGTACCTAACCTATTTCTATTCCTCCGTACCATATGACGCCAACTGAGTTGAGAGAGTTGAAGGAGCAGCTTCAGGATTTTTTTTAGTAAGGGCTTCATTCGACTGAGTGTATCTCCATGGGGTGCTTCTGTCTTGTTCATGAAGAAAAAGAATAGCGCTATGTGTATATGCATTTGATTATAGGCAGTTAAACAAGATCACTATCAGAAACAAATATTTGATTCCGCGTATTGATGACATGTTCAATCAACTTCAGAGTGCTTCTGTTTTTTTGAAGATTGACTTGAGGTCTAGGTATCATCAGCTGAAGATCCGGGCCGAGGATGTTCCCAAGATGGCTTTCCGGACTCGTTTTGGGCATTATGAGTTCATATTGATGTCATTTGGGCTTACTAATGCCCCTGTAATGTTCATGGACTTGATTAATGGGATATTCATGCCGTATTTGGATTCCTTTGTGATTATGTTCATTGATGACATCCTGATATATTCGAAGAGCCAGAAGGACCATGAGCGTCATCTGAGAGTGGTTCTTGTGATTTTGAAAGAGAAGAAGCTATATGCCAAGTTTTCAATGTGTGAGTTCTGGTTGAGTTCTGTAGCATTCTTGGGACACGTGGTGTCTAAGCTATACACCAAGTTTTCGGTTCGTCAATGGTTTCTCTTATATCACTTTGCATCTAATGCACTTGAATCATAACGAAGTGCCATTTCAGTGGTCCGATTAGTGTGAGGAGAGCTTTCCAAAGGTCAAGACTCTTTTGACCATAACCCCTATTTTATCCCTTCATGTAGAGGGGAAGGATTTCACTGTGTACTGTGATTCTTCTATGATTTGGTTTGGATGTGTGTTAATGCAAGAGGGTAAGGTTATCGCTTATGTATCGAGGCAGTTGAAGGTGCTTACCATTTCATGATTTGGAGTTGGCTGTTGTTTTATTTGCCTTGAAGATTTAGAGGCATTCATTGTAAGGTGTATACCGACCACCGCAGTCTTCAACACGTGTTTAATTAGAGGGATTTGAATTCTAGGTAGCGTTAGTGGATGTGGTTGTTGAAAGATTATGACATGACCAATTGTACCATCTAGGAAAGGTCAATATGGTGATGGATGCCTTGAGCCAAAAGGCAGTCATCATGGGGATTTTAGCTTGTTTGGCTATTTGTGAGCGTCTTTTGGCATTGGAGGTCCAGTCTCTAGCTAATCATTTTGTGAGACTTGATATTTCAAATTCGGGTAGAATTCTAGCTTGTGTGGAGGCCAGGTCATCTCTTTTGGATCAGATTTGGACTTACCAGTATGATGATGTGAAGTTGTACAAAATTAGAGATAATTAGATGACTGATGAGGTCAATGAAGCTGTGATTGATAGTGAGGAACAATGGTAGAGTATGTGTGCCTTGTGTGGGAGATTTGACCAGATTGATTATAGAGGAGGCCCACAGCTCTAGGTATTTGAGTTATCCAGGTGCTACTAAGATGTACCATGATTTGATGCAGCACTATTGGTGGCGTACGATGAAGATAGACATTATTGATTTTGTGTCTCAGTGTCAGAATTATTAGCAGGTCAAGTATGAGCACTAGCGATCCGGTGGTGTGTCTTAGAGGGTGCCCATTCTCGAGTGGAAGTGGGAGAGGATTGCCATGGATTTCTTTGTTGTGTTGCCTAAGACTTTAGGCAAGTTTGATGCTATTTGGGTCATTGTTGATAGGTTGACCAATTCTGTTCATTTAATTCTGGTCCAGACGACTTATAATGCAGAGAAGTTGGCTAAGATCTACATCCGTGAGATTGTTTGTCTTTATGGGGTTTCTATTTCTATCATCTCGGATTAGGGTACTCAGTTTACTTTGCATTTCTGGCAGACATTGCAAGAGGAGATGGGTACTCTCTTGGATTTCAGTACAATATTTCACCCTTAGACCGATGGTCAGTCCGAGTGGACTATTCAGGTATTGGATGACATGTTACGGGCCTGCGTGATTGATTTTGGTGGTCACTGGGATCAGTTCTTACCTTTGGCAGAGTTTGCGACAACAAAAACTATCACTCTAGTATTAATATGTCACCATTCGGGGCTATATATGGTAGGAGATGTCAATCTCCAATTGGTTGATTTGATGTATTTGAGGTCCGACCTTGGGGTACCGATCTATTGAGATATTCCTTAGAGAAGGTGAAGATGATTCAGGATAAACTCCTAGCAGCTCAGAGCAGTAGAAAAATGAGTATGCGGACCAGAAGGTCCAAGATTTGGAGTTCATGGTTGGTGATAGAGATCTTCTGAAGGTCTCACCTATGAAGGGTGTGATGAGGTTCGCCAAGTGAGGGATGCTGAGTTCGAGGTATATTGGACCTTTTCAGATTCTTTAGAGAGTTGGGGAAGTGGCATATGAGTTGGCTCTGCCACCAGGTCTTTCAGGCGTTCATCCATTTTTCCATGTATCTATGTTGAAGAAGTATTATGACAATAGTTCTTATATCATTAGTGGGACTCTGTGTTGATTTATTAGAATTCGGAGTTCAAGGAGGAGCTTGTGGTTATTTTAGACAGGAGGGTGAGAAAGTTGAGATCGAAGGAGATAGCTTCTGTAAAGGTTCGTAGAGGAATCATCTTGTTGAGGAAGCGACTTAAGAGATAGAGTACGATATGTAGAGCAGATACCTGGACTTGTTCACTACTTCCAGTACGTTCCCTCTATTTGTTTCTCTTCATTCAAGGATGAATGTTGTTTTAATTAGTATCTGATGTAATGACATGTCCGATCATTTTTAGCTAAAGACCCTTATTTGCTTGGTTGACCCTTACAGTAGACTCTGTGTGGGGTTGGTGATATGCGGGGATGGGTGACACAGATTCTGAGGTCCATTTATATGCATTTCATAAGGAAAAACCAAAACTAGAAACTTAGAGTTGGATAGTTTGACTCAAAGTTTACTTTTGGCTAAACGGGTTTGTTTTTGGTTTCCGTCGCTTCCAATAGCTCCGAGGGTCATTTAGGACTTACTCAAGTTATTGGTTTGCTTCCGGAGGCAATCGGAGGTATTTTATGGCCTTATTTGTAAAGTTTGGATTTTGATTTCTCCCAGATGATTCTTTAGAAAAGTGTGTCTTAGCTTAGTTAAATGGGAAATTCAAAGGTACAAATGAGTTCGTGGTACTGTTTACCATAGAAGAGTATGTATGGTTTGTATCTGGGGGTCTCGGGAGTGTTTTGGGTGTTGGATTAGAGATATGGATGTTTTTCTCATTGCTGGTTTCTGGTGACTGCCTCAGCGGCACTAGTGTCCGCCTCAGCGGCACCGATGTCTGCTCCTCAAGGACCTCCTCAAGGAGAGGTTCTCTCGCCGAAGTAGGAGTTGAGAGATGGTGAGTTTTTGCCATAGAGGAAGTTTTGTCCGCCGCCGTGGAGATGAGTTCACTGTGGCGCTAAGGCCTGGTGTCAAGTGACACCGCCTCAACAGGGTTTTGTTTGCTGGAGAGATTTTGTTCCAACTTAGTCGATTACACTGGGGTTGAGTCATTGTTTAGGTGTCCTATTTATTCCCTTAGGTCAGAAAGATTTTCCCCGAATAGCAAGTCTCGAAACCAGAGCCGTCCTAGAGCATTTCCAGAGGTCTAAGAGAAATTTCATTCTTGGAGAAGATGAGTTATGCATTCTTGTGAGAATAAGAGGGTTAAATCAATGATTAATGAAGAGTTTATGGATTAGTTTACTTATTTTATTGTGAATTAGTGATGGATATTGATAGATGATATGTTTTAAGGCTTAATTTAGTTATAGAAACCTATTTGAATTGGGAGAAATTTCTAGGTTTTCAAATTGGGAATTTTTGATTATTATTCAATTGAGGGTTCAAATGTGTATATATATCCAATTAACTTAAGGATGTGACTATCTAGTATGTATTCTTGGTAATTGAGTATTAAAATTTGAGTCTTGGTTGTGTGGGTCTGGGATTAGTATTTAAAGTCTTGCTTTATGTGTGTTTGTTTTTTATTAACGATATAATATGCGTGAATAGACTTTAATTATCACGAGGCACAGAGGAAGGGCAAGGCTATCATCGAGGATTGATCGTGTAGCGCTCCTGTTTGGCCCAAAGGTAGGCTACGATTTAGATTTTTGAGACTTCAATAGAAGTGCATAATTAGTTATAAATATTGAGGGGTATTAGGCTTGTTTGGGGGTCCCACTAAGACAGTTGTGATGAACGTTTGAGTGGGTACCATTGTTGAACTGTGATGATGGGTGATTTGGTTAATCAACATTGTGTTGGTTCCGACTACTGCTTATTTGGGCTTGTCACCATATTTCCTATTGTTTGTTTATTCATTACACATGCTTTTGATATGATATCTTGATTCTGAATTGGATTATATAAATGTGTTGTTGAATTGTGAAAGCATGTGACATCTCATCTCTATACTTGTCTGCATCTTATTATAGCATGATATCTTTACGTGTATTATCATTTGCATTCATACACTCATGATTCTATGATATTGTTATGAGAGTGGTATGGATATAGTATGGGTCCAAGAGGCTGGAAAGGTAAAAATACTATGAGATTATGGCTACATTGAGATGAGGAAAATGATTGGTAAGGCTCCATAAATGAGTCTTGGGCTCTAGTCAGATTCATGTGTTGAGTTCTGGCTGGCTAGGAGTTGTATATGGACTTTGAGGGTCCTCCATGGGTGTACGGATCATAATAAAACCTTGACATACTATATACCATGTTTAGAAAGGTACCTTGCATATGCATAACATTCATATCATACATACTTGTGTCATTTATTTTTAAACTGTGGTTGGACATGTATTTGAGTGATTGTCAATAACTTGGCTGGATTCTGGATTTGGAAGGATTATACATACTACGTTATATTTGGACTGTTATTGGATTCTGTAAACCGCATGATACTAAATGACCTACTTGAATTACTGAACTGTTAGCTTAGGGTTACTTGGTGTCGGCCTATGATGTCTATGGGGATACGTTGTGTACTTATGATACACTTGTTGTATTGTTTTTGGATGCAAATTTAGTACCTTCCACCTCCACAGGACCACGTGGCTGAGTCAGAGCAGCTGACCTTCTGTGTTCAGGGTGAGGATGCTACCTCCAGCATACTCTTGGGTGCTCATTCTCTATTTAATGTCTTTTGTTTGTATTGAGAGACATGTTCAGACTATGTATTAAGTTTTGGCACTTGATTTCCCATTTCATACTTGTTCCGTATTTTAGTGCTCTTATATTCACAGACTAGATCGCTTAAGGGTTGTTTTTGGATGTATCGGACTTATTATTATCTTCATCATTTATATCATCAGACAACTTATGTAGTATTGTGTTATCTTCTACTTTATTTATGTTATATCATGTTAATGATTGGGAGTGGTTCACCTACTGGTGTGATTATGTAGGTGCTGCCATGATTTCTGAAAAGGGGTCGTGACATAGGGAATCCGTGAAGATCTTTCCTATAAGGAGCGTGATGAGATCCGAAAGGGGTTGAAAATTTATACTGAACATAATCAATTGTACCGCACAAGACCTACCCTGAGAACTCGCCTATCTACTTCTTATGTTAAATCCTTCTCAAACCCTACCTTTGGTAAAAATGCAGATTAAAGGAAAGCTTACCGTATGGAGAGGTTTCAAGACCAACAAGTCGACTAGATAAGCGTTGATGATTATAGATTAACAAACAAGTTCCGTGGAACTTGTTTAGTGAAATAAAGGAGTAGTGTAAAGAGAATAGATGAGGTAATACGAGAGACAAAAGAAGATATGAAATCTAAGTATCCCCATTATTTTCCTTACAATCATACGATGACTAGCTTCCTATCTATATCTAACTAAGTGATTCAATACGGTCGGAAGAGAATCTTTCACAAATTTTAGACCTGTTATCAATCGCTTCATCTTATTTACCCCCACCTAAGGGGTGGTTATAACAAAGGAGTAAGGGTGTCATTCAGATGTTGAGATATAACGCAGAAGGTGGACTATGATTTACTACGTAGGGAAGGTAGGAAAATGTACAGCCATGTGAAACCAAAATGGTAAATCGGTTTGTGACCATGTGAGACAATAACTATATTCGTTGGAAAGCTTAAAGGATTGGGATAAATTCTTTGTAAGGGAAGCTCGGAGAACCTAGGTGCTGAATCCTCAAAGCTATAATACCCCATCATTCGAGGATGAATGTTTCTAAGGGTGGAAGGATGTTACACGTCGTGCCTTTGTACATTGAGTGGTTGTAAGTTAGTAGACGTAAGTCAAGGGAGAGGTTGTTCCTAAAGAAGATAATCAAAGATATTAACTTAAATCATTGAGAGTCCTCTAAAGTTTAAGTGTTACTATGCCATATGTGCTTATATTCCTTAACTTAAGAAAGTCGTGACGAACTAATAAAAGTTGAAATGAGGTTATGATGCCTATGGAAAGCTAAGGAAAGCTTTGGGAAAGTATTGAAAGTACACCAAGAGGCTTCGTGTTACATCCCGTCATCTCATGCGCGATTGAAAGCACAACTAGTCGACTTAAGTTCCCATGACTCGATACCCTATATGAAGGTCAAATTACGACTTAGATGGAGGTCAAGAAGGGTTATGGAAGGTTAGAAGTTATTTGGGTTAAAATAGACATTCCTCGATGAAGTTAGATGAAGATCGGTCAATACGCTAAGTGTTTCGCATCGCAGATGGGATCCACCTCACAAAATTTGCACGTATATCCAAGCTGGGTGTAGAGGGGAAATCTACCTCAGTCTACCCTTAGATCTACGCCAAATGGATTCTGCATCGCAAACCTTAGCACAGACCAAGAGCAAACGTACAATGACGGGTAAGCTATTATTGACCAGACAACAGAGGCATATAGGGCTAGCTTCCTTCTTTAGCATGATTTTGATACAATCGTTTTCTAAAAGATGACACCTTCTTGTTGAATTAAATTTTTCATAACTCCTTTGTTATTGATGTAACCTTTGTCCCATGATTGTCCATGATCGGGAGGAATTTCTATATTCTATATGTCACTTATAAATTGGTTGAGAGTTGATAAATGTAGCGACAATAACGATAGTTGGGGGATAATGACCATAGGTCACTCCGACTCTATTTTTGGTGTCTCTTGAGATATGTTATGTATTGCACTTATATATATGTATCTATTTTCTTACCGAGCCGCGCTATTGTCGATCGGGAAGACACTTATATGTGCACACCACTGCAATTGGGTATGACATTACCGAGTCCTTTATGGCCGAGTACGTTATGATGAGATTTCCCCACAGAGAGGTTTTATACTATACTATATGGCCCCATAGAGTGGCCCGATTTTACTTATATGCATATATTCATGATTATGTCGGTTGTATGCCCTTACGGGCCTTTCTGAGTTTCAGGTTGATTTCTATACCCTTCTTTGGTATTACATCCTTTATTTGCATGCTTTACCATCCTTACATATTTAGTACATTACTTCGTATTGGCTTCCCTTTATTGGGGGCGCTGCGCTTCATGCCCGTAGGAACAGATAAACGTTCGGACGATCCCTCACAGTAGGTGCCTTGATCAAACTACTAATTATCACGCTCTTTTCTTCTAGAGTTGTCTAGTGAGTTGATAGGTAATGGTTGTTGCATATATATGTATATATTTTGGGTATGGCGGGGCCCTTGCCCCGCCTGATAATGTCCATGTACTCCTTAGATGCTTATAGACAGTTGTCTTGTTCATAGTAGTCATGTATGGCCTTGCCGTCCTTTCGGTTGATCTATTGTACTTATGTTGATCTTGTTGTCTTTAGTATTATATATATATGTTGTTAGGCCTCTTCTATATGCAAGTTGATGTGTCATCTGGTCATATAGTTTTGGTTAGAGGCCTTGTCGGCCCAAGTATTGTTAAGTATGCTACCGGTACCACGATTGGTACGCTCGGACCTTACGGAACTGGGTGCCGGCCACACCCCCAAAGGTTGGGGTGTGACATTTTTCCTACTTATTAAAGCTTTAAATTTTTTTATCGATCTTTATAATTGTTGGCTTTTCGTCTATTATACTATTTAACTTCCAAATTAAAATATTGTTGGAATAGTCATGACTATGACCAAAATTTGTTGTATGAAATTCTGTTGGGTATGTATTTGCCTTTTATTTTTTGGAGATTTTCTTTTTGAAAATCTTAATTTGGGAAGCTAAAAAGATAGAGAAAGTGCAGTTGATGATTGGTAAAATTCATGTTAGCAATTGGGTGAAATAGCTTATTACTGTACCTCAAGATGACTCTTTTTTGAGTTTTTTTTTTTTAAGATAAATAAAATATGTCTGTCACCATATGATTGTGGTAGGAAGAAAACACTAATTTGCTAGCATTAGAGTTGATAATACTTGCTTCCGTACTACATGCTATAAACTTCCACGTAACTATGTTAATATACCATCTATATTCCTACCCTCTTCAGGGTTGTTAGATGATGAAAAGATCCGCCCGTATAAAATGGTATCAGAGCTTGTAAAAGGAATATGTTATAAACAATGAAGAAATGTTCAGAATTTAGCCAAACTAGAATGTTAAATAAAAGAAAAAAATTATTTAAAGAACTAAAACACCTCTTAATACAGAGAAAAAACCAAAATGAAATACTGTTAAAATATTATAGTGATCTATTAGAATTAAGGAAAAAATAATTAGCAATAAAAAAACTGGAAGATTATGAAATGATAGATGAAGAGACTGAACTAGCAAAAATAAGTACAAATTTGGATGATGTTATAAGAATATAAAGAGAATTAATAGATTTCAACACTGAAATAATTAGACAAAACCAGGTAATAGGAGATTTGAATGCAGACCTACGAATGACAATAGAACATTATTGATGAAAATAAACTAATAGAACAACAAAATAAGTTAAGAGAACTTAGGATGATAGCCGAAAAACCCCTTACATATAATAGAGATATAAATCAACATATAGTACGTTGTAGAATAAGCATAGATCTTATAAAAGATAAAGATCAACGTCTACAAGAATATTCCCAACAAGTAAGTGAACAAGAAAATACTATTACTATTTTAAGAAACATGATAGCCCTAAAAGAAGAAAGATTAAGACAAAAAGAGGAAGAAAAATGAAACTAAGAGAAGAAAAATTATGAGAAATAATCAGAAAAGATAACGAATTAAAAGACTTACAGGATGTTATAGAAGAACAGTATAAGTACATCAACATATTAAAATATGGATAAAGGAAAAGAGATAGTAGAAGAATCTAACGAAACCTACTACCAAATGAATACATATGAAGGAGGAATGACACAAACATTAAGCTTTAAACCAGAAATATATCAGAAAATACAAGATGAAAAAGAGGAACTATCTATTAAGAAAATATTTAAAACAAAATGGTTTGAAAGAAAAAAAGAAATAAGATATTTAGCACAAAAGCATGAAAATATAATAGACACAACTAGTGTAAATGGAAGAACAAAAATGAACTTGATAACAGATGAAGTAATAAAAAGAGAGTTAGCAAAACTATCTACTAAAGAAACTAAAAAATATAGAAATATTTACTTTGGAGGAGTAGAATTTACCATAAAAGCATATTATCAGAAGAACATAGATACACCTATACAAATATACATATTAGATGTTAGAATATTAGGTAATCTACAAGATGCTTTAATATCAGTAATAAAAGGAAATTTAATATACCAAAAGCTAAAATTTACAGTACAGCCAGATTTTAGTATATCATTAAAAGATGAACATAAATACTTAGCCTTAACACTATATTACAAAGTAGATGGAATAAATATATCACCAGGAATTAAATTTATAAGTATAGAAACAAAAATGATATATGCCCTAACCGGAAATCAGCATGTGAAAAAACAACATGAAATGAATATTTTAGTACCAAAAATGTACCAAGAAATATTAGAACAAATAGAACATAAAGAAAATTCCAGGATAACTATAACAAAAGAAATATATATGGATTTTAATACCAGAACTCTGACACCATCAAAAAGATTAATACCAAAAATAGAAGGATCTAGACTGAGTATTACTAAAGAACCAATAATGTCAGGACAAACTAGTATTATACAACCTAGAATATTATATTTAATAAATATAAACACAAATAGATTAAAAATTAAGGTAATAATATTTAAAGGTATAATAACAACTGATTGTATAGCTGAAATAAATACTGGAGCTATTAAAAGTTTTATACATATAAGTAAGATTAATAAAAATGAAGGTGATTTAATAGACCCACAAACTTATAATTATCCTGAAAATGAAAGAGAATTAATAATTACCAAAAATATTAATTTAAGATTCAAAATCCAAGATTTAGAATATAAGATAAATATATGAGTAATAGAATATGACAGTTTCAATGAACTACTTTTAGGAAGTGACTTTTTAACCATGATAAATTATAAGATAAATAATAAGGGAATTGAAATAAATGATCAACAAAAAACAAGATTCGTAAATAAAGTATGAATATACAAAGTGAAATAATAGAGAAAAAATAGAAATTAAAAATAATAAAAACATCTTTATCAGAATAAATATTTTCACAACTCAAATACCTAAAATACAAGGCAAAAGAAATAAAACTAGATGAAAAGATAAAACAGTTAGAACAACAATGTGATAAATTTGACAAAATATGGATAGATATGGGAAACGGATGGAAAAAGAAAATAAATAATCCTGACTAACCCTAACGAAAAAATTAATGCGTTATGGAAGAAATAATAGTAAGTATAAAAATAAAAAATACATTAATAATGATGGATGAAATAAAGGAAAACCAAACACAGATGCAAAAAGTAATAAGAGAAGAATTAACAAAATTATGGAATGTATCTGAAGTACAAACAATTAAAATGATATTGAAAAAACTTAAAAATAGTAGAAGAGACAAATAAAGGTAAAGGTAAACAAGTAGTAAGAGAAAATGAACCTAGTACAGGTCAAGAAAACACAATAACTAGCACAACAACTCAACAACCAGAATTAGTACCGATAGACGTGTGGAGAATAAGTAAAGAACCTATAATGGTAAATATTAGTAAAATAAAACCAAAATTACCCACAGAAGTAGAAAAACATTGGATAGTCTATTGATATTAAATAAAAATGACAATTTTAATGGAAAACCAAGAACCTAGTGTACTTAGGTTTTTAAAGAACCATGGGAAAAAGATAATAGAAAAAGAAAGATACAAGTATAAACCTATAAAAAAGAAAGAAATACTACACCAGGCAGTAATTCAAAAGGTGAAAACATTTATTTAAAAGACGCAGAAAAAACAATCAACGAATATTTAAACCTAAAACTAGATAAACAAGAACAACAAATATGTGAATTAAAAACACACAATAATGAAGAATGGTATAATAAATATAAAAAATATAAACACAAATTTAAAGAGACAAAGAAAATACTAAAAGAAACCAAAGTAGAGTTGAAACAAACAAAAGAAGAATTGAATGAAGTAAAACAAGAATTAAATAAGGTAAAACAAGAATTAGGAGAATTAAAGGAAGAAATACAAATCCTTATAGAAGAGATAAAAAGGTTAAAAGGAAAAAAGAAAGTAAGAAAAATTATTAAAACAAGCGATGAAAGTACAACTAGTAATGAAAAAACAGAGAGTGATACAGACAAAGATAGCAACATTGAATTAGCTAATCAAGAGATATAAGTAGCAGCATTCATAGAAGAAGAAGAAGACTCGGAAATAGTAAAAGAAAACAACCAGATAATAGAAGTCTTACAAAGATGAAAAGCATAAATGCAATCATAGAAGATGAACCTGAAAGTGATATAGAAGATGAATTTAATAGGCCCATAGAAACAGATGTTATAATAAATGAAGATGCAAATGATTATCCTGAAGAAGAATTAGTAGACCTAATCTAGAAATAATAACAAGAAAATGAACTAGATTACCAACTCATATACCAGTAGGACAACAAGCTGAATTTAAAGAATTTGTAGGATCAATGGCACAAGGTGTAAATTACAATGGATATTTTTTAGACTTAGATAATGTTTATGATGAACAAGAAATAGGAAGAAGAATAAATGATTGGAATCTTGGAATGTATATAGCATTAATGAACTCTACACAAACAGAAAACCTAGAATATATGTATGACTTAATATCTAAAACATTAATTGGAAAGATAGCTTGTTGGATAGAATCTATAGCATACCAATTAAGAGGAGAAGTATTTAGCCATGCAGGAGATTGAAAATCTATGTTAATAATATTTGATATTTTACTAAAAAGAGAATTTTTAGGAGAAAAATGGTTAGTAGCACCAGAAAACGTACTTGCAGAAAGAAAAACTGAGATAATAATGAATCTAAATAACACGAAATGTTTTAAAATTAATATATTACCAGAATATACTATAAGTTTTAGTAAGTTCTTTTATGAAGCAAGATATTTACCACAAGAAAGTTTAATATATCAACACCTCTATTATGACCACTTACAATACCTTATAATACTGAGATATCAAAAGAATATACCCAACTAGAACCAAAAGAAAATACATTAGGAGAGAGAATAAGAGTACTAAGAGCATACCTAATGCAAAAATGTGAAGAATATAGAATGCAAAAAAAAATTAAAAAAAATAAGAAAATAGGATTAAGAGAAATATGTGGATTTACAGAAAGAAGACTAGTATTTGGATGTGATGATAATAGAAGATAAATGAAATATAAGAAAAGTCATAAAAATAAGAGATATCAACACAAAGGATATAAAATATATAATAATTACAATAGACAAAATCAAAAACCTTATTACAAACCTTATAGAAAAAGGAGATTTAAAAAATATAGAAATACCCCTGAAACCAGGAAAAAATTTAAATATAAGAGAAAATTTAGGAAAAGAAAATATATAAAACCACTAAAAGAGGAAAAACTTAAAGAATGTAAATGCTGGATTTGCAATGAAACACATAGTCTGAAAACATACCTCTTAGCAGAATTTCAAGATCACCGGAGATACTCAATCCACCCTGGCTCTGCCTCCCTTTTTCCTCACTGGATTTGACAGGATAAATGGCCTAGGTGTTGGGAGTTGCTCGACAGACTCTTTCTTAAAATTTCTTTTGAGAGACGGTATTTTATGGACTAGTATGGTTCTAAGTATAAGCTTTCAAAGTATCTATTCTCTGGTATTATGATATTACTCTTGATATGGGTTATAGACTAGAAGAGGGTTTAGCTGGACATGAGAGAGAGTATTTCAAAGATTTGAAGTTGTTGTATTTCGAAAGATGATTTCAGAAGTTACAATGAGGCTCTTTATATAGATAACCTCTTTGATTGCTTACATTATTGCTATGCTGCAAAAGTCTAAAAGCAAATAGTAGTTGGTTGCAAAAGTATAAAAGTAAAGAGTAATTTGCCGATTTTTCTTCAAAGTTGTTTGTCTTTGTTGCCATTTTTTCAACGTTGTTAGCTATCATCCTTGTCATTGATTCTTTGTGGGTCCAGTGGAGTTTGCATTTGTTGAGGCCGGTTGCTTTCTTCCAAAAATATCTTTGCAAGCTGAATTTTTTTTTCTTTGATACTCCTATAGAATAGGAACGGTATCGTTTCAATTTTTCAATAGATACTCCTATAGAATAGGAACGGTATCATTTCAATTTTTTTAATAGAATATGAACGGTATCATTTCAATTTTTTTAATAGAATATGAATGGTATCTCTTTTAGTAGTATGATGGTAATATATGATAATATATGAGATTGTTGTAGTTAGACTACATTGGGTCGTATCAATTTGTTACATTGTGGCTTTCAGTAGTTATACTACATTGGGCCGTTTCATGCGAAAGGATTATATGATCCTTCTTTTTTCATAGTAGTATGAGTAGTATTGGTATCATTTTTTATACTGATAACAGGCCTTTTCCTCTGGCCTATCAGAAGCTTGTATTGTTCCACAGTTGCACTGGAGTGATTGCGTTTCAGGTTTATGATCCGGTCATGCATATTTGTAAGTTGCATAGTATCTTGATATAATACGTCGTTATTGTAGTATAGGGTAATAATTTCTTCAATTTCTCCACCTTTGGAATTTTCAATAAATGTTAGCTTTACCTGCTCTTAACATATCTTCAATTTTTTATTTTAATGTTAATAGTCCAATATCTCTTTTGGCACTCAGCCATTCTTGAAATTTTTCCAGGGTACATGGTATTTTCATCTTGAGATCTTCATCATCTCCACTAATGTTGCTATTTTTTCCAGTTTTGAACAATTGGCATATTATAATAGGTTTTCTTGTTAGATCTGTTGAGGCATCAAATAGTTGTATACCATAGATACCTTTTCCAAATGATTCCATCATTACTTGAGAAGATTGTACTATAACAGTAGGTAATTTAGAAATATTGTAAAAAGTTTCATCTACTAGTATTTTATCTATAAAACCATAAGTAAATAGTTTTGCAACGATATTAGGGTTAGATTTTTCATTACATAAAAATCTTGGGTATTTGCTAAGTTTTGCACTTCGTAAAATATGAGGGTTAGATTTATAGTCATAAAATTTATTTATTTGTTCGTAAGCTGTAATATATTCAGGTGCAAACTTCAATTTGTCACTCATTGATATTGTTGTTGGATTTTGAGAAGATGGGGCTGTTATGGTAGATGGCAAAGTGGATGGCATGGTTGCAAGTTTGGATGTAAGCATTTTTGGTTTTTCTGTAGTAGATAGAGGGGTTTTTAGGTTTTGTAGGTTTTTGAAGTCTCGAAAGGCTTCTGTCAATTGATCTACCAGATGTGCATTTTCTTGCATTTTGGTTGTAATGGTTTCATTGTTTTGCTTGATGATTTTTGTAACACTAGTAATATAATCTTCAAATTTTTCATTGTTGGTTGACATTGCTATACCTGCTAAGAAAATCATTTAGAATACTTTTAGTTCCAGATATATTTTTAACAATAAAAGAATGTTGTCAATTCCTTCTTTTGTTTAGTTCTGGTAAAGGGTCTATTTTATTTGTAATGAAAGATCTTACTAAGGTATTATCTCTTCTAACAACAAATTATATTGGTAATAGGTGATAATGGGATCTCTTTATTCCAAATTTTATTGCTAATAGTTCTTTTTCGTTAATATGATAATTTTTCTCATTTGGTTTCCATGTTCCACCTCCATATCCACAAATTAGTGGTTTTTCTTTATCTATATCCTCTTTATCATATGCTATGAGAACTGCTCCCCATCCTTTATCACTAGAATCAGTAAAAAGTTTTAGTTGGTCTAGTTCTGTTGGTATTCTATGTTTTGGCAAGGCTTTCACTTTTTCCTTGATTTTATTTATGGCTTTAGTATGTTCGTCCTTCCATTCAAAGGTTATACTTTTTCTAGTTAATTCTTGTAATGGCTTTTTTAAGAGTGGTAAATCCTTTATATGGTCTGAAGCATAGTTTACTACTCCTAAAAATTGTTGTACCTTTTTTTTACTCTCTAATTTATCTTTAAATTTTTATTTTTGTTACAATGTGATCTTGCAATTGTAATCCTTCATTATCTATTATGTATCCCAAATATTGTATATTATTCTTAAAGATTTCAGATTTCTTTTCAGATAATAATATTTCATGTTGTTTCACAGTTTTTATGAATTCTTCTAGATGTTATATATGATTTTCCAAATCATCACTATAAATTAATATGTCATCAACATATACTATATAAAATTCTGTCAATTTTCTGAACACTTGGTTCATCCTTCTTTGAAATATTTGTGGTGCATTTTTCAATCCAAAGGGTAGTACATTCCATTCGTAATGTCCTTGAGGGGCACTAAATGTTGTTAAAGATTTTGATTCTTTCTTTAGTTTTATTTGCCAAAATCCACTTTTACAATCAAATTTACTGAACTATTTTTTATTTCCTAATCTATTGATAAGGTTTCTTTTGTATGGTAAAAAATATCCATCAAATATTATCTTTTTGTTTAGTTCTCTATAATCAATCACCATTCTAGCCTTTCCTCTTTTTTGTTCACTATGTTTTCTAACTAAAAAGTCTGGGCTACTATGTGGACTTTTCCTCTCTTGTATCAATTTTAATTCTAATAATTCTTTCAGTTGGGTTTCAAACTCCTTTTGATCTGTTGAGGTACACCTAATAGGTTTAGATCTAACTATATCATTGAGATTTATTAACTTGATTTCAGCATATATTTTTTCTTTCTTCCATAATTGCATTGGATTTTCTCCAAAATTTATTTTTAATATATTGAGATATTTTTCTCTTAATAATTGTAGGTTATTATTTCTATCTGATCTTATGTTACGTATTCTTAGTGTGTGTATTGGTAGTACTCTCTTTAGTATTATCCATTTATTACAAGGAGTTTGTAAGCTAAAAGTATTATTATTTATCACTTGTGTTTTAAAGTAGTCTAGGAAATTGTTTCTTAACAATACTTGTTGTTTCATATCATTCAGTTGGTATATTACTGGTAGTCTAAATATTGTCTTTCCTAATATTATTCTCATATTTTCTGCTATTATATCAAATTTGTTTGTTTGTTCGTTAAAGTCTGATACTCTTGTTATATGTGTTTTAGATATCTTCCATCTGTGTGATTCTAATACCTCTTTCTTTGCTAGACATAAGTCTGCTCCACTATCAATAAAGATCTTTTGTTTTATCATTTTATTAGGCTTGTATTCTATATGAGCTTCTATATAGATTGCTACCATCTAATTATTATTTTGTTCCAAATCTATCTTTTCAAATCTTTGTTGAAGCTCCTCATCTTGTTCCATTTCTCTTACCTCTTCTAGTAGCTTTTCCCATCTTATTTCGCTCAATCTTTCTCTTATTCTGCTAAGGTTTTTAGTAATATTTTTGTATCTATCATTATAGTATTTATTTCTTGTTTGACTAGTAGTCGCGGTTGTAAAAAGCTTACGGCGAACATGTCTTTCATATTTATCCAGTAATTTCTTTTCTCTAATAATTTCTTTTTTCTTCTTTTCATTCCATTTAGTCAGAACTATTTTCGCTTCCGAGTTTTGGTTAATAAAGTTAATATTTTCTAATTCTGATTCACTTTCTTCATCAGTTTGACTAACATAAAAGTCTTCATATTCATACCATTTATCATTATCTTCTTTTATTTGTTGTAGACTCATTATAAATTGTGTTGTATTTATATATTTTACACATTTTTTCTTTAGCTTTGGCATTTATTAGCATAATGTCCTTTTTCATTGCAATTCCAGCATTTACATTCTTTAAGTTTTTCCTCTTCTAGTGGTTTTATTTATTTTCTTTTCCAAAATTTTCTCTTATATTTAAATTTTTTCTTGGTTTCAGGGGTATTTCTATATTTTTAAATCTCCTTTTTCTATAAGGTTTGTAATAAGTTTTTGATTTTGTCTATTGTAATTATTATATATTTTATATCCCTTGTGTTGATATCTCTTATTTTTATGACTTTTCTTATATTTCATTTCTCTTCTATTATCATCACATCCAAATATTAGTCTTCTTTCTGTAAATCCACATATTTCTCTTAATCCTATTTTCTTATCTTTTTAAATTTTTTATTGCATTCTATATTCTTCACATTTTTGCATTAGGTATGATCTTAGTACTCTTATTCTCTCTCCTAATGTATTTTCTTTTGGTTCTAGTTGGGTATATTCTTTTGATATCTCAGTATTATAAGGTATTGGTAAGTGGTCATAATAGAGTTGTTGATATATTAAACTTTCTTGTGGTAAATATCTTGCTTCATAAAAGAACTTACTAAAACTTATAGTATATTCTGGTAATATATTAATTTTACAACATTTCGTGTTATTTAGATTCATTATTATCTCAGTTTTTCTTTCTGCAAGTACGTTTTCTGGTGCTACTAACCATTTTTCTCCTAAAAATTCTCTTTTTAGTAAAATATCAAATATTATTAACATAGATTTTCAATCTCCTTCATGGCTAAATACTTCTCCTCTTAATTGGTATGCTATAGATTCTATCCAATAAGCTATCTTTCCAATTAATGTTTTAGATATTAAGTCATACATATATTCTAGGTTTTCTGTTTGTGTAGAGTTCATTAATGCTATATACATTCCAAGATTTCAATCATTTATTCTTCTTCCTATTTCTTGTTCATCATAAACATTATCTAAGTCTAAAAAATATCCATTGTAATTTACACCTTGTGCCATTGATCCTACAAATTCTTTAAATTCAGCTTGTTGTCCTACTGGTATATGAGTTGGTAATCTAGTTCATTTTCTTGTTATTATTTCTAGATTAGGGTCTACTAATTCTTCTTCAGGATAATCATTTGCATCTTCATTTATTATAACATCTGTTTCTATGGGCCTATTAAATTCATGTTTTATATCACTTTCAGGTTCATCTTCTATGATTGCATTTACGCTTTTCATCTTTGTAAGACTTCTATTATCTGGTTGTTTTCTTTTACTATTTCCGAGTCTTCTTCTTCTTCTATGAATGCTGCTACTTATATCTCTTGATTAGATAATTCAATGTTGCTATCTTTGTCTGTATCACTCTCTGTTTTTTCATTACTAGTTGTACTTTCATCGCTTGTTTTAATAATTTTTCTTACTTTCTTTTTTTCTTTTAACCTTTTTATCTCTTCTCTAAGGATTTGTATTTATTCCTTTAATTCTCCTAATTCTTGTTTTACCTTATTTAATTCTTGTTTTACTTCATTCAATTCTTCTTTTGTTTGTTTCAACTCTACTTTGGTTTCTTTTAGTATTTTCTTTGTCTCTTTAAATTTGTGTTTATATTTTTTATATTTATTAAATCATTCTTCATTATTGTGTGTTTTTAATTTGGTATTTTTTGTTTTTAATTCACATATTTGTTGTTCTTGTTTATCTAGCTTTAGGTTTAAATATTCGTTGGTTGTTTTTTCTGCGTCTTTTAAATAAATGTTTTCACCTTTTGAATTACTGTCTGGTGTAGTATTTTCTTTCTTTTTTATAGGTTCATACTTGTATCTTTCTTTTTCTATTATCTTTTTCCCATGGTTCTTTAAAAACGTAAGTACACTAGGTTCTTGGTTTTCCATTAAGATTGTCATTTTTATTTAATATCGCTAGACTATCCAATGTTTTTCTACTTCTCTGGGTAATTTTGGTTTTATTTTACTAATATCTACCATTATAGGTTCTTTACTTCTTCTCCACACGTCTATCGGTACTAATTCTGGTTGTTGAGTTGTTATGCTAGTTATTGTGTTTTCTTGACCTGTACTAGGTTCATTTTCTCTTACTACTTGTTTACCTTTACCTTTATTTGTCTCTTCTACTAATATTTTAAGTTTTTTCAATATTATTTTAAATGTTGGTACTTCAGATACATTCCATAATTTTGTTAATTCTTCTCTTATTACTTCTTTCATCTGTGTTTGGTTTTCCTTTATTTCATCCATCATTATTAATGTATTTTTTATTTTTTCTCTTACTATTATTTCTTCCCATAACACATTAATTTTTTCGTTAGGGTTAGTCAGGATTATTTATTTTCTTTTTCCATCCGTTTCCCATATCTATCCATATTTTGTCAAATTTATCACATTGTTGTTCTAACTGTTTTATCTTTTCATCTAGTTTTATTTCTTTTGCCTTGTATTTTAGGTATTTGAGTTGTGGAAATATTTCTTCTGATAAAGATGTTTTTATTATTTTTAATTTCTGTTTTTTCTCTATTATTTCTCTTTGTATATTCATACTTTATTTACGAATCTTGTTTTTTGTTGATCATTTATTTCAATTCCGTTATTATTTATCTTATAATTTATCATGGTTAAAAAGTCACTTCCTAAAAGTAGTTCATTGAAACTGTCATATTCTATTACTCATATATTTATCTTATATTCTAAATCTTGGATTTTGAATCTTAAATTAATATTTTTGGTAATTATTATTTCTCTTTCATTTTCAGGATAATTATAAGTTTGTGGGTCTATTAAATCACTTTCATTTTTATTAATCTTACTTATATGTATAAAACTTTTAATAGATCCAGTATTTATTTCAGCTATACAATCTGTTGTTATTATACCTTTAAATATTATTACCTTAATTTTTAATCTATTTGTGTTTATATTTATTAAATCTAATATTCTAGGTTGTATAATACTAGTTTGTCCTGACATTATTGGTTCTTTAGTAATACTTAGTCTAGATCCTTCTATTTTTGGTATTAATCTTTTTTGATGGTGTCGGAGTTCTGGTATTAAAATCCATATATATTTCTTCTGTTATAATTATCCTGAAATTTTCTTTATGTTCTATTTGTTCTAATATTTCTTGGTACATTTTTGGTACTAAAATATTCATTTCATGTTGTTTTTTCACATGGTGATTTCCGGTTAGGGCATTTATCATTTTTGTTTCTATACTTATAACTTTAATTCCTGGTGATATATTTATTCCATCTAGTTTGTAATATAGTGTTAAGGCTAAGTCTTTATGTTCATCTTTTAATGATATACTAAAATTTGGCTGTACTGTAAATTTTAGCTTTTGGTATATTAAATTTCCTTTTATTACTGATATTAAAGCATCTTGTAGATTACCTAATATTCTATCATCTAATATGTATATTTGTATAGGTGTATCTATGTTCTTCTGATAATATGTTTTTATGGTAAATTCTACTCCTCCAAAGTAAATATTTCTATATTTTTTAGTTTCTTTAGTAGATAGTTTTGCTAACTCTCTTTTTATTACTTCATCGTTATCAAGTTCATTTTTGTTCTTCCATTTACACTAGTTGTGTCTATTATATTTTCATGCTTTTGTGCTAAATATCTTTTTCTTTTTTTCTTTCAAACCATTTTGTTTTAAATATTTTCTTAATAGATAGTTCCTCTTTTTCATCTTGTATTTTCTGATATATTTCTGGTTTAAAGCTTAATGTTTGTGTCATTCCTCCTTCATATGTATTCATTTGGTAGTAGGTTTCGTTAGATTCTTCTACTATCTCTTTTCCTTTATCCATATTTTAATATGTTGATGTACTTATACTGTTCTTCTATAACATCCTGTAAGTCTTTTAATTAGTTATCTTTTCTGATTATTTCTCGTAATTTTTCTTCTCTTAGTTTCATATTTCCTTCCTCTTTTTGTCTTAATCTTTCTTCTTTTAGGGCTATCATGTTTCTTAAAATTGTAATAGTATTTTCTTGTTCACTTACTTGTTGGGAATATTCTTGTAGAATCTATGCTTATTCTACAAGGTTGGTTTATATTTTAATTAAATGTAAGGGGTTTTTCGGCTATCATCCTAAGTTCTCTTAACTTATTTTGTTGTTCTATTAGTTTATTTTCTTCCATAATGTTCTATTGTCATTCATAGGTCTGCGTTCAAATATGCTATTACCTAGTTTTGTCTAATTATTTCAGTGTTAAGATCTATTAATTCTCTGTATATTCTTATAACATCATCCAAATTTGTTATTATTTCTGCTAGTTCAGTCTCTTCATCTATTATTTCATAATCTTCCAGTATTTTTATTGCTAATTCTTTTTTCCTTAATTCTAATAGATCACTATAATATTTTAACAGTATTTCATTTTGGTTTCTTCTATGTATTAAGATGTGTTTTAGTTCTTTAAATAAAAATATCATTACCGTTTTTGTTTGAAAATTTACATAACAAATTAATTGGGTTGAAGTTTATCAGATTGTTGACACCTTTAAGCAATTACAGTTAGCTATCTAAAAGTACTATTAGCATCACTTTTCCCATAATATCCCCCACCCCCATCACCCCCCCCCCCCTCAAATAAATAAAAATAAACAAAAATTCAAAAAAAGGAAAAATACTTTTCTCGTTGTGTTTAGAAAAAAATTAATAAATTGACTAAGATATATAAATCTGAGAAATATAAGCATAAAAGGATAATAGAATCTCTAAAATGGAAAAAACATTAATAACTTTCAAGTTTTGGTTGCAGAGCTGTCACTTTGACAAATTTATCATTACAAGATATATAAAATCTAGAAGTCTAAAGGTGAGCAGTCATTGGAATATAAGTTCTTCATGTAGTCTCCAGAATTAACTTGCACATTTCAGTTTCATCTTCTCATACTAAGCAGATCAAATAAGTGAAGTTAACCTCTTTTTAGGTAAAATGTTTATGTTGTCTGACCTTAAATATTAATATTTTTAACATTGTTTCCTTTCCTATATTGTTCTTCAGATTGTCAACTCGTCCATCACTGCTCCATTGTCCTTTATGTGACCAAATTATTAGTGGCTATCAAGAACTCATGAATCATGTTCAATCTCATCCACACCAACCAAATGAGATAACCGATGAAGAATATTCAAGAAGACTTAGTGTACCATTACCAAGACCTTCAGAATCGGTACAACATGTAAGAATCATAAGAAACAGAAGCGTTAAGTCACAATCACCATCACCACCATCGCCATTTCGTACTCGCCGGGTTAGAGGTAACGATAGTGATAAAATCGTGCATGTCAACCAGCACCCACTACATCGTCACCATCGTCACCATCCTCATATCATGTCCACTCGGCTAGAGGTAATGACTATGGAAGTGGTGTGCATACAAATCAGCAACTACCACCACCATCACCATCACTCTCATACCGTGTCAGCTTGGTTAGAGGTAACGACGATGGCAGAGGTGTGCATACAAACCAGCATCTATCACCACCACCATATTGTTATGGAAGAGGTATGAATGGAAACCAACGACAACAAATGCTTCAATCAACAATAGCTATTGACCTGAATGAAATCGCTTATGAGTTTGAGAGACCATGTATAAAGGAGATAGATTTTCCAATTTTAGATAGATCTGATCCATCTCAGTTGAAATTCAAACCCCAGTTCATTTGTGATAATGAAACTAGTCGAGTGGATCTAAGCCTAAGGCTTTAAAGCCAAGAATATTCATGCCTAAAGAATTTGCGCCTTTATTATCATAAATTGTCCGAACCACCAATTGTTTGGATATTCTTTCTTAAGTTTTTCCTTTTTTATAGAGTTGTATTCCCCTAAAAAATTTAATATGCATTTCTTTCAGTCATTGAAATATTTGTGCTATCATTATAAATTAAAATCTAGAGTGATACATTGTTACCATTCATTCCATAGTTCTATGCATCACATAATTTTTTTCTAAAACAGATAAATTACAATTTAATCAAATATTAGCCATCAGAATGTCTGCTAGAGGTACTAGATATAATTGAAACTAGCATTTAATTTGTAGTTGGACTGAACGTGAATGATTTGTAATTTATCCACGACATAAATATTTATATCTAGATATTTACTAAAACATCAACCAATTAATAAAAAAAAATCAAAACTGTGTTGTTCAATATCCATTAGTTATATTACTACCGTTGTTACTTTTACTTTGATTATATTTACTTTTTTGTAGTCGGTAATTTTCTTTCTTCGATATTTTCATCATTGCCTATTTAGTCTTGCATTTATGTCAAACACATTCTGAAAAACGATTTTGCTTGAGTTAATGGTCTTTCCAAAATAACCTCTACCTCACAAAGCTAGAGGTAGGTCGGCCTACACCCCATCTATCCAAGAATTCACTAATGATATCACACTAGTTATGTTATTATTGTATTATTAAATGATTGATTCCCCGTGTTTGTTCACTTTCATAGTAAATGACTGCTTAAATATTTCAATATCATTGTAGTTTCATGTGCACGACTCCATAATTAGTAAGTAGTGTAAGGTCATATGTCTTTTATTGAAAAAATATCTTATTAACAAAAATAAATGGAGTATATCAAGATTTTGAGAGTCATAAGCTTGAAAGCATATATTAACTGTCACGATCCAAAATCGATTATCGTGATGGCGCCTAACTTTTCCACCATTAGGCAAGCCAAAAACCTACAATAGCAATCCAATCAAATAACTTAAAGCATAAATTAAAGAGAAAAGTGAATATACAAATACTAAATCTTTTATAATATAAAATACGGAATAACTGAATTACAACCCAAGATTGGTGCATTAATACAAGATCTACTACAATACGATACAAGTCGGAAACTGAAAATACAAGGTCTGAATGTAAGAAATACATTGTATGAATACTAAAATGACAGACTAAATAAAGAGATAGAAGGAGATGTGGGCGGTGGAATAGCCAAGCAGCTCACCAAACTCTGAATCACCCAAGCTCAGACCCAGAAGACTCCACGAGATGTGATCGTGCTCGGAATCAAATCTGCAACACAAAAGAGTGCAGCAAGTGTAATATGTGTACGAAACCACGTGTATCCAGTATATATCTCATAGACTGAAAATAAAGAATTAGTGAAAGGATTTTAAGAAAAACTATCTTTTAGTCGTTCAAGTTTACATTGCAATCAATGATCCAATATCCATCGAAATAAGGGTAATCAAGAGCAAGTAATTTCCAATTGTAGGACTAAGACTGAGTACATGGAGTGTCAGTTCAGTGTTGTGACGAGTGACGTTGACATGAAAGTGAGGCTGGACTCACAAGTCGTCCCAAAAAGAGAGCTTTAAGTACGTGAGGCCTATAAACCAAGGTAGGGAGATTGACGAGGATTTCACACAATGTATTGGAGCATGGGTGGTTGAGATTGAGGCTCGCTTCTAGTGTCCTATGTGATAAGAAGGTGCAATCAAGACTTAAAGGTAAGTTATACAGAGTAGTGGTTGGAATGACGTTGTTGATACCATTAATTCCATAATTCTATGCATCACATAATTTTTTTCTAAAAGAGATAAATTACATTTTAATCAAATATTAGCCATCAGAATGTCTGCTAGAGGTACTAGATAAAATCGGAACTAGAATTTAGTTTGTAGTTGGACTGAACGTGACTGACTTGTAATTTCTCCACCACGTAAATGTTTATATCAAGATATTTACTAAAACATCAACCAATTAATAAATAAAACACAACAGTTTTTGTTCAATATCCTTTATTTTTATTACTAACATTTTTACTTTTACTTTGATTAAATTTACTTTTTCTGTTCTCGGTACTTTTCTTTCTTTAATATTTTCATCATTGCTTATTTACTCTTGCAGTTTTGCCAAACATATTCTGAAAAGTGATTTAGCTTGAGCTGATGGTCTTTCCAAAATAACCTCTCTACCCCTAAAAGCTAAGGGTAAGTTCTGCATACACCCCCACCCTTCCAAGAGTTCACTTGTGGGGTCACCCTGGCTATATTATTGTTGTATTATTAAATGACTGATTCCCCCATGTTTGATCACTTCCATAGTAAATTATAGCTTAAATATTTCAATATTGTTGCACTTTCATGTGCACAAGTCCATAATGTAACGACCCGTTCAGTCGATTTTGATTTAACACTCTATCTTGAACAAATTACCCTTCTCGTATACTCTTTTCGGGGTTTGTGACTCACAGGGATGGGTGGTACAATTCTCACAGTGAGTTATATAGGTTTTGGGAAGAAACAAAAACCTAAATTTGATGTTTTTGAAACTGGATGAGTTGACTCAAAGTTGAATTTTAGGTAAACGAGTTCGTTTATGAGTTTCATCACTTCTTGTAGATCCAGAGTATCATTTATGACTTAGTCGAGTTGTTGTTTCACTTCCGGAGGCGTTCAGTTATGTTTTAAGTCCTTATTTACTAAATTGAAAGTTTGGGAAATTTGGGAGAATTTTGTAGAAAAATGAGTCTTAGTATTTTCGAATGAGTATTTCGAGTGAGCGAGCAAGTTTGTAGAGTCATTTACACTTAGGTAGCATATTTTATTTGTTTCCGGGAGGTCTCGGGTGAGTTTCGGGTGTTGGATGAAGATTTTATGATTTTGGTGACTATTGATTGCTGGTGTAAGCTTTTGCAGAAATATGTTGCATCTGCGGAGCCACTCCTATGGAAGTTGGTCTGAATATGTGAGAGACCAGGAATTTGGGAAAGGCTGCATCTACGGATTTTTGTGTGCAGGCGCGAGCCGCTTCTGTGGTTTCCTTCCGCCTCTGTGCACTTTGTCTATTTAAGTTAGGTCGCTTCTACGATCATATCTCCGTAGAAGTGAGGCCGCTTTGCGAGGAAATTCCACCGAAGCAGGATCGTAGGTTCCAAAATATTAAAAAGACCCCAAGTCCGAAATCATTATTCATTTCTCACTTCTTTCAAGTCCAAGATCGGTTTGGAGAAAATTCAAAGGGTTTTCAATCATTCCATTCTTGGGGTAAGACTCTAACCTTATTTCCATAATTTATCCATGTTTTTCTTCATTAATTTATGGTTTGTGTCATGATTTGGGGTGGAAAACCTAGGGTTTACATTCTAGATTAAGAAAGCTAAATTGATGAAATTAGACGCTACGATTTAGTCTTTAATGATTAATATTTCAGATTTAGGCTTGTTAATTATTGGAGAATCTAATTCTAAGCTTTAATTCCTATTTAAATTCAATGATTCCTAAGTGAAAGATTTAGAGTTCTTCCAATTTGCGGTTTTTTGATACTTAGGGCAATTGTAGGCCTAAACGTGACTAGTTTTTTTATTAAACTTAAGGATATGACTATTTAGACTGTGCGTAGCGTATTTCTAAACTAAAGTTATGATTTTGCCCTTGTGAGCCTTGGGTCGCTTTGGGGTCGGATATTTAGTTTATTTGAAAGGTCTTATCTTATGGTTGTGTTTTGCATTATGTGTTAATGTAGGATCTATTATATTAGACTACAACCGTTTAGAGGCGTTATGAAAAGGCAAGGCCTTAGCATGGGATTGAGTTTGTGACACCTGTTCGGCCGTGAAGTAGGCTATGATTTACTTTCTTTAGACTCTAATAGATGCATGTAATGTTTATAATTATTAAATGTTATTGGGCATGATGGGATTCTCACCTTAGTGAATGTGATGAGTATTCGGGTGGGTACTGATGTATTGTGTTTCGGTGATCAAACTTAGGTTGGTTCCGTCAGCTGTTATGTGGGCTTGTTGCCATATTTGCTCTTACTTGTGATTGTTGATTGGATTTAACTCATCACTCTATGCTTCTTAACATGGAAAGACTGATTATCTGGAACTGTGTGTTATTGATGATATTGAGGCACGTGTTTACTCATCTCTTTAAACATGACTTTTTATCTCATATTACATGATTAATTGTGTTATTTACCATTGCAATCATACACTCATATTATCATCCATACTAAGATGGATTTGTTATGGAATGATGTTTGGTCCGATGAGACTGGGAAATAAAGGCAAATGAATTTGCTATGAGATGATATGAATACACTTGACAAATGAGTCCATGATTTGATGCTCTACCAGTCCGATAGATCATTCCGGTTGGTTGTGAGTGGTATATGGACTGGCGGAGTCCCCCATAGGTCATAGCTATGTGGCAATGTACAATAGCATGTATATACCAGGTTGTGAGTGGTACCTTGCATACATGCATATCATACATTAACATTCGTACTATTTATGTGAATTGTTCCTATTTGAATCTTCTATGTTCCTTGAGTGATTATGTTTATGGACAATAACTGTTATGTTGTGTGCTTGGGGAATAACTGTGTGGTCTATAGGATACTTGTGAGTCAATTTAATTTTTATCCATGTTACATGTTGTCTGTCATTGTTGGCCTATGATGTTTGTGGTGGTACATTGTATACTCATACTATACTTATTGCATTTTTATTTGGACGCAGATATAGTGCCGTCTACCAATGCCAGACCTCATGGCTGACGTTCGAGGCTACTGACTTAGAGATTCCAGGATGAGCTTGTCGTCTTCCAGTAACCCTGGATTCTCCAATCTTTCAATCTTGTTCTGATTTTATATTTTCGAGACAGTATTCCATACATTGTATTCCTTATGATTTAGTCACTTTTGTAATAATTAGAACAAATTTTGGGAAGTGTAATAATTAGACATTCTTAGTATTTTATGACTTATTATATATATGTCAAGACAACTATTAAATATATTATTGGTTTTGAAACTGGTTCGCCTACCTGGGGAATAGTGTAGGTGCCACCATGACCCCTGAAAATGGTCGTGACAAATAAATATCAGAGCTCTAGGTTCACTAATCTCACGAGTACAAGATTAATGTCTAGTAAAGTTTTACGAATTGGTATGAAGACGTATGCACTTATAATCGAGAAGTTATGGGACATTATGGAAACTTTCCTTTTTTCACTCCTTTCGTGCTACTTTGATTAAATTGGTATATGGTCTTGTATTTTCTGTTCTCTCATAAATGGTGAGGACACGTGCAAACGCGGATAGAGATGATGCACCAGCGCCTGTGACTGTGGCACACGGTAGAGGCAGAGGCTGTGGTAGGGGTATACCCCGTGGAGCGGCACCAACTAGGGGTGGAGCACATGTGGCTAGTCAGGCCCGTTATAGATCATTATCCCCTACGTCGGAGGTTGAGCTTCATGATGTGCCTTTTGAGTAGGATGAGCTAGGACCAGCCCAGGATCTGCCAGAGATGATTTTCACGCCAGTGCTTCAGGATGCCATGGTTCATATCATAAGACTTCTTGAGGGATTGATCCAGGTTGGTGTTCTTCCAGCTACTCCAGATGGTCACAGACCTAAGTGGGAGGTTAAACTCCAAATCACCACCGTACTCTAGGGACGCAGCCTGCAGCTACTATGGCACCCCGTATTGATGAGATTCCGGCATCGGAGTTTGGTACTTGGCCAGTTCATGTACCTATTATGACTCGTGAGGAGTGAAAGACTTTTGAGCAGTTCCCCAACATGAAGCCTCCCTATTTTTATAGTACACCGAAGGAGGATGCGTATGAGTTCATCGTGAGTTGCCATAAGCGACTTCATACGCTAGGTATTTTTTTAGTCACATGGGGTGGGTTAAGTTGCTCTTCAGATTATGGGGGATACAAAATAGTATTTTAGGTCATATATTGAGTGTCGTCTAGATAGGTCTCCTTTGTTAACATGGACCTAATTGAATCGGGTTTTCTTAGAGAAGAATGTTCCCCTCAGTTTGAGAGCCAGCAAGAGAGATGAGTTCTCCATGTTGGAGCAGGAAGGTATGTCTATCACCAATTATGAGTCCCGATTCAATGTATTGTCTCGTAATGCAGTAACATTACTTCCTATCAAGACAGAGAGAGTTAGATGATTTATGAGAGGTTTGATTGTCCTACTTCAGTTGGTAACTTTGCAAGTTTGTAGCTTTTGGGGCATCATTCCAGATTATGGCGGATCACGCTAAGATGGTTGAGTCAGTGAGGGGTGGGTCTAAGAGGAGTGGTACCGAGAAAAAGGCTCTCATATTTGGTAACTTCACTGGTTCTTATTCCAGGAGGTGGAGGCAATATGACAGGCCCCACCAATCTCAGTTTAGTCGTACTATTCAGTAAGTGCTCTTGTCTTCAATAGGTTGTCTTTCTTAGCAGAGTGGTTACAGCGTAGTATAGACATTTAGGAGTTCTCCGTCCTAATTTTTAGATCATGGAGGGCATTATGGTTCATTCTTGACAATTCAATAGCCCATGTCGGACAAGACTTTCTATGAGTGTGGTGGCCTTGGACATTTTTGGAGAGATTGTTCCAGACTTAGATCGGGTGGGGCTCAGTATGGATCTCAAGCTTAGACACCTAAGACTCCAACATAGTCCAGTAGAGGAGGCTTGCAGTCGAGCAGAGGCGGGCTTTGTCAGTTAGAAGTGGATCTCAGGCAACTTGAGATTGTCATGGTGGTACATAGTCCGAGGGTGGGCGTGTCTACTTTTGTGCTTTCCCGGGTAGACCAGAGGCCAAGGCTTCTGATACAGTTATCACAGGGATCATCTCAACTCATCATCGGTTTGCCTCCATATTATTTTATCCGGGTTCTATATTCTCCTATGTTTTCACATATTTTTCTACAGGTCCGGATATGTTATGTGATATGCTTGATGTACCTATTCGTGTTTCTACTCCTGTTGGTGATTCTGTGATAGTGGATTGAGTCTATCAGTCTTGTGTGGTTACATTTATGGGGTATGACACTTTGGTATGTTTTGTTATTCTAGACATAGTAGACTTTGATATTATCTTTGGTATGGATTGGTTATCACCGTATCATGTGATCCTAGTCACACCAAAAGAGTCACGTTAGCTATGTTAGGTATTTTGAGGTTAAATGGAAGGGTACTCTGAACCTTGCACCAAAGAGGATGATATATTTCTTCAGTCGAGGAAGTTGGTTGGTAAGGGATGTTTGGAGTATTTGGCTCATATGAGGGATACTAGTGTGGATACTCCTTCACTTGAGTATGTTCTAGTGGTGAGTGAGTTTTTGGAGGTCTTTCCGATGGATTTTCCTAGTATGCCGCCAGACCGGGACATTGACTTCTGTATTGATTTAGAGCGGGAACTCATCTGATTTCTATTCCACCGTATCGGATGGCTCTAGATAAGTTGGGAAAATTGAATGAGCAGTTACAGGGTTTGTTAAGCAAAGGTTTTATCTGACCTAGTGTGTCTCTATGGGTGCTCCTGTTCTATTTGTGAAAACAAAATATGGTACCATGCAGATGTGTATCGATTATAAGTTATTGAACAAGTTCACCATTAAAAATAAGTATATGATACCCCGCATTGATGATTTATTCGATCAGCCTCAAGGTGCATCAGTGTTTTCAAAGATTGATTTGAGGTCATTGTACCATCAGTTGAAGATTAGAGTGGAGGATATTCCAAAGATGGCCTTCCAGACTCGTTATGACCACTATAAGTTCTTAGTTATGTTATTTTGCACTTACCAATGCCCTCATAGCCTTTATGGATTTGATGATGAGATTTTCAAGCGTTATTTAGATTCTTTCATCATTGTCTTCATCGATGACATCTTGGTGTATTCTCAGAGCAATGAAGATCATGAGAAGCATTTGAGGGTTGTTCTTGGGCTGTTGAAGAAGAAAAAGCTTTATTGTAAATTTTCTAAGTGTGAGTTTTGTCTTAGTTCAATGGAATTTCTGGGGCATGTAGTGTTGAAAAAGGGTATTATGATAGTTCCAAAAAAGATTGAGGCAGTAAAAGATTGGGCTAGGCCTACTACAGTGATGGAGATTTGAAGTTTTTTTGGGTCTTGTAAGTTATTATCAGCCAGTTTGTGAAGGGTTTCTCATCGACTGCTTCCTATTTGACCCGATTGACTCATAAATATGCACTTTTTCAGTGGTCGAAAGAATGTGAAGAGAGCTTCCAAGGCTCAAGTCATTATTGATCTCATCCCCGATTTTAGCCTTACATGTGGAGAGGAAGGATTTCAATGTGTATTGTGATGCTTAGTATATTGATTTGGTTGGGTAGTGATGCAGGAGGGCAGAGTGATAGCATATGCATTGAGGCAGTTAAAGGTGCATGAGAAGAACTACCACACTCATGATTTGGAGTTGGCGGCGGTAGTCTTTGCTTTGAAGAATTGGAGGCACTACTTGTATGGGGTCAATTGTGAGGTATTCATGGATCATCGCAGTCATCAACATATGTTTAGTCAGAGGGACCTGAATTCGAGGCAGCGTAGATGGATAGAGTTTCTCAAAGATTATCATATTACCATTCTTTATCATCTGGACAAGGCTAATGTGGTAGTAGATACATTGAGCTGAAAGGCAGTGAGTATCGATCGCTTGGCACGATTGATTGTGGAAGAGCGTCCTTTGGTTGTTGAGGTTCAATCCTTAGCCAATAGATTGTTGAGATTTGATATTTTAGAACCGAGCAGAATTTTGACTTGTGTTGAACCGAGGTCGTCTCTTTTGGACCAAATCAAGGTCCAACAGTTTGATGATGTGAAATTGTGTAAAATTAGAGATAAGGTGTTGCGAGGAGTAGATAAGGAGGCTATTCTTGAGTGAGGGAGTCTTGAGGATTAAGGGGTGTGTTTGTGTTCCTTGTGTTGGAGGGTTGACTAGATTGATTCTGGAGGCTCATAGTTCTAGGTATTCTATCCATCTGGGTGCAACAATGATGTATCATGATTTGAAGTAGCATTATTGGTAGAGTAGGATGAAGATGGATATTGTAGAGTTTGTGTCTCAGTGATCAAATTGCCCGTAAGTTAAGTATGAGCACCAGTGATCGGGTGGTGTGACTCAGAGGATGCTCATACCCGAGTGGAAATGGGAGAGGATAGCTATGGACTTCGTAGTTGGACTACGAAAAATTTTAGGCATGTTTGACGGCATTTGGGTTATTGTGGATAGGTTGATCAAGTTCGTGCAATTTATTTTGATTCAGATGACCTACAATTCTGAGAAGTTGGCAAGGATCTATATTAGAGAGCTTGTTCAATTTCATAGAGTGCCCATTTCTATCATTTCAGATAAGGAAACTCAGTTTACTTCTCATTTCTGAAGGACTTTGCAAAAGGAGTTAGGAACATATTTGGATCTCAACACAACATTTTACCCTCAGATATACGGTCAGTCCGAGCGGACAATTCAGGTTTTGAAGGATATGTTACGAGCTTGTGTGATTGATTTTGATGGTCATTGGGACCAGTTATTACCTTTGGCAGAGTTTTCTTACAACAATAGTTACCACTCCAATATTGAGATGACACTATTTCAGGATTTATATGGTTGGAGATATTGTTCTCTAATCGGTTGGTTTGATGTATTCGATGTGAGGCCATGGGGTACGGATCTGTTGAGAGACTCACTGGAAAAGGTGAAGTTAATTCATGACAAGCTCCTAGAGGCTCAGTGTAGACAAAAGAAGTACGTGGACTGAATTGTTTGTGATATGGAGTTATGGTTGGTGATCGGGTTCTATTGAAGGTAGGCATGATGAAGTTTGGAAAGAAAGGGAAGTTGAGTCTAAGATATATCGAGCCATTTGAGATTCTTCGGAGAGTTAGTGAGGTGTCTTATGAGTTGGCTCTACTACCAGGTCTTTCAAGTGTTCATTTGATATTTCATCTTTCCATGTTGAATAAGTACCATGTTGATAGGTCCTCCATCATTCAATGGGAATCAATGTTATTTGATCAAAAGCTGGAATTTAAAGAAGAGCATATGGTCATTTTGGACAAGCAGGTTAGGAAGTTAAGGTCAAAGGAGATTGCTTCTGTGAAGGTGCAATAGAAGCACCGTCCAGTTGAGGAGGCTACTTGGGATACCTAGGTGGATATGCGAAGTAGATATCCTCATCTCTTTACTTATTTTAGTATGTTTTTCCCTTTTGTCTTTCCGTTTGAGGACGAATGTAGGTTTAATCGGTATCTGATGTAACGACCCGTTAGGTCAGTTTTGGCTTAACACTCTATAATGACAAAATTACCCTTCTAGTAGACTATTTTTGAGGTTTGTGACTCGGGGGATGGGTGACACGATTCCCAAGGTGAGTTAGATAGGTTTTGGGAAGAAAATACCTAAATTTGAAGTTCTTGAAATGGAAAGAGTTGACTCAAAGTTGGATTATTGGTGAACGGGTTCATTTTTGAGTTTCCTCGCTTCTTGTAGGTCCAAAGCATCATTTATGACTTAGTCGAGTCATTCTTTCACTTCCTAAGGCGTTCTGTTATGTTTTGAGTCCTTATTTGCTAAATTGTAAAGTTTGGGAAATCTATGGGAATTTTGTAGAAAAATGAGTCTTAGCATTCTCGAATGAGTATTTCAAGTGCGCGAGCAAGTTTGTAGCATCGTTTACACTCAGGTAGTATATTTCATTTGTGTTCGGGAGGTCTCGGGTGAGATTCGGGTGTTAGATGAAGATTTTATGATTTTGGTGACTGTTGTTTGTAGGTGTAACTGCTATTGCGGAATTATGCCGCATATGCGGGGATGCTACTGCGGATGCTGGTTCGCAGAAGTAAGATACTAATGGTTTGGGAAGGCCACATCTGCGATGTTTTGTGTGCAGGCACGAGCCACTTCTGCAGTGTCCTTCCGCCTCTGCATACTTCATCTATTTAAGTTGGGGCCGCTTCTGCGATCTTATCTCCGCAGAAGTGAGGCCGCTTTTGTGAGGAAATTCTGGAGAAGTTGGATTGCTGGTTCGGAAATATTAACAAGACCCTAGGTCCGAAATTTTTATTCATTTCTCACTTCTTACAAGTCCAAGCTCGGTTTAGGAGAATTCAAGGGGTTTTCAATCATTTCATTCATGGGGTAAGATTCTCACCTTATTTTGATAATTTACCCATGTTTTCCTTCATTAATTTATGGTTTGTGTCATGATTTGGGGGTGGAAAATCTAGGGTTTTCTTTCTAGGTTAAGAGAGCTATATTGATGAAATTAGTTGCCAAGATTTAGTCTTTAATGGTTTATATATCCTATTTAGGCTTGTTAGTGATTGGGAAATCTAATTCTAAGCTTGAATTCTTATTTAAATTCCATGATTCCTAGGTTAAAGATCTAGGGTTCTTCCAATTTAGGGTTTTTGATAATTAGGGAAATTACAGGCCTAAATGTAACTAATTTCTTATTAAACTTAAGGATATGACAATTTAGGCCATGAGTAGCGTATTTCTAAACTAAAGTTTGGATTTTCCCTTGTGGGTCTGGGGTCGCTTTGGGGGTCGGTATTCGGTTTCCTTGAAAGATCTTATCTTTATATTTCTGTTTAGAATTATGTGTTAACGTAGAATATATGATATTAGACTACGATCGTTCGGACGCACTATGAAAAAGCAAGGCCTTGGCATGGGATTAACTTTGTGGAACCTGCTCGGCCATGAGGTAGGCTATGATTTACTTTTTTAGACTCTAATAGATGTATGTAATATTTATAAATATTGAAAGTTATTGGGCGTGATGGGGGTTCGACCTTAGTGACTGTGATGAGCATTCGGGTGGGTATTGATGTATTGTGTTTGGGTGATCAAACTTAGGTTGATTCCGTCAGTTGTTATGTTGTCTTGTTGCCATATTTTCTCATACTTGTGATTGTTGATTAGATTTAACTCATCACTTTATGCCTCTTAATATAGAAAGACTGATTATCTAGAACTGTGTTATTGATGATATTAAGGCACGTGTTTACTCATCTCTTGAAATATGACTTTCATCTCATCTACATGATTAATTGTCTTATTTATCGTTGCATTCATACACTCATATTATCATCAATATTAAGATGGACTGGTTATGGAATATTATTTTATCCAATGAGATTGGGAAATAAAGATAAATGAATTTGCTATGAGATGATATGGATATTGATATTATACGGTATGAAATGACTCGACAAATGAGTATGTGATTTGATGCTCTTCCGGTCCAATAGATCATTTCGATTTGTTGTGAGCGGTATATAGACTCGCGGAGTCCTCTATTGATCATAGCTATGTGGCGACGTATAGTAGCATGTGTATACCAGGTTGTGGGTGGTACTTTGCATACATACATATCATACATTAACATTCATACTGCTTATGTGAATTGTGCCTATTTGAATCTTATATGTTCTGGGGTGATTATGTGTTTGGACAATAACTGATATGTTCTGAGGTGACTTATGTGCTTGGGTAATAACTGTGTGGTCTTTAGGATAATTGTCAGTCAACTTAATATTTATACATATTACATGTCGTCCATCATTTTCAGCATATGATTCTTGCAGGGGTATGTTATGTACTCATACTACACTTATTGCATTCTTATTTGGATGCAGATATAGCGCCGTCTACCATTGTCGGACCTCGTGGATGACGTCCGAGGCTGCTGACTTAGAGATTTCAGGGTGAGCTTGTCGTCTTCCAGCAACCCTAGATTCTCTACTCTTTCACTCCTATTCTGGTTTTTTATTTTCGAGACAATATTCTAGACATTGTATTCCTTATGATTTAGTCGCTTTTGTACTGTTTAGAAAAGATTTTGAAAAGTGTAATAATTAGATACTCTCAGTATTTTATGACTTATTATATATATGTCAAGACCATTTAGTATTGACTTATTTCATTTGTCTCGTTTAACTTTTAAATATATTGTTGGTTTTGGAAGTGGTTCGCCTACCGGAGGGATAATGTAGGTGACACCATAACCCTTTAAAAGGGTCGTGATAATTAGTAAGCATTTTAAGTTCATATGTCTTTATTGAAAAAATATCTTATTAACAAAAATAAATGGAGTATATCAAGATTTTGAGAGTCATAAGCTTGACAGCATATATTAACTGTCATGACCCAAAATCGGTTGTCGTGGTGGCCCCTAACTTTTCCGCCATTGGGAAAGACAAATCCCTACAATTGTAATCCAATAAAATAACTTAAAGAGGAAACTAAATAGAAAAACATAATATAAAAATACTAAGTCTTTTATGATATAAAATGCGGAATAACTGAATTATCACCCAAAATTGGTGTCATGAGTACAAGATCTACTACAATACGATACAAGTCGGAAACTGAAAATACAATGTATGAATGTAAGAAATACATTGTATGAATACTAAAATGAAAGAATAAATAAAGAGATAGAAGGAGATGTGGCCGATGGAATAGCCAAGCAGCTCACTACAACTCTGAATCACCCAAGCTCAGACCCAGAAGGCTCCACGAGATGCGGTCATGCTCGGAATCAAATCTGCAACTAAATAAAGTGCAGCAAGTGTAGTATGAGTATTAAACCATGTGTACCCAGTATATATCTCATAGACTGACAACGAAGAATTAGTGAAAGGATTTTAAGAAAAAACCATATTTTAGTCATTCAAGTTTAAATTGCAATCAATAATCCAATATCCATCGAAATAAAGGTAATCAAGAGTAAGTAAATTCCAATTGTAGGACTAAGACTTAGTACATGGAGTGCCAGTTCAGTACGATCATGAGTGACACTGACATGGAAGTGAGGCTGAACTCACAAGTCGTCCCAAGAAGTGAGAGTTTCAAGTACCTAAAAGCTATAATCAAGGTAATGGGGAGATTGATGAGGATTTCACACAACGTATTGGAGTATGGCTCGTTGAGATGGAGGCTCACTTCTGGTGTCCTATGTGATAAGAAGGTGTCACCAAGACTTAAAGGTAAGTTTTACAAATTAGTGGTTAGTCCAGCGTTGTTGTATTGGGCGAGTGTTAACCAATCAAGATCTCTCATGTCCAGAAGATAAAAGTTGTGGAAATGAAGATGTTGAGATAGATGTGTGGACTGACTAGGAGTGATATAGTTAGAAATTTATAAATTCGAGACTGAGTGGGAGTGACCTCCGTGGCGGACAAGATGCGGGAGACGAGGCTGAGATGGTTCGGACATGTCCATAGGAGAGGCACATACGCTCCAGTGATGAGGTGTGAGAGGTTGATTATGGAGTGTTAGAATAGATGTAGTGGTAGGCCAAAGACGTATTGGGGAGAGGTGATCTGGCAGGATATGGAAAGCCTTCAGCTTACCGAGGACATGACCTTAGATTGGAGGGTGTGGAGGTCGAGGATTAGGATATAAGGCTAGTAGTAGGATTAATATTATTGTCTTTTCTTGTTGGATCTTAGTATTATTTCCGTCATTTTCTTGTATTTTTTTAGTATTCACATATTTCTTATCCTTAGTTTTCAATTACTACTTGTTGTCTCTTCTGCTTTAATTTTCTTGCTATCTTAATGTTGTTTCCGCTTTATTTGAGTCGGTGGTCTATCAGAAACAGCCTCTTTCCTGCCAAGGCATGGGTAAGATCTGCATACATTCTACCCTCCCCAGACCCCACTCGTTGGATTACACTGGGTATGTTATTGTTGTTGTTGTTATTTATATAAAAATAATTTTAGTTTGTTAGTACTAATTTGTTCGTTTTCCCTCTTTTTCCCTACTTATTAATGCTTTAATTTTTCTTATCGATCTTTATATTTGTTGACTCTTTGTCTATTATACTATTTAACTTGCAAACTAAAGTGTTCTTGAATAGTCATGACAATGACAAAAATTGCAATGTAAATAATGATACAACTAGTTAATCATTAGCATTTTTAAAAAAAAATTACATCATATATTAATTGGGCTGAAGTTGATCCAATTGTTGACACCTTCAAAAAAAGGAAAAATACTTTTCTCGTTGTGTTTAGAAAAAAATTAATAAATTGACTAAGATATATAAATCTGAGAAATATAAGCATAAAAGGATAATAGAATCTCTAAAATGGAAAAAACATTAAGTTTTGGTTGCAGAGCTGTCACTTTGACAAATTTATCATTACAAGATATATAAAATCTAGAAGTCTAAAGGTGAGCAGTCATTGGAATATAAGTTCTTCATGTAGTCTCCAGAATTAACTTGCACATTTCAGTTTCATCTTCTCATACTAAGTAGATCAAATAAGTGAAGTTAACCTCTTTTTAGGTAAAATGTTTATGTTGTCTGACCTTAAATATTAATATTTTTAACATTGTTTCCTTTCCTATATTGTTCTTCAGATTGTCAACTCGTCCACAAGATATATATAAAATCTGGAAATCTAAAGGTGAGCAGTCACTGGTATATAAATTCTTCGGAATGTCAACTCGTTCATTGCTTCTCCATTGTCCTTTATGTCACCAAATTTTTCGTGGCTATCAAGAACTCATGAATCATGTTCAATCTAGTGTGATACATTGATACCATTAATTCCATAATTCTATAATTCTATGCATCACATAATCTTTTTATAAAACAGATAAATTATAGTTTAATCAAATATTAGCCATCAGAATTCTGCTAGATGTACTAGATATAACTAGAACTAGAATTTAATTTGTAGTTGGATTGAACCTGACTGATTTATAATTTTTCCACCACATAAATATTTATATCTAGATATTTACTAAAACATCAACTAATTAACAAAGAAAAGCACAACATTTTTTGTTCAACTTCCTTTAGTTTTATTATTACGGTTGTTACTTTTACTTTGATTATATTTACTTTATCTGTTGTTGGTACTTTTCTTTCTTCGCTATTTTCATCATTGCTTATTTACTCTTGCATTTTTGTCAAACATATTCTGAAAAATAATTTTTCTTGAGTTGATGGTCTTTCTAAAATAGTCTCCCTACCCCACAAAGTTGGGGTTAAGATCTGCTTACACACCCCCAAGAATTCACTTGTGGGATCACACATGTTATATTATTATTGTATTATTAAATGATAGATTCACCCGTGTTTGTTCACTTTCATAGTAAATGAAAGCTTAAATATTTCAATATTGTTGTAGTTTTTCATGTGCACAAGTCTATAATTAGTGAGCAGTGTAAGGTCATATATCTTCTATGTTTTGAAAAAAAAAATCTTATTAACAAAAAATAAATGGAGTATATCAAGATTTTGAGAGTCATAAGCCTGAAACCATATATAACTGTCACCATCCAAAATCGGTTGCTATGATGGCGCCTAACTTTCCCATCACTAGGCAAGCCAAAACCCTACCATAGCAATCCAATCAAATAACTCATGCGAACCTGAGAACGTGTTCTCACCATCAGTGAGGGAGTGAAACAAAGAAGTTTATACCTTAAACCAAATCACATACACATGATATGGAATGAAAGAATGAAAGTATCCTAAATGTCCTATAGACTCTCGAAGATAAGTATGGAGCTCATCGTACCGATCCGCAAGACTCTACTAGACATTATTCTTGTACTTGTGAGACCGGTGAACATAAAGCTCCGATACCAATTTTTCAGGACCCGATTTACTAAGTCGTGATGGCACTAACTCCCACAAATCAGTAAGTCAACCTTCCATTAAAACCTAATATTCTAAAAAATCAATGCGGAAAAAGTAAAGCAATCAACTTTAAGTATTTAATAAGTCTTATTATATAGAAATATGAAAGAGTAAACCAATCCCAAAACCTAGTATCGCCAGTACAAGAAGGACTAGAAGAAGTATAGAAAAGACATAATGAAAAGTAGAAGGGGAATTCAGTGCTACAAATCATCTGGTAGCTCACCCCGAATGCTCTGAGTCAAATCCTCAACAGGCTGGATAGTCACGAGAATCGCTAGTACTAGGAACCGAACCTGCACACAATAGGGTACATCAAGTATTGCGTGAGTACGGAAAACAACTTGCACGCAGCAGCATCGTCGACCGACCTTATCTTAAACGAAAATGAGGGTTGGACTTTCGATAACTACTCCCAGACTAACTTCCACTAAGTTGCCATAACAACGATATTTACATGATCACTTAAATCATAAGTCTAAGCCTAGGTTATAGCATCTAGTTTCTCAAATCTGATAAGGTATTCACACAGCCAAACCATTAGAGCTTAGTCAATAATTTAGGCATCAAACAAATAAAATATAAATGGAATGATATGAGATACAAGTGAAATGCAATACAAGGCCTTTCTTTTCATCCCCGGTACACACACGTTCAAATACTACGAATCGTGACCTATGGGGACTCGAGAGGTCCATTTATCACCCAGAATCATTTTCCTTCGGGTTCTTTAGCCAATATTAGGCTCTCAATCACATCACTTAGCCAAATTTGTCTCATAATACATGTCTCTAGCCAATACTAGGCTCACAATACATGTCTCTAGCCAATCGGACTCATATATAACGCATCACTCCATCCGGAAACATTTCCCCTCTAACCCACATATGTATCAGTAAATATGCATGCATAAGATGCCATATGAAGCATAAATATGACATACGCAATAATAAGAATCCAATATATGCAATAAAGATTCAATCTTTAATCAAGATAAGTCATAAATATCATACCTTTAACCATTTATACAAGAAAGACTTGATCTTTAGCTTCTTTTCTACTTTTCAACGATCATATAGGAGTGATGGGAACACATAATTATAAATAAGACAGTCATATAATCATGAGACAGAAAGTACGAGCTTCATACCCCAATCACAGATCAAAATAATCATACTATCTATTAACTAGTGCCCAAAGCATGGCATTCAGACCAACTATACAATTTAAAAAACACAAAATACCCCTAACATGGAAATGATATCCGATACAAGTGTTCGTCACCTCATAAGTATCGGTACCCCCTTATTATTCTCATTACACCCTCTTACTCAATTCATTACACCAACCACAACGCTGTAAATAAAGTCTTAACTCTCAACTTGCCTGATTTGATGTCCTAAGCTCAAGCGATCACCATATGGACTTTCCCTTGCAAAGCCTCCAAACTATCCCAAACTGTTCAAATATATAATCTACATAATTATACGAGAACATAGACATCCATATCACTATGATAATAATTCGGGTAAAAAAAGTCACCCAAAAAGTAAATCCCGAGCACCGTAGGTAAAAACTATAATTTCATTACAATATTGGATTCAATATAGTCAAAATAGTAGTCTACGAGGATAAATGAGTCCATTAATACCCATATTGTTATACTTTAGTTCGGAGCCCAAAAATGACCCCTAAAAGGTAGCCCCTAAGGGCAAAACTGGAAGTTTGTTTAAAAATTGGTTTACCCATAACTTATATAATCTAGATCCACAAAATAACCTAATTCCATTCATGAATCTATCCCCAAATTGAGATTTTTCATTCTCTTATCCCTAGGGCTCAAAACTCCAACTTCTATAACCAAACATGGATAAAAATGATAACCAACAGAAATAATTATGGCAAAACAAAAAATAATGGTTAGATACTTACCCTCTCATTGAGACAAGAACAACACCGCAAAAATCACGTCAAACAAAGATCTAAAACTCAAGAAATGCTTAAAATACTAAATGGACAAAGTCTGATTTTTTAACTCAACGATTTCCGCTTTCACGGCCCAAAACTTCGCATCTGTGCTTCCGTATCTATGCTTCTGCACTTGCGGACCTTTTTTCCCACCTGTAGGGTCGCTTTTGCAGCCCGAAATCTGATTCTGCGAGCCCGCTTCTGCGGCCAGATTTCTGCTTTTACGGCCACACTAGACACAACAACAGCTGTTCGCGCTAAAATGATCATAACTCTGTCATTTGACGTTGAAATTTGATGATTCAAGTTGCTACGGCTCACAAATTTAGATATGAATCTATTACAATAATCAAAACTCAATTTTAATATCAAATGGATATAATGGGGTTCACGACTCAAATCACAATCATGATGGCACCTACAATATCCCGTATGTAGGCGAACCATCCCTAAAATCCATTTAACAATAATTTAACATTACGGAATAATAATACGAGTTATAAAGAATAAAGGTGTTTCATTGAAAAACTTATAAATGTGAAAATCCTTTATTATAAATCATTTCCCCAAAACTTGGTTTGACTTGTACAAGAGTTACTATGAGTACAAATGAAAAGAAGAAATAATGCTAGTAACTTCCTTGAAATAATAAGGACAGCACAACCATAGATGAAGATCAGGGCCACTGATAGGATAGGTCACTCGTCCTAAGCCTCCATGTACTCCGAAATATATAACCTGAACCAATCGCTGAACATGCATCCACGTAAAAGATGCAGCAAGTATAGTATGAGCACAAAACGTACCCCCGTAGGCATCATAGGCCGATAACGATGAATAAAATGTAATAGATATAAAAAGCAAGTAGACTCATAGGTATCCTAGATACTACGCAGTATTACTAACACATAACCACACCAAAACATAACAATTATGGTGTAACACCTAGGTCATCTCAAACACAGAAGGACATGTATCTTTTATAGGATCAAGTCTACTACACTCTATTCACGATATGAGTTACACTTAATCTAATCACATAACATCATTGGGTCCCTAGTATGGACAATTGCGCACTTAAGGAAAGAGACTATATCACATACCCTTCACGTAAGCACATATTTGACACATATAAGATCCATTATTATTATCTTTCCTCTAACCCACACAACTTGTTACTATCTATACCCTATGGAATTTATGCATACAAACTCTTATTTAGTCCTGTTATTCTGAATAGGTTAATACAGTCATGAACCTCATTGTTTCAGGATTAACTTAACATATCCAACTCACACATGATGAAACTTATGCCACCAAGCACGGTATTCATTTGTGCTAAACTTCTATTAACTAAGGTAATTATCCTTCTTAGGATTCAATCTTCACTTCCTATATAGAATTATCATTTATCATATTTTTCTTTTTAACATACACATTTTCAAGCGATTCCATTACCATGTGAGCCATAAGATCAACCTTTCTCTTGATCAGGTGTGGAGGATATTTTTTTCTCAGAGAGGTTTTCTTCTTCACTCTTATCTTTTAATTCTGAAGAGGTTACTCCCACAGTGTTTTTCACGCTTGACTCTGTCTCTGTAACTTCATAATCGCTTCATAGTGAGTCCCATATTTGCTTTGCGGTAACCCAAGTGGAGATCTTTCTATGCTCATTAGGGCCAATACTAAAAAGAAGAAGCCTTTTTGCTTTAGCATCTATTTGATAGCTTGCTTCTTGATGGTCCTTTTCCAATGGGCCTTTCTAAATAGTGTTTCACAACTTGAGATCTTCTTCCATTAAGAAGTCTTGCATACTAGCTCTCCACCATCCATAATATTTTCTTTTAAAGTGTGGTGGTCTTTATTAATTGACCTTTTTCAAATCCAGGAGGTGCAGTCATTTGTCACTGTGTTAGCCTTTGGTGAAAGATTTATCTCTGATACCAATTGTTAAATCAGGTTCTCCCTCCCTATGCACTCAAAGAACCAGGTTTTTTGAGCATCTACGCAAGAAGGTAAAGTGCAGAATAAGTAAAATCAACAAAAAAATTTAGTATGGAAATTCTCTTTGCTCAGGGGAGGAAAAACTACTATCTACCACTATAATTTGCCAAAACATCCACAAAACACGATCAACTTATCTCATATTAAAACGACTTGTACACCTAGGAATTGTTCCAAACAATCACATTCACAACTCTCTCTTCTTCAGTATTTCCAAATTGTTGGCTCTCTCTACACAATTTTCAATGACTCTACCCGGTCAAAGAAGTCCGTTACAACTCGATAAACATCTGTTATAATTACTTAGAAAAGTAAATAGATGGAACCACATTCAAGAACCTAACTAATACAACTCAAGAACAGAATGATAAATCTTTATAGGAACAAATTCTTTGTTGCTGCTCTAGACGACTCTCTTGAGAATCTAGTGTTGACTCTCAAATCAATCTAGATGTCTATCTCTATGGATATGGTCAAGCTCTAATGTTTTTTGATGGGTTCTATATATAAAAGTGGTTCCCACTTTCAATTGTCTGAATTTATCCATGTCTTGGTTTCATAAGTTGTACGAAAACCAATTCTTATTATATATGGATTTTCTTATTTCCTTATTTACGCGCAACTGGTTTCCTTCTCCTCTTCCATTGCTAAATAAATGTGTTCAACTTATGATAAACTTTTCATAACTTAACTCCAGTTCCTTGTAGAATAGGAATGAGTCAAAAATTTCAATTCTCAAGGTTATCATGAAACATATTCTCTCGATAGTCTCTAGTTCTTCTTTCTAAGGACTAGCTCCTATAAGCAATTCCTATCTTATTGTGATTGCTTCACTAGTTCCTTTGAAGATCTGCTTAGACTTAGTTCTTCATCTCTTTCTTCTATCTTCCTTCTGTTTGATTGTCTTCTTGATATATAGTTTGTCAATCATCAAAACTTTATTTTAAGCTCTAAACTATTATTGAGACAACATCTCAACACAAGTGCTTCATATTTATTAGGAATCAAATAGACATTACTAAAGCACGAGAAATCATTATCAAACATGATGAAATACAACGCACCAGACCTAACTCTCACATTCATTGAACCATAAATATTTGAATGGATTAATTGCAATGGGAAAAAATATCTCTTTACCCTCCCAAATGGTAATCTTTCTGGCAAGACAATGTTTTCAAGTTGGTATTTTAATTTTGGAGAAAGAACCCAAGTATCCTTCATTCACCAACCTATTCATTTGATCTATCCTATTGTGACCCAAATTGCATTCCATGTAATAACATCGACATCTTGGTTACTTGAAGAGCATGGGATAAACATTCGTACACACAATAGCAATTATAATTTTACACAGAGTGTCTAGAACCATAGAAAATATTCTCTAGTGTACTTTTTGCAACATTGTTACTGAAGAGAAACTTTAAACAAGAAGAAAAAGCACTGAAAATTGCATCAGTTCATTTTCTTATGTCGTTTTCCCTTCTTGCAATTTGACAGGTTTCTTTTCGTTGAGGGTTCCTATCGGTTCTCTTTACCATTTCTGCTGTTTTTTTAATTTTTCTTACGCTTTAAGCCCTGAAGCTTTTACCACTCTATTCCACAATGTAGGCACTAGCTATAACAACACTAAGTCTTTCATCTTCAAATACCATATGACGGGTAATATTGGAAAAGCTTTTGATGTTATTGTTGTGGGTTATTGGGAAGAGACAAATTCACTACCTAATTTTGTTTCTCATCATAGAGAACATGACCAACACATCTAGGTAGAAAAATCATCTTAAACATTACCTGTAGGTGCTGCTTGACACTATAATCACTTTGCTTCTTTGATGTGGAAAATTTGATTGTCAACTATCTGAGGCGAGTCAATGTTGTAATGTCATATGTTTCTCATAATCATGCCTGCATGACATGAGCAGTAAGATACTGTTCACATCATAGATTAAATCATCAATAACTGAATTTACAATAATTTCATAGGTAGTGGAGTCATTGTTTCCTCTATGCATTGAGAGTATCAAGATTTCTCCTATGCTAGGCATTATCAAGATTTATCCTATTGTCACTAAGTATTATAATGACTAAAAAGTAAAATATCATACCCACAGGGGTTTATGATCAACAATTATATTAGACATCACTAATACCACCAATTGAACAAGTATTTTCCAACAACGGATGTTACTGTTTATAAGCTACTGCAGAAAGTAAAAGACTAGGTAATTATGCTAGCAATTTATCACTAATGAGAATTTAAAGCTTAGGATTAACATAGAGAGATGAGTATTTTAGGGTTTCCCTAATTAGATTTATCAATGATTGTTGATTAACTGAATCATTTATGCTCGTAGTATCCTTCCGAATTAGTACTCATCTAATCAAAACAGCTCGTCACCTATATTTCTATGAAATTGACTTGTTAAGAATGCAATACATATACGGTATCTAACTGAATGCGGCGACTAGATATATATCTATCCTAGCAGCAAATCCTTGCCCTATTTTAGGGAATTAGATCACGCCCTCTTTACTTCTTTGATCTAACAACAGCTTTCCTAAGTCTGTATATTAAGTAGTTGATAGAAGTTGATTGTTGCACTTAAATCAAGCAATTAAACACATAAGTAAAGAAATAATCGCAATTGATAAACCAAATAAGGTAGAAATACCATTCAAATGCAATATTCATAGTTATACAACCACCCTAGAATTATAATGTTTAGCTACTCATATTCAGATTACACCAACGAGTGTTCATGTTTAATCCAAAAATAATGAAGAAATAAAATATAAAAGAGATATCCCTACGAATTACTGCTTTAATCCTTGCACTCTGTTTCAAAACAATAGAACCCTTCAAAAGAGAGCTTGGGGAGTATTTATAGGCTTAGGAAAATTCCTAGATGGACTTTCAAAGCCCAGCTCAGACTTTAGTAAAAATTCTTAATCCGACCCTTCTTCGTCACATCGCGGTGACAGTTGCACCAAACATGGACGTGATGGCCATCGCGACGCACAGAACTGGATTGCTTCATACTTTTTCAACTCAGCTGAGTAGGTCATCACGGCGTGTCGTCCACCACGATGAATTTCTCCGCGATGGACCTCGTGTCGCACTGAAATTTTGGTCTTCCATCAATTAATTTTTCAATAGGACATTCCAGTCATCGTGTCGCACTTTCCAACGCGATGAATTTCCCTGTGATGGCCAGTGTGGCGAATTGAAGCCTTGGGCCTTCAATACTTGGCCGAATTTTGATCTCTTTCCCTATAAAATGGAGCATTTTTGTCGCAAAGTACCTAGATTCAATATTTAAGCTCAGATTAGTTCAATACCTCAGAATTAACATAAGTTAGGTGTATTTAGTACCATTTAACATCAATACGAGGTATAAATAAGAGTAAAGTAATGCATAAAAACGTATAAATACACCTAACATCACTACCCTCCCTTGATTAACACATCCCAGGGTTTATACACTTTAGAGCATCTTTCTTTTATAGTACAAACTATATCTTATGTCTTCATATATATTTTATTGTACAACTTGTCATACCCAGGTGCTTAACTTGATCGATATCTCAATCATGTACTTGGTGTACATTGAATCATACAAGATATGACAACCTGGAAACGTAAGGAAATATAGTATATTGATAAAGTTTCAACCAAAGAGGCTTTTTATACATGAAAAGGATACTGGCCTAAAACAAAAGACTGATAATAAGTTCAACTGACACATGGACACTAACATAACACCTGAACATTCATGACAACATTAATACTACAAGTGTGAAGTCTCTACGAATATCAAACAATTGTAACACTATAGCAAAATGGCCCCAACCTACTAATAATGTCTATTAATATACATTAAAAACAGTACTAGACTCAACTTTACTCTAGATAGAAATGAATTTCACCAATCAATAATTGAAGTAGGGAACAAATGTCTAGTGGAGTGGCCTACTACTTTGTGTGTCTGAACCTGCAGTGTGAACGCAACGCCCTCGGCAAGAGGGACATGAGTGCATATGAAATAGTAGTCGTATGTAAGTGCTGAACCTCATATGAAAGAAACATCAAGTATGATCAGCTGAGAACATATGAACACTAAGAGACATCCTATAGAACCACATGCCATGTTCTACCGTTGTTATTACATTTTGCACATATTTTGGATGGTTCGTTATAGCACTTTGGACGTTATACTTGGTCACACTTAGATCATTGTACATTAAATATGTTCTCTTATTCTTTGGGGGCAAGTGAGCCACAGGAGGCATATAACACATGAGCAAGTAAGAGCCTCGTTCACAGTATCATATGAACTGATAAGCATCAATGGCCTCGTGCTATAAACGGTATCAGATGTATCAAATAGGACATGAGCAGATGATTAACATTCTTGGGATAACATTTTATTTGCTTATGGAAGACATTACACATGATCTAATATGACCGTTATACTTGTGAAGATGATTCATTTAACACAACCTAACCCAAAGCGGGTCAAGATTGGGCCTAAGACGTAGATTGCATATTCATCGGATATGCAAATAACGTAGTGCTTATCGCTTCTTAGTGCATAAGTCGGATATTGGATATCCACCAGGGTACAATAATGGAATCAAGGAATGCTCTATTCTTTGAAAGTACCTTTCCTAGAAAGGAGAAAGACATAACCTCTCGCAAACGAAGTTATGCACAAAGCTCTCAAGAACCGGGAGTCCTTGACTGCCCGGATCTAAATTGATTCTCGAACTTGGAGACTCCGAGAGATGGATCTAAGGCGAAGTAAAAGGGCCGGGGAAGGATACATCCTTCGGTCCTGACTTTGTAGCTTATATGGTTAGTGATGAACCAAGGACAATTGCTCAGGCGTTGTCAACTCCAGAAGCACCGCTCTGGAAAGAAGCTATTGAGAGTGAAATAAGCTCCATTCTGCATAACCATACTTGGGAGTTGGTTGATCTTCCTCCGGGAAATAAAGCTTGTTGGGTTATAAATGGATACTCAAACGGAAATACAAGGCAGATGGGTCTATAGACAAGTACAAGGCCAGGTTGGTAGTCAAGGGCTATCGACAGACAGAAGGCTTTGACTACTTTGACACATACTCTCCGGTATCCCGGATGACATCCATACGGGTATTTATTGCGATCGCAGCTTTGCGTGACCTTGAGATACACCAGATGGATGTTAAGACAGCCTTCCTAAACGGTGATTTGGAAGAAGAAATTTATATGGACCAACCCGGGGGGTACGTGGTTCAAGGGCAAGAGAAGAAAGTCCGTCGACTTATCAAATCTCGTACGGGGTGAAACAAGCCCCGAAGCAATGGCATGAAAAAATTGATAGTACTCTACTATCGAAGGGGTTCGCCATTAATGAGTGTGATAAATGTGTTTACACGAAAGGTAACTCGACTCATTTGTTATGATATGTCCGTATGTAGACGACAGTCCTAGGGTAATCCTAGAGACTAAGAACATGTTGAAACTATGCTTCGACATGAAAGATATGGGTATCGCAGAGATGTCATCCTAGGGATTAAAATCTCTAAGACGTCGACGGATCGGTCTTATCTCGGCCTCACTACATCGAGGATGTTTTGAGAAAGTTCAAGATGTTAGATGGTTCTCCGATAGCGTCACCAATGGATACAAATCAAAAGCTTGATAAAAATCTTGGTGCACCTGTATACCGGGAGCGATATGCACAGTGATCGGTAGTTTGATGTATATCACAAACCGCACCCGACCCGATATTGCTTATGTAGTCAATAAGTTGGCTAGGTTCACCCGTAATCCAAGTGATAATCACCGGAAGGCGTTGAATCGGGTATTACAATACCTAAAATACACGTTAAATTTCGGGTTGCACTATTCGAGATATCAATTGCTGTACTAGAGGGGTACAAAGTGATGCAAACTGGATATCCGATATAGAGAACACCAAGTCCACCAGTGGGTATATATTTACAATTGGTGGTGGGGCTGTATCCTCAACGGTTGAGGTTAGGTTCTTGGGAAACTTTTAATGGTTCCTAACACTTGTGAAGTGGGGTATAGCAGATACCTTGTAGGAGACCACCTATTTAAGTGCGAGGACGGCCGCCTCAAAATGAACGTACTTAAGAATCCAAGACGTTGTCCATGGCCAAAACGGACAAAATATTACGAAGAAGAGAGTAAGGGAATTTGTTGTGTTGGTACCATTGTCTTGGCTTACACGAAACACGACGGTTCAAGACATCACGTTCACCGCGCAAGAAGTAAGTCCGATGGTATTCAACTATGGAAGGTTCAAAGCCGAAGCTACCTCTCCTTATGCAACATCGGTCCACCGAAATATTGCTTGGAAATGAAAAGACACCATGTGAGTGCGCCAAAATCTCTTTCAAGAGGGGATTGTTGGAAATTTGCCTTTGGCGGGAGTTGCGACCGACCAACTTTAACGGCTTAAACACTAGTGTTACGTATGTTGGAGAAAGACATCTCAAATAAATGAACATAAACATCTCAAATAGAATACAAGGGATCACATAAGGTAATATGAAAGCTTGGCACAGTAGGAGTTATATCAAATGAAATAAGTGTGTGAGCACAAAGTATACGACTTGGAGACTCCTGTCGTTTCATTTTCTAGGACCTCATGGACTCATATAAGAGGAGACATGTGATGGAAGGTCATGCCGAAATGGGGAGAAGAGGATTTAGCGTTATATACTTTGATTCCCCACTTAGAACAACTATGAATAATCAACCCTTCTGTTAAAGCGTTAAACTACAAGAATGACGACTAACGAGGCTAACATTAGCAGCTAATCAACAAGCTCGGGCCATACAAACACTATATCAACACTTGACAAGTGTCAAGTTTCCAAGGCCCTGAATTAAATGGTGTCTCTATACACCCTTCCTTTTCGCCTTACTATAGTAACATATAATCCTCTTACAAGGTCAGTAATACTCCCCAAGCTTCATATCACACAAAATATCCCCTAACATAGCTTATATAATCTCTAAAACTTGGATTCACAATTTTGATCATCATCCCATGAGTCCTTATAAAAATATACTTTAAAACGCTCATATGAGCTCATAGATAAAGAGGGAAGAAAAGTCTTACCTTTGCTTCAAAAGATCTTAAAGTTCTCTTCAAAAACTTCTGTAGGAAGATGTCATCGATTTTCTAGAATCAGAGAAGAATCGACGTTAGCATCTTGTAACGAAGGAATTAACCATGATTTACCTTGAATTTCACCTACCTTGGTTATGGAGGTAAAAGAGAAGGTTTTGTAGCTTTATGGATCTGTTTAGAGGTGGAAGAGATGAAAAAACAGATATGGACCATATATTTCAATTACAAAAAGGAGCATAGGCGGTGGAGAATTCTTGGCCTTTATGCTGGAAGATACTTTGGTCCTTTGTTATATTATGTAATATACATGTGCCCTCCCATCCCCACTCTCATTAAGTCTCTATATATATATATATATATATTGTTTCCTAGGAGTTCTTATCCATATTATTAATATGGATAGCTATTTAATGGCTGGACCCCACTTAGTCATAGGTTTTCTTTAATGTCACGATCTAAAATCTCATAAAGATCGTGAAGGCACCTACTCTAGCCAGTAGGCAAATCCAAATAAAAGTTTAAGTATTTCGACATACCTTAGAAGCAAAATAAAAGAATAATTACCCGTAAGTCAATAATAATACGCGTAAATCTAAGTCATACACCTCCGGAAGTCATAAGTACAAGTCTGAATACTACAAAAGACTGTCCGAAAAGTAAAGACAGGAAAGTAAGATCGAAATTGAGTCAAGTGTCGCGGTACAGCCAACAGCTCACCCTGAAAACTCCAAATGATACACCTAAACAATCTGTGGTGATTCTTCCACTACTAGAACTGAAAACAGAACTTGCACAAAGAAAAGGTGCAGCAAGTGTAGAGTGAGTATGAGGAAACACGTCTACTCAGCAGCAGCATTCAATGACCCTAAATTGAATCGATGGCGAGGGTTGGTCTTTCTGATACTTGCCTACACATTTCATGAGTAATAAATCCAACAAGTTATACACAATTACAGATAAGAAATAGAGGGTACACAATCAAGTAACACAACCATGTATGGTTCCTTTCATTAAGTCATGTACAAGTCAGGTAATAAGAATGCAAGCAAGTATGAATGATATGCAATGCTAATTTCATTGCCAATATGCACCAGTATACATATGCTCCTGTAGTAGGTTTTACGTGACCCATGGGGGACTCATGAGGTCCATATACTCACTCGGAATTTCAAATTTTGCAGATCACATCGAGCAACCAGCTGATAGACTATATTATCATCATCACTCCATCCAGTATTATATTCAAACGGGCCAGCCCGAACCATCTGATATGATTCATTAAATAAACATGCCAATAATATCATATGTAGTATGAAATGAATATGCTTACAACAAGCACAATATCAAGTATTTGTAAAGCTTCTTTTCATAAATTAGACGAGAATTGGAGTGATAAATGCACAATAAAATAATAACACAACGGCTTATCAAGTATGGCTATTATAAGCCCATTTCACAAACAATCAAGTCAATGAATTAGATTTACAATAACAGCTAATGCCCACATGCTTTGGCATTCTCTACTAGATAGCAATTATTCATTTTCATTGATTTTATCAATATCATGACACCGATACCCGCATAAGTGCTCCTTATCTCACGAGTACGGGACCCCCATGTCACATTACTCCCATTAATGATACTAAACCAACACAAACACTTCATCAAGAGATTAGTAAGTCTCAACTTGCCTTAATTCTGAAGCTCTAACGATCAATCAATGGTGTTGTTGTTACTTTTAGCTTTTGAACCAGCCCAATCTATTCAAATATAGAATATACATAAGAATACAATTTCATAAACACCCATATTGCTATACTAATATTTCGAATCCTAAAAGTCACCCCAAAAAACAACCTCGAGCCCCAAAGGTCAAAAATATAATTTCATCACACCTTTATCTTACCCATAGCCTAAAGGTCAAGAATTCATAAAATTATCAAAAACCAATCATAATTCAACCTTCAATTAATTATTTTACATGAAAACCCCAATTTCTAAGATAAAATCATGGATGAAATTGCTAATTAAGGATGGAATCATGGGGAAATACTTATATTAGGATGAGGAACATACCCCCGAGATCCCAAGCTCCCCTAATTGATTTCCAAACAACGAATTTTGAAGTAGGAGTTTAATTTTGTCCAGGTAAAAATTGTTCATCGCGATCGCAGCCCAAGACACACGATCATGACCTATCCCGACCCAACCCTTCACGAATGGAACATGTCCATATCGCGATAAGACAGCATGACCTAGCCCAGATCCCCTCCCTTTTACGTGAACACGAGCCCCAGCCCACTATAGTGACCTATGTCGCCACACCCCTCGCTAACGCGAGCGAGACCTTCATCGCAATGTCCTAGAGGATTGTTACATCTAATTATTCTTGGTATAACTCACATGTAGAATACATTTTGGATAGACCTTTCTCAATACATCAATGTATTTTTCCCATATAAATACATTAATACACTAGTATAAAAGTAAAAATTCCAGCTTAGAGCACCATTAGTAAAATATTCAAAATTTCTAGTAGAAATGTTCAAATTAAAATGATTTAAACCATTGAAAACTAGACTCGAAAACTTTAATTTGATAGGTAGTTCATTACATAAGTCTATACCCTGGGAGATATACTAGTTTGAACTTGGACCTTATACGAGCTCATTCGCAACAATTGTTCGTAATGTATGTATACAGAAAAAATTGTATAATACAGTTGGGTGAATTATGTCATGACACGTGTCATGTGATGATTAGTCGGATCCATATCAGCTTCTGGTGCTACCGGTGGAGCATGAGCAGGATTAGGGGCATTGTGAGGATGTGAGGTACCGGTGATCGAGAAAGATCAGGTGAATGGTTTAAATTTCAATGGACGGCATTTACTAGTCTAATCTCACATCTTCAATGGAGCATTAATGATATTTACGAAGACACTAATTGTCTAATTATTACAGCATTCATTCTCTTGTATTAATAAGGGAATATATCGTGGGTTGTGTACCCATTAACTCACGTATAAATAGGATAGATAATCCTATTATAAATAATCATATGCAAGTTATTACAATATACTTACCAATATTATTATCAATACTTGTGCTTTCACACTTGTCAGGGAAACTTTGCCAAGAAGCTTATATCAGGCTCATGCTAATTGTCTCTTTATTTTATCTTAACATTACTTATTTGCATCATATATTATCTAAGACTTTTGTCAAATCAGTCACTTGAGACCTATGTATCATTGACCACGTGTATAAATTCAACTGTACCATTTTACGGATAAATAGTGTGGCGCCAACCATGGGGCCAGGGCAATTATAGTGTCACAAGTGACCCCTTTTTTCACTAATCTAATCTCTTTTTTGAGTGTCATGTTTTTGTTCAGAACAAACAGACGACATAAATAAAAGAACTCGGATGCAATCGTAACACCGGAGACAATACCAACAATGTCCCAATTAGACCAGACCGGTAGAAGATTTGGTACCAAATGATCCAATGGTTGCAGACGGAGCCACCTCTAGAGGCGGATAGACCCAGAAGGAGAATGTTCTCAACAACAGAGACGCCTAAAGAACCATGCAAACCCTGAGGGCGTAGAATGTCGCGATGAGCGGACAGTTGGACAGCCTGATGCAGTTTTTCTCTGAGCTCATGTCTAAAAATGGTGGCAGTACTCTAACGGCCATAACTGCACCACCAGCAAATGCGACAGGTGCTGCGAGGAACAGTCAGAATAGGTCGAGACTTGACAATTCTTCAGGAAGTGAAACCATTCCTGAAAATCCATTCCAGGAGCAGGTTTTGAAATTTATGAAGGACATTATAAATAAAGTGGATACCAACACAAAAGAAGCAGAGAAAAATGCCAAGAAGTTCCAGCACTAGTTAAATCAAATACTAGAAGCCCTTATGTGATCGAAGGACCAGATGCGAGGAGATATATTCAATTGGCATATAAGCCAGATGCTGCACCCGAGCTAATCCGCAAGAGGTTCAAAGTGTCATTCATACCCAAGTATGATGGGACTACGGATCCACAAGAACATATAACGACATGTACTACGGCGGTCAAGGGGAATGATCTAAAAGAACACAACATAAAATATGTTCTAATCAAAAATTTGTTGAAACACTCACTAAGGGAGCCTTGACGTGGTATTCACTTATCCCTGAGCACTCAATTGGATAATTTTCCATGTTTGCCGATGTGTTCATAAAAGATCATGTGGGAACACGGAAGCTGAAGAAAAAATAGAAGGATATCTTTCGCATTGCACAAGGAGAGACTGAACTACATAGGGACTTTGTTACATGGTTCTAGAATGAGCATATGTTGTTATCAACGGTCCCAGACGAATGGGTTCTGGAGGCTTTCACAAAAGGTTTGAACCCTTTGAGTTCGGTTGCCTCACCAAAGCTCAAATAAAATCTCTTGGAATTCTAGGCTACAACTAGGGAAGACGTGCACAACTGGTATAAGTTCAAGATTCAAATAGAAGATGACTTACTCGGGACTCAGGCGGGGAACATTTTTCAGAAATCAGATAAAGGAGTCGGGACAGACCGTAACTCCTCCAATAACCGCTTTCAGCCCTACCCGACTCCTGGGAAGTAAAGAAGTGGACAGGGTTTTCACTCCCTTGAGAAAGTAAATAACAAGGTAGGCCTAGAAGAAATAATCAGGAATTAGTGAATTATGATAAAGGAAATTCATCAAACTCCTCTATAAAGGGCCTTAGAGACCTAAAATTATTTGAATACAACTTCAGCATCAACGAAGACCGAATGGTGGCGGTACTAAGAACTCATCCAACATCCCGACTGTCAAAACCATTACAATTCAAACAAAAGAGATCAGTTTGTTTGGTGTGATTTTCATGGCACTCATGGACACAAGACCGCAGATTGAAGACACATATAGGAAGAGGTAACATGAATGCTAAGCAGTAGCCGTCTATGAAATATTTGAGTGAAAGAGCCCGCAACAACTATGAGCGGTGACCTCCCACTGAAAGCATAACCAATCAGGTCGCACCACCACATGATTGCCGTTATATCTTTCAATGCGACCAAGAAAACACAAATTTTAGTAACCCGAGAGAAGAGATTCTGGGAAATACCAGATGAACATACTATTACTTTCACCGAAGAAGACACTGTCAGTGTGATTTTCCCCCATAATGACGTATTGGTCATTACGGTACCTATTGATTACTTCCAGGTGAAGAGAGGTTTGATCGATCTAGGAAGCTCTGCTAACATCATTCAGCTGAAAGTTGTAGAAGAAATGAACATGGCAGACAAAATTGTTCTGGCTGCCAAAACCATATCAGGTTTCAATGTGTCTACCAAAACCACGAAGGAAGAAATTGACGTACCAATAGATGCTATAGGATCCATAAAGGTAACTAAGTTTTACGTCATCGATGGTGACATGAGGTATAATTCTATATTCAGGAGGCCATGGATACATGATATGAAGGAGGTACCATCAACATTGTATCTGCTGGTAAAATTCCCAACAGCTGAGGGAATATAACAAATTAAGGGAGAACAACCCGCTGCCAGAGAGATGTATGCCATAGAGGAACCAGAAGTAGCGGCAGACCCAAAATAGCAACTAAAGGAAGTGGAGCCCGCATCAAAAGATGTCCATTAAGTTCTGCCAGTAAAAACAAAATCAATTTATCTTAAAGATGTGTTTTTAGACCAATACTAGGTGCCTAGATATTTTCAGATACCAGATAAGTTAGATGCCACCAAATCAACAGTGGAACAGCTTGAGCAGATAGCTCTGCGAGAGAAAACTCCATACAGGAAGGTATACCTAGGCACGAGGTTAACCCCGAAGCTCATGAGTTTAATTCTTAATTATCTTATAGCTAACAGTGATTGTTTTTCTTGGTCACATAAGGATATGACAGACATCATTTTGAAAGATGTATTTTCTATCTTTCATTTGGGCACCTCGAGCTTATTATGAGACAGTTTTACATGACCTTTGCAGTTGGTCCCAATTTTTCTTAGTTTCGGTCAACATCTTACTCCGGTGCTTTGAGCAACCGGAGCCTTAACTTTTTTATTTTCTGTTAAGGTTTTCAAAAAGAGATGGCCCTTTTTTAATGATATTGTAAAAAAGGACGTCTCCTGTTCATTATGGCACGGAATTTTCGATATGTTTGTAACAACACACGCTTTTATGCTCTTGATGGCAAAGATTTATTTAATCATAAAAGGTAAATTTTATTGATTTCTTTAACCCACAATTGTTAAGACAAGTGTAAGAATAATCTAATTGTCATCTAGTGTGGTCATTTTGGTTACTTTTATATAATATTTTATTATTCGGGAAGTCCCCAGTGATACATGTTTTTCCCGGAAGCTTTGAATTTACCCTCTTAGTATGGGTTTATATGCCCCCCCCCAGTATTTGGGTATTCATACTATGGAGACCCAGACACTGGATAACCGTCTTCTTTAGCAAGACCCTCAACATACTTTTATTGGTGCTACCTCATTAAAAATATCTCCAGAAAAACCCAATTGGGATAAAAATCAAATGAAGGGAAAAAGAGTGCAATGCGTGTTTGCCTTACTAAACGTAATATTTCTTAAAGTGGCTTACGTTCCAATTGCGATGAAGTTTATTCTTTCTTGGTATTATAATTGGTAAGCTCCTTTATCGGGATGCCACTGACAATATATGGTCATTCCCAGTTTGGACCTCGTTTCCCTCTGTATTAGGCTCTCACATGCTCTAATTTACCCTCCAGAGCACCAAGTCTCCGAGTTTGAAACGTCATAGATTTGTGCGCCAGTTATAGTATCACTCTATTCTTTACTTCTGGAGAACCATCTAGACACACGCAAGATCTCGACGCTCTTCGAGTAAATCTTAGATGTACGGACATTGATTCTGAATTAGCTTGCTCCTCTTCCCGGATATACCTCAAGCTTGGAGTTCCAATTTCTTCTGGGATCAAAGCTTCTGAACCATAAACCAAGGAAAAGGAGTTTATCTGGTACTCATTTTTTGTGTGGTTCTATATTCCCATAGTATCTCCAGTAACATGGAAGGTCATTTTCCTTTTGCCGCTTCCAACTTCTTCTTCAAGTTCTGGATTATAGTCTTATTTGTTGACTCTGCTTAACCATTCGCACTGAGATGATAGGGAGTGGAGGTGATGCGCTTGATGTTCAAGTCATCCAAAAACTTTATAACTTTGGCTCCAATAAAATTCTAGCTGTTATCATAAGATATCTCATTTGGGATGCAAAAACTGCAAATGATATATTGCAAAATAAAGTCGATCACCTCCTTCTCCCGAGCTTTGTTTAAGATGTATCTTCAACTCATTTAGAAAAATAGTCAGTCATAAATATAATTTAAGCTACTTGTCCTAGAGCCGTAGGCAAAGGTCCGACTATATCCATTCCCTATTTCATGAATGACTATGCGGATAAAACTGGGTGTAACTCTTCTCCCGATTGATGTAGCAGTTGTGCATGACGCTGACATTTGTCATATTTTTTCACAAACATCTTTGTATCTTCCCCGATTCGGGGCCAATAATAGCCAACCCTCATGAGTTTTCTTATTAGGGATTTTGCTCCGGAATAGTTTCTGCATATCCCTTCATGTAATTCCCTAATCTCGTATTCAGTTTCTCGGGGTATATGAACCACCATCCACTCTTGAAACTGAGAAAGCAACTTTAAAATCCTCTAGAGGTGTCTTGACATGTATTCTTCTTTAGCTTCGAACACTCCATGAACTTGGTTCACCACCAGCAGCGAATCACATTTGACTTCAATTATTTGAGACCCTAAGCCTTGAGCTAATTCCAAACCTTCAAGAAAAGCCTCATACTCGGCTTCATTTTTAATTAAAGGAGAACTATGAATTGCCTGCCTTAAGACTTCCCCTGTGGGTGTATGCAATACTATTCCCAGACCAGTCCCCTTTGACATTGGAGGGCCCATTAAGTTTAAAGCGTACAGACCTTGAGGGAAATCCCCGAGACCAAAATAGCTTTTTTTTTCTGCCTGAGGGGTTAATCCAGGACTAAAATCAGCCACAAAATCCTCGAGGACTTGCTACTTTATCAAAGTCCAGGGTTTATACTCAATATTGAATTCACTTAATTCCACCGCCCAATTAGCCAAATGCCCCGAACGTTCGGGCTTATGTAACATGTTCTTAAGTGGAAACGTAGTTACTACAGCAATTGGGTGGCACTGAAAAATATGGTCAAAGCTTACACGACGATTTAACCAAAGCAAAAGCTAATATTTTAAGTAAAGGGTACCGGGTTTCGGCCTCTAACATTACTCTAATTACATAATAAATAGGAAATTGTGCACCTTTTCTTCCCATGCCAGAACTGCACTTACCACTACCTCCGAAACCATAAGATATATGAGGAGTTGTTCTCCATCCTTTGGCTTTAACAAGACCGGAAGACTGGATAAGTAAGTTTTTATGTCTCACAAGGCGTGCTAGCATTCGGACGTCCACACCAAATAGACTGATCTACAATCTGATGTCTTGTGTCCGTGAGTGCCATGAAAATCACACCAAATGGAGTGATCTCTTTTGTTTGGATCGGATTGTAATGGTTTTGTAGGTCGGATGTCACGACCCGACGGGCCGCGACTAACCGCCCTAATGACGTCATTATACTAACCTATCACACATAATCCAACTAACACTTAATGAGTCTGAAATCCGGCAGCATAACGCTGCAATAACAACATATGCTAGGGTAGGCAAGCCGACAAGGCTGCCTTTACCCCCGAATGTACCTGCCTCCTGAGGAGTCACAACTAGCCAACACAATATAACAGGCAAGCCGATAAGGCTGCCAACAAATAATATCACATATACACGGGAACACCCCCAACATAGAGTACAATAATATGGTTGACCGAAATAGATTTCTGACCCTTACACCAGTGCAACCCACAACTGTCTACAGACCTCTACAAGAAGGATAACAACATATGACGGGACAGGGCCCCGTCGTGCCCCTAAATATACATAAATCAAAAGATAGGGTTCCGTATAAAAATGGTAAAGCTCGGATCAAATGAGCTTTCCAAAACACGCGCGCAGAACCTAAACCGGAGGATCACCAAGGCGAGCACCGTACTGCGGGCATGAACGCAGCCCCCCGAGGAAAGGGGGTCGACGAAATAATGTGTCGGGTATGTAAACATGAAATACGCAAATGAGATCATAAGTAGCCAATGGATAACAAGAGATCAGTATAAAAAATCGGATTCAAATCCAACCGTGCCATAACAATAGAAGTCAGTTGCCTTATAAAAATGAGAGTCCAAGAAAACATGAGTGTCTGTCCATATACATATATATATATATATATATATATATATGTAACGTAACCCGGCCTACTAGTGCGGGACTCGGTGGAATCATATCATAACCCGGCCCATACTGGGACTCGGTAAAGTCATATCTCATCTATGGATCCATCCTACGTAATTCGGCCCTCTAGTGAGGGTCTCGATGAAAAATGCAAGGTTGTGCACGAACGTAATCCGGCCCGGGACTCGGTGAGGTGAAGTAGTAACACTTAGCACGAGTAGATATCATGAGTAACCATATGCAAGTAAAAATTAACATTTGACTCTCAATAAAATCATTATAATAATATCATAATAAACTCTTTGCTGAAAAATCATAGGCACTTCTCATAACAATCCTCTTTAGGAATTAAACAGTATAAGAATAAAGTACGTCCGCCGTACCTTCATTAAATAAAAATCATGCCAAATAAAGAAGGAATAGTTCACATACCTCTTAGACGAACTAATCAACTCTATATTAGAGTACGTCTCGATTTAGAACTTCAACCTATAATAATGGTAATACGTTCGCCAATTCTATGATCACTAGCACACTTTATATCGAATAACGACTTCTTATTCTATAAAAATTCGGGCAGCACTTCCCCTGTTTATACTTGTTTCCACAACTTTCAAACGAGGCTAATAACATCAATAAACAAGCACCAATTAAGGGCACAACCAAAACAACAATAAAGGGAATTTACACACCCACTTCTCATGTAAATTTAGCCTCTTAATCCACCTTAAAAATAGTCCACAAAACAGTCCATGTTCCAACAACAACGAGGGTAGAATGTGAAGCCTTTCTACGCCTTTCTACACCCTTATTCCTTTAGGACTTACATTGGCAATTACCACACTTAAACATACATAATGGTGACTAAATTTTCAAAATTATAACACCACAAAACAGTCCCTAAAACAGTCCATATACATCACAACATGTCCAACAATTTCATGCAAGTTCTTGGCCACAACATGTCATAATTCCATAACTCTTACCTTAATTCCTATAATCCAATTTAGTATTTCAATACTTCCATATAACTAATTCCAACTAAATCTCAATGTTTCCTTTCAATTTCATCATGCAATTAGTGATAATAATAACAACAATAACCAACGAATCCAACAACACCAAAATCTGTCCCAAATTGACAACTAGCCCAAAATTGTCACATGCAATGCTTAAATTCCAATTTTTCCTTAACACAAATTCATTACCTTAATTCTAACAACATGCATTTCAATTATATCATAGAAAGAAGAATTTTTATACCTCAAATTCGTCCAAAATAGTCCGCAATTTTCTGCCCACTGTTTGTCCGAAAATCCCCACTATTTTCGTATTTCTTTCCCTTTTTTATTCACTTCTTCAACTCCAATTGACATGCAAGTGTTCTACAATGTTAAGCCATCATCCCTACACGTTTTTCTTCCAAAATTTCAACCGAAAAATTTGAAATTTCTGGGCTATAGTTTCAGCCAGCAGTGGTTGTTTTTGCCATTGTTTTTGGTGTTGTTTTTTTTCTAATTTTTGGTGAAAAATGTAGTCTAGGAAGAGAAGATAAAAATTTTAAATTGGATATGGGTGGAGGGTCTTTTTGGCTGAGCTTGGAGGAGAGAATGAGAATTTTTTTGGTTAAGTTTAGAAAGAAGATGAAGAGGTAAGTGTAGGTTTATAAAAAAAAATCTGATTTTTCTTTTTTTCACTTTGGCCCCCAAGTTCTTCAATTAATAAATCTCAAACCCACTTCTTTTAATTCCCGAGAATTTCATAAGCCTCGTATCCTCAATGTCATAATTTTATAATACAATACTATTTCATAACTCCATTGGAATAAATTCAACTACTAGGATTAATTATCGTCATCACGTGTATAGCACTAAAGAAAAACTATTCCGGGATAACATCCGTTTATACACTAATTTCCCGTATTAACATATGTAAGCGTTCCTTATATTCAATATCCGAATCTTACTTCCTTAATGACGTTCTTAATTATTGTCTAAATCTTACGAGGTGTAACATCGGAACACTGGATGAGTTCTTAGTACCGTCACCATCTAGTCTTAATTGATGTTGAAGTTGTATTGGGACAATTTCTAGTATTTGATGCCCTTTATAGAGGAGTTGGATGAATTTCTTTTATCATAATTCACCAATCCCTGATTGTTTCTTCCATGCCTCTATTGTTATTTACTTTCTTAAGGGAGCGAAAACCCTTCCACTTCCTTGCTTCCTGGGAGCGGGGTAAGGCTGAAAGCGGTTCTTTGAGGAATTACGGTCTATCCTGGCTCTTTTGTTTGATTTCAAAAAAAATGCCCTCGACCTGAGTCGCAATCAAGTCATCTTCTATCTGAATCTTGAACTCATGCCGGTTATGCACTTCTTTCTATATTGTAGCCTGGAATTCCAAGAGATTTTCTTTAAGCTTTCGTGAGACATCCGAACTTAAAGGGTTCAAACCCTTTGTGAAAGCCTCAGCAGCCCATTTGTCTAGAACCGTTGGTAACAGCATACGCTCCTTCTGGAACTGTGTAACAAAGTCCCTAAGGAGTTCAGTCTCTCCCTGCACAATGCGAAAGATATCTGATCTTTCTTGTCTTCGCCTTCGTGCCCCGGCATGAGCTTTTATGACCATGTCGGCAAGCATGGCGAATAATCCAATTGGGTGCTCAGGGAGAAGTGAATACCATATCAAGGCTCCCTTAGCGAGTATTTCAGCAAACATTTTTATTAGAACATATTCTATTTCATGTTCTTTTAGATCATTCCACTTGACGGCCGTAGTATACGCCATTATATGTTCCTATGGATCTATAGTCCCATCATACTTGGGTATGAACGGCATTTTGAACCTCTTGGGGATTATCTCGGACGCAGCCTCTGGCTTATATACATATTGAATATATCTTATCACATTTAGTCCTTCGATCACATGAGGGGCCCCGGTATTTGATTTAACCTGTGCCAAAACTCCTTGGCATTTTTCTCTACTTCTTTTGCATTGGTATCCCTTTGTTTGTCATGTCCTTCATAAATTTAAGAACCTGCTCCTAGAACGGATTTTCAAGAACGGTTTCACTTCCTGAAGCTTTGTCAAGTCCCGCCTATTCTGACCGTTCCTCGCAGCACCTATGGCATTTGCTAGTGGTGCGGTTGCGGCTGTTGGAGTACTGCTAGCATTTTTGGACACGAACTCAGAGAAAAACTGCATCACATTGTCCGACTATTCACTCATTGCTCCATTTTGCTCCCTTAGGGTATGCATGGCTTCTTCGAGTGTCTCATCGTTGAGAACATCCTCCTCATTGGTATGTCTGCCTCCTGAGGCAGCTCCGTTTGCAACCATCGGATACTCTGGTATCGAATCTTCTATCGGTAGGTCATATGGTTCGATTGGGACATTGTTGGTATTGTCCCCGATTTTCAATTGCCTCCAAGTTCTTCCATTCCTGTCATCTGTTTGTTCTGAAAAAAACATAAGACTCGAAGAAGAGATTAGATTAGTGAAAAAAGGGGTCACTTGTGACACCATAATTGCCTAGGCCCCACAGTGGGCACCAGAATGTTGACCCATAAAATGGTAGAGTTGAATTTGTACACATGATCAAAGACACGTAGGTCTCAAGTGACTGATTTAGCAAAAGTGAGATAATATATGATGCAAATAAGTAATGTTAAGATAAAGTAAAGAGATAATTAGCCTGATATAAGCTTCTTGGCAAAGCTTTCGTGACCAATGTGAAAGCACAAGTATTGAGAATAATATTGGTAAGCATATTGTCATATTATGATTTACAATGGGATAATATGTCCTATTTATACGTGATCTAACGGGTACACACCACACGATATATGTCCTTATTAATACAAGAGAATGAATGTTGTAATAATTATACAATTAGTGTCTTCATAAATGTCATTAATGCTCCGTTGGAAGATGTGAGATCAGACTAGTAACGGTCGTCCGTTGGAAATTAAATCATTAACCTGATCTTTCTCGATCACTGGTACCTCGCGTCCTCACAATGCCCCCGGTCCTGCTCATGCTACACCGGTAGCCCCAAAGCTGATATGGATCTGACTCATCATCATCTGCCACATCTCATGACATAATTTTGCCCAGCTATTTTATCATCCACATTCCAAATGAAAATGAAAATTATTTCTTAAAATGTATTATACTAAAGACTTTCAAATAAGTCTTAACCCGTTACGTTAAAAATATTTAAATATCACAAAAATGTCATAGAAGGATATAAAGAGCACATTTTCATGAAAAAAAATTGTAATATCACTTGTCATATGATTACTTGTCTATATTTACATGTAATTTTTCTTATTACGCTGGTGATAAGGATTTTCAACACTATCGGCCAACGTCTTAACTATAGGAGAAGGTTGATAAAAATGAGGCCTTAGGACACGTCCTTAGAAGCCAAGCTTTTCTGCTCCCACTTGTCTTTAACTGCATCCATATATATCAAAAAGTCATTATTTGGACCAAGATGGTGATAAATGCTAGTCATTACCTCTAACCAATAATCTGGAAGAGAGCAAAAAAAATGTAAATAAAGCTTCTCCATCCAAGACCCATATGAAAGAAGAAGGGTCCATTTGGATAGCTTTAAATTCCTCATATTTTCTTCTCCCTTCCCTAATCCTAGCTCTTAGATCCCTAGAAAAAATTTGGATCCAAATGGGAACATCATTCTAATGATTTCAGAATCAGAATTTTAATTGTTACTAATAATCCTTCGCCGATGAACTCTTCTACGTTGTATTCTTGCTTTATCTTCAGTACTGCTCGCACTCCTCTCCGTCCAACCATTTCTAAAATGGGAACATGAAACTAATCAGAACAATTTTTTATAACTATTTTATGTGACGACATAAGCCACAATAACTAGTAAAAGAGCAATTAAGTAAACTGTCATATTCTTATTTATTTGATAAATTTTCGTCCCTTTCAGGACCACTATAGTATCAGTAAAATGAATGACTTTAGACTTGGCTACTCATGCATTCTCTTTAGTAATTATATTCACGTCTAATGTCATGCAACAATGTTAATAAACTATGACAAAAGAAAATGAAGATTCCACAAGTGCCCAAAAAAAAAAATCAACACAAAAATAACAACTTTGGATTTTTAAAAATACCAAAAACTTATTTTACCATTGGAACCTTTATTGGATTTCCTAAAAGTTGAACCTCTAATTGGCCATGTTTCTAAACATGAACTAATTTTTTTTAAAGAAAAATCCTAAAGTCTTCAAATCAGGATACTTGGTTGCAAAAAAAAAAGATTGTAAATTCAGAATATTTATGTGGCATTAATACCTAGTTTGGCTCAGAAGAAACAATTTAGCATCCTTTTTTAATTGCAATACTTGGTTATTAGTTATTACTTCAACACTTTTGGCCAGTGTACAACCACGTACATACGAAGAAGTTGAACTTTACAGAAACTCATTGTTTTCAAGTGCCAATCTTCTTTGCGTCAGAATCACATCTGATATAACTTGTTCCAAGTGCAATATTATTTAACAGGTGTTAAAAACATACTCCATCCGTTCCAATTTATATCTCTTTCTTATTTAGTCAGTTTAAAAAAGAATAACATCTTTTTTATTTAATAATAATTTAACTTTAAATTTACTTTTTTATCATTAATAAAGTTATTTCTAGCCACACAAATTTCTTTGGGGGGAAACAGGTTTTTAGCGATCTTTTTACGAGAGATCTTCATTTTAATTTTATGACATTTTTGTAAGAGATCTTTATTTTTTAAATGAAAAAACAAATAAGAGATCTGAAAATATCATTTTCTTCTATTCAAATTGTAAAAGGAGCTCATTTCATGGTAAATATATCAAAATGTGTAAAATTTACATTAAAGTCGAAGCATTCAACCTTTTCTTTATTCTCACAATTTAACCAAGAAAAAACATAAAATCGGGTAGCTTTTCTTCACTTAAATTACGAACACAAGGTCTTTGCTACCCTTTCAAACTCTAGTTTTTTAGTTATAGACCAGGAAATATAGAAAACCCTAGCCTCTTCTGATCCAATAGATGAATTAAATAGTAACATGAACATCAATTGTGTACCTGTTAACAATAGCAGAAGTTTTATATAACCTGTGTCAAAAAATTGCTCCAAGCCGATTTCTTCTCTAGTAGAAACGGAATTCTATTCACTAACTAATTATCTTTTCTTGTGTGTATTAATGTAGAAGAACAAAGCGAAGAAGAAATTTCTCACACTCAGATACCAGAAAAGAATCATGCATTTTTACTTATATTTATAGTCCATCGGGGTTTGGGCATAGCCCAATTGGTTACTCCTTTATTGTTAAATATACACCATATACATGTGTATATTGTGTATATTGGTCTCGGATTTGGCTGATTATTATGTATAATTTATGGTAAATATTTAGTATCCTAGTTTAGGTAATGTTGTAATATAATTAGTATTGTATTGCCATAATTATTGTATTACCATAAATGTATAGTTAGAGTAGAATAAGGTTTTAGGAATAGAATAGGAATAGGATTCTCCTATTATGGAAATATGTCAATGGGATTATTTCTTTCATTTATGATATTGGATATCATAAATCCATCTTACATATCATTAATTCAAGTATTTGAATAATTTATGCTTTATGGTAATGATTTAACTTAAAAAGATGTAGAAAATGAATCTCATCAATATATATGAGACGTTATTAATAAAGTTATATTTGAATAAATCGTGTTTTTGTTTTAAATTACTCGTGGATGTTTAAGAAGCTGAAATTCAAAATCGAACCAGATTAAAAATCAAACAAAATCTATGTAAAAATCAACATCCTCTTTGACTTAGTTTGGTTGATTTTAAATGGTAAGAAACGAATAATGTTGTACTAGGTTCAGTTTTTATTAATGTCAAACCATATGTAGGGTTTTTTTAAAAAGACAATTATATTTTTTAGCCATAAAATGTCATTAGGCGTATTTATGAAGTTTTCTTCATGAGTTTGAATTCTTCTAGATTTAACTTAATTAGGAGCGATTCATTTGTTATTTTAATCATTAAGGTTAGTTATGTTTGAAAGCATATATGAATGTAAGGATAACTGAATATGATTGTTATGTTTCAACATGACTATTCAGTAGCTGTCAGTATTTCCAGGGTTGGTTAGCTCTAACTTTGCTCCAAAAGGTGGAATTTCCCACCCCAGGAGCCCCCACACCCCGGTCCGACAGGTCTGTGAAGGAGGTAAATTATGGTGACTCAATTGATTTTAAAGGTTAGACCAATACCACGCTTCGCACAAGGGGCCCTCCTTTATTTCAAGAAGAAACTCCCACACTACCGCTGACGGGATTCGATCTTTGGTCTTTGCTCCAAATATCCCTCTTGAAACCAATTGAGCTGCCCATGCGGACTAGTTGGCTCTAACTTGTATCTACTAGAGTTAGCTCTCTTGTACTCATTCAAAATTTATTAGTTGTATTAGTTTCCCGAGACCTAGAGTTATTTTCCATGTACTTGCAAACAAGTTTTTTTAAATTTTGAACGTGAGACTATAGTTGTGAATATTGACTAGAACTTTATTTCACTCATATGTGTTTGTCATACAACATATTGGTTGCAATATAAGTTTGACGTGATTTTAATTAGATATCGTCCAACTATGATAATGGTCATTTGACAGTTGGTAAAGGCCGGCAATTTCCATAACTTGGTTATTAATTTACACTGGATTTCACTAATTTATTCTAGATATTTCAAGTTCTTGTTATATTTGAAAACCCTTATTTTTATGGTTAGAATTTAATAAGACGATTGATTTTTCTCTACAAGTGAAGAGTGTGAATTCATGTGATTTTAGTCCAAATATTAATTTTTTATTAAATCTGAAGTTTAACAGATAGATATATATTTTGTAATGTTTTTTTCCTCTTGATAGCTTTTTCCATTTATGATTCCTAAAAAATTATCAGGACCAAAAATTTCACTAAATTGTGATGGCACCTAACTCTACCTAGTAGGTGACAAATCTAAAAGTGTCTATGATACCAAGACATTATAGAGAAAACAAAGAATAACAAAATAATATAAATGAGATAGTTTCCAAAATAATACACCGCAGAATTATACTATACGACCCCAAAATGGGTTTCACAAATCATGAACTACTAAAAATGAAATATATAACTTTGAATATAAAAGCTACAACATTTGTTTGTGAAACAACAAAATAAATTACTCCAGGCTACCGAGAACTAGATGGCAGCCAATTATGGACGTTGGTATGATCTCTGCACGAACACCGAAATGGTTTAAACCAAATCTTCACACAAGGATGCATAACGGTAGCATGAGTACAAAATTAACGCGTACCTAGTAAGTATCATTAACCTACCCTAAAAAGATAGTGACGAGGGTTAACTTTAAAAATACTTACTTAACCTGACAGTTAATATGATCTCAACATATAAAGAAACATAACAGTATAAGTAAATTAATCAAATAGCACAGTATTTTATGCACAAATACTTCATATGAAGTAATATGCACATATATAGCATGTGAAGGAAAGAACACTATCTCAACAAACCAAATACCTTTGCATGTCATGAGTATACCCACAACATATATATAATTATATGCAAATAATATGGGTTAGTGATGCAAAGCACATGATGTTGACTCTTTCCCAATCTTGTCTCATAAACAGTGCTTCCATCACTTCTCGCACACACTGATCCGGCTGGGGTGGCTCAGTCAGTCAGTGATCGATGAGAAACAATTGCATTGTATATAAGCGGCATCGAATGTCCCAATGCTCCATAACTATAAATTTTAACACAGAACCATACTCCATTGTGCCATAATCATATAAATCTTCATGAATCAAATGTCATCATTCCATAACCACATTAATCCTCACGGAATAATATCTCATCAATTCATAACCTAAATACAAATAGTGCATTAAATAATTCTATGCAACCCATGTAGCATAAAGTACATGAAATATCTGCAAAGAAAAGACCAAAATGTGAATTAATGTTAATTCTTAAGTAATAAAACATATTCAGCTAATCATTTAAGAATTAATTATCACAAAGAAATAGAGATAAGCATCTAAACACCCCAACATGACACTCGGTATCCGTATAAGCTCCCATCAACTCGTCTATACGATATCTCAAATACATAGTATAATTCATTTATCATTTAGTTTGAAAAAAAAATTCATCAAAGTCAAAGTCTTAATTTTTCTAAGTCCGAGTGAAGCTTTAACCTTTCCGGTAGCTCTACTGCATCTGAAATCCATCATTCCAATAAATTACTAAAAATTTTACTCAACGAGGATAAACGAGTCCAGGGATACACGTACTACAATATGAAAAGAATCAGACTAAAAAGTCAAATCCAAATTTTAGGATCAAAATCGTAGCTTTGATACATTTTTTCATTGCCCAAAAAACCATGAGTTCAGATTCGTAAACAATTTCTCAATCAAATAATGAATTGACCTTCAATTTCACCATTACTCTCTCTTAAACCAAGGTCAAAATCTCAATATGTTCCGATTCAAATCCGCAAATCTAGGCGTTAAATCAATAGGTAATCATAATAATAACCTAATTCCAGGTTGAAAACACTGACCAAATAGTTTGACCAGAAAATACACATTTGAGTCGCCCAAAAATTGAGTCTCCTACTCTCAAGTGTGATGAAATAACAAAAAATTCTGATCTAACCATTAAATACTTCCATGGGTCCCTTCTTTGCGACCGTGATGAGGACCCTCGCGATCGCGAAGCATGCAGAGGATCCTATGCAATCACGGAGGACACCATGCAACAACGATTCCAACTAAACCACCCCTACACGATTGCGATCAACACTCTCGCGACCGTGATGGTATGTTGTTGCAGCAAAAAGAATTTTGTGTTATTAATCTGTATTCAAAAAACCAATAAATAATAATAACTGAAAATAAACAGAATCAGTGTTGAAAAATAAGAATAATTTTTCAGAATATAATCGAGCCCACTTAGTTCAAAGTGTGTCCTTAAGGAAATTATTCCCCTCACAGTACTCGAGGTTGATGGAATATTCTCTCCCAAGATAGAACGATTATCTTACCAGAATAGTAATACTCCAAATTCAGGTAGCGGCGAACCACTCAACGGCAGTATATCACACAGAATTTATTTGTGCAGAAGAAGAAGAAGTTTTTGTTGTTCAGAAAATTAGTAATTAAAATTCTGAGGAATCAAACGAATTTATAGCCATTGAAGTACTATTTCTGAAGGTTTGCTAATTAATTTAATTAAATAATTAAAATTAAAGAAAATTTGGTCCAAAAAGATTATCAATCAATCAGATCACCGAAGCCGAAGCCGAAGTCGAGCCGAGCGAGCGAGCGACGACGACGGCGCGAGGGGTCCTTGCCCCCTCAACCCTTTTAGTGACTAGAGAAGGTGTAATATAATATATACACCTCTCTTTTCCTTTCTTTTTCCGATGTGGGACAACTGCACCAATTCTTGAGTCACCACATGTGAACCAAGGTGACCTTGGTGTTGAAGGTTCTTCCAAGAAGTCTAGCAATGTTGTTGATAATGTTGATTATAATTTGTTGATCGAGTTTGATCAGTGGGTTGTTGACCAAATCCAAATCCAAATCCGAATCCGAATCCGAATCCGAGACGAGCGAGCGAGCGACGACGACGCGCGAGGGGTCCTTGCCCCCTCAACCCTTTTAGTGACTAGTGAAGGTGTAATGTAATATATACACCTCTCTTTTCCTTTCTTTTTCCGATGTGGGACAACTGATTTACCCAAGGCAAAAGGGACCTTTTACATTCCCTTCACTTTTCATCCCATCATTTCCCATTCACTAATATCAATACCCAACAATCCCCCACATGAATGGGAATGGATATATTATAAAAGAATGCGCGGACAAGAGTGATATACAAGCGAGGATTGACGGCATCTGGATAAGTAGGTTTCCCTTTGAACTTTCCGTAGTGAACTTATATCGGATATATTCGATCAATCGATAGATTTGATATCTTTGAACCATCGAACTTTGTTGTATACCTAGACAACATAAGTCACACAATCAACCCTCAACCGTTTATGGTTCTCACGGTTGTGTTCGTTTCAGCCATGAACACCTCCTGGTTTTATGAGTGCATAGAGAATGGGCATTCACTGTCATTCCCCTTTAAAGTGGCTTACACTTAACACTCACATAGGTGATTTCTAAACATGTGGTCCTATAGCCACATTATCTAGTCATACACTGCCAGATTTAGATAATCATTAAAGAACCTTAATGCTTTATTAACTCATTAACAAGCCATAAGGTTTTATCCTTATTTATGAACATTGTCTTCATCCGAGAATGGGTTGAGTTATTTGACAATGTTGGACCATCAGTCACAACTTTGTTTGATCTCCTTGAACCTAGCTTTTGGATCTCCAGTCTGCTAGGTAGAGTTACCTCCATGATGACTTGTCCTCGGCCTTAACCCCATTCCCATTGATGATCTACTAACTCCCTCTCTAGATAAGCCTTTTGTAAGTGGATCCGCCACGTTATCTCTTGACTTTACATAGTCAATCGTGATAACGCCACTAGAGAGGAGTTGTCTAACGGTATTATGTCTTCACCGTATGTGACGAGATTTTCGTTGTATATTACGCTCCCTGCCCTACCTATTGCTGCTTGACTGTCACAATGTATACATATAGGAGCCAAAGGTTTGGGCCAGAATGGAATATCTTCTAAGAAATTCCGGAGCCATTCAGCTTCTTAACCGGCCTTGTCTAAAGCTATAAATTCATATTCCATTGTAGAGTGGGCGATGCATGTCTGTTTTGATGATTTCCAAGACACTGCTCCTCCACCAACGGTGAAAATATATCCACTCGTGGATTTAACTTCAGATGATCCGGTGATCCAGTTTGCATCACTATATCCCTCAATTACTGCGGGATATTTATTATAATGCAAAGCATAGGTTTGGGTGTGTTTTAAATACCCCAAGACTCGTTTCATTGCCATCCAATAAGTTTGATTGGGATTACTCGTGAATCGACTCAGCTTGCTTATAGCACATGCTATATCTGGTCGTGTACAATTCATGATATACATCAAACTTCCCAACACTCTTGCATAATCCAATTGTGAGTCACTTTCACCTTCATTCTTTTGAAGTGCAAAACTTACATCAATTGGAGTCTTTGCAACATTGAAATTTAAAAAAATTAAACTTGTCAAGTACTCTTTCAATATAATGAGACTGCGATAATGCTAGACCTTGTGGAGTTTTATGAATTCTGATGCCTAAGATCAAATCAGCAACTCCTAAGTCCTTCATATCAAATTTGCTAGCCAGCATACGCTACGTAGCATTTACATCGGTAATATCTCTACTCATTATCAACATGTCATCAACATATAAACAAACAATGACTTCATGAGTTGGAGTATTTTTAATGTAAACACATTTGTCACACTCATTAATCTTAAATCCATTTGCCAATATTGTTTGGTCAAATTTCGCATGCCAATGTTTGGGTGCTTGTTTAAGTCCATAAAGTGACTTAACAAGTTTGCACACTTTCCTTTCTTTACCAGGAACCACAAAACCCTCAGGTTGTTCCATGTAAATTTCTTCCTCCAATTCTCCATTTAAGAAAGCTGTCTTGACATCCATTTGATGGATTTCAAGACCATATACGGCCTCCAGTGCCACTAACACCCGAATAGATGTTATTCTTATAACCTTTGACAACAAGTCTTGCTTATATTTGTCAATAGTGCCATCAGCTTTCATTTCCTTTTAAAAATCCACTTTGATCCTAAAGGTTTATTTCCAGGAGGAAGATCAACCAATTTCCATGTATGGTTGTTCAAAATTGATTCAATCTCACTATTGACTGCCTCTTTCCAAAATGTTGAATCAGAAGAAGACATCGCTGCTTTAAATGTTTGAGGCTCATTTTCAAGCAAGAATGTCACAAAATCTGGTCCAAAGGAAGTAGATGTCCTTTGACGTTTGCTACGCCTTGCATCCTCTTTACTTGGTGTATTTTCCTTTGATTCTTCCCGCGGTCGTTTAGATCTTTCACTTGACGACTCACATTCAGTTTTATACGGATAAATGTTTTCAAAGAATTCAGCATTATCTGATTCAATTACCGTATTAACATGAATTTCGGGATTGTCCGATTTGTGAACCAAAAATCGACAAGCTTTGTTGTTTGTAGCATAGCCAATAAAAACACAATCCACAATTTTTGGTCCGATTTTTACCCTTTTGGGAAAAGAAACTTGGACCTTTGCTAAACACCCCACACTTTAAAATATTTCAAGTTGGGTTTTCTTCCTTTCCATAGTTCATATGGAATAGATTGTGTTTTGCTGTGGGGCACCCTGTTGAGTATTCGGTTAGCTGTAAGGATAGCTTCCCCCACAAGCTTTGCGGTAAACCGGAACTTATTAGTAAGGCATTCATCATTTCCTTTAATATTCGGTTTTTCCTTTCCGCAATTCCATTTGATTGTGGTGTGTAAGGGGCAGTAGTTTGATGAATAATTCCATATTCTAAACATATCTGCAAAAGGAGATTCGTACTCTCCACCCCTATCACTTATAATCATTTTTATCTTTTTATTCAATTGATTTTCCACTTCGTTCTTGTATTGCTTAAAAGCATCAATTGCTTCATCCTTACTATTAAGCAAATACACATAACAATATCGAGTACAATCGTCAATAAAAGTTATAAAATATTTTTTCCCACCGCGAGATGGTATTGACTTCATATCACATATATCTGTGTGAATTAAGTCTAAAGGATTTGAATTCCTATCAATAGACTTATATGGATGTTTAACAAACTTAGATTCAACACAGATTTCACATTTAGATTTATTACACTCGAATTTAGGCAACACTTCTAAATTAATCAATTTTCGCAAGGTTTTGTAGTTGACATGTCCTAAACGAACATGCCATAAATCATTTGACTCCAATAAGTAAGAAGAAGCTGAATTTTTATTAATACTGTCAACAACCATTACATTGAGTTTGAAAAGGCCCTCGGTGAGGTAGCCCTTTCCTATGAACAAATCATTCTTACTTATTACAATTTTCTCACTAACCAACACGCACTTAAACCCGTTTTTGACGAGTAGTCCGGCTGAAACTAAATTCTTTCGAATTGTTGGAACGTGCAGAACATTGTTGAGAGTCAGAACCTTGCCGGAAGTCATCTTCAAAAGTATCTTCCCATATCCTTCAACCTTGGCTGTTGCAGTATTTCCCATAAAAAGTACCTCTTCGGGTCCAGCGGGAGCATAGGTTGAAAATGCTTCTTTTGTAGCGCAAACATGTCGAGTGGCACCAGAATCAAGCCACCACTCATTTGGGTTTCCAACCAAATTGCACTCCGATAGCATTGCACACAAATCATCCATATCATCATTCTTTTCCACCATATTGGCTTGTCCTTTTCCCTTATTCTTTTTCGGGAGACGACAATCTGGGGCTTTGTGGCCATCTTTCCCACAATTAAAGCAGTTGCCCTTGAATTTTTTCTTGTTGGAATCCTTCTCCTTTCCAGAAGGCCTCTTCCTTTTCTTGTTCTTTTTCAGAGCAGCATCTTCAACGATGTTTACCTCTTCAATTGGTGAAGTATTACGGTACCTCTTCTCAGCGGTTTTGTTATCTTCCTCGATCTTGAGATGAATCACAAGATCTTCCAACTTTATTTCCTTTCTTTTGTGCTTAAGATAATTCTTGAAATCTTTCCATAAGGGCGGCAACTTCTCAATCATTGCAGCCACTTGGAACGCTTCATTTACTACCATACCTTCAGCAATAAGGTCATGGAAGATAAGTTGAAGCTCTTGAACTTGGGTTCCAACGTTTTTTCCATCCACCATTTTGTAGTCTAGGAATTTGGCAACCACAAACTTCTTCAAGCAAGCATCTTCGGTTTTGTACTTCTTTGCAAGTGCACTCCATAGTTCTTTGGAAGTCTCTACTGCATTGTAGACGTTGTACAAGTCATCTTCTAAGGCACTCAAAATGTAGCCTTTGCACAAAAAATCAGCATGTTTCCAAGCCTCAGTAATCATGAATTATTGGTTGTCAGGCATGTCGGCGGCAGGCACGGGAGGGTCCTCACTGGTGAACTTTTGCATACCAAGGGTGGTAAGCCAAAATAACATTCTTTGTTGTCATCCTTTAAAGTTGGCACCGGTGAACTTAACAGGTTTCTCAGCCGGTGGCACAGCGGTACGGGTTGTAGGAGTAACATTTGGTGCAAAGTATTTGCGAGAGGTAGTTCCGGTCTCAATTGCCATTATTCATTTGTCCTTTGTCAAATCGACAAACTGTTTTAGTTAATAAAACCGAATAGCAATTCAATCACAGACTTAAACGATGAAGATTTTATTTCTTCAAATCGCAGTATAATTATGAAACTTTTGTATTCCAACGAAATTTTTATATCTTCGAGTCAGAATACTAATATTCATATGGAGTAGAAAACTGCACAAGTTTTAATCTCCAAACCAGAATGCAGCAACGATGAAGTTTTTATGTTCTTCAAATCGTTGTACAAGTATGAACTTTAATATTCCAACGAAGTTTTTATGTCTTCAAGTCAGATTATGAAATTTCATACGGAGTAGAAAACCACACAGATTTTAGTCTCCAAAACAGAATACAGATTAATCTAAAAAATATAATTTCCTTAAGATTGTTATTAATCGTATTCAACAAACCAATAAATAATAATAACCGAAAATAAACAGAATCAGTGTTGAAAAATAAGAATAATTTTTCCAGAATATAATCGAGCCCACTTAGTTCAAAGTGTGTCCTTAAGGAAATTATTCCCCTCACAGTACTCGAGGTTGATGGAATATCCTCTCCCAAGATAGAACGATTATCTTACCAGAATAGTAATACTCCAAATTCAGGTAGCGGCGAACCACTCAACGGCAGTATATCACACAGAATTTATTTGTGCAGAAGAAGAAGAAGTTTTTGTTGTTCAGAAAATTAGTAATTAAAATTCTGAGGAATCAAACGAATTTATAGCCATTGAAGTATTGTTTCTGAAGGTTTGCAACCCTTCTGAATAGCCACTAAAAACTGGTGGGAAATTTAATTATGGAAAAGAAACCGGGTCGCGGGTCAGACACGCGGATCCGGGTCACTAACGGGTAGGATTGTATAAGTTAATTAATTTAATTAAATAATTAAAATTAAAGAAAATTTGGTCCAAAAATATTATCAATCCGAAGCCGAAGCCGAGCCGAGCGAGCGACGACGACGGCACGAGGGGTCCTTGCCCCCCCTCAACCCTTTTGGTGACTAGAGAATGTGTAATGTAATATATACACCTCTCTTTTCCTTTCTTTTTCCGATGTGGGACAACTTGTTTACCCAAGGCAAAAGAGACCTTTTACATTCCCTTCACTTTTCATCCCATCATTTCTCATTCACCAATATCAATACCCAACATTTTGTACAGCTCAAGTGTGGTTTTGTACCTCAAAACACAGCCGAACCTTTTCGAGTCCATCCGAACTGACATATAAGTCCAAAATCATCATAAAAATCTATAGGAACCTTCACACTATGATTCTAAGTCTGTTTTCTTCAAATATTTGACTTTGATTAACTCTAATCATTATAAGCTCTTATTTCAAGTAAGAGTGGCCAGTGGGCCGGGCTCGGGTCCTGGCTGGCTGGGTCTGGCGGTGTCGGGGTCGGGGCGGGACGGGGAGGGGGGGGGTCGGGGCGGGGGCTCGGCGGGTCGGGTCCGGCGGGCTCGGCGGGGTCGGGTCCGGCGGGACCGGAGCAAGTCCCGTCCGATCCCGATCCCGTCGGGCTCGGGTCGGGGTGGGCTCGGGGCGGAGTCGGGCTCGGGGCGGGATACGGCGGGTTTTCATTTTTTTTTTTTTTTTTTTTAAATAACATATGTATAAAAAAAAACTCAATAAACAAAATAAGATAGTGTAATAAAAACATCCCAAGGCTGTTTTTGTGCCTCTTATATTATTTAATAGACATATGATTTTTTTGTAATACAAATACAATTGTCTAAAATCTAAATTGCAACTTTGTGGTGTTGTCCAAAAGTTACAAATTACATAATAAAATTACAATTAAAAAAATTACATTCTCAAAAAAACCTGTTCTAATTGCTTGATGATTTCATGTGGTTCTTCGGTTGGAATTGGTATTTGTTGGTCAAATTGATCCACGTCGCTTCCACTACCTTCGGTTAAGATTTCGTTGTAGTTTTCATCATCTTCTTCGTTGATCTCCGGTTGACCGCACCTTCTCCGCTCCGCTCGTATCCAATCTACGAATAATACGCAATTTCCAAGTTGTCTCCGGCTAATGAGTGTCGTGGTCTCCTATTTGATATCTGCGAGAAAAAGCGCTTTCGGACGCGATTGACGACGCTTGAATGTTCAAAACATCTCGAGCCATCAATGAAAGTGTCGGAAAGGTCTTCTCATTCCCCTCCCGAGTATTTCGACAAGTCTCCATGTCCATCTTCATTGATAACTTCTTGATACGGTACGAACCCCGTAAAACAAAAATATTCAACTCGCTAATTTGGTTAGTAGTAGAGGTACGACCGCACATTCTATTTACGAGGCTTTCAATACTAGCCACGAAACAAGACATGTCTTTTGTGAGGTTGTATTGAAGATGAAGAAGATGGTATGGAAGCGGTAAGTTACTAGCATTTTCTTGTTGATAAAATCGATATATATTTTTGCATTGGTGTTCTACGCTAGACAATACTTCTTCTTTAGTTTGTTCAATAGGTGGTGGGTGATTTAGATTTTTGGGACTTGGAGGTGGTAGTACTTCTATACAATCGTAAATAGTTTCAATTAGTGATTTAGTACCGTCTATTTTAATAGTAGGATTTAATACAGAACCAATAATATAAAGAGAAGGAATAGGAATAAAATATTTTTTTATTTTGAGAAATATTTTTTTAATAGCTGCCTTATAAGCTGGTTTTTCCATATATTCACTAAGTAATAAAAATATTAGAGTTATATAAAATAACATAGTTGAAATAGTAGGATAATATATACCGGAAAATTCTTTTGTTGCTTGAAAAAATTTCTCTAAAAATACAATAAGTTCGGAGATTTTTTCCCAATCACTATCTAAAATCATATCAGCTGGCTTTTTATTATGAGAGTTAAAAAATAAAGTTATAGGTAATTTATAGTCATAAGCAACAAGTAGTTGCTCGTATAAAGAATTTCACCTAGTGGATACTTCTTGTGGAATTTTTCTAAAAGGTAGTCCACAATCATGACAAATTTTTTTATATTCTTTTCTATGTTGTACTTTATTACTTTTAAAAATAAAGTTTATAGCAAATTGTATTTTACTAAGAATGTCTTCAAAAAGTGATAGACTATCCTTTACAATTAAGTTATATATATGGCACGCACATTTTATATGAAAATGGTCTGGAAAAGAAGGAGTTAAACTATTTTTAAAAATTGTAATTGCGTAATTGTTATTAGAAGCGTTATCTAATGTAATAGTCATAATTTTATCGGTAATTCCGTAATAATCGCACACTTGATAAATATTTTCTACAATAAAAGTACCAGTGTGCCTATCATCTATATATCTATACGCTAAAATACGTTTTTGCATAGACCATTTATAATCTATCCAATGACAAGTTACAGTTAAATAATCATGGCCGTTAGTACTACGACCTATATCGACGTGATGGATACTTTGCCATTAAAATGATATAATGAAAAACGTAAATATTGTTGATATTCATGCGCGAATTTAAATACATCTCTCTTAACGGTTGATCTAGGAAAACCGTTAAAAACAGGATTATATATATCTCTAATGTAATGAATAAAACCGGGAGATGAAGGAAATGAAAAAGGCAAACCCTCCACAGCAACTAATTTTGATATTGCTTCCCTATCTCTATGTTTATTGTATTTAGAGCCTACAATTCCCCCCGTCATAGGGTTAATTTGACCCTGTACTTGGTCGGGGACGTATCGTATGTGAACCTTGTCCCGATGGAGCGGGCGTTTGCGCACCCGGTTTTGAAGCCTGGTATTGGGTATACCTATTTGGATGAGCACTTACTACGTGTCTAATTAAACCCCCGTCCCACCGTGACCTTTTCCAGTTTTAAATTTTAAAACATTTTTACAAATTTTACATATGGCTACTTGATTCTCTACGTCCCTATCAAAAAATGTCCATGCATCTGATTTTAATGGTCGTTTTGCTGGACCTCGTCTCATACTAGGGGGAATAGGAGGTATTTCAGTTGAAGGTGCACTAGTGGGTGTGTTGTCATCAACATTAGTGGGTATATCATCTAGATCATCGTCTAAATTAAAGACTTCTCGAGTTCCAAAAAATAGCTCCTGGTCTAAATCTAATGGTATTGTAGGAAAATGTTGAGTATCAACAAAATCATCCTGTGTAGGAATAAGATGACTAGAAGAAGTACCCTTGCCCTGGTTGCCCCTACTAGAAGAAGCACCCTTACCCTTACCCTTAAACATACCTTTTAATCCTTCCATTTTAATTATGATAATAAATAAATAAATAAATAATTAAAGACAATAAAATTAAGTGATCTAAACTAAATAAACAGACAATAATAATTTAATGAAGGAACGAATGTACCAAACGCCGACGTAACGTCGACGTGTAATCGAGAGGTTGAAAATTGAAACTTTGCTCGATGGAAGATCCTCAAGCTAGTTGCCAACTTCACTACCAATTCCCAAATGAATAAATAAAATTGAATATTTAGCAAACAATGTAGACTTGTAGAGAGATATATTGAGAAATTAGAGAGATTGTAGGAAGATTTGTGAGAAAGATGAAGAGAAAATGAGTTATTATAGTTGAAAATTTGGGTTAAAGTGTAAATATAATAACTTATGGGTTAAAAATAAATATTAAGGGGTAGGGGGTTGGGGGGGGGGGGGGGGCTAAAATGGTCGTTGGTCAACGGCCATAATCTAAAATGGTCGTTGGTGCAACGGTCATTTTTGCAAAGGGGCGGGGTCGGGGTCGGGGCGTGGTCGGGGCGGGGTCGGGGGCGGGGTCGGGTCTCGCAGGCCTGGGGCGGGCTCGGGTCTCGCGGGACGAGACATCGTCCCATCCCGAGTTCGAGTCCCGCCCCCGTAATTATTTATTTTTTTTTTTTTTTGGCGGGGTCGGGGCGGGCTCGGGGTCGGGCCGTCCCGGCCCACTGGCCAGCCCTAATTTCAAGTCAAGTGCTCCAAAATGTCACCCATATTCACAAGTCATAATTGAGTCACCGTGATTTACCTTCTTCACAGACCTGTCGGACCGGGGTATGGGGGCTCCTGGGGTGGGAGTTCCACCTTTTTTTGGAAAATAAATCAAAAATGAACCTAGGGGAAGCATCAAATAGGGGGGGGGGGGGGGGGGATTCTAGAAATCAAAACCAATCGGGTTGTCATGTCTTTCCCCACTTAAACAAATGTTCGTTCTCAAATGTGCCAGGAATCGTACCAAAACTATTGAACATCTATAAACACTAGCTTTAAACTTCCCATCAGCATCCTTATGTAAAAACTTTAAGATAAACCCGCTTGAACACTTTATCTATCGAATCTTTCTTTAACTTTAGTTCAAAAACCTGTATTTCCATTATTCATACCCGGAGCTTTGCAAACGTTTTGTTTCTCATTTATTTGAACCGTCTTAGTTTGAATTATCTAAAACTATACCTTCGAAGATAATCGCTTGGTATAACAAATATCATCATAACCACAACAATACCTCACCTGCAACAACAACCTATTGCTAAACATGTGCAAGTTAAATATCTTAAATTCAACTTATCTTTCTTCCACCCTATCGAATGTTGTTACTAGGACCAAGAACCCTTGGAAAACACATTGTAACACACCAAAACTCTAAAACATGAATTTTCTCCTACTAGAAAAGAACTTGCCTACTCTGAGCGGATTCTAAATATTTTTGTACAAACTAACTTTATTCAAGGTTGATTGTGCTAATTATAGATCCTCAAATGACATGGTTTGCGCACCATACCAGTAACTGTCCTATTGTGTCAAATCCATAGAAAGTAACTGATCATCTCAACTGACTTCCTTTGTCGATTCATATACTCTCATCACATCGTCGAGTGTCGGTAAAACTCATAAAAATTATTTCTATAGTTGCTATCAAAAAAATTATATTAACTCAATTAATAAACCCTAAGAGACCGATAAATCTGTCATATCTGATATCTCTACTGTGAACTATCACGCACTATGTCAAATCTGATGAAAATAGGCAGCTTGTGCAACCATAAAACCATCCTGATAGTATTGGGGTAGAAGCTGCAATTAGCAAAAGTAGAAATGTAACTTTTTTCAAGTGAAAGATATCTTTACCATAAATTTATATTATCAAACTATAATTAATTCAATACATCTATCTTTCAATTGTATACAAACTCTTTTCACCTTTTTCTTTTGGTTTTTACCTTATCTTTTTTTACTCTCTCTCTCCTTCTGCTCTTCCTCTTTGGAATAATCCGTCAACTATAAATGTGTGTTGCTTCTCCCTTGTTTTTGCCGTCTCTTTCTTTTATCTCTCATTTTCCTATTTGGAATAGCAATATTGTCATAAAACTAAGAGTTAATATATATTTTTCTCATAACTTAAAGCGCTCCTACTAGGGATAAGGCACTACTACGCCCCCCCCCCCCCCCTCCCCTCCAAATTATACCCGAAATTTTAACGACACTTGAAATACCCACAACCTTATATGAAGATAATGCAGCATGCATTGCTCAATTGAAGGGAGGATTCAGAAAAGGAGATAGGACAAAAGCACATTTCACCAAAGTTGTTCTTCACATACAAGCTCCAAAAGAATGGTGATATCAACGTGCAACAGATTTATTCAAGTGATAATATGACTGATTTGTTCACTAAGTCTCTACCAACTGCAACTTTCTAGAAGATGATGCACAAGATTGGAATATGAAGACTTAAGTATTTGGACTGAAGCTCTCATCAGGGGGAGTTAATACATGTTGTACTCTTTTTTTCATATAAGGTTTTTTTTCATTGAGTTTTCCTTGTAAGGTTTTTAATGAGGCAACCAAAATATGTATTATTAGAAATGTGTACTCTTTTTCCTTCACTAGAAATTTTTCCCACTAGATTTTTTTCTAGTAAGATTTTAATGAGGCACATTATCTATGGACATCCAAGGAGGAGTGTTATGAAATACATATCCTTTGTATGGACACATTCACTAACCTTTTGTATGTTACATGTACCTATTAATTTGAGCACTTAATATTTGTAACCTCCATTAGTGGTTACATGTACCTATTGATTTTGGCACTTAATATTTGTAACCTCCATTGGTTGGTTTCATCCTATAAATTGAGATGTTAATCACCTTTGAAAGAAAAACATACACTTGAAATAAGAAGAAAGTCTCCTCCTCTCTACTTCTTTGTCTACCTCTCGTCTTATATTGCTATTGCTATCATTTTATAACAATATATCTATAATCGACAGGGAAAGAAAATATCACTAAGTGCTAATTAATCCAACTTAATCTTTATCTCGTTATTTAATTGCTTAACATTTTGGAAAGTAATCCCTTAATTATTTAACTTTTAATGTGCTAATTATATTACCAATAAATTATAAATACTTTATAAAATTAAAACATATAGCAATATTTTATAAAAATTAAGACATTGATAAAAATTATATATTACGAAATTATAATTTTTCCGACCTACTATCAAGAATACAACTTTTTGTAATATTAATTTTTAAAACGGGAAAAAATAATTTTTATTTTTATAATAAATAAAATCTCATTTACAAACTTTTTCATGTCATCTATATAATTTAAAGTATATCCGAAAAATAGTAATAGTAATAACTATCTGAAATCATACTGATTAAATTTTACTAAAATATTTCACTTCAAAGAAAATACAGTAAAACCTCTATAAATTAATAAACTTGGGACCATGAAATTTTATTAATTTAGAGAGATATTAATATATCGATAAATTAATATTTTATTAATTAAAAGAGAGACTTTTTAAATTCAGCAAATTTAGTACATATGTATTGAAAATAAATGAATTCATATATATTTCATTGATTATATTCATGCATCAACCAATTCTTTGTAACTAATTAAATATATTCATGTATAATATCAATTCATTGTATACAATTAACTATTATATTCATTGACGCATGTATCAATTCATTGGAATTACTTAAATAATGTATACATGTTTACATTAATTCGTTGCACTTAAATAACTATTATAGCCAATTAAATATATTCATGCATGATGAATGAAACATATACTATATAAATCTCAATATGGAAATAAAATAATTCATAACACCCAACCATGTCTTCTCATCTAAAAGGCATCGCAAAATCATCCATGAATGATCAAATGCGTAAAGCATTATGTGAGTATAAGAGAGACCATCCCACATGCACTCAAAAAGCATTATGTGAGTATAAGAGAGACCATCCCACAAACTTTGAAGAAAGCCTACATGAGCTTGAGAATATGGTCAAGGATGTTGGTTATCGCAATAAAATGGACGTCAACAAATTGGTGGACTATCCGGGTGAAAATGATGAATGTTCAATGGTTCAAAGTTTAGAGGAAATTGTTGTTGATATTATTGAAGATCCTACTAATGATGAAGCTGAAGATGATTCAATACCATTGGAACCAGTCACGAGAAAGGAGGCTTTGAGTGCGACAACAACTCTTCAAAATTTTTTGTTGCAGCTAGAGAACTCGACACCGGAACTCTTGACTGCAATTAAAAAAGTTAGGGATGAAATCCAATTAGATTTAAATTTTAAGAAAAATCAAGTAACAATAGATTCATATTTTAGCAAATTACCATAATATTTATAATTGTAATATTTATGAATTATTAATTTAAAGTTTTAATGGGACCTAATATTTATAAAGGGATTTTCTAAAAAATTATTATCTTATTATCTTATCGAATTTGATGATTTTTTACAAAGGCCCAAGTCGGGACCGAAAGATTTTATTATTTTAGAGAGTTTATTAATTTATAGAGTATTAATTTATAGAAAATTTTTACTGTATATACAATATAAAAATAATATATAACAGTATCAAAAAAATTCAAAATTACGAATTTGACATATATACATAGCTGTATAAATCACAAGTTAGTAAAAATGATAGCTTCAGTGTAGCTTTACACATAAGTCTTTGGAACGTGGGGGCCCATGCAATAATTACTTTTCAATCTTAATTCCTAATATGACACCTACATTTATATCAAACTTAGTCATTACTTGCTGCTCTTCCACGTGGAAATTGTCGATTTTAACAATTAATTAATTAATTCTTTTTAAATCTCTCACTAAAATTCAATCTTTAACCACTTATCTACCTAATAAATTTTGCACTCAATATTCTTAATATTAATCCCTTTAAACACACTTTATATGCTCATAAATATAATTATGTTATATAGCATTAGTTTTTAGCCTTTTTTAAGACACTTAAAAAATATTATTTGCAATCATCTTTGTTTCACTTTAAAGTCCGAAATAAAAACGATACGTAAACATTCCTGAAATATCAAACTTCGGCAAAACTCAATCTTTTTAATTCGTTTAACATCTAATCCTTCTCACACACACGTGACACTGTTTTGAACATCAATTACCTTATGAATGACCTAGCTTCCACGAATTTACGTCAACTAACTTACAATGCACCTAAGATAGAAATGTCGGGTGTTACAACTAAAATTTAAGATGATATCTTTTTAATTAATTTCCTTTCTTTATTTGTGAGATAGAGTCAAATTTTATTATTTTTTAATAAAAATAGAAATAAAAAAACTCCATGGAAGCTCTGTTCTACTCGAAAAACTCAGTCAAATTTTATTCTCCAAGACACCAATAAAATATTTATTTTTAAAATGGAGCTGATTTGATTAAATTTTATTCATCTTCTTCATTTTGGGTTCTCCAAATTTAATAAAAATCCAGTCAAATTCACATCAATCAAACTCAAATTTCAACTACAACTTCACAACAACATTATCACCAAACCCATGTAATCAATTCAGCCAACAACTAAAAATTTCGACGAACACATTTTTTTCTTCAAGGTTCAACAATGGTGAATTCGAAATTCTTTCTGCATTTTTTAATTTCACCCTCTACTCTGACCCTAACATTCCTATTCCGCTCATCTAACCACCCCATTTCACCCAAAACACCCACCAGACCTCCTCTAATCATCAAAACTCAGTCATCGCTCAACACCGAAAAACTCCATAGTCGCTAATTTTATAAAACCACCTTTCATTTTTGCTACTAGACAAAGGAGAGAAAAAAGAACGAAGAAGAAATGAGAAAAAAATGAAGAAAACAAATTAAAGTAATAAATTTTTTCTTAATTTGATACTCATAAGCACAATTAAAATGATTGACCAAACACAATTTGCTTATCAATTACTGCACTTTTCTATCGAATTGGTCAAATACAAACTCATTTTCTCCAAAAATATTTTTTTGACAAGTTCTTTTGATAAAAATGTTTCTCAAGATAAGCAGTTTCTGGTAGCTTGGACAAACATGCACTTATAGCTTATTTAACCAAATTTATTTTCTTTTAAAAAGTGTTTACTCCAGAGAGTTGGAATGTTTGGTCAAACTTTTAGAGAAAAAAAATAAGTGCTTATGAGTAGTAGTAGTAGTAGTAATAATAGAAGCTGAAAAAATAATTTTTCTGCATAAACACTTTTGGAACTCTGACCAAACATAAATAGTTGCTCTGATATTAATTAAAAAATAATTTTGTCAAACCCAAAGACTACTCTCCAAAAATACTTTTTTCAAAAAATATTTCAGACAAAAATTATTTTTTTAATAAAAAAAATTTGGAAGCTTGACTACTAAAACTCAACCTCAAAAATTCAACTAATCAGAGAAATTGGTACCTTCTGTCCGATCGGCCGACTAAATGGTACAAAATAAATCATTTTTGTTAGAAAATAAATCTAAAAGTAACAATATCAAACAAGAAATATAGAGAGCAACAGAAACATTCTTCTTTCTTTCAAATGTATTTAAGTGTATCAAAGTGATAGCCAATATCACTATTTATAGGATGACATTGTGGAATACAAGGGGTTACCATGAACATGACATTTAACCCACGAAATCATGGATAAGGTGTGGGCAGGCCTGTCTTTGGGCCAGTGCTACTACCGCGCAGGGCCCTCGAAAAATGAAAAAATTTAAATTTTATTTTATTTTTTATTAAGTAATATTAGCTAGAATTTACTGTAAATTTCATAATTCGCAGGTCTTAACTCAATCTAAGTAAAGTGATTCAGTTCCAGTGGCGCGCGCATGTGGAGGCCCAAATTCAAATTTCAAATCAAACCTATTAGGCCTAGACACTTTCTAAAATAATTGAAAAGCTTAGATTTTGAGTTGTTATTTACAATTTAAAATAATTTTTAATTATTGAAATTATATATTTACTTATATTAAGGGTCTACTTTTATAAATTAGAACAGGGCCTCAAAATATTTGAGACGGCTCTGAGCGTAGGAGTTATCGTACATAATTTCCAAATATCTCCATTGATAACCAATTGAGATGCCGAAGCGGACAGTTATCGTACATAATGAAGATGTTAGATGGGAGATAATATGCCATAGTGTGGATTTATTTCTAGAGTAATGGATATCCTTCATCACATCACATTTTATCAACATTTATCAATTTTTTTTTTTTTTAAATTACATCCTCTAGCCAAACCACTGTTCATTCCACCAGCCAGCATCATTGTCCTTCACAAAACCACAACAAGACCGTCGTACCATTCTCCTTCCTCTCTCCTTAAAAACGTCTCCACTACCTCTAATTTGTATTGTTAAGATGCACATCCACCTTCTTCATGTAGCGCCTTGGGGACGAGAAAGAAGCAGTAGGTTAAGATGAGAATGAAACTAAATAGTCATTACAAGTCAAATGGATACCTCAAGAAGTAATGCATACCCCAGTAGGTTAAGATGAGAATGAAACTAATTTAATCTTATAATTGTTATTTGTTTTGATTGGGTGATTTTGGGTTTTGTTGGAAGCATCGTATGAGTTTGTATATCAATTTTGAAGGTGTTTCGAGACTCTTTGAGGTGGCCGGTTTGAGCTGATTGAAGACGACTCTTTCTTCCATATATATACACTGTAAATTAGTGTATATCTACTTGTTTACGTGTGTCTCATGTACCTCAGTGTATATCCGCGAAATTATGTATATAATACACATTGATATACACACATGAATAAAGAACGTACAGTATTGTGAATCCGGCAAATCTAGTGATCTATTCTGAAAGGTTGGTACAAATTGATTTTAGGTTAACCCCTTCTCACCATTCGAGAACTATAATTTAATGGGATTTTTAACAGAACCCGGTGAGTTAAGAATTGAATTTTCTTTAAAAGAATTGTTGGAAATCAGGATTTGGCTATCCACTATCAATTTTTTAGGGTTAAATTGCTAAATCTAATCTAATCTTAAAGAACATAGAAAGAAAAATTCCAGAAAAGCAAAAAAAAGTGGAAATTACAAATTCCATGCTCATTTACTCCAAGGAAGTTCAGCAATTAAGTATAACACTTTAATGGAATCAAAAGAAACTATAAAAAAAAAAAATAGACAATATATTGCATTCAATTAAGAAGGAAATCAATATAGGTACACTCTCTCTCTCTTTCAAATTATTTTTCATTTTGTTGTTTTATACATCTCTTAAAAAATAAAAAATATTAATCCGGAGAGATATTTGATCTACTTTACCTTTATTTATGTCTAAGTTATAATTTCTCTCCATTAAATATTTAGTCTTTTTATGTGTCATCTACAAAATTCTACTAGGGTAAAATGAAGAAAAAATCATTAATTGTGCCTTGAATTTTTAAAACGACAAATAACTTGAGACAATTATTTTTAGTAACCATGACAAATAATTTAAGACGGGGGAGTAAAAAAACATAACAAGATGTGATCTGACTTGGCACTTTCTATTTTCTGCCAAGGATCTTTTCAAAAGTATAAAGTTTACATCTTCCTTTTAAAGACATGTTCATTTACTTACAGAAAAATAGTTATTTGAGTCGAGATGCCATATCCCAAGAGATATTCTAACAAGATTCACATATTATTATTACACCCTAAAATTGTTTTATGTAAACCATTCTTCACAAAGAAAATTGGATGATAGATAGACTTCTAACAAATACACTTAAAGTTTGCTAATTAGAATAAATGAAATTCGGTCACCAATTCGAGGAATTTTAATGTGATATTTTGGATTTTGTCATTTGATTTTGATAACCGACCAAAACTAATACATGAAAAGCTCAACTTCTGTACATTAACAGTGTAAAAAAAAAGTGTTACACAACAAGTCATTTAAAAGACAAATTGCAAAGTGACCATTTATAGTAAGTACAAATTGATAGTCTAAAAAAAGGTAAGTAACCTGTTACAATAATTTAATCAATAGTCAGTATATATAAATAAGAAATTTTAAAATAAATATATACACAATCAAAGACCTCTTATCTTCACCATACATATATACTATAAAGCATGAAACTCATGTACGACATGTTGATCAGATTTTTACCCTTTAAAAATAAATTTCACATTAGAGAAAGTTTTTAATTTACTTACTAAATTGGCTATTAAATCTATTCTTATTTGAACTATGTAAGAACGACTTTTCTATTCAAAAGATAATTTTCTATTCAACAATATTTCCGTATAATATTTGAAAACCACACTATATTATTAGAACAATAAACTAAGAAATATTCAAGAATATACGAGAGAGCGAGAGAAAGGTGATTCCAAACTGTTTATTCATAATACGGTACAATTGAATTTATAAACGTAATTAAGAATACGTGAATCAAGGTGACCAAATTAACGAAGTAAAAAGGAGAATTAACAGATAAGCTAAAAGAACTATACTGAAACTTAAGTAAATTATCATGTTTCCGGAAAGCGATATGAGCTTTGAGTCTCCAGGCTATGCCCTAGCTACAATCTTAGAGAAATGAACAGTAAGTGTTTGTTTTCTTGTATATCTATTCAGATGATCGACAATGAGTATGAAAGCTTTTATTTATACTTGTGATGGAGGTACACTATCCATAAATCGTGCTTCTTTATTCCTAACATAAATGCTGATAATAAAGTCCGCTTGGGCAGCTCAATTGGTTCTCAAGAGGGATATTTGAAAAATAAATACTGATAATAATGAGTACTAAAAAATAATAAATGTTGGAGGAAAGCTCAGGATCTTTTGTAACGGACGACTATTGAGCTTGCTTTGTTGCTTATCCGATGAAATGTTGTACCTTCCTCCGACCCTTAGTGATTTTAATTTCGCATAGAGATTAATTCATACTAGCTCTCAATCGGCCATAGAGACTTGTATGGTACCCTTCACTTGTTGACGTGCGCATGACTTGTCATATGCTGATATGTGTCAATATATGATTCGTCCACTTGGTGTATACATATTTTACCTAATACAGCAAGAGTCGATAACAATAATGATTCACATACATACAAATCCAAAAGTGAAATATTTGATCCTTTTTTTACACTTTTAATATAGATAACTTTAATATAGATTCCTTATTGAATAAAATTATTATTATAGCTAAATATTTAATAGTTGGGATAAACTAATATCAACAAAAAGATTATTTTCTTTATTGTTGAGAACAAACAATTAAAATGTTGAATTAAATAATTAGAAAAAGAATTTAATTCAATTATTTTCCAAATGCATCATAGAAGTGAACTAATTTTTTTCAAGTTGACAAGTTTTCTTGAAAGTACATAAACTTGTTTCCATGGAAGAGTATTGGCAGTGAACGAAATAAGGAAAAAGTAAAAATCATTTTATAGTAAAAATCATTTAGTATTCACTTTTTTTTTTTTATTCTTAGTTTTTTTTTTTGATATCCAACTTTCCGGCTTACGCCAGACTATTCCTGGAGATAGTAGTCTCAGTCCCTCAACACTACTATCAGTAAATCGCGGGATGTGCCTGAATGACCAGGGTTTGAGAATAGAGCAACTGATATCACCTACAAGGTCCTACACCAGAAGAGAGCAAATTGCTCCCATCAGGGTTCGAACCCACGCTGCAGGTCTCCAGTTGGATTTTAAGTTCCCCTTCTTTGCCATCCAGCTATGCCCCGGGAACTTTCTTAGTTTTCTATTACTACTGGTTGTTTCTTGTACTTTAATTTTTTTGCTATCCTGATGTTGTTTTTGCTTTACTTAAGCTGATGGTCTATTGGAAATAGTCTCTCCACCTGTCAAGATAAGAGTAAGGTCTGCATACACTTTACCCTCACTAGATCTCACTCGTGGGATCACACCGAATATGTTATTGTTATTGTTGTTATAGTATAAAATATATAGTATTAAGAGTCAAATTGGTCAAAGAGCAAATATAAAGCAATAAGGGTAGAACAGAAGAAGACATAATATAATCTAACAATGTTGCCATTAAGTAATTAATCTTTTTTTGCATTCTTGCCAACAAAAAAACAACTCTCTTTATGAAGTTATTTATTATAAATTATGAACTTAACATTAGTCCATTTAGACTTCTTTCTTATTTAGCTACTGAATTGGATTAATATTCACTAATTTTAGGAACTTACATCTTTTAATTTATTTTATTCTATAATTCAAACGTATTATTTGTGTAACTTTATAAAAATATGTACTTATCAATATAGAGGTATGTCAGACTAATTATCCCAAAAAGAGCTCATTTTATTCTTTTCAAAATTTACTTTTATTCATTGGGGGAAAATTTTTTATTACATAATCATCAAACGTTATTCACAAATAAAAGTATAGTATTAATAGCTGCACACCTCAAACGTTATCCGTAACGTTTCCCTCCAAACACGGGTAACCAGAAATCAATTGTGGCGTTACAAACGATATGGTAACTTCCTTTCTTGGTTGTTAGCTGTTATAACTCACCATCTCTCTCTATCTATCTACTATGGAAAATGTATGGGATGTAATAAATTTCTAAGGATTTAAATTATATTACATATTGGTAAAAAAAAATTATCATACTAATGTAATTTAACCTAAATAACTGGTTAGTTAACCTATTAGGCTACGATACAAAATATTTTGACTGTATCTACTATACATAGCTACAATTTTAAAATATTACGAAATATAGCTATATTTTGAGTTTTGTTGCAACTACACGTGTAAATGTATGCGCTTACAGTATGTCCTGATACAGTTCTTTCGTGCAATTCTCAACTAATACAATATGTGATGGTACAATTGATATCTGACTGATACATCTGATATCCTCTTGATACAGTTAATATCTACCGCGTGATACAACTATTTCGCTAATACAGTTGATACCATCTGATACAATTCTTTCTTGATCCTCGCGTGACACAACTCTTCCGCCTAATACAATAAATGTAGCTATGTTCCGCAAATTCACAAATTGTAGCTATTTTTTTGTAATTACGCTCTAAACTATAGCTATTTACTAAATTTATTTTTTAAGTAAATACATTATTAATATATGCCTTTTCTAAAATTCTATGCTCATATCCGCTTATTACAACACTTTTGCTAATGCATTTGATACCCACCGATACAACTCTTTTGTTACTATAGTTGATACCCAATTTATACAACTCTTTCGCCTGATACTACTACTATAACTATGTTGCGTAAGTACGCAAACTATAGCTATGTTTTGTAATTACACTCTAAATTATAGCTATTTATGAAATTTTATTTTTTAAATAATCTAATTATGTAAATAATTTTAATACCTTTATTAATGCATTTTCTAAAATTGTATTAGGCTACCTTTACACGCACTCATTGACAAGACAGAGTGCGTTAGAGTTTGTTGAGAGAAACACTCAAAATTCTTAGAGAGAAACTCACCCATTTCCTCTCTTATTTTCAAGAAAATTACATTTCCCCCAACAACCAAGAACCTATAAAGTTTTTCCCCTTTTTTGGCTCCCTTTGAATTCTTGTTTCTTATATTCATTAAAAAAAATGGTTCTTCTTTTATCCTTTAGATCAATTTTTCTTCTCTTATTTCTTGTTAATTTCTATTGAATATGGTTTGGGAAAAACACAGTCTTGATTCCAATTCTTTTTGGGTTCTATCTTGCTGTAAAATTATATGCAATTTTTGTTTCTTGAACCCACTAGTTGTTTGTTGCAGCCTCTGTATTTAATTTCAGTTTGGTGCATAAATTGAATCTTTTTTCTGGCTTTTTAATTTCTTATAATTATGTTTTTTTTAATTAATTTCAGACTTTGAAGGGTTCTAGGCTGTTGTCTTCATACTGTATAAGAATAAAGTTTAAATCTTTTTTAGTAAGGTTTATTGGATCCAAGCTATTTTTGAGGGTTAGTTTAGTCCAAAAATATGTATATTGTAGAAGTGAATTCAGAGGGGGAAGTAGTAAACAGGGAGGAACAGTTTTGTGATGATCAATTGGCTGTTTCGGACACGAAAAGGGCGTTGGTTGGAGTGGGTGCTCGCGCTCTTTTTTATCCGACGTTGCTGTATAATGTTGTGAGAAATAAGATTCAGACCGAGTTCCGATGGTGGGATAGGGTTGATGAGGTATAAGTACTACCTATCCATGTTCATCTTTTTACTACATTTGTGATGTTTTTGTTATGTATATATTGATTTTAAGCTTTTATGATTAGATTTCTGCTTCTGAGCTGAGGGTCTGTCTGAAACGGCCTCTCTACCTCCCAAGGTACGGATAAGGTCTGCGTATACTCTACCCTCTCCAGACCCTACTTGTGGAATTACATGGGTTTGTTGTTGTTGTATGATTTGATTTCTGCTATTTCATATTGCAATGTATAATGATACAGGTTATCTTTTGGACCAATAGTTGGTCAATGTCAAATGGTTCATTTTTCCCCCTAATATTTCCTGGATTGGTGATTAGACTTTTTGAATGTTTGATAGAAGTAAAAGTTATTGACTCTAAGATGTGACACTTAGTTTGACTAGTCCAAGTTTAGCCAGGATCAAGTTCTTAGTACTGCTCTTTCGTTTGTGATTTTTCTTTGTTTTTTAATGGTAAACCCCGTCCCCAACCCCAACGCTCCATCTAGGTGACAACGGTAGCTCTTTCCACTTTGACTCAAACCCCAACCTCTTGGTGACGTCGAGGATATTATACCTCCGTTACCAACTGTTTCAGTTGTGATCTCTTGATAACAACAACAACATACCTAGTGTAATCCCACGAAGTGGGGTCTGGGGAGGTTAGGATGCACGCCGACCTTACATCTACCTTTGTGGGGCAGAGAGGTTGTTCCCGCTGTGTTCTCTTGATAGTAACTTCAAATTTTTATCCATTAAGAAAAATATTACTTGGAAAAAACTGAAGGAGAATCAAGTTAGTATGGAAAGTTCTCAAAAGTTTCTTTAACCTATACCGGCTCAAACTCACCCTTCTACATCAGGATGGTCCCGAGGTGATTTTTGATAGAGTATATGCTTCTAATATTTTGACCACATATTTATGGGATGTTTATCCTTTTAGTTTCTCAATAGGTGTTCATAAATCAGTTTTTAGATTGTTAGGCTCTGAAATTTGTAGCTTGGCTCAAAATTTATCATGATAAGTACAAGATTATGAGATGCAAATTCTGTAATAAGAGAAACTTCAGTGTTTGTCAGAGATATCTCAGTATTGCGTTGCAACATGTATGATTGAAGTGTTCTTGCTAATGTCCTCTCATTGCTCTGATTTGTTCTTTTCATGGGTAAATTAGTGCTGAGTATTTAATAGATGACATTTTCTAAGAAGTAGATACTTCTTCCATGTCAGTGTTGTTGAACTGCATTGTTGGAGGTCCAGATGTGATTCATTTTTCACAGATTATCGTATACTTTTAGCTGCTTTGGGTTGGTGAATTTGATTAATTCCGTACCTATTCCCTCTACCTTTCTTCTATCAATTTAAAGCTGTAAAATTAATGTGTAAGCTGTGTATTCTCTTATTGGGTGTGGGAGGTGATCATATCATCCTCCTTTTACTCCCTTGTCCTTGGCTTTCCCGGGCTTGGTTGTCTCATTAGATTGTTATATCCGAAGAAGTCATTTCCTAAGCTTTTACTTTTCAATATTAAAATGACTGGGTGTTCAAGAATATTAGTATTCTTTTACCTGACGGTGGCACCAATTTTTGTGATTTTAATATATGGCCAGATTGTACTGAATGGAAAAGGAACTTAGTGGATACAAAAGAGAGGAGAATCATTAAGTGATTTACACAAGTATTTTGAATAGGGAGGAAAACAAATGTAAGGAGAAGAAAATTAGTACTCTTTTAGGAAAGAGATTTAATATCCTGTCCCTTTTATTTTGTCCCTTCCGTTTCCCTTTCATTCTCTATCCAATCTCTCTCTCTCTCTCCTCCCGATTCTTGATCCAAATATCTGCAGTTCTTGCAGACCTGTCAGCACTTTTGGTTCACTGATGCAATCTGATTTCAGCATAACTTTCATTTATATACAGGCTCGGTTTGAGTTCGAGCTGTTGTTAATATTTGTTCATGCACTACCATATTATGGAATTTACAGTTTTCTCCGTTTCATTCGTTTCTTATCAGTCCTTTATCAGGGAAGGATCCTATCTCTGAGCTAATGGCTCTCAAAAGTAAAATGCATACATTGAATCATACATTGGGGTCTAACCATTTAAATTTTCTTTCACTTTTATAGTTTAAGTTGATTGAGGTGTTGTTGATTTATATTGATTAATTTTCTATTTTTTCAGTTCATACTGTTAGGAGCGGTTCCATTTCCTGCTGATGTCCCTCGCTTGAAGGCTCTAGGTGTGGCTGGAGTGGTTACCTTGAATGAACCGTATGAGACTTTGGTCTCAACATCATTATATCTTGTACCGTCTAAGCCCACTTTCTTACTATCACCATCCTGTTAGTCATTATACTGAAATTGCTTGTTAGGAGCGACTGTTATTTACTATGCTAGGTCAGTAACGGGATTAAAAGAAGATGAATAGATTGCCCATCTGGCTACTTTTAGTTAAAGCATGTAATATGTAAAAGGATCAATTACAACTAGAGAAAGCATACTTGGTCCTATACGTTTGTGCCTATAGTCATTTAGTAGTGCACATGAGCGAGAACTTCACCAGCACTGTTTGTTTGGTGATTTGCAACGATTTTTCAATCCATAGATACCCCCTTTCTTTTTGTAGGATCATGGCATAAATCACTTGGTGATTCCTACCAGAGACTATCTTTTTGCACCATCAGACGGAGATATTGACCGAGCTATAGAATTCATCCACGGTAAGTATATTTTCACCCAGCTTTATAAAAAGTATAAAGATACATTGATGGACTGTTCAGTTTCATTGAGTTATTTCTGATTTTTAATGCATGTGGCTTTGAAGGTAATGCATGTTGTGGTAAGACAACATACGTACACTGTAAGGCTGGCCGTGGCCGTAGTACAACCATTGTCCTTTGCTACCTGGTGGGCACCACAGCTAAGAGTGTTCAATATTTATAATCTGCTTTGGGTATATATTTCTATTCTAATAATAATGCCTCTTGAGCAGGTCAAACACAAGCACATGACGCCTGAGGCTGCTTATGATTACGTCAGATCCATCAGACCAAGGGTGTTGTTGGCCTCCTCTCAATGGCAGGTATGCTCTTAGCTACGATACCTTGAGGTTGTTCTTGTTGTTTTTGTGTGCTCGATTTTGCACATCTGAGTTAGAATATGTCAGCCGGTCCCCCATAACTTTAGATTTGTGTGCTTTTGTGTTTTTATTATATGTATATATTACTGCCCTCAGGGTCTTAGTTCAATGACAAAAGATAGTACAACACAGGATGTGTATAGGTGCCATCACGAGTTGAATCCTGGCTGGTGAACCAAAACTGGTATTGAAGTGGAGAAGGGGTAGATGGAGGGCCCATAATCCACCATCTTATAAAGCTGGAAACATTGGATTTCTTGGTTATCAAAAAAATAATTATATATATATATATATATATTACTGTTTACTATATTTAGAATGCTTTTGTTGATAGCTCAGAATTCCTTGTCCTTTCATATATATTACTGTTTACTATATTTAGAATGCTTTTGTTGATAGCTCAGAATTCCTTGTCCTTTCTATATTCTTATTTTTCTGAAGTTAAAATCGTCACTTTCATTGCTTATACATATGCAGGCTGTTCAAGAATACTATGGAAGAGTAAAAGATACTGATAGTGATGTCTGTGGAGATGATAATTCGTCAAAAGTATTTGACTTTCCAGCACAAAAAGAAGTTGCTGCCTTTGATGATGACTCAGTTGTCCTAGTCTCTGAATCTGACCTTGATGGGTATGATGAAAGCGTTGAGTCGTCAGGTCTAACACGTAACAAAGTGTTAGTGGATTTAAACGTTGCATGTAGAGGAGTTCAGGTTGCTCGCCAGGCAGCAATTTCCCGGCTTCCATACCTCTGGCTTCCCTATCATTCGACTCAAAAAATGACAACCGAGAAGCTCGGAGGTATTGGCGTTGACATCCACGTTTATTGAGATGTCATATATGTTGGTTACGGGAAGCCTAGATGTTCTCTTTTCTCCTTTTTGATGGTGGTAATGTTAGATGTTTCCTCCCCCTTTTTCCATGTCTTCTGGGGAGATGCAACGAAATTGTTGCAAATGTAACTCTCTAAGTTGTGAGAAACCAAGGCTTCTAATGCCAAGGATTCAAGAAGTGTGCAACAACAATAACATCAACATCATACCCATTATAGTTCTGGAAAGGATAGAGTGTATGCAAACCTTACATCTACCTTGGGTTGGGGTAGAGAGGCTGTTTCCGTAGACCCTCGGCTCAAGGGATTCCAGAAGTGTGCACAGTTTAATAATATGAAGTGTCGCGAAAGGGTATAACTGTAGTCAGTTCAGTAGTCTTTGAAAGGGAAAAGCGTGAGGCATGCATGTATTATTGAATTTGTTGTGTTGAGTTATGTCGCACTCATTATTCTTATCGAGAAAAATTAGTTCCAGAAGCATCTTTTGTTCATATTGACTAGGATATTGTAGCATTATAATTTGATCTGCATCATTATAGACCACGTAAATTCTTACTCCTATACCTATTTTTCAGTAAGGTAGCGTTTAATAACATGCTTTAAATCAAAATTTTGTTGTCACCGGAGACAACATACATTTTTTGTAATATTGTCTTATTTTACCTTTTCTTTTTTGCTTCAATTTCCCTTATTGAAGACCTTACCAAAATCATTATGGTTACTTTCACAAGCATTCACATTATAATTTTGAGTTTTACACATCTTTTTTTTAAAGATTATTAGCATTAATAACATAACATTTCATTTATTTCAAAAGTGGTAGGTTTTATAACAAATATAGCAATTACTTTAATTTTAAATCGATCCCACGAAATCAGAAATTAGTTTTTTAGTTTTATTACTCCATCCCCTTTCTCTCTCTCATCCATGAACTAAATTCATCCACACTAATCATTTTCCTACCAATATAGCCGGACATACACATTTAAATAACCATTGCACTTCTCAAATAATAACCACGCATAATTATATATAATTAGACACACTTTTTAGAACATAAAATGGATATATTAACTATAATAAGACACTTTTAGGGAGCATAAAGTAGATATATAATATACCATATATATTCCTAGTATAATTTATAATGTTTGATAAATTATTATATGTATATATATATATTCCTAGTATAATTTATAGGTATAAGTACTATGTATATTAATAAGGGTAACAATGCTATCAAAATTGACCCACCTTTTTAAATCTTACCAAAAAGACTCGCTCCCTCCCCTCTCTCTCTCTCTCGCTCTCGCTCTCGTTCTCTCTTTGCCCCGTTCTTCTTTTTCCTCCGCCTCCTCTCTCTCTCTGCCCCGTTCTTCTTTCTGCCGCTCCTCTCCGAAACTGGCGGAGTTGCAACAGGTGCAGGTGCTGAAGCCGGTGGATGTGGAGATGGAGGTGGGGTAGCAGAAAGTGGTGGTGGAGTAGCCGCTGGTCGCAGGTGGTGGATATGAAGTTACCGACGGCGGGGAAGTCGTCGGAGGTGGTGAGTCGATCGGGAGAATCGGTTGGTGCAGTGATTGTAGGTGTTGGTGGTGTTGGACTAGAAATGGGTGATGTGGCCGGAGCTTAACAATATTTGTATAATTGTGTATAAGTATATATTTTCATGTATAATATTGTATTATTATATACTTTTAACAACAACAATGACATCATCTCTCTTAATCATATATATGGCTATACCCATTTATACAATATTGTATAAAGGTTGAATCCATCGTTGTACTTTGTGGTCGAACGAATTTTTCACTTAAACACTTTTAAGTAATCTTTGTTCCATTTAGACACCTCTAGTGGACCACTACTGTTCCACATAGACATTTGCACTTTTGACATGTCGCGTGTGTTACACATAAAAGACGCGCATTTAAAGGGTTTTTTCTTGCTGATGTGGCGTTTAATGGCTACAAAATCTAATTTATATATTTCCCTTTTTCTATTCAAAATGGCTGAACCCAACTTGGGCCTAATTTTAGCCCCATTTCAAGATCAATTTTTTTTTGTACTATCTCCTTCATCTCGTTTTCTCTTTAATTCAAGATAGTATTTTTGCTCTTACTTTCTCCTTCTTCTCGTTCCTTTCTCAATTGTTATCAATGTCGAGCTTTTTCTACTCGTCCATGGCGTTTTTTTATGAACATGCCCCGGTATTGAAGATGTGGTAATGAATCATTATTGAAGACTTCTTGGACCCAATTAAATTCAGGTCATAGATTTTTAACTTGTAAAATTCCAAAGGTATACTTGTTTCTTTATTCATTCTATTATTAATTATTTATTAGATAATTAATTGTTGTCTTGAAATTAATTTTGTAGAAAATGGGTGGCTGTGATTATTTCTTTTGAATTGAAGATCAGCATTTTGCTCTAGCAAACAGGGTGATTTGGGGTTGTTGAAGAAAGTGAAGGCTTTTGAGGAGAAAAGAATTCGAGCAAGAAAAATGTATATTGCAGCTGCCATTGTTGCTGGTTTGGTGATGTTTGACATATGGAAATTCAAGTCAAATTGTTAGATTTCGCAGTACAATTTGTGTTCCTTAAGTGATTTTGTTTAGCTTAGTTTAGTAGTTGTTGTTGCTAGTAATCTTTTTAGGATTATCGGCTATAATGATTGCATTTTGCTACTGTAATATGGGTTCAGCCTTTGTATTTTGGCATGACTGAACTTTGGCTTACAACCAATCATGTAGACTTAAATCAATATAATATAAAACTTAAATGAAATGAAATGTTGTTTGCTGAGAGCAGTTTTAACCAAAAGAACCTATAACCAACAATTTTGGATGAAATGAAATGTTGTTTCGGCTGTATATTATGGTATCTGTTATAACCAACAATAGCTATATAGTAACACCAACAACAATTATATATTGGACATGATTTAACACTAATAACAACTATATATCAGACAAATTAATACCAAACAACAGCTAATATATTAGCATGCTCAACAATGAGCTCAAAGTTAGGAATAGGCTACATTATAAATGCATAAAGAAAAGATCCAAAAGTGAATTGTTTACTGTTGCATACAAGTAGCAGATTGTCTAAATAAACATAAAAAAATTGTTTGCGGCTACATATTACATACCAAAATAACAAATAGATTCAATCCTAAGTTCCTGAATTATTATTCTTCTTCTTCTTGTTTGCCATCTGCTGCAATTGTGAGGTTGTCACATCATCTTTGTTTTTCCATCACAAGTCTCTAGCCTTAAAATCAAGGTCAATTCTAATTGGAGTTGCATTCTTGTAAGCTAAACCACTTTGTAGAATTATTTGGCTTGATGTTCCTGGCTGTAATTTTGAAAAAATGAATCATAGTTAATTTTCTTACATTGTTGTCTTTAAGAGACCAAAGTTAGAATTAACATATATTTAGTATTTGAGATCCACTTGTACTTGTGTATATTCCAAATCCAACATTTATCTCCCACATGATAAACATTCTCTAGTTGCAACCCTTCCTCTCTTCTGTCCAACAATTTATCTTCTACGAGGTAGTTGACTGGTTATTCCTCTTGTAGCAGGAATACTTGTATCTACAGGTGGTGGCTGGCTGGCTTGAGATTCTATTTTTATTCACCCTTCTAACTCTTGTGGTATCATTACAAATTGTTGCTGAAGGTGTAGGCTGACTAGAACTTCTTGTTGAAGGCTTGCTTGAGCTTCTTAGTGCAGGCTGTCTTGAAGTTTGGCCAGGAACTTGTGAACTTTGGCTAGGTATTTCTGCACTTGGTACAACCTGCATATTTAAACAAAACAGTCAGCTAGCTAAGAATCAAGAAAGTTATAACTTTTCAAAAAACAAGTAATAAACTATTTTACCTTGCAATATCTTTTATTATGTCCTTGTTGATGACACTTTGAACAAGTAAGTTTGCCTTCTTTTCTGGATACCTTTTCATACTTCTTTTTGTGTTCATCTTTGCCCTTTGTTCTATTCTTCTTAGGTCTGCCATGCATTGGTTTAGGTACATGAGGCTCAATCTTTGGATTATTTGTTTCAGGCTACATGTTCAAGTTTGGAATTGGCTGGATGAAATGACTATAGGTCTTTAAGACGGTATCCTTTCTATACTAGTGCTCCACAAAATGTTCAGGCTCTTGTTCTATGTGGTAGCATGAACAAATAGCATGTTGGCATGAAATGCCTCTCAACTGCCAGGTTCTACAACTACAGTATTTGTCACTCAAGTTAACTGTATGCCTATACTCCCCTTCTCCTATCTCAAATCCAACATCAGCATTTCAAAGCACTTCGCATCTCCTAGCCATTTTCTTATTGTCCTCCAAGGTAAGTTTGGCCATAGGTGCTATATCAGATATCCAAGTGCTGGCAAACTTAATCATATCCTCTTGTCTAGTTATTATTTTTCTCCTAGTGTCCTCCAACATGATTATAATGGATTTGTGTCTGTAAAAGCTAAGATCCATGAATTGAAGGTCTTACACATGTTATTCTCAACAACACCAAACTTGTAATGCTCTTTAAAGAATGTCTTAACCCATATCTTTTGTGGATATATTAATAAATCTTCACAAATGTCCTTACCAAGCTTGCTCATTTTCTCAAGCTCCTCTCTGGACTTCACAACTTGCTTTAGAACATCTCCAGAACTAATTTCTTCTCTCCTCACCCTTCCAATCTTGATGCCAATTGGATTAGATGTGTCTGGCACACCTTCTTTACTCAGCATTGGGTAACAGTTCATCTACATCTGCATGAAAATTCTACAAAGAAATTTTTTTAATTAAACACTAAGCATGAGAAAATTAATTAGACATTAACCAGTAGAAAATTAAATTGTACGTCACCTTTTGCATATCAGCCATCACAGTCAGACCCTCTCCAATACCCAACTGCAGATTCTCTTTCAAGTAGTTGATGAAAAAATTCCAACTATGCTTAGTCTCCTGATCTACAACTGCCCAGGCTATAGAAAACATCTGATTGTTTTCATTCTTACCAACTGCTACAAGCAGTGCACCATTACAAGCACCCTTTAGGAAACAGCCATCAGATCGTATAATTTTTCTATATTCTTTCATCCGCCCCTTCTTCAAAGCATCCAAGCACATATAGAAGTACACAAACAAATTTTTCCCTAGCACACTTTCTCTATCCATCTTTACCCAAACAGAACTACCAGGATTAGTGTATTTTATAACTTCAGCATAATCACATAATCTAGCAAATTCTAAATTCTAATCACCCATACACTAAGAATCTGCATCTTTGCCTTGTGACAGATATTCCTACTAACATACAGTCATAGCTTATCCCTGCACATTTCTTGTATTTCTCATAGTCTCAAAAATGGCTGTTTAGTAATCTCTTCTTTGAATTTGGCAACAAGCCATTTGGTGTTACACATTTTATTCTTGTTTGAAGTTGTACACTTATGTACAGGATGATAGCTATTGATCATAAAATCACCAAAATTCATATTTATTGCAGCATAACACAATCACATGTAGTTATTATTACCTTTACATTTAACTCTGACTTTACCAGGTTCATTAGGCCTTAACTTAAGATTGACTTTGTACTCTACTGTATAATTAGTCAATGCTTTTCTAAATACTTTTTCATTTTCAAAAATTAAAATTATACCACACAATCTGGATCATACCTGACCTTTGTGATCTTCCTTCTTGCTGGTAGATCAACACCCCTAACAATAGCAACATCTAATTCATCTTCACTATCATCACTATTACAATCTGAACTATCTATAAAGTCCTCATCACCACCTAATCTATTCACATATATTGCAAACTTATTTCTTCCAATATCTTCAAAGCCTCTATCAATACCAGCTTCACCTAGTGGTATTTCTTATGTGTTAGTTCTCTTTTTTCTGGGATTAGGATTCTTTTTGCTTCTCTTTTAAACTTTGAGGGATCTCAGTTCTTCATCAACTTCTGAATCATCTTTATCTGGCATTGCATCTCCATCAGATTCACTATTAGCAACATCTGATTCCGCCCTATTTAAATGTACATTAACACCATTCAGATCTGTTTCAGCCCCATTCAGACCTGTTTCAGCTTCATTTGGAACATTTTCATCACTATTTATACCCCCACCCACATTTATTGCCCTGGCTTTATCAGTATTTATATTCTCCTCTGGCCCTAATGAAAGAGGGGCTGATTTTGGTAGCACCTCCAGCTCATCAACACTATGGACCACAAACACATTGAAATCATCATCATATTTTAAATCTTCCACAGCTTCTAGTAATTATTTATCACAAGTAGACCTGTCCAAAGGTTGGGTCGGGTGATTTTTTTTTTTTGCTTGCCCGACCCTGATCCTATTATTTTTAAAAATTCCGACCCTGGCCCTGATCCTTCGGGGACCCTACGGGTCACGGGTCGGCCCTGACCCGTATGAATTTTTTGGCCAGTGTCGAGGGTTTTTTTTTTTTTAAAAAAATTGAATTTCCAAAACTGAAATTGCATTCACCCCTACATTAACACGAAATTTCTAAGTTGAAAAAATTCACTCTCACCGAACTTTTTGTAGTAAATCCAAGAATATTTTTGTACCCAAAGTCTTCAGTGTATGCTTCTAACTCTACAAGACCTAAATGGTCTTTGTCGATAACAACACCAAAGACATTCATTTCCCCTTCATAAGTAGGTCCCAAGATTGGGTCCTCAACAATTCTGCCCCCATGGTGAAAATAAGTTAGAATATAGTCATTCATTAGATTATCCCACACCCCAATACAGATGGGACAAGGAAATACCGAAAAAGCCCCTAACTTTACCACTGAAATACCCAAAAAAACCCTAGTTACCAAACAAGCTGAAATAACACACCTACCACCACAATATAGCACACAACACAAGTAGTAAAGTTCAGTAGCACCTTCAATCTCTCCAATGTCGTAAAGGAAGACTAAAAGACGAGATTCCAATGGCCGATTACAAGACTAAAACCTGCAAATAAATGAAAAACATCCATTGTAAGTGATAAATAAGTAAGAAATTAGTGGAAGTCGTGATAAAATTGAACGAAATCGACGAGATTTTTACCTAGGATTTTTCGGTACCAAATCGCCCCAGTTGATGATCGGAGGATAAAATGGGAAATGGGATTTTTTTACCCTTAATTTGGTATTTAATTCGATGTGTGTGTACAATGATGTGGCTAATCCACGTAGGAGGCGTTTGAATTTACGCGCGTTTTATAACCAAAAGTGCAAAAGTGTCTATGTCCACTAGAGATGTCTAAATGGAACAAAAGTCATTTAAAGTGCTTAAATGAAAGATTCATTCGACCACATGGGGCAGCCTGGTATAAATGTGTATAAATGTGTGTAAATATGTATAAGTGCATATTTTCGTATAGAATATTATAGAATTATATTTTTTTAGTATATATACCTATACATTATACATTTTCATACACTTATATATATAATGTACATGTCTTTATATATAAGTGTATAACATTATATAAAAGTATTTTTGATCTATATTTTTGCAATGTAAGTTATTAACTATATTTTTGCAATGTAAGTTAGCGAAGTGTACTTTTATGAAATTTTCCCTAATTTATAATGTCTTGTATATCATTTATACAACACATAGTTTATACTTTATACAAGGATATATATATATATATATATATATATATATATATATATATTTTTCTAGTATTATACATTATACCATATATATTCCTAGTATATCTATACAATGATTTTTTTACATTATATCTGATTTTTTTACATTATATGAGATGGTACTTTTAACTGTAAAACACATGTTTTAAATTTATCTTATTTTGGTTGACACTTAAGTACACATTATACTATTACTATATATTGTATATAATTATACTATCCGGATATCACATTTGCTATTATAGTAGTTTAAGATTAGTATTCAAAATTTTAACACTAATATATATATATATATATATATATATATATATAAATATATGAAATTTAATGTATAAGTATCAAAGCAAGAGCTATGTCTTGGAAAATAAAGAAAAATAAGATTATAAGAAAACAAAATGAAAGAAAAATATAAGTTATTATGGTAGGAAAGATCTATATGGAAACAAGTGAAAAGACAATGAACTTGCTTATTTTAGGAGTATCCATAAAAATCTGCATAAATGAATGGAAAGGATGGGGGTGATTCATGCACAATTAACTTGCTTATCTTAGGAGTATCCCCTAAAAATCTGCAAAAATGAATAGAAAGGATTGGGTGATTCACGCACAAATAAATATGTTATATGCCATAACTGATATTCAATTAATATCGCATGTATATGTAATAATTATTTAAAAACTGCCTCTTTATGTGTTTTCTGAAACTGATAACTATAGCATTCACATTATAATTTCTTTTATAAGTGCTTCTAATAGTATTTTTTTTATGATGTAAATGTCTAAATATCATAATCATGTGCAATATAGGTAGGATCTTATTTACAAAAGTAAGAAAGTCATATTAGTTTACTCCTAATAATTAATTCATAGATCATGTTAGTAATGGTCAATAGTTGCAAGAATATAATTACATTACATCTCATCTATAAAAATAAATACATGAATCTAATTGATGACCATATCAGTACAAAAAATACTGTTCCATATTGGCCAAAATATTTGTAAAGAATTATCCAAATATGATGACGGTATTAGTTTCCTACTAAAATGAAGTAGATATGTCAATTAATTGTCATAATTGCACACATATCTATTAAGATACTTTTTCTTTACAATTTAGCTATATGTATACATCTCTCTGTTTCAGCCTTCAAATCACAATGTTTCTTCATATTCTTTTGAGTTTCTCTCTTTTATCTTGCTTGTATAGAAAAAATGAATTCTTCTTTTCAAATTATAGCTACCGTGAGATAATACTTTATGAGCCCGTTGTTCAAATCACGGTATGTTGTCTTTCAATAATGAAATTTTTACTTTTTAGTATTTTGTATAAAAAAAAGTTAAGTTGCACTCCTTAAAAGTACTTAGATTGTTTGTATAATTTTTGGAAATCATTTTTAGAGAAGTATTTTTTTAAAAAAAATAGAAAAGTTTTCTTACAAAAAACAAAACGATTTTCATGGTTGTATTTTTTTTTAAAATGATTGCATAACGAAATGCCGATTCACACTTTGGAGAAACTTAAGAGTATGTTAGTTAGTTATTATAAAATATAAAGAGGCCAAAATTCTAGAGAACTTGATATAAAAACATGACCATATTATGTTTTCAAAATTTTGATAATTATTTTACATAACAAATCTATAGAAAAGATATTAGTAAATGGATGCTAATACCCTGTGGAGTATCAAGTCATCCAATGAAGAATGTCTCGAGGACAAAGTAATAGTATTATGATATAACTTTATTTCTTTGTTGTGTTTGGTGTTTTACATAACCCTTTAATTTATTATTTCTGGCATATATTTTAACTCATTATTTAAAGGTTGAATCATGTTGCACATAAGCAAAATTACATAAATCCCAGGTACATATTTCTATATACTTTGGCGGCATTTGAATGTGTTTTTCTTTCTCCCTTTCTCGGCTTAGTTTATTTTATAGAAAATAATTTAAAGAAAAAATTGTGTATCAAAATTTTATTTTGACAGATTTTGTTAAAATCTTTATGCCTCAATTCGGGGTTTCTCTCTTGGTGATTTTGAAAAAGATTTTATATAAATTCATTGAATTTATTTTATATTTTTGAAATATTTTTGAATGCTCTTTCTAATCCAACATCAATGAGATATTGATACAAAAACTTCTTTTGGGTTTTTGTAATTATATTTTTTTATTACAAAGACAACGAGCGGTTACATTATAAATAAAAATACAGATATTGTTTTTTCAATGATAGTGTTTATGAACAATCACATCTTATGGAATCTAAAAATAGTAATTTCAATTTTTTATTTAATAAAAATAAATATAATAAAAAGATTGATTTATAGTGAGGGTCTTTTTTTTTTCTTTTGTATTGTCTTGGTTATAGAGTGGTCATAATATATTACTTGTCTAGATTTGTATGGTGGTGGACTTTTAAGCAATGTTGGTGCAAAATTATAAGAGTCTAACAGATAATCTGATAACCTATGGTGGAGTTTAATTGCAATGTTCATTATGAATTTTATTAAATTTAATATCTTAGTAGTTTTTCCTGTCGTGGACACTTGTTGCTTTTTATAGTGTCTATACAATTGTATATTTCTAGAAAAGGTTCCAATGTTGTATAGCATTCTATGACTAAGTAATCTTAACTGATTTTGTTGGTAAATATTTCTATCCCTGTCAAATAGTTCTTTTGGTTCATTTAGTTTCATTTGTCTATATCCTATATTATCTGTTCTTAATTCGAATTCTTTGAAATATTTTCAACCTGTTTTATATTTAGACTTCATGTTTTATATCCTTTACATAAAAATGAGATTTATTATCTTAAAAATAAGATAGACAACATGTTACAATATGTATATACATGTGACCTGATAGTGTAAAGTTAATATATGTTTTAAGTACAATGAATCTATAACAAGGTAGTTTAAATAACAACTTTCTGTTATTGCAGAATATGTCTGAAATAACTCCCGATTAACTCAACTAGAGGAAGAGAAGGTTGGTTAATGTCGAAGTCATAGCCTACATTACTGTTAGCTTTGTAATTGTATCTTTAGAAGGTGAAGCTATATTTACACAGTAAAATTAAACAAAGTTAGTATATTCCGTTTTTAAGATTTATTTATGTGTAATTTAAATATTCAAGGTTTTTTTGTTAAATAGTATGATCATAATTATGAGATACTTAATTATGTTAATTATTTTCTTATGGATTCAAATTATAGGGAGAAGAATTGAATGATCCACTCGGACTTAATCACAAATACCATGACATCCGCACGGATGACAATCTGAAACGAGAAGGTATCCTAATGTATTGTGACACAATGACCACTAGGACGTCTTCTCGTTTCAGATTGCCATTCGTGCAGAATGTCATGGAATTTGCGATTAAGTCCAAATGGATCGTTTAATTCTTCTCCCTATAATTTGAGTCCATAAGAAAGTATTTAACATAATTAATTGTCTCATAATTATGATCGAATTGTTTAATAAAAAAACTTGAAGTTGTTTAAATATATACATAAAAAATCTTAAAAATCAAATGTACTAACGTTGTTTAATTTTATTGTGTAAATGTTAGCTTCACTTTTTAAAGATACAATTATAAAGCTAACATTAGGGTAGGCTATGACTTCCACATGAACCAACCTCCTTGTATTGGAAAAAATGCATTGAGCCGAGAACTGTGCCTAAGAAGTCATAATGACGTGCGAACAAGCTTTTAGATCGTGAATGCCTCAGACGTCATCCACAACATACACAACACATCGTGAACCAGACAATCATCTCATGCATCTGGTAGACGGTAATTGATGATAATTGTAACAGCCCAGTGCACTAGTGATATTGTCCGCTTTAGGCCTAAAATTATCAGCTTTAAAATGTGTCACTATGGTCTAAAGTCTACTTATATACTCAACATCTCTCTTGTATTTTGCAGATGTGGGACTCCTAAGTTAGGGTGTCACATACAACCCTCTTATGGACTCAGAGCCCCGTCTATTCGGGATTTGCCTAGACTCAGTGTTGGGTGTACGAATAATGTCCCACATTGGTAGCTAAAAATAAAAATGAGCTATTTATAAGGTGTTGAATACTCTTAATGGTGTGAGGCCTTTTGGAGAAAATCGTACGGGCTTGACCCAAAGCGGACAATAACACACCGTATTAAGAGTATTCTTGAATCGTTTAGCCCAACAACTAGTATTAGAGCCATTTGTTTGGCGGGACTTGTATGAAGATGGCGGAGTGTGGCGTGGGGCCCGGCTTAGTGCCTTTGCCCGTCTATGTACCGGTTTACGACATTTACCATAGCTTTGAAGATGCACACACAACCTTTGGACTTCGGTGACCGTAAACTCTTTGACGATGTGGGTCGCACACCAAACATGTTGTATCTTTGACCTGTGAATCATTATAATGAGCCATGTGGAACTTAGTTCGAGGGGGAGATTGTTGGGTGTGTGTACAATGTCCCACATTGGTAGCTAAAAATAAAAAGGAGCTATTTATAAGGTGTTGAAACTCTTAATAGTGTGAGGTCTTTTGAAAAAAATCGTACGAGCTTAGACCAAAGCTGATAATATCACACCGTATTAAAAGTATTCTTGGATCGTTTAGCCCAACAACACTTACCACTGAGGTTTGCCCCGTCTAAATGTAGTCTTTGCTGGTTTTGGTTTGGTGAAATGAATTTTGAAGGTGAATTAGATCATTGATGTGCCTACATTGGCCACCCTTTGTTTTCTTTGGTATGTGCTTCTTTGATGCGGTTGCGACACTTGTGAAGAATTTTTGTATTTTTATTTTGAGTTGTTTTAATTATTTTCCATGTGTCATCTTTAATTTATAGCATTGCTGAAGTTACGACATGTTGGTGTCAAGGGTGCTAGCAAAAGTGCTGCTTGTTCTCCTTGCCGAAGTTGGTTAGTCCTTTTGACAATTTTCGCTCTCTCCATTTGTGATTTTCTTGATTTATAAGTTTGTGTGAGATTGTCAGTGTTTTCTCCTTCTGTAATTTCATTATGCTTTATTTTATTTTAAATATCCACCGTATTCTTAACTGATTTCGATCATTTTAAAACTTTGGTTTCTTTCATCTACGTTGCTTGATTTGGGTAAGATGTGCGGGGTTTAAGTTATTATTATTAATGTGTTAATATTTTGTTTTCCAGATTTGTCAATTAAGTGTGGTATTTTCACTTTGAATTTGCAGCTATTGTTCTTATCTCTTTGTAAGTAGCAATAAATCGGGATCATTTTAACTTGAGTTTGATTTAATTTTTATTTTCACGTTAATAGAATTATCTTGAACAACTAAAAATATATCATTTAATCAATTTTTGAGCTTCTCAAGTTATAAGTGGTCTATATTACTTACGAGATCATTTCTTTTAGAGAAAATGTGATATAGATGCAACTTTTTAAGAGTAATATGTCTTATCGTTGTGCTGATCACTTAGGTAATTTAATTGACAAAACTTTTCTATTTTCTGTGTCTAATGATTAATGGCGTCCAAATGGATATAAGCAAATGTTCCAACAAGAGTAGTAAGATGATTCATTTTCAAAGAATTGATCTATTTCATTTATCATTACAATGTAGTTTCTTTTTATAAATTATTTAGACATTGATACTTAGAAATATATTACGATAGGTGTCCTCTGGCAGCTCAACAACTTAATGAAGTAGTCTCTTCACCGCGGATGTTTGTTGGTTAATTGTTCTTCTTGTGCATATTTTGTTTAAAACAAGTTTGTTGGATAGTATTCAATCATCAAATATTTCAATCCAAAAATATCACATCTTGCTCCTAACAAAAATGTTTGAAAGTCATTATGCTCTGCCAGAAAAATAAAGCTTGTCGAATTTGGTTTTATCTCGATTACCTAATTTTAGGCTTCACGGGGGTTCACCAATAATAAATCCTTTGCTCTTGTGTACAATGTTCTTGATAATTAGCCAGACAACTCTATTTTAGGAGTATAGATTGTTGAGTGACTCTTATCAAGAATACATAATGGTCCTGGAACAATACACAAAAATCATACAAAAACCCTGGCCTGCTGAATATAAGGGTGACTTATCCTATTATGATTCAATATTATAAGTGTTGAGAATATAATCAACTATTAAAAGTGTGTTATATCTAACAGCTTATGCTTTTAGATCAGATGGTCACACACTTCAATATGGTATATAATCAACAATAAGTTATGTGATTTTCCTTACTAATCTTTATCGGCTATGTGATTTATATTATTTAGTATATTTTTTTGGAGTAGGGATCCATCACAAACGCTTTTTTTGGCATGCACATGAGTTGCTCTCTCCTATGCCGTAGCTTGAGAATTGAATTACTTTCGGTTGCCTGGAAATACTCTTTGAAGTTGGTTTTCTTGAAGAGGCATATTTTATAACATCACGATAATGCGGTACAACTAATACAGTTATTGATATTAAATTTCAGATATAATATTTGACTAAAAAGAGTATGGAATTATCAATCCAATAGCAATACTGTATTTTCTTCATTTTGGAAATAAATCAAATTGAAAGATACTTTCGAGCTGATTATGCCTTGTTGTCTTCTTCAGCTAATTAGGCTCAAGGAGAGGGATTAGAGAAAACTGCAGTATTTTCTTATGTAAATTAATTTTGATGACAATAGATTTTGTCATCTTTCTCCTAATTAAGAACATCTTGAAATTTAACATGCATGTATACTTATCTCGGTTAAAACAAGAAAAGGGACATATCACATCTAGTTCTACTAAAAAATAATTGAGTAATAATCACCTTGAATTTCTTATTACTAAATTTTAAATTGTTACTTATGAATTTATAATTTTGATTCTTGTTTCTTTATATTCCCTTTAATTACTCTCTATCCACCCATGCCAAGAGAAAAGAGGTACACCAATCTCGGGCTCATCTTAGTGTGATTTGTTTTTGGCTATATAATTATTGTGGATGAGGTAGCAAAAGCTAATTAGCTACCTCACAGTACTCTATGTCTACCAGATAAAAAGTGGTTACTAATTGCAAAACTCCAATAAGATTTTGAGATAGTCATCAGTGTTAGGTTGAATTTACTACCACTATTTGTAAAATAACCTTTGTTCTAACTAAAAGAGTTGAGTTGCAAAATAATTTGATGAATTATTCAAATCGCCATGTGTCCTTTGAATTCACCTCATTAAAATGCAAAGTTGGTTAACCAATTGCATATTTCATTACCTTTCTATCCACATAGTCCATTACGTCTTTCACTAATCAAAACAATATAATTTGTACTCGTTAAAATAACTTAAAACATTTAGAACTTCAATTCAGTGAACGTGGGTATCTCTATATCCACTATTTCAATAATGTGTGTGTATACACAAAGATTAATTAACACATATACATATATATATTTAAAATAAGTATCCGTTCGTTTTAAATTGTTTGTCTTAATTTGGTTCGCATGAAGTTTAAAAAAATAAAAATATTTTTGAATCTTATCATCTTAAATTAAAGATATATGTAATATATCAAAAGATTTAAATTTTATGATCTTAAATATGTCAGGTAGGATAATGTAGGTAAAGAGTTACTAAAAATAGAAAGAAGTTTGAAACAGACTAAAATGAAAAGGTATAAAACCACGTTCTAGCAAGTGTTGTCCAAAGAGAAAGGCCAAGGAGGCAAAACGACAGAAAGATGAAATATAGAAGCACAATGTGTAATATCAAAATATCTTAGGGGTCTTTATTGTTAATAATATCTAGTTTTATATCAGCAAAACTGAAGATAAAGTAGCTGCATAAGCAGTTTTTGCACGGCAAAGCTTGAGTGTCTGCTAATGCTCTGAAAGGTTCAATCTTTGCAACAAAGCCATGCTTCTCAACTCTTCATTTCTTCTCTCCAACATTTCTTTTCCATGTAATTCATCACTTTCTTACATTACTTTCCTGTTATAGCTACTGCTTCTTAGTATAGAAATGTGAAATAAAAAATTATGGAATTTTTTATATTTTTCCTCTTTCTTGTCTCTGAAAGATTTGACCCTTTTCTTTTTCTTTCATTTTTTTTTTGTGTGTGGTTCAAGAAAGGTTCTATTTGACACATACCCTTTTCTTTGTTCTTTTCAATTTTGGAAAATGTTTGCCGAATTATTGGGTTTATTGAGCTGTGTTTTGTTTTGGTGGTTAGACCGACTATGGTGTATGGGGCGGAGTGCCAGTCAAGACTTCGCACATCCAAAAGATGAAAGTTTGGGGATGAGGATGCTGAGAAGAGATGGATGTGCGGTCATACAAGGAGGGATAGAATTAGAAATGATGTTATCTGGGACAGAGGGGGAGTGGCCTCGGTTGAGGATAAAATGTAGGAAGCGAGGTTGAGATGGTTCAGGCATGTGCAGAGCAGAGATACAAATGCCCCAGTGCGGAGGTGTGAGAGGTTGGCTATGGACGGTTCAGGAGGGGAGGTGATTAGACGGGATATATCGCAGTTACGACTTATTAAGGACATGACCTTAGATAGGGGGTTGCGGAGGACACAGATTAGGGCAGTAGGATAGTAGGTAGTCGAGCGTACTACTACTTACGCTTACAAACTGATAGTTGCAGTGTTATTATTGTAGGCCTGCTTAGCCTATGAGACTAGTAGGCGCAGTATTGCTTTATAGTCCCCTGTCGTTTTATTTCTGTTGCTATGTGTTCTTTAGTGTACTTTATTTATCTTATTTACCTGCGTTAGTTTCTACTTCATTTTTCAGAATGCACTATCATGGCTTATTCGCTTTTGTTACCAGCATTTTGATACTGCTTTAAATCTCTTATCCGGGTCTGACCGTTTCTCTTGTTTTGCTTGTGCTTGGTCTTGAGCCGAGGGTCTCTCGGAAACAGCCGCTCTACCTACCAAGGTAGATGTAAGGTCTGCGTACACTCTATCCTCCCCAGACCCCACGATTTCATTGGGTATGTTGTTGTTGTTGATAATACAATATAGGATCCTTTAAGCAACATTTGACAGCCTTTGTTTGGTAATCTTTATGGTGTGTCATGCATAAATCCCTTTATTAAACTACTGATTTATTCTCAATTCAGATACTCTTTCAGCTTGTCATACAACTCAAGCTTTTCCCAGACAGACGTCAACATTCCGGTGCTGCTTAGCTGCCACGTTACAAGATAAAAGGTAACCTAACTTTTAACCAAATTGTCAATCTTTTGTAGCTGAAATACAGAATATTTTCACAGGGTTAGGGAACAGAAAGTAAATATATTGCATTATGAGGACAATATGAAGCGAAGATCTCTCCTGTTTCTTCTGATTACATCCAGCATACCTTCCGCTCTCCCAGCTTTTGGGAAAACAAAGAACAAAAACCCGTATGATGAAAGACGCTTACTAGAGCAGAACAAACGGATCCAGAGAGAAAATAATGCCCCTGAAGAGTTCCCCAGTTTTATCAGAGAAGGTTTGTCTACCCATGATGGACTGTATGTGTGGAAAGAACAAGTTTTTAAGACATCATTAGTTTGACATCCATTGCCTTCTTTTGATACCATGAAACTTTAAAATGTGATAGTGACTCTTCGAATCCTTTGTCAGGTTTTGAAGTTAAAGTAGTAATGTCCGATAACTATGTAAAGCGTGATTCAGGTCTTATAGTGTGGGATTTTGCTGTTGGTGAAGGTGATTGCCCAAACGATGGTCAACAGGTTTTCTTTCATTCTTTATTCCTGAAAAGATGTGATTTACTTTTATTAGATTGTCATTTATATTGAATACATCCTATTGGGAAACTAGTATACTGTTCGTCTTTCATATTCATTCATTGCTCTACCGGAGTCTTGGACCGATGTTGTACATTCACGGTAAAACAAGCAAGAAGAAATTCATTTCCTTTGCTAATCCTTTTTTATATGATTTATGTAATTGTTTGGTATGTTATTCTATTCAAAGTTCCATTTGATCTTGTCGAAACTGTCACTGCACAGGTGATGGTGTCTAATACTGTAGCCTTTTACTATTTTAAGTTTGTAATAAGATGATTCTTGGATGTCTTTATTATGGGAATAACGCCGAATATCAAGAAAGCAAAACTTGGACGTTGTGCCAAACTTTGAAGGAATTAATATATGGAAATATTTCCTTAATTTCTTCGTGTTAGTCTCTTTAGAACCTGTTATGCTATAGTCAAATCTCTTTATGGCTCTGGTGGACCTTTTTTAAAAGCCTCTCGGTTTTCGTAGTGTTAAAAAGTTGATTCTGTCCCCTTGGTGTAAGATATTTATGTGCTTTTACTGTTTCAGTGGTCTATTCATTAACATATCTTACTCTTCCGATAGTGGTTTTCCTCTGCCCAATGTAGACTTATGCTAGACATACTTCAGTGATGGGCAAAATATGTAATTGCTGATTGTTTTTATGGATTTTAGAGTACCAAAACAAAATCTCACTTACTCGATATGATTCAGTTTTAACTACCTGGGTTCCTTTTCCATTACTGAACAGAAAGCTTGGTAAGTTACTGTGGTCTTTCACACCTGAGTTTTATGAAGTTGACTAGGGACAATCATTGTGAAATTCTATTTTTCTTCACAGAGATGGGACTGTTGTTAAGTGTTATATAGTTATTCTGACATATGCATCGTTGATGAACGCAAAAGAGCTGACTTAGGCTGGTTATATTGTTACTAAGCTTGGTTGGGCTTGAAGGAGACCTTTGGAGCAATGATAAAGTTGTCTCCGTGTGACCTATAGGTCACGGGTTCGAGCCATGGAAGCAACCATTAATGTTTGCATTAGGGTAGGTACATCACACCTCTTGGCGGTGCGGCCCTTCCCTAGACCCTGATGCTTTGTGCACCGGGCTGCTCTTATTTTAAGCTCGGTTGGGCTTAGTTCAACTTGGCGCCTGGGCCTAGTGATGATCCTTTCATATTTCACTTTATTTACACAAAAACAAACATACGGATTTTATCATCTTAATAGGTATTCAGATACAAATTAAAGGGAAAAAAGGAAGGTTTAATTCCATTAAGAAATGATAAACAGATTACTTGTTGCTGATACTTTGAATTGGCACATTCATCCCCGAATTTCTTTACCATTGGCAGGTGATTTTCCACTACATTGGTTATAATGAGTCTGGACGTCGTATTGACAGCACATACCTACAAGGTAAACCTGCAAAGATTCGGATGGGCAGTAAAGCATTGGTTCCAGGTGATCTAAGCAAACACACAATATCGTAACCTTTTTACCTCAGATATGAGAAAAAAATATTGCAATAAGCAGAAACGGATGATTGCAGGTTTTGAGGAAGGAATTAGAGACATGAGACCTGGGGGCAAAAGGAGGATAATCATACCTCCAGAACTAGGACCTCCTGTAAGTGTCCTTAAATCTCCTCCTCAATTGGATTCTTTTATAATTAGTAGCATCATCTAAAGTTTGTTACGGAATAAAGTAAGCATTTGGACTGCTATGTTATGTGTTGCATTCTTCTGATATTATTTATTTGATAAGAATCTACTTCTGATACTGCTAACCAACAGAAGACAAGGAAGCTCTTCCTGCAATAATACCCCTTTTCCTTGCTTTAGTAATTTCTTTTGTCTACATTAGCCATTTACACAGTTTGGTTTAAGTTTTGGAGTACTCCTTGCAAGGTTCGCAATGAGAGAATAGATATACGTTTTGCCACCTCAAAGATAAGCTCCTAATAAACTTGGAATAATTAGGAACTCAAAACTACCAAATCGAAGCTAGATGTACTGCTACTGTTCTAATCAAGTGGTTTAACAAGATTCTATCACACATAAATTTTGAGAATAATTTGTAATACATGTGATCCTATCCGGAGGGTGGCAGGGGAAAAGTTCAAAATTTCCGCTGAAGTATTTGATTTGTCTTATATTTTCCCTTCATTTACCTTTCGGCCCATGAAAACCCTTCAATGGGGTGCAACCCTTCCCCGGACCCTGCTAATGCGGGATGCTTGGCGCACCGGGCTACCCTTCATTTTCTCCTCCCTCTAACGGCTGTCCAGCTTGACTCTGATATTTTTCATGGTGGGGCCACATAGACTAACAAAAAATCCAAATTTACCACTAAACTATCAATGCAATAATTTATATTCATGCTCTTGAACCATGAATGATTTATAGCATGCTCTTGAACAATATACCCTCTTATGCAGCTTCCACTATATCAGCCAACAATTTTTCATGGTGGAAAATGATTAGTGAGGGGTATATTTGAGATGAAATATAACAGTGGGATCTCCGATGAGCCGAAAGGTATCTGGAGGAATTGAAAATGTTAGGGTATATTTGAACCTTTTCCCTTCTATACATATGCCTTTATGAGTTTGACAACCTAAGTGTTCAAAATGATTTTGAGTTTGGACAGCCTAATACATTCTTAGAAAGTATGTATGTCTTGGTATAAAGAAGTTACTTTAAGAAGAACAAATAGTTTTCGTACCTAGTTTATAGATGCAGTCCTTTACTTGTTTAACCTTTTGAATTTGTGCACATAATACCCAAACATGCAAATGACCCATTCAAATAAGGAATCTAGACATTTGAAATTTTCATGTTCTAAAAGCCAAGTTTTGAGTTCCAAGTTGAAGATTTCATGAGTGCTAATTTACTACACTTCACATTTAATAATATTATTATTGTTATTTGGGTTGATAAAGGCTACACTTCACATTAGTACATAGAATTAAGTGATCATTAAGCAAAGGAAACAATTTTTAAATCAATTAAGCAATTGATAAACTTCAATGCTAAATCATGTCATTAACTTTTTTTTCCGTCCAACTTACTGTAATACAACTCACTGATAAACACATTGCTTTTTGCACGATATTTTCAAAGTTAGGATATTATGTACATAGATCACGAAAGTATGAGAAGAAATGCACGACTTCTCTGCAGAAGTTACTTAATTTGTTCTTTCAGGAAATGTATTAAATCGTTAAAATTACATTTAGGCAAGTCACCTTGAGGCAGTTATTGCAACTCCCTTGACTTGAGCAAAATATTAGGTTGTCAACACCTTGAAAATCACATTCAGAGCACGCTTATGCAAGTGTATTTCTAAAAACTAGGATGTAAATTTGTATAGATTTTGATTATAGTTATAGCTCCGAGTAATATGTAGCCTTTTGATATACTGTCTGGAAGTTGCATAACTAGAACTGCATCTTGATGTTTTTGCAATATCCATGTCTCACAGGTTGGGCCTTCAACATTTTTTAGCTCAAAACAGTTTGAAGTTTTTGATGTGGAATTGCTAGACGTCCAAGACTGCCAGCGTAGGACGATAGGCTTCTATTCTGATGTTGTTTGCAATTGAACCATAAGCTCGTTTCGTGAATATTTCGGTCACATCGTATCATTGTTATCAGGAGAAGAGACTTTTTTTCTTGTCTTCTTTTCATTTCTTTTTACAGAAAATAAATAAACGGAGGAAAGAAATGACTGCAGTATAGAGATCATAAAGTAGTTCTGAATCGTTACATTTCTGCTGAAAGTAACAGGAGACTATCCTACAGTTTATAGACAAAGGTTCATCTTCTGAATCCGAGTCTCCTGTCTGCCTAAGCCGTGGTGGTAGGTAGCATGTATCGGTAAAATAGTGAAGGTGCTTGCGAGTTGGCATGGACACCACCTTTTATAAAAAGAAAATAGGTTCATCTTCGCAAAGGAATGTTGTACTTTTTGGTGACCGGCCTATATAAAGCATCTAAAACGATAATATACCCTGTTCTACATTTAAGTTTGATCAATAAGCAATTACACTTGGAAAGGAAAAATCAATGCAATTGATGGGAAATTACCCACGCAGCAAAAGAAAATTGATAAAATGGACTAGAAATCGGAGCTCTAAATGATTCATTTTGAACTCAAAAGAAGAAATACTACCCTATGAACGAGGTGCTGAAACCAAAACCATAAACTCCTGGGGCTTCAGCGTTGCTGGCAGCCACTCAACTGCACCTAAAGAAATAGCTTTGGTAACTTTGCTCACAGCTCACTGCGATGAAGGAAATTAGACAGCAACTAGACCTGCAGATTAGGTCCTACCTGAAACTCAAGGTCTTTACATATCCACGACTCTATAGAAAAGACTTACCCGTATCTGGTGTTTACACCAGACTGTTAAATGCAAGACAAGCTACTTCATACGCATATTTGTCACTTCACTATGGTTAAAAAATACATATTCTCGCTTTAATGTAGTATTAATATTAATTGCTCGGTTTGGTATAAATATCAGGCACGGATAAATATTTACCGATTCATATTATAGTTTCAACTTAGCTCAGACAGGGAAGGAATCGATGTCAACATTTGATTAAAGGAATAAAAAATATCAAAGAAATACACAGGTTAAGATTGAGGTTTTGCACAATCAATGAATAAAATAAGCTAATCCCTAACCATCGTCCTCAAAGTCAGCGATTAATCCAGAAAACTGTTGCTGTTAATCTAGAAATGTGATGTGAAATCCAGAAACAAGTTATAGATTCTATAAAGTTGCGATCGTTCCACGGCAATAAGACTACATGTACCATTTTATCAGCAAGCAATAAATTTTTATTGAAATCCACCAGGAAGATGGTGCTGTACAATTACAGTGTAGTTATTCAAATTACAGCACTAAGATCAAGTGTACTTCTTAATTAATAGATTAACTATGCAGACCATGGTACAACAACTCTTGACAAATGCAATTTTATGTGGCTTGAATCGGAAAGAATAGCACATCGAGTTCTTGAGGATATTGCGTCAAGATTCTTACAGTTGATAAAGTATAATCAAGGTCCATTGCAAACCATTAGAGAGGCTCAATTATTCAGCTTCTGAAGGTGCCTTTTGGTAAATGATTAATGTGTTTGAACTTAGAGGATTGGCATGATATTGCCCGTATGCTGCATAAATTACAACTGTAACAATGCCGACAACAACAAATCTCACCCATGCTTCATAATGCAACTGCAAGAAAAGGAAATGGAAAAATGAGTTCGGGCTCCAATCTTTTAGTTTATTATATCCCATGATATTTGAACTATGTTTATGCTAATGGATGAAGCTTTTTGAACAAACCTGGGCAAAAAGAAAAATATTGATGAAGATGCAAAGAGTAGGCACAATGGGGACTCCTGGGCAAGAAAATCCTGGTGTATCAGCATAAACCTGTGAAGAACAAAGGAGAACCTGAAATTTAGAAAACAATGCTACATACCGTTTGGAAAAATATAACCAGAAATTTGGAAAACAATGCATATAGGTAAACTATTTTCTACTGAAAAGATGGGCTAAAGTTGCTGCTTTTGCTCTATCCAAAATGATGTATGTATGAGGGCTGCGATATCGTTTTACTATTGGGCCCTGAAATGGATAAAACTCCGTGACCTAAGTCCTACCTTTGCCGTTCCTTAGAAGTTTGTAATGTATAAAAGCATCTAACTCTCCCACATTTCTGAGAGAGCTTAATCATATACATTTCCTTCCATTTCTGTTTCAAGGAATTTCTAATGATCAGAATTTGGTGAGATAGCTTGTTTTAAAGTAACTTTGACACTCGGGAGGGAGAATTGAAGTGCATTTTCTTTACAACAACAACAACATACCCAGTGGAATCCCACAACGTGGGGTCTGGGGAGGGTAGAGTATATGCAGACCTTACTTCTACCTTCGTAGGTAGAGCGGCTATTTCTGAGAGATCCTCGGCTCAAGACAAAGCATAAGCACAAGCAAAGCAAGAGAAACGGTCAAGTCCGAGCAAAAAATTTAAAGCAATATGAAAATGCTGGTATCACAAGCGAATATGACATGATAGCGCATTCTGAAAAAAGGAGCAGTAACTAACACATGTAAATAAGATAGACAAAGTATACTAAAGAACACATAGCAACAGAAATCAAACTACAGGGGACTATACAACACTACTGCGCCTATTAGTATGATAGGCTAGGCCTACACTAAAAACACTACAACTACCAGTTTGCAAGCGTAAGTAGGACTATGCTCGACTACCTACTACCCTAATCCGTGTCCTCCACAACCCTCTATCTAAGGTCATGTCCTCAGTAAGTTGCACCTGCGCCATATCCCGTCGAATCACCTCTCCCCAAATACTTCTTCGACCTACCTCTACCCCTCCTGAACCCGTCCATAGCCAACCTCTCACACCTCCACACTGGGGCATTTGTGTCTCTCCTCTGCATATGACCAAACCATCTCAACCTCGCTTCCCGCATCTTATCCTCCACCGAGGCCACTCCCACTCTGTTCCGGATATCATCATTTCTAATCCTATCCCTCCTTGTATGCCCACACATCCATCTCAGCATTCTCATCTCCGCAACTTTCATCCTTTGAATGTGCGAGGTCTTGACTGGCCAACACTCCGCCACATAAAACATAGTCGGTCTAACCACCGCCCTATAGAACTTGCCTTTGAGTTTTTGTGGTACTTTTTTGTCGCATAAGACTCCAGAAGCGAGCCTCCATTACATCCCCTGCCCCAATACGATGTGTGACATCGTCATCAATCTCTCCATCCCCTTGGATAATAGACCCGAGGTACTTAAAGCTTTCTTTCTTTGGAATGACCGGAGTACCAAGCCTCACCTCCACGCGTGTCTCAAGGTCTCTCCCGTTACTGAACTTGCACTCCAATATTCCGTCTTGATCCTACTCACTTGAACCCTTTAGACTCCAGAGTCAAAAACAAAATTTGAGAAACACAAGTTAAGCATCAAATTTTTGAAATGCCACACAAAGAAACACAGTAGCTATAGACTACCAACTTTTTAGCTCATTCAAAATTTCACAAATTTAAGATCGTTCTGAATAAGCTAAAGTGCTCTGCCTAAACAGATCGACCAACATGTATTTACTGATCAGAAGTCAGCAGTTGAACATTGCTCGTTCCAATAGTGAAAAAATGGTTTGGCTGCTTACTTGCAGATTCCGTAAAAAGGCTTCAGATGGCCATTTTTTACAAATGATCGAATCAAATTTCACTGGGTATGTATGTTGTTATCCACTTAAAATTCATTGTTGGTCCAAATCATGAAAAGCAGCAAGCAGTAAAAATTTTACTTTTACCCAAGAATTAATCTAGAGTATAGATAACATTCCACTAATTAGATCCTGAGATATCTACGTCAGAGAATAATTTCATGCTGCTATAAAATGTTCACCTTCAGTTTTCTTACTTCAAGGATACCTTAATTAGGGTGCAAGTAAACGTCCTGATATATGGTCTTAGACTAATACTCGGTACAAAAAGCTGGACCAACTTACTTGACGGAAATGAAGAGCAGCAGCTGCGAAGATTGCAATGACTACAGCTAAGATCAAGAATATAAATGAAGCACCGAAACGGTAAAAAGCTCCTGCAGCAAACCCGCAACAGACAACTGTGATGAGGCATAAGAGACCTTCTGCCCTGCTAGAAATAGACTTGCCAAACACCTGAAGCGAAGTCTTATCCTTCCAGCGAAGAGTCACAACACATGCTGAAACAACAGAATATCCTGTCTGAAACAGACCAGCATCCTCGTAAGTTATACGAAATCCTATATTTGCCAGAAATAGTATGTAGAGACTCAAGAAACAGGTCATGTTAACTATCTATTAATACAACTACCCTTTTTCTTCTAAAATCAAGTATAAACTAAATATAGTCACTCATCCTAAAGTACCTACAAGGAAAAAAATATCACCCATTATAAATAGAAGGGGTTATTTTTGGGTTTGCTGAGTGATAAACAGATATGTCTTTTCGAATTGAGTTTGTTTTCTCTCTCCTCCTCTCTCTATGCAAGCAGAGTTTTGAAAGTGCTTGCTGAATCACTTCAAGAGACCATTTGACGTGACAAAATGGTACCTTGTTTTAAAAGATGAGACGAGGAAAGAGAGAGCTCCGTCGCTTCCTTTTCTTCTGCTATTTACCGTTAGACAAAAAGGAAAAAAAAACATAGCCACTAAGGTTGGAAGTTGAAAGATCTCATTACAAGAATTGACCCAGCAACCAGGTCTTCTTCCAAACTGTCTACGTGCTTTTATTTTTGTGAATGATTTACACGAGTTATGGAAAAAGTACTGTAAACCTGACACCTGTTCTGAGTTAGCATTGTTATCAAATTTACGAGGATTCCTATTTATTTATGTGTGTAATGTTATTTTTGGGTATCTTTTTCATAATGTGCATTTCTTGCTTCTTTCCAAAAGCCCTAGGACCCTTCTCACTTTTTTATGCGTTTGCTTTCTCTTTCTTAACATATAAAGATATTCTATACATTTAGCATAGCACCCTCTTCAGTTAAGGATGTATGTTCTTGCACATTTGCTTTTCGAAAGCACTGTTGAGCAAGAGTGCCAAAACATATTTTCAGGAATGATTCACTTGTTAAGTATAAACTTAGTAATCAATAATATGATTCATCCACCTCAGAACATATAACCATTAAGATACACATGAGTAGCTCCAGTATTGAACATCACAGAGAAAGTAAAAGAACATACCAGGGTTCCTACTGAGAGAATGTGCGAGAGAATATGCACATTAAAAAATCCTGCCAAGACACTGGCAACGATTCCAACCCAAATTTGTGAATGAACAGGAGTGTGTCGCGTTTGATGTACTTCACCAAACAGTGATGGTAACAAACCGTCTCTTCCAAGGCCAAGATATAGTCGGGACTGCTCATAAAAAAAATTCATCTCTTATGAACCAATTCGTAACTTGTTTAATGCCATCAGCGTCTCGACTTAAAAGCAGTATACCTGTACATACAGCCCAACCAGGAGAGTGGTAGTAAGTCCAGCAATAGCACCAACGCTGATCAATACAGACACATACGACAAGCCCTTTGACGTAAAAGCTTCAGCCAAAGGAGCATCCCCCCCAAGGGACTTGTATGGAAGCATCCCAGTGAGCACCAAGCAGACTCCAACATATAATGCAACACAAATAAGCAGGCTCCCGATTATGCCCAACGGCAAGTCTCTCTGATCACCAGGTTCATCATCAAACATATTAGTAGTACAGAAAAAAGAAGGGAATGATCAAAATAACATAATACCTGTTAAAAGTCGCGAAAAGGGCATCATATCAATCAGTCTTACCTGTGGGCTCTTACACTCTTCCGCAGAATTTGCAACTGCATCAAACCCAACATACGCAAAGAATACTACAGTTGCTCCCGTCAGTACAGATTCAAAACCATTAGGAGCAAATGGACTCCAATTTGAAACATCAATCTCAAAAGCTCCAACAATGATGATGAAAATAACAATCACTACCTGCAGTGAAATTGTCTCTCGGTCAGAGATCAGCCATGTCATTTAATGTCAATCCTAAAAGAATGAATCATTCAACTATTGTGCTTCACAAATATTTTCAAACAAAGTAAAAACAACATTATGACTACGTCACTTCTTATTAAGGAAGCCCACGGTGCAGCCACACGTGAATGGCCTGATAAACAACAAATGAAACATCACCTACTTAACATCTATTATAAAGTTCTGGGATTTTGGGAGACCTGATACTGATGTTCATAACAGATATTGGGATTTTTCAGTAGAAAAAGATGAGCTACTGGCAATTCTCTAGTTTCTTCCCGTATTTTCAGATTACTTTTACCTTTATGTTTTTATTTTCAGAAAATATTTTTAAACAATTGAGAAAACTTTTACCTTTATGTTATGATATTTTCATTTTATCTTATCAAATTTTAGATTACATTGGCATCTTTTAGATAAAAAATTTATATACCATCATTATCACTTCAATTTGGTTTAATATTTAATTGCTTTTCTATTAGAGCTAATTTTAATTGTGGGAAGAGTTCTAACTTGTTAAACTTATGCTATAGGTATATGTACCTAAATCAGATAGGACTTGATTTCTGTCTTTTTCCTTTTCTCATTTCCTGCCATTGCTAAATTTCATTCTTGTCCCTTTTCTCATTTCTTCCTCTTGCCTTCCTCTAATTCTCCACTTTCCTCGTTATAACCTCTCCCTCTCAACTTTCTCCCTCATCATTTTTCTCGTCTTATTTTTAGTGCCACATCCCAAAAGAAAAAGAAAACCATGAATATATGGACAATCGACAAGGAGGAATTACATGTATATTGTAATACTCACATTTGAAATCATTTATGTTCATAGACTTCAGAGAGTATCAGACACAACTAGTCCAATTGTTTTAAACTACAATACTAGTCAAGAAGAATCTTTTGGAAGATCAATGGTGACTTACCTCCTATCATTGTTGACTATTTTAGACTGCCACTCTTCTTCCTAACAGATTCCCCATCTCCTTCTCTCCCTTTCCAAAATCATATTTTCATGTGGCCAATACGATGCTACTACAGTTCTCTTCCAAAAAGAAGAAGTAAACTGGTTGCTACTCTAGAACTCAACAAATTTGAACTACAACTGAAACATCGACTATCAATGCTGATATCATTTCCTTCTTTATGGCAGCAGATTATATGATTGTAGTAGAATTTAAATTTTTCTAGATAAGGTAAATAACTTTATTAATGTGAAAAAATCACCCGTATACAAGCTGTATACATAAAGATAGAGGATGTACACAAAAACATGGTCCTCTACAAATGATACTCAATCTTCTATACAGAGATTAAAATTTATGGGGGCAGCAAAAACTAACTAGCAATAAAAGGCTCTTTCTTTTTGATAAAGAATCATTTCTATCCTCCCCCACTAAGCTTCCTATTTCTTCTTTCCCGTAGGACCCACATGATGGCTAGCGGGGTAACATCCCATGCCCTGTGTTTTCTTTTCCTTCTTCTAGAGGACCAACTATGCAAATCGTCATTCAGTGAACGCGGCATCACCGGCTAAACTCAGAACTAGTTCAAAACAAACTGCCACAGGCGTGTAGCACTAGGCAACATAATAAGAGGTGATCCACATCTTTTTCTAAGCATCTATACATAAAGCATTAGCAAATATATGTAGTTATCCTCTTCCTCAGATTACGGGAGAACTTAAATGTCCTTACCTTACGTTAACTAATTTCTTTACAAATTTTTGAACTTCCATTAGCAAAGTTTACACTAACTTAAGGAGTCACACTTCGATATCAGAAGGACCTTTTACCCTAACTGTATTCAATCACCAAGAAGAACAAGCTCGCCTATTATGCCAAATAACGAAGGACAAAGAGTAGATGACAAGATCACCTTCGTCACTGTCATCACTGAATTTAATATAGAAGATTCTCCAACACCTCGACATAGAACAATTGTCAGAAGCACTAGGAGAATTGGAGCTAATAAATTAAAAGAAAATGCTCCATATATTTCTTCACTTCCATGTCCAACCCAACTTGGGATGTTGTCCTTGAAGAAGGGAATGAGCTCTAGTGCAGTAATCACATAGCTTGCTAAACTGCGAGCTATGCTAGCTGCACCAATATGATAGTCAAGCATCAACTGTGAAAACACAAGGAAAGCAATAATCTCGTTGAAAGCTGTATAAGCATATAAGTATGCTCCCCCAACGACGGCTGGAAAGCGTGAAGCTAACTCAGCATAACAGAGAGCATTGAGAACGCAAGATCCTCCTGCAATTATGAAGCTGACAGTGACTCCTGTACTAGAAAAAAATTAAACCCTCATTAATGAAAAATTAATAACACATGCGTAGAAGAAAAGTAGGGCACAATGGAAGAAAAGGATCTATATAGGCGATACCTATTAGTTAGGACAATGTTTTAGTCATGTTAGTACGTTTACTTCAAATCTTATGCTTTCTAAGAGTCTTTTTAGCCCAATCTAAGATTTATATGCCGATGGAAAATAGAAAAACATCTACTACTTACTATCATTATTATTACTAGTTAGTTAGTAGTAGTAGTAGTAATATATGCACTAGCAAAAAAAAATATGCACTAGCAGTAATAGGTTCATTGCAAAGTCACTCATCAAATTTGGACCATGGTTTTCCACATTAAGAACTACCTGGATAATGCCAAAAACCACCTGAAATTTTGAAGAAGAAGAAGAAGAGGAGGAAGCTGATCATGAAGATACATGTTTTGCAAATCTGGAGCAGGAAAGGGCTCTGTAAAAGGGCAACTAACTTTTGGAACTCTATTCCATTTGTCATATGGTGGACAGTATGGAAAGAAAGTAACCTTACTTTTTTTCGTCTTAATTTTTGGTGTAATCAGGTCTTTTTACAAGACGTTTCTGACATTATCAACATTAGTGCATCACACGAACTGTAAAGCTCTTTCACCAGCACAATCTTTGTGCTGCTTTGTTCCTAATAAAATTCTTAGCCTTACATATTATTATATAATATGGGTTTAAGATGAGCTTAAATGGAACGAGATAGTCGAGGATTCATATACTCGACTCGAACTTACTTGGAATTGATGCATAGCTGCTGTTGTAGTCGCAGAAGTAGTTGGGTCTAAGATGAGCTTAAATGGAATGACATAGCCTAAGAATTCATATATTCGACTCGAACTTACTTGGAATTGAGGCATAGTTGTTGTTACTATAATAATATGTGTACTGAGATGGAAAGGATATAAGAGATGTGATATGCTTCTCTTGCATCGAAGAAGCTTAATTTAAGATAAGCTTACTCAAGATTGTCCCAAAAAACAATCTTTCTTTCTTAAACCCCGTACTCAGTCAAACACCATCACATAAAATGGGACAGAAGGAGTAGTAAAGTCTTTACCTACAAGTTCTATGTCATAAATGTAAATATTATTAGATTACACAAAAGAAATCGAAAGAAAGAACAAATACACACACAAGCATGAAATTAAACTTCCCATTCAAAACAAGATTCGAAAAATTTCAATAATTATTGCCACATACTTGATATGAAGTAACTTATCACACAACTACAAGAGCCTAAAGTTGGAATTTTTTCTTCAACAAAATTTGAGAAGGTCAACTATTGAAACAATATTTTTCGCAAAATAACTATGATCTAACCATGCAATGGCCTATATTAACTATTTGAGATACAGGTACATAGCAAGCATGATGGCCCTTTTATTCTGATAGTAAAATACCTGAAGAAATATCCAGCATTGGTTGTCTTCATTCTTTTTTTATCTCAATCATCAATTTACATAAATGTCACTATAGTAATTTAGGAAAATACTTTGGGATCCTATAAGCACCTTTTCTGAAGAAAAATTTGGAAGCTATTAAACTAGCTTTCTAGGAAAACTTTTGAAAGCAGATTCTGCAAGCATATTTCTCCATAAGAATATTTTTAGTAGATACACCAAGAAGAAGAATGCTATAAAAGACTCTTGAAAAGAAATTTGCACTAGTTATCTAATTGAGCCCAAAATTTACGATTCAATGGATAGTCAGATCACGTCTAAAAGAAGGTATTTGACAGGATTAAAGCACCCCAATTGAAGTCTTCACGTTGTATTTGACAGGAATAAAGCAAGCCCCATTTGAGATCAGATTTAGAATTTTAGATGCCTTTCATTTAGTAGAATATCCCAGGGTGGTTTTTATGCACAACCGATTTTCTACAGATTCCTGCAGGAGAAATTGAATAATAACATTTGTTGAATGTTAAAGTTGATATTTATTAAAGATCAGCTTTCCTCTATAACCTCATTAGATCATAGACCACTTCTTAATATTTAATTAAAAAAACAAATTAATCTAGTCTGTTTTAGCTGCCACAGTTATTCAAATTGACTTTCTTCTTTTTCTTTGAACCCACCCATTAAAAAAATCTCCTTTTTCTCAAAGGAGAATTAAAAAAATCATATTTCCATACAATATCAATTGAATTATATGTAACTATCAATATATTAAGTTGAATTCTATATCTATACATACCAAAATCCTAGTACCAATCTAATCTATTCTATAGATATTTGGACTAGAGTTGAAAACAACAAAACCAGCAATATAATTTATTAGTATCGAATAGAAATCTAAATGCTATTGCAAGCTGACCTGGACCAGCATCATGGGCGACGGTGCCGGTAACGACGAAGATACCGGCGCCAATAGAAGCTCCAATACCGAGAAGAAGAAGATCAAAGAGACCGAGACGCCGGACAAGACCTTCACCGGAGGTAGCACGGATTGTAGTCTCCGACGGCGGAGATAGTGGTTTTGACCGGAGTGCCGATGACCAGAAGTGAGAAAACCATGACGATGACGAAGAAGATTCTCCAGCATTCATATTTGAATTGCCGATTCTCTCCTCATCTTCGTCCACAAATACACCTTATTAGGAAACTGAGCTGACGCTTTAAGATTAAAAATAATTACTAAATAAGTCAGCCACGTGATTCAGATGGAGGAAGGTAAAAAAAATATGGAGAAAATGATCAAAATGGTCCTTAGTCATTTGATACATGGTTACGAGTAACATTATTCATGTATTAAATTTTATATAAGTAATTATTTTTAGAAATTTATATAAATAATATATACATATAATTATGAGGATATTTATATATTTTTTATATAAAATATAAGATGAAATAACTAATAATGTATAATTAAATCTTGCATAATTAATTACTGTATAAAATAATATATAAATTCTTTCATAACTATAATACATGTATTATTAATACTTGCATAACTTTAATCGGCTATCAAACGACCCTTTAGTGTATGTTTGGTTCCATTTGGTTGTTTGATGTCCATTTGGTTGTTGATTAGCATTATGCAAAGTTTAGTCATTCTGAAGATTGAGGTGGCAGGACCTCAAATCTTTTTCTAAGTGGCAGGCCTCTTTTATTTTTTACCTCAAAAATTACTAATGATAGAATTAATAATCACGTGGGGCCCTGTTTGTAATTTAAAAAACTTTGGGATTAATTTTTAAACTAATAAAACAACCTGTTTTTTCTTTCCTCACTCTTTCTTCGTTATTTTTTCCTTCAACTCCAACAATCGCTGAGCTTCCTCTTCTCCCACGGCTCCATCTCTAAAAACAAATTTGAAGAAAGCCTTGAAAGTGAAATAAGCTATTTCAAGAGCCAAGATTTGAAGATTTCAACTTGAAAAAAAGTTACAGGTTTCGAAGCACTAAATTTTTTTTCCTATTTTGATTTCTTCCAAGTTTAAAATAGTATTTTAATATCTTATTTTGTGATGTTCTGAGTTTATAGTCATGGCGAAGCCCTAATTTTTTTGATTCTGATTATTTGTTGATTTCGATTTTACAGTCATGGTGAAGCCCTTATTTATTTTTATACTGATTTTTTTCTTGAGTTTCATTGTGTTTTGCATGTCTTATTTGTTGATTCTTTTGAGTTTATAGTCATGGTGTGGACTAAAGGAAAATTCGAATCAATTTGCAGAGTTGACTACATGCCTTCTTTATCTAAAAAAAGGTTAAGAACATAGGTTATTGACCTAGATCCCGATGTAGGCAAAGTTGAAGTCCGAAGAAGAAACAACCAAATGAGTTAATTAATAGAGAAAATAAACAACCAGAGAAATTAAATAATAGACTAATAAAATAATCAAAGGAGTTAATTAATCGACAAAAGAAACAACAAGAGGAGTTAAATAATAGACACAATGAAAAATTAGACGAGTTAATTAATAGACCAAATGAAGAAGAGGCAGGCTCCCCAACTCTTGATGATTATCTCAAGGAGATTGACGCATTTGAATATGAAGAAGAAGCCAATTGTGGTGTTGGAGAAGAGGAATTTGGCCAATGCGAGGCTACAGAAGATGAGGGGGACAATATTGATCGTCTACCTATTCCTGAAAATATCAAGTCCATGGAAAGGCTCGGATTGAACTCATGGCTTTTGGAAGGCATTAATTTCCCAGCTAACATCATAGTAAGGTCTTCTATGAAGTCGTGGTTTGACTTTAAAGTTCAATGCGAAAGCATAATCTTCTGAAAATGTTTCGTAGAACTTATTTTGGCCACTTCTTCGACTTACCCTTAGAGTGGGATAAATTTAGTGGACATTTTGTTCATTAACTTCTTCTACGACAAATTAAGAATCTAAAGAAAAAGCATGAGATGTGGTTTTTGATTGAGGATATGCCATGTTTTTTGGGCTAAGGGAGTTTGCATTGGTCACTGGGTTGAATTGTGAGGTCTTCTCTAGTGGAAAGGAGCCGAATAAGGTCCATAGAAAAAGAGACAAGTTCTATAGAAAAAGGTAATTTAGGTGTTACACAGAATGTGCTCGTGAGAAGTTTGGAAAATAAAACATTCTACAAATTAGACAAGCTTAAGGTGTCCTTGATGTGGTTTGTTCACTGCATTTTATTGGCACATAACAAGCATAAACTAATTGAGATGAAATTGATAATCTTGGTTGATTCTTTGTCATGCTTTACCAAATATCTTTGGGGAAAGATATGCTTTGATTTGACATTGAATTATTTGAAGAACAAGGTGGACATGTTCAACTTGTTTAAACAATTCAAGAACAACCCTACTACAAAAATATTTTACTTTCATTTCGGGTTCCACTAGGTATTGATCATAAGTTATCCATAGCAATATTATTTTATTATACACCATTGATATTCGATTGACCCTATTATGTGTTGCATTCAATTACATGCATGGGAATATGAAGAAATCCCCTTTGTTGGACGTAATTGCGCCAAATCAGGGGTTGTTCCGCTTCCAAATCCAAGGATGTTGATATGACACACTTACTTCCAATAAGAACGTGATCCATTCAAAAAAGAAATAAATGCTGAAGAGGTAACAATTTGAACTTAAGTCTATTAGAATGTCAATATTGGTACATTATAAACTACTTATTTTATGAACTGATCTTATCCCTTGTTTGTTGAACTTAGAAGGGTGCGTTCATTTCTTTACCCAACTGTTGGTGAGATGGAGAAGGACCACATAAGAAATCTTATACCTTATAACAACGAGGAGGCGGATGAGGAAATAGATGCATTGAGGGAGGAGATTGCAGGTGCGACATGGATCAATAGGTTAGGAGAAGTCCGCCAATGACGTCTAGCCATTGAAGTAGAGTAGGATCCTCTGACTTTTGGAGATATTGAATCACATCCTATAGGTGGAAAATCAAATGGAGAAGGTTCAAATAGGGGTGGAAAAACATATGGACAAGGTTTAGTTACGGGTAGTGGATTTTGCAAGGAGTATGGTTGGGGACCGAATACCATTCTAGATAGAGGACTCCTCTCAATATAATATAAAACTAGAAAAATAAACAAGGGAAATCTCTCTTTACAAAGTAAAGAAACAAAGAAAAGAAAAATCATATGCCCTATATAAGATCCGTCTTCAAAACATATTTTACGCACAAGCAAGAAATAACCCCAATGAAGAGAGATACAGATGTATCAAAAGATACATGAGTGCGACCCTGACCTAGTTTGGTTTTCTCCCCATCACATAACTCGAGGCACCAGATGAGATCAATGTGGTTATTTAATCTTGTTAGTCTTCCTTCGTCTGGAGCTAGTCAACCCAAGTGTGTCTATCTGAACAAGTCCTCTAATGTGAGCAGGCAAGTATTGGAGAACAAAGTAAGTACCTTGAGCGTCAAGAGTATGACTATGTTTGGACAATGCATCTGCCACCACATTGCCTTCTCTGAATATATGGGTGCAAGAAAATGTGTGAAAATGTCGTATGGTGTCATGAAGTCTGGTAAAAGCATGGTAAAGATGCCAAGGTGGAGCAACCGAGCCCTTAATCCAGTAAACTAACATCTCAGAATTAACCTCGAGAGTAACACCTAAATACCCATTATCTATACACCAAGCTAATCTAATGTGTGCAGCTTCTAACTCAGTTTGGTTATTAGTACCATCATCCAATGGACCAGCAAAGGCATAAATGAGTTCCCCATAACTATCTCTGAGAATACCACCCGCATATATCTTGCTCGGGTTACCAAGAGCGCTCTCGTCAGTGTTGAGTTTAGCAATCCCAAGATCAGGCCTAGTCCAGAAAACTCTAGTGATATTGATCTCATGAGAACATACCTACACTCTAGAACAAATGTCTACCCAACTAGAAGGCCAATGAACATAGAGAAAAGCAATCTTCATCATCTTGCAAACATCACTTGCTATGTTAAATTTAACCTTCGCCAAATTAGACTTTTTAGAACCATGCTTAACTGCACAACGATTCTTCCGTAGATGCCAGTAAATAAGAATATGAAGGGCACAAATGAGAATCTTATGAGACTCAGTTTTGGACTTTTCAGTCCACCAATGTAAAATAAGAGGTTAGGGTTGTTTCGGATTGTGCATGGTACCCATAGCCGAAGAGAAAAACTTTTGAACTGTATTTACAAAGAAACTCGAGACAGATAGATGTTGAACATCCTTATACCTAGAAACTCGGCAACATACACAGTCAGTACCACCATCGAGGTTAAAACAAGAACTCTATTGGCGGTAGGAAGCTTATTTCTCAAAGCCCTCAAAACTAAAAAGAACAATTAAAATGAACATGGGTTTGCCAAGTGTGTTTATTGATGAGAGAAACTTGTCTGGGACTCTTGGAAATAACCCATGCTGAAGAACATGTGAATAAACATGAAGGATTGGCATCCTAATAAGGCAGATTCGGCCTACCCGATTGATAGTGGAACTGGAAGGTAAGAATCTTAACCACCAATTGATGCGGCAGCTGCGGCTGAATAACATCAACCCTCCAATGACCATGGATATATAAGAAATCAGAAACTATTTCTCTGCTAGGTCTACCAATCATTGTCCTGTAGGGAGAAGAGGGTTAATACCCAACCAATTATCCCACCAAAAACTAAAAGTGTCCGAGTAGATCTTTCAAAGGATATTTTGTTACGGTTACTTCTTGTTAATCAAGAGATTCTTCCAGATTTGAGACTGACCTGAATCCCATTGCTTAAAGATCGGGTACGATCTTTGACAATACTTAGCCAACAAAAAATCTCTCCAAAGAAAATCTTTCATTTTGAAGTTCCACCATTGCTTGAATTAAAGGGATTTGCAAACATCATGTATCCTTCTAAACCCAACACCGCCTTCGTCACAAGGATAACATAAATTCTATCAGGATGACCAACGATACTTCTTTCTATCTTCAGCCACGCCCCAGAAAAAGTTAGTTGTCAGCTTCTCAATTTTATCAAGAGGGGTTTTGAGAGGTGAGACAACACTGAGGAGATGAATCGTAAGGGACTGGAGAACATATTTGATAAGAGTATCCTTGCCCCCACAACTAAGCATCTTTGTTTTCCAGCCTCTAATCCTTCATACCACTTTAGATATCATATTCAAGAAGTGAACAATTTTTTGTCTTCCAATGATGAGAGGATAAGCAGGGTATGTAATCGGTGAATCTTTCTAAGAAAAGCTTGTAACCTCTTTGATAGTATCAATAGTAGATGGGAAACACACCTTCAGTGACCATGAAGTGACTTTTGTTTTTGTTGATGAGTTGACTCGAGCATTTTTCATAGTCACTAAGAGTTTCCATAACCCGATCAAGTGATTTCCTTCTGCCTAAAGTGAAGATGATGATGTTATCTGCAAAACTGAGATGGTTAACCTTAGGCCTCTTCCTCTCCATATAGAAACCATGGAAAAGTTGGTCTTTATTCAACTTGTTCATCAGCCTAGAAAGTATCAGAGATGGTAGAGTGTACACAGACCTTATCACTACTTTGGGAGGTAGATATGTTGTTTTCGAAAGACCATCGGCTCAAGAGAAAATATGACAAAAAAGGTCAGATACGATTTGAAGAAAGTAAAGTAAAGTAAAAAATTATGGCAAAATACTATAAATAAGCATTAGTGGGTAAATTTTAACAGTAAATGCATCAACTAGTATGATAGTTGGAGTATAAGAAATAGCAGATAGTAACAAAAAATTGAAATGTACGTACTTATTATATTTATTTGTTAAGAGTCCCACATCGGAAAATGAAATGAGAACAAGGACTCCTTATATAGACTCGAACAATCATCACCCTACAAGCTAGCTTTTGGGGTTGAGTTAGGCCCAATATCCATTCTTTACATGGTATCAGAGTCAGACTCATTCCAATTCTATGTTCACCGATGTTGGGTCCCCAAATTATGTCATTCACTTTCCAGTTAACGGGGTTTGAGCGTGCGGGGAGTGTTAAGAGTCCCACATCGAAAATGGAATGGGAACATTGACTCCTTATATGGACTTGGACAATCCTCACCCTACAAGCTAGCTTTTGGGATTGAGTTAGGCCCAAGATCAATTCTTTACATTATTATTATTATTATTATTATTATTATTATTATTATTATTATTATTATTATTATTATTATTATTATTATTATTATTATTATTATTATTATTATTATTATTATTATTATTATTATTGCACCTAAAATAAATATGGCAAAGGCCAGTGGATTATCTTGCTTCAAACCTCTAGTGAAGTGGAAAAAATCATGTCTAGTGCCATTGATTATAACAGAATACCAATTATCCGCCATAGGCCTCTATATCATATCGATAATGAGCTCACAGAAGCCCATCCTCCTAAGAACAATGCAAGTATAAGCCCATGATACCCTGTCGTATGCCTTTGCCATGATAAAAATAAAATAAAATAACTTTTTCAAAATATATTAAATAGAACAAGTAAAATTAAAAATTTGTTTTTAGCTTAATGAATAAGTAAAAATAAATGGAGAGAGTATTTTTTTACAGTAAAGGATATCATATTTTGGTTGCATATGCGGTTTTCAATCTATTCATTTAAAACAATTTTTACGTATACCATCACTTAAAGTATTTTTGAACACACAAACAAGCCCTTTAACTTGCGTGACCCGATAACTATGACCTCAAACTTTGCTAGTACACAAGTAGTCACTTAAACTTGTCAAAAGTCGAACATGCATATACAAATTTCTGACAGGTCACTAGCGTGAAGTGCAATTGCTCCCACGTGGATTAATGCCCAATCAGAGACTGTCAACTAATTTACACATAGATTGGACATAAAAAAATGAAAAAGGTAAATTAAAGAAAAATACATAAACATGTCCTTTAACTTGGCGTGAGCTGGCAACTTTGACCTCAAACTTTGCTAGTGCACAAGTAGGCACTTACACTTTCCAAAAGTCGAACAAGTATATACATGCGATATTGAGCATCAACTCTCCTGTTTTCGAGTGTATCTCACTCAATTTTCCATGTAAGACGCGTGTGTATGCTTGTTCGACTTTTCGCAAGTTTAAGTGCCTACTTGTGCACTGATAAAATTTGAGGTCATAGTTGCCAGCTCGCGCCAAGTTAAAGGGCATGTTTATGTGTTATTCACTGAATAAGTTAAGCAACTTGGTATACTAACAAATTAAATTACTTCCTTCGTCCCGAAAAGATTGACACTTTTCACTTTTGAGAGTAAAATTTTCTAATTTTGACAGTGTGTTAGAACATAAAATCTTTAAATATTTTAAAATAAAATTTACATATTTAGAAACTACGTAAAAAGTACTATAAGTTCCATAATTAATAATTTAAATAGGGATAAGACATTATTACCTCCCTGAATTATACCTAAAGTTGTTGCGACACGCCTTATCTTTGCGGGGATCCTATTACCCCTCTAAACTTTTTTAAAGTAATTCTTTGCACCTTTATTATTGACGTGGAGTACTGCGTGAGAACACCTCCTTCAAGCGCGTGAGAACTTTAAAAAATGGCTCTAACCTATACGAAATGGGCACGTGTGTCAGTTCCAACTTCCAAAGTTGATTTTCAAGAGTTCTTCATCACCATTTTATCATCCATTTTTAGGAGCTACAAGTCTAATTTTTGGTGTCAAAATTCAACAAAAAACTCAGATAAATTCACACAAATCAAACTCAAATTTCAACTACAACTTCACAACATCATCACCATACTCCAGTAATCAATTTGGCCAACAACCACGAAATTCGACAAAACTCAATTTTTGTTCTTCAAGCTTTTTCAAGGTTCAACAATGGTGAATTCAATTTTTTTTTTCATTTTTGAATCTCATCAACAACTAAGGGCTTAGAAAGAATTTAGCACTTGAATCTCAACTTTAAAACTTCAACAATATTTGAATATACTTAACACCTCTAATAATTTTTCAAGTTCATATAAAAATAATTGTCCTTTTCATTTTTTAAAATATAAAATAATATTTCCATTACATTTCGGGATTAAAAAGAAAAGAAAAAGAAAGAAAATAAAACAATTTAAAAAAAAATTAAAAATACGAAATTACACGTGACAGCACGTGTATTTCACTGTTTGCCAAATGTTTGGTTCTCTATGCCATGTCTCATTCTCCCTCCAGTATTTCATCAAGTTTTCACGTCCTTCTTCATTGAGAACTGCTTCGTACGGTACAACACCCTGCAAAATAAAATCATCAAACTCGCTAACTTGATTAGTAGTGGTACCACTAAACATTCTATGTCTAAGGCTTTCAATACTAGCCGCAGAAATAGCACGTCTTTTTTGAGGTTGTGTTGAAAAAGAAGAAGATGGTATGGAAGCCGGTTGGTTGCTAGAACTTTCTTGTTGGTAATGCCTATACTTTTTTTGCATTCATCTTGTATGCTAGACAAAATAAAATGATGTGATAATAATAAAACATAATATTTATTTATTAATATTTCAGTTGAAGGTGCACTAGTAGGTGTGTTGTCATCTACATTAGTGGATGTATCATCTAGATCATCGTCTAAATTAAAGTCTTTTTGAGTTTTAGAAAATAGTTCCTCGTCTAAATCTAATGGTATTGTAGGAAAATGTTCAGTATCAACAAAATCATCATGTGTAGGAATAGGATTCTGTCTAGAAATAGGATGACTAGAAGAAGTACCCTTGCCCTTGTTGCCCCTACTAGAAGAAGCATGACCCCTACCCGTAAGCATACGTTTAAATCCTTCCATTATAAATTTATAATTATACTAATAAATAATTAAAGTAAATGAAATTAAGTGCGCTAAATAAAATAAATATACAATAATAATTTAATGAAGGAACGAATGTACCAAATGCCGACGTAACGTCGACGTGTAATCGAGAGGTTAAAAATTGAAACTTTGCTCGATGGAAGATCCTCAAGCTATCTGCCAACTTTACTCCCAAATGAATAAATAAAATTGAATATTTAGTAGACAATGTTGACTTGTAGAGAAATAGATTAAGAGATTAGAGAGATTGTAGGAAGATTTGTGAGAAAAATGAAGAGAAAATGAGGTATTTATAGTTGGAAAATTGGGTTAAAGTGTAAATATAATAACTCATGGGTTAAAAATAAATATTATGGGTGTAGGGGGGTTGGGGAGGGGGGGAGGCCAAAAATGGCCGTTGCACAATGGCCAAAATGTAAAATGGTCGTTGGTGCAACGGTTATTTGTGCAAAGGGGGAGTTTCGAGCGGGATCGGGGCGGGACCGGACCGGATCGGACCTGGCGGGATTGGGGCGAGCCGGGACGGGTCGGACGAGACCACGTCCCGTCCCGGTTCGAGTCCCGATAACGTAATTTTTTTTTAAAAAGGTCTGGTTCGGGGCTAGACCGAGGCGGTGTTGGGGCGGGACCGGGCCGACTCGGCCCACTGGCTAGCCATAAGAACAACCCACCTGCATGACGAGTGACTGCAATCCCCAAAAAGTAATTTAAGGGCCCTAAGTCTTTCATAGCAATTTCAGAACTAAGCATTGTCATAATAGACTGACGTAATGCATCAGACGAGGCCATCAAGATAACATCATCCACATATAATAGTATTTAAGCCAGGGAAGAACCACGACGATAAATGAACAATAAATTATCAGACCTGCTGTGAGAGAACCCAATAGTCGAAACATAGTCTGCAAACTTCTTATACCAAGCCCGTGGAGACTGCTTAAGCTCATACAAGGACTTTTTCAATAAACAGACATGATGAGGATAGTTGGGATCCATAAACCCCAAAGGCTGATGCATATAGACTGTCTCATTTAGATCGCCATGTAAGAAAACATTATTTTCATCCAACTGATGAATGTGCCACGCTTTCGAAAGAGCCAAGCTGAGCACAGTGCGAATGGTAGCCGGCTTGACCACCGGACTAAATGTCTCACCACAATCTACACCAACCTGCTGAGTCTTACCATCACCTACAAGCCGTGCCTTATGCCTCGCAAAAGAACCGTCAAAATTGTCCTTATGAGCAAAAATCTACATAGACCGAATAATATTAACACCAGAAGGACGGGGCACCAACTCCCACGTATTATTATCAATAAAAGCATTATATTCGTCAGTCATAACAATTTTCCAATTCAGGTCATTTAACGCAGACACAGGATTACGGGGGTAGTGGTAATTTAAGAACATTTGAATTTAAATTAAAATGTCTTTTTGGTTTAAAAATTCTCGGCTGACTTCGAGTGACTGGTCTATGACTCGGGGGAGAATTGGGTGAAGTTTGGGAAATTTCTGGACAAGGGACGGGCTGGCCAGCAGGCAGTGGGCCTGTTGGCCTAGAACGGTAAACTGGCGCAGTCGATGATGCAGGAACTGGACCAGTTTCAGTATTGGTCTGGACTGGCCCAATTGTTGAAACTGGCCCAGTGACAAGACTGGGAAAAGTGGGTATCAGTGGTGTAGTGGGGCCAATGGGCAGTGGGCCAGCTGGCGGATTTGGGGTGCGGGATACGTCCGAAAAATGGTGAAAATATACGGGGATATACCATCATCCAAAAAATTATACGATCTAGGCACGGGATTACTAACCTTAGTAAACGGAAATTTGGATTCATCAAAAATTACATGGCGACTAATGATGATTTTATTAGATGATAAATCAAAACATTTGTAACCACGATGATTTAGGGGATACCCAATACACACAAGGGGTAGACCGGGCCTGAAGCTTGTTAATTGTGGTGGACGAAAGAGTGGATAACACAAGCACCCAAAGATCCTAAAATGTGAATACGAAGGAGTCTTATTAAATAAAATTTGAAGAGGGGACGAATATGTCAAACCTTTGGAAGGAAGAATGTTAAGAAGACATGTAGCCAATTGTAGAGCATGATGCCAAAAAGACGGGGGTACGGTAGCATGAATCAATAAAGTTCGGACAATGTTATTAGTGGTACGAATTTTGCGTTCGGCTTTCCCATTTTTGAAGACGTATGAGGGCAAGAAAAATGAAAATGGATCTCATTATTAGCACAAAACTCCCGAAACACCCCATTATCATATTCGTTGCCATTATCACATTGAATATTTTTAATTTCCCATTCGAATTGATTTTAATGAATGCTCTAAATTTTAAGAAAGTGAAAAAAACTTGTGATTTTTTCGCTATCGAAAAGTCCATAAAAATTAGAATAATCATCTATTAGGAAGTATTTTTACAAAATAACTACGAATTGTAACTTCAGCCATTGAAATTTAGTTGGACTCAAATCCACAAATACTATGGTCTAATATAATTGAATTTATCGCTTAAATCAAACATGTACGGATTTAAAACAAATATGTTATTGTGTACAGTAATATGTCTATAACGCAGAGTGCACACTCAGAGAGCAAGAAAATGGTTCTTTGAACACATAATATCTGGAACCATTATTTTAACAAGTAGAACAAGATTTTCTACCATCTTATAAATGGAAATAAGCAGGCAGCATGGCACTTCAAGGGCAAGCTGGGAATTTTAATAAACTATTTCTGTTTAATGTGCTGTGTAATGTTGTACTTTACGTTGTATAAGTTGGACTAAATTGAATATTTGATTGAGTTGACTAAAGTACCACCGTCCCTCTTGTGCCTATCCCGATAATTACGGCGTCCCTGCACATGCCTTATATTGCCAACTTCTTCGAATTTCTTTTACACCTGATATAGTTCTTTATTATTTTTGAAAGAAATAATCCCCTTTGATTATTTTCATTGATTGAATAGATATATATACAAGTTACAAACCTTCTCCTACCATAATTCTACCTATACAATATGGTAAGTGTATATCCTAATTATGGTAAGTGTATAACCTAATCTAGGTAACAAATATACTACAATATACACACAATATACTTTCCTTAATACTAAAGATTTTGGCACCAATCTTGACGTGCCGGGTCGTTTAACACACCCCCGTTAGTCATAGCGGGCGGTCTTCGAACGCCGAGACTGTCCCTAAAATCTTCAAAGAGAACCGTAGGTAGACCCTTTGTAAAAATGTACGCAATTTGATAACGAGACGGGACATGGCATACGCGAACTTGACCCTTTGCAACCTTTTCACGGACAAAGTGAATGTCCATTTCGATATGCTTGGTGCGCTGGTGTTGAAGCGGGTTACCGAAAGGTAGATGGCACTAATGTTATCGCAATATACCAAGGTTGCCTTCGAATGGGACAATGAAGCTCCAAAAGCAAATTACATAGCCAACATGATTCCGAGACCACATTCGCTACCCTCGATATTCTCGCCTCCGCACTCGAGCGTGATAGAGTTGCCGGCGCTTTGCCGACCATGAGACCAAGTTGTTGCCGAGGAACATACACAGCGAAGTCGACCGTCTCGGTGTCGGGACAACCACCCCAATCAAGCATCCGTGTAAGAGACAAGTGTGGATGTAGAGGAAGGATACAAGTGCAACCCATAGTCTAGTGTCCCCGAATATACCGAATGATGCGTTTGATTGCATTCATGTGCTCAACTCGGGATCATGCATGAATAAACACACTCGCCGAACCGCATATGTAATATCGGTATTCGGTAAAGGTAAGATACCGGAGGGCCCCCGCAAGATCGCGATAGCGGGTCGGGTCCTCGTATGGTGCACCCGCTGCGGCGCTTAGCTTTGGGTTTGCATCAATCGGCGTGGAAGTGGACTTACAAGATGACATCCCAGCCTTCTCTCGATGATCTCACCGCATACTTCCGTTGAGACGAGAAACAAACCACCCGAATGACGTTTGACGGCAATCCCCAAAAAATAACTCAACGGCCCTAAGTCCTTCATAGCAAATTCGTAACCGAGCATGGCCATGATGATCGACGCAAAGCATCGGAGGAGGCGGTCAAAATGATATCATCCACATATAACGTAGAATATAGGCCAATGACGAACCACGGCGGTAGATGAACAAAGAATTGTCTGACCTGCTGTGTGTGAACCCAATAGTCGAAACAAAATCAGCAAATCGTGTATACCAGGCACGTAGAGACTGCTTAAGCCCATATAATGATTTCTTCAACAAACAGACATGATGAGGGCGGTTGGGATCCCTGAAACCCAACGGCTGATGCATATAGACTGTTTCCTTGAGGTCACCATGTAGAAAAGCATTCTTGACATCCAACTGATGGATTGGCCAAGTCTTTGAAAGAGCCAAGCTAAGCACAGTGCGAATGGTAGCCGGTTTGACCACCGGACTAAACGTCTCACCACAATCAATTCCAACCTGCTGAGTCTTACCATCACCAACAAGTCGCGCCTTATGTCGAGCAAAGGACCCATCGAATTCTCCTTGTGAGCAAAAATCCACATAGACTCGATAACATTAATACCATATGGACGGGGCACCAACTCCCACGTCTTATTATCAATAAGAGCATTATATTCATCGGTCATAGCAATTTTCCAATTAGGGTCATTTAATGCGGACACGGGATTGCGGGGCAAGGGGATTTAGAGACATCCGAATGTAAATTAAAATGTCTTTTAGGTGTAAAAATACCCCGCCGACTACGAGTGACCGGTCTATGAGTTGAGGAAGAATTGAGGGAATTTTGGGAATTTTTCGGGCTCGGGATGGACTAGCCAAGCGCAGCGGTGGGCCCGCCGGCCCAAATCGACAGTCTGGCGGGTTTTGGACCGGGCCAGAATTGGGCTGGACCGGCCAATAACCGGAACTGCTCCAGTGGCCGGAGCAAGAGGGAGTGACGTGATTGTGGGGCCGGCGGCAATGGGCCGCTGGGAATTCTCGGGTACGGGAGTTATCCGAAAAATTCGAATAATATACGGGGATATTTGGTCATCCAAAAAATTATACGACTTAGGTTCGGGAGTATGAACTTTCGTAAATGGGAATTGAGTTTCATCAAAAATGACATGGCGATTGATTATGATTTTCTTGGAGGATAAATCAAAACACTTATAACCACGATGATTCGACGGATAACCCAAAAACACACACGGGGTAGACCGAGCACGAAGTTTGTTAATTGTGGTGGATGGGAATAACGGATAACACAAGCACCCAAAAATCCGAAGGTGAGAATAAGAAGGGTTCTTATTATATAGGATTTTGAGGGGGAAGAATATGTCGACCTTTAGACGGAATTAGGTTAAGAAGGTAAGTGGCCATTTGTAGAGCATGATGCCAAAAATACGGAGGTATGGAGGCATGGATTAGGAGAGTTCGGACAATGTTATTTATGGAACGAATTTTGCGTTCGGCTTTCCCATTTTGTGAAGATGTATGAGGACATGAAAACCGAAAATTTATCCCATGAGTAGCACAAAATTCTCGAAACTCCCTATTGTCATACTCCTTCCCATTATCACATTGAATATTTTTTATTTCTCTTTCGAATTGAGTACGAATGAACGCTCTAAATTTTATGAAGACGGAAAACACTTGTGATTTATTCGCAATTGGAAACGTCCACAAAAATCTAGAATAATCATCTAAGAAGAGAACATAATATCGATGACCCATTGAACTAAGAACAGGAGATGTCCATAAGTCGCTATGAATAATGTCAAATGGCATAGAAGTATGAGAATTGGAGTCTACAAATGGCAACTTAACAATTTTTCCTAATGAACAAGATCGACAAATTGGAGTACGACTCGTACCCTTACAAGAAATAAAGCTATTTTTATCTAAAACTGATAAAATAGAAGATCCCGGATGACCCAAACGAGCATGCCACATGGAAGGAGAGATGGCGCAAAAGGCGATGGCAAAAGGCCGGACTCGAAGGATCGAGACCGGCATGATAGGATATAGATCCCCCCTACTATCACACCTCATGAGATGACTCCCCGTCTTGAAATCCTTCACAGAGAAACCGAAAGGATCAAATTCAACGAAACATAATTGTCATTTGTGAACTTTCGGACGACACTAAATTTTTAATCAATTTAGGAGCATGTAAAGTATTTTTCAAGAGAAGTGGTGGATTGGGAGGAGACAACGTTTTCTGACCATACCCTAGAATTGGAATTGAACTTCCATTACCAACAATTATTCCCCGAGGGGTGCTCAAATTGTAATAAGATGAGAGAGTACCGATTCGAAGTCATGTGAGTAGTGGCCCGGTGTCCATGTACCAATTTGGGTCCGGTTGAGTTAATCCCAACGTGTGCATTGCGGCCTCGATATCGTCCGAGTAGGGCCGCCGCATGATGGGCTTGCGGAGGTCGGGGCCCAAGAACTCCCCGGCCGTGGCCTTTGGACCAGGCCCGTCAGAATCGCTACCATCGGCCGCTTGGGCCACGGCCGTGGGCCGCCACCGCCGGGCATTGGGCCCGGATTGTTGCTGCACCCACCGGCCGCCGGAATTTCTGTTCGCCGCTTGGTATGGGGCTGGCCGCCGGCCCACGGTCCACCGCCATCGCTCCATCGCCACGGGCCCCACCGCTCGGGCCCATGGGGGTGGTGGGCCACCTTGTTCATTGGATGGGACCCACCGACGTTTTCTTCGACTACGGAACCTCCACCATTACCACCGCGTTTGCCCCCGCGTTTTTGTTATTATTCTTGCGATTATTCTTGCCGCCACCATTATTATGGTTTTGGCCCGAATTATTAACAAAAAGCGACGGATTAGGCGAGGACGTCATCATGACTACCGGACTTGCTCCGTAGCCGCCTTTTTGCCAAACCGGCTTCTTCCAACGTAAGCATGGAGCGGGCTTGATGGAAGTCGGGAAGAGGGTTGCTTTGGCGAAGGAGAGTGCCAACACCATTATAGGCCTCCGAAAGACCGCAACCAAGTTGTAGAACTAGACGATTATTTGTTACCGGTGCGCCAACGTTACGGAGTTGATCCGCCAATTCCTTTAGTTTCTTGCAATATGCGAAACGTTCGAAATACGTCCATTCGAACGAGAGAGAATTCGCTCGAGTGTGACGATACGGGAATGTTGGTTGTCTTGGAATATGTCACGCAATCTATTCCATGCAGCCATAGCCGTGGTATCGGGCTCCATAATCGTCTCGTAGAAGGTCCACCGAAATAGTGGCGTATATCCACCGAAGAACGGTAGCATCAAGTGTAATCCATACCTCGGGATCCTCCGCGGGGAAGGGGTCTAGCGGGAGGAATTATGTGATGAAGAACTTGATAAGAGATAGCGTGAATTTTAAACAACTCCGCCCACAATGCATATTGAACGTTTTCCATCTCAAGGACAATAGGGACACTAAGCTTGATATTGGAAACCGTGAGGGAGGTGAAAATTGTTCTTAGACATTTTTGAAAGAACAAAGAAGGAGGATAATTTTAAGAGAGGCTTTTGAGAGCGGAAGACGAGATATTTGGAGAAAAACCCGAGGGGGGGGGGGGGTTCTCGAAGAGGAGGCAAAAGTTTGAGAGAAGAAAACTTTTGTTTAGACCTAGTCTCTTGATACCATTAAAGAAATAATCCCCTTGATTATTTTCATTGATTGAATAGATATATATACAAGTTACAAACCTTCTCCTACCATAATTCTACCTATACAATATGGTAAGTGTATATCCTAATTATGGTAAGTGTATAACCTAATCTAGGTAATAAATATACTACAATATACACACAATATACTTTCCTTAATACTAAAGATTTTGGCACCAATCTTGACGTGCTGGGCTGTTTAACAATTTTACTGTCTTCCAGCAATTTGATGAATTAGCAAATATTGAGAGCCATTTGAGTGTCCACAAAAGCACATTAAAGATGACATCAGGAAAAGTGACACGTTAGGCTACATATTTGTGTTGGAATCTTATCAAATGCAATTATTCAATTCTCTTATTTTAATCTGAATATATTTGAATTTCTATCGACTCTTTTTATTTTTAGATAAACTTGATCCTTAAAACTTAGATCCATTTGAGTTGGCTGTATTACACCCTCGAGTGAACATAACTTGATCATAATATTTTGTCATAAACACAAATATTATTGGCTTCAATTTAGCATCTTATTAAAAAAATATAATTATTTTTTCGCAAAGTTAATTTTGGAGCAAATTCGTGAAAGTTATAGTCTGAGAACTCAGTAGGGATTTCTATTTGCTATCTGCAGCTTTTAAGCTCATCAAAGATAAGATGTCAAGGGTTCCACATTTAGTTGATATGTTTTTAGGTGCTATAGGATCTACAATTGTGTCTGCTTTAACATTAACAATCTAGTTTGTCATATAAAGATCATGTAGATACAACTTAAATTGTGACGTTAGTACACCATGCAAGCAGCTTAAAGAAACCATGGCACAACTTTTATCACAACTTCATACAAATTAAATGTTGTAATTTAAACATACATGATACATAAAAGTGTAATTATTTGTATAACAGGTGCCATCGTCGTGAGGATGGATATAAAGATCTCAGAACATGACGCAACCCCTACTTTTGGGGTAAGACTAAAAGTATATAACATGATAAGAAATGTTATGAGGTATTTTAATCGTATAATAGTCGTGTGTTAAGTTTTGAAGTCAAGCGAGTTGTAAAACAAAAGTCGGCAAAAGTTTTTACAAGTTACGTTCATAAACTGGCGGCGATCCGGTATTTTCTGAATCCTTATGTAAGGAATTACAAAAGAAATTCTTTCAACAAAGATGTGAATTAGGAAGGATTGGTCGACGAAATATGAACTGAAGACTTAACCTTGATTGAAAATTTGGGTCAACTGTTGCAGAGCATTTCTCGCAATATATTTGTAATTACGGGGTGATCCACTCACGAAATTGTAGGTCTACCAGTCTAGTTTCCAATGCATTAAACCGTTCGTCAATACGACGTCGGAGTAGAGAGATATTCGCGTCGCGAGACTGCACAACCAGCCAGTTTGGGGCTCACTTGAGGTGGTGGCCAACCTTTGGCCCTTTAAATTGAGTTGTAGACTTCATTTTTATCATTTTTCTTCAGAAAACATCGTCCACAAACTCCCCAAAACCCTTCTCTACATATCTCCAAGGTTTTAAAGCCAAATTAAAGAGAAATCAATCCAATCTTTCATCAAAGTGTTGGAAACCACAAAGAACAACAAGTCTACGGTATTGTGATGTGATTAAGGGTTATGTGAGCTGACCCAGATGTGGGTTTTGAATCATATCTACCGCTTAAATTAAGTTTAACATCTCTTTGGTCATGCTTAAACTCAATTCCATGTTGGTGAAGTTGTTTGAAGAAAAATACTACAAGATAGCATTGAAATAGCCTAAGATATAACCACTGTTTTGTTGGACTATTTTGAGATTATAAACATAGTTTCTAATGGCTGGAAATTATGAAATATAATCTGGTTATGTTGCGGTTATTGTTGTTAAGGCTATCCATGTATTAATTAAGTGAAATGGAGGAGAAAACATGTAAAAACTACGAATTGAAAGTGAAGGTTGAAGTGTAGGCGTGTGGAGTGTTTTGAGTGCTGTTATTAGGATGTTGTGGGCTGAAAATTATATTGTAAGAAAAAGTATGGTAATATGAATGTTGTATATTGACTTATGGAACAAGAATTGAATTCAAATTATGTTTTGTTATTCGTAAATCGAGCTTGCCGCTCAATATGATTGTTAAAGTAATCGGAAAGCTTATATTGAATTGTATTGTTGTTGTTGTTGGGCTGTTTAATGACCCTTAGTGGTCCTTGGGATGTAGTATAAATAGAGAGATGCTGCCCATTTTCCGGTAGGTTATATGAGTAGCAAATATGATGGTTTCAACACAATATAATGACACGATATCATTTTTACTTATTGTAGATGTAAGAGGATTCTATTGAGTTTTGTTGTGGATTGAAGAGGAGATTATACAGGTGTGTGAGACTATCCCTTCCTTTATTTTGCACGACTCTAATGAATGTAACGTAACAAATGAGCTTCCAAAAGATACTCTACTCTTAGAAGATAGAATTGACTGTATTGTTTCATTCTAATGAGGAGTACTCAGGTTCCATTTATGTTCTCATGTTAGCTCTTATGGAACTATTGATAATGATGTTGATTATTTTTATTCTCATGTTATCATATACTGTTGGTATTTCCCGATTCTTATAATGTTCATGATGACGAGTTAGCTCTAATAACGTATTAAGAGGTTTACTGACCTTACGTCACTCCGAAAGGTTCAAACCGTCATTTCGTGAGTCTTTCATGCATTATATATGTGTATCTAGTTTCCACCGATCTGTGCTATAGTCAGCATGGTACAACACCTATTGTGCACACCACTGTAGTTGGGTATATTATGATGTTGTTACCCCTAACGAGCGGCTTGATGATGATGGTGCAGCCCCATAGTGTGGCTTATATATTTGTATATGTTTTTAAATGAAAGCATGCATGTCATACACCCTCAGTGGCATTTCAGAGTTACATGTTGTCTCACTTTATCTCTATTTACATTACTGCTTTCACTTATGTTTCCTGCCTTACATACTCAGTACTTTATTCGTACTGACGTCTTTATTTCGTAGATACTGCATGTCATGCTGCAGGTCTAGATAGACAGGTTGATGGCTATCTAGTAGGCCTCCAAATTCAACAACTAGTTGGTGAGGTCCACTTCTCCGGACTTACCTACATATGTCATTATGCATATGTATATACAAATGATGATGGGCATGTCGGGGCCCTATCCCGACTTATGATTGTTATGTATTCTTAGAGTCTCATAGACATGATGTCCTGTGTCCAATATGAATACGACTTTGTCTTACAGTTTGATGCTTATGGCCTTGACGGGCCGTATCTTATGTACAATTTTCATGGTGGCCTAACCAGTCCATATATCTAGAAATGTTCATATCAGCGATGTTTCATTGTTGAGTTATTATATTTAAGGATCATTATTTATGTTGTCCTCATCGGCCCTTATGAGAAATACAAAAGAATAGTATGAATTGCACGTCGGTACTCGACCAGCAAGGCCGGGTGCCGATCATGACCCTTCAATTTGGATCGTGACAGAAAATATTTTATTAATAAGTCAGAAACAACTCACTGACTGGGACTAGGAAGTCCCGGATGATGAAAAAAAAAACGACTTCCTAAAAGTCTTAACTGGTTGTTCCTGGTTGTTCACTGTTCAAGAATTCTTGTTTAGATAATTCAGACCATCCATACATAGTCTTTTAATCTAAGATTGAAATTCTTCCATATTTTATTACTAAAATATGCCCCCTTGGAAGCCTTCACCGGTAACCAAAGCGTATCGTTCCCGTAACCACTTTGGTACTTTGTTTATAGCTTTTCGAAGTTATGCATGAATCTCTTAATTCTCTTGACAATCTTCACAATATCTCTTGTTCACTCTTGTTATTAAATTAACTAGCAACACCCCCTATTTATAATAGTAAGAAACCTACTTTAACTTAAAACAGGAAATCTATTCTTATATCAATTCTAACTATAAATCCTATTTAAACATGAATTAAAATACTAAATCCTAACCAATTTTGAAGCATTTGTCACCATCTTCCAATTGTTGAAGCACTTCTTTTCAATCCATCAATTGTTGAAGCACTTTCTCTTCAACCTTCATGATCGTTGGAATACTTTCTCTTCCACATTCCAATTTGTTGATGCACTTTCTCATCAACCTTCAATTGCTGAAGCACTTTCTCTTCAACCTTCAATTTTTGGAGCACTTTCTCTCCAACATTCCAATTTTGTTGATGCATTTTCTCATCAACCGTTCATTGTTGAATCACTTTCTCTCCAATATTCCAATTTGTTGATGCAGTTTCTCACCAACATTAAATTGTCGAAGCACTTTCTCTTCAACCTTCATTCATTGGAGCACTTTCTCTCCAACATTCTAATTTGTTGATGCACTTTCTCACCAACCTTCAACCGTTGAAGCACTTTCTCTTCAACCTTCACAATCGATGGAGCACTTTATCTCCAACATTCCAATTTATTGATGCACTTTCTTATCAATCTTCAATTTTTGAAGCACTTTATCTTTAACCTTCACTTTTTTAACCTACTTTTCCAATTTTTAGAGAAGACCGTTCCTTCCTCTTGTGCAAATCTATTTGCACCTCTTGAGACCTGCAATATTTTTCAGCATGATTATTTTTGATGCCTTTATTATTGGCCCGATGTTTTCCAACATAATCATCATTGGCCATACGGGCGAAATATATGGGTTATAGCCGCCCCCGACAGCAAAAGCTCTTTAATTTTCTACCAAGATCGTAGAAGCTGTAATACCAATTTGACAGGAAATATTTTGTTTATAAACTGAAAGAATCTCTACAATTTCCACAATCTCTCTTGTTCACTCTTGTTATGAAATTAACTAGCAACACCCCTATTTATAATAACAAGAAATCTACTTTAACTCAAAATACCAAAATATCCTATATTAATTCTAACTATGAATCATATTTAAACATGAATTAAAATACTAAATCCTAATCAACTATGGTTTTCTACAATTTTGAATTATTTTTTTCAACATATTCTCTTCCTGATAATCAGTGTTCCTTTTGTCTTTTAAATGGTCCGAAAATGGACTGTATTTCTATAGTAACTCCAAGTACTTTATTGCAAAAAAGCACTTCTCGTGTATTCTTTCCTTAAAATAATTCCGATTAAGGGTGTGTTCGATATGGAGAAAAATATTTTTCTAGAATAAAATCATAATCTATACTTGGAACACAACTCCAAACTAATATAGATAAGCGAATGAATAAATGGAGTCCCACGAACAAACATGTGGGTTCACCAAAGTATGGATTTTAAGGAAGTCTTTCTAGCCGGTGCGATCCTCATGAGCTTGCTCTTCTATGTTACATAATATACAACAAAAAACAATAATATTATGCTTGAGTATTGGATACTCACTGAGTGTCTCAGGGTAAATTTTTTATATAATTAAAGTATAAATATAATGAAACAGTATCATTGAAACGGTTCAAATCAAGTAGACAGAGTAAGTCATGAATCTCAGTGAGATAATTATGCAATTTCAGTTCCTTATGTTCACGAGTTATATTGTGCCAACGAAAGTCATACCAAGTCAATAATGTAGGGATATCCACTTTAGGGTCCCTAAACTGCAATGAGGAACCATATTGGGGTTACCAACCCCCAATGACCACTTTTTCTTTCGAATGGCTAGGCAAACACAATATTAGGATCCATAAAGATTACCCTTCATCCCGAGTAGCTAAGTCACACATATCAGTGCCAAATAATTGATAATGTTCTTATCACTCATGACATATTAGCTGAATTATTATTTATCATTCATACTCATCTTCTCGATCATTAATAGAGGTATTTCAAAGCCATAGTTTGATTTAGAAAATTATGTTTGAAATCATAAATCAAGTTTTCAAGTTCAGTAACCACACTTAGGGTAAACAAGTATGTCATACATAAGTCATAACATAGAATAGAATATGAAGACTTAATGCGATCTTGTTTCACATGTAATGCCCTGTTCAAAGTACCTTTATTGTTAATGGAAGTTTTCAAAGTAGACATATCTCAAATCCAGCTAACCACTTTCAAACGTAATCCCCGATTCTCAAATAATATTTCTACATTCATCGGTGACAAAGGTTAGAACTTTCATCAAATTCTACCGATTTCCATCCTTTTAAAAAAACACTAGGATTTTAAGTTAAAATCGCGTTCTTGATGAATTCAAGTCAACACCGAGTGTTTCAATGTAAGCTACATGAATCTAAATTCACCTAATAACCGTTGTAAAATATTAAGGATATTACCTCTCGAAGTTTCCCAAAAAATTGCCTTTAGTCTATCTTGGGTTGAATTTCAACATTCTCCGGATTGAGATGATGTTTCGGTTCTAATACTCATTAATGTGATGTAATATCCATAGGATTTGAGTAGGAACCCACCTTATATGGTTTGGAGAAGTTCTGAGGTGTTTTACTCATTAAAAAGTCATCCAATACGAAGGACTAAAAATTCATGTATTTATAATTTTTGGCCCATCCTTCGATAGACGGCCGCCACTTGTGGCCCGAATATCAAACATGCAGTCTATAGGTTTGCCCGTATATCAACTCCTGAACCAAGTCAAAATCAGCTTATGATGCCTTCAATAAATGGTGGGATAAATGGTCGGTCCATATGTCCAACATGCGGCCAGTATGGCTACCGCATATTAACTACAAAGACCTGCAATTCTACCATTTTTGGCTTATCTGATGGTATGACATACGGACGGTAGGTCGACATGCGGTTTGTATGTTGGCTTCACAAGTTAAGTTCAATGACTTGAAATTTTTGAAACTTCAGTGATTTCTGGGACCCCACACACGGCAGGACATGCGGTCCGTATGTCAGCCGCATCTTGATCACAAATTTTCAACTTTGTTTCTTTTCAACTTCAATCTTATGTACACTTGGTACATGATTAGATGTTTTTCTCACATGCACACACATATATTTCTCAAGTTCTGGTCTATCCATAAATATTTAATGAGTTCAAACCTAACTCAAATATACGAGGTATTACACCTCCTTAACTGCATCTCAAGCAGTTCCCTGATCATGTCATATATGCCAATCATTCTGATACTGATATAAGTGAAATTGAGCTTTTCACTCTAAGCTTTAACATGCGATTTAAATTACAAGAAGGGGAAACTTTCATAAATGTCTTATAGCCTCTCAATTATAAGTGTGACACACTACACACCTATAAGTAGGACTCTACAAGATACGAATTATGACACCCTAGAAACACTAAATCTGCCGCTCTGATACCAACTTGTTACGCTCCCAAACTAGGGTGGGATGTGATTGAAGATGACCCATCCTGTGAACCTTATTCAATTATCTAATAGTGATTACTAAATATCCCTTCAAAAGTAGAAACAATAATAAATCATTCCATTACTAGTATTGGGCCCGATCTAATAGGGTTTTGGCCAATTTGGGCTGGGTTAAAATGGGGGTTGGGCTAGTTTTGAGGGATTTTTAAAAAGGTTTTGGGTTAAGGAAAATGGGGTTGTGGTTAAAAAATATAAAAGGGGTTTAAAATGCTTTGAAAATTGTAGATTGTTCAAAAATAAAATATAACGATGTGATAATAATAAAATCTTAATATTTGTGAAATGATTAATGCTTAATTAAAAATAAAATGCGATGCCATTTTGCGAAAATAAAATAACATAAGATATTAGGGTAAAAACTATGATTAGGATGTTAAAGGCAAATGATAGTAAAAATGCAAATAATAATAATAATAGTAATAAATAATGATATTAAAAATAGACGACGATATTAAAAAAATATTTAAAATGCAAACAAATAATCAGAAGAGAGGGGGACAAAATTGGGTGTCAACACCACCTCTGTAGGCCTGAATCTCTTACAATACTTGTTCCACATAAAGTTACACCACAGTGTATAGTTTGTTCTAAATCTCCACCATAGTTTGGCAAATAGAGCTTTGGATATATCATACAGTGATCTGAAACCCAACCCTCCTTCTTGCTTTGGATAACACAAATCTTCCTATTTAGACCATTGCTTGCGTCTTCCATCCTCCTTTGTTTTCTAGAAAAATGTGTTGAATAACTTATGCAGATATTTAATAACACACTTTAGGGGTATCATTGGAGATAACAAGTATTTTGGGATACTTTGTAACACAAAAGAGATTAAAATAGCCTCCCACCAAAATATAGCATTTTTCCTTTTCAAGCCTGTAGTTTATCTCTTACTTTCTTCATCATATCCTTGTAGAACAGTTTTGGCCTTCTTGCATGAAATATAGGGCATCCCTAGTATGTGAATGGAAATTCCCCTTTACCGAAGCCTGTCACTTGTTGAACCTCTAAGACCAATTCTGATGCCACCTTTTTATGCATGAAAAATAAACTTTTGTCTGCATTGATCTTCTGTCCAGAAACACTTTTATATTCATGTAACACTTTCATGATCATTTGTAAAGACTATTTCTCAGCAGATGCAAAGATTATAGTGTCATCAATATATGCTACATGATTCAAATTTGAACTAAACTTTGGCATCACATAACCTCTAAACATACTATTATCAAATAATGAATTTAAGGCAGTAGACAAAGCCTTAGCAACCAGAATGAAGAGAGATGGAGACAATGGATCACCTTGCTTGACCCCTCTTATAGAATTAAAGAATCCATAGGATTGCCTATTGATTAGAATTGAATACCAGTTGTTAGCTATTATCCTCCAAATTCTGTCTACATACACTTCTGCAAATCCCATTTTGCTGAACACTTGTACAAGATATTTCCAAGAGACTCTATCATATGCATTTTCCATATCAAGTTTTATAATAACATTGATACGTTTCCCTCTCTTTCTTATATCAGTCACCAGTTCTTGATTAAGCAAGACATTCTCAATAATGCTTCTACCTTTCACAAAGCCAGATTGATTAGAAGATACCAAAGAAGGAAGGATGACTTCCAATTTATCATGTAAGATTCTAGAAATCACCTTATTGATGAAATTGTTGAGACTGATTGGCTTCAAATCTTAGAAGGTGTTGATAGTAGACTTTTTTAGTAACAACACTAAATTAGTGTGAGTAACAAACTATTGGAGTGTTTGTCCATCATAGAAGGCATTTACCACATTATACACATCTGCACCTACTATGTTCCAACACTGTTGATAAAAAAAACCAGAAAATCCATCAGAAGCACATGCATTGTCCCCTGATAAAGAAAAAACTGCATTCTTCACCTCCTCTAAATTTGGCAGAGCACCGTGTTATCCTTTCTGGAATTTGATCAAGAAGACAAAACTTTGTTGAAGTTTCTTCTTGTGTGAACTAGTTTCGATAGAAGGTAACAAACTTTTGTGGCTTTGATCAATATTTTCTAACCACTCTCTATCAGCATTTTGAATTCTAGACAGCTGAAGTAGCTTCCTTCTCCCCTTCACAAGGCTGTGGAAATACCTTGTATTTCTATTTCCTTCTGAATTCAACCTTTTTGTCTTCAAAATTCTTCCTCAAAATGAAGATACTTTTTGAATTCTGATTGTGTTCTTTGAAGCACCATTCTATTTCCTTCTTATGGTTATTCTTCAAACAATTTATCCTTAATCTTGACAATATCCTCTCTGATAGTTAATTACTTGAATATGTCACCAAAAGTATCCTTACTCCATTTGGATAATGAAATCTTCAACCTTTTCATATTCAACTTGAAACCAACAAATGATCACCAAGGTAATCAGTGGTCCAATCTTGTTCCACCACCTCCATAAAAGTATCATGCTTCAGCCAAAACTTAAAGAATATGAAATGCTTGTGAAACTGCTGAACTTGTTCTCCTGCAGTTAACGAAAGAGGTGTATGATCTGATCCGGTTCTTGATAAATGCTCCGTGCTAAGATTACCAAACCAATCTTGTAGTTGCTGATTAACTAAGATTCTGTCCAATCTTTTGAATATACAGTCTTTCCCTGCTCTACCATTCCACTAAGTAAATGGACTTCCTCTAAACTCTACCTCATTCAGATCATATGAGTTCATACAAAATGTGAAGTCTTCATATTCTGTAGGATAAATAGGCAATCCTCCAATCTTCTCTTCCTTATTTATTATGACATTAAAGTCACCCCCAACCAACCATGGAAGATTCATATTACTAGCTATAGAATAGATACTGTCCCACAACATCAATCTTTCTTGAGCATCACATTTGGCATAGACCAGTGTTGTGACAAGAAATTTTCCACAATCTTGTAGAAGCAGTTTTATGGTCTCTTGTTGATCAGTATCAGGTAAAACTTCCACTTCTACTCCTTCTGCAACAAAAACCATATCTTACCATTACAATTGTGACGATCCATATTTATACCCAACCTCCTTATAAAAAGGACAGCCCGGTGTACTAAGCTCTCTCTATGCGCGAGGTTCGGAAAAGGGCCGGACTACAAGGGTCTATTGTACGCAATCTTACCTTGCATTTTTGTAAGAGGCTGTTTCCATGGCTTGAACTCAACCTCCTTATGTATCTTTGAATATGTCTTGAATTTTGAAAAGGCTCCATCAAAGCTATAAGAACAAACTTGAGAAGTTTATTCAACATTTGTACTCTATGAAAAATATTCTGTGTATTTACTGATCTGATGTTCCACAATAATATCTTGATCATCATTGACTGGATTCAGATGATGCCCCCCTCTTTGGTAGTACTCTTGAAAGCAGCGTTTCACCTCCATTCTTAACTGTTGTTGTTGGCTTCCTAGACATAACTCTAGTATGTTGAACTTCTCCCATATTCTTGTTTTTTTTCTTCCCCTTTTTAGTACTCTTAGGATTCCCCTTTTGGGTAATATACACTTGTCTTGCTATATCTGCTAAATTCTGCATAATGTCCTCCTCTTCCACTTTCAAGTCGTCCAACACGTGAACTATTAACATATCAAATATTCTTTAGAAAGATTTAAATATGAGATTATTTACTAACTTGATGGTCATACTACAATTAGATTGCATTTGTTAGGAAAACGAGGTATTAAAAATGTGTAAATTGACCAAATGGCTCAATTAGATATGCATCTCATAACTTCAATAATTTTATGAAGAGTTGAGCAGCTTGATTGTTGGAATTAGCAGGAATGATAAGTGTTAGTTTTGATGATTGACAAAGAGAATGTACAAGGTTAATAAATCAGGTCTGTGTACTTGATCGATCAAAGGGCAGATGCAATACATAACTGAACGAATCAGGCTCAGAGCAAAAGGTGGAATATACCATGTCCAAGAACATGATCTGTCTCACTCACAACAACGATACAGAGTTGACAAGAACAAATGCAAGGAACAGGTCCGGGAACGTGTTCCTTCTCAAAGTCCTACCACAAGTAGGATTTGTATTTTTATGGTAAAGACTTGGCGTACAAGGCATCCAGATTTAGCACCATACTTATCAAGATTCTTTAGAGCCATACAAGGAAACTACATATACGTGAAGATGTAAGAATCCTAAACCAACACAAACCATGTTTTACCATGATAGGTCATATCACGTAGGGTTTAGGTTAGCCGCGTTGATGAAGCTAAAATCTATATATATCAACTCTTGCCGTGAAGAAACATACACACTCACAAATAGACAAAGTCAGAAACTTGAGCAAACTTGTCAAGCATAATTGAGAAAGTTCTGATTTCATTAGTGTCACCCTAATACTACGAAGAAGATTGGAGCTGTTCTACCGAATAATATTTTTCAGTTCTTAAGTCTAGACTTTTGTATTATGTTTTTTATTGAGTTGTACCTTTATCCGCTTTTATAGAAGCAATTGTAATAGGTATAATAGTTAATCTAATTCAACTTCAAGTTGGGAATCAACTTGGAGTGGGCTAGACAGTTTGGGCAGATTTTTGAGATAGGAATTAGAATTTATAGTTCCTAGATTATAGAGTTTGTAACTTGAATTTGTAGAAGCTCACTTTGTAGTGAAGTTGGGGATAAATCCTACAGAAATGTAGGTTGTGGTTTTATCTATCCTTGTGAGTCGGTAATTTTCACGTAAAAATATTATATCCTTATATTACTGTTCCTGATTATTCCGTAAAAATTATGCATAGAACAAGTAATGTCATAATAGAGATAAATTGATATGAAGAATATCATTGATGATTGAGAAAGACAAATGGCTGATGGGGCATTCTAATTTGGTGGCCTTTGACATGACTTGTCGATTTGTCGTTTCTTTTTTCCGGATAAACAAATGGAGTAGCCAAAACTCACGTACACGCATAAGATTTGTTGATATTTTTCAATTAAATTTGCGGCCACTATTTTTTTACGCTATGAATATATATTTAAATTTATTTTCAGTGTAATATAAGTTGAATTGATAGGAGCATAAATTAATATTAGTTGCTACGTGTCCTTTTTATACAAGATCGATATCACTGTAGCTACATCACCCTCTCCATGCACACCATTAATTGGGATTCTAGTATAAAAATTTTTAGAAAATTTCATTTAAATTGTTCTTATTAAAGAAAAAAAATCTAATAGTCAATTCCACATTGATACTTCATACATCCTTCCTTTCAAGTAGGGCTGGTCAGTGGGCCGGGACGGCCCGACCCCGACCCGACCCCGTCCCGGTCCCGCCCCGACCCCGCTTTAAAAAAAAAAAAAATTAACGGGGGCGGGACTCGAACTCGGGATGGGACGATGTCTCGTCCCGCCAGACCCGAGACCGCCCCGAGCCCGTCCCGAGCCCGAGCCCGACCCCGCCCTTTTCCACCCCTTTGCAAAAATGACCGTTGCACCAACGACCATTTTAGATTATGGCCGTTGGCCAACGGCCATTTTAGGCCCCCCCTCCCCCAACCCCCCCTACCCCTTAATATTTATTTTTAACCCATAAGTTATTATATTTACACTTTAACCCAATTTTTCAACTATAAATAACTCATTTTCTCTTCATCTTTCTCACAAATCTTCCTACAATCTCTCTAATTTCTCAATATATCTCTCTACATTGTTTGCTAAATATTCAATTTTATTAATTCATTTGGGAATTGGGAGTGAAGTTGGCAACTAGCTTGAGGATCTTCCATCGAGCAAAGTTTCAATTTTCAACCTCTCGATTACACGTCGACGTTACGTCGGCGTTTGGTACATTCGTTCCTTCATTAAATTATTATTGTCTCGTTTATTTTATATTTTTATTTAGCGCACTTAATTTTATTGTCTTTAATTATTTATTATCATAATTAAAATGGAAGGATTAAAAGGTATGTTTAAGGGTAAGGGTAAGAGTGCTTCTTCTAGTAGGGGCAACCGTGGCAAGGGTACTTCTTCTAGTCATCTTATTCCTACACAGATGATTTTGTTGATACTCAACATTTTCCTACAATACCATTAGATTTAGACCAGGAGCTATTTTCGGAACTCAAGAAGACTTTAATTTAGACGATGATCTAGATGATATACCCACTAATGTTGATGACAACACACCCACTAGTGCACATTCAACCGAAATACCTCATATTCCCCTAGTATGAGACGAGGTCCAAAAAACGACCATTAAAATCGATGCATGGACATTTTTTAATAGGGACGTAGAGAATCAAGTAGCCATATGTAAAATTTATAAAAATGTTTTAAAATTTAAAAGCGGAAAAGGTCACGGTGGGACGGGGGTTTAATTAGACACGTAGTAAGTGCTCATCCAGCTAGGTATGCCTAATACCAGGCTTCAAAATCGGGTGCGCAAACGCCCGCTCCATCGGGACAAGGTTCACATACCGATACATCGTCCCGGACCAAGTACATGTGGTCAAATTAACCCTATGACGGGGGGGAATTGTAGGCTCTAAATACAATAAACATAGAGATAGGGAAGCAATATCAAAATTAGTTCTTTGTGGAGGGTTTGCCTTTTTCATTTCCTTCATCTCCCGGTTTTATTCATTACATTAGAGATATATATAATCCCGCTTTTAACGGTTTTCCTAGATCAACTGTTAAGAGAGATGTATTTAAATTCGCGCATGAATATCAACAATATTTACGTTTTTCATTATATCATTTTAATGACAAAGTATCTATCACGTCTGATATAGGTCGTAGTACTAACGGCCATGATTATTTAACTGTAACTTGTCATTGGATAGATTATAAATGGTCTATGCAAAAACATATTTTAGCGTATAGATATATAGATGATAGGCACACCGGTACTTTTATTGCAAAAAATATTTATCAAGTGTGCGATTATTACGGAATTACCGATAAAATTATGACTATTACATTAGATAACGCTTCTAATAACAATTACGCAATTACAGTGTTAAAAAATAGTTTAACTCCATCTTTTCCAGACCATTTTCATATAAAATGTGCGTGCCATATATATAACTTAATTGTAAAGGATAGTCTATCACTTTTTGAAGACATTCTTAGTAAAATACAATTTGCTATAAACTTTATTTTTAAAAGTAATAAAGTACAACGTAGAAAAGAATATAAAAAAACTTGTCACGATTGTGGACTACCTTATAGAAGAATTCCACAAGAAGTATCCACTAGGTGGAATTCTTTATACGAGCAACTACTTGTTGCTTATGACTATAAATTACCTATAACTTTATTTTTTAACTCTCATAATAAAAAGCCGGTGATATGATTTTAGATAGTGATTGGGTAAAAATTTCCGAACTTATTGTATTTTTAGAGAAATTTTTTCAAGCAACAAAAGAATTTTCCAGTATATATTATCCTACTATTTCAATTATGTTATTTTATATAACTCTAATATTTTTATTACTTAGTGAATATATGAAAAACCAAAGCTTATAAGGCAGCTATTAAAAAAATGTTTGTCAAAATTAAAAAATATTTTATTCTTATTCCCTCTATTTATATTATTGGTTCTGTATTAAATCCTACTATTAAAATAGACGGTACTAAATCACTAACTGAAACTATTTACGATTGTATAGAAGTACTACCACCTCCAAGTCCCAAAAATCTAAATCACCCACCACCTATTGAACAAACTAAAGAAGAAGCGGTGTCTAGCGTAGAACACCAATGCAAAAATATATAGATTTTATCAACAAGAAAATGCTAGTAACTTACCGGCTTCCATACCTTCTTCTTCATCTTCAACACAACCTCACAAAAGACATGCTCTTTCTGCGGCTAGTATTGAAAGCCTCAGAAATAGAATATGCGGTCATACCTCTACTACTAACCAAATTAGCGAGTTGGATATTTTTGTTTTGCAGGGTTCTGTACCATATCAAGAAGTTATCAATGAAGATGGACAAGAAGACTTGTCGAAATACTTTGGAGGGGGAATGAGAAGACCTTTCCGACACTTTCATTGATGGCTCGAGATGTTTTGAACATTCAAGCGTCATCAATTGCGTCGGAAAGCGCTTTTTCGCAGCAGATATCAAATAGGAGACCACAGACACTCATTGGCGGAGACGACTTGGAAATTGCAAGTATTATTCGAGAGATTGGATACGAGCGGAGCGGAGAAGGTGCGGTCAACCGGAGATCAACGAAGAAGATGATGAAAACTACAACGAAATCTTAACCGAAGGTAGTGGAAGCGACGTGGATCAATTTGACCAACAAATACCAATTCCAACCGAAGAACCACATGAAATCATCAAGCAATTAGAACAAGTTGTTTTGAAAATGTAATTTTTTTAATTCCAATTTTATTATGTAATTTGCAACTTTTGGACAACACCACAAAGTTGCAATTTAGATTTTAGACAATTGTATTTGTATTACAAAAAAATCATATGTCTATTAAATAATATAAGAGACACAAAAACAGTCTTGGGATGTTTTTATTACACTATCTTGTTTTGTTTATTGAGTTTTTTTTATACATATGTTATTTTAAAAAAAAAAAAAAAAAGGAAAACCCGACCGTACCCCGCTCCGAGCCCGCCCCGACCCCGCCCCGCCCCGATACCGACGGGATCGAGATCGGGACGGGACTGGAGCAGGTCCCGCCTAGACCCGACCCCGCTATGCCTGACCCCGACCCGACCCCGACCCCGCCAGACCCGGCCCGCCAGACCCGAGCCCGGCCCACTGGCCACCCTTACTTTCAAGTCGTTTGTCCTACTTTTTTAATCTATTTAAAAAATGATGTATCTTTTTAAATTCTTTACCCCAATAGTAAGAATGACATATTCAAGATTACAAACTTCATTTTAACTTAAAAGATCACAAAATTTAATTTTTTTAAATTTTCATGATGAATTAAATTAAGATACATAAATTAAAATAGATAAAGTAATTATCAAATGAGATGCTCTCGGACAAATACGTCGTACTCACGTTCTGCACAAGCACAGTATAATAACATGATTATGAGAGCCCGAATCTTTTGCAATATATCTCCTATAGTTCGAGCCTCACCCTTTTTAGTTCATGAGAAAACTAATGGATTATCATTTTACTTGCCATTTGCAAGCTGTTTTAGGGCTATTAGCCTTTGTATTCTTGCATATAATCTTATGGAGATCAAGAAAGACTTCCAAAAAATTAGCCCCTGAAGTCCCCGGAGCATGGCCTATCATAGGCCATCTCTGTCAGCTGAGTAGTACCAGTGAAAATGTCCCATTTGCTCGGACTTTAGGGGCGTTGGCCGATAAATATGGACCGATTTTCACTTTGAGAATGGGGATGTATCCCTACTTGATAATCAGCAATTGGGAAGCAGCTAAAGATTGTCTCACAACTCATGACAAGGATTTTGCCGCCCGTCCAACATCCATGGCTGGCCAAAGCATTGGTTACAAGTACGCGAGGTTCACTTATTCTAATTTCGGTCCTTATTATAGCCAAGTGCGCAAACTAGCCCTGACACAAGTACTCTCAAGTACTAAGCTCGAGAAAATGAGGCATATACGTGTCTCCGAAGTGGAAAATAGCATCAAAGATTTATATTCTCTGACGCAGGTTGCGCCAAAGAATGAAGTGAATATAAGTGAATGGTTTTACCAATTGACTTTAAACACAATCGTGAAGACCATATGTGGGAAAAGATACAGCAAGATAGAGGAGGATGAGGAGGCACAACGTTGTAGGAAAGCCTTTAAGGGCATCATGTATGTTGTTGGGCAAATTGTTTTATATGATGCAGTGCCATTCCCATTGTTCAAATATTTTGATTTCCAAGGGCATATAAAATTGATGAACAATATTTACAAAGACTTGGATTCTATTCTTCAAGGTTGGTTGGATGACCATATGAAGAAAAAGGATGTAAAATATGAAGATCAAGATGCCATAGATGCCATGCTTAGGGCGACAGATGTTAATGAATTCAAAGCCTATGGTTATTCTCAGGCCACCGTCATCAAGTCAACTGTCTTGGTATGTTTATGTCTCCATTGTTTCAAGTTATGTGAATCTGTTTAACTTAGAAATGAATTTATAAAATTATTGAAACTTGCTATCGCATGACAATTGTATAAAATTGCCATTAACCGTAAAAATTAAATGCTTTAGTTAAAATATTTTCAAATTAAAAAAAAATCTTTTGATATTGGCTAAAAAGGAAATAAGATCAAATAAATTAGAAAGGCAGAGTACTTATCTAACACACATTTAGGAAAATATTCCCAAAGACTATCTGTCTAAACCACTACGATTTTCCATTATATTTACAATTTTTGTGCATCGAAACTGCATAATATGATAAACGCATTACAATATTTTTCACTCCATCTTGATCTTTGGGGTCATTGTAATTACCATTTGTTTTCTAACTATAGCAAATAAAATCATGTATATATATGCAGAGTTTGATCTTGGATGGCTCTGACACAACAACTGTTCATTTGATATGGATAATGTCTTTATTGCTGAACAATCCACATGCCATGAAACATGCCCAAGAAGAGATAGATGCAAAAGTGGGTAAAGATCGATGGGTTGAAGAAAGTGACATTAAAAATTTAGTGTACCTTCAAGCTATCATTAAAGAAACGTTACGCTTATATCCACCTGTTCCATTACTATTACCACACGAAGCAGTGCAAGATTGTAAAGTTGTTGGTTACGACATTCCAAAAGGCACTCGTTTATATATCAATGCGTGGAAAATACATCGCGATCCTGATATTTGGCCAGAACCTGAAAAATTCATGCCTGAGAGATTTTTGACAAGCAAAGCAAACATAGATGCTCGCAGTCAACATTTTGAATTCATTCCATTTGGTTCTGGTAGACGATCTTGTCCAGGGATAACTTTTGCGAACTTAGTGACACATTTGACTTTTGCGCGCCTGCTTCAAGGTTTTGATTTTAGTAAATTATCAAACGCCCCAATAGACATGACAGAAGGTGTAGGCATTACCCTGCCTAAGGTAAATCAAGTGAAAGTTCTGGTTACCCCTCGTTTGTCTTCTAAGATTTATCTATTTTGAAAGTGTAAATTATCTGACATGGGTTGAATAATTGATATGTTTCTGAATCTTTACTTGATTAAGTGTGTAACTTCATATAAATGCAAGACTGATCATTATTGAGTTCTAATCTTCCCATATTATCTTTAACCTTTGTTGTCTTCTAATTCAACACAAGTGTTTCTAGAAATAAAGTGACATTTACGTTTTTCTTGTTAAGCCATACAGACTTTCACCTCATGTGGTGTTGGGGGGTTTGGCTTAGACCCCTACCATATTTATAAATAACTACAAAAGTTGCAAAAGGAGGGGAACATGGTATCTAATGATGGCAAATGGGCGGGTTGAATCGGATTTGGGTGGGTTAAAACGGGTTGAACAAAAGTGACTTGGGTTTCAATCCACCCATATTTCATGTGGGTAAAAATGGATTAGGTGATAAGTGGGAGGGTTGGTTATGGGTTAATCCATATTACACAAGTGTAATATTATTTCAAATGTAATATTTATAAAATTTCCTTTTGCTTTATAATGAAATATATGAAAAAGAAAATTCGAAGGAAGGGGGATAGGGGGATAGGGGTTTGGGATGGGGTGGGGTGGGGGTAAGAATTTTTTTTTTTTTTTATAATAATAAAATAAATATATGAAACAAAATATTTGGGAGGGGGCGGGCGGGTAGAGGGTGGGGTAGGGAATATATGAAATATATGAAATAAAAAATCTGGGAGGAGGTTAGGGGTAAGATATATATATTTTTTACATGTTTTATAAAATTAAAATTAATTATATGAAATAGAGAATTTCGGCCGGGGTGATGCAAGGGAGTGGTGGGGAGTAGGGACAAGGGGTGGGTAAGAATAATTTATTATTTCTAAAAAATGTAAAATAAAAAAGCCAGGAGGGCAAGTTAGGGCTGTTCAAAACCAAAATGTAACCGATAACCCAACCGCAAAATTGGCTTATTGGATTAGCGGTGAACGAATTAAACTTTTACAGTTAACGATTTATCGGTGCGGGAGCGGATTACTCGATTTCTTTATCGGATAAACCGTTAACCCGTTAAATATTATCAAATTTATATTTTTACCCCAAGGTATATAAATAGCTGGAAATTTTGTATATCTTGAAAATGTTGTATTCATAAACAGGTGAAATTCTAAAAAGAATAAAACACAAGTGAAATACAGACGCTGAGAAGAGAAATAGACTGCAACTGAATCTCCACTGAATTTGTTGCTGTTTTCAGTTTCCAGTTTCAACATTCAATTATCCAGTTCATTGTGAAACTTTGTTTTGTTCAAAATTCATAGTGAAAATGCTTATTCTTTATCTGTTGCTCAGACAAGTTATATCTATGTTTTAGAGTTGTGTAAAAAAACTTGGCAGTTGGCACAAGCAATTGTGCATTGGTAAATCCTAGAATGTTATCTCTCAGTCAGTTGATAATCAATTTGCATAAATAATAAGACTAAAAGTGACGCTCTCTGAGATCTTGCAGATAAGGGTATGATTTGTATATGGAGAATGAAATCAGTTTCTAATTAGGATATTTTCATTGTCACTGCATTTATTTTTTATTCTCTTATATCGAGCAGATACACCGTTCGATAATTGTTAACCTGATATCGAACTAACTGTTATCTTATCGGTTGACTAGCAGATTAATATATTTAGAAGTCGATACTGATAAACTGAACCGTTAAGTGTAATTATCTGCTCGGTCCATCCGACAAGCAACCCTAGAGCAGGGTGTGGGGGATGTGGTGGTAGATGGCATGGGGGAGGGGGAGTAAGGGGGTGCCGTAAAGGTAGGTGATAGGGGTAGGGGGTGGGTGGGGTTAGTAGGCAGGTAGAGGGAAAGGGGGTAGTGTAGGTAGTGAGGTGGGTGGTGGGTGCGGTGGGTGGTTTGGGGTGTGTTGTCTGTTTTTATTGATTCGGAAAATGTTTTCCATCAACTTCTTAAATAAAACTTTTTCTCCTATTTTGAGGAAAATGTTGGATCTAGTGAGTTATGATGTTAGGTGTATTTATACGACTTTCCACCATACTTTACCCATGTTTCTACCTTGTTATGAGAGCTAAATGCATTAAATACACCTAACAAATATTAATTTTGCGATGTCAAGCTAATATGTGCCTTATTGTTAAATCTAGGTACTTTATGTTGAAAATGCTTCGTTTCGAAGAAGAAGAGATCAAAATGAGTTCAAGTGACGTGTTCCCGAGCTAATGAATAAATTTGGAGCTAAAATAGATACTTTGGTACTTTGAAGTCTGACCAGAAGCCCAAGAAATTCATTTGGAATCATGATCGGAGTTGGAGGGCCGAAAATTTGAGGTTCTGGAATTTTGGCCTCGCGCCCAGCGCCAGGCTTAATATTCGGCCAATTTTTCTATTTCGTATGTTTAATTGTATTATGGTCTGGACTAGTTTGTACATGTTATAAATATATTATATACTCATTTTTGAAGGGGAGTTATGAACTTTTAGACCTAGAGAGAGTTTGGAGCCGCCGTGGAGGCCAGAGTTGATTGGTTTCATCTTTTCTTCTCCATACTACTAGTTTTTATATTTTCTTTAGATGATTTATTATTTTTCTTCCATGTTTATGTGGAGCTAAACTTCTCGTTCCAGGGTTATGGTTCTTTAATTAACATCGTTATTTGAATATTGATTTCAATTAATTAGCTTATCGTATTGGTTTATTTATTTAATCCCGAACTTAATTATTTGGTTGTTTGATCACCAAACGAATATTAGCTTTGATTCTTAGATTGAACTCGAGAGAGGAATACTAGGATAGCAATAGGGTTAAATAGAGCAGGATCTCATCCCTGGGCATCGGGGACCATATTTGCACCTAGGATAGAGATATACCTAGTTCGCCTTACTTGATTGATATACAGGAAATATAAATGCATTTGTGTTAAGGTTCATGACCATAGAGATATAGGTGTGAAAGTAATACGAATAGGCGGCTAAAGGACTCGAAAGATTCGTAGTCGTAATATCAACCATGTCAATCAGTATACTGAATAAATTAAGAAGTTGAATCAATTGAAGAATACAACATGATTGTTAGATAGCCCATACCCCTATATCGGTTTCATATCATTGATAATAATAATAAAACCCGCTCTTTCTTGGTCAAAGTTTATTATTTAATTTCCTTTTTATTTTAATTAGTGTAGAATTACAACCTACATATTTATTCTCTTATATAGATAATTCGGATAGTTTAATTTAGCTAACTGTTAATCATAAGTCCTTGTGAGTTTGACATCCGATTTATAAAATCACTATATTTCTTGTCGGCCATGTACCATTGCGTGTGTGTTTGAGAGCAACAAGTTTTTGGCACCGTTACCAGGGATTTAGAAATTAATTGTTTATCTAGATTAGACTTGTCTTTTTGTCTATTCAAGTTATTATTTTTTTATTTATATATTTTGGTATTCTTCTTGACATGACATCTTGGAATGATAAGTGGTCGAATGTTGATTGTTTTTATTTTGGTGATCCTTGTCTGAAGTGTGGAGGACCACATCTGTGGCAATACTGTCATACTATTTCTTGGAATGGGTTATGTGCACCTCCCCAATCCTTTGAGTGAAATGTTTGTAGCATATGTGGTGGTCAAGACGACCATTGGAGTGATTGTCCTAACTCTTATTCCCCATCCCCAAACCCCTATTATGATTCTCCTTTTGTTTGTGATGTTGACAAGAGTAATGCAGTGGAGGATATGAAAAGTCTTTCTCAAGTTAGTGATTTGGTTAAACATATGCTTTAAATGAGCGCAACAATAAGAAAGTTGAATGCAATAATGATAGAGCACGCTGCAGAACAAGATAAAGCAATAGAAAGGATTAGTGCTGGACTAGCAGAGGTGCAAGCCGATACCGAAACTTGTAATGATCTGTAAGTTACAGGCTTAGCTGATACCCAAGAAGAATTTCAAACAGAAGAAGAGAGTGGGTTCCTGCAAAGAGATAGCTTTGAAGAAGCAGAGTTAGTGATCTTGGATAATGGAACAAGCTCAACAAATAAAATTTCATGGGTTTCTCCGTGATGGTCTTACGAATATGGCGACACAACTAACAGAAGGCAATACTGAGCTAAGACAAGAGATAGACCAATTTGGCTCAGATATCCATGACTTGCAGGCTAAATTAAATAAAAAGGTTGAGGTGTCTGATGTAGAACCACTAATTATTGTTGATACTAGTCAATTTGTGGAGCAGAAAGAGAAATACCAACCATTCGACCAAAACTTTATTGATCATGCAGCTGTTGAGGAGGTGTACAAAAGTGAAGGTGTCAAAAATAATGTAGTTTTAGAGTTGGGGCATGTTGGACATCATTCAAAACACTTTTCTACATTATGTTGAGTTGGCGACAAGGGAATGAAGCCTTCCAAACCTGTGGAGAAGTGTATAAATGAGGAACAAGGCCCTTACATCCTAAAATTTATCATGCCGAAGAGAAAATGACATTCCTCACTTAAGGACCAAGAAGTGCAAGATGCGACACCTACAATTTGGGTCCTTTATTTTCACACCACCACCCCAAGAGAGGATCAGGAAATTTGATGTAAAACTAGGACTACAATTAATATCCTCAAAGTGGAAGGAAAGATGATGGCGTCATGCCACGACGTTAAATCAAGCACTTGTTGGGAGGAAACCCAATCGACTACCATGGAGTTTTTCGTATCTCTACTTTATATTGTTATTGTTCTTCATTATGTTTATGCATTGAGGACAAATAATTATTTAAGTTTGGGGTGGAAATATCTTCTGTTTAGTCATAGTAGTAGTTAATAATCTCTCTCGATTGTTGTTTTCTGTTATTTTCCGAGGGATGCTACTTGAACCGGAATTTTTTTAATTTTTAGGATTAGTTTATTTATTTATTTTGAGGGGTAGTAAAAGAGAGAGAATAAAAACCTTTTGACTTGTTTGATACTAGTATATTTAGGCCTGAGCTTGAGTAGTACTTTCCTGTCAGTGCTTGACAGTTGATATAAATAGCTGATTCTCTAACACGTAGGCTCAAGTTTGTGACTTTGTAAATAACTCTTTCATATTTTATAGTTTGTCATGAACCTTTCTGTGTTAGAATTGAATTGATCCATCTTGATTGATACTTGTGCCATGTGAGGTGATGATTTCTTGCATATATTCCATGTTTTGCATCTTAGTCTAGAACTTGCCCTGCGTGTTATTGAAGCTAAACAAAAAGTGTTGCTCTGTTTAGGAGATGATGATAGACTTTTTTTAATATGTCTTGTGAATTTTAGCCTTTCAGATATTGTACCACTAGTGAGCCCTTTGAGCTTGTAGCTTTTCGTTTGTTAGCCGTATTTTGCGTTGACCCATTTGATGAATCCCTAATTTTTGCACCCTTCTTCCTTAAGCATTGTTGCTTAGACCGTGTTATAATTGTGAAATCTAAAGAAAAGGGATGGTCGCGTAAAAAAAAAGATTAATGATAGCTACAAAGTGATGAAAATGCCCTCTTAGAACGACTATGACATGAAAAAAATGAATGAAAAGAATGCTAAGAAAAAAGAGTGATTGAAACGTTCTTGATTTGAAGGAAATACTTGTGAAATAATTGATGAAGAGAGGGCTGATAATAATGAGAAGAGAATAATGGCTGATGAATTCTAAAAGTACTAAGTGCTTAGAAAAGTGTAAATCACTATCATATAGTTGTCCTACCCATCCCCTAGCCAATGTTACAACCTGTTAAAGTCCTATTTGATTCTATTCAAGCACACTTAATTAGTAGAGATGAACATAATGGGCAAGGCTATGATTCTTTGTGAATACATGTGAAGTCCTTTGTGAGTGTGAGAGTTGTTTTTTATGCTAAGTCATTAAATTATATTCATTCTTTGATTTGAAGTGTGAATTATTTCTTCTTGTGAGGGAACTTGTTTCATGATATATAGGTGAGGTTATTAGCTTTCTTTGACAAAGTAGGTGAGCGAGCTTGAATTTGATGATTTAGTATCCGTCTTTGAGGTTAGGAGGTTAGAAGCCTGTTATTTGATTGAGTTGATTTGTATATCTTGTATGATGATCAGGAAGTGTATATTTGATGGTTTTAGTTGCTATAGGGCATAATTATTGCTATCAACCAAAGTGGTGGTGTTCTTAGCTTGATTTATTGATGGTGTGTTTAGTTGTTTGTTCGAGGACGAACAAACGTTAAAGTATGGTGTGGTGAAGTTAGGTGTATTTATATGACTTTTCGCCATACTTTACCCATGTTTCTACCTTATTTTGAGAGCTAAATGCATTAGATACACCTAACATATATTGACTTTACGATGTCAAGCTAATATGTGCCTTATTGTTAAATCTAGGTATTTTATGTTAAAAATGCTTCATTTCGAAGAGATCAAAATGAGTTCCAGTGACGTGTTCCCGAGTTAATGAATAAATTTGGAGCTAAAATAGATACTTTGGTAGTTTGAAGTATGAGTAGAAGTCCAAAAAAATTATTTGGAATCTAGATCGGAGTTGCAGGGCCGAAAATATTGAGATTCTGGAATTTTGGCCTTGCGCCCCGCGCCACCGCCCAACGTGGGTGGCCCGCGCCAAGCTTAATTTCGGCCAATTTTTCTATTTCGTATTTTTAAGAGTATTATGGTCCGGACTCGTTTGAACATATTATAAATACATTGCAAACTCATTTTTGAAGGGTGGTTATGAACTTTTAGACCTAGAGAGAGCTTGGATCCGCCGTGGAGGCCGGAGTTGATTGGTTTCATCTTTTCTTCTCCATACTACTAGTTTTTATATTTTCTTAGGAAAATTTATTATTTTTCTTACATATCTATGTGGATCTAAACTTCTCGTTCTAGGGTTATGGTTCTTTCATGAACGTTGTCATTCGAATATTAATTTCAATTAATTAGCTTATCGTATTGGTTTATTTATTTAATACCGAACTTAATTATTTGGTTGCTTGATCACCAATCGAATACTATCTTTGATTTTTAGATTGAACTCGAGAGAGGAATACTAGGATACTAATAGGGTTAAATAGAGCACGATCTCATCCCTGTGCGTCGGGGACCAGATTTGCGTCTAGGATAGAGATATACCAGGTTCACTCGACTTGATTAGAGATATAGGCGTGAAAGTAATATGAATAGTCGGCTAGAGGACTCCAGAGATTTGTAGTCGTAATATCAACCCTCTCAATCAGTAAACTGGATAAATTAAGAAGTTGAATCAATTGAGGAATACAGCTTGATTGTTAGATAGCCCATAGCTCTAGATCGGTTTCATATCGTTGATAATAATAATAAAACCCGTTATTTCTGGGTCAAAGTTTATTATTATTATTATTTTAATTTTAATTAGTGTAGAATTACAACCTACATATTTCTCCTCTCATATAGATAATTTAGATAGTTTAATTTAGCTAACGCTTAATCATAAGTACATGTGGATTCGACATCCAACTTTTAAAATCACAATATTACTTGTACGACCACATACGCTTGCTTGTGCGTTTGGGAGCAACAAGTTCATATATGGATACACACAATTTACCCATATTTGTCCAGATTTTTATGATTTAAAAATAGACTGAAGCCCATAGTTATTTAACTAAAATTTAAGTGATCCACACCATTAAAATATGAATTAAATGAACTAATTTTATAAATATGGGCTGAAATTGTCAGTTCTAGTTGTACCTTATCTCCAATATTAGAAGGTAAGGGTAAAGAAGCAACCAACATAGAGGGTGTTTCGATTGGTTTATTTTATGTGATTATTGCCTTTTAAGCTCTTTTATACTTTTTTTGGTGTTTGGATAAGATAAAAAGTGCTTTTAAGCACTTATTTTTAGGCCAAAAAAGTATAAAAAATAAGTCAAAAGAAAGAAGTTGGGTATTACCAACTTATGACTTAGCTTTTAGCTTATAAACTACTTTTGAAAAGTCAATCTAAACACCCTTATAGAAAGAAACTAGGTACCAAAAGACAAGTATATATTTAAAGAAGAGTGCTAAAATTGTTACGCCCCATAGTTTCACGTTTTGTCGTGTCATCGATTGATATTGGTATCCCGGGAAGATATGTGACCTTACAGAAAGAAATTAAAAATTATAGATTGTCTATGGAATTATCGGAGTTTATAAAAGTTAAACGGATTGAATAAAATACGTTTCGACGAAATCAACAAACTTTTTAATTTGACGGCCAAGATGTACGAACTGTACAAATTGGAAAGTGAATCGTAAATTTTTCTGCTAAATTTTAGCTGCAGGTCAGATTATACGGTCCCTTTCTTCGGACCGTACAAAAATATATGGACCATAAAAGTGGACCATCAATTTGGGCGGTGACAGACTTTGCTTCGGTTTTAAGTGATTCCAAAAGCCATTTCTGGTCATTTCTCGACCAAACATCATACTTACTCTCTCTCAAGACCTCCTAACATATTTTTAAGGTTCCAAAGTGTTTCCAAGGTGATTACATCACAATCACACATCAAAAGCTAGGTTAAGTGAAGGACAATACTTCTAAGAAGTTGCTATGCACTTTAGGACTGTTCTTGGTGCTAAGGATAATGGGTACAAGGTTATAATTGCTGTGATAGGTAATATTAACACTCCCTTTATTGTGCTTAAGATTATTCATGTGTTGGATAAGTGTTGGGTGAAGGATCCACAAGTTAGCACTCTAAATGGCAAATGATAATTGTTGTCTTATTGTTGGATTGTTTGGAGGTTGAATATATGACTTGTTGTGACTATAAATTATGGGATGTAACTTGATTATGTTGTAGATGTTGTTGTTGTTCTCGTCTAGAGTATTGGTCTTGATAATGGGATTGCAATCTAGAAGGAGAAATGGCTAGAAAACACGTAAAAGTTGTTCTTGTTGTTGTTAACTTGTGTTGGGCTGTTTGGTTAAAGTTAAGCTTGGTATTTAGGCGTTGAATTTGGATTATAGTTGTTGGATTAGCAAAGGAAGCTAGAAAGTTCTAAGGATGTTATTCCTATATTGAATTGCCATTGATAAAGGATATGAAGTTTTAGGCACGTGAAGTGTTTGATAAAATGTCATATTGAAACCATATTTAGTTTATCGATCCAATCTTTATCTGAATCATCTCTAATACGTAGGGTATCATTCGAAGGGCAGCCAGAGAATTTCAAGCTAGCATTGGTCATGCAACAAAGGTATGTTAAGGCTCACTCTTTCTTTCTTTTGTCATGATCTACAACAAGCGTAACTATATCGAACGTTCCTCCGAAGAAAAACTTCATTCTTAAGATTTGATCTTATAAACACCTTTGTTTCATATTGTTATAGCTTATGACCCTTATTATTGTTCATCGGAATCACTCATCGACTTAGTGGCATCCTAAGTTGTATGTTTTGTTATGATCTTTGTTGACTCCTGGACAAGCGATATATACACAATTACATAAATATAATCGGAGGATAATGACCTTGAGTCACTTCGATTAAATTCATGATACCCCTCAGAGTCATCCCTTGTATTACACTTATAAATGCATCTATTTTATTACCGAGTCGTGTTATGGTCAGTCGGGTACGGTGCTTATATGCGTACAACACTGTAGTTGGTTTTGATATTATCGAGTCCCATATCTGGGCCGGGTATGATTGAGTCATATATGATGTCGGGTACGATATGATATGGCATGATTTTTCCCACAGAGTAGCTTGGTACTATATTATATATATATATATATATATATATACATGGACCCGATGAGTGGCTTGATTTTCATAGACATGCATATATGTTCATGATTGTGACAAGGTATGCCCACAGAGGCTGTTTATGAGTTTCAGGTTGACTCATATACTTTTCCTTCGTATTTTATTCTTTATTTATATGTTACCTACCTTAAATATTCAATACATTTTTTTTTCTGATGTTCCTTTCTGGGGATACTACGTTTCATGCCCACAGGTACCGATAGAGATACGGATGATACGATCCCTCATAGTAGGTGACCCGTGTCAGCTGGAGGTTGTCACACTCCTTTATTCTGTGGCGATCTTGTGAGTTGATAGGTATGGTAATTGTATATATATTATGAAGTCGGGTGTGGCGGAGCCCTTTATTGACCAAATGTTATTGATGTACTATCTCTAAAGGCTTGTAGCAGCCGTTTGTGTATAGTAGTATTATGTGGCCTTGTCGGCCTTATTTGTAGACTCGTTGTGTTTATATCGGCCTTGTTGGCCTGGTTATATATATCTCTATGTTGGGCCTTTTCTGCGTGCAGGTTGTTGTGTCTCTTGATTAGGAAATCACTCGTTAGAGGCCTTGTCGGCCTATCTATTATTAAGTATATTACAGGAATCAGGCTTGGTATGCTCGGGCCTTAGGGCACCGAGTTCTGGCCATACCGCCCAAGGTTAGGGTGTGACAAATTTGGTATCAGAGCAGGTCAGTCCTAGGGATGTCTACAAGCCGTGTCTAGAAGATTGTTATTTATGGGTCTGTTGCACGCCATACTTGGTATTAGAGTTGTTCACTTCTATTGAGATCGACCCGTCAGAGAATACGAGCGGGTTACCTCCCCACCAAAATTCGACCTAGATACGACCAGGGGCACCAAGGGACCCTCATACTATTGAATATACCATCAGATATACCCCAGCACCATATGACGAAGATGTTCGGAGGGTCGTTTAGGTACTGATCTAGTTGGTTACCTCTCAGGCACGTTACTGCCCTGATATGATTGAAAATAGTAGACCCTTAGAAGGGTCAGGGAGTTTACAACCCACAGAGTCCATTGTCCAGGGACAATTAATATATAGTAGGCCTGACTCAGTTGAAGCTACGGGAAGGACTAAAAGGGTTAGAATGGTCAGTGATTATCGGGGAAGACATAATGAGGAAGGATTTCAGATACATGATCGGCATGATAGGTGTTTGTGATAGACCGGGTATGATCAGAATTCTCAGGTAAGGCCGAGGTAGGGGTCATAACCCTCGATATCTTAGGATCAAAATAGGAGTGGGTCAGACCGAGTGGGGCCGTTTAGGCCATGTTGTAGGATATGTGGACGTATGCATGATGGAACTTGTCGCAGGGAGACATGGGGTTGTTATTGGTGTGGTAATCGAGGACACAAGATACAAGAGTGTCCCGAGTTAGCCTATAAGAGGAAGAAGTAAAGCGAGGATGTAGACTAGAGTTCTGATGCTACCCGACGAGGGCAGACGAACGCAAGTATGCTACTGATTCTCTTATTCATCTATCTATTTTTACATATGCAAATGGACTTGTTTTATACTCTAGGGGAGTGGCACTATTTTAGGAGTTGATTTCCCAAATTTCTCGTGAAATAAGATATTCTGATAAGAAAAGGTAGGGGATGTAATAATAGTAATTGAAGAGAGAACTTTTAGCCCAATGGGTAGTTAAAGTCACGTATGTATATAGTAATAAAAAGGATATGGGCCCCCAAAAAAGGTTTAGTGTCGGAATGTATAAGTTTTGAATGATTATATAAAGTAACCTCCAATAATATATAACTGATGATTGTATGAAAGTTCCATGTCCTGGAATAAGGAAATGACGAATAATATCAAAAAGAAAATGTTGAGTAAATCAGGATTGTTGGGAAGTTGGAACGTCCTGGAGATGTTCATTGTCTCTTAGTAACTTACGTCTTTGGAATATGAGAATTTGTTAAGAATACGTGATTTAGATAGTACCATTAGATCCAAGGAATTAGGGGGAAGCCCCAAAAAATTAGTAAGGGGAAAGAACTTCCAAGATTAAATCAGGTCAAGGCTCATTTTGGGAGATGTCTAAAGGAAGTGTGTAAAATGTCATGTCCAACCTCGTAACCCCAACCCTTCTACAAGGAGTAGACCATTTAGGAAGACAATGAAACAAGACGAGTTTTGTTAGTTAAAGGAAAATGACATACCTTCTTTACCGTAGCAATATGTGTGTGAAGCGACAATACAATATAGTAGGTTTTTCCGTTATTAGGTGATAAGATTATCGAATTCTAAGGTGTGATTTTATGAGCTGATTGGGTAAGAATAGCTAATTGAAGATAGGTTGTGATAAAGGGTTTGATTTGACAGAAAATCGACGATAAGTGATAAATGTGTGTCTGGTAAACACAAGTGAAAGTGTTATGACATAGTAATGAGGCCGAAATATGTTTTTCAAGAAAATAGACTAGCGAAAAGACGACGATAGTAAGAACAACGATAATGAGACTAGAGTGGGACCCATAATAACACGATTACCATTAAAGATAAGGATATTATTAAGAAAGCGGTATTTAAACCTTTCCTAGCCAAAGGTATAACATTTGATGTCCATGTGCAATAGTACCAAAAGTACATTAAGACAAGAAATCCTTAAAGGGATTCAAGCTGGCATTGTACAAGTTGGCAATGTACAAATTGAGTGGTTAAGTGACGGATAGAGCAAAGCTCTAATACCAATTAAGGGGGGAAGCCCGAATTAGTGACAAAAATTGAATCCGAATACGACTTGAAACTAAATACGTCAAGCACTAGTTCATCCCCGAATGTTAGCAAGACGTTTGAGGATATGTAAGGAGAGGTAAGGACTATTGAAGCCTAATGTAGTTATATGGCGAAGTGAAAAAAATGGTCCAAGATAGACGATAAGGAAAAGAGTTAAGGAATAAGAGCAAGGAAATAAGGATATGAGCGGGCGAGTGATGGTAAATTTTGATTTGTTGAATGAACTAGAAACTCCACGAGAAAGATAACATAATGGTCGTGAGGCTTAATGACATTAGTTGCAAAGGAAGCCATACTTAGGAAATAAAAATAGAAGCGTTAACTCAAGTATGGTGACCACATGAGATACCCAATGAACTAATAGTTGAAGATGACGTATAAGGGATCTTGGAGGTACAAGTGTCAAGTGTTACGCCCTTAGTATGAAGTAAGAGTTATCCTCGGAGATACCTAATGAAGTAAGGCCAACAAAAAAGGGAAATGATGTTGAAGGTAAAGAGGATGTCTTGTTCCCAGTACTTAAACAAAAAAGGAAAATTCAGTTAAATAAAAAGGGAACGATACAAATAGAGAAAGAGTACTCGAGAAAATATGGGGTATGTCTAAGGAATGATGAACTTATCTTCGAATGCATAGCATCACTTATAAAGTATGCAGAGTGGAGATGTTATAAGAAGTAAGAAGTTCCGTTGTACTAAACAACAGGATAGTGGACGGTAGGATCGTGTACCATTGAAAAGGAAGGGCCATTATGAAGATTATAGGAATGAATTGATCCAAAAAGGTAATAGGTAGTCAGCCGTAATAGAAGCTAGATAATGATAATTTCCTGAAGTGGAAGGAAAATGAACTCTCCCTTATATGGGGAATTGGAAGGACGTCAACATAGATAGCCTCATCTAGAGTCCATTGGAAGGTATTGTGATATAGAATAAATGTGATAACTAGAACCTTATTACAATCAAGGAATTCGATATATGGGTTAACAACACCCAATGAGATTTTCCCTTGAAGTTGAGGTATTACATAAGGACTATTGACTGGTCCGAGAATTGTTGTGGGCTACCCCATTATCATCATAAGCCATTTTGGTCCAGGTAATTAATGCCCAAATGACTCGTCAGTTTGTGTTGTGATAAGTATTACTACATATACAATAAAAAGAATTAGCTGATAGTTCATCTTGAAGTTATTTTGAGCCGTTGTACAAGCGCTCCCTTTATGATAAACAGTTGTTGGAGAAACCAATTTGAAAGGGGCTCTGGATATATCCAGGATTAACCTCACCCCTGTCCTAAGAGAACCAACTAAAACAAAGGTTTAAACCACCGGACTCATGTAGCGAGTGAATGTATAAAACCTAGAAGGAATTGGGAATAATTATCTAAGGATAAATAACTATTAAATGATATACTACCAGATTGATAAAGAAGGGGTTATATACAACAAAGGAGTAGGACTCCTATTGAATCACAAAAAGGGAAAGGACCCAAAGTAACGGTATCGAATTTGATGTAGTAAGTTATGGAAAATGCTTAGATTAATTCGGGGATGTTTTAAGAGATTTGATTATAGGAATATGATACAACTTGAAAAGAAAGGAAGATTTTGTCTGAAATATTCGGGATCATAATACCGATTCCAGTGGAGAGATGCAGTAACCGCCAAGCAAGGTATATTTCTAATCATGGGTGTTTATTGAGTATTCACTTCAAAAGTTGCCATGATGGAAGTGTAATGGTAATAAGGAACTTACTGAAGAAAGAAAATTCCAAGACCAGCGAGTTTTCTATAAATTAAGTCAAATGTGACAATATGAATGTAATAAGAAAATGGCGAGTAAGGATTTTTAACAGAAAAATGGAAAGGAAGAGCAAATGAAGAAATAAACCCCAACAACCCTATCATTTTCAAAACGCCTGACCTCTGACGATCATTGTGCCACGACTACTCGTTATAACCGTAACAATACTCCAAACCTATGAATTTCTATCACGTCTACCCTATCTTAAGGTGGAACCTCTAACAAGAGACTAAGGGGAATAGTCCAGACTTTATGAAATAACGGTACTGATCGTGCGATGTTTGTGTAACCTTATAAGATGATAGTTATGGTATCTGATTGTCTGATATGTTGAAATAGACCTAGGTGTAAAAGACCTCTGCCAAAGTGTCCAATGGATATAAGAATCGAACTTGATACATGTACCTTAATTAGGTGGTGGTGTTGAGACAAATGTAGCAGGTACAAATCAGGTATCAACAGGAGGATGTTAAGGTAAGTTATGGCCAACCTTTTTATGATTATTATAAGTACAAGCGATCTTGTTATTATATTTCCCTATGTGATGTTGGATACATATTTTGGACGCTTAACAGGTTTTGGGATATTCTTGTATACAAAGAAAACTCTCCCAGAATTTTTGGAACTCCTAAGAATTAAGCATGCCCTCAACATTCGTGGACGAATGTCCCTAAGGGGGAAAGGATGTTATGCCCCGTAGTTTTACATTCCGTTATATCATCGATTGATAACGGTATCTCGAGAATATATCTGACCTTACGAAATGATAATGATAATTTATAGATTGTCTATGGAAGTATCAGATGTATAGAAGTTAAACGGATCAAAAAAATACATTTCGACGAAATCGGTAAATTTTTGGATTTGACGACCAAGATGTACGGACTGTACAAATTGGGAAGTGAACCGTAAATTTATCTGTAAAATTTTAGCTGCAGGTATGATTATATGGTCCATTTCTCCAGACCGTACAAAAATATACGGACCATAAAAGTAGACTATCAATTTGGACGGTGGCTGATTTTGCTTCGGTTTTAAGTGATTCCAAAGGCCATTGCTAGTCATTTCTCAACCAAACATCATCTTTACTCTCTCTCAAGACCACCTAACATATTTCTAAGGTTCCAAGGTGTTTCCAATGTGATTAAATTATGATCACACATCAAAATCTAGGTTAAGTTAAGGACAATACTTCTATGAAGTTGCAATGTACTTAAGGGCTGTTATTGGTGCTAAGGAGACTGGGTACAAGGTTATATTTTCTGTGCAAGGTACGATTAACAGTTCCTTTCTTGTGCTTACACTTATTCATGTGTTTATTAAGTGTTGGGTGAAGGATCTACAAGTTAGCACTCTAAATGACAAAGGATGATTGTTGTCTTGTTGTTGGATTGTTTGGAGGTTGAATATATGACTTGCTATGATTGTAAATTATGGGATGTAAATTGATTGTGTTGTAGATGTTATTGTTGTTCTTGTCTAGAGTATTTGTCTTGATAATGGGATTGCAAGCTAGAAGGAGAAATGACTAGAAAAATTGTTCTTGTTGTTGTTAACTTGTGTTGGGTTGTTTGGTTAAACTGAAGCTTGGTATTTAGTCATTGACTTTTGATTATAGTTGTTGGATGAGGAAAGGAAGCTAGAAAGAGCTAATGATGTTATTCCAATGTTGAATTTCCCTTGATAAAGGATATGAAGTTTAGGCATGTCAAGTGTTTGATAAAATGTCATCTTAAAACCATCTTTAGTTTATCGACCAAATCTTGATCTGAATCATCTCTAATATGTAGGGATCCCTTGCATTGCACTTATAAATATATTTATATATTTTCTTACCGAGTCGTGTTATAGTCAGCCGAGTACAACACTTATATGCCCACACCACTGCAGTTGGTTTTGATATTATCGAGTCCCATATTTGAGTCGGGTATGACCGAGTCCTCTACGAGGCCGGGCACGATATGATATGACATGATTTTCCCCACAGAGTGACTTGGTACTATATTATATATATACATATGGCCCCGGTGAGTGTCTTGATTTTCATAGAAATGCATATATATATCCATGATTGTGACAGGGCATCATAGGCTATTTATGAGTTTCATGTTGACTCCTATACTTTTCCTTCGTATTTCATTTTTTATTTATATGTTACCTGCCTTACATATTCAGTACATCTTTCATGATGTCCCTTTCTGGGGACATTGCGTTTCATGCCCGCAGGTACCGATAGAGATACAGACGATCCCTCACAGTAGGTGACTCGAGTCAGTGGAGGTTGTCATGCTCCTTTATTTTGGGGTGGTCTTGTGAGTTGATAGGTATAATAGTTGTATATATATTATGTAGTCGGGTATGCGGGGCCCTGTCCCAACCAGATGTTGTTGATGTACTTTCTCTGAAGGCTTGTAGACAGTCGTTTGTGTAAAGTGGTCTTATGTGGCCTTGTCGGCCTGATTCTATATATGTCTATGTTGGACCTTTTCTGCGTGCAGGTGGTTGTGTCTCTTGATCAGGAAATCACTCGTCAGAGACCTTATCGGCACTATGTTACAGGCATAAAAATTGGTACATTCGGGCCTTAGGGAACCAGGTGCCAGCCACACCCCCAAGGTTGGGGTGTGACGAAAATATCTTCTCATGAGATATCCTGTAGGACTATAGACCAGTACCATGTCATAGAAATCTATGAATAGGAAAACGAAGACGGGTGGATCTACGTACCCCGAGAAAATAAGAAAAACACGGTCTCATAAAAAAACTGTAGCTCAAGGAGGATCAGAATTCCAGCTTGCATGCTTAGAGTCTCTGATTCTAAAGGATGGAAAATCAAGTGTGTCATGTCTTAGTGCTCCTCTAGCTTCTCTAGGTAGATCACTTTGATGGAGATAAATGGTATTTTGTCTAAAGAAGTGGCATGTTTTGCGGAATGTCACTAGGAGAAGTAAATAGTATTGTAAGGAGACCCCTTATATCCCATCTCTGTTTATCATAGTTGTTGAGGTGTTGTCCTTTAATTCACATGGTATTATGGTCTAAAGAAATGGTAGTTGTCACGAATCAAATTAAAGAATTTTGATCGTTACTCTACATGAATTCTATTCACCCAGTGAATCCTGAGTCTTATCAGTTATCATTGAACTAGTTAAAGTTGTAGGTGTTTTTTTTTAAAAAAAAGATAAATAACAAGAAGGTTGAAAGTTGTCTTTAAAATTTATTAAGAAGAGCGCTTTAAGTGAATTGTCGAGAGGTGAATAGACAGGACATGACATATCGTTAGCTCACCGAGGACATTGACCCTAGATAGGAGAGTATGGAGATCGAGGTTTAGGGTAGATGGTTCGTACGTAGTAGAATGTTTTCTCTCTTCACAGTGATAATGCAGGGTTCTAGTTTGTAACATCAATTTGTTCCCTTACCAACATTAGTACTATTATGATAGCATTATCTTATTCTTCGATCTTATTATTACTGTTGTTTCTTTTATTTTGGCTACCTTTAATATTTGTACTGTTAGTACTTTCTTTCTTCAATATTTTCATAATAGTATTTTAGTCTTGCATTCTTTCAAACCATTTCTCAAAAAAACTATATTCTTGAGCATAGGGTCTACTGGAAACAACCTCTCTAGGCTCCAAATATTGGTAAGGTATGTGTACATCTACCCTCTCAAGATCCCACTTGTTCGACTATAGTGGGTATGTTGTTGTTGCTACTGTAAAAGGCTTTAAATAATCAACTTGAAAACTGTTGGTTACAATGGTGCAGGAAACGGAAATAAGTAACTGCTAAGTATTACAACAAACTGAAATTACAACAATCTGAAATTTCAATAAACTTGAACAAGAAACTGGAACTATTTTTGATATGCCGAGTCGAGTGATGACACTCTGTCTTTAAGACAAGATTGTCCCGTATGTATCATTTTTACGTTCTGGACAATTGTCTCCCAAGATAAAACAGCAAATGAACAAATGAGCAAAGGAAACTCAAGTGTTACCTTGAAGAATTTTGAGTAATGAAATGATGCTATAAGGTAGTACGAAGAAACTGAATTCGTTTGTATGTTCTATGTGTTGTCTCAACAATTGGCAAAGGCTTCTTTATATAGTTGTAAGGAGAGACTTACCAACTGTCCACATAATTGTTGTTACTGGCCAAGTAATGGTAATTATGGAGGTAGTAATTCAGCCAAAATAAATGGTGAATTGATGTGAAACGGATTAGCCTTTATGGAGAGTTATTCAGCCAAAATAAATGACTGAATTGAGTGCATAATAACGTTGATTAAAACCCAACAGTTCTCTGCCCAATTTAGCTTACCAGAAACTTCAGGGACCAAACTATAAATATGAAGCAGTTTGGGTCCAAAAGGATAATACCAGAAGAAGCCCAAAGCCCAAGACCCGCAACCCGACTGGACGGGACGGGCGGGCGGCGGCGGCGCGCGTGTGGGCTTTTTCTCGAATCGAAGCATATCTAGGTCTTCCATTCTTTAAACACATGAGACACCTCTTGGGGTCCCAAACCCTAAGCCAATTATGAGACTTATAAACTAAACAAATGTTTCTTCCCCCACCGATGAGGAAGGATTGGTCTAAATACCACACTTTCCATGCTTCAAACACCTCACTTCGTGGACCAATATCTCTTTCATTTCTCAACGAAATTTGATGATCCTTGGCCCTACGGTCATCTACTTACTTAGTAGATTATGCACGTGTGAAGAACCGGATTCTCCAACATGCGAAACACTAGTGTTTAAGCCATTAAAGATGGTTGGACGCAATTTCCGCCAAAGGCAAATTTCTAACAAAAACAATAAAACAGCAGAAATTATGAGAAACAACATTAGAGAAAAACTTAAAAATATCTCAACAACCTAAAATATCTAACATAATTTCAATTTAAACAGATTGGACTCCTCCCACACTAAACAATTTTTTTCTTTTACCAAATAGATAGTAACAACAAAATATTTTTATGTGTGTTTTCTTTTTGAAGTATTTGCGAAGAGGATAATCAACCGTTCCTTTTTATTTTGTGCATAGAAAGAATCCTCATAAACTTTATCTTGTCTGAAAGATCTACTTTACTTCTATACTTGTAGAACACTTATTAATTCCGCAGAAGAGATGGTAGAGAGATCTTTGACTCATCCAGAGAGGAGACTTTAGACTCGAATCTCTATGAAATTGTCAGAAGGATTTTTTCAACTATTCTGTCATCTTTGAAATACTCGCCAAGAGACCTAATTCTATTAACAATCAAAGAAATCTTGTCAGAATACTTAGTGATAATCTCATTTCTTGCATCTTAAGAGAATCAAAATCCTTTTTCTAATTCAAAGTTTACATTTGTCTGACTCGATCACTTTCTTGGTACTCTTTTTTGAGCTTTTCCCAAGCTTCTTTTACTGTCCGACATGCAATGATTTCAGAGGAAATTGAGGATTTGTATTTTATTTTCTATTCTGAATGAGCTTGTAACACCTTATACTCCCAGGCTAAGGAATGACTCATTGAAAATGAGTGGTTCAACTCGAACCAAGAGGACACGTATTAATGTATAGGTTCTAACGCTTTAGACCGTTGGTAAATATGAACTCTATACAAAATATTATGCACGTTCTACCAAAAATGGAGAAAATATTCTAAGTCTTGGACTCAGTAAGCAATGCGACGCGTGGCCCATCACACCGAAGTTTGGTGCGATGGGGGTCACTGCGTGGAGAACTAGTATAGGAGAGGAAAATCTGAAAAATTTGTCTATGTATGAAAGTGGTAGACAAGCGCTGCGAGGACCATTGCAACAACTTCAACGCGTTGTCCATCGCATGCCTCTGGTCTATAAATACGAACCTTGTGCGTTTTATTCCGAATTTTCACTCAAGACTTCATTTTTTAGAGCCTTAGCATGGTCCTCTCCTCCTCTCATCCTCCCACATCAAGGTAAGACCTTTCTAACTATTTTCACACAATACCATCATCAATGCATGGATTATTAATAAGAAATCACCATTCAATCTTAGGGTTTTTAAGGTGAATCATTCCAAAAGCTCAAGCAAGTGTTTTGAGCGTTCTTTGTTGGGAACTCAAGTTCTTCAATGATTAGGAGATATTAAAGATATGTTAGGCTACTCTCTATGAGTAGGAACATCATTGTTCTTCCCCATGACACGTTCATCTACGAATTTCATGAACTATTCTTATTAGAAGGATTATTCCCTAGCTTATAAAATTCTAAATATTGTTATAATATTTTCGATTATAAATCCTCATATTTTTTCATGCTATATCATTCCGATCGTGAACTCTCTACATGATTCATGAATACTCATAACTTTGATTTCCATGAGTTTCCAACATGAAATACGAATTATATGATGAACTACAACTGTTCAAAATTGATGAACTCTTAATGATTCCATGAATTTATGAAACTATGCTATGAGTCACATAATGAACTATGATATTAAATCATGGGCATATAAAGCACTTTTATCAGTTAATATTTTTGAAGTAGTATTGATTACCGAGAAGGTGTCAGTCCATGACACACGCGCCTGAATTACGTATGCAAGTGTAGAATATGGATCGTTCTGTTGGTTCAGGCGATTCTAACATGTGACCCATTAAGGATTTTATTTATAGACCAGATCATGTGGCGTATTTCTTATATCCCGGCAAGGTATGAGAAGAATAAGTTGATCGGGCAGAGATCAAAGTCTATGTGCTTACATGGTGAATTATATACCGGTTATTTAAGAATCTCCCAATAAAATGATTTACTTATAATTATGATATTCATGTTCAATTATTTTCATGTTTTAGTTTCAGTATTCTTGCATGACTCATGTTTATTGATTTCGGATGCTCATTCACCTGTGCACCTCTCACGTTATTTCATTCAATTTCTTTACATGCAGTACTATTACATAGTACTTACGTCTCTTTTGTCGAGGACCTACATTTCACGATGCAGATACAGATACTCAGAACGACAGGATTCCACACTTGGATCTTCACGTATCAGATTTGGTGAGGCCTACTTGCTATCCGGGAGGTTATCTTACGCTCAATTATTTTAGCAGTTTTGGGTAGTGCCTCGGCCTTGTCCCCGTAAATGTTTAGACTCATGTTCATGTCAGAGGCTTCATAGACTAGTATGTCATGTCAATTTTGCAGATGATGTCTTTAGCCTGTTTTTCATCTATAAGTCTTATGTTTTAAAAACTAATGTAGTTATTCATTTATGAAACTTAATATTATTTTCAACATTTAATATATCATATGATTAATATTTCCACACAATTTATGTCTTGTATTATTCCATGTATGTGGTCCGCTCGATCAAGTTCATGCACCGAATGATGGTCTGTTCAACCCAGGTTCGGAGCGTGACAGAGCTTTAATTTGGGTAAGGGTAGAATTTGCAAGGAGTGTTTTTAAGGGTCTGTCTTCCATTACAACTTCCCATAGATCGCTTCAAGATACGATTTCATCTTCTCTACCAAATCTGATAGTTTCATGAGTGAAAGACATTCAAAGTGAGTAATTGTTGCTTGTGTTGTTTGAAAAGTTCAATTAAAAAATTGGTGTTGATTAAAAATGGATTGAGATTGATTCTTTAGAATGAAATTACATATTTTATAAGACCATTCAGGCTCTTATACAATTGCTGAGTTTCTAAAAAGTTAAGCAGCATGAAGGTAGGAAAATGATTGAAATTGTAAATGTTATGAAGCATAGATGGTTTTAAATAACCAGCTTCAAAATAAAAAATCAACAGAATAATATTCTCAGAATTTAAAATATCTCAGCAACTTAAGCTATCTAACATAAATTTAAATTTAAATAAAGTAAACTCCTCCCATAGCTAAACAACTTATCATTCTAGTAAATCAACAGTGACGGAAACAATATGCAACAAATGCAAATTGCCACTTAATAGATGTATCTAAAGTCCTAAAATATTGAATAATCTCAGGTACATCTGTCATATCATAAATTGGTCTATTGAAAACATAATTCATTGTGCTCAATTGAATCTAGTTGTCGTAGAGTATTTTGACCATGTATAGCCAGAGTTATCTCTTATATTATGTTTCAAGTGTTAGTTTTCGATGCACCTTAACGACTCAAGAAGGAAAGTGAATCAGTCGTGTCAAATTTTTGTTACTACTTAAAATTTGCCTAACTCGATATTTATGTTCACTTCAACAAACAAAAACAGTAAAGTGCAAAAATAATAAGAACACCAGAATTTTAATATGACAAGCACTCATCTCAAAAGGTACAAAAACTATGGCCTATCCCAGTATAACTTAACTCCAAGCACCACTAATATAAGTGAGTCAAAATTCAGATTAAAAAATTATCGCATCTCAGACTTAACTCTAAACTTTAACAATAAAGTCACCCAACTGCTATGGTCCCCTCAAGTCACACTAATTTTAAAAAATAATTATTATTCTCAACAAGAACCTACAAAGACTACAATTGTTCTTCACTGCAATAAATTAAAACTACGTCCCAACTGTTCTTTTTAACAAGAGTTTTCAGCAATCTAACAGTACTTCTCTAAAATAAATTATTAGAACTCAAGGCCTAATATAGTTGAACTAGGACTGGACTTGATGCATAGACCCACTACACAAGGACCAAAGTCCTCAGACTGTTTCTTCACACTCTCAGTTGGTTAATCTTCATACTTTCCAAGAAAACACCACAATTCTTGAAAGCTCTAGGACTTTTTCTCTATCTCTCAATTTGTGTGAATAATGATTTTCTGCAAAGTGTATATAATATACATAAAAATAAAATCATATATTTTTGGAGATCCTATTAAGTAAGAAAATAAAAACCAAATTAAAGTCCTAAACGAAAGGATTATTTAAACCATGTCTTTTAGAAAATATCTCCAATTCCACGAAATCCTTTTCCAACTCAATTATTATGAAAAGATCTTGAAAATATCCCATAATATATTATACAAATAATATAAGATATATACACATATTTTTCCTAAATATATCGGCACGAGATCTTACCATTGATACATTTTTCAGCCGGTAAGACACAAGTAATCAAGACCTGGTTATTTGTAGAGTTCTTTCACAAAGTACATTGTGTTTGTTAATCATCAAATGACATAATCTCAACAATTTTTTTCTTTATGATGATGACGAACACATGTACTTGCATTCCCCTTTATATCATGAAAAAGTTGTTCACGTTTCAGAAATACTCAAGATACACACAAGTTGGTTCCACTTATTCAAAAAACAGTAAGAACATTTATGATTTTCTAATCGTTTTCGCACAAATACATCTCAAAATTCTATCCTCGTTTAGCATCATCAAGAAGCTGCAAACTAGAAAATATTAGATAGAGATGGCATAAGCAATGCCAAACACATGGTCGCTTGGGCTACGTGCAAGAACAAAGAAAATATGTTAATTAACACTAATCTAGTTATATTAGCCATCTTAGAGAGTCCCATAATAGAAACTAAAAGAGCGTCTAATATGTTAACTATACACACAATATACATGTGTATATTGTGTATAGTGGGTTGTATATTACCGTGCACAATGTGCTGTATATTACCGTGTATATAGTAGACGGATTAGATAAGGTTTTATCGTGTAATTAGTATTGTACACTTACCATAATTTGTATTACCATAATTGTATAGTTAGTATCCAAGTAGAATAAGGTTTTAGGAGTGGAATAGGAATATGATTCTCCTATTATGGAAATATGTAAATTGTATATATAATCTTTCAATTAATGAAAATAATCAAGGGATTATTTCTTTCATGGTATCAAGAGACTAGGTATAAACTTGTCCGCCTTGCTCTCGATTTTTGTGCCACTTCTCGGCCACAACAACCTCGATTTCCGTCCCCCTTCACCGGAATTCGTGATATTTTTTACCTCCACTCTTCCCAAATTTTCCCTCCTCTCCCTTTGTTCTTTCATTATGTCTAAGAACACTTTTCATCATTCCCTCACAGTTTCTAACATCAAGAACAACATCTCTATTGTTCTTGAGATGGAAAACGTCCAATATGCGACGTGGGCAGAATTGTTTAAAATTCACACTATCTCCCATCAAGTCATCCATCACATAATTCCTCCCGTTGCACCTATTCCCGCGGAGAATTCTCAGTTATGTATTACTCTTGATGCTACCGTTCTCTAGTGGATTTATTCCACTATTTCGGTTGACCTCTTACAGACGATCATTGAGCCGGACACTACGGCTATGGCCAACTCCGTAACGTTGGCGCACCTGTGACTAATAATCATCTGGTTCTACAATTGGTTGTCGGCCTTTCTGAGGCCTATAATGGCGTTGAGACTCTCCTTAGTCAAAGCAATCCACTTCCCACTTTTTATCAAGCCCGCTCCATGCTTACTTTGGAAGAAGCCGGTTTGGCTAAGAAGGTGATTACCAGTGCAAGCCCTGTAATCATGATGATGTCCTCCACAAATTCTTTGGGTTTTGTTGATAATTCGGGCTAAACTCGTGCTCATGGTGGCGGCAAAAATAATCGTAAGAATAATAGCAAAAACTGCAGGGGTAAATGCGATGGTTCCGGTGGACAACAATCCGGCAGTGGGCCCCGTCCAGTCAACAGTGGGCCACCTCCCTACTGGTCCCAGCCGTGGGGCCCATGGCAGTGGAGTTGGGGCAGTGGGTCGTGGCCCAACAGCCCCTATTTTCCAGGTTCAGTTAATGGGCGCAGGGTCGGGATGTGGCCCCAATTCAAGCCCAGTCAATGGCCCTTCTTCTCATTTCGATCTTTGGGCTGGGGTAGCAGGGTAGACTTCTTGGGCCTCGGCCCACACAAGCATTCTCGGTAGTGGGTCCCACACCTACTCATACCGATATTGAGGCCGCAATACACATGCTTGGGTTGACGCAATCAGATCCGAATTGGTATATGGACACCGGCGCGACTACACACATGACATCCGATCAAGGTACTCTCTCGTCTTATTCCAATTTGAGCAACCCTCGTGGTATAATTATTGGTAATGGTAACTCTATTCCAATTCAGGGTTATGGTCATAAAACTTTGTCTCCCCCCAATCCACCCCTTATCTTGAAAATTACCTTACATGCCCCCAAATTGATTAAAAACATAGTGTATGTCCGTAAATTGACCACTAACAATTCCGTTTCTGTTGAATTTGATCTTTTTGGTTTCTCTGTGAAGGATTTCAAGACGGGGAGTCCTCTCATGAGGTGTGATAGTAGGGGATATCTTTATCCTATCACACCCGGTTTCAGTCCATCGAGTCAAGCCTTGCCACAAGCATTTGCAGCCCTTGCTCCTTCCTTGTGGCATGCTCGTGTTGGTCATCCGGGGTCTATTTTGTTGTCATTAGATAAAAATAATTTTATTTCATGTAAGGGTACGAATAGTACTCCAAATTGCCAATCTTGTTCTTTAGAAATAATTGTTAGGTTGCCATTTGTAGACTCAAATTCTCATACTTTAATGTCATTTGATATTATTCATAGCGACTTATAGACATCTCTGGTTCTCAGTTCTTTGGGTCATCGGTATTATGTTCATTTTTTGGATGATTATTCTAAGTTTTTATGGACGTTTCCGATAGCGAAAAAATCTCATGTTTTTTCTATCTTCTTAAAATTTAGAGCATTCATTTGAACCCAATTCGAACGAGAAATAAAAAATATTCAGTGTGATAATGGCAAAGGATATGACAATGGGGTGTTTCAAAAATTCTGTGCTAATAATGTGATCAATTTTCATTTTTCTTGTCCTCATACGTCTTCACAAAACGGGAAACCGAACGCAAAATTCGTTCCATAAATAACATTGTCCAAACTTTATTAATTCATGCTTCTGTACCCCCCTATTTTTGGCATCATGTTCTACAAATGGCTACCTATCTCCTTAACATAATTCCTTCCAAAGGTTTGACATATTCTTCCCCCCTTTAAATTTTATATAATAAAATTCCTTCATATTCACATCTTCAGGTTTTTGGGTGTTTGTGTTATCCGTTATTTCCGTCCACCACAATTGACAAACTTCAGGCCCAGTCTACTCCTTGTGTGTTTTTGGGTTTTCCGTCTAATTTTCGTGGCTACAAATGCTTTGATTTATCCTCTAATAAAATCATCATTAATCGCCATGTCATTTTTGATGAAACCCCAATTTCCATTTGCTAAAGTTAAAACTCACGTGCCTAGTTCGTATAATTTTTTGGATGATAGTATATCCCCATATATTATTCAGCATTTTTCGGGCGTCTCCCGCACCCAAAATTCTCCAACGGGCCCACTGCCCGCTTGCCCCACTGGTCCGTCGTCTACTGCCGGTCCCAGTCCAGCCACTTGGCTAGTTCCTGCGATTGGGTTAGTCCAGCCCAATTCTGGAACTGGTCCAGTTCCTACTTCAGTTTATCGATTTGGGCCAGAAGTCCCATTGCCTGCTGGCCAGTCCGTCCCGAGTCTCGAAAATTCCAAATCCACCCGCCTGTGCCCCGAGACATGGACCAGTCACCCGTAGTCAACGGGGAATTTTTACTCCAAAAAGACATTTTAATTTACATTCTAATGTTAATCACCCTTACCCCGAAATCCTGCCCGAATTGAAAAATTGTTATGACCGATGAATATAATGCTCTTATTGATAATAAGATGTGGGAGTTGGTACCCTGTCCATCTGGTATTAATATTATTAGGTCTATGTGGATTTTTGCTTATAAGGAAAATTCAGATGGGTCATTTTTCCGACATAAGGCGTGGCTTGTGGGCGATAGTAAGACTCAACAGGTTGGTGTAGATTGTGGTGAGACGTTTAGTCCGGTGGTCAAGCCGTCTACCATTCGCATTATGCTTAGCTTGGCTCTTTCGAAAGAATGGTCTATTCATTAGTTAGATGTAAATAATATTTTCCTATATGGTGATCTCAAAGAAACAGTCTATATGCATCAACCGTTGGGATTTAGGGATCCCAAACATCCTCATTGTGTCTGTTTGTTGAAGAAGTCCTTATATGGGCTTAAGCAGTCTCCACGGGCCTAGTATACACGGTTTGCAGACTATGTTTTGACTATTGGGTTCACGCACAGCAGGTCAGATAATTCATTGTTCATCTACCGTTGTGGTTCATCAGTGGCATATATTCTGTTATATGTGGATGATATTATTCTGACTGCCTCTTTTGATGACTAACGCCAGTCTATCATGACAATGCTCAGCTCTGAGTTTGCTATGAAAGACTTGGGGTCCTTGAGCAATTTTTTAGGGAGTGCGGTCACTCGTTATGCAGGTGAGTTGTTCTTATCTCAAAGGAAGTATGCAACTGAGATCATTGAGAGGGCTGGGATGTCATCCTATAAGTCCACTTCCACTCCAGTTGATACTAAACCCAAGCATAGTGTCGTGGCCAGCGTACCATACGAGGATCTGACCCGCTATCGCAGTCTTGCAGGGGCCCTTCAGTATCTTACATTCACGAGGCCAGATATTACATATGTTGTCCAACAGGTGTTTTGTTTATGCATGATCCCCGAGTTGAGCACATGAATGCTCTCAAGCACATCATTCGATATATTCAGGGTACGCTGAATTTTGGTTTGCATTTATATCCCTCCTCGACATCCACACTTATCTCGTATACGGATACTGATTGGGGGGGTTGTCCGGACACCAGACGGTCTAGTCAGGCTATTGTATATTTCTCGGCAATAACCTGGTCTCATGGTCTTTGAAACATCAATCAACATTGTCCCGATCCAGTGCTAAGGCCGAATATTGAGGGATAGCTAATGTGGTCTCAGAATCATGTTGGTTACTTACTGTTGGAGCTTCATTGTCCCATTCAGAAAGCAACCTTGGTTTATTGCGATAATATTAGTGACATCCACCTTTCTGGTAATCCGGTTCAGCACCAGCGCACTAAGCATATCGAGATGGACATTCACTTTGTCCGCGAAAAGGTTGCTCGTAGTCAGGTACGCACCTGCCATGTCCCGTCAAGGTATCAAATTGCCGACATCTTTACAAAGGGTCTTCCCTTGGTCCTTTTTGAAGATTTTAGGGACAGTGTCAGCGTTCGAAGACCGCCGCTATGACTGCGGGGTGTGTTAAATATACACAATATACATGTGTATATTGTGTATACTGGGCTGTATATTACCGGGTATATAGTAGACGGATTAGGTAAGGTTTTATAGTGTAATTAGTATTGTACACTTACCATAATTTGTATTACCATAATTGTATAGTTAGTATCCAAGTAGAATAAGGTTTTATGAGTAGAATAGGAATATGATTCTCCTATTATGGAAATATGTAAATTGTATATATAGTCTTTCAATTAATGAAAATAATCAAGAGATTATTTTTTTAATAATATTATAAAGTAACAATTAAATCATAAAGACCGAAATTAAAAGCATCATAGAAATACTTTTCAGGCTAGTAAACTAATTACAACCTAACTTCTAGATGAGGTTCAGAAAGCTAGGTTTGGATCGTAAGAACTACGTGCATGGGGTGGATGTCATAAACATGAATTTCAACAGACTCATCAATTGTAGAGCAAGTGCACCCCTATCTCTCATCATCTTGTTATGGAGTTGTTGATTCTCCATTCTCAGCTAACATTGTCATCTCTCAAATATCTATAGAACGAAGTAGGCAGCTCCATCCACATGTCCTTAAAATCAAGTGAACTACTTTTCTCCAATGACGGGAGGGAAAAATCACTAGTTTCCTTGGAGATGTCATCCAAGATTTTATCATATGTTCTGAAGTTCAGATTAGCAAAGTGGACCTTTATCTTTTGAAAAACTTTCTTCAGTATCCACTTCATGCCACTATCCTCGTCATGCTGTAAAAAATCTTCTTCAGAGTGCTCCTTATCTTATTTTCATTTTTCAGTTGCATTCTTTTTTAGCATTGTAATATTTTACCACCTTTTTCTTTGAAGCGAAGAACTCAGTTACCGTAATTGGACCCTGAGGTTGAGGGCCTATAGTAGATTAGTTTTGAGAACTAGAGATTTCATCAAGGTTTTCCATGGAGGGAGATGAAAAACTGACAATTGTTGTTAGTTTTTTTTTTTAACTGTCAAGACCCAAAATTTCATTTGTACCATGAGAGCATCTACCCTAAATTCGTAGGCGAACTCAATCATTTATAAGTCGAAACAGAAATGTAAATGCGGAAATAGAAATAAAACACCTGAAAGTACTTAACTTGTCTTAGTAACATAATAAAAATAGGTCTAAGACAACTACTCCTTAAAACTTGGAAGTCATAAGTACAAGAGCTTGCTAATACGAATACAAGTCTGGAAATACTACATAAAGCTGTCTTGCGAAAAAGGAAAAAATAGAAAGTAAAGATAGGAAGAAGCCCAATGTTGTGGGACCATCATCAGCTCGCCCTGGACTCCGAGATAGCACGCCTCAATGGTCACCTGAACTTCAAGCTCCACTCGTGCTTGAATCTAAACATGCACACAAAATGTGCAGCAAGTGTAGAGTAAGTACAAGAAGCACGTATACCCACTAGCGTCGTTGACCACCCTAAACTATAGCAATGACGAGGGTTGGTACTCTCGTTACTCATTTTCTTTCTTTGTTATTACTTACAATTTATAGTTTATAAGCATTCCGACAATGTTAGTAAAGAATCTACAACTAAACAAGTCATAAAGTTCATAACCTTTCATGTATAGTCACGAAGGTGCTACCTTTCAACCAATTGAAACAAGTACAGCGATAATGATCCAATCCTTACCCAGATTCTGACACTTATTAATCATAAATATTCTACATTTTCATCGATTGAAACACGTTATGGTTATCAAAATCCAATCTTTATATTAATTTGGACACATATATCCTGAAAGATTCAACATTTCCACATATTAAGGTAAGACTAGTCATAAAGACTCGACCTTTACATTATTAAGGACATTAAATTAATAAAGGTTCCATCTCTTAGGACAACTATTGTTACAAATGTTCAATCTTTCCATCATTTAAGTCAAAGAATGTCATAAAAACTCTATCTTTCTATCATCTTAAGTAAGTATAGTTATAAAAATCTCATCCTTATATCATTTAGGACACATATGGCATGAAATCAAATCGACAAGTATAAAAGGCATGAAATGCAAGTGAAATGTATGCTATGTAATGGTCATATGCACCGGTATACATACGCTCCTGCATTAAGTTTCACGTGACTCATGAGGAACTCATGAGGTCCATATACCCATCCAGAATACCAGATCTCCAAGATCACACCGGGTACCAGCCCATAGGCTATAATATCATCATCATCATCACTCCTGACCATATACCATATCCAAATCAAGCGTCTTCGGGTTCCTTTTCCTTCTATCCATCAACTAGATGTCAATAATATCATGAATGAATGTAATGGATACGCGTACACCATGCAATTACATAATGTCAGTTCAAGTATGAAGATGAATTCCTCTTTCGTATTAGGGATGTAGAGTGATGAATGCATGACAAGTCAATATTCAATAAAATTAACCAATTATGGCCATAGCCCAAATAAGCAACAACCATACCAACCTAGTGGATTTAATCATCACCTCCAAGGCCCGAAAGCTAAACATTTAATCTCCGTAATAAGTATAATTACTTTGTATTTTAATTACACATATAGATACAACGGCACTCGCACAAGTGCTCATCACTTCATGAGTACGGAATCCGCAATTCCCCATTATGCTCTTTAGTAAATTAAACCAACACAAAACACTACATAAAGGGCCTAGTAAGTTTCAACTTGCTTGAATTCGAAGCCGAAGAGTCACTCCACGGTATTTCCTTTCCTTTGAGCCTCCAAACTAGCCACTCTGTTCAAATACGATATCTACATGAGAATACGAAGCTATCGATACCCATATTGCTATATAAAATTCCAGGTCCAAAAGTCAACCCAAAACCCCATCGAGTCTCGAAGGTCAAAATCAGAAATTAAACTTAAAATCATGTTACACATAGGCTAGATAGTCATAATCCTAAAAATCATGAAGTTATAATCACAATTGATCCTTCAATTTCACTAATTTAAGTTAAACCTAAATCCATGGAAAACCATAATTTTCTAACTTGCAATCATGGTACGAATTGGAAAATAATGGTTGGTATCATAAATAAACGGTTAGATTAAGTTTAGAAATTTACCCCAATGAAGAATCTTGAAAAAAGAACTTGAAATCACTCCAACTAGAGCTCCATATCTAAAAAATATGTTTTGGGAAAGATGAAGTCGAAATGGGACTTTCTTAATCTTGCCAGGTCAATTACCCTTCGCGGCCGCAGTCTTCCCTGACCCAGCCCATCGTGATCGCGACGACCTAGTTCACCTAGCCCAGACCACTATCCCATACGTGAACACGAGAGAGAAATCGCGATCGCGACTTTTTGGCCCCCACTATGTCGCGATCGCGGTCCTTCCTACGCGATCGCGTAGAAGGACTTTAGCAACAGCTGAAACCATAATTATTTGGTTTCTCAAATTCTCGATCTGTCACTCAAAACACACTTGGGACCTTCAAGACGCAAACCAAATATGCATTTCAATCATAAAACACACTCCAGACTCGCTCACTGAGTCAAAATTCCCGAAAAAGGTCGCCTTGACCCGATGTTGACCAAGGTCAAATCTTAAACCATGAAAATCTTATTTCTCTACCAACTATCCAAACAATGCCCGAATTCATCAGGACCCAAACTAATGGCTCAACTAAGTCATTAATGATATTTTGGATCTAACAGAATCGACAAAACTTCAAAAATGATGCATTTACTTCCAATGTTGACTTTGGTCAAACATTTCCATTTCTTTAACTTTGAAACTTTTAAATTTACTAAAACCAATCAGAAACCCGCTCGATTGCCTCAGGAACAGTGACCTATCCCAGCAAGCCATAAACACTTAAATGAAATTATGGGAAGGGTAATTTGGGGAAATAAAGGTAAAAATCTCAAAACGACTAACCGAGTCGTTACATTAACTGATGAATGAAGAAGTAAGAGCGTGGGGATTGTATTGAGGTGTGATGTGGCAAGGAGAAAGACTTCACTTTAAAAAGAGACTCGTACCCGAGAATATTTTATGAATTTTTTAAACTCTGTTTTTTTGTTTGCTTGTTTTTCCAACTTAATTTTTTTGTATGACTGAAGTGACAAATTCAATTAGTGACTTTGTAAGAGAAACTTCAAAAATTGAGTGACTTTATTGATACAAGATGAAGTAACTTTATTCAATAATTCTTCATAGTTAGAGTTACCATTTGAGAAATTTACTCCCATGAATGTTTGTAAAGAGAGATGGGCTGAAGATATTGACATTTAAAATTTAGTTTACCAATTCACGTATGCTACTGTCAAAGCAACTTTGCGCCTTGCGCGTATATCCATCCACCAACACCTTACAAGTTCTACACGAAGCAGTGAAAGATTGTACAGTCGTTGGTTATGACAGTTCAAAGGGTAATTGTTTGCATATTAATGTTCGAAATTAAGATACATCACGATCCTAATAATATTTGATCAGAACCTGAAAGTTTATGCCCAAGAGATTCTTGACAAGCAAAAGCATTTATAAATGCGTGCGGTAAGCATTTTGAATTCATTCCTCTTGTCCTTGCAATTGCAAGCGTTCTCACACATCTTACTTTAGCTCTCTTGCTTCAAAGTTTTGATTAAGTGATAGTCCCTCTATTTCAAAATGTTCGTTTTTTTTAGTTCGTTTCAAAATGTTTGCCTTCTCTTTTCTGACAACTCTTTAATTTAAATTTTTCACATGATATGTTTAACACCACAAGATTATAGGACATTTTGATACATTCTTCATATATCTAATCTAAGATCACAAATTTCAAAAATCTTCTTTACTTTCTTAAACTTCGTGTCAAATCAAAATTATACAAACATTGTGAAATGGAGGGAACATTTTAATATGTTTTTCATTTAATTTTCTGAGGCCGTAATGGCATGAAATGATTCTGTGAATTGAATAAACATAATATAAGTTTATAGTAGTTACGTTGGTCCATTTTAATTTTCTTTCTGCTCAACACATTCATCCCCGCGTCAATTACTAATGATTACGACTTCACTCATTTTTATTTTAGTATATTTTCCTGTAATTAGCATCATATTAATTAGACAACCATTTCTTATTCTAGTAAGAACTCCTTGATGCTATGCGTAGAAATTTACAAAAAGGGAGAACTCTAACTCATATTACTGCATAGTAATCATACAACAGAGAGGAAGTCTCACGACCCCAGGTTTATTTTTACATAAACGTTCCCTTACGTAAACCGTTACCATATATAGATATAATTATACTATATTATATATATAATATAAGTAACATATGATGACGTCCTCCGTGGCATTATTCACGGCACCATACAGCTGATCTAATTGATTCTGCAACAAAAGAATAAATATAGAAGTTTAGAAATGATATTAAAGATTCTATAACTGATACTAGTACTATTTTAGAGTACAATTACATAATATTTCGTGGGATCTTATAAATATGAAACATTTAAAGGTGCTTTCATCATCTCAATTTAAGTGTTTTACTTTCCTTTTTAACCTGTCTAAAAAAGAGTATTTATTTCTAGATTTATCATAGTGACATGTAATTATCTTCAAGGTACCTGGCTGTGTTGGAAAAATATAGATCTATACGGTTAATTAAAGGTTTTCTTTCATTTTTGGCCCATCAGTCTATATTAATTACGGACGCTAACCAGTTGATACAAAATCTATACACTAATGATGTATAATTATATTTATTTTAAGTATATTATATGTATATTTATACATAATATACAAAACATATACATTTACCGGCTATTATATTTTAGAGAGGTCCAAAAATGTAATTATCCCATTAATTAAAGTGCTTACGTATCACAGTTGATGGTCCTGGAGACAGGGACATCCATGGTAACACCACACTTGGAAGAGAGAGCTTGAGCAGCATCATCTTTAAGGTTTGAGTAACGGTTGGCTGCAGCCTTAACACAGTTACAAACTGTTCTTCTTTCATCTGTGGTTGCTGCCATTCCTTTCAAGCTTTTCACCCCACTGCAGCAAGCTGCTCCTGGCTCACCACCTTGTAAAACATCCACAATCATCAACATTAATAATCAAGAAATTGAATTAGAGAGAGGACAATAATTATAAAATACTGAGAGAAAACATTAATTTATTATATAATTATCTGGTATTCAGAATTTATTGATCCGACTAATTTGGATTTGTGTTGGATAGGATCGATTAAATGGGAATACTCCTTGTCCAGATATATTTTTTTTTGGTCAAATTTTTTTTTCATTCCTAATACTCAAATTTAAGACATCTAATTAACGGTGAAAAAATTTATTCATTCCACTATACGCCTTAGTGAGTTAAATTTATCTTAAAAACTCATACAACTTTTTTAAAGCCAAAGTTAATCCACTGAACTAACGAGAACATAATTTAAAGAGTGAGGCCACAATTTAAATTTTGTTTCAAAATTTAGTGGAAAAAAGAAAAATACCATAATTTTATTTTTTCTGCATAAAGAAAAACGCATCGAATAATTACTTTTAGAGGCGAATCCATACAAAGGTCGAAGATTGGTGTCGGGAAAGATAATACAGTGTCCCCTATGGAACATTTTTATTAAATGGTGTTTTTTTACTCTTACAATTTATGGACCTTTTAGACACGTTCTAAAATTTCATTTTGAATAAACGAAAAATCTTATAAAAAAATTCGATGGTCTAAAATTTAACTATAAATTATTACAAATTAAATATTAGATGACAGTCTAACATCTTATCTTTAAAATTGAGTAATATATGACCAAACATTAGACCCCAGTCTAACATTATCCAGAAAGATAATTTACCAAAAGTTATGTTCACATAACTTTTTTTTAAAATAGAGATAAAATCTAAATGGTAACGGATTTACATCCAAAATAAACACACAAAGTAGGAATTGTATTGGACTAAGCCCACAAAACGTAATTCACACCTTGAGTAAGATAAGGCACACAAGAAGCCAAAGCAGCGTCTACTTGACCACAAGTGATAGCCTGTGCTGGCTCAGCTATTAGCTGAACCATGGCTAACACAACAACAACTGCTACTGCAACAGACTTCATTCTCTCTTTTCTTTGGATATATGATGGGACTTTAACTATCTTCTATGTGTGCTGAAATATCTTTGCTGTTTTTCCATGACCTATATTTATAGTGAATTTGAGAATGGATACGGCTAATAGTGGATAAAGTGTGTCAGGATTTTGCAAAATCAGTTACATTAATTTGGCTTTTTCGTGTGCCTTATTTAGCAAAGGTGACGAATTATTAGCAGGCGATTATGGGCTCTTCTGGTTGCTTATGCATCAGCATTCCTGCGCAACGTAACTCACGTTTCATGCATGGAGATACTACTCCGCTAAAAGTTAACTTCGTCCCAACAATAGTATATAACTTTTATATATACTTCCTCTCGTCCATTTTAGTTATAGCACTTATTAAAAATAACTGGTCCAAAATAATTATCATTTTAGAAAGAGAGATCTCCAAATATACCCATGTACTATACGATTTAGAACAAATATAATCTTCGTTAAGAAAATTAGTCTACTTATACCACCGCCGTTAAACAAATGACTTAAATATACCTTTTTCGGCTGATATAAAGTGAAAAAATCAAAAAAAAAATTTAAATTTTAATTAAAATAAAAGTCACATAGGGGTATATTATATTTAATCCTTCTCGGAAAGTTCGGGGGTATATTTGATCTTGGCAAAAGGGGCAAATATACCCCTCACTAAAAAGTGGCACACATATACTCTTGGTGTCTAACAAATATACCTTTGCTCTTTTCGTTGACCCATCTCATTTTTCGAATTAAATTTTTTTTGCATTAAAAGGGCAGTCCGGTGCATTATTTTTTAATTTAAATATTACCACATGAATTTTAAAAAAATATTCATGTTAACCCAATTATAAATCTCCACGAAAATCACTCAAAGCCTTTAGCAAATTGAGAAAATTTAACAAAATTCCCGCTCAGACAGAAACTAACTCGGTTGATTCAACAACGCTATGTTTGCTAAATTTTTCGAATAGCTCAATCCCACGCCACTGGTTAATTGCTTGATTTCACAATTTTTGAATTGTAAATTTTGCATATAAATTTTGGGATGGATAAAGCAGTGCGTAACAACAAGACACGTAAATGGATTCGTCAAGTGAAAAAAGTAACTGAGGATTTAAATTCAAGTAAGGTCGTCCAGAATTTAGTAGATATTGTGGTGGTTGAAGATACAAAGTTTGCTGGAGGGAACAAAAAAATGATAGACATTGACATTATCCAGATAAAAGAGAAGAAGCAGCGAGTAGAGGTGGTGCGGGAGGCCAACCTTAAATGGTCTCCCTCATCCAAATGAAGCTAATGGCGTGGAATTGTCGAGGCCTGGGGGTCCTTGACAATTTCCAGTCTCAATGAGATAATTAGGCTCCACTCCATGAATTTAGTGTTCCTTTGCGAGACGAAGAATAGACGGGTACACTTGGAGAGGTTGCAGAAACAAATTCAGATGGACAATATGGAAGCGGTTGATCCAGAGGGGCTTGCTAGTGGTCTTTGCTTATTTTGGACCAGCAATTATGAGGTACGCAATGTTTATGTACATATTTTTTATATTGAAGCTTTTGTTTTAGATCATGTAAATAATTTTATGTTTTGGGGTATATATGTCTATGCTAGTACTGATAGAATTATGAGAAGAGAACAATGGAATGAATTGCAAGCTAGATCTTTAAACTAGAGTCTTAACTGGGTACTTTTAGGAGATTTTAATGATATTAAAGTAAGGGACCAATGGACGTATAACGATTTAAAAAAATTACTTTTAACATAGGAGCGGTAGATTTAGGATATAAGAGAAAGATATGGATATGGTGGTGTTTTAGGAGAGAGGAGGGGTGATTCAATTAAGATTAGATAGAGTGTTGGTTTCTCCTGACTGGCGGTTAACATACGACCAAGAAAATGTTCATCATATTCAAAATGAGGTGACTGAACATGCTATGTTATTATGTTCTACCGAACCAATGGGAGAAAAATGAAAAAAAATATTTTGATTGAAGGTGGGTCGCAGAGGATAACGTGAAGGATATTGTAAAGCAGGCCTGGGGAGGAGAGATTGAGGGGTCTAGACAATTCAAAGTATGTTGGAGAATTCATAAGTGTAAGTTTGCATTGTTAGCCTGATTAAGAAAAAGAGGAATGAACTCGAGGGAGAAGATAAGGGAGCTAAAAGATCAAATTGAGATTTTACGGAATGACCACAAGGAGATTGATTTCAAAAGAATAGCAATCTTGAAAAAAAAACTAGGTCGGGCTTATAAGGATGAAAAATTATTTTGGAGACAAAAAATCCAGGGTACTATGGTTGTCTCAAGGTGATAAGAATACTTCTTACTTTTATATGACAACAGTACAAAGGAGAAGGAGGGATTTAATAAAAGGGTTTCAAAGAGAGGATGGATCATGGGTATATGACAAGGAAGGAATTAGTGGTGAGGTCGAGAAGTTTTATTACAATTTATTCACCATATCTGTGCAAGAATCAGAGACTACAATTTGGGATGATATTCCTGTGGGAATTACAGAGGATATGAATGAGAGGTTAATTGGGGAAGTGAAGAAAGTTGTGTTTGCAATGTGTCAAACTAAAGCTCCAGGGGTTGACGGTATGACCCTTTTGTTTTTCAAGAATATTGGTTGATTATATCGGCTGATGTGGTTTTAGCGGTGAGGAGTTTTTTTTCCAAACGGGAACCTTGTTATCATCTTGGAATAGGGCTTTGATTACATTTGATCCCGAAGTGTAAAGCTCATATCTCGATGAACCAATATAGGCCTATTATTCTGTGCACCACGATTTACAAAATTGTGGCAAAAATCTTGGCTAGTAGGATGAAGCCTATGTTAAAACATGTAATTTTTCCTAATCAGGCAGCGTTTGTAAGTGGAAGACAAATCATAGATAATGTGGTTTTAGCGCATGAATTTATGAGCTTATTAGGGAATAAAAAGAAAGGAAATAAGAAGTTTATGGCTATTAAGCTAGATATGTCGAAAGCATATGACCGAGTGGAATGGGGTTATGTAAAGCAAATGATGATTTATATGGGATTTCATGAAAAGTTTTTAGGATGGATAATTGAGCGTATATCCTCTACGTCTTTCTCATTTAATTTGAATGGAGAGATAAGTGGTAATGTAATTCCAACAAGAGGATTGAGGCAGGGAGATCCACTTTCACCATACCTTTTTGTCATATCTGCAGAAGGATTTTCGGTATTATTAAAATAGACTGAGGAGCTGAATGTACTAGCTGGTTTACAATTGAATAGGAATGGGTCGTCCGTTTCTCACTTGTTGTTTGCAGATAATTCTTTCTTTTTATGTGAAGCATCGACGCAAATTGCATTTGAAGTTCAAAGGATTCTACATAATTATGCTAGATATTAGGGTCAACTAATTAACACAGATAAATATGTAGTCTTCTTTAGCAAGAATACATAAAATCAAGAAAAGGAAGAGATTTGTGATGTGCTGGAAAATATGAAAATATGTAGCAGTAATATGTATTTGGGCCCGCATTGGTGAAAAGATCAAAGAACGAGATGTTGGGTTTTATCAAGGATAGAGTTCGAACAACGATAAAGGATTGGAAGGAACAGTTTTTACGTCCAACAGGAAAAGAAGTATTGTTAAAATCGGTCATTTCTGCTATACCCACATATTCCTTGACATGCTTTATATTGCCAGATGAGTTGTGTAAAGAAATCACATCTTTGTTTAATAGATTTTGGTGGGGGGAAAAGATGAATGGTTACGGAAGATGCATCTAGAGAAATGGGAGAGGTTATGTGATCCAAAAAGCAAAAGGGGCCTTGTGTTTAGAGATTTAAAAGCGTTCAATATGGCCTTATTAGCTAAAACGTCATGGAGAGTATTGAGGAATTCAGAATCATTAATGTCCAAAGTTTTGTAAAAAAAATATTTCCCAAATCCTTCTTTTATGAATGCAGTGGTGAAAGGATCATCTTCATGGATTTGGAGAAGTTTGATATGGGGAAGAGACCTCTTACGAAAGGGAGTGAGATGAAATATTGTTGATGGTGCACATGTCAATGTATGGATTGAACTATGGATAACTAAGGCTGATAACTTTTACCCTGTTACTATTCGTGGTGATAGAGATAGGGAGTTAAAGGTTTTAGAATTGATTGATAGTGAGAGTTCAACTTGGAAAGTAGATATGCTTAGTGAATCATTTTATGGGATGACATTAAAGCTATTCTTTCTATTCCTCTGTCTAGGTCAGGTGGGAAAGATATAATGTTATAGCACTTTACAAAATCTGAGAGTTATGATGTGCGATCAGGCTATCACCTAGCAAAATCTTTATTGGAGGCACAAGAACGAAGAAATGGTAGAATTGAATTGAGTAACCAGTCCTTTCTGAAATTTTTTTGATTAAGTCTGTGGAAGATGAACATTAAGAATAAATTAAAGCATTTCTTGAGGAAGTGTTTGATGAATGCCTTACCGGTTAAAAGTGTGCTAGCAAAGAGGCTAAGGCTACAAGATGCAACATGTAGGGTTTGTGGGATGGAACAAGAAACAATTGAACATATATTTTTTCACTGTCCTAGATCTCTAGCTATTTGGAAAATGAGTCCTGTTTTATGACATAATATTCATAAAGTTAATAATTTTGCTAGTTGGTGGTATGATCTCTTTTTGAATATTAAGCAATTTATCTATGCATCTAATGTGATTTATTTGGAAAGCTAGGAATAACTGGACCTTTAATAGTGAAATGTGGGATGTTCCTAATATTATGTCACAAGCTTTATTTGATTATCATAAATTTAAAGAACTTGGCTCTACTTGAATCCTAAAAATAATACATCCTTGATTGACGAACAATTAATTTTTTTGTCAAGATGAGATTTTGTGTTTTACTGATGCAGGTGTGCAAAGGGACACAGGTGATTCCAATACTGGTATTGTGGCAGTTGATGCTAGTTGATCGATGCTTCATGCCTTTTGCTCTCCAATTTAGCCAGTTGGGAGTCAATCATTGCTAAAGAAATTGCAGTTAGAGAGGCATTGCAGATTGCGGTTCGGAAAGGATGGAGGAAAGCTCATATTCTATCAGATTCAATGAAATTGGTAATGATAGTTTAGGGACTGAAATCAGCACCGTGGACTGTGCAAAACTTATGTGAAGATATCAGACAACTCCTTGACACCCTTTATGTTGTTTGGTTTTCTTTTATTAGAATGAACAAAAATAGGTGTAATCACCGTTTAGCTAGATTTTCGAAGACTCTAGTTGATGCAGTTTTGTGGGATGAACAATTTCCTATATGGCTTCTACATGAAACTCGTGACTCTCTTTCTCTATTATCAAATGAATGAAGAAAGTCAACCTTTTGATGAAAAAAATATATATTTTACCACAACCTGCTTCACTTTTCCGATCTGTTTTTTGGGTAAATATTGAAAGTTGTAATTATTCTGTGATTCATTCTGCTGAATTTGTTTATTTAGAGTTATTTAAGAGAGGGGAACCAATGACAAGCATTTTATCTTATTTTTTTAATTAACGCTGGATGTTTTTATTTATAAAGATTCTGAAATATGGGATAATTTGGTGAAGGGTTTTCGTGATTTTGGCCGAGATTTACAACTGGGTTAAATTGAAGATGATGATATTTTTATTTTTACAACCACGTGGCGATTTTTAAATTAAAAACAACGCTATTGAGTTTTTAGTTCAGAAAATGAAAGTCTATCAACGAAAAGGGCAAATGTGCTCTATTTGCTAGACACCAAGGGTATATATGTGAGCCACTTTTCTAACGAGGGGTATATCTGGCCTAAGTCGCAAAGATGAGGGGTATATTTGCACTTTTCCCCTTTGATCTTTCTCACACATATTTTTTTGTTTTCTTAATTCAACCGCTAATTTGGGTTTATTACTTTGATGATCGAATTTTTTCACTCATCTTCTTGTTAAATATATCATAGATACTTTGAAATAGAATCTATACATATGTGCATAATAAAGTACAATTTGGTCACTTAGGATTATTGTGAATAATAAGGAAACTTGAGATTTTGAGAGGGTCATTTTTAGTTTAAAATAATATATTCATCTTGACTCATCACCTTTCTGGACCGACAAGGCCTCAGAATCACAATATGACAGAAGTCTGAATAGAACAACCTTTAACATAAGACAGCTAACCAACAAGCATATGCATATAATAGGCTGACAAGGCCCCAATAAGAGTAACAATAGCTAAACAGAAGGCCGACAAGGCCGAACAAACAACTATAACATAACCACCAGTCTGCAAGACTCTAAAAGTACTATCGTATATCATCAGGTCGGGACAGGGCCCTGCCATATCCAAAATAACTATATACATAAGTAGTATAACTTACCACTCTCTATATAGCAACTCCGAAAGAAGAGGAATGCAACGACCAACTGTTGAGCTGAGCAACCTATTGTGGAGGTGCATCTGTCTGTCTACCTGCACCTGCGGGCATGAAACATAGCGCTCCAGCAAAGAGGACATCAGTACGAAAGAATGTACTGAGTATGTAAGGCATAATATAAATGTAAGTAAAAGAAACAATAGGTTAAGGAAGTTAAGAGATACCATCTGAAACTCATAAATGTCACTATGGACAAGACTACATATAAGGTGATATAATCGCGTATATAACATCGTAGGCCTCTATGGGTAATATCTTGTATATAGTTGTAACACATCATACCTTTGGGCTAAGGTTTGACCCAAACAATGGAACAAATAGGAGGAGTATAGGAAGTGTTTTGAAGACTAATCAAGTAACAAGAAGAGTCATTGGGCAAAGTATAGTCAGAAGCTACTCTACAGGCCATGTGTTTCAAGTGAGTTTGCACAAGGCCTCACTGCAAGCGAGTATTCGGAAAATTCTATAAGGAATTTAGGAATACTTCATGAAATTTGTAGCTTTTTGAAATACATTTCCAATGGTATATGGTGGCGGTCAAACGAACAGTTGTACGAAAATTTATGCATGATTTACCAAACATCATCGGCTCAGTCAAAATAAGCCTGGCACTGGGCACCCATCTTGGGCATGGCCGCGGCGCACCAGACCTATTTCCCAGCAAGATCGAATTTTTTCAAGTTTTAAATATCTCTAACTCCTTGAAACTTCTCCCACTTTGTTTAAAAACTCTTAGCAACCATTTTCATCTCCTATCAACCTCCCACAACAAGGATAACAACAAAATCCTTTGCAAGTAATTCAAGCTAGGGTTTGGAGCATTTTTTTTTATCAAAAAACAACATAGTTCATTTCTAGGAGTGATTACAGGTATGTGAGGCTAACTCTCTATGTGTGGGAACTTCTTTAATCATACCCACACCTCATTCATTAAGATTACTATGAATTACTTCAGAATTTGAGATTATGCCCTAGTTCATAAAAAGATCAAAGTATCTATCTTTAAAATTATAACTTTTCATAATTATCACTTTGATTGTTGTGAACTCAATACATATTCTTTATAGACTCATGTTTGATATTCCATGAGTCTCAGTCTCAGACTATAAAAATATTGTACAGAAAGACTACTCTAATATCTATGAATAGTTCATGAATCCATATCCGATATTAGTATAGAAGTAGTTAGTACTTTATATCAGACCTTCATTATGAATTCATGTTCAGTAACTCATATTAGTATAATTCAATATTCAAGTGACATGTATTTCAATATGAATTCTCAGTTCCTTATTGTAAATTGTTTATGTTGAACACCTGTATTTGGGCCCAAGGCCATAGTTTATGTATACGTATACTTGGGCCCGAGGCCACAGATTTGTGCATATATATTGGGTATAAGGCCATAATTTCGTATTTAAGTTAAACATGTGATTCTATATTTCAGAACATGAAGTATTCATATTCTTTACTTCTTTTGTTCACTTCAATTATTAGTTATCAGTTATCAGTTCAGTTTCAGTTTCAATGCAGTATTTGTTTATTGATTTGGGTTGCCCTTTTCCCAGAACCCCACAACTATTTATTCTTTCAGTTGGTTTTACATACTAGTGAAATTCAAATGCACTAACCTCCCTTTTCCCAGGGCTTGCATCTCGTGATGCATGTCACAATTTACAGGTTGACGACTCAGCTCTCTAGGTTTCAGTATCACCTGATTTGGTGAGCCCTAGTCTTTTGGGAAGTTACCTTATTTACATTCATTAGCTATTTCAGACAGTCAGGTAAGCCAGGGGCATCAGTACTTCATTATTCTTAGAGGCTTCATAGACTAGAACAATAGTCACAGTACTTAGCATACTTGTGTGTTAGCCAAACCGGCTACATTCATATACTTCAGACCTATTCCGCACTTTGATTTATATCATTTAGACTTACAGTATATCATCATGGGTTAGTTTATTCCATATTCAATATGTTATGAGATCACATGTTGATTCACCAAGTGTCGTATTATGTCCAGGACCAGGTTCAGGGCGTGACAAAGCTTGGTATCAGAGTATTAGGTTCAAGTGTCCTAGAGAATCTATGAAGTCATGTCTAGTAGAGTCCTACTTATAGGTGTAAAGCGTGCCACATTTATAATTGAGAGGTTACAGGGCATTTAGGGAAAATTACCATTCTTTCTACTATAGATTGTGCCATGAAGCTTAGAGCAATAAGTAACCTTCTTTTCTTATTGAATTCTAGACGTATGGAATGCGAAAGCGACAAGCAGGTAATTCACAGTCCAACTGAGGGTGATTACCCATTGAGTTATAATTGTGGACTACATGTTGTTAACATATGAGACTTGAAGTGATATTGAAAGTGGGACAAACTGCATAGTTACTACAATCTAGGGCATAACCCTTACCAGAAAGTACAAACTCAAGTATTATGTTTTACGGCTATCAGTTTACCTTAGTTACCAATTATGCATTCTTTCAGTTATCAGGGCTATTGTTATTCAGTACGCTAGTATTCAATTATTTAGTTATCAGATTTCTAATTTTCAGTGTATCCAGATTCTTGTGACTTGTGAGTATATAAAGTGGTGCCATTGGGTGTTGAAAGAAAGTGTAAGTAACAGTGACTAAAGAGAAATCTTCGTATGTTATAAGTTTGGGTTAAGGCCCAAGATTCACCGAATGGCGCATGAAATAAATTATCAAATAGTGGTACACTCTGAAGGACAAGTTGGTGAATGATAGTATATACATATGTTTTATACCTCACAGAATAATTTTATTTTTGATTTTTGGACGTGGAGCCACAAGTATGATGATGATAAATCAGATGTCAGAACCTATGGGATAACATGTTAAGAATTTAGCTACAATGGGCGTAGAAATTGATCACTATGGTTTTGAACAAAAAAGAGCTTCAAGAAAAAAATTGAATATAAGTCAAGATGTGTCATAAAATATATGTTTTTATACGACTCATGTACATGGATAAGGGGATATGGTGTAAGAAATGAGAACAAAGGGCATCCGATAGTGAAATTCAGGGAATATTTTTAATTGTTCAAGTTTATTCAGATTAGAACTAGAAAGTACTACATTAGTAAGCTACTACAAGAAGCAGATATTACTATGAGATAAAAGATATGACAATTCCCTCTTAGGTTATGTCATTAAGTGTTTACCCCGGATGTGTATAGTCTGATATGATTTTGAAGTGTATAGAAAGTTGGGTTAGTTGTTCCAATTTTTTGTTTAATACAGATGAAATTTCCCTAAGTGTGATCCATGTCTATAGTTCATAAAAGATAGTATACGGCCGTAGAATAGCGTCGGATGATGAGGGAGTTAGAAATAACCTAATGCTTCACTTTATTACTAAGAGCAGAATAAGAGAACATGATGCTAGTAGGTGGTTAATGAAAGAATAGTAAGTTTTGAGTATATACGATGCATTAGCAATTTCAGCAGAATTAGTAGAGATAAGATTTGATTTCCTTTATAAGACGGATACTAGTAAGTGGATGACAATTTGAATACATCCGAATTTGTGTTAGAACCCAAGGGTTCCAGTTAAATTCAAAGTATAGTGATTAGTGGAAGAAGAAATCAGTTAAACTGTAAGAGAGCAAACTACAAAGAATAACCTTTAAGAGTTATGGAAAATGGGTTTCCCTAAGGTTGACAGTGTGAGAAGATTTAAGTCATTAAGATTATGTATGATAGTTGCGAATACATTAGCTTTCCATTTATTTAAGTAATTCAGTTTTTCAAGCAAGAAAGATTGCTCAGAAGTGAGATAAAAGATGAATCGTCAATGACGTAACGTGCAAAGGAATTGAAGAAGGTAAGGAAAGTTGTTCGGATCCCAAGAAAAAAGAAGGATCCACAAGTATAAGACCTTAACCTTTGGTCTAATAGGGAGATGTGTAAGTCGTTAGTAAGTCTAGTTGGACATTTGAAATCTAAATAGTTAGCATGGGATATGAAGAAACTCAGTTCAGTAATGAGGGAAAATGATATAATTGCCACAAAGAATGTGCCTAGCGTGTGTAAGAAACATGAAGTGAGTAGAATGATTACCGAGCTTAGTTATTATTGGTAAAGCGATCGTAGAAATTTATAAGATCATGCCCAGATATGTGTCACAAGGGTGATGCCATTGCACGAGACTCTAATTTTCAGGGTTCTGGTCAAAGACCCAGCACACAACACTACTAGGGGTATTTTATATAACCTCTATAAAAGAAACCATGTACGGGGAGTTTAGCTCATGTTGAGGTATCCAAGAGAATCATAGCGAGAGCAATTCATTATATGGAAAACCTACGAGTCCGACTTTTGGACTCTGAAGATGGTAGCTTTGTTGTTTAGAGAGGGTTGAATTCTCCTTAGTAGCCGAAATGAATGAGAAATAGTTTGGTAATCCCTACTTATTGCAGCTGAAATAGGGGATTCACAAACACAAGATGACGGTTTTTGAACAAGGGGGAGATAATGGTACTTTGAAATATAGAGGCTAACTATGCGTTCCAGACATAGATAGGCTCAGAGAGCGGATTATGTTTGAAGCCCATAATTCTAGGTATTTCATTTACCCAGGTTCCACAAAGATGTATCATGATCTTAAGGAGATTTATTGGTGGAACGATATGAAAAGAACGTAGCATATTTCGTAGCAAAGTGTCTGGATTATTAGCAAATGAAAGTCGAGCACCAGAAGCCCATTGGTTTAGCATCGAATGTAGATAGTCCTGAGTGGAAATGATAAACATGGACTTTTTACCAGGGTACCTCACACATTTAGAAAGCATGATTTGATTTGGCGATTGTAGAGAGACATAATAATATAGCACACCCTTTCTAGTGAAGACCACAGATTCAGTAGAAGACTACGCCAAGTCGCAAACTCAGGAAATTGTCAGATTTTATGAGACTCCAGTGACCATTGTTTCAGATCGAGATGTCTAATTCAAAACAAACTTTTGGAAGTCCTTTCAGAAAGGATTAGGTACCAAGGTAAGTCTTAGTACCACTTTTCATCCTTAGATAAATTTTCAAGCAGGGCACGCTACCCAGTTGCTCTCATATAAATATCATCAGAACCATAAGTGTATAAACGCAAATGTCAACACAAGGTAAGAAATGATGATGTAATGAGATGCAATCAAGTATAGAGATGAATATCACATGCTTTCAAGAATTCAATAATAATTAATCCAAGTACAATTAAGATAACATATCAAAGCATGTGTGATGAATAAGCACACCAATAGCAAATCTGGAGACAAGCCCAATCAATCAACAGTCGGAACCAGCTTGAGCCCGATTCCTCAAACCCATCATCATAGTTCAACACCGGTATCCATTCAAACATTCATCATAATTGTTTGAATGGGATCCCCAAACATGCCAAATACCCTCAATATTTATAACTAATTACGTACTTCTATCGGAGTCTAGTGAAAGTAAATCATAGCCTACCTCAAAGCTGAGCGGGAGCCACAAACGGTTGACCCTCCATGCAAGCCTTGCCCTTCCGGAGCATCTCATAGTAGTTGTAGTCTAACACGTACATACTATATGTTAATATAAAGCTAATACATAATACAAGAACGTAGTCCTTAAATATATCAAGACTTCCAAAACTAACCCCAGACCCACATCATCAAGTTCCAAACTTTATTACCCAAAAACCATAAATACATACTAGATAATTATATCCTTAAGTTAATTACAAACCTAAACTCATTTGTCCTTCAATTGCTCAATTTAAGAAAAGCCCCCATTTTCATACCCTAGAATTTCCAACAATTCAAAAGGGTTTCTATAATCAAATTAAAGACAATAACATGATCATCTAATATATTCCATTACTAATTCACGATATTAAGGTAAACTAATTCATATAACACCCTTAAATCAAAACTTTTACTCTGTTATTCTACCATGAAATCTTAAGAACTTATATTTCCCCCAAACTAAGTCTAGATAGGATTTAAATGACAACATTGATCAAGAGGGGATGAAATTATACCTTAGATTAAGAACCAAGATGAACTTTCCAAGAAAATTCCCCCCCCCCCCCCCCATCCCAAGCAACTCTAGAACCGAGATAAGAATATTTTACGAAAATGATTTCGAACTAGGTCATTTAATACACTGCCTAATACAATAATCTCGCTCCTACAGAATTGACTCCGCAGGTGCAGTATCGCTTCGACAGACAAAAATTCGTTAAGGTGCATTCACTTGACACCTCGCCTCAGCACAGAAGCAGACAACATCCCACAGAAGCGCATTCGGCTCCGCGAGAAAACCTCCGTCGAGGCGGAACCATACCAAACTCTGAAGCCCTTCTTCTGCGAGACAACCTTCACAAAGGCGGACATGTAGGAGCGGACACCAAACACCATCAACTTGGATTCTAGCTCAAACTTCTATCAAACACCTGATACACTCCCGAGATACCCCAGACCCAAAATAACACATGCTATTCCAAGGTAAACAATGCTACAAACTCGCTCGCATCCTCAAATTTCCTATTTAACTGAGCTAATACATACTTTCTAATGAATCGCTCAAACTAACCAATATAATTTTTTTTACAAATTAGGCTACAAAATACATCTAATTTTCTCGAGAAGTGAACCAATGTCTCGACTAAGTTATAAATGACCTTTCGGAACTACCGAAAGTGATGGAACTCGAAAACGAACTCATATACTCAAAAGTCAATCCTGAGTCAAATTATCCAACTCTAGGGTTCTTATTTTGGGGTTTTCATCCAAAACTCACATAAATGGACCTCGGGATCCGTGCCACCCATTCTCGCACATCACAAACCCCACATAGAGTCTATAAAAGGGGGAAATAGTCAAATAACATTTTTTAACTAAAACAATCGGACGGGTCGTTACATAGAATATAATAACAGGCCTTCTTTAATTTGTGTTGTGAAATTTAGCCCTTTATAGATATTGTATCACTAGTTATCCCTTTGAGCCTGTAATCTTTCATTTGTTAGCCATAATTTTGTCGTGATCTATTTGTTGAATCCATATTTTTTGCACCTTGCTTTCCTGGCGTTGTAGCTTAAACTGTAATATAATTGATAAATATGAAGAAAGGGGATGGTCAAGTGAAAAAAAAGGTGATCAACGATAGCTACAAAGTGATGAAAAGGCCCCCTTAGAAATAATGTCACATGAAAAACAAAGAGACTAAGAAAATGCTGGGGAAAATAAATATTGTAAACGTTCTTGATATGAGGGATTTGCTAGTGGAAATAATTAATGAAGAGAGGGCTTAAAAATAAAGTTAAGAGATGAAAATAATGGGTGATGATGTCTAAAAATGCAAAGTACGTAGGGAAGTGTAAGTCACTATCGTATAGTTGTCCTATCCGTCCCCTAGCCAACGTTACAACCCATTAAAGTCCTATTTGATTCTATTCGAGCACGCTTAATTAGTAGAGATGTACATAATGGGCAAGCCTATGGTACTTTGTGCAAACGTGTGAATTCTTTTGTTAGTGTGAGAGTTGTTCTTTGATGCTAAGTCCTTAAATTATATTCATTCTTTGATTTGAATGTGCGGACTATTTCTTTATGTGAGAGCACTTGTTTCATGATAGATAGGCGGCATTATTAGCTTTCTTTGACAGAGTAGGCGAATGAGCTTAAATTTGATGAGTTAGAGTCCATATATAAGGTTAGGAGATTAGAAGTTTGTTGTTTGATTGAGTTTACTTGTATAACTTGCCTGATGAACATGAAGTGTATATTTGATTGTTTGAGTGCTATAAGGGCCTAATTATTGGTATCAATCAAAGTGGTGTTGTTCCTAGGCTCAATCTATTGAGAGTGATTTTAATGCTTGCTCTAAGACGAACAAGAGTTTAAGTGTGGGGTGGTAATGTTCGGTCAAAATGCATATATGTAGCTATTGTTGTCTCACATTTTAATACTTCTGTTGTTTTTTGAGTATGATTATATAGCTTTGTGCTTAATATTATTTTTTATTGTGTAGGAACAAAGAATGGTTATATTGAAGAGATTTGAAGTAAAATTAGAATAAAAATATGAAAAACATGAAAGAGAAAAACAAGAAGTGACAAGTGGAGACATCATGGTGGCGTAATCATTGGCAATTGAGAAAAGCACTAAAAAATATTTCAATAGTAACAACTGAAGGTGGAAATTTAAGTTCAGTAAGTGGTAACCATTTGAAGACAATAGAAAAGAGCACCAGTTTGTCCTAGCGGAGCTAAGCAAACAGCGAGAACGTTTCTCGGTTTCAACGTCGCTGAGCGAGGCTAGTTTCTAATGGAATTTTTTTTTTCCAATTTATTTTGGACTCAGTTATTTAGTTTGGGCTTTTTCCTACATCTATAAATAGTCTATAAGATAATTTTTTACATAACTTTGGGATTACTCTTTACCCTGAGTTCAGAACTTCAGATATAGAGAGAGATTGGAGCCGCCATGGAGGCCGTAATTATTGGGTTTTACCTTCTTTTCTCTGTATTACTCATTTTTATATTTTTATTCGGATGATTTATTATTTTATGTCTATATGGAGCTAAACTATTTAGTTCTAGGGTTTGACCAAAACATGAAAGTTGACATTTGAATATCGTTTATATCTATTAATTTTCCATCTTTGGGTTATTTATTTATTCTTGTGCTTAATTGTTTGATCATCTGGCCAATAGTTAAAAACTATATGTGGCGTGTGAATTGAACTAGGGATAGGGAATTTGCATGCGTAATAACAATAAATAGAGCTTGTTCGATTAATCGTTTCGCTAATGTGGATAGGAATATACCCTTTAGCCTTGGTTAATTGAATACGGAGATTTAAATGCGTTATTGTTATTTTCTTATGATCATAAGGCTATAGGCGTTAGAGTAACATCTACAGGTTTGTGAGCAACTCAGAAGATACTCATAAAGTTAACATAAACCCGTCAACTAGTAATCCAAGAAATAAAATAGGTGTAACGATTGGAAGACTCAACTGTATTGTTAGTGGTCATATCTCTAGATCTATCTCTTCTCCGATAAAAATCCATTCTTTCTTGGTTGAAGTTCATTATTTATTTTATTTTATTTTTAGTCAGTTTATAAATATAACTTTGGATTTTATTTCTTGTTTAGATAATTATCATTAGTTTAATTTAGTAAATAGTTAATCACAAGTCCATGTGAATATGATATCTGGACTTCAATCCTATATTACTTGTACGACTGTGTATACTTGCGTGTGTGTTTGGGAGCAACAAATTACAATTTCAATATCAAAGTAAAGAGAGGGAAATTGTGCAATTAATTAATGAAGTTCGCAATCAGAATTAATCAATATTATACTTGGTTAAAATTGGAAAAAATGTTTAACTGAATAGGATAAGTAAGACACATCTCAATTTCAAGTACCTTTAATTTTAATTAAAAGATTTTGCATAACTGAAAGGGTCTTTATTTACAATTAATATTGATTTGGTCTTTAATTGAAGTTGACTCAATTAGGTTATAACTGAAATAATTTTGATCATTTTTTAATTTAAAAAGTGGTCACATTTACAAAATACTGTCATACTAAAAGCCGATTGGGCCTCTCACTTCTTTTTAAATCGGCTGGGTCCGGCCCAATTGGACCGCGACCCGACACAAACACCCAAGCCGCAATTCCCATTTTCGCATAGATGAGAAACCCTAGCAACTGCTCTCTCTTTGCTCACTTGCCGGAAAATGCCACATCAAGGCGTACACAGCCTTTCACATATCCTTAAGAGCCACTGTTCGAGTATTTTTGATTAATTTTGAGTAACTTGAGATCCAAGCCCTTTGGCAGAAGCCTAAACACTTGAAATTGGTCATTAATTTTCTAACCCCCTTCCCTTTTGTGTGTGCAAATGACTATCGTGTGGAAGTGAAGATCAAGCTCTCCCTTCTACCCTAGGCTGCTCTCATAAAAGGTAAAAACTTTTCATTTAAATTTTTATATAAATTTTGTATTTTTAGGAGTATTAGATGACTTTAAGTTTGCTTAGTTAAGTTTTGTTGAGTGTATGTGCTTAGATTTGTTTCTAGTTAGTTTAAGTGTAAACAATGAACTCATACTAGCATACTAACCTAATTATAAATGCGTTGAAACCACTTTGAGATCACGTGTGTGTTTTGTTTGATGATAGTGAAAGGATTTAGGTATAGCATATAGTTACAAGCATGTCTAGTTGACTTATGAGGCATATTTGTTAATCTGTTAAGGATTTATGTTCATTGATCAGTTTAGGAATAGTTTAGTGTTGATATAAGCCTAAAAGTGATCTGTTTTTGTCTATGATGCATGCTTAAGAACTTGTGTGGTCAAGAACATGAAACTTGTTTTCTTTATGTGCTTTTTTGTGCTAAGTTTGGGATGACTTCATATTTGATGTGTTTGACATGACTATAATTCAGTTCTGAAGTGTTCTTAAGAGTAACAAATGGACACTAAGATAGTTAATGACTTGGAAAATCTCATGTTGAGCCTGTTTGAACATCTCTATGTCATTTAGGATCTCTTTAGAACACGTGTAGGTTTAAAAATGGTTTAGAATGCTTGTTGTTAGGAGTTCTTAGGGGATATTGATCTATTTAGTCTCTGACTGACATCTACACTTGGTTGAAGGATTTTTAAGTTAAATTTGAACTCTGAAATAGTTTGTCTATGATGGTTATATGTGGATGAGTCTGTCTTGGTTCATGACATGTCTACTATGCATATGTTGGGCCTCATTTAGGTTTGTTATAGAGATAGCACATGCCCTGATGTAATTTGATTCAGGTCAGGGTCTGTTTTTTATGTCATACTGTTGATCTATGTTAGATATGGTTCAATGGAGCCTTAAATGCTTGCCTAGTTATGATGTGAGAATTTTGTTGGCATGTGTACGTATTAGATATCTTCTGTTTAGCTTAAAATCTAGGTATGTTTGATGTGAACACCTTGATTATATATAGTTTGGTTTTATGTGTTGGTTCTGATATTATAAATACAACCATGTCATGGTCTTCCTATTTATCTTGTTTAGTCTAGACTAGAAATATGGATGATGATGGCTTTCTAGACTGTGTTAGCCTTGATACATAAAAATACCTGAGTTTGTATGTTGTTTGTCCTATATTTTCATATCCTTGAGTACATGTATTTGCTCTAAACCATGAGTGACTGCATATTAAAGCCTATTTGAGTTTATTCATGTCTATTTTAGAATTTACAGATGGTAGTTTTTAAACTAAACAATCTTGCATGCCTACTGAGATCATATTTTGCCTGCATAAGTCATGTTTCATGTTTTGGGTCACATGCTTTGGTCATAATGTCATATAGCTATGTCATGTCTACTCCTGCGGATTTAAGCCATGTTGAATAGTCTGTCTACACCTTAATCTGAGTTGAATGAGTTCAAGATCTTGAATGATAGGAATTGTGCTTAATGTATTATATGTCAGTCCCTCCTGTCACATATTCATGCTTGATTTGTTAAGTCTAGACCACCTAATTGAACACTTGAGTAAAAAATGAGGATTGAAATCTGAAAAGCTACATGCTAAGTGATAATCTTTGTGTCTAGTTTTGCTTAACCTATGTCTAGTTTGCTTTCCCTGCTAAAACAAATTGATGTACTTGCCTATCTGTTGAGATGCTGTGCTCCGTATGCTTAATCCGCACTTGTCTAATTGATGATGTCAACTTGAATCATGTTTGCTCACCTAGAGGGCTAAATAAAGAGATTAATTCAGCTATCCATGTCTGTCTAAATGAAAATCATGACTAGGTACTAGTCTGAGCCTCAAACTCTATAATACCTGAGATGTCTTGAATGCATATAAGTTGGCTTGTAAGTCTTTAGTCCAGTCTTGTTAACCCGCTTCCTATTTTCTACATGTTGTACAAGTCTGTTGATGACAACATGACCATTATTTGAACTAACTTGATACTTATTCCCACTGTCATAAGAAGATGTGTGTATAAGACTAGGTTAAGAGTTCTAATGACATAATTTAAATGAATACATGAACTTGCTCTAGTTTTCTGCTTGCTGTTATACATTAAATTGTCAAAATATAGAGGCATGTAGTTTGTTTGCTTAGGACCTGGGTTGTTAACATGATTAAGTGTATAACTTGAAATGATTGTCACCCTCTTTTTATGCCATGTGAAATCAACATAAATGAAACCTGCTCAGCATCATGTAATTACTAGATACACAGGTCAATAGATCTATAATCCTTCTTGAAATGACTTTAACTTTCCACTGATTGATTTTCCTTCCTATATGTCTAAATGTACTGCCTGCAATTGGTGTAATTAAGAGAATCAGATTCTAAATATATCTGAATAGGCAAGGAAGCATGGCCGTCCATTTGTGAGAATTTACTGCCTTTTAATTTCTGTGTTGACTGGTGAGGTTCAAACTTGAAAATCTGTGAAGTGCTATAAGGGTGTTTATCATTTTTTGTGCATCTGTGATCACTGCTCATGTCATGTGTCAAGTTGAACCTGCGTGAGTGTAAATTGTCTCTTCGTTTGATTGGATTTGTGTTGAATTCATGAGGTACAGTTTTAGGACTACTTGTAATATAACTGTATGCATGCCCATATCTATCTTCCTCTCCTTTCTACTGTGCTTGTGACTAAGTCACGATTGTGATATACATCCTAATATGTAATCGTATACTGAGTGTATTCAATATACAAGTATATAGCCTTAGTATATCATCGGTGTATATCTTTTAGACTCCATTGCTTTATGTTGCTCTAGGCTCAGCCTATTTTCGCTCTTTTTTAAATTGTTCTTTTAACTGCTGTATGCTAGTGCTGGGCTAAGGCCCATTCCAGCTGTGTCATTATGTTAACTTTGCTAAAACTCGATCTAGACTTAGCCCAATATATTTCACTACATTTAATAAACTTGGTGTTGATCTGCTTTGTCTTAAAGTTATGTTTTTCTGGCCCATGAGTGGCAGCGTTCTTCGTGTGTTTTGTTTCTTAATTAACTGTGCATAATATATGTTAAGTTAGTTATAATTTACTTGTGTAAAATTTAGATAAGTTTAGTGCCCTCTAACCGTATCCTTCTTTTTCCCCTCTTTTCTCTCTTGCACGCACTGGATATGGCCACTTGGACCGAAGATTTACCAATCCAGTTAGGCCAAAGGCCCAACATATCCTTCTTCATCGAGTCCGACTGTAGCGTATTGAAGGTCCAACTATGGGTGAAAATGATTAACTGATGGGCTCGGTAGACCCACCAACCTAACTTCTCTTTTCTTATTGTATTTTATTTTAAATGATGTAATTTGTAAAACATACTTGATAATTATTGGAACCCGAAAGGTTATGACTTAGGATTAGGCAAACAATACGTACATCATTTAGCATGGATAGGTCCCCAAAATATTTTCAAACTCAGCCCGTCTATGAGGTAAAGCAATTTTGTACATTAGATGAAAAAAATTGAATAAGCTAATTTCCGCCAAAATTCGGATATTTGAAAGGGTCTGAACTTGGACAGTTTTGATCAGAAAATAGGACAATCTTGATAAAAATGGATTGTTTTCACACTTGCCTAAACCAAACTGCTTTGGACTAAACGAGACTTATTTTTGTAAAAGACATGTCAAAAACTTGGATTTCAAAAACTGAATTTTGGATAAGATAAATTGGCTGCATAAACCAACTTTCATGCTTTAAAGAACTGATTTCGGCCAAGCCCAACTGAAATGTTTTTTAAAAGAGAAAAGTAATTTTAATGACTTAAGTTGAAGTAATTAGTCTGAAAGTGGGATATGGTGTACCTTCATAAATAATAATAAGAGGGAAAACTTATACTTTGATTAAAACCATAGCATATTACTTAAAATAGACTGTACTTTTTTTAAGAGACTTTTAAAAACATATAAAAGGATATTAGACAACCCATTGGACTAAATTTAGTAGGATTTTACTCAACTTAAATTTTAAGTGTATATTAGTCCGAAAATGAATTGGTTAAAATACCCCTATATGAATCTTTCTAAGCAGAATTCAACTTTTTACTTTTTGAAACCTTCTTTCAAACTTGAAATGAAAAAAATGAGATGATATGCTATGAGTTTTTGCTGAAAATAAACACTTTTTACGGCAGTTACTTGTAATTAAACATGATATAGAACCCAAAGGTCAACCGCATTCTACGGATCTTTAATACCGGGGTGTTTAACACTTCGACGGGGGATCACCAGAATCCTTATCTCGAACTCTAATCTTTAAAGGATTTTTCACTACTTTTTGAATAAACCCTTTAACTTGGTTTCCTAAATTTCCTATAAATTAGGTGGCGACTCTAAAAAAATAAAATATCTGAATAGAATTTCAACAACCTCGTAGTAGCTTTTATGCCTCGCGTAAAAGTGAACTGTAACAGGTGTCACGCATCTACCATGCAGCTAACCCCAATTCCTCCGAATAGTTTCTCTGCGGGCCAGATAGTCACGAAGTCCACTTAGAACTAGGAATAAATCCTGCACACAAAAAAGTGTAGCGTGAGTACGGAAAACACGTGTACTCAACATCTTCGTCGACCGACCCTATCTTAAATGGAGACGGGAGCTAACTTTCCGATTACTACTTCCACACTAAATGCCATTAGTTTGCAATAATCATAATAATATACCAAATCACGGAGATCATTAGTCCAAACCTAGGTCATAACATCTAGTTTCTAAAGTCTATCAAGGCTTCCACATAGACATGACAATAGAATCAAATCCAAAAATCATGTACCAAACACAGAATATGGATGAAATGAGCTGAGATGAAAATGAAATACAATGACATGCAATGCAAGGCCTTTTCATCACCGGTACACACACATTAAAATATTAACATACCGTGACCCGTGAGGGCCTTGCGAAATCCATATACCACTCAAAATCCATTCCTTTAAGTTCCTAGACATTACTAGGCTCTAAATCACATCACTTAGGCAAATGTTGGCTCACAATACCTGTCTCTATCTACACAAGCCCATATCAGTGTATCGCTCCTTCCAGAATTATTTCTCCTCGGATCCACATGTGTGTCCTCAAGTATAGCATGCACGAGATACCATATGAAGCATGAATATGACATGCACAATAATAAGAAGCCAAGATATGTAATAATGATTCAATTTGTAACCAATTTATGCCATAAAGATCCGACCTTTAGCCATTTACACAGTAAAGACTTGATTTTTTGTTTCTGTTATATTTTTAAACAAGTAGAAAAGAGTGAAGAGTAACATAATATCAGATAATAAAGGTATATGCACTCAAAACCTAAAAAGTACGGGCTTCATGCCCCAATCACATATCCATAGGATCGTATTATCTATCAGCTAGTGCCCAAAGCATGGTACTCACTACACTAAATCACAAGAGAGCCATCCGGATGTTACTTCTTGAGCATGGAAATATGAAATACGGGGTGAATCACCCGACAACCTAGGAGGCAAAGCCAACTCATAGGCTACCTCATGATTATGCTAAACTATCTCGAATGACAAATATTCTTAGGGCTCAACTTGTCCTTCTTCCCAAATCTTATCACACCCTTCATGGGTTAAACCATCAACAAAAATCGTTCACCAACCATGAACTCTAGATCATGAACCTTCCGATCCGCATAACTCTTTTACTGATACCAAGTTGTGAAGTCTCTCCTGAATCAAATTAACGTTATGCAATGAATCATGCAACAATTCTGTACTCTAGGGCCTAACCTCAAATGCATCAAATCAACTAATCAGAGAATGACACTCCCTACCAGACAATGCCTCAAACAGTGCCATCTTAATGCTATAATGATAACTATTGTTGTAAGCAAACTCTGCCAAGGGAAACAAATGGTACTTATGATTATGATTATCAGTATCCAGATATTCCCATGTTTCAATTTCAGTTCAGTTTTCAGTATTCCGATATATCTTATGTTTGTGTATTTGAATTGCCCATTCCCCCGAGCACCCCACAGCTAGTTATTCTTTCAGTTAGTTTTACATACGGTCACTATCCCGCAGTACATACGTCCATTTTACCAGGGGAACTCCATTTCATGATGAAGGTGCAGACTCAGGACAATAGGACTTCTCGTTAGGACTTTCTCGTATCAGCTAGTTGGTGAGCTCCACTTCATTTAGAGCATTATCTTATTTTCAGTCTGTGATAGACAGTTGAGGTATGTCGAGGCCTTGTCCCGGTAAACAGTTAGTTTTTCAATTCACGCCAGAGACATCATTGACTAGACTAGCCGTTCATATTAGATAGTGTTTTAGCCATGGCGGCTATAGATTATGTTTCAAAACATTTTCAATATTTCTATTTAAAGACATCATTTAGATATTTCAATATGATTATTAACTACAGACTTATTCATATTTTCAGTATTCAAACATGTTTTAAATTATATTCCACACATTTCATTTTCCACGTTATGTTCAGTTAATCATGTGTTTCGCTCGGTTTAATTTCAGGCATCGAATGCTGGTCCGCCCAGGCCCAGATTCGGGGCGTAACAAGGGGGAAAATTGCATGTCCTATTAGTCAGATAGAAGTGTACTCACCTACTAGCCTATTGTTGTCTTCTTGTGCTGGCTAGGTGTTAATTAAGTTAAGGTTCACGCTTGGACCCTGACAAGTAACTCAATTTTTGTTAGATCATAAGTGCGGTGAAAGAAAATGCATGTTGGGTAGGACTCATGTTTATTCATCACTAAAAGATCCAGTAGAATGGTTCTCGCTAGTTTTGGGTTAAACATTGCTCTACATTACACTTATTTTGGCGTTGCACGTTTTCGTTACATATTTTCTACGGGAGGTAATTTTTCTTTATAATGATAGTGCACCAAAAAAGATTTTACGATCAGAAAAGGGAAAAGAAAGAATGACCAGCCACACAAAGACAAAACAGACATGAAATGTGACTCGACCATTTGTAAAGAGAAGATTAGCGGGAACATCCACACTAATGAGCTCAAAATGGCCAGTGTCCACTAATTGGGTTTAGAAATCGGATCTTAAGACTCTGCCGAAATTCAAACAGAAGCAGTAGCCATCTTGCGATCCTTTCCGTTACGTTAAGACGGGTTTCTCGAACAAATACAGCATTTTAGAAAATATCACAAATGTAAAATTTAGGCCTTTGCAGAAAATGGCATCATCATCAAATTATCATGTTTCTCAGAGAATTATGAACCGCAACATGCACATGCACAATTTGTGACATGAAATACTTGTGCAATAGTTTCTTTTACCTCTTTCCTTCTGTTACTTGAATAAAGCACGTTTTGCTATCTCCTTTCAACCTAAAAAATCTTGTGGCTCAAAATGTTTTAGTAAGTTAGTATCGGTTATCACAATAAGTACTCATCGAGCTTGGGGGCACCTAGATGCCAGAAAAGAACAAAAAGAAAACAACAGATAAGTAGATAATCATTGGTCCAGATTTATCTGGGACATCAAATAGCCAGTTCCATTATCTAAATAAGGAATGGTAACAACAATAATAATAATAATAACAGAAACGTAAGCAACCAAAAATTTGTATGAATACTTCACTATAAGAAAGTATAGAATTAGTAATAAAATTTTAGCAATAATAAATATATTGTTTCTAAAAGTGTAAATAACAACAATTTGTTGTTGCGTAAACTTTTATCATCGGAGATTATTGCAACCGCATGCAACAATTATTTTTTTTTTGTTGAAAAAAGTACTTTTGATAATAATATCCAACATATGACTACAAAAAATGTTATTGACAAATATCTTTTTTCAGGTAGTAGTCAAGATATAAGGGTTAGTATTGTTGTCTTCAATTTAGCATAAATCTAACCATTCTTTGTTAGCTTGCGTCAGTAGTAACTAAATTGAATATGAATTAAAGAACAATATCCTTAAAAGTTATGAAGAAAAAGAATTAATCTTTTCAGTAGTATTCTTACTAAAATATGTTAGCAATCTCCTTATACTACTGAAATTATGCATATTATTCTTTTACCGACTATATTCTCCGACTTTAAATCCCACTTGACTTTAAATATACTGAACTATATTAGACGGTGAGGATCCAGCTTTAGATACAAGTCACTCGTAATTTTAGTACGGAAAGTACAAGACCGCTATACAAAACAATGAAAAATGCCACGAGGGAAAGACTGTCTGAAACTTAAATGACCCAAAAAAGCACAAAGCAATAAAAATACCTCATAAACAGATATAAAAGTACCTTTTGTGCAATAATTTGTTGTGCAATAGTGGTATATTAGCCATCCCATCGGTTTCTTCCCCGATGGTCTCCCACCTCCAATTTTTTAAAACGAAAAACGCCATTAAAGGTGAATCAGTCCGGTCCCATGCCACCATCGAATATTATCGTTTTCGCTTCAAATTTCATCCCAAAAGTCAATAATATACTGAGAATATCGATTTTCGGGATGAAATTTGAAGCGAAAACGATAATATTCGGTGGTGGAACCGGACTGATTCGCCTTTAATGGCGTTTTTACATTTTAAAAAATTAGAGGTGGGGGACCATCGCGGAAGAAACCGATGGGGTGGCTTATATACCACTATTGCGCAACAATTTGTTGCGCAAAAGGAGTTAATCGTGCTGTTACGGTTAACTCATTTTACGCAACAATTTATTGCGCAAAAGTTACTTTTGTATCTTCTTTTTATTGAGTAATTTTGTTGCTTTGTGCTTTTTTTGGGTCACTTAAGTTCCGGACTCAGAGAAAGACAAGATGACCTACTTCATTTTTTGTATATAATATTTCCTCCGTCCCAATTTTATGTGATACCATTTGACTTGGTACAAAAGATTAAGAAACAAAGGTTGAATTTTGAAATATATGATCTAAAACAAACATTAGACAATTATGTTGCTTTAAATCATTTCATTAAGAGTAAAAGAGATATTTTAAAGTAAATTAACCGTTTCTAATTATAGAAAGGTGACATTTTTTAGACATATCAAAAGTAAATGATGCTACCTAAATTGGATAGAGGGATTACCTTTTATTGATACCCAAAACCTGAATGGCACACAAATACTAATAATTTTTAGTCCTTAAGAGGGGTAGAATGTGATTTCTTACTAGACATTCGAATAGCTTTTACTCCAAAGACAAAACTGGTATATTGTAAAAGTAATCACTAAGATACATAGGCAGTTATACTCCGATCAAATATTGACGCAGTTCAACTAGGGAAAACTCTTGAAACAGCTGGAGCAAGAATACTGCCCTCTTCTCTTCTCTTATTAATTAAGTAAAAAATAATCGTTGATAATCTATAAGCAATCTGATCAAGTACTACTAAACTTTTCTTTTCTTGTAGTCAAACCCATAATGCCTCTTAAGATCTAAAGTCAAACAGGAAGATATCAGGAGGTAAACTAATGGGATAATTAACTTTTTGGACCGCCCTAGAAAATAAAAGTTGAAAATGTATATAATTTGGATCTTAAGTATAAATATACATATAAAATACATATTTTATACATATAATATACATAATCAGTATATATTTTGTATATTTTGGCTAGAGCCCATAATTAAATTTTGGCCGACTAGCAAACGTTTCCACTTAATCTGATTAATATCCTACAACCAAACTTTTAATTGGAGCAAATAGGACAGCACGACAAGTACATCTTAGGCTACTGGGTCATGCACGACTAGCGTTTCGTCGTCATTGGCTTTGATAATTTTTTTGCCAAAAGTAACGAGTTTTAGTATGTTTATAGTTTAAAAGAGGTCTGTCTTCGTACTACGTTCGTCCCAACCAGTCTCGTGGCTGCATCCACAATTTAACATTTGCTTTATATGTAAAACACGACCCCTTTATTCTCATTGGTTCAATTTGAACATATTATAATTCTATAAGAAGAAAAAGATTCCACTTTGTAAGTGTACAAAGTTTTATTAATAATGATGAAATAATGAGTTTTGGCTTGCCCCTTTAAACTCATTTTACTGACGTTTGGAACCCTACACAAATGGTTGTCTAGCAGTACGTTCCCATCCTTAAATTTGTTTATGTAGGCCAGTTTTTTTTTTCCAAACTTAAGACAGGCCCACGAATTTATTGCCATTAAAAGAGAAGAGTCCAACCCTAAATCCAAGATGAAGTTGGAGATAAATGAAATTTCTAGAATAGATCTAACTAGTGTAGAGTTGAAGTATTAAAACCCACCAACTTGGTTTGTGAAGCAAGTAAGTCGTAAATCAATATCTAATTAACCAGTGTAGAATTCTGACTAACAAAATTATAGTAGTGTAGAATTCTGACTAACAAATTATATGTAGGAAGTGTTGGCATTAGCAAGACTGACTAATGTTAGTTTTAATGATTGACAAAGAGATTGCACAAGGAGAATAAGCCAGGTAGACATGCTTCATCTCATTCAAGTGAACAAGTAGCCGTTAGAGGTGTAGATGATTGCAATCAGTAACGCAAAACAAGAGAGTTCGTTCTAGCACTTAATAGACCAGGTCCATAAAATTGTTCTATCACAGAAACGAATGCAAACGAGTACAAAGTCAAAGAGTTGACTCAGCTACAAAGCATTTCAATGTAGAATAGAACAAACATGCAGACTTGTTCTATCTCAAAGAGTCAGTTGGTACAGTGATTGAATGAACTAGGAGTGAAAAGGAGTGAAGAGATCAGGTGAAGATAAACAGACACATAGCAACACCCCAACCTGGAGTGTGTGACCGGCACCCGGTACCTCACTTGCTGAACATACCATTCTAAAACATAACATATGAACTTACGAAAACTGTGGCCGACAAGGCCATAAAAACTATGATAAGTATGGAGGTATAACCAATATGCATATAGGGCCGACAGGGCCACAATTTGAAAATAAGGATGTAGATCTCAGAGACCCACCAAAGTACGAAAGTCAGGATCTTTCAGAAAACAGATTTCTATTCAAAGACTGCATAACCGCATGGATAAGTTCACACTAACCCGTCAATTTGGGATCCAAATTTTTGGACATCTCAAGAAGAAGTGTAAACAGACCCAAAACAGATATATACATACATATACAAGACCGACAAGGTCATTGTACAGATCAACTAACCAACATCCAAGCCGGCAAGGTCGTACAAGCCTCAACGGAAAACATAACTATAATATGGCCAGAATAGGACCTTGACCTACCCAATATCGATATATATAAAAAAGACTCAACTCATGACCTCTAAGTCGTAGCCTAAGAAGAAATGAAACTTAATAATCAATAGTTGAACTCGATAAGCTCCTACTAGGGAGGTCTATCTGTACCTCTACCTAAATCTATAGCATGAAATGCAATGCCTCCGGCAAAAGGGACATCAGTATAAATGGAATGTACCGGTATGTATGGCATGAATAATAATATGAAAGAATAGGGTGTAAATCAGAGCATAAGAGGCAACATGATAACTTGATAACCCGAATGCTACTCAAGGAGAATAATGAAACTTTGAAACACTGCTAGGACTCATATACATACATGTATACATACTTCCTCACCCTCCAGTTATAGCCCGGGGTGTTTATATACTTCCTTGCCTTCTCTTTATATCCTGGGGGTGTTTATATATACTTTTTTGACCTCCAGTAATAGTCGGGGTGTTTATATACTTCTTTCCCTTCGGTTATAGCCCGGGGTGTTCATAACACACACACACACACATATATATATATATACTTCAATAATGATAGTGTTGTGGGCTCTTTAACTCATATGACTCATAATTTTGCTTTTAGACAACATTTAGTCGACTTTATATATAACTCTTTTGATACGCTCTATTTGGGAGAAACGAGAGACACAAGAACTCAGAATAACAGTTGACAATCCAACCTAGATAGGATATGATAGCAAGACATGAAAATACTCCCGATAAGGGAATATCAACTCAAGAGTAGAGTACACTTTTAAGACATTTTCTTTTGGAAAACAATATATAGTTCGTAATTCATGCTTTAAAAGAAGGGATAGCTATTGCATACCTTTGTCGCTTGACTAACAATGGTTCACGAGTCTCCATATGCCCAACGAATGATGATCTACATAATAGAGACGGTTTGAATCAAGATTGGATCGATAAGCTAGAAATCAATTTACCACTACGTTTATTCGAACACCTAGAATGCATAGAACTCCATGTTCTTCAATAATGGTAGCTTAATATCATAACAACATCCTTAGTTCTTTTTGGCTTATTTTCCTTATTCAGAAACTTCTAATAAGATTCAGCAACTTAACACCAATATATAGCTCCAAGCAAGCAACTCAACAACAACACAACTTAAATCCAAGTTTCTTTCAAAAAATGCTTCACAAGATTTCAACAATCACACTCCTACAACTTGTATGAACTCATATACAAGGAGAAGAAGAAGAATCTTATCTCAAGTCACAAGTATCACTCCAAATCTGAGGTAACTCCACCCCAAGAACTCTCTCAAATAACCATAATGAGGAGAAGAACGAGCTACTATTGATCACGGTATTCCTTGGTCTAAGTCACATTGTTTTCCTTTGATTATCACCTAGGATGATATGGATACTTATAGAGAGTGTTTAGGAGCTCTCACAATATGTAAAAGGTGTAAAATGAGCTAAGGGTCATGCTAGGATCAATTTAAGCAAGTGGATAAACTTGCACTGGACAACTTTCAGGGTAGGATTCATGTACTATAAATCCATTCACGGGCCATGAATTGCCACCGTGAAATGGCCCTAAAATTTCAACATTCTGCCAACCATCTATGGTGGAGCCACCACCCATATGATGGGTCGTGAACCCCTTTTTGTGGTTCGTAGATTTGGCCCATCAACAAACTTATTTCCTTTGATTCGATGAATCTCGAAACCTTACGACACTTACTTAATACTTGATTAAAACCTTCCTCAACCTCAGAGCGGTATCATGACCTCTTCGGCTTATGTTAGCTGGATTATGATGAAGTCGACAAGCAAAGTATGTTGTGTAACACGGAAATAGGTCAAATCAAGATGAAGAATGTATAAGAGGTGATTAATAGAACAAGTATATAAAGTATGTTCCAGCTCAGACAGTCAGAAGATTTAGAGGTGGGACATCCAGTTCCTTCGGAATCGGTAGTCAATCCTATTTCCGATAGGGGTAGTTGACAATTGAATCCGATTTTGACCATTATTTTCATATCCGTAATAGTGCGAAAAGAAGGCCCGACTCCAAGTTGTTCAAGAAAAGTGGCGTTGAGTTTCTCGACTTTCACTTATGATTAGTCAGTTCTATTTCTCGATGGGGTGGGGAAGGGATATAATTCAGCGGTAGAGTGTCACCTTGATGTGGTGGAAGTCATCAGTTCGAGCCTGATTATCCCTATTCTCATTTGATTTAGTGAGATTCGGTGTTACTTGATCAGAATATAGAATTTGAGGAGAAGCCAATAGCCATTTGGAATGGCATATTCAAAAGTTGATATCAAAAGAGATAGCTTCGGTGAAAACCCAATGGAGGCATCATTCAGTCGAGGAGGCTACTTAGGGGACCAAGTTGGACATGCAAAGTAGATACCCTTAGCTTTTTTATAGTTCATGTACTTCATTTTCTTTATCGCTGGAGGATGAACATTTATTTAACGAACACAGATCGGAGTTTCGTCAATTTCATGAGGCCTAAATATGATTTATGACTTAGTCGAGTGGTTCGTACGGATTGCGAGGAACTCGAGAGTGATTTGGACCTTTGGTTAGGAAACTAGTTAAGTTTATAAGTTAGAGTTGACCACGTTAAACATTGGGTCAAAACGACCTCAAATCAATTTTTTGAGTGCGTGAGCATGTTCGTAGCTTGTCTAATGACTAAATGCATATTTGGTTTGTGCTTGAGAGGTTATGGATGAATTTTGGGGTGTTAAACAAGGATTTGATCATTTCTGATTTTTCTAGTTTGGTGTCAACAATCCTTCTTTGCAATCCCGGGTAGAGGGTCATGTTCACGGAGAAGGAAAATGTGACGCGTCACGTTCGCGGTGGGAAAGTTGAGTTCGCGTAGAGTAGTTGGTGATGCACCGGGGCAACTAGATTAGGTCTTCGTATTTGTAAAAGGTAAGTTCAGGTCAGGTCAGTAAATGCTCCTTGCGATCATGATGGGGTCTCGTGTTCCCGAAGAAGGGTTGCGATTTGAACAATGATTTTACCCCCAATCAGGGAAGCATTTCGTATTTTCATAATTTGAGTTCTAGAACTCGGTTTGAATGATATCAAAGGCTAGGATCACGATTTGACTCAGGGATAAGTTTCTAATCTCTATCTTGGTATTTCCTATTGATTTCCCTCATTAAATTAGCGTTTAATTCACGATTTGGGTTAGTTGAAATGGAGATTTTAGCCCTAAAGTTAAGATTATGAATTTCTTCGATTTAGGGGTTGGTTCGTGAATGGATTTTGCTAATTTTATACATTTAGACTATTTAGGTTATGCGTAAACTGATTTTCTAAAAAACATCCTACTTTTAGCTCGAGTTTGACTTTTGAGTTGACTTTTTGGGCGCAAGTTATAATTAGTGTAATATGAATATCTACATACTCGTTTACTTACGTACATCACTTATTAGAAAGATTGGGAGAGTTCTGAAATACTTCGAATAGAGAAGGCGCTTTTGTGATTCATTTGCTCGGCTTGAGGTATGTTCAGACTTCTTAGACTTTGTTTGAGGAACATATTTTGCAAATAAAGGTTAGAAATGATAATCATAAGGGTAATTAAATGGGGTCTCATGCCAGTCAATGATTGGAATTGATACGAGTTTGGGTGCCATATATGGGGATTAGTGTAAATATGTAGTTATGGATTTACAATCCTAGAATGCCAAAGCATGTGGAAATTAGCTGATAATTGTTTGAATTATTTGACTAATTATGTCCATGTATCACTCCATTTGACTCATATACTTGTGATAATCGACCTAGATGCATTTTCATGCACGGATTATGGCTATATTTGAAATGCGTTTGATATTCATTCTCATGTGATCATCCATATTTGTATTTGATAATGGTTCACACAATTATTTCTTGATGTGACCTTTTAGATCGGTTTGCCTTGGAGTGACGGATAAAGGGAAATAATTCCAATGGAGTTGTGATTTGTTGAAGGGAAATAGTTCCGACAGATGTGTGTATGCCGAAGGAAAATAGTTTTGGTAGTATATAGACGTCACGCGTCCTCCATGGGTCACATGTCTCATACAATCCCATGGAGCTCCTTATATATACAGATTATGGACACTAAATTGCATTGCATAGCCTTTATTTTCTTTGCATGGTATCTTCTTAATTGAATATTTGGTTTATTTGATTACTTGATTAATTTAACCTTCGCTTTGCTTGGCACTTGATTTATCCTCTATCATGGTAATTGAACGGTCGGGAGTAAGGTAAGTCGGATAAAACTAAATAGAGACTTTCTTAATAAACTCTGTCACTACTTCTTCATTTTTGATCTATGAGATATTCTAAGTACACGTGCTTTCCATGCTCATACTACACTATGCTGCACTTTTTGTGGTGCATATTCACACCCAAGTATGAGTAGGTCTCGTGGTGCTATTTGAGTCTGAAGCGGTGATTTTAGGATATCATGGTGAGCTGGTTTGCTGATCCGCATCACCCTTCTCTCTCTATCCTTTTTATGTCTTTCAATCGTTACTTTGCCTTCCAGACAATGTATTAGTGATTCTAGACTTGTACTTTTATTCGTAACGGCTCTTCTATACATGACATTAATCATAGGTGGTATTTTGCTTTTTCCACACTTGCTTCTTTATAAAAGACTTAGTTTTTGGATAATGATGTGTATCTCTTAGTTTTTTGCTTAATTAACTTAAATAAATTAGTAGTTGATTGGTTTTTAGTTTACCTATTGGGTTAGGAATAGGTGATATCAGTGCTATCATTTTTGCGTCATGACAAAAATATATATTCATATTATACTCTTTGTCATAAATAGTGTATTAAAATATTTGTCAAAATCCCTAGACCTATTATTAGTAATCTTAGATATTCTACTTATATAAAGATGGTTAATTATTATAATACCTAAAAAGAAGATAGTTTTTATAGAGGCGTAATATAATGACCCGTCCGGTCGTTTTTAGATAAAGACTCTTAATTGCTTGTATGACCCTTCTCGTAGACTCTATGTGGGGTTTTGTGATGCGCAAGGATGGGTGGCATAGATCCCGATGTCTATTTATATGAGTTTCGGATGAAAAATCCAAATGCTAGAAACTTAGAGTTGGATAGTTTGACTCAAAATTGACTTTTGTCTAAGTGGGTTCGTTTCAGGATTTCGTCACTTCTGGAAGTTCCGAAGGGTCATTCATGACTTAGTCAAGTCATTGGTTGGCTTCCCAAGGCAATCGGATGTGTTTTGTGGCTTTATTAGTTAAGTTTGGATATGTAGTTTTCCCGGATGATTCTTTAGAAAAGTATGCCTTAGCTAGGTTAAATGGGAAATTCGAGAATACAAGTGAGTTCGTAGCACTGTTTACTATATACGAGCATGTCTGATTTGTGTCTCGGGGGTCTCGGGTGTGTTTCGGATGTTTGACGGGAGTTTGGGCTATTTTTCATGATATAGTGTCTGGTGTCCGCCTCAGCGGGAGGTTGGCTTGCTGAAGCGGGGGGTTAGGAAATGTGGAGTTATACCTTGGCGGAGGGTCTGTCTACAGGCGCGAGTCCGCCTTTGTGGAATCGGGTTTGCCATGGCACTAAGGTGAGGTGTCAAGTTATACCGCCTCAGTGAGAGTTTTGTTCGCGACAACGAATCCGCTCCAGCGAAGTTGATTCCGCTGGGGAGGAAACACTGTATCAGGTATCCAATAAAATCCCGTAGGTCAGATTTCTTTTCCCAAATTAGAATACCTCGAAACTAGAGATGCCATATAGCATTTTCAGAAGTCTAAGATCAATTCATCCTTGGTGTAAGAGATTCTCTCCTTTGTGATTTAAGTTTATGTTTCTAAGTTCTTTAATAATGGTTTCGTATGTTTACGAGTTGGGTAAAATGAAGTATGATTCCATTTGAGAATAAGAGAGTTGAATCAATGATTAATGAAGGTTTTATGGATTAGATTACTTGAATTAATGTGAATTAGTGATGTATATGATTAGATGATCATGTTATAAGGCTAATTTGAATATAGAAACTCATTCCAATTTGGGGAAATTTCTAGGGTTTCAATTTGGGGCTTTTGTCTATTGTTCAATGGAGGGTTCGAAGGTGTATAGTTTTTCAATTGACTTAAGGATGTGACAACATAGTATGTATTTTTGGTATTTGAGTATTAAAGTTAGATTCTTGGTGATGTGGGCCCGGGTTAGTATTTTTAAGTCTTGTTCGTAAGGATTATGTCCTTGTATGTTGCATAAGCTTTATATTAATGAATAGTATCTATGTGAATAGACTTCGATTATCATGAGGCGCAGCGGAAAGGCAAGGCTATCACCGAGGTTTGATTTGGGTAGCACTCATGTTCGGCCTAGAGGTAGGCTACGGTTTACTTTCACAAGACTTCGATAGAAGTGCATAATTAGTTATAAATATTAATATATTAAGGGGTATTGGGTATATTAGGGGGTCTCTCTCAAACGATTGTGATTAACGTTTGAGGGGGTACCGGTGTTGAACTGTGATGATGGGTGATTTGGGTTATCAGCCTTAGGTTGATTCCGACTGCTGATTAATTGGGCTTGTCATCATATGTGGGCTTGTCGTCATATGCGGGTTTGTCGCCATAGTTTCTTGATATGTTTACTCATCACACATGTTTTCGATATGATATACCGATTATAATTGGATTGTATATGCGTATTGAACTCTTGAAAGCATGTGATGTTTCATCTCTATATGTGGTTGCATCTCATTATATCATGATATCTCGTCATATCATGATATCTCGTCTTACATTGTCATTTGCATTCATACACTCATGGTTCAGAGTGGTATGGATATGTTGTAATCCTAAGAGGACGGAAAGGTAAGAACACTGAGATTATGGAAACATTGAGATGGTGATAATATTACGGATAGATCGGGTTGTACATCACAATGGATATGATATGCGGGGAATGGAGTTGTACGCCCGCAACAAATATTATTCAACCAAGAGCTGGGCTCTGATGGTACATTGAGGATGGGTATATGGACTTCGCGAGTCCTTTCATAGGTGTACAGATCATTATAAAACCTTGACATACTTTATACCGGATTGGAAAAGGTACTTGCCATATGCATTGCATTCATATTATACATATATATACACATCTCATTGCATGAATTATCTGTTTGAGGAGATAATGATTGGGCTTGTTTCTATAAATATTTGATTGATTCTATTGAATTAGATTGATTGCCATAATTAGCCTTGTCTTTGTGTATTGGATTCGTACGGTTACACCTATATGAGTCAGAGTACTTGTTGTGGGATTATATAGTGGTCAGTGGATCTTATTGACAGAACTAACATGTTAATCATAGAGGATTGGATAAGTCTTGTTGCTTGATAATTTATAATATTATTTCATAAAGAGTCCAGAAAGAATTTATCGGAGGCTTATTGTGGTAGTTAATGACTTGAATATTTGGTATATGTAATTCCCTCCTCTAATCAAGGGTAAAAGACGTAGATTCCTACTTAGATTATAATGTAGATGTTGCGTGTATCACATGTGTTATGTCCTTACTTGTATAATTTTGTAATCAGTCCAGGTGTTGAGTTAATTAAAAAGCTAATATTATTATGATTAGACAAATCGTGACTCCTCGTGCAAAGGATTGTGATTGGATGATGTGTTCTAGGGTCAACATGTCTTACTTGAGTATTGGTAGATGAACTAAGTGTTGGGTTGTTAATTGGTAACTTGATTGGATCTCTAGATAAGTAAGGATTGTTAATTGCTCATTCATACATCAATCTCGGTTATTGAACTATTTTGGAACTGATTGAGTTACATGATTAGAAAATCTTATATGAACAAGGTGATATGATCTTTTTGTGAACCATTATATGGTAATATGTTACTAATTGGGTTTTTAAATTGTTAGTATAGGACTATTTGGTGTCAACTTGATATTTATCTTTTTTTCCTATCTTCCATCGTTGTCGGCCTATGATGTCTACGGGGCTACATTGTGTACTCATACTACACTTGATGCGTCTTTTCTTGATGCAGATACAGATCCCACTACCAGTTCGTGAGCTCGAGTGTGAGTCCGAGCTGGCAGACTTCTTGGGTTCAGGGTGAGGATGCTTTCATTCAGCATGCGCTGGATTCTCTTATCTTTACTCTTGTCTTTTATTGTTTTCGAGAGACATGTCCGACATTTTAGTTATGCTATTCAGTGGGCCTATGTTGCCTTGGTTTTTAGACTTATATCAGATTATTAGAGTTCTTGTATTCACATACCAGAACTTTGGGGGATGTTGATGTTCAAACTTATATCTTTTCCGCATATGCATCATGAGATAGATTATGTAGTATTTTGGTTGTCTTCCGCGTTTATCTATGTTATATCATGTGAATGATTTGGAAGTGGTTCGCCTACCGATTGGAAGGTGTAGGTGTCATCATGATTCCTGAAAGGAGGTTGTGACATGTAATTATACAAAGAGTGTATTGTCATAAAAATAGTTATTGCTGGTATTAGTAAAAAGTTGTTATGAGGTAAAATATAACATAAAAGTCAGTTTCGAGAAAAAATTTGATGTTATAGGGAGGTATTGTTATATAAGGACATTGTTATAGAGAAGTGTAAGGGATATTATATTATGTTGGACAGTATAATTTTGAAAAGTTCCTTTTTTTTCCTATTCTTCTAAATAAACGTCTAGGAGTATTTCCAAAAAACAAAATTTTTGAAACTTCTGGGAATAATTAATAGATGTATTCAAACGAAAACGCATCAAAGATTAATTAAAAGAAGTGATCCATATGATTGGACGTTGTCACCGTCTATTACTTACAAGTGCATTCATTTCCAACTCGTTGGAAAATTTTTGAAAGTCACCATCACTTTCTCAAAATTTCGGCTCTTGGTCAAATTTCTCCGTCCATCAAATTAAATTTGGACAAGGTTTGCCACAACGCCTTTCTAACTGTACAGTATTGGAGGGAGTTTATGATTAACTCAATATTTTAATATTAAAATTTATATATTTGAAAATTATATAAAAATACTATAAGTTTTAATTTTTTTTATATTAATTTGGTGAAAAAATATATTTTAAAATATTGATCAAAGTTATTGCTATTTGAATATCGGAAAGCGAAAAATACCACATAAATTGAGACAAGGGGAGTAACACAAATAATATGTATTGAACTTATAATTTGACAAGTACAATTAGTTCAATTCAACAATATTAAATATTTAACCTATTAAGTTTAAATTCTGGACTTCCACATATCTGTGTCACTGGTACCCCACCTCTGCCACCCCCCTCTCAATCCCTTGATGTATCAATAACCCATTAGGCCCAAACTATGCAGTTTTTCCTGTTATTTTGGTTTTTGTCATTACCAACTGTATATACCGAATCCCACCCCTTCTCATCATTATATATGTACACACACGAAATGAAAAGAAAAATTAAAGCGAATACGTACTTGTAATAAATATATATCATTGTTTACATGATCCACACAGCTGTGTATGAATATAATCAATCATTAGTGTAGAGAGTCAATATATGTTACGTTTGCACTTTATGCAACTATAAAAAGGTCACTTTGAAGCAATCTTTTTAAAGTGTACAAGAGATATTTTTTAGTCTCTAGAACTAGAGAACTGCATTAAGAAGCCAGTTTACAAATCATGAAGCTTTCTTTTAAACAATTACAGCCATGCACCTCCAACCAAACCCCTCAACAACCTACATTCCAGTGCATCACAATTACTCAACCAGATAAGTTTACAAGAAATTTGAACCTCACCATGAAAACATTAACCCCAAAAAACCTCGAAAACTTTATTCTTGGCTGGAATACTGGGCCTAGTCCAAGTTTACCTTCAATGTCAGCTTGGACGGTGCCCAGTTTCTCTGGACAGTGCCTAGAGAAACTGGGCAAGAATTGGATGGACTATCAAGGAATCAAGAACTGGGAAGGTTTGCTTGATCCGCTCGACGATAATTTACGTGGAGAAATAATCAGATATGGGAATTTTGTTGAAGTTTCTTATAGAGCTTGTAATTTCGATCCTTCTTCCCCTTCATACGCAATGTGCCGATACTCGAAGAAAAAGTTGTTCCAGCTTTGTGGCTTTCCTGGTACTGGTTATCGTGTTTCCAAGTACTTGAAAGCCACTAGCGGGATTCAGCTCCCAAGTTGGGTGGATAAAGCGCCTAAATGGATGGCGAAGCAATCGAGTTGGATTGGTTATGTGGCAATTTGCCATGACCAAAGAGAAATTTCAAGACTCGGGAGAAGAGACGTTGTCATTGCCTTACGGGGCACTGCAACTTGTTTAGAGTGGCTCGAGAATCTACGAGCTACACTCACTCCTCTCCCTAGCAATAATAACAATAACAACAATAATAATGAATATAGTAAAGATAACAAATGTGATTCCAGCATATGCCCCAATAATGGTTTCCCAATGGTCGAAAGTGGTTTCCTAAGTTTGTATACATCCAAGTTGGGCGCACGTCAGAGTCTACAAGACATGGTGAGAGAAGAAATAGCCCGAATAAAAAAAGCTTACCACGGTGAAGCTTTAAGCTTCACCGTGGCAGGCCACTCCCTTGGGGCGGCATTAGCCACCCTAATGGCCTATGATATTAAACAAACTTTCAAGGAAATACCCCTCGTTACTGTCATTTCCTTTGGCGGTCCAAGGGTCGGGAACCAGAGCTTCCGATGCCATCTCGATAAACAAGGTACCAAAATATTGCGCATTGTCAACTCGGAGGATCTTATAACCAAAGTCCCTGGCTTTGTCATCGACAACAACAACAGTAACAAAAACAACAACAACAATGATAATATAACGGAAAAAGATGGCCATTGGATCCAAAAGCTTGTGGAAGATACTCAATGGGTATATGCGGATGTTGGATGTGAACTGCGATTAAGTAGCAGTGATTCGCCGTACCTCAATGGAATTAATATTGCAGCTTGCCATGAATTAAATACTTATCTTCATTTGGTTAATGGCTTTGTTAGTTCAAACTGTCCTGTTAGAGCTACTGCGAAAAAGATGATGCAGAAAGGTAACAATGTAAAAAGTAAATTAAGAAATGACGAAATTTAACATTAACTTTCCATAAAGTCTATTCCTATTTTTTACCCACTACGACTCACCCCATTAAAAACTCCAAAAAGTCAAAATAATACTACTCCCTATTGGATAATCGGATTAGGAGTACATGATTAATTAATACCTAGTTTAATCTACCGTATAAAGTAGAACAATGATTTTTAAGATTTTAAAATTAAATATAAGAAAGGGTTTTTCCACACAGTAAAAGTTACCCTTAAAACTTGTAATCTTCATGACATCACATTTAGATGGTCATAATAACGTGCTATTATTAAGGGTAAATGAGAAATTTAAAATAAAGAGTTTAAAAATATAAAATTTATCATTTTTCACAACAAATTTAATAAAATGTCATATAAAACAAAATAGATGAAGTGTTAAATTACATTAAATGTTATCTCAATCACTAATTTTATAGCTAAAATTATCCTATTATAATACAAAACGGTGTAATTCTTCAACTAGTAATTAAACTACAATTCTATTTTAAATGAAGGCTGAATGATGTCTTAACAGGTCTACAGAAAGGCATTATTCCTTGTTCTAGTATTCCCATTGTCCCAAATTGAGTGACTTTTCGTTTTCGAGAGATTCAAACTTTTTTATTTTAGCAGTATATTCTGACATAGAATATTTTAGTTTTTCAAAAAAAAAAATTACATTTTAAAAACTACATAAAAAGTACTATAAATTATAATAATTAATAATTTAAAATATTTAGAAGACATATAAATTATTATGATTAAAGAATAATTTGATTGACTCTCGAAATCCAAACACCTTCACATCAATTGAAATAGAGAATATATTTAATTATAAATATAAATATATAACAAAAATTAATAAAATTGATAAATAAAGGTATAGATATAAATTGTACGGACTATGTCCAGACAAAGGCACAAAGTGCTACACCTTAGGCTGCGTTTGGTATGGCTGTGTTTTCCAATATTTAATGGAAGTGAAAATAATAAATTTCATAAGTGATATTACACGCTAATTGTCTCCTTCTCAATCCCTTATGCACCCCCGCTCCACTTTTACCCATCCTCACTACCCGGCCACCCCGACTCCAACCACTATCCTCCCACACTTCACACCCCTACCAAACTGCAACCCCCCCCCCCCCCCTCCAACTACTTTATCATCGTCTCATCATTTTTTACTAAATTATATATATAAATGCTCTTTATATAATATGTTGTGTTTATTTATCAAAACGTTAATGTAAAGAGCCAACATACTATTTCATTGAACATAAGATGTATTTGTACAAGAGTTGATATATGTACAATAAAATAAATAACCCTAATAGATACAAACTAATACGTATAAATCTCATACTTACCACTCCCCTCAAGTTGAACCAGGTATAAAGGTTAAACTTTCCACACAAATCACAAAAATAATCCTTCAAGAGAGGCTTGGTAAGAATAACGACAAAATGATCATGAGAAGAAATATACTGAACCGAAGTTCCTTTTTCTGTACAAGATCCCGAACAAAAGTCAAAATCCATCTCCATATGTTTGGTGCGAGAGTGAAACACCGGGTTAGCGGTAAGATAGGTCGCACCTAAATTATCACACCACAATGTAGGCACATAATCAGAAGAAAGACCAAATTATTTCAACAATAGACGAATCCATAGAAGTGCACTGGTGGCTCCAGCAAGAAAACTATATTCGCCTCAGTAGAGGAGCGCGAGACAGATTGATTTTTGCGATAACACCAAGAAATGAGTGTTGAACCTAAGAAACTTGCAAAACTAGTAGTAGACTTCCGATCATCTATACCTCTTCCCCAATCGACATCACAGTATCCATGTAACTGGAGAGAGTTCTGATTTGGAAAGAAATACCATGAGAGGAAGTGAATTTTAGATATCGCAATATATTCTTAACTATTGTCTAATGTTTCTCTATCGAACTATGCATGAACTAAGAGACTTTATTAACCGAGAAGGAATATCTGTCTAGTGAAAGTGAAATATTATAAACCACCAACAATACTTCGATAAAGAGACTGTCATCAAGGAATTAATGACAGTCTCAATGAATTGAGTGTTGTTACTTACGTGCAACTTACTACTCGGGCATATGGGCGTAGAAATATCACTGCAAATTAACATGCTACTCCATTCTAAGGATTCATGTGTATATTTAGACTGATATAACAATAAACCATTAGATCGACATGCAGCTTCAATACCCAAAAAATAATAAACTTGCCCAAGCCGCGCAAAGAGAAATGAATTTACAACTGTTGAAGCAATGAAGCAACTAGATGCGTAGATGTGCCCAAGACTATAATGCCATCAACATCGATTAGATAAAAGTTTATGTGTTTCTGTTCTTTTACAAAAGAGTGAGGAATATGTTTTAGAGCCTCCAAAACCAAACCTATGCAAGGCATGAGTCAAATATTTATCCCAAACCCAAGGAGCATGTTTAAGGCCATAAATAGACTTCTCTAGCTTTTATATGTAATTAGGGTTATTAGGGTCAATAAAATATGTCAGTTGAACCATGTATAGATCCTCCTCTAGCTTATCATGCAATAATGCATTAAGGATATCAAGTTGATGAACCATCTACCCTTGTTACACGGTCATAGGGAGCAACAGTCGAATAGTTGTAGGTTTGACAACAGGACTGAAAGTGTTATCAAAGTCAATTTGAAGACATTGATGGAAACTCTTGGCAACTAATCTGACCTCATGTCATTCAATAGAGCTATGTGGTTTTTTCTTTATCTTGAAAACTCATTTACAACTAATTATATTCAAAGCTCGGGCGGAACCAACTTCCATTTACCATTTGTAATTAGCGCATTATACTCTGTGGACATAGCAGATCTCCATTCGGAAATTTTGATAGTTTGAGTATAACATATGGGGTCAAGAGAAAGACTATAGGAGGTAGAGAAGGACAGGATACGTTTGGGCTTTGCTGAAATTGTCACTTTATGGAATTGTTTTGCTTTTTATGGATTCCCCAGAGGGGGAAAGACCCCAGTCAGCGACACAGAAATGGTTGAATCAGAGTTCTTGAGATTAGATTGGTGCCATCTATGTCTTTCCCGTCTGTCTCTCACTGGTAGACCACCCCGCCCTATCACATGCCAATAAAAAAAGAACCTAAACCGAGGTGCTTTCTCGGGCTCGGGAATGAGTGGTGAACTAGGAATCGCCCCTATGAATATAGCTCCTTCCCTTAGTCATAGTTAGGTTAGGTCTACTTTTATGATTCAGATATGCGCTCATGTGATCATTAGATGATTGCTAGTGGGTGTAACTAAACCCAATAAAGTAGCACCATTAGAATTGGAGTCACATGGAGAATCATGAATATTACCATCAATCAAATTTCCAAGGCCTTGAACTTGTGTTCTATGTGAGCCAATACCAAATTAAATGGGGGCCTATGATACAGATGGTGTAGAAGATCAATGCAGAGAGGACGGAGGATGTGGCGAAGCTGGTTCTTTGTTGATTGGTGGTTAATGTGGTGGAATTGGTGGATGAATATATATTGCTGGAACAAATTGAGGTGTAGTAATAGCGAGAGATGGATTTGAGTCAGGCTTAGTAGATGCAGCACACACAACATCCACTGCTTAAAGAGGAAACATATGTTCATCAAATAACACAAGATGTGAGACAAACAATTTATAAGAGACACAACTGTAACATTTATAACCTTTGTGAGTGCAACTATAGCCAAGAAATACACAGTGAGTGGATTGAGGAAATAATTTATTTTGTATCTGAGGACGAAGTCAAAGGTAAATAAGCAAGCAAAAACAGGTAGTTGATTGTAATCATGCTTGTCACCAAAAAAATCATATGGACTTTTATGATTTAACCGTGGAGTTGGTAGGCGGTTGATAACAAAGACAATCATTTCAAATGCATTTGTCCAAAATTAGAAGAGATGTGAGAGGGAAAGAGAAGTGTATGACATGTTTCAGTGACATGCTTATGTTTCCTTTCTGCACACCCATTATGTTCAGGCAAATATGGACAAGAAACTCGCTGTGTGATCCCATGTGTGCGCAAATAGAAAGTCAAAGCTTGAAACGCACCTCCTCAATTTGGCTTGAAATAGTTTATGGAGCAACCAAAAACTTTCTCAACCAATAAACGAAATTCATGAATAATATCAAGCACATCAGATTTATTCTTAATAAAATATATTTAGGAATATTTACTAAAGTGATAAAAAATATAACATAATAACAAAAATAATCGTTTAAGATTTTCGGGGCTGGACCCCGAACATCCGACAAATCAAATCTAAAGGAGCACGAGCTAACTATTCAGACACTGAGAAAGGAAACTAATAAAATTTGCTCTTTACACATGCCTGACACAATGAATTATGAGAAATACTAGAGTTATCAAAACCTAAACTATTATTATAGACTAAACAACGAATTGTAGACTGAGAAACATGTCCAAGCTGAGCATGCCACGTCCCTAATGTTGTAGAGTATGATTGGAAAGGAGAATACAATGGTGACACTGGAAGGTGATAGAGACCATCTTCATTTGAGACTTTGAACAGTGGGGCCCTCGTTTCCAAATCCTTCACAAGAAAATAGTAAGAAAAAAAATTCACAAGAAACATTGTTAGTCTTAAGAAATGTACTAACATAAAGTAAATTTTGTGTAGCAGTAAGGACACACAAAAAATTATTTAAATAAAAGAAATCACCTAGAACACGCAAAAAATAAGAACCAATATAACAGAAAGGTAATTCAGAACCATTACCTAGCAAAACTTCTTCAGGACCTTAGTAGTCAAAGTGAATAGGAAGGTTGTCAAGATTAGTAGTAAGCTGATATGTGGTGACACTGTCCATAAGCCACGATTAATAGGGTTATGCAGAGGTGCTAGTAAGGTCAAATGATGGTTTATTGACACCATGATTAGCATTCACACTCTTTTGTGAAGGGCAAACATGAGTCACATGTCCGAGGCCTCCATAATTATAACAACTGATGGTAGAAGTATCCAATTGCGTTGCTTGAGTGACAAAAGTATAAAACTAGTTGTCCATGGCAGTAGCTTGAACAGAAGGAGAGAACCCATGGCCAGGTGGTGATCGAGAAGCAAATTAACCACTCTTCTCATGTCCTCGGTTGCCATATCCCCAACCTCACCCACATTGAGATTGAGCCATTCCATAGTGGGAAGTTGGCGCAATTGTAGTGGATTTTTCATGCTGTCATTTTATTTCTTCCATTAAAAGGAGAACATACAAGGTATCAAAAGATACATCAATTTGTGTCGCGTCAAGAGATCCTCTATAAGGGTGATAAGAAGCACCTAAGCCACCTTTAACATACTCAACAAGATTGTCTTCTTTAACAGGATGTTGTAAAGAGATAAGTTGATTTGTTATACTCTTAGCTTTTTGAATATACGTCTCAATTGAATCAAATCCACAACGAAGAGTATACCACTAATTTTTCAACTCACAAAATTTTGACTTCGATGTTGTAGCATACACCGAAGTCAATTTTGATAGAATTCATAAAAGTCTTTTATTCATAACATGAATTCTTACAAAGCAATAACAAGATAATAAAATAATATTATTCTCGAGAGCTAAAAGTGCAAGTAAAAGAAAAGCAAGTAAAGCCTTTTATATAGGGTCTATTACATGGGATACAAATATGTTTTTCCAATGTGGGACAAAAGCAAATGCTAATATCTCCTCTCAAACTCGTGATGGTGTAGACAGAAGCATCGAGAGTTTGCCAAGAAAGAACTGGTGACGCTTTAAGGTATGCGCCTTTGTGAAGAAATCTGCAAGTTGCATCGAAGATGAGACAAATGGCAAGGATAGAGTGCGCTGCTGAAGATGATATCGAATAATATGACAATCAATCTCAATATGCTTGGTACGTTCATGAAAGACTGTGTTGTGCGCAATCTGAATAGAACTCTTATTATCACAATACATCGGTGTTGGTGAAGAAAGACAGACACCCATATCAACCAATAACCGACGTAACCATACAATCTCATACGTAGTAGAAGCCATAGCACGATACTCTGCCTCAGTTGAAGAGCGAGAAACCACATCTTGTTTCTTACTTTTCCATGAGATGAGTGAATCTCCTAAAAATACACAATAACCAGTAGTTGATTTCCGATCAGTTAGGTCACCAGCCCAATCTGCATCAGAAAATGCACGAAGCTCCAAGGATGAGGTCGATGGAAACAAGAGACTCTGATAAATCGTTCCTCGAAGATAGCGAAGAATACGCATAACTGCAGCCCAATGTACAGATGTAGGAGAGCAAACAAACTGACTGACAATGTGAACAACATATGCAATGTCAGGGCGGGTAATGGTGAGGTACACCAGACTCCCTACAACTGAACGATATAAAGTGGGATCAGGAAGAGGATCCCCGTCAGTAGGTGTTAATCGAACATTAACCTCAAGAGGAGAGTCAACTATACGAGTATCTGTGAGACAGGCCCGCTCAAGAATATCTGCAGTGTACTTAGACTGAGAGAGAAGATATCCCTTCTCAGAATAAGCTACCTCAATGCCTAAAAAGTAACGTAGATGACCTAAATCTTTCATCTCAAAACGGCGAGATAAAGTAGATTTTAGGTTTGCAATACCATCAATATCATCACCGTAATGATCATGTCATCAACATACAACAAAAGCAAAATACAACTGCGGGGATGATTTAACAAATAACGACGAATCATGAAAACCGGAAATAAACCCAAGAGATGATACTACGGTGGAGAACTTGTCGAACCAAGCTCTTGGAGCTTGTTTGAGACCATACGAGCTTTCTTAAGCGTGCACACTTGTCCCTGGACTATGTGAAACACCAGGTGGAGGGACCATGTAGATTTCTTCTTGAAGATCCCCATTTAAAAAAGCATTTTTAACATCCATTTGTGAAATATGCCAATGACGAACAGAGGCCACCGCAATAAGAACCCGGACAGATGTCATCTTTGCAACGGGTGCAAAAGTCTCTTCATAATCCATACCATATTCTTGAGCAAAACCCTTTGCAACCAAACGAGCTTTATATCGCTCAATAGAACCATCAGACTTTGTCTTAATCTTGTATACCCATCGAGAACCAATAGTTTTCTTACCAGTCGGTAGAGAAACCAAATCCCAAGTACCAGCTTTGTTCAAAGCAACCAGTTCCTCATTCATAGCCTCTTGCCAAAGAGGATCACGAGCGCCTCGAGTAGGATGTAGGCTCACAGAGAGAATTAATAGAAACTAGAAAGGAAGCGAATGATAGAGCATAGCAAGAATAATCAAAATCGGATACCTGAGTAGATCGCAGAGTGCGTTTAGGATAGCGAGGTGGATCCGGATCCGCAACCACAAGAGGTTCCGAAATAGGCGTAGGAGGGGGCCGAGTATCAATATCATGGGACTCGCCGAAGGCGAGAAGGAATAGATGATATAGATGTAGAATCGATGGACAATCGCATCAAAGGGATCAATATCAATAAGGTCGATTTTGTCATACCATGTGAGGTAGGTGGGATGGAAAAGAAAGGAACATGCTCAATAAAGGAAACATTACGAGACACATACAATTTTCCGTAAACCGGATCATGACAACGATAACCTTTCTCGCCCAACCCCATATCCAAGAAAAACACAAATGGCGACACGAGAAGATAACTTAGTACGCTCTGCATGTGGACGTAGAACAAAACATGTAGAACCAAAAACTCTCAAATGGGAATATAGTGGGGTGTGACCAAATAGTCTAGCATACGGAGAAATACCAGAATTATGAGAGGTAGGGATCCTATTAATAAGATAAACAGATGTAAGGACAGCTTCTCCCCAAAATTCACTAGGTACACTAGCGGACAAAAGCATGGATCTAGCTGTCTCAATAATATGCCTATGTTTTCTCTTGGCTACCCCATTTTGTTATGGTGTATCAGTACAAGAAGACTGATGTATTGTACCATCAGCTTTGAAAATACCAGAAAGATCCCCACTAGTATATTCACCTCCTAAATCAGCCCGAAAACATTTAATAATGGCGTAATGTTGAGTTTTCACATAGGCTTGAAACTCAACATAAGTATGAACAAAATCGAGCGTCTTTTCAACAAATAAACCCAACAATGACGAGTATAATCATCAATAAAGGAAACATAATATCCGGAGCCACCCTTAGTAGGGATAGGTGCTTTGGCCCCCAAACATCCGAATGAACTAGATCAAATGGTGCGAAGAAGTAGAAGTACTAAGATTAAAAGGCAAAGCAGAAAATTTTCCAAGTTTACATCCACTACAATCGTAAATATCATCGGATTGTAAATCACCAAGAACACCAAGTATTACACATAAAACGCAAAGCGAGAACCCGATACATGACCAAGTCTAGAGTGCCACAAATAAAACTTCGAAGAGGAATGTGTTAAATGAAAAGAAGACAGATTAACGAGCATAGTTCGCATGAGTAGGAAGATGCGGCTCATCCAAAACATATAGACCTCTCCCATTTCTACGCCCGTCCCAATCACTCTCTTGGATTTTAGATCCCGCACATAACAAGAATTAGGGAAGAGTCCAATAAAACATCCGAGTCACATATTTGACCAGCAGAAGCAAGATTTATATGTAATTTTGGAATGCAATAAACATCGTGTAATGATATAGTGGATGTATGAATGGTGCCAATGCCTCGTCAATGGCATAGGTGTGCCATCAGCATCACAACAGAAGTGGAAGGGGAGTCGAAGACATAGATACAAAGACGGAAGAATCGGGAGACATATGATTTCCGGCTCCGAGTCCAAGATCCAAGAAGGCGAAATGATACCGAACCAATAGACGGTGATGAGCCGGAAGGAACAGAAAGAGCATAAGACCGAGAATTCGTTGAAACCGTTGGAAGGCGAGGAACTTCGAAATTGGTCGGCTACAGAATCGCATCGTGACTCCGCGAGGCTCCCGAAGCCGGGTGATCAAGAGAGGGCACAAAGGCACCGAGTCGGTGGATACAAGTTCGGAATTGACCCCGAATATGGCTTCGTTGAGAAGGTTTCGTCCTTGTCCCGAATGTGGAGGCTTAGAACCCGACGTCTTCCGTAGCTCGGGACATTGATTCTTCCGGTGTCCCGGTTTCTTACAATAATTACAATTACCTACGATAGATGTTCTATATCTTGGTGTGTAGGAGCTGCAAGGACCGGTGTAGACGAAGGAGTCGCCGATACAAAAGTAGAAGCCTTATGTACCCCTTTTAGAGTCTTCAAACATGTTTCTTCAGCCATAAGTTCATTTACCACATCTTCAACAGATGGTAAGGGTTTTGTGCAATAAGCACGAACGGCAATTCTCAAATTCGACCGAAGACCCATCAATAGCCGAACAAGACGATCTTCATCTCTCGCATTTTATATAAGCATCGCATGCTTGCAATTTAGTAGATTCGTCATAGCTAATCGATCCCACAAAGTGGTCATTGCACTGAGAAATAATCTTGAATGCCCAAGTCATTTTGTACTAGTGCACGAATTTCATATTGTAACTGATATTTAACAGCAAAATTATTCTGCACAAACAATCTTGACAAATAATCCCAAATCTCTTTAGCAGTTTTGAACTTAGCTAATTGAACACCAATTCTTTGTTCAACAGAGTTATTAATCCAAGTAATAATCTTTGAATTATTGGTCTCCCAAGTCCTAAATAATTCATCAAAATTTTCATCTCCAATTTTAGGACATTTGGTTTTTCCAGACATATAATCCCAAAGCCCTTTTCCCTTCAGAAAATTTACCATGACATAGCTCCAATAGGAATAATTTTTTCCATCTAACCTAACACCAATAGTTTGCAAAGAATCATCACCTCCAGCCATTATGAATTTTAAACAGAAAATCCCAAATAACAAGCAGCAATCCCAAGCAACAAAATAAAAAAAAAGGGCAGATCTCACCAATCAGATGCGGAAGCCAAAAAGACGAAACCCAGATGTGGAAGCCAAGATCAGAACGAGCACGAGCAGCCAAAACGAGCACGAGCTTCCAAAACAAGCCAAAAAATTTTTTAACTGATACCAGGGGCGTGCTGCATACGAACCCCCAACTAACTCACCGCGAAGTTGAATCCGCGATCGAGCTAAAAATATTAACTTGTGCTCTTGGCTCTGATACCATGATAGAATTCATGAAAGTCTTTTATTCATAATATGAATTCTTACAAAGCAATAACAAGATAATAAAATAATATTATTCTTGAGAGCTAAAAGTGCAAGTAAAAGAAAAGCAAGTAAAGCCCTTTATATAGGGTCTCTTACATGGGATACAAATATGTTTTTCCAATGTGTGACAAAAGCAAATGCTAATAAATTTTTCCTAAGCCGCACGAGATGTCTCGACACCTACTATTTGTGGTAACACTCTCTAAAACAGAGGCCACAATCCAACTTAAAATTGTTTGATCCCGACGCACCCAAATCTGATATTCAGGATTCAATTGATTTTTACCAAGAAATCTTGTTGGAACTAGTTGAGAGCCATCAAGATGATGCTCTAATCCACAACCATGAATCATAGGCATAAATTGCATTCACCAAAGTAATAAGTTCGTTGAAGTCAGTTTAATTGGGAGTTGACAGGTGGGATTAAACGATGGTGGTGACACCATTATTGCTGAAGCGGCAGGCACAATAGCCCCGGTAGAGGCAGTAATGGTGGCGGCACCAATAGAGGCAGCGGTTGAAGTTCCTGACATAGCGTAGGGTTTTTGATTTTTCTCCTTTGACGTGTGATATCATGTAAAGTAGCAGTCGACATAATATTTCATTGAACATAAGAGGTATTTATACAAGAGTTGATGCATATACCATTACATTAATAACTCTTAATAGATATAAACTAATACATATAAATCCCATACCTACCAAAAACCGAAAATTATTTATTTTTTGGGGAAAATATTTTTTTTGGGTACCAAACACGCGTTTAGTGTAAAAATGAGAAAAATTCGAGCGTTGATTTTCTTGAGTAGAAGGATATATAGCATGCGCCGTGATAAAGAAATGCTTCTTGCCTACTCCTTTTAGGATAAAAAACGTATATAAAGTGCAGTCGCACAATGGACTTCATGGTGCGTGGTCTCAAAAAGCCATGTTTTGTTTTACCTGAAGGAAAGAGGTTTAGTTAATATGACTTTACAAGATTACCCTTTATGATAACTATAATTACGTTTCACTGCCATCAAATCACCGACCCCGTTCGACTACTGTTTGGCGCACATGGAATCGCATTTGCTCTATATCGGGCCGCCGTCCATACCAAGCTGGGGGTCCAGTTTGTGTGAATTACATAAATGCCCTCCCAATTATAAATTTGTGTCATAGTTTCATGTTTTCTTTTTTTGCACGTAGTGTCATAGTTTCATGCAAATACGTAAAAATGAAAAATTAATACTCTCTCCGTCCTAATTTATATGATATAGTTTGACTCAACATGAAATTTACGAAATAAAGGAAGACTTTTGAATCTAATAATCTAAAATAAGTCAAAGATATTTGTGTAATTATAGATGATCTTGTAAAACGTAAAAGATAAAGTTTAAAGTTAGATTGTTACTAAATAAGAATATATGTCTTTTTTTTTAACTGACTAAAAAGAAAAATGTGACATACAATGGAATAAAGGGAGTATGATTTGTTTTAATTTGGTTTCACATCCGATGTCCTAGTATTTGTATGTGGCCCCGACAAATTTAGATTCGCGTCATGTAAGGTCTGTTTAAGAGGGAAAATACTCTCTGACATGATTCTTTTTTCATATATAGGGTTCAAACTCGAAACCTCTAATGAAGGGCGGAGGACTATCCGTCATACCACAACCCTTATTATGGAACGCAAATTACTTTAGTAAACACCACTTGATGCAGCTTAGTTGTGACACAATAGACTTTACATGCTCCATAAAACATATAGACTGAGTTAAATTAGCGCTTGCCATTGTCGCACATGTGAGAAAATAAGTATTTCGGTTTCCTATATCATCTATTTTTCTTGTTCTTCCTGGAGTCAGATATACAAAACAAATTAATTTCATATTAATTAATATAAAAAAGTATTCTAGAGCACTAAGCTTTTATTATGCGGGTCCTAAAATTATACGCAGTCTTTCTACATTTAATGTGAAGATTATTGCAGTTAAATATAGTTTAGAATCTATTAAATTGACTCAAAAGATGAGAAGTACTAGAGTTTAGAAGTACACATTTGGGACAAAAAGAGAAACTCAAATGTTCACTCCTTCAATGATCATCTCTATCAAGTTTATTTATTTCACGTGAAATTACAAGTGATATTACTACTCCTTATATACCTTATTTTTATCTATGCAATATAATACAAAAAATAAGCATTATTTCTAAATTGATATATGTTCAAAATCTAAGCAGTCCTTAATAACGTCACTTCTTTCTTCGATCTTGTTTTTTTCTCTTTGAACTGCTATCATATCTATATATTCTAAAAGTGAAAACCCCTTATGAAAGTTGAATTACGATAGTACCCTTAAAAGTTAAATGACTTTTTTATCCTTCAAGCAAAAATTACTGTTAAACAAGGTTTATACCCGTGATACACACTTGATATACATAGTGTATATCACGGGAATATACAGTTGAAAGCAGTGTCCCGGACATCCCATCTCGACAGCCCAGATCAGCCCATCTAGGCAGTCCCAGTTCAGCCCATCTAGGGCAGTAGGCAGTTCAGCCCATCTAGGGCAGTGTATATTGTGTAGTATATTAGGAATGTATATTGATGTAATATTATAGTATAAATGTTACCTTAATTAGTCTTATACACTTACCATAATTGTATAGTTAGAATTATGGTAGAATAAGGTTTTAGGAATAGGATTCTCCTATTTGTAACTTGTATATATACCTTTCAATTAATGAAAATAATCAAGGGGATTATTTCTTTCATGGTATCAAGAGACTAGGTCTAACAAAAATTTTCTCTCCCAAATTTTGTACTCCTCGGCCAAACCCCCCCCTCGGGTTTCTCTTCCAAATTTCGTCTTCCGCTCTCATAATCTCTCTTACTATTCCCAAATTTCCCCTCCTTTGTTCTTTCAATATGTCTAAGAACAATTTTCATCATGCTCTCATGGTTTCTAACGTCAAGAACAGTATCCCTATTGTGCTTGAGATGGAAAACGTCCAATATGCGACGTGGGCAGAATTGTTTAAAATTCACGCTATCTCCCATCAAGTTATCCATCACATAATTCCTCCCGCTACACCTCTTCCCGCGGAGGATCCTCAGTTATGGATTACTCTTGATGCTACCGTTCTCCAGTGGATCTATTCCACTATTTCGGTTGACCTTTTACAGACGATTATTGAGCCGGATACCACGGCTATGGCTACCTGGAATAGATTGCATGACATATTCCAAGATAACCAACATTCACGTATTGTCACACTCGAGCAGGAATACTCTCTAGTTCGCATGGAAGAATTTCCAAACGTATCTGCATATTGCAAGAGACTCAATGAGTTGGCAGACCAACTCCGTAACGTTGGCGCACCTGTAACAAATAATCGTCTGGTTCTACAACTGGTTGCCGGTCTTTCTGAGGCCTATAATGGCGTTGGGACTCTCCTTCGTCAAAGCAACCCACTTCCCATTTTTTATCAAGCCTGCTCCATGCTTACTTTGGAAGAAGCTGGTTTGGCTAAAAAGATGGCTACCGGAGCAAGCCCCGTCGTCCTAATGACGTCCTCCACAAATTCTTCAGGTTTTGTTGATAATTCGGGCTAAAACCGTACTCATGGTGGCGACAAAAATAATTGTAAGAATAATAACAAAAACCGCGGGGCCAAACGCGACGGTTCCAGTGGTCAGCAGGCCGGCAGTGGGCCCCGTCCAGTTAACGGTGAGCCCCCTCCCTACTGGTCCCAGAAGTGGGGCCCATGGCAGTGGGGCTAGGCCAATGGGCCGTGGGCCAGCAGCCCATATTTTCCAGTCACTGGATCCAGTAGCCAGTGGGCTGGACAGTCCAATTTCAGGCCCAACAATCAGCAGTCACGACCCACTGCCCACTGGCCCAGTAACGCCAGTTTTAGTAGCTATGGCCCAGTTCAACCCATCTATATAATACTTGGGCCCCGACCTCCGCAAGATTACCACGCAGCTGGCCCCACTTAGATCGATATCGAGGCCGCGATACACACATTGGATTTAACTCAACCGGACCCAAATTGGTATATGGACATCAGTGCCACTACCCACATGACATCCGATTCAGGTACTCTCTCATCTTATTCCAATTTGAGCAACCTTCGGAGTATAATTGTTGGAAATGGCAACTCTATTCCAATTCAGAGTTATGGTCAGAAAACGTTGTCTCCCCCCAATCTACCCCTTATCTTGAAAAATACTTTACATGCCCCCAAATTGATTAAAAACTTAGTGTTTGTCCGAAAGTTCACCACTGACAATTCCGTTTCTGTTGAATTTGATCCTTTTGGTTTCTCTGTGAAGCATTTCAAGACGGGGAGTCCTCTCATGAGGTGTGATAGTAGGGGAGATCTTTATCCTATCACGCCCGGTTTTCGCCCATTGAGTCAAGTCTTGCCATCAGCTTTTGCAGCCATTTCTCATTCCTTGTGGCATGCTCACCTTAGTCATCCGAGATCCTCTATTTTGTCAATTTTAGATTAAAATAATTTTATTTCTTGTAAGGGTACGAGTCGTACTCCACGTTGTCAATCTTGTTCGTTAGGAAAAATTGTTAAGCTGCCATTTGTAGACTCCAATTCTCATACTTCAATGCCATTTGATATTCTTCATAGCGACCTATGGACGTCTCCTGTCCTAAGTTCATTGGGTCATCGGTATTATGTTCTCTTTTTGGATGATTATTCTAATTTTTTGTGGACGTTTCCAATTGCAAATAAATCTCAAGTGTTTTCCGTCTTCGTAAAATTTAGAGCATTTATTAGAACCCAATTCAAAAGAGAAATAAAAAATATTCATTGTGATAATGGAAAAGAGTATGACAATAGGGAGTTTCGGGAGTTTTGTGCTAATATGAGATCAATTTTCATTTTTGTTGTCCTCATACATCTTCATAAAATGGGAAAGTCGAAAGCAAAATTCGTTCCATAAATAACATTGTCCGCACTCTCTTACTTCATGCTTCCATACCCCCATATTTTTGGCATCATGCTCTACAAATGGCCACATATCTGCTAAACATAACTCCTTCCAAAGGTCTGACATATTCTTCCCCCCTCCAAATCTTATATAATAAGAACCCTTCTTATTCTCATCTTCGGGTTTTTGGGTGCTTGTGTTATCCGTTATTTCCATCCACCACAATTAACAAACTTCAGGCTCGGTCTACTCCGTGTGTGTTTTTGGGTTATCCGTCTAATCATCGTGGTTACAAATGCTTTGATTTATCCTCCAAGAAAATCATAATTAATCGTCATGTCATTTTTTATGAAACCCAATTTTCATTTACGAAAGTTCATACTCCCGAGCCTAATTCGTATAATTTTTTGGATGACCAAATATCCCCGTATATTATTCGGCATTTTTCGAACATCTCCCGCACCTAAAATTCTCCAGCGGGCCCACTGCCCACTGGTCCCACTGGCCCATCTCGGTCATCTCTGCCCAGTCTTCTCACTGGGCCAGTTTCAGTGATTGGGCCAGTCCAGCCCAACACTGGAACCGGTCCGGTTCCGATTCGTTTTCGACGCCGTGTGTCCGCTTCCGATTGGGCCGGCAGCCCACCGCCCGCCGGCCGATCCGTCCCGAGCCCAACAAATTCTCAAAATCCACTCCACACTTCCTCGAGTCATAGACCGGTCACTCGGAGTCTGCGGGGTATTTTTACACCAAAAAGATAATTTAATTTACATTTTGATGTCTCTAAATCCCCTTTGCCCCGTAATCATGTGTCTGCCTTAAACGACCCGAAATGGAAAATTGTTATGACTAATGAATATAATGCTCTTATTGATAATAAGACATGGGAGTTGGTGCCCCGTCTATCTGGTATTAATATTATCAGGTCTATGTGGATTTTTGCTCATAAGGAGAATTCAGATGGGTCATTTGCTCGACATAAGGCGCGGCTTATGGGTGATGGTAAGACTCAGCAGGTTGGGATAGATTGTGGAGAGACGTTTAGGCCGGTGGTCAAGCCGGCTACCATTCGCATTGTGCTTAGCTTGGCTCTTTCGAAGGCATAGCCTATTCATCAGTTAGATGTCAAGAATGCTTTCCTACATGGTGATCTCAAGGAAACATTATATATGCATCAGCCGTCGTGGTTCAGGGATCCCCACCATCCTCATCATGTTTGTTTGTTGAAGAAGTCCTTATATGGACTTAAGCAGTCTCCACGGGCCTGGTATACGAGGTTTGCTGACTATGTTTCGACATTTGGGTTCACTCACAGCAGGTCAGATAATTCCTTGTTCATCTACCGTCGTGGTTCGTCCTTGGCCTACATTCTGTTGTATGTGGATGATATCATTTTGACGGCCTCTTCCGATACCTTATGCCAGTCTATCATGACCATGCTCAGCTCTGAGTTTGCTATGAAAGACTTAGGGCCCTTAAGTTACTTTTTGGGGATTGCAGTCAAGCGTCATTCAGATGGTTTGTTCTTGTCTCAACGAAAGTATGCAGCTGAAATCATCGAGAGGGCTGGGATGTCATCATGTAAGTCCACTTCTACTCCAGTTGATACGAAGCCCAAGCTTAGTGCCGCGGCCGGCGCACCTTACGAGGATCCGACCCGCTATCACAGTCTTACAGGGTCCCTTCAGTAACTTACTTTTACGAGATCAGATATTACGTATGCCATCCAGCAGGTGTGTTTATTTATGCATGATCCCAGAATTGAGCACATGAATGCAATCAAATGCATCATTCGGTATATTCAGGGTACACTGGACTATGATTTGCATTTATATCCTTCCTCGCCATCCACATTTGTCTCATACACAGATGCTGATTGGGGTGGTTGTCCAGACACCAGACGGTCGACGTCTGGCTATTGTATGTTCCTTGGCAACAACTTGGTCTCCTGGTTTGCGAAGCGTCAGGAAATTCTATCCCGCTCAAGTGCCGAGGCTGAATATCGAGGGGTCGTCAATGTGGTCTCAGAATCATGTTGGTTACGTAATTTGCTTTTAGAGCTTCATTGTCCTATTCATAAGGTAACCTTGGTGTATTGCGATAATATTAGTGTCATTTACCTTTCTGGTAATCCGATTCAGCACCAACGCACTAAGCATATCGAGATGGACATTCACTTTGTCCGCGAAAAGGTTGCTCGGGGTCAGGTACGCGTATGTCATGTACCGTCCAGATATCAAGTTGCAGACATCTTTACAAAGGGTTTTCCCTCGGTCCTTTTTGAATATTTTAGGGACAGTCTCAGCGTTCGAAAACTGCCCACTATGACTGTGGGGGTGTGTTAAACAAGGTTTATACTCGTGATATACATTTGATATACATAGTGTATATCACGGGAATATACAGCTGAAAGCAGTATCTCGGACAGCCCATCTCGACAGCCCAGATCGACCCATCTAGGCAGTCCCAGATCAGCCCATCTCGGCAGTTGGCAGTTCAGCCCATCACGGGCAGTGTATATTGTGTAGTATATTAGGAATGTATATTGATGTAATATTATAGTGTAAAGGTTACCTTAATTAGTCTTATACACTTACCATAATTGTATAGTTAGAATTATGGTAGAATAAGGTTTTAGGAATAGAATAGGAATAAGATTCTCCTATTTGTAACTTGTATATATACCTTTCAATTAATGAAAATAATCAAGGAGATTATTTCTTTCAATTACTATAGCAACATTTTTGTACAAAGATGGAATTACACATTCTACTAAAATAAACAATAAAAATCAGCATATTAAAGTTGGCACATTAAAGAAGCTCTCTTCATTACTCTCCATTCAATAGCCAACCTCTTATATGCTATACAGCGTGTAGAGTAGAGATGGCAGTGGATCCTGGACTCGGTCCGGATCCGGTGGATCTAGATCCATTTTATAGGATATGGATCTTCAAAATTTGGACCCTACGGATCCGGATCGGACCCGAATCCGTTTCTGATGGATCGGATCTGGATCTGGATCTTGTATTTGAGATCCGTATCCGGTCCAGATCTGACCCGTGGATCCGTTTTTTATTAAATATATTCATAACCTAGAATGTAATTTTATAAGTATTTTCTTAAAATTGCTTAGCACATCATTGCAAGTTTAATTATCAAAACAAGTTTAAATTATCCCCGCGTTAACTCAAAAACCAAAAAATAAAGAGGTAACTTCGATAATAAAATCAATGTTATATTAGTGAATGACTAACATCTCCATAGACAAGTAGTTAAAATTATATTCACTTCATTTGTGAATATTCCAAGCACTTTCAAGTTCTGTATTGTGGAAATACTAGTCAGCATTTTCCACAACTATTGTCATTGTCCAACATTTTCAATTAATAGCTCACAATCAAAACGAGACAACGAATAAAATATCTCATATGAAAAATTGAAACACAGTAAACTGTTAGCTAAGTAAAAATCGTTTGTCAGTTCAAAAAAAATTTCTTAGTAAGGTTACATTCTTAACAAGGCAAAAAAAATTACATGTGGATCCAGATCCGATCCGTGGACCCGGTGGATCCGATGGATCCGGATTTAGATATGATTTTTATGGACCCGACGGATCTGGATTCAGGTATGAAAAACGGATCTGGATCTGGATCTAGTAGGATCCGGTCCAGATCCGATCCGTTGCCATCCCTAGTGTAGAGAGACGTTAAAATATTTGGGTCCAAAAATGTAAATGTATATTCTACAAAGTATTAAAAATATTTTAATAAAAACAACAAGAAAATGTAAGAAAAATGTGATAACCATTACATGGCCATATGAAACCTGTTATTTATATATATATCTAGCTTTTAAGAACGCCATCTTTAAAATAAGGCCTTTGAATATGTTGCAACAAATGAATTATTCAGCCGTTTAAGAAAGTCATTAGAGGTTCTCATTGTCTTTCAATTCCAAGTGGTTTAGCAGCATTCTAATTATTTTATATATATATAAAAAAAATAAATTAGAATGCTGCTAAACCACTTGGAATTGAAAGACAATGGGAAGCTCTAATGGCTTTCTTAAACGGCTGATATATATATATATATATATATATATATATATATATATATATATATAGATCGGATATACTATACTTTGCTCTATCCTAGCTCTTCCACCTCCATTCCCTCTGTTGGGACTTCTTCCCATTTGATATATATATATATATATAGATCGCATTTACTATACTTTGCTCTATCCTAGCTCTTCCACCTCCATTCCCTCTGTTGGGACTTCTTCCCATTTGAGTGGAATTTGATTGGAAAAAATCTCTATGTGATGCATGCAACAATTGCTTTACTTCTTGCTCAGTACTATATGATGCACCAATTTATCTTTCTCAACATATATAAAAGTATTTTCTTTTAAAATAAGTCTGTTCTGATGTGGTTGTTATGGAATCGAAGGAACTAGAAGAGAAAATCGAGGAGAGAATGAATAAAAATTCATTGCATTAATTCATTACATTGTTTCTTGTATTGAGAAAATGACTATGTCACTATTTATAAAAAAATTAAAGGGAATAAAATAAAAGCAAATATGTTATTTTTCTTATAGATACTAAACTAAAAAGAAGCTAAATATTCTTTAATTAATGTATATACTAGATTTAGAAGAAAACTAAATATTCTAGAATATTCCTAGATTAACAACAAAAAAATATACTCAGTGAAATCCCACAATGTGGGATCTGTGGAAGGTAGAGTATACGCAGACCTTATCTCTACCTTGATAGGTAGAGGTGCTATTTCTGAGAGACCATCGGCTCAAGACAAAGCACAAGCACAAGTAAAGCAAGAGAAACGATCAGACCCGGACAGGAAATTTAAAGCACTATGAAAATACTGATATCAAAAGCGAGTAAGCCATGATAGCGCATTCTGAAAAAGAAGAAGTAACTAAAGTAGGTAAATAAGATAAACAAACTACACTAAAGAACACATAGCAGCAGAAATCAAACGACAAATGACTATAAAATAATACTATGCCTGCTAGTATGATAGGCTAAGCGGGCCTAATAATAACACTACAACTATCAGTTTGTAAGCGTAAGTAGGACTACACTGGACTACTTACTACCCTTCTACCCTAATATTTGTCCTCCATAACCACATATCTAAGGTCATGTCCTCAGGAAGTTGCACATGTGTCATATCCCGTCTAATCACCTCTCTTCAATACTTCTTCGGCCTACATCTACCCCTTCTGAACCCGTCCATAGCCAACCTCTCACACTTCTCACACTTCCGCACTGGAGCATTTGTGCTCTCCTCTACACGTGCCCGAATCATCTCAACCTAGCTTCCCGCATCTTATCCTCCACCGAGGCCACTCCCACTCTATCCCGGATATCATCATATCTAATTTTATCCCTCCTTGTATGCCCACACATCCATCTCAGTATCCTCATATCCGTAACTTTTATCTTTTGGGTGTGCGAAGTCTTAACCGGCCAACACTCCGCCCCATACAACATAGTCAGTCTAACCACCACTTATAGAACTCGCCTTTAAGTTTTTATGACACCTTTTTATCGCACAAGACTCCAGATTCGAGCCTCTATTTCATCCACCATGCCTCAATACGATATGTGACATCGTCATCAATCTCTCCATTTCCTTGGATAATAGACCCGAGGTACTTGAAGCTTTCTTTCTTTAGAATAACCTAAGTACCAAGCCTCACGTCCACGCCTGTCTCAAGGTTACTCACATTACTGAACTTGCACTCCAAGTATTATGTCTTGGTCCTACTCAGCCTGAACCATTTAGACTCCAGAGTATGTATCCAAACCTCCAGCTTAGCATTCACTCCGCTGCGAGTCTCATCAATCAAGACTATATCATCTGCAAATAACATACATCATGCCACCTCCCTTGGATTTGTTGCATCAGTCCATCCATCACCAAGGCAAATAGGAATGGGCTAAGAGTTGATCCTTGGTGCAGCCCCATCATCACTAGGAAGTACTCCGAGTCTCCTCCTACTATCCCTACCCTGGCCTTTGATCCATTATACATATCCTTGATTGCCCTACTATACGCCACAAGTACACCTGTAACCTCCAACATCTTCATAGAACCTCCCTAGGGACTTTGTCGTATGCCTTCTCGAGGTCGATGCAAACCATATGTAAGTCTTTCTTCCTCTCCCTATACTACTTCACCAACCTCCTAATAAGATGGATAGCTTCTGTAGTCGAACGCCCCATCATGAATCCAAACTGGTTCTCGGAAATAGACACGCCTCTTCTCACCCATATCTCCACGACCCTTTCCCAAACTTTCATAGTGTGGCTTAGCAACTTGATACCCCTATAGTTGTTGCAACTCTGAATATCACCTTTGTTCTTGTACAAAGGAATAATTGTACTCCACCTCCATTCTTCGAGCATTCTCGCCGTCTAAAAAATAACGTTAAATAACTTCGTCAGCCACTCCAAACCTGCCCTGCCTGCGCTCTTTCAAAATTTAACTGGATATCATCAGGCCCGGTTGCTCGTACTCAACGCATCCTAAGAACAGCACCCTGAACCTCCTCTACCTTAATGCTTCTACAATACCCAAAATCTCAGTACCTACCAGATTTCTCCAGATCTCCCAGCACAATGTCTCTATCTTCTTTTTCGTTCAAGAGTTTATGAAAGTAAGACTGCCACCTGCGCCTAATATGCGCATCCTCCACCAGTACTTTGTTGTCCTCGTCCTTGATGCACATCACGTGATCCAAGTCCCGGGCCCTCCTCTCCCTCACCTTGGCTAGTCTGTACAACTTCCTATCCCTGCCTTTTTTTCCTCTAATTCCACATGCAGGCGTTTAAAAGCAGCCATTTTCGCCATCGTAACCACTAGATTTGCCTCCTTCTTCGACATTTTATACAATTCCCTATTCGTCCACTTCTCCACCTCATCCTTTCTTTCTACCAATTTCGCATACGCTGCTTTCTTCGCTTTCACCTTCTTTTGAACTTTACCATTCCACCACCAGTCCCCTCGATGCCCACCACGGCTACCCCGCGAGACCCCTAGTACTTCTTTAGCAACCTCCCGAATGTAGTTGGTCGTCCTGTCCCACATACCGGTCGCATCCCCACTACTCCCCCAAGCCTCCTTGGCTATCAACCTCTCCCCCATCTCCTTTGCACTAGTCATGGTCAAACTCCCCCATTTGATTCTTAACCTGTCCTCCACAATCCTCCTCTTCTTCTCCATCTTGATCTCCAAATCCATCACCAAAAATTCTATTACTATACTTCTAGCTGAATAGAATTTATATTTACTAAAATAGAATTTATATTTCCTCATGAACACTATTACTATACTCATCAATACATGGACCTGGCCACTAGACAATCAGAAAGGGACAATATTTTTAATTTTTCTTTTTGTTATTTAGTATATAGTAGATTACTAGAATTTGTACATTTACTGTTTATATTTGCAACTTATTTGAAATTTTAGTATACAGTAAGATGATAGATTTCTGCATTCAAATTTAATGCTTTAAAGTTTCTTGCAATAACTTTTGAAAGAGGAAAGCGTAGAATCTAATTAAAAATAGTTACTATATTGTCTCTATACAATAAGAACGACTAAACTTTTACCACTTTGAAGATAAGTAGGAAGACACAAAATTAAAAGTTGGATTACAATAACACCCCTCAAAAGTTGATGAATTTTTGAATCCTTTCAAAAATCAAATTAAGAGGTAATAAGAAAATGAAAATAAAATTTTGGTAGAAAAATATAAATGAAGCAATAGTACGTTAATGCTTTAGGCACTCATAAGTGTAGAATAGTGTAATTCTTCTTGGTTGGAGGCTTCTCATTTATGCAATATATATAGGTGTTTATAATTACAAACCTAATTGTATAAGGATCTATACTTTACATAATTACACTAGAATAATAGTTACATAATATATGGAGAATATTTATTTATTCTCTATCACACCCCCTCGGTTGGAGATAGAGGAGGTCGGACGCTAAGACTGGATCTGAAGTCAAGGAATAGCTGTCGAGGAAGTCCCTTAGTAAATATATCTGCGTACCGATAGGAAGAATGAACATGTAACACCCGAACATGGCCCATGGCAACCTTCTCACGAACAAAATGAATATCCATCTCAATATGGTTGGTTCGTTGATGCTGAACCGGGTTATGAGACAAGTAAACAACATATATATTATCATAGTAGACAAGAGATGTCTTACGTAAGGGACAATGAAACTCTAGAAGAAGGTTTCTGAGCCAGCAGATCTCGGCAACAACGTTCGCAACGCCTCTATATTCTGGTTCTGCACTCTAATGGGAAAGCGTGGCTTGCCATTTGGCAGACCACGATATCAGATTATCACCCAAAAATACAAAGTAGTCAGAAGTAGATCGACATATGTCCGGATAGCCGGCCCAATTGGCGTCCGTATACGATATTAGCCTGGTCGGTGCAGATGGATAAAGATGTAATCCGTAGTCAAGAGTACCCTTAACATACCGAATGATACATTTAAGAGAGGTAAAGTGAGGCTCCCTAGGAGCATGCATGAACAAACACATCTGCTGAACGGCATAGGCAATATCGGGCCTAGTGAAGGTAAGATACCGAAGTACATCAGCAAGACTCCTATAAAGAGACGGATCGAGCACTGGATCCCTGTCATCGGCACTGAGTTTTGCCATTTTAACCCTGTAAACAATTTCTTCGGCATATTTACGCTGACATGGGAACATTGCATTTTCAGATCTAGTCACTAAAATCCCCAAAAAATAACCTAACTTACCCAAGTCAGTCATAGCAAATTCAAATTTGAGTAGGGTAATGATCTCGTGTTTCAGCACATCAGATGAGGCAGTCAGAATAATATTATCCATATAGAGCAAAAGCTATGCAGTGTCATTATCTCGATGAAAAAATAAAAAGTGAATTATTACTTTTACTGCACACGAACCTGATCTGCATGATGAAAGTGGCGAAGTGCTCATACCAAGCCCTGGGGCTTGTTTCAATCCATAAAGTGACTTTCAAAGATGATATACATACCGAGGAGCCTTTGGATGCACAAAGCCATGCGGTTGATGCATATATACGGTTTCTTTCAAATCCCCATGTACGCATTTTTCACATCAAGTTGATAAATCGGCTAGTTTTTTCCCATAGCTATGCTCAAAATAGTGCGAATGGTGGTTGGTTTAACCACTGGACTGAATATCTCACCACAACCAACTCGTTCTTGTTGCCCCATTCCATTTGCCACATGTCTCGCCTTATGGCGTTCAAGCTCACCATTATCTCTGAATTTTTGATGATATAGCCACATGCAACAAATAAGATTCACCCCCTCTGGTCTTGGGACAAGATCCCAAATGCGTTGCATAGTGAGCGCATTAAATTCCTCACACATGGCTGCATTCCAATTCGGGTCAAGCTTGGATAATTTTGGGTTTTTAGGTATAGGTGAGATAGTCTGAGTGGAGAGGTTAAAGTGGACTTTTGGTTTGAAAATCCCGTGCTGGCATGGGTTTCCATACGGTGGGTTAGAAGCTGGACTGTTTGAGTCACGGGCAGTAAGGTCATTTGGGACACGATATTTTCCTTAACTGATTGAGGGTGGGGCAGTGACTGATTACAGTGGGTAGTCAAGGGGGGTAGTCGACAAGTGTTGGGGTAGTCGACGGTGGGGCAGTGAGTTGGGGCTGTGATGGGATGGGGGTAGTCATCGGGGGTGGGTGTAGTCGATGGTGGGGTAGTGGGCTGGTGCAGTGATGGGATAGGATGGGTGGCATGATGTATGACGTTTCTAATGAGATAGGACGTGTCTGAATCATCAAGGAAGCTGTAATTAAGGACTTGAAATTTTTGAATGTTTGCAAATGGGAAAATGTTCTCCTCGAATGTGACATGGCGAGAGAGTAGAATTTTATTTGTGGACAAATCATAGCATAAGTTCCCCATATGGTTTGACGGAAAACCTAAGAAAATGGAAGGGGTAGTTCTAGGTGCTAATTTGTGAGGGGTCGTGGAGGTGAGATTCGGGTAGCATAGACAACCTAAAGTTCGACGGTGATCATAAGAGGGGATTCGACGGAAGAGAATTTCGGTTGAAGTTTTATTTTGAAGTGTTCGTGTTGGTAATATATTAAGGAGGTATGCCGCCATGTGTAAGGCGTACACCCAAAAATAAGGGGGGATGGAAGCATGGAATAGCATAGTGCGGATCTTATTATTGATGGTGCGTAGGATTCTTTTGGCTTTACCATTTTGAGGAGAGGTATGGGGGCAAGAAAATCAAAACATCATGTCGTGGTCTACACAAAATTTATAAAAGGGGAGGTTGTCAAACTCATGGCCGTTATCTCATTGAAAAGTGTTGATGGTCTTTTCAAATTGGATTTTAACATATGTTTGAAATTCAAGAAAGATTGTGTAAACTTTAGACTTATAATTTAGAGGATACACCTAAAGAAAGTGAGAGAAATCATCCAAAAATACCAAATAATATTTGTGATCCAGTTTGCTAGTAATATGAGATGTCCATAAATCCGCATGAATAATATCAAAAGGAGAAAATATTACACTAAATGTAGATTGAAAAGGAAGTCTAACATGCTTTCCTAAAGAACAAGAGTAGCAAGCGGGGGTAAATTTGTCGTTATTACATTGAATGAAATTTTGACTTCTAAGAAAATTAAAAATTAGTGCTCCCGGATTCCCGAGTCTATTGTGCCAAGTGGATGGAGAGATGGAAGCTAGAGAGGTTGGTAGATTTACACTTGCAGCGGAATTGGATGAGAAATGATATAGGTCCCTTACACTATTGCATCTTGTAAGAGTTGGCCCCGTACGTAGGTCCTTTAGAGAAAAAACAAAAGGATCAAACTCAATAGATACGGAGTTGTCACTAGCAAACTTCCTAACAGAGATTAAGTTTTTAATGATGTTAGGAGCATATAAGACATTTTTTAGGGTAAAGGGTGGGTGAAGTGGTTGTGTTTGAGTTGTGTCATAGACTTGAATTGGAATGCGATTGTCATTGCCGACGTAAATAAATTGAGGATTGTTCAAATTGAATAGGTGAGGGAGATTACCATAGTCGCGAGTGAGGTGGGATGTGGCACTTGTATCCATGTACCATGCGTCGTCTGGCTGTTGGTGATTCATAGTGCTATAATCCTGAATCAGATCGGTAGGAGTCATAGGGTTGTAGGCCTGCTGCTCGAACATGCCTTATTGTTGCCTCTCTTTCCGTGACCGCGTCTCCTTCCGCCTCTTCGGACACCACGTTAAGGTTGGTGGTCTATAGGTTGCGGAGGACCGATGGATGTGTTGGCGGTTGGCGTTACGACAACCGCCAATTCTTGTGGAGTGTGCTCGTCCTATTTGACTCATCTAGTCTCCTCCAACAGGAATTGTGACCGAGCCTTGTTGAAGCTAGAGAAGGGATCAGCTTGTTAGATCATCATCGCAAGTGTATCGTACTCACCTTTTGGAAAACCATTGATAAGTTGTAAAACCATCTTTGTTTCGAAAATCGGAGTGCCAACATTAGACAATTGATCGGCAACCAATTTTAGTTATTTACAAAAGTCTGACATGTTGGCAGAGTTCTTAAGACGAGTGTTGGTGAATTGTTCCTCCAAATAGATGGCACATGTATGTTTGTTGTTTTGAAAGATTTTCTCTAGTCGTATCCATAATTCGTGAGCCGAGGCACCTGTCTTCATAATAGTATGAAGTAGATCCTTGGATATGGTGTCATATATCCATTGTTTGACGATAGCATCAAGACGCTTCCACATCAGATTGTCGATGTCGGGTGGACGGGGGAGTGGTGCCATCGATGTGATCAAGGACGTTGTAAGCGCAAACATGTAATTGAAATAATTAGACCCACGATGAGAATTGTCCATCCTCTTGATAAAAAACTAGAAGGATAAAGTTTTTTATATTCGTTACGGCAAAAGCCAGATGAAAGGTATTAGTAGGGGGGAGGATGAGGATGTGTGACGTTGTGGGTGGAGGAGGAGGAAGCGGGAGAAGCCATGTGGCCGTCGGAAGCAATGAATGAGAGGTGGGTGGCGGTGGAATATTTTTAGGGTTTGGGGGGGATTGCCGCCGGAAAATAAGATAAGAGATGGGGGTGGGGGGCGAGTATAATTTTAGGGCAGGGAGGGCTTGTCTTCTGATACCATGTAGAATAGTGTAATTCTCCTTGGTTGGAGGCTTCTCATTTATGCAATATATATAGGTGTTTACAATTACAAACCTAATTGTATAAGGATCTCCACTTTACCTAATTACACTAGAATAATAATTACAGAATATATGAAGAATATTTATTTATTCTCTATCAATAAGTCATAATAATGAATTCATTGAAGGGTGGGAGTGGGACGTTATTTTTCTCCATTCATTCCCCAAGAAGTTTTAAATTGGTTCTTCACATTAATACGTTAGATTCATTTCACATTTAGAGTTTTCGGTTCTTTTTTTTAAATGTACAATGAATGTATAACGTGTACATATCTTACCATAATTAGAATATATTTCATAAATTGTGTAATATTTAGTGATGTATAATTATGGTAGATTTAGAATCCTTATTGTATTAGGGTTCCACATTGTACACTATATATAATTGTATTAATGAGAAATACTCCCTAAGGGAGATTAATACAATCTTACATGGTATCAAGAACCAAAACCCTAACCTAGAAAAATCATCTTTGCCCCCCCCCCCTAATTCTTCCTCTTCGGCCGACGGCTTCTCGGTTTTCTACTCTAATGGATCCTTTGGCTACTCCCACATCTTCCGATGCTTCCTCTTATACCCCAATCGTCATCCAAACACCTCCCCCAACCCTCTCCTCACCATCCTTCCATCAGGCTCTCGTCGTTACTAACATCAAGAACTTTATACCTTTAATTCTTGATCAAGAAGATGGTCAATACCGGTCATGGGTGGAACTGTTTAGAATTCATGCATGTGTATATCATGTGCTTGATCATATAGATGACCTTTTCCCTCGTCCTCCCGATATGGATGACATCACATGGCATCGCCTCAATGTCATGGTCAAACAGTGGATATATGGCACTATATCCAAGGATTTACTCTACACAATCATGAAAACGGGTGCCTTCACTTGTGAGTTATGGACACTTTTGGAAGAAAATTTTCAACACAACAAGAACACTCGCGCAGTGTACGGAAGAACTGTTCAACAACACCCGTCTTGAAAAAAATTCTAATATGTCTGAGTGTTGCAAGAAGTTAAAATTGGTGGCAGACCAATTGTCCAACGTCGGAACTCCTATTTCTGAAACAAATATGGTCTTACAATTGGTTGCAGGCCTACCAAAGGGTGAATATGACACTCTATCCACAATGATACAGCAGGCTGACCCTCTACCCCGTTTTAACAAAGCCCTTCGCAATTACTATTGGAGGAGACCCGACGTACGAAGGAAGACGACCACAACCAAAAGACATTAGCAGTTGAAAATCCTATGCCAAATAACACTGCCGTTAGCAGTTCCCATTATTATATTTAATAAAATTATTGCTTCTAAGAAAATTAAAAACAGGAGCTCCTGAGTGTCCAAGCCTATTATGCCATGTTGACAGAGAGATAGCAGCTAAAGAGATAGGGGCAAGATCTGGCCGAGGAGGTGGATGGAAATGGATATAGATCCCCCATGCTATTGCATCTCGTAAGAGATGTCCCCGTATGAAGATCCTTCACAGTAAAACCAAAAGGGTCAAAGTCAACAGAGACATAATTATTACGAGTGAATTTGCGGACAGAAATTAAATTCTTAATGATGTTTGGAGCATAGTACACGTTATTGAGGGAAAATGGTGTGTGAGGTGGCTGAGTGTAAGTGGTACCATAACCCTGAATTGGAATGCGATGACCATTACCACAATTATATATTGAGGATGCTCTAGATGAAATAATTTGGGAAGATTACCTACAGAACGGGTGAGGTGAGAAGTGGCCCTTTGTCCATGTACCAATTGTCATCGGGCCGCTGCAAGTTCAAACTGCTGAAATCTTGGCCCAAATCAGAGGGGACCAGACCAGTGGGCTGCTGCGGGAATTGGGCCTGTGCGACATGGGCTTGTCCGCGGCAGTGGACGTGGCGGTAAGGGTCGTGGGAAAGATGGCAGGGGCCGCAGCAGGTCAGTCAGCAGCCCACATCTTCTGCCTCATGAACCGGCCCAGCGAGCAGTTTCCAGAACCAGAACTGGGCCCCATAACAGGCCTATTCACCATCTCAATTCCCATTTCAGCAATAGGTCTTACTAGGCCCAGTTCCAGGGTACCGTCCAGCCCAATTCCAATAGCATCAAATCTATGTCGCACGGGCCCAATTCTCGCAGCAGCCCACTGGTCTGGTCCCCTCTGATTTGGGCCAGGCTTTCAGTAGTTTGAACTTTCAGCAGCCCGATGACAATTGGTACATGGACACGGGGGCCACTTCTCACCTCACTCGCTCTGCAGGTAATCTTCCCAAATTATTTAGTTTAAAGCATCCTCAATATATAACTGTCGGTAATGGTCATCCATTCCAATTCAGAGTTATGGTACCACTTACACTCAGCCACCTCACCCACCCTTTTCCCTCAATAATGAGTACTATGCTCCAAACATCATTAAGAATTTAATTTTTGTCCGCAAAATCCCTCATAATAATTCTGTCTCTGTTGACTTTGACCCTTTTGGTTTTACTGTGAATGATCTTCGTTCGGGGACACCTCTTACGAGATGCAATAGCATGGGAGATCTATATCCATTTCCATCCACCTCCGTGGCCAGATCTTGCCCCCTATCTCTTTAGCTGCTATCTCATTGTCAACGTGGCATAATAGGCTTGGACACTCAGGAGCCCCAGATTTTCATTTCTTAGAAGCAATAATTTTATTAAATGTAATAATGGAAAATTTGCCCAGCACTGTGTTTCTTGCTTTGTAGGAAAACATGTTCGTCTTCCTTTTAAGTCATCTACAAGTGTTACATTTTCACCATTTGATAATATTCATGCTGATTTATGGACATCTCTTATCTCTAGTTCACTCAGTCATAAATATTATCTCGGCTTGTTAGATGATTTTTCTCATTATATTTGGATTTACCCATTAAATTTTAAATCTGAAGTGTTTGCCAAATTCCTCGAGTTTCGTGCCTTTATCAAAATATAATTTGAGAAGAATATTAAATCCTTTCAGTGTGATAATGGTCGTGAATTCAATAACTCCATGTTTCATCATTTTTGTACAAATAATGGCATGATTTTTCGATTCTCGTGTCCTCACACCTCCCTTTAGAATGGCAAAGCAAAATGAATCATCCGCATCATAAATAACATGGTTCGTACTCTACTGTTTCATGCCTCTCTACCTCTGTATTTCTAGGTCTATGCAGTCAAAATGCTAGAATACGTCCTAAATATTTTATCAACTAGCACTCTTTACAACATGACTCCAACAGAAATACTATACCGTCGGATCCCCACTTATGATCATCTTCGGTTTTCGGCGGCCTGTGTTTCCCCAACCTTGCCTCTACTACCCCTCACAAATTAGCACCCTGAACCACTCCATGTATCTTCGTAGGGTTTTCATCTAATCATAGGGGCTATCTGTGCTATGATGTGTCCACCCATCAAATTCACATCTCTTGTCACGTTATGTTTGACGAAATGGTCTTTCCCTTCGCAAATATCCAAAAAATTTGTAACACAGACTACACATTTCTCGAGGCTGATACCTCCCCCTCCGTCCTCGAACAACTTTTCTATTCCACTGCCATTGGTCCACCGTCGACCTCCCTGACACCCGTTACTGCCACCACCGGTAGTGACTCTGCTCTACCACAGTCAACGCCTGTCCCCATGTCCACCACCGGAAATCACCACACCATCTCACTGTCTACTCCGGCTAACACACAGAGCTCCCACCGGCACAGTCAACTACTGTCAATCGTGTCACCATCTCACTGCCATTATGAAACCCCAACCCACCCAGTTCACGGAAACTAAACCGATACACCTACACCACCACAACTGCAATCCACCCCCAACCCACCCAGTTCACAGAACCCAAACTGATACACCCACACCACCACAACTGCAATCCATCCCCAACCTACCACCGACTTCATACCCCACAGTTCCTAACCCACACCGCGTCGATCTTCCGAGATTGACGCCACCAGCACAACCACTGTGAAGTCCAGAAACCACACACCTGACACTCTACCCTATCGTCAAACCCGGTTCCCCATCACACCACGCCCCGTCGCTCAGTTCCCAAAACCAGAATCCACCCCTAAATACCTACAGTACCCCTGCCCTCACCCACTGTATGGAAACCCATGCTCAATACAGGATTTTCAAACCCAAAGTTCAGTTTAACTTGTCCACCCAAACCATTTCACTTATTCCATAAAACCCAAAATTAACCAAACTAGACCCAAATTGGAATGCGGCCATGTGTGAGAAATTTAATGCTTTAACGAAATAGCACACTTGGGATTTGGTTTCTAGACCGGAGGGGGTGAATGTGATCCATTGCATGTGGCTTTTTTGTCACAAATATAAAGACAGTGGTGACCTAGAGAGGTACAAGGCAAGACTTGTGGCTAATGGCACTGATCAGAAGAAGGGTGTTGATTGTGGCCAGACATTCAGTCTGGTTGTTAAATCGACTACCATTCGCACAATTCTGAGAATTGCTATGGGTAAGCTTTGGCCGATTCATCAGCTGGATGTGAAAAATGCATTTCTACATAAGGATTTAAAAGAGACCGTTTACATGCACCAGTCGTCTGGCTTTGTCCATCCAGCCGCCCCTCAATATGTATGTCGCCTCCGTAAGTCACTTTATGGTTTGAAACAGGCCCCTAGAGCGTGGTATGATCTTTTTGCACAGTACATTATGCAGATTGGATTTGTGTGTAGCAAGTGTGATAATTCTCTTATTATTTTTCATCGAGGTAATAGCACCGCTTACTTGTTGTTATATGTGGATAACATTGTGCTTACTGCCTCCTCTGATTTGTTGAAAAATAAGATTATTACATTGCTCAAAACCGAATTTGCCATGACTGACTTAGGGAGGTTGAGTTATTTTTTTGGGATATCAGTGACTAGATCTGCAGATTCGATATTTTTGTGTCAGCGGAAATATGCAGATGAGGTAGTATACAGGGCAAAAATGGCAAACTGCAAGATAATGTCCACTCCGGTTTACTCTAAAGCAAAGCTTAGTGTTGTTGATGGTAACCATGTGTCCGATCCCACACTTTACAGGAGTCTTGTAGGTGCACTACAGTATCTCACGTTCACCAGGCCTGATATTACTTATGTTGTTCAGCAGGTATGCTTGTTTATGCATGCCCCTAGGGAGCCTCATTTTACTGCCCTTAAGCGTGTCATTCGATATGTTAAGGGCACACTTGATTATGGATTACACCTCTACCCCTCAGCACCAACCAGGTTGTTATCATATACGAATGCTGATTGGGTAGGTTGTCCGGACACGCGACGCTCCACCTCCGGCAATTGTGTGTTCTTAGGGGATAATCTCATTTCTTGGTCTTCCAAGAGGCAGGCCACTTTATCCCGTTCGAGTGCAGATGCAGAGTATCGAGGTGTGGCTAATGTTGTTGTTGAGATTTGTTGGCTTAGAAACCTTCTTTTGGAGCTACAATGTCCCTTGCATAAGGCGTCTTTGATTTATTGTGATAACATATCTGCCATTTATTTATCTCATAACCCGGTTCAGCATCAGCGAACCAAGCACATTGAGATGGATATACACTTTGTTCGTGAGAAGGTTTCCCTTGGTCAAGTTAAGGTGTTACATGTGCCTTTTTTATATCAGTATGTGGATATATTCACAAAAGGCCTTCCTAGACCGCTCTTCCTCGACTTCAGATCCAGTCTTAGCGTCCGGCCTCCTCCCGCTCCGGATGAGGGGGTGTATTAACGTGTGCATACCTTACCATAATTAGAATATATTTCATATATTGTGTAATATTTAGTGATGTATAATTATGATAGATATAGGATCCTTATTGCATTAGGGTTCCACATTGTACACTATATATATTTGTATTAATGAGAAAGGCTTTCTAAGGGAGACTATAGGATCCTTTTTTATACTATACCAAACGTGATATCATTTGAATTTATATATAAATTTACTTAGGTTGGTGAATGAAAAGTCTCATTTAAACCTTTCATATTCTTATTAATAATGCTGGAAAAAGAATCTTAGGAGTCTCCATACATATTAGTATAAATATTTCTCATGTTTCTTTTGTTCTTCCATGCTTCCACTGATTTGTTATCTGCAGCCAACTTATTCTTCATTGTTTTTTTATTTTTATTGAAGATTTGATTTTGTGCTTATGGGTTATGACGTTTAACACAACCTTTTTGTTTAACTTATTCTTCTCCATCATCTTCTATTTCAGGTACATAATGAAATGTAAAAATGGATGACTTATTCTTTCATACTTATCTGTTTCAATCGCTGTACTAATACTTTTCATATACGGTGTTGTATTTCTCTTTTTATGTTGTGCAATAATTACTATACGACCATCTTCCTTTTTTATACTTTTTTCTTTTTCATTTTTAATATTTATGTGTTTGAGTCGACGGAAGATTCATGTGACTTATGATAACATTGGGTTTATCATAATGGGATTGAAAATACGTATTCGTTTAATTTATATTTCATGCATAATTGTTACAATTTTTATGAGGTAAATATTTTTATCATATAAATGTATTATATATTCGAGTATGTATTTGTCTTTAAATTAAAGCATATATACGTCACTAAAGTAGCATCAAATTTTAAAAAATTCTAGTTTTAAAAGGCATGAACTTTCCATGTTTAAAACTCCCTACTTTTGGCCATTAATATATTGTACAAATTGTCTTCTCTGAGGGAAAAATTGATTTTAGTTTCTTGATATTTTTTAATAACATGGCAATTCCTTCGTGCCTATGATATGAGAAATATTTTGGAATTATGTACGTGCAGTGAGTGTCCTGGGGAATGTGATGAACTTGATGTTAGATATGAAGTTTAGAGGAAAATATATTGTATCTAGATCGGTTAAGAAAAACAAAAATCAGATTTACAAGCTTTATACTCTTAGCACAAATCTTATCCCTACATGGACTTAGAAACTGTTAAACAAGGAAATATACCGCGATATACACCGAATATACAGCAGTGTATACCGCAGTATATTAATGGACTATCCCATAATTCTCGGACAGATTGGCCCATAATTCTCGGACAGTTAGGCAGCCCAATCTCGGGCATATTGTAGGCTGTACAATATTGTATATATGGTATATATATTTATAGTATATTGTAGTGTAAATGTTACCTTAATTAGTGTTATACACTTACCATAATTGAATAGTTAGAATTATGGTAGAATAAGGTTTTAGGAATAGGATTCCTTGTTTTGTAACTTGTATAAATACCTTTCAATTAAATGAAAATAATCAAGGGGATTATTTCTTTCATGGTATCAAGAGACTAGGTCTAAACAAAAGTTTTTTTCTCTCCCAACGTTTGCCTCTCTCGGTCGAGACACCCCCCCCCCCTCGGGTTTCTCTCCGAAATTTCATCTTCCGCTCTCAAACACCTCTCTTAAATTTCCCCTCCTTCTTTGTTCTTTCAATATGTCTAAGAACAATTATCACCCTGCCCTCATGGTTTCTAACATCAAGAACTGAATCCCTATTGTCCTTGAGATGGAAAACGTCCAATATGCGACGTGGGCGGAGTTGTTTAAAATTCACGCTATCTCCCTTCAAGTTCTTCATCACATCATTCCTCCTGCTACACCTCTTTCAGTGGAGGATCCTCAGTTATGGATTACTCTTAATGTTACCGTTCTTCGGTGGATCTACGCCACTATTTCGGTGGACCTTCTACAAACTATTATTGAGCCGGATACCACGGCTATGGCTGTCTGGAATAGATTGCGTGACATATTCCAAGACAACCAACATTCTCGTGTCGTCACACTCGAGCAGGAATTCTCTCTAGTTCGAATGGACGAATTTCCGAACGTTTCTACATATTGCAAGAAACTCAAGGAGTTGGCAGATCAACTCCGTAATGTTAGCGCACCGATAACAAATAATTGTCTAGTTCTACAGTTGGTTGCCGATCTTTCGGAGGCCTATAATGGTGTTGGAACTCTCCTTCGCCAAAGCAACCCTCTTCCTGACTTCTATCAAGCCCGCTCCATGCTCACGTTGGAAGAAGCCGGTTTGGCTAAAAAGGCGGCCACCGGTGCAAGCCCCGTCGTCATGGTGGCGTCCTCCCCAAGTTCTTCAAGTTTTGTTAATAATTCGGGCCAAAACCATAATCATGGTGGCGGCAAGAATAATCGCAAGAATAATAACAAAAACCGCGGGGGCAAACGCGGCGGTTCTGGTGGTCAGCAAGCAGGCGGTGGGTCCCATCCATGGAACAGTGGCCTACCACCCCCTAGGCCCAGTAGTGGGGCCCATGGAAGTGGGGGCTGGGGCTGGGGCAGTGGGCCACAGGCCAGCAGCCCTTATAATCAAGCTGCAAGTTCCGGCCGGTGGGGCGGCCAACGGTTCGAGCCCAACAACCAGCAGTGGCGGCCCACTGGCCAGTGGCCCAGCAGCAGCAGCTCCAGCAGCTACGGCCCAGCTCCATCACGGTCTGGAATTCTTGGGCCCCGACCTCCGCAAGCCCATCATTCAGCAGGCCCCACTCAAACCGATATCGAGGCTGTGATGCACACATTGGGGTTAACTCAACCGGACCCAAATTGGTATATGGACACCGGTGCCATGACTCACATGACTTCCGAATCAGGTACTCTCTCATCTTGTTTTAATTTGAGCACCCCTCGGGGGATAATTGTTGGTAATGGCAGTTTTATTCCAATTCTAGGGTATGGTCAGAAAACGTTGTCTCCCCCCAATCCACCCCTTCTCTTGAAAAATACTTTACATGCTCCTAAATTGATTAAAAATTTAGTGTCTGTCCGAAAGTTCATAACTGACAATTCGGTTTCCGTTGAATTTGATCCTTTTGGTTTCTCTGTGAAGGATTTCAAGACGGAGAGCCATCTCATAAGGTATGATAGTAGGGGGGATCTGTATCCTATCATGCCCGGTTTCAATCCATTGAGTCAAGCCTTGTCGTCAGATTTTGCGGCCATCTCTCCTTCCGTGTGGCATGCTCGCCTGGGTCATCCGGGATCTTCTATTTTATCAGTTTTAGATAAAAATAGCTTTATTTCTTGTAAGGGTACGAGTCATACTTCAATTTGTCAGTCTTGTTCATTAGGAAAAATTGTTAAGTTGTCATTTGTAGACTCTAATTCTCATACTTCAATGCCATTTGATATTATTCATAGCGACCTATGTACGTCTCCTGTTCTTAGTTCAATGGGTCATCGATATTATGTTCTCTTTTCAGATGATTATTCTAGATTTTTGTGGACGTTTCCAATTGCGAATAAATCACAAGTGTTTTCCGTCTTCATCAAATTTAGAGCGTTCATTCGTACTCAATTCGAAAGAGAAATAAAAAATATTCAATGTGATAATGGGAAAGAGTATGACAATAGGGAGTTTAGGGAATTATGTGCTAATAATGGTATCAATTTTCGGTTTTCGTATCCTCATACATCTTCACAAAATGGAAAGGCCGAACGCAAAATTCATTCCATAAATAACATTGTCCGAACTCTCTTAATTCATGCCTCCATATTTTTGGCATCATGCTCTACAAATGGTCACATATCTTCTTAACATAATTCCTTCTAAAGGTCTGACATATTCTTCCCCCCTCCAAATACTGTATAATAAGAACCCTCCATATTCTCATCTTCGGATTTTTGGGTGCTTGTGTTTTCCGTTATTTCCATCCACCACAATTAACAAACTTCAGGCTCGGTCTACCCCGTGTGTATTTTTGGGTTATCCGTCTAATCATCGTGGTTATAAATGCTTTGATTTATCCTCCAATAAAATCATAATTAATTGCCATGTCATTTTTGATGAATTCCAATTTCCTTTTGCGAAAGTTCATACTCCCGAGCCTTGGTCGTATAATTTTTTGGATGAACAAATATCCCCGTATATTATTCGGCATTTTTCGGACATCTCACGCACCCAAAATCCACCAGCGGGCCCACTGCCCGCTGGACCCACTGTGTCGTCCCCTGTTCCAGATTCTGGATCAGTCCCAACAATTGGGCCAGTCCAGCCCAATTCTGGAACTGGTCCAGATGACGCCCTTGATTACCGATTTGGGCCAGCAATCCCACTGCCTGTTGGCCCGTCCGTCCCGAGCCCAGCAAATTCCCAAAATTCACTCAATTCTTCCTCGAGTCATAGACCGGTCACTCGTAGTCAACGGGGTATTTTTACACCTAAAAGACATTTTAATTTACCTTCTGATGTCTCTAAATCCCCCTTACCCCGTAATCCGGTGTCCGCCTTAAATGACCCTAATTGGAAAATTGCTATGACTGATGAATATAATGCTCTTATTGATAATAAGACGTGGGAGTTGGTGCCCCGTCCATGTGGTATTTATGTTATCAGGTCTATGTGGATTTTTGCTCATAAGGAGAATTCAGATGGGTCATTTGCTCGACATAAGGCGCGACTTGTGGGTGATGGTAAGACTCAGCAGGTTGGGATAGATTGTGGGGAGACATTTAGTCCGGTGGTCAAACCAGCTACCATTCGCATTGTGCTTAGCTTGGCTCTTTCAAAGACTTGGCCAATTCATCAGTTGGATGTTAAGAATGCTTTCCTACATGATGATCTCAAGGAAACAGTCTATATGCATCAGCTATTGGGTTTCAGGGATCCAAAACGTCCTCATCATGTATGTTTGTTGAAGAAGTCCTTATATGGGCTTAAGCAATCTCCAAGGGCCTGGTACACGAGGTTTGCTGACTTTGTTTCAACTATTGGGTTCACTCACAACAGGTCTGATAATTCCTTGTTCATCTACCACCGTGGTTCGTCATTGCCCTACATTTTGTTGTATGTGGTGATATCATCTTGACCGCCTCTTCCGATGCCTTGCGCCAGTCTATCATGGCCATGCTCAATTCTGAGCTTGCTATGAAAGACTTAGGGCCCTTGAGTTATTTTTTGGGGATTGCTGTCAAACGTCATTCGGGTGGTTTGTTTTTGTCTCAACGGAAGTATGTTGTTGAGATCATCGAGAGGGCTGGGATGTCATCCTGTAAGTCCTCTTCTACTCCAGTTGATGCAAAACCCAAGCTTAGTGCCGCGGCAGGTGCACCATACGAGGACCCGACCCGCTATCGCAGTCTTGCAGGGGCCCTTTAGTATCTTACCTTTACCAGACCAGATATTACTTATGTTGTTCAGCAGGTGTGTTTATTCATGCATGATCCCAGAGTTGAGCACATGAATGCAATCAAACGCATCATTCGATATATTCAGGGGACACTGGACTATGGGTTGCACTTGTATCCTTCTTCTACATCCACACTTGTCTCGTACACAGATGCGGATTTGGGGTGGTTGTCCGGACACCAGACGGTCTACGTCAGGATATTGTATGTTCCTTGGCAACAACTTGGTCTCCTGGTCTGCAAAGCGTCAGGCGACTCTATCCCCCTCAAGTGCAGAGGCAGAATATCGAGGGGTAGCGAATGTGGTCTCCGAATCATGTTGGCTACGTAATTTTCTTTTGGAGATTTATTGTCCAATTCAGAAGGCAACCTTGGTATATTGTGATAACATTAGTGCTATCTACCTTTCAGGTAACCCGGTTCAGCACCAACGCACTAAGCATATCGAAATGGACATTCACTTTGTCCGTGAAAAGGTTGCTAAGGGTCAAGTTCGCGTATGTCATGTCCCGTCTCGTTATCAAATTGCAGACATCTTTACAAAGGGTCTACCAGCAGTCCTTTTTGAAGATTTTAGGGACAGTCTCAGCGTTCGAAGACCGCCCGCTATGACTGCGGGGGTGTGTTAAACAAGGAAATATACCGCGATATATACCGAATATACAGCAGTGTATACCGCAGTATATTAATGGACTGGCCCATAATTCTCTGACAGATTGGCCCATAATTCTCGGACGGTTAGGGCAGCCCAATCTCGGGCGATTGTAGGCTGTACAATATTGTATATATGGTATATATATTTGTAGTATATTGTAGTGTAAATGTTACCTTAATTAGTGTTATACACTTACCATAATTGTATAGTTAGAATTATGGTAGAATAAGGTTTTAGGAATAGAATAGGAATAGGATTCCTTGTTTTGTAACTTGTATAAATACCTTTCAATTAAATGAAAATAATCAAGGGGATTATTTCTTTCAGAAACATATGTTTAGCAGTAGCATAATGACTTAGTCTCTCATTTATAAATCTCATTTGCTTTAGCGGATTAAAAGTAGTTGATACGTATTAAACCAATTATTAAATTTAGGTGTTGCAATTGATTTTATAAAGAAGTAATTACACATTTGGATAAAAATGTTAGAAACTTATAATAAGTGATTGAATTATTTCGTAAAAGTGTTGATATTTGTTAAAATGATTGATATATCCTTAAAAGTAATTTACACTAATAATGAGATGATTAATACTACAAGATTTTGAGTTTCAAATCAATTTAAATACATATTAATTTGTGTGTCTTATATATTTTTATTGTAATCTATAATATAATAAGTAATAATATGACTAAAGTTTGTCATAAAAAGAAACTTCGTTTTTTCCCAAAAAAACAACTTTCACGAATATAAATTACAAGATATTGTTTAACATTCTTCAAAAACAATATCCCTTGAAAGTATCACACATACATTTTAATATAACTTGCACATTTTTAAAATATTTATACTGATAGCATGGGATATACTTGCCACACATGTATCCATCACTAATTTTAGATAAACACAATCATTAATCTGCCCTATGATATGGTATATGTTCGTTTTTCTTTTTTGACGGCATGATGTGGAAAGTCAGATGGTTACACAGGTTGATATAAAGTGCCTTACTAAAAATTCAAATGGTTTTCCAGTGGGTCTGTTTACTTTTTAGTCTTTCTGTTCTACCATGCTCGACCTGTGCCCAAATTTCCATTAATCATCCACCATATGGACAGTGTGATAATTTTGGTGTAAAATTCAAAGTCCAAATCCGGAGTAAAATGAATCTTGATTGACAGGCAATGGATCAAAATAAAATTGCAGCTTAAACGTTTATATGTTTGAAGTTGTTACTGTACTTCAAGTGTGTGATACTTTTATGTGCCAAAGCACCTGAATTCTTTTTCCTTTGATAATAGGTGGCGGTGAAACTTGAACCGACTAAGATCTCTATTTTTTTTAATAGTATTTTCAAATGTGTACTTATCACATCTAAAAATTTAAGTAATTAAAGGGAGCATATTTTTATTAACTTAACTATATCTTCAACATTAGGTTTAGAGTAGTTGTGATAATCTGATTCTGGATCATTTATCCTTCATTTGATCAGCTGAGCTTTCAAAGTGATACCAAGCTCAGTAACCAAAGTGTAATCTAGATCAGCAAAATGAACAGTAGCGAAGAATATTAGCTCATACTTTATTCTAACTTTAAAATAGAAAAATATAATCAGACTTTCTTTTTCCATAATTTTGAGGAGCTACTTACATCAATGACAATTGATGACAATGATACGTTCCATGATCCTCACGTGTTTCTGCTTTTTGGCTGTAAATCCTCATTCGCAATCATCAGCTCGCTTCTCTACTAAGTACTGACCATGTCTTTTTGATGGGGCTAAGATTGTTAGGGATAAGATTAATTATCCAAGTACGAACTCTAGTTTAAAAACTAGTGAAACGTGTGATCATCTAAAAGTCTTAACTAGTTAGTGATCACACATTTTATTATCTATTATATTCTCAACATACCCTTCGGATCACCCACGCAAATTCCCCTATTTTGGAGTGGTCTTTAATTTTTTCCACTCAAATTTGTGGTCCTTAATTTTTGCTCTTCTTGCGTGGCATAAGTTTAGATTTCGCTCGGCATATGTATCGTAGTATCCCACAAGTTATGCTGGAGATAGAAAAACTTTCAAAACTCAACATAATCTAAAAAATGCTACACAACTTATGCCGCATAATTTAATTCCTACAGAACTTGTACCAAGCGAGGCAAAAATTTAGTTTCCAAAAATAAATGTTACAGAACTTGTGCCGAGCGAAGCAAGTCTGGATAATTTCATTAAATGAGCAGCAAAGACAAAAATTAAAGACCACAAAATATGAGGGGCGAAAATTAAAGACCTATGCGTTTGAAGGGAAATCTGTGCAAAAACATCCGCCCTCACATGCGGGCCCAACTTTTTTTCATGGGCCAAGAATGTTGAAATTCTTTTAATAATGGGTGACGGTAAAATCCAATGGGAATCCTATCGATAAAGAAGAGGCAAGCATCGCCTCTCGATCCAATCCATCTTCCCTGGCCTTTGCAACATACCCTTGATATGAAAGAAACCTCCCTCCATAGAGAAGAGATCGAAAGCTTGGCCCCTTGATCACCCTCCCTCTCCCTATAAGTCGAGAAAAGAATCCGCACAACATTTTTTCGAATCGAAAGCCCCTCTATCTGCTCTAATACCATGATGATATACGTGATAAACATTGAAAGATAAATTAAACTCCATTGATTGTGAAACTTACGTCTATACAAAGGATGCTTATTTATCTTGTATAGGCTTTATATCATAAGTTACACAATCAATATAGTTTCATTTCTCGTTCAATGTTTATCACGTATTTCTTCAAATGCACATTTTGATAAACAAAATATAGTTGATAAATGTAAATTATATTGGGAGATGATTGAGAGAATTTTATGTATTTCCATATCGTTGTAAGTATCTTGTACGATCCAATTTATATACAATCTATCCAGAAATGACAATAATGTTGAATGTTTATTCTTTAGTTTTTCATTTGTTTAGACGGTGAAAATACATAACTTTTAATTTTATATTTTTCTAAATATTTAGTCAAGTAATTATTAGGCATACTTATTTTAGCATGACTTAGTACTTTTAGATTATGATTATTTTCATTATGTCTTATTAATTAGCATGTTTGTTTTATACTATTTCATTGTCTTTTTTTGTTGAATATTTTAGTACAATGTGATTGTAAACGTGTAAATATAGGAAACAATATATTTTCTACCCATAATTAGAATATTTCCATATATTGTGTAAATATAATTATGGTAAGACTAGGATTCCTCTTTTGTATAGGCTTAGGATTCCTATTGTATAAGAGATGAATATTGTACTCTATATATACCTTGATATTAATGAAAGACTCCCCAAGGGAGATTAATATCATCTAACATGGTATCAAGAGCCAAATAAACAAAACCCTAAAAACCTTTCTCTTCCACGACCATTTGCCCTCTCCTACGCCGTGCACCCTCCCGCATTTTCTTCTTGTTTTTCGGGTTTTGTTCTTCCTTTCTTCTCTTCTCTAAATGGCTATCCCTGATTCTTCCACACTTTCTGACGCCTCTACCTCCACAAATCCCACCACAAAGTCATCACTCCCGTTTCATCCCGCCCTTACTGTTTCCAACATCAAGAGCCATATTCCCATTATTCTTGATCAAGAAAACAACCAGTATTCTCCCTGGGTTGAACTTTTTCGCAATCATACATGTCTCTATAATGTGCTTGACCATATTGATGACACTATTCCGCGCCCTACGGAGGTTGATGATTCTATCTGGCATCGTCTCGCGCCGGCGTCAAACAATGGATATATGGTAGTATTTCTCAGGATTTGCTCCTTACTATCATGAAATCTGACTCCACAGCCCTTGACTTGTGGAATCATTTGGAGGAAATTTTTCAGGACAACAAGCACACTCGTGTCGTGTATTTGGAAGAACAGTTCAACAAAACACGTCTTGAAAACTTCTCCAATGTCTCTGAGTACTGCAAGCAGCTTAAACTTCTAGCGGATCAACTCTCCAACATCGGCACGCCTGTCACTGACGATAAAATGGTGCTACAAATGATTTCTGTCCTTACTAAGGGTGAGTATGATACTTTGGCCACCATTATTCAACAGGCAGATCCGCTACCGAGTTTTAACAAAGCTCGCTCACAATTGTTGCTCGAAGAAATCCGTTGTGCTAAGCAGGATGAGCATGCCCAGCATGTGTTAGCTGTCGACACGCAACCCCAAGATCAGATGCCACCAGACAACTCCCAACTAGGGATGGCAACGAATCGGATCTGGACCGGATCTTACTAGATCCAGATCCAGCGGGTCCATAAAAATCATATCCAAATCCGGATCCATCGGATCTGCCGGGTCCACGGATCGGATCTGCCGGGTCCACGGATCGGATCTGCCGGGTCCACGGATCGGATCTGGATCCACATGTAATAAAATTACCTTGCTAAAAATGTAACCTTGCTAAGATTTTTTTTTAACTAACAAACGATTTTTACTTAGCTAACAATTTACTGTTTTTCAATTTTGAAATGTTCATATGAGATATTTTGTTCGTTGTCTCGTTTTGATTGTGAGCTATTAATTAAAAATGTTGGACAATGACAATAGTTGTGGAAAATGTTGACTAGTATTTCCACAATGCAGAACTTGTATGTGCTTGGAATCTTCATAAATGAAGTGAATATAATTTTAACTACTTGTCTATGGAGATGTTAGTCATTCACTAATATAACATTGATTTTATTATCGAAGTTACCTCTTTATTTTTTTGTTTTTGAGTTAACGCGGGGATAAATTAAACTTGTTTTGAGGAATTAAACTTGCAAGGATGTGCTTAGCAATTTTAAGAAAATACTTATAAAATTACATTCTAGGTTATGAATATATTTAATAAAAAATGGATCCACGGGTCGGATCTGGACCGGATACGGATCTCAAATACAAGATCCAGATCCAGATCCAGATCTGATCCGTCAGAAATGGATCCGGGTCCGATCCGGATCCATCGGGTCCAAATTTTGAAGATCCATATCCTATAAAACGGATCTGGATCCACCGGATCCAGATCGGGTCCAGAATCCATTGCCATCTCTACTCCCAACAGCGGCAGGGCCGCGGTGGCAAGGGTGGAAAAGGCCACGGCGGTAGAGGAGGTCGCGGTCGTGGCAAGGGTCGCGGTCAACAGAACCAACAGCAGCAACAGCAATAGAGATCGCAGAACAACTGGGCCGCGGCTCCTCAGCAGTTCGTCTACAGCACCACGGTGCCCCAGTACAGAGCTGCGGCGCCCCAGTTCGAGCCGCGGCACCAAGTCCATTCCAGTACCAGCAGCCATACAATCCGTATTTTTACCCCGGTTTGTTAGGCCCCGCTCCACCCCCACAGCAGGCCCACTTCATGCAAGGTTAGGTCCCGCAGCCCTCCTCCGGCATGACACCCACTGAGTTGGGTCAGGCGTTCAGCACCCTCTCTATGCAACAGCCTGACAATACTTGGTACATGGACTCAGGCGCCACATCTCACATCACCCAGTCTGCAGGTACTATTCCTAAACTGTTTCATTTAAAGCATCCTCAATATGTTACAGTTGGTAGTGGACAACGCATTCCAGTTAAGGGTTATGGTACCTCATACACACAACCTCCTCATCCACCCTTCTCCCTCAAAAACACCCTATATGCCCCACACATGATTAAGAACCTCATATCTGTCCGCCAATTTACTCGTAATAATTTTGTCTCTGTGGATTTTGACCCTTTTGGTTTTACTGTGAAGGATCTTCATACGGGGACACCTCTTACGAGATGCAATAGCACGGGGGATCTCTATCCATTCACTTCCACCTCCGCTGCCAAATCTTGCTCTCCCGTCACTCTAGCTATGCGTTTCTTCTTCTTGACTTGGCATAATAGGCTTGGTCATCCAGGAGTCCCAGTTTTTAATTTTCTTAGAGGCAATAATTTCATTGCTTGTAATGGGAAACTTGCCCAAAATTGTGTTTCTTGCTCTTTAGGCAAACATATTCGTCTTCCGTTTAAATCATCTACTAATGTTACATGTTCCATCATCCTATCATTATGCAGATATATTTACCAAAGGACTTCCCAGACAGTTGATTCCAAATCTAAGCTCAGTGCTATGGATGGTGCTCCAGTCTCTGATCCTACTCTGTATAGGAGCCTTGCAGGTGCACTTCAGTATCTCACATTCACCAAGCCAGACATAACTTATGTTGTTCAGCAGGTGTGCTTATTCATGCATGCCCCCAGGGAGTCTCATTTCACTGCTCTTAAGCGTATCATTCGATACATTAAGGGCACTCTTGATTATGGTTTGCACCTATAGCCCTCTGCACCAGACAGATTGCTTTCATATACGGATGTAGATTGGGCAGGGTGTTCGGACACGCTACGCTCCACCTCCGGCTTTTGTGTTTTCTTAGGGGATAATCTGATTTCTTGGTCTGCCAAGCGACATGCTACCATATCTCGCTCCAGTGCCGAGGCTGAGTACAGAGGCGTTGCAAATGTAGTAGGCGAGATTTGTTGGCTCGAAATTTCTTGTTAGAACTTCGGTGTCCTTTGCGTCGGGCATCTATTGTGTATTGTGATAACATCTCGCCATCTATCTTTCTCATAATCCGGTTCAACATCAGCGAACCAAGCATATTGAGATAGACCTACACTTCGTTCGTGAGAAAGTTGCGTTAGGCCATGTCAGAGTGTTATATGTTCCATCATCCTATCAGTATGCAGACATATTTACCAAAGGACTTTCCAGACAGTTATTTCTTGACTTCAGATCCAGTCTCAGCGTCCAGCCTCCTCCCGCTCCGACTGAGGGGGTGTGTAAACGTGTAAATATAGGAAACAATATATTCCCTACCCATAATTAGAATATTTCCAGATATTGTGTAAATATAATTATGGTAAGACTAGGATTCCTCTTTTGTATAGGCTTAGGATTCCTATTGTATAAGGGATGAATATTGTACTCTATATATACCTTGATATTAATGAAAGACTCCCCAAGGGAGATTAATATCATGTAACAGTGATGACTCATCTTAGTTTTTATATTATTTTTTAAAAATACACCTTCATTAGATAGTTGTATCTTTCTATATATATATATATATATATATATATATATAAACACATCGATAGAGGTTAAGTCAAGATGTAAAATTTATGTGTTTGAGATTTTAGTCTTAAATTATTAGATTTTAAATTAATAATATATACATGTGTAATAAATTTTTTAAGATAAAGACAAAATTTGAACTAAAACTATTGGGTTCGGTTGAACCTGTAAATCTAGCTTCGACCCTGCACATGGGCGAATGTAATTTGAATATTCAGGTTCGATAGGCCCAAGTAACTAGCTTTGGCTTAACACTAACTAGACATGCATAAAAACTAAATAACTAGATATGTACAAAAAATTAATTTGAACTCAATTATCAACACTTTGAAATCGTTATCCTAAAATTAAAAAATCTTAAAGCTCAAATTCTAAATTCTCATCTACATACATACACACATTGATATCACATACTCCCTCTTTCAAATCTCATTGGCCTTGTGGGTTGTAGTAATGAACGTCAAAGAAAAGATAAGGGAAATAAACCTAGCAATCATGAGAATCCTTTTCACAGCTAAAATTTGGCTCATTTCCATTTCAAAGATCCTTGAATTTGACGATTCATCTATTGTCGTCATCACTTCACTTTAGTTCTAAAAACGGCTGAAAGCGCTTTCGAGGTATTTTCTTTCCTTGTTTGCGAGTAAATATAAGAAAAACTTATCCTTTTGCTTTGAGAAAAAAAAAATCCTTAAATGATTGCTAGAGATGAAACACCAACACAATCATAGCAAAATGTACACAAAGTTATATATCCACTTCAAAGTGGGACAAAGTTATATATCCACTTCAAAGTGGGGGGAAAACGGCGGATATTGGCCATGAAAATCTCATGCTCTTTCTTTTCCCTTGCATTTCATGAATATTTCCTATTTTTTGTAGATGCTACCCATTACAACAAATTTGGCCTAAGGCCACACTAAATTTAGACAACGTTCAAAAAGTGTTGTCAAAAATATCTAAGGAAAGATTTTTTAAGCGTGGTCTTTGATTAGCATCTTTGGCCACGGTTTTTCAAGCTACACTTGTAAAGCGTATTCTTTAAACTCAAAGACAACACTTTTAAAGTGTTGCCAAATCACATAATATTTAACAACACTTATTTATTGTAACGCAACGTTTTCAAAGAGTTGTCATATTATAATACTAAATGTAACCTTTTACAAGCGTAGCCTAAATTATTCCAAAAATTTATCCCAAACTTTCCCCCAATATATTTCACTTAATGAAATATTCCTCCAACCAAGAGTCATCTCCCACATAACCCTATCATTGCCTACTACTTTTAGAAAACCTATTAACGAATATTCTCTAAATATTCACAGTATATTTTGTAATTATGATATGTGTATATTTAAGGTAACTTAGGATTCTTAGTGTATTAGGAATCAACCTCTGTACAACTATATATATTGTGATTAATGAAAGGAATCCCTAAGGGAGAGCATTCCAAACTTACATGACATCAAGAGCCAAACCCTAATCCCTACTCTTCTCCTCCCTATAGCCGCCGACCACCACTAAAAAAAAATTAATTTTTTTCTCTTCTCGGTCGACGGTAAATCAGCCACCATGTCTCGTCCCACTTCCCCTACTAATTTCGGTTCTTCCACTGGTACTTTTGACAACCCTACTACACGTACATCGTCTTCTTTTCATCCAACTTTCGCCGTTACCAACATCGAGAATTTTATCCCTATAATACTTGACCAAGAAGACTGTTAATATTACATGTGGATAAAACTGTTCTATATTCATGCATGTGCGTACAATGTGCTCGACCAATGGGCTAGGCAGTAACCTTGGCCCAATACCGGGAACTGGGCCTTGCCTGCATGCCCTTACCCAACATCAGGGGCCCAGTTCCAACAGGCTTGGTCACCAGGTGTCTTAGGCTTCGCCCCAGCCAACAGGCAGGCCCACATGGTTTCGTCCCCTCAGCACCCGCAAGTCAGCAACCTGGCCCCCACTGGTTTGGGCCAAGCTTTCAACACCTTGAACCTTCAACAGCCCGATGATAATTTGTATATGGACACCGGAGCCACATCTCATCTCACCCGGTCGTCAGGTAATTTATCTCAACTGCTTCGGTTAAAGTGTCCTCAATTTATTACTGTTGGCAATGGTCACCGCATTCCAATTGAAGGTTACGGTAACGCCCATACCAAACATCCTCACTCGCCTTTCTCCCTAAATCATGTCCTTTACACACCTAACATCATTAAAAATTTAATATCTGTTAGAAAATTCACTCGCAATAATTTTGTGTCTGTCGAATTTGACCCTTTTGGTTTTTCTGTGAAGGATCTCAATACGGGGAAAATTCTTACCCGCTGCAATAGTGTGGGAGACCTCTACCCCTTCACTCAATCTTCCGCTGTCAGACCTCATTCACCTATCTCCCTTGCTACTATCTCTCCGTCAACTTGGCATAACAGACTCGGACACCTATGAGACCCTATTTTTAATATTCTTAGGATTAATAAGCGTATTCAATGTAATAATGGGAAACTTGCCCAACACTATTTTTCTTGGCCGCTTAGCAAGCATACTCGTCTTCCATTTATGTCATCCAACAGTATTACTTTTTCTCCATTTGATATTGTTCATGCTGATTTGTGGACATCTCCGGTTGTCAGTTCCTTGGGTCACAAATTCTATCTAGTATTATTAGATGATTTTTTCACACTTTGTATGGATCTACCCACTGAAGTTCAAATCTGAATTTTTTGCCAAGTTCCTTGAATTTCAAAAATTCATTAAAACACAGTCTGAAAAATCTATAAAATCTTTCCAATGTGATAATGGACGTGAATTTAATAATTCGGTATTTCATAATTTCTGCTCTAAACAAGGCATGGTTTTCCATTTTTCCTGTCCCTACACTTCCTCCCAAAACGGCAAAGCTGAACGAATTATACTTACCATCAATAACATGGTTCATACCCTTCTATTTCATGCTAGTCTTTCACCACCATTCTGGGTCTACGCTGTTAAAATGGTAGAGTACCTCCTTAATATTTTACCAACCAGCACTCTCCAAAATAAGACCCCAACCGAAATCTTATACCGTAGGTTCCCTTCCTATGACCAACTCCGTATTTTCGGTTGCTTATGCTACCCTAACCTGACCTCCACTGTACCTCACAAACTAGCCCCACACACCACGCCATGTGTCTTCGTTGGTTTCTCACCCAATCATCGAGGTTACCTGTGCTATGACATAGACACTCGTAAGATCATTGTCTCACGTCATGTCACATTTGACGAGGTGAACTATCTATTTTCAAATCTCCAAAAATTTCAAACCACGGATTACACATTTCTCGATGAGTCTACTCTGTCTCCTATGATCCAGTCAATATGCCACCGGCAGATCACTGTTCCGACGAAGACTGCACCAGCAGCTCCGTCACCACCAGTGTCCGGCTTTATCTCCGACCAGGCACCACCTAGCTCTCGGTCGAACCCTCTACTGATCAACCCCCCTTTATCACCTACCCCACCAACGGTACCTCAACCAGCCATCGACCCGAGCCTAGCCAATACCCTCCAGAACCCGCAATCCAACAGCCACAAAACACAAACCAACCACTGCTACCTACCCACTATATGGAGACTCGTGCCCAACACGGGATTTTGAAACCCAAGATCTATTTTAACCTCTCCACACAAACCATATCACCGATTCCCAAAAACCCAAAACTAGCCAAACTGGACCCAAATTAGAATGCGGCCATGTGCAAGGAATTTAATGCTTTGACAAAGCAACACACTTAGGATTTGGTACCTAGACCGAATGGGGTGAATGTAATCCGATGCATGTGGCTATTTCGCCACAAGTTCAGAGACAATGGTGACTTGGAGCGGTATAAGGCCAGACTTATTGCCAATGACACTAATCAGCAAGAGGGATTGATTGTGGTGAGACATTAAGTCTAGTTGTGAAACTGGCTACTATTCATATTGTTCTCAGTATTGCTATGGGCAAGCATTGGCCGATTCATCAGCTTGATGTCAAAAATGCATTTCTTCATAGGGATTTGAAAGAAATTGTGTACATGTATCAGCCATCTGGTTTTGTTCATCCTGCAGTCCCTCAGTATGTATGTCATCTCCGAAAGTCACTTTATGGCTTGAAACAGGTACCCCGCGCGTGGTATGATCGCTTTGCCAGGTATATTATGCAGATTGAGTTATATGTAGCAGGTGTGACAACTCCCTCTTCATTTTTCATCGCGATAGCAGCACTGCTTATTTGCTATTATATGTGGATGACATTGTCCTCACTGCCTCCTCTGACGAGTTGAAGAATGAAATCATTGGCCTACTCAAAACTGAATTTACTATGACTGATTTGGGCAAGCTGAGTTATATCTTGGGTATATCCGTGACCAGATCTGCAGTTACTATGTTCCTGAGTTAGCATAAATATGCGGCAGAGATAGTGTACAGGGCGAAGATGGCAAATTGTAAAGATGTGCCAACCCCGGTTGACTCGAAATCCAAGCTTAGTGCTACTGATGGTGCTCCAGTGTTTGATCCCACCCTATATCGGAGTTTTGCCGGTGCCCTTCAGTATCTCACATTCACTAGGCCTGATATTACATACGCTGTTCAGCAGGTGTGTCTGTTTATGCATGCTCCGCGAGAATCTCACTTTGCTTCCCTCAAACGTATGATCAGATACATTAAGGGCACGCTTGACTATGGATTGCATCTCTACCCTTCTGTACCGACCAAATTGCTCCCATAAACGGATGTAGATTGGGCAGAATGCCCGGACACACGTCGCTCCACCTCGGGCTATTGTGTATTCCTAGGGTATAATCTTATTTTATAGTCTGTCAAGCGGCAAACCACACTATCCCGATCAAGTGCCGAAGCAGAGTATCGCAAAGTTGCTAATGTCGTTGCTGAGATCTGTTGGCTCCGAGATCTTCTTTTGGAGCTCCAGTGTCCACTGCGAAAGGCATCTATAGTATATTGTGACAACATATCTGCCATCTATATGTCTCACAATCTGGTCCAACATCAGCGGACCAAGCATAGCGAGATGGATATTCACTTTGTGTGTGAGAAGGTCGCCCTTGGTTAGGTCAAAATATTACACGTGCCTTCTTCCTATCAATATGCAGATGTTTTCACAAAGGGACTACCGAGATAGCTAGTCACCGACTTCCGATCTAGACTTAGTGTTCGGCCTCCTCCCGTTCCGACTGAGGGGCTGTATTAGCGAATATTCTCTGAATATTCACAGTATATTTTGTAATTATGATAGGTGTATATTTAAGGTAAGTTAGGATTCTTATTGTATTAGGAATCAAACTCTATACAACTATATATATTGTGATTAATGAAAGGAATCCCTAAGGGAGATTATTCCAAACTTACAAAACACTTGTGAAAAAAATTCCCAATCGTTTCTCTCAATTAATCATCTGCTACAAATCAGAACATGTACAGGTAATAGTTCTGTGATTTTTACTGGCGATGTGTTCGGCTGTTGGCATATCATCTTTATTGAAGTGTATTTGGTTACTAGTTTTAAATTAAAGTCTTTGACACTTGTAGATGAAGGGGTACTTGAGAACTGAGGTTTGAACGAAGTACTGTAGATTATTGAAATTATATATCATAATTAGTATTCCCTCCGTCCCAATTCACGTGTAATAGTTTGAATTTCTAGAGTCAAACATATTAATTTTGGCTGTGAATTTTGACATATAATCTTTAAATTTTAAAAAATAAAATTTACATACTTGAAAACCACATAAAATTCACATTATTTGAAGATTTAAAATATTTAAGATATGAAAATATTATGATCAAAGAAAAATTATTTTGAATATTAATTTCTGAACGGTGACACATACTATAAGATTGGAATAATTTCCCTTAGGGATTTCTTTCATTATTCACAATATATATAGTTGTACAGAGCTTGATTCCTAATACAATAAGAATCCTAACTTACCTTGAATGGTTGATTCCTAATACAATAAGAATCCTAAGTTACCTTAAATATACATCTATCATAATTATAAAATATATTGTGAATATTCGGAGAATATTCGCTAATACTCCCCCTCAGTCGGAGCGGGAGGAGGCCGAACTCTAAGGCTGGATCGGAAGTCGGTGAAAAGCTGTCTCGGCAGTCCCTTTGTGAAAATGTATGCATACTGATAGGAGGAAGGCACATGTAATATTTTGACCTGACCACGGGCAACCTTCTCTCGCACAAAGTGAATATCCATCTCAACATGCTTGGTCCGCTGATGTTGGACCGGATTATGAGACATATAGATGGCAGATATGTTGTCACAATAGACTATAGACGCCTTTCGTAGTGGACATTGGAGCTCCAAAAGAAGATTTCGGAGCCAATAGATTTTAGCAACGACATTAGTAACTCCGCGATATTCTGCTTCAGCACTCGAACGGGATAGCGTGGCATGCCGCTTGGCGGACCATGAGATAAGATTATCCCCAAGAAATACACAGTAGCCTGAGGTGGAGCGACGTGTGTCGGGGCGTCCTACCCAATCTGCATCCGTGTAGGAGAGTAACTTGGTTGGGGCAGATGGGTAGAGATGTAATCCAAAGTACAGTGTGCCCTTAACATATCTGATAATACGTTTGAGGGCGGCAAAATGGAACTCTCGGGGGTCGTGCATAAACAGATTTTTTTTTTTAAAATTGAATTTTCAAAACTGAAATTGGTATTCACCCCTACATTACCACGAAATTTTGATGTTGAAATGTATTGTATATCGTGAAATCTTGACTAAAGAAAAAGAAAATTAGAAATCAATTTGGGGAAAAACACAAATTGATTGGCAAAACTGACGTTTTTCTAAAAATTGGCTGCGCCAAACTGCATAAAGTCCGGCCCTGTCTCGAAAAAATATGTAAATTCAAAAAAAAAATGGATAAAACGGACATCCGAGCGCAGAGTTATGACCATTTAAAGTTTCACCAATTTACAACTACTTTATCTCCCTACATTATGCTTCCGTGATATTAACAAAATGACTAATAATATAAATATATAATTAATAATCAGCTACCGTTTTTATCTTATTTTATGTCGAGCTAAATGTAGATTAGAGCAATATATATATATATATAAACAGGCATTACATCACCTATTAATGACAAAAATATATATAAGTACAAAATAAATATTAATGAAGGAAAAATAATATAAATTATATTAAAAAAATATGCGGGTCGGGGTCGGGTCGGGGTCGGGCCGAGGCCGGGCCGGGCCGGGTCAGACGGGTAATTTTTTCTGACCCTGCTCGGGTCGAGTGGCTCTCGGGTCAGCTAAAAGCTGACCCTGGCCCTATTTTTTTCGGGCCGGGCCGGGCGGGTCCCCGACCCTATGGACAGGTATAACTGGTGGTGGTGCTCTTGCGGTGGTGGCTGGGTGGTGTTAGCCGCCGGTGGAGTCATGCCTTGTGATTGTGCTCGTCTTGTTTGGCACGGCGTGTTTCTTCTAACAAAAGTTGTGAACGTGATTTGTTGAAACTTAGGAGAGGGTCGGCTTGTTGAATCATCGTTGCGAGTGTATCATATTCGCCTTTCGGTAAACCAGCAACTAGTTGAAGCACCATCTTGGTTTCTGAAACAGAAGACCCTATGTTGGATAGTTGGTCGGTTATAAGTTTCAGTTGCTTACAATATTCAGACATGTTGTTAAAATTCTTTAGACATGTATTGTTGAACTGTTGTTCCAAATACACGGCCCGAGTATTTTTATTGTCCTGAAAAATTTCTTCTAGCCGGACCCAAAGTTCACGTGCCGTAGCACCTGTTTTCATGATAGTGCACAACAAGTCTTTAGAGATGGTGTCGTAGATCCATTGTTTGACGAAAGCGTCAACGCGACGCCAGGTTGAGTCTGCAACATCGGTGGGACAAGGAACAGAATCATCAATATGGTCGAGCACATTGTATGCACATGCATGAATATAGAATAGTTCCATCCACTTTAAATATTGACTGTCTTCTTGGTCAAGAATTATAGGGATAAAATTTTTGATGTTGTTAACGGCGAATGCCGGATGAAAAGAAGACAATGAACATTGAGAGGGGTTGTCAAGTGTGCCAGTGGAAGAACCAGAATTAGTGGGGAAGACATGGTGGCAACCTTGTTGCCGCCGGCCGGGGGGAAGGGAAGAGGGAGGGTTTCAGCCGTGAGAAAAGTTTAGAGAGGGGATTAGGGTTTGGCTTCTGATATCATGTAAGATTGAAATAATTTCCCTTAGGGATTCCTTTCATTATTCACAATATATATAGTTGTACAGAGGTTGATTCCTAATACAATAAGAATCCTAACTTACCTTAAATGGTTGATTCTAATGCAATAAGAATCTTAAGTTACCTTAAATATACATCTATCATAATTACAAAATATATTGTGAATATTCAGAGAATATTCGCTAATACATACTGAGACAGAGGGAGTAATACTATTTCATTTTTGAAACAAAGCAATAGTTTCTTTACAAAACAGATACAACCTCCAATAAATCTCATAAAATTAGAGATTTTGTCTTCTCTTTGACACAAATCCTAGCCACTATTGTCCCCATCCCACCTGCAGACCACCGCTGCTCTATCGACCACCACTGCTCCGTCAGAAAATTGCCGGAGCTTCTCTAGAAAATCAAATTTATAACAACAACACCCAGTGTACAAGTGAAGTTTGGGGAGGTTAGTATGTATGCTGACCTTACCCCTACCTTTCGGAAGTTAAGACTGCTTCCAATAGACCTCGACTCAAATAAAGAAAAAGAAAGCATTTCAAAGCACTATTAGACACAGAGAATACAAAAGTGAAGAAGTCATGATAAAGAAAATGAAAAGCATAACATTCTGAAAGAAAGAAACAATAAAAACAAATAAATATTACGATAACCAAAGTACAAGAAACAACTGGTAATAACAGAAATTGAAGAACAAGAAACTTCGAGAATAATACTAGTACAATTGGCATGGGAGGATAAGTTTCTTCTGTGCTCCAAGCTATTATCAAGTCTATCTACCGGAAAGCGAGACAACGATCACCCACCAACTAACCGTCTACCCTAATCCACGACCTTCATGTCCCTCTATCTAAGTTTATGTCTTCGATAGGTTGAATATGTGTCATATCTATCTAATTACATCTCCCAGTACTTCTTCGGCGTCTCTCTATCTAAGTTTATGTCTTCGATAGGTTGAAAAGCGTCATTGTATATTAATTTATATTTATCATATGTATGACATCGTATGTATAACATATAGTGATATACATTGACATACACAAAAATAAAGTGATATACACAATTGTATGTTTGTTGTATGTCGGTTATTATATGTGTAATGATACATAGGACATACAGTAAACATACACAAAGAATACACCAAAAACACACCAAATATACAATGAGATACAATATACATACATTCATTTTCATCTTCAAAGTTCAAACCACCATAGCCACCACTACAAAACCATCAAGAATAAAGTAGCTTTGGCTAAAGTGTAAAAATGTTTTTCCTCCCTTTTGAGTTTCTAGCCGTGACTCCTCCCCCTCCTCGAGGTCCCCTGTTTTCTTAAGCTGTTATTTTTTTCAAAGTGTTGTTATGTTGAGTAATTAGGGTAAAGTCTTTTAAAAAGATGTAATCAGGGGTTCTTTTCGTTAGATAATGTAAAATTCCCTTAATTGAAATGTACACTCTCTAATAATTTTAAATTTTAAATAAAATAGTCATACAATTCAATCAAGAAACACTAATGATAAAAAAAGTTTCAAAGTTTTCAGCTATCATAAATTTCATTGTTCATATTTTTTCTTTGGACGGGGTCGGGGAAGGGGAGTCAATGGAAATCGGAAATTATGTGTTTGTCTTAAATTTCTCAGTGGAGAAGTTCGTTTCCATATCAAATACCTTAGGTTTTTGTGGGTGACAATGGAGGTCAATATCAAGACAATGATCACCCATTTGAGGCATATCTTTGTTAAGTAAAAGTATATTAATAGGGACACTTTAGCACTAACCACTTGGCATTTTGGCAGACGAAGTAGGTACTGGCCACATATATAAACCAATTAGTGTTAGTTGAACTTGAAAACTACGTGGACACAAACTACAAAATAAAAATGGTCCGGGGTCGGTGGTCATAATCATACTCCCTCCGTCACACATCATTTGATTTGGTACAAAATTTAAGAAAGAAATAAAAAAATTTAAAATATGTGATTCAAAACAAGTTTTGTATAAATGCATGGTTGTAAATCATCTCTTAAAATTAAATTATTTCTAAATATAGAAAGATAATATTTTTTTGAAACATACTAAAAATGAAATTGTGACACATACACCGGGTCTAAGTCACTTTCTTTCTTTTTCAAAGACTTTTGGACCTGTTTTGGACTGTGAAGCATGAAGGCTCCCCGTCCCCCGCACTCCGGCTTCCATCCTCACATGACATTTTCTGAAAAGGCAAATTTGACCAGATAAAAAATTTAAAATAGATTTACGTGACCTTTTGAAATTTTTCTCAATATTCACTCTGTTTTATATATTAATATTGACAAGATTTTTGTAGTAAGTAATGGAGATATTTTAAGCGTTTTATTAGTTATAAATCAATGTTCCAATAGAAATATTTATATGCATCAAAAACTCCAGGTTTCTCAAGATAAATACATTAAAAATGGAGTTGGAGTCCTTTTCTTATTACATTTTCTAACGTTTTGAATCATATAGTATGTTAATTTATATAATTTTTCATGTAGTTTTGAATATAACAATTTATTTTTAAAATCTTGTAAAATTTATACTCAAGTTCACACAATATGTTGGAGTCGAAAAAATCAGTGCTAATGAGGAAGCTAGCAATTGCAAATATTGATCGACGATAAACTATACTAACAAAGCCTAATATTTAATATGATTGATCAAGTGACCTACATATTGAAAAATTAATAAAAAAAACATAAAACCTATTGAGAGAGAATTTTCTCCCTAAACGAAACTCTCAAAAAGACTACATTGTAGATATTTCTCTATGCTATAGTTGTTGAAGGATGTCTTGAATTTATAGATATTCAAAACTTTTCCTCCAAAGAAATTATTAGTCAAATGTGGATGAAATCTATTCCATCACGGAAACATTTTGTACCAAAAAAATATTTTTGAAGTAAAACACAATTATGGTGTAGAATCCAAATAAATTAGGAAATTCAGGGTCAACCCTGACAAATCTCTCCTTGACTTGAATTTTCTGGCAAAATAATCTTCATCTTCCTTCTTCACATAATTTTCATCACTTTTGCTTGACATGGTTGAAAATAGGCATGGGGTAAAAATTTGAGCCTTGTGCGTTAAAAGTGAGAACATGCTCCACTTTCTATGATGTTGATGATTTGGCACAATGGTGAAGGGGTTGCAAAACTTTCCAAAGGTTGTGAGTTCAAACCTAGTAGGTAGCAACACATATCTATATATTTTGACACCTCTTAATATATATATGCTGGCCCCGTCATTGTCAGTGAGCGTGTGGCTTTTAACCACGTGGTCGTGGGTTCAATGTCGACTATAAGGTTCTTTCTCTCTAACCCTGTTATTCATTAAGTTCATGTTTCAGGAGATGTAGTTTTTTAAATAAAGATGGATTAAAGGTAGCAAATAAAAAAAGGGAAATAAATATCAACTACTCTAACGCATGCTCCACTTTCTATGACGTTGAATATCATCTACAAAGAAAAATAAGAACTCAATGTACATTCTTGTTGGATATTAGTTGGAAATAAAATCCTACAATCTTAATTGGAGTCTGTTCCAGTAATGTAGGTGGAGGATTTTAATTAACCCTCCTTCTGTGTGTTAAGCTTGTTTATTATGAGTAATGGAAAATCCCACTCAATTGAGTTGGGTGAAATTATTAAAAAAAGAAGAAGTTGGAAATAAAGATTGGGGCATGCAATGATATTGAAAACAAAAAGTAGAGTACTTATTATTTATATCCTAAGTTTCCTTAAAAGAAAATTATTTGAACTCTTAAGGGGCATAATTTATTTTTTGGATCATTATAGAGATATACTAAATAAAACCCATATTTTGCAATAACTCATAGTACTTGTAGGCATTTAAATTTATTGGATTTAAATTAACTACTCTATTTTCAAAACATAGCACAAAAATCTTCACATAATAGATACAACCTCCAACAAAAATCACACGGTTAGGGATTTTAAAGATCTTTTTTTATCTTCTCTCTTAATTTCATAAAATCTAATTCAAAGAATCTATTGAGGAACGGCATTGAAGAACTAAGCTACTAACCTCCTGAAAACTCGAAGTCGCAATTGCGAACTTTATTTTTGGACTAAGAATACTTGTGGTTGAAATCTGATTTTGAGCTTAATAGTTGATGGTTAATATTAAATAAAGCTGAAACTTGTGATTGGCAATTGTTTTGATGATTGAAACGTGAAGAACCAGAGTCAATGAATTTTAATTAAGAAACGCGTTCTTGAATGGTAAAGAACTAAAAAAGTTCCTAAGTCACCACTTGAAATCAGTTTACGTGATAGAAAAACACCATAAGATATTGAAAACAAGATAAATATTATCTCCACCTTGCTTGGAACCAATAACAATGATAAAAAATAAGAAATAGAGAAAATAACTCGATTGCAAACTTGGGCAAAAGCTCAAAAATGTGAATCTCCTATAACATGTCATGAGAACCTTTTATATAGACCTAGGGTATCTTCTTTGATGACTACAAACCCGAGTTTGGGCCTGAGTGACTAAAATTGATTAAATGTGCTGCTGATCTTTGAATCAAAATTGGACCAAGATTGATATTTTAAAAGTTTAATTTACGGGCTAAGTCTAACTAAATGGTTTGGGACTTTAAAACCTATCTTGGACTTGAAATTGAGTTATAGGTTTTTAGAATGTTGTATATGAGTTGACTTTGGGAATATGGCTTGCAAAGAATAAAAGAAATCATTTTCTATCTCTTTTGTCAAAAATCTAACTTGTCACTTCAAATGAATTTTACTCATTTCAAACTTTTGAAAAGATTTTTAAAAAAGATGCAAGTGTAAATTGGACAATATTGTTGGACTAAAAGTTGAGTTCTACTCAAATTTACATTTGGGTGTTCTTAGTTTGAAAACGATTGGATCCCCGAACATACTATTTTTGGCGGAAGCCCACTCTTTGTTTTTGAAAAGAAAACTTTGAGTTTGAATGAAATGAATGACAAGTATTGTTGCAGATATTTTTAAACACTTTAAGCAACTCAAATCATTAAAGCATGCTATAGAACCCGTAGGCCAACCGTATTCTACTGATCCTTAATACCGGTGTGTCTAACTCCTTCCCCGGGGGATCACTAGAACCCTTACATCGACTTTAGTTTAGATAGGATTTTTTAATGATTTTGAATAAGCTCTTTCACACTGGTTTTTCTAATTTACCTATAAATTAGGTGATGACTCTAAATACATTATCCGACTTAGAGCACCATCACAAATTCTTAGTAGGTTTTATGTCCGTCCGCGTAAAAGTGAACTATAATAGATAGCGACTCCGTTGGGGATAAACCTAGGTTCTAACCATAAGGGTTCCAATACAACATGCTTTTAACTGATATGAATTGCTTATATGATTAAATACCCGCAATGATAATTGTCATTCATGCATTCATCTTCCGCCAAATGGAATGAACACACACTTGCATCAGTGCACAAAGATGGGTATGTGGATTTTGCAACCGTCCTCTAGTATAAAACCATAAACATTTCCTTGGAACATGTTGAAGATGGAGTTGGTTCGCGATCATCTAAAAGATGACGACGGTTCACCCTGGGTTGTCTGCTCGGGTGCTTAAGTCATTTGTTAAACCACTCTAGTACAAGTAGGATAGAGCTAAGTCAAATTCCTATTGAACTAGCGCATTCTGACCTAGACGGGTTCGAGTATCATAGACCTACCTGGACCTATTAGGCTGACCACCTTGTGTCTTGACGGTCTATGACCCGAAAATATTGCATCCAAATATGTGAAAAAATTTGAAAGATGTACATGTCGTTATACGAATGGTTCGCTCTTGGGTTTGGGAAATTTTGCTTTTTAGACTTCATCCGAAAGGAATTCGGAAAGTCTGAGGGACAATTGAGGACCTCTCATGGCGGTTTAGTCTAGGATCTGTACCCCTACGCAGGACTGACATTCTGTGTACCTTGTTCACCTATTATGTATCACCATTCGATATTCATAGATTTTGTATAAATCTAGGGCAAACAGAATATCTTAATGACATTTGCATCTTTCAAACGATAGGCTTACCTTTTGGTTGTAAAAAGGTCACATATATGCTAGGACGCGATATTTATTGTTTACGTGCTACGTGCTATATAATATGCTTTTCCATGCCTATTTTGATTTATGCGTATAAATAAATGGTCCTACCACAAAGACCATAGCAATCTGCTTCCACTTCCTCTCAAGTATGGGCATCCTCTGAATCACACCACCAGGTTTCTCATGCTCATACTTCACTTGCTGATAATTCAAACACTGAGACACAAACTCCACTATATCCCTCTTAATCCAACACACCAATAATATTGCTCCAAGTCATGATATGTCTTTGTAGCCCCTATGTGAATAGAATACTTTGAGATATGAGCTTCCTCCATGATCAAAAAAGTCAAATTACCCACTCTAGGAACACAAACTCAACCCCTGATCCTGAAAACACTGTCACCATTAAGAATCACCTCATTGGCCTCTCCTTTGAAACACCTTGCACCCCAGTATTAGGACGTGTCGTAGTAAATTCACATGAACTTGAAGGGATTAAGGTTATTCATGAGGTTATAGGAGGTTTATAACAATATTAAAAGAGGTTACATGGGGATTAGAGGTTAAACAAATAAGATAAAATAAGTTACGTCAAAGTTAGGAATATTGAAAAAGTTATTTGACCATATGTAATTTTATTCATACTCATGTATGTAGAAGAGCTCAATGTATACGAGGGTGAAGTCCCAAAATAATTTAGGACTTAATAAGTGTGACGACGGGGATTGAAAATAATATTTTGTGTGTGTCAAAAGAGGATATGGGCTAGTGCTATACCACATGATCATGATAGTAAAGTATATGAAGTGTGTTAAAAAAACGATTTAATATTTAAGCGATTTGAGAATAAAAAATTAATTATTTAGCAATTGGTTAATTATTGAGATTTAGTGGGACACAAGGAATTAATTATAAGTGTAATTAAGTGGGAGACAAAAGTGATTTAGTTAGTAGCAAGGGATAAGCATTAAGATAACTCTTCCACATGGCAATGGAAGATGATTTATGTAGTGACTATGAATTTTAAATGTAGAGGTGCCATCTTTGAACTAATTAACAATTTGAGTAATGTTCTTATTGGAGCAGGATAGATGAAATTGAGGCTCTACTCTAGGGTGCTATACAATAAGAAGGTGTCGCCAAGGCTAAAAGATAAGTTCTATAGAGTGGTGATTATACCAACATTGTTGCATGGGACAGAATGTTGGGTAGTTAAGAACTTCCACATTCAAAAGATGAAGGTAGTAGAGATGAGGATATTGAGATATATGTGTGGTCATACTAGGAGAGATATGATTAGGAATGAAGTTATACGAGATAAGGTAGGAGTGACCTTTGTGGAGGGTAAGATGAGGGAAGTGAGACTGAGATAGTTCGGATATGTGAAGAGGAGGTGTGAGGATGCGCCAGTCAGGAGGTGTGAGAGATTGACGGTAGCAGGAGTTCAGAGAGGTAGAGGTAGGCCGAAGAAGAACTGTGTGGAGGTGATTAGAAAGGACATGACATAACTCCAGCTGACTGAGGACATAACATTCGATAGGAAGATTTGGTGGTCGATAATTATGGTAGAAGGTTAGTGGGTGGTTGAGTTTTGTCGCAGTGTGTGGGAAAGATAGGGGTTAGCCTCTTATTCTCCTTTTCTTAGTCGTATTGTTTAGGTATTGCGTAGATCCCTACTCTTTATGTGTGTATTACTATGTGTTGCTCTATTTGATTTATGTAGTCTTATTTCCTTTGCAATCCTTCATCTACTGCTTCCTTTTGAGTCAAGGGTCTATCGAAAACAACATCTCTACCCCATAAAGGTCGAGGTAAGGTCTGCGTACATCCTACCCTCCCTAGACCCCGCTTTATGGGATTACACTGGGTATGTTATTTTTATTTTTGTTATTCTTATATGTGGACCCCACTGTCCACTAAGTGGGAAAATACATATCCACTTTTAGTTATTAAATTAGGAATCTATTGCATCTTCGATAACATAAATGCATTGTAGTGAATTTGTACAAGTAAAGTTGAGGCGGCAGATTCTTGGCAAAGCTACCAAAGAAACTTCATGGTTAAGTGGGAGATTAAAATATTAAGCTCAATAACCTCTTGGATTTGAGGTCTCTTAAGTGAAGATGCAACAATGAATCAGGGGGCACTCTATGTAGCAATCTTGTATTTCATTTTTAAGTATTTGTTCAATTTCTATAAGTTCGGACGTGAGCGGGCTGATTTGCATTGTTGTTGAGATTAATGTTTTGATGAAACTAGTTTTGACAACGTTATTAGAGGTTTGAAACTAAAGGTATGTAAAAGCTTTCTCTTTCCTTCTCTTGGCATGAATCTAACGGAAATAAAACATGAACAAACATCCCATCATAACGACTCCATTCATGTTAAGCTAGAAATGTTCATTGATTCCATTGAATGTTATTGTATCTTGGTTACCCTTGTCGAGAGTACTTTCCATGTCGTAAAGGTATCTTTTATATGATATTTTGTTGGCTGATTTTCAAGTGTATATTGAATCATTCCTCCGTTTCAAAGAGAAAGAGTCATTCCAAGGAAAAAAGAGTAAGTTATATGAACTCTCGAGTCTAGAGTACTATGTATGTATGAATATATGTGATATTGACACCACTGAGCTATAATCGGTGGGCAATGGCTCAATTGTTTTTGTAAAGTTTTTGTAAAAATGAAGAATTAAATTCGATTTTCTCTCCAATTTACTACGGCGACAAAGAATCAAATTATCACTATATTTATTCCTTTTTCTACTTCTTCTTCCAAGTGCAGGATAACCCCAAGGGGTCGGGGGTTTATTTCTACCAATCGGGGCTCTCCATGTGGGGTGTGCACACTTATGACATGATTACCACCACCGATTGGGCAAGATTAAGTATACATACCACCGAGCTGTAATCGGTTGGGCGACGTTATACTTTTATAAACGCCACCGAGCTATTATCGGTTGGACGCTGGATATATGGATGGTATATACATGTATGTTAGGGGTGTTGTACACATTCATAACTCTATATGGTTCGCCTTGAAAAGAGTACAAGTTTCAGGCTGATTCTTATACTCTGCTCACTAATATTATCTTTCTATTATTATTCATGCCTTACATACCAGTACATTTCATTCGTACCGACGTCCCTTTGCCGTAGGCACTGTGTTTCATGCTCATAGGTTCAGGTAGATAGGTTGACGACCCTCCTCAGCAAGCTACTCAACTCAGCGGTGGTGTTGGTGCACTCCAATTGTTCCGGAGTTGTTGTTTTGTGTATGTGTTATGGATATGGTGGGGGTCCAGTCTCGACCTTATGACGTTATGACACTTTTAGAGGCTTGTAGACATATGTCCTATGTATTAGAATTTTGTATGGCCTTATCGGCCTATGTTTTACTGTATAGTCTTTTATGGTGGCCTTGTCGGCCCTTATATATATTACGTGAACTTTTTCTTATGTAAACCCGGTGTGTTATCTAAGTCTTTTAACTAGTCCAATGGAAAATCCCCTCTCTTTCTCTCTCGATATATATATATATATATGTATGTACTCGTTGGGATTGCCAGTTGTATAGAGTTTCTTAATTTCATTCAGATTATCCCATGGTGTCCTTGACTGTCCAGACCTTCTATATGTTTAGGTTATGGCTTAGATGTGGTATGCTCGGGCTAATAGGGCACCGGATGTCGGCTGCATCTCCCCCAAGGTTGGAGTGTGAAAAACTTGATATCAGAGTGGGTCGTGTCCTAGGAGTCTACAAGCTGTGTCTAGTAGAGTCTTTCTTATGTGTGTGTTGTGCACCACACTTATAATCAGGAGGCTATAGGGCATTTAGGAGCTGTTACCCTTCTTTGACATTCCAGATCGTGTAGTAGAGTTGAGTCATAGGACCTTGATTCCAACTCGTGCTTGTGATGAATAAATGTGATGTTTTTATGGAATCATTATGTAGTGGAGGTGCAAGTATTATGTTAGAGCCTTAAGGCTCGAATGTCAATCTTACCCGTGTGGGAAGGGCCAGAAGCATCATAATTCCATAGATAGAAATGATAATGGTACCATTAGTCTCATATTTAAGCTTATGGTTTCAAGATAACAAGATATTTAATTACAAAGAGGGAACTGATGTTTCAGGACTTAGCAATGGTCATGTGATAAGGGGAAGTTAGAAATGAGCAGGATAAGGATTTTTCGTGTCGGCAATTGATGGTATGACTAGACACGAGTGACAATTATAATCCGTGAGCCAAGAAGGGTAGTAGTAAGGCCCCTAGCTAGGCAGACGTAGGGGTAAGAAAAGGTGAGTAGGGAAGTGATAAGAATGAATAGATCATAAGTAAGTTGCCACTACGAAAGAGTCCAGCTTAGCCTTTTTAAGTTAAAGATATCTACTATGGTTAGAAATAGCTTGATATTACGATCATAGTAGAGCTTGTTCCCGTCCATAGTAAAGTTTCAAGAGCATTGTTAAAGGGTCATAAATCCCGTCGAAGGTAAGTGATGATGAGAGTTTCTGAAAGTACTCTTGAAAGGAGTGTAGACCGTCGTTTAAGATGAATAATGTCGATAACCTTTATGAAGTCGTAATTGGTATCTAAAGAGAATAGTAGGTTGGAATATGGTGAAAGTTTCTGAATATAGTTAATAGATGACGAACTGCACCTAGGATGAATTGTATGTTAATTTTTAGATGATTATTTATGGATTGTGGACTATTAAGAAAGGTCAATCATGTAAATAGCTTCAGTGATTCGTTGATAGACTTCAGATTTTATTGGGATGTAGGTAGATGGAAGAGTTCCATAGCATCATTAATAGGACCTAAGAAGTATTTAAGGTAAATCATATTGTCGGAGCTAGGTAATCGTCATAGATCTATAGTTTTTTACTTAATGAATTGTGTTGATGATTCCAAGGAACCATTAATGAATTATAGATGGCTATGTAACGTAAACCGTATCGATAGCTCCCAAGAAATTGTTAGACATTCTAGATCACTATCTAAGATGAATGATGTTCATGGCTTTCAAAGTACCATCTAGGGATTATAGCTCCTACCTCAGATAAATCACATTAATGACATCTGAATTATCATTATTGGGTTATAGCATTTTTCCAAAAATAAATCGAACGGACGAAACCATCTCGAGTCATTTATAAGGAGAAGGTTATTTAAATAACTAATATGCAGGTTCTAAGTCATGATAATCATAGTACGTCCTTTCATGTAAGAACCCTATTAGCACGGTCTATCCTGTATCAAGTTTTTATAGAGCGGTATGACGACTCCTTGTGTCATCAAGAGTATTAAAATTCCCTCATATACGCACCCTTACAAAAGAAAAGGAGGTTTGGTTTGTGAATAAATAGTTTCATAGGATCACATGACGTATGTTAAGATAAGAATACCGTAAGATGATATTAATCTTCCTTATGGAGTCTTTCTCATTAATATCAATATATATAGTGTACAATATACAATCCTAATACAAGTGGAAAGAGGAATCCTAATCACAATACAAAAGAAATCCTAATCTAATAATGGGTAGAGATTGTAGTGTTATACTTGTACACGTTTACACACCCCCTCAGTCGGAGCGGGAGGAGACCTAACGCTAAGATTGGATCTGAAATCAAGGAACAACTGTCTTGGGAGGCCCTTCGTGAAAATATTCGCGTATTGATATGAGGAAGGCACGTGCAATACCTTAATATGCCTGAGAGCAACCTTCTAGCGAACAAAGTGGATGTCCATCTCAACATGTTTGGTTCGCTGATGCTGAACCGGATTGTGAGACAGGTATATGGCGGATATGTTATCACAGTAGACTAGAGACGCTTTACTTAAAGGGCACTGAAGCTCTAAGAGAAAGTTTCGAAGCCAACAGATCTCAGCAACAACATTAGCAACTCCTCTATACTCAGCTTATGCACTCGAACGGGATAATGTGGCTTGTCGTTTGGCAGACCAAGAGATGAGATTATCACCCAAAAACACACAGTAGCCGGATGTAGAGTGGCGGATGTCTAGACACCTGCCCAATCTGCATCGGTGTAGGATAATAGCGAGTTCGGTGTAGAGGGGTATAAGTGTAATCCATAATCTAGTGTGCCCTTAACATATCGAATGATACGTTTGAGGGAAGTAAAATGAGGTTCCTTGAGGGCATGCATAAACAAGCATACCTGCTGGACAGCATAGGCAATGTGAGATACTGAAGTGCACCTGCAAGACTCCGATACATAGTAGGTTCAGTCACTGGAGTACCGACCGTTGCACTAAGTTTGGATTTAGAATCAACTGGAGTGGCCATGATTTTGCAATTGTCCATCTTAGCCCAGTGCACGATCTCCTCTGCATACTTACGCTGGCAAAGAAACATACAATCAGCAGATCTAGTGACTGAGATCCCCAAAAAATAGCTCAACTTTCCCAAATCAGTTATGGCAAATTCAGACTTAAGCCGTGCAATAATCTCATCTTTCAACACAGTAGTAGAGGAAGTAAGAACAATGTCATCCACATATAACAGTAAATAAGATGTATCACAGCCTCAATGTAAAGTAAAGAGAGAGGTATCACATCTGCTGCATGTAAACTCGAGATGTATAATGAACTGTGCAAAATGATCATACCATGCTCTGGGGGCCTGTTTTAGGCTATAGAATGACTTACGGAGATGACACACATAATGTGGGGCAGCTGGATGGACAAAACCAGGCGGCTGGTACATGTAGACCGTTTCTCCTAAATCCCCATGAAGAAATGCATTCTTCACATCTAGTTGATGAATCGGTCAATGCTTTCCCATAGCAATGCTTAGAACTGTGCGGATGGTGGCCGATTTAACAACCGGATTGAATGTCTAGCCGCAATCAATGCCCTCCTGCTGGTTAGTACCATTTGCCACTAGTCTTGCCTTATATCTTTCTAAGTCACCACTATCCCTGAACTTATGACGAAAAAGCTACAAGCAACGGATCACATTCACCCCCTCTGGTTGAGGAACCAAGTCCCAAGTATGTTGTTTCGTTAAAGCATTAAACTCCTCACACATGGTCGCATTCCAATTCGGGTCTAGTTTGGCTAATTTAGGGCTTTTTGGTATAGGTGAAATTGTTTGGGTGGATAAGTTAAATTGGACTTTGGGTTTGAAAATCCCATGTTGGTCACGGGTTTCCATTCGGTGTGTGGGCGTTGTCTGGGTAAGGGTATTGGTCGACTGGTTAGGTGGAGTGGGTGACGACAGATTTGGGTGTGGTGCATGTTGTGTTGTCAGGATTGGGTTTCTGTCGAGGGTGGCTGTCGGGTGGTGCGGAACAGTGACGGTGTTTGGGGTTGGAGTTGAGTGGGTTTGGTCGTTGGTTGCTGGTGAAATGTGGTAGGGATTCTCGGTATGCCGGAAAGGAAGGAGGTTTGTAGGGTAGGGTACGACGTTGGTGTTGTATTAGGTCTGGTATCTAGGTTTTCTGGGTGGTGGTTGATGGTCAAACTGTGGTCGGCATGGTGGTGAGACTGTTAGGATGGCACAATGTATGGGACGGTGATTGGTGAGTTGGTGGAACCTGGAGGTAGAGTTGTGCTAGAGGTGGAAAGAAGTGGCGAGGGGGGGGGGACGCCTATGGCAGGGATGACGACGGCAAGTGATGTATGGTGGAAGATGCAGGCGGTGTAGTGGTGTCAGTCGGGCACAGTTCCCGAAGGTGGACAGGAGAGAAAGTTGATTCATCTAAAAATTCATAATCCAGTTTTTGAAATTTTTGGATGTTGGAGAAGGGGAATTGCGTCTCGTCAAAAGTGTGTTGACGCGAGATGTGAATTTGACGAGTGGATAAGTCATAGCACAGATAGCCCCTATGGTTTGACGGGAAACCTAAGAAGACACACGGAGTGGTGCGATGAGCTAATTTGTGAGAGGTTGTGGAAGAGAGATTGGGGAAACATAGGCAACCAAATATCCGTAGGTGATCATAGGAGGGAACCCTACGGTGTAAGATTTCGGTTGGAGTCATGTTATGGAGGGTACTAGTGGGTAAAATATTAAGGACGTATTCTACCATTTTGACCGCATAAACTCAAAAGGATGGAGGGAGGGAGGCATGAAACAAAAAAGTGTGGACCATGTTATTTTGCCATTTTGAGGGGACGTGTGGGGACACGAAAATCGGAAGACCATGCCATTATTGTTGCAGAATTTTTGAAATGCGGAGTTGTTAAATTCACGGTCATTGTCACATTAGAAAGATTTAATGGCGCGTTCGCATTGCGTTTTGATAAATGTGCAAAATTCATGAAATTTGGCAAAAACTTCAGACTTAAATTTTAATGGGTAGATCCAAAGAAAGTGAGAGTAGTCATCTAATAACACGAAATAATATTTATGACCTAGGGAGCTGGTAACGGGGGAAGTCCACAAATCAGCATGAATGATATCAAATGGAGCAGACGTAATACTAACTGAGGAATTAAATGGAAGACGAACATGTTTACCTAATTGACAGGAAATGCAGGTCTCGGCAAGGTTCCCATTACATTGAATAAAATTATTACTTCTAAGAAAATGAAAAACAGGAGCTCCTGGTGTCCGAGCCTATTGTACCAAATTAACGGAGACATAGCAGCTAGGGTAGTGTGTGGGCGGGAACCGGCAGCGGGCGAGGATGTGAATGGATAGAGGTCCCCTGTGCTATTGCATCTCGTAAGAGGGGTCCCCGTACGTAGATCCTTCACAGTAAAACCAAAGGGATCAAAATCAACCGACACAGAATTATTACGAGTAAATTTCCTAATGGATATTAAATTTTTGATGATGTGGGGGGCATGCAGGATGTTATTTAGGAAGAAGGGTGGGTGAGGTTTCGGAGTGTGAGTGTGACCATAGCCCTGAATTGGAATGTGATGATCATTGCCAACTGTAATAAATTATGGAGACTTTAAACGAAATAATTTGGAAAGATTACCTGCTGACCTGGTGAGGTGAAAGGAAGCTCCAAAGTCCATATACCAATATTCGTCGGGCTGCTGCAAACTCATACTGTTGAATGCTTGACCCAAGTCGGTGGGGATTTGATTTAAGGACTGTTGTAGGAACTGGGTTTGCACGACGTGGGCCTGATGTTGCTGGAACACTGGTAGGCACGGAGCTGGAGCCTGACCCAGTAACCCTTGTTCTTTGAAAAAAGTGCTTGGGGTGGATGAAAGCCAGAAATCGTGGCCCAGTTCTGATTTGGGTAGCCAGAGACTGGGCCGGCCCATGAAGCGTTATTGTTGATCTGTTGTGGATGTTGTCCTCAGCCTTTTCCACGACCTTTGCCGCCTCGCCCATTGTCGCTGCCCTTGCCACCCCTGCAGCCGTGGTTTTGTCGCGGTTGGATATTTTCCGGCGGAGGTTGTTGGCCGGCGGTGGCCTGAGGTTGTGTGGGCGTTTCAACTGCTAAAGCCTTCTGGTTATGCTCGTCCTGCTTCGCTAGTCGAGTCTCCTCCAATAACAATTGCGAGCGTGCTTTGTTGAAGCTTGGTAGAGGGTTAGGTTGTTGTATCATCGTGGCTAGGGTGTCATATTCACCCTTAGAGAGGCCTGCAACTATTTGTAACACCATATTTGTTTCGGACACGGGCGTACCAACATTGGACAGTTGGTCTGCCACCAGTTTCAATTGTTTGCAATATTCTGACATAGTAGAGAAGTTTTCAAGACGGGTGTTGTTGAACTGTTCTTCCAAGTACACCGCACGAGTGTTCTTGTTGTCTTGAAAGATTTCTTCCAAACGTGTCCATAGATCACGGGCAGAGACACCCGTTTTCATGATTATGTATAGTAAATCCTTGGATATAGTGCCATATATCCACTGTTTGACTATGGCATCGAGGCGACGCCATGTGGTGTCGTCCATATCGGGATACGAGGGAAAGAGTCGTGTATATGATCAAGCACATGATATACACATGCATGGATACGAAATAGTTCCACCCATGACCAATATTGGTCATCTTCCTGATCAAGAATTATAGGGATATAATTCTTGATGTTAGTAACGGCGAGAGCCGGATGGAAAGATGGTGATGTGAGGGTAGTGGGTGGTTGGATGACGACTGCGTTAGAAGAGGAAGCATTGAAAGAGGTGGGAGTAGCCAAATTTTCCATTAGAATGGTGGAAATTTAGGAAGAAAGAAAAGAAGAAAAACAATGTTGTCGTCGGCCAAGAGTGGGGGGGGGGGAGGTAGGAATTTTTTCTAGATTAGGGTTTTGACTCTTGATACCATGTAAGATGATATTAATCTTCCTTAGAAAGTCTTTCTCATTAATATCAATATATATAGTGTACAATATACAATCCTACTACAAGAGGTAAGAGGAATCCTAATCACAATACAAAAGGAATTCTAATCTAATAATGGGTAGGGATTGTAATGTTATACGTGTACACGTTTACAAATACAAGTAAGACAATTGGGATTATACGAGGGCCTATAGGCTGAACTACGTCGATAGGGATCATGACATGATTGTCCAGATATAGATTCATGCTAATTAAGAGGGTACACCTAGTTTTAAGGATAATCGTTGAAAGATGATAAATCAATATGTAAAGTGAGAAATATTAAGGATTAGGGGGAATTGTTATGGAGATATCACCTTATAAATTGTAATGTAGGATGATAAGATAAAACGCAATTTGCAAAGTAAGGATAGAACATACAAAATAAATCGCGATTAAAGATTTTTTTTGTTTGACTCTCAAAAAATGAAAAGTATTGCATAAATTGGGATAGAGGGAGTACATATATGTTATTAGAAAATTTACATATAAATTTATGCAGGATAGAGGGAGTACATATATAAGTTCTTTGGAAATTTACATATAAATTTATGTGGGATAAAAGATGAATAACTAAATCATATATAACTAAACTCTGGATAACTAGTCCCTACATTACTGACACCAATATAACAAAGGATAGCGATGGAAACTTTATAACTGCATTGTCTCACTTCCTCACCCTCTCTTTCGTTTTAAAATTACAACAATAATAACGTACCCAGCATAATTCCATAAATGAAATCTGGAGAGTGTAGTGTACGCATACCTTATCTCTACCTTGAGGAGTAGAGAGTTTGTTTCCCAAAAACCCTTGGCTCAAGAGGAAACACTCGTTTTAAAATTACAAAGACACTCAAATAGTACACACACTTTCACTGTGTGTGGTCAGTCCAAACACATGACTAAAGCTAAACACAAAACCACGAAAGAAGAGAAAGCAAAAGCGTCTGCTCCTTCGTGGTCCTTTAGTTCATATGTATGTCATCTGTTGCCTAGAACGGCTATATTATTTACATTTTCAACTACTTCCACTAGCACCAACATTTAGCTAAATAGCAAGCAATATATATACTGTAATTAATACCAAATAACCAATGTTTCTTGTTTCATATTTTTTTAGAAGCGTGGAAATGATATGAATTTACCAGTTTGAAGAGAAGGAGATAATTCTCAGCGGGCTACTACTAGTGGTACATTCTGCTTATTTTATTATTGATTTGATTTCAATTTAATTGTCTTTCCTTTTATTTTTTTATGTAGGCGTTCACTTTATTTGAAATTTATATAATTGAAGTTGAAAAACAAGTTGTGTTAGGTTATACTTTTGCAAAGAGTATTTGAAATAGTGTTCATACTTGAATTGAATTAAATACAATTTTAAAAGTGAACATTAAGTTGAAAACATGTTATAAGCTGTTTTCCAAATTTGAAATATAACTTTAGGTTGGATTTGAAAATTTTATAGCGAAACATATGATTTTCAAATAAAGTACAAAATTATTCAGAAAATAAAAAAAATATTTTTTTATGGCCGAATGGATCCTTGAATCTTTTCCGACACCAATTTGTTAATTTATTTGAATTTGGGTTCTAGTATTTGCGTAGAATCCAAGTAAGTCCTGTGATTCTCTCTTACATATTTTATGTCAATGACTTTAGAAAATACAACATACGATTAGAAGAAAGGAATATGTGTGTGACATTCTATTTATCGGGTTGTCCATTTTCTCTTCGTATTTGATTTTTACATATTATAACCCTTTTCTTTCAGTTACTTGACTCCTGCAGCATCTTGAGTATTATCCCATTCTGTCGTACCCTCTGGGCTGTCGATATTCTTATGTGATCCTTAAGGTGATATATTGGGTGTGTGAATGTGTGTTGATACAATGTCTGTTTTTCTCCTTTCTAAGCTTGAATTCTCCCTCCCTTTCAATTTAATACGAGTTCAGTGAGGTCTATCGGAATCTACCTCACAAAGGTAGGGATAAGGTCTGCTTACCTCTTACACTCTACAAACTCAACTTGTGGTATTACATCGGGTATGTTATTGTTGATTCGGAATACAAGGAGAGTATGTCAGAAACAACTTCTCTAACTCATAAAGATAGGGATAAGATTTGTGTACATCCTATCCTTTCCAAAACTCACTTATGGGATTACACTAGATATGTTGTTATTATTGTTGATTCGTAGTGCGAGGTCACACTAACTAGTTTTCGATGTGAATTTGTTATAAAATCTTTATCTTTTTAAAATAAAATTTTCACATTAAAACTACATAAAAAACACTATAAATCACAATAATTAGCAATTCAAATATTTTAAAAGTATTTAAAAAAATTGTGGTCGAAGAAACATCCTTTGACTCTCCAATATTAAGTAGCACACATAAATTGGAACAGAGAGTATTTAGGAATGAAAAGAACGGGAAGAAATATGAAAGAACTCAAGAAGTAACAAGTTCAAGTAGTACGTCTTGAATCATGTGAACACCGCATATATCAGTTTATTTATTTTTAAAATGCTAGACGTTCATACATGTGCAGTTCTAGTTTCTTTTCTTTTCATGGAACTATTCTGTTGATGAGAATTGACACTAGGAACTGCCTACTTTGAAGGCATGTTGAATGATGTGAGCCATCTCAGTTAAAGGTTTTAAAGATACAACATTTTGTTTACTTATTTCGGGTCTGCAGCAGTTGGTGTAATCGTGACCCCTTCATCTTTCTTTTTTGGCTGTTACAATACATAATTACGTGGTGCAACTAAGAACTAATAACCTGAAATATGAGATATTACAAAATATGTGTTATACATTTGTGTGTTCTAAAGGATGGAAATGCAACTTTTTAAAGTTAAAATACTCTTTTATGTATCGCCGTATTCAATGTGCTAGTTTTTTCAATGACTGCTTAACAAGATATAATTTTTTGAAATGATAGCATGCTTCTAATGAAAAACAAACCTAGTAGATTTTATTCACGTTGTTAGTCATGTATGGATCAACTCTTATTGATATTTGCAGTTCCACAAAGCTTCTCATTGTGAGATACTTGTGATGATAAATAGCAATCAGAGATGAAAAGAATACCTGAATCAGAAAAACAACCAGTGCAGTACCCTATTGAGGCTAAGGCGACAGATATTTACTCAACCTCCAAAAGAGAGGTGGGAACTATATCCGATGCCCATGACTTTCTGGATATCGACTTCACTGTTCCTTTTCAAACATGGAGAGGAAACAAGTCCTATCAGGAGCAAGAGGAACTTATCCGTAATGCTGGTACAATCAAGCGATGTGATGATTCACTTGAAGATAGTGGCTTTACTTCATTCCATGGAGGAAGTCATCCTCCAGAACCTGTTGATACTGACCTAATAAAACCAGTCTATGTACCAATCGGTCCGAACAAAGTAGATGGTAAATGCCTAGTGAAAAGCATGTCTCTGAAGGGTCCTTCCCCCGATAATATTTCAATCCAAGTTCTTAACATGAAACATAGTTCATTTCCTTTTACACCTGCAGAGAGATGGGTTGAAAATCCAAATGATCTAGGTGTAGTAGTCTCTCCATTTATGGTTCCTCGTCCATCTCAAAACACGTTAGCAAGTCTACCCCCTGATTCTGAAGAAAAAGAATGTCTTTGGGATGAATCACCATCCCCAAGCAGCAATTTCAGTCCACATAGTAGCATTGATAGTACTGGTGTTGGCACAGGTATGAGCATTCAATATAGGAGTGATCGGTTGATGAGTGAAAGCTTGCTTATTATTAATGAAAGAAATTATGAGAGCATGAAACTGAATATTCAGGAATATTCGCTAGAAAGTGCTAAAACTAGCTTTAGCAGAGCAAGTGATAACAGTGAACTTAGTGATGATAGTAACTGGAGTAACATTACTGGCAGTGCCAATAAGCCGCACAAAGGGAATGATCCGAGATGCAAAGCTATTCTTGCAATACAGGCACGTGATGGTATATTAGGCATGAGTCACTTTAGGTTACTGAAAAGACTTGGTTGTGGTGACATTGGTACTGTTTATCTTTCGGAGCTAAATGGGACTTGCTGCTATTTCGCAATGAAAGTGATGGATAAGGCATCACTTGCAAGTAGGAAAAAGATAATCCGTTCTCAGACAGAAAAAGAAATCCTTCAGCTGTTAGACCACCCATTCTTACCAACCTTGTACACTCATTTTGAGACCGACAGATTTTCATGTTTAGTTATGGAATATTGCCCAGGAGGAGATTTATATACTCTACGACAAAGACAGCCTGGGAAGCATTTTTCAGAATATGCTGCAAGGTACAGTTCTTGTGCCATTCTTCTCTCCAATATGCAACGAAAAGATAAAACTTCCTCTAAGCTTGTTCTGATAAGCCTGTTTGACATTTTGCTTCTCTAATTGTTTTGGGCGGTAGTACCGGTGGAGGAAATAGATCATTTCGTAGTGATTATTACGTAATTTCTATTTCAGTGTGAAATGGTGAATGCTCATAATTTTTACGATCCTTAAACTATGTATCATTTTGAGAAAATAGATATTTTCTGAACCAGTGGTTTCATGATTTTAAGGCTCCTGTTTGTTCACGGCTCACGCTGTTTCCAGAGATATTACCAAATATGAGAAAATTGTGCAGAAATTTGGGTACTAAATTGCTATACCAATCTCCTAGTGGTGCTTGACCCCAGTTGGTATACTTTTCACTTCTGTTACAGGTCATGACTTGTGAGCATTTTACAGCTTAGTTTCTAGTTATACCATGAAAGTTGTGGCCTTAGTAAATAATTTATCATATATGCTGACATAGGATACCCCATTTTGTTCGACTTCTCTCCTTCCCGGTATAGAACATGTATCCAGGCTGAGGTTCTCTTAGGCCTACTTCCACTTGGACTTAAGTTAGATGTTTATTATCATAGGATTTTGATAGTAAAAGTTCTTCCACCAGATCCATATTTGCAATTTTTGGAAATTGTTTTGATCCTGTTGGTTTTTCTTCTTTTTTTTATAACGTGGTGTCTGGGCTAGCATACCCGCACCTTAACTAATTCCATGAGCTACCCGCTACCTCTCACCAGTACAGATATGGGGTAACTCTGTCCACCAAGGCTTGGACAAATGGGAAGAATCATCTAGTGTTTCTAATCCTATTAATTTTCATTTTCCTTTTTCCTGTCACTAATTACTGAGCAGAGAAGGTGAATAATTATAATGACATATAAAATATGGGTAGGATATGAACTTGGAATAATAACAAGAATATTAGCATGGATCCTACGCAAGAACGACACACACAAACGCTATATGGTCTGTATTTTATGAACTAGTTGGGATTGGTGGTGTACTTACATTTGTCTGATGTTTGCCTGGAGCTTTTCAGTTTTGTCAGAACTTATACGTCAGTAAAAAAAAATAGAGAATCTCTTCTATTAGAAAACTCCTATTTTTTCTTAAAAGACAAAATTCATGAGTATTGCAACTGTACGGGTCCAAATGGAGTGAAATGAATATTGAGGAATCGTACAATCGACCCTAACTAGTTCTGTATGGATACATAGCTACTGTTGTTTTATGTGTAGGATGTAAACCTCGATCCTGTAATATGATTAGAGGACATTAGATGATAGCTGTCTTTTCCTTCTAATTTTTTTTTCGTTGGGGCTTTGGAGAATCTTGTGCCTTTTTGTTATCTTGAGCTGTGGAGTTCCTTAGTAAAAGTTTAATTAACCCTGTTTATGCAACAGGTTTTATGCTGCAGAAGTTCTATTAGCTCTCGAATATCTTCACATGCTAGGTGTACTTTACAGAGACTTGAAGCCTGAAAATGTTCTAGTACGTGACGATGGCCATATCATGCTTTCGGATTTTGACCTATCCCTAAAATGTGCAGTTTCACCTATGGTCATAAGGACCTCATCTGATGATCCCTCTAAACGAGAAGCTGCATTCTATGTGCAGCCAGCCTGTATCGAGCCCACATCTACATGCATTCAGCCTACATGCTTCCTCCCCCGAATATTTACTCAAAAGAGCAAGAAAAGATCACAAAAGCCTCAAACTGGGTCTGGTTTTCCTGCTAATGCTATGCCTGAGCTAGTTGCAGAACCTACTGCAGCACGGTCAATGTCATTTGTTGGGACTCATGAATACTTAGCCCCTGAAATTATCAAGGGAGAAGGCCATGGCAATGCTGTGGATTGGTGGACATTTGGCATTTTTCTGTATGAATTACTATATGGTAAAACCCCATTCAAGGGATCAGGAAACCGGGCAACTATTTTCAACGTAGTGGGACAACAACTCAAGTTTCCAGATTCTCCTGCAACGAGTTCTGCCAGCCGCAATCTGATTCAAGGCTTGCTCGTTAAAGAGCCTCAACACCGGCTCGGGGTGAAAAGGGGAGCAAGTGAGATCAAACAGCACCTTTTCTTTGAAGGTGTTAATTGGGCCCTGATTCGTTCCAGTACTCCACCTGAAGTGCCAAGACACGTTGAAGCAGAGCTTCCACGGAAGTTTAAGCAAGTGAACCCTGTTGGAGTTTGCAATAAAAGAATTGCCGGAAAAGATGTGAATTCTGGTGGTAATTATCTTGACATTGAGTTCTTTTAGTCTAGGAATATAGGATTCTTGTCTAGAATTTTATCAGCTTCCTTCCTTCGTCCTTCTAGTTTTTGAGTTTAAACTCAACCACAAAGTAGACCTGGCACTTCCTAAAATCTGAATTGGAAAATCTGAAAATGATACAAATCCAATGCCACTAATTTTATTGGATGTTCCAATTATTAAAAACCAAATACATGAAATGACAGGATGTCTTCTCATTTGACTGTCCGAGGAGCTAGCTAAAATCTGAATAAGTGAAAGCAATTTTGCTAGAGTACTCCTGCTGTCTCAATTTACGCGACACTCTTTCATTTTTAATCAGTCCAAAAAAGAATAACATTTTTTTATATTTGAAACAATTTAACTTTAAAACTCTCATTTTATCCTTGATAAAAAGATTTATAGCCAGAAAAATTTCTGTGACTTATTTTCGATTATAAGTTTCAACAGTCTTCCATTTTTTCTTAAACTTCATGCCCAATGAAACACCTTCACATAATTGGGATGGAGGGGTATTTTTTTGGCTCTTGGTATAACATTGAGATTAAGAAAAACTTGTAAGAACTCGATATTTACTCCAACCAATAGAAGCAAGTCATTTGTCTTATAGATGCAGGTTTCTCATTTAACCATGGTTAAGTGTATGTATCGTCAATTTAATCTCCAGCTCTTAAGATTGACCTGTTTTATTTGATGTGAAGTAAACACCATGTGACGGTAACTATTTTCCAGAGTTAAATGTGTCTGTTGGTCTTGTATGTAACTAGTGCCAAATGCTTGTGAAATTTAACTAGATCTTGGAATGGACATGCATGGATTGTATCAAACGGAGGAAGTGTATGATAATCATAAGTCACTGACATCATGTAACCCACAACAATGGTAGGAAACGGAAAGTAAATAAATATTACAAATTGCTAGAAAGGATAAACTAAAGATTACAATAAACTAGAATTAAGAACGGAACAAACTCCTTGTGTGATTTGCTGAGTCGAGTGATGACACTATGTCTTTAAGACAAGATTGCCCCGTATATATTCTTTTACATTGTCGGGCAATAATATCCCAAGATACAACAACAACTTAACAAATGAGCAAAATAAACTGAAGTGTTACTCTTGAAGAACTTTGAGTATAGTAACTTTGCTAGAGACGAAGAATAAGATTTCAGAAAATTTTGTAAGTGTTTTCTTGGTGTTGAACAATTGAACCAAAGGCCTCAATTTATAGTGTAAGGAGATGACCCATCAACTAGCCAACTAATGGCCTTCAATAGCCATGTAATGACACTTAATTGAGGGGTTACATTCAGCCAAATAATGGCTGAATGCATGTGCCAAATAATGGAGATTCGATGCTCCAAAACCAGCCCAAAAGTCAGAACTTTCCATCTTCCCGTCGCAGCATTCTGCCTCCAAAGCGCCGCGGCTCCAATGGCTGAAGACCCAATTAGCGCCGCAGCGTTGCCTGGGAGGCGCCTCGGCTCCGACGGGGCTGCGCCGCGGCCCTTCGCGGCTCCACGGCGATTTCCGACTCGTTTCATATTACACTTCGTACACTTGTTCCTTCATTTACCAACGTGGAATACTTTGTCATTTGGCCAATAACCGTCCATCATTCTATGTCTCAAACGTATTACTTACGCATCAATATCTCTTTCACTAATGAAATTTGTAATACTTGGCACTACGTGTGCACATGTGTGGAAATGACGTTTCCGACGTGCGGGGCCCCAATTGTTCGAGTCATAAATAATGGGATAAACTTAATTCTACATTAGTAAATTTCCAACAATCCCCTTTTGAAAGAGATTTTGGCGCACTCACATGGTGCCTTTTCCAGCAATCTTTCAGCGGACCGATGTTGAATCATGAGATGTAGCTTCAGCTTTGAACATTCCATAGTTGAATACCATCGGACTTACTTACTGAGCGGTGAACATGATGTCTTGAACCATCAGTGTTTTGTGTAAGCCAAGTCAACGGTACCAACACAACAACTTCCCTTACTCTGTTCTTCGTAATGTTTTGTCCGTTGTGACCGTGGACACTTCTTGGATTCTTAAGTGCGTTCATTTGAGTCGGCCTGTCCTCGCACTTAAATAGGTGGTCTCCTACAAGGTATCATGTTATACCCCACTTTACAAGTATTAGGACCATTAAAAGTTTTCTCAAATCTAACCTCAACCGTTGAGGATCATTAAAGGTTTTGGAAGCTTAACCTTTACCCACACTGTAGATAACACTTAACGTCTATCGCGGGAACAACTTTGGATTTGGTGTTTCTTTACAGAAATCACTATCTGAAGTGCTCATGCTTTCACCGAAGCGCTCAGCTGAATCTTTACAGCTTAGTTTTCCCATTGAATCTAATTCCTGGGATCTCAGTCAGTAAGGTTGGGTTACCACCATATCGGTCCTTATAGCTTGGGTTTTAAGCCCATTCCCCTAGACAGGCAGAAGATCTGATCTTTGGGTAAGCCCTTTGTCAGTGGGTCCGCTATGTTATCCTTTGATTTTATATAATAAAATGATATTATACCCGTGGTGATCAGCTGCCTAACGGTCTTATGTCTCTATCAAATATGACGAGACTTATCATTGTACATAGAACTTCGTGCCCTTCCTAGAGCCGACTGACTGTCGCAGTGGATCATTACAGAAAGTACGGGTTTGTCCCAATAATGAACATCCTCTAAGAAGTCGTGAAGTCACTCAGCTTCTTCTCCTGCTTTGTCTAAAGCGATAAACTCTGATTCCATTGTGGATCGGGCGATGCAAGTTTGCTTAGAGGATTTCCAAGACACAACCCCACCACCAATTGTAAATACATACCCACTGGTGGACTTGGTGTTCTTTATATCAGATATCTAGTTTGCATCACTGTACCCCTCTAGTACAACTGGATATCTCGAATAATGCAACCCATAAGTTAGCGTGTATTTCAGGTGTCGTAGTACCCGATTCAACGCCTTCCAATGATCATTACTTGGATTACGAGTAAACCTAGCCAACTTGTTGACTGCATAAGCAATATCATGTCGGGTGCAGTTTGTTATGTACATCAAACTCCCAATCACATGTGCATATTGCTCCTGGCATATGGGTGCACCATGATTTTTATCAAGTTTTTGATTTCTATCCATTGGTGACTTCATAGGCGAACTGTCAAACATCTCAAACTTTCTAAACACATCCTCGATGTAGTGAGACTGAGATAAGACCAGTCTGTCACACGTCTTAGAGATCTTAATCCCTAAGATGACATCTATGATATCCATATCCTTCATGTCGAAGCATTGTTTTAACATGTTCTTAGTCTCTAGGATCAAACTAAGACTGCTCCATGTGATCAACATGTCATCTACGTACATGCATATCATAACGAACGAGTCTGAGTTACCTTTTGTGTAGACACGTTTGTCACATTCATTAATAGAGAAACCCTTCGATAGTAGAGTACTATCAAATTTTTCATGCCAATGTTTTGGGGCTTGTTTCAGCCCGTATAGAGATTTGACAAGTCGACAGACTTTCTTCTCTTGCCATGGAACCACATACCCCTCGGGTTGTTCCATATAAATTTCTTCTTCCAAATCACCATTTAGGAAGGCTGTCTTGACATCCATTTGATGTATCTCAAGGTCACGCAATGCTGCGATCGCAATGAATACTCGTATGGACGTCATCCTGGACACCGGGGAGTACGTGTCAAAATAGTCAAGTCCTTCCTTCTGCCGATAGCCCTTGACTACCAACATGGCCTTGTACTTATCTATAGACCCATCTGTTTTATACTTCCGTTTGAGTATCCATTTACAACCCAACGGTTTATTTCCCGGAGGAAGATCAACCAACTCTCAAGTATGGTTATGCAGGATGAAGTCTTTTTCACTCTCAATAGCTTCTTTTCAGAGCGGTGCCACTGGAGTTGACAATGCTTCAGCAATTGTCCTTGGTTCGTCATCAACCATATAAGCTACAAAGTCAGGACCGAAGGATTTATCCTTTCTGGCCCTTTTACTTCGCCTTGGTTCCATCTCTGGAGTCTCCAAGTTCTGAGAATATGGAACACTAGTTTCCGGATATTCAGCCACTTCGAAGTCCACTAGATCTGAACTATCTAAATCCGGGCAGTCAATGACTCCTGGTTCCTGAGAGTTTTGTTCATAACTTCGTTTGCGAGCGGTTATGTCTTTTTTCTTTCTAGGAAAAGTATCCTCAAAGAATTGAGCATTCATTGATTACATGATTGTACCCCCCATGGATATCTGGAATATTTGACTTATGCACTAAGAAACGATAAGCACTACTGTTATTTGCATATCCGATGAAAATGCAATCTACAGTCTTAGGCCCAATCTTGACCTGCTTTAGCTTGGGCACTTCAACCTTTGCCAAACAACCCCACAACTTTAAATATTTATAGGTGTGTTTCTTTCCCTTCCATGATTCATATGGAGTTTTGTCATTACCCTTATGTGAGACTCTATTAAGAATCGTATTAGCGGTAAGGACGACTTCTCCCCACATATTTTGGGGAAGATCATAATTGATGAGCAAGACATTCAACATTTCCTTTAATGTGCGGTTCTTGCGTTCTGCAACACCATTCGATTGAGGTGAGTATGGAGCCGTCGTTTGATAAACAATGCCTGATTCAGCACAATATTCCTCAAATGGCGCTACGTATTCTCCCCCTCTATCGCTACGAATGGATTTAATCTGCATGCTTAGTTGGTTTTCAACTTCTGCTTTGTAACGTCGGAATGTTTCAAAGGCTTCATCTTTACTTTTCAAGAAGTAAAGGTAACAATACCTTGTGCTATAATCAATGAGTGTCACAAAGTACTTGTTCTCTCCCCTACTTTGTGCAAACTTCAAATTACATATATTTGAGTGAATACATTCTAGAGGAGCGGTATTCCTTTCGACGGATCAAAAAGGAAGCTTTGTGAGTTTTGCCTCTACGCACACCTCACACTTATGTTGAGGGTTTACGTCGATAGACGGCAACAACTCCAACTTAACCAACCTTTGGATGGACTTGTAGTTAACATGTCCAAATCTATGATGCCATAAATTAGAGGACTCAAACAAGTAAGAAAAAGAAGCTTTAATATTATTGCTTGTACGTATTACAGACATGGCGTTAACTTTGAAGAGGACTTCATAGACGAAGCCTCTTCCCACAAAAGTTCCATTCTTGGTGATTACAAACTTATTGGACTCAAATACTAGCCTAAAACCAGCATTAACCAATAAATGACCTGAAATTAAATTTCTTCTAATCTCAGGGACATGCATCACCTTCTTCAGAGTGAGCTCTTTTCCAGAAGTCATCTTCAGGACAACCTTTTCTACCCCCAGCACGTCAGAGGAAGCGTTGTTACCAATGAACAGCTTCTTATTTGTAACTAGTGTATAAGTGGAGAAGGCATCTCTATTGGAATAGATGTGTCTGGTAGCATATGTGTCCATCCACCATTGCATGGGATTCTCAACAAGGTTTGCTTCAAGCACCACTGCCGAGAACTCCTCAATCATGTCGTCCAGAAGCCTGTCTTTGACGACGTTAGCCTGAGCCTTGCCTTTGGCCTTGGCCTTCTCTTGTTGCTCAGTCTTGAGCTTGCGACAATCCTTGATCATGTGACCAGGTTTCCCACAGTGGTGACAGTTTCCTTTGAACTTCTCCGCCGCTTGGGTCTTGCCGTCTTTCTGGAACTTGCGCTTCTTGCTTGGGTTCTCTTTGGCCCCAGATTTGTCTTTGCCTCAACGGGTTGTTTTCCCCTAGGCAAGACCTTCTTATTATCTTTCTAAATCTGGAGTTTGATAATAAGTCCTTCAAAGGTTATCTCCTTTGTCTTGAGTTTTAAGTAACTCATTCCACGAGGGATGTAACTTTTCAATCAGTGATGCCATAAAAAATTATTCATTTGGTTTCATACCTTCCAAATCCAGGTGATGTAGAATCATTTGGAATTCCTGGACTTGGGACATCACTGTTTTACTATCCACCATTTGAAATTTCAGGAATTTTCCAACGATGAATTTCTTTGTACCAGCATCTTGTGCGTTGTACTTCTTCTGCAACTTCTCCCATAACTCTTTGGCGGTGCCTACGGTGCAATACACCGTGTAGAGTGGGTCTGACAGGAAGTTCAAAATATAGTTCTTACACATGAAATCACTATGACTCCATGCATCAAGAACCATCTTCATGCCATTAATGACATGGATACCCTGGCCCCCTTCAACCGTTTCAGTAGGCGAAGGGTCCACTTCATCTCCAGCATGTGGAGGATCTTCTGTTAGGAAATGAGTCATTCCCATAACAGTCAGATAAAATAGCATCTTCTGCTGCCATCTCTTGAAGTTGGAGCCCATGAACTTTTCTAGGCGTTCATGGTGGAATCCAGCGGGTGAAGGAACTGTAACGTTCCCTTGAGCTGCAGGAAAGGCGTTGGATGAGCCTTGAGCAACAGGAAAGGCATTGGGTGTGCCTTGAGCAGTAGGGAAGGCAGATGGGTTGCCTTGACTAGCAGCAGCAGCAGAATCAGAATCGAGTAGTTCTCTTCCAGTCATCTTTCTAAGTACTTACAACAATATTGTCTTAAAATTGTGGGTTACAACAATTGCAGGAAACGGGAAGTAAGTCAATATTATAAATTGCTAGAAAGGATAAACTAAATATTACAACAAATTAGAATTAAGAACGGAACAAACTCCTTGTGTGATTTGCTGAGTCTAGTGATGACACTCTGTCTTTAAGACAAGATTTCCCTGTATATATCCTTTTACGTTGTTGGGCAATAGTCTCTCAAGATACAACATCAACTTAACAAATGAGCAAAGGAAACTCAAGTGTTACTCTTGAAGAACTTTGAGTATAGTAACTTTGCTAGAGAGGAAGAAGAAGATTTCAGAAAATTCTGTAAGTGTTTTCTTGGTGTTGAACAATTGAGCCAAAGGCCTCAATTTATAGTGTAAGGAGATGACCTCTCAACTAGCCAACTAATGGACTTCAATATCCATGTAATGACACTTAATTGAGGGGTTACATTTAGCCAAATAATGGCTGAATTCATGTCCCAAATAATGGAGATTTAATGCTCCAAAACCAACCCAAAAGTCAGAACTTTTCAGTTTCCCGTCGTAGCATTCTGCCTCTGAAGCGCCGCAGCTCCAGTGGCTGAAGAGCTAATTAGCGCCGCGGCGCTGCCTGGGAGGCGCTGCGGTACTTCGGTGCCACAGCTCCGACATGGATGCGCCGCGGCCCTTCGCGGCTCCGCGGTGATTTCTGACCCGTTTCATCTTACACTTCGTACAGTTCTTCCTTCGTTTACCAACGTGGAATACTTTGTCATTTGGCCAATAACCGTCCATCATTCTATGTCTCAAACGTATTACTTATGCACCAATATCTCTTTCACTAATGAAATTTACTATACTTGGCACTACGTGTGCACGTGTGTGGAAACGACGTTTCCGACGTATGGGGCCCCAATTGTTCAAGTCATAAATAATGGGATAAACTTAATTTCACATTAGTAAATTTCCAACACATTATAGGCAGATGCAGTCTCTGTGCTATGAATTCAACTGCACACAATATTATTGACACAGAACATAAATATAAATGGGAAACATCACTAATTTTTCGACATATATTATATATGGACCATAATTTTAGTAGTATAATGAGTTAAACAGTCTCCGTCTCTCACTTAAATGGATAAAATGCAGCGCGATGAAACTAATTAATTGCAATCTGGAAATATGTTGCCGGCCGAAGTGCTTTCTCGAATTTAATATGTTTGAATGGACTAACGGAATGAGAAGGAATTATCCCTGAAAAAAATGTCGTCTTTCTTGTTTTTTCCCTTTTTTCTCCATTATGTCGTTCACTTAAGGGGTTGTATAGTTTTTAGCTGATAGAATGAGGGCAAGTGGACAGATAGACGATTTCGGGACCATCATTTAGTCCACCTTCGTAGTGCGTAAAAATTTATAAATTTAATCGCTTCAGAAATAACTTCAGACATACGGTGTCTAAAGTTGGATTTGCGAAAGCTTAACTTCAAACAAAATATCTGAAGTTTGTCATTCGATTCTGCAAGCAAACTTTATATATTTTTTTCTGAAGTAGGGGTGGCCAACGTGGCGGGGCAGGGGCTGGGACGGGTTCTGGCAGAACGGGATCCGGCGGGACTAGCGGGCCAATATAGGCGGGACGGGAGGATGTCCCGTCCCGTCCCACATGCCGCCGGAAAAGGAGCCGGGATTTGGCGGGATGGGTCGGGTCGGGTTGCGGAATTTGGGGATTTTTTAGACACTTAATTTTAAAAAATATATATTTAAACACTTAAATAATTGAACAAGATAGTGTAATAAAAACATCTCAAAGTTTTTTTTCTGCCTCTTATATTATTTAATAGAAATATGATTTTTTTGTAATACAATTTTAAAATTGCAAATCACATAGTAAAATTGACACTAAAAAAATTACATAGTTAACCATACTGTTTCTAATTTCCTCACAATGTCTCGAGGATCTTCGGTTAGAATTAAAACTTGTTGGTCAAATTGTTCGGCGTCACTTCCTGTTCTCTCGGACAAGATTTCGTTGTAGTTGTAGTCGTCTTCTTCGTTGATCTCCGGTTGACTTCACCTTCTACGCTCCGCTCTAATTCAATCTTTGAATAAAACTGCAATCTCCAAGTTGTCTCCCTCCAATGAGTGTCTGAGCTCTCCTTTTTGAAATCTTCCAGCAGAAAAAGCGCTTTCAGACGCAGTTGATGACGCTTGAATGTTCAACACATCTCGGGCCATCTTTGATAGTGTCGGAAATATCTCGCATTCTCCCTCCAGTATCTCAGCAAGTCTTCACGTCCATCTTCATTGACAATTGATTCGTACGATACAACACCCTGCAAAACATAAACATCAAATTCGCTAACTTGTGAAGAAGTTGAAACCACTAAACATTCTATTTCTAAGGCCTTGAACACTAGTAGCAGAAAACACATGTCTTTTATTAGGTTGCAGTGAAGTGGAAGAAGATGGTACCGAAGCCGATTGATTATTTGCACTTTCTGGTTGGTAATACATATTTTTTTTTCATTCATTGTGTATGCTAGACAAAACTTCTTCTTTAGTTGGTTCGTCTTCAGTTGAGTCTATTGGAAGTATTTTTAAGTTTTCATAAATCAACAAGTGCTTTAAAACCGTCTACTTTAATAGTCGGATTTAATACAACACCAATAAAATATATAAGTGGGAATAGGATTTTTTTTAATTTTATAAACATTTTTTTAATAACTGGAGCGTAAGCTCGTTTTTTCATATATTCATTAAGTAACAAAAATATTAGAGCTATATAAAATAACATAGTTGAAATAGTAGGATAATAAATTTCAGAAAATTCTTTAGCAATAAGTTCCGATTTTTTTTTCCAATCATCATCTACCGGCATATCCGTTGGACTTTGATTATGGGCGTTAAATAATAAAGTTATAGGTTTTTTATACTCGTGAGCAACAAGTAGTTGTTCATATAAAGAATTCCACCTAGTCGAAACTTCTTCTGGAATGTTTCTGTAAGCTAGTCCACAATCATGACAAATTGTTTTATACTCTTTGCGTCTTTGTATTTTATTACCTTTAAAAATAAAGTTTATAGAAAATCGTACTTTATCAAGAATGTTTTTAAAAAGTTTTAGGCCATCCTTTACAACTAAGTTATAAATATGACATGCACATCTAATATGAAAAATATCGGGAAAAGAAGGAATAAATCGAGTTTTTAAAAGGTTTACAGTATAATCATTAGCAGTATCATTATCTAATGTAACAATCATAATTTTAACAGTAATTCCATAATATTCACAAATTTCATGAATATTTCTTGCAATAAATAATCCAGTGTGCCTATTATCAATATATCTATATGCTAAAATACGTTTTTGCATAGACCAAGTCTGATCTATCCCATGACATGTAACGGTTAAATAATCATTACCGTAAGTACTACAGCCTATATCAGAAGTGATAGTCACTTTGCCATTAAAATGATATAATGCATAACGTAAATACTGTTGATATTCATGTGCAAATTTAAAAACATCTCTTCTAACAATTGATCAAGGAAAACCGTTAAAAGCAGAATTATATGTTTCTCTAATGTAATGAATAAAATCAGGAGAAGAAAGAAATGAAAAAGGCAAACCGTCCATCGCAACTAATTTTTCTATATTTGTGTTTATCATATTTAGGACCTATAATTTCCCCCGTCATCGGGTTAATTCGATCATGTACTTGGTATTCAAAAAACGTCCTACATGAATCCAAACCGATTAAAAACTTGATATATGTATGTCGTTTCACAACTGACAACAGTGTTTCTATTAATTTTGATCTATTTGGATTTTCTATGAAGGATTTTTTCAGACATGGATGCCACTAATGAGATGTAATAACACTAGAGATTTGTATCCCATCACCTCCACCACCAACAACCAAGTCACCAATCCATCAACCTTTGCAGCTATTTCTCCTATTTTATAGCATAACCGGTTGGGACACCCGGGAGCACTGACATTCAATTTTCTTAGAAATAATAAATTTGTTGATTGTAACAAACTTATGGACTCTCATGTTTGCAAGACTTGCGTTTTTGGGAAGCATGTTAAATTTCTCTTTTCTTGATCTACTTCCATTACTCTTATGCCTTTTGATCTCATGCATAGTGATTTGTGATCATCCCCAATTTTAAGTTCGGCAGGTCATAAATATTATATGCTTATTCGAATTTTCTATGGACATTTCCCGTAAGAAAGAAATCGCAGGTCTTCATCGTTTTTAAACAATTTAGTGTTTTCGTCAAAACCTAATTTGAGAAATCCATTAAATGTTTTCAATGTGACAATGGGAAGGAATTCATAAATGACCAATTTAAGGAATTTTGTAACCAAAATGGAATGTCCTTGCGTCTTTCATGTCCACATACTTCTCCTCAAAATAGAAAAACTGAAAGAAAAATTCGAACAATCAACAATCTAATTCGCACACTTCTTGCGCATTCGTCCACACCACCGTCTTTTTGGCATCATGCTCTTCAAATGGCCACATATCTTTTAAACATTCTTCGTAGCAAGCTACTCTCAAACCTATCACCCACACAAATGTTGTACCATTGTATTCCTTTCTATACATATTTGAGGATTTTCGGGTGTTTATGTTATCCATTGTTTTCATCCAAAACCATAAAAAAAACTTCAAGCCCGTTCCACTCCTTGTGATTTTTTTAGGATACCCACAAAATCATAGGAAAATATAAGTTTTATGATATTTCTAATGGAAAAATTATCATCTCTCGTCACGTTGTTTTTATGAGTCTACAATCCCGTTTGCTAAATCTCGTGTGGTGTCCCTGCCTTCATACGAATTTTTGGATGTAGGAATACATCCAATTTTAAATCACCATCTAAATGCCCAAACCAATACTTCCTCGGCTGGACCAGCCCAAACTGAACCACCAAATATAACAGCCCAACAATGAAATAGGGCTGGGCCAGTCCGAGTCGGGGAGCCCACTGCTCCCTCCTCTTCGACCTCAGCCAAGTCCATTTCTCGTGACTGGCAAGCCCAAATGAGGGAGCCCACTGCTCCCTCATCCAATTCACTAACCAGGCCTAGCTCCACCAGCCCACAATATAACTACATATCTGCCTAGTCCACAAACCGAAAGCCCACTGCCCTAGCCATCTATCTCGATCCCACCTTAGACCGTTGAAGCCCATGCCATGCATGAGATTTTTTGGCCCAAGCATCATTTTAACCTAACATATTCGGTCCAATCATCACCACTTCCAAAAAATCCCAAAGTGGCCCTATCAGACCCGAAGTGGAAAGCTGCCATGTTAGACGAAATTGATGCTCTTATTAAAAATAAGACGTGAGAATTAGTGCCCCGTCCATCTAATGTGAATATAATACGTTCTATGTGGGTTTTCTGTCATAAAAAGAATTATGATGGCTCTTTTGCGAGACACATAGATCGTCTTGTTGGTGATAGCAGGTCTCAACAGGTTGGCGTGGATTGTGGTGAAACATTCAGTCCAATAGTTAAACCAGCAAGGATCGGGATTGTTCTTAGTATGGCTCTATCCAAATCATGGTCCATTCATCAGTTGGACGTCAAGAATGCTTTTTATATGGTCACCTACATAAAACAGTTTACATGCACCAACCTTTGGGTTTACTCATCAGGATTATGTTTGCTTGTTGAAAAAATCATTATAGGGTTTGAAATGGGCTCCCAAGGCGTGGTATAATAGGTTTTCAGGGTTCGTATCCACACTGGGGTTCTCACACAGCAAGTCCGATTAGTATTTGTTCATTTACAAGAAGGAAAATGACATGGCATATATTCTTTTCTATATGGATGACATCATTCTCACAATGTCATCTGAGTCACTTCGCCAGTCTCTTATGTCCTTCATTGCTTGAGAATTTGCTATGAAGGATTTGGGCCCTTTAATCTATTCTTTGGGCATTGCTGTAACTCAATATGTAGGTGATCTGTTTCTCTGTCAAAAGAAATACACTGAGGAGATCATTGACAAAAACAGTATGTCATCGTGCAAACCGTCACATACGCCGGTTGATACAAAGGCAAAATTAAGTAACTCTACATGTACTCCATATAGTGACCCAACACATTACCGCAGCTTAGCAGGGGCATTGCAGTATCTCACCTTCACAAGACCTGATATCTCTTATGTAGTTCAACAGGTTAGTTTACATATGCATGATCCGAAGGAATAACATATGGGGGTTCTTAAACGAATTCTACGGTATGTTAAGGGTACTCTTGATTTTGGGTTTCATCTGTATAAGTCCACCATTTCTGGCCTCACATCTTATACAGATGCCGATTGGGGTGGATGCCCGGACACACGGCGTTCCACCTCTTGTTATTATGTGTTTTTAGGAGACAACCTCATTTCATGGTCGTCGAAACGCCAGCCGACACTATCTCGGTCGAGTGTTGAAGTAGAATACCGAGGGGTAGCTAATGTGGTCTCTGAATCATGTTGACTCCGTAATCTTCTTTTAGAACTTCATTGTCCGATCAAAAAAGCAACTGTGGTTTATTGTGATAATGTGAGTGCGATATACTTATCAGGTAACCTTGTCCAACATCAACGCACAAAATACATAGAAATGGTTATCTTGTTTGTCCGTGAAAAGGTCGCACGAGGACAAGTTCGGGTTCTTCATGTCCCGTCCCGTTATCAGATTACAGATATTTTCACAAAAGGTCTTCCGCGTGTACTGTTTGATGATTTCAGGGACACTCTCTGCATACGAAAACCTCGCGCTAAGACTGCGGGGGACTGTTAAGATAATTATGGACATAATCCATAATTATTTCCATCATATCAAATCTTCCATTATGTAATTAAATCAAATATTATGTAATTAGTATTGTAAGATGATTAGGATATTCTGAAAATAGTCTTTCTAATTAGTAGCCATAGATTGATCTTATATGGTTGTATATATATATATATATATATATATATATATTGTATTATTGGTATGAAATTAATTTCCTTCATATTATATCATGATTAAAATAAATTTAATAGATGGAAGGAGGACAATAATAATTAGAGAGCAAAATAAACATTGCTTACAAATCATCAATTAATGGTTTTATTTTTAGATAGAACGGAGAGATTCTATAATCTAAAGTTGTTGGACATATGGAGGTTTTATCACCAAATACAAATTTGCCCAACAGATCATGTTGAGTCGTGGAAGCATCACCACCAAAGGATGTGGTGCAGTAGATGGGGTTACTCCTCCTTTTATCAGGAGTCTTGTTTTTAAGCTCTGAATATAAAAAAAAATTCTTGGTAGGGAACACTTAATTTAAAGTAGTCGGACTCTAACGCGGATACCGAATACTGGAGAGAAAACCCCCAAAAAACAAGAGTCGTGGAAACAATCACTTATACATGTATTAAGGTAGATTGTCTACATCACAACCCTTGAGGTGCGGTCCTTCCTTGGACGTGGACTATTATGCAGCGGGCTGCCTTTTAGATGAGGTTGAGCCGCAGCTGATGAGGAGAGCAACGGCAGAAAAGCTTCCTACTGAACATTGGATGATTTCCATTATCACTTTGTGGGAAAATCCAAATTAGCATAACAGACATTGAGCTCATCATTATCAAGGTGCAAACGGAAACTAGCAAAAATTTAAACTTCAAAACGGAATATCAGATCAGAAGAGCTGATGTAATTCCTGTTACAAGAAAAATAGAAAGACAGAATAGGAGAAAAAGTTTTGAAGCGTGAAAAAATTGTTGTCAAAGAAATATTGCACATTATACCATTTAGGATAAAATTATCCTTACAATAAAAATAGAAAGCAAATAGGAAAGAAGCGTTAAAAATTTTACAAAATAAAATGTTGCATGTATACTATTTAGAATTGTTACAAGAAATATAGAAAACAAAAAAGAGAAAAAATCTTAAGCGTGATAAAATTGTTGTTTAAAAGATACTGAATACGTACGATTTAGGGCAGAATTATTGTACAAAAAAACAGAAAGCAAAATAGAAGAAAAGTTTTGAAGCGTTAAACATTTATTGTCAAAGAAATATCGAATATATACCATTTAGGATAAAAATTATCGTTACAAGAAAAATAAAAAAGAAAACAGGAGAAAAGTTTTGAAGCGTGAAAAATTTACTGTCAAAGAAATATTGCATATATACTACTTAGGATTGTTACAAGAAAAATAGAAAAAAATAGGAGAAAGTATTGAAGTGTAAAAATATTGTATGTATACTATATATTATATATTTCGGATAGAATTATCACTACAAGAAAAATAAAAAGTAGAATATATAGGAGAAAAGTCTTGAAACGTGACAAGATTATTATTCATAGATAGAAATATTGCATGTGCGCTATATAGGGTACATTTACTGGTTAAAAAGATTGCATGTGTGCTGTTTAGGGAAATACATAGAACTACTGATAAAAAGGCTAGCCTTTTAAGGTTTATATAATTTCTTACACCGTGCCATCCATTGACTTAGAAAGTTAGAATTGGATATTCAAAAAAAAATTCAGATTATTGATTTGTGTGGAGTCGAAATATATATCTTTTCTTCTATTAAAATTTATAAATAGTTATAGGAGATCATTTTCTCGAACCCTAACTGGCATATCTAGGTGTATGGGTGTGGTTTCATGTGTGCATCAGTGGCGGAATCAGGAATTTCGGGAAGGGTGTGTAAATTTTCTTCTCACTTATGTTAAGGGTGTGCAAAATTAAATAAACACTCATAATAGCTAACATTTAATATATCTACACCACGTAATTTCTAGCGAAAGGTGTGCACCGGATCACCCTTTGCCTAAGATGGCTCCGCCCCTGCTGTTGCACCCAAGCTAATAGTGTTATATGATGCAATAATTATTGAGTGCACCTCTACAAGTGAAATCGGCGGTTCAAATTCCCCATTTGTTTTGTTATGTTCTTTCTTTTTCTAGAATTGAGGCCTGTAGTATTTTGTTATTCCTTCTTTCATTGTTTGATTTATTCTTTCAAAGTCTAAAATTTGATAGATTAGGTTCCTATTACTATATTTGTATTACCGTAAAATTTTATGTAATAATTAAAACTAGTAATAGTGGATAACGTATCATATTATAGTCAACTGACTCAACTGATCCCAACATTTTTAAAATTTTACACGAAATAAGATATATACGTGAAAATCAGTAAAATTGTAAAAAAATAATTTGAACCTATATTTCAAAAGTGGAATTTGTTATTGATCAATTTCTTTAATGTTAAACCCATCAAATGTAAATTATAAACACGCCCCATTATTATACTGCAACCATCCTCTTAAAATCTAGGATCTGATCTGCATCGGCTAACGGCAGGAGGAAAGAAAATGGACTCAAAATTTATCTATGCTAGTAGTCCAAAAAATGCACGTCAAAAACACCCTATAAAGTATAAAACAAACCCCCCAATGACAACCAAGAAGCCACAAATTAACTTGTATTTCTCTCTCAGCACAAGTAGAAAAAATGGGAAATAATGTTGCAATGTTGGTAATATTCATGTTGATCACGGTCCAATATTTCATGGAACAACCTGGACAAGCTATAATAACTTGTGGTGAAGTTGAACATTCCTTGGCCCCATGCATGAGTTATCTTACTCAAGATGTTCAACCTTATCCTACTTGTTGTAATGGTGTTAGAAACCTCAAAGGAATGGCTCGAACAGTGACTGATCAGAGATCACTATGTATCTGTCTCATGAATGCTGCTAAGCGTTACTCAAACCTCAAAGAGGATGCAGTCCAAACTCTTCCTCGGAAATGTGGGATCAAACTGGATTTTCCAATCTCAACAAGCTTCAATTGCCAACTGTAAGTCCTTTTTTTAGGATGCAAGGGGGGGGGGGGGGGGGGGTAGCTCACTAAGGAGCTCAAAATGTAAAGAATTCCTCAGATATGTGGGATCAAACTAGATTTTCCAATCTCAAGAAGCTTCAATTTCCAACTGCAAGTCCTTTTTCGGGATGGGAGGGCTTTGGGTGGGGGAGTGCAGGTGGCGTAGCTCACTAAGGGGTTCAAAATATAAAGAAGTAAACACAAAGAAGTAAAAAATATTCAACATTTATTTTTCAAGCATTTCTATTTATTTAATGCTTAATTAATTTTAGCTCGACTTGGGAGAGTAGTGGAGATGCGATCGGTATGTGAGACATAACGGCCAGTTGCATTCGAGAGGTAGCTAGAGAAGTGCTAGGGGCCTCGCGGGGTAACCGTGGTAGGCATCGAGGGGACTGGTGGTGGAATGGTAAAGTTCAAGAGAAGGTGGACACGAAGAAATCGGTGTATGTGAAATTGGTAGAAAGCAAGGACTAGATGGAGAAGTGGACGGATATGGAACTGTATAAGATAGCGAGAAAGGAGGAAAAGCTAGCGGTTACGGCGGCGAAAACTGTGAATTTTGAACGTCTGTATGTGGAATTAGAGGAGAAAGACGGGGATAAGAAGTTGTACAGACTAGCCAAGACAAGGGAGAGAAAGGCCCGTGACTTGGATCACGTGAGGTGCATCAAGGACGAGGACTGCAAAGTATTAGTGGAGGAAGCGCATATTAGGCGGAGGTGGCAGTCTTACTTCCATAAACTCTTGAACGAAAAAGGAGATAGAGACATTGTGCTGGGACATCTGGAGCATTCTGGTAGGTACCGGGATTTTGGGTATTGTAGAAGAATTAAGGTTGAGGAAGTTAAGGGTGTTGTTCCCAGGATGCGCATGGGACGAGCGACCGGGCCTGATGAGATCCCAGTTGAATTTTGGAAGAGCGCAAGCAGGCCAGATTTGGAATGGATGACTAAGTTGTTTAACGTCATTTTTAAGACGACAAGAATGCCCGAAGAATGGAGGGGGAGTACAATGATTCCCTTGTACAAAAATAAAGGTGATATCCAGAGTTGCAACAACTATAGGGGCATCAAGCTGATGAGTCACACTATGAAAGTTTGGAAAAGGGTCGTGGAGATGAGGGTGAGGAGAGACTTGTCTATTTCGAGAACCAGTTTGGATTTATGCCGGGGCGTTCGACTACTGAAGTCATTCATCTTATTAGGAGGTTGGTGGAGCAGTATATGGAGATGAAGAAAGATTTACATATGGTTTTCATTGACCTCGAGAAGGCATACGACAAAGTACCTAGGGAGGTCTATGGAGATATTTGGAGGTTAGAGGTATACTTGTGGCGTACACTAGGGTGATCAAGGATATTTATGTTGGAGCCAAGACTAGGGTATGATCAGTAGGAGGAAACTTGGAGCACTTCCCGGTGACGATGGGGCTGCACCAGGGATCGGCTCTTTGCCCATTCCTATTTGCCTTGATGATGGATGGACTGACGCGACAAATCTAAAGGGAGGTACCATGGTGTATGTTATTTGAAGATGACATAGTTCTGATTGATGAGACTCGCAGCAAAGTGAACGACAAACTGGAGGTTAGGAGACAAACTCTAGAGTGTAAAGGGTTCAGGTTGAGTAGGACCAAGACAGAATATTTGGAGAGCAAGTTCAACCACGGAGAGACCTAGAGATAGGCGTGAAGGTGAGGCTTGGTACTCATGTCATTCCAAAGAAAGGAAGCTTCAAGTACCTAAGGTCTATTATCCAAGGGAATGGAAAGATTGATGACGATGTCACATATCGTATTGGGGCAGAGTGGATGAAATAGAGGCTCGCATCTGGAGTTTTGTGCAACGAAAATGTGCCACCAAAACTTAAGGGCAAGTTCTATTGGGTGGTGGTTAGACTGACTATGTTGTATGAGGTGGAGTGTTGGCCAGTCAAGACTTCACACATACAAAAAATGAGTGTTGCGGAGATGAGGATGCTGAGATGGATGTGTGGCCATACAAGGAAAGACATGATTAGAAACAATGATATCCAGAATAAAGTGAGAGTGGCCTCAGTGGAGGATAAGATGCGGGAAGCGAGGTTGAGATGGTTCGGGCATGTGCAGAGGAAAGACACGGATGCCCCAATGCAGATGTGTGAGAGGTTGGCTATGGACGGGTTCAGGAGGGATAGAGGTAGGCCGAATAAGTATTTGGGAGAGGTGATTAGACGAGATATGGCGCAGGTGCAACTTAATGATGACATGACCTTAGATAGGGGGTTGTAGAGGACACAGATTAGGGTAGAAGGGTAGTAGGTAGTCGAGCGTAGTCCTACTTACGCTTACAAAATAATAGTGTAGTGTTATTACTGTAGGATCGATTAGTCTATCACACTTATAGGCGCATTAGTGCTTTATAGTCCCATGTAGTTTGATTCATGGTACTATGTGTTATTTAATGTAGTTTGTTTATCTTATTTGGCTGTGTTAACTACTGCTTCCTGTTGTTAGAATGCACTACCATGGCGTATTCGATTTTATTATTTGTATGTTCATAATGCTTTAATTTCTCATCTGAGTCTGACCGTTTCTCTTGCTTTGCTTTGCCTGTAATTATGCTTTGTCTTGAGGCAGGGTCTCCCGGAAACTGCCGCTCTACCTATCAAGGTGGAGGTAAGGTCTGTGTACACTCTACCCTTCTCAGACCCCACGTTGTGGGATTTCACTGGATATGTTGTTGTTGTAATATTTTTCTATCCTTATTTTTTTGACAGCATCGGCTAGTGGGAGGCCGCTAGAGATTCGTCACTACTATTCCATATAAAATTGAGAGAATATCTACACACATATTTATAAATTTGCCAACGTCATTTGCATTTTACCTCAAATATGGCGATGCAAAAATGAAAAAGGAAACTATCAACTGGTCATTTGTACTGAATTATTTATGAAAATTATTAAAACAAGGAGGCCACTCTGTTTTTACTGTTTCCTATTTTTATCCTTCCCGTTTATAGTTACAAGGCCTATGTCAAAATGTCTACTGCAAATATATGTGAAGGATTACATAGTTTCATACATATAAAGGTACGAGTGGATCGTATTTATGCAAATCACAATTAAATTGTTTGACAAGTGTCCCACATTCAACTCACACAACGTTACATTACATTGTCAAGAAAATGACCAAATGATACCATATATTTATATATATATATATATATATATATTTTTTTTTTTGGACCAGTTTTGATTCTTTAAATTTGTCAAAATTGAGTACTTTCGATCTTCGTCAAATATTTAATAAACTCTGGCTATTGAATTTTATGAAAATCGTGAAACAATGGATTTAACCATAAATACTAGGAAAGTCCTCTAAATTTTCAGAAATTATAACACCAAAACTGCACCATACACAAAAAATAAATAAAAAGTAGCATGAACTGCACCTTCACAAAGTTGCACTAGATTTTTAGAAATAGATCAAAAATAGCATAAACTAGAGAAAATGCACCTTCAAATTTGAGTTTATGTCAAATATTTGACGAAGAAAAAAAGTGCTCATCTTTGACAAATTCAAAGAACCAAAACTATTAAAGAGTATATTTAATGAACAATTTTAACCTACCTTCAAACATAAGAGACCCTCTATAATCATTTTCTCTTACATTGTCTTATCCAAAGTTCGTCTAACATGTCCTTCGATATCAATTGGACATGTTGAGAGCACATGTTATTAATATTACTAGACACAGAGATTTTTCTCATCGGTATTCAGTGAAAATTTTGTACTGTAAAACATGATTTTTTCACTTTATTTCCACCGAACCAGCTCACTGAAAAAACACATGGTGGAAAATAAATTCTTATTGAGATGTTGGGAAAATTCCTAATTTTTCCATGTGAAAAACTACTATTTAGATTGTTCCCACCGACATTCAACGAGAAATATACATTGAACATTTTGATAAATATACCCGATATACTCATGATATACACAGGGCAGTGTAAAAATAATGGCAAAAATCGCGACGGCAACAACTGCGGCGGCCGGAGCAGTAGCACCGCCGGCGAGAATAGTACTACCAGCGGGGGTGGGCCTCGGGGTTCTGGGCCCTAGACCGCTTGGTCCCGGCCTTGGGTCCCTTGGCAGTGGGCCTGGACAAGTGGCCAGTGGCCCAGTCCCGCCTACTGCCCTCCTCCCAATTATTTCCAGCCACATTGGGCCTCGGTCCAGCCCAATAACAGGCCCTATTACTAGGGTTCTTACCAGCAGCATCCCGGGTCAAGTCAATAGTCTAGTGTACTTGGGCCTCGGCCCCAGCAGGCCTTCAATGCTGCGGGCCCAAATCTGATGCCGACACCTATCGATATTGAGGCCGCCATGCATAAACTTGGATTAAATCCTCCAAACGCGAATTGGTACATGGACACCGATGCCACTTCTCACATGACGTCCGACCAAGGTACTCTCTATGCTTATTCCAATTTGAGCGAAAATCGTGGCATTATTGTTGCTAATGGCAATATGATTCCAATTCGTGGTTACGGTCATACAACTTTGTCTCCCCAACATCCACCTCTTGTCTTAAAAAATGCCCTTCAAGCCCCTAACTTAATTAAAAATTTGATGTATGTCCGGAAATTCACCACTTATAACTGGGTTTCTGTTAATTTTGATCATTTTGGATTTTCTGTGAAGGATTTCAAAACGGGGATACCTCTCATGAGATACAATAGTAGGGGAGATCTTTATTCAATCACGCCCGCCTCCAGTCTCTCAAGTCAAGCCTTGCCATCAACTTTTGCAGCTCTAGCTCCTTCTTTGTGGAATGCACGTTTGGGTCACCCTAGGTCGTTCATTGTTTCATCTTTGTATAAAAACAATTTTATTTCTTATAAGGGTACGAGTAGTACTCCAATTTGGCATTCATGTCCTTTAGGTAAACATGTTAGATTACCATTTGTAGCCTCTACTTCTCATACTTTGATGCCTTTTGATATTATTCATAGCGCTTTATAGACTTCTTTCGTTCTCAGTTCTGTGGGCCATCATTATTATGTTATATTTTTGGATGATTATTCTAATTTTTATGGACCTTTCCGTTAGTGAAAAAATCTCAAGTTTTTTCCAACTTAAAATTTCGAGCATTCATCCATACCCGATTCGAACGAAAAATAAAAAATATTCAATGTGATAATGACAAAGAATATGATAATGGGGTATTTTGGGACTTTGTGATGCTAATGGCATAGTTTTCGTTTCTCTTGTCCTCATACGTCCTCACAAAATGGGAAAGCCGGATGAAAAAATCGTATCATTAATAACATTGTCCGTACTTTATTGGTCCATGCTTCCGTACCCCTTCCTTTTGGCATCATGCTCTACAAATAGCTACTTATCTCCTTAACATACTTTCTACCAAAGGATTGACATATTCATCCCCTCTTAAGATCTTCTATAATAAGAATCCTTCGTATTCACATCTTAGGGTTTTTGGTACTTATGTTATCCACTATTTCCGTCAACTACAATTAACAAACTTCAAGCCCGTTCTACCGCTTGTGTTTTTTTGGATTATCCATTTAATCATCGTGGTTACAAATGTTTTGATTTATCATCTAATAAAATCATCATTAGTCGCCATGTTATTTTTTATGAAATGTAATTTTTGTTTGCTAAAGTGAGTAGTCCCGTGCCTAGTTCGTATAACTTTTTAGATGACGAAGTCTCCCCATACATTCTGCACCACTTATTGGGCCAATCCTATACCCCCGGAACGCCAGCAGGCCCACTGATGGAGCGATATGAATAGGAACATTGCGGAGTTCGTAGCTCAGTGTCCTAATTGTCAGCAAGTAAAAGCGGAGCACCAAAAGCTCGGCGGCTTGACCCAGAACATTGAAATCCCGATGTGGAAATGGGAAGTGATTAATATGGATTTCATTATGGGTTTACCTCGATCTTATCATAAGTTGATTCTATTTGGATGATTATTGATAGACTGACCAAATGAGCTCAATTCCTGGCGGTCAAAACTACCTACACAGCCAAGGACTACGCGAAGTGGTTTGGGCACTCAAGTTAATCTTAGCAAAGTTTTCCACCCTCAGACAGGCAGGCAGGCCAAGTGTACAGTTCAAACACTCGAGGACACACTACGAGCTTGCGTATTGGACTTTAAGGGAGTTGGGATGATCATTTACTCCTTATTGAATTGCATACAATAATAGTTATCATGTTAGCATTACAATGGCTCCATACGAGGCGTTATATGAACGGAAATGTAGATCTCCTATCGTATGGTTCGAGGTAGGCGAATCAGAGTTATTTGGGCATGACTTAGTACACCAAGCTATAGAGAATGTGAAGCTTATCCAAGAACGATTGTTAACCGCTCAGAGTCATCAGAAGTCGTATTCAGATGTGCGACGGCGAGACTTAGTATTTCAGATTGATGATTGATGAATGGGTCTTCTTGAAGATCTCTCCTATAAGGGGAGTAATGAAGTGTGAGAGAAAGGGACAGCTCAATCCAAGGTATACTGGGCCATACCGCATAATTATGTGAATCAACCAAGTAGCTTACGAGTTAGATTGCCTTTGGAGTAAGAGTTTGTTCATCCGGTTTTTCCACATTTCCATACTAGGAGGAACATGTGTTGGAGATCCTTTCCGGGTTGTACTAATTGACGATGTGAAGGTTACATAGGACCTATCATATGAAGAGATTCCTATTGTTATCTTAGATCGATAAGTCCGCAAGTTGAGGACTAAAAGAAAAGTAGCCTCCGTGAAAATTCTGTTGCGAAATAAGAATGCAGATAAGATGACGTGGGAAGCGGAAGAAGAGATAAAATATGATTACCCCCACTTGTTTCATACTATTATCATTAATGCTTGATGACCATGTGAGGTCCGACATAGGGATAAATATTATATTATATGGCACGTGAAGCGATAGATGTGTTTTCTAACAATGTGACGGGAATTAGATGTGTCACCCCAACATTCGAGGACGAATGTTTCTAAGGGGCGAAGAATGTAACATCTCGTACTTTTGGGTCATGGTTTAAATTGCTAGACATGTGTAAATAGACCCGAGCGTTGGAGAATTTTTGGTCATATTCACATATGCAAATTGAGAGCTTAGTATATAAAAGGATAAAACCCCAAAATAATTTTGGACGTAACAAGTATGATGACGGGGATCGAAAATAATACTTGGTGTGTCCATAAAAAGGCTATGGACTAGTGCTATATCACACGATTATGACATTGAGTATATGAAGGTTTTAGAAGTCATCAAGATTTAAGTGAATTGAAATCAAAGAATTAATTAAGATTATTGGATAAATATTATGTGGACATGATCCATGTGTCCATTAATAGGTGGAGGCCTATTAGGTAATATGCATGCACATTACAGGTGATGTAATGTGTTGGTGATTAGTAGATAGGAGACTTGGTACAAGGGCTACACGTGTGAGGTTTATAAAGAGTCTACAAGTTCATTATTGTAATTCATTACATTTTCATTTCCAATCTCAAATCTTGTCCACTGTTAAACGTAACAAGCATTCAACAATTTTCACTTTCATTTAGAATATTTTTCATTCTTCAAACTTAACAAAACGTCTCAGCAACCATTTTCTACTTTGGGCAATTCATTCTTCCACTTTGGGAATTTCTTTGAATACCCAACACGTTCAGCAACTCATGAAGCAGTGTTATGCTCCGTCTCAAGTTGTCGTAGTCATGCGAAGATTAAATGGAGGTATGTTAAGGCAAATAATTTCTTCTTTTGGCATGTTCCATGTAACGAAACGCAACCGTAATATTATTCCATAAATTATTCTACTCTTAGTAGTTAAGAATGTTCATGTTATTGATTCCTATGTTAAAATCATGTCTAAATATGTTCCTTGAAAGAAATAATCCCCTTGATTATTTTCATTGATTGAATAGATATATATACAAGTTACAAAATAGGAGAATCCTATTCCTATTCTATTTCTAAAACCTTATTCTATCATAATTCTAACTATACAATTATGGTATGTGTATATCCTAAATATGGTATGTGTATATCCTAATCTAGGTAACAAATATACTACAATATACACACAATATACTTTCCTTAATATACAACTATGTCCTTGTTTTCTTGCCCTAGTACCGTGACCGGCCCGGACGGGTTGGGCCATTTGGGCCGCCTCTGGTGGCGCCACCGCTTCTCTCTTGTTGGGTGCCATTGTTCATCGCTTTGTATACATGTGATATATACTTGTTGTATATTCGGTGTATATCACGGGTATATTACCTTTGTTTAACACACCCCCATATCATAGCGGACAGTCTTCGAACGCTGAGACTGTCCCTAAAATCTTCAAAGAGAACAGCTGGTAGACCCTTTGTAAAGATGTCTGCAATTTGATAACGAGACGGGACATGACATACGCGAACGTGACCCTTTGCAACCTTTTCACGGACAAAGTGAATGTCCATTTCGATATGCTTAGTACGTTGGTGTTGAACTGGGTTACCTGAAAAGTAGATGACACTAATGTTATCGCAATAAACCAAGGTTGCCTTCTGAATGGGACAATGAAGCTCCAAAAGCAAATTAAGTAGCCAACATGATTCGGAGACCACATTCGCTACCCCTCGATATTCTGCCTCTGCACTTGAGCGTGATAGCGTTGCCTGACGCTTTGCCGACCAGGAGACCAAGTTGGTGCCAAGGAACATACAGTAGCCAGAAGTCGACCGTCTGGTATCGGGACAACCACCCCAATCAGCATCCGTGTAAGAGACAAGTGTGGATGTAGATGAAGGATACAAGTGCAACCCATAGTCTAGTATCCCCTGAATATACCGAATGATGCGTTTGATTGCATTCATGTGCTCAACCCTGGGATCATGCATGAATAAACACACCTGCTGAACCGCATACGTAATATCTGATCTAGTAAAGGTAAGATACTGGAGGGCCTCTGCCAGACTACGATAGCGGGTCGGGTCCTCGTATGGTGCACCTGCTGCGACACTTAGCTTTGAGTTTGCATCAACTGGCATGGAAGTGGACTTACAGGATGACATCCCAGCTCTCTTTATGATCTCAACAACATACTTTCGTTGAGACAAAAACAAGCCACCTGAATGACGCTTGACGGCAATCCCCAAAAAATAACTCAAAGGCCCTAAGTCTTTCATAGAAAACTCAGAACTGAGCATGGTCATGATAGACTGGTGCAAGGTATCAGAAGAGGCAGTCAAGATGATATCATCCACATACAACAGAATGTAGGCCAAGGACGAACCACGGCGGTAGATGAACAAGGAATTATCTGACCTACTGTGAGTGAACCCAATAGTTGAAACAAAGTCAGCAAACCTCGTGTACCAGGCCCTTGGAGACTGCTTAAGCCCATATAAGGACTTCTTTAACAAACATACATGATATGGACGGTGTAGATCCCTGAAACCCAACGGCTGATGCATATAGACTGTTTCCTTGAGATCACCATGTAGGAAAGCATTCTTGACATCCAACTGATGAATTGGCCAAGTCTTTGAAAGAGCCAAGCTAAGCACAGTGCGAATGGTAGCCGGTTTGACCACCGAACTTAATGTCTCACCACAATCTATCCCAACCTGCTGAGTCTTGCCATCACCTACAAGTCTCGCCTTATGTCGAGCAAAGGACCCATCTGAATTCTCATTATGAGCAAAAATCCACATAGACCTGATAACATTAATACCATATGGACGGGGCACCAACTCCCACGTCTTATTATCAATAAGAGCATTATATTCATCAGTCATAACAATTTTCCAATTAGGGTCATTTAATGCGGACACAGGATTGCGGGGCAAGGGGGATTTAGAGACATCAGAATGTAAATTAAAATGTCTTTTAGGTGTAAAAATACTCCGCTGACTACGAGTGACTGGTCTATGACTCGAGGAAGAATTGAGGGAATTTTGGGAGTTTTCTGGGCTCGGGATGGACTGGCCAGCAGGCAGTGGGCCTAAATATGGTATGTGTATATCCTAAATATGGTATGTGTATATCCTAATCTAGGTAACAAATATACTACAATATACACACAATATAATTTCCTTAATATACAACTATGTCCACTGTTTTGCTGCCCTAGTACCGTGATCGGCCGGACGAGTTGGGCCATTTGGGCCGCCTCATTGGGCCGCCATCGCTCTCTATCTTTGGCCGCCATTGTTCACTGCTTTGTATACCTGTGATATATACTGCTGTATATTCAGTGTGAGCAGTGTATATCACAGGTATATTACCTTTGTTTAACATTCCTAAAATCCTTATTGAGGTATATGGGAAAGATGTTAATGTTTCCAATGTTAGCCGAAGGTACAAGGATATTATGTCACCCGATAAGTTCAGAATATTTTATTGTCATTCATGCATTTTATTCATGTATTACCCTAGACCCACATGTTTTATATACACTAGTATATGGTATCAATTATATATATTTAGGGAATGGGAAAAGGGAATGGCGTTATATACACACCACCACCTGCAGCTGATACAAATTATCACTAAAAAGGAAGATACCCACAGAGGCCGAAATGAAATGATGCCCACAGAGGCTGTTATGGGAAGGAAGATGCCCTTGTGTGGCCAATATTTATATGTATACTGCATTTTCATTGTGCATGATACCATTCGCCATGAATGATACTATTCAAAGAGACGTTCTACATTTAGGCATATATATTAGGGCCCTCAGAGGCATTTACTGCTAGTCAGCCGTTTTCGTCGGTTGTTACTGTCAGCTGTGGTTTGTCGGCTATTTCTGTCGACTGATACTGTTTTAGTTTATTCTTGTATTCCTGTTATGCTATTGTTCATGCCTAACACACTCAGTACATCAGTCGTACTGACATCCTTTTTGGTCGGGGGACGCTGCGTTTTATGCCCGCAGGCTCAGGTAAACAATGGAACGGTTCACGCTAGTAGGTTGATGGTTCAGCTGATGTTGGAGCACTCTATTTGTTCCAGAGTTGTAGTATAGTCTCGGTATGATATTTTTGCATATGCATATAGGTATGGCGGGGCCCTGTCCCGTCCTTGTGATGTCATGTACTCTTTAGAGGCTTGTAGACAGTTGTCATGTGTATAGTAGTTGTGTTGTGTATAGCTTTGTCGGTTGTGATGTATGTTATGTGTCAGCCGAATATTTGGTAACGGCCCTTGCGGCCCTAATTGATTTCGGTTAACTGGTAAGTATGTGAAGCGTGGTGCTCAGCAGGTAAGGCCCGGGTGTCCGTCATGGTCCTCCGATTTGGATCGTGACAAAGGGGTAGCACATGATGCACACGTTCTAACAGAGATTGTATCTAATCCAAATAATGACTTTCCACTTCCTCCATCTAGTAAGTCCACAATTTAAACAATTGAAATGATTATTTAGTTTACAATATGATTACCTAATTTTTAAATTTTGATGTCAGGTAAATACTATCTACGTGATGCGGCGTATCCTAATACTCTAAAATATTCGATATTGGTTAGGAGATTATCATCGTAGGCGTTCCATAACGAAGGAGGAAAAGTTTAATCATGCTCCTGCACAATTAGAAACGTTATCGAACGTTGTTATGGAACACCAAAGGCAAGATCATATTGGATAAGATGGCTCCATATCCTATTAATATCCAAAGAGATGTTGTTATTGCATGCTTTGCAATTAATGATTTATCAGAGAGGATCGAATGAATGATGACTTATTGATCAATTTGATACACCGCAAGTAATATTTGATGAAAAAAGACTACAAGAAGAAACATTGGATAAAACAAATGGACCTAGCTGGACAATTGAAGATTCTCAGATAATGACTTATATGCGGGAGCAACTTGCTCTCCAACTAATGCAAAGAAGATGAAATACTTGAGAGTTCTATATTTTGGTTAGTTAAAAAATTTTCTCCAATGTTGAAATGTTAAAAATTGATGATTGTTAGTTAATGATTCAAATACTCTAATATTTATACATCTAAATCAGAACAATATTTGAGGTATTGTTTTACCTTGTTGGATAAGTTTGATTAATAGATTAATTTATGTTGTATTTAAAATTTATTATTACAATAATTTTTTATTGATATATCATTTTTTTATATTTCAGATAGCTCAATAATTGTATCAAACATAAAATATTCATTTATATCTTTGAATACTTTAATTTGTCTCTCAAATAATAAATTTGTTGTTTAAATTAATATCTTGATATAATTTTTATTTTAGTTTATTTGAATTATATATTTATTACATTTAAATATTGATATATTATACACCTTCAGATGATGGAAAACAAACAATCTTAATCATTCAGTCTTCAGATCTACATACAATATCTTAATATTCAGATGTGTATTCAGATTCATACATCTTAATCTTAAAAAAAATGCCGTCTTAGACAGTGGAAAACTATTAAATTTCTTTTTGCTGAAAGTTTGGACAAAATTCTTTGTCAATTCAAGCGTTATATTACCGCTAAGAGAATAGAGTTTACGAAACAACCTACATTTGTAGAATTCTTACGTTAAACTTGAAATTGTGTTTAAATTCTTAATTAATTTTAAATGCATATGTTTCTTAGATTTCAATTCTTTATGGGTATGGTATAACTAGTCATGGATTTATTTGCAATTTATTAGTCTTTTTAATTTTTAATTAATGAGATATGAAAATCAATTGAGATTTTAATATTAGCAAGTATATAATTTTCGTTTATGACATAAAAAGTCTACGTACTTTCATTTATAATAGCAAAATAAAATTAAAATATCAAATGACAATATACATATATAACAACACTTACCATAGTTGTTATAAAATTGTCAAAGAGATATTTGACTTATCTTATTTAACATTAGTTTTGTAACCCTATCAAACGACCCTCAAGAGTCTAATATTTAACCATTTCTCCCACCTCCCGGACAAGGACACCAAAAACTCAACACTCCTTATATCACCCTCAATCCCCATTCCCCACCTCCCCCAACTTTGCTACCTCACGCATTTTCCGTGACTTTTTTTTCATTTACTATGATTGATAAGAAATGATAACTTTGTTTCGAAGAAGCTTGGAATAACGGATAAAATTGATATAAAAGTCATGAGTTTAAATCGTATAAATAGACTATTACAAAACTATAATGTATACAATAAATATTTATGATCCGATTTTTTTTCAAACTTGGCACATAGCAGAAATTTAATGCACGAGTTTTTTTTTTTTTTTTTTTTGATTGATAAGAAAAAAAAATCTAGAAACTAAAATTCTTATAAAAAATCTCTCGAAATACACACGAACAACGACTATATCTGCCTAGGTGCCCATAAATAAAAACTTTCCCTTTTGGGCAGATACTTCTTCATGGCTTTGTTGCAGATCTTGCGGCTTCAATGAAGGAATCTTCCATTTCTCTTCAAGAAAAATCTATTTCTCTATCCGAATTTTCCACATTTTTAGCTTAGAAGAACTGATTCTTTGATTTTTTTGTCCGTATATTTTAGTGTTAGCATTGAATTTTGGTAAAATGGACGATAGAGGAGAATCGTTCGTAGCAGTGAGGAGAATATCGCAAGGATTTGAAAGAGGAAATAGTAGTAGTACTTGCCATTCTACTTCTGGTATATTCCCTTTTTAATATCTTTTAATAACGCAACCATAAGCTCATTTATTATTACCTCTCTTTCTCTCTCTACTTCGTTTCCTTACTGCTTCTTTTTATTTTTGAATTTTTTTTATGAGTTTCTATCTGTGGATTGAAATTAGGTTTACTCATGCCTAGTTGCGTTGAATTTTGTGGTGAGTTTGTATTCAATTTTTCTTTTTTTGTGCCCTAGTTTTTTTATGAGTATTTTCTTTATATTTATAGAGGAAGAAAGATGCATGTATAAATTTGTGAACGGGTTAATTTGTCATATACATACACTGAAACAGCTTAGTATATGTTTGTAAATGGATTAATTTGTTTATGTAATTGAGTTATTTGTTCAGTGAAATTGGTTGAACGGCTTTCGATTCAACAGATTATTAGTTAAGCTACTGATTAATTGTTCTTGAAGGATGACAATTTGCCTATAGAGCTGTCTATTTGATTGTTCTTGAAGGAAGACAAAAAACTTTAACTAAACATTATGTGGAAATTGTAATGCATGATTGCTGATGACCTTTCGTATAGGGAAATGGGTGAAGAGTAACTTTAGCGACTCCAACTATCACTGATAGTTTTAGAAAGAACACTAGAAAGGAGTGGTGTGAGAATGTACTAGGTCGTTTATGTTAACTTTTGGGAGTGGTATGGGCTGCATTCGGGTACTTATTTAATACCGTGATTAGTTACCCAGACTGTTCATCTGACGGTTGCACTTTATCAGAAAGCAGGATTGTGTATTGAGCTGCTGTATTAAATTCCGTGACCAGTTAATTTAAACTGTCGCCGCGTTGCTTTTTTATTCTTCTTTCTTTGATGAATTTACATTGCATAATTGCATCTGATTTTAGCTTTCAAACGGGAATTAGTTTTTGATAAACAATTGTAAAAGACTGCATACAACAGATCCTTGTGGTCCGGCCCTTCCCCGGAAGCTTAGTGCACCGGGCTGCCTTTTTTTTTTAATTGTAAAAGGCAATTGGCTAGTAAAGTTGTGTGAAGGTGGTTCTTTTTTTGTACATCATGTTGGGAGGTGATTTATTTTTCTTGTTGTTCGTTAAGAAGGCTAGTTCATGAATGTTAAGACACTTGAATCTTATACTTATGTTCAACATTCTCTGCTGTTTTTGTACATCTGTAACAGCAGTCTCTTGGTGCTTATTTCTCATCATCAACATAGTTTAAACAATGACAAAGAAAAAAAGTGTACAGATGTTTCTACTTCTCAATGACCAATTTTGGCAGGTAGGATTCCTACTATCTAGCTGAGTGTAGCCCATGATATTTGTTCTGTAACACTAGTGAGGTTCTGTGTTGATACCCACACGTGTACCATGTTTCTGCTTTAATTATGACATTATCCTGATTACACAATTGAACCTTGTCATAGTTGCTGAATTGATGCATTCTTGACACTTCTTCGTTAGTTATGAAACTTTGCTCATATGATGTAGAGTTGTCTTGTCTATGTTTCAAGAAAGATATACTTCGATTCCTTATCCCATAAAAGGAAAATAAATAAATAAAGGATCAACTTCTCGTCTAAAGAAAAAAAAAGGACACACTTCTCTTCTTGCATCCAAATCTTCTTTTGTTCTATCTCTATACATAATGAAGCATGTTGTTACTGAAAACATGATCTCCCATTTTCTTTATTATCGGTTCCTTCTGTTACTGCAGAGGTCATAGCAGGATCAACAGCATGGCTTGGCCGAGGCCTTTCATGCGTTTGTGCCCAGGGAAGCGATATTGATGCTCGTCCATCATTTGATCTGACACCAGCCCAGGTAATAATGCAGGTTATATAAAGTGTAAGCTTCCTACTAGGAAAATTTCTAGGAGTGTCATAAAACACGATGCAGTATTATTTTCTTTTGATTCTCTCTTATTTAAAGTTTGTATTCTGGATAAGATTTCTTTGTGGCAGTAGGAAAATTTGTTTTCGGATTGTTTTCTCCAAGATTTTACACTTTACAGTTGCAACGAATAAAATATGCTGAGTGTTGCGAGTGGTAGTGACTTTTATTTGGTTTCTCAGTCATTCGGCCAATTGAGCTCACATTGAGGTTCACATATTCTTTAACTCTCTTTAAAATTGTGCCAAGTCTCAGGCATGAATTTCTTATATCTAACTTTTCACGCTCTCCCTTTTTCTCCGCAATCCCTAGATAACCAGTTGATAGTGCTGATGATATTGCCAATATAGCTTTCTATTTTCAATCTCCCACTTCTGTCAACATATCCAGTTTTATTCTTAGTAAATACGCTATTCAGAATGTTAAGCTTCACAGCACTGTGAAGAAGTTTGGAATGCCATTTGGCACATCAGCGCTTATGGTGTTCTCTTCCACTTTGTTAATGTCAGGAGGAATGCTTGCAAAGACTACAAAACCGTATAGATGTTGCATATGATAGTTCAATTCCTGAACATCAGGTATCCTCTATTTGAAGACATCTTAGCTATTTCCCTATGAACTTAAGAGATAATATCTTAGGGTTTTAAACATTCCATTAAGGTTAAAATTTACATTCTTACTGTTCATCTTCGTCTCTCTCTCTCTCTTTTACCAAAAGGAAGCTTTACAAGCATTGTGGAAAGCTGCCTTCCCAGTGGAAGAACTCCATGGTTTAATATCTGAGCAATGGAAGGAAATGGGTTGGCAAGGGAAGGATCCATCTACTGACTTCAGGTACACCTCCCTCCCCCCAAGGCATCCGAAAACAAGAAAGCACTGATGGTTGAGCTTATCTTATCTCAATTTCTGAGTTCTTCCGCCCTTTCTGGTCCCTCCCCTCTCGGTTCACCACTGACATGTTTGATTGTTTTTGACAGGGGTGCCGGATTCATATCACTGGAGAACTTGTTATATTTTGCGTGGAATTTCCCGGTACATCCACTTTCTGACTAATCTTTATGGAGAAGTGACATAGTGACATGGCTAAAATGAAAAGCTAATCTTTAGTATCAACATGAGCTATGATTTGGTAATCATTTGGAGATCTAACATCTATGTTTCTTCTTAAACTGGTCTTTACGAGTCTGTCTCCTGAGATTGTAGTTATTATTCAGATTGTTGTGTTACATCCTGTATGTTCTCACAGTTTCTTATGCACCTCTTCTTTCACGCAATTGTCAAAGTATGATTCTTTTTGGTTCCTCAACCCTTAAAAACATAATAGTAGCTGGGAGGGTATTGGTTGATGGGCATCTTAAAGGATGATTCAATTGCTCTCTGCTATTCCTTGCTACTGTCAAACAGAAAAGTTTAGCTGGCACCTTTCTGTTTTCTTTGTGATACCGTAGCATCTAAGTTTTTTTTATAAGCCTGGGTAAGTGTTTCTATCAGTAATTTTATCTAAAGGTAACCAGGGTGACTTAATAATGAAGACGGGATAAATCAGGTAGATCTTTTTTTTCCCTTTTTGGATAAATAGGTATATTGGTGGAGAAGGGAGCCTTGGAGCTATGGTAAAGATGTCTCTGTGTGACCTATAGGTTGTGCTGTGGAATCAACTACTGATGGTTGCTTCATGGTAGGCTGGCTATATCACAACTCCTTAGGGTGAGGCCCTTCCCCGGACCTTGTGGGATACTTCACGCACTGGACTGCCCCTTTTTACGTAGATCGTTGTAGATCTCGGTTGACCACGAAGAAAGAGAAGATATTCTACCATTCACATCCCTATTTCAACTGACTTGTAAAATCAAACAAATTTGTTGGATATATTGTAGAGTATGAAGCTGCTAATTGACATGTCAGATCTATTTTGTTGAGCATTTTAGACCTATTTAGGCTACAAAATCATCAACAACAACATACCCAGTGTAATTCCACAAGTAAGGTCTGAGGAGGGTGGGTGTACGCTGTGGTCTTGCACGTGGAAAAGTCAAGTATTCTATGCAGGCTTGATTTACCGGAATTTTTGCTTCAAAGAATGCTTTCAAGCTAGGAATTTAAGCACGGATAGCTTTATTTGACAATTAGCTGGAAGTCGAGTATGCCTATTCAACATAAACTAAGGCGCTGGGTAGATCGTACATTGCAGGGTATGAATTCGATTCTAAGTCGGAGAATGCCCATGAATAGGGTCTTATTACAGAATCCGCAGTTTTGAAAGTAGCCCTAGACAGATCATTGCTAAGACCTTACCCTTATCTTGGGAGGTAGAGAGGTTTCCAATAGATCCTCGGCTCAAAGATAAGCAAACAAAAGAAATACGAAAAAAGAAATAACAGAAGTAAAGACGCAACAGATAGTAACAAAAACATAACTGCCACAAAAATTACACACTAATCTAAGTACAATAAACACCAAATAATAACAAAAAGCAACAGACAAGAAACTACCAGAGTAATATTACGATTACAGGTATGGAGAGATAAGCGTGACAACACTCAACTACCTACTAACCTTCTACCTTAATCCGTGTCCTCAATAACCTCTTATCTATGGTGATGTTCTCGGTAAGCTGTAACTGCGTCATGCCCTAATCACCTTTCCCCGATACTTCTTCGGCCTACCTCTACCGCTCCTGAAACCATTCATAGTCAACCTCTAACATCTCTGCACCAGGGCATCCCTGCATCTCCTCTTCACATGCCCAAACCATCTCAGTCTCACTTTCCTCATCTTATCCTCCACCGAGGCCACCCCCACCTTGTCCCAAATATCTTCATTACTAATCATATATCTCCTCGTATGTCCACACATCCACTGCAACATCTTCATCTCCGCCACCTTCATTTTCTGAAAGTGAGAGTTCTTGATTGATCAACACTCTGTCCATACAACAAAGTTGGTTTAGTTACCACTTTGTAGAATTTGCCTTTATGTTTTGGTGACACCTTCTTATCACACAAGACTTCGGATGCGTGGCTCCATTCATCCACCATGCACCAATACGATGTGTGACATTTTCATTAATCTCATTTTCTTGGATGATGGACTCAAGATAATTAAAACTTCCTATCTTTTGGATGACCTGAGTATCCCGCCTCACTTTCATGCCAACCTCATGGGCTACGTCACTGAACTTGCACTCCAAGTATTCTGTCTTGTTCTCGCTCAACTTGAACCCTTTCGATTTCAAGGTTTGTCTCCACACCTTCAACTTAGCATTAACTCCACTGTGAGTCTCGTCAATTAAAACTATGTCATCCGCAAATAACATACACCATGACACCTCACCTTGAGTTTGCCGCGTGAAAACATCCATAACGAGGGAAAATAAAAATGGGCTAAGGGCCGACCCTTGATGCAATCCAATCACAACTGGGAAGTGTTCTGAGTCTCCTTCCACTATCCTTACCCTAGTCTTGGCTCCATAATACATGTCCTTGAGCGCCCTAGTGTACGCCACATGTACCCCACTAGCCTCCAAGCATATCCAAAGAACTTCCCTTGTGACTTTGTCGTATGCCTTTTCTAGATCGATGAACACCATATGTAAGTCCCTCTTCCTTTCCCTATACTGCTTCTCCAGTCTCCTTACAAGATGAATGACTTCTGAAGTCGAGCGCCCCCGTATGAATTTGAATTGGTTCTTCGAAGTAAACACGCCCCTCCTCACCCTTATCTCCACCACCCTCTCCCAAATTTTCGTTGGAGCAAGTTCCAGTTTGTGTTAGGGATGCACATAAAAGCCGAAAAACCGGATCTGACATAATTAATTCGGTTTTGGTTCTTTGGTTCTTCGAGTCTCGGTTTGAATAAATCAACAAACTAAATAAGATTACCCAATTAAATAAATTAACAAATTGAATAAGATTATCCAAATGAATAAGGTAGAGGTAAGGTCTGCGTATATCTTACCCTCCCCAGACCCCACTTGTGGGATTATACTGGGTATGTTGTTGTAAAGACAAAAAAAAAAAAAAAAGAAAGCAAAAGTGACAAAACAATTTGTAAAGAACATAGAAGGAAGAAAAGTAGAAGAAGATTACAGAAGCAGCGAAAAAATAAAAGCAGAAAAGGAAAAGGAAAAAAAAAAGTGGCAGCGCAAAGAAGACACAGTGAACGAAGAAGAAAATTGCCTGAATTTTCAAGAAGCAGCAGTAGCAGATTTTGAAGAACCCTAGAGCAGAGAAAGAAAAAGTGATCTGGCAACTCTATTTTTTTTAACAAAGTCACATTTTTTTCCATATCAAATTAAAAATATACAAAATGAAGCGACTACTTCCTTACCACCTCACGCTTCAAGGACAGAAGTGACTGCTTCCGTTAAAACGCTCTGCCTCACCTTCAATAAGACCTGACCCCTCGCTTCGCTTCACCGCTTAAAGCGGTGAAGCGGGTGCTTTTCACGACACTGGTGCCATGCCAAACATTTACCATTTGACACTCATATTGAGGCCCTGGAGATTTATCATAAAGAAAGGCCCGAAAAGATAACAATAGACTAGACTCCTAAGTTTGGCTTAGTGGTTAATAAAGTGATTCAAATTCTAGCGGAGGTAAAACCTCTATAGAGTTACCTGGTACCTGTGGTGGCGGGAGGTAACAAGTACCTCATGGAATTAGTCGAGGCGCGTGCAAGCTGGCCCGAGGTGATTGTAAAAAAAAAACTCCCGAGGTTGGCAGATTCAGTGTGATTGGATAATTTTCATATTACAATTTTTTTTGATGCGTAAACTGATACTCGTTTTTCCTTCTAATAAGGAATATTAATATTAATACTGTCTTAATACCCATGTGATGTCTTTTCAACTAACCATTTTACTCTTTCACATTTTAAACACTTCTCTATGTAGGTCTAACTTAATAATTTTATTCAAAAAATTCACTTTATTAATCAAATAAATGCACAACTGTAAACATTTTTGGTCTAGCATCAAAGTTACTCTTCTTATAGTGATGGTTATTGACTTATACAAAGGAAGCCAACTTTGTATGTTAAGCAATGAATTTCACCATTTCATGTGTTGAAATATATGTTGCTTGGACTCTTCAAAAATTGTCAACGCTGCGTGTCGGATCCTCCAAAAGTAGTACATTTTTGGAGGATCCGACATGGGTGCGACATCATTTATGGAGAGTCCGAGCAACGTAGGTTGAAATAGTTCACACTTGGGTGACACTAGATATGTAGGAGATTCGAAATTTATGCTAAATTTATGGTTCTGCACTTTTACCATTCAACATTTTATGCTAAATGTAGGTATGTAGGAGATTCGTCATTTTATGCTAATGTATGGTTCTGCACTTCTACCATATGTAAACAAAGAGGCTTTCTTGTTTTTAAAAAGTCTATACGAAGCAGAAAAGTAGCTCTCTGGTAGTCTACTTTGACGTAATTCAAAGCCCGAATATTGAGCTTACATGTAGCAAGTCGTTCTAGTGAAGAGTTGTATCTGGTGCATGTAATGTTTCGGCTGATGAATCAAACAATTTCCTTGCTCCATTTTGTTTAAAAAGTAAGAAATAAATCTGCAAACCATATACTCAAGTGTACACATAATTATGAACAGCTCTTCTATGCTGTAGCCAAATTCAAGCAGTAACGTTCTAGGTCCATAATCATACTCTTCTTCTTCCTAATTTATTTTGATAAGCTTCTTCTCCATTTGCAGAGATCGTTCCAGGATCTTCTTCAAAAGCAAGAAGGTGATAGGGCATTATGGGAATACCCATTTGCTGTTGCTGGTGTCAACATCACATTTATGCTTATCCAGATGCTTGATCTAGAAGCTTGTATGTGTTCCTTCTATGCTCTTCTGTACAGTGATATGTAGAAAGACAAATCTAAGTCTAGGATATCTTGTCTTGATTCATTTATCTAACTATGTGTCAACTCTGCAGTAAAACCAAGAAATATTGTGGGAGCAACTTTTTTGAAGTTTCTTGCAGGTAATCTTCTTGACCGTGGTCTGAAGATCTGCTTCATTTCCTTTTAGTTAACCCCTTATGTATTGTCCACTTAGTGCTTCTGCTTTTTGGCAATGTTCCTTCTAAGCATGTCTTTCGCCTTTGTACAGAAAACGAATCAGCATTTGATCTGCTATATTGTATCACATTTAAGCTGATGGATCATCAGTGGCTCGCCATGCAAGCGTCATATATGGACTTCAATGTATGTGTATTTAAAGTTTTATGAACTTGTGTGTACATTTAAATTAGTGAGACTTAGTTGAGGATATGGAAGTTCTTTTGTTCCTAATTCAATTCTTCTCATGTCAAATCTAGTTCCATAAGCCTTCTAGAAGTTCCCATGCTTTTTCCACTTTATATGCTTCTTAAAAGTTTCAGTTTGGCTACAACAGTCTTAACAACAAGGGAATTTCTTGTAGTATCCTTGGCTGCATGCCTTCACAAGGTAGAGGTAAGGTCTGCATATACAGCACCCTCCCCAGACCCCACTTATGGGATTACACTGGGTCTGTTGTTACTGTATCCTTGGCCCCATAGTGTAGGAACTAGTTTTGCTTAGAGCTAGTAGCTTGAATGGCTCGTGGAGTTCTTTGTAGTTTTATATGTTTTTTATAGATAGGATAATTGATGTAAGCAAAAAGATAATGCCGGACAGGAGTACATCCAAACGATTGGGATGATTCAATCATGGCTTCAGCCTCTTAACAAGTTGGCTCTAGCCATGTTACACCAAAAACTAAGCAACCTATCAAATGTGTAAAATGTATCTTTTTCTTGTTCACAAAAACTCTTAACATTTCTTTCTTTCCATAGAATCCACCAACGGTCGCTGAAATTGAGTTCCAGACTCTGAGTGATAATTCAGGCATGCGTTTCCTTTGCCATGCCAGCAAAAAATCCAGACTAGTTCTTGGCTTGCACCACTTTGTGTTTTATCTTTATTCAAATATTTTCTCAGTATCTAATTATTTCTGTCACAGTTTGATATTAGCATAATGTTTTCTTGAGAAGTTCTTCATATGCTATGGATGATTGCCATGATACAGACTGATGTTATCTTGAAAAGGACCTTTTCAGAAATTATTTCTAAATGTGAACCAAGTACCCTACATTTCTGATGTTAGATCTGTTTACGTCTCATGCAGACAGTTATGAAGTCAACTCGCCGACAAATTGAAAGGGAGCTTTTGCAAGAAAACATAAAACAGTTGGAGGATTTGCCCTCATACAGACTTCTTAATCAATAGTTACTGTAGCCGTGGCATTTTATAGTTGTTTTTTTTAGTCATGACATCTCAGCAAAAGGGAAATAATTTTCTTGATAGTTTCTGTGACATTTCTTGGTTTACGTGGTGGTATTTTATGGTGGTACTTGAAGTTTTGTTAGAATTAGATGCTTTCTGATGCTTTGTTGTTGGTCTCTTATTCTTGCACATTGCGGAGTGGAGAAAGGAAATAACAGGTTTCTCCAGTGCATGATATAATTTGTTCCCCAACTATAGATGGATCGAGCTGTTAGCTAATCTCAATACCCATGTCTCACTTAAATCAATTTTGAAGTTTCGCCTGCATGAGCTGTTTAAAGAGATGGTTAGACGCCTGCGAAAGCAAGTGATTCTAGGAGAGGTATGAATGCACAATTGGCGCTGCAGATTATGAGTTTTTTCTCTCATTATTACCTGACATTTCTTCTCACAGGGGAACCCGTCCCATCATTTGTCTCCAATCTATATGGCAAAATAGCATCGAACATAACAGACATTCGATGAGGCATTTGTGGTGGGTAGGATTCTTCAGCAAAGTAATCCCTTTACTCCGTTACTCAGATACAACTTGCCATCCATTTCATTAAAAGAACAAGTAAAGAGTACATATCGTGAAGTGAGAAATGATGAAGTTGAAGTGTTTAAGACCTTTAAAATCATGATTTCGCACATATCATAATATAGTCTCGTTAACGCAGGGAATGAAAGTACAAAATCTGAATCACCTAAACTTGCTAAACTTAATCACACTCAAAATTCATAAATACAACTGAAGAACAAACCATTCAGAGTTTTAGTCATAAAACTTACACTTATAGACAAGAGTGAAGGCTGGGTCGCCATAATATCCTTCACGGAACCAAAAATCATTTTCCTTTGCAATATCAACTGCATCATTTCCATTTCCTACAACCAGAAAAACAGTCTTTTATTTCCAGCACCCATGTTGAGGTGTGATGGCATGTCTATATTTTGGGTTACGAAGATTTGAAAGTACGTTTATCTCTCTACAAGAAGGCGCGTTCTGAGGTGTGAAGTGGGAGAAAAGGGATGTCGGGGTTTTGAGTAGAATGACCTTTTGATTTTTCATATTGAAAAAAGTAATAACAATGAGAGGTGTTAAGCTTTTTATCATCTTGACGTCGGGCTATTTTTCCATAGGACCTCCCCACTGATTTCTTGATCATATCAATCAATGATAAACTTGGGAAATATAATATCATTCTTCAAAAAGTAAAACATTAGCTGTTTTTATTTCCTGCCAAGTCATCAAACTGATCTCTGATGCAGCTTTCAAGTCATCAAGCTGACTTCTAATGTAGAACACCGAGGTCCGAACACAGTAGGTCATCAAGGTACCTAATAATTGGATAAATTGATTAAAGTCGAAAGAAAAGCCTCAGTAGGTATGGATAATTAAACCCAAAATGAAAAGGGGCCTAAGATGCCATTGAAGTATCGGATTTGGTATAAAAATGTCATCCGTTTATCTATTCGCTCTAAAATGCTCTAGCCGTCAATCTATTCGATCTAAATTGCTCTAATTTTTAACGGCCTCATTTTAAAATATAATTAAAAAATTCATTTATTACCTGACACAATTTTATTGGCTAATTTAAAATAAATTTAAATAATTAAAAATTGCGAATCATCCTAAAACCCATACATGCCCCGCCTTAATGCCCCATTAAACAACAACAAAAACCACCGTGAAAATGCTTCAACAGAGAACAAAATTTCCACAAAATTGGCAAATTTGAAGAACCAGAAAGAACAGGAAAAAAACAGAAATGAAAAAATTCATAACCAAAAACTCGATTTGAAGTAATGACACATGTAACGCCCCTATTTTCCAACCCCAAAAATTGCAGAACCTCAGTCGGATTCCACAAAATCCAAGCAATTTTACATTTTATTTGTGTTAAAATTTTGTTGAATACTGGAAAAAATATTTATTTAAACTCATGAAACCTCCATAAAATTTGAATATTTATTGATGAACATTGACCTTAGATTGAAAATTTAATTTTGAGTTTTGTTAGTGATTTGAACTTGGTATGTTGGAATTTGATTCTTAAGCTCAAGCGTGATTGAGTATACTTGAAAAAAAAAACTTCATTGAAGAAGTGAACTAAAGCTGCCATTGAAGGAGCTTTTCGAAGCTTGCTTTAAATTTCTAAATTTCTAAATTTAGGTGTTAAATCAATCGGATGATATTATTTTTAAAGTTGGTAGCATGAAAACCATCGAATTAGAGCTTAGAACCTGAAGAAAAAATTAGAAAACTACATGGAAATCATTAATGAAACTTGAAGCTTCAAGTTAGAAAATGACATGGTGATGATAGAGATTCACATGGTGGATTTTTTTTTTAATTTGGAAAGGGTTTAAATTTGGGTCAATCAAATCTGGCCACGTAATAAATAATTATTTAATGATTTTATTTTAATGGGGCCGTTAAAAACAAGGGCAATTTCGACCTAATAAGTTGACGACGAGGGAATTTCAGAGCGAATAGATAAATGAAAGACATTTTTTTATACCAAATTCAATAGTTCAGAGACATTTTAAGCATTTTTCCGTAGCCAAAATAATAATGAAAATTTGCCAAAAACAAATACTGCATAATCATGGTTATTCAAGGATAGTTCCAGATTTTAATTGCTGAATCTGTGTAGGTTAATCAAGAATGTGACAAGTATAATAGCTTGATGGATAGCTTTATATTATATTATCAGACATAAAAAAACTTTTGTTATACTACTCTTTATGAAATAATTGTTTGTTTATTTATTCAATTCAAGTGTTACATTAAATAGATCATTTTGTCATATATGTGTCCTCAATTTATATAATAGATGATTTGATGTATGCACAGAAGATTAAAAGCTAAAAATTATTGTTCATAATTTAAGATGAAAATTTGGACTAACCATCATGATGATTGTAGTACGAAACTAAAAGTAATTTGTCTTAATTACGAGAATAGTAAAGTTCTAACTTCTTGTATTATAAAAATAGTTCTTATATCTCAAAAATAAGTTAAACATGTTCATTATTCTTCATTAGTCATTATTTTAATAGAATATTTCTTAATATTCTTTCATTAATTGTATATCTTCTATTTTAGGTAGAATTATAATTCTTTTGTAATTAGGTTAATTAGTTACCTAGTTTGTATCAAAGTAAATATTCTTGTAACCTTATATATATTGTAAATCATTCATCAATAAAATCAATAAAATATATTCCTTTATTGTATCAGTAACCTAAAACTACAAACCCTACCCTAGCCGCCGATACACCTTCTCGGCCGCCACCTTTTTTTCCACGTCGGCACCTAGCCCATGTCGGAACCCTAGCCGCCGACCTCTCTCGGTCTCCCCCCTCTTTCCCCACGACGGAACCCTAGTTTTCCGACCATTCTCCCTCCCTCTTCCTCCTAAATTTCCTCTTCCATGGCTGACAAAACCAAATTCCATTCGGCATTTGCCGTAAACAACATTAAAAACTTCATCCTTATGACTTTTGAGATGGAAAAGGGTCAATACTCTTCGTGATCATTCCTCCAACGCCGTAGTCCACAGACGTACCATCGGCTTCGACTTCTGATAATGCACTCTTGTCTCATTTGGACGCAGTCATCCTCCAATGGATATACGACACAATATCTAATGATCTGTTGCACACCATCATTGAGACCGATGCCACTTCCCGCCAAACATGGGAACGTTTGGACAATATTTTCCACGACAACAAAACTCAATGAGCGTTATACCTTGAAAATCAGTTTAAGGACGTTCATCGGGACGATTTCCGAAATGTGTCTGCCTATTCTCAAAAACTCAAGATGTTTGCCGATCAACTCTCCAACGTTGGCACACCAGTCACTAATCAACGATTGGTCATGCAACTGATTGCAGGTTTGAACTAATCCTATGATGGTGTTTCCACCATCCTTCAGCAATACACACCGTTACCTACGTTTTATGAGGCCCGTTCGAAGCTCATTCTTGAGGAAACTCGGAAAATCAAGCGCAGCACGGGCTAACATTACCGACGCCACCCTCACCACCACCATCGACGACAGGGCCTCCCTGTTCGGCAACCAGAACCATTGGCCAGAGGACCTATAACAGTCCGCTTCCTCCCGTAACAACCGTCAGAGCAGGAAGTCCGGCAAGGGCCACGACAGAAGAAATTCTGGCAACAACGGGCAGCGACCGCGGCAGTGGCAGCATCCTCCGCCGTGGGCTGCCTACCCACCTTGGGTCGCGTGGGCCTATGCCTCTTTTTTTTAACCGTATACGACATCCTCGTGGACTCCACATCAGAATCGACAGGCCCAACCTGGCATACTTGACCCACGTCCACAACAGGCCTACACAACACGGGCCTCCCCACCATTGACTTATGCACCGATTAACATTGAGGCTGCTATGAGCACAATGTCACTCAACACTCCAGATGAAAATTGGTATATGGACACAGGCGCTACATCTCACATTACGGTATCACAAGATACTCTCTCGTTTTATTCCAATTTGAGTAATTTAAATCGGAATATTATTGTTGGTAGTGGAAAAGACATTCTCATTCATGGTTATGATCATTCCTCTCTATCCCCATCACTAATCTTAAAAAATGTCTTCCATGCCCCTAAACTCATTAAGAATCTAATCTCTGTGCGACGTTTCACAACTGACAATTGAGTTTTCCTTGACTTTGATCCTTTTGGTTTTACTGTAAATGATTTTACGATAGCGAGACGAATAATGAGATGTGACAGCACCAGAAATCTCTACCCTATTTCAAACGCCGTCAACAATTCAGCTTCAGTTCGCTCAACCTTTGTTGCTCTTTCGTCTTCCTTATGAAATTCTAGATTAGGACATCCGGGAGACTCTGTTTTACACTCCCTTACGAAAAATAATTTTATTAATTGCAATCGTATTTCTAGGACTCCTATATGTGAATCTTGCGTTTTTGGGAAACATGTCAAATTACAATTTTATGCATCCACAAATTGTACTTTAATGCCTTTCGATATCATACATAGTGATTTGTGGACATCCCCTATTTTGAGTACGGCTGGCAATCGATATTATGTATTATTTTTGGATGATTATTCCAACTTTCTATGGACTTTTCCAATTGGAAACAAATCCCAGGTATACCCCATTTTTTTCTTCATTTAGTGCTTTCGTAAAAACACAATTTGAAAAGAGCATTAAATATTTTCAATGTGAAAATAGCAGGGAATTCGATAATAACCAATTCAAACAGTTTTGCTCCAAAAACGATCTTACCTTTCATTTTTCCTGCCCTCACACATCCTCATAAAATGATAAAGCCGAACATAAAATCTGAACCATAAACAACATTCATTTGTGCCCTACTTGCTCATGCCTCAATTCCCCTTCAATTCTGGAATTGCGCACTCTCCATGGCCACTTATCTCCTGAACATAATCCCAAACAAGTCTCTAGCTCAACGGTCTCCCACCCAAGTTATGTTTCGTAGGAACCCCTCCTATCAACACTTGCATATTTTTGGATGTCTTTGTTACCCTCTCCATCCGACCACTCATAAACTCCAACTTCGGTCTTCTCCGTGTGTGTTTCTAGGTTACTTGTGCTATGACTTGTCGAGCCGTAAAATTATTATTTCACGTCATGTCCTATTTGATGAGTCTCAATCCCCTTTTGTCTCTCTACACTCGCCATCTCGATATTCCTATGACTTCCTAGATGGTGGCCTAACCCCTCTTCTAATTCACCATTTACATAGTCCGTCGTCCCAGACCTCGGCACTCGCCACCACCTCGGCCAGTCTGGGACTAGCTGCCCACCCGGTTCTGTCACTTGTGGCCCGGAACAGCCCACCTCAGGGTGATTTTGTAGCCACCTCTTGGCAAACTGAGGTTCGGCCAGCTTGTACCGTCACCCCTGCCCTTCCTCATCTTCTTGGTAGTCCCGTGGAAAACCCTCTTCCCTTCCCGCATCCTGAGACACACTCTCGGACCATGGAAACCCATGCCATGCACGGAATTCATAAACCTAAATGGCCGTTTAACCTTTCCATTTCAGTTGTTCCTCCATCTGTTCCATCGTAACCCAAAGGATGCCTTGTCCGGCCCTAATCGGAAAGCCGCAATGATTGAAGAATATAATGCTCTTATTGATAATAAGACGTGGGACCTAGTACCCCGTCCACCTGATGCAAACATTATTCGTTCTATGTGGATTTTTAGACATAAAAAGAAATTTGATAGTTCTTTTGAAAAGTACAAGGCTCATCTTATAGGTGATGTCAGGTCTCAATAGGTGGGAGTAGACTGTGATGAAACGTTCAACTCAGTCGTAAAGCCTGTAATCATCCGAACCGTCCTCATCATTTCCATATCCAAGTCTTGGCCCATTTATTAGCTTGATGTCAAGAATGCCTTCTTACATGGGGATCTTCATGAAACAATACATATGCATCAGCCTATGGGTTTCAGGGATCCTATTCATCCGAATTATGTGTGTCTGTTGCGGAAATCGCTCTATGGACTGAAACAGGCTCCTCGAGCATGGTACCAGCGGTTCACTAATTATGTCTCCTTTATCGGTTTTTCACAGAACAGATCCGATCATTCCCTGTTCATTAACAACAAGGGTACATACATGACTTACCTATTATTATATATTGATGACATCATCCTAACCACATCATCTGATGCTCTCCGATGGTCCATTATGTCTCTCATTTCCTCTGAGTTTGCTATGAAAGATCTGGGCTCCTTGAGTTATTTCTTGGGCATCCCTGTCACTCGATATTCTGGAAGCCTATTTTTATATCAGAAGAAGTACACCGAAGAGATCCTTGACCGTGCAAGCATGACATCTTGCAAACCATCCCACACGCCTATAGACACCAATTCCAAACTCAATGCTGATTCCGACCCGACTCACTATCGTAGCCTGGCTGGGGCCCTACAGTACCTCATATTTACGAGACTAAACATATCCTATGCCGTGCAACAAATCTGCTTGCATATGCAGAGTCTGAAGGAAGCACACATGCATGCCCTCAAACGTATTTTACGATACGTCCAAGGTACACTTCACTTCGGATTACATCTATACATGTCTTCGCTCACTGGTCTCACTGCTTATTCTGATGCTGATTAGGGTGGATGTCTTGACACCCGATGCTCCACGTCTGGTTATTGTGTTTTCCTCGAAGATAACCTATTGTCTTGGTCTTCCAAAATGCAACCTACACTATCCCGATTCAGTGCCGAGCAGAGTACAGAGGTGTTGCCAACATCATCTCTGAGTCTTGTTGGATCCGTAACCTTCTACTTGAGCTTCACTGCCCGATTCAAAAGGCAATACTGGTCTACTGTGATAATATTAGTGCGATATATCTTTCCGGCAATCCCGTCCAACATCAGCGCACTAAACACATTGAGATGGGCATTCATTTCGTTCACGAAAAATTGGATCGTGGTCAAGTTCGTGTCCTTCATGTTCCTTCCCGGTATCATATTGCTGATATCTTCACCAAAGGACTTCCGCGCATACTATTTGATGATTTTCGAGCCAGTCTCAGTGTTCGAGAACCTCCCACTTCGACTGCGGGGGTGTAATAGAATATTTCTCAATATTCTTTCATTAATTGTATATCTCCTACTTTAGGTAGAATTATAATCCTTTTGTAATTAGGTTAATTAGTTAACTAGTTTGTATTAAAGTAAATATTCTTTTAACCTTATATATATATGGTAAATTATTCATCAATAAAATCAAGGTAGCATATTTTTTTAATTTTTATACATACTCTTTAATTAACATCGTGGCAGAATATTTGCTAGTCTTAGTACTCAAGTTGTTCATATTGAATATGGGCATTGAATGACAATCATTATCATTTGTCCGTTCTATATCGTTGTGTGATAAATGGTGTTTGACCATTGCATTAATTCTTGCAATTACTTTTATTATTAACGTTGGGAGCTTCTTCATCCTTTCTAATGAGATGGTGTTTGATCTATATAAATTCTACTAGTTTCCTTTTGGGAGGAGATACCGATCAAGAGAATACATCCAAATCACTTCTTTTTCATATATTTCAAATGGATGGGTTTTGTACCAATTTAAATCTTTATTAGATTCTCACTCCTAATTTAATACTAAAAGAGCTTGTTGAATCCTGAGTGATACACTTATATCAGGTGAAATACCTTAAAGACAGTGTCTTAATTGACATGCCTCAAGATGTAAAAATTTCCTATAATGTTCGTGATAAAGTATTTTTCAAAAAAATTCCAACATCTTATGCTAGTCATTTCGTATGTATTCTTTAGACCGTTTAATATACTTATATTTTCAATCGTGATATAACTATTTTGAGCCATATATGCTAATTATCATTTTGATTTATTAAAGGTAAGATCCTTAGGCGGTCAATAGAATACATCAAAATTATTTCTTTCTCCTATATTCCAAAATGTTGGTTTTATATAAATATAAATCTTTGTTAGATTCTGACTCCTAGTTTGATATTAGAAGAGCTTGTTGAATTCTGGTGAATATACCTCTGCCGGGTGAAATATCATTAAGGATAGTGTTATGATGATTGATATGCCTCAAGCTATAAACAATTCCCTATAGCGTTCGTGATCGAATATTTTACGTAAAATTTCCAACAATCTTAAAGATATATTATACTATATTCTTATGAAAAATACCAATTACAAAGAAGACCAAAATGGCTATTCAAATCATCACCTGCAAGTGGAGTTTAATTTTCTTTTCTAAGAAAATTGAAGGTACGCTTTTTCATACCTATGTGTTGAATATATATTAACAAAATAATTAAAATGTCTAGTGGTTCAAAATTAAAATTTTTAGATAAGTTATACGTACGTGGATATATTTGTTAAGAACTTCACTAATTCATATATTACTATTGTTTAAGTAATTAACATCCAGTGAAGATTTTCTAAAACTTCTACATTAAGAACTTAAAAAAAGTAATAAGCATAGAGATATGATCATTATTAATAATTTGAATTTGCCTTATGATCATTAGTGATATTGTAAATATGCGAAAATATTAATTTGAACTATCTAAGAGATGATTGCCTTTTCTGTTTGAAAAAGGAAAAACAATAGTGCAGTTCATTTAAAAAAATTGCCTATTTGTTTATATCAATTGTCTGCCTCAGTTTTTTTGTGAGTGGATTAGTAATGAGTGAAAAAGAAATCCTTAAAGACCACCTTTGAGGATATATTCAGGAATTGTAATGAAGTTTTTTTGTGAGTGGATTAGTAATGAGTGAAAAAGAAATCCTTAAAGACCCCTTTGAGGATATATTTGATTCTTGCAAAAAAGTGTTTATTAGACGATCTCCTTTTGGTATCAATTTGTGTTATTGTAATATTATTTTAGGTAGCTCCTAATAATTATCAAATCATTTGAATATTTTTGAATAATTTATTTTTGAGGTGTTAAGCTGAATGTAGATGCATATGTTTTAATACATAGCTATTGTCACGAAATTCTTGAAAAGATATTTTGAGTGTGGCAAATTAATCCATCATACACCTCAAGGTAAGAGAAGATTCGAAGAGATGATAATCCCGCTAAGAAAAAAAATTGACTAAGCGGATGATACAATTATTGTGGTCATTTCTCAAGTGAATTTTGTGATTAATGTGAGACATTGAGCGCTAAACGATTTTGTGCTACTAAGCATCTTTATGATAATAAAACAATATTGTGTTCTACACCCAAGTTGAAGATGAAGAATGATTTATTTATGTTAGATGATTTTAGAACTACTCGAGTTCTTGGAATGAAAAGGTTCTTCTTAATCTCACATCTGAAAACAAAACATTGACATAAACTGAGGTGATACATGTTACTAATATGTAAATCAATTTGATTTCTATGTGATTATTAGAAAAAGTTGGGTGCAGATTTTATTTGAGAATGATGAGGTTGCATCAAATAAAAAAAAAAGCATTCTGTGGGCAATGGTATTGTAACCCTGATTTATTTGTGCCTATTATTTTTAATAAAGGTTGAGAATGCTAGTACACGTATATACGTTTCTCATCGTGTGTGTCTTTTGAGTAAAATATTACTCTTAAAATATTTATTGATAATGACATGGTGTGAGCAAACATTAAATAATTGTTTGAGTGAAACTATATTATAACCTTGTTATTTATAACATAAAACATCTTATGAGAAAATTGCAATACTTTTTATGAGTTAAAGATATTATCTTACCTATATTAAATTTTTTAAAATGTGGGGGTCATGGTGTCCTATAAGAGTTATTTTGATTTTTTTTAAAAGTGTTAATATTTTAACTGGTCTTGTTATTTAAAGTAATTTTAAAAAAGGAATGTTTGAGGAGAAGCAAAAGTATAAGGATTAAAAAAAAAAACTTTGGTTATGATTTTTGTACTTTTTGATAATATAATATATTATATTTTTATCTCTTCTCTTGGTGTAATATTAGTGTTATATTATTAAATAAAGTGAACTATTTATTGTATTAGAAGGATACAATGATGATAAAGTGATTCTAAAAATTCATTGGTGGTTTATGTGTTCACCCTTGAGGGGCGTAATAATATAAAAATCAGTCAAATAGACCATAATGAAATCTGAGTTTGTGGTTTGGCGTTGGCTGATGATGAGACTAAAGATACTTTTTAGTGAGTATTGAAATTGAGATAGGATCAATGTGTATATATATTGTGGTTGTCAAACAACGTTAGCTATAATGAAATAATAAATTTTTGAGTGACAATAAAACACATGTGTTTGAGACATAAAGAGATAAAACAACGTTATTAAGAGATGGAATTATATCCATAAATTATGTGAAGTCAGAAGTGAATTCGACCAATCCTCTGACTAAACTTTTGAGAAGAAAATTACTAAATGAAGCTTCAATGGGAACTTGTCTCGTTGTATATCGAATATGATGGTAATCCAACATATGTGATTGGAGATTCCATGAAGTAGATTCATAAGGGTAATGACTAATCACTATTTGATATTGTGCACTATACAAATTTATCTCGTTCGTGATCTATTATGGTGTGTATATAGTGCAATCTGCAAGGAAAGTGAGCTTGACTTATAAATTCTTAATCCATTATAATATTCTTTATAGGTGGTGTATTGCTCTGCATAATACACTTGATGGGTGAACCTATATGAGTGTGGAGTGATACTGCTCTTATGAAATGGTAATAGATTTCTAGAGCACTCATGAATATCAGGATACGCGCAAGGCATCTTAGTGCAAAACCGCAATAACGGCAAAGATTGTGCGAGTATAATGTGATAGAATAAAGACTTGTAGCTTACAAAATAATTTTTGGTTCATTGAAGTTCTAAACTTTTTCATTTGTTCTGTAAGTTTAATCTTATTTTATCTAGGTCTGGTTTATAGTCTACGAGACATCAGATTCGATAGATAATGCTCATATGTTAATGAAAGAAATAATCCCTTGATTATTTTCATTAATTGAAAGACAATATATACAATCTACATATTTATTTCCATAATAGGAGAATCATATTCCTATTCTACTCCTAAAACCTTATTCTATTTGGAGACTAACTATACAATTATGGTAAGAGTACAAGACTAATTAAGGTACACTACAACTTTTCAAAACCGTGTAGAAGAATGATACAACCTAGACTAAACCGAGACTAAAAATATACATAGGATATACACATGCAAAACGTGTATATCTTAAGAATATTTAGTATATTTAACACACCCCCGCAATCATAGCGGGTAGTCTTCGGGCGCTGAGACTGTCTCGAAAATCTTCAAAAAGGACCGAGGGAAGACCCTTTGTAAATATGTCTGCAACCTGATACCTGGAAGGGACATGAAAGATGCGTACTTGACCACGAGCAACCTTTCGCGGACAAAGTGAATATCCATCTCAATATGTTTAGTGCGCTGGTGCTGAACCGGATTACCCGAAAGATAGATGACACTAATATTATCACAATAAACCAAGGTCGCTTTCTGAAAAGGACAATGAAGCTCTAACAACAGATTACGTAACCAACATGATTCAGAGACAACATTAGCTACCCCTCGATACTCAGCCTCGGCACTGGAGCGGGACAAAGTTGACTGACGTATCGCAGACGAGGAGACTAAGTTATTACCAAGAAACATACAATAGCTAGACGTAGACCGTCTAGTGTTCGGACAACCACCCCAATCAGCGTCAGTGTACGAGACAAGTGTAGACGTCGATGAAAGATATAAATGCAAGTCATAGTCAAGTGTCCCCTGGATGTACCGAATAATGCATTTGAGCGCATTCATGTGCTCAACCCTGGGATCATGCATAAATAAACACACATATCGGACGGCATATGTAATATCTGGTCTCGTGAACGTAAGATACTGAAGGGCCCCTGCAAGACTGCGATATCAGGTCGGATCCTCGTAAGGGGAGCCAGCTGCAGCACCCAATTTGGATTTAGTATCAACTTGAGTGAAAGTAGAGTTACAGGATGACATCCCAACCCTCTCAATAATCTCGGTTTCACACTTCCTCTGGGATAAGAACAATCCACCGGCATGACGAGTGACAACAATCCCCAAAAAATAGCTCAATGGCCCCAAGTCTTTCATAGCAAACTCAGAAGTGAGCATTGTCATGATAGACTAGCGTAAGGAATCGGAAGAGGCAGTCAAGATAATATCATCCACATATAATAGTATATAAGCCAAGGAAGAACCACGACGATATATGAACAAGGAATTATCCGACCTGCTGTGAGTGAACCCAATAGTCGAAACATAGTCGGCAAACCTCTTATACCAGGCCCGTGGAGACTGCTTAAGCCCATATAAGGACTTTTTCAACAAACAGACATGATGAGGATATTTGGGATCCCTAAACCCCAAGGGCTGATGCATATAGACTGTTTCCTTGAGATCATCATGTAAGAAAGCATTCTTCACATCTAACTGATGAATGGGCTATGCTTTCGAAAGAGCCAAGCTGAGCACATTGCGAATGGTAGCGGGATTGACAACCAGACTAAACATCTTCCCACAATCCACACTAACCTGCTGAGTCTTATCATCACCCACAAGCCGAGCCTTATGCCTTGCAAACGAACCGTCTGAATTATCCTTATGAGCAAAAATCCACATAGACCTAATAATATTAATACCAGATGGACGGGCCACCAACTCCCATGTCTTATTATTAATAAGAGCATTATATTTATCGGTCATAGCAATTTTCCAATTTGGGTCATTTAATGCAGACACATGATTACGGGGTAGGGGTGATTTAAGAACATTAGAATTTAAATTAAAATGCCTTTTTGGTTTAAAAACACCCTGTTGACTACGAGTGACCGGTCTATGACTCGAGGAAGAATTGGGCAGATTTTGGGAATTTTCTGGACTCGGGACGGACTGGCCAGCAGGCAGTGGCCTTGCTGGTCCAATTCGGTAACAGGATTGTGAAACAAGGACTGGACCAGTGGTGGTAATGGAGTGAGTCACTGGCCCAGTAACTGGACAAGACCCAGTTGCGGGTACTTTATCTAGTGACGGAGCAGTGGGGCCAGCGGGCAGTGGGGCTGCTGGTGGATTTGGGGTGCGGGAGACGTCTGAAAATGGTGAATAATTTACGGGGATATACCATCATCCAAAAAATTATACTAACTAGGCACGGGAGTACTAACCTTAGCAAACGAAAATTGGGATTCATAAAAAATTACATGGCGTCTAATGATGATTTTATTAGAGGATAAATCAAAACATTTGTAACCATGATGATTAGATGGAAAACCCAAAAATACACACAAAGTAGACCGGGCCTGAAGTTTGTTAATTGTGGTGGACAGAAATAACAGATAACATAAGCACCTAAAGATCCTAAGATGTGAACACAAAGGAGTCTTATTATATAAAATATGAAGGGCGGATGAATATGTCAAACCTTTGGAAGGAAGAATGTTAAGGAGATATGTAGCCATTTGTAGAGCATGATGCCAAAAAGACGGGGGTACGGAAGCATGAACCAATAAATTGCGGACAATGTTATTAATGGTACGAATTTTGCGTTCGGCTTTCCCATTTTGTGAAGACGTATGAGGGCAAGAAAAATGAAAATTGATCCCATTAGTTGCACAAAATTTCCGAAACACCCCGTTGTCATATTCTCTGCCATTATCTCATTGAATATTTTTTATTTCTCATTCGAATTGGGTTCTAATGAAGGCTCTAAATTTTAAGAAGACGGAAAAAACTTGAGATTTTTGTGCTATCGGAAAAGTCCATAAAAATTTCGAATAATCATCCAAAAAAAGAACATAATACCGATGACCCAAAGAACTAAGAACAGGAGATATCCATAAGTCGTTATGAATAATATCAAATGACATTAAAGTATGAGACTTAGAATCTACAAAAGGCAACCTAACAATTTTTCCTAAATAACAAGAATGACAATTCGGAGTACTATGCGCACCCTTACAAGAAATAAAATTATTTTTATCTAGGGAAGACAAAATGGACGACCCCGGATGACCAAGACGAGCATGCCACAAGGAAGGGACAAGGGCTGTAAATGTTGACGGCAAGGCCTGACTCGATAGACCGGAACATGGCGTGATAGGATAAAGATCTCCCCTACTATCACACCTCATGAGAGGACTCCCCGTCTTGAAATCCTTCACAAAGAAACCAAACGGATCAAATTCAATAGACACGGAATTGTCAGTAGTGAATTTAAAGACAAACACTAAGTTTTTAATCAATTTGGGGACATGTATGACATTTTTCAAGATAAGGGGTGAATGGGGGGAGATAAAGTTTTATGACCATAACCACGAATTGGAATAGAATTACCATTACCAACAATTATGCCACGAAGGTTGCTCAAATTGGAATAAGACGAGAGAGTACCTGAATCGGATGTCATGTGGGTAGTGGCACCGGTGTCCATATACCAATTCGGGTCCAGTGGAATCAAACCAAGTGTGTGCATCGCGACCTCAATATCGGTCTGAATGTGGCCTGCTGCATGGTGGGCTTGCGGAGGCCGAGGCCTAAGTACCCCTGCCTGCTGCTCCAGCCCAGTGCTGCTTCAAGAAGGCCCATTGGCCCAGTTGGTATTGGGCCGAGGAGGCTGCTAGAAAGCCCACTGGTAGTGGGCTGTTGCCGACTGTGAAACTGGGCTGTTGGGCCACTGCCCACTGTTCCAGGCCCACGGCCCAAGGTGGGGACCAGTGGGTCGGTGGCCCATTATATCCGGGATATTGTCCTCCGCCATCGTTTCGGCCCCCGTTACCACTGCCAGAACCGCTTGCCCCCGCGATTTTTGCCATTATTTTTCCAATTATTTTTGCTGCCACCATGAGACCGGTTTTGGTTCGAATTGTCACTAAAATTTTGAGGAGTAGTGGAAGATGTCATCATGACCACGGGGCTAGCACTCATAGTCGCCTTTTTAGCCAAGTCGGCTTCTTCCAAGGTAAGCATAGAGCGGGCCTGATAGAATTTCGGACGATGATTACTTTGACGAAGGAGAGTTCCAACGCCACGATAGGCCTTGAATAGGCTAGTAACCATCTGTAGAATAAGACGATCTTCACTAACTGGCGCACCAACGTTGCGGAGTTGGTCCGCCAATTCTTTCAACCTTTTGCAATAAGCTGAAATGTTTGGGAAATTTTCCATGTTGACGTGGGAAAATTCCTGTTCAAGGGTAACAACTCTGGAATTTTGATTATCCTGGAATATGTCACGCAGCCTATTCCACGCAGCCATCGCCGTAGCGTATGACTCATTAACCGTCTGTAATAGGTCGGTAGAGATAGTAGAATAAATCCACTGAAGGACGGTGGCATCAAGCGTTGTCCATAATTTAGGATCATCCTCACGTTGAGGCATCTCCGTATCCTCAGGAGCCGCAGGGATTATGTGATGGATGACTTGATGCGAGCGAGCGTGAATTTTAAACAACTCGGCCCACGTCGCGTATTTGACGTTTTCTATTTCAAGAATTAGAGAGATATAATTCTTGATGTTAGAAACAACAAGGGCAGGATGAAACATGTTCCTTGACATAGACGTAACGAAAGAACATGAAGTGTTAGAGGGATTTGGAAGAGAAAATTGGAGAGGGATTTGGAACAAGAAAATTTTGGAAGAAATTTTTTCTTGTTTGACCTAGACTTTTGATACCATGAAAAAAATAATGTCAAATCAACCAAACCAGCCCAGTCAATTATCAGGCCTTTGAAGCTGCGTGATCTTCTCTATAAATTATCTTCCATTTTCTTTAAACATAGTTATAACATTACCTTGGAATGTTTTCTTGACGTTTGAACAATCTGTGGTTGAAATTGGAGGGGGGAAAAAAAGAATGTATGCTGAAGTAGAAAAGGCATGTAAGATAAATTGCACCAATAAGTTCAGGGTCATTGGGCATCGGAACTTCTGCCTCTATTTTGGGTTAGTCTTCAATTTTTGCCCCTCATAACAAATAATTTTTTTATAGGACATAAACTTATTTCGCATCATAATATTCAATAAGTTATGTCATACATCCTTAAAGAACTTATACTTAACTAAACAGAAGTTCGATTGCTAAGAACAAAAATTAAAGACCAGTCCATTTGAAGGAAAAAGTGCAATTTTTCATAAGTTAATGTGTATATACTAGACACTTTTAATAGGTACCACAATCCACATCAATGACGATGTGTAAAATCACGAATTTTTGACGCTTTTTAAAAATTAATCTCATAATTGATGGTAAATATGGTGGGAATTAAATTATTATGTCCTAAAGTGATATGTGTAGCATATAGGTGCTGGGAAATGATTTGCAAAAGTCTCCTCTACAGTTGATATTTCTCACTAATTTTTAGGTTTTATTTATAAAATAAGTGGACTATTGAGAATCGTATTGATTTGACTTTGTTCACTTTCATTTTATTAGTAATAATATTTTGGGATATTGATACCTATATACAGTTCTAAGTATTTATTGGCATATTTTTCTGTCAATTGTTAGATTTAGCAATTTAAGTCCAAAAAATTGCCATTATATAACCATTTCCAATTATAACAGACGATTTACTAAGAAAGTCAATATTTTCTTCCTTATTTCACGCTTCATAATATGTATTCGTTAAAAAAAAACTCCAACTAAACACCTAAAACAGAGTGTTCTATTTCTTTTTAGTAAAATTGGACAAGGAGGTTGTAATTCATCCATTCAAAAACGTATCCAACTTTCCTTTTCTTCTCTCAGATTCTTTTTTGTTGTTGAACTGAACGAGTGTGAGTAGATGGATCTGATTGAAAGCACTTGGACGATGCTATAAACAAAAATGAAGAAGATTAGAGGTGATTCAAACTGATATGGAGACAAATATCGTACGCAGAAAGGCCACTGCAACGTGTGTATATCATGTATATCTGTATATATCACATAGATTTTCATTGACATACATAGTATACAAGAAATAAACAAATATATACTGGGATATACATGGAGATATACACATAATACATTGGGGGATATACAAATAGAGTCTTCCTCAACCTCGAGTTTTCTATATGAAATTCATCTCAAATCATATCGAAACACCTCCAAAATTAATACTCAAGCTCCTTAAGATGTTTCCAACACAACTCAATACCACCCAAACAAAATCAGGATCCTTAATTATCTACATAAACATATGAATATTTGACAACCTTCTTCAAGATACACTTCCTTGCCATCGATTTTAATATCAAGGCAAAATCTCTGAAAAGTCTTGAAAATACCAAAACAAATTGACATTTCAACCTTAAGATTATGATATAATGGTAGAAAGATTTGGGGAGAAGATTTGAGATATTTGGAAAAAGTAATTGTATGAAATCTTGGAAGAGACAGGAGATTAAAAAATTTAAAACTATTTTAACATGAGACTTTAATAGTTTTTTTTTGTCAAATGAAAAGTTTTATTTAACCAAGTGAAACGTTTCTGTACATCTAGCTCTATTTGGACTATAGAGGTATCTCCTAGTACTTTGCTAACTATTACAGGGCAAAACTAACAACCTATATATGATATCTATTTAAACTAGCCAATAGTCTACTCCATTTACAGATAAATTGCCGTCTCATATGCAGTTGTAAAACAATGCCCCTAATGATCTGAATACTTTGTCTGGACTTGGCCTGGAATCTTCTTGCATTTCTTTCAGCCCAGACATGATTGCGAGTAGCAGCTGTAGTAAATCCCAATATGCTTGTTCTTGGTCTGTTATTGTTGACATGCTTTGATAACCAATCCAACTCTTCTGCCCAGGTGCCTATCCTCCTTGGTGATCCTACCCATTTGAGTACCTACAGGCAAAGAAAAGATGCTCCATTGTTCCCACTTCATGTGTGTCACATAGCACACAACTTTGAGACACTTGAATATTCCACTTTGCCAACCTGTCTACAATAGCTAGTATGTTTTGCATTGCTATCCAAGTAATAAATTGATACCTTGGTAGGGCACCTTTAGACATAACCAGGTTCCTCCATGTTAATCTAGGAACTTGAGGAATAAGTGAGATGTATGCTTACTTTATACTGAAACTTCTCCCAACTGCAAACTGCTTCAGATGCATCATTGGGTCTGTTTTGGGAACCATTTTCTGACATCAAATATCTTACTTACAAGCAAACATGCTTGTTTAGGTGTTTTAAGAACAGTCAAGTCCCTTGATTTTATGTAGAAGATGTATATCCACTGCACCCAAAGTGTTTCCTTCTTGTTAGATAAAATCCATAGCAACTTGCAAATTGCTGCTTTGTTCGATAGTTCAAAGTTTATAATGTTGAGACCCCAGCTGACTTTGGTAAGCACATTGTATCCCAAGCAACAAAATTTTTTTTAGAGCTTTCATTGCTACTTGTTCATAGGAAGACTTTACAAGCAGTTGTCACCATTGCAATCACATATTTTGGTAGAAGAAAGACCTGAGCCCAATAAGTTTACATGTCAAAAATAACATTCTTAATAAGTTGTAGTCTGCCATTATATTAAAGTAACTTAGAGGACCAACATCTTATTCTAGCCATAATCTTCTCAACTAGAGGCATACATTGTTGAATTGTAGTATCTTTTTTAATACCATTTTAAAAAGTTGTATTTGTATGATTTTCCCATTATATCATTCTGATAATTACATAAATACAACTTATTCAAAATTTTAACTTTCTAATTACAAAATATAACTTTTTACATTCCTAAAATATCAATAATACTTGATTTTAGGAGTTACTACCATTAATGCATATCCACTTTTTATTTTTTCTCTTTCTTTCACAATCATCCCCCTACTCCAAATCTTATATTCCATCTACCGTTTTAAGAAGATTTTTTTCTTTCGTTTTCTCCTCTTTATTCTTCTTTTTAATATTCATTTGATGACTCATGTAATTATTTTTTGTGACTAAGAAAAATTATTTAAACATATTAATATTAAAAAAAGTACATGAAAAGATATGGTATATGGTATATGAAAATATGGTTTATATGGAGAGGACATAAGAGAGAATTGATGTGTGTGTATATATATATATGTGTGTGTTTATATATGTATTTTATATCATTAAAATAGTTGATATATCAGTGTTATATATTGTATATAGTATACTTAATATTATATCAATGTTGTATGTTGTATATAGTATACTTAATATTAGTAATATATACAATAGCACAAAATACTTAATATTATACAAATATTATATGTTGTATAGGGTATACTTAATATTATATAATGTATACAATAGCACAATATCTTAATACTATATAACGTATATAATATTACAATATATTTGATATATAATTTTTTATGATATAAAAGTTATAAGAATAGTTTTCATGTTGAAGTGCGAATAATAGGTACTAATTGATATGAATATTCATGCACTTTTCTTAATAGTAATATATTTAAATAATTTGAATAATTTCTTTTAATCACAAAAAGATAATTGCATGAAAAGTTAAAGAATAAAAATATAAATAGCAATATATTCAAATAATTCCAACAATTTCTTTTAGTCACAAAAAAATAGTTGCATGAAAAGTAAAAGAATAAATATAAAAAGGAACTCAAAACGAACTATCAACCATATGCATTTGACTTTTTTTGTTTGTTTGGAAAACCATTTTTTTCAAGTAGGTTATATAATAGATATTCATTTACAAATATCCCTATATGTCTACAATTTTAGTTTGAAAAGAATTTATTTATAATAAAGGTCATTTTTAAATTAAAAATATATATATTACTAAAAACTTCAATTTTTTCCTACAAAGTGTGATCCCACGAAGCTTAAAAGAGAGAGATATATATATTTTGGAAATAATTTATTATATTTAGTATGTTACCATTTATTTATGCAAGAATTTAGAAATAGTCATATATTTATGGTTGATTATTTTGTAATTGAGGGAGAATTTATAGCATTCAATGATATACCATGTAAGTTACTTAATGGTGTAATATGTAATATCAAAAGTAATTATAGTTTATATAATTTACTTTTAAAAAAGTTATACTTATGAAAGTTCCCCTATAATAATTTCTTCTTTCTTACATAACTGCTGGAGAAGCAAAGTGAATATTTTCAATTATAGTGACATTCATTGCGTTTCATTCAAATCTCTTCACTATTTGCGGAACCTTATATCACGTGTTATTAATGGTGTACACAAAATTTTGTGCATATAGTATTTTCTTGTCATAATTAATATTTATTATGTATATTTCATCTATATATATATATACCAAATTATTTTAAAAAATATATTATTTACGCTCCTGGACTAACGGATGTCTCTGTCACTGCATGTTACAAATAGAAAGTGAATGAAAAGGAAATAGCTTCACGGGAGGGAGGCATGGGTTGTACCACAAGGTAATTCATTTGAACTCTTCATTGAAAAATTATATAGTATATACAAAGTTTAAATTATTTTTTATGTATGTATATTAGATTTTGATTTTTTTAACTTCTTCGTATGTTTAATTTTTTATATTTTAAATCCCTTTAATGAAAATTATGATTGTAGCACGGGAGGGGGGGGGGGGGGGTGAATTAGTTGGGTAATGTTAGACCCTCGGCCTAATTAATCAGACATGGCAAGGGATTTACATGATGAACCTTGTCACGACTCAAAAACGGGTGGCATCATGTTGACATGGGTGGCGAGACATGTCAAAGCCATGTCATAGGCAAGTTGTGGCAAGGCAAGGCAGTGTGGGATAAAGGCATGGCAAAGACAAGGTTGTGAGCGACTAAGGCAAGGGCATGACATCGAAAGGAAAGCAGTGGTGCAAGCAAGACAGTGTCATGGGCAAGGCTGTGTGCGGCTAAGGCAAGGCAAGGCTGATGATGAGTGCTGGGCAGTGTCAGTGGCAAGCTGAACGTGTGACAAAGGCCGGCATGTGCACAAGGCATGTCGTGCAAGAAAATGGCATGAAGGGCGAGCTGGGCGTGAGACCTTGACAGGAAATTGGGCCGTTGGCGTCAAAACTTGGCTGGCACGTGCATGTGTCGCGCACATGCGTTCCGTTGGGCAGTTTTATCCATTTTTCTTGTATTCAACTGAAATGGATAAGTCTTTTGGGCGATTGTATTTTTATTTTAAGTATTTTCTTGTATTTCCTAACGGTTGGGGGATGTCAACTGCATTAGCCTAGGATAAGGGCCGAGTGAGCTAAGGTTGGCCTATGGTTGTAAGCTAAGTGTCGTGCAGTTGGCTGGTACACAAAAATATAAGTGTGCAGCCCAACACTTGTGCAAATTCGGGTTTGTGAGTTAGAGTTTGATGGTAAATTCTAGAGAGCAAAATCTGTATAAGGTCAGGGAATCTTCTGGCAAGGGTGGTCCAAAAATTGAGTGTTCTTGTATTCACTTTAAATAATACAAGTTGGGAGTTGATTTCCTGTATATTGCTGCCATGTGTTCTAATTTTATGTTGCCTTTCTTTCATATGCTGCCTAAAAATGTCTAAGTAACTTACTACGTTGTTGCTGCTCAAAATCGAGTTAAAGGTCAAACTGTCTGAATTTTGGCTAAATGTTGGAACAAGCTGAGTCAAGGCTGCTTGACTGCCGCACAGGGACAAACCTTGCCTGTCAGCTGGTTGAAAATTGCCCATGTGACAATTGGTATCAGAACTGAGCAGGTTGAGACCCGTGTGATGGCTGGGGAAAGCAATATGAACGAACTGAGAGAGAAGGTTACAAGGCTAGAAGTACTGATCGCGATGGACGATGCTGAGAATCTGGTGGACATAATCACTCAGATCCATGTCATGAACACTAAATTGGAAACATTTAGGACAACGGTGGATGAGAACTAGGCAGAAGCAATAAACTTTTGTGAATTGGCTATTATTCAGACCACGGAACTAAAAACCAAAAATGAGCTGCTACGGAGGGCTATCAGCAATAGTTTCCCCCATAGGGGAGCATCCAAAGTCAAAATTCCAGAGCCTAAAGAGTTTAATGGTGCAAGGAGTGCCAAGAAACTTGAAAACTTTTTGTGGGATATGGAGCATTACTTTCTTGTTGTCCGTGTGAATGACGAGGACATGATATCTATAACCACAATGTACTTAGTTGATGATGCAAAGCTGTGGTGGAGGATTGCATGGCAGATGACGTTAGTGCTGAGCATTCAAAATTGACTCGTGGGAAAGACTGAAAAAAGAGTTGAAGGATCAATTCTATCCTAGCAATGCGGGTTGAATTGCCAGGGATGGTTTAAAAAAGTTGAGGTAAACAGGAACGGTGAGGAAATATATCAAGGACTTTAGTTTCTTGATGCTGGACATTAGCAACATGTCCGAGGATGATAAGTTGCATAACTTTCTGTATGAGTTGCAAACATGGGGACACAATGAACCCTAAAGGCATAACATTAAAGACCTTCCTAGTGTAATTGCTGTCGCGGATGCTTTGGCAAATTTTCGCCTGGGTCGGGAAGATGCTGAATTTTCTTCTACTTCTAAATTTAAAAATGATAACAGGACAAGGCAAAATAATAGAGAAGACAAAGAGAAAGTTGTTAAGGGCAACGATAAGGGAAAGGAAAAGCAGGAGGCTGAAACTTCAAAATTCAAGGGACAAAACAACAAGTTTGATGGATATATTATTTGCAAAGGGTCGCACTTGGCGAGAGACTATCCAAAGATCGAAATGGTTGCTTCATTGTTCGCTGGCAGAGATAAACCAGAGGAAAAAAAAGGAACCTGGGGAGGTTGCTTATTGTGCACCACTGGCTATTCTTGAAGGGGGCGGATGCTAATGGTTCGTCGAGGACGACGAATTCAAGAGGTGGGGGTGATTTGTTAGACCGTCAGCCTAAGTAATCAGACATGACAAGGAATTTACATGATGGACTTTGTCAAGATCCAAAAATGGGTGACATCATGTTGACATGGGCGACAAGACATGTCAAGGCCATGACATGGGCGAACTGTGGAAAGGAAAGGCAATATGGGACAGAGGCATGGAAAAGACAAGGTTGTGAGCGACTAAGGCAATGACATGGCACGACAAGACAAGCAGTGGTGCGAGCAAGACAGTGTCATGGGCAAGGTTGTGTGCGGCCAAGGCAAGGCAAGTCAAGACTGATGGTGCATGTTGTGCAATGTCAGTGGCAAGCTGAACGTGCGACAAAGACCGGCATGTACACAAGGCATGTCATACAATAAAATGACTTGAAGGGAAAGCTATGCATGAGACCTTGGAGGGAAATTGGTGTTGGGATCGAAATAACAGGACGTCATGCAGAAGCTAATAAGTTCAAAACTTTAAACGATGATAAATCAGACGACACAAAAACTACACTAAAAGAAGCATAATATTATTGTGATTTGGTCAAGTGACCTACATATTGGAAAAACTAATATAAAAAGCATAAAACCTATTGAGAGAAAAATCTCCCTCTAAACAAGACTTCATTTGTGGACTACATTGTGGATACTATTATGTTGTGTTTAAGAATTAAAGATCTTCTATTTATAAAAGTCTAAAACTTCTCCTACAAGAAAAATGATAAATATGATAGAGTCCTTTTAACAAAGAAAATCTTTTCCACCAAGAAATTCTATTTGAAATAAAATACAATTATGGTAGAATTCAAAAAATGTGGAAAATTCCGAGCAAACCTTAACAAATCTCTCCTTGGCCTGAATTTTCTGGCAAATTAATCTTGATTGTTCATGTTCACATAGTCTTCATCACTGCTGTTTTCCATAGTTAAAAATATTATGGGTCAAAATTGGTTTTAAAATATTTTGCTTTATTTTAAAAGATGCAGTAGCAGGGATGTTGAAATTATGATTGAAAATTCATCTCCACATAACACTCCGAATAAAATCTTAATTATCGTGAACTTGATTTGCAGCTTGATTTGAATAGGTCTTGCACCCGTATTCAACCTTGTTGAACCATTGGTTCTGATACCACTTGTTGGGATCGAAATAATAGGGCATCATGCAGAATCTAATAATTGCAAACTTTAAACGACGATAAATCAGACGACACAAAAACTATACTAAAAGAAGCATAATATTAATATGGTTTGGTCAAGTGACCTATATATTGGAAAAACTAATATAAAAAGAATAAAAACTATTGAGAGAAAAATCTCCCTCTAAACAAGACTTCATTTGTGGACTACATTGGGAATACTATTGTGTTGTGTCTAAGAATAAAAGATCTTCTATTCATAGAAGTTCAAAACTTCTCCTACAAGAAAAAAGATAAATATGGCAGAGTCCTTTTTTACAAAGAAAACCTTTTCCACCAAGAAATCCTATTCGAAGTAAAACACAATTATGGTAGAATTAAAACAAGGTAGGAAATTCAGGGCAAACCCTAACAATTGGGTTGTTGGCGCCAAAACTTGGCTGGCACGCGCATGTGCCACGCACATGCGTGCAGTTTGGCAGGTTTATCCATTTCTATTGTATTCAGCCGAAGTGGCTAAGTCTTTTGGGAGGTTGCCTTTGTGTTTTAAGCATTTTCTTGTATTTCCTAGCAGTTGGGAATGTCAACTGCATTAGCCTAGGATAAGGGCTGAGTGGGCTAAGGTTGGCCAATCATTGTAAGCCAAGTGTTGGGCAGTTGGCTGGCACACGAAAAATATAAGTGTGCAGCCCAAAACTTGTGCAAATTCAAGTTTTGTGACTTAGAGTTTGAGGAAAAATTCTAGAGACCAAAATTTGTATAAGGTCAGGGGATCTTGTGCCAAGGGTGGTGCGAAAATTGAGTGTTCTTGTATTCACTTTAAATAATACAAGTTGAGAATTTATTTCCTGCATATTACTGCCTTGTGTTCTTATTTTATGTTCCCCTTCTTTCATCTCATGCTGCCTAAAAACGTCTAAGTAACTTACTACGTTGTTGGTGTTCAAAATCGAGTCAAAGACCAAACTGTCTGAATTTTGACTAAGTGTTGAAATAGGCTGAGTCAAAACACTACTTGACTGTCGCGCAGGGACAAACTTCGCATGTCGACTAGTTGACAATCGCCCATGTGACAGGTAAGGTGGTGATAGGAATAGGTACGGGTATAGATGGCAGTGGATCCTGGACCCAGTCCGGATTCGGTAGATCCAGATACGTTTTATATGATATGGATCTTCAAAATCTGGACCTGACGAATTCAGATCGGACCCGGATCTATTTCTGACGGATCGGATCTGGATCTGGATCTTGTATTTGACATCCGTATCCGGTCCAGATCCGACCCGTGAATCTATTTTTTATTAAATATATCCATAACCTAGAATGAATTTGGAGAACCTAACTTATGTTAAACACATAAGATATGATCACTGATTTTGGAGAGCCTTACTTATGTTAAAACAACTCCGGACAATCACAACTTGGTCTTATAAGTATCAGCTACTGGTTTGTGAAGAAGTAGAAAAGAGATTTTGAGTCTTGCTTCTTATAAACATATCAACCTATAAATAAACCCAACATGTTTTGGAAAAAGGAAAACCTAAACAAGTGTTAACATATTTGTACTGATCTGGAAAATAGCATAAGTAGACTTTATTATTGTTACTATTTTTCTTGAAATCCCTGGGAACTTTATCAGAATATTTGATTTAATTTCTAGACAAGCAAAACTGGATAAAACCTTAACAAACTATTCATAAGCTAGAGATTTTAAGAGGGACCTTAACATTTGTTACACTCTCTGTTAAGCTAGGGAAGATAGATAAGTTAAGGCCAAATAACACAAAAAAAGTCATCTGCTAAGTCTTTATATTTATCAAGCAAGGAATTTGAAAGTATAATCCTTTATGAAAACAACCAAATGGTTTCACAAACTAAATTTTATTAGAATGTTTGATTTAATTTCAACAGGTGGGAATATTATTTAAGGCAAAAATTTTACATGTGGATCCAGATCCGATCCGTGGACCCGGTAGATCCGAATTTGGATCTGATTTTTATGGACCCGATGGATCTGAATCCAGGTATGAAAAACGGATCTGAATCTGAATTTAATAGAATCCGGTCCAGATCTGATCCGTCTAGGTACGGTGCCCATTGCATTCTCTAATTCGTTAGACACAAAAGTTTAAGACGATTAAAACTCTTTAGCAACATTATGACCTCTAATTAATCCTCTTTATTTGTATGATAACTTGAAAGAAAAAGAAATAAAAAAGGAAAGTACCATAATAGGAAGGTCTAGCTAGTTTATTAAATAGTTACTCGCTCTGTTCCAATTTGTTTGACACTTTTCGCTTTTCGAGAGTTAAACTTCTTAATTTTGACTGTGTGTTTAAACATAGAATTTTTTAAAATTTTTGAAATAAAATTTACATATTCATAAATTACGTAAAGCTATGAGTCACCATAAATAATAATTTAAAATATTTAAAAGACATATAAAAGAATAACTCGTTTAACTCTTGAATGGCGAAAACTATCTAATAAATTATTATAGAGGGAGTAAAACAATTAGTGGGGATGGAGTAGTTGAAGGAATGTTAAGTCTCACCAGCTAGCTACCAAAGGAACATTCTGCTCGGAACCATCTCCAATGGAAAAATACAAAGAGAAGGGAACAATGTTGAAAGACAAGTAATAGTAAGACCCTACCAAGTATCTGATATTATGCCCACACCACCCTCAGTCATCATGAATTTTAGAAGACTTTAACTCACTCATTGAATTGGTAATTATTGTTGCATGGAATTCTGCATATTACCGCCTGCCCCTTTGATGATTTCCCCATCTCTCTCTATACTTATATATTTTAGAGATTTTCTTTTTGTTCTATTATGCTATCCTATTCTATGGACTTTTAGGAGTATGATTTATGTATTGTGTAATTTGTTTTTCGCCTATTCGTTCACTTATTTTGTATATTACTATTTTGTTGTTTGTTTTTTTGCCTACTTTTTTGCGTCAGTTATATTTTTCTAGAGACGAGGGTCTATCGGAAACAACCTTTCTATCTTATCCAGACTCCACTTATGAGATTAATTATAATGTGTATGTTATTATTTTGTTGATATCCTCTGGGCTTTAATTTGAATTCACGTTGTGTTGGAGTCACTGAGTGCAAAGACTGATGAGGAAAAGGGTTAGGGTCCTAATGCTTCCAAAAGGGAGAACCACAATGCTACATCCAGTTCTGTAACTTGGCAACTTATTATACTCCAAATTAACAAGAAAACAAGGAATAGTAGTAAAATAGAAAAATAAGACCAAGCATCATTCAGGGAATTGTGGCATATTAAAATTAAAATAAACTTACCTACGGATCCGACAATCTCATGATTTCACTTGTAAAGATTCAAAGTAGTAATGGATTGTCTCTTTCAAAAGAAGATATGACAATTTGAAGCAATAAGAGATGTCCAAAACATCCAATCGATAAGTAACTAGGAAGGGATAAATCCTTTCACTCTTAATTAAAGATCTCTAATACGAATATTGGGAATTTAAAAAAAATCCTAATAAGAAAATAGGCTAATCTAAAATCTAAACTTGACTAGTGAATTAAGTTCCTACCGTTGAAACCATTACATTTTTGAAATTAGGTTCAAAATTTATTATTTATCAAAAATTTAGTAATTTTCAACACATATATTACGCCCCGTATAAAAAATATTAAGTTTAATTGAATCTAGTGAAACAAGTTTCAAGGATGGGGTGTGATACTCATCTAGACATAAGTTGCAAGATCAAACCAAATAGAGTTTTAAGTTCCACGTATTAAGAGCTCATATGGTCACTCAATTAATGATAATTACCTCAAAAAGTTGATGTCACTTAATTATTGTTATTTTACTTACAAAGTCACTAAACTAATTTAGGTGATATTTCCGATAGATATTATTGACATGGAATTTTTTTTTGAGCCTCGCTCTTTAAAAACAAAATAATATTATCCATTTATTCAGTCCCCCCCCCCCCCCCCTCTCTTCTCTCTATCGGAATAACCATGGGTTTCTCTTCCTCTCTCTTGGTTTATGGCTATTTTTGCATCTTCTTCCTCCTTTGATTAGGGTTATCTCAAGCTCTATGCTTAAATAGCTTCTTCTACAACAAGTTTAGAGGAGTGAATATACAGTTACAAACATATATATTCGACCCATTTAATTTTGACAGGTCAAGCGGATTAATTTTCTAGTTAAAATGTATAGCTTTTTATTTTTAAGAAGTTTGGCTTAAAAAAATTCACGACAATAACATCTACAGGAAATATCATCTAAATTGTTTAAGTGACTTTATAGGTGAAATGACACTAATTGAGTGACTTTTCTGAACAAAGAAAAAATGACTTTTTAAATAATTATCAATAGCTGGGTGAGCGTCTAAAATATCAGCTCGTTGTATTAATTAATGGTGTTAAAAAGTTATTTGTACAATTATATTACTTAAGGGTAATTATCACATTGAGTGACCATCTAAGAAATCAATTCTATGTATTAACGGTGTTAAAAAGTTATTTACACAATTATGTTTGTTAATTATGACAAACCTTAATTAACAATCTAATAAAATGTAACCAATATGCAATAACTAGTTAAGTTCTAATAATAGTATCAAATTTTCTTTAGGTTACTATTTAAATTATGTCCCTCGTTAGCCCATGAGCTAAATTTGTCTGCTATAAGAAAAATCCATCAAACTTCTTTTAAATGCGAAATTTAGCACATTGACAAAATGTCTAGACTGGTCTAAGAAAAGGTCATACTTCGCAAATAATCTGGCAAACTATATTGAATGATCTAAAACTAACATATAATTCTAACTCTTTGTCAATCAATTTATTATACTTAACAAGTATGATTTTGTCATTATGCAAGTACCAATTGAGTCAAATGACTTAGAATGCTATGAAATGGGAAAATAATAGATTTTGATAAATACATAAAAACTTTATAGTACTATTAGGAAATACTATTTCAATTTGAACTCGAGATTGCATTCATTTTTCTTTATCACTTCTTTTTTGCCTATTGGCGTAAAAGTCAAAACTTCATGGCTGACGAGACCTTATGATTGATTCTTGATATTCACAATGATGGAATGAGCTTAAGTTCAAACGATATAAAACGATAACAATAGATCTCTTCCTTTTTCCAGACAAAAAAGTGTTTTCTTCATCAAGTATACAATGTATATATTAGTCAGTATTCTTAATCTTTAGCTAGAACTTTCTTCTCGTAAAAAGTATAGTCCAGAGACAGCATGAATGCCAGCTTATTTCCTTTTAGATCAAAGTGAGTTGTAAATATTCGGAAACAACCTCTTTATCCCGTAAAAGTGAGGTAAGGTCTTCGTATGCTCCACCCTTCCCCAAATCCCACATATAGAATCACACGGGATATATTGTTGTTGTAATTGTAGACTATTTATAGTTCGAATTTCCAATCCCAAATCTCTTAAGCTCTTAGCCTCTAATTACCCAACCCTAGCTTGCGCCGGAAACCTGCAATTACTTCTCGAGGGATTTTCTAGAATATTGCATAGTTCTTTTATGAGAGAAAGGGTAGATTTGGAAGAATATAATTATATTATTTAGTTTTTTAAATTTATTTGGTTAAAAGACATCCTCATAAATTAAGGGGAAAGAATGTCTATGCTCCCTCAAATCAAATTAATTATCCGCTCATACCCCATTTCGTGCCCCCAGAAAAAATTGAAACTATTTACCCGAGATGTCCCCCTTCCCCTCAATTATGATACCATTGTGGTATATAAATATACTGAAATTATATCATGAAAGACCGTTTCAGTCATTCTCTTAGTCCTCCATGATACCATCGTGACATATAAATATACTGATATGGTATCACAGATGATCATGTTCTTATTAAAAAAAGATAAGTTTTTCTCGAAAAAAACCTCTATGATACCATTGTTTTATATACATATACTGTGATGATATCATGGTGGACTGCTTCAGTCCTTCAATTAGACACTCCTCATGACCATGATACCATCGTGGTATATAAATATGCTGAGATGGTATTATGGAGGACTGTTTTAGTCCTCCATAATACTATTATGATATATAAATATACTGCGATGATATCACGGGGGAAGGAGTTTGGGCGAGGGGATATGTTGGGTAAATAGTTTTTGATGAGGGGTACGACGGGTAATTAGTTTAGAAAGGCATGTGGCTGATAATTATTTTATTTTTAGGGGATATTTCGGTTAGTTTTCCATAAATTAACTGATGTTAACAAAAGTGGAGAGTCATTTGAGGTTTCAGGTTCAAATTTCATTGAACATGACAAAATATTAAGCTAATTTTTTTTCATATGCTAAATCTCAACCGGCAAGTGTCCGATAGAATAGTCAAGATACATCCAAATTGACACAACACAACACCACCATCATGAAAAGAAGTGGATGGGAAAAATGTGGATATGAAGAAAAACCAGTAAAATAATTGATGGTACCCGCGAGTGCAATCACTTAACTGTGAAGCTAAGGGTTAAATGAACTTGTAGGTAATACTAACTGAGGCTTATATGAACTTATAAGTTGCAAGTAATCGTTTGGATATTAGATTTGAGTGGACTGAAACATGAAAAAAGAAAGTTTTTGAAGTTGAAGTTGAAATTGAAAAATGGTATTCTGAAATTGATATTTTGTTTGAACATCCATTTCATTGACAAAAAGTGAAAGTTTTATATGTGAAAAGAAATTAGTTGAAAACTTAGTTTGACCAATTAATCAAACTTTAAAAACTCATCTTCCAAATTAATCAAAAAGTTATTCAAATATAATAAAAAATTAAGCCATTATGACGATAAAAAATAGCCATTATCATATTAATATTTTATTACTGAACTCATATTTTCACTATGCTGGTATACTGCTTTGGGAATAATAGTTTGTGTGGCCAAATTATTAGAAGGCTAATTTTGTAAATATATTTTTTTTAAGATTTGAGGTTTGGTGCGTTTGAGCAGTAGCAAAAGTAATTTTTTTTTATTACTGGGAAGAAGCTATAAAATTTTATTTTTTCCAAGAAGTAAAAATCAGTATTTCAAAACAAAAATATCCTTACAATAAATTTATATTTACCAAACTATTCATTATTAATTTAACACATATTTCAATTAGATACATTTTCTTCTCCTCTTTCTTTTGGGATTTTCACCATGTCTATTTCATAATTTAACACTCAAAGTTACTTTATGAAAAAATTGATAAAAAACAAGGGTTATGATCAACTTTTGAAACTCAAATTCATAATGTTCAAATTTGGATTTTCCTCTCCCTTCATTGCTTAATCTTTCCTGAAGAATAAGACATGAAAAAATCCGATATCAATGACCAGTTTTCTCTTGACTTTTGAAAAACTATTGAAGCGTGATAACAAAAATTTCCTTCTAATTTGAGGCGGCCTTAAGAATATTTCATCCGATATAGATTTTCAAAACTCCACGAGCTCTTCTAGTATTAACTAGGAGCAGAAATAAAAAAAATTAGTATCAGAAAACCTAGCCAATTAGGAAGAGAGAAGGACAACATTTTCTAGATTGGTGTGCTTCTAATAGGAATGATTCTGTATAAGTGAAATATTCAGAATGTTACATGATTAAATATGGAACGTACAACGGTAATGATTCTTAGATAATGACTACAATATGAATTTATGGCATGTTTAGTATCAAGAAATGTATTTGGACAAATTTTAATATTTTTTGCAAAGCCAAAATATCTCGTATGTCTTGTACAATAAAAAGCTCATCCTTACAATAAAATATTTATTTTATTCAAGAAGTAAAAATCTATACATTTTGTTGTCAAGCAACTAAGAAAATTATATTTCTTGTGAACTATCTCCTGCTTGATCTTCATCTGCTTCAACAATTTATCATCTCTGTATTTTTCTTGTTCTGATTTTGATAAAAGGTAACTGTGTTTTTCTATATTCAGTATCTTCCTGCCCTCTGATGGTAATTCATGAAAATGCTGAAACTATAGCATATGACTTCCTGGAAAGCTAAGTTAGCTATGTAGTCAACCAAATTATTTCCTTCTCTAAATATGTGCACCACCTATATCTATAGTTGATGTATAACATGCTTTATTTCCTCTATATGTTTAATGATTTCCAATGATACTTTTCAAATATCCTGTAATATGTTTTTAAGAACCAATGAGTCTGTTTCCAGTACTACATTCTGTATATGCTGTGCCAAATACCACATTAATGCTTCATGAATTGTTGTTGTTTTTGCTACCATGTTGGTTGTGTGTCCCAGCTGATGTGCTTGTGCATAAAAAGGTCAGCCTCTGTCATTTCTAACACAAAATCCATATGAGATGGCTCATGGATTTCCTTAACTAGCCCCATCTAAATTGCATTTGACTGCGCCAAAACTGGTAAGTTCCACTTTACAAAGAAATAGTCCAGACTGGGCTTATAGTTATTGAGTATGTTGATGATCGAAGACCATTCTGATGGTATTCTAGTTAGTCATGGATATCTCACTTTGATCAATTGAGTTATTGTGAGTTGGACTTGATAAAACATCATGTTGTATGTTGTATTTCCCCAATGTTTTATTGAGTTTCTCCTCTTTCATATCTCCAGAGAATGATTGCTGAAACTGTTGTGTATATGAACATCAGCTTGGGAGGTGCATTTGTTGTCCTCTATTTGATTATTACCTGCTATAGTTGCATGCCTTTTATATTCATACATGCACAAGAAGCAAATTGCCTCCAAAGCATAAAAGCTATTGGAGATGTTAGAAAAATCTGAGACATTATTTCCATTTTATGATCATCACAACACCAACACCTTGATACCACTGGAATCCTTAGTCTTTTTAAGTTGTCAACTGTTGATATCCTCCTTTTCCATACTCTCCACAAGAAGAAACTGATATTTATTGGCAGTCATTTGATCCATATATAATTATATTGTAAAGATTCTGCTTGCTTCTGTCGCAGATCTTCCTAGAAACTTCTAATAATGAAAGCTCAATTTGTGTTACCCATCCACCAAGCCTTATCATTGTCCACCTTCTACATCACTGGTTTGATTGTATCTACAATATGTTGTATACTTTCTTCTGGTAGTAACTTTCTCAGTTCTGTCAAGTTCAATTGACATTAGCAATTTATTCTTTCACCTCTATTTCCTCATCTAGTGCTTGGTCATACACCACAAAATACAAAGCTCCTAGCTTTGTCCAATTATCAAAACAAAAAATAGAGTTTCCAGCTTTTATCTGCCACCATATATTATGCTCCACTTCTTCTCTAACCTCCACTATCATCTTCCATACAATTGAAGCACCCTTTGTCTGTGCTATAGTTGGATGCAACATTTTATAGTATTTATTCACCATGTAAGATCCCCATAAATAAGGACATGTTCTCATATTCCACTAAGCTTTGCAAACAAAGTCTTAGATATGTCATGCAGAGATCTAAATCCCAACCCTCCTTCATTATTTGAATAACACATTTGATCCTATGCTACATAGTGTTTCCCCTTTACACCAGAAGTGTTACTCCAAAAGAATTTCGCAAAGATGCTATGTAACTATTTCACCACTCCAATAAGAGGATCATTGCAGACAATAGATAAACAAGCATGGTTTCCAACACATGAGCTACAAAATATATTTACCACCTTATGACAAATTTATTTTGACATGACATGACCCTTCTCATTACTTTCTTAATCAGGTCTTCAAAGTAGATAGTCTTTCTTCTACTATAAAACATAAGGCATCCTAAATAAGTAAAAGGAAAGGATTATTTGTCATACATGTTCTTCTATTTATTCTTGCTATGACTGCCACTGGAGTCTATTCATGAACTCTTGTTGTTGTTGATCATCTGACCTGTCACACCTAGCCTTGAGGGAGTGGCCGGCACTCGACACCCTATGGCCCGAGCGAATCAACTAGAGTGCCTGAATGACATAATACGAAACTTAGGTCGATGAGGTCTCCAAATGATAATAATAATATAGAAAGCAACAATAACTTGCACGCAGAAAAAGCCCAACACAACATATATGCATAACTAAGGCTGATAAGGCTATCACGAGTATATCAACAACTGACAAGGGTCGACAAGCGACACCAAACATAAATACAACAACCTCTAGTCTACAAGCCTCTACGAGTACTAACATGTATTATCAAGTTGGGATAGGGCCTTGACATACCCAAAATACATATTCAGTGATGTCTACCGACTCTGTACAACAACTCTGGAGAAGTAGAGTGGGACACCTAACAACTGGAAGCTGATACCCTACCATGGAGGAAAGTCGGTATGATCTGTACCTACAGGCATAAAACATAACGCCCAGAAAGAGACGTCAGTACGAAAGATGTACTTAATATGTAAGTCAAGTAAAATATGTAAATAAGAGATGTAATACAATAGAAAGGGTATAGAATCAATCTGAAACTTAAAAAAAAAGGCCGTTGAGGGCATAAAATTGATATAACCATGAATTTATGCATGTAAGTAAAATTAGGCCACTTTATGGAGCCATATAGTATAGTATCAAGTCCCTCTATGGGGTAAGCTTATCATAAACTTCCCGACCATATAGGACACGATACTGTCTGCCCAACTGATCGGTGGTATGCATATATAAGTGCCTACCCGGATGACTATAGCACGACATGTTATGAATATATATATATATATATATATAGGTGCAATGCAAGACAAATCTCAAAAGACATTATGAACAGAGTCGGAGTGACCTATGGTCATGATCATCCGACTATTGTTATTATCGCTACGTTAATCAACCTTAAGCTGATCATCTAGAGACATATAGAATATCAATAGTATGACTAATAAGGGATACACAAGAGACATGAAAAACTTCAACAAGAACGGATCATGGTGATCTTAAACTTATCTAGAAGAGAATCATTTCGAGGAAGTGTTTATACCAAATCATGCCAAGAAAGGAAATTATCCCTACATACCTTGACATTGAAGCTATGTAAGTTCCACGAGCTCTCTCATGCTTTATGGATGATTATCTACATTATACCAAGGATTTGTGCCAATACCGGATTCATATCTTATAAAAAAGTTCATTTAGACATTTTGTCGAACAACTTAAGTACATGGAGTTATTGCGTTTCTCTATAATGGAAGCTTATGCATATTGACACCAAAAATCTTCCAAACACACTTACCTTAATCCTACAACATATACAACAAGGATTTACTACTTCCACAACTACACAACTTCACCAAAACAAGTTATTCTAGCTTCAAGTTCATAAGTTCATGTTCTATAGAGTTTCCTTCAATAACTAATCTTCAAATTCTTGTATAATCTCAAGAACATGATGGAAGAGCTAGAACTTACCTTTAGACACAAGATTCACTCCAGAACAGAGCTTGCTTCACGGCTAAGAATTCCCCAAAGATCAATATGACTAAGATAAAGACAATTCTACGATATCCGCGGGATTTCTTACTTCAGATTAGCTTGGTTTTTCTTCGATCATAGTCTTAGACCATGAGAGACTTATCAGAGAGAGTTTATAGTCATTTAGGGTTGGACAAAAGAGATAAAATGAGCTTTAAGTCGAAGGGGGGTCTATTTATATGTGTAAGGAAAATGGCCATCGACATATCTCGAGAGTTGCGTCTCGTAGGACATGTCTCATGTCCTGAGCCCACAAACTTTCTGTCAATTCGTTACCTAGTTTGTAGCAAAGTAGATATTCTTGTACTACTATATATATTGTACATTATTGATGAATAATATTAAGGAAAACCTATTTCTCAAATCCTATCATGGTATCAGCGCTAGCCGACTAGCAAACCCTAAAAAAATTAGCCACCATCAGAACTACTTTTATGGCAGCCGATGATAGTTTATTATTTTTTTGGCAGCCGATGACATCCCTAGCTTATTGACGTTACCATGTCGGATATTGAAGGCAAGAACGACCCAAGCTCTCCCTTCTTTCTCTGTTCTGGGGATCAATCGGGTGATGTGATTACCCACGTCATTATTACAGCGACAACTATATCACATGGTCTCGAGCCATGACGTTGGCCTTGAACTATCACCGGAAATTCATGTTTATTGACGGCACAGTCACTAAACCGATAGACAAGAAGAAGTTCCTTGATTGGGACACAGTTAATTCCATGCTCGTCTCATGGATATTATGAAGTATGGATCCTAAAGTAGTTGTGTCTATTCCTTATCATGATGAAGCCAAATGTTTATGGAACTACTTGGAAAAGCGATTCACCGTCGCTAATGGTCCACGCATCCAACAGATTCACGCCAACATCATTGTCTGCAAACAATCAAAATCGATGACCATTGAAGAGTACTATACTATATTTGGGTTACTTTGATGAGCTTGCACGCCTAAAACCGATACATTACCGTAATTATGGGAAGTGCACGTGCAATGTGACTGAAAATCTGCTATGGATCGTGAGGAGAAAAAATTCCACTAATTCCTAATTGGCGTTGATGATGACTTGTATGCCACTGTCCGGTCAAATATTCTTTCTAAGAATCCTAATCCTTCTCTTTATTCAGTCTATCAAATGTTTATTCAGGAGGAAAGATTAAGAAATATTGCCAGGGGAAAGGCTGTTACGGAAGAGACTCATATTTTTCTCTTCAACCAGCCAATCATCCTAGAGATGGGTATGACACGCCGGACAAATCAAAGCTCCATTGTTCTCACTTCAAGAAAAAAGAGCATGACAATGGAACGTGTTTCAAGTTACACGGCTACCCAAACTGGTGGGAGGACCAAAATCGCGGCCCTCAGAGAAATGGTACTACTACTGCCTCATCTGGGATTGTTCTGGCAGTAGTAGGCATGCCGACTTCATCATCTGCCGCTAGTCATGGTAATGGGCCGGCAACTTGTGCTAATGTGGTAACTGAACCACTTGGTGCATCGACTATTGCCGGATATTCAGCCTTTGATGATTTGAACTAGGATCGGGTTCAAATTCTTTTGAATTTGATAAATACTAAGGGGCAATCGAATGATCGGATGACGGGTAAGTGTCCTAGTATTCCTTGGATTATTGATACAGGGGCATCACATTATGTAACAAGGAGTCTTTCATTACTCATTAATGCATAATGGATTTTGAGTGGCCGGTAGGCCTTCTTAATGGCGAATGTGCCATTGCAACGATGACGGGTTGTGTCGTTCTTTCAAGGGATTTGACTCTTAAAAATATTTTATTTGTTCCCAAACTTAACTGCAATATAATATCGGTGTCACAATGGATTGATGATTCTAATTGTAATGTCTGATTTACTAATTCTTTGTGTGCTATATAGGACCAATTTGGGGAACCTGATTGGAGCAGTTGAACGTCGGGATAGACTCTACTTTTTTTGAGGAAGCAGTGTCAATTCCTGGTTTGACAGAATTTGAGTTATGGCATCGATGGTTGGGTCACCCTTCAAACAAAGTTGTCAAGTTAGTTCCTGCAATTACCTCTAGTAGTGCTAGAAAACATTTGAATAAAGCATGCATAATTTTCCCCCAAGCAAAACAAACACATGATAGCTTTCTTGTTAGTGAGAATAAAGCTAGTAGAATATTTGAGTTAATACAGTGTGATTTGTGGGGGCAAATGGTACACCCTCTTCGTGTGATGCAATCTACTTCTTGACATTAGTTGATGATTATTCAAGAGAAGTTTGGGTATATTTATTGCGTAATAAGACTGAAGTTTATACACCTTTTTATTCTTTTATTGAAATGGTACAACGTCGATTTGATACAATAATTAAAAGTGTGCGGAGTGATAATGGAACGGAATTTAAATCCATGTTAGACTATTTCAATACAAATGGAATTCTCTTTCAAATATCATGTGTGGGTACCCCTCAACAAAATGGATGGGTGGAAAGGAAACATCAACATATACTAAACGTGGGTCGAGCATTGATGTTTCAGGATAATTTACCAATTACTTTTTGGGGGGAATGTGTGTTTGCGGTTGTGTACTTAATTAACTGAACCCCTTCGTTCTTGCTTGAAAATAAGACTTTGTATGAAGTTCATTTTGGCAAACCACCTACCTTTGCTGAACTAAGAGTTTTTGCGTATTTGTTCTTTGCTCACAATCAGAAGGCGAAAGGAAATAAATTCACTCTGTGTAGTAGAAAATATGTGTTTGTCGGCTATCCGAATGGGAGAAAGGGGTGGAAGTTGTATGATCTGGATAAATACCATGAGAATGAGTTCATATTTGAACATAAAATGATAGTTCTTCATCACATAATGCTACGGCAAATGTAGGTGTAGATGTGGATTTTTCAGGTGATTTGGAGTCGGTCATAGACGAAGGGGTTGTTGTCGGAACCATCTGGGGTAATGCTGATAAGACGACAGACGGGGCAGTGAGGGGCGTCGATGTGGAAGTAGGGGATGTTGCTGCCCAACCAATGGGGGACGTTACTACCTAGCCCACTCGGGTCCCTGTTGTGCCTGCGGCCCAGCCCAGCACCACCCCTCAACCGCTCACCCGACCAGCCCATAAGCATGCCCATTAACTATTGAGGTAGAGAAGGAATTGGGCCGAGGGTTGAGGGATAAACGCCCTTCGATCTTGTTGCGTGATTATGTTGATCCCACTATACGGAAAAAGAGTCCTTCCCAAGGTTCATCGGCTTCACGTGGTTCTTCAGGTACTCCTTATCTTATAGCACAATTTGTGAATTCTGATAATTTTTCTTTGCGACGCCGTATATTTCTTACAGTTGTGATTGCAAGACTTGAGCCCCATAATTTTCATGAGGCAATAAAAGATGCTAGTTGGAGAGAAGCTATGCAAAAAGAAATTAGTGCACTGGAAGATAATAGAACTTGGGTGATGGAAGAGGTACCTTCCCGGGAAAAAGGCGCTCGGATGGAGATGGGTGTACAAAATAAAATATCATGCAGATGGGAAAATTGAGCAATTGAAAGCTCGACTCGTCATTTTTTTTAATCATCAGGTTGAGGGGATTGATTACAATGAAACATTTGCTCCGGTAGCTAAAATGGTGACGGTTTGTGCCTTTCTGACGGTTGCGGCTGCTAAGAATTGGGAAGCATCAGATGGATATGCATAATGCCTTTCTTCACGGCGATTTAGATGAGAAAGTTTACATGAAATTACCTCCTAGCTTTACAGTTGACAAACCCGGCATGGTTTGTCGCCTGAAGAAGTCCCTCTATGGTTTAAAACAGGCCTCGAGGTGTTGGTTTGCTAAGTTGGCATTTTCTTTAAAGAGGTACAGTTCCAACAGTCTTACTCTGATTATTCGATATTTACTCTGCGCCGGGGAACACTATAACTTAATGTATTCATATATGTGTACGACTTGATTATCTCTAGCAATGATTCTTCTGCTATAGTTGCATTTAAGAAATATTGGAGCGTGTTATTTCATATGAAGGATTTGGGTCTGTTAAAATATTTTTTGGGTATTGAAGTAGCCCGTAGCTCGAAGGAAATTTTTTTATGCCAGCGAAAGTACACCCTCGACATCATAGCTGACGCCGGACTTCTGGTGCAAAGCATGCCCGCTTCCCTATCGAGCAGAATCATACTTTGGCCTTAGCTAATGGGGTGTTACTTGCTGATCCGGAGTGTTATCGTCGGTTAGTTGGTCGTCTGATTTATCTTTCATTCACTCGTCCTGAATTAGCCTATGTAGTTCATATTCTGGCCCAGTTTATGCAAGAGCCACGTCAGAAACACTGGGATGTGGCTATCCGAGTTGGTCAATACTTGAAAGGAAGTACAGGTCAATGTATTTTGCTATCGGCTGATAGTGATATGTTAATAACAGGTTAGTGTGATTCTTATTGGGCGAGTTGTTCGTTGACTAGACGTTGTTTATAGGATGGATGGTTTTCCTAGGTTGTTCCTCCAGTTCCTGGAAAACCCAGAAGCAACACACAGTTTCCAAATCATCCGCGGGGAATTCAAGTATCGCTCGATGGCGGCAATCACTTCGGAGTTGAAGTGGCTGAAAGCACTATTAGGCAATCTTATGGTGGATCATCCTCGTGCTATGACTTTATTTTATGACAGTAAGTCTGCATTGCATATAGCCTAGAATCCTGATTTTCACGAATGAAAGAAGCATACTGAGGTTGATTGTCACTATCTCCGTGATACGATCCAGAAAGGTGTAATTACTAAGGCTGGCCAGTGGGCCGGGACGTCCCGATCCTTCCTAGGCCCATCCCGATACCGACTCTCCATGTCCCGGTACCGCCGGGTAAATTAAGGGATGGGGATTATCGGTAATCGGGTTCATAATCGGGATGAGACTAGGGCTGGAATCGTCTATCCCGGTCCCGGTCCCGCCATCGACCTGGCACATCCCATCCCGCCCCGATCCCATCCCGTTTACTGATTATAGTTGTTGCACAAATGGCCATTGCAATTATATCCGTTGGCAACGGCTACATACGGCCATTTTGGCCCCTTCACCACCCCGTAAACCCCCTACCCCCTTAATATTTATTTTTAACCCCTAAGTTAGTATATTAACACATTAACCCTATTTTTCAACTATAAATACCTCATTTTCTTCTTCATTTTTCTCACAAATCTTCCTACCATCTCTCTAACCCCTCTCTCTCTGTCTCTACAAGCCTAAATTGCACACTAAATATTATATTTTATTTGGTAATTTCTATCAAAGTTCAAAATTGGGAGTGAAGTTGGCAACTATCTTGAGGATCATCGAGAAAAGTTTCAATTTTTAACCTCGATTACACGTCGACGTTACGTCGGTGTTTGGTACCTTCGTTCCTTCTTTAAATTATTATTGTTACTTAATTTTAATTGTCGTACTTAATTTCATTATCTTTAATTATTTATTGCATAATTATAATGGAACGAAGTGGGCATTTTTTTGTAGAGGTACTAGGGTAATAGGGGTAAGGGTGCATCTTCTAGTAATGTTAATTACGATGATTTCACTCATATAGATACAACTGATTTTTTTAATATTAATATTAATAAATCATTAGATCATGAGGAATATTCTGCATCTGAACCGGACTTTAATTTAGAAAATGAATTAGAAGATAATTTAGATAACACACCCACTAGTGCACCTCCACCTTAGGCTCAGACTGAGTCTCAGGCTGAAACTGAAACTGGAATGTCTTCTATTCCCCCTAGTATGAGTCGAGGCCAAAAACAACGAAAATTAAAATCAGCTGCGTGGAATTTTTTTAATAAGGACATTCCTAATCAACTAGCTATATGTAAAAATTGTAGCAAAGTTTATAAATTTAAAACTGGAAAAGGTCAAGGTGGGACAGGATGTTTAATGAGACATGTAGAAAACTCTCACAAAGCAAGGTATAATCAATACTTGACTGAAAAATAGGGTGTGTAAATACCTTCTGAGTCGGGACAAGGTTCACATATTGTCCCCGATCAAATACATGGCCAAATTAACCCGATGACGATGGCAGTTATATGTCCTAAATATGATAAACACATAGATATGGATAATTTAGCAAAATTAGTTGTTGTGGAGGGTTTGCCTTTTTCATTTCCTTCCTCTTCTGGTTTTATTCATTACATTCGAGAAATATATAATCTTGCTTTTAACGGTTTTCCTAGATCAACTGTTAGAAGAGATGTTTTTGAATTTGCACATGAATATCTACAGTATTTACGTTATGCATTATATCATTTTAATGGCAAAGTGACTATCACTTCTGACATAGGTTGTAGTAGTGGTAATGATTATTTAATTGTTACATATCATTGTTTAGATCACAATTGGTCTATGCAAAGACGTATATTAGCATATAGATATATTGATGAAAGGCACACTAGACTTTTTATATCAAGAAATATTCATGAAATTAGCGAATATTATGGAATGACTGATAAAATTATGACTATTATATTAGATAATGTTTCTTCTAATGATTATGATGTAAACATTTTAAAAACTTGATGTACTCCATCTTTTCCGGATATTTTTCATGTTAGATGTGCATGTCATATTTATAATTTAGTTGTAAAGGATGGCCTAAATTTAAAAAAAAATATCCTTGATAAAATACAATTTGCTATCAACTTTATTTTTAAAGGTAGTAAAATACAAAGACGAGAGTTTAAAAAAAATGTCATGATTGTGGATTACCTTATAGGCAAATTCCAGAAGAAGTTGCAACTAGGTGGAATTCTTTGTATGAATAATTAGTTGTTGTTCACGTGTATAGAAAACCTATAACTTTATTATTTAATGCCCATAATCAAAATTCTTCGGGTATGCTTGTAGATGATGACTGGGATACAATTTTGAAACTTATTGTATTCTTAGAGAAATTTTTTCTAGCTACTCAGGAAATTTTCTAGTATTTATTATCCTACTATTTCATTTATGTTATTTTATATAGCTCTAATATTTTTGTTATTTAATGAATATATGAAGAAAAAAAAAAACTTACGCTCCAGCTATTACAAAAATGTTTGTAAAATTAAAAAAATAATCTTATTTCCACTATTTATTTTATTGGTGATGTATTAAATCCTACTATTAAAGCAGACAGTTGTAATGCCCTTATTGAAACGATTTATGAATTCCTAGAAATACTTTCAACAGAACCAACTAACAAACTAACTAAAGAAGATGTTATCTCTAGCATACAAACACAATGCAAAACTATGTATATGTATTACCAAGAGCAAAGTGCAAATAATCAAACGACTTATGTACCATCTTCTTCTACTTCACTTCAACCTTATAATAAACATGTGGTTTCTGCTTCAAGTATTCAAGGCCTTTGAAATAAAATGTATAGTGGTTCAAGTGCGTCAGAAATTAGCGAGTTTGATGTTTATGTTTTGCAGGGTGTTGTACCATTCGAATCAATTGTTAATGAAAATGGACGTGAAGACTTGCTGAAATAATAGAGGGAGAATGAAAATATTTTCGACTCTATCAAAGATGGTCTGAGATGTGTTGAATATTCAACTGTCATCTATAACTTCTAAAAGCTTTTTTTCTGCTGAAAGGTTTCAAATAGGAGAGCACGGACATTCATTGGCGGGAGACAGTTTGGAGATTGCAGTTTTATTTAGAGATTGGATTAGAACGGAGCATAGAAGGTGCGGTCAACCAGATATCAATGAAGAAGAAGACTACAATTACAACGAAATCTTAATACCAATTTTACTATGTGATTTGCAACTTTTGAAATATGAAACAAAGTTGCAATTTTGAAATTGTATTACAAAAAAATCATATTTCTATTAAATAATATAAGAGGCAATTAAGCTTGGGATATTTTTTCACTATCTTGTTCAATTATTTAAGTGTTTAAATATATATTTTTTTAAGTTAAGTGTTTAGAAAAAAAGTTTTAAAAAGTCCCCCCAAATCCTCCTTCTCGTCCCGTCCCGTCCCCTCTGATAGCGGGATGTGGGACGGGACCACTTCCCGTCACCCTAATATCGTCCCCCTTCATCTTGCCTATCCCGATCCCGACCCACCCCACCGTCCCCCCAAATCCCATCCCATCCTGTCATATTGGCGACCCTTAGTAATTATTACGAGTCATGTGTCTACGAACGAGCAGTTTGCTGACATTTTCACAAAAGCATTAGGGAAGCACCAATTTATATATTTACTCCGCAAGATGGGCATTTGTGACTTGCATGCTCCAACTTGAGGGGCGTATTAGGATTATCTTTGTATATATCTTATTTTAGGTAGAATTATATTCATATTGTAATTAGGTTGATTAGTTACCTAGTATGTAGCAAAGTAGATAATCTTGTACTATTATATATATTGTACATTATTAATGAATAAAATTAAGGGAAACTGATTTCTCAAATCCTATCATCTTAACTTAACTAAAGCATATATATATATATATATATATATATATATATATATATATATATATATATATATATATATATATGCTTAGTCTCTCTTCAGACGTTGTTGATTTTATGACTTTTAATTTTGAAAAACTTCTTTAAGCTGAGGCAATGATTACAAGAACTATTAACATTATTCTATAAAGAATATTCAAGCTGTGGAAATAGCCTTTGAAAGAAATGCAAGGTAAGGTTGCGTTTAACAGATCCTTGTGGTCCGGCCCTTCCTCAGACCCCGCGCATAGCGGGAGCTTAGTGCACCGGGCTGTCCTTTTATAAACAATATAGGTATTTGGAAAAAAATCAAGTCGTTTAATCTGATAAAGTATATCGATTAGAGTTTATCTTCTACTTGTATTATTTCGAAAGAACGTGCTTCCCTCTTTTCATAATCAATATTTTTATTGTTGACTAAATATTTATCAAGAGTTCCTTTTTGGGATTGTTGTAAAGTTTTTCTTTTTCTCCTTTTTTAAGCTTTGAGGAGCAGGATTCAAATTTCTATTTGACCTAATTAAATTCTAATACATCACTAAAAAGTCACTTTATATGTATGAAATAACAATATTAAAAATCACAAATTTCAAATGAAAAAATGATAAAAGAATAGAATAATAGAACCAGATCAAGAGGTAGATGACGTGATATCAAAGTCTAATATAGTTGATGTAATGCTAAAAACTTGATTACTTGATCTTGAAATTTAAAGATGAACTTTTGAAGAAGAAAAAATACAAAGCACTAGGAGTTGTTCTTTTATCCGTGAGAGTCTAAGAGAAAGGAGAAAGTAAGACTAAATTGCACTAATGATAAGAGTGATATTTTTATATATAATAATTACTATTTATTGCCTTTAATAAAAAATATTCTCTACCACAATCTATACATAATAAGGTATTGAATCATTAATGAAAGTTGTCCTACCTTTTTAGTACCATCAATTTTATACTGAGAAAAAATCGGGTATGGCCTAATGGTTAAGACACCTCTGTCTCTACCTTGTAAGGTAAAGAGACTATTTCTGATATATTCTCGACTAAGGATAAAGCAATAAAAAGCATTTCAAATAGGAAAAATGAACAATAACTACAATAGAACATTACACTAAGAGAAAAAATAAGAGACAATAGTTAATAACATAAATCGAAGAACGATAAACTATAAGAGAAATACTACAACTACTAATAAGGTTGGATAAGTAAGACAACGCTCTACTACCTATCGATAAGTTACAATTATACCGTGTCATGTCTAATTACCTCTTCCTTATACTCTATATAAAAAGATGTAAACCCAAAAGGACATCTACACAGCTTCTTAAACTGTTTTCCTAGCTTTTCTACTTCTTAATCAAACAATGTATTCTCAAGTGTACAAAGTGTCACAAAAAATAAAGAGAAAATGATGTTAAAAACCACACTACAACTGTAACGAACCTCAAATTCAACCACACCTTAATCGACTAATAATATATAAATTACACAATACGCCCCTCCCTTGTGTTTCACAACCAATATACGTGTAAGGGCTAACTAATAGGAGTATAATATATTGACAATGGATAATACATCTAAAAAATATTTCTCATTCTTTGCATGGCCAGAAGGGTCGTTGGGTTGGTTAACTATGAAAGAAGTAAAATAATTAAATACTCCTGCTATTGTTTTAGGGTGTTGCAAGTGTCCTTTCTACCAGGGGAGGGATGAGTGGAAGACCGAAAGAGAAAGGGAAATAGTAACGGTAAAAACTAATCCTATCCGATATTTATACTAAATTAATAGATGCATGTCATGTGTTTATATATAACTATTTAGTATTTAATTATGATTAATTAATGTATATCTTCATTTGATTAAACTATTTAATTATAATAAATTTAAATAATTTGGTGTAAACACCTGATGCCGGGTAATTATTTTTCAATAATAAGTATGAGAGTGCTTGAATTGGCTTATTTTAAAGTATTTTTTTACTTTTAAACTCTTTTTTACTTTTGAGATATTTGAGTGAGATAATAAATATTTTTAGGCTAAAAATATATAAAAATAAACCAAAAACTAAAAGTCAGGTAAAATCAACTTATTACTTTTAACTTTTAACTTATAAGTCATTTTTAAAAAGTCAATCCAAACGTTATTATGATACTCTAGTTTCTTCCTAGCTTAGCTTTCTTGTTTTTTAGTTTGCATAGAAGGGTAGTGACTAGTGACTGAGATGACAATAACATCCATTGGAATTTGATTCGGCAGGATTTGAGAGGCTTATCATTTTCATTCCTTTTCCATTACTGTACGTCTTTTTGACATATATTGATGGAAATTCTGATGGACCCTATTACTCATTGCAGCCAAGAATATTTGCATGGTTTTTCTCTTGCTTCGACACAGCTGTCCTATATATACACCCCCATCCACATATAGCAAAGCAATTGTATTACCAAGACAACATGGAGACTTTTTTTGGTTTCTACTCCCTCCTGTCTCAAAATATTTATTATATTTTTCTTTTTAAAAATAAATTTAATTAAATTTTAAAGTTAAATTAGATTACATTAATTCAATATTTAAATTTAAAATTTAGATATTTAGAAACAATATGAAAAGTACTATAAGTTACAATTTTTCTCATATTAATATATGAAAAAATATAGCTTAAATTATAGGTCAAAATACATATAGTTTGATTTTTGAAAAGAGTAATGCGACAAGTATTTTGGATCGGAGGGAGTAATTTGTTTACTTAGGGCTTGTTTGGAAAGCCACCTAGGTAATTGGAATTGAATGTAATTACACAGTTTGACATATTTGTTTGACCAAGTAATTACATAGTTAGGTGAAAATTGAGTGTAATTGAGAGGGTGTAATTACGCTCTTCAATTTTCAAGAGGGTTGAGAATTGAGTGTAATTACATCCAGGTAATTAAAATCTTTAATTTTTACTTTTAAATTATTTTTATTTTTTAAAATATATATTATTATTATTATTATTATTATTTATCTTTCATTTACTTTCTTCTCATATTCCGCTCTGTCTCAATTTATGTAGCACAATTCGAATTTCGAGAGTCAAAAACTCTAATTTTGATCGTTTATTCGGACATGAAATATCATGTCTTCAAGTTTTTTGAAATAAATTTTACATATTTGAAAACTATGTAAAAAGTAATATAATTCACAATGATTGACATTTTAATATATTTAAGAGATATATAAAAATATTATAATAAAAAATAAACTTATTTGAATTTCGGAATTCAAAAGGTGCCACATAAATTGTCACCAATGAAATATCAATCTACCATATTATTCTTCCGACAAGAAAAAGAATAAGCATTTCTGGGAAAGGAGAAAAACTAGAAGTCTATCACGGAGATGGTACGTCTTCAATCCTACTCCATGACAAACATTTGACGGCATCAACCTACCAAATTACTTCCCGTCTTAATTTATGTGGTACTATTTAATTTAATAAAGAATTTTAAAAAAATAAAGATTTTTGAAATATGTGGTTCAATGTATGGTTGTAAATCATCTCATAAAATTACATTATTTCTAAGTATAGAAATGTGACTTTTTTTTGGAAACGACCAAAAAATATTTGATGTCTTATAAATTGAAACCTAGGAAGTAGTGTTTAGTTTTTAAACTTTAAAACCGAGAGAAGATAATTAGTCAGGCTATTTCACAAAAAGAACACTATCAAACAGGGCGAATTTCGGTAAAAAAAAATGGGCATGTGAATTTATGGTCATTTCAAAAAATTAAGTATTTTATGTATATATTTTTAATATTGATTTAATATTATCGATTGATACTCATACTCCAAAAGGAATAAATGGTGCACTTGATTAAATGTTGAGTTATTTAGCTAAAGAATTATGGATCAATTTTCACTTAGTGGTACACTCATGTCCTAGCTAAAAATCATACATTGTGAGAAGATTTTTATTTACTTATATAGATAAAATTGAATTAAATGCATTTAGTGTAAAGGATTTTACACATTAATGTAGTTTGAACGATTTTAACGAATTACCTACTTAACATTTACAAATAAGAATAAGTTAAGTACTATGTGGTTTTAGAGGGGCCGATTCAAAATTTAGAATTTAAGAATTCCTATAATGACCTCAAGTTAATATTATAATAATAAATACATCATAGTTAAATATCTAGAAATATTTAATCAATTTTTTAATATATATATAATCAATACAAAAGTTACTGAATTTCCATAAATTGTATGTGTGCTTCTACATCCGGCCCTATATATATATATATATAATCAATACAAAAGTTACTGAATTTTCGTAAATTATATGTGTGCTTCTACATCCGGCCCTAGTTTTATTATATATATATATAATCAATACAAAAGTTACTGAATTTCCATATGCAGGCTTGTACATCCATATATATATATATAATCAATACAAAAGTTACTGAATTTCCGTAAATTGTATGCGTGCTTCTACATCCGGCCCTAGTTTTATTCTATATATATTTATAATCAACACAAAAGTTACTGAATTTCCATATGCAGGCTTGTACATCCGGCCCTAGTTTTAGTGCTTTACGTAGGTTAAACAATCAACATACCTTGTATTCGTACTGTCGTTTTTTTAATTTGAAAAATGACAAATCCTTTCCATTTCTTCAATCAATTTCTCTAGATACCTCCCTTGTAGTTGTGATTTACTTGTCGTATTTTTCCTCTGCCAATGACGTGAGCAAATTCTTTTCGTATTTCCGTGAATGCCCTTATGACTTAGCCTCAATACCTCCTCGAACAAAGAAGAAAAAAGAAAAGAAAGAAAAAAAATTATCACTTTCCAATTTAGAAGTACGTACTATAAGTATTGCTTAAATTACATGAATATTCTTGTGATAATATTTTCTATTACCCATTAAACATAAAAAATAAGTAAAAAAAAACATATATTTATTTGAATTTTTTTTAAAAAAAAAGTTTTTCGTTCATACCAAACACACCCGAAGTTCCTTTATTAAGAAATAAAGAGATGATATTGTTGACTGAGGTTTAGCACAAGCCACTAGCATAGTTTTGACTAAAGGTTGTTCAGTGGGCCCCCGGTCCGTCCCGATACCCACCCTGACCTCCCTTTTAAAAAAAATGGTAGCGGGATTCGAACTCGAGAAGGGACTAGGGCTCGTCCCGCCCGTCCCGATCCCGCCCGAACCCGCCACCCGACACGGCCCGCCCTCGTCCTGCCACTTCCCCCCCCCCCCCCCCGCTCTCTTTGCAAAAACAACTATTGCACAACGGGTCAATTTCAATTTTGGTCGTTGGCAACGGCTAATAACGGCCATTTTGGCCCCCACACACCCCATAAACCCCCTTTAACCCTATTTCTCAACTATAAATACCTCATTTTCTTCACAAGTCTTCCTACCATCTCTCTCTCTACAAGTCTAAAAAATCGGTTTCCAAATACCTTCTGAGTCGGGACAAGGTTCACATAGTGTCTCCGACCAAGTATAGGGCTGAATTAATCCGATGACGAGGGGAGTTATAGGTCCTAAATATGATAAACACTGAGTTAGGAAAATTAGTTGTTGTGGAGAATTTGCCTTTTTCATTTCCTTCCTCTTCTGGTTTTATTCATTACATTCGAGAAACATATAATCTTGTTTTTAACGATTTTCCTAGATCAACTGTTAGAAGTGATGTTTTTAAATTTGCATATGAATATCAACAATATTTACATTATGCATTATATGATTTTAATTACTTGTTGCTCACGAGTATAAAAGACCTATAACTTTATTATTTAACGCCCATAATCAAAATCCAACGGATATGCTTGTAGATGATGATTAGGATAAAATTTTGGAACTTATTGTATTTTTAGAGAAATTTTTTCTAGCTACTAAGGAATTTTCTAAAATTTATTATCCTACTATTTCATCTATGTTATTTTATATAACTCCAATATTTTTGTTACTTAATGAATATATGCAAAAACCAACTTAAAATCCAACTATTAAAAAAATGTTTATAAAATTTTAAAAATATTTTTTCCTATTCCCACTTTTTATTTTATTGGTGTTGTATTAAATCCTACTATTAAAGTAGACGATTGTAAAGCATTTGTTGAAACGATTTATGAAATATTAGAAATACTTCCAACAGACCCAATTGAATATATATATATATATTACCAAGAGCAAAGTGCAAATAATCAACCGACTTCTGTACCATCTTCTTCTACTTCACTACAACCTAATAAAAGACATGTTGTTTCTGCTTCTAGTGTTCAAGGCCTTAGAAATAGAATGTATAGTTGTTCAAGTTCTTCACAAATTAGCGAGTTTGATGTTTATGTTTTGCAGGGTGTTGTACCGTACGAATCAATTGTCAATGAAGATGGACGTGAAGACTTACTGGAGAGAGAATGAGAAGACATTTCTGACACTATCAAAGATGGCCCGAGATGTGTTGAATATTCAAGCGTTATCAACAGCTTCTGAAAGCGTTTTTTCTGCTAGAATGTATCATATAGGAGAGCATAAACACTCATGGCGGGAGACATCTTGGAGATTGCAGTTTTATTCAGAGATTGGATTAGAACGGAGCGTAGAAGGTGCGGTCAACCAGAGATCAACGAAGAAGACAACTACAACTACAACAAAATCTTATCTGAGGGAGCAGGAAGCGACGTCGAACAATTTGACCAACAACTTCCAATTCCAATAGAAGATCCTCAAGAAATTGTGAGAAAATTAGAAATAGTATGATTGAATATGTAATTTTTTTAATGGCAATTTTACTATGTGGTTTGCAACTTTTGAACTACGAAACAAAGTTACAATTTTGAAATTGTATTACAAAAATAAAAATCATATTTCTATTAAATAATATAAGAGGCACAAAAACAGCCTTGAGATGTTTTTATTCACTAAATTGTTCAATTATATAAGTGTTTAAATATATATATATATATATATTAAAATTAAGTGTCTAAAAAAAATCTCCCCAAATCCCCCTACCCGACCCGTCCCCCCAAAACCCATCCCCTCTTCCTGCGGGATGTGGGACGGGACCTCTTCCCGTCCCCCCTATCCCGGGCGGCCATGTCCTGATCCCGACCCCCCACCCCATCCCCAAGTCCTGTCCCGCCCCGACCCGACCCACTGGCCACCTCTAGTTTTGCCTAGTCTTAGTAGATAGTGCATATAAAGAGATGCAAGATTATTACTAACTTGTTTGGCCAAACTTCTAAAATTAGATTAATTTGAAAAGTATTTCTAGAAATGTATTTTTGGTAAAAAGCCAGTTCGTGTTTGTCTAATTAATTTAAAAAGCACTTTTGAGCAGCAATTAGTGTTTACCCAAGCATTTAAAAAGTACTTCTAAGAGTCTGTTTGGCCTAGCGGTTTTGAGGCCAAAGTGTTTTTTTGAAGAAAAAATACATTTTAAAAATATTTAAGGTGTTTGGCCAATTAGTAAAACTGCTTTTAAGTAGAAGCAGAGACAATTTTTCTACGGTTAGGTATGCTTCTCGAAAAAGCAAAAGCAGAAACAGAAAGTTAATTTTTTTTCGTGATAAAAATATCCCTACTATAAATACATATTAACCAAGTATAACCCTCTTTAGTTCATTAATTTCCAATTAATTTGGGTTGATATTTTTTAATATATTTAAATCAGTGTGTTGATAATAAATTAATATTTAATATTTTTTTTTTATCTATGTATTATTTTAATTGAAAATTTAATATGTACTTTAAATTTTAATTAAATAAAAGTAAAAATTTAATTAAAGTCTTTCATAATAAATATTTAAAATAATTTATCTATGTAAAATAATCTTGATAGTAAACGTTCATTGATACTTGTCCTTTTTCGTAATTTGACATTCAAAAGCACTTTTTAAGAAGATTAACCAAACACGATATTCTTATTAAAAGCAGTAAAAAATGCCTAAAATACACCACAACGTTTTTCCGAGTTTGATGTAACACATAACCTTTACAGAAGTCCTATTACCCCCTGGATATATTTTTAAGGAATTTCTTCGGCATTTATCGAGTGAGATAGATAACAATTCAAACACATGTTAAACAAAAGGCCAAAAATCAATGTAGTCCGGTCATTTTCAGGTCATGTCACTCTTCGAACAAATCAAAAATTAGAATTCTTTCCAACATTCTTAATTTTTTTCATGGAGAAAGCAGTTGATTCTCTTGGAATTTGACCTTGTGAATCACTATATTTCTTTCATAATCGAATCTTGAATTGTGTCGCGTTGAATTTTGGTTCGATTTTTTTAGATAAATGTCAACGAAATGATTTAAAAATATATTAAGGGGGTTATAGGACCACTGTAAAGGTTTGGTGTGTTACAGCTAATTCGGACAAAGATTGGGGTGTATTTTAGGCATTTTCCCACTTTTAAATGAACTAGCCAAAACAAATTGCTTCTTACCAAAAGTACTTCTTTAAGAAGATTAGCCAAACACAATATGCTTATTAAAAGCAGTCAAAAAACTTTTTAAATGAATTAGTCAAACACATATTGCTTCTTACCAAAAGTACTTTTTTGAAAAACACTTCTCAAAATAAGGATTTTTACCGCTTGGCCAAACTGGCTCTAAGTGTATTTCTTTCAAAAGTACTTTTCAAAAAGTGCTTCGCAAAAAAAACTATTTTAGCTTCTGAAAAGCAACTTCTGCTACTCCTCAAAAACACTTATTTTCTCCCATAAGCTTGGTCAAACACCTCAATTTTGTAAAATAAATTTGTCCAAACAAACTAATATATCACAAATCAATTGTGATGAAGTTTGCTTTCCAACCTGTATATTGGTTAAGGATTAAACTAATATATACTCTATTAGTATAACTTTTTTTAGAAGTTAACGATTATACTTATATATACAGATGTAGTATAATTTTTTTATTTCGCTATCAATATAATTTTACATGTTATAATTGGTTGCTTATCTTAATTTTAAGGTTACTAATTTCACCTAGAGTTTAAGTTACTCCCTCGGTTACATATTATGTGATGCACTTTCTTTGTTACTAATACATTCGTATATTCCGTAAGAACTTAACTTTAAACTTTTCATTTATCACTTAATGAGATGATTTATAGCTAAATAAATATTTATGACTTATTTTGAATCACTAGTTTCAAAAGTCTTTCTTTTTTAAAACTCCATACGCAGTCAAAATGCTTTACATAAATCGGGACCAAAGAAAGCATGATAATATAAAATTTTGAAATAATTTCATAAATATCCCCTAAATTTGACCTTATAACACTAACATTCCTTATGTCAATAAATATCCCTCAGATTTGACCTTATAACACTAACCTTCCTTGTCATGATGTAAATAGATTGCGAATGTTGTTGTTTTTGGATTATTTTCAGCCTTAGTTTCTTCTTTTTTTCTTTTTAAAGGTGGGTTCCTAAACTTGTTTGATCAAGGTATGTTTAAGGAAAGGGATTATCTCTCCATTTCCAGAGACTTGTTGCCTGCATCGTTGACAACAAGTACAGAGGTTTTTGCCTTGCCTTTCTCGGGTTGGTTGGTTTCTATGCATGGGAATACTAATTCGAAACATAATTTTTTTTATATTAAGACAAAATGGTTAAAAGAATTATTATTATTAAAAAATGAAAATAAGAGAGTAAGTATAATATCATAAATCACAAAGTAAAGTCAGTTGTGAAGTCAAACTTAAAGGGAGAATTCTGAAACTATAATCAAGTCATATAAAAAGAAATTATGAATAAATTGTTAAAATTGAGACAGAGACGAGAATTTAGAGAGATAAGAATAATAGGATAATTGTTTTTTGCTTTTCATTCATCATAATGACCTTCGTATATAGAGGTAAGTCACATCATTAACCAAGTCTAATAAGGTAACCATATTCTAATAGGACTCCAAATCCTATTTTACTTTAATTACAGTTGTACCATATATAGACTAAAACTATTACAATTAGAATAGAATAGGGTCGCTATTATATAATCATAATACCCCCCCCCCCTCAAGTTGGAGCATGAGGGTCTCGATACCCAACTTGCCAAGTAAATATTTGTGTTGCAATTTCCCCCCAAATCTTTTGTAAATACATCTGCCATTTGTTAGCTGGTTAACATATGACTGGAGAATAGTGCATCTCGAACATAGTGACAGTCCACTTCTATGTGTTTAATCCGTTCATAAAACACCAGATTTCGTGCAATATACAAGTTGCTTGACTGTCATGGTACATTTTTATTGGAGACTTGTGTTCAACGCCTAAACTATGAAAAAATCCCCTTAATCATTCCAATTCACAAACGGTCATTGCCATCGATCGGTATTCAGTCTCCGTTGACGAGCGGGAGAAAATATGTTACTTCTTGGTTTTGCATGACACGCGAGGGAGATAAACCAATCGGTAAGTGATTTCTAAGTCAACGGACATTCGGCCCAATCTGAATCACATCATTGTCCTGGGTTCTTCTTCAAGTAACTTACAACATGGAGAGCCGCATTCCAGTGTGCTTCTTTTGGTTGTCGCACTAGTTGGGATAGAACATGCATGCAATATGATAACTCGGGTCGTGTAAAACTGAGGCATATCAACTGACCAATCAAACGTTAAACCATGATTTTATTTCATGGGAGTATTGATTAGTTTAGCTCTCGAATATTTCTGACTCGTAGATTATATCCAGCACATACTTTCATTGACAGAGAAATAATCTGGTTGGTCCACGTGAACTTCAACTCCTAGAAAATACTTTAGAGGGCCCAAATTCTTTTTGTGAAAATATGTGAGGAGATAGTTTTTAAATCGTTCAATGACACTATGGTCGTTTCCGGAGACACTCAAGTCATTCACATAGACTAAGATGTTAAGTTGCATATCTCCCTAGTGCATAGTGAAGAGAGAATAATCCAAGTATGACTATTTGAACCCATATTTCACCAAAGCACTTGACAATTTCGCAAACCAACACCTTGGAGCTTGCTTCAAATTATATAAAGATTTCTGAAATTGACATACTTTCCCTGTATTAGAAACACAGAATCAAGGTTGTGATTTCATATAAACGTCTTTCGTAATATCACCATCTAAGAAAGCAGTATGCACATTTATCTGATGCAACTCCCAATTTCGCGCAGCAATAGCAACCATAAAGGTCCAAATAATTACTATCTTAGCAACCGAAGCAATAGTTTCGTTGTAATTAATTTCTTCCTCTTATTTATTTCCAAAGATGACCAAATGATCTTTTTATCGCTCGATTGTACCGTTAATGTTGTACTTGATTTTATACACCCATCTGCAACCTAGTGCTTTCTAATTCAATGGCAAAATTTCTAGTGTCCATGTCCTATTATCCTCCAACGCTTGGATCCCTTGTTTCATAACTATTCTTTAACTTCCTTTTTCATTTGCCCCCGAGAAAAGTTTTGGTTCGGTTCTTGTGGTAATTTCTGCAAGGAAGATTTGATGTTGTTTTTAGGAAAAACTATCACAAGATATATAGTTAGCTAAAGGGTAAGGCGCATTGAGGGTTGCTGAGGATCGCGCGAACCCGTTGATGGACTTTCTTTCTAAAATATTTTAGTGACGTAGTCGCGTAACCGAATTGATTTATGCTTCAGACATTTATCCTAACTCAATTGTTCTTCCGGTGGCACTTAGTTTGCTCGGACCATCCTTATGTACTTTATCTATATTTTCTCTATCTAGACCAGCATCTGTCTGGTCTAATTCTGGTTGATCCGTAGGTTTGGTATCCGGTGTCTGTACTTCATCCATTTGAGTTTCGTTCGAACCTCTATTATCAATTAGCTCTTTTTTCAAAGTTGTGTTACTTTCTTTCTCCCTCTGTTTCGTTTGGAATCACTTCTATGTTGTATGCCAAGTTACCTGATCCTATAGAAAAATAGAACTTCATCTCGTAGAAGTTCACATATCTTAAGGCTAAATATTCACCATTCTCTAAGTCATACGATCTCGAACCCTTCTTTCGTAGGGTTATCACAACAAGACACACCTACGACTCCTACTCTCAAATTTGTCCCTCGTTCTTTCCTTTGTATGTGCATAGCATAGTGACCCTATCACCCTTAAATAATTATACCGGAGTATCTCCTTGTATAAAATTTCATAGAGGGTTTTTCCTTTCAAAATCGAAGATGGTGTTCTATTGATCAAGTACCCCGCAGTCAAAACATATTCTTTTCAGAAGATTATCCTAAATCTCAATGCTCGTGTCATATTAAGAATGTGATGGTGTTTTATTTCGACTCTTCCATTTTGCTTTGATGTTACTGTGCAAGATGTTTGAAAAATAATTTCATATTTGAAGAAGTAAGTCTTTATACATATGAACTCAGTTACATTATCAATTTTAACAATCTTCACCCTCTTAACAAACTGCCTAGCCACCAAGGCGAAACAATTTTTCTGGGCTTGGGACACTTCTTTCTTGTAGACTAACAAAAAATTCACATGGCTTGAGAACGATCATCTACAACAGTCAAAAAATACGAAGCACCACAAGAAAAAGGAGTTCTATACGGTTCCCATAAATCACAATGAATCATTTCTAAGATATCTGAAGATATATTATTACTTAAGGGAAAAGCATTTTTTTTATGTTTTTTCCTTTGGCATATATCACATTCTTTATCTTATCCAATACTACTCTTTGTTACACCTAATGCCGTAATGGACTTCGTTACTTGTGTTGAAGATGACCTACAGGTTTGTGCCAAACATCAAACCAATCAACTGCCTCCGCTTTCATAGCTCATATCCATGGCATATTCTAAAAATAGTACGTCTACCTCGACACTCACCCGTTCCAAGCAGTTTCCTTATGGTGGAATCCCGTATAGCACATATAATTTTATTAAATTTTACATCACAATCTAAATGATTAATAAGTTGTGACACAGAAATTCAATTGCATGTTAAATCCGGAACGTAAAAGACATCCTTCAATTATATTCTATTATTTAGCCAAGTAGTTTCTTCTTTCGTGGCCACCGAGCTACTTCCATCCCAAGTCCAATCGGGCAATTTAGAAATGTCCCATTGATCACTCAGTTCCTCTGGATTACCTGTCACGTGATTGGTAGCTCCGAAGTCAATAATCTATGATGTGTATTCGGTCTTACCATCCATCTTGTCATTCAAGTTTATTCCTTGGGAATTCAACACGTGAATCATAGTCTTCCGAATCTCGTCGCTCAAATTGTGAGGTCCTGTCTCGCCTGTGTTCAATGGTCATGTCCTCGCCTGAGTTCCTTGTTTGACAACCATGTTGTTAGTCTGGTAGTTGTTTCTTTCACGACCGGATCCCGGTCTACCCTTGTCCTTTCCATCTTTCTCCAATTTTCTTGTCTCCTTTTTTATTTCCTGACCACCAATTCAAATAACCAATGAGTCGAAAACATTGGTCCACAACATGTCCGGATCTATTTTAATATATGCAGAATGCACCATCTTTTTTTCTTTATCTTGATCACGGTAAGAGTTTATTCCTTGTACGACAAAAGTCATGGTTTCACATTGATCCTCCATTTTTCGTGCAATTTCTCTCACACGTTCTTCTTGCACCAGCTTCGAATACACTTTATTCAATGATGGAAATGGTTCCTGAGCCAGTATGTTCGACCTCACCGTATCATACATTGTCTCATCCAATTCCATGAGGAAAAGATGCATTTTTTCTTCTTTTCTTTTGGCTTCTAGGACTGTTCCTAGATTGCACGTGCACTTTCCGCATGTACACATTGGAATCTGTTCATAATTCGCCAATTCCTCCAACAGCTTAGTGAATTTTTCATAGTAATCCACTATGATCCTTCCTTTCTGCTTGCACTCCGCAAGTTTCGCCTTTAGTTGTTACTTCTGAGGGCCATTAATAACAGTGAACTACTCTCGGAGGCTTGTCCATAATTCTTCCGCTTCCTCTTTATGTAAAATCGTTAAGCGAAGCATTGATTCTATGGTGTTGCAAATCCACGACACCAATAATGAGTTTATAGTCCAACAATCTTTCAAGTCCGGCAACTCTTCATCTGACTTCTTGATTGTACCGTCGAGGAAGCTAAACTTCTTTCTTGCTCTTAGGGTTGTCCTCATGGATCTAACCCATTCTTTATAATTCTCACCCTTCAATTAGACTTGTGTCACCACAATTCTGGGGTTATCATTCGACGTAATGTCACATAAAGAGATTGTTTTTCTTTGGGTTTTATTTTCTTCACCGATGATTCCTTTGCAGTCATCACCCGTTTCTTACCGTCGCCTGCCATTGTTTTAAGATTTTTTTTGTTCTCTCTAACGTGGCTCTGATACCATGTTAAAATTAAGACAGACATGAGAATTTAGAAAGACAAAAATAATGAGAGAATTCTTTCTGTTTTTTATTCATTATAATGACCTCCTTATATAGAGGTAAGTCACCTCATTAACCAAGTCTAATAAGGTAACCCTATTCTCATAGGACTCCAAATCCTATTTACCTTAATTACAGTCATACCATAAATAGACTAAAACTATTACAATTAGACTATAATATGATCACAATTATATAATCTCAATATAAATCTATTTTATAAAACTAATCAACAATAACTTATAATAAATGATAAAGAACCTGCTATAATATAATATGATAAGTTTATTACACATCTGTGTATATAATTTTAATCCTTACTGATTAATTGGTCTAACAAACTAAATATTATGGACGGCTCAATGAATTAAATTGGTGGCTTAGAGCCCAATTTTGATGAGAGGCATTAAATATTTTATTACAAAAAAACTTTGTATACATTTGAAGTCTATTCTTTTAATTTTTTTTTAGATGCACAGTTATTGATAAAATTTTATAATAGAATTTTTCTAATAATTTTTCTCAATTGATAATATATAGCTAATCCATTTAATTTTTTCTTGAAACATTGTTTATTTTAAATAAAATTTATCAATTTAATTTTTGAAAAATTCTTTCAAAATATGCAACTGTTAAATGAATTGTTAACATTATTTTGTAAGAAATATATGCATTTAAAAAATAATCAAATCCTTTTATCTGATTTAGTATATCGAATAAAATCTTATCTTCTACTTGTACCATTTCTCTTGCACTTTAATTTTAAAAATAAGTCTAAAATTATAAATATCTGAGTAACATTATGTTTTAAGAGAATTTCGTGGTTAAGGTAATATTTCTTTCATATTTCCAGCACCTAATGATTTCAATTTTTAACTACTAAAGAGGAGCAAAAATATTTTTCAGATGCTTCAAATTATTCAAATCTATTTTGAAGTTTTTTAATTCAAAATTTTACTTTTACTTTGAAATACTTATTTTTAACAAAAAAATAATTTATAAACCTACTACAAAAAAAACTCTTGCTTTACCTGCTTCACCCAATAGTCGGCACGGGTAGATATGCCATGTTTTATTCAGAGAAAAAAAGGACAGTCTGGTGTACTAAGCTCTCGCATGCTTCACCCATGTTTTATTCAGAGAATTATTATTATTAACGTGTACAATATTATATTTATCCATATTTAGTGTTGTGTAATTATGGTATATATAAGATCTTTGTTGTATGATGATTCCACATTGTACACCTTATTTATATTTGTATTAATGAGAAATGCACCCTAAGGGAGATTAGTACAATCTTACAATTATAAAATTAACTAGGAAATAAGTTAATGGAACAAGTAACAATGTAAAAAGTCGAAAATTATCTATAAACTCTTGTTGCAAATTATAAACTTAACATAGTCTACCATTTTACAGAACCCCTGATGCAAATTTTATATATATATATATATATTTATTTATTGGGGGCGGAGGGAGTATAGTCATTAACATTCATACGTATCCGGCTTTTTTCAAGATTCTATCAAATCTTTAACAAAGAACTCGTTTTACACAACTTTATCAACCATCACTTTATATCATCTCTCTCTCTTTCTTGTACTGTGTAGGCATCAGACAAATCTAAGAGGAAGATAAAGGAAATATTTCTACATTACTAGTTGACTACTAAATATTCTCGTGTAAAAAAAACACCATAACCGTGAAGCCCCCACATGTTGTACGAAAACATGCAATTGATTAATTACATTTATTAATTAAGTACAATATTATTCATCATGAGAAGAAGTTGTTCTTTGCATATATAAATATGATCAAAGAAAGATCATTGGAATAAAGACTAGCTATGGAAGGAAATCATCAACAAAGAGTATTAAACAATTATGATCTACAAGTCTCCTTTTCAACCGCCAATATCCATGAAATGGGATTTGTACATGACTTTGAAGATCATCAAAATCAAGTAATGAGCTTTTTATCCCCTCTCTCACAATCTTCTCAGATTCCTCCCACCGCCACGGCGACACCAACCCTAGCTGCTGCCACCAATAATGGTAGCAGTTCGCCAGGGTTTAACCAGAGTGAACTTGTCAATAGATATTCTTGGAATAATGACCAGGTAATTTCTCGAAATTAGTCTATAAGCTTGGGTGGTTGTTTTTATTTTTCATATTATTTTCGAGGTTCAGGCACGGAGAAGAGGGACCATATAGTGAGAATTGAACCCACACCCTATTTTGTAGGAGACATTCACCACGGATTCACAAATATGATAAACTCGTTTTACATGCTATAATATATATACTAGTAACATAGATATTCTTAACTACTTCCTCCCTCCTAATTTGCTTTAAGGTTGATCAGTTTCGGAGTCAAACAAGTTAGTAAGTGATTTGATGAGGATAACTAAGCTAACACGCCGGAGTTGGCTGTTGGCAACTCTTTCTTTACTATGATTTTCTCCAACTATTTTCATCTATTGTGAATTATTAATTATGTAGATTTATAGTACTTTTTATGTAATTTTCAAATATGAAAATTTTATTATAAAATACTAAAAAAAATCTATATTTAAAATTAAGTAAAAAAAAGTTATTTGATTCCTAAACTGATCAACCTTCAAACAAATTGGCACAGAGGTAGTAAATCTTTTGGGATTGTTTGGATTTATTTCTAGTGATACTTTTGTTACTGATTTAATAAATTTGTTTATTATGTGATCAACTTGATATAGGTGGAATCAATGGATCCCAAGGCTGTTAATGACGACAGTTGTAGCGGAAATGCCAGCGAGGGTAACAATTCGTGGTATGTTTTCAATCTATCTTCATAGAAATTATTTAGAAAATGAAATAGAATAATTTCTTCATTATTTTTATTAATATAAAAGGTATATATATATGATATATAATATTTAACTATGGTAATTAAATCTATCTTTTTCTAATGCAAGACTATTACCCTTTTCTAATACAAGAATACTATCACAACTACACATGTACAAGAACTCTAATATTGTAAGGAGTGATACACGACATATACACAGAATATACACACGTATATTCTGTCACACCCCCGCAATCATAGCGGGCGGTTGTCGTAGGTTGAGACTATCCCTAAAATCTTCAAACAGAACTAAGGGAAGACCCTTAGTAAAGATGTCAGGAATTTGGTACCGTGAATGGACATGTAAGACACGTACTTGTCCACGAGCTACCTTTTCGCGAACAAAGTGAATATTCATCTCGATATGTTTAGTGCGCTGATGTTGGACGGGATTCCCAGAGAGATAGACCGCACTAACATTATGGCAATAGACCAAGGTAGCTTTCTGAATAGGAAAGTGAAGCTCTAATATGAGGTTACGCAGCCAACAGGACTCAGACACCACATTGGCTACCCCTCGATACTCGGCCTCCGCACTGGATCGCAATAAAGTAGCCTGGCGTTTAGCCGACCAAGAGACCAAGTTATCACCAAGAAACATACAATAACCATATGTCGAGCGTCTGGTATCTGGACATCCACCCCAATCAGCATCTATATAAACATGAGAGTAGATACAGAGGATGGATATGAATGCAAATCATAATCATGAGTGCCCTGAATGTAACGCACAATGCGTTTGAGAGCGTGCATATGTTCTTTCCTCGGATCATGCATAAATAAATACATCTGCTACACTGCATATGTAATATCGGGCCGCGTGAATGTAAGATACTGAAGAGCCCCCGCAAGACTACGATAGTGGGAGGGATCTTCGTTGGGTGTACTAGAATTAGCACTCAGCTTCGGTTTGGTGTCAACCGGAGTAGGAGATGACTTACAGGATGGCATGTCAACCCGCTCAATAATCTCAACTGCATACTTTCTCTGGGATAAAAATAGACCACCTGCATGACAAGTTATAGCTATACCCAAAAAAATAACTCAAAGGCCCCAAGTCTTTTATAACAAATTCGGAGCTGAGAAGAGATATGATACACTTGCGCAATTTATCAAAAGAGACAGTCAATATAATATCATCCACATATAACATAATGTATGCCAAAGAAGTACCACGACGATAGATGAACAGAGAATGATCAGACCTGCTATGAGAAAATCCAATAGTAGACACATAATCTGCAAACCTTTTATACCAGGCTCGAGGGGCCTGTATTAACCCATACAAGGACTTCTTCAGCAAACTGACATGGTTAGGATGATCGGGGTACCTGAAATCCAAGGGTTGATGCATGTATACCATTTTCTTAAGATCACTATGTAAGAATGCATTCTTCACGTCCAGCTAATGAATGGACAGGCTTTGGAGAGAGCCAGACTGAGAACAGTGTGAATAGTTCCAGTTTGACCACCAGACTAAATGTCTCTCCACAATCCACGCCAACCTGTTGAGTTTTTCCATCACCTACAAGACGGGTCTTATGCCTCTCAAAACAACCATCAGATTTTTCTTTATGAGTAAAAATCCACATAGAACGAATCACATTAACACCAGGCGGACAGGGCACCAAGTCTCACGTCTTATTTTCAATAATAGCATTATATTAATCATCCGTTGCCATTTTTCTAATTCGGGTCACGAAGGACAGACACAAGGTTACGTGGTAGGGGTGATTTAGTGACATTAGAATTGAGATTAAAATGATGTTTTGGTTTTAAAATACTCCATTGGCTACGAGTAACGGGCCTTTTACTCAGAATAGAAGTGGGTCAGAAGTGGGTCAGTGTGGTGACGTCAGAACTGGCTCGGTTTGGGAGGAACATGCTCGGGTTTGGATGTGGGCCTGCTGGCCGAGATGCTGGACCGAGAGGGAGAATGGATGGGCTAGCAGGCAGTGGGCCTGCTAGCAGAATCGGGTGACGGACGGAAGATGGGCCAGCAAGCAGTGGGCTGGAAATGATAACGGAAAGGGTCTACGCCAGTAGGCACTGGGCCAGCCGGTGTCTGCTGGTCCAAATCTCGAAATGGGGGCTAGACCAAATGGTGGACCGCCCATCATCCAAAAAATTATAGGAATTAGACACTGGATTATGCAACTTAGCAAACGGAAATTGGGTTTCATAAAAAATTACATGGCGACTAATGATGATTTTATTAGAGGATATATCATAAAACTTATAAACATTATAATTAGACGGATAACCTAAAAATACATGAGCGGTAGAGCGGGCTTGTATTTTGTTTATTATAATAGAGGGAAAGAGAGGATAACATAAACACCCTAAGATGAGAATAGGATGAATCTTTGTGATAAAGAATTTTGAGTAGATATTGGTATGCTAATCCTTTGCTAGGGAGTATGTTAAGAAGGTAAGTGGCTATTTGTAATGCATGATGCCAAAATGAATAATGTTTGAACAATATTATTAATGGTACATAATTGTCGCTCGGTTTTCCCATTTTGTGAGGATGTATGTGGACAAGAAAATCGGAAAGATATACCATTAATGTTACAAAATTCTCTAAAGGACCCATTATCACATTGAATGTTTTTAATTTTCCGTTCAAATTGGGTACAAATGAATGCTCTAAACAATAGGAATGTGAAATAAACTTGAGACTTTTTAGATAACGGAAAAGTCCACAAAAAATTAGAATAATCATCTAAAAATAACACATAATAATGGTGGCCCAAAGAGCTCAAAATGGGGAGATGTCCACAAATCACTATGAATAATATCAAATGGAAACAATGTACTAGAATTGGAGGCAACAAACGATAATTTAACATGTTTCCCAAGCGAACAAGAAGGACAAACATTAGTACTACACGTACTATTACACTCAATAAACTCATTACTCTTAAGAGATGAAAGAACATATGCTCCCGAATAACCCAAACGTTCATGCCATAAGGAATGTGCTAAAGCGACAAACGTTGACAGTGTGGCTGGATTAGTGGTGATGGTGATGAGATATAGCTCGCCCTGACTATTACATCCCATTAGAGGTATCCCCGTCGTGAAATCCTTCACAGAAAATCCAAAAGGGTCAAAGTCAACAGAACCCACTTATTAGTTGTAAATTTCCAAACAGACACTAATTTTTAATTAATGGAGGAGCATGAAGGACATTTTCAAGATTAAAGGTGTGTTCGGGAGGATAAATTTGTGTGACCATAACCATGAATTAGAATTGAATTACCATTACCAACAATAATGCCATAATTTTTGCTCAAATTGAAATAAAATGAGATTACCTGGCACAGACGTCATATGTGAAGTGGCACCGGTGTCCATGTACCAATTTGCATCCGGAGTATTTAATCCCAGTGTGTGCATCGCTGCCTCGATATCTGTGGGACTCGGGGTTGTTGCTGGGCTTGCAGCAGCGAAGGCCTGTTGTGTCTGACGCTCAAGAAGGCCAGGTTGCTACCAGTGCCCATTCTGTCGAGCCTCTGATTGCTGAAATCCATTGGGCCTTGCCTAAAAATTTGCTAGAACGCTTGTTGGACCTGGATATGATGGACTGGGTCACTGCCCACTGGCCCAGCCCCACGACCACTGTGCACTGGCCCAAGATCGCGGCCGGTGGTGCTATGACCCAATCTGCTGGCCACTGCCACCCCCGTCGCGGTTGCCGCCATTGCCACCGCCACCGCTGCGGCTGCCGTCATAGTTTTTTGTCACCATTTTTTCAATTTTGGCCCTTTTTGCCGCCACCATTGGTACGGTTTTGGCTTGATTTTTTCAAAAAGGAGTGAGGGTCATCGATGTCGCATGACATGGCCACCATCATGGCGGAATTGGCTCTGGTTGCCGCATTTTTAGCCAATCCGGCTTCTTCTAAGGTGAGTATGGAACGTGCTTGGTAGAACGACATGAGAGGATTGCTTTGACGTAGAAGAGTTCCAAAGCCATTATACGCCTCAGAGAGGCCTGCAACCATATGAAGAACTAGACGATCATTAGTGACGGGCGCACTAACGTTCTTGAGTTGATCCGACAACTCCTTGAGCCTTTGACAATAGGTGGAGGCATTCGAAAAATCCTCTATGTTTATGTGGGAGAATTCCTGCTCAAGGGTCACGACATGAGAATTTTTGTTATCTTGAAATATATCACGCAACCTATTCCAAGCTTCTATTGTCGTGGCGTCGGGTTCAATAATAGTCTGCAAGAGGTCCGTAGAGATGGGGAATAAATCCATTGGAGCACCGTACCATCAAGAGTTGCCCACAACTCTATTTCATCATCGGTGGTAGGCACCTTCTCCTTGCCTTTTGCAGGTTCGACGATGTGATGAATGACTCTATTAGACCGTGCGTGAATTTTAAATAGTTCTGCCCACGTCGCGTATTGGACATTTTTCACCTCAAGAACATTAGGGATGTTGTTCTTGATATTGGAGACTGCAAGGCCAAGATGAAAGGTGTTCTTTGTGGTAGACATGAGGAAAGAACAAGACGAGAATTAGGGTTTCAGAAGAAAAACAATTGAAGGGAGGGGGGTAGGTACGACTGACGGCCGAAGGGAGAATAGGGCGGCGGAAGCAAAAATTTGTGGAGAAGAAATTTTTTCCCTAGACTGCTGATACCATGAAAATCATTGTCGTGTGTATGTCGTGTATCACTCCTTACAATATTAGAGTTCTTGTACATATATAATTATGATAGTAATCTTGTATTAGAAAAAGTAATGCAAAAGTGCGTGAATAGTTGTTCCTTTTCCCTTTAATTTCCTCAATTAAACTAAGTTTACACGAAGGGGAAAATAAAAAAAGAAGGCGGAGGAGTTTCACGCATCTTAACCACCTTACTTTTCACCTAGAATGCATGATGATGAGTTGGGATCTAAAGAATCTGTATTCAAGTTTACAGGCGGATTTAAGATTTAAATTTGATAAGTTCAATAATCTATGTTCTTACCCTTGCATTCATTGAACTTTGAAATATGAGTTTAAAACTTTATAGTATTTGTTAAAACTTTAATAACTTTTACACATGTTTATATTTCGTATAAAAAAAATATTAGGTTCGGTTGAACTCGTTGAAATTACATGGCATCCCTGATCCCCCTATGCTCCAGCTAGAACGGCTGCTTTATGTATATTCCAAAAGAATCGGAGGAAATGCAGACTTGAAAAGCAGAAATCTAGTAAAAAAAATTTGCTTTGAGTAGATTTTTGTTAAAGAAGTTGGCGACTCTTGTAGTTGTGAAGTCTTATGATCCTTCTATTTGTAAAAGCTTTATTATTGTATACTATAACTTAAATTAGAGCCAATTTCATTCTCCAAATACTTCTCTCTCATTATATTTTGAGCATTACGTTTCATTACTCTGGAGAAACTTCTTAATTTACGATTTAATATAAATGAGAATCTGCGGAAGATCTAACTAGTCATGCAAATAGATTCTTGCAGGATTTTGATTGCGTCATCTTATCTTTGTAATATCTCTAGATTTCCTGCTACTCTGTGTACTATGTGGTGTTTTAGTCATTAGCTATCTAGCACTTATTAGATCCACTATACCATAATTCTCAAACATATTACATACCCCAGAAATTAAGCTCAGTCGAATATCATTTTTTAGTGATATATAATGATTGTTGAAAGAAATATAAATATGTAGGTGGAGGAGTGAGAAAGGGAAAGTGAAGGTGAGAAGAAAGCTGAGAGAGCCAAGATTTTGTTTTCAAACAAGGACTGATATTGATGTTCTTGATGATGGTTACAAATGGAGAAAGTATGGTCAAAAAGTTGTCAAGAACAGCCTTCATCCAAGGTACGTACGTAATCTTTTTTATTTTAATTACCCAAATAATATATATTGAGTTGATTAGATTATCTAAATAATATAACTACAAGTAATAGACAGTATACTTCAGTATAAGTTAAATCCAAATGTGTTTTACATAACGTACTATGTTCAACATAGAAAGTATAATTTATGCTTTCTCTCTTCAAATCGATTGTTTCTGAAAATAATTTGGTATTAACTTCTCCGCACTCTTGATTCTTATCCAAAATAGTAGAAAGTTTATTGCTATACTTTTTCTATGTTCCTTTTTTTTTTGAGAATTTGTGGAATGCATAATAAAATAAAAAGTTGAGAAAAGATAAGCAACATATACTTAGGAGTAGTTTGGTTCTTGGTTGGAAGGGGGTTATTCATGTATTATAATATTATTATGTGATGGACTTTGATTAAGCACGAAGTTTAAGAAATAAAGAAATATTTTTGGACATGTGATTTAAAATAAGTGATAGATATTTGTATGACTATAAATCATCCAATTGATCGTAAAATGAATAGTTTAAATTGAATTGGTTCTAATTTTTTTTTTAAAAAAAGATATCGTTCTTTTTCTTATAGGAGACTAAAAAATGCATTACATAAATTGAAACAGAAGCGTCAACAAATTTGTCATCATAACTTCTACTAACAAGAAGGCCACGGGAGTGGAATGTTGACAATACAATGTTCCGTTTTTGTTGAATTCTCTTCTAACAGCCTATTATTTCAACCTTTCTTTTACTTTGCAAGTCTCTCATCGACCAGATAAGGCTAAAGAGCTAGTTGGTTTTAGTTTGCTTGATATATTAATCCATGGTAGGTACTGATATATAGAGAATGAGATCTTTGGTTTTAAAAAAGAACTGTAGGTAAAACCTGCAAAATGTCGGACGAAAATTAACTATTTATGGTCTTGTTTAATTTTCAGAAGAAATTCAAGTAAAAGAAACAGACTTTGAAATTGTAGATAGATCAACAAGAAGTGCACACACGTTTGTAATTTTATCATACAATTGGATGTCATGCTGAAGGCTAATTATTTGACATTAAATTTTTTGATTGATTCCTCAAATTCTTTGCTGTTGATAAATATATATATCTTTTACAAGAGATACTAATTGCTTTTACAAGTCCTTTCATTAATTGTTAAGATCTATTCGTTCTAACAAACTGAACAGTTTAAATTAGCTTCATATGAATAATATTTTAAACACTTGTTCTCTTTCATACTGGAAACTTAGAAATTTGTAATCTTGCATAAGCTTAATTTAAACACTTGTTCTCTTTCATACTGGAAACTTAGAAATTTGTAATCATGCATAAGCTTATTTTAAACACACAATCAGATAATGAAACTATGAGCGGCATAATTGACGTGTTGTGACTTGTAAATTTTACTTTGAATAAAATACAATAGGGTAATGAGAAGTTGCATTATTTTCCATATAGAAATTTGAAAATGTAAGAATTAAACTTGAGTCCCTCTTTGAAATAGTCAACGGATTTCAAATTTTGGAAATCTCCCATTTAGCTTCCTTCCTTGATTTCCAATAATAGACAAAGAAAATTTAAAAGATTATAGCAAACGGATATTTTTCTATTTAACCTGGATGTATTCATGCATTCAACCACAAAGTATACTTGATATCATGAACAAGCTTCTTATTATACTCCTTAGAAAATTAACTTCTCTTTAAGAGATGCCGTCTCCCATTTAAGTATTAAGTCAAATAAAATCACATATAGATTTTACTATATTTAATATTTAGTTGCGATGGCTCCGTCTATGATTTACAACTGTTACATATTCGCCATTGCAGGAGTTATTACCGATGTACACATAGCAATTGTCGAGTAAAGAAGAGAGTTGAAAGACTTTCAGAAGATTGTCGTATGGTAATAACAACCTACGAAGGTAGACACAACCATTCTCCTAGTGATGATTCAAATTCTTCTGAAAATGATTGTTTCGCCTCTTTCTAGACTACTTCTTTGTCATTATTTGTCGTGATCTTACTTTCTCCATCATCTATTTATATGTAATAACGTAGAGTTATATTTTTTTTGTGATGAGATCAAATTGTTCGAAATATAATATTGATGATATCACCATTTTTCTGCTGGTCATTCATACCTAAAAGTCGATCTTAGAGTTTAGAAATTGAAGCAATTAACTTGAGGGAGATGAATTACGCGGACAATGAGCAGATATAGTGATTTTCTTTCTTTGGTGGTTTTTCTATTAATCACATGACGTGGTATTTGGTTTGTGTAAGTATTTGGATTATAGAGGGCTGCGTTGTCTTGAGAAGAATTATGTTGATGAAGAGAATGGATTAATATGTTTTAAACAAGTGTTTTGGTTATCATTTTCTCTGATCTCCCCGAGAAATATGCTCATCTAAAAGATCTTTTATATTGTTCCTATTTCGAAATTGGTTGTATGTATGCATGTGACCAACAACAAAAGAAAAATATGCAATAGCTTAATAGTGATGAGCAATATCAGTTAGAATGGTAGTTCCCATCACTTCCATCTCATATCTTGTGTTTCTTTCTTTGCATGAATCGAGTTCTTCACCACTAACTTAATGGCGATGAGCAATATCAGTTAAAATGATAGTTTCCATCACTTCCATAAGTCTCATATCCTATGTTTCTTTCTTTGCATGAATCAAGTTTTTAACAGGACCATCCCGAACAATGGCTAATCAGAGAACAACTATTATTTATAAAGAGTTAGAACTAATCCAGTTGTTTCCTTGTCGACAATGGGTGGGAATAGCCTTACATATAGTTCCAAGCCAGTTCATGTTTAAGTTGGAGTTTTCTAAGGGAAAAGAAAAAATTTCTATACTTACAAAGTTTTCATAACCATGCCTAAACATGAACCTATATCCAATTTCAGCGTCATATGAATCAAGAACTAGAGCAGTAAAGTAGGAATTTTAGGAAAGCATATTATCTTCTCGAGGAAGCGGTGCTCTCTTTTGCGTAAGCCCTTTAATTTGGTAAGGTATAGTTGGAAGCAGAACTGAAACTAGATATACCGAAGGAAAGGCTATATCTATACAATAGGAGGGTACAGTTAAGCAGGAAAGCGATGATGCGCTCTCTTGGTCTGCGACCTTGTATAAAGTTTTTCCGCCTATCTATTATTATTTTTGTTTTTGTTTAAAGTAAGCAGATCAAAAGCCCAATAAAAATGTCTTAAAATGCTCTTACTCTAATTCGAAATTCGTCTCTTTTATTTTAATTCTTCTCCCTTCATTCCTCGAACCGCTTGTAATTCTTGGTGTAATTAATACTTACTCGTAAAACAAACAAAAGTAATAACTAAAAGAAAAAGATTGAACAACAAAATCCACAATTTTTCAGCATCCAGGAGAAATAACAGTAGTTTGAAGTAAGAACTCAAAATAATTATGCAGATCTCTCGAAAATCCTATTAATAAATTAAAGAAATATAGTTTTGAAGTAATTATGCACAGCCTAAGGAAGTTTAATTAAGATAAAGTGTCCAGTAGTCAATCAACTCTTCTACTGACTATATGAGAGAATTCTTGTTGCTGCTTGACCAAGTTATTTATTATCTCATTATCATAAATAACTTATGTTTATGTGACAGAGGTTGAGAGGGAGTTATTGCTTTTCCGAATCATATGAAGTTTGACCTCATGTCCAGGTGTTGGTTTGGAGTTGATGAAAATGGAGGTAGTTAGGAGATATGTATATGATCTGAAAATTTAGCATGTTTTTAGTTGGTCTAATATCCGACTAAATACTAATTAAAACATAGTAACTAAGTAGATGTTAAAAAGGTATTCTCTCAATATTAACTTTTTATATGAGGCGATCACAAAAATTATATATAGTATAAAAGTATGAAGAGGCCCTGGTGGGTTGAATCTCACCATCTTCCATTATAAAAGAATATATATATATATATATATAAATATATATATATATATATATATATATATATATATATATATAATCACACGCTTCAACAAACACATTTTGCATAAACATTCATCCCCGAATTTAATGAATTATTAACTTAGAATGAGTATTAAAATAACATAATGTAGACAATTATTAAATTTAAATCCATAATGAAGTTGGATTTTATCCCAACTTAAGTATATAAAAAAGGGAAAAGGACATTGAGAGCCCACCAACAAAAAAAACTCAAAAAGGCCCCATTTTGGGCTTAATACCCGAGTTGGCCGTTCGGCCCCAAGTATGTCAAGCGCTAGCCGCCCAGTCCATTCACTACAAAAAGAATATCAAACTTTTTGTGGCGACTTTATCGCGACAAAATCACTAAAAGGTTTGCTACAAAAGAACAGGACTATTTGTGGCGACTAAAGTCGCCACAAAAGATCGAAACATCGTCACTAAAAGATTAGCTACAAAAAGAATAGGACTATTTGTGGTGACTAAAATCGCCACTAAAGATCAACAAGAAAAATTCATATTGTGCCTTCAAAACATATCCCAAAACATGTATAATATGTGGATAATTAGTAAGTATACGTTAATTGAGTATTCAAAAAAATATCTCAAAACATGTATAATATGTGTATAATTAGTAAGTATACATTAATTATACATTTATTAAACAGGAATTATATGTTGAAACATTTATTATACACAAATTATATAACAATGATATATTTTCTATATATATACTTTAGGTATACATCTTCTATATGATAATGACACAGTTTCTATATGTGTGATAAATTTTCTCTACATATATAGTAGTGATATATTTTATACAACAATGATACAGTTTCTATAAGTATGATACATTTTCTATACATATATAGTAGTGATACAAATACAACAATGATACAATTTATTAGTTGAAAATGGCTAGAAGATGTGAGGTCGCCTATGCGGAAAAATGTTCGCCTCTGCAGAGACGCTCCTGCCGGACTTTTCCACGGGTGCGGAAACGTGAGCCTTTGTCTCCAAGCCCCAACCCAATTGAAAATCTGTCATTTTTGTTCAAATTTTGGACTGGAATCTCGTCCAAACCCCTCTATTCTCCTTCTAAAACTTATATGAGCGTGTATTGTGATCGATCTATGTAAATGTTTCAACAACAAACCACAAGGCTTCCAAACCCCAACCCAAACTAGTATTAAGCCTAAACAAGTTTGGAAGCCAAAAATTCATCCCCTATTTCGTGTCTAACAACAATCAACACCCTTGCCACCCTAATATTGCAAAAATCTAAAAGATAGTGAAAGAGCTTACCAATTTGTAAACCACAAAAGCGGTCTTCGGTGCCTTTGTCTTCTTTAAATGAGTGGCTGGTGTGGGGGAGATGAGTGGCTCTGAGTTGGGGAATGGTCTGAGGTTTTGGGATGTCTGAGGGGGTTGAGAGGGTTTGTAAATCGTAGGGGGGAGTTTTTAGGGATAGTGGAAGTGTTTGAAATTTTGCCTTTTCTTATTCTGAACCGATACGCTGATTCCGCCTCTGCGGAGTTTGGCCGCCTATGCGCTCCCACTTCAATGAGAAATTATGGCGCCTCTGTGAGGCATAGTTTTGAGACCATGGTTGCCTCGACAAAATTATCCCTGCTTCTGCGAAGCCGCCACTGCAATTACCCTTCCGTTTCTGCTATAGAAGATTGTTGACTTAAAACCGTTTATGCGACTCACTGTGTCGTGTGGTGATTTTGCACCTGCGGAGTTAGTCCGTAGATGCGCGGTACTTATTTATGACCGCTCGAGTTTAAATTGTACATATGCATGAAGCATAACTAGCGCCACCCTTTTATGCGATCATTTTATGAGATAGTGTGAGCCATCTTGGCCTTTCCACTAAGTTCGCTCAATGTAGTGTTACATAAATTTCACCGGGGTACTGGATGGATTACTTTAAGAATATTGAGACATGCTTTTGGGTGGGCTGTAATGCCCGATATTTTACATTATTCATCTATTGTCGCTATCCTCTGTCGATATAGATGATACCTTCTGACTACTCCTCTGGTTTCGGGGAAGCCTAGTGTTATGTGTTATCGGCCGGGTATTTATCTTCCCTTCGCCTTCTAGCCATTCGAGGATGAATATTTATTTAATTGGTATCTGATGTAACGACTCGCTTTGTCATTTTGCCTTCCTGTCTTGTCTCGATAAATTTCTATTTGTTATCAACTCTAAATCCGACATTGGGAATGTTATGGGCGAACAAAACATCCTAGTACCACACCGTAAGTCTCATTTCGTTTCTGTGACTATTGGATAGGATGAGTCCTTAACTATAAGTAGATGTTAATTGGTAATATTATGGTTCAGTGAGTCATAAGATTGTTATGTCAAGAGTTTTGGGGATACACGTGAATCCAGCCAGATATAATGTTCATGGGTAATTCGTATATTATATGACAAAGTCAGAGGGAGTGCTCATTTCAGGACTGGGGTGAGCCCGCCTAGGCGATTTATTACACATGTAGAGCTGCGTCGGTGAGGTTGGTTTGCAGATGCGATGGTACATAAAATTGAGTAGGTCTGCTTCGGTGGATGTTTTCATGCACTAGCAGAGCCACACCTGCTGCTGCTTTTTTGCTTATATGACTCATCATAGGGTTTAATAAGGCTGCTTAGGCGGACAGTCTTTCCGCTAAAGGGGGATGCTTCGGCGGAGGATTGTCTGCAGTGGTGGCGAGACAAGAATCAGATTTCTTTAAAACCCATTTTCCCCATTTGGCAAGTGAGCTATGGGATCTAAGAGTTGGCTGGAGGCCTCCTTTTGAGTGGACCATTCCTCCTACACTATTGGGTAATCTCTCAACCTATCATTGATGATTAGTAATTTATTAATACTTTTATATCCATGCTATTTAATTTATTCATGGGTAGGAGCATGACTAAGGTTTGTTAAATATATCAATATGGGTTCTTATGTAATAACCTATCAAGATGGAAACTTTATTGATGTGTGTGACTTGATAATGGGTTTATATCTAGTAAAAGACTATAGTTTTGGAGGAATAGTTCTCTATTATAATAATGCCTATCGATTGAAGAAAATAAGTTTTATGGGAAAAATAAGTCCTTTTCAAGTGATTTATCAAACTAGAGACCATGGTTGATAAAAATCGCTAAGCGTGTAAATTGGTTACCACTTAGAATTCGGGAATGATTTCTTAATTAAAATTCCCTTTTTACCTTTGTGATCCCGGGGTCGGGTAGCGATTTCTCCTATAGAAATAATCCTTATATGTTGATTGTATGTGTGGTAACATAGGAAATCTATGCTCTTGATTGAGTTACGACCATCCGATATTCATTCGAGAGGACTTTGTAGATTAGGAGTTCGTGGAATCCGCTCGGCAATGAGGTAGGCTATGATTTATCTTTATAGACTTTGATAGAAGTATGTAGTCGTTACAAAACTTGAGGGGCATTGGGTGTATTTGGGGTCTCACCTTATCGGTTGTGAAGAACGTTTGGGTGGGTACCGGTGTTGAACTGTGTTGATGAGTTATTTGAGGAATCAACCTTAGGTTGATTCCGACTGCTGATGTTTGAGCCTATCGCCATATGTGGGCTTGTCGCCATTATTGATAATGATTGTGTTTATTCATCCCATTGCTTCTAATATGAAAGATTGATTTACATGGAAATTACGTTTTATCGACATTTCTGAAGCATGTGATATTCATCTCCTCTATTTGATTGCATCTCATACATCCTGATTACTTGCCTTATTATTGTTGCATTCATACACTCATGTTATTCTGTTGATATTAAAAGTAAAGTGGTATGGAGATGTTGTGGGTCCAATGAGACCGGAAAGGTAAGAATGCTCTTATGAGATGGTTGAAACACTGAGATGATGTAAATGATTGATAGAGCTTGAAACGAGTCCTGGGCTCTATCCAGATATGTGTGTTGAATTCTGATTGGCTAGGAGCGGTATATGGACGGTGCAGGTCCCCCATGTGTCACGATTCATAGAAGTTTAACGTGTGTATACCGGGTTGTGAAAAGGTACCTTGCATTGCATTTGCATTCATAGCATACATTACATACATTGATTTTGTTAAGTTGCAAATGACTGGATAGATTTGGAGAGAATTGAATTGACTAAATTGAACTAGATTGGTTGCCATGACTTGGTTTATTCTCTGTGAATTAGGTTATGTTGGTTGTATCTTGATAAGTCAGAGTTATTGATGTTGAACTACTTTTGTGGTTAGAAGTGTCTAGTCGTCGGAACTATCATGAAAATCAAAGGAAATTATGTGTGCCTTTGTAATGCATGGTGATTGGTAATGTTATCTGGTAGAGTGTCTAGCAAGGAATCTGTTGAGGTGTTGTTGTTGAAATACCGACTTGTATTCCATGCATGTGATAATTCCTTCCTTATTTAAAGGATTTACAACATAGATTCTTACTTAAGCATAATGAAGATATTAAATGAACTAATATGTGTCATGCCCTTAAATGTATGAAAATGTAATCAAGTCTAAGAGTTAGAGATAATAAGAAATCTTACGGTTATGGTCAGACTAATGGTAATGCTCCTTGAGAATGATTCTTAAATGATGTTGTGTATTAAGTGTCAATTTGTCTTATTTGGATGTGTTAACTTGGGTTTATGGAGACAAAAAAATATGATTTAGGCAGAGGTTAATGATCGGGGGTATTACTTGTAAGATCCTTGTGTGTAATACGAATTGGTTTGTACTTAACTGTAGATTAAACTTTTATGTGAACAAGGTGACTTATGTGGTTCATTGAATTGTGTAGAGTAGGACTACGTGAGAGTCAACTTGATGTTTGTTTCAATTACGTATCTTCCGTCGTTGTCAGCCTATGATACCTACGGAGGTACATTGTGTACTCATGATACACTTGCTGCATCTTTTACGTAGATGCAGGTATTCGGTCAGTTCAGGTTGTAGCTTGGAGCGTGGGAAGGTTAAGGCGGACCACTTATTTTTGGCAGCCTTGGTCTTCATCTAGTCAGACCGCCCTTATTAATTCAAGGCGGTGTTGTTTATTATTCATTTCATTGTATCTTAGTGTCCTTGTACAAGTCAGACTATGTTTTGGGAGAATGTGTTGTAAGGGTTTAACAATATTTTGATGATATCCGATAGATTTGCTATATTATGTACTTTCTCTTTACTTCCGCAAAGTTTTATGATGATGTTTGTAAAAGGTTTTCGAATTGTTCGCCTACCGGAGGGATAGTGTAGGTACCACCATGACATCCGTGATTTGGGTTGTGACAATACTTTCATTCTTATTTGATTATGTGTTTAAGTGATATTTGGACATTGCTTGCTCCAGATTACCCTTATTTCAGTAACAACAACAACAACATGCCCAGTGAAATCCCACATCGTGGCGTCTGGGGAGGGTAGAGTGTACGCAGACCTTACCTCTACCTTGGTAGGTAGAGCTGTTGTTTCCGAGAGACCCTTGACTCAAGACAGGCATATGCACAAGCAAAAACAATATTTCAATAAATATTGGATAAATGAATGTATTGTAAACTTGAATTATTCAAAGCCGGATTCTTCTTAAAATCCTGTCACTACTTCTTCATTGTCAATCATGCTTGGCATTGGCATCCAACTTCCCTTCTTGGGTTCTTTTTTTATGGAAGCCATTTTTCAAATCTATTTTGTAGCATAACTTAGGCCCACTCAAGTCATCCAAACAATCACATATGCTCAGCATATGAGGCTTGTACTTTAAGGTGAGGTGATGACCCGTCGGCTTTCAATACGTGTGTGCGAAGTTCTGCTTTCCCTTGGTACCATCAATATCGATGCCTTGTCCGGGTTGTGTCCATAGACTTTATGATTAAGTAATGAACTTCTTGGAAATAAACCAAGAGTATGTTCACTACTTCCATCGGTGATGATCCGGTTGCAAGTTCGTTCGCACATACGCCTTCTAGGGGCTCATTTATGTCGCATCTATAGCACTCCCCTTCTTAATTTTTTTCTCTATCTTGTGTGCATCAAGTAAGGGGGTCTCGGGTTCTTTACAGGCTTCGGCATCTTGATTCTTTAACTTTTTCATCTCACTAGGTGATAGTGGTACCAATCGAAATCTCTTGCCATCATTTTGAAAAAATAGGTATTCTTTTCCCCATCGTGTTTTGCCTTCCGGTCAAATTGCCAAGGTTGACCTAGTAAAATATGGCACGTATCCATAGGTAGGATATCACACCATATTTCATCCTCATATTTGCCAATCCAAAAATTGACGAGAACTTGCTTTGTGATTCTTAGTTCTCCATCTTCGTTGACCCATTGGAGATCATATGGTTGAGGGTGGTTGCGTGTAGGTAACTTTAACTTGCCCACCATTTCTATGGAGGCTAGGTTGGAACATCTTCCTCCATCTATAATCAACTTACACACCTTGTCCTTCACTTTGCACCGGGTGTAGAAAAGTTGATCCCTTTTTATTCCTTCGGGTTCTTGCATAGAACTTCCAACTCACGTTGGAGTACCAAGACTTTATGCCTCGGGTAGGTTGGCATAGTCCCAGAATTGGTATTATTCCTCATGGTATGCCCCGTAAGCTCCTTTCTCAAGGCTTGCACTTTTTCCGTAAAAAATTGGTTAAGGCTCTCCTAAGTTCTTCTTTGTTTATGTGAGCCATAGCGTCAAAGTGTGGGACCAGATAACCACGCTCTGATACCAATATGATACAAGTAAGGAGGGGTGTTGGTAGTTAAGTGGGTCGGAGTTTGGTTGTATACGGGTCGACCCAAAAAATAGATGTCAGAGTTGGGGTTCTTAGGTTCTCGGCTTAGCCGGGCAGTGTGGTGTTGTGGGATTATTTCGGGTAGTTTTGTATGGAATTTGGTCAAGATGTTTTATGGGGGTGTTCCGGGTATGTTGAGCATGATGTTGATGGTATGGGTTCAGCGGTTGGGTGGATACAGGGTGACGGAAATGAACTGAAACAGTGAAGTCCGGTGATGGAACTCTGTAGAGACGTTGGTGTGGTTGGTTTTGTTGTTCGGATAGTTGTAGGTAGATTCGGACTTAGGAATTTTATGGGGTTGTTGCGGGTACATTGAGGATGGCTATGGTGATCGGGGTTTGGTATTTGATGATGGGAACGATCTAAAACAATGAGGTTCCGGTGAAGGTTATTTAAGTGGACTATTTGTGGTTGTCGGGTTTGGACTGTTATGTACGTGTGGTTTCGGTTGACAACCTTTATAGGGGGTGTTTGTGAAGTACTATGGGAGGAAAGGGTGGTCAATATATAGTGGGTTGGATGAGTATTGAACACGAGTTGCAAGATGCAAGCTCGAGTGAAGGATGGTTGGTTTGGTTAAGTGTTGGTTCGGTTGATATGATTTAAGTAAGGTACGGTTGATATGTCAAGGATATGGACACAGGATTTTTAATGCCTGAGTCAACACCAAGATGAAGGTGACCAATTTTACAAGGACTTGATCAGGGTTGCCAAGTAAAAGCCCAAATACAAACCAAGTAAGGGTAGCCGGAAACCTTAAGATAGACCCTAGGCTTAGGTTAGGTTGGATCATACAAGTTCCAACGTTCACTTACAACCAAGGGGGTTCCTTAAGCTTGGCTTTGATTAGATCACACAAGTTCTAACCAAGACATACGCCGAAGGGACCATAGTTTGGGTTCAACTAAGTCACACAAGTCTTAGCTAAACTTACACCAAGGGTTTGGTTCACACAAGAACCGAAGGCCCACACAAGGACCAACTAAGATAAACAACACACAAGTTGAATAACTTAGAAAATGAGTAAAACTCACTAATTTTCATAAATCAACTCTGAATATTTACAATTTCCCAAGGGTCCTATTTATAGTAGTAGATGGACCATTCTAGAAGATATGTTAAAAGATGCAAACTACATGTAAACTTTCGGCCAAGTGTGGATAAGTGGAAACAGGTTTGGGTTTACTTGGTGACCAGGGGTGTTTCGACCAAACCAAGACAATGGGAAAAGTCTTGGCTTTTTTTGGGGACAAAGGATGAATCTTTCACACTCCCTTTGTGGATTCCATGAAGAATAATGCATGAACTTGGGCTCTTCATAAATGTCATCTTCTTGGGATAGGTTTGGAAGCTTCCATTCTTTGTATTTTCTTGATGAACCATTCGGCCAACTCTTGATCTTCCTCTTGGTCGATTTTTATGTCTTCAAGGTAGCCAAATTCATGAACTAATTGGTTCATGAACTGTCTTCTTGGAAGCCTTTTCTTCTAGATCATTCTTGTCCCTTGTCCTCTCGGCTTGATCACTTCACATGGCCTAGTCACCTTGTCTTCTTACACGACATATTAATGATGTCTTGAGGAGAACTAGAAGTTATTACATAGTTCCCCTATGTCCTAAGGCAATCTAATAGCTAAGCTAAGAACTAAAGGAAAACAACAAGCTAAAAGAAATGCATGGTCTCGGCCAAGACCAACAAGAAGGCCGAATAAAACATGTTTCTTCTTAAAATATTCAAGTCCAATTTTCAATCCCACTCCACAATTCATACCATATTAGACATATCTTCATAGGCCGATTGCTAATTTGTGGAACTCTGAGCATATCACCTCGAGGATTAAATTGGAACTTTGAGCTCACAGGCTTTCTTACATCAGCTTGGTTGTTACCCATCCCATATCTCCTTTTATCTCTTTATTTATTATGTAAAATTAGTACTCGGACAATGTATTTCATAATTCAGACCTTGTATTTCATGTTTCAGACTTGTACGATATTGTAATAGCTCTTGTACTTGTGATACCAATCATGGGTGGTAGTTCAATTATTCCACACTTTATAGTGTATAAAGACTTATTAATTGGATATTCAACTTTTATCTTTACGTTCCACTTAAGTTATTTGATTTAATTACAATGGTTGGATTTTGGCTTGCCTAATGGTGGGAAGTAAGGCACCATCATGGCCACCGATTTGGGTCGAGACAATTCATATCCTGACTCGCAAAATATATACTTTTAGATTTTGAAAGGTTTATATAAATGTATTGTCACACACAGTTTTATTTGGATTTAATTATAAATACAAACTAATCATTACATTGTCAAGACAGTAGTCTCATGGCACTTCTTATAAGCAACTTCAAAATGTATGTTCTGTTATAGTTGTACAAATTTAATATGCATACATATCTTAATAAAATTTTATTAAATTAAATTAAAGATAAAAATATACAAGAACTTGATGTTATTGCAGGAGGAGGTTTACAAAAGGGCTCAGCCTCAAGAGGGAAAGAGTTGATTGTAATTGAGATGAATATTGATACTTGAACTCAGGGTTGTAAAGATAATGCCCATCCGTGCATGTCGCCGGAGGATTTCCAAGAAGACCATGTTTAGATTCTACAACTCAAATGGGAAATGCAAATGCAATTGATTGATAGGAGGAGATTTACCAAAAGATAAAGTCTATAAGGGAGATGTATTTATCATAGCTCAATGACATATACTAGAAAATTACTTCTAAAGTGCAACAGCGGGACTCTCTTCCTCATCAACCACAAAATGAGCAACTTGAAAAGCTCAAGATGTTAAAGATGATGTTGGAATACACTTTTCATTTCTTGCAGCTTAACAAGCATGATATTCAACTTCGTAACAAAGAAAAACTATTTTCGGTTGAGAATCACATAATTTTCTTTCTTATTCCACTGCAGGGGCAACTTCCTCAACCTTTCATTCATACAAGTCAATAGAGGGAGAAGGAAGAAGGAAAATAGGATGCAACACTACCAATGGAGTTTGAACTCTTCACCTCAACTGTGGAAGCACCTTTAGATTCTACAGCTCAGACGAGAAATGCAAATGGAGCTGATAGGCAGGAATATGTTTACCAAAAGATCAAGTGGATGATGATGTTGTATTTTTTCAGAGCTTAATGAGAAACTTCCTCAGCCTTTCATGCATACAAGTCAGACATAAAATATATATGCATGTCAAACACCTATGTTGAGTTCTGGTCAGCAAGATATTGCTTCTGAATCTGATAGATTATATGGTAGTTCCGATTGACTAGGTTATGTACAAATTGGTTTTGATAGTTTCAGTATTGCTACTTATGGTTTTCATATGATGAGTTGTTATTTTGATTGATTAAGGTCTTGTATTTAACTTGATGCACGTTTGGTGCATGCAAGTTGGATTTACATGGAAGGGCATGAGTTCACATGAATCTGTGCACCCCTTCATAGATTATGTAAAGTATCGCAATTATTCTGATAAATAATTAAAATTTTATGTGGGAATGAAATTGTAACAACAGTAATAACATTACTTATCTTCCAATTTCTGTACGGGCTGTACGGCGGATCTTTTCCTCATCTATATACCCCTAAAGGCTAGAACATAGACGGTAATCTGTTTAATCGAATATTTTTCAGAGTTAGTCATGTAATAAGCATGTAATAATCGGATCAATAATCTCAAGGTTGATTTCATTTTTTAATAAAACGTCTATAATCTCTTATCAGCATTCAAAACATCATAATATAATCTACTATCAGTATCCAAACAACATAACAATAGAGTAATCATACTTATCACATTTATAATTAGAAACACATAGTTCGAGCACATACCTTTTAATCAGGCTTTCAGATCACCGAAGTAGCCTCAACCCTCCTGTGGCTGTCCTTCCCCTTCGCATCCTTGCATTGCGGGTACTATGTCGCCTTGGAGCCGGGAGTCATTTACGGATATCCTCTGATCGGCGTCTGAAAAGATGTTGTGCTTAAACTAATATGGTTCTTAATCATAAATAATCAAAGTATATTCTACCCTAGCTCTTATGGTGTTCTTATATTGATAATCAATTATAATTCTGATGTTTCTTTGTTGATAATTGATTATAGACTAAGGTGTGTTTAGCTGAACATTTGAGAGAATTTTGTTGTTATGTAAAGGTTGTGTCTATTTCCGAATGATCTTTCGTCTTTACAAGAGGCTCCTTATATAGATAACCTCGGCTATTCACTATTCATTACTTTTTTAAAGTAAACAGTAATCAGACAAAATACTTTTACAAAAGTCATAAAGGCTACAGTGTCCACAGTGCCTTGTCTGCTCCTTTCCGTAAAGTTGTTTTGTCGTTTAGTCGGTTAATCCGTCAGCTATCTATTCTGCCTTTGTCGTTATCCGGCGTTTTGTTCAACTGTCATAATCTGTCATGATTTCCTGTAAGAAATGTCATTTTCCTGTCGGGCTGCTATCCTGTTCAATACTTTCCAGCTGTCCGGTTAGTAATCTTTTGGAAATATCTATTGTGGATACTCCGTGATATTCAATTGTAATCATCTTTTTGGGCCGTAAGGCCATAATCATGTTGGGCACTAAGGCCTCCTTTATTTGGGCTTCCTGTAGTTTAAACTACATTGGGCCATATTCTTCTGGGTCTGTTATGACCTCTTTTCTGAGTTAACAGTGTTTAATCAGTTTTGGGCCATAAGGCCATAATCTTTTTGGGTCCTGAGGACCTCTTTTGCTGGGTTACAAGTAGTAACCTACATGTTTCCTGTCATGATAATCTTTTTGGGCTTTACCGTAGCATAAAACACTACGTTGGGCCATAATCTGTTTTGGGCCATAAGCCTCTTTTAGGTTTCAAATAAATGATACCTTTAGTAATCGTTTGGACTGTTAAGCCATAATCTTTTCAGGCCATGAGGCCTTTTTTTCACCAGGGTTTACATTGTACCTGCAAAAATAATCTGTTTTTCCCTCCTTAGTCAAAAGGATCAGGACTTTGTTCTTTCTTAATACTGACAGTAGACGTTGATACTGTCTCTGTTTTGATTATTGGTCGTCGTTTTTGTTCAGTCATAGTTTTATATATTCTGATAGTCTCCTCAGCATGGGTATGTTTTAGGTTGGTAATCTTGTCTAATAGAAGGGTTAATTCAGTAGTCTCCTTTACTTCGATGTCATTGTCGTAGTAAAGGGTCATAATCTCTTCTACATCTCCTCCTTTGGAGGATCCAATTACGGATGCCTTTCGGTTCCGTAGCATGTCCTCTATTCTAGTTTTTAATGTCATTAATCCAAATACTCTTTTGGTACTTATCCAGTCTTGGAATTTGTCCAATGCACAGGGAATTGTCATATTTAAGTTTTTATCATCCCCGCTGATGGTGCTGTTCCTTCCTGTCTTAAAGATTTGACAAATAACAATTGGCTTACCCTTTAAATCGGTTGAAGCATCTAAAATCTGTATTCCGTAGATTCCTTTGCCAAAGGATTCCATCATGAGTTCTGTTGATCTGGTGATAATCTGTGGTAGCTTGGTGAGGTTGATCATTTTATCATCTGTGATAATCTTGTCAATAAATCCGTATGTGAATAATCGTTCCACAATGTTCGGATTTGCCTTTTCACTGCAAATAAATCTTGGATATTTACTCAGTTTAGCACTGCGTACAATATCAGGGTTAGTCTTATAATCATAGAATTTATTGATTTTTTCATAAGCAGTAATCATTTCAGGCCTATACTTCAGATTATCTGCCATGGATACCGTTGCTGATGTTGAGGGTATGGCTGATGGCATTTTTGCGAGTTTAGACGAGAATGGTACAAAGGTTTTCTGTTGTAGTGGTGGTGTGGTAGTCGGTGTTTTTTGTGAGGTTTCTCTTTGTAAGGTTTTGAATTTAGTAAAATCTTTAATGGCTTCTGCTAATTTTCCAATGGTTTGAGTATTCTCTTGTAATCGGGTAATCAGTATTTCATTTGTTTTGATAATCTCTTGCATAGCCTTGACTATGTATTCTTCAAAGTCTTCGTTGCTAATTGACATTATATCTGCTAAGAAAATCAGCTAAAACATTTTTAGTTCCAGATATATTCTTAACAATAAAATCATAACAACAAAAGAATGATTGCCATTTTCTTCTTTTATTCAATTCTGGTAAAGGATCTATTCTGTTTGTGATAAACGCCTTTACTCGAGTATTATCAGTTCTATCAATAAACTTTACTGGTAGTAAATGGTAATGAAATCTTTTAATTTCAAATTTTACTGCCAATAATTCCTTTTCATTTATGTGATAATTCTTTTCATTAGGTTTCCATGTTCCTCCTCCGTATCCACAAATTAACATTTTTTCTTTATCAACATCTTCTTTATCATATGCTATTAGGACTGCTCCCCATCCTATATCACTAGCATCTGTAAAGAGTTCTAATTGATCTTGATCTGTCGGTACTCTGTGTTTTGGTAATGATTTTACCTTGTCCTTAATTTTGTTAATCGCCTGGGTGTGCTCTTCTTTCCATTCAAAGGTTACATCTTTTTTAATCAAATCCTGCAGTGGCTTTCTCAAATATGGTAGATCTTTTATATAATCTGCTGCATAATTGATTACTCCAAGAAACTGCTGAACTTCTCTTTTATTCTCTAATTTTTCCTTGAAGTTTTTGATCTTTGTTACAACATGTTCTTGTAATTGTATTCCCTCGCTATCTACAATGTAGCCTAGGAATTCAATAGTATTCTTGAATATCTCCGATTTTTTTTCTGATAACAGTATTCCGTGTTGGTTAATCGTTTCAATGAATTGCTCTACATGTTTAATATGATCTTCTAAGTCACATTCGTAAACTAATATATCATCAACATATATGATACAGAAGTCTGCAAGCTTTCTAAATACTTGATCCATTCTTCTTTGAAAGATTTGCGGTGCATTTTTTAATCCCATTGGTAATACATTCCATTCATAGTGTCCTTGAGGGGCACTGAATGCTGTCAAAGCTCTAGATTCATTAGTCAATTTAATCGCCAAAATCCACTTTTACAATCGAATTTGCTAAACCATTTTTTACTCCCTAGTCTGGTTAATGAGGTTTCTCTTATAGGGTAAAAAGTATCCGTCAAAAATAGTCTTTTTATTTAATTCTCGATAATCAATTACTAATCGGCTTTTCCTCGTTTTAGCTCATTATGTTTCCTTACTAAGAAAATTTGGGCTACTATGAGGACTCTTACTCTCTCTTATTACCTTCATTTCTAATAGTTCTTTAATCTGGATTTCAAATTCTTTTTGATCCGTTGGGCTATATCTTATAGGCTTTGTTCTGACTAAATCACTTGGATCTATCAGTTTTATTTCCCCATATATTTTTTCTTTCGTAACATATATACTTTAAGATTTTATAGGTATATAGAAACGTATCGTCAGAAACAATAAGAAGAGTCATCCAAATGATTATACAGCTCCACAACTTTAGCCAGAGACATAATAAAGACAAGGCTTTCTATTTCCTTTTTATGACTTCCACTGATTCTCAACAGTCACTAGTACACATGAGAAGGCTGGTAGGGTTGAGCTTCACTCTGGAAACCAGCACCTCAGATTCTACTACTTAGCTAAATTTACAAAACATATGAATGGAAAAAGGCAAGCCAGCAGTAATGTCATCCACTTTCTTAGCAAGGGGGACAACCGTAATGCAGCAGCTTGAAGATTGCCTAACTTAGACAAGGCAAAAATCCAGTAGACAATACGACCAGCTTCCGCTTGGGGCACGAAAGATAAATCACAAAAGTGTCGTCACTGACACAAAAGTGATTAAAAGGAGAGGACTAATCCCCCTTTGCTGCAGCTGTCTGTGAAAAAGGATGAACACTTAATGGCTTAAACTGAAACAAGTCCATCAGTTGAACATTGGAAGGTCATCACTGTTCCTGCGATGATGCATTTGCTTTTGCACAGCTTTGACCGCGGCTACTCTAGCTGCATTGGCTGCTTTGTTGGCCGCTGCAACTGCCCTGTTCACTCTCTCATCAACCTTAGCCACATCATAGGCCCTTTCTGCTGCTCGACGTGCTTCCTGATAGAAATATAGAAAAGGAATTAGAGTTTAGCCAAATTAAACCTGCATTTTCCTCTTCCCCACCTAATATTTGAGACTGTCAGATTAAAGAATTAAACTGACTAGGATAAGTAGTACATGCAATTGAGTCAGACTCTCAGTTTGTATTCTGCAGGAAAATCTTGAATGACTAATTACGTCAGTATATAATCCTTTCGAGTATTACTTAAGGGAGTGAGCAGTGCATCATGGGCTAGAGAAGAAGATCACAAGAAACAAATATTCTTTTTCTATATCTAACCACTCTGCATGCATACCGACATGAAGGGCTATGGAAGTTGGAAAATATGACAAACCAATAATTTCAGATGTAGAAACTAGTAAACCAAAATAATTCACCTGTACAGCATTTAGCACTTTGGAGTGGTAAACAGCAACAGGAGATACAGGATAGGACGTATTCTGTGTGCTTGGAATGTCAAGGACCCCATTTTTCCAATGACCAGACTGGGTTTCCCCATTTCTAAAAGTATACATCCCAAGGCCTTGTCTCCTTCCCTCGTGCCACGCTCCTTCATACCGATGCCCATTTGCAAAAATATATACTCCGAAACCATGCATCTTATCAGCAAAATATTCCCCAGCATAATTATCTCCATTCCTAGGATTGAAAAGTAAAAACCACGTCAATGGCAGGAAAGACAAATAAAACATTATCTTTCACCAATGAAATGCTATTTTTAGAGCACCCTGCACCAACTCAGATATAGGCATACAGCCAGTCCATGACAAATTTTTAAAGCACACAACAATATAACCAATGTAATCCTACAAGTGCGGCCTGAGAAGGGTAGGATGTATGCAGACCTTACCTTTACCTTTGTAGGGCAGAGGAGGTTGTTTCCGAAAAACCCTCGGCTCGAACAAAAGAAAAGAAACGAAAAATAAAGGAAAAGAAATTCGACGCAGACACAAAGCAAAATAGCAAGATACAATCAAAATCGCAATAGATAGTGATACACATTGAAGAATAGACAACTATCCAGTTACTAAATACTACTACTACTAAGGATATATGTAGAGGGGCCTGGCTCCTACCTCTCCTACCTACAGTGCGACATCACTCAACTATATACTACCAGTCTACCCTAATCCTCGACCTCCATACTTTCCTATCTCGGGTCATGTCCTCAGTAAGTTGAAGTTGTGTCATGTTACGTCTAATCACCTCCCCCAGTTCTTCTTCGGCCTACCTCTGCCTCTCCTAACTCCTGCGATAGCCAACCTCTCACACCTTACCGGCGCATCCTCGCACCTCCTCTTCAAATGCACAAACCATCTCAGTCTCCCTTCCCTCATTTTGTTCGCAACATAGGCCACTCTCACCTTGCCCCGAATATTTGATATAAAAAAAACATGCCCTGTTCCTAATCATATCTTCCTAGTATACCCACACATCCATTTGAGCATTCTCATCTCTACTACATTCATCTTTTGGACATGGACGTTCTTGACTGGTCATCACTCTGCTCCATACAACAAAGCTGATCTAATCACCACTCTATAGAACTTACCTTTAAGCCTTGACAATACATTCTTATCACACAAAACCCCCAAAGCGAGCCTTCATTTCATCCACCCCGCTCCAATACGATGTTCGACATCTTCATCAATCTCCCCATTTTCTTGAATTATGAACCCAAGATACTTGAAACTTCCTCTCTTGGATAGAACTTATGTCAATCTTCACTTCCACCTCTGCCTCATGCAATATGCCACTAAACTTACACTTCATGTACTCTGTTTTAATCATGCTTAACCTAAAACCTTTAGACTCTAGGGCATGTCGCCAAACTTTCAACCTAGTGTTAACTTCACTACGTGTCTCGTCAATCAATACTACATCATCGACGAACACTGTACACCACGACACCTCCCCTTGAATATGTTGTGTCAATTCGTCCATCACTTAAGCATATAGAAACGGGCTAAGGGATGATCCCTGATGCAATCTCCACTATTCTAACACAGGTCTTGACTTCATCGTACATGTCCTTCATAGCCCTAATGTAAGACATAGATACACCTCTAGACTCCAAACATCTCCAAGGACCTCCCTGGGACTTTATTGTACACCTTCTCGTTCAATGAACAACATGTGTAGGTCTCTCTTCTTGTCCCTATACTATTCCAACAATCTCCTTACAAGATGAATGGCTTCAGTAGTTGAACGCCCAGCATGAAACCAAATTGTTCTCGAAGATAACCACACCCTTCCTCATCCTCATCCTCATCTCCACCACCCTCTCTCAAACTCTCATAGTGTGGCTTAGTAGCTTGATTTCCCTATAGTTGTTGCAATTCTGAATATCACTTTTATTCTAGTACAACGGAACCATCATGCTCTACCTGCATTCTTCTGGCATCTTAATCGTACTAAATATGACATTAAACAACCTAGTCAGCCACTTTGTACCTACTACGCCAGCGTTCTTCCAAAAATCCACCGAAGTCTCATCTGGCCTAGTCCCTCTCCCCCTCCTCATATTACCAATAACCCTCTTAACCTCTGCAACCTTTATGCCCCTAAAATACCCAAATCTCTACGACTCTCAGAATGCTCTAACTTCCCAAATATGATATCTATGTCCCCTTCTTCATTCAAAAGCATATGGAAATACGTCTGCCATCTCCATCTAATATATGTCTCTTCTACCAACACTTCCCCATTCTCGTCCTTGATGCACTTCACTTGGTCTAAGTCGCGAGCCCTTTCTCTAACCTTGGCGAGCCTATACAACTTTCTATTCCCGCCTTTGCACTAGAGCTCTTCATACAGGTGCTCAAAAGTTGTTGTTTTAGCCGTCGTGATCGCTAGCTTCGCTTCCTTCTTTGCCATCTTATACTTCTCCCTAATCCTCTTCTTGTCCTCCTCGTCTAAGCTTTCCACTAACGCCACATACACAACCTTCTTGGCTTCCATTTTTCCTTGGACCTCTCCATTCCACCACCAATCTCCTTTACGTCTACCTGAGTTACCTCTCGAGACCCCTAACACCTCTCTAGGTACTTCCCTGATGTAATCAATTGTCCTAGCCCACATACTATCTTCGTCCCTACTACTCCCCAAGCCCCCCTAGCCCCAACTTCTCCCCAAGCTCCTGGGATTTGGCCACAATCAGTCTTCCCCATTTAATCCTCAATTGGTCATGAGCAACCCTCTTCTTCTTCATCCTCTTGATACCTAAGTCTATAACAACGAGCTTATGTTGGGTCGTGAGAGTCTCACCGGGATAACCTTGTAGTCCTTGCAAAAACTTTTATCACACTTCCTCAAGAGCAGATAATCTACTTGGGTCTTAGCCGCCGCACTACGGTAGGTCACCAAGTGCTCCTTCCCTATTCTGGAAGCTTGAGTTGGCTATGACCACTTCATCCTTATTACTTGATCCAAATAAGCTACATGGTTATCTCTTATACTCACAGAATGGATATAATTGTAAAAAAAAGTGGATACGGGTGTTTCTCTAGTATTAATTTCCAAATGATACATATGTATTTCTTTTATCAGTGCTTTTCATGTGCTATAATTGATTAGAAATTTTGCTTAAATTATATGAACTATGGCAATGTGCCTTCATAAACCCACCCAAAAAAGTTGGATTTAGCAATGTGTTTTTCATATAAGGTCACACAATTTACCTCCTAGGATGATAATTTATTTAGCAATTAAACTTATATTATAAATGAAGTTGCTGGTAGAAAATTCAGAAAGGAACTTCACGAATTTTTTTATATAAAAGCAATGCCAATGAATTGCTATTCCAGGCATATTTTGAAATGGTCGTGCTCTTCCTGTCTTGACTTAGTTGATTGTATATCTTCTACAACAATACGTGCAATACACTGAGATGATCCATCAGCAATTAGTTTCTCTGAAGTTTGTAAAATCTAATTATTAACCAATCATACAAAACCATCAATATCAGTGATCTTATTGGTTGTTATGCAGATTGCATAAATCTCAACAGAATGTAGTCATTATATCTACTCCCCATCAGTCTCCAAATTACGCTCTTAAACATAATCGGGAAGTTTGCATTAGAGAGCAAAAATCATTAGCCCATGATTCAGGAGCTATTTCTGTCATTTTAGCAAATTTTATGCACATTATGCAGATAAACTATTCTTTTTTGACAAGTCTTTCCTGGTACCAAGCTCTATGTTGCTCGGACTCTCAAAAAAAGTTTTTTTTGAGGTACGACTCCAAAAATGTTGCCACACCCGGGTCAGATCCTTCAAAAATGCCCTATATTTGGAGGATCCGACACGCACCCGTTGGCATTTTTGAAGAGTCCGAGCAACATAGACTAAGCTGGTACATAGGCAAAGTACAGAACAGAACTACATAATTATCATCAGTCACACAAATAGGGTTATATGTTCTCTTCGGAATGCCCACAAAACTTTAGTCTTCACTTGATTAGAAGATTGGCTCCTGACATCCACAACCAAAGGAACTGGATTCCATTGTCAAGATACTGGTGCCAATGAAGCTTTATAGAGCCTGTTTGGATTGGCTTATTTTAGGTGCTTTTAAGCCAAAATAGTTGTTAAACACTTTTATAGTGTTTGGGTAAGATTAAGAAAGTGGTTTTAAGCACTTGCTTTTGAGCCAAAATAACAAAAATAAGTCAAAAGCCATAAATTATGCTTATAAGTAGTAAGTTATAAGCTCATCCAAAGAGGCTCATAGACACTTTACAATTACTTCCTCCGGATCAAAAAGAGTGTTCACTTAGCCATTTGCACACCCCTTACAAAAATACGAACTCCTAGGCAAAAATAGATAATTTGACTAAACTACCCCTAATTAAATAGGTATTGGGATTTGATCACATAACACTTAATAAGGACAAATCTAGAAAACAAGGTTAATTCTTTCTTGATTTGATAAGTGAACACTCTTTTTGACCCAAGAAAAAAATGTTAAGTGGACACTCTTTTTGATCCGGGGGGAGTAGTTAACCTTTGTCATTAAACTTATTTAACCACCAAAAGTTTCCTTTTCGCTGACAGAATCATCAAAAGAAATATTTCAAAGATATGTATCGCGTTGAACGTGATTGTATATATTATTAGTCATTTCTTCCAACGTCAAAATTATGCAAGGTCACACATAGAAAGAAATGGAATGACAGGAAATGCACTTCAATAAGAATAAAGATGCTCCACAATTCACATAACTTAAGATTCTATCGCTGGTGGGGATAATGCTTACCGAAATTCATCCGGTTCTAAGGTCATTACCAATCAGCAAACCCTCAAAAAGAAAAGAAATTGAAAGGGAATGCTCCTGCTACAGAAAAGGACTGTCTTTATGACATAAATTGACTGGATGGAGGAGAGAGACACATATTGCTTGTTTTTGAATCATCCATTACCCTGGAACTGGGGAAAGCTGGACAGAAAGTAAAGGGACCGGACTCAACTTGTTGCTCATGAGTTATTAACTAATTCGGTCCACCATAAGAATAAAGGGAAAATTAACTGTTCTTTTTGTCTACTCAAAAGTAAACATATAAAGGTCATTTTCTTTCAGTTGTACCAATATGATCACTTAACTATTCTCCTGCTTTTTTTAACAAACCGCATCCTTCTACATACATAGAGTCTTCCAGTTCTTAAGGAAGCTATTTCTTACCGGTCAATAGTAGTACAAGAAATGTATCTTATCTTATAGCCCGGTGCAGAGGGTTGCCTTTTAAATTTGATTAGCTCAGAGAAGAATAAAAATGGAAATAAAATTTATACAGTGACATTCAGTAGATAAAAGTTACCTTTCCATTGAGACATAAAGCAACGAATATTCTTACCATCCTCTAACCATAAAATTAGCATTTCAAGAAGCTCACAACATAAGATATGATCAACAAAAAAACAGCAACAAAAATCAATTATATTGCTCGACATGATGTAGGCTATACCTAAGGTATTTAAACTGTTTGCACCCACCAAATATGAACCACCTTTCCCAATAGACAAACAACTAGATAAAATGTCATCATCTATAATATGCTAAAAGCCTAAAACCCATATGGACAAAACATATCATTCTCAAATTAACACAACGAAGATGAAAGCAAAATATCAATGACTACAAAAAATTTACCTGAAGTGGTAGTGTCCAAGGCCATGCTTAACTCCCCACTTGAATTCACCAACATACCTACTCCCATCCTCACAAGTATGAACTCCACATCCATGACTTTGTCCGTTCGACCATTCCCCGGCATATACATCACCCGTATAGAACCTATAAACCCCGAAACCATGCCTAAGACCTTGCCTATATTGTCCTCTATATCTACTCCCCCTTGCCCATGTTTCCACCCCATACCCATCATACTTCCCATCAACCCAATCCCCTTCAAATCTCCCACTCATATAATAGTAATAAACTCCACTTCCACTACATTTCCCCTTATGAAACTCCCCTTCATACACATCCCCATTACTATAAGCTTGCACATAACAACCCGAATTCACCCTTTTATCGATTTTCGCCAGCGACCCAATTGACCAAAATACCGGCAAAGCAGACACTTGTTGTTTCGACGATGAAGAAAGCTTATTAATTGGCAATGACCTAGCCAAGAACAACCGAATTGAGGGTAATCTCGGAAGTGCTAAATTAAGTGAAAACAAAAGGGCAGTAGAAAAAGCAAAAGCCGAAAGAAAATCAAGAAAAAATGAATTAGTTGGATGTGAAACCAAGAAATAAAAAAAGGGTAATGAAAGGAGAAGTATAAGTCGTATATGGAGACGAACAATTCGACGAAGGTGACATAGACAATGGTAAATATGGAAATTACGACCACCCTTTACAGAAAAAGGGTATTTATGAAGCGAATTGGAAAGTGTAGGAGATTTCAAGATAGATGATTTTGAAGGATTGATAGATGAAAGAGGTCGTTTATGTGGGGTGGTTTTGGTGGTAGGGGTAGTAGGGGTAATTGGGTCATTATTATTATTATTATTATCATTTTCTAGGTAAATTTGAATAGCAGTATGTTGAGGATATTCAGGTGATGAAGAAGATGAGAGAATCAAATTATGAGGATGTTTATGATGATGAAGAGATGAAGAAGAAGAAACTGTTGGATTGAAATCGGAAGAGATGCAACTGCTTTCTTTTCCGATCTGCACTTCTGATTTCTTCTGATGCATTTACCTATAAACACTAACAAAAAAAATAAAAATTCCTGCAAATCAACAATTCTTTTTTTCTGGGTAGATAAATATTAATGGGGTTGGTTCTTTCTTACAATTTCTTGAAAATAGAGAATTGTGTGTTGGTAGATATATGTTGCAAGTATGAAATATATGTGTGTTACGGAAAAGAAAGCGGAGAGAGCAATGCGAGGATTAGTTTTTGAGTTTTTAAAGGTCATTGATAATGGGGGTACTGTGGGGGTGGGGTGAAAGAAGGAGGGGGGTTCTTTTCAGGGGTGAGCGGGTCCGGATACTCTAACTTTTTTAAACTACCCGGACCCTACCCAGTAAACGATCGTTTCCTAAATCTGTTACCCGGAACCTACCCATAGCAATCATTATCCGGACCCTGCGGTTCCGGATAGGTTCCCGTGTACCCTGTAAAACATTTGTCATAAATACTACTGCATAATCGTGATCGAATTTGAAATGGAGAAAATAGCGACGGACGAAAAATCGAACCCGTGAAATGAGTTCCGGGTACCACGTAAACATTGCAAAACCGAAATGACTACAACACAATGACTAAATCTAAAATGGAGGAAATCAGTGACGGAAAATCTGAAATGACTACAACACAATCACAATGACTAAATGAAGAAAACATTGCAAAATTACACTGCATAATCCAGTGACATTTAACAGAAATATCAGTCACTGATTTATTAATCAGAGAAACTGTTAGTCTAGGTGCTGCATTCGTAAAGCTTATATCAACCCAAGTTGAACTCCTGAATTTTAACCAGTACCTTCAAGATCGGAAAGAACCAATCTACTTTAAACTAGAATCAAGAGAATTCCTTTCTCTTGTAATAAATGCCAAATATGATTAAAGACAGAAAGAAATCCGTCGAAAATATTGTGAGGCTTCAACATCTGCATTTGAGACTGCATTGCCTTGCTGTTGTTTCACCTTCTTGGATGGTTAAGAAATTTTCTTTGTCGCTTGTATACCCTGATGCAAATTTAACTTTGGAACCATCATCAATAGTGTGACCACTACTGAAGTTTTAAGCTAGACTAGATATCCTCTTCATCATATAAGAAGAGTTTAAATGTCACACGTCCACTTGCATACTAATCCACCATTATGTCTTCCGTGACACAAGTAAGCTCTACAAAAATAAAATGAAACTATTGTGAGATTCCAAGACAAAAGATAATGCACAAAAATAAAAATTCTAAATAATCCAAACCCATAAAACAAAAATAAAGAAAGACCTAGTGAGTAGTGACTTACCTTCCTCATATTTTTCTACATCTTCCATATATTGCTCAACACTAATTGATTTTGAAGATGAGCGCAACCAATCTTGGCAACAAATCAAAGCTTCCACAAATTTAGGAGTTAGAGAGCTGCGAAATTGATCAAACACTCGACCAGATGTGCTAAAAGCCGATTCCGAGGCTACCGTGGATACGGGGATGGCTAAGATGTCTCTAGCCATCAAACTGAGAACCTTGTAAGTCGACTTAGCAGCATTCCACCACATCAATAAATTAAATGTTTCATTTTTGGGCTCATGAGGACTACTAAGGTACCTTTCCAATTCAGATCTTAAATCCCCACTAAGTTCATCTTGGTCATCCTGGTACCAATCTTTGACAAGTGAAGCTGGATCAACAAAACCAAAATTTTCTCCACCAACACTGTCAATAGAGCCTTGAGACTCATCCAATACACTAGAATCAAGCATAGAAGAATGATTTTTGTCATAGAATGCAAAAAGACGTTCCAATACATCCATTACCTTACTAACGATCAATTCTATTTTAGCATCATCAACACCAATCCTTCTACAACTCCAATTCAGAAATCTCAACTTATATCGAGGATCTAGTACTACGGCTATCAACACCATCATGTTTGTTTTCTCAATACTCCCATAATACTTGTCAAATTTGCTCTCATTTTTGTAGCCATTGCCTTAAGGTTTTCATTATTATTTTGGCTTTCACATTCGTTAATGTTGAAAACATGCTAATAACTTCATGAAAATAATGGTTAGTTGTCACATAGAGACTTCCTGACATCCTAATAGTAGCCTCATAGAAATTTCTCAGAAATAAAGACAACAAGGATGCATTTTTTCCCAATCCTCATCTTTCGGGACACCACAATCAACCTCAGCCACAAAAGCCATATCATCATCTTCAAGTCTTACAAATGCTTGTTTGAACTTACTAGCACTTTCTAACATAAGATATGTAGAATTCCACCTCGTACTAATATCAAGACAAACATAGCCCTTATAAGTTATGCCCTCTTCAGTTATACAACTTTGGAATTGTTGTGCTCTACTTGGGGAACTCGACATACTTAATTGCGGCTCGAATTCGACTAATTGATTCACGAACCTCACTCAACCCATTTTCACAATCAAATTCAATATATGAGCGCACATCTCATATGAAAAAACTCACCCCCCAAAACAAGGGTATTTCTTAACTTGTCCTTCAAATAAGCAATTGCCACATCATTAGAGCTCGCATTATCAATCGTAATTGTTGATATACGATCTCTAATTCCCCACTCAATTATACATTTTTCTACCATCTTACCAATATCCCTACCTTTATGGCTAGGCATAACAACAAAGTTTAGCAATCGCTTATGCAAATTCCAATTTTCATCAATAAAGTGAGCGGTAAGACATAAGTAACTCAAATTTTGAATGGAAGTCCAAATGTCAGTGGTGAGAGCAATCCTAGATTTAAGAGATGACAACTTATCTTTTAAGCATAAGTTTTCACAAACATAAAGTTTCATGCAATCCCTAGCAATTGTGAATCTTGAAATATGCTTAAATAAATGTTGTAATGCCGACACAAAACCCCTAAAACCTTCACGTTCAACCGTTCTAAATGGTTGCTCATCAATAATAATCATCCTAGCCAACATGTGCCTACAAAACTCTTTATCATATTTCCAAGTGCTAAGCATATGCTCATTATCCCCATTTATACTACCTTTAAAATGACCACCAAGCAATTTTTGCTTCTTGTCAATATTGTGAGGATACTTTTTGCAACTTCTCAAATGTTTCCACATGGATAAGGTACCATTGTTAACACTATAAGCTAAGCCTTCATTGCAATAGTTACAAATAGAAACAACATTACCAGTTTTCTCATCTATTGCTTTACCAAAATGCTCCCAAACCTCATATTTTGTTGCCTTCTTTTTCGATGGTGCACGAGTTGTGGATGCCGTGCTAGCCTCACCATCTACCAAAAAAAGTATCAAAATAAAACAAAACAAAACAGCAACTCCAATAAATTGAGCATAACAAGTTAACAACAAACAATAAAAGGGAAATATCAACCCAAATACTAGCTTTTCTAACAGAAGTCAACCCAAATACTAACAACAAACAATAAAAAATAGTAACATTATAATACAGAAATCAACCCAAGGATTATTCATTACTAACAACAAACAATAAAAAACAGTAACATTATAATACAGAAATAAAAAACAGTAACATTATAATACAGAAATCAACCCAAGAAATCAACCCAAGGGTTGAGAATAAAAAACAATAACATTATAATACAGAAATTAAGCCAATACATGCAAAAATCTAATGTTCTTCACTATGCAACAACTTTAAGGGTTATTCATTACCTTTAACAAAATCGAGAGGAATTCGAGCACAATACAGCAATCTTTGTCAAGTTTCTAGAGTGAGAGAGGAGACTGGCGATGGCGATGGCGATGGCGATGGCGATGGCGATGGCGAGGCTACTGCGAGGCGCGAGCTACGTAATGGCGACTGGCGATGGCGATGGCGATGGCGAGCTGCGTAGTAGTGCGAACTGCGAAGTGAACCTGTGAGCGAGCTGCGTAGTAGTGCGAACTGCGAAGTGAACCTGTGAGTGTGAGTGCACCTCTGGAAAATGAAAAAATTGGAAATTAGAGCTAGGGGCGAAGTGAACCTGTGAGCTGCGTAGTATCCGTATATGACCTTTTAACCAGACTGGGCCAAAAATTTAAACGACCCAAAGCCAAAACTAAATAATTTAAATTGGGGGTAGGTTCATAGGGTCCGGGTATCGGTTCCGGGTCCGGGTACCCGGTTTCTATTTATCAGAACCGGAACCGGACCCGATATTGATCGGTTTCTAATTTTAATACCCGGAACCTACCCGTTATTATAATATATCTACCTGGAACCTACCCGATAGTATCGGTTCCGGTCGGGTATCTGGGTATCCTGTACCCGTGCTCACCCCTAGTTCTTTTTGCTCTAAGTGCATTTATCATACTTTTTTTTATGTTTAACCATAAGATATTAAAATTTATGAATTCAATTAATTTAAATATGCATTTCGTAAAACTTATTAAAGTAGAATTGCTTTTATTTGATTTTTTTTTATTTTAAAATTTTAAATATTAAAAATTTAACTCAAATTCACATTGAGTTTAACTATCGGGTACAACACTGTACTTCCCTTTATTTATGGCTCGATCTTATTGCTCTAATTGCCGTTATCAAACCGTTTATACGTTTAACTATCGGGTATTCCTGTTTTGCCAAGTCGTTTTGAGGTCAAAAGTGCTTTTTATAAGAAAAAAAAATTTGTTATTTGAGAAGTTTGGTCAATTAGTAAAACTACTTTTAAGTAAAAACAGAGACAGTTTTACTGCGGTTGGAGAGAAGAAGAAAATTTCTTCATTAACTTATAATTTAGTTTCTCCCTCAGTAATAAACTTATAATTTATAATTCTTTATTTATTTTACGTTGTATTTTTCTGTTGAATTTTAATTTGTGAAATGATTTAAAATTTTGTCTTTGTTGATTGCTTTTAGTATATTTAAATCACCATGTTAATATTATATCAATATTTAATATTTTTTGGTTCATCTATGTATATATTAAATGAAAATTTTAATATAAACTTTAAAATTTTAATTAAATAAAGGTAAAAACTTAATTAAAGTCTTTCATATAGTTATTTAAAATAATTTTCCTCTATAAAATAATCTTAATAACAAATGTTCATTGTTCTTTTTGGTAATTTGACACTCAAAAGTATTTTTTAAGAAAATTAGTCAAACACAATCTGCTTATGAAAAGCACTCAAAAGTACTTTTCAAATGAATTAGCAAACACAAACTATTTCTCACCAAAAGTAATTTTTCGAAAGCACTTTTAAAAAAACACTTCTCAAAATAAACAATTTTTAGTTGTTTGGCCAAACATGCTCCTATTTCATATTCGAGGTGGTTTTAATTTTTGCCTTCATATAATGTCTTTATTTTTTTCTCACATTGTTCACTTAATGAAAATTTATGGGTTAAAGTACATTTATCTATGATCTAATTTCGCAAGGCATAAATTCATAGAATTTTTATCTTGTCCGGCATAAGACGGCAAAAATGTCTGAAGAATGAAGGTGGAGTACAATAATCCTTTTGTACTAGAATAAGGGTGATATCAAGAATTGCAACAATTATACGAGTATAAAGCTGCTAAGCCACATTATGAAAGTGTCGGAGATAGGGGTGACAATGAGGGCGGTGAGGGGGTGTCTGTTTCTTAGAAGCAGTTCGGATTCATGCCGAGGCGATCAACTAAACAAGTCATTCATCTTGTGAGGAAATGAGTGGAGCAGTATAGGGAGAGGAAGGGGGACTTACATATGTTGTTCATCGACCTTGAAAAGGCATATGACAAAAACCTAAGAGATATGTTTTTTACCTGCTTGAAGGCTAGAGGTGTACCTGCAGCGTACACTAGGGCAATTAAAGACATGTATGATGGAGAAAAGACCCGGATAAGAACAATAGGAGGAGACTCGGCCCACTTTCCAGTTGTGATGGGATTGCACCAGGGATCAGCCCTTAGGCCTTTTTTATTTGCTCTAGAGATGGATGAATTGACGCGTCATATGCAAGGTGAGGTATCATTATATATCTTATTTATAGATGACATAGTATTGATCGACGAGATTTGCGATGGAGTTAACGCTAAGTTGAAGGTCTGGAAATAAACCCTTGAATCTAAAGGGTTCAAGTTGAGCAAGACCAGAACAAATTTGGAGTGCAAGTTCAATGACATAATGCATGAGACTGGCATGGAAGTAAAGCTTGATACGCATGTCATTCCCAAGAGAGGAAGTTTCAAGTATTTTGGTTTATAATCCAAGTAAATAAGGAGATTGACGATGATATCACATATCGTATTGGTGTGGGGAGGATGAAATAGAGGCTTGCATCCGGAGTGTTGTGTAATAGGAATGTTCTATCAAACCTAAAGGTAAGTTATACAAAGTGGTGGTTAGACCAACTATGTTATATGGGGCGGAGTGTTGGCTAATTAAGAAGCCTCATGTTTAGAAGATGAAAATTGCGAAAATGAGGATGATGAGATAGATGTGTGGACATACTATGAGAGAAAGACATAAAAATGAAGATGTCTGGGATAAAGTGGGAGTGCCCCTGTGATGGACAAGATGGGGGAAGCGAGACAGAGATGGTTCGGGCAAGTGAAGAGGAGATGCACAGATGTTCCACTGAGCAGGTGTGAGAGGTTGGAAATTGTGGGATTAAAGAGAGGTAGATGGAGTCAGAAAAGTAATGCGGAGGGGTGATTAGACAGGACATGGAGCATCTACAGTTTATCGAGGACATGACCTTAAATAGAGATATATGGAGATATCATATTAGGGTAGACGGTTAGTTGGTAGTTGAGCGTTGTCTCTCTTTCAAATAGGATAGGCTTCGTGGTAGTTTGGAGCATAGTATTATTCTCGTAGTTTCTTGTTCTTCGATTTCTATTACTATTTGTTGTTTTTTGTACTTCAGTTATCGTAGTATTTAGATGTTATTCATGTTTCTCTCTTTTAGAATGTTATTTTTTTTTGTATTATTTGTTATGGCTTCTCCGTTTTCATAATTTTTGTGTCCAATATTACTTTGAAATGCTTTCTCTTTCTTTATTTGAGTCGAGGATCCATCAAAAATAACTCTCTCTACCTCCATAAGGTAGGGGTAAAGTCTACGTAAACACTACACTCCTCATACCCCACTTGTGAGATTACATTAGGTTTGTTGTTGTAGTTGTTGTTGTTTTAATAAAAGACGTGAATAAAATTTTCAACAAAATATTTATCTCCTTTTTAAATTTATATAAAGTAAATATGTAAAAAAAAAAATAACAACAATAACATACCAAAGTAATCCCACAAGGTGGGGTCTGGGAGGATAGGATGTACGCAGACCTTACCCTTACCTCGTGGAGGTAGAGGGTTGTTTTTGAAAGATCCTCGGCTCAAGTAGCTCAAAACAAAGGAATTTTAAAAATAACATATAGAAGCAAATGAGACATGACGAATAATAACGAAATCTTATATAACATTAAAAAGGAACATTAACAATAACAAAATAGTGCGATAATAAAAAATAAGAAACAACATGTATTAACAGAAATTGAAGGACAAAAAATTACGAGATTAGTACTAATGTTACTGGTATGCAAGGACACAACAGACAACTACCTACTGACTTTCTACCCTAATTCGTTGCTTCTATAACCCCCTATCTATGGTCATGTCTTCAGTAAGCTGAAGACGTGTCATGTCCTGTCTAATCACCTCACCCCAATACTTCTTCGGCATACCTCTACCACTCCTTAAACCCGCCACTCTCAATCTCCCACACCTCCTCATTGGGGCATCTGTGCATCTCCTCTTCGCATGCCCGAACTATTTCAGTCTCGCTTCCCTCATCTTGTCAATCACGAAAGTCACTCGCACATTTTCCTCATATCATCATTCTTAATCTTATCTCTCCTAGTATGCTCACACATCCACCTCAATATCTTCATTTTGGCAACTCTCATCTTTTTAACATGACAATTCTGAATAAAGGGTGTAAGTCTAAGATGGTGCGTAAGTGTTTGAATTTAAAATACAAAGAATATTTTTGAAATTGAGTCATATTATAGAGATATTTAGTGTAATTTTTTTTCTCTTATACTAGCACCATTTTAGATAGGGAAAAGGGCCAAAAATACCTCGGAAACTATTTGAAATAGGTCAACTTTATCTTTTGTTACATTTTCTGTCCAAAAATGCTTTATTGTTAGTCAAATAGTTCAAAACTTTCCTCCAACTAGCCAAGTGGCTCAAAATACCCATCCTACTGAAAGTTGCTCCTAAACAAGGGGAAAAGGGTCAATTTTGTCTTTGAACTATTTGAAATAAAATAATTTTCCCTCTATTTAAAGCTGGGGGAGTTGAATATATGAGAAATATAATAATAACAATAAGAAATAAGTAGTATTTGTTCGCGATAAATTTTGTTAGCAGAAAATAAATCATTGCAGTCATAAAATAAATATGAGAAAAAATTATTTTACTGATTATTTTATGAGTACAACACTAGATGTATCCCTTGATTCTAAATCTTCGTGTTGTGGGCCTTGATTTGAGGATCAATATAGAGTCTTTCTCGAATGAAGGATGGACTTTTGTTGATGTGTTGAATCTTAAAAGAACTTTGAGCAGCACTTTGGATTGTTCTTGAGGAAAGACGTCTCTTGAACTCTCCTTCTTGTTGAAGACCTTTGGAAAAGACTTATGTAGATGTTGTTGCTCTCCTCCGTCTCTAGTCACGATGATATGCAACTTTCACGATCTCTTCAAAAGGGGATATATGCCTCATTTTTATAGGTGTGAGCTACAGCTTGAGGGTATTTTGGTCTCCAAGTAAATCTAACGGACCTTTGGCTAAAAAGACGTAGGTTGAGCTCGTCTTGTAGAGGTCCAATTTAATGGACTAACCCAATTGTAATTTGAATTTCATTAAAATCATGTAATTTTGACTTAAATAATTAATCCGACTTTATTAATCAAAATGTGACTTGGTCAACATATCAATAACTTAGAATTTAATTCAAATTTTGTATAAATTAATTCAATTAAATTTTGATATTTACATATTCCCCTACTTCAAGACTTGTCGAGATGTAGGCTTGCTGAAATTGTAGACGAAACTTGAAGTACACGTGAAGATCACTTTGTTTTTTTTGTTTTGTCGTACAAAAAACTTCCTTGAGACTTGTTTCGGTGACTTTTAATGTGGATTGAAAATTAATGTTACTTTAATTTGTGAACAACCAAAACGATACACAACTCTCTTCCTTCAATTTTGGGGATGAATTTATTGCATTATTTTTTCTTGATCAATATTCAAATACCAAAAATTGCATTATAACTCCATATGACAAAAAGATCCTTCCACATAGTTTTCATGTAGAGCCATAATCATTCCATTGTAAAGTTGATAAGGAATAATTTAATGCTCATGAATTGAATAAAATATTGCCCTTTCTTTTACTCAATTTTTGAGTAATTGGATCTGATTTTATTTTCTCGTTGAGCCCAATCGAGTATCTTCTTTTCCTTATGTTTTCCTGGAGAATTTATTATTTCAAGTTAAATTTGGAAAAATTAATTTCCTTCCAACTTAAGCTTGGTAAACCTCTATTTAAGAAGAATATTGGACATGATTTACTTGCACCAAGCTTTTAGATATATTCAAGAATGATGTCAAACGACTCTCGAGTTTGAAAGTTGGAATGCTTGCTGGATAAGTACGAGACCTTGATCGAGATGAGCTTCAAAATGCTGCTAACCGAGTTCACTGGAAACAACTAAGTCAAGAAGGCATCGAAGACGACACGGCGGCAGTGGTGATCGATGAGGAGTTGCAAATCTTCTTTTTCTTTCTTTGTCCTCTTTTTTCAGATTAACAATGGCAGGAGATCCTTCTATGATCGATCCATCAGCCACATCGATGATTACAGAGAAGTCACGTGCTGCGGACTAGACATCTGAATGCAGACTTGGTCACGATAAGTTCGAGACGGATGCTAACCAAATCGATGACAATGAAGTTGCCGACGACGATGGATATCCACTAACAAGGAATATTTCCTTCGATGTTGGACAAGCATTGTGAACCACGACCGAACGGTGTTGGAAATTTACTAATTTGGAAATTAAGTATATCCCATTATTTATGACTCAAATAATTGGGGTCCCGCACGTCGAAAACATCATTTTCACACACGTGCACACGTAGTGCCAAGTATCGCAAATTTCATTAGTGAAAGAGATATTGGTACATATGTAATACCGAATACGTTTGAGACATAGAATGATGGACGGTTATTGGCAAAATGACAAAGTATTCCACGTTGGTAAACGAATGAAGAAGTGTGTGAAGTGTAAGATGAAACATGTTGGAAATCGCCGCGAAGGGCCGCGGCGCAACCCCGTCGGAGCCGAGGCGCCGGAGCGCCACGGCGCCTCCCAAGGAGCGTCGCGGCGCTAATTGGGTCTTCAGTTACTAGAGTCGCGGCTCTAATTCACAGAGCCGCGGCGCTTCGGAGGCAGAATACTGCGACGGGAAGTTGAAAAGTTCTGACCTTTGGGCTGGTTTTGGAGCATTGATTCTCCATTACTTGGCACATGAATTCATCCATTATTTGGTTGAATGTAATCTCTTAATTAAGTGTCATTACATGGCTATTAAAGGTCATTAATTGGCTAGTTGAGGGGTCTTTTCCTTACACTATAAATCGAGGTCTTTGGCTCAATTGAAGAACACTACATAACACTTAGAAAATACTCCAGAATTTTCTGAATTCATCTTCTCACTCTCTAGCAAAGTTACTAAACTCAAAGTTCTTTAAGAGTAACACTTGAGTTTCCTTTGCTCAATTGTTAAGTTGTTGTTGTATCTTGGGAGACTATTGCCCGACAACTTAAAAGGTGATATACGGGGCAATCTTGTCTTAAAGACAAATTGACATCACTCGACTCAGCAAATCATAAAGCAATTTGTTAAGTTCTTGATTTACAGTTTATTGTAATATTTAGTTTATGCTTTCTTACCATTGTAATAGTTACTTACTTCCCGTTCCCTACAACAATTGTATCCCTACAATTTTAAGACAAGATTTGTTGTAAGTACCTAGAAAAATGACTGGAAGAGAACAACTCGCTTCTGATTCTGCTGCTGCTACTACTCAAGGCAATCCCTCTGCTTTCCCCACTGCTCAAGTCACACCAAATGCCTTTCCGGTTGCTCAAGGCTCAACCAACGCCTTTTCTGCTGCTTAAGGGAACGCTCTAGTTCCTCCACCCGCTGGATTCCATCATGAACGCCCAGAAAAGTTCATGGGCTCCAATTTCAAGAGATAGCAACAAAAGATGCTCTTTTATCTAACTCTTATGGGAATGGCTCATTTCCTAACAGAAGATCCTCCACAGGCTGGAGATGAAATTGACCATTCACCTACTGAAATGGTTGAAGGGGACCAAGGTATCCATGTCATTAATGGCATGAAGATGTTCTTGATACATGGAGTCATAGTGATTTCATGTGTAAGAACTATATTTTGAACTGTTTCTCAGACCCTCTCTACACGGTGTATTGCATTGTTGGCACCGCCAAAGAGTTATGGGAGAAGCTGTAAAAGAAGTACAACGCACAAGACGCAGGTACTAAGAAATTCATCGTTGGGAAATTTCTGAAATTTCAAATTGTGGATAGTAAAACAGATGTCCCAAGTCCAGGAATTCCAAATGATTCTATATCACCTGGATTTGGAAGGTATGAAACCAAATGAGCAGTTTTTGTTGCATCACTGATTGAAAAGTTACCTCCCTCGTGAAATGAGTTTATGAGTTACTTAAAACTCAAGACAAAGGAGATGACATTTGAAGAACTTATTATCAAACTCCAAATTCAAGAAGATAATAAGAAGGCCTTGCCTAGGGGTAAACAACCTGTTGAGGCAAAGGTAAATTTGGTTGAGGCCAAAGGGAACCCAAGCAAGAAGCGCAAGTTTCAGAAAGACGGCAAGACCCAAGCGGCGGAGAAGTTCAAATGAAACTGTCACCACTGTGGGAAATCTGGTCACATGATCAAGGACTGCCGCAAGCTCAAGATTGAGCAACAAGAGAAGGCCAAGGCTAAGGGCAAGGCACAGGTTAACGTCGTCAAAAACAAGTTTCTGGACGACATGATTGAGGAGTTCTCAGCGGTGGTGCTAGAAGCAAACCTTGTTGAGAATCTCATGCAATGGTGGATGGACACATGTGCTATAAGACACATCTGTTCCAATAGAAATGCCTTCTCCACTTATACACCGGTTACAAACAAGAAGATGTTCATGGGAAACAACGCTTCATCTGACGTGCTGGGGTTGGAAAGGTAGTCCTGAATATGACTTCTGGAAATGAGCTCACTCTGAAGGAGGTGATGCATGTTCCTGAGATTAGGAGAAATTTAATTTCATGTCATTTATTGGTTAATGGTAATTTTAGGCTAGTGTTTGAGTTCAATAAATTTGTAATCACCAAGAATGGAACGTTTGTGGGAAGGGGCTTCGTCTGTTAAGGCCTCTTCAAAGTTAACGCCATGTTTGTAATACGTGCAAGCAATAATATTGAAGCTTCTTCTTACTTGCGTGAGTCCTCTAATTTATGGCATCATCTATTAGGACATGTTAACTACAAGTCCATCCAAAGGTTGGTTAAGTTAGAATTGTTGTCGTCTATCGACATAAACCCTCAACATAAGTGTGAAGTGTGCGTAGAGGCAAAACTCACAAAGCTTTCTTTTCGATCCGTCGAAAGGAATATCACTCCTCTAGAACTTATTCACACAGATATATGTGATTTGAAGTTTGCACAAACTAGGGGGAACAAGTACTTTGTGACATTCATTGATGATAGCACAAGGTATTGTTACCTTTACTTGTTGAAAAGTAAAGATGAAGCATTTGAAGCGTTCCGGCGTTACAAAGGAGAAGTTGAAAACCAACTTAGCATGCAGATTAAATCTATTCGTAGTGATAGAGGGGAAGAATACGTAGCGCCGTTTGAGGAATATTGTGCCAAATCGGGCATTCTTCATCAAACGACAGCTCCATACTCACCTCAGTCGAACGGTGTTGCGGAACGCAAGAACCGCACATTGGAGGAAATGATGAATGACTTGCTCATCAATTCCGGTCTTCCCCAAAATATGTGGGGAGAAGCCGTCCTTACCGCTAATACGATTCTTAACAGAGTCCCACATAAGGGTAAGGACAAGACTCCATATGAATCATGGAAGGGAAAGAAACCCACCTATAAATATTTAAAGGTGTGGGGTTGTTTGGCAAAGGTCGAAGTGCCCAAGCCAAAGCAGGTCAAGATTGGGCCTAAGACTGTAGATTGCATTTTCATCGGATATGCAAATAACAGTAGAGATTTTTACACTAGGTAATGAGCGAATAAACATGATGGATAATTTTATTTTTATGAACTAATTTTGTCACTCCTAATTAAAGAGATTTTTACACTAGGTAATGAAAATGGGCTCCTAACTACAATTAATATAAATATTTTGACCTAATTTAAACCTTGACATAGAATGGTAGTTAAGCCAAGAATATTTCAAATGCTTATTAATGAGTTCTATGTTGCTTGGGGCGCAAGCTGCGCGACATTTAAAGTCTGGACGAATTGTTTTGAAAAAAATAAGTCTTAAATGACCTTCCAGACAAGAAAATGAGTAGGTGGTATTTTGATTTATTCCTGCAAATATTTTTATTTAACTAAACAATTTGGGAATATCTTCTCAACTACTACATTTTAAAAAAGAGATACTAAACTAGACTATTGAATATCAAAGACCAAGTATTCTAGATGCTTCAAAATATATATTCTTTCTTTATCCATTTATATATGCTTACAAAACCTTTCCATTTGAGTTCAAAAAGTTGTGCTTTGTTGAAAAGAATGAAGGGAAGCAAAAGTAAGGGAAAAGGAAATACTAATATAGAGTAATTTTCTTTTATTATTGAGTAATTTCTTGGATGATCATTCAAGTTATGAAAATTGCCTGTTAAAATTACTTTATTTTTTTTAGCATTTCAAAATAATAAAATTATTCACTTAAAAAATAGAGACTCCACACAACTATCATTTTTTCCTAGTTGCATGACATGTCATATTAAAGCTTCATTTTGTAATGATAAACCCATTTATCTCATGTTTTATACCCATTGAAAATGACCTAATTAAAAAAAACCATACGAAAAATGGGATAACTGGTTTTTTAGCCCTTTCCAAACTTTTAGTTTTATGATATTTTTTTTTATAAGAGATTTCAATTTACACATAAGACATCTAAAAAAAATACATAAGAGATCTGAAAATGTCATTTTCTTCTATTTAAAAGAGGACAAGAAATCTCATTTCCTCAAAATAAAAATAAAAAAAGTGAACTGGACAAAAAAAATCAAGACCGGAAAAAGTATACTGCTTAGATTTTGAGGTGAAAGTACAAAAAGTCTCTAAGCTATCCTCATACTTCCTCTTTATCTTATATGACAATATTTAACTATGATAAAATTTAAATTAAGATATTAAAGTGACTGTTAAAATGTATAATAAGGTGGCATACAATAGAGTCTTGTAGTCCAATTTTTCTTCGGACTCCGCGCATAGCGGAGGTCGGAGCTTGATGCACTGCGCTGCTCTTTTTAAAGTGTATTAAAAATATAATGTAAGTGAGAAGAATTATTATCACTTTTTATCATTTTGAAAAAAGAGTATTGTTACTAAAAAATTAACAAAAGAAGGTACGATGAGTCATAATTTCTTATAGGAAAAAAAATTAAAATAAAATTTACTCCTTAAAGATTATGAACATAAAGAGTATGATTAAATGAGTTAGACAACTACTTTATTGACCCGATTGAAAAAGAAGCGATTAAATTTAAGTTATTTCCTATGGGTTCTTTTCAATCGAGTCATTTTCAATGGGTATAAGACACGAATTAAATGAATATAAGTTAGATGGGTTTATCATCACAATTTATGGCTTTAATATGACATGATATGCCAATGAGGGTATTGTGGTCTCTTTTACTTTTTAAGGGACAAAGAGATAGTTGAAAGATGGTATTATTCTAAAGGAAATAAAAGTAGTTATAGTAGGCAATTCACGTGACTTGAATGGCTATCAAAGCAATTAACTCCAACATTCAAATTCAAACTCTTAATCTTAACACAATAAATGAGGTTTAAATGATGTTAAGACTCCCCGATCTGATTCATTCATATCCATTAAGAGTTAAAATTCAAGAAAAAGTACTTAAGTGGACTGATATTTGTTAATCAGATTAAGTACAAATAAACGAAGTCTTAATCTTTCAATACTTGTAACGCAGGAAACAAAACAAGTAAAAAAAAAAAAGGGGGGGAAAGGGGGGGGGGGGGGGGTGGAGATCCACAAAGACACAAATGAATAATGGGAAAACTATAACAAGAGATGAAGTTACCACTCCCTTAAAAGGTTTTGACAATTTCTCACGACTTGATTTCCTTTTCAGTGGAGTAGGTCAAGAGTCACCACACTTCTTTTTATCATTTATTTTTTTATATTAGTTTAGAGAAGGAAAAAAATGAGTGAAAATCGAATTCGTACTTGTTGTATTACAAAAATCCACAATATTATTAGGGGTAGTTTGATTTGAAGACAAGTTATGCTGAAATTAATTATATTGAAATTAGTTATATAAAAAATAGTTATGCATGGATTAGTTATCCTAATAGTAGAAAAGGAATTTGAGAGAACTAAGGCCTTTTTTGTCATATTTATTATTTTATCTTGGGATAACTAATCCTTAATATAGTTATTCCACTCTCCGGGATTAATAACCAAACAAGGAATGAGAATATATTAAATTTTTATGACCCCTTATAGTATAAACTTTGCAGTAGAGTTGCCACAACGGTCTAGTCTTTGCGAAAGATATTTTGGCTATAAACAACTGTGACCGTCTATTGATATTGAAAATAACACCTTGCCTTTTTATTAAATTTCTAGGCATCCATTTGGGTATAATTTCGTAAGAATCGGCTTAAATGGTGTTAGAAGACTACTTTTAGAAATGTCTTTCAATGTGGAAGAAAAGAGAGTATTTAAGACTTTGTCATGTTCTTTCGTTACCAAAAAAACTAGAACCAAGCCCTTAGAAGGTATGAAATTTGAGACATCTATTTTTTCTTGTTAACACTCCTATCTTCTTAACGAGAGAACATTTGATATCATTATGCATCACATCTGGGAAGTGGTCCTACAAAAAAGTGGGGCAAAACACTAAAGTATCCAAAAGTAAAATCCAGATATATGCGTCTTGTTGGAAAACTGTCATGGCAAGTACTAAAGCAGCAAGAGAAAGGGATCAACAGATAGGCAAGACTACATGAGGAAGCACATGTCAATAGAACTGTTAAAAGAAATAAGACTACAAAAGAAATTTCACTTGAAAGATTGGCGACAGTTACTTTTTTCATCAATGAAATAATTTTGGACATTAACAAATCAACATTACCTGGTTCTACCAATGGCAAATTGTACATGAATGCCAGGTAAGAACCATTTACTGGCAGAAACTATGTAATCTCGATCACATTTCACAGAGGACCTTCAATGTCAAGTCCGGTGGATCTTAAAACCGAATACTCTGGGAACATAATTCTGTGTTGGCTTTTGCGGCTTGAGGTGTCCATAAGTCATCAAAAAGAGGTGAGGAAATGTTGTCGCAAAGTAAGCGCCATCAATATCTTGGACAGCTAAAGAAATCAGATCCAGGGAAATTTTAATCACAGTAAGGGAGCAAAGAGTAATATGAATTACCAAGCAGAATTAATCTTGATGTTTATATGGATCTGTCCTAACAAGACTTAAAATACGCAGAAAAACAAAATAAAATTTTTTGGAACAAAATCAATCCCAACTACCAAAAAAGGCTTTTGAGCAAAGCATAAATGTACTAGTTGTTAAAGGACCACTAGAAGTGTGCTAAAGCCCTGAGACTAGGTGCAGAATACGTTGTGTGATTCCCCTGGGTTGAGAAGTGCTTCAGTGCAGACACTATAAGGGCTCATTTGGTACGAGGGATAAAAGATAATTAATCCTGGAATAAAATTTGGGATGCGTTTATCCCACGTTTGGTTGGGATAAAATCCCATGATAACTAATCCCGGAATTATAGTGTTATTTTTATCCCAAACTGAGGGTAGGATAACAATCCCGGGATAACTTGTTCCCCAACCAAATGAGCCAAGGAGCTAAGACATGTGCAACATTGCCCTTGTGCTCTAACTTGAAGAGAGTGGCACTAAACAATAAATATTTCACCTTACATCTTGTCAGTATAAGTTGTTTGGGTTTATAGTTATTATCTTTTACCTACAAATATAACTTTTTATGTTTCCCTTCAATTGTCCCTTCGTCCATTAAAGCCAGCACTTAATTTGCACTTTGTCGTCGTCCTTGAAGCCCCAATAGATTTCAGTGGTTTTTACGCTTTTTGCTTTTATAACACTGCTATAGAGGAAATGTTTCAAGGAAAAAAATATAAAAGTGAAATAGTTAAGGATACTGCCTTGGTACTTTGATCGTGGATAGTAGATATCTTCACATTTTGGACAGTAAATTTTTACAGTACTTGAGCGTGGAATATCAGATTGACCAACTGGAAGGCAAGGCTGTCCACTGCAATAAACTCGTGGGCATCTCCCGAAGTCGTAGTTCTTGTACTTCTCCAACTGAAAAATGTTTACCAAGAAATCATTTTTTTCAGACAAGTTACATGATAAAATGAGCACCACCAAAGGAAAGAAATGAAGATGGTGTGTGTGTGTGGGGGGGTGGGGGGGGGGGGGGGGGCTGTAAAAGCCGAAAACACTAGGGTGTGTTCGGTAACTTTTCCATCTTCAGTTGGTTAAAATTTTGAAGAACATTTTGACTAGTAAAACAAGTTCCTTAAAAAAAAAGAGGAAAATAACTTCCCTAGTGGAGTGGGAAAAACAAGTTCCACAAGTCGCACTCCACATTGATTGTGTCCTCCCAACCCTCCAACCTCGTAACCCCCATCCCACCACCCCACACTCCTCCCCCCACCCACCCACACCACTAAGTATTTGTCTAGACTATATACAAATGTTTTAGGATAATATTTTTTGCTTTACATATCGAAAACAAAACAATAAGAAACCACTTATTTTCCTCTAGAATCATATAAATGGATGAAAGCCTGATATATAAGACAACATTACCATAGCAGCCATTCCCTTGCTAGTCAAAATATACCGGACGTGGATCAAGCCATACAGCATCTCTGCTGCTGATTCAACCAATTCATTTTGCTCTTCAGTAAACATATCACCTATTCAAAGCAGGAGAAATTTTCCAAAAGATCAAAGCATGAAAAATTACGGACTCATTCTACAAAAATGGAAAAGTGGAGTACTCCATTTTGAAAAGTAAAAATAAGGAAAAGGGCCGGACCACAACAGTCTATTGTACGCAGCCTTACCTTGCACTTTAAAAAGTGTTTTAACATTTTTAGTTGCATTAAAATAGACCTGAAATTGCGCTGTGAATAGAAAAAATGCTTTGTTTCTCAAAAGGAAGCTGAAATTAAAAACAAATTAATCAAAAAGCTTGTTATGACACCATATGTACAAGGACATGCTGGTAACGAAGAGGTCTTGAACAATTGTATCCAAGATAAATAATATCATTCGAGCATAATATCATTAGTTTTCCAAGCATTGGAATTCTTGACAGACCATAATATCTGATTACAGCTACATGCCTCTTCCAAAACGGAAACAAATGAAAATTCAATATTATATAGAGCAGACAGAATTAAGTTTATAAGTTTCAACTTCCAAGGGGAAGTAGTCTTTGGTCGGTCAGAATTTGCAGAGAACTGAGAAAACCGTTATAGAAATTGACTCTGTTTTCCTCCAATTAAGCTAGGAGTCCCAGTCCGAATAAAGCAAAGAAAATGACTGGGACTCAATTACATTTTTGCAAACAGAAGGTAGACTTGTATCATAAAACAGATGCACTATGATTTAGCAGGCTAATCAACAGAGGTTAAATACTTTTTCCCGGGTGTGCCAACTTTTTTATCAATAACCACCACCAGATACTACCCATCCCCCAGAAATGCTTACCTATTGAAACATAAAATTTAGAGAATTCCTGAAATGGAAACCTTCTTATGTGATGTGCAAGTACTATACAAGTTAAATTTTGAAAATCTGTCGAATAACAAATTGGAATTGGAAGTATGCTCCCACAGAAAGAATTAACTAAATGGCAGATGTGGCAGATGGATCATTGATCCAGCCATACAATGTAAAATATATCAATGCCTGTTTGCATCAGATAAGAGATGAAGTATAGATTATAGCAGTGATCCCATAAGCACTAACGACTCTATGGCTCTGCAGGGTCCCGAAATACCAACATGATACCTTGAAATGACAGGAAAAAACCGAGGCAACTCTTAAGATTTAGGTTTAGTATGGCAGTAAACTATGTGATTACCTGATACCTAAATATAGAATTTGTCCCTACCATAGCCCTCATTTTACATATCCCACCTCTTCACCCTACCCATCTTTGCAGACAAGCCCTTGCGATTATTGGACCCCATCTTTAGCTATAACCAACAAATATATACATATAGCATATTGTACTTGAGTGTTAAGGCATGTACATGTGAATTCCCTATCCCACCTCTTCACCCTACCCATCTTTGCAGACAAGCCCTTGCGATTATTGGACCCCATCTTTAGCTTTAACCAACAAATATTAACATATAGCATATTGTACTTGAGTGTTAAGGCATGTACATGTGAATTCCCTAATGCCCCGTGAGCACTATAAGAACTTAAGGTACCACCTTCTTGCTTCAGGTGCCTCATCAATTGGTTCAGCTACCGTCCATCACACTGTTCATGGAGGTGTACGTTGAGTAAATACAATCACCATTAAGAACTGGAAAGTGACTGACTGATTTGCAGTTTTAATTGTTCTTTTACAAGTGATGAACTAAAAGGCTAAAGACCGACTTCAAAGAACTATCTAGCACTCCTACTAAGAAATGGAAGAGCAAATTTCTTTCTGTTCGACGACCCTCAACCACAAAAGAGAAAAGAACCTGAAAAGGAAGCAAACTGGAGAATGAATTAGGTTAACCACAGTTGCTTTTTTTCCCTCAGAATGATAGACAAAAGATAAAGATATCACGGGAGCTAGCAGAAAATTTTCATCTTCTAGTTGAATATAAGGTTCTACAGCTTCATTTCTTATACTTCATCATGCCATGGTGCCTATAGTAGAATGAGCTTGACTAGGGTTGTCCAAGGAACAAAGTATCGATGCATGTATGAGAATATAGTTTGAATATTGTGGGGATTAATTGGTCGACGCCGAGAACAACTGAAGAATTGCTGCAATGCTGGTCAAGGAAAGGACTGGGAAAGGTAAAAATGAAGGTTTGGAACACAATTCCTAAGCAGTTTGTTGGAGCATCTGGAAGGAAAGAACTGCAAGAATCTTTGAAAGCAAATCTGAATCTGTAATTAGCGTTAAATACAGATGTATTTATTTTCTATTTTTTTTGGTGTAACAAGGCATTTGCAAATGACAGAGGCCATGATAGACTTTTTGAACTCGTTACACAAATATGTAGCAATGCCCTCCTGTACGTAAGTTACAGCATATTCTTGATGCTGGAAATCAATGAACTTTTCTTTTTTGATAAGCAGAAACAAGTGAAAATATAAATAATTTTAATTAAAAAAATACTATAAACACAAAGAACAGTCATATATCCTGGACAATCTACAATTAAGTGAATATATGTCAAATTTTAAAAATTGTGTTAATCAAGGTCAAAACCCATCTAAAATTTTGATCCAGATTCAAAAATGAAATTTTAAGTTTCTAATAACAAAAATTAGTTAATTTCCTTACTAAATTTATAATTTTCCTATTCCGAATCAGCAATGTATTCAACCAAAACATTTTTTTGATAAGGTAAAGGTTTATTCAACCAAAACATTTTCTTAACAATACTTTCATAATAATAAAACTTTCTTGAAAAAATATAGGCCTAATTATTTGTTTCCATAACAATAGCATTTTCATAAATTAGCCTAACTAAAAAGTTAGTTGGTTGATTTTTCCTTAAGGTGGACACCATTGCACCCTTTTTTTAAAACTGGTAACTTTGGTGGACATCACTGCACCTTGGTACACCTCATTGAAACACTGACAAGCCTAAGCAACGAGAAGCGACCAACCCGCAGTCACCTCCCTTCAGCTATTAAGTACACCTCAAGCGTTCCCTCAACCATATTGAGTGTAACATCATAACCCTATGGAGCTTAAACAACATCAAAGAATTAACCTAAATAGTCGCTCACCCAACCGCTTAAACTAAAAATAGCTGCCAGGTTTATAATATGTGTATAACCGTGTATAATCAGTGTATAATCTACGTATATCGTCTAGGAAAAGTGCAGTGAATCTGGCCGGTTATTTGTGTAAAGATTCGCAACACATCGGTGGACAACATTTCAGACAAACCGTAACAGTAACACTAAGCAAGGACATGTAAAATCTACAGATAATCTAAACCAGCTAAGCAGAATCTGGCATGGTATGTTACCAGATATTAACTTCTCCTTTTTTCCAGCCCTGAAAAACAGTATACAGTATACCTCAGTCAACCTCAAAATATCAAGTCGAGCTTACTAGTGCAGGAACATACTCACTATACACCAATACAACAACAACATGCCCAGTGAAAATCCCACAACATAGGGTCTGGGGAGGGTAGAGTGTACGCAGACCTTACCTCTACCTTGGTAGGTAGAGCGGCTGTTTCCGAGAGACCCTCGGCTCAAGACACATGGAAGAATACAACAAGGAAAGAAAAAGAAAACCATAAGAAGACTAACAAATTATATCATTCAACAGAAAGACGAGTCACTACAACATATGGAGTCAGCGGTTTGGAGATCTATCAGAAACCTTGGGCCAAAATCTATGATCATATGCAGTCACAAAGTGGGGAATGGGTTGAAAACTCCTTTTTGGGCAGACAGATGATTAGGTCAACACTCCCCAAAGAAATTGTTCCCTGTAATCTATAACCTTAGCCGGCAGCAATATGCCACAGCGGGAGAAGTATTGTCTATCCATGGCTGGAACCTGAGTTACATAAGGCTACTTAATGATTGGGAGGTTGACAATCTGGCAGAATTTTACAGCCCCCTAAATCAATTCACTGGTCCCTCAACCTCCAAAGACAGCATTCTATGGCAAGTGGATTAACTAGGCGATTTTCAGCTAAGTCAGCTTAGAAGGAGTTCAACCTATCCAACACCCAGATTGATTGTTGGCCCTCGAAGCTAACTTGGAAAGTTAAAATTCCACTCAGAGATGCCTGCTTCACTTGGCTTTTGTAAAGGAAAGCAGTCTTAACCCAAGACAACCTAATCAAAAGGGGCTTCCACCTGTGCTCTAGATGTTATATGTGCAGAGAAGAGGCAAAGCCAATCAACCATCTTTTTTTCAATTGCCAGATAACGGAATCAGTTATGGAGGATTTTCATTAACTTGAAAGGAATCATGCAGGTAATGCCAACAGACACCCTTGAAGTGCTGCAATGTTGGAACAGATACAGCAATTCCTCAGCACAGAAAGAAATATGGAAGATTGTCCCAGCTTACATTTGGTGGTCAATACAGAGAAAGAAATCAGAGGTGTTTTAAAGAAAAATCTAACGCTATGCAGAAGTTGAAGATGAAATGCTTAGCCCTTTTCTAGTTTTGGTGTAAACATGAATATATGGAAGATATAGAATCTTTTGTTGATGTTTTAGGATCTCTGTAAGTTGTTAATAGATGAGAACATCTTCCTATATTCTCCTTTTGTTATTATGGACAGCTGCACATGTTTTGATGCAGTTAATATATATACAACTAATGTTACCTTCTCAAAAAAAAAGGACAAGTCAAATGTAGTTCTCTTGCAATTCATCAAAAAATCTAAAGAAGCAACTATATTTACCATGAGAGGATTCAACATCAAGGATTAGATCAAGGGCATAGTCATAGTATGGAACTTGACCACTCAATCCACAAAGGTTAAAATCATCTTGAATGTAGCCGTCATCAACCTCACAGAAGAACTCATTACCACGCAGGTTACAAAACCAAGAAATCCATGATGTGTCTTCTCCATCAGAACCACTAATGTCAGACTCTTCACTGTCTGATTCAGATTCCTCTGCAAAGTACACAACCACGGGCATTTACTCATATCATGTTTGACATGCAAGTAAGAAAGTCAGCATTAAGAAAACGGAAGCATAGGCAAAATAAATGCAATTATTTTACTTAAATGTCTGATGTCATTAGAGTAATGAAAATATGGCAAAAACATGCTCTGGATTTTCCTAAGGGAGTACTGACAATATAGTGGAAACATGTTCTGGCTTTTCCTAAGAGGAGTAATCAAAATATAGCGTAAACATGCTTAGGTTTTCCAGTATCTATGGGTAAAATACTCGTAACTTTCTGAGATAAAGCACTGGAAGATACCAGTAATCAAAATTCAAGGTTGATGTCAAAAAAGGAGTAATGAAAGAGTGGAAACATGAGTTGGCTTTCCAAATAATTGTAGGTAGTAACTAGAAACAAAGTGATAAATACTCTTGGTTTCAATTGCTGTGAGATACCAAATGAAAGCATGAGTTATAACCTGATTACTCTACCACCCTAAACCATAATTGTTAGATACTGCAGCTGAGGCCCACCACTCTACTCTTCTCCACATAAATACCAAGTTTTTATCTGAGGTTCGAACCCTTGATGTGCACCTAACAGATCATCATGCGTCTAAAACCATATATTATTATACCTTAAATGTTTTGATAATCCAGAACTATCTACAATGTAACTTCAGAAGATACAGAAGGAACCTCAAGTAGAATAGAATGACATTCCAGTAAAAGTTTTTCCAGCCTTTGACGCTTGACAGAACCTTTTCCTGATCAAATTCTAAGTTTTTCTTTTTTGATAAGGTAAGGTACCACATTCTACATGCTTTCTGAAGAAATAGAATATTCTATTACTGCTGAGAAGTGCCAAAGGAGCCCCTTTACATATCCATGCAGATACATATGTAGTTCAATGAGTTTTAGAACCAATTTCCATATATAATTTGGAAAAGAAAAAGATATCCAATTGGATCTCCAAAAAACTTGCACTGCCACCACCAAGACAAAAATGATGTAGAAACATATCTTCACATCTAGCAGACACGAGTAAAGAAAAAAAACTAATCCGATGGCTGAAATACAAAATATTACGCCAAGATGGCTGTTTGGCCATGGATATTTTTCACTTTTTTTAAAACCGGTAACATCAAGATATTTTTCACTTTTTACTGTTTGGACATAGAATTGTTACAATTTTCCGAAATTCAACTTCAAAATGCGAAAAACTACAAAAAGCTATTTTTATAATTTTCACTCCAAATCAGTCACAAAAAATTCAAAAACAACTCCAATTTGTATTCCGTCCAAACACAACTCCAATTTCCAAATATCACAACGTTTTATGTCCAAACGCCCACTTTTAAAGCCTCATCACTCATCTCCAGCTAAGTATCCAGGATCATAGAAGCTAGGAGAAGGAAATGAATAATTAACGACTTAATATATGAGAAAAATCTAATACACTCAGAAACATAAATACTAACCATCGGAGCACTTGTTTTTTGTGGTGAGAGTAGAGGAAGAGAGAGTGTCACGTTGATCTACATGATGATGATGATTATGACGTTGATGCAATTTTGCACTGACAACTGCAGACTTATCCTTCAACGCCCTCGATGTAGACGCTGAAGAAGACTTCTCCAACTGCTTGTCTAATGCATCGTTGATTCGCTGCTTCCGATCCAACGCTTCCGACTTCAAAGAACCTCGATCTCTATACATTTCTTTTTCTTCTCAATTCTATCTATGCTTCTATATTCATATGTTGTGCGTATCGAATGGGTTTGGTAAATCGGTTACAGTTTTGAAAAATCGAGAGATCGAACAGAAACCCTAAATTCGGAGAGAAGAACGAGGAGAAGCTTTGTGTGTGTGTGTGTGTGTGTGTGTGTGTGTGTGTGTGTGTGTGTGTGTGTGTGTGTGTGTGTGTGTGTGTGTGTGTGGAGAGAGAGAGAGAGAGTTGGAGAAACGGAGATAACTAGGGTTTCGTCTACATTCGAGGGGGAAAGCGAAAACGACACGAGGACCTCCTCAGCTTCTTCTTTCTCTCTCTTCGTCTTCTTTTTTCAGTATATAATGTATGTACTTCAAAAGAATTCGTTGACCGATAATTAGGTCTCATTAATTTGCATTTAATAAAAAATTTAATCTTCATTATTCAAATTTCAGTTATTAAATTTATTTATTTATTAAGTCTGAATCTTTAATTATTCAAATTTTAATTAATAAGTGCATTTATTTTTTTATGTTGCAATGAGTCTGAATAATTAAAATTTTAACATAATTTTAATATTATTAAAGATGTCAGTTCAAATATTTCGACAAAGATAGAAGTTCAACCACTTGCATCTATTCACTGTTGTCACTATCCTCATCATAATTGTCGATCTCTACAATCAACTATTACCACTATTGATCACTATTCAAAATCATCCCACCAATTACTATTACTATAACAATCATTAATCACTATTATTATCACTATCCTCATCACAATCACAATCACAATCATCAGCTATCACTATATATTCCCAACCACACCATTAGCTATCACATCATCCACTACAATTATCAACCTCCATCATTATCACTATTACTACTCGTAGCACCATCCCCAATCAACACCTACAACGATCACCACTAGTCATCATCGCTATCAACTGTCATATGATTTTTAAAATATTTATATTGATATGTGTTAGTTTAATTTAGTACTTTATTAAATTTTACTTATTAATTATTAAATAAAAACAAATTTTATGCATTCATCTGTTGAGAAAACAAATAGTCTTAATTATTTAGTATTAAGATCTTTATACAACATATTAATATTTATACGTGTATTCAAATTCAAACATCAAAATCTTAATGCACGTCTTAATATTTAAATTGCATTCATATTCATATGGATTAATCTTAATGAAAATAAATGAGGCCTAAATGTCATTTACTTTCCACATCTAATTTTGTGAGCGTATAATATAAGGATTTGTATCATATTTCCCCTTCCTTTTTTTATCCAGAAGAAGCATATTATGTTATACTAATTCAAATATTAACCATACAAGAAGTATAAGTAGGTAGTTTTAAATGACATCTAGTAACTATCTAATACAACATAATTAGAGGGTCGCTTCGCATGAAGGACGTTATAAAACAGGGACGGAACTGGGGGCCTATTAGTACTAGAGGTCAATTGACCCTCCAAAAGGTTCATACAAAGAGTGAAAGGTGAAAACTCATTTGACTTAGTGATGTATCGAATATTTATAATCTATAATTTTATTAATTTATATTTGTTTAGTTATGTTATATAAAGGTGTAAAAGTATGTAAAAAGTTGAAAGATTAAAACACTCAAGTCAATGGTCTACATCTATCATCTAAAGTTTAATAATCTATCTATTTATTTGTGTAAATATAAATTGTAAAGATTAAAGCAAAAGTTGAAAGATTGAATCACTCAAAATTTTAGTAGATAATATTATCTTATCAAATTTAGAGAAACTTAAATCGCGATGTATATTCTCTTAATCATAGATAGATTCTCTTGTCTAGTTCAAAAATATAATTTTTTGATATTTGAATGAGATCAGACAAATGTCACACATTTATATAGGTACTCCGAGAAATAAAGAGAATAAAAAATGGGGAGGAGCCAAATCCATATTGATAAAGGAGCTTCTCCATTTTGGTATCATTAATGATTTCTGAAATTTCACTTGTATCTTGAGTATGAGTAATAAAAATAGCTCATGAACATCTGACTCATTTTATTAATGCAACTCATTTTGACCGTTCAAATAGACAATACAAAAATTGAGTTAATATATATCTCAAATCGATCCATCACAAATCTTGTTAGCATATTAATAAAAGGATTTTTTTCAATATATTATATATAGTCATAATGCAGAAAAAAATTAATAAGTAATAAATAAATTATAAAAAAAAAAAAAAGTTGATAAGAGTTAGACGGATTAAAGTATTAAACTATGGCACATAGTTTAGCCTATTTTGGCCTAACCACTCAACCCAACTAATCTTTGGACAAGTTATAATTAACCCGTCATTTATTAATCTTGACCATTTTCCATCCAAATTCAATTTAATCTGTCTATTTGACACACTTTAACCACGCAGGCAAATGCTAATTATTTCAGAAGAACTTATTTTCAAGGTCTACAAAAAAAGTGAAAATTTTCATTAAGAAAATAGAGAAAACATTACTTAGATGAATTTTCACTTGAGACAAATTTGAGAGGTGAATTAGTTAAAAGAAAAGGGTCAAAATGCCTTTAAACTATGTGAAATTGAATAAAAAGGCCCCAGTTAATAGTTTGATCGAAAAATGTTTCTGTCATTAATAGTTGGTTCAAAAATGCCCCTATTATTACTTAATTGGATAAAAAATGTCATTTTTCTAATAAACATATTGTTTCTTTTCTTCTTAAACACGTTCTTTTCCTAATAAGAGTATTATTTTTAAAAAACCATTTTCTTATTTTTTTTAAAATCCCTTTAACTAATAAAAATGTGGGAATTAATCTTTTCTTCTTCTTAATCTCATTTCATCAATTAAAATAGAATAACCTCATGTACTTTAAAAACTTATAATATAGGTCAAATATATAAGATAATAGTAACCCATCATTAATTTTCATCTAGATAACGATATTCTTTTTCCTAATGAAATAGAAAATATTTTTATCTCTTAATCTTTTCTTAATTGAAGTAGCATAATCCTAGTTTTAAAGTTAAAATGAAAAAGGATCAATAATAACTCTATCGATGATATTTTATGATTTTAAGCAATGTAATATATTTTTAGATTTTTTTTGGCATTATGATAATTATATTTTAACATTAAAATCAAGGTTATATTAGCAAATGCATATTTTATACATTTTTCTGATAAAATTATAGTTAGAGACATTCTAAAGTACATGAACAATCTGTGGGTTACAACAATTGCAGAAAACAGAAAGTAAGTAAATATTACAAATGCTAGAAAGGATAAACTAAAAATTACAACAAACTGGAAATAAGAACGATTACAAAACTCATTGTGATTTGCTGAGTCGAGTGATGGCACTCTGTCTTTAAGACAAAATTGCCCTGTATATATCATTTTACGTTCGTGGGCAATAGTCTCCCAAGATACAACAACAACTTAACAAATAAGCAAAGGAAACTCAAGTGTTACTCTTGAAGAACTTTGAATATTGAAATAATGCTAGAGAGGAAGAAGAAGATTTCAGAAAAATTTCTAAGTGTCTTGAACAATTGAGTCAAAGGCCTCAATTTATAGTGTAAGGAAATAACGCCTCAACTAGCCAACTAATGGCCTTCAATAGCCATGTAATGGCACTTATTGAGGGGTTACATTCAATCAAATAATGGTTGAATTCATGTGCTAAATAATGGAGATTTAATGCTCTAAAACCAACCCAAAAGTCAGAACTTTCCATCTTTCCGTCACAGCATTCTGCCTCCGAAGCGTCGCGGCTCGCAAATTAGCACCTCGGCTCCAGTATCCCAAACCACCATTTAGCGTCGCGGCTCCGACGGTGTTGCACCGCGGCCTTTCACGTCTCCGCGGCGATTTCGACTCGTTTCATCTTACACTTCGTACATTTCTTCCTTCGTTTACCAACGTGGAATACTTGTCATTTGGCCAATAACCATCCATCATTTTATGTCTCAAACGTATTACGTATGTACCAATATCTCTTTCACTAATGAAATTTTCGATACTTGGCACTACGTGTACACGTGTGTTAAAATGACGTTTCCGACGTGCGGGGCACCAATTGTTCGAGTCATAAATAATGAGATAAACTTAATTCCACATTAGTAAATTTCCAACAATCCCCTCTTGAAAAAGATTTTGGCGCACTCACAAGGTGCCTATTTCCAGCAATCTTTCAGCGGACAGATGTTGCATCTGGATAGGTAGCTTCCACTTTGAACCTTCCATAGTTGAATACCATCTGACTTACTGTGCGGTGAACGTGATGTCTTGAACCGTCAGTGTTTAGTGTAAACCAAGTCAACGGTACCAACACAACAACTTCCCTTACTCTGTTCTTCGTATTGTTTTGTATGTTGTGGTCGTGGACACTTCTTGGATTCTTAAGTGCATTCATTTGAGGCGGCATGTCCTCGCACTTAAATAGGCGGTCTCCTACAAGGTATCCTGCTATACCCCACTTTACAAGTGTTAGGAACCATTAAAAGTTTCTCCAAACCTAACCTCAACCGTTGAGGATCATTAAAGGTCTTGGAAACTTAACATTTACCCACACTGCAGATATCACTTAAAGTCTATCGCGGGAACGACTTTGGGTTTATGTTCCTAACAGGGATCATAACCCGAAGTGCTCTTGCTTCCACCGAAGCGCTCAATTGAACATTTACAACTTAGTTTTCCCATTGAACCAAATTTCTGGGATTTCCAGTCAGTAAGGTTGGGTTACCACCGTATTGGTCCTTAAAGCTTGGGTTTTAAGCCCATTCCCCTAGACAAACAGAATATCTCATCTTTGGGTAAGCCCTTTGTCAGTGGGTCCGCTATGTTATCATTTGATTTTATGTAATCAATGGATATTATACCCGTTGTGATCAACTGTCTAATGGTCTTATGTCTCCGTCGAATATGACGAGACTTGCCGTTGTACATAGAACTCCGTGCCCTTCCTAGAGCCGACTGACTGTCACAGTGGATCATTACAGAAGGTACGGGTTTGTCCCAACAAGGGACATCCTCTAAGAAGTCGTGAAGCCACTCAGCTTCTTCTCCTACTTTGTCTAAAGCGATAAACTCTGATTCTATCGTAGATCGGGCGATGCAAGTTTACTTAGAGGATTTCTAAGACACAGCCCCACCACCAATTGTAAATATATACCCACTGGTGGACTTAGTGTTCTCTATATCAGATATCCAGTTTGCATCACTGTAACCCTCTAGTACAGCTAGATATCTCAAATAATGCAACACGTAAGTTAGCGTGTATTTCAGGTATCGTAGTACCCGATTCAACGCCTTCCAATGATCATTACTCGGATTACGGGTAAACCTAGCCAACTTGTTGAATGCATAAGAAATATCAGGTCGGGTGTAGTTTGTTATGTACATCAAACTCCCAATCACCTGTGCATATTGCTCCTGGCATACGGGTGCACCATGATTTTTATCAAGCTTTTGATTTTTATCCAGTGGTGACTTTATAGGCGAACTGTCAAACATCTCAAACTTTCTCAACACATCATCGATATAGTGAGACTGAGATAAGACCAGTCCATCAGACGTCTTAGAGATCTTTATCCCTAAGATGACATCTGTGATACCCATATCCTTCATGTTGAAGCATTATTTCAACATGTTCTTAGTCTCTAGGATCAAGCTAGGACTACTCCCTGTGATCAACATGTCATATACGTACATGCATATCATGACGAACGAGTCAGAATTAACTTTCGTGTAAACACATTTGTCACACACATTAATTGAGAAACCCTTCGATAGTAGAGTACTATCAAATTTTTCGTGCCATTGCTTCGGGGCCTGTTTCAGCCCGTACAGAGATTTGACAAGTCGATAGACTTTCTTCCCTTGCCCTAGAACCACATACCTCTCGGGTTGTTCCATATAAATTTCTTCTTCCAAATCACCATTTAGGAAGGCTGTCTTGACATCCATTTGATTATCTCAAGGTCACGCAATGCTGCGATCACAATGAATACTCGTATACACTGGGGAGTACGTGTCAAAATAGTCAAGGCCTTCATTCTGCCGATAGCCCTTCACTACCAACCTGGCCTTGCACTTATCTATAAACTCATTTGCTTTATACTTCCGTTTGAGTATCCATTTACAACCCAACAATTTATTTCCCCTAGGAAGATCAACCAACTCCCAAGTATGGTTATGTAGGATGGAGTCTATTTCACTCTCAATAGCTTCTTTCCAAAGTGGTACCTCTGGAGTTGACAATGCTTTAGCAATTGTCCTTGGTTAATCATCAACCATATAAGCTACAAAGTCAGGACCGAAGGATTTATCCTTCCTGGCCCTTTTACTTCGCCTCGGTTCCATCTCTAGAGTCTCCAAGTTCTGAGTATCTGGAACACTAGATTTCGAATATTCAGCCACTTCGAAGTCCACTATATATGAACCATCTAGATCCGGGCAGTGAACGACTCCTGGTTCCTGAGAGCTTTGTTCATAACTTCGTTTGCGAGAGTGGTTATGTCTTTTTCCTTTCTAGGAAAAGTATCCTCAAAGAATTGAGCATTCTTTGATTCCATGATTGTACCCCCGTGGATATCTGGAATATCTGACTTATGCACTAAAAAGCAATAAGCACTACTGTTATTTGCATATCCGATGAAAATGCAATCTACAGTCTTAGGCCCAATCTTGACCTGTTTTGGCTTGGGCACTTCGACCTTTGCCAAATAATCCCACACTTTTAAATATTTATAGGTGGGTTTCTTTCCCTTCCATGATTCATATGGAGTTTTGTCCTTACCATTATGTGGGACTCTATTAAGAATCGTATTAGCAGTAAGGACGTTTCTCCCCACATGTTTTGGGGAAGACGGAATTGATAAGCAATGCATTCATCATTTCCTTCAACGTGCGGTTCTTGCGTTCAGCAACACCATTCGACTGAGGTGAGTATGGATCCGTCGTTTGATGAACAATGCCCAATTCGGCACAATATTCCTCAAATGGCGCTATGTATTCTCCCCCTCTATCGCTACGAATGAATTTAATTTGCATGCTTAGTTGGTTTTCAACTTCTGTTTTGTAACGTCGGAACGCTTCAAAGGCTTCATCTTTACTTTTCAACAAGTAAAGGTAACAATACATTGTGCTATCATCAATGAATGTCACAAAGTACTTATTCCCCTAGTTTGTGCAAACTTCAAATCACATATATCTGTGTGAATAAGTTCTAGAGGAGCGGTATTCCTTTCGACGGATCGAAAAGGAATCTTTGTGAGTTTTGCCTCTACGCACACCTCATACTTATATTGAGGGTTTACGTCGATAGACGGCAACAACTCCAACTTCACCAACCTTTGGATGGACTTGTAGTTAACATGTCCTAATTTGAGATGCCATAAATTAGAAGACTCAAGCAAGTAAGAAGAAGCTTCAATTTTATTGCTTGGGCGCATTACAGACATGGCGTTAACTTTGAAGAGCCCTTCACATACGAAGCCTCTTCCCACAAAAGTTCCATTCTTGATGATTACAAATTTATTAGACTCAAATACTAGACTACCTGTAACTATTTGACTTGGAGTCTTATGGTGACTGTGAATCTTGCTTGAGAGGAAAGATGACCAACAAACCGCTTTCCGGGAAAGGTGTGCGAGCCAAAGAGGCACTTGAGTTGGTCCATACAGATATATGTAGGCCATTTTACACTCAAGCTAAGGGAGGTTTTCCTTACTTCATAACTTTTACAGACGATTTTACAAGGTTTGGATATGTGTATCTTATGAAGCACAAGTTCGAAGCCTTTGAGAAATTCAAGGAGTATAAGTTAGAAGTAGAGAAACAACTTGAAAAGAGTATCAAGACTTTTCGATCAGATCGAGGAGGTGAATACTTGAGTAGATAATTTCTAGATTACTACCAATCAGAATGGACACCTCCTGGAACACCACAAATGAATGGCGTTGCTGAAATGAGAAATCGAACCTTATTGGATATGGTCAGATCCATAATGAGTTTTTCAGCTTTTCCAACATACCTTTGGGGCTATGCTTTACAAAACTCAATTTATATTTTGAATAGAGTTCCTTCAAAGTTAGTAGAGAAAATGACATATGAGATATGGCATGGCAAGAAGCCTGCTCTTACACATATGCGAGCATGGGGTTGCCCTGCATATGTAAAGAAAATGCTTACTGACAAGTTGGAATCTAAAAGTGAGAAATGTTACTTTGTGGGATATCCTAAGGAAACGAGGGGATACAATTTCTATCTTCCTGGAGAACATAAGGTCATTGTTTCCAGAAATACAACTTTCCTTGAGGAAGACTATGTCTACAAGGAACATAGTTACATTAAGATAGAGCTTGAAAAATTCAAGAACCACAAAGCAACATAGAGGTTGAATCCTTGTTGAATGACCTAGACAAGAATTCATTAGGAGTATTTGGTGAAGGTGTGTTACTTAGAGTACAACCTTCAGCCAGTGGGAGTTATGTGAGGATTGATGCAGAAATACAAGATCTCATACACAACCAATGGAAGATGATACAATGGTTGTACATCCTTCAATTCAGTAAACACATGTAGATGATATTCCTGAAAACTCTCATAGTGGTGGAAACACATAAGAACCTTCTCATGATCAGAATACAAGAACCACAGAAATGCATAATAACCAACTCTGTAGGTTCACTAGGACTCATCATTAGCCTGAAAGACTTAATCTCCTTGTTGAAAGTCAAAATGAGATAGATATTCCTGATGATGATGAGCCTACAACCTACAACGAGGCTATGTTAGACATTGACTCGCAAAGATGGCAAGAAGCATGAAATCTGAAATGGACTCAATGTATGTCAATCAACTTTGGAACTTGGTTGATTTGCCAACAAAGGTTAGACCCATGTGATGCAAATGGGTCTTCAAGAAGAAGATTGATGCATTTGGCAAGGTGCAAACCTACAAGGCTAGGTTGGTAGAAAAAGGTTACAAATAGAGGCCTGGGTCGATTATGATGAAACCTTTTCGCTAGTTGCAAAGATTAAGTCTATTCGGACTTTGCTTGCAGTAGCTGCATACTATGATTATGAGATTTGGCAAATAGATGTTAAGACCGCTTTCCTCAATGGAAATCTAATTGAGGAAGTGTATATAATACACCCGAAGGTTTTACATCCAAGTCAAAACCCAAAGCAGTATGCAAACTACAAAAGTCCATTTATGGACTTAAGCAAGCCTCAAGGAGTTGAAATATTTGCTTTGACAAAACTATCAAATCATTTGACTTTGTCAGAAGCAAGGAGGATCCATGCGTTTATAGTAAACGCAAAGAAGGGAGTATTATTTTCATTATCATATATGTAGATGACATATTAATAATGGGAAACGATAAGTCCTTTATGCAATCAGTGAAGGAATGGTTGTCCAGCACCTTCATGATGAAGGACTTAGGTGAAACCTGCTACATTCTTGGAATTAGAATCTACAAAGATAGACCTAATAGATTGGTAGGGCTGTCACAGTCTACATACATAGACAAAGTGCTAAGACATTTCTCAATGAAAAACTCCAAGAGATGAGGTCTTCCTATGGGTCAAAGCATCAAGTTATCTAAGAAGGATAGTCCTTCTACTATTACAGAACTTGAACGCATGAAGAGGATCCCATATGCTTCAGCTATAGGATCGATCATGTATGTCATGACCTGCACTATGCCAGATGTGGCCTTTACACTTAGCATAACTTGCAAATTCCAGCAGAATCCTGGGGAGGAACACTAAAAGAAGTCAAGAAAATTCTTAAGTATCTTAGACGAACTAAAGAATATTTCTTAGTCTATTGTGGGCAAGAGAAGCTAGTCGCTACTAGGTATACTGATGCTAGCTTCCAAATAGATCTTGATGACTTCAAGTCACAATCTGGATATGACTTCATTTTCAATGGTGGAGCAGTAAGTTGGAAAAGTTTCAAGCAAGAAACCACTGCTGATTCGACGACTGAAGCCTAGTACATTGCTGGATCAGAAATTTGTAAAGAAGTTGTCTCGATATCTGAGTTCTTAAAAGAACTAGGGGTTGTTCCAAGTGTCAGTCATCCAATAACGATATATTATGATAGCACTGGTGCGATTGCGCAAGCTAAGGAACCAAGATCAACAAACAAAAATAAGCATGTACATAGGAAATACCACATACTCATAGAGATGGTGGAATCTAAAGAAATAGATCTAGACTATATTCCCACATATGTTAATCTAGCTGATCCATTTACTAAACCATTAAGTTTAGCTAAGTATAATGATCATTTCAAAAATATGGGTATTAGATACATTGGAGATTGTCTCTAGGCCAAATGGGAGATTGAAAGTATGTATGTCCTAGATACAATCTATATTAGGGACAAAACGTACTTGAACACATTCGTATTATTAATGAGATTAATATTTATGGCATATGCAATTATTGTTTGTAATTATTCATATATGTGCATCCCTTGAGCTTACGTTGTCATTAATAGAGTGAGATATTAACGATAGAACGTAACTCTCAAAATAACCTCGACTAATGATCATCGAGAATGGGATATCGATGATATGCTATAAGTCGACATGTGGTCTGCATCACATTCTTGGAGAATGTAGCATGTCTCACAGTTACGAGTAATGGTTACTCGTGATAGACACATGGATACTTTAGAGAAGTATTGGTATACCCTGCCGATAAACTATTTGTTATACATGTCTATAGTGTTATCGGCGTGTGGAATATAAAGGTCCTTTGACTTGAGGTCAATACACACCTTGTTTACAGAATGATGTACTTTGACCAAGTTCTAAGCTTAAACTCCTTCTGGATAAGATACAACTTCTGTTGGGTGCATTAGGATGTAAATCAATGTGGTAGTTGAGCCAATAATAGGATTCATTCCTTGATTGAAAATTCGATAGAGCACTCAGCTTCTCAATGTTATTAGGTTGACTAAAGTCACTGGCCAGTGCAAGAGACATATTTAGAATATAGTCTAGTTGTCAACTAATAAATGTGAGATAAAGTGATTAAGTCATTTGGATAGATACTTGGCAAATCCTAAGCTTAATCGAGTGTGTTGCGAGTGAAAGGAATTTATAGTTCCGCATAAAGGTTAAGTTTGCTAGATTCATGTAAACGTACTTCACATATTGAGTTCGTCATACGACGCAGTCTAGGAGTTTCATATGGACCTTAATTAGATTAATGTCGATATGTGAAGGCCTATAGGGTCACACTATATGCGATTGTTTCTTCGATCTAAGAGTGTATTGAGAAAATATTAAATATTCGATTTAAAATCGAGATATTTAACTTATAATAATTATGGAATATTTTTATTTGATAGAAATTATTTAATTAAGTCGAATTGAATTTCAAATTTATTTAAACGTGTTGGATATATTATATGAGTACTCGAACAAATACAGGAAAACAATTGGGCTAGAATTACTGGCCCAAATCGGCACCTTGGCCGTCCACTTGGACGTGTGAAGTGGACCATCTAGGCTGGTCCACTGAACATTAAAATGGGCCAGGTTTTCCTATTTTAAATCTGCTTAGGTTTTATCCTGAACTCCTATATAAACAACACAAACCCCATAATTATGAAGTTAGTCAGTCAGACAAAATAGAGGATTCAAGACTTAGAGCCTTGAATTACTTTCTTTCTTCTAACAAAAGAATTTCTAGCGTTCTTCGTTAGATAAATACACTGGAGTTGAAACTTGCAATCGGAAGGACAACTCGCGTGGATACCATAGTAGTGAATCCAACATATGAAAGTTTGTAAGTTTTCCTTATCGTGTTTTGAACACTTTAATATGATTATCATATAAGTCATGTCAGGATCATTATTGGATAAGTAAAATTTTAAACTTCCGTTGTGCTTACGAACCCAGCAAATCCCTACACTTACGACTTCAATTTGTTGGGCGTGGTTACAAAAGTAAATCTTGTTAAGAATCAATTTTCTCTTATATTGTTTCATGAAATTTATCAATATTTTAAGAAGATTCGCATGCAAATAAGGGGACTCCTTTCCTTACCATTTGAGACATTAGAATAATAGAAATTACTAATTATACTATGAAGCATAGTTGATAATATGAAAAATGAAGTAAATGATATGCTATAATGATTAAATTTTGATTCGATTAATCTAAGTGTATAAATATTATTTTGCTCATATGCACAAGTTCAACTAAAGACATACTTTGTCAAATTTTGATTTGATTAACTTTAAGTTAATCAAACTTACATTAGTCTATATATTTAAACTTAAGGTTGAAATGTTTAAAATGACACAGAGTACACAAATATGAAATAACTTGTATATGAAGTATGTATTATTATTTCTAAAATTTTGTAAGAATTTAAGCAGCAAAATATTTAAATTTTAAGCTTGGATATGATCTTTCTTCTGTTTTTAATCCCAATAACTAAAATTTTGTATAAGTTTAATTAGTATTTTCAATACTCTCCGTACACTATGATAACATAATTTCAAGTAGCAAAATAAGAACAATTATTTTATCTCAGTTCTCAACTTCTGACGCTAATTAAGAGGAAGGGCAAAAGACAATATAAAATCTTTGAGAATACACAGGGAAGAGTGGGGAGGAGATTGTGGGACCAAATGGACTTGAGAATTTAAGTTGGCTGAGCTATTGTGTGGGGATGAGTGTGATGACGCAGCATGACATATAGAGGGCACTTTAGTCCATGCAGTCAAAATATAAGTAGCAGTTACAGTAAGATTCTCTAGGGCCCCAAACCATATTACTTCCATTTATGCTGAAATGACCGAAATGGCCTCCAAAAGCCAAGCAGGCATGTTGACCTGCTATGTTCTTATTCCCTTTTATAAGATAGAGTAGAATATTTTTGATTTATTTTTAAAATGAAAGATTTATTTATAATTATAACATCTTTTCAAAAATAAAAGTTTGAGTAAAAATTATTCGCACCAGAAATTTATGCTAAATCAATAGATGCATGTCATATACTCCCTCGTTAATTTTTACTTGTCACGTTTCACAATTTAGATGTTCAAAATTTATATATAAAAAAAATACTATAAGTTGCAATTCTTCTCTTATTAATATGATGAAAAATAAATCATAAATAAAGTCCATGTAATTTGACTTTCGAAAGCAAAAAGTGACAAGTAAAAGTGAATGGAGAGAGTATTTGCATATGTACGACACGAATTCATAATTTCAAGAGGATGTGTGCACCATTGCTTTGAGATAAAAAAAAACATAGTGCAACAAGTTGAGTTTAAACCCTCAACCTTTAGGAATTAAACCCAACACCTTAACTAGTGCACCACACAATCTCTTTTGATCATGGATTCCTTCATATAATATTAGACATATTTTAAGAATTATACACATAATATATCGAGTTTAGTTGGGTAATCACGAGTTCACATGATCCAATTTTTACACCAAGATTCGCCCCTGCATATGTACCTTTTCATTTATCCATGATTAGTTACTATAAATAATTATTGTACTTTATTAAATCACTTAACTACGATAAGTTTGGTGTAGCTTGATGTAAAGCAGGTGCATGTATATAATCCACCTAAAAGCATGTAATGGAGAACATGTTTTAAACCACTAACCCACAAATCAAGGGATTAGTTTTGATCCCTTTTATCTATCAATATTTTTGTCACGATCCCTTTTAAGGAATCGTGGTGACACCTACACCTTTCCACCGATAGGCGAATCACTTCCCAATTATTCACATGATATAACATAGATAAACGCGAAAGATAACAAAATACTACATAATCTATCTCATGATGTAATTGTGAAAAAAGATATAAGTCTGAACATCAACATCCCTAAAAGATATGGTCTGTGAATACAAGAGCTCTAATACTATGATACAAGTTTGAAAACCAAGGCAACATATGCCCACTAGATAGCATAACTAAAATGTCGGACATGTCTCTCGAATACAATAAAACCCAAAAGTAAAGATAAGAGTATCTAGGGCATGCTAAATGGAAGCATCCTCACCTCGAACCCTGGAAGTCTGCACGCTCGGACTCACACTCGAGCTCAAGAACTGGTAGTGGGATCTATATTTGCATCAGTAAAAGATGCAACAAGTGTAGTATGAGTACAAAACGTACCCTCGTAGACATCATAAGCTGACAATGACAGAAGATACTAAAAAATAGATAAATATCAAGTTGACACCAAAAAGTCCTATACTAACAGTTTAATAACCCAAGTACTGTCATATTATCCAAAGAATGGTTCAAAATCATCATATTACCTTGTTCATATAAGAATTCCTAATCATGTAAGTCACTCAGTTCCAGAATAATTCAATAACAGAAATTCATGTATGAAAGAGCAAATAACAATCCTTACTTATCCAGGGACCCAATCAAGTTACCAATTAACAACTCAACACTTAGTTTATCTACCAAGATCCAAGTAAGACAGGTTGACCCTAGATCACAACATCATATCACAATCCTTTGCACGGGGAGTCACGATTTATCTAATCATAATAATATTAGCTTCTTAATTCACCTAACTCCTGGGCTGATTATGAAATTATATAAGCAAGGGCAAGACACATGTGATACACGAAACATCCACATTATAATCTAAGTGGGAATATACACCTTTTATCTTTGATTAGAGGAGGGAATTACACATACCAAATATTCAAGTCATTAACTACTACAACAACCCTTCGATTAATTCTTTCTAGACTCTATATCAAATAATATTATCAATTATCAAGCAACAAGACTTATCCAGTCCTCTATGATTAACATGCTAGTTTTGTCAATAAGATTCATTGACCACCATATAATCCCACAACAAGTACTCTGACTCATAAAGATATATAATTGTACGAATCCAATACACATAGACAAGCCTAATCATGACAATCATTCCAATTCAATAGAATCAATCAAGTATCTTTAGAAACAAGCCGAACCCTATTCAATAAAATCAATCAAGTATTTACAGAGACAAGCCCAATAATGGCAATCAACATGATTCAATCCAGTTTCAAATCAACAGATAATTCATGCAATGAGATGTGTATGTATATGTATGATATGAATGCAATGAATATGTTAGGTACTTTTTCCATTCCAGTAAACAATACGTCAAGGTTTTATTATGATTCGTACACACATGAAGTCCATATACCCCTCCAGAATATTCCGTCGGAGCCCAACTCTTGGTGAATAATATCTGTTGCAGGCGTACAACTCCGTTCCCCGCATATCATATCTGTTGTGGCGTGCAACCCGATCCATTTGTAATATTATCACCATCTCAATATTGCTATAATCTTATAAGTGTTCTTACCTTTCCGGCCTCTTGGGACCTACATCATATCCATAACACTCTCTCATATCAATATCACGGAACCATAAGTGTATGAATGGAAATGACAATGTAAGACAAGATATCATGATATCATGATATAATGAGATGCAACCAAGTATAGAGACGAAATATCAGATGTTTTTAAGAGTTCAATACACATATACAATCCAAGTACAATTAGGATATTATATCAAAAGCATGTGTGATGATTAAACATATCAGACAACTATGTCGACAAGCCCAAATAATCAGCAGTTGAAACCAGCCTAAGCCTGATTCTCCAAATCACACATCATCACACTTTAACACCGGTACCTCCTCAAACGTTCATCAGAACCTTTTGAGAGGGACCCCAAACATGCCCAATACCCTAAATATTTATAGCTAATTACGCACTACTATTGAAGTCTTGTGAAAGTAAAATGTAGCCTACCTCTGGGCCGAACATGAGCGCTATCCGAATGAAGCCTCGGTGATAGCCTTGCCCTTCTGCTCGTGATAATCGAAATCCATTCACATAGATACTATTTGTTAATATAAAGCTTAAGCAACATACAAGGATATAATCCTTACAAACAAGACTTTAAAATATCATCCTGGGCCCAAGTTACCAAGACTCTAACTTTAATACTCAAATTCCAAAAATACATACTAGGTAGTCACATCCTTAAGGCAATTGAAAAACTATACACATTTGAACCCTCAATTGGACAATCTACAAAAGCCCCAAATTGAAACCCTAGAAATTTTCCCCAATTGGAATAGATTTCTACATTCAAATTAAGCCTTACAACATGATCATCTAACAATATCCATCACTAATTCACTATAATACAAGTAATCTAGTCCATAAAACCTTCATTAATCATTTATTTAACTCTATTATTCTCAAATGGAATCATAATTCATTTTACCCAACTCATAAACATACTAAACAATTATTAAAGATCTTAGAAACATAAACTTAAATCACAAAGGAAAGAATCTCTCACCCAAGGATGAAATTGCTCTTAGACTTCTGAAAATGCTCTATGGAGGCTCTGGTTTCGAGGTATTCTAATTTAGAAAAAGAAATATGACCTACGGGATTTTATAGAACCCCTGATATAGTGTTTTCGCCCCAGCGAAATCGACCACGCTTGAGCGAATTCGCTGCCATGAACAATACCCTCATTGAAGCTGTGTCACTTGACACCTCGCCTCCACGTCACGGCAAATCCAACTCCACATAGGCGAACTCGCCTCTACAGACAGACCCTCCGCCAAAGAGGAACTCCACACTTCCACCCCCCACTTCGATGAGCCAATCTCCCCTCGAGGCGAACATATCTAAGTGGGAACTAGTACCACCGAGGCGGACACCAGATCATGAAAAATAGCCCAAACTCTCATCAAACACTCAAAATACTCCGAGACCCCCCGAACACAAACCAAACATGCTCGTCTAAGGTAAAAAATGTTACGAACTCACTCGTACCCTCAGATTTTCCATTTAATCGAGCTAAGGCATACTTTTCTAAAGAACTATCCATGAAAACCAATTATCCAAACTTAACAAATGAAGCAACAAAACACATTCGATTGCCTCAGAGAGAGAATCAATGACTCGACTAAGTCATAAATGACCCTAAGGAACTACCGAAAGTGACAGATCCCGGAAATGAACTCATCTAGTCAAAAGTCAACTTTGAGTCAAACTATCCAACTCATAGTTTCTAGTTTTGGGGTTTCATCTGAAACTCAAATAAATAGATCTCGTGATCTATGTCACCCATCTCCGCGCATCACAAACCCACGTAGAGTCTACAGAAAGGGTCAAACAAGCAAATAAGAGTCTTTAGCTAAAAACAACTGGACGGGTCATTACATTATCTCTCATCATTATACCAAAATTAGGGGGTTTTATTTTTAAAATTCTAACAGTAATTTTAGCCTTCAAATTATTCTTTTAAATTCTCTCCAAATCTTTTCCCAACTCTTCTACCATAGCCACTGATTGCAAAATGCAGTCATGTATTTATACGAAAGATCTATCAGTAATATTTCAAGTAACTAGTATAAAAGCCATCTAAAATGTATGAAACATCAAGATACTATGTTTTTTTTATTAAAAAGTACTCAGGCTTATTAAAAAGTATATATATGCAAAATTATTGCAGAGGTTTCATGGCAGTTATGCCCGTTGCATGTTTCGGGGAGATCCCTTCCTGATCACTATTACAAAAATGAATTTCACGCTCATAAGTAGTTTTTAGAATGTCTGCCCATAACATGGTATTTACAAACACGGGAGAAACCACTAAGATCTTCATCCTATCAAAAAATTATTTCCTTGCACCTTTCTTTGCCAGAAAATCAACAACTTTGTTCTGCTCGCGGTAGCTATTTCTTAGCATCTCAGCCTTCTCATAAAGTACTTACATTAAGAAATAATAGCATTATAAGGCAGGTGTACATGTTATAACATTACAATTAACTTAATAGAGTCACTGTTGACTTTTAGAGCTAGTTACAATATTGAACTTAGATTTTTCCCTTTTAGGGGGTTCCACTTTATGCGAATCCTAGTTTTCATGATCACACTGCTATTATGGACATTAAGACAATCATATTTTCTAAAGGAGGGGTAATTATTCTTTCCTTCAAATAAGTTATGGTTCTTATTTAGCTAGATTACCCAAAAATGAAAAAGAATAAGGTTTGCCTAGCTTGATATGGTCATAGTCTCTATTCCTAAGATCCGAGTCAAGAATTAATCCAGGTAGCACTTCTAGAGAAGCTGGCACTGTAATGCTATATGTGATGTGTTTTGAGCCACACAATGCCATAATTGACTGGTAGCTCTACATTCAAAGAAGATGTAATTAATATTCTCATTTGGATGATTACAGAATTTGCACTCTGGGTTGACATTGATGTCAATAAAGTGGAGGTAAGAGCTGGTAGGGATAGTGTCATAGTTCATAAGCCAGATAAAGTGCTTGATCTTGTTAGGGGATTTCATTTTTCATATCCAGTTGAAAGGGTTGTTGGTAGTGACCTTAGAGGTAAGGATTTTTGAGTTGATGAGCTGGTAGGCACTTTTGGATAAAAAAGGCCATTATTTGTTAACCTCCAAAAATTGTAGTCTTTCTCAATGCTATGAGTAGGATAATAAGTATTAGAGATGTTGTGCCTGGTGGAGGGAGAAATGTCAAGAGATAGGTTGCTAAGTTTCCAGTCCTCACTTTCAATAAGATCAAGTGTACTATATCAATATCAAACTCATGGCATGTTACACTATCAAGAAAAAAATACAAGTGCTCAAATAAACTTGTCAAGTTAAACCTTAAGAGGACTTTTGCATGCACCACATTAGGTTATAAGACCCAAATCAAATGATTGATACATAACATTTTAATACTGCCAGGGATAGTATATGAAAATTATATTGGTATGTAGAAGGACTAAGTTTTGGTTTTGGCTAGGAAGGGATAGAGACAAAGTTCTCTGTTTTTGCTCAATGGGTTTATATGAGTCCCTATAGTCTTGTCAACATGAGTACTAGTATCAATCTGATTCTTCTTCGACATATTTTCATCCTTCAAGATCATATGTTACTTCTCTTAGCCATCCTCATCTACTTCTTTCTCCAAACTCATTAATTTTTGTAAAAGTCAATCTTGTTCTTCATTGAACATGAATTTCTAACATCACCACTTGTATGATGTGGATCATATTGTTCTAATATCAGGTCCATGCTATCATATTCTTGATGATGAACTTCTTTATTGTCAATCCCTTTAGTCATCAACAACTAAGAAAATAATTTTCTTATCAAGATTAGATCTCTTTGTCACAAACTCCTCCTATGTATCTTTATGATTAACTTCTTCCTCTTCTTCTTCAAAAATTTTCACTGTATATTTACCCTGAATAAATGCTTGTATTATTTTGACTTTGGACAAAGTCTTTTTAACAAATCTTTCTTATTTACTATAAGCATATTTATGACTCTAGGAGACTCATTTTGCTAATCTTCTGAGGTAGTACATGTTTTTGTAGATCAAGTTATATACTGGAAGGAGGTTTATAGTATTAGGCATTTTGTTCAAATCTTTTATCTTTTTCTTTGGTTGTGGTTAAGCTTCAAAGCTTTTGACGTGTTATATCTATATGAGTGAATGAGTGACAGCCTTCAATTCTCCAAATCCATCAAAGACATGATTTCATTAATTATCTCAAACCAATCCTTGTTTGATATGTATTTCATTCTTCACGTGTATTCGGCAAACCTTCTCTTATTTCGATGATAATTCCATGTGTTCAAATTATGAGATTTTTTTTATATTCTGAACTCCAGTTCCTTGTAGAATTGGAGTGAGTCAAACTTTCAATTCTCCAAGTCTGTACGAAACAACTACTTCAAGCATTCTCTTATTTATCTTCTAAAGGACTAGTTTCTCTCAATAGTTCCTCTTCAGTTCTGACTCTTTACTAGTTCCTTTTGGAGATCCGTTAAGGATCTGGCTCTTCTACATCTTCCTGCATTTTTTCTTGTACTTGATTGTCTTTTATACATAATTTGTGTAGCGACTCTTTGGGTCATTTTGAGCTTTTACGCGTAAATTTTTCAAAATACCCTACTCGTAGCTTCATTTCGGTATTTATGACTTGATTTGAATGTGAACTTTCTATTCTTGACTATTTGAGTGTATTAAACTTAAAAATGATCATTAATGAAGTGTGAAGGTAAGTATCATAAGAATCAACCCTTGTCATCGCTTCAATTTAGGGTCGACCAATGATGTTGTTGAGTACACGTATTTCCCGTACTTACTCTACACTTGTTGCACATTGTGTGCAGGTTCAGATTCGAGTTCGAGTAGGGGATGAGATCTAGCTGACTGGTGAGACATCACTTGTAGTTTGGGGTGAGCTGCTGGCTGTTCTGCAGCACTAGACTTCTTCTCTATCTTTATATTCGAACAACTTATGTATTAGTATTCAGACTTGTATTCAAATTTTGTGGCTCTGTACTCATGAGTTTCAGATTTTGGGGAGATTGTATGACTTATACTATTTCCTTCAAGCAATTATGAGTATGAGACTTATTATTGTTACATCCTGCACCTTCGTACAATGGAATTTTCTTAAGTTAGTTGGCGTAAGCCAAGGAAGAGATTATCTTAAAGGTCATAAAAGGAAGGAAGTAAGTTCAGCCTACAAGAGGCTACAAGAATTCCAGAGTCGCTAAGCCGTTTGTGTTGATATTCTTCGCGTTGGTTATGTTATAAGCAAACTAAGGTAAGCTCGGATAAGCTATGACGCCCAGTGTAAGTAAGACTTTAGGCAAGTGTTAAGAATGTATCAAGAGGTTTCAGAGTCAATCGAATCGAATGAAATAAGTGTCGGTGGAATTCATCTAGTGAGAGGGGCATATGCGGCGCATATGGCAAACTGCCTCGCAGAGCTTGGACGCATATGAGGAAAAGAAGTTGTGGAATTTCTGCCTTGAAATTCCCCTGGAGGTGTGGCCGCATTTGGCATCTGTGACGCATAACCAAATGCATTCTCCATGCGGTGCAATTTTTAGATTCTTCTATTTAATCGGTGGAGCCCTTTTAACATTTCATTTCCACCTCTCTCAGCCCCAAAACGTCCCCAATTACTCTCCCGAGTATTCCTTATCAACCAAGGGTGTTTTCACAAGATCTCAATGTCATTTAAGCAAGATTCAACTCCTATAAGTTGATGCAAATTTGAAGAGAGACTTTCTTAGTGTTGTATTGTTGTTATGTGTTGTCTCAAACTAAAGGAGGTTGTTGTTGGAGTTTCTCCAGATCTTTTGAGGTAAGTTTAACCCTTTGTTGCTATGTTTAAGTTAGTCTTTGTGTTGATTGAGTTGGAGGAGTGGAAAACTACAAGAAAGAGGCAAAAATGTTGCTTAGAAAAATATTGTCATATTGTTGGGTTGTTGAAGTGTATCTCTTGACACCTAATTTTTACCCCCAATAATTTTATTTAATTATTCAAGATCTCGAGTCACAAACGGAGTGAAATACATTTTTCACAAGGCGACTATGATTTTACAAAATTATTCCGAGAGTATTTTGTCATTCCATTTTGAGAAAATATCACTTGATATATGTATTGTATATCATGTCCTAATTTTACACAATTTTGATCATTAATCATAATTTTGAAAATTTTTAACCGACAATTATAAATGTAATTGTTTTAAAGACAATTCTCAAAATTAAAGAATTAGTGACTTACATATGGTTTTCATCGACCTCAAGAAGACATACGACAGTCCACAGGGAGGTTCTATGAAGATGTTTGGAGGTTAGATGTGTAATTGTGGCGTACAATAGGGCAATCAAGGATATGTATGATGGAGCCAAGACCATGGTACGAATAGTAAGAGGAGACTCGGATCACTTCCCAGTGATGATGGGGCTGCACCAGGGATCAACTCTTAGCCCATTCCTTTGCCTTGGTGATGGATGGACTGACGCGACAAATCCAATGGGAGGTGCCATGGTGTATGTTATTCACAGACGACATAGTACTGATTGATGAGACTCGCAGCGGAGTAAACACTAAGCTAGAGGTTTGGAGACAGACTCTGGAGTCTAAATGGTTCATGCTGAGTAGGACTAAGACATAATACTTGAAGTACAAGTTCAGTAACGGGAGCGACCCTGAGACAGGCGTGGATATGTGGCTTGGTACTCAGGTCATTCCAAAGAAAGGAAGTTTCAACTTTCAAGTACATAGTGTGGATGAAATTGAGGCTCGCATATGGAGTCTTGTGCGATAAAAAGGTACCACAAAAACTTAACGACAAGTTCTATAGGGTGGTGGTTAGACCGACTATATTATATGGAGCGGAGTGTTGGCCGGTCAAGACTTCGCACACCCAAAAGATGAAAGTTACGGAGATGAGGATGCTAAAATGGATGTGTGGGCATACAAGGATGGATAGAATTAGAAATGATGATATCTAGGATAGAGTGGGAGTGGCCTCGGTGGAGGATAAGATGTGGGATGCGAGGTTTAGATGGTTCAAGCATGTGTAGATGAGAGACACAAATACCCAGTGTGGATGTGTGAGAGGTTGGCTATAGATGGGTACATGAGGGGTAGAGGTAGGTCGAAGAAGTATTGGGTAGAGGTGATTAGGGTAGAAGGGTAGTAGGTAGTCCAGCATAGTCCTACCTACGCTTACAAACTGATAGTTGTTGTGTTATTATTGTAGGCCTGCTTAGCCTATCATACTAGTAGGCATAATATTTCTTTATAGTCCCAAGTCATTTGATTTATGTTGTTATGTGTATTTTGTTTATCTTATTTACCTGCATTAGTTATTGCTTCTTTTTCAGAATTCGCTATCATGGCTTAGTCGTTTTGTTTGTTTTACTTTGCTTATGCTTGTGCTTTGTCTTGAGCCGATGGTCTCTCGGAAACAATCGCTCTACCTACCAAGGTAAATGTAAGGTGTGCGTACACTCTACCCTCCCCAGACCCCACGTTGTGGGATTTCACTGGGTATGTTGTTGTTGTTGTTCCACTCCATTAAAATTGAGAAATTATCTAACTAAATAAGGTAATAGAATTACATCTCAATTTCAAATCGTGTTTTAAATTTAAAAGGCGTTTGCGTGATTTTAATTTCTATAATCCTAATTAGTGTTAAATTTAGACTTAAAATGAGGCAAATTCATCGGATTAAATTATTTATGAAATCATTTGGCTATTTACTAATTCAAAATGACCACAATTGCAAAATATGGCCACAATTGATTTAAATTATTTTAAGAGGAAAATCATTTGGGCCTCATCCCATTTAAATTAGCCGAGCCTAAGGACAAAATATCAAAGACCTGGCCCAGGACCAACGATGGTCGTAAAGAAATGGGAAAAAGGCCAAATCTCCCCTTAAACGATGAAGAACCCTAATGGTTCTCCTCTCTCCTCTGCGACGCCGATGCCAAAAATGGCAATACCACAGACGTACGACGCCATGCTCTGCATCTTTGCTTAGACGAAAAGGGAGGATGCATTAAATGTTCATCTTCTTCACCTTACATGCTACCAAGACCCACCCCCAACCCCTAAGGTGAGGTTACCCATCATTTTGCTTTTCGTTGCTAGCATTTATTGTCTTTGTCAGATTTACAATTTGAATCCAAGATATCTATTGGTTGAAAAATGATTTGGAGGTATTTCCCCCCTATTTTGGATCTCCCACATTGATCTCATGGGTCTGTTAGGGTTTTGACCCCCCTATAAATTGATACCTTTTACCTTTATTTGAACGATATGAACTTGATTTTAGGCATTCACACTTGTTGATAGCCATTTTCAAGTTTAAATTCGATTAATTATTGATTAAGTTGGGATCCAGCCCTTTGGCGGAACCCAGATCTAGTGTGATTAGTCCTTCACAACTTAAATCCTTTTGTTTTCATGTGATTGTGAGTGTCGGAGGTCTAGAGTTGAAGATTTGAGCTTAACTTCGACCTTTAGGCTGCCTTCATACAAGGTAAACACATTTCCTTTTAATTTGTTTTTTAAATTAAATTATGTGATATGTTATTATGTGTCATATGATTAGTTAAGCTAAAATTTGCCGTTGTTTGTGTCTTATCTGTTTATTAAGCATGATTAGTTGTTATTTGTGTTCATTAGGTTAATATTCAGCATGTTTTGATTAGTTGTAATCATTGTTATGGTTAGTTGTGTGTATGATTAGTTAAAATGCTTGTTATGTTGGTTTTAGGATTAGTTAATCATGTATCAGGCTTTTTGAATCAAAATGAGGCTGAAATGTTAAGTTATTTGACCATGTGTAGATTTTTATGATGATTTAATGCTCCATGTTACTAGCTTTAAGATTTGTGTAAGCATGAGTTGTTCAGACGGTTTAAATTTGTTGATTACAATGGTGCAGGAAACATAAATAAGTAACTGCTAAGTATTACAACAGAATGAAATCAAACTGAAATTTCAATAAACTGGAACAAGAAACTGTTTGTTGGGTCGAGTGATGACACTTTGTCTTTAAGACAAAATTGCCCCGTATATATCTTTTCTACGTTCTGGACAATAGTCTCCCAAGGTAAAACAACAACTCAACAAATGAGCAAAGGAAACTCAAGTGTTACTTTGAAGAACTTTGTGTAAGAAATGATGCTGGAAAGTAGTAGGAAGAATCTGATTTCGTTTGTGTGTTCTTTTTAGTCTCAACAATTGAGCAAAGGCTTCATTATATAGTGCAAGGAGGGGACTTATCAACTGTCCACATAATTGCTGTTACTGGCCAAGTAATGACAATTTAGTGAGGAGTAATTCAGCCAAATTAAATGACGAATTGATGTGCAACGGATTAGAGCTTTTAGGGAGAGTTATTCAGCCAAGTAATGACTGAATTGATGTGCATATTAATGGAGGTTAACATTTCAAAACCAACAGCAAAAGCACAAGTTCTCTGCCCAATTTGACTTACCTGAAACTTCAGGGACCAAACTGTAAATATGAAGCAGTTTGGGTCCAAAAAAATAATATAAGAAGCCCACGACCCGACATGACGGGCGGGCGGCGGCGGCGCATGTGTGGGCTTAGCCTCGAACCAAAGCACATCTAGGTCTTCCCTCCTTCAAACACATGGGTTACCCCTTGGGGTCCCAAACTCCAAACCAATTTTGAGACTTATCAACTAAACAAATCTTTCTTCCCCACCGATGAGGAAGGATTGGTCTTTACACATTTCCATGTTTCAAACACCTCACTTCGTGGACCAATATCTCTTTCATTTCTCAATGAAATTTGACGATCCTTGGCCCTACGATCATCTACTTACTAGTAGATTATGCACGTGTGAAGAATCAAAGTCTCCAACATGTGAAACCCGAGTGTTTAAGTCATTAAAGATGGTTGGACGCAACTCCCGCCAAAGGCAAATTTCCAACAAAATTAATTAGTGTGTTGATTTAAAGTTTGTTATATTAAATATAGGTTGTTCAAGTTATATAGTATCCAATATAATGTTATGTTAAGCTAGTTTAGTGGATAAGTTTGTGTTATGAGGTGATAAAAAGCTCAGGATATCCTGTGGCAATGTGTAACATATTTTGTTTAATGTGAGGTATTGAGGTGGCTTCACGAGGCCGATTGAACTTTTTTTAGGTTAAAAGAATATTAGTCCGAGAGTATGCTTAACCATGAGTGAACTGTTCATATTAACATAATTCCTTAGGATCTGGATTGAGAGTTTGATAAACATGTATAGGATGTTCAACTGATTTTCAAACATAATCTGACTAGCTTAAAGATTTATCAACATATATGATCCTCTCAAATGATCTAAATAGATCAGAATGTTGATTTGAAATCTGTGTGATGGGCTTAGATGACTAAATGGCAGGCTATCCTAATTGTTACAGTTCAAATTTTTATACGGATTATCATACAAAGAGCTACTAAGAATTTGGATGGTGCTCTAATTTGAATAATGTGTTTAGAGTCGCCACCTAATTTATAGGTAAATTAGAAAAACCAGTATGAAAGAGTTTATTCAAGAGTTTGAAAGATTCTATCTAAACTAGAGTCAAGGTAACTTTGGTGATCCCTCAGGGAAGGTGTTAGCACCCCGATATTAAGGATTCGTATAGTACGGTTGACCTACGGGCTCTATAGCATGTTTTTGCCAAAATAGTATGCACGAGATATTTAATCATTTCAGTTTTCGGACTAAGAACACTCAAGGATGAATTTGAGTAAAACTCCACATTTAGTCCAACTATTTGATTATTATACACTTGCATCTTTCCAACTTTTAAAAATGTCATAGTTTCTCTTGAAATAGCAAGTTTGGGTTTTAAAGCGATAAAATGATCTTTTCTTTTGTTATTTTAGTATGCTATAGTCCCATAGTCAAACATCATATTCTATGTCCCAAAACACCTAAACAAAACTCAAGTCCAATATGGTTTTAATTTATCAAAGATTATTTATCCTATTGGGCTTACACGGACTACAACTTAAGTCAAAATGTTCACACTTAAGCCCATTTCAATTCAGAAATCTTCTCTTAGTTTATGTCACTTAGGCCCAACATTTAGGTCCTTATTATCAGCCCATATTCCATAATTTTAAAGTCCATTATAAGTCTTGAATAAAAACTTAGTTCAAACACTTAGTCAAAAATGGTTTTTTATTTCCGATTTTTAGTGTCCAAAATAGTCCATTTTGAAACTAAAACGACCTCTTTTAAGTTGTTTCCCTTTTTAAAGTTAAACTAACCTAAAACTAATTAGACAATTTAAACTAAATGATATATGCATCATTTTGCCTATCCTAGATTAGGCTGATGGGTCTACTGAAGCCCACCAAATAGCTAATTTTTAGCCATAGTTGGGCCTTCAATGTAAAATTTAGCTTTATTGCATTCTTTTTGACCCAAATGTATATGATTGGGCCTCAGCCCAATCGACTAAGTATGAAAGGTATTTGACTCGTCTGGACTGAAGTGATAGGCCCAGTAAATACAAAGGGGAAACAAAAATACAAGTTAGATGTACCCAATTACTTATCCTTTAATCATACGCATAAAATAAATACACATACAAGCATCAACTAATCCTTGACAGTTCATCCAAACTCAAACAGGATTCAAATTGGCATAAGTGACATGCACATAAGCTAGAACAGACTATATGTTATCAAACAAACTCTTAGGCTATTACTTTGCCCATAGTACTAGCCTAAGCAAGATACTTTGTTTATTTCAGAAAGCCATTAAGTGATCTTAATGTGACAGGTTCTTACTGAACCTTAGTTATTTTGTCTAAACTAGACCAAACATCAATCATTCAAGTCATTTTTAACCTAACAGGGACTAGGAGGCCGTTAGAAGTTATGCACAACTCTTTCAAACCAGATATGAGCTTCACAAGCCAATCATTACACAAAAAAATATCTTCCTATGCCAATTCATTCCTTTAACAGATTCTAAACCATATGTTTGACCCTCCTGTTACCTAACCAACCTACGATAGTTGAAACATACCACATCTATCATGCTAATCAACTCAGAACTATTTAAACTAACTACACATGATCAAACAACCTTTAAACTAGGTGTTAACTAGTGAAATAGCTTAGATATGTATTGAATCAGTTATAACTAGTCATGTTAGACATCTATTTACTTACACACACATAAAGAGCTAAGGAAACAGAGAACAAAGCTAGCTAAACATCACGTTCCTAACTATGAGCATCCTAGTAACAAGTTTTTTAGTCTTTAATGTTCATACATGTTCAATAGGATTTTAAATTAACATGTTAAGTACTTCTCATACCATTAATCCTTAGTATGACCTCATGTCATTACCTAAGTATGCTAGACAGCCATACAGCGAACACAAATAGTCTTGACAATGACTAATAACTATATGATTTAAATAAGACAAGTTGAGTAGGAACTTAGTAGTTTTGAACAAAACAATTCAATCCTTCATTAAACATGCTCATAAGGGAATCAAAATTAATATAGATGATTACTAATATCCTTTAAACATGCATGACATTTATCCTATGTACATAAACTGGTCTAATCTAACATGACATATATCAGTCTAATAGATTCCAACAAATAACCATCACATATTTTATAGTTAGGAATGGAACTAACAATCACTAATTTAATCAGAACATGTTTAACACTGATCCAAATAGTTCAAACAACAAATGACTTAGACAAGCACATGCTAACAACTACTCTAATGATTCTAAACAAATAAAATCTAACTAGCCATGCTTATTTTTTTTCATTATAAAATATGACGTGCTTAACTAATCATCTTCATGAATATAAACATCCCCTAATCTAACTCATACTTCAATCAAGTATGCTTAAATAGTAATCAAACATGCTTAACAAAAACAAACACACAATGCCATCTATACTAAACTAAATGACATAAATTTAAAAGGGAAAAATATGTGTGGAAGTAGCCTAAAGATCGAAGAGGGGGCTTGAAATCAACTTCGATGACTGCAATAGCTTGCAAACACACCAAAGAAAAATGTTTTAGTTGTGGACGATCAATTGAACTAATTATGGGTTCCACCAAATGCTGGATCCGCAACTTAAGTCTAATTAGTCGACTTTTTAACTTGAAAATAGCTCAAACAATGTCAAGCCCGAGATTCAAGTTCCGGACTTCTAAAATGGAGCACCAAGGGTCTTAATTTATAGGGTAAGATGTAAACCCTATCAGAGACCACATATCAGTGTGGGAGAACTGATTTTTGGGGGAAAAGTCCCTTAAAAAAGGTTCTCAACCAATAGAAATCAATGATTTGAAATCAAAACCAAACAAATTTCATTAAAGCTTCACAAAAAAAAGCAAAAATATAGAGGGATAACCTCACTTGGGGGTTGGGTGGTGGTGGCACGGTGATGTTCTAGCGAAAAGGAGCAAGAGAATTAATTGCTCATGTCGTTTTTCGCCACGCAAATCTTCAAAAGGAGCTCGTACGAGCACAATTGCCATCTTTGGTAATAAAGAAGACAAAGGGTGCGGCTAGGGTTTCATAGAGGAGCCAAAACATAAAGGCTATGAGAACAATGAGAGCTTTGCCCCCTTTGTTTCATCTTTGACAAAAATGAGCCGGGTATGGGCCTTTTGGCTTGGGCTTGGTTGAAATTAAATTAAAAGAAAACAAATGCACTTTGTTTAAAAATTAAAATGACTTGCTACCACATTTTGCAAATGTGACCATTTTTTAAATATACTAATGATCCCAATTATTTCAAATATAACTAAATTAGATCGAACACTTTGATTTGAGCCCAATTAAGACACTATTTAGAAGTTGGTAATTTAAAAATATATGAATGGTCTTTTTAAATTAAAACATGATTAAAAATTGAGATGTAATTTTATTATTGTACTTAATTAAACAATTTTCCAAATTTGACGAAGTGGACATTTATCCTTTAATTTGAAAATTCTTCTGAGACAATCACACTTATAATTGTCCGTTATAATTCCAAAAATCATAATTAATGATCAAATTATGCAAAAATTAAGATATGATATACAATATGTATACCAAGTGATATTTTGTCAAATGAAATGACAAAATACTCCCATAATAATTTTGTAAAATCATATTCACTTTATGAAGAGCATATTCCACTCCGTTTGTGACTTGAAAACTCTGAATGACTAAATAAAATTATTGGAGGATAAAAATTAGGTGTCAACAACTGCCCATTTGTTGTTCGGAGATGGCTAGACCATCCCTGAGCAATGAATTTTAACTAACATAGTTTTTAGCCGACCAATAAGAAGTCACTTCTTGTTTTTATGCAAATTTGAAAATTATGGCCGGACCCTAGTTTCTGGGTTTCCTACATATCTCAGGTTGCATGAGAATTCAGGCCACTTGTAGTTCGACCCAATTAAACTGCTAAAAGCCTATAAAACAAAGGTATCAGACCGGGAAGCTCCAGAATGATTTTGTTAGAATGTGACCGATCCTCGGAGATTGAGTAGCCTATATATCCCCGGTTTTGGGAATCAGGTCACTTGTAGTTCGACTCGATGGCCCAAAAAAAGTATCAGTTATATGGGAATCCCTTAGACCCTTCTGGTATATGCCCGATCGGTTACAAGTTTTAAAAGTAAAACTTCATGATTTGCGAGCGAGGTCGATGCAAAGTGATGTTCAAGCTTATGTACAGAGAGCTTGACTATCGTTGACACATATTTTTGACCGACTGCCCAAGAACAAGTTCCACATATGCTCGCATGTGTCCGGATCTGGTCTTTCTACTTTCTGCCTAGCTTTGACCTATCTCCGTATGCTGAGACATGTGTGTTGGTTATTATATTTTATATTTTCATACCTATACGACTTCTTTTTATTGTACCCTCTTGGGTGATTTATTTTCAGTGGGCGCCTCCTCCGACATTGTTTGACTCTTTTGACTTGCTAGGGAGTGCTTGTTCGAGCGGGTGCCACTTTTGACACTGTCTGGCTCTCCTAGATAGCTATTGTTGATCTTGTAGTTTGATTTTAGGGGAATGACGATTGCGACTTTTGGCTGAAAGTACATCGTTCGGACTTGGGGGGTGAAGACCACAGTCATTCAACTGAAATTACATCATTGACTCTTGGAATAAAGACTGCATCCTTTCTGTAGGAATTACATCATTCGACAATATGGAATGAAGACCACGACCTTTCGGCTGGAATTATATAATTGACTCTTAGAATGAAGACTGTAACTTTTCAACCAGAATTACATCATTCGACTCTATGGAATGAAGACCATGACCTTTTGGCTGAAATTACATCATTGACTCTTGGAATGAAGACTGCAGCTTTTCGGCCGGAATTACATTATTCAACATTGTGGAATGAAGACTATGACCTTTTGATTGGAATTACATCATTCAACTAAAGTGAAGACCGCAGCCCCTTCTATGGAATTACATCATTTGACTCTAGGGGTGGCCAGTGGGCCGGGACGTGGCGGGTCGAGACCAATCCCGGCAGGATGGGGGAGGGTCGGGACGCGGGCTCCGACGGGCCTGCCAGGCAGGGATTGGCGGGACGGGAAGAGGTCTTGTCCTACCGGAAGGGGGACCGGGATTTGGGGGGACGGGTCGGGATTTGTTTTTTTTTCTGACACTTAATTTTAAAAAATAATATATATAAACACTTCAATGATTGAACAAGATAGTGTAATAAAAATATCTCAAGGCTGTTTTTGTGCCTCTTACAATATTTTAATAGAAATATGATTTTTTATGTAATATATTCAAAATTGCAACTTTGTGGTGTTGTTCAAAAGTTGCAAATCACATAGTAAAATTGCAATTAAAAAAATTACATAGTTAACCATACTTTTTCGAATTTTCTCACAATGTATTGAGGATCTTCGGTTGAAATTGGAATTTGTTGATCAAATTGTTCGACGTCGCTTCCGGTTCCCTCGGACAGGATTTCGTTGTAGTTGAGTCTTCTTCTTCGTTGATCTCCGGTTGACCACACCTTCTACTCTCAACTTGAATCCAATCTCTGAAAAGAACTGCAATTTCCATTGTATCTCCCGCCAATGAATGTCTGTGCTCTCCTATTTGAAATCTTCCAGCAGAAAAAGCGCTTTCAGACGCTGTTGATTTGAATGTTCAACACATCTCAGACCATCTTTGCTAGTGTCGGAAATGTCTTCTCATTCTGCCTCCAGTATTTCAGTAAGTCTTCATGTCCATCACTGACAATTAATTCATACGGTACAACACCCTGCAAAACATAAACATCAAATTCGCTAACTTGTGAAGAAGTTGAATGACTAAACATTTTATTTCTAAGGCCTTGAATACTAGCAGCAGAAATCACATATTTTTTATAAGGTTGCAGCGAAGTAGTAGAAGATGGTACATAAGCCAGATGATTATTTGCTCTTTATTGTTGGTAATACATATATACTTGTTTGCATTCAGTGTATGTTAGACGTAACTTCTTCTTCAATTGGAATTACTTCTATACAATCATAAATCGTTTCTACAAGTGTTTTACAACCGTCTACTTCAATAGTCGAATTTAATACAACACTAATAATATAAATAGTGGGAATAGAAAAAAATATTTTTTAAATTTTATAAATATTTTTAATAGATGGAGAGTAAGATGTTTTTTCCATAAATTCATTAAGTAACAAAACTATTAGAGCTATATAAAATAACATATTTGAAATAGTAGGATAATAAATACCAAAAAAATCTTTAGTAGCTTGAAAAAATTTCTCTAGAAATCCATTAAGTTCTAAAAAAAATTTCCAAACATTATCTACAAGCATATCCCTTGTATTTTTATTATGAGCGTTAAATAATAAAGTTATAGGTTGTCTATAATCGTAAGCAACAATTAGTTACTCATACAGAGAATTCCAACTAGTCGAAACTTCTTCTGAAATTTTTCTATGAGGTAATCCACAATCATTACAAGTTTTTTTTATACTCTGTGCGTCTTTGTATTTTATTACCTTTAAAAATAAAATTTATAGCAAATTTAAAAAAAACCAGTTTCATCTATACGAGTGAAATCAATGAAACCATCGGAACTAGAAATATGATTACTAGAAGAAGTATCCCTGCCCTTGTTACCCCTACTAGAAGAAGCACCCATACCCTTAAACATATCTCTTAATCCTTCCATTTTAATTATGTAAATAAATAATTAAAGACAATGAAATTAAGTGCGATAGTTAAAATAAAGTAACAATAATAATTTAAATAGAAGAAGAAATGAAGGTACCAAACGCCGACGTAACATCGACGTGTAAATAATACTTTGCTTGATTGATGATCCTTAAGCTAGTTGCCAACTTCACTCACAATTTTTTAACTTTGATATAAATGAGCAAAAAAAATATAATATTTAATAGGTAATGTATTAGAGAGATAAATTGAGAGATTAGAGAGATGTTAGGAAGATTTGTGAGAAAAATGAAGTATTTATAGTTGAGAAACGTGGTTAAAGTGTAAATATATTAACTTAGGAGTAAAAAATATATATTAAGGGGTAGAGACATTTATAGGGTGGGGGGGGGGGGGGGGGGGGCAAAAAGTGGTCGTTATAGCCGTTGTACATAGGGAGGGCAATTGACCGGATCCCACTAGATCCAGATCCAGATCCGTTTTTCATACCTCTCGGGTCCATAAAAATCATTACCAAATTCGGATCCATCGGATACACCGGGTCAACGGATCGGATCTGGATCCACATGTAAGATTGTTTGCCTTGCTAAGAATGTAACCTTGCTAAAAAAAAGATTTTGAACTGACAAACGATTTTTACTTGGCTAACAGTTCACTGTATTTCAATTTTGAAATGTTCAAATGAGATATTTTGTTCGTTGTCTCGTTTTGATTGTGAGCTATTAATTGAAAATGTTGGACAATGACAACAATAGTTGTGGAAAATGCTAATTAGTATTTCCACAATGCAGATTTTGCATGTGGTTGGAATCTTCACAAATGAAGTGAATATAATTTTAACTACTTGTCTATGGATATGTTAGTCATTCACTAATATAACATTGATTTTATTATCGAAGTTACCTCTTTATTTTTTGGTTTTTGAGTTAACGCGGGGATAAATTAAACTTGTTTTGAGAATTAAACTTGCAAGGATGTGCTTAGCAATTTTAAGAAAATACTTATAAAATTACATTTTAAGTTATGAATATATTTAATAAAAAACGGATCCACGGGTCGGATCTGTACCGGATACGGATCTCAAATACAAGATCCATATCCGATCCGTCAGAAACTGACCAGGGTCCGATCCGGATCCGTCGGGTCCAAATTTTGAAGATCCATATCCTATAAAACGGATCTAGATCCACCGGATCCGGACCGAGTTCAGGATCCACTGCCATCTCTAGTTGCACAACGTCCAAAATCGATTTTTTTCCATTGTTGCAACATATTTTTGCAAAGGGGAGGGGGCTAGTCGTGATCGGACGGGCGTGATGATCCCAGGTCCCGTCCCGAGTTCGATCCCGACATCGACAATTTTTTTTAAATGAAGGATCGGAGCTGGGCGGTTAGCGGGCCGAGCCGGGCCTGGATGGGTCGACCCAGCCCACTGACAGCCTAATTAGAAGCGGGTATGCCCGTTGATACCCCCGCCGAAAAAACTAAAGCAAAAGTAGGGTTTCCCAAACAGAAAAACAGAGTACGTACCTGTTGGTTGTTCACGTACATCTCCAAGCTTCAAAAGATTTCTTTCAATCAATCAAAGGATATTTAGGTTTTTCTTTGGATTTGTGTGGAATCAATTATGCCTCCGAAAGCAGTGAGAAAGACGCCAACAGGATCTGGATCAAAAAGAGGTGGCCGTACAGCTCGTGGGACACCAAAATCTCAGGCAAAGCCCGTAAATTTAGAGGAATCTATGGAAGTAGAAGAGAAAAAAGATGAATTGAAGGTGGAGGAAAAACATGAGGAGAAAACCGTGCAACCAACGGAACCGGAGCCCCAGGAACGGGCTGAAACTCCGTTGAATGCCAAAGTTGTGGAGAACGGAGAGAAGAGTAAGTATTAATATTGCAAAATTGTTTAGCTGGTTTTGTTTGTGTTCATAACTGTTGCTACTTTGTATGCCAATTTTAATTTGTTGGGTTCTTCTAGCTTAATAACAGTGAAAAAAAGAACAAAACTTTAACAGCTTGTTTGGATGGTTGTTACACGTAGTTTCATAATGTATTGTAATATATTGTTTTGATGAAACAATATTTGGATAGATTGTATTATTTCCCGTAGTTACAAATGTCACTTATTAACAACAACAACAACATACCCAGTGTAATCTCACAAGGTGGGGTGGGGTCTGGGGAGGTTAGGATGTATGCTGACCTTACCTCGATTTTTATAGGGTAGGGAGGCTATTTCCGATAGTCGACTCAAAAGGAAAGTAGCAGATGTAGAATTCCAAGCTAAATAAGACAAATGTCACATATTAACAATGTGAAAAATAAACTTACAATATTATAAAGAAAAAAGTAGGATATAGGGTAGAGTTATTAATAAAAAAGGTAGGTTAAAGAATAAAATGGGATTATTAAATAATAAGCAAAGTCAAAATGAAAAAAAAGGTAACGATACGACCACACCAAATCGGCTGTTACATAAAATGAGACTTTTCACCATTACATAACAATGGATTTAATGATACAATACAATAAAATTTATGTAACAATCAATACAAACATTGTATGTCAAATAACAATAGGATACAATACAATAGGTAACAGCCATCCAAACAAGCTGTTAGGGCCGTGTTAGTTGTTAATAGTAGATGTGGCATTTATTTCTGGTGGATATAGCTATATAATAGTATTATTGCAAGAGTGGATCTTTTAGAACTTTCTTGAATTAATACCTATTATAGATCTGCTTGTTCAGCTGTGTTTATGCTTATAAATGTTGACAATTGCTATGTAAAATGTAATGATCTGGTTCTTTAGCTTAATTAAGAGTAGTGTCAAAAAATACTTGTGTGTCTAAATAGAAATAGAGGAACTAAGTATTAATATTATCTCAAGAGAACGTGTTTACGAGAGGATAGTGATAATAAGGTCTTGGTTGGTAAAGGCGAGCTGTGAGCATTACTTAAATGTTATGGCCTGCTAACTTTCAATTAATGAAAATATATGCGGTTTCAAGCTTCAATTAAAAGAAAAATGTGAAGTGAGGTCTCCAAGAGGATGTTTGAGGCATATGAGTTACATCGAGGCACTCGCGAGTTGGTCCCAAGACCACCGTCGTGAAATAATGAAAAAAGGCGATGCTTTTGTTGGGAACTGGGATGGATGAAAGCATCCTTATTCTTCAACAGGGGAGGAAAGAAGAAGGAAAGATTACAGAGTTGGCACATCGTCAGTTCTGCCAAATCTTGTAACTTTAATCTTTCTCCCGAGGAATTTCCATGTTCAGGTCCTTTTAAATTTATATACGGGCATCTCTTGATGATCAGTTACTTCTCTATAGAGTTGGACATTGTTGACAGCTTAAAGGACTTGCAAGAAATTATGTTATACTTGGATAAGAACCTTTTATTTTCTCCAATTTACTGTCCTGGGAGGCTAATTTTTTTCTCGTGGCAGACAAGGACGATATGAAAAAGTCGGCCGATCACTATGAAAAGGGTGAGCGATTAGATTTGGAGGATAATGAACCTGAATATGAACCTGAAGAGTATGGCACAGTTGATTATGATGAGAATGAGATTGAAGATGACAGTATTCAGGAAGAGGGAAATGAAACAGAAGAAGAAGCTGAAGAGGGAGATGTTGGTGAAGAGGAAGAGGGTGATATGGTTGAAGAGGATGTTGAAGATGTTCACGAGGAAATTGAGGGTGATGAAGAAGATGAAGATGCTGGGGAGGAGCATGCTGAGATGGTTGATGCAGCTGAGGAGGAAGAACATCATGAAGTTGTTAAAGAAAGGCGTAAGCGGAAGGAATTTGAAATATTTGTTGGTGGCTTGGACAAGGATGCTACTGAGGATGATCTCAGGAAGGTCTTCAGTAAAGTTGGCGAGGTTACCGAGGTGAGGCTTCTGATGAATTCTCAGACAAAGAAGAATAAAGGATTCGCGTTCCTACGATTTTCCACTGTTGAACAAGCAAAAAGAGCTTGTACTGAACTGAAAAATCCAGTGGTATTTTCTTTATTCTGTAGTTTTCATGTGACTGATTCTACTTCCTCGTAGAAGGTATTTCCCTGACAATGGAATTTCCAGGTCAATGGTAAACAGTGTGGTGTCTCTCCAAGTCAAGACAATGATACTCTGTTTTTGGGTAACATATGCAACACCTGGACAAAAGAAGCTGTAAGTAGACTAGGCATATCCATATTGTCAACAAACATGATTCTCAGTTTTGAAGAGCTTCTTAACTAGCCATTGATGTTTGCTTTCTCTCCAGGTAAAAGAGAAGCTGAAGCATTATGGTGTTGACAATATTGAGGATTTGACGTTGGTTGAAGACACCAATAATGAGGGAATGAATCGAGGATTTGCCTTCTTGGAGTTCTCTTCACGTTCGGAGGCCATGGATGCTTTTAAGCGGTTGCAAAAGAGAGATGTTATGTTTGGAGTTGATAGGCCTGCAAAGGTTTCTTTTGAGGATTCATTCATTGATCCTGCGGATGAAATCATGGCACAGGTGAACTCTCTGGACCTATATCTATGTTTTAATAAAAGGGACTATGGTCTGGTTAAGTAAAGTTAGTATATTTCCAAATGGAGGCTTTTGTTGTGGTGCTCCTTAACTTATTTGGAGGTAACGAAATATTTCACAATTGACTTCAAGAGTTATATTATGTTTTTGAACATACTAAAATGGTTTGCTTTTTATTGCTGCTTAGTTTGTCCTTCAATGGTTTGCTTTTTTATCCCTGCTCTTTTAGTCTCTTCTACTGCAAAGAAAAGAAGAATAAGATTTATGGATAGGTGCTAGCTGTTCAAATTTGGTCTCTCCCCTTTTTATTAATTTTTCATGTGGGTAGTTCGGTTATCTTCTTTCTCTGTTAGTTCTTTTCTGATGACGTTGCTGCTTGCTTTTGGAGTCTTTTGAGTCAATTTCTGCGCATCAATCCATTATCTGACTGCGGGTGAACTTTTTAAATTATCTTTTTGATAAATCAAGATATGACTTGTGGGGATTATTTCTTGAGTTCAGGTTAAAACAGTGTTTATTGATGGTGTTTCTGTATCCTGGAACGAGGATCGTATGCGGGAGCTTCTTAAAGAATATGGACAGATTGAAAAAGTTGAGCTTGCCAGAAATAGGCCTTCAGCCAAGAGAAATGATTTTGGATTTGTGACCTTTGACACTCACGAGGCTGCAGTTACATGTGCTAAAAGCATTAATAATGTGGAATTGGGTGAAGGAGATAACAAGGTTTGTTTTCTGTCTTTAAGTGTCTCTGGATATATGCAACTCTTGTGAGTAGTTTCTTATTGTTGTATATTTCAGGTTAAAGTGAGGGCCAGACTATCGAGACCCCTTCGGATAGGTAGAGGGAAATATGGTGGAGGAGGAGATTTCCGACCTTGGCGTATGCCTATGCGTGGTTCCGGTGCCCCTTGGGGTCGTACAACGCCATATAGTCGCCCTATTCGAGGGACTAGAGTTAGTACGCGTGTGCCTCTTGTAGTTGGTCGTGGTTTCAAACGACCTGCAGCGTTGGGAGATAGAAGGGCAGTGATGGCTTTGCCTCCTAGGGGCAGACCCATGGCTCCACCACCTAGGAGGTCATATGACCGGAGACCACCTGGTAAGATGTGATTTCCATTTTTCGTTAAAATCTACCGGTTCAAATCTACTTATTTTATAATTGATCAGATGACTAATGACTAAATTGCAGTTCCCTCCTATCCAAAGAGTAGCTTAAAGAGGGAGTATGGATGGCGCGAGAAAATCCCTCCTAGAAGCAGAGCAATAGCGGAATATCCTTCGAGGGTTCATTCTGGCAGACGTGCATCCTATAGGGATGAATATTCTTCCCGTGGCTCTGGTTATCCTGAATTACCCAGAGGTACTCACTCTGCAGTAAGGAGAGCTTATGTTGATGATGGATACGGGCAACGGTTTGAAAGACCCCCTCCATCTTACCGTGAGGGACGTGGTCGTGAATATGATTCTGTTTCTGGTCGGAAACGTCCATACACTGCAGCAGTAAGTTATCTTCACCATATACTATGCTTAGATATTTTCTTTTTCTTCCCAAGAAGATATGAACTAATTTAGCGTCTCCCTTACATGCCAGGATGATGTTCATTCCCTCTATGCTGAGGCAGGAGTGCGGCATTCTCGTGCTCGTTTGGATTATGAACTAGGCAGTGGAAGTGGCTCCAAGTATGGAGATGCATATGATGGTGACAGGTGCCTTATAGTTATTGTTAAGTCATTTTCTTCCTTTTTTGCAATCTTTGGTACTATATTGACTTGCCTTATTTATATATTAGTAAAATTGGGAGATCAAATTTTGGATATGGTGGCAGCAGGAGCTCCCTTTCTAGTCAAGATTCCCATGGGATGTATAGCAGTCGCCAGGGTATGGGCTATGGTGGAGGTATGTTCTTTTGTTCATTGGAAAATCTAGTTATTTCTCTTAACAACAGTTATTACATGTATGTTTAGAGAAGCTGTCTTAATTTTTGTTTTGGTTTGTAGGCTCGTATGGTGGAAGTGATGTAGGTGGAATGTATTCGTCCAGCTATGGTGGTGATTACATGTCTCGTGGCAGTGATGTATGCTTCTACTTCGTTGATTTCTGTTGGAAGCTTTAGTGTTTATCTGATGATAACTGTGTTGTTCCTGTTCTTCAATATTCAGGTTGACGACTCTGTTTATTCTAGTCGTGGTATGGGTGGCAGTGGTTATATGGGAAGTGGTGGTTCTGGATCTTACTACTAAGGTATGCCACTTTTTATCACCAACCATGTGTTCTTGATTTGGCAGTCATGCTCTTAGAACTGAGTATCCTATATCCCCCCCCCGTTCTGTGGAATGAAGCCGGAAAGGGTTTTCTTACTTTATTCTCTGCAAGAGCTGTATTTGAAGATTGGAGCATTTGATTACCCACCAACTTATTTATGATACAGATTTGAGTTGACAAAAGAGCCTGCAGTCGGATGTGGTAAACGTAGAAGCCCTATGCATTGACACGCCTCTTGGAGAGATGGAGTTTATCTATTATCTGTTGCCTCTTTGTGTATGTGGGGCTAGAGAATTTAGCATTAGACTTTGTATTGCTCCGAAGCATCTTGGATCTTAATTGGGAAAAGAGGCATGCATTCCTTTTCTGATGTAAGGAAATTTGAGCTATGTACAGCAAACAGAGATCTGTTTATATCTGGTGTCTTAACTTGCAATATTTTCTAGTGGTTTCTTCTTTTAAGAATTTGCTGGAGAAGTAGAGGAGGTATGCTGCATGATTATTTCGAAAGAAAATGATCCCAAAAGCTCAAGTTACTATGATGAAGGATCCATGGGAGTTTTATATGGACGCTTTATATCTAGTTGTATTTGATATTATTGTCACAAAGTTGCTGCTGACCAATATCACAGAACCCAAAAGATCACCAATAAAAGAGCTTAATTTTGTTTTCGGAGTGTGTACTTTCTTACTAAGTTAATGGATTGACATGTATTCCAAGCTATTATCTGTTTGCTTCTGGATGGTGAGTGATTAAGGTTTAGATGGCTTGATAAAGAAAGCATTCATGAATATCCTGGGCCGAAGTTGCTCATTACCTAGTTTTATTCTTGAGCAAAGTGAAATTGGATTGTTATAAATGCACCTGAAATTGGTTTAGACGAGGGAAAAATGAATTTAGTTTGCTGCCAAGATCTGTGGATTGGCAGATGATATGAAGTTTGTAGCATTGGATAGGAAATTGTGATGTCTGGTGCTTAATTCCTTGCAGTTTGTGAGCTGTTTCTGTGAGTACATTATTGGCCATTGCTTATGTTTAGCTTTAGCCCGATCCCTAATTGATTTCATTTGGTTACATAACAAGTATCATCCTTTTTGGGGGACTGGCTTTTGGGTTTTTGTCTGCACAAACTCAGTTTGTGTATTTCTGACAGCTTAAAGTGCAGAGGAATTTTGAGAGAACTTGATAGTGCATCACTATAGGTCTATCTTAGAAGCATGAGGATAAATACATTTAGATGATTTGCACTTTGGTATTATTTGTGTTCTTCCATTATTTGATGCACTCTAATATGAAGCTTGCTTATGACAGGAAGTTTTCCTTGGAATAAGTGCGATAATTGTGTGAGTTTCTGTGAATGAGCCAATACTGATTTGTTAATGGAGCTGGTAAAATGAAGTTAGAGCAATTACTTATAGTGAGGCATTTCAAATGCTGCTGCTCAGTCTGGCAATTCGCCCTAACTAGAATCATAATAAGTAAAGAGTTTGTCATATTCCCTATATCTGGCCCTTGGACTAGCTTTAGTTTATGATTACATTTAAAATGCATGCTATACATGTTGGTGGATGGATACTTGTGGGTAGGTATATTTGACTTTCTCGTAGTAATTGTAGTTTTATTTTTAATAACGATGGTGTCCGGACCAACTTGCGTGTATTCGGTTACTCCACTGGGTACCTAATACCTCCACTACAACAGGTAGCAGATAACTCTACCGATCAAGAATTAGACTGATATGAAGAAATCGCGTGGTGTTTTTGTCTTTGTTGTGATCATGAACCTTGATCTTCAAAGTTTGCACCCCCTTTGGGTGCTTTCATAGTAAGTCTAGTTACTGTTGACTAGTTTTTGTATATTCTCTTCACTGCACTAACGGCTGCATGTTCTGTCATCAACTCAAGGTTAGTAGTTACATTGGATAACATATTTATCAAATTGCTAGTCTAATTTTTCTCCTGTCGAAGGAAAAAGGGCCCCAAGATTTTAACTTACTAGTGGCAGCTAAGATTTTGAGGGAGTGTTCCTTCAAAAGTTGCAGTGTGATCTGACCATGCTTCAACCTGGATGTACAATATTTTTGTCTGCATTCTCATGTTTATTTCATAGATAGTGTTATGTTCCTGTAAACTATACTAATTTGACTTTGATCTTCCTTCATAAAAGAATTCATGTAAATTTTCTTCTGCTTGCTCGCCTCTTACAAACTTGGATCAGATTATTACTACTACTTTAGTGCAACTGGTTGTGATGTAACTAATAAATCTTGTAAGTAATAGACTAAAAGATCTTTATCCAAATTTTGTGGTAGATCGTTAAAAAGAACTTAGTTAGCTTTGTCTGTGTTTTAGCCCCCAGGGGCACATGCGAGTTGGTGAGTGGCAAGGTGATTGGGGTATAACCATTCCGACGTCGCGGGTTCGAATCCGTGTGGTGACAGTCTTTGCTGAAATATTGCAAGGGCTGTTGCTGGGTTCATGTCCCGTTGGTTCTCTCCCTTGTAGGGCTGTTACTCGCGCATATCCCCGATTTACATCCCACCTAGCCAAGGGGCCTCTGATACAGGTGGGGTTTTTGCCTTCGGGACTTTCCCCTTCACAAAGCTTTGTCTGTGTTTAAGAAGGCAAGTGTAGTTATTACCTGGTCAACTTCTTTTATAAGGAGCGCTCCTCCTACTCTACTAGAATATTTGAAGAGAAACACACAGTATTTGAATTATACATTCTATGTTATTTCCCTTTTTAACATGTTTCCAAAAGAATGGTATTTTTTGTATTTGGAAATGATTTTATTTTATACATTCCCTTTTTTCTTGGTGGCATACTTTTATAGTTTATCACAATTTTTAGATAACAAGTTTCAAAAGAGTTGAGACTCCACTTGTGGGATTTAATGCTATTGTATAAAAGATATTACTTATACTCGCCAAAAGCAGACGTTCATCTCTAAGTTAGAGAAGTCCTAATAAAATGAACCAACTGGAATTCCATTTCAAAAGTTCTTATTTCATTCAAAAAAGGTACCGACTAGAACTCCCTTCTAGGGAGGTACTCACTAGTATACAGCTATGTTTTTGTTTCATAAAATGCAAGTTCTTTGTTCGAATATTCCTTGATTTTCTTTGTCCTCGCTCTGTTAAAAGAGTAACTGAAAAAGAATTGGTTGAAAATATGAGCGCCTGAGAACATGCATTAAAATGAGAAGGCAAACTGTTTTCCTGATTAAAAGTATATGGTGGTAGGGGTGTCAAGATTAGCCCAAATTCAATTGACCTGTCCAATCCGCTCAAGGTTTCATGGGTTTGGGCAAGAGTGATTTTGATGATGGGTTGGTTTGAGCTAAACTAAGTCAATCATATATCAACAACTCAAATGAACTCATGATGATGATGCCTAAACTTGACTCACGAAAATGCTCAATCTTAACGATTTTAGCTCCACTATAGATTAAGATTTTTGTTTATAAATAATTATTTAAAAAATTCCATTATTATTTCGAACAATAAAAATAAACCAACACACCCCAACCACCACCACACTATCCATCCGCCCTACCCATCCCCTACACCAGCCCCCACACAAGCACTTTACCACCCTCACATCTCTGCCCCCGGCCTTGCCTACTCCACCCCACCCCCGACCTCGCTACCAACCCTACCCACTTCTACCCCACCTATTTCATCTACCCCCATCTCCCGCCCTACCCTCGCCCTACCCTATTCTCAAATTCTATTTTATATTATTTTTACATTTATGAACAATTTATAAAAATTATAAAAAGATTTCTTATCCCCCCCTCCCCATCCTACCCACACCTACCCTCCTCCACTCCCACCCCATTGCCCTACCCCATCCTCAAATTTCTATTTCATATTTTTTTTTACTTTTATAAAAAATATGAATTTTTTCTTACCTCCCCCTTACCGCCCTAAGCCCCACCTACCTACCCCCTCCACCCCCACCCCATCCTCAAATTTCTATTTCATATTTTTGTTAAATTTATAAAAAAAATTATTAAGAATATGAAGTTTTTTTTCTTACCTCCCCTCCACCCCCACCCCATTGCCCTACCCCATCCTCAAATTTCTATTTCATATTTTGTTTACTTTAATAAAAAATATAAAAAAATTTCTTACCTCCCCCTACCGCACTAAGCTCTAAGCCCCACCTACCCCCTCCACTCCCACCCCATTCTCAAATTTGTATTTCATATTTTTTTTTACTTTTATAAAAATAATATTAAGAATATAAATTTTTTTCTTACCTTCCCCTACCCCCTCCATCCCATTCCCTACCCCCATCCTCAAATTTCTATTTCATATGCCCTACCCCCATTCTCAAATTTCTATTTTATATTTTTTTACTTTTATAAAAAAATTATTTAAAATATGAAAATTTTCTAACCTCCTCCCCCTACCCCCCTCCACCCCATGCCCCTACCCCCTATCCTCAAATTTCTATTTCATATTTTTTTACTTTTATAAAAAAATTATTAAAAATATGAAATTTTTTCTTACCTCCTCCCCCACCTACCCCCTCCACCCCATCCTCAAATTTCTATTTCATATATTTTTTACTTTTATAAAAAAATTATTAAAAATATGAAATTTTTTCTTACCCCCTGCCCTCCCACACCACCTCCGAAGTTTTTATTTTATATATTTATTTTACTTATATATAAAATTTTATTAAAAATGAGAAATTTTCCATACCCCATCACCCAACCCCCCACCCTCACTACCCCATCCCTCCCACCCCACCCTCAAATTTTTACTTTATATATTTATTTTACTTATACAAGATTTTTATTAAAAAAATGAGAAACTTTTCTTACCCCACTACCTAGCCCCCTGCCCTCCCCACCCCATTATTTTATATATTTATTTTTTATTTTATAAAAAATGAAAAAATTCTTTAAAATATTATTCTTATTTTAAAAATAAATATATGGAAAAATCAGATATCATACAAAATAAAATAACATCATAGAAGATAAGTTTGAAATTTGTAAAAGTAATGGGTCAAGTTGGGCAAATTGGGTTATGACCCATCATTTAGCCCATCTTGATCCGCCCATATTATCCCATGTAAGCTTTGGGCGGGTTGGGCATTGACCCATCTATTGATTCAACCCATCTTGACCCGCCCAATATCAGCCCAAACGGCCCATCTGCCACCCCTAATGGTGATCGACATAGGATTGGTGCACGCATGACATAATCATACATAGGGGTTGCATAATTAAACAATGAAAATATGATTCATCCGCTCATTTATTGGCAGAGCGTGTTCGAATTCATCCAATTCGTTCCATTTAAAAATTGAATTGATATATAGCTGAAGTTGATTCATGAAAAATCTTGTCAAATTATGTTGAGAAAGATATTCTATTTTTGTATGTTATATAGCCATACAAGAGTTATTAGGTATTTAAAAATTATAAAAGAACAAATAAAGAAATTAGAATTTAGTCCGATTGAGCAACAATATGCAAAACATTGAGTGGATTGCCCTTCATCGGGCTGGTTTTTAATTTTTGTCCCTCAATTTGTTGGTCTTTAATTTTTGGGCCAAAGTACCATTTATTCGCGGGTCTATTAAATCGGAGATTCTGGATTGAATCCTAGCAGAGGCAAAAAAATTAAAAAATTCGCAAGGCAAAATTTTCATAGAAATTATGCCTATTCGGCCAAAGTTATATAGAGACTATGCCCCTTGGGTTATAAGTTTCTATGTAACTAGCCGGATAAGACATAAACTTATTTTTTCAACGAAATTTTACCTTCAGGTATAGTTACATAGAAACTATGCCCCTTAAGGCATAATCTCTATACAACTTTGGTCGAATAGGCATAATTTCTATGAAATCTTACCTTGCGATTTTTTTTCTTTTTGACTCTGCTGAGATTCGAACCTACAACCTCAGAGGTATTATCGGAGGCATAATTACATAGAAACTATGCCCTTAACCATAATTTCTATAAAACTTTGATCGAATAGACATATTTTCTAATGAAATCTTGCCTTGCGATTTTTTTCTTTTTGACTCTGATGAGATTCGAACCCACAATCTTAAGGATATTTTCTATCAATTTTTTCGGCGAATGACAAAAATTAAAGGCCACCAATTTGAGGGACAAAAATTAAAGACCACCTTATGGTCAATCGTGCGAATTGCCCAACAATATGCTTTTTAGCCCATTTTAACACAATTAAATACCACTCAAATAACTTTTCTTGGTATATCCCCTATTTATTAAATCAATTCATTTAACCAGTTCAAACTCAACCCAATTTGCTCATTTAATCCTAATCATATCATCCAATGGAAAACATGCTGTTAGTTAAAACATGGAGGGGACTTGTCCACTATATCGAAATAAGGTCTTATCTCCCTCTTTGCATGGAAATTGAGAAAGTACCAGGGGCACATGCGAGTTGGTAAGTGGCAAGGTGATTGGAGTACAACCACTCTGACGTCGCGAGTTCGAATCCGTGTGGTGACAAGTCTTTGCTGAAATATTGCAAGGGTCGTTCTTTGGGTTCATGTCCCGTTGGTCCTCTCCCTTGCAGGGCTGCCACTCACGCATATCCTTCGATTTACATCCCACCTCGCCAAGAGGCTTCTGGTACAGGTTGGGGGTTTCGCCTTCGGGACTTTCCCCTTCACAAAGAATAGGAGAAGCAAAAGAATATTATGATAACAGGTGTCATTATCAGAAAATTTCAAGTAGAAAATAGAAAATAAATAAGTAATTACATAAATTTGTATAGAAAAAGAATTTTGAAAATTTTAAAAACTTATATTGAACAAAAATTAACGTTTGCTTTCACATGCTTCCAGGAAAAGTGGAACGGTTCCACCAATAACGCAATTTTTAAAGATACATATATAATAGGGAGGTTACAAGCATTCAATATTAATTTGAAAGAATTAATCGTAGCAAATTGAATTTGTAGAAAACCTTAACTTGATGCATTTAGGTATCAAAAAGATTTTTCTTTGCCATATAGCAAAATCTTATGCATCTAAATTATAATTAGTGATCATGCGATTCTAAAAGTTATCGAAATCCAATTTAATTATTGATGGTAAGACCTATAATTATCTAAAAAAAGTCATCACGTGATTTTATCTAATGAACTTGCAATTATTATAAAGTTTTAAAAATTTAATTGAAATTTAGATAAAGCATTTTAACTTAATTTTATTTTGCCTCCTTTTACTTATATTTAAAGAATAAAATATTTAACTTAAAAAGGAAAAGAAAGGCAAAACACTATTATTAAGATGACAAGTGTCATCATCATATAATTCTAATTTTAAAAAAAAAAGTTTCTGTTGGTCTAGACTTACGCATGAAAATAGTCCATATTTTTAGGACCAGTTAAAACTCTTTTCCCACTTCTAAAACTGCCACAACTACATAGGACCCTTTTTCTTTGTTAGTTTCTGCATTTGAATAATATTTAGAATATTTTTCAAATTAATTAAGTAGTTGAAACCATTCTGGGATGAAGATGACAATATTTAATCTATCAAAACCTATTATCATCGTGCAACTGATTTCCTGAAGAAACCTCCGATATTTTGCCTATTGGAGTACTACAAATGTTGAATTCAATTTGCTTAGGAATCAATAAAGTATTTAAAGACCTTTTCAGATGAGGATTTAATACACTCATCTAAGCCCTTAAACAAATTTGACAAGGTATTTTTTTATTTGTTACATACGTTAACAATAGACTATTTGTTTTCTTTCTTCTCCAGTTTTTGTTTTTTTTTTTTTTATATTTGTTCTTTCTCGGAAAAGATTTATGTTCTTTTACTAGCATTTTTGAATAAAGTTTCCACTTTAACTTACTTTGGTTCATGCTTTTTGGACGGACTAATTGTTGGAAATTTGCCTTTGGTGGGGAGATGCGTCCACCCATCTTTGATGAATTAAACACTAGTGTTCCGCATGTTGGAGACTTTGTCTCTTCGCACATGCATGATCTACGAAGTGAGTGGATGACCGTAGGGCCAAGAATCGTCAAATTTCGTTGAGAAATGAAAGATATATTGGTCCACGAAGTAAGGTGTTTGAGGCATGGAAATGTGGTGTGGGACAAATCTACCACATCGGTGAAAATATGAAGAATTGCTCTCTATATAAGTCTCTAATGTGGTAAAAGATTTGGGACCCCAAGGGGTATCCCATGTGTTTAAGGGAGGGAGGACCTAGATGTGCTTGGGTTCAAGGCTAAGCCCACACGCGCGCCGCCGCCTGTCCGGTCCGGTCTCGGGCTGTGGGGACTTTCTGATATTATCTTTTTGGACCAGAGAACTCTGCCAGATGTACAATTTGATCCCTGAAGTTTCATATGTACAGTTTGGTCCCTGAAGTTTCGATATTTACAGTTTGGTCCCCAGAGTTTCTGGAAAGTTGGTTTTAGGGTGACGGAACCGTTGGAGAGTTTTCTGGAGCTTTAACCAGCCATTATTTGGCTGATTAACTCTTCCTTTCTTACCCTCATTCATGTCCATTAAGCAACCTCCTTCAATGACCATTAACAACCATTACTTGGCTGTTTTAATGCCCTCCTAAGTGGCCATTAACAACCATGTTTTGGGCAGTTGTACAGCCCCTCCTCTTTGCTATATATTGAGCCTTCTTTGGTTCAATTCAGTGACCAGAAAAATAGAAAAAAACAGTCACCAAAACAGTGCACTTTCAGTGAGAAAATAGCCCAAAACAGTGACTGAAATTCAGCAAAATAGTGGCTGAAAAACAGTGACCAAACCCTCACATATACACAAGATATACACTACAGAGACACACTATATACACAGAGACAAAAGAGAAGAGTAAAGAGAAACTCTTCCTATTCCATATCTTCAGCAAGTCGATTCATATTTGTTTTCTTCGCCAGACTCAACCTATTGGCTTTGTAGCGTTGAGATTAAAGTGTTGTTTTATCTTGGGAGACTATTGCCCGCTAACGTAAAAGCATATATACGGGGCAATCTTGTCTTAAGGACAGAGGGAAATCACTCGACTCAACACACAACGTTGTAACCATCCAAATTTAGTTGTTTCTTGATTTCAGGTTATCAAGATTCAAGACACAACAAGCTTGCGGCAGTTTTGAAGATTGGCCTATTTGTTCAACAAGATTCAATTTCTGAATATTGAATATTTGTTTATCCTTTCGAATACTTGTAATAGTTATTTACTTCCCGTACTGCTTTATAAAGTACAATAGTGTACCAACACTAATATGATGTTTATGAATATAGTATTGCAGGTAACACACAAAAAGATCATAGAAGTCTTAAAAGTTCTATGATTTTGCCTTGACATTATATTTACGGTGAGTTTGATAAGCCATTAGGACTTTATACTACGGATTATTTTATGTCATAAATTATTGAGAGAGAAAAGCACAAATACTTCATAAAATTCTCAGGTTTAGGGTGTGTAGATTTTGTATCTTAACTTTTTAATTGTAAATGGATTGATGATGGGAGAATCTTCTATTTAGTTATCGTTTGATGTTGATGTTAAACAGAGTCCAAGAAGAAGAGTCAACTCGGGCCTCTCTAAGAAATTTCAACAGAAAGAAATTTCAAAGACGTCGGTAGCCAAAAACAGTTGCCAAATCTTTTATTAAGGAAAGTATATTGTGTGTATATTGTAGTATATTTGTTACCTAGATTAGGTTATACACTTACCATAATTAGGATATACACTTACCATATTGTATAGTTAGAATTATGGTAGGAGAAGGTTTGTAACTTGTATATATATCTATTAAATCAATGAAAATAATCAAGGGGATTATTTCTTTCATGGTATCAAGAGACTAGGTCTAAACAAAAGTTTTCTTCTCTCAAACTTTTTGTATCCTTGGCCGAGAACCCCCCCCCCCCCCACTCCCTCGGGTTTTTCTCTCCAAATATCTCGTCTTCCGCTCTCAAAAACCTCTCTTAAATTTATCCTCCTTCTTTGTTCTTTCAAATATGTCTAAGAACAATTTTCACCCCGCCCTCACAGTTTCCAATATCAAGCTCGGTGTCCCTATTGTTCTTGAAATGGAAAACGTTCAATATGCAACGTGGGCGGAGTTGTTTAAAATTCACGCTATCTCGTATCAAGTTCTTCATCACATAATTCCTCCCGCTAGACCCCTTCCCGCGGAGGATCCCGAGGTGTGGATTACACTTGATGCTACCGTTCTTCGGTGGATATACGCCACTATTTCGGTGGACCTTCTACGACGATTATGGAGCCCGATACCACGGCTATGGCTGCATGGAATAGATTGCGTGACATATTCCAAGACAACCAACATTCCCGTATCGTCACACTCGAGCAGAATTCTCTCTCGTTCGAATGGACGTATTTCCGAACGTTTCGCATATTGCAAGAAACTAAAGGAATTGGCGGATCAACTCCGTAACGTTGGCGCACCAAGTAACAAATAATCGTCTAGTTCTACGGTTGGTTGCCGGTCTTTCGGAGACCTATAATGGTGTTGGCACTCTCCTTCGCCAAAGCAACCCTCTTCCCGACTTCCATCAAGCCCGCTCCATGCTTACGTTGGAAGAAGCCGGTTTGGCTAAAAGGCGGCTACCGGAGCAAGTCCGATTGTCATGATGGCATCCTCTCCTAATCCTTCGGTTTTGTTAATAATTCGGGCCAAAACCATAATCATGGTGGCGGCAAGAATAATCGCAAGAATAATAACAAAAACCGCGGGGGCAAACGCGGTGGTAATGGTGGAGGTTCCGGTAGTCAAGCAAAACGTCGGTGGGTCCCATCCGGTGAACGGTGGCCCACCGCCCCCATGGGCCCAGCGGTGGGGCCCATGGCGTGGAGCGAGCCGGGGCGGTGGACCATGGGCCGCCAGCCCATACCCACGAAGCGGCAAACAGAAATTCCCGGCGGCCGGTGGGGCCGGCCAACAGTCCAGCCCAATGCCCAAGCGGTGGCGCCCACCGCCGCGTGGCCCCGGCGCAGCGCAGTGGTAGCGATTACGGACCTGTGCCCGGCTCGGCAAGGAGTTCTTGGACCCCGACCTCCGCAAGCCCATCATGCGCGAGCCCTACTCGGGACCGATATCGAGGCCGCGATGCACACGTTGGGATTGACTCAACCGGACCAAAATTGGTACATGGACACCGGGGCCACTACTCACATGACTTCCGACTCGGGTACTCTCTCATCTTATTCCAATTTGAGCACCCTCGAGGTATAATTATTGGTAATGGCGGTTCTATTCCAATTCTAGGGTGCGGTCGTAAAACGTTGTCTCCCCCCAATCCACCACTCCTCTTGAAAAATACTTTACATGCTCCTAAATTGATTAAAAATTTAGTGTCCGTCCGAAAGTTCACAAATGACAATTCATTTTCGTTGAATTTGATCCTTTCGGTTTCTCTCGTGAAGGATTTCAAGACGGGGAGTCGTCTCATGAGGTGTGATAGTAGGGGGATCTATATCCTATCATGCCCGGTTTTCGTCCATCGAGTCCAGCCTTGCCATCGACTTTTGCAGCCATCTCTCCTTCCATGTGGCATGCTCGTCGGGTCATCAAGGATCTTCTATTTTATCAGTTTTAGATAAAAATAGCTTTATTTCTTGTAAGGGTACGAGTCGTACTCCAATTTGTCAGTCATGTTCCTTAGGAAAAATTGTTAAGTTGCCATTTGTAGACTCCAATTCTCATACTTCTATGCCATTTGACATTATTCATAGCGACTTATGGACATCTCCTGTTCTTAGCTCAATGGGTCATCGATATTATGTTCTCTTTTTAGATGATTATTCTAGATTTTTGTGGACGTTTCCAATTGCGAATAAATCACAAGTGTTTTCCGTCTTCATAAAATTTAGAGCGTTCATTCGTACTCAATTCGAAAGAGAAATAAAAAATATTCAATGTGATAATGGGAAAGAGTATGACAATAGGGAGTTTCGAGAATTTTGTGCTACTCATGGGATAAATTTTCGGTTTTCATGTCCTCATACATCTTCACAAAATGGGAAAGCCGAACGCAAAATTCGTTCCATAAATAACATTGTCCGAACTCTCCTAATCCATGCCTCCATACCTCGTATTTTTGGCATCATGCTCTACAAATGGCCACTTACCTTCTTAACATAATTCCGTCTAAAGGTCGACATATTCTTCCCCTCTCAAAATCTTATATAATAAGAACCCTTCTTATTCTCACCTTCGGATTTTTGGGTGCTTGTGTTATCCACTATTCCCATCCACAACAATTAACAAACTCCGTGCTCGGTCTACCCCGTGTGTGTTTTTGGGTTATCCGTCAAATCATCGTGGTTATAAGTGTTTTGATTTATCCTCCAAGAAAATCATAATCAATCGCCATGTCATTTTTGATGAAACTCAATTCCCGTTTACGAAAGTTCATACTCCCGAACCTAAGTTGTATAATTTTTTGGATGACCAAATATCCCCATATATTATTCGGAATTTTTCGGACAACTCCCATACCCAAAATTCCCCAGCGGGCCCACGCCCGCCTGCCCCCAAGCATCGTCGCCCCTCTCGTCCGCTCCACCATCGGAACAGTTCCAAAGAATCGGGCTCGCCCAGCCCCACCTCGGAACCGCTCCGAATCCGAGTCCACCCTTTACCGATTTGGGGGCGCGCAGCCCACCGCCCGCCGGCCGGTCCGTCCCGAGCCCGTAAAATTCCCAAAATTCCATCCCTTCTTCCTCGAGTCATAGACCGGTCACTCGTAGTCAGCGGGGTATTTTTACACCTAAAAGACATTTTAATTTACATTCTGATGTCTCTAAATCCCCCTTGCCCCGCAATCCTGTGTCCGCATTAAATGACCCTAATTGGAAAATTGCTATGACTGATGAATATAATGCTCTTATTGAGAATAAGACGTGGGAGTTGGTGCCCCGTCCATATGGTATTAATGTTATCGGTCTATGTGGATTTTTGCTCATAAGGAGAATTCGGATGGGTCCTTTGCTCGGCATAAGGCGCGACTTGTTGGTGATGGTAAGACTCAAGCAGTTGGTATTGATTGTGGTGAGACGTTTAGTCCGGTGGTCAAACCGGCTACCATTCGCACCGTACTTAGCTTGGCTCTTTCAAAGACTTGGCCGATTCATCGTTAGATGTCAAGAATGCTTTTCTACATGGAGATCTCAAGGAAACTGTCTATATGCATCAGCCGTTGGGTTTCGGGGATCCCAACCGCCCCCATCATGTCTGTTTGTTGAAGAAGTCATTATATGGGCTTAAGCGGTCTCCACGTGCCTGGTATACACGATTTGCCGATTTTGTTTCGACTATTGGGTTCACACACAGCAGTCGATAATTCTTTGTTCATCTACCGCCGTGGTTCGTCATTGGCCTATATTCGTTATATGTGGATGATATCATCTTGATCGCCTCCTCCGATGCTTTGCGTCGCCTATCATGGCCATGCTCGATTCGAATTTGCTATGAAGGACTTAGGGCCGTTGAGTTACTTTTTGGGAATTGCTTTGTCAAACGTCATTCGGTGGGTTGTTTCTGTCTCAACGGAAGTATGCTGCTGAGATCATCGAGAGGGCTGGGATGTCATCCTGTAAGTCCACTTCCACGCCAGTTGATGCAAACCCAAAGCTAAGTGCCGCAGCAGGTGCACCATACGAGGACCCGACCCGATATCGCAGTCTTGCAGGGCTCTCCAAGATCTTACCTTTACCAGACCGGATATTACATATGCGGTTCAAAGCAGTGTGTTTATTCATGCATGATCCCGTGGTTGAGCACATGAATGCAATCAAACGCATCATTCGGTATATTCGGGGACACGGACTATGGGTTACACTTGTATCCTTCGCCTACATCCACACTTGTCTCTTACACGGATGCTGATTGGGGTGGTTGTCCCGACACCAGACGGTCGACTTCTGGCTATTGTATGTTCCTCGGCAACAACTTGGTCTCATGGTCGGCAAAGCGTCGTGCAACTCTATCACGCTCAAGTGCGAGGCGAATATCGAGGGTAGCAAATGTGGTCTCGAGAATCATGTTGGCTACGTAATTTACTTTTGGAGCTTCATTGTCCCATTCGAAGGCAACCTTGGTATATTGCGATAACATTAGTGCCATCTACCTGGTAGGAGAAGGTTTGTAACTTGTATATATATTATTATTGAAAATAATCAAGGGGATTACGTATTGTATTGCACGTAACACAAAAAGATTACTGAAATCTTAAAAGTTCTATGTTTGTGGCTTGACATCATATATAAGGTAAGTTTGATAAGCCATTAAAACTTTCTTCTATGAATTATTTTATGGTCATAAAACATTGAGAGAGAAAAGCACAAATGCTTCATAAAACACCCGTGTTTAGGGTGTGTACATTTTGTATCTTAACATTTTAATTGTAAATAGATTGATGGTGGAAAATCTTCTACTTAGATAATCGTTTGATGTTTATTAATATCGTATTGCAGCTTACACAAATTGTTGAAGCCTTACAAGTTCTATGATTGTGGCTTGGCATCGTATAAAGTGAGTTCGATAAGCCTTAATAGTTTTTTTTATGGATATATTATTCTATGGTCATAAATTATTGAGAGAGAAATACAAATGACTCATAAAATGTTATAATCGTGTTTAACGTGAGCATATAAATTTTGTATTATAACAATTTAATTGTAAATGGATTGATGGGGTGAATCTTCTACTTAGATAGCCGTTTGATATTTAGGAATATGGTATTGCGTTAATAGTTTGATAAGAAGGTGAGCTTGATAAGCCTTAGTTTTCTTATATGGATATATTGCTCTATGGTCATTAATTATCAAGAGAAAAAAGTACAAAACTTTCATATAATGTTGTGATCGTGTTTAGCTTATGTAAATTTTGTATCTTAACTTTTTAATTGTAAATGAATTGATGTGAGAGATTCTTTTACTTAGATATTTGTCTCATGATATCTATTTGGCTCATGTTTTATAATATTATGAAGTGCCGAAATAAATATGTTTTGCAGGAAGAAATTCATGAGTAATTTATGAGTTTTGCATAAGTTGGAGCATGACTAAAAAGCGATGGTCAATTGATACATACGCTTCCAATGATAATGCTTAGTGCTTTGTGTACGTTTCTACAATTATATAAAGTTGATTTTTATAATATCAAAGATGAAAATCTGAGGTATCTGTTGGATTATTATGTTTTTGGATAGAGTGGAGAAGAGAATCATTTTATTTTTCAACATTAGAAATTTTTCTGGGAGTTACATTCACATGATTTGAGTCTTTTGCCGACAAGAAAACTAATTGAAATGTATTTCTTTGTTTTCTGCAAAGAAAAAGTTAGAAAAATGAATTTGAAGCGCATGTAATGTCACAATTGGAGGTATAAAAATTTACTATAATGTAGGGAAAATTTATTGGAAGAGTAAAATCACGACAGTTCTTCAAGAGTATGCGCGCGCTTTTTAATGTCTTATTATGATAAAATTGGCTAATTAAAATACTCAAAATTTGTACACCACAGTGATTTGCACAATGCAAAGGGAAAAAAAGATAACCAAATAGTAAATAAATATTAATTTACATGAATCGCATTAAAATGAAAGTTACAACTAAGGCATTCAGAATTTTTTTATTTCTTCTTTATGTATGGTTAGAAAGGAGGCATTATGAACACCTTGGTGGAATCAGCAAAGACAACTCTAGAGTAAATAAGTAATCCATAAAAATATTATTAATAAATTTATAAAATTGATGAATTGTGAACATAGTAGAAACTAAAAGAAAGTGTAGGGGTAAGAAAATCTATATATTTGTTATGTAAGAAGTGTAGTGGACAAGGATATATAAAGCCATTTGACAAGTTAGTATAAAGTTACATTAGCAATGTAATAAACAAAAATAAAGAACATACTATAAAAGTAATTCAATGTTGATATGATTCACTTCTTTTAATTTTGTAGAAATTCATTATTAGGTATAGTGTATTAAAAAATAAGATGTTAATTGAGATTTTGATAAAAAAAAATATGATCCAATTCATTATTAGGAAATTCATTATAGTATAGTGTATTAAAAAATAAGATGTTAATTACTATTATATACATAAGAGTCTAGAAGCAAGAGGCCGTCGTCTCTGCTTGTCCACTAAAGGGTAATTTTGGTATTTTGGGGTTTTCGACGCTTTAAAGATACTGTACCAGATTGCTTCATAGATGTATATTTCCTCTCATGGACGAAACAATCAGCCCTTATTGTACTTATTACTTGTGTCGACCAAAACGTTGTACTTCAACTTTCCTATTTTTCTTTTAAAAAAATTAAACATTGATGCTTTTATTAATAAATCAATTGTCTCTAAACTTTACATCATGAATGGAATAAGAACTTGTAAAATTAAAAACTGGAAGATCAACTAAGAATTCACAATGTATTCCAAGTTGATACTACAATCTATAAATCTGCTTCTAAAACCTATTTCTGTTACTTCTGTATTCTTCTTCCTCTTCTGAATATCTCTCCTAATATGTGTTGTTTCAGTATTCCTCTTGCTCGTCTGCACAGGATCAAAATGATCATCACGAATAGGTTAGTGATTATTTATTTTCTCCAGTATACCTCGAGTTTCTGCTGCATCTTCAACCTTTTGTTGTCTTCACCTGATGTATGGACATTGCATGCATTTTTTCACTAATTAAAATTCTCTTGCCTTCTGTTACCATTTTGTAGAAAGAATTGTAGCCGATTTCTCCATTCTTCAGCGCATAATTGGCCAAGTAGCCAGTTTGTTTCCTTCTCTCAGAAATGTTTGATCTCCTGTATCAACAACAACAACATATCCAGTGAAATTCCACAACATGGGGTACAGGGATTAGCCCTTAGCCTGTTCCTTTTCGTTTTGGTGATGGGCGAATTAACACATCATATTCAAGAGGAGGTGTCGTGGTGTATGCTATTCGTCGATGACATAGTATTGATTTAAGAAACACATAGTGGAGTTAACACTAGGTTGGAGGTTTGGCGACATGCCCTAGAGTCTAAAGGTTTCAGGTTAAGCAAGACTAAAACAGAGTACATGGAGTGTAAGTCTAGTGACATAATGCATGAGGCGGAGGTGAAAGTGAAGATTGACGTGCAAGTTCTATCCAAGAGAGGAAACTTCAAGTATCTTGGGTCCATAATTCAAGAAAATTGAGAGATTGATGAGGATGTCGCGCATCGTATGAGAGCGGGGTGGATGAGATGGAGGCTCGCTTCTGGGGTTTTGTGTGATAAGAATGTGTCGCCAAGGCTTAAAGGTAAGTTCTACAGAGTGGTGGTTAAACTAGCTTTGTTGTATGGAGCAGAGTGCTGGCTAGTCAAGAATGCTCACGTCCAAGAGATGAATGTAGCATTTATGAAGATACTCAGATGACGTGTGGGAATACTTGGAAAGATATGATTATGAACGAAGCTATTCGGGACAAAATTGGAGTGGCCTCTGTTGTGAACAAATGAGGGAAGCAAAACTGACATGGTTTGGGCATATGAAGAAGAGGTGTGAGGATGCACCAGTAAGAAAGTGTTAGAGGTTGGCAATCACATGAGTTAGAGAGGCAGAGATAGGCCGAAGAAGAACTAGGGGGAGGTGATTAGATAAAACATGACACAACTTTAGCTTACTGAGGACATGACCCTAGATAGGAAAGTGTGGAGGTCGATGAGTAGGGTAGAAGGGTAGAATGCAGTCGAGTGATGTCGCACTGTAGGTACGGGAGGTATGGGCCAACCCCCTCTATTCATATCCTTAGTAGCAGTAGTATTTAGTAACTGCATAGTCGTCTATTCTTCGATGCGTATCACTATCTATTGCACTTTAGATTTGTCTCTTGCTATTTTACTATCCCATTTTTTTGTGTCTGCGTCGAATTCTGTTTTCTTTATTTTCTTTTATTTTCATTTATTTTGAGCCGAGGGTCTTTACAAACCATCATCTTTGCTTTATAAATATGATGTAAGGTCTGCGTACATCCTACCCTCCTCAAACACACTTGTGGGATTATACTGGTATGTTGTTGTTGTTGTAACACCTTTGTGTACAACGTTGCACTGACAAGGATAAAATTTAAAATTGATGGGATTTATTTTTAATAATGTTCTTAGAACTGTATTTATTAGATTTTTAAAATTAGAGTTAATGTCTACCCCCTCCCTTTCTAAACTATCACGTATTGGGAGGAGGGTGTAATATGAGTCATCCACACGACTTTTATAATGGGTGAAAATTTCCTAGATTATCGTTGTTTATAAATTTTATATTAAATTATCGGATATTTCTATTATCACATGAGTTATAATTTTCTAACGTTAAGCCCTCCCTGAATGGACATGTGCCAAAAAGCTTGTGATGACTTTCTGAATGGCTTATGGGAGAAAAAAATGATGTCACGTTGATTTTAGTTCTGACGGGTTTATAATCGGGTTTTGCATTCTTTAAGCCATTTCTCATCCAAATCAGACCTAGAAACACTTCCTAAATCCTCTCTAAAGTTTCAAATCATTCCAAAATCAAATCGAAGGTCGATTACATAAGATTAACACCATTAATTCAGTGATTATCATAGGAACTATCTTCTCCATATTGAATCGGTTTTGGAAACCCTTGATATTGGGGCAAGTTGCAGTTTTGAGAGGGTTTCAACTTATCGAGGTAAAATTTATCCTCCTCTATCTATGTTTGTGATTAATTGATGGTTTGGAGTAAGTTGTGAAAGGATTTTCGTAATCGAAACCCACAAACCTATGAAATCATTGTATATAGACTTGTGGGTTGTTTTGATCAAGATATTAATTGAAATTGATTGTTGGTGTTGTAAACCTAAGGAAGTATATTTCGGAGAATCGTGGGATCAAATTATATAAGTACCCTTTGTTAACAAGTCTAAGAATCCTTTGCGTTTAAGGTTATCGACAAGATGCCTAAATGAAGTTTCTTATTTGGATATAAATTCAATATTGATATCGACCTTTTGTTGTTATAGATAATCATCCGTAGGGATACAAAGTCTTATAGGATGACTTGTAGCTTCGTGGATAAGGTATGTAAGGCTATCCCTTTCTTTCAAAAGCATGAAATTCAAAGGTTATCATTTTCTTTTTGAAAGAAATTCAAAGGTTATCATTTTCGAAAAGAAATGATGAGAACTTCACTCTATTGCCTATCAAAGTCTCTTGTTGAGAATTGTTCATTGCTTATTCATATTCTTATGATTCTTTTTGTTGGTTACTGGTCTTATCATAAGTCTTCAAAAAGAAGCATTCTAAAGAATTAATCATCGAGTCGTGTCAAGATAACGCCAGAAGAGTTTACGAGTGTCAAGAGAGGCCAAAGAGCCATTGTTATCACATTCTGTTGACCACACCCCGATTCTCATTAGTATTGATATATTTTTTCATTGGCATTTGATATCATGCATACAAACATATACATATATTGGATCGGGTTGCACGTTCCACAACATATACATATAATGGATCGGGTTGCGCGTTCCACAATATATATATAAATCGGTGTGCACATTGCATTGCATATCCATACATACACCTAGAGTATACCTAAGGGTAGTGACATGTTATATACCTCGCACTATAAGACGAGAGTAGTTTATACAGTAAAGGCCTATCCAGAAAGGTTGTATTTGAGTTTCAGAGTTCCATTATTCGCCACATATGGCATCCAGGTTGCTTAGGCTTTCATTTATAACTTATCGCTTCTTATTGCTTTTATGCCTTTTTTTTACAGCTTACAGATTCATATTGTCGTCCATGCTCTACATACTCAGTACATTATTTCGTACTAACGTCCCTTTTACCAGGAGTGCTGTGTTTTTATACCGCAGGTTCTGATAGAGACTCTGCTAGCCACCGCAGTAGGAGCTGTCGAGTTCAGCCGTCAATAAGTAAGCTTCGTCTTTCTGGAGCTTCTTGGTCTTATATGGAGTATATTTTACAGGGTTATGTACAATATGGGTAGGTCGGAGCCCTGTCCCGATCATATGTCAGTTCAGTTACTTGTAGAGGCTCACATACTTGTTTTGGTATGTATAGTGTTGATGTATAGCCTTATCGGCTAAGTTATCGTTTGTTGAACCATGTTATTACCTTGTCAGTCCTATTGTGTACATATTTTAGGTTAATGCCCCTTGTTCAGTGTTGTTGTTATTATATATTTCAGTACGACCTTGTTGGCCGAAAGTTATACTCATACAAGAGACTGGTCATCAGAGTAGTACGTCCGGGCCAACAGGACACAGGGTGCCGGCCACACCCCCTCGTTTGGGGTGTGACATTAGTAACGGCTAATTAGGTTGCACATTAATTTTTTTAAGTTTTATTATTTTTTTCTTTTCTTCAAAACACAAAGACCTAATTTTTTGAAAATCTCTAATTTTAATAGAAAAGGAGAGAATATAATGAAAGAATCAGTGTTCTTTAATCTTTACATCAAATCAATGACTAATCTCTTTCTATTTTGTGAGACATTAATTCTTTTGAAAGGACTAAAAGGGTGGCTTACACAATCTCTCAAAAGCAACCCTGCTTAAATTTATCAGGTGAAGAAATCAAGCATTGACATAACCCTCATATCCTTTCCATGTTGTGAAATGAAATTATTTTATGTTAGTTGAGAATTTAAATACTCCATGATAATTTATGATGAATCTTGTACATTACTATCACTTCTTTTTATTGGTGATTTAATAATTTTTGTTGCAAAATTAATTTTATTTGACTTAAGTTTATTATGTCTAACAAGCGAGAGAGTTTTTTATTTTTTCAGGAATACAATGTTTTCATAGATTAGTCCATCTCCTATCATTTAAGGTAGCCGCATCATCATGCTATCTCATATGCTGATTTGGTACTAAATGTTTCGTCACTTGTTTCATTTCATGCGAGTGTATATGCAAAAATAATATTTTCAGAAATTAAATAGGATACAATAACGCTAGCTTATGTCAAGGAACGAAACTATTGTTGGAAATTTGTCTTTGGCGGGAGTTGCGACCGACCAACTTTAACGGCTTAAACACTAGTGTTACGCATATTGGAGAATTCGGTTCTTCACACATGCATGATCTACTAAGTACGTAGATAACCGTAGGGCCAAGAATCGTCAAATTTCATTGAGAAATGAAAGAGATATTGGTTCACGAAGTAAGGTGTTTGAAGCATGGAAAGTGTGGTATTGTGTGTAATTCTCCCTCATCGGTAGAGGAAGAAAGAATTGTTGTGTATATAAGACTCGAAATTGGTTTGGGGTTTGGGACCCCAAGGGGTATCCCATGTGTTTAAAGGAGGGAGGACCTAGATGTGCTTCGGTTCGAGGAAAGACCACACGCGCGCCGCCGCCGCCCGTCCGTCCGGGTCACGGTCTCGGTTTGTCGGTGGGCCGTGGGTCTTTCGATATTATCATTTTGGGCCGAGAACTTTGCCGAAGTACAGTTTGATCCCAAGAAGTTTCCAGATGTACAGTTCGGACCAGAATTCTTTCAGATGTACAGTTTGGTCCATGAAGTTTCAAGATGTACAATTTGGTCCCTCAAGTTTCCAGAATCTGGAAAGTCAAAGCAGTTGTCAAGCACTCAATTCAGCCATTTATTTTGGCTGAATTACTCCTCCTATAATGGCCACGTTGGTCTTTTCTTCATTTATGTTGGTGGCTTTACTACCTTCATAATGGCCATTATTTGGTGTTATGGAGGGCGTAATCGCCCCTCCTCACCTATATAAACACCCCCTTACACCATTGTTGAGCACAAAGGAGAACACCAAAAATAGTGCACGAAAATACACAACCGAAAACAGTTTTCTTCCTACAACTTCCAAGCATCATTTCGTTACTCAATATTCTTCACGGTAGCTCTTGAGTTTCCTTTGCTCAAGGGTTCCATTGCTGTTTTATCTTGGGAGACAAATTGTCCAGGACGTATAAAGGATACATACGAGGCAATATTGTCTTAAGGACAGAGTGCTACACTCGACTCAGCAAAAACAATTTCCATTTTTCCATCTTCTACAAAACTGGAATTTCCAGTTTTCTTGTGTAACTATTGTAATTTTCAGATTTCTAGTTGAATTATTGAATCTTTGTTTATCCTTTCGAATACTTGTAATAGTTATATACTTCCCGTACTGCATTATAAAGTACCATAGAGCAAAAACTCCCAACAACTTAAGACAATATTTGTATTGTATTACTATTAGTGTTCGAAAGATGTCGGTCAAAAATTGTGTGACCAAATCTGGATATGAAAATGGTTTTCTGGTAGAAGAGAGTGATGATGATGAACGTGTTCATGGTGTCACCGCTACCAAGACTCGGTGGAAACAAGCGCTCTCGAGAGCCCGAGGATGTCAACTGGGACAAGAGGAGAAGATCGAAGATGTTATTCTATCTTGCGACAGAAGGCCTATATCCGTCCCGGACAAAAGATCCGAATAATGGTAAAGAAGGAACCGGACACTCGGTTTGATGAAGTGACCGAAGTGAGCGTAATCCGAAATTGGGATAAGTAGTTTTTCTTACTTGTCAAGAATAAAGATTAAATTATGTCTGATTAAAAATGGATTAAAGTAAGGAGGAATATGAAAATAATTTATATTCCTTATGCTTTAACAAATCAGAAGTTTAATCTCATCTTCTTTTCCGTTTAAAGATTGGATTTTGTAAACGACTTAAGAAGATCCGTTCTTTTAAGTGTAATTATTAAAGTGTGTAAAGTATGTTCGCACATACGAAGGAGTAAGATCCACTGACCGTGCGAAAAGCGTTACCACTCTTAAGTAAGCGCCAAGAATTATCGGGCACCAATCTTAACGGAAGGAGTCTAAAAGCTAAAGACGTTGAACCCGTTATACTATTTGGCGAAGATCCTTCATAGGATGATATTGGACACTCGGTCACATAAAGCCTCCGACGACCGGAGTGGGCCAAAATTCCTTTGATAGGATGATATTGGACACTCGGTCATACAAAGCCTCCGGCGACCGGAGTGGGCCAAAATTTCTTTGATATGATGATATTGGACACTCGGTCATATAAAGCCTCCGGCGATCGGAGTGGGGCCAAAATTCATTTCATAGGAAAAATAATGGACACCTAGTAAGGTGGGCCACAGTTTCCGTGTCTTAAATGATCCGAAGGCCTAAAGAAAAGGAGAAAAGAAAGTGGACACTCGCCCGCCAAAGCAACCGGAGTGGGCGGAGTATCCGGATCACATATGATCCGGTTACGCCCTAACCACGGGCAAGAGGTTGTTCATGTGAAGCAACGCCACCTCTAAAATCAAAGGGGTGGAGAGGTTGTCCTCAATAGGACTTCAAGGAATGAGATCACTCTAAAAAGAGGTGATACATGTTCCTAACTTGGTTTAAGGGACGCTGTTGGTCAAGCTGGTTTGAGACTAGTCCAAAAGGTCTGTAATAACCAAGAATGGTACAGTATGTCTGTAGCCATATGAATGATATATTTGTAATCCGTGCATCTATGCCATCATAGATTAAGACACGTTAAATAGCAAGTCATTCAATAACTAACGATGTTGAGATTGTTGCCTTCCGTCGACATAAACCCTCAAAATGAATGTGAGGTAGGCGAAGAGGTAAAATCACCTTTCCAAATTCCGTCAATGGAATAGCGAAAGACGCACTGCTCCTCTAGAACTTAGTCACACCTACTTGAGTGATTTGAAGTTTATACAAAATAGAGGGGGGAGACAAGTACGTTGTGATCGTCATTTGATGATAGTACAACGTATGGAATCCTTTGTTTGTTGAAAAACAAAGATGAAGTTGTTGAAGCGGATAAGCGCTACAAAGCAGAAGTTGAATCAACTAAGCCCACGGATTGAGAAATTCGTAGTGATAGAGGGGGAGAATGTGAAGCATCGTTTATTAAACGACTGCTCATTACTCACCTCAGTCTAACGGTGTTAGCCAAGCGCAAACCCGTACGCCCAAATTATGTGGGGCAAGGCGATCCTTACCGCTAATGTGATTCTCAACGAACTCCGCATAAGGATAAGGATAACCCTCCGTGTGAGACATGGAAATGATCTCACATACAAATGTTGTGATGTGAGGTGGTTTCGTACCTAAAGCTGTAGATTGCATATCCACTGGATCTGCAAATAACAGTAGTGCTGATCGCCTCTTGGCGTAAAAGAATGCCGAATTCCTTGAAGATAACTTTCCTTGAAATAGGAAAAAGGAGTAATTGCTCAAGGTTAACAAGAACCCGCGAGGGCCTGACTGTCCTGAACTAGACGTTCCGTATCTTCAGGACTCGAAAGTTGCTGGCTATCCGAAACTTAATATTCCAGATCTGCAGAACTCAGGGATTCTAGATGTTGAACCGAGACGGAGCAAAGAAGGGGACAAAGACTTGTTCCAATCCTTCTAGCTTGTATGGTTAATAATGAACCATGGACAATTAACAAATAATTGTCATCTCCAAAAGCATTTTTTTTTGGAAAGAAGCTAAAGAGAGAAATATATTCCATCATATAGAACCATACTTGTGTAATGGTTGATCTTCCTCCGGAAAAGAACCTTTGGGTTGTAAAATGTGCTCCCTGTGAGTAGCTTAACATCTAGGGCCATTGCGGTCTTGCATGGCATGGATGTTGAAATGACCTTCCCAACCGGAGAGTTGGAAGAAGAGAATCGAATTGGTTTTTGAATCTGTTGGGCTTCTTCCCGAACTTTCATTTTGGTCCCCGAAATGTTAACATTTTGGTCCCGAAAGTCTCGATATAAAACAGAAACAATGAATCGATCACGAAACATTGACTCGAAGTTAGAAAGCCAACGGTTGGAAAACCAACGATCTTAGAGTGAAAATCATATTAAAACAAAGTCTCGATATGAAAGATATGGGTATCACAAATGACATCTTAGGAATTGGATTTCTAAGACATCTAACGGATCGGTCGATAGTTGACGAGTCTCGTTGAAGCCACCAATGGATATGAATCATAGAGCGATTGGAATCATGGTGCACCCATAGACAAGGAGCGATATGCTCGGGTCACGTGTAGTTCAATGTATTGTACACACTACAACCGACCCGGTATCGTCCAACAAACAGATCGGTTGAACTAAGGTTCACCGATGATCTTAATACATGATCAATAGAAGGCGTTAAGTCGGATATGACGATATCTAAATTATTCGCTTATCTACGGATTATAGTATTCGGATCTCCAGCGGTTCGAGAGAACACGGTGATGCAAACCGGACATCGGATCCGAAGAACACCAAAGCCACAAGTAAATGTGTATGGTGGTTCTTGGAAAATCCTCTAAGCAAACTTGCATCGACCGATTCATGATGGTATCGGAGTTTATCGCTTTATACAAAGCATGAAAGAAGTTGAGTAACTTCACGACTCATTAGAGGACGTCCCTTATTGGGAGAAACCCGTGCCTTCAGCGGTTCTACATCGTGGTGGCTAGCCGGTCGGCTTTAGGAAGGACACGAATGACGGCGTCGGACATATCCGTCGGGATCCGTCGGAGACATAAGACCGTATGGCGAGTTGATCATCACGGGTGTCACTTCCTTGTTTACTAACTAAGGGACTACCCGAGAGATCAAGTGTTCTCGCCTGTCTAGGGGAATGGGCTTAAAACCCAAAATATACGGACCAATACGGTGGAAACCCAACCTTACGAACTGGAGATCCCGTAATTTGGTTCAATGGGAAAACTAAGTTGTAAAGGTTCAGTTGATCGCTTCAGTGGAAGCATGAGCACTTCGGATAGTGATCTCTGAAAAGAAACACCAAATCCAAAGTCATTCCCGCGATAGACGTTAAGTGCTATCTGCAGTATGGGTAAAGGTTAAGTTTTCAAAACCTGTAATGATCCTCAACAATTGAGGTTAGGTCTTTGGAAAACTTTTAATGATTCCTAACACTTGTGAAGTGGGGTATAGCGGGATACCTTGTAGGAGACCACCTATTTAAGTGCGAGGACGGGCCGCCTCAAAATGAACGCGCTTAAGAATCCAAGACGTTGTCCATGGCCAAAACGGACAAAACATTACGAAGAAGAGAGTAAGGGAATTTGTTGTGTTGGTACCATTGACTTGGCTTATACTAAACACTGACGGTTCAAGACATCACGTTCACCGCGCAGTAAGTACGTCCGATAGTATTTAACTATGGAAGGTTCAAAGCTGAAGCTACCTCTCCTTATGCAACATCGGCCCGCCGAAATATTCTTTGGAAATGAAAAGACACCATGTGAGTGCGCCAAAATCTCTTTCAAGAGGGGATTGTTGGAAATTTGCCTTTGGCGGGAGTTGCGACCGACCAACTTTAACGGCTTAAACACTAGTGTTACGTATATTGGAGAATTCGGTTCTTCACACGCATGATCTACTAAGTACGTAGATAACCGTAGGGCCAAGAATCGTCAAATTTCATTGAGAAATGAAAGAGATATTGGTTCATGAAGTAAGGTGTTTGAAGCATGGAAAGTGTGGTATTGTGTGTAATTCTCCCTCATCGGTAGAGGAAGAAAGAATTGTTGTGTATAGAAGACTCGAAATTGGTTTGGGGTTTGGGACCCCAAGGGGTATCCCATGTGTTTAAAGGAGGGAGGACCTAGATGTGCTTCGGTTCGAGGAAAGACCACACGCTCGCCGCCGCCGCCCGCCCGTCCGGTCCGGTCCGGCTCGGGTTCTCGGGTGCTTCTCTCGGGTCACGGGCTGTGGGTGGTGGGTCTTCGGATATTATCTTTTTGGGCCGAGAACTTTGCCGAAGTACGGTTTGATCCAAGAAGTTTCCGGATGTACGATTCGGACCGTAATTCTTTCAAATGTACAGTTTGGTCCCTGAAGTTTCAAGATGTACAGTTTGGTCCCTCAAGTTTCCAGAATCCGGACAGTCAAAGCAGTTGTCAAGCACTCAATTTAGCCATTTATTTTGGCTGAATTACTCCTCCTATAATGGCCAAATCCGTTGGTCTTTTCTCCATTTATGTTGGTGGCTTTACTACCTTCATAATGGCCATCATTTGGCTGTTATGGAGGGCAGTAATCAGCCCCTCCCTCACCTATATAAACACCCCCTTACATCATTGTTGAGCACAAAGGAGAACACCAAAAATAGTGCACGAAAATACACAACCGAAAATAGTTTTCTTCCTACAACTTCCAAGCATCATTTCGTTACTCAATATTCTTCACGGCGGCTCTTGAGTTTCCTTTGCTCAAGGGTTCCATTGCTGTTTTATCTTGGGAGACAAATTGTCCAGGACGTATAAAGGATACATACGGGGCAATATTGTCTTAAGGACAGAGTGCTACACTCGACTCAACAAAAATAATTTCCATTTTTCCATCTTCTACAAAACTGGAATTTCCAATTTTCTTGTGTAACTATTGTAATTTTCAGATTTCTAGTTGAATTATTGAATCTTTGTTTATCCTTTCGAATACTTGTAATAGTTATATACTTCCCGTACTGCATTATAAAGTACCATAGAGCAAAAACTCCCAACAACTATGTATGTGATATTTTAATCTACACGAGATTTTCAGAGATGTGTCAACCAATCAAACCAAACATTTATCAATCTTCTATGTTCCAAGTTTCATTTTGCGTTTTAATTAAGACAATTTTAGCTTTCAGGAGACTTTCTCCAAAATTATCAGGCATTCTACTTAAAAAGCCAATTTGGTGAAGTGTGGTCATGAATGTACTAGCTTCTTTTTTCTTCTCATGTCATTTAAGGTACTAAATATTTTGTTTCAAACGGATGTATCTGCAAAAATAACATTTTCAGAGATAAAATGAGATACAATAACACTAGCTTATATCAGACTGATCAAGGAACAAAACTATATATGTGATATTTTAATCTACACGTTAGTTTCAAAGATGTGTCAACCAAGCTATATCAAGAATGAGTTTATTAATGAGCGGTCTATCTCCATATCACCAATCAAGCCAGAACTTTATCAATCTTCTGTGTCCCAAGTTTCATTTTGTTCTTTAATCAAGATAGTCTTAACTTTCAGAAGACTTCTCCAAAAGTATCAGTCCAACGACACTCTTGCTATAACGTGGGTGTTAAATATACAATATACATGTGTATATTGTGTGTATATTATCTCGGATTTACTGCTCTCGGTTTTAGCTAGTTTTAGGTAATATAATTTATGGTAAATATTTAGTATCATAGTTTAGGTAATGTTATAATATAATTAGTAGTGTATTACCATAATTAGTGTATTACCATAAATGTATAGAATAAGGTTTTAGGAATAGAATAGGAATAAGATTCTCCTATTTGTAACTTGCATATATAGCCATTCAAGTAATGAAGATAATCAAGGGGATTATTTCTTTCATGGTATCAGAGTCGACTACCATTCGCATTGTGCTTAGCTTGGCTCTTTCGAAGGCATGGCATATTCATCAGTTGGATGTCAAGAATGCTTTCCTACATGATGATCTCAAGGAAACAGTCTATATGCATCAGCCGTTGGGATTCAGGGATCCCAACCGTCCTCATCATGTTTGTTTGTTGAAGAAGTCCTTATATGGGCTTAAGCAATCTCCCCGGGCCTAATATACAAGGTTTGTTGACTATGTTTCGACTATTGGGTTCACTCACAGCAGGTCAGATAATTCTTTGTTCATCTACAGTCGTGGTTCGTCTTTGGCCTACATTTTGTTGTATGTGGATGATATCATTTTGACGGCCTCTTCCGATGCCTTACGCCAGTCTATCATGACCATGCTCAGCTCTGAGTTTTCTATGAAAGACTTAGGGCCCTTGAGTTACTTTTTGGGGATTGCCGTCAAGCGTCATTCTGATGGATTGTTCTTGTCTCAACGAAAGTATGCAGCCGAGATCATCGAGAGGGATGTGATGTCATCATGTAAGTCCACTTCCACTCCAGTTGATACTAAGCCCAAGCTTGGTGCCGCGGCCGGCGTCCCTTACGAGGATCCAACCCGCTATCGCAGTCTTGCAGGGGCCCTTCAATATCTTACCTTTACCAGATCGGATATTACGTATGCTGTCCAGCAGATGTGTTTATTCATGCATGATTCCAGAATTGAGCACATGAATGCACTCAAACGCATCATTCGGTATATTCAGGGTACACTGGACTATGGTTTGCATTTGTATTCTTCATCGACATCCACACTTGTCTCATACACAGATGCTGATTGGGGTGGGTGTCCAGACACCAGACGGTCTACGTCTGGTTACTGTATGTTCCTTGGCAACAACTTGGTCTCCTGGTCTGCGAAGAGTCAGGCGACTCTATCCCGCTCAAGTGCCGAGGCTGAATATCGAGGGGTAGCCAATGTGGTCTCAAAATCATGTTGGTTACGTAATTTGCTTTTAGAGCTTCATTGTCCAATTCAAAAGGCAACCTTTGTTTATTGCAATAATATTAGTGCCATTTACCTTTCTGGTAATCCGGTTCAGCACCAACGCACTAAACATATCGAGATGGACATTCTGTCCGTGAAAAGGTTTCTCGGGGTCAGGTACACGTCTGTCACGTCCCGTCGAGATATCAGATTGCAGACATCTTTACAAAGGGTCTTCCCTCGGTCCTTTTTTAAGATTTTAGGGACAGTCTCAGCGTTCGAAGACCGTCCGCTATGACTGTAGGGGTGTGTTAAATATACAATATACACATAATATACATGTGTATATTGTGTGTATATTGTCTCGGATTTACTGCTCTCGATTTAAGCTAGTTTTAGGTAATATAATTTATGATAAATATTTAGTATCCTAGTTTAGGTAATGTTGTAATATAATTAGTAGTGTATTACCATAATTATTGTATTACCATAAATGCATAGAATAATGTTTTAGGAATATGATTCTTCTATTTTGTAACTTATATATATAGCCTTTCAAATAATGAAAATAATTAAGGGGATTATTTCTTTCAGTGGAGATTCAAGAGCAACAAAATTATTATGCATTCTACTTAAAAAGATAATTTGATGAAGTGTGGTCATGAATGTTCTTGCTTCTTTTTCTGCTCCTGTCATTTAAGATAGTTGCATAATCACATGCAATCTCATATGGTGATTTGATACTAAATTTTTCGTCACATATTTCATTTCATGCGAGTGTATCTGCAAAAACAACATATTTGAAAATAAAATGAGATACAATAACGCTAGCTTATATCAAACTGATCAAGAAACGAAACTACATACTCCCTCCATTTCAATTTATCTGAACCTATTTCCTTATTAGTCAACTAATTTCTGGACATGTACATTGCACGTGTTTTCACGTTTCTCAGTACAAACTATTTAAAATGGTATTGAGAGTATTAAATTATGTGTATAATAAGTAACATAAATTTCAAAGGGAAAATTACAAGCTCAAGTTGATAAATAGTATGAAAAATATATCATCAAAGGATGTGGTGCAGCGGATGGAATTGCTCCTCCCTTAATCAGAGGCGTCAGGTTCGATCCTGGTTATGGAAAAATTCTTGGTAGGGAGCCCCCCCCCCCCCGAATGGGGCCCTACGCGGCGCAAATCCGGATGTATCGAGCTCCAATACGGGTACCGGACACCGAATGGAAAAAAAAATGAAAAATATTGATAATCCAGATATACATTAATTGAAATGACCAGACTCAAAGCACTCAAAAACAAGCTATGCCTATCCAAGAACCAGACTGCAAATTCAAAAAATAAATTGTCACATGTCAGTAAAATATGAACTAAACTAGAAAAGTAACAAAGAATAAAGCAAAAACAATAGGTAGAACGCAAAAAATTAGATGATAAATAGATTACATACCCCAAAAAGTGGGTGATGAATTCTCCCGACATTTTTCAAATTCAATACAGAGTCCAGACTACCTAAAACATGATAAACAATCATTAATTATTTATTAATTTTCACAATTCAACGTGATGAAACACAAAAAGAAAACTTTTCTTTTTCGAAAAATGTGTAGCCATATCAAACATATCTACAGGACAGATAAAGTCTACTTCACATTTTATAAATTCAAAATACAAGAGCGTCGACCGCCGATCAAAAGAAGAAAAAAACTTAGAGAGAAAATTTGCAATTGTATGCTATTCTATCCTATGTTTAGGACTAAGAGGATGGTTGAATTTGCGTGGTGATATTTAAAAATGGCTGGCTTTGTTGTGATGAAGGATAAAGAGGACGTGTTGTGTGAAACTTATTTTGCAAAATTTTAAAGAAGAAAGTTGATTTTGTGAGGAGTTAATGACCAGTTAGATAAAAAATTTATAGGCCTTAATTATGTAATGTATTTAGACATTTCAATAGGACTTCTTGGAACATGAATATCATTGAAAACGGAAGTCATTTCATCTCGCTCCTCCTTATATGTGTAATGTACTTAAGACACTTCAAGAATTTTTAAAATAAGTTAAATTGTAAATAAATGAGGAAAAAATATAAACTAAGAGAGTTATTGTTTCCCAAGGATTTTAAAGTGCAGTTTTGTAACCCAACTTTTAACTTGTCATGACCCCTCTCGGGAGTCATAGTGGCACCTACACTTTCCCTGTAGGCGAACCACTCCCAAACCCAATAATATAAAATAAATTTAAAGAGAAATGACGTAATTAATACTAAATTATTTTGCCATATATAATATAAGCCATAAAATACTGAATATCTAATTTTTACACCTCTCAAGAATCTTGTCTAGACAGTACAAGAGCTACTAAATATCATAGCGAACATAATGTTTGAAAACTGTCTCAACAGTGGTAAAACAAAGACGAGTAAGGAGTGGAGAATCCAGGGTTGCTGAGGAATGACTGTCTCATCCTGAAGTCTTTGGTCAGCTGTCTCGGACGTCAGCCACGAGGTCCGCCATTGGTAGACGACGTTGTGTCTGCATGTAAATAAGAATGCAATAGGTGTAGTATGAGTACACATCGTACCCCCGTAAGCATCATAGGCCGACAATGACAGATAATATGTAACAAATATAAAATTGGGTTGACTTAGAAGTATCCATAAGCTACACAGTCTTGTTAAATACATAAGTCCTCTCCACATAACAATTTTTTTTCAACACTTAAGTCATCTCAGAACATAGAAGTTACTGTCCAATACATAATCACCTCAACATAGAAGTTTCAAATAAGCACAATTCTCATAATGTTACGAATGATAATGAATGATATGCATGAATGCAATGGTACCTCTTAGCACATTGGTATACACATGCTATTGTATGTCGCCACATAGCTATGACCCATGACTGACTTCGTCAGTCCATATACCACTCACAACTAACCGGAATGATCTATCGACTGGTTAGAACATCAAATCACGGACTCATTTATCAAGCCATATTATTTCACATCATCTCAGTATCCAAATCATCTCATAACAATATGTTAATAAGTAATCTAATACAAACACAAGGACTTAGTCCTTAAAAACAATCTAAAAGATTCACCCCAAAATGACCCAGGGCCCATGGTAGCAAAATCAAAACTTTATTAATAAAAAAGCATGATAATATACTATAGAATCATATACTTAAATTAATTTGAAAACTAATCACGTTTCGACCCTCAATTTCATGATTATGCAAAAAGCCTCAATTCAAACCCTAGGTTTTCCCCCAATTCTAAAAAGGTTTCCAACTTCAAATTAACAAATCCAATACAACCATATATCATTATTCATCACAATGTTATAATATTACAACCATATAATCAATAAACAACCCCCAAATCATGAATCATAAGCCTCTTATTTATCATAGAACCTAGGTTACATTTTCCCCCAAATTAGAAAGTATACTAGGATTAGAGGACTCAAATGAGGATTAATAAATGAAAAGGGGTGAAAAACCTTACCTCCAAGAAGAGTGATGATGGAAGACACAAAATCCCCTCTCTACCGAGCTCTAATCCCAAGAAAATGTTTTGGGAAAGTGAAATCATTTTGGAGCATTAAATTCTGATTCTCAAAACAACGATTCCACTTCGGCGGGATCGACGTCACCGAGCCAACCTCCGCAGAGAATGCCCCGCAGAAGCGGCGAGAAGCCCGCTGATGCAGCACACTAGAAACCAACAATATCAAACTTAGCCAATTCTTTATCAAATGCCCGAAACATTCCTCAGACACCCCAGATATAAACCAAACATGCTACCCTAAGGTAATATGTGCTACAAATCGCTCGCGTACTCAAATTTCTCATACGATCGAGCTAAGACATACGTTTATTCAAAAATCACCTAAAGGTATCTCAGAATCCGTGCTACTCATCCTCGCGCATTACAAACCCCACATAGAGTCTACGGAAATGGTAATTTGGTTAAACAAATGTCTTTAGATAAAAATGATTAGATGGATCATTACAAGGGGACTCACATCAGTAAAAATATTTACACAGAAGCGCCCTAACTTAAATAACTGAAATGCGCAGAAGCAGAAATGACCCCGCAGAAACAACTCAGACCTATGCATAAGGTTCCGCAGATGCGGCCTTTCTCAAATCCCTTAGTGCTCGCATGTGCGGACCAACTTCCACAGAAGCGGCTATACATGTGCGTCCAGAATCCGGTGGTGCGATTACACCAGCAACAACAACAGTACCAATAATCACAAATCACTATCCAACACCCGAAACTCACTCGAGACCTTCCAAACACAAATCAAATATGCTACCCAAGTGTAAGCGATGCTACAAACTTACTCACGCACTTGGAATACTCATTCTATAGTGCTAGGACACACTTTTCTACAAAATTTTCAAAATTTTCCAAACTTCACAAATTAGCAAATAGGGATTCAACACAACCAAACGCCTTGAGAACCGAACCAAAGACTCGACTAAGTCATAAATGATATTTTGGACTTACTGGAAGCGACGAAACTAAAAAAATAACTCGTATACTAAAAAGTCAACTTTTGGATCAACTCTAGGTCAACTCTTCTCATTTCAAAAACTTCAAACTAAGGTTTTTCTTCTTAAACTTATCTAATTCACCTTGGGAACCGTGGCACCCATCCATGAGTCACAATCCTGAGAAGAGTCTATGGGAAGAATAATTTGGTCGAGTAAGAGTGTTAAGCCAAAAACGACTGAACGATTCATTTTAATTGAGGGGTTTCATACTTTTAGTATACTAAATTTAAAAAAAGAATAATCTCTTTCTATACTAGGAAATAATTTACCTTTATGTAATAATTTATAGCCACACAAAATATATATGACTCATTTAACTCCACAAGTTTACAAGTCTTCTATTCTTTCTCAAACTATGTGCCCAGTCAAATAGGTTAACAGAATTTGAAACGGATGGAGTATGTGATATTCTAATCGCCACCCAACAATACGAGATTTTCAGAAATGTGACAACCCAGTTATTATCAACAATGAGTTTATCATGAACGATCTATATCCATATCAACAATCAATCCAGAAGTTTATCAATCTTCTGTGTCCCAAGTTTTATTTTGCCCTTTAATTAAGATAGTCTTAACTTTCAAAAGACTTCTCCAAACTTATCATGCATTCTGCTTAAAAAGCCAATTCGATGAAGTGTGGTCATGAAGGTACTTGTTTTTTTCCTTATCTTGTCATTTAAGGTAGCTTGCATCATCACATGCAATCGCATATGCTGATTTGGTACTATTTTTCATCACATGTTTCATTTGAAGCAAGTGTATCTGCAAAAACAACAATTTTCAGAAGTAAAATGAATCAACATATAAATACTAAATCTTGTTACTAATTTCATGAAAATGTCATTTTAGAAAGTTGGATTAAACCCCTGCACTTTTCTACCCAAGACAAGATTCTAATCTACAAATAATGGAAGAAAACATGGCATAATAAGTAATTCAAGGTTAAAAATTAACCCCCAAAGAGAAATGGTCGAATCCCCTCCGAATCTCCCCAAAATCGAGCTTAGAATGAAATATTTGAGAAATGAAGTCTAAAAATCGAATTTGAGGTTTTAAGGTTCTAATTTCAGCGATTTCCGCTTCTGCGGATTATTTCTCGCAGAAGTGGCTTCTCATCTGTGGAGAAATCGTCGTAGGAGCGGACTCCACTTACCAGACAAAAGAGCGTAGAAGCGGTCGGCTTCGCACCAATGCCAAAGGTTCCGCAGAATTGGCCCTCCCCAATTTCACAAATGCTCGCATCTGCAGACCAGCCTACGCATAAGCGCTCTGAAGGTGCGGTGATATTTTCGCAAAAAGCGGTTACACCTAGGGGTGGCCGGTGGGCCGGGCTCGGTCGCGGCGGGCGGGTGCAGCGGGGGGGTCGGGGTCGGGCGGGACGATCCGGGGGGTCGGGATCGGGACTAGCGGGCCTAGCGGGGTCGGGTCCGGGCGGGACTGCTCAGCCCCGGTCCCGATCCCGATCCCGTCGGTATCGGGGCGGGGCGGGCTCGGGTCGGGCTCGGGGCGGGGCGGGGCGGGGTCGGGTTTTCCTTTTTTTGTCTAAAATCTAAATTGCAACTTTATGGTGTTGTCCAAAAGTTGCAAATTACATAATAAAATTGCAATTAAAAAAATTACATTTTCAAAAAAATCTGTTCTAATTGCTTGATGATTTCATGTGGTTCTTCGGTTGGAATAGGTATTTGTTGGTCAAATTGATCCACGTCGCTTCCACTACCTTCGGTTAAGATTTCGTTGTAGTTTTCATCATCTTCTTCGTTGATCTCCGGTTGACCGCACCTTTCTCCGCTCCGCTCGTATCCAATCTCGAATAATACCGCAATTTCCAAGTCGTCTCCGCCAATGAGTGTCTGTGGTCTCCTATTTGATATCCGCCTCGCAGAAAAAGCGCTTTCCGACGCAGATTGATGACGCTTGAATGTTCAAAACATCTCGAGCCATCAATGAAAGTGTCGGAAAGGTCTTCTCATTCCCCTCCAAAGTATTTCAAACAAGTCTTCTTGTCCATCTTCATTGATAACTTCTTGATACGGTACAGTAACCCCGCAAAACAAAAATATCCAACTCGCTAATTTGGTTAGTAGAGGTACGGCCGCACATTCTATTTCGAGGCTTTCAATACTAGCCGCAGAAATAGCATGTCTTTTGTGAGGTTGTGTTGAAGATGAAGAAGATGGTATGGTAGCCGGTACGTTACTAGCATTTTCTTGTTGATAAAATCTATATATATTTTTGCGGTGGTGTTCTACGCTATTCAACACTTCTTCTTTAGTTTGTTCAATAGGTGGTGGGTGATTTAGATTTTTGGGACTTGGAGGTGGTAGTACTTCTATACAATCGTAAATAGTTTCAATTAGTGATTTAGTACCGTCTATTTTAATAGTAGGATTTAATACAAAACCAATAATATAAATAGAAGGAATAGGAATAAAATATTTTTTTATTTTGACAAATATTTTTTTAATAGTTTGCCTTATAAGTGGTTTTTCCATATATTCACTAAGTAATAAAAATATTAGAGTTATATAAAATAACATAGTTGAAATAGTAGGATAATATATACCGGAAAATTCTTTTGTTGCTTGAAAAAATTTCTCTAAAAATACAATAAGTTCGGAAATTTTTTCCCAATCACTATCTAAAATCATATCAGTGGCTTTTTATTATGAGAGTTAAAAAATAAAGTTATAGGTAATTTATAGTCATAAGCAACAAGGAGTTGCTCGTATAAAGAATTCCACCTAGTGGATACTTCTTGTGGAATTCTTCTAAAAGGTAGTCCACAATCATGACAAATTTTTTTATATTCTTTTCTACGTTGTACTTTATTACTTTTAAAAATAAAGTTTATAGCAAATTGTATTTTACTAAGAATGTCTTCAAAAAGTGATAGACCATCCTTTACAATTAAGTTATATATATGGCACGCGCATTTTATATGAAAATGGTCCGGAAAAGATGGAGCTAAACTATTTTTTAACATTGTAATTGCGTAATTGTTATTAGAAGCGTTATCTAATGTAATAGTCATAATTTTATCGGTAATTCCGTAATAATCGCACACTTGATAAATATTTTCTCGCAATAAAAGTACCAAAGTGTGCCTATCATCTATATATCTATACGCTAAAATACGTTTTTGCATAGACCATTTATAATCTATCCAATGACAAGTTACAAGTTAAATAATCATGGCCGTTAGTACTACGACCTATATCGACGTGATAGATACTTTGCCATTAAAATGATATAATGAAAAACGTAAATATTGTTGATATTCATGCGCAAATTTAAATACATCTCTCTTAACAGTTGACCTAGGAAAACCGTTAAAAGCAGGATTATATATATCTCTAATGTAATGAATAAAACCGGGAGATGAAGGAAATGAAAAAGGCAAACCCTCCACAAGCAACTAATTTTGATATTGCTTCCCTATCTCTATGTTTGTTGTATTTAGAGCCTACAATTCCCCCCGTCATAGGGTTAATTTGACCCTGTACTTGGTCCGGGACGAGTATCGTATGTGAACCTTGTCCCGATGGAGCGGCCGTTTGCGCACCCGGTTTTGAAGCCTGGTATTGGGCATACCTAGCTGGATGAGCACTTACTACGTGTCTAATTAAACCCCCGTCCCACCGTGACCTTTTCCAGTTTTAAATTTTAAAACATTTTTACAAATTTTACATATGGCTACTTGATTCTCTACGTCCCTATCAAAAAATGTCCATGCATCGATTTTAATGGTCGTTTTCTTTGGACCTCGTCTCATACTAGGGGGAATAGGAGGTATTTCGGTTGAAGGTGCACTAGTGGGCGTGTTGTCATCAATATTAGTGGGTGTATCGTCTAGATCATCGTCTAAATTAAAGTCTTCTTGAGTTCCGGAAAATAACTCCTCGTCTAAATCTAATGGTATTGTAGGAAAATGTTGAGTATCAACAAAATCATCCCGTGTAGGAATAAGATGACTAGAAGAAGTACCCTTGCCCTGGTTGCCTCTACTAGAAGAAGCACCCTTACCCTTACCCTTAAACATACCTTTTAATCCTTCCATTTTAATTATGATAATAAATAATTAAAGACAATAAAATTAAGTGCGCTAAATAAAATAAACAGACAATAATAATTTAATGAAGGAACGAATGTACCAAACGCCGACGTAACGTCGACGTGTAATCGAGAGGTTGAAAATTGAAACTTTGCTCGATGGAAGATCCTCAAGCTAGTTGCCAACTTCACTCCCAATTCCCAAATGAATTAATAAAATTGAATATTTAGCAAACAATGTAGAGAGATATATTGAGAAATTAGAGAGATTGTAGGAAGATTTGTGAGAAAGATGAAGAGAAAATGAGTTATTTATAGTTGAAAAATTGGGTTAAAGTGTAAATATAATAACTTATGGGTTAAAAATAAATATTAAGGGGTAGGGGGGGTTGGGGGAGGGGGGGGGGGCCTAAAATGGCCGTTGGCCAACGGCCATAATCTAAAATGGCCGTTGGTGCAACGGTTATTTTTGCAAAGGGGTTTAAGGGTCGGGGTCGGGTCGGGGTCGGGACGGGCTCGGGGCGGGCTCGGGTCCGGCGGGCTCGGGCGGGCTCGGGTCCGGCGGGACGAGACATCGTCCCGTCCCGAGTTCGAGTCCCGCCCCGTTAATTTTTTTTTTTTTTATTTTTAGAGCGGGGTCGGGTCGGGACCGGGGCGGGGTCGGGCCGGGGTCGGGTCGTCCCGGCCCACTGGCCAGCCTTAGTTACACCAGAACCAGAAGTTAAAAAATTCAAGGAAATCTCGATCCAACACTCGAAACTCACCCGAGACCTTCCGGATACAAATTAAATATGCTACATGAGTGTAAACGACGCTATGTACTTGCTCGCGCACTCAAAATACCAATCTGACACTGTTACAAATTCTTTTTCACAAATCAACCCTAACTTTCCCAAATTTCACATTTAGCAAAATAAGGACTCAAAACACATTCGAACATCTCGGGAAGAGAACTAAAGACTCGACTAAGTCATAAATGACGTTTCGAACCTAACGGAAGTGACAAAATATGGAAATAGACACATTTACCCAAAAGTTTATTTTTAGTCAACTCTTTCCATTTTTAAAATTTAAGAAACTTCTAACTTAGATTTTTCTTCCGAAACCTATACAATTTATCTCAAGAACATTCAAGCCATCCCCGCAAGTCACAAACAATGATAAGAGCCTACGGGAAGGGTAATTTTTGTCAAAACAGGGTGATAAGCCTTAAACGGCCGAATAAGTTGTTACACTTATCAATGACCGGTCTATCCATATCACCAATCAAACCAGAAGTTTATCAATCTTCTGTATCCTTAAGTTTCATTTTGTACTTTAATCAAGATAGTCTTAGCTTTCAGAAGACTTCTCCAAAATTATCATTCATTCTACTTAAAAATCCAATTTGATGTAGTGCGATCGTAAATGTTCTTGCTTCTTTTTTCTTCTGCTATCATTTAAGTTAGTTGCATCATCAAATGCAATCTCATATGCTGATTTGATACTAAATATTTTGTGACGTGTTTCATTTCATGCAAGTGTATCTGCAAAAACAACATATTTAGAAATAAAATGAGATACAATAACGCTAGCTTATATCAAAATGATCGAGAAACAAAACTATATACTCCCTCCATTTCAATTTATGTGAAATTATTTTCTTATTAATCCATTAATTTCTGGACACGTACGTTGCACGTGTTTTTCAATTGAATCATGTGTATAATAAGTAACATAAAATTCAAAGGGGAAAATCACAAGCTCAAGTTGATAAATAATATGAAAATTATTGATAATTCAAACATACATTAATTAAAATGATCAGACTCAAAGCACTCAAATGCAAGCTATGCCTATCCAAGAATCAGACTGCAAGTCCACAAAATAAAATTCTTCACCTGTTAGTAAAAAATGAACTAAACTAGAAAAGAAACAAAGAATAAAGCAAAACGATAGGTAGAATACAAAAAAATTAGAAGATAAATAGATTGCATACCCCAAAAAGCGGGTGATGACTTCTCCTGATATTTTTCAAATCTCAATACTCCAAACTGCCTAAAACATGATAAACAATCATTAATTATTTATTAATTTTCAGAATTCAACGTGATGAAACACAAAAATAAAAATTTTATTTTTAGAAAAATGTGTAGCCATATCAAACATATCTACAGGACAGACAAAGTCTACATCACATATTATAAATTTAAAATACAAGAGCGTCTACCGCCGATCAAAAGAATAAAAAAAATTTAGAGAGAAAAATTTGCAATATTACTGATATTCTATCCTATGTTTAGGACTAAGAGGAGGGTTGAATTTGCAAGTGATATTTGAAAATGGTTGGCTTTGTTGTGATGAATGAGAAATAGGACATGTTGTGTGAGACTTTTTTTGTAACATTTTAAAGAAGAAAGTTGGCTTTGTGAGGATGATTTCTTTGCTCTTTGTTCCTTTTGAAGGTTAACTGATAGGACTCTCAAGCTTCGATTAATGGTTAATTATAGGCCTTTTGTGTAATGTATTTAGACACTTCAATAGGACTTCTTGGAACATAAATATTTTTTGGAAACGGAAGTCATTTCATCTTCCTCCTCATATGTGTAATGTATTTAGACACTTTAAGAATTTTTAAAATAGGTTAAATTTTAAATAAATGAGAAAAAAATATAAACTATGAGAGTTATTTTTTCAAGGATTTTAAAGGACATTTTTGTAATTCATCTTTTAACTTAGGGGTTTCCTACTCTACTATAATAAAATCTAAAAAAGAATGATCTCTTTCTATTTTGGGAAATAATTTACTTTTATATAGTAATTTGTAGTCACACAAAATATATATGGCTCATTTAACCACAAGATTAAAAGTCTTCTCTTTTTTATTAAACTTTATGCCCAATCAAATAGGTTCACATAATTTGAAACGGAGAGGGTATGTGATATCCTAATCGCCATCCAACAACACATAAGAAGATTTTCAAAAATGTGTTAACCCAGATAATATCAACAACGAGCTTATTGATTAGCGGTCTATCTCCATGTCACCAATTAAGCCAGAAGTTTATCAATCTTTTGTGTCCCAAATTTCATTTTGCCCTTTAATCAAGATAGTTTTAGCTTTCAGAAGATTTCTCCAAAAATTATCACGCACTTTGCTTAAAAAACCAATTTAATGAGGTGCGGTCGTGAATGTACTTGCTTCTTTTTTCTTCTCCTATCATTTAAGATAGTTGCATCATCACATGTAATCTCATATGCTGATTTGATACTTAATTTTTCATCACATGTTTCATTTCATGCGAGTGTATCCGCAAAATTAACATATTTAGAAATAAAATGAGATACAATAAGGCTAGCTTATATCAAACTGATCAAGAAACAAAACTATATACTCCCTGTATTTCAATTTATGTGAATCTATTTTTTTATTAGTTCACTAATTTCTGGACACGTGCGTTGCACGTGTTTTCCACATTTTTAGTACCAATGTTATTAAAAGCGCTCTCTTTAGCGCTTAAGGCATGAAGCAAGTTGAGGCGACTAAGCACTTTTATTCCCCGAAGTGAGGCGAGATAAGAAAAGCGCTCGTTTCTTCAACAAAAGAAGGAGGCATGAAGCGTCACTTTTGCGAAAAAGTGAGATTTTGGAAATTTAATTGAAATAAGGGTTAATTTTAGGTTTAATTTTAAAATAATTGCAACAAACTTTCACATCTTCTTTACTGTTTTTCTTCTCTTTCAATTCTAGGGTTTCAAGGTAAGTTCTTTTCTTTTTTCTTCTTCTCTTGTCTTCCTCTTCCTCTTATATTTTCTCTGCTTTTTCTCCTATTTTCCCGATTTTTTCCACCTCTCTTTTCTATTCCTTTTCTCTTCTTCGATTTTCTTCTCTTTTTTCATGGCCTCTTTTGTTATTGTTTATCTAGTTTTAGTATCTATTATTTACTTTTTCATTTAAGAATCGAAAGATTTACTTATTATGTTACTTCTATTTAGTTGTTGGTTATTTATCTATGCAATATTTTTTGTATTAAATTGCGCTTCAGTTGAAAAAAGTGCGCACTTTGCGTCACTTTTCGGTTAAGGGAGCCCTCATCGCTTTTTTCCGCGTCTCAATTTTTAAAATACTGCTTAGTATAAATTATTTAAAACGGTATAGAGAGTATTAAATCATGTGTAAAATAAGTAACATAAAATTCAAAGGGGATAATTACAAGTTCAAGTTGATAAATAATATGAAAAATATTGATAATCCAAACATACATTAATTGAAATGATCAAACTCAAAGCACTCAAAAGCAAGCTATGCCTATCCAAGAATCAGACTGCAAGTCCACAAAATAAAATTCTTCACTTGTTAGATATGACCAATTTGATGAAGTGTGGTTGTGAAGGTACTTGCTTCTTTTTTCTTCTCCCGTCATTTAAGATAGTTGCATCATCATATGCAATTTATATGCTGATTTGATACCAAATTTTTCATCACAAGTTTAATTTCGTGTGAGTGTATCTGCAACAACAACATATTTAGAATAAAGTGAGATACAATAACGCTAGCTTATATCAAAATGATCAAGAAACAAAACTATATACTCCCTCTATTTCAATTTATGTGAAATTATTTTCCTTATTAATCCATTAATTTCTAGACACATACGTTGCACGTGTTTTCCAATTGAATCATGTGTATAATAAGTAACATAAAATTCAAAGGGGAAAATCACAAGCTCAAGTTGATAAATAATATGAAAAATATTGACAATTCAAACATACATTAATTAAAATGATCAGACTCAAAGCACTCAAAAGCAAGCTATGCCTATCCAAGCTTGTGCTTGAGTTCTACTTGGGAGGTAATTTCTTAAACCCTTTTGTTTCTAATTCATGTTTTTAAGGGTGCAATGTGGACTAGTTTAATCTTTATTTGGGGAAAATGAGTTCTAATTTTCATGTTAGATTAAGAGAGGTTGAAACTTTGATTTAAGGGTGAGATATGGATTAGTTTACCTTAATATTGTGAATAACCTTTGATTTATGTTAGTTGATCATGTTGTAGCATTTAATTTAAATATGAAAACCCTTTTGATTTGGATGAAATTCCAGGGATTGTAAAATTGGGACTTCTCTTAAATTGAGCAATTGAGGGTTCAATTGGGTTAGTTCTTCAATTAACTTAAGGATATGACTATCTAGTATGTGAGTAAGCTTTTTCAGTATTAAAGTTCATATTTTAGTACCGTGGGCCCGAGATTGTTTTAAGATATCTTTGGTATGATTGAAGAGGTCTTTGTATTGTGTGTTAGCTTTATATTAACGTATAATATATGCGTGTTAGACTTTGAGTACTACGAGGCGCTTTGAAAAGGCAAGCCAGCGCGAAGAGTTGATTGTACATGACACCTACTCCCTTGAGGTAGGCTATGAATTGCTTTATTAAACTCTGATAGAAATGTGTAATTAGTTATAAATATTGAGGGGTATTAGGTATGTTTGGGGGTCCCACTCAAACGGTTGTGATGAACGTTTGAGTGGGTATCAGTGTTGAACTGTGATGATGGATGATTTGGAGAATCAGCCTTAAGTTGATTCCAACTGCTGATTGATTGGGCTTGTCGTTATTATGTGGGCTTATCGTCATATTTGCTATTGTTGTGTTTATTCATCATACATACTTTCGATATGATATCCTAATTATATGTTATTGAATTCTTGAAAGCATGTGGTATTCATCTCTATACTTGGTTGCTCTCATTACATCATGATTTCTTTCCTTGAATTGTCATTTACATTCATACACTCATGATTCTGATGATATTGATACGAGAGTGATATGGAAATGTTGTGGGTCCAAGAGACCGGGAAGATAAGAGCACTTATGAGATTATGACAATGTTAAGATACGCGGGGGAACGGGTCGCACGCCTGCAACATTTATTCAACTTAGGGATGGGCTCCGTTGAGAAATTCCAGAGGCGTATATGGACTTCGCGGATCCCCCATGAGTGTGCAGTTCATAGAATTTGAATGCATGTATATGGAAGATAGAAAAGGTACCTGACATATGCATTGCATTCATATCATACATACATCATTTTATTGATTATATGTTGATGAACCAAGTGTTGGTTTGACATTGATGACTTGATTAATTTTTGAATAAATGAGGATTGTAAATTGATCATTAAGTACTTGAATACTGTTATTAAACTCTTCTGGAATTGGGTAACTCTTATGATTATGAAATCGTATATGAACAAAGTGACTTGTTGATTTCAGCGAACCTTTAAATGAACTATGTGACTTATTTGGGTATTTGAACTGTCTAGTATAGGATTATTTGATGTCAACTCGATATTGATATATTTTTGCATATCTTCCATCATTGTCGGCCTATGATGCCTACGGGGGTACGTTTGTGTACTCTAACTACACTTCCTGCATTCTATTTGGATGCAGATATAGATCCCTCTACCAGTTCGAGACCTCGAGCTTGAGTCCGAGCGGGTTGACTTTCAGTATTCAGGGTAATGATGCTACTTCCGGCATGCCTTGGATGCTCTAACTCTCTTGTCTTTATTTTTGTTCTAGAGACATATTTCAGGCTTTTAGACTATGATGTTTAGTTTGAGCTTATGTTGCCCTTTATTAAGACTTGTATCCGTATTAGCGCTCTTTTATTATTGACTTGATCTTTGGGGGTTGTATCATGATTCTCAGATTTATGTTTCGCATTTCTATATTATGTTAGACAACTTATTTAAGTATACTGCTATATTTTCGCATTTCTTCTTATATCATATTAAATGAGATGGGAGTAGTTCGCCTACTGATGAGAAAGTGTAAGTGCCACCACGATTCCTGAAAGGGGTCATGACAACACGTGGGTTGCACATGTTTTCCATGTTTCTCAATACAAACTATTTAAACCGGTATAGAATGTATTAAATCATGTGTATAATAAGTAACATAAATTTCAAAGGTGAAAATTACAAGCTCCAGTTGATAAACAATATGAAAAATATTGATAATCCAAACATACATAAACCGAAATTACTAACTCAAAGAACTCAAAAGCAAGTTATGCCTATCCAAGAACCAGACTGCAAGTTACAAAACAAATTTCGTCACATGTGAGCAAAATGAACTAATATAGAAAAGAAATAGAGAATAAAGCAAAAATGATAGGCAGAACACAAAAAACTAGAAGATAAATAGTTTGCATACCCCAAAAAGCGGGTGATGAATTCTCCCGACATTTTTCAAATCTCAATACTCCAGACTGCCTAAAACATGATAAACAATCATTAATTAGCCATTAATTTTCAGAATTCAACGTGATGAAACACAAAAATATATTTTTTCTTTTAGAAAAATATGTAGCCATATCAAACATATCTACGGGACGGACAAAGTCTACATCACATATTATAAATTCAAAATACAAGAGTGTCGACCGCCGATCAAAAGAAAAAGAAACTTAGAGATAAAACAACACTTTAATCTCAACACTACAAAGCAAATAGGGTGAGTCTGACGAAGAAAACAAATACGAATTGACTTGCTGAAGAAATGGAAAAGAAAGGAAGAGTTTCTGTTTTCGTCCAACGTTTTTGGACTGACTTTCTCTTATGTTTTGTCTCTGTGTATATAGTGTGTCTCTGTTGTGTATATCTTGTGTATATGTGTGTCTTTGCTCACTGTTTTTCATCACAGTATGTGCACTGTATTTCGTCACTTTCTGTACAACACAATTGAGCCAAAAGGCATCAATATATATCATGGAGGAGGCACTCCTCAACTGTCACAAACAAGGTTGTTAATAGCCATTAGTGAGGGCTGTTAATGGCCATTAGAGAGGCTGATTATGGTCATTGAAGGAGAGCTGTTTATGAAGGAGTTAACAGCTAAGTAATTACTTGTTAATGCTCCAAAAAATAGCCCAAACGGTAGGCAGAAAGTTTCTGCCTTCTGTCATTCCCAAAATCAACTTTTCAGAAACTCTAGGGACCAAACTGTAAATATTAAGCAATTTGGGGTCCAAAAAGATAATATCAGAAAGTCCCCACAGCCCACAGCCCACGACGGGCGGTGGCGGCGCGCGTGTGGGCTTAGCCTTGAACCCAAGCACATCTAGGTCCTCCCTCCTTTAAACACATGTGATACCCTTGAAGTCTCAAACCCTTAACCACTTTAGAGACTTATAAAGAGAACAATTTTTCCTTTTTCTCACCGATGTGGTAGATTTGTCCCACACCATATTTCCATGCCTCAAACACCTTACTTCGTGGATCAATATCTCTTTCATTTCTAAAGAAATTTGACGATTCTTGGCTCTACGGTCATCTACTCACTTAGTAGATTATGCATGTGAGAAGAGACAAAGCCTCCAACATGCGGAACACTAGTGTTTAATTCATTAAATATGGGTGGACGCACCTTCCCGTCAAAGACAAATTTCCAACAGATACATAGATGTAGAATTTTTTTACAAAGTCTTACACAGTTATTTCTGAGGCCTAGATTTCTTTTTCACCCTTCCTAAAAGGTGTTTTAAGGGAACTAAGTGCTCTTAGTTTGTATTCTTCTTTTTGTTATCAATGGTAATATTCACAGTTGTTGCCAAATAATATGTTTATCATGACAAAAGTTTATCAATCTTATGTGACCCAAGTTTCATTTTGCCCCTTTAATCAAGATGGTCTTAGCTTTCAAAAGATTTCTCCAAAATTATGATTATGCTTAAAAAGTCAATTTGATGAAGTGTGGTCGTGAAGGTACTTGCTTATTTTTTCTTCTCCTATTAGCTGCATCATCACATAGTCTCATATGCTAATTTGGTACTAAATTTTTCGTCACTGTTTCATTCGTGAATCAAATGTATCTTCAAAAATAACATTTTCATAAATAAAATGAGATAAAACTAACGTTTATGTCAGACTGATCAAGAAACAAAGTTACAAATGTTACATCAAACACTTTCAGAAATGCATCAATCCGACTAATATCAATAATAACTTTATCAATGAGCAGTTCGTCTTTACATCACCAATCAAACTAGAAGTTTATCAATTTTACACATATCACTTTCATTTCGATCCTCCAATCAAGACAGTTAGAATTACTTCTCCAAAATAATGATGCATTCTGCTTACTAAGTTATTGTCATAAAGTTTGGTCTTGAAGGTACTTGCTTCTCACCATATTGGAATATTTCCTAATATATCTAATCTATGTAGTTTATGTTTTTTTTTCTTAAAATAGCAAACCGGGTCAGTTAGAAGCGGGTTATGCCCTAGTCTTCTTATTCATAACATTAACTCCGGTCGAAGTCTCCCAACAAAAGCAAAACTAGGGTTTCACGTACATGTCCAAGCTTTCTTTTCCGTAGCATTAGGTTTTCCTTTGGATTTGTGTGGAATCAATTATGCCTCCGAAAGCGGTGAGAAAGAAGCCAACAAGATCTGGATCGAAAAGAGGTGGCCGTACAGCTCGTGGGACACCAAAATCTCAGGCAAAACCCGTAAATTTAGAGGAAACTATGAAAGAAGAGAATAAGGATTCGGCGGCGGAAATCAAAGAAGAATTAAAGGTGGAAGAGGTCGTTGAGGATAAAACTGTCCAACCGACGGAACTGGAGCCTCAGGAACACGGGGAGAAGAGTAAGTATTGATTTCGCATACTAATTGTTTAGCTGGTTTTGTTTTTAAGTTCATAACTCTTGCTTCTTTCTATGTCATTTTTAATAAGAGCAGTGATAAGAAAAAAGAAGAAAAACTTTATGGGTCATGTTAGTTGTTTATAGTTAAAGGTAGATGTCGAGTTTACTTGTGGTGGTAATAGCTATTTAATTAAATTTTAAGAATGGAATTCTTAGAACTTTCATAAATTAAATAAGATCTGCTTGTTTAGCTGTGTTTATGCATATAAGTTGCTTGTAAATTGTAAGAATCTGGGTTATTTTAGCACCCAAGGGTGTGACATAGTGTCAATGAAGTGGGAGGTGAATCATGAGGTCTCAAGTTTAAATTCCAGCGGAGTCAAAAAAAAGAAGAAGGTGATATCTTCTCATCTGTCTAAGTGACAGAATTACCTGAGGAGGTAGCAGGTATAAGGTGGAATTAGTTGAGGTGCGCGCAAGCTAGCCCGGATCCCATGGTTATAAAAAAAGAAATAATCTGGGTTATTTAGCTTAATTAAGAGAAGTGTAAAAAAAGAGTTATGGGTCTAAATAGAAACAAAAGAACTAAATAAAATATTATCTCAACAGAACGTGGTTATGAGAGGGTAGTGTTAATAAATTCTTGGGTTGTTAAGGGCCAGCTGTGAGCATCACTTAAATCATATGGCCTGCTAACTTCTGATTAATGAAAATATATGTGTGTGGTTTCAAGCTTCAATTAAAAGAAAAATATAGAAAGTGAGGCGTCTCCGAAAGGATGGTTGAGGCATATGAGTACATAGAGGCACTCGCAAGTTGGTCCCAAGACCACCTTCGTGGGAAAGACACTGGAATAATGAAAAAAAGGTAAGGCTTTTGTTGGGAGCTAGGATGAATGAAAGGGTCCTTATTCTTCAATAAGGGAAGAATAGGGATGGCAACGGTGCGGGGCGGGGCGGGTTTGGCTTTATGCAGGTGCAGGGCGGGGCAGGTTTGGCTTTATGCAGGTGCAGGGCGGGACGGGTTGAAACTTATTTTAAAGAATTTAGTGCGGTTGATGTTTCCATCCCTTCACATTAACTACAGGCTTTGGAAAGCCACAAAATTATAGCAGCAGTGTGATAAAACTATCTAACATCCATTGACGAACAAAAAATCAGTTATATGTATAAATTATAATATATAATTACTCCATAAGTTATCGCTTGAGTGAAGAAATATATTCTTTATTAGTCCATATATTAATATTAATCACATATGATAATCAAACATCAGCTGATCAATAACACACCTTTAGACTATTGCCGTGCATAATCCGATTCGTTAGATCATAATTAAGATGCCGTAACAACTCTTATTAATAATAATTAGATATTTCTCAGGAACTTTCAAGACTGGGAATTACAGGAGTTGCAGGGCGGGGCGGGCGGGTTGAAAACAGTAAAATTTTCTATGCCGGGCGGGGCGGGGCGGGGCGGGTTGGAGTCCTCACAGGTTTGTGCGGGTTTACCCCGCAACTGCCCTGCCCTGCACGGTTTGCCATCCCTAGGGAGAAAGAAGGAAAGATTTCAGTTGCTGGCACATGTTCAGCTCTTCCAAATCTTGTAACTTTAATCTTTCTCCTGAGGAGTGAGGAAGGAAGAAGCAAAGATTACAGTTGCTGGCACGTGTTCAGCTCTGCCAAATCTTGTAACTTTAATCTTTTTCCTGAGTTGTGAGGAAGGAAGAAGCAAAGATTATAGTTGCTGGCATGTGTCCAACTCTGCTCTTGTAACTTTAATCTTTCGCCTGAGAAATTTTCACGTGCAGGTCTTTTTAAATATATGTATGGGCATCTTTGATGGTCAGTTACGTCTCTATAGAGCTGGACATTGTTGACAGCTTACAGGACTTGCAAGAAATTATGTTATACTTGGATAAGAGTCTTCTATTTTCTCCATTTACTGTCCTGGGAGGCTAATATTTTTTCCTCGTGGCAGAGGTGGACGATGTGAAAGAGTTGGCGGATCAATATGAAAAGGGTGAGCGATTAGATTTGGAGGATAATGACCCTGATTATGACCCTGAAGAGTATGGCACAGTTGATTATGATGAGAGAGGAATTGAAAATGATGATATTCAGGGAGAGGGAGATGAAATAGAGGAAGAACCTGAAGAGGGAGATGTTGGTGAAGAGGAAGAAGGTGATATGGTTGAGGAGGATGTTGAAGATGTTCACGAGGAAATTGAGGGTGATGAAGAAGATGAGCATGCTGGGGAGGAGCATGCTGAGATGGTTGATGCAGCTGAGGAAGAAGAACATCATGAAGTTGTTAAAGAAAGGCGTAAGCGGAAGGAAATTGAAATATTTGTTGGTGGCTTGGACAAGGATGCTACCGAGGATGATCTCAGGAAGGTCTTCAGTAAAGTTGGCGAGGTTACCGAAGTGAGGCTTATGATGAATTCTCATACAAAGAAGAATAAAGGATTTGCATTCCTGCGATTTGCCACTGTGGAACAAGCAAAACGAGCTTGTACTGAGCTGAAAAATCCAGTGGTATTTTCTTTATTCTGTAGTTTTCATGTGACTGATTTTAATTCCTCGTAGAAGGTAATTTCCTGATAATGGAATTTCCAGGTCAATGGTAAACAGTGTGGTGTCTCTCCAAGTCAAGACAATGATACTCTGTTTTTGGGTAACATATGCAAGACCTGGACAAAAGAAGCTGTAAGTAGGCTGGGCATATCCATATTGTCAACAAACATGATTCTCAGTTTTGAAGAGCTGCTTAACTAGTCATTGATGTTTACTTTCTCTCCAGTTAAAAGAGAAGTTGAAGCATTATGGTGTTGACAATATTGAGGATTTGACGTTGGTCGAAGACACTAATTATGAGGGAATGAATAGGGGATTTGCTTTCTTGGAGTTCTCTTCACGTTCGGAGGCCATGGATGCTTTTAAGCGGTTACAAAAGAGAGATGTTATGTTTGGAGTTGATAGGCCCGCAAAGGTTTCTTTTGAGGATTCATTCATTGATCCTGGGGATGAAATCATGGCACAGGTAAACTCTCTGGACCTATATCTATATTATAATAAAAGGGACTATTACTCTTGCTAAGTATAGTTAGTATGTCGCCAAATAGAGGCTTTTGTTGTGGTTCTCTTTAGCTTATTGGAGGTACAGAAATATTTCACAATTTACTTTTAGAGTTCTATTATGCTTTTGAACATAGTTTGTCCTTCAATGGGTTGCTTTTATTCCTGCTCTTTTAGTCTCTTCTACTGTGTATCTTAGTTTTTCCTTTCTACAATCAATTAGATTTATCTGGGTAGTTTGCTTATCTTCTTTCCCTGCTAGTACTTTTCTGATGACTTTGCTGCTTACTTTTGGAGTCTTTTTGAGTCAATTGCTGCGCTGAAATTCGTCATCTGACTGTGGGTGAATTTATTTGTTCATTTTTAATAAATCAGGATATGACTGGGTGAATATCTCTTGAGTTCAGGTTAAAACAGTGTTTATTGATGGTCTTTTTGCATCCTGGGACGAGGATCGTGTGAAGGAGCTTCTTAAAGAGTACGGAAAGATTGAAAAAGTTGAGCTTGCGAGAAATATGCCTTCAGCTAAGAGAAAGGACTTTGCATTTGTCACCTTTGACACCCATGATTCTGCAGTTACATGTGCTAAAAGCATTAATAATGAGGAATTGGGTGAAGGAGATAACAAGGTTTGTTTTCTGTCTTTAAGTGTATGAATATATGTAACTCCTTTGAGCAGTTTCTTATAGTTGTATATTTCAGGTTAAAGTTAGGGCCAGATTATCAAGACCCCTTCAGAGGGGCAGAGGGAAATACGGTGGCCGAGGAGATTTGCGACCTTGGCGTATGCCTATGCATGGTCCCCATGCCCCTTGGGGTCGTATAGTGCCACATAGTCACCCTATTCGAGGGACTAGAGTTAGTACACGTCTGCCTCCTATTGTTGGTCGTGGTTTCAAACGACCTGCAGCATTGAGAGATAGACGGGCAGTGATGGCTTTGCCTCCTAGGGGCAGACCCTCGGCTCCACCACCTAGCAGCAGGTCATATGACCGGAGACCACCTAGTATGAGATGATTTCCGTCTTCCATTAAATCTGCTGGTTCAACTCTGCTTATTTTATAAATGACCAAATAACTAATGAGTAAATTGCAGTTCCCTCATATCCAAAGGGTAGCTTGAAGAGGGAGTACGGACGGCGCGAGGACATCCCCCCTCCTAGAAGCAGAGCAATAGCTGAGTATCCTTCGGGGGTTCATTCTGACAGACGTGCATCCTATAGGGATGAATATTCTTCCCGTGGCTCTGGTTACCCTGAATTGCCTAGAGGTACTCACTCCGCAGCAAGGAGAGCTTATGTTGATGATGGATATGGGCAACGCTTTGAAAGGCCCCCTCCATCTTACCGTGAGGGACGTGGCCGTGAATATGATTCTGTGTCTGGTTCAAAACGTTCATACACTGCTGTGGTATGTTATCTTCACCATATAATCCGTTTAGATATTTTTTTGATCTGCCCAAGAAGATATGAACTAATTTAGCGTCTCCTGGTACATGCCAGGATGATGTTCATCCCCGCTACGCCGAGGCAGGAGTGCGGCATTCTCGTGCTCGTTTGGATTACGAATTAGGCAGTGGAAGTGGCTCCCAATATGGAGATGCATATGGTGACAGGTGCCTTACAATTATTGTTTTAAGTCATTTTTCTTTTTTGCAATCATTGATACATTATTGACTTGCCTTATTTACATATTATTAGACTTGGGAGATCAAGTCTTGGATATGGTGGCAGCAGGAGCTCCCTTTCTAGTCAAGATTCTCATGGGATGTATAGTCGTCAGGGTATGGGCTATGGTGGAGGTATGTTCTTTTATTCATTGGAATATCTGGTTATTTCTCAACAATTGCTATTACATGTATGTTGGATGCGATCATACCATCACTAACGCATCGGATCCCATCAGAACTCCGAAGTTAAGCGTGCTTGGGCGAGAGTAGTACTAGGATGAGTGACCCCTGGGAAGTCCTCGTGTTGCATCCCTCCTTTCCGGCCCTTCCTTGGACCCCGCGCATAGCGGGAGCTTAGTGCACCGGGCTGCCCTGAATGTATGTTTAGAGAAAGCTGTCTTAATTGCTATTTTGGTTTACAGGCTCCTATGGTGGTAGTGATGTAGGTGGAATGTATTCATCCAGCTATGGTGGTGATTATATGTCTCGTAGCAGTGATGTATGCGTCTACTTCGTTGATTTCTGTTGGAAGCTTTAGTGTTTATCTGTTGATAACTGTGTTGTTCCTGTTCTTCTCTGATGAATTTTCAGGTTGACGACTCAGTTTACTCTAGTCGTGGTATGGGTGGCGGTAGTTATATGGGAAGTGGTGGTTCTGGATCTTATTACTAAGGTATGTCACATATTACTACCACAATCATGTGTTTCTTTTCTTTTGGTAGTCATGCTCTTAGAACTGAGTGTCCTATATGCTCTCGTGAAACCCCCCCCCCCCCCCCCCCCCTTGGAATGAAGCCGGGAAGGTTTTTCTTACTTTCTTCTCTGCAAGAGCTGTATTTGAAGAGATGAAGCATTTGGTTACCAACCAACTTATTTATGGTACAGATTTGAGTTGACAAAAGAGAGCCTGCAGTTGGATGTGTTAATGTGGAAGCCCTATGCATTGACATGCCTCTGAAGAGATGGAGTTTATCTATTATCTGCTACCTCTTTGTATATGTGGGGCTAGAGAATTTAGCATTAGAGAGGTTGTATTGCTCCGAAGCATTTTTGGATAATAATTGGGAAAAGAGACATCTGTTCCTTTTCTGATGTAAGGAAATCTGAGATATGTAGAGGAAACAGAGTTCTGTTTATTTCTGGTGTCTGAACAGTGTACTATTTTCTTGTGGTTTGTTCTTTTAAGAATTTTCTGGAGAAGTGGAGGAAGTATTCTGCATGATTATTTTGAAAGAAAATCCCAAAAGCTCAAGTTACAAATTTGCTAGTTATGAGTCTGAAATTCTATGTTGAAGGACCATTGGGGTTTTATATTGGACGCTTTATATCTTGTTCTATGTAATAATATCGTCACAAAGTTACTGCTGGACCAATATCACAGAACTCAAAGGATCACCAATAAAGAGCTTAATTTTGTTATCTAAGTGTCTACTTTTTACTAAGTTAATGCATTGACATGCATTTCAAATTAAAATCTATTTGCTTCTGGATGATGAGTGATTTAGGTTTAAATGAGTGAAATAATGTATTTTGATGGCTTGAGAAAGAAAGCATTCATGAATGTCATGGGCCGAAGTTACTCATTGCCTAATGTTTATCCTTGAGCAGAGAGTGAAATTGGATTGTTGTAACTGCTCCTGAAATTGGTTTAGATGAGGGAATATGAATGTAGCTTGCTACCATGGTCTATGGATTGGCAGATAAGTTCTTAGCATTGGATAGGAATTGTGATGTCTGGTGCTTAATTCCTTGCAGCTAGTGAGCTGTTCTGCGAGTATGTTATTGGTCATTGCTTATGTGTAGCCTGGTCCCTGATTGCTTTCGTTTGGTTACATCACGAGTATCATCCCTTTTTGACTGAGCTTTTGGGTAGTTTGTTTGCACAAACTCGGTTTATGTATTTCCGACAGCTTAAGCTGCAGAGGAATTTTGAGAGAACTTGATAGTGCTTAACTGTTGGTCTATCTTAAAAGCACGAGGATGAGCACAATTTGAAGATTTGCACTTTAGTATTATTTGTGTTCTTCCATTATTTGATAATGCACACTAATATGGGAGCTTGCTTATAAGTGTGCTAATCTTGTGACTTTCTGGGGATGAGCCAATACTGGTTTGTTAATGCGGCGGGAGTATATGAAGTTAGAGCAATTACGTATAGGGAGGTATTTCATGTGCTACTGTCTGTCTGGCAGTTTACCCCAACTAGAATTATATTATAATCAAGTAATAAACAGTTTGTGTCATACTTCCTATATGTGGCCCTTGAATAGGCTTTAGCTTATGATTGCCTTTAAAATGCATGCTATACATGCTGGTGGATGGATACTCGTAGGGTAGGTAATTTCCTCTTTTCTCATAGTAACGTCTTTTTTCTAAAATGGTGGTGTGCGCGCCAGCTTGCGCGCACCTTGGCTACTCCACCAGATACTTACTACCTTAACCAAAATATGTAATGGGAACTCTACCCCGCCTAGTATTTTATTTTTGGGTCTCTGGTGAGATTTGTGAACCCTGATCTCCAAGGTTTACACAACTCCATTGACCATTAAGTTCCAGTCTTGGGTGCTCTCATAGCAAGTCTAACTATTGTTTGATTATTTTCCATATATTCTCTTTGTTGCACTAATGGCTGCATGTTCTGTCATGAATTCAAGCTTAGTAGTTAGCCTATTTTCATTGGATAACATATATATCAAGTTGCTAGTTTAATTTTCTCCTGTCACAAGGGAAAAGGGCCCCAAGATTTTGGTTTACTAGTTAGTGGCAGATAAATATTTTGAGGCAGCGTTCCTTCACTTACTAAAAGTTGCAGTTTTGATCAGACCATTGAGTTTGAGTTTGATTGATGCTGGACTCACATACATGCTTCAGCTGGGTTGCATAATTTTTTCTGTTTCATTCTCATGTTTATTTTATAGATAGTTTTAAATTCCTGTAAATTTTAATAATATTCGACTTTGATCTTTCTTGAAAAAAATTCCAGTAATTCTCTTTTGGCTGTAGTTCTTTTTAGTGCATCTGGCTATGATGCGTAGTTAAATTTTATCAGTAATACGGTTGTTCTTTTCCTAGTTGACTGGTTTTGATGGTTACACTAATATGTTTATCCATATTTAATTGTGGATAGTTAGAGAAAGGTCTTCTACACTTAAAAAAAGGATACCTTTTTCTGTGGTTGACTTTTTGCCACTACTGAATCGTGCGTTTCCACTTGCTACTAATGAATTCTTAATATGCAATTCGACACAAAAAAATTCATGTTCCATACGAGAAAAATGCAATTTTCCCATCCTATTTGAATGACTTAAAAATGTATACAGAGGAGAAATTGTAACATTCACCCCAATATAAAAAAACATATCAAGTTTCCCCTTAACAAAAATAAACATTCATTGCCTTCATGCAAGGTTTTTGTTTGAGATATTATTTTTCTTTCGGAATGTCTATCAAAGGAGTCTTAGCTAATAGAAAAAATTGGTCAAAAATGTCAAGCACCAGATAACATGCGTCTTAATGATGAGGCAAACTTTTCCTTGCAATTTACAAATCGAATAAGGGAGAGAAATTTCCTCTTCTTTTTGTGGTATCATGCTAATTTCTTCCTTATATGTTACAAAATAAATGCTGATTGGTTATACTATGTTTGAAAAAGGAAGTCAATGAGAGTTGCAAATTAAAGTTTTCCCAAAATAAATCAGTGGATATAATTGGATGATACAAAGTTGAAGCTATGAAAAATTGACTTAAATTGGTTTTATTTGGTTCCAACAATTGAAAAACCGACCTGATTAGTTTGATTTTCTTTTGGAGAAAATTAGCTATTCAAATTGAATCATGAACACTCATAATCATTAAAAGCTTTTATAATCATACTAATGTTTTGATTTGGATGCCTTGTATTGCATTGTGTTGTTGAAGCAATGTGGGTGAATTATATTGTTTTTTGTCATCTGATTTTCTTTTTCTTGTTCGGTTTGGTTGTATTTAATTTACAATAACTGATAAGTTTAAGGGAATATTTCTTAGTAAAGTATAATGGGTTTATCAATGATTACAAAAAAAATAGTTACGCGTGTAATAATAAAGTGGTGGTAGGAGGAGTACCTGTATATAGTGATAACGATGAGTATGTAGTACTAAACTCACTAACGGTAAATTGAAAGTGTAAAATTAATTATTTTTAAATATAAAAATGTGTGATTCTTTTTAAAATAAACTACGATTTATTTTGTCTCAATTTATATGACACTTTTCTTTTTAGTTAGCGCAAAAAAGAATGACACATTTACTGTATTATACTATACTTCTTTTCCCAACAATACAATACAATACAATTGCAATCCAATCCAATTGCAATACAATACAATGTAATTGCAATGCAATACGGTATGAACATACAATACAATTGCATTGTATGAACAGATAAATTATGAAATGATAAAAGAAACCTAATCCAAACTAAGGTTGGCCATTGGGCCGGGTCGGCCCGGTCCCGGCCCGACAACGACCCGGTCCCGACCCGACACCGACCCGGTCCTGACATTAATTTTTTTTTCACGGTACCGGGACGGGACATGGTCTCGTCCCGATCCGGTCCCGCACCGATCCCGCCTGAAATCCCCTCTTCGCACAAATAATCGTTGCACCAATGACCATTTTACATTTTGGCCGTTGTGCAACGACCATTTTTTTGCCTCCCCCCTACCCCCTTAATATTTATTTTTAACCCATAAGTTATTATATTTACACTTTAACCCAATTTTCCAACTATAAATACCTCATTTTCTCTTCATCTTTCTCACAAATCTTCCTACAATCTCTCTAATCTCTCAATCTATCTCTCTTCAAGTCTACATTGTCTACTAAATATTGAATTTTATTTATTCATTTGAGAGTGAAGTTGGAAACTAGCTTGAGGATCTTCCATCGAATAAAGTTTCAATTTTCAACCTCTCGATTACACGTCGACGTTACGTCGGCGTTTGGTACATTCGTTCCTTCATTAAATTATTATTGTCTGTTTATTTTATTTAGCGCACTTAGTTTCATTTACTTTAATTATTTATTAGTATATTTATAATGGAAGAATTTAAACGTATGCTTACGGGTAATGGTAAGGGTCAGGCTTCTTCTAGTAGGGCAACAAGGGCAAGGGTACTTCTTCTAGTCATCCTATTTCTAGACAAAATTCTATTCCTGCACATGATGATTTTGTTGATACTGAACATTTTCCGCAATACCATTAGATTTAGACGAGGGACTATTTTCTAGAACTCAAGAAGACTTTAATTTAGACGATGATCTAGATGATACACCCACTAATGTAGATGACAACACACCCACTAGTGCACCTTCAACTGAAATGCCTCATATTCCCACTAGTATGAGACGAGGTCCAACAAAACGGCCATTAAAATCAAATGCATAGACATTTTTTGATAGGGACGTAGAGAATCAAGTAGCTAGATGTAAAATTTGTAAATATGTTTTAAAATTTAAAACTGGAAAAGGTCACGGTGGGACGGGGGGTTTAATGAGACACGTAGCAAGGGCTCGTCCAGCTAGGTATGCCCAATACGAGTCTTCAAAACCGGGTGCGCAAACGCCCGCTCCATCGGGACAAGGTTCACATACTGTCCTGGATCAAGTACAGGGTCAAATTAACCCCACAACAGGGGGAATTGTAGGCCCTAATTACAATAAACATAGAGATATGAAAATAATAACAAAATTAGTTGTTGTGGATGGTTTGCCTTTTTCATTTCCTTCATCTCCTGGTTTTATTCATTACATTAGAGAAATGTATAATCTTGCTTTTAACGGGTTTTCTAGATCAACTATTAAGAGAGATGTATTTAAATTTGCACATGAATGTCAACAGTATTTACGTTATTCACTATATCATTTTAATGGCAAAGTGACTATCACTTCTGATATAGGCCGTAGTACTAACGACCATGATTATTTAACGGTAACCTGTCATTGGATAGATTATAAATGGTTTATGCAAAAACATATTTTAACGTATAAATATATAGATGATAGGCACATTGGTGTTTTTATTGCAGAAAATATTTATCAAATGTGAGATTATTACGGAATAACTGATAAAATTACGACTATTACACTAAATAACGCTTCTTCTAACAATTATGCTATTACAATTTTTAAAAATAGTTTAACTCCATCTTTTTTCCAGATCATTTTCATACAAAATGTGTGTGTCATATATATAACTTAGTAGTAAAGGATGGTCTATCACTTTTTGAAGACATTCTTAGTAAAATACAATTTGCTATAAACTTTATTTTTAAAAATAATAGAATACAACGAAAAAAAGAATATAAGAAAACTTGTCACGATTGCCAACTACCTTATAGAAAAATTTCAGAAGAAGTACCCACTAGGTGGAATTCTTTGTACGAGCAACTACTTGTTGCTTATGACTATAGAAAACCTATAACTTTATTTTTTAACTCTCATAATCAAAATCCAGCTAATATGGTTGTAGATAGCGATTGGGGAAAAATTTCCGAACTTATTGTATTTCTAGAGAAAAAATTTCAAGCAACAAAAGAATTTTCCGGTATATATTATCCTGCTATTTCAACTATGTTGTTTTATATAGCTCTAATATTTTTACTGCTTAATGAATATATGGATAAACTAGCTTATAAGGCAGCTATTAAAAATGTTTATCGAAATAAAAAAATATTTTATTCCTATTCCCACTATTTATATTATTGGTGTTGTATTAACTCTGACTATTAAAATAGACGGTACTAAATCACTTATTGAAACTATTTATGATTGTATAGCAGTACTACCACCTCCAAGTCCCAAAAATCCAAATTACCCACCACCTATTGAACAAACTAAAGAAGAAGTGTTGTATAGTTTAGAAGACGAATGCAAAAAAGTATATAGGTTTTACCAACAAGAAAGTGCTAGCAACCTACCGACTTCCATACCATCTTCTTCTTCTTCAACACAACCTTACAAAAGACATGTTGTTTCTGCGGCTAGTATTGAAAGTCTCAGAAATAGAATATGTGGTGATAACACTACCTCCTCAATGGGGTACCTATTTCCAGTTGTTGGTTGTCGCACTCCACTTCTCTAGAGTTGCTGTACAGAGTTGGTAGGCACTACTCCATATGTATATAGCTATTTTAGGTATGTTGCGACCTTGTCCCGAGTTGATCACATATGTTAGTACTTATAGAGGCTTGCAGACTAGAGGTTACTGTATATATGTTTTGTGTGGCCTTGTCGTTCCTTGTCAATTGTTGAAAGTACTCGTGATGGACCTGTCAGCCCTAGTTTATGTATATATGCTCTATTGGACCTTTTCTGCTTACAGGTATTGTTACTTTTTATCATATATTTGTCATTTGGAGGCCTTGTCAGCCAAGGGTTCATGCCATGACATTCAGGTAATAAAGTTAGTTTGCTCAGGCCTTAGGCTGTCGAGTTCCGGCCACACTCCCAAGGCTGGAGTGTGACAAACTTGGTATCGAAGCAGGTCTGTCCTAGGGAGTTTGCAAATCGTGTCTAGTAGAGTCTTATTTATGGGTGTGTTGTGCACCACATTTACAAAACAGGAGGCTACGGGACATTTATGATGGTTACTTTCCTTCTTGATATAGATCGTGCGATAGAGCCGAGTTATACGTGTTCAAATATTAATCTTTACCTTGTTTACCTTTTCAGTAATACCTACTACTAGATATAACACATCTATTCAACGGATGGATGAGAAACCGGGAGAACGTGCTAGTCAATACCACCCACTGATCCGGGGAGGCAGGAATATCAGGATGAGGCTATATCACGAGCCTCTAGGACTCTACCCCCACCACCTCCAGAGGAGCACATGGGAGCAAATGTACCCTCGGTTCCTACCCATGCCTCTCCTGAGCAGGATCTTGACATGCATAGCACCGTGTAGATGTTGAATCGATTAATAGGCGCCTAGGCCTAGTTTTAGACTACTAGTCCTTCTGATAGAGCGACAAATGTGAGAGTTCGAGATTTCATCAATCTGGACCCCCCAGTATTCATGGGATCAGACCCGAATCTGGACCCGTAAAACTTTCTGGATAAGATGTAGTGTACTTTGCGAGTAATGCATGTTAAGGATACTGAGTCAGTGGAGTTGGATTCTTATAGGCTGCGAGATATTGTCGTGACCTGGTATGAGACTTGGGGACCCTGTTCCCCACCAGCAGGATGGAGAGAGTTTTCTGAGGCTTTCTTACAACATTTTCTACTAGTCAAGCTCTGATGAGCCAAGCAGGATATGTTCTTACATCTGCAGCAGGGTAATATGAGTGTGCGAGAGTACAATTTGTAGTTTAATTCATTATCCAGGTATACTCCGATAGTTGTAGCTAAAATGAGTGATCGAGTACATCCGTTCGTGAATAGTTTAGGGCCGCACTTAGTTAATGAGTGTACTACGGCATCTCCAAATCCAAATAAGGATATTTTCCACATTCCGGCTTATGCACAGAATTTAGAAAATCGTAAGAAACATCACTGGGTTGATCGAGAGTGGAATAGGGGCCAGCATAAGAAAGCCTGGTCCGCATGCGACGTAGGAGATTTCAGAGGTGGGGCTAGACCATAATTTTCTAGGCGCCCATCTTATCCAACAGTTAGTGTACTACAGTTTCACGACTAACGATGTGATCGGACCACTTCTTCTGGTCAGGTTTAGAGTTCACGGGCATCAAGCCTGTAGTACATAGGAGATTCCAGTCATATAAGACCTATGTTGCCGTATTATGATTTATGTGGTATAGCTCATTTTGGGAAATGTCATCAGGGTTCGGATGTGTGTTATTCATATAGGAAGCCCGGTCATATTATGCGTTTTTGTTCGGTGAGAGGCGGGAGTGGTATGGCACAACCGACAGGATATGTAGCTTCTTCTTCTTCATCTGTTCGCCCTTCTAGTCAAGGTACACAAACGTCGGTTGGTAGAGGTAGAAGCAGAGGTAGAGCATACAGTTCAAGCGGTCATCAAAACCGCTTTTATGCATTATCGAGTCAACAGGACCTAGAGTCATCTCTAGATATGGTTACAGGTATATTATCCATAGTTTGCCTTGATTTGTATGCATTGATAGACCCCACTTCTACTTTATCATATATTACTCCCTTCGTTGTTGTTTAGTGTGGTAAAGAACCTGAATTATTCCGTAAGTCGTTTGAAGTATCTACACCTGTTGGTGAGTCCTTGACCATTAGGCGGGTATATCGGGGTTGTGATGTGATGATTCATTATCATCATACTTCAACCGATCTAAATGAATTGGAGATAGTCGATTTTGACGTTATTATGGGCATGGATTGTTTGGCTTCTTGCTATGCCAATGTAGATTGCTGGACGAAGGTTGTCCATTTTAATTTTCTAGGTGAGCCTGTTACTGAATGGAGGGGTAATGCTCCAGCACCTATAGAGAGGTTTATTTCCTACCTTAAGGATCATAAAATTATCTCGAATGGGTATATCTATCACTTGGTTCGGGTACAGGATGCAGAGGCGAAACCTCCAACTCTTCAATATGTCTCTGTTGTTAATGAATTCATGGACGAACTTCCACATATTCTTCTTGAAAGGGAAATTGACTTCGCTATTAATGTACTTCCTAACACCCAACCTATATTTATTCCTCCATATAGAATGTCCCATGTTGAATTGAAAGAATTAAAATCTCAGCTTTATCATGCCCAGTACTTCCCCGTGGAGTGCACCAGTGTTATTCGTTTGTAAGAAAGATGGTTCATTGAGAATATGTATTGATTACTGTTAACAAAACAAGGTAACTATCAAGAATAAATATCCGCTTCCTGGGATTGACGACCTGTTTGATCAGTTACAAAGCGCCAAATGCTTCTCAAAAATAGATCTTAGATCCGAGTACCATCATCTAATGGTTAAGGAGAAAGATATCCCGAATACTGCTTTTAAGACCAGATACAACCATTATGAGTTCCTTGTTATGTCATTCAGTTTTACTAATGCACCAACGTCTTTTATGGATTTGATGAATCGGGTGTTCAAGCCATTTCTGGATATATTTGTAATCGTGTTATAGATAATATTCTTGTATATTCTCGATCAGAGGCGGAGCATGAAAATCATTTGCGTGCGGTGTTGCAGACACTCCAGGATCGTAAGCTATATGCTAAATTTTCCAACTAAGAGTTATGGTTGAATTCAGTGGCCTTTATTGGGCATATAGTATCAGATGAGTGTATTAAGATTGACAGCCAAAAGATCAAAGCGGTAAAGAATTGACCGAGGCTCACAACTCCTACTGAGGGGGGTAGTTTCTATGGCTTGGCAGGCTATTATCGGAGATTCATGGAGAATTTCTCTTCCATTGCCGCCCTATTGAAAAAGTTGATGCATAAGGCAGCTAAGTTAGTTAGATACATTCGAAAAGAGTTTTTAGGAGTTGAAGAGTAGATTAACATCAACACCTGTTTTGGCACTTCCTGAAGGACTAGAGGGTTATGTTGTATAATGTGATGCCTCCAGAGTTGGATTTGGCTGTGTTTTGATGCAGCACGATAAAGTTATTGCGTATGCTTTAAGACAACTGAGAAAGCACAAACATAATTACCCGACTCATGATCTTGAGTTGGCAGCTGTTATATTTGCTCTGGAGATATAGTGCCACTATTTAAATGAAGTTCATGTTGACATGTTTATTGATCATAAGAGCTTACAATATATATTCAAACAGAAATAGTTGAATCTGAGGCAAAGAAGGTGGCTCGAGTTGCAGAAGAATTATGATGTTGACATCCTATACCATCCAGGTAAGTAAATATGGTGGCTGACGCACTGAGTTATAAGTCTATGGGTAGTTTGAGACATATAGAGGCTGACAAGTTGGACATGACCAGAGGTCTATATCGGTTGGCCAGTTTGAGTGTACGATTGTTGGATGCAGGAGATGAGGGTGCGGTAGTTTAGAATACTACAGAATTATCCCTGGTAGCAGAAGTGAAAGCAAGGCAATTCAAATTAACAGACGACATGATTCTCAAATATAAAGGTTGATTGTGTGTACCCGATATTGAAGGACTCCGAAGGCGGATTATGGCAGAGATTCCCCAATCTAGGTATTCCATTCATCATGGTTCTACTAAAATGTACCATGACCTTTAGCAGATTTACTGGTGGAATGAGATGAAGAAGAATATTGCAGAATTTGTGGCCTAATGTCAGAATTGCAAACAAGTAAAAGTTGAACATAAAAAACCTAGGGGACTACTTCAACATATTAAAATCTCGACCTAGAAATGGGAACCATCAACATGAATTTCATTACAGGATTACATAGTTCTCATCGGAAGTTTGATTCCATTTGGGTTATCGTGGATAGACTTACAAAGTCAACTCATTTCCTACCTATTAGAACTACCTACTCAGCTAAATATTATGCCAGATTATATATTAGAGAAATAATTCGACTTCATAGAGATCCAATTTCTATTATATCTGACAGAGGTCTCCAATTTATAGCTAACTTCTGGAGATCCTTTTAGAAAGGTTTGGGTACTCAGATTAGCCTTAGCACATCCTTCCATTCGCAGTTATATGGACAGGCCCAATGCACTATTCAGATGCTCGAAGACATACTACGAGCTTGTGTATTAGATTTCAAAGAGAGTTGGGAAGATCATCTTCCGCTTATCAAGTTTGCCTATAATAATAGCTACCACTCCATTACTAAGATGGAACCATATGAAGCTCTATATGGGTGAAAGTGTAGGTCTCCTATCGACTGGTTTAACGAAGGTGAGACAAATCTATTGGGGCCTAATTTAGTACAGCAGGCTGTAGAGAAGGTAAAACTTATCCAGGAACGGTTGTTAACCGCTCAGGGTCGTCAAAAATCATTCAGATAATCAGCGCCGGGACTTAGAATTTATTGTTAGTTATTAGGTATTTTTGAAGGTATCGCCTATGAAAGGCGTGATGAGATATGACAAAAAGGCAAACTTAGCCCCAGGTACGTCGAGCCATATAATATCATTCAGAGGATTGGCCAGGTTGCCTACAAACTAGACTTACCCCCGGAGTTAGGAGCAGTTCATCAGTATTCCATGTGTCTATGCTTCGAAAGTGTATAGGTGATCCCTCCCGTATTACCCCTATAGAGGATGTCTAGATAGCAGAGGACTTATCGTATGAGGAAATCCCTATTGCCATTCTAGATTGTCAGGTCCGTAAGTTGCAGACCAAGGAAGTAGCCTCTGTCAAAGTTCTTTAGATGAATAATAACGTAGAGAAAAAGACATGGGAGGCCGAGGAGGACATGAAGTCAAGATACCCTTATTTGTTTCAGACTTCAGGTTTACACCGACATTCATGTGATACAATTCCCTTACTCCTAATTTATTTATCGAGCTTAATTTATACATCTTGTATAGGTGATAATGTTGAGACAGATATGATAGGTGCAACTCAAATTACAGCAGATGATAGTTGAGGTGAGTTATGGCTAACCATTTTTATTCTTCCATAAACAGACCGTCGTCTGAGGCCAATGTGATGTTTTTATGCTATTTTATAGCCCTATATGACATTAGATATGTGTTTGGGCTGCTTGACATGTTTTTGATAGTCCTGTTTACAAAGGACATTCTTCCAAAATTTTAAGAAATCTTGAGAGTTAGAATATTTTCCTAACATTTGAGGACGAATGTTCTTAAGGGGGAAGGATGTTACGCCTCGTAGTTTCACGTCTATTCGTGTCGTCGATTAACAACGGTATCCCGAGAAGATATAAGACCTTACATAAGGAGTAATAAGGGTTTAAAGCTTATTTATAGAAGTATAGGGTATATAAAAGTTAAGTGGATCGAATAGAATATGTTTCGACGAATCTCGCAACTTTCCAAAAATACGGTCCAAATGTACGGAATGTACGTAATTGTATGGACTTTACATAATTGTATGGACCATGCATTTGCACCGTACATCTGAGCTGTGGAACTTATTTTTCATATGTAAATTAGTTCACTTCGAGTAAGAACTCATTTTTACATTTCCCCAGCTTCATACAAACCCTAAATACTCTCTCAAATTATTTTATATCACTTTAAACTTTAATCTTAAGATTAATCACGCAAATCCGTCGATGGGAATCCCACAATCATTGTAGATCATCATTCTTCATATTGTAGCGACTTCAAAGGAATACTTGGCAGCAAAGTAACCTCTGTTGTGGGGTGAAGTTTTGAGGTTGAAGGTAAGTTTCATCTTCTACATGATCTTCTTAAGATTTTACAAGTGTTTAGGATGGACTTATCGGAGGATTAATAAAGAACTAGTAATTGTAAGATCTTAAAGTTATGTCTTATTGTTGTGAGTTGTTTTACATGATTTGATAATGCTATATGAAGTTGTGGAGTTATGGATGGAGTTGTGGTGATAATTAAGAGTAATAATAAAGATTGTTGGGATGTTATGTGCAGAATTTGAACTATAAATGATCCTATAAAGCTATGTACACAAGTTGTTCGATAAAATGTCTAAGTAAACTTTTTTATAAGCTATGGATTCGATATTGATACAAACCATTCATATAATGTCGATAATCACCCGTAGAGCTTACGGGGACTTGTGGGACCTGTTTAACTTCGATGACAAGGTATGTAGGGCTAATTGCTTTCTTTGTCATGACTTGGTATAAACAATTCTTTGAAATGGTTCTCTTCTCGTTAAGTTTGATTAACCATGTTCCTCTCTTGATGAAGTTGTTCATATCTCTTGTATATTCCTTATCAATAGTATTTTCCATATTTCGTATATCCCAGGATGACTAGCTTAAGGTTGAAGAGCATAGCAATAATAATGACAGTCGGAGGATAATGACCATAGGTCACTCTAACTCTGTTAATGATGACTTTTGAGATTTGTCTTGCATTACACCTATATATATATATATATATTTATTTTTTTTCTTACCGCGCCATGCTATAGTCCGTCGGGCAGGCTCTTATATGTGCATACCACTGATCAGTTAGGCAGATATTACCGCGTCATATATGGGTGGTCAGTTTATCATGAGCTTACCCCACAGAGGGACTTGATATGATACTATATGGGCCCATAGAGTGGCCCCACTTTTCTTACATGCATATATTCATGGTTATGTCAGTTTTCTGCCCTCAAGCGGCCCTTCTATAAGTAACAGGTTGATTTTATACCCTTTTCTTCGGTTTTTCATCTCTTATTTACATGTTTTTACCTGCCTTACATATTCAGTACATCTTTCGTACTGAGGTCCGGGGGCACTGTGTTCATGCCCGCAAGTATGGATAGACGAACTGACTCACCTCCTCAGTGGGGTACCTTTTTTCAACTATTGGTTGTCGCACTCCACTTCTCCACAGTGTTTGTACAGAATTGGTAGGTGTTACTCCATATGTATATAGCTATTTTGGGTATGTCGGGGCCTTGTCCCAACTTGATGACATATGTTAGAACTCGTAGAGGCTTGTAGACTAGAGGTTTTTGTATATGTGTTTTGTGTGGCCTTGTCGGCCCTAGTCAGTTATTGATATACTCGTGACGACCTTGTTGGCCTTAGTATATGTATATATGCTATGTTGGGCCTTTTCCGCTTGCAAGTTATTGTTACTTTCTATCATATATTTTTCATTTGGAGGCCTTGTCGGCTTAAGGTTTGTGTCATGGCATTCAGGTACTATAGCTAGTTTGCTCAGGCCTTAGGGTGCCGAGTGCCGGCCACACACCCCAAGGCTGGGGTGTGATAATGTAGAATGATGAAGGTGACAAGTTCATAATCACAAGTATAAACAAACATGCATCTCCAATCGGAGTCTAAAAGAGTAAGTCATAACTTATCTTGAAGGCCTAGCGGGAGCCACGAACCCTCAAACTGGAGCTTTCCCCTTCTGGAGTGCCTCGAAATGTTCAATGTCTATCAAATATAATATCTACATTATCACACGAGTCCATACACACCCATATTGCTATACATCTAGTCGAAACTCAAAAAACAAATACAAAAAGACAACCCTAGGCTCACCAGGCCAAAACTAGAATTTTATTTTAGAAATTGTTTATCTATAGCTTAACTAAGCTGAACCCAAAAAATCATCCAAAACTAACCAATGATTGGCATACAATTTCAAGAAAAAACTCAATTATATTATTAGGGCAAAATCCTCCAATTTCCACTCCAAAGAATAATTTAGACTACCTTATAATGGTAGGAATCAAAAGAGAATGATAAAATAAAGGTTATATTCTTACACCCGAGCCTACAAGAGCAAAACCCACTTGGAATCACCAAAAATTGTGCTCTAAATCTTGAGTTATGTGAAAATGGAGTCTAAATTTGACGTTGGGATTTAAAGTGTGCACATGTGTGATTTTACACTTCGCAATCACATGGCACACCTGTTGAGATTGCGAAAGCCAACATGGACCCGACCTACTAGCACTCTGCGTGATCGCTAGCCACGTGGTGTGATCGCAACCCCACATGAGAAGACACATCACGATTGTGTTCCCCTCCCCCCGTCACAATCTTGTTGAAGGAAACCAAATTTTCTGGTTTCTCCAATCTTTCGATTTGAAACTCATTCGGAACCCTTTAGACATAAATAAAATATGCATTTCAGTCACAAAATACGTTCCAAACTTGGTCGCGCACTCGGAATTCTAAAAAACGGTCGTCTTGACCTAATGTTGACCAAGGTCAACTCCAAATCCTTAAATTTTCCAAATCTCAACCAATGACTTGAAACACACCCAAACGCCTCAAGACCCAAAATAACGGCTTGACTAAGTCATAAATGACATTTCAGACCTAATGAAATCGATGAAACTTCAAAAATAATGTATTTACCCCGATGTTGACTTTAGTCAAACATCTTCATTTCCATAACTTAAAAAACCTCTAAAATCACAAACATCAATCCAAAACTTGTCTGATTGCCTCGAGAACCGCACGATCCATCCTTGCAAGTCATAAGCATCGACATGAAACTACAATAAGTATATATTATAGAAAAAGAGGTAAAAAGTCTAAAACGATCGAATGGATCGTTATAAAGTACCAATCCGAAACAACCAAAATCATTTCATACATAACCCTGTCCATTAGAACTACCATCTAATATATCAAACTCAGAAGCAATATCTTTTTGACCGGAATTCATCATAGGTGTCTAACATGCATATGTATTTTGTGCCTAACTTGTATGCATGGAAGGCCGAGGAAGTTGCTCCTGCAACGGACTAAGAAATAAACTTATGAGCTTCTTAATATAGAGTTTTTCCTTGTGAAGAAGTTGAATATCATGCTTGATAAGCCTCAAGAAAAGAAAAATGTGTTCCGGTGATGTTTTAAATATCTTGAGCTTTTTAATTTGCTCATTTTAAAGATGTTGAGGAAGATTCTCATGCTACTACACTTTAGAAGCAATTTTCTGTTGTAATTCATTGAGCTCTGAAAAAATACATCTTCATCACAGACTTGATATTTTTGTAAATCTTTTCCTGTCAATCATCTTCATTTGCATTTCTCGTTAGAGGTGTAGAATCTAAAGGCTCTTCCACAATTACGGTGTAGGGTTCACACTCATTAGTGATGTAGCATCCTCTTCGCCTTCTTCTTTCTCCCTCCACTGATTTGTATGCATGGAAGGTTGAGGAAGTGTTGGGAGTTTTTATCTATGGTACTTTATAAAGCAGTACTGGAATTATATTACTATTACAAGTATTCGAAAGGATAAACAGAGATTCAATTATTCAACTAGAAATCTGAAAATTACAATAGAACCACAAAACTGAAATTACAATTTTGTTGAAGACGGAAAAATGGAAACTGTTTTTGCTGAGTCGAGTGTGGCACTCGTCCTTAAGACAATATTGCCCCGTATGTATTCTTTATACGTCCCTGGACAATTTGTCTCCCAAGATAAAACAACAATGGAACACTTGAGCAAAGGAAACTCAAATGCTACCGTGAAGAATATTGAGTAACGAAATGATGCTTGGAAGTTGTAGGAAGAAAAGATTTCTGCTTGTGTATTTTCGTGTATCATATGAACTGTTATTCGTAGTCATATATGTTGCTCAATAATGGTGTAAGGGGGTGTTTATATAGGTGAGGGAGGGGACTGAAAAACTGCCTCCATAATAGCCAAATAATGGTCATTATGGAGGTAGTAAAGTCACCAACATAAATGGTGAAAGACCAACGGATTTGGCCATTATAGGAGGAGTAATTCACCAAAATAAATGGGTGAATTGAGTGCTTGGCGTTTTCGCTTTGATCGTCCAATTTTCGACGTTCGGAAACTTCAGGGACCAAACTGTACATCTGAAAGAATTCTGGTCCAAACTGTACTTCTGGCAAAGTTCTCTGGCCCAAAAAGATAATATCAGAAGACCCGTGAACCCGTGAACCCGTGACCGGACCGGACGGGCGGGCGGCGCGCGTGTGGTCTTTCCTCGAACCGAAGCACATCTAGGTCCTCCCTCCTTTAAACACATGGGATACCCCTTGGGGTCCCAAACCCCAAACCAATTTCGAGTCTTATATACACAACAATTCTTTCTTCCTCTACCGATGAGGGAGAATTACACACAATACCACACTTTCCATGCTTCAAACACCTTACTTCGTGAACCAATATCTCTTTCATTTCTCAATGAAATTTGACGATTCTTGGCCCTACGGTTATCTACGTACTTAGTAGATCATGCATGTGTGAAGAACCGAATTCTCCAATATGCGTAACACTAGTGTTTAAGCCGTTAAAGTTGGTCGGTCGCAACTCCCGCCAAAGGCAAATTTCCAACAGGAAGTTGCCCCTACAATTGACTAAGAAATAAAATTATGTGCTTCTCAATCGGAAGTAGTCTCTCTTTGTGACGAAGTTGAATATGATGTTTGTTAAGCCGCAAGAAAAGAAAAGTGTTTTCCAGCGTCATTTTGAACATCTAGAGTTTTTCAATTTGCTCATTTTGAGGATGTTGAGAAGGGAGTCATGTTATTGCACTTTAGAAGCAATTTCCTGGTATAGCTCATTGATCTCTGATAATACATTTTCCTTATATACTTTATGTTTTGGTAAACCTCGTCCTGCCAAACAGTTGCATTTGCATTTTCCATTTGAGCTATATAGTCTAAAGATGGTCTTGTTGCAAATCTTCCGGCTAAAGCTCCGACAACAGGCACGATGGGCGGTCCCTTCACCACTATGAGCTCAAGTATCAATATCCATCTCAATTCTAATCAACTCTTTCTCTCTTGAGCCTAAGCGCTTTTGGTATACCTCTTTTTGCAATGACATCAAGTTTTTATATAATTTTATTTTTTATTTAATTTATTTAATATGTATGCATATTATATTTGTATAATTATTTCTGAAAATATATTTTGAAGTTGCTTATAAGTGGTACGTACACGTGCTAAGAAGCTAGTGACTTTATAATGCAATTATTAATTTTGTAACAATTTCCAAAAAAAGAAAAGAAGAAGAGGGGTGGAGAGAATAGACCCCTGGAAATGAATTATGGGCAAGAAAAGTGAACATTTGATCTCCTTTTCTTTCTTTTATTTTCCTTCATTTACCTGGAAATATCCTTCCATTATTTCTACTTTCTACAATCCAAACATCATGACAATGAGTCTTTTTTTTTTCTTTTTTCCTTTGCCCTTTTTCCTAGTTACTTTTCTTTTCTATTCATTTACTTTAAGAAAAAGGTTCAAATTTATGAAGTTGTTATACTATTTTTTTTTAAATTTTATCTTAATACCCTTATACTTTTAACTTATTGATACTTTTATTGTTAGCAAATTATATCAAATTTGCCCTTGAATTTAGCAAAATTTCGACTAAATAAATTTCACTTGTCGAAATATCTTGGAAAAAAAGATGTCCAAATTTATTTATGGACATTTTACAATATCTTTAAGCTAGCTTCGATACGATTTGCTACGAATAGTTCCTCCAAATTGTATTAAGGGATAAAATCAAAATGTTTTGTATAGTAACAAAATATTTTCTTTTATCATTTTTTTTTCTTTATTTGTTATGATATGAAAGGAGTTTTTCTTTGTCTGCTCAAGGTAACAAAATATTTCATACCTTTAAGTCACTCCTTATGATTTGGTAACAAAATGTTTCAAACAACTAAACGACCGATAGAACTCCAAAACATCATAGTTTCATTTGCTTGTATTAGCTTATGATATGAAAGCAAAGATTGTTAAATTAAGATATTAGATATTTCAAACCACAACAAGTGTGGATGTCCATTTTTACGGACATTCCACAAGATTTAAAGAAATAAAAAAAGATTAATGGAATGATTCAAAATTCTTTGATGGGTTTCATTTCTCTCTTCTTCCTAATTCTCATCACATCTCAGTACAATATATCCAATGTAATCCCACAAATAAAAAAAAGGAAATGTTAGAATGCATGCGGACCTTAACACTCTGATGATTCCCATCATATCTTTGTACTCAAAATTATTTTCCTTCTTTCCCCTTATTTTTTCATATCTTTTTGACTTGTAGCCTATTTATGTTCATAGGTGAAAATTTCAAGAAACAGCAACTGTGCCAGTCCGTACAGCTTTGTTTGTGTCGGTTTCTTTGGTGGGGGTTTCTGTTTTTGTTCTGCTGTTTGTATTTTTTGAGGATCTCTTAGAAGAAAGTTTCCATTTTCTGTCATTGGTTTCATCCATCTCTATTTGCTCTTGCCTGCATTCTTGGCTACAGAATGGAGTGTTCCCTCTGCAATCACAATAAAAAAAATTCATTTCCACTTTAGATCCTTCCACTCACATCCCAAGGGAAAAAATCAAACAAAGTAGTCCTATATGATCGATTCTTAATTTAATACTTTTCTTTTTTATATTTAAAAATAACTTGAGTTTAAAGTTTTTTGTTTTACGCTTAATGAAATTATTTATTATCACAAAAATTTACGCATTGTTTTAAATAAAAATTTCAATAATTTTTTTTAAACTCCGTACTCAATCAAATACTATCAGATAAAGTGATAGGAATGAAATAGTATATAACTAGTGATAGAATTCACAAAAAAAAAGAAAAATTGGCAATACAAAAATATTTTTACAACTTCTCATCTTAAACATACCACGGTATTTTTCTGACTATCTAAGAATATGTCATTAAATGTAAATATTAGACATTTAAAGTTAAGTTTTCAAATATATATAAATATAAGAATAGTTTTCGGATGTACTAGAAAAAGAATGTTATATGGGATGATATCATTCTTGATTATCTGGGAAGAAATAGAGAAATTAAAAGATTATGTGAGGAGACTATTTATCTAACCTGTACATAAAAATGTCACTGTTGTGACCCAAGGATCTCTGGCAAAGGAAACAAGCATCAAGGAAATGGGGTTGGTATTGGTGTTTTTCACATCCAGTGTAATATAGTGCAGGTGACTTCATTGTTAATTTTTTATGAAGAAAAAGAAACCTTGTGCGTATTACTGATAGTGGTTCTTGCTAAAATGAGCCTGATGAATTACTAGTAAAGAAAGTAGAAGAGAGGAGAAATAGAGAGTGGGAGGAATAAAAGGAAGTGGTGGAGCTTCTTATATATAGATGGATAGCCTATGATACTTGAGTTGTTTATGGACCATTTGATGGAGAATTTATATTATATATTTGTGTAGTTATAAATTATTTTTTAATTATAAAATAAGCTTTTTAATATTAAATATATAAATATATTATTTTTTTTATAATTATTTAACCAGCAAAGAGCTTTACATAAATTGGGAAGGAATATCACCCTTACAAATGATAATTATCTTTTAAGTGATTTAAAGATATTATTGTACTTTGAGCGTAATATGAGAGTTAAAATCATTAAATATAGTGTAGTAGTAAAGTGACTGGTCACAAATCAGAAATTTACAAGTGTCCAGCATAAAACTTTGTCAAACATATTTTTTATTTGATTGGTTGAGACTTGAGAGTGGAGACTTACCCTATGTTTAAGGTCATTTAAAACATAATATAAGACTCAATAATTGTGATTTAGGGACTGAGGGAGTACATATTATTGGTGGTGTCATGTAATAAAACCACTGGGTGTTTCTCCAGGTTTAAGGGGTGGAATCTAATGGCAATAATACATTGTATCTATTGGCCAACTTGGCTATCATAAGTCAGTCTACTTTTTAGAATTGTTTTTACGTCACACACTTCTTTACCATTTCGCTCCCTTATGTTCCATAGAATCTTCAATTAAGTGCTACTACTATTTAGAGTGAGGGCTTTGAACATATTTTAAAGACATAACTTTTTAATTTCTAAAGTAAATAAAGTAATTACACTAAAAATGTTTTCATGTCTCAAGCATCTTAGACTATCTTGTATTTTGGCCTTAAAGATTGTGATAAAACTAATAATTCCTCCTAGCCTTTTGCATTTAAGAAATTATTTAAGTTTATATAGATTAGTTGCTAATCTTTCTAGAGAGAAACAAAACTTTTTCTATCAAATATATCTTCAATATGAGTAAGATTATTAGTTTATTATATTTGTGTCATAAATCTATTAAAGCCTAGTACTTTGCAAATGTTGTATTGGTATTTCAAACACAATATGGCTAACAAACATAAAAGATAACAATCATATAATGCAAGACTAATTGTCTAAGCCAAATAAACGAAGTCAACTTCGAACTTTCTAGAATTTATTCACTTTAGTTTAGTTCTAATCTAACAATCAAGTGTGATTCACTAGTTACACATTTAATTTGTAAAAATAACAAATATTAAGACCAAAAGAAGTACTTTCGCAGTTTCAAAATGTTTGTGTGGTAAATTTAACTTGGCACGAAGTTTAAGAAAGAAAAAAAAAAACTTTTGAATTTTGTAAGTTTAAACTAAAAATATGTAGAATGTACCAAAATATTATTTAATTTTACGATTTTAAACATGTCATATGAAAAATTAAATTAAAAAATTATAAAAAAAGAAAAGAAGTATTTTTTTTAAAAGAACAAAAAGAAAAGTAAGATAATCATTTTTGAAACGGAGGAAGTAATAGACAACTACATATAGTCTCTAGACAAATGTATCCATGTGAAATAGGAGAAATAGAAATAGTCATAGAACTTGGTAGCTCGAGAACAATTTTAAGACAATATTGGACCAATGTTCCAAAAAAGTAAAATATTGGGACCCACTACGAACAAACACATAGATTAAGAAACCACTCTCCTCCATTCCATCATAAATTTCTTCCTCTCTCCTCCCACATTGGAGCTGAGTCGACGTGGTCCCCACAAATCATTAAACTACACAACTTGCTGGGTCCCACTGAATATATGATATGAAACCAGCCAATACAAAACGACGACCATTGGGACCAGTTTGGACATTGAGGCTCAATTTTCAAGGTCATTGTTCCCCTGCCCAATTCTTCTGACCGTGCCCGTCGGTCAGCAATATTCTTTTATTGCTTGAAAATAAAAATTCATCACACGTGTATCTTCATCATTCACCAGCGATGCACCCAAATAATTAATGCTAAGAGATACGTGGCGTTTCAATGCAAAAAGTAGATCCCTCGGAAGGGGTCATTGTTAACGTTGACAACACCTCTCAGGATTCCGTCGCGCTTAAATGCTCTACGAATACTCACTACCTTCTAAGAAAATTGTCTTAATTTTTTTTCAATTCGTTTAAAAAATAATATTTCTTTTTTATTTTGATAACTCTTTTATTTTAATTTTTCACATCGACATTTTAAGATCATAAGATTAAACGTCATTTTTGTACATTCAACATCTTTAATTTAAAACTACAAAATTAAAAAGTCTTCTCTATTTTTTTAAACTTTGTGCCAATTCAAAATCAGACAATCTTTTTAAACGGAGGAAGTAATAGTTTTCTTGGTAAAAAGTTTATATAGTAAATTTATTTTATGCCAATTGATAGACTTTGAATAAAGAATAGTTTTTTAAAAAATAACTACTCAAAATTCAGATACTTTATTATTTTGTTCAACAACAATAAAAACATATTTAATATAATTCCACAAGTAGCTTCTACGTAGGGTGAGATGTACGCATATCTTATCTCTACCTTTGTGAGTTAGAGAGGTTTCCGATAAACTCTCAGCTCAAAAGAATCAAAGAAAGTGTTTCCTTCTCTCTACAATATCGTCTCACACAGAAAGGGCGCATAATACTGCAGAAAAAAATTAAACAAAGTACTCCAAATATAAATTATGAAAATGTATCTTCTTTTTCCTATTACAGGCAACTAGCACAACCGTGTTTGATCGTTGCATACATGATCCGTTACAACTTCATTCATGCGTCAATCAAATTGACAGTGAAGTGGAGAAGGAGGAGTTTTGAGCTAGCTTCAACTTAGCAAAAGGGGCACCTTCTCCCCCTTACTCAATATACGACCCACTGCTCATGCCATTTTTATCTAATTCGATATATGTCCAAGCCTAGCATACTCTACATTACCATATGTTTTTGTGGGCACGTCTAACCGTACCTTACCACTTGCCAGTTCAAATTCTAAAAGTCGATCGGTAAATCTTAATTTCTAACAACTTTATTTGCTCATCTGAAAACGACGTTGTTCTTGTATTTCGTTTAGCTCTTTTCTTTGTCTTGATTTCGTTCGAGTTGAGCATGTTGTGACACTCCCCCCACCTATTGTTGCGACATCCTAAGCACAAATACTCCCCAAGTATGCTTGGACTTTGTCTCAAAATTCCCACAAGTTTCTTTATTTCTCTCAAGTAGCTTATCTCTTCCCAAACGAGCTAGTGTTCGATGGTGAATGAGAGATAGATGAGTGCACTGTTCTAGGCCAATGGGTAGATTAGTGGTTGCGATGGTCTTGGTTTCATACCTCGGCATGGTCGGGCATAGGGCCACATACATATGTCGCGCTAATGCAAGTCGAGTTTCATCAAAGTTTTTCACATAAAGCGGAGCTAAGGAGCTTGAGGACCTTCAAGGCATATGCAGGAAAATGGACAATCGAGAGCATGCTTTGAAGGCAATTGAGGGATTCTAACTACTTGAAGCCAAAAAAGCTCAAGTAGTTGAAGGAGAGAAGCATGTGATCGGCTAGACAAGTCGAAGTAAAGAAGAGGGTGGTTATTGATGCAAAAAGACTAGTATTTAAAGACAAGCCATCATATATAAAGAAGACCAAGGAATGCCCTTATTTCATTAAGGATATTTTTGTAATAGTTATGACATTCTTCTTAGCCTAGTTAGTATAAATATTAGACTTGTTATTTCATCAGGTAGATTTTGATGAACATGAATATTAATGTTGTTTTGTAGAGAGAGACTTGAGAGAAGCTTGGTAAAGCTTTTGTTGATTGATTGTTTAGGAAAATGGGGTTTTCTGGGAATATAATTCCCTCGAGGTCCACTTCATACATTTAGGTTCTTGTTTTGGATATTCAATTGAGGTCATTAGCTTTAATATAGTTTTTGGTTGCTTTTGATTCATTCTCTTGTGTCTACCTCTATATCTTTTTGTTTTTCTTTCGTTTCCGCTTTCAGTATTGCATCACACACCCTATATCTTTGATTGTCTTGTTAATAAAGGAAAATAATGAAAGCAAAAGCAAGGTAACAAAAAAAATAAAGCAACATTAGTAGTAAGAAATTAAGAATACGTGCGATAAAACGTGAATACCAAATATTACTACTAAACAAGAAGAATATGAGCATAGGAGACTCACCCCTTGCCTCTCCCACATAAGATTACGATATCACTCGGCTATCTACTACCCATCTACCCTAATACTCGACCTCAATAAATTCCTATCTAGGGTCATGTCCTCAGTAAGACAAAGATGGACTATATCCTATCTAATCACCTCCCCCTAGTTCTTTTTCACCACTTCTCCTAAAATCTGCCAACCTCTCACATCTCCTCACTGGTGCATCCTCTTCCCTCCTCTTCGCATGCCCAAACCATCTCAGTATCGCTTCCCTCATTTTATCCTTCATGAAAGACACTCTTATATTGTCATGTATAACTTTTTTTCTAGTTCTATCCCTCCTAGTATATCTACACATCAATATGAGCATCCTTATCTCCGCCACTTTCATGTTCTGAACACGTGCATTCTTGACTGGTCAACGCTTTGCCACATAAAATAGAGTAGGCTTAACCACCACTTTGTAGAACTTACCTTAAGCTTTGGTGACACATTCTTATCACATAGTACCAGGAAGTGAGCCGCCATTTTACCTACCCCCTCCAACACGATGTGCGGCATCACCAATATTCCTATTTTCCTAGATTTTAGACCCAAGATACTTGAAACTACCCCTCTTGTGTATGCCTTGTGTATCGATCTTCACTTCCACCCTCCGCCTTATGCATAACATCACTGAACGTGCATTTCAGATACTCTGTTTTAGTCATATTGAACCTGAAACCTTTAGATTTCAGGGTCTGTCTCCAAACTTTCATCATATCTTTAACTCCACCGCGCGTCTCATCAATCAACACTATATATGTCTTCTGCGAATAACATATACCGCGACATTTCCCCTTGACTATTTCGTGTCAATTCTTCCATCACTAAGACAAATAGAAATGGGCTAAGGGTTGATCCCTGATGCAACCCGATCAAGACTGGGAAGTGTTCTAAGTCACCTCCCACTGTAACCGGGTCTTGATTCTCTCGTATATATATCCCTTATTTTATGTGGTATGATTTAATTTAATATGGAATTTAAAATGCTAATTTGACTATGGTAATATTTTTCATGAAAATGAATATTAATATTGAAGTGGTCGTTAATAAAATACATCACATTAAATCTGAAATGCGAATAGTTTAATAAAACGCAGTAAAAGTTGTTTAAAGATAAAACAGTATCAAACATTTAAGATATTTTAAAAAGTGTCATATTACTGGAATCAAATAGAGAGAATATATTATTTTTAATTTAAGGTTATATGTTCTGAGACAAAAGTTCGAATTTACTGTATATTTTTATTTTTATTTTTATTTTAACCGATTAAAGCAATTTAGTAACCTAAGGCTCTACTTATAATTATTTACCATGCTCCTATTACCAATAAATACTTATTACCAGCAATATTCGTTTTTGATGAATTAATGGTATGAACATATGTTTACAGGTCAGTGCTTACAAATGGATTTTTTTAAACTAAATTATTGTTGCGCTCCTCTCACTCACTTACACGTATGACCGGTTGGCTCTTTGTTGATGGAATCAATCTCAATGACTATAAAGTGAATAATTGGATAGGACAATTATAATCAAGAAGCAAATTATATATAAATGATTCTTTAACAAAGTTTAATCAACAAATCTTTCTTGTCAGAATTTGATTTGCAGTATATCAATTCAAAATAAGGTTGTTTAGTCGAGAGCAAGCTAAGTACTTACATCGCAAGCCAACTGAAGTGGGGAATAAAATAATGAATAACTCATTTTCTTAATCCTAAATATATTCTATTGTCTCTTTCTTCTTTTTCCATAAATCAATGATGTTTCACATATACGAACCAACTAAAGAAGAAGTTATGTCTAGCATATAAACAGAATGTAAAAATATGTATATGTATTATCAACAACAAAGTGCTAATAATCAATCGACTTCTGTACCATCTTCTTCTACTTCAATGCAACCTTATACAAAATATGCGATTTCTACTTTAAGTATTCAAGACCTTAGAAATAGAATGTATAGTGGTTCAAGTTCTTCACAAATTAGCAAGTTTGATGTTTATGTTTTGCAGGGTGTTGTATCGTTCGAATCAATTGCCAATGAAAATGAACGTGAAGACTTGCCGAAAGCATTTTTTCTGCTGGAAGGTTTCAAATAGGAGAACACAGACACTCATTGGCGGGAGACAACTTGGAGATTGCAATTTTATTCAGAGATTGGATTAGAGCGGAGCGTAGAAGGTGTGGTCAACCAAAGATCAATGAAGAAGACGATTACAACTACAATGAAATCTTATCCGAGGGAGCGGGAAGCGACATCGAACAATTTGACCATCAACTTCCAATTCCAACAGAAGATCCTCAAGAGATTGTGAGGAAATTAGAAAAATTATGGTTGAATATGTAATTTTTTTAATGGTAATTTTACTATGTGATTTGCAACTTTTGAACTACGAAACAAAGTTGCAATTGTATTATAAAAAAAATTATATTTCTATTAAATAATATAAGAGGCAAAAAAAATAATCATTGGGATGTTTTTATTTCACTATCTTGTTCAATTATTTAAGTGTTTAAATATATATATTTTTTAAAATTAAGTGTCTAAACAAAATTTAAGTCCCCCAAATCCCCCTACTCGACCCGACCCGTCCCCCCTGCCGGCAGGATGTGGGATGAGACATGACCTCTTCCCCTCCCCCATATCCCGGCCCGCCCTGTCCTGATCCCAACCCCCCTCCTTCTCCAAATTCCATCCCGTCTCGCCCCGACCCATCCCGTCCCGTCCCGTACCGCCCCGACATGTCCCACTCCCTCTTGCTACCCATATGCGAGGCGCCATCTTAGCCTTCCCTGACCAGGATCGCTCCCACACCTATATCGTTCGTGGTCGGCCTCTTCAACTGTGTATCGATCGAAAGGACCAATCGAGGGAGGGAGTGAGGCTTTCAACCGGACCGGGGGTGGGTCGGGTAGAGCTGTATTTGCCCCGAAAAAGCAATGAAGGTTTCACGCCCCATTTTACATATTGAAAAGAAGCGTGACCAATGGGCCTTGAGAGAGAGGACCAATCCTAAGTAAGTGGAAGAAGGATCCCTAATAACCTGGACTTGTCGTTTTCTTAAGCCTTCCATGTATTGCATTCGTTCGTCGGGGAATCCCTATGTTCACTCCCATCAAGGGAATTTGCCTTGGTTTACACAATTAAATTCCTTTTATAAGGTAATTTGTAATTCTTTGATTCCACGCGATTAAATAGAATAAGAGGCTTGACCTAGAGCTCTTCTCTTCCCCTTGAAAAAAATCGGATGTTCATTTGGCATGAGTAGCCTATGAGACAACCTTTGGCGACGTGATCTTTTCTTATTCACTTGTGCTGGTGGCGGAGAGGTCGGCGCTTGTGTTCTGGCTGTCAGCAAGGCAGGTCCGACCTTGCTGCCACCTAATTGATGAATCTTGTCCCCTTTTGTCTTGGATCACACAATTTTTAGAGAAACGTACACTTCGATGAAGAAGGACCCACAAACATTCCTTATTGTTCATCTCCACATAGTTGGATTTTTTTCACTTCAGCCTTGTGGCAGAGCCTACAGAAGGCTTTGGGTAGCAGAGTGAGTCTTAGCACAACCTTCCATCCTCCGAGAAAACTTTCATAATCTCTTTCGCTTTCGGATCTAATTCACCGATCCAATATTTGTTCTCAAAGGTCTTCGTTTCCGTGTAGAAGGAGCATTGTTTTGAGGGAGAGAAAGCGTGGTTGACAAATCAATCATCGAAGACGACTGGAGTGCTTTCATCAAATGATGCATGTGGGCTGAGCCATTCCCATCCCAAGTGGTGCCCCGATTCGGCCTACTTTATAATACATGTGTGGAAGACGAAGTCAGTGACACAAAGATTTCGTTTGCTTATTGCAAAAATAATTGCAAGTGGTTAGAGATTTTCTTTATTTATTTAAATATTGCGTGGCTTCTGTACCTAACCGAGTCACAACTCACAATTAATGATATCATTGTGACAGTGATTAAGCAAAAATAATTGAAGTTGATTACCTTAGACAATGGAACACCCAAGTTTTTTTTTTTTTTTTTTTTTTTTTTTTTGGAATTTGAAGTCTCTTTATCTTTTTTGGATCCAAATTATGAAGTCAATATGCATGTTGCGATGTAGCTCCGCCTAAACTAAATTTAGTAACTTGTGGGAGACTTGCACTGTGTTTTAAGAAAGAAATCGTTGGACTTAATGAGAATTATTTGTGGTATTCATACTACAAATGGAGATTATATTTGTTTTAATTTTTATTTATTTTTATAAGGGCTTATCTATACATCTTGTATGATATTTTACGGGCTGAATACATAAACGTTTCTTTAAATTTGTTCGAAATTATTATTTAGCCATTTAAACTAAACTTATAACTAATTGAACACCTAATTTATTCAAATTGTGTCTATTGAACACAAGTTGTTGAATGGCATATCTATGCTTGTCACCTGAAATTAAGTGCATGAAATGCTTTGAGTTGAGGTGTACCAAAGAGAATTCAAATAGTTCAAGTTTTGTGACATGATAATCACAATGGTAAGTGTTCATTTGATGGGAGCACGCAGTAGCTAAGTCTACTATTACATAGAAGTATGAAAGGTTAGGTTTAGTTTGATAGGATGACATTGTGGTGGTGGAATAAGAATAAGTGATTTGACAGTTCTTTGAGGAAATTTCTATTGGATTTAGGTCAAGTGGAAGAAGTTACCCATGGCGATTGAATCCTATAGGAGTAGGCAGTTGTAATCCTTCAACAAAAAGCATGTTTGTAGGTTCGTTTGCTATTTCAAAATTGGTGATAAAAGGGTTATTTTCAGCAAAGAACTTATTGATCTTGTGAAATATACTGCAGATATCTGACATGCAAGGGTGATCAGCAAAACTAACATGGCGTCTTCTAAAGGTTATGGTGTTAGAAACGGGATAAACCTATTAGGTTGTCAAGGAACAAGGCTACTCTTTTTATGAAGTGAATGTTAAAGGAACATGAGTTGGTTGGTAAGGTTGACTTTGTCGTAGACTACCTGGAGTTTACTGATCGACTAATGAGGTTGGCTTTAACGACGGTTAAGTGTGAACATTTATTACTTGAGGAGTTATCGACTGTTGCACCTGATTTTGGAAGGATAAATATGGGCATTGTATCTGTTGCTTAAAACTCGACAAGTTTTTGCAATTACTGGTGAGGTGACTCTGTGAAATTAATGAAATAAAAAGGGATAACCGCATAATTTGCTGGGGGCGTTCTAGTTCGACGAAATAAGAGAAGAGGTGACTCTTCATAAAGAAGAATTACTTAAGGACCCCCGACTAACGTATCAGCCAGTAAGGACATTTAAAGTGGTAGAACAATAGTAGATATTAACCAATTCAAGTTGTGAAGAGTATTTCAGAAATTGAATTCAGGATCAATGATATCAATTAAAACAAAGAGAAATGAGTCCACTTTAGTACATTTTGGCTATCAATGTTGGGTTGGTAAACTCATAACCCAAGATGGAATGATGATTCTTTAGTTAAAGGATTTGTAGGACGAATACTTGTATGGAACTATTTGAGAACGTTAGTAGGATTGTGTATGTGGTAAGTAAGGATTGCCCTACAAACTATGTATCAGTGTAGCAGTGGTTTGAGATATTACATCAGCAATACTAAATGACTTTGTAGGAGTAATTGAGGTTGGTCAGTACTTTATGATGAGCAGACTTCATGAATGAGTGTTCATATGATGTGCTTGATTTAGATGAGTATTCAGTTTTAAGGTTTGAGTGAGGTAAGAGAAACTTTTAGACACTCAAGATTATGTCTTACTACTATCTTCATGATTGACTTAGTTATTTTGCTAGATTTGTGATATTTCGATATACTCCTCGAGTGGGTTTGAGTGATTCTTAGTTGATAAATAGCAAAAGTGATTGTGAATGAAATATTAAAATTGAAGAGTCAGGATAAAGATATCTTTTTGATCTCGAGTTGGAAGGATTAAGGTTAATGTTTAGAAAAGGAAGTTAAATTCAAGGCAACAGGACAATTGGGTCAAGGAAGGATTATTGTGGCATTATCTTGCATCATTCAGGTAGGTTGTAAGTTGTTGAGTATGATTAAAAAAGAAAGTCTACAGATAAATTAACTAAGTGTTATGAAAAGTATTATGGTGGATTGGTGATTGATAAGGTATAGACTTAAGATGATCGATGTGACAAGATTGAGGAAGAGGTGATGTGTGTTGTACCAAGTTGGGGGTTGAAGTCATATATTCGAGGTGAGACTATGTCGAAGCATTGCGGGCTAGATAACATAAGTGAGTATTTCAAGTATGAATGACTTGGGGGTATTTGTGCGAGGTAAGACAAATTGCAAGATTTGATACTTTTAGTTTTTTTCTAAAGGTGTACGATGGAGTGCACTCAGAGATACTATGGTTGTGAAAGGTGGAGTATGAGGCCACATGCCTTACATCGAAGTACACGAAATAGTGAATGAGTTAAGTGAAGGTACAAAAAGGAAAACTCGAGGTATTTTGATTTCATAAGGATTTATCAGATTTGCATGACTAGGGTGAATTGAGAAACATGAAAACTAAATCCATATAGTATAGTTCCCCTTTTTTGTTGAGAAATGCAAAAGAGTTACTAGTGGCTGAGTAACCTCCTTTATAGCATTGTTCCTTTGAGGTATTGAAGATAGTATATTATTTACCTCAATTCCCAATTGGACTTCCTACTGTTGTACACTTGTTCCTCCCAACATGCCAGTCTATTGTCCCCCAATTGTTGGTTTCTCAATATCTATTTTGTTTATCTTTGTTGTCTCAATAGGAGGTGCTAATCTGGCAGCATACTTTTGTTTCTTTTGATATCTGCAGTATTCAATAATGTCATGCCCAAAATTCTTACACTTTGCATATAAGATCAACATTCACTCATATTCCATCTTTTTTCTCCATAATTTTTTCCCATTCTTTCTCAAACAACACCTTTGATGGGTATTCCTGATTGAGGGGAATTTCCACTAAGACTCTAGCAAAGGTGAGTCGACGTCTATCCTTGTATGTTGTTGCTTTGTCTGCTTTTATAGGGTTCCAAACAAAGCTAGCAATCTTAGTTAGTGCAGTTTTCCCCCATTACTTGACATCCAGACCAATGAGTTGAATCCATATAGGGACGTTATTCATCATCTCTTTAGTAACATCAATCTTTGGTTCCATTTCTTCAAAACTATAGGATTTCTATCAAACATTTAAACCACTTCTTCTATTGCCTTCTCCCTATATTCAACACTGTGAAATCACACCAGGAAAACCCCACAATTCACCTGACCCACTTTGTCAGTATCTCTCCCTTTCCAGATTCTATTGAAGTACCCATCCATTACAGATTGTGGTGGATTAGAACCCAATACATAACATATTACAAATGTAGTCCAATACACGATCTCATCTTGTACATCCTTCATACGGATTTTTATATTTTTGCTTGTCCTAACCTTAGCTGTTAGGTCTAACCCATCCATAGGGGGCGGGGTACCAACCACTCTTGTCCACAAGAAATTCGATTTCAAATCGAGTCTAGGGCTTGGATATTACTAAAAGTTGCAGTCGATTTTGCCTCTTGTTCAACCATGTCTTCCCATGATGATTTTCCTCACTCGGCCATGTCTCTGATATCTTCTTTGATTGACTGTTATGGAGTCACTTGAGTTGCTATAGCTGAACTTTGATTGAGCTCTAACGGTAATATCCCTTGCAACACATTCACGTTATGCGTCTTCTTTGCACCGCCTGATTAAGGGACGCCTTGATTCCCAATTGAAATGGTCTGTTCCAACCCCTTCAATTTTTGCCCTTTCCCTCGAGTCTTTATCTTCCTGGCCATGTTAAGCTTTCACCGAGAGGAATTTCCATCCTAGAGAGAAAACTTTAAGTGACTTAATATATAAATATATTTATTAAATGAAGAAAATTTTATGCAAATATATATTAAGCGTCTATTAGGTTGATGTAAGCAACTAATGCGGATAAAGACTATAAAGCAAATACATCAGAGACAAATATAGAGAGATACTGATATATTATTCAATTTCAAACTGATATACAAATGAACTAAATTGACGTCCTATTTATAGAGAAAAAAGCAGTTGCAAGGCTTTTCAGAAGCTACTGGCAAGCTGCATGCATGAGCTACTTGCAAACTACCTACTTGATTGCAAGCTTGAGAAAACTGCTGCAAGGCTTTTCATGCAAGGCTTTTCATGAAGCTGCTGGCAAGTTGCCTGCTTTAGCTACTTGAAACCTATTTGCTTGAGCTATTTTCAAGTTGCTTGCTTGATTGTAAGATTATCCAGATGACTATGTATTTAGATGGACATCCATAATACAATGTGTTTATTACACTCCCCCTTGGATGTTCATTAATAGATAATATGTCTCGTTAAAATCTTACTAGGAAAAATCTAAAGGAAAAAATCCAAGTGAAGGAAAAAGAGTGCACATCTAGTACGCATTACAAGATGCCTCGTTAAAAACTTTATCAGGAAAATCCAATGGGATAAAACCTTGGTTAAGGAAAAAAGAGTACAATGCATATTTTACTCCCCCTGATGAAAACCAAAATTCATATGCCCGAGTCTTTGCATTCCTATCTTAGTTACCATCTTCTCAAAAGTTGAAGTCGGCAAAGATTTGGTGAAAAAATCTGTAGGATTGTCACTTGAACGGATTTACTGCACATCAATATCACCATTCTTCTAGGGATCATGTGTGAAGAATAACTTTGATGAAATATTTTTTGTTCTATATCCTTTTATGAATCCTCCCTTGAACTGGGCTATGCATGCATCATTGTCCTCATATAAGACAGTGAGTATTTTTGTATCACATTTCAGGCCACATCTTCCTCTGATGATATGTATCATTGATCTCAACGGCATTAGATTCTCTACTTGCTTTATGAATAGCTATTATTTCAGCATGATTTGAAGAAGTAGAAAAAATAGACCGCTTTGTAGATCGCCATGATATAGCAACACCTCGGCATGTAAATGGATAGCCCATTTGAGATCGAGCTTTGTGCGGGTCAGATAAATAACATGTATCTGCATAACTAACAAGATCTACATTAACTTTATTAGCATAAAACAGACCCATATCAATAGATCCCTTTAGATGTTACAATATATGCTTAATTCCGTTCTAATGCCTCCGTGTGGGAGAAAAACTATATCTTGCTAGCAAATTATGTCAGGTCTTGTAGCATTATCAAGATACATAAGTATATCAATGGCACTAAGATATGATACTTCAGGACCAAGAAGCTGTTTATTTTCTTCTTGAGGTCGGAACAGGTCTTTACTCACTTTAAGTGAGCGAACAACTATGGAGTACTTAAAGGATGTGCATTGTCAATGTAAAATCATTTTAAAACTTTCTCAATATAAGCAGATTGATGGATAAAGATCTCATTTTCTAAATATTCAATTCGCATACCAAGATAAAGTTTTGTCTTTCCAAGATCTTTTATTTCGAATTCTTTCTTTTGATATTTAATTGCCTTTTGGAGCTCTTCTAGAGTCCCAATGAATTTATGTCATCAACATAAATAGCAAATATAACAAATTCTGATTATGTTTTTTTAATAAAAATACATGAACAAATGACATCATTTGTATAACCTCCGTTTATCAAGTACTCACTAAGATGATTATACCACATGGGCCCTGGTTGTTTTGACAATATAATGATCGTTGTAATCTGATTGAGAATGTATAGAGAGAGACTGATATATTATTCAACTTTAAAATGATATACAAATAAACTGAATTGACTTCCTATTTATAGAGAAAAAGAAGTAGCTGCAAGGCTTTTCAGAAAGCTGTTGACAAGCTGCCTACTTGAGCTACTTGCAATCTATTTGTTTGAGCTACTTGCAAGCTGCCTACTTGATTGCAAGCCTTAGGAAGCTGTTGTAAGGCTTTTCAGGAGGTTGCCGACAAACTGCATGCTTGAGCTACTTGCAACCTATCTGTTTGAGCGGCTTGCAATCTGTTTGCTTGAGTGTAAGTTTATCCAGATGACTGTGTATTTGAATTTTCATCCATAATACAATGTATTTATAATATTTATGGATTATTTTACTCCTTTTCCCCATTTATTTCGAAATAGAGGAGACCAATATTGTCTTTTCGGAAAGTAACATACTTTGTCTATGTCTCTCTATATATGTGCGTGTCATAAACCTATTACTCAATGTGCATGATTTGATCAAAGAAATGGAGCCATTTCATTTTGGATCTTAGTATTGTCCATTCTTCTATGAACTGGAAAGTGGTGCCCCCATTTTGTTCTAGAAATTAGAACTCTCTATCCGATAATTAACTCATGAAAATAGACGGCCAATTTCGAATTCCAAATCAGTATTAGTCGATGGAACGTCTTAGGTACTCTTTCAGATCCAGAAGACATGAAAGACTTTGATCAGAAAAGTGATTTATGAATTTAATTGGCAATAAAGGCCTTAAATGATGTGAATCGTGAATAAGATATACTCCTATCGTTTGACCAAAAAGCATTTAAATCTGAAAAAACTTTCAAAAGCACATCGTTCTTTAATCTCTTCATGGTATTGTTCTTTTTTTTTTTGTGAAAGACAAACAGGGCTTTCAAATAAAAATGAGTTTTGAGTCTTGATATAGGGTGTTAGGTAGAAAGGAAAATATATCTTACTGCAAATGTTTTTCAGGAAAATAAGTGGGTTTTTTACTTGTTTTTTTGTGTTGGACATGTAAGTAAAAAATATTTTTCTAAAAATATTTGTATATAATCTAGACGAACATCATGAGAGGTGGGGTAGGGATAGGGGTGTGGGGTGGTGGGATGGAGCTACAGGGGTGGGGTGTGTTGGAGGGTGGGAAGGACACAATCCATGTGCAATGACACTTGTAGAACTTAATTGTTTTTCCTACATCAACGATGAACGTCATTTTTTTGATTTTTAAAGAACTTATTTTCACAGAGTAAATGTTTTCAAAAAAAATTGACAAACCGAAAATGGAAGATTGAAAAATATTTTTCTCTACACCTAACAAATCCTATGAGTCTCTTCATGTTATTGCCCTTGCAATTCCGAAAAAAGTAAGGGGGGAAAAGAGCTATCTGATGCAAGCTATAATTCGTGCAGTTAGATGTTAGAATAATCACATACTAGTCTATCTCCACTCTATAGATGAATAAAGAAAAAAAACATTGTTAAAAACTTTAACAAAGAAAAACATCTGATGACTACGAATCACAACTTTTATACATGCAAGAGTATAAAAATTGTTAAGAGTCTCACATCGGATATGAAATGGGAACATGCACTTCTTATATGGACTTGGACAATCCTCACCCTACAAGCTAGCTTTTGGGGTTGAGTTAGGTCTATTTACAAAGATAAGTAATAAGTAGAGTAACAAAAATGGTTACACCACCTCAAAGATGTTTAATATGCACATACATATACATAGTCCGAGTTAGACACAGGAGGAGTCAGAAATTTAGCTAAGAATGTGCAAATTTTCTTCTCACTTTTGTTAAGGGTGTGCTAAATTATATATATATATTCATAATAGCTAGTAATGGAGTCTGTATTACACTTGACATTCTAACGCAACCTACTCTAAGCTGAACAACTGTCTAGCAGCTCCGGAAGGATCAAAGCAGAACTGTGAGCTGTTTTGGGGTCTTATTCTTAAGCTAGGTAAACCCCATGTATCTATGTTTATGATACCTTTTACAGGTTTTGGGAGTTCTTGAAAGTTACTATAGATCAAAGTGTCGTTGTGGGAGTGACTGACTTGTGCTAGCTTGTCTGTAGCTTGTTAACTTCCCTTAGGTTATGTCTGATTAGAATCTGATGTTGTCCTAGCTGTTTTTGCATCCAACTGACTACTTGAATTATGTTTGATCGTGATTTAAACTTCCCTAGGATGGCTTGGATAAATAGGAGAGAGTCAGCTTCAATTATGATCTTGTTCCAGCCATTGCTTAAACACCATTCTATACCATACTTCTAAGCTCTTGCTTCATCCCAACTGCTTGTTCCCTTACCTAGGTTGATGCTCTATGCAACTATCAGTTTACCTTCATTATTTCTGATGACTCCCCCTTCTCCACAATCACCCACTCTACAATTTTCATCACTGTTGAGTTTGTTGAAAATTTGCCTTTGGTGGGAGTTGCGTCCATCTATCTTTACTGACTTAAACACTAGTTTCCGCATGTTGGAGACTTTGGTTCTTCACACGTGCATAATCTATTAAGTGAGTAGATGACCGTAGGGCCAAGGATCGTCAAATTTCGTTAAAAATTAAAAGAGATATTGGTCCACGAAGTGAGGTGTTTGAAGCATGAAAATATAGTGTGGAACAAATCTCCCTCATCGGTGGGGAAAGGAAGATTTGTTTATTTATAAGTCTCAAAAATGGATAAGGGTTTGGAACCCCAAGGGGTAACCCATGTGTTTGAAGGAGAGAGGACTTAGGTGTGCTTGGGTTCAAGGCTAAGCCCACACGCGCCACCGCCCGTCCGGGCTGTTACCATTTTGGACCCCAAATTGCTGAATATTTACAGTTTGGTCCCGGGAGTTTCAAAGTAACGAAAGATAAAATTGATATTATCTTTTTGGATACTTGAGTTTCCTTTGCTCATTTCGTTACTCTAAGTTCTTCAAACTAACAATTGAGTTTCCTTTGCTCATTTGTTAAGTTGTTGTTTTATCTTGAAAGACTATTGTCCATAACGTAAAAGGATATATACGGGACAATCTTGTCTTAAAGACAGAGAGTCATCTCTCGACTCAGCCACAGTTGTAACAATTCAGATTTAGTGTTTCTTGATTTCAGGTTATCAAGATCCAAGACTCAATAAGCTTGTGGCAATTATAATCTTGGCTGTTTGTTTATCCTCTCGAACACTTGTAATATTTATTTACTTCCCGTACTGCTTTGATTCCAACAATTATATCCAACAGAGTTTGATGAAGCCAGGAGAGGGTGGGTGCCATTTAACAGTTTTGATGCTCCTATTAGTGTATGTACGATTCAACTTACTGCAGTGCAGATATTATTCCAGTCTTTTTCCTTGCTGACAAGTGGGAACTTGAGAAATAATATTCTTCATTGTGAGGTTATTGTTGAACTTAATGAAGCTGAATTTGATATTGCACCTAGCATTCCATATTTCCCAGCAGACTATAGAAGGAAGGATCTCTTTCACTAATTTAGCAATAGGGTTCCTTCCATGATAGTTCCAGCTGTTCACGATGATTTGTCTCGGGTGTGTTTTGGACTTTAATGCCTAGAGGATTGCAGACTCTTGTCCATAGAATCTGAGCCAAGTCACTTTGCCCAAATATATTTTCTACTATCTCTATTTTGTGAGTTGTACAGTAGCAACAAATAGAACGTCCATGGATCTTGAATCTCCCAATCTTATCATGTCCCAAAATCCACCCTGGCGCAACAGACATCCGATGCTACAGAACCACATCAGAAGCACCTTATAGCGACGGTTTGAGACCTCCGCAAACTGAAAAAAATTAGCGCGCAACTTTCCCACACTTTTTTTGGCTTGGCTCATTTTTTTCTCTAAAATAAAATAAATACCAAATTTTACTCTGGAACAAAATAAATACAAAATAGCGTTCAATGTTTCCCAAACCATTTGTTTCTCAAAAGCTCCGCCTCTCACTAAATCTCTCAAGGCACGTAATAGTTTTCTCACTAAATTCTCAAGGTACGTAATAGTTTCTATTTTGAGAGATTAGCTCAAATTCAATGCTTCTTTCTACTTCAATTTTCTAACAATTGAATTTTTTCTATGAATTTTTCTTCGATTTTCATATAGCAGTGGCAAAAGCATCTCTATCGCTCACTCTGGCATAACAATCATAGGTATCGGTTTAAATATATAAATGGGTCTTTTCATCTTCCCCATTTTTGGGTATCGGTTTCCATGTTTTTGAATTGCATGTGACTTTTAATTTTGTGTTTTTTGTTTATTTGAGATTTCTTTGTTGAATTGGTGTTTTGATATTGTATATTGACTCTTTTTCTTAACCTAAAATCCTCCAAAACAAATTAATTTGGGTTTTAGGGCATTCAACAAGGCTTGGAAAGAAGCTCCTGAAGAGTATTCTAAGCTGAATGAACGATTTCTCGATATACATAATATACACAATATACTCTATGTATATTGTGTATACTATGTATCCCGAAATTGCCAAAGAACACTGCCCACTCGTGGGCAGTCCCCCTTCTCCTCTACTTTGTACAATTATGTAATGTAATATTGTAGTGTAATTAGTATTGCACACTTACCATAGTTGTATAGTTAGTCTCCAAATATAATAAGGTTTTAGGAATAGAATAAGAATATGATTTTCCTATTATGAAAATATGTAACTTGTATATATACCCTTTCAATTAATGAAAATAATTAAGGGATTATTTCTTTCATGGTATCAGAAGTCTAGGTCAAACAACAATTTCTCTCCCAAAAATTCTTGTTCTTCGGCCAAGCATAAACTGAGCCTCCCTCCTCGGTTTTGGTCACCTTTTTCCGCTCTCAAAATCTCTCTTCCAAATCTTTCTATCACCAATTGTTCTTTCGTTATGTCTACGTCAAAGAACACGTTTCACCCTACCCTTGTTGTTTCTAACATCAAGAATCATATCCCTCTAATTCTTGAAATAGAAAACGTCTAGTACGCGACGTGGGCCAGGGTAGCACGCAGGAGTTCTTGGGTCTCGGCCTCCGCAAGCCCACCATGCAGCAGGCTCCACTCAGACAGATACTGAGGCCGCGATGCACACACTTGGTTTGACTCCATCGGACCCGAATTGGTATATGGACACCGGTGCCACTACCCACATGACATCCGATTCAGGTACTCTCTCATCTTATTCCAATTTGAGCAACCCTCGTGGCATAATCGTTGGTAATGGTAATTCTGTTCCAATTCGTGGTTATGGTCATAAAACTTTGTCTCCCTCCCATCCACTCCTTATCTTGAAAAATACCCTTCATGCCCCCAAATTGATTAAAAATTTAGTGTTTGTCCGTAAATTCACCACTGACAATTCCGTGTCTATTAAATTTGATCCATTTGGTTTCTCTGTGAAGGATTTCAAGAAAGGGAGTCCTCTCATGAGGTGTAATAGTAGGAGAGATCTTTATCCTATCACACCCAGTTCTGGTCCATCGAGTCAAGCCTTGCCGGCGGCGCTTGCAGCCCTTTCCCCTTCCTTGTGGCATGCTCATCTTGGTCATCCGGGGTCGTCTATTTTGTCTTCCTTAGATAAAAATAATTTTATTTCATGTAAGGGTACGCGTAGTACTCCGACTTGTCATTCTTGTTCTTTAGAAAAAAATGTTCGGTTGCCGTTTGTAGACTCTACTTCTCATACTTTAATGCAATTTGATATTATTCATAGTGACTTATGTACATATCATGTTCTTAGTTATTTGGGTCATCGGTATTATGTTCTCTTTTTAGATGATTATTTTGAATTTTTATGGACTTTTCTGATAGCGAAAAAATCTCAAGTTTTTTCCATCTTCTTAAAATTTGAGCTTTCATTAGAACCCAATTTGAATGAGAAATAAAAAATATCCAACGTGACAATGGCAAATAATATGATAATGAGGGGTGTCGGGAATTTTGTGCAAATAATGGGATCAATTTTTATTTTTCTTGCCCTCACACATCTTCACAAAATGGGAAAGCTGAACGAAAAATTCGTACCATCAATAACATTGTTCGCACTTTATTGATTCATGCTTCCGTACCCCATCTTTTTGGTATCATGCCCTACAAATGGCTACATATCTTTTTAACATTCTTCTTCCGAAGGTTTGACGTATTCTTCCCCCCTACAAATTTTATATAATAAAACACCTTCGTATTCCCATCTTAGGGTCTTTGGGTGCTTATGTTATCCGTTATTTCCGTCCACCACAATTAACAAACTTCAGGCCCGGTCTACTTCATGTGTGTTTTTGGGTTTTCCGTCTAATCATCGTGGTTATAAATATTTTGATTTATCCTCTAATAAAATCATCATTAATCGCCATGTCATTTTTGATGAATCCCAGTTTCCGTTTGGTAAGGTTAGTAATCCCGGGCCTAGTTCATATAATTTTTTGGATGATGGTATTTCCCCGAAACTTATTCACTATTTTTCGGACGTGTCCCGCACCCCAACTCCGCCAGCGGGCCCACTGCCCGCTGGTCCTCCCCAAACAGCGTCGTCTACACATCTGGGTCCAAAGAATCGGGCCATCAATTCTACCCGGTTCCGGCATCGTTTCGGGTCCAGTGTTGGCCCAGTTCCAGTGTCCAGCTCCAGTTTCAGTTCCCGATTTGGGCCAGCAGGCCCACTGCCGCGTTGGCGAGTCCGTCCCAAGTCCCGAAAATTCTCAAAATCCACCCGCCTCTGCCCCAAGTCATAGACCAGTCACTCGTAGTCAACGGGGGATTTTTAAACCAAAAAGCCATTTTAATTTACATTCTAATGTTCTTAAATCACCCTTACCCCGTAATCCTGTGTCTGCATTAAATGACTCGAATTGGAAAATTGCTATGACCGATGAATATAATGCTCTTATTGATAATAAGACGTGGGAGTTGGTGCCCCGTCCATATGGTACTAATATTATTAGGTCTATGTGGATTTTTGCTCATAAGGAAAATTCAAATGGTTCATTCACGACTTATGGGTGATGGTAAGACTCAACAGGTTGGTGTGGATTGTGGTGAGACGTTTAGTCCCGTGGTCAAGTCGGCTACCATTTGTATTGTGCTTAGCTTGACTCTTTCGAAAGCATGGCATATTCATCAGTTAGATGTAAAGAATGTTTTTCTACATGGTGATATTAAGGAAACAATCTATATGCATCAGCCTTTGGGATTTAGGGATCCCAAACATCCTCATCATGTCTGTTTGTTGAAGAAGTCCTTATATGGGCTTAAGCAGTCTCCACGGGCCTGGTATACACGGTTTGCCGACTATGTTTCGACTATTGGGTTCACTCACAGCAGGTCAGATAATTCTTTGTTCATCTATTGCCGTGGTTCGTCCTTGGCCTATATTTTGTTATATGTAGATGATATTATTCTGATTGCCTCTTCCGATGCCTTACGCCAGTCTATCATGACACTGCTTAGCTCTGAGTTTGCTATGAAAAACTTGGGGCCTTTGAGTTATTTTTTGGGGATTGCTGTCACTCGTCATGCAGGTGGGTTGTTCTTATCCCAGCGGAAGTATGCAGTTAAGATCATTGAGAGGGCTGGGATGTCATCCTGTAAGTCCACTTCCACTCCCATTGATACTAAGCCCAAACTTGGGGTTGCGGCCGACGCACCATACGACGATCCGACCCGCTATCGCAGTCTTGCAGGGTCCTTCAGTATCTTACATTCACGAGACCTGATATTACGTATGTCGTACAACAGGCGTGTTTGTTTATGCATGATCCCAGAGTTGAGCACATGAATGCGCTCAAACGCATCCTTCGATATATTCAGGGTACACTTGACTATGGCTTTCATCTATATTCTTGATCAACGACAATACTTGTCTCGTATACAGATGCTGATTGGGGTGGTTGTCCGGACACCAGACGGTCTACGTCTGGCTATTGCATGTTTCTTGGTAATAACTTGGTCTCATGGTCTGCGACGCGTCAGTCGACTTTATCTCGTTCCAGTGCAGTGGCCGAATATCGAGGGGTAGCTAATGTGGTCTCTGAATCATGTTGGTTACGTAATTTACTGTTAGAGTGGCATTGTCCTATTCAGAAAGCGACTTTGGTTTATTGTGATAATATTAGTATCATCTACTGTTCTGGTAATCCGGTTCAGCACCAGCGCACTAAACATATCGAGATGGACATTCACTTTGTTCGTGAAAAGGTTGCTCGTGGGCACGTTCGAGCCTGCCATGTCCCGTCTAGGTATCATTTTGCCGACATCTTTACGAAGGGTCTTCCCTCGGTACTTTTTGAAGATTTTAGGGATAGTCTCAGCATTCGAAGACCGCCCGCTCAGACTGCGGGTGTGTGTTAGACATACATAATATACACAACTATGTATCCCGAAATTGCCAAAGAACACTGCCCACCCGTGGGCAGTCCCCCTTTCTCCTCTACTTTGTATAATTATGTAATGTAATAATGTAGTGTAATTAGTATTGTACACTTACCATAATTGTATAGTTAGTCTCCAAATAGAATAAGGCTTTAGGAATAGAATAGGAATATGATTCTCCTATTATGGAAATATGTAACTTGTATATATACCCTTTTAATTAATGAAAATAATCAAGGGATTATTTCTTTCACTCTGTGATTTTGAATCCATGGTTGAGAATGGTTTCCTTTATGGAATTTGTATAGTTTCCATAAACGCAGTATGCTTTTATTATAGCCTTTCTGTTTCTGTTTAAGCGTCTGCAGCATTAGAGCATGGACAAACGAGAAGCATAGAATTTGAGTAATATAGAAAACAAATAAAGTAGAACAACAAATCCAAACCCTAAGAAGGGTCATTATTCTCCCTACACTTTCCTGTTTAATCATTTTAAGATTCATATAGTCGACTCCAATTGAATAAAACAGAATGGATATAAAGAATTAATATGCAGACCCCAATTAGTTCCAGACTGAAGCACAATTGATTACATTGATTTATTTTTTTCCTTTGAGTGAGTTTAGGGTCCAAAAGGAGTTCTTTGTTTTAGAGCCAGCTTCTGTTGAAAAGGATGCAATTAAAGCTTCAATTTTAGAGCTCACAACCATAACAATGACATTCGAACTTAGTTGTCATCTGAAAGTATGTCTCAATGCTTATTTTTAAGGTGTGGTTGAATCTGCACTAATCTTATAATTATATGTTGTATTCTTGTAAATCAAGTTGCTGGTATTGTTCTTGTTTGGTGGTGTTTGAATATTGGATTTAAAGCATTGTGTAGTATCTGCAGCTCTAAAACAGAGATTTCTAGTCATATGGTTAAATTTCAAGTCATTGGGGTTTAGTGATAGCGATAGTTCTAGTGAGTTTTGCGATAAACCAGAAGATTGACTTCTAGTTGTTTATTGGAAGTAATCATTTTATTCAAGCTGATTTACTTTGATTCTCCTGGTAAATTGCTGAGTTGTTTTGAAGATTTCTAATTTACTTAATTTGAATTTAAGGTGAGGTTTTATCTTTTTTAGTTTTAATGTTTTTATCGTTTAAAGATTCATTTATTTACATGGTTGTAGCAGTATCTCGACTTGGTAAAATCAATTAATTTGATCCTTGTCTTTGTGCTTTTTTATTGACAGAGCGTTTTAATAATAGAACTTTAGCTTGGTAAAATCAAACTAAAAAGGTTTTCCTTGCTTCTCTCACTCAAAACTCAAAGGGGAGCTAAAATGTTTTCCCTAGATATGAAGCTGTCAGCCTTAAATGGTTATTTCATAGAACCTTGAAATATGTTTTGTGCTATTTTCAAATCAGATTAGATTAAAAAAAGAATTTACATGCCTTCTCCCACTAAGAGTATGCTAATGAAAAAATGTGTATGAGTTGTGTTAGTAAATAAATGCCAATATGATTTAAATGACAATTGGTGAAGTTAGTGTTTATGTCATACACAAGGTGCTACCTGCAAGTGTGGTGTAGGAGGAAAATGGGCATATGGCAATACTCCGTCATACTAATACTAAATTAATTTAGTCAGTTAAACAATATCAAACTAGATGATACAGGGAGAGTAGTTTATAAATGGGTAAGGCATAGTTCTTTTTTGGTTGTAGATCACTTGTTACTGAAGTGTCATTTGATCAAGCTAGGACTAGTTTAACTCAGTTCTAATTGTTAAATGTACTGAATTTTGAAATATTTTACATGCGTTTTGAAATGCTTATTCTTAGATCTTCTCTAAGGCTACCTGCTTGTTGCTTTCATTTCATTTTCTTATTACCTTGCTGCTGATACTGTCTTGTATTATTGTTGCATTTTTTCTTAAGGTATTTCACTATGTGTGTTAAAAAAGGGGCAGCCCCTCGTGCTACTCTATTAGACTTCATTAATTTTTTCATATTCTATTTTGTTCGCTTTTGCTAATAGACAACTCATTTTCTTTCGTTATGTATAAAATCTTATAGGTGATATTGTTGCACATTAATTTAATTTTCCAATGGATAAATCTTGAATTGGAATGCCAAGGAACACACCATAGTATTTGATTGATTTGAATCAATTTCTGAATTTTGCATTTAACAATGGAACTATAGGAGATAAAATTAAATGTCCATGTCCTAAATATGGTTCTAGGAATTGGCATACTAGAAATAGTGCTTGATCCTTTGATCGACAAGACATTCCCTCAAAATTATTTCACTTGATTTATGCATGGAAAAATGAATGTATTGCATAATTCTAGAAACATGGAGGTCACCCAATGAAAATCCAATAGAATTGTTGATTAATGAATCATTCTGGGGCTTAAGGCACGAGGGTGTTGATGTAGGTCCGTCACAAGTAGTGGGAGAAGAAGAAATGTTACATGATATGCCTGCTTCAAATAATAAAGATTTTTTCGAGTTGCTTAGAGATGTATGAAAGGTCCAAGTACAAGTTAGAATTCTTATTGAAGCTTTATCACATAAAGTGTTTGTTTGGGTTAAGTGACAAGGGAATGACTATGATACTAGATCTTCTCAGAGATGCATTTCAATTTCCAAAGATTCCTAATTCTTTTTATGAGGCCAAGAAAACCATCAATAAGTTGTGTCTTGACTATACCAAGAGAGATGCTTGTCCAAATGATTGCATGATGTTAATGCGGAATCGTGCATGTATTGTCACATTTCTAGATTGATGCCCAAGAAGGATAGCATAAAAGATCATGCGCCTACTACAAGTAAGAAACAAAAGAATAAGAAAAAGAAGAAGCCTGCAAAAATTTTGCGCTACTTTCCATTAAAACCAAGATTACAAAGAATGTTCATGTGCTCTAAGATTGTAGAGCATATGAGATGGAATGCGGAGGGTGGTAGCAAATATGGAACCATAAGACACCCTAGAGATGGTGAAGCATGGAAGAGGTTTGATACAACTTTTCCTGTATTTGTTTTTGATCCTCCTAATGTTCGATTAGGCCTAGCTAGTGATGGTTTCAATCCTTTTGGGGCAATGAGTACTAATTATAGCATTTGGCTTGTGGTTTTGGTTCCATATAACCTTCTTCCTTGATTGTGTATGAAGCAATCAAATTTCATCCTTTCAATGATCATTCTAGGTCCACGTACGGCAGGGAATAACATAGATGTATACCTACAACCCCTCATTAAATAGTTGAATGAGTTGTGGAGTGAAGATGCACACACTTTTGATTCATCAAAGGATGAAGTGTTTAGAATGCGAACAACTCTTATGTGGACAGTTAACGACTTTTCTAGATTTTATATCTTATCTGATTGGAACACACATACTGGTCTTGCATTCCCCTCTTGTAATTTTGACACAGAACCTTGTCGACTTCGTCATAGTAGAAAGTGGTGTTTTATTGGATATAATAGGTTTTTGGGGAGAAATAAAAAATTTAGAATGATTAGGCATCATTTTGATGGAAATGTCGAAGAGGGACCCTCCGAAGAAGTTATTGTTGGAAATTTGCCTTTGGCGGGAGTTGCGTCCGACCAACTTTAACAGCTTAAACACTAGTGTTACGCATGTTGGAGAATCCGGTTCTTCACACGTGCATGATCTACTAAGTAAGTAGATAACCGTAGGGCCAAGGATCGTCAAATTTCGTTGAGAAATGAAAGAGATATTGGTCCACGAAGTGAGGTGTTTGAAGCATGGAAAAGTGTGGTATGAGATCAATTCTCCCTCATCGGTGGAGGAAGAAAGAATTGTTTTGTTTATAAGTCTCAAAGTTGGCTTGGGGTTTGGGACCCCAAGGGGTACCCCATGTGTTTAAAGGAGGGAGGACCTAGATATGCTTCGGTTCGAGGGAAGCCCACACGCGCGCCGCCCACCCGTTCGGTCCGGGTCATGGGCTGTGCTTCTTCTGATATTATCTTTTTGGACCAGAGAACTTTGCCATATGTACAGTTTGGTCCCTGAAGTTTCAAGAAAGTCAGAATTGGGCAGTGAGCAGAAACGTCCACCAGCACTCAATTAAGCCATTTTCACCATTTATTTTGGAGGAATTACTTCCTCTATAATTGTCATTACTTGGCCAGTAATGGCACTTATGGAGGCAGTTCATCAGCCTCTCCTTCAATTATTTAAGAACCCATTGTCACCATTGTTGAGCAGATTTTGCACTTAGCGAAAAACAGAAACAAAGAATCAGTTCTTCCTACAACTTCCAACATCATTTCATTACTCAAAATTCTTCACGGTAACACTTGAGTTTTCTTTGCTCATTTGTTCGCTTGCTGTTTTATCTTGGGAGACAATTGTCCAGGACGTACAAATGATACATACGGGGCAATATTGTCTTAAAGACAGAGTGCAAATACTCGACTCAGCATACACAAACAGTTCTAGTTCATTATTCAATTTCTGTGTAATTCTCAGTTTGTTGTTGAATTGTAATTTCAGTTTAGCAGTTACTTGTAATTGTCGTTTCCTGCACCTTTGTAAACAACAAGTTTAAGAAAATATTGACTTACTGTAACTGCTGCAACATGGCTGGAAACATGACCGATGCTATCGCATCGTCGTCGCCTCTCAAGGCAATAATGCTGCCTTCCCCATTGCTGTTGCCGCTACTGTTCAAGGCAGCAACTCCGCTGCCTTCCCCACTGCTGCTGCTCCACCTTCTGCCTCACACCATGATCGCCCTGAAAAATTCATGGGATCAGAATTTAAGAGATGGCAGCAAAAGATGCTATTCTACTTAGCTGTTATGGGTATGGCCCGGTTCCTAACGGAAGATCCTCCACGAGCTGGAGATGAAATGGATTCTTCGCCTGCAGAAACGGGTGAAGGGGGCCTTGGTATCCATGTCGTTAACGACATGAAGATGGTTCTTGATGCGTGGAATCATAGTGATTTCATGTGTAAGAATTACATACTGAACTGCTTGGCCGACCCTCTCTACACGGTCTATTGCACCATTGGCACTACCAAAGAGCTGTGGGAAAAACTGCAAAAAAAGTACAACGCACAAGATGCGGGTACTAAGAAGCTCATCGTTGGAAAATTTCTAAAATTCCAAATAGTGGATAGTAAGACAGTGATGTCCCAAGTCCAGGAATTCCAAATGATTTTACATCACCTGGATTTTGAAGGAATAAAACCAAATGAGCAGTTTTTAGTTGCATCGCTGATTGAAAAGTTACCTCCTTCGTGGAATGAGTTACTTAAAACTCAAGACAAATGAGATGACCTTTGAAGAGCTTATTATCAAACTCTAAATCCAGGAAGTTAATAAGAATACCTTGCCTAGGGGTAGACAACCTGCAGAGGCAAAGGCAAATCTGGCTGAGGCCAAAGGGAACTCAAGCAAGAAGCGGAAGTTCCAGAAAGACGGCAAGGCCCACGCAACGGAGATGTTCAGAGGTAACTGTCACCACTGTGGGAAACCTGGTCATAGGATCAAGGAATGCCGCAAGCTCAAGACTGAGCAACAACAGAAAGCCAAGTCTAAAGGCAAGGCGCATGCTAACGTCGTCAAGGACACGCTCCTGGATGACATGATTGAGGAATTCTCTACAGTGGTGCTAGAAGCCAACCTAGTTGAGAATCCGATGCAGTGGTGGATGGACACAGGAGCTACCAGACACATCTATTCTAACAGAATGCCTTCTCCACGTACACACCAGTCACCGACAAGAAGATGTTCATGGGCAACAACGCTTCATCTAACGTGCTGGGGGTAGGAAAGGTGGTCCTGAAGATGACTTCCGGTAAGGAGATCACTCTGAAGGAAGTGATGCACGTCCCAGAGATTAGAAGAAATTTAATTTCTGGACCTTTATTAGTTAATGTTGGTTTTAGGCTAGTGTTTGAATCCAATAAGTTTGTACTCACTAAAAATGGCACATTTGTGGGGAGAGGCTTCGTCTGTGAAGGCCTCTTCAAAGTGAATGCCATGTCTGTAATGCGTCCAAGTAATAAAGTTGAACCTTCTTCTTATTTGCTTGAGTCTTCTAATTTATGGGATCATAGATTAGGACACGTTAACTACAAGTCTATCCAAAGGCTGGTAAAGATGGATTTGTTGCCGTCTATCGACGTAAACCCTCAACATAAGTGTGAGGTGTGCGTAGAGGCAAAACTCACCAAGCTTCCTTTTCGATCCGTCAAAAGGAATACCGCTCCTCTAGAACTTATTCACACAGATATATGTGATTTGAAGTTCGCACAAACTAGAAGGGGGAACAAGTACTTTGTGACATTCATTGATGATAGCACAAGGTATTGTTACCTTTACTTGTTGAAAAGTAAGAATGAAGCCTTTGAAGCATTCCGACGTTACAAAGCAGAAGTTGAAAATCAACTAAGTCTACGGATTAAATCCATTCGTAGCGATAGAGGGGGAGAATACGTAGCGCCATTTGAGGAATACTGTGCCCAAGAAGGCATTGTTCATCAAACGACGGCTCCATACTCACCTCAATCGAACGGTGTGGCGGAACGTAAGAACCGCACATTGAAGAAAATGATGAATGCCTTGCTTATCAATTCCGGTCTTCCCCAAAACATGTGGGGAGAAGCCGTCCTTACTGCTAATACGATTCTTAACAGAGTCCCACATAAGGGTAAGGACAAAACTCCATATGAATCATGGAAAGGAAAGAAACCCACCTACAAATATTTTAAGGTGTAGGGTTGTTTGGCAAATGTTGAAGTACCCAAGCCAATGCAGGTCAAGATTGGGCCTAAGACTGTAGATTGCATATTCATCGGATATGCAAATAACAGTAGTGCTTATCATTTCTTAGTGCATAAGTCAGATATTCCAGATATCCACCAGGGTACAATCATGGAATCAAGGAATGCTCAATTCTTTGAAGGTACCTTTCCTAGAAAGGAAAAAGACATAACCTCTCGTAAATGAAGTTATTGACAAAGCTCTCAAGAACCGAGAGTCGTTGACGGCCCGGATCTAGATGATTCAGATCTAGCGGATCTCGAGGTGGATGAACATCCGGAATCTAGTGTTCCAGATTCTCAGAACTTGGAGACTCCAGAGATGGATCTAAGGCGAAGTAAAAGGGTCAGGAAGGATAAATCCTTTGGTCTTGACTTTGTAGCTTATATGGTTAATGATGAACCAAGGACAATTGCTAAGGCGTTGTCAACTCCAGAAGCACCGCTCTGGAAAGAAGCTATTGAGAGTGAAATAAGCTCCATTCTGCATAACCATACTTGGGAGTTGGTTGATCTTCCTCCGGGAAATAAACCATTGGGTTATAAATGGATACTCAAACGGAAATATAAAGCAGATGGGTCTATAGACAAGTACAAGGCTAGGTTGGTAGTCAAGGGCTATCGACAGACAGAAGGTCTTGACTACTTTGACACATACTCCCCGGTATCCCGAATGATATCCATACGGGTATTCATTGCGATCGCAGATTTGCATGACCTTGAGATACATCAAATGGATGTCAAGACAGCCTTTCTAAACGGTGATTTGGAAGAAGAAATTTATATAGACCAACCCGAGGGGTATGTGGTTCAAGGGTAAGAGAAGAAAGTCTGTCGGCTTGTCAAATCTCTGTACGGGCTGAAACAAGCCCCGAAACAATGGCACAAAAAATTTGATAGTACTCTACTAACGAAGGGTTTCGCCATTAATGAGTGTGATAAATGTGTCTACATGAAAGGTAACTCTGACTCATTTGTTATGATATGCATATATGTAGACGACATGTTGATCACATGAAGCAGTCCTAGGGTAATCCTAGAGACTAAGAACATGTTGAAACAATGCTTCGACATGAAGGATATGGGTATCGCAGATGTCATCTTAGGGATTAAAATCTCTAAGACGTCTGACGGACTGGTCTTATCTCAGTCTCACTACATCGAGGATGTTTTGAGAAAGTTCGAGATGTTAGAAAGTTCACCGATAAAGTCACCAATGGATACAAATCAAAAGCTTGATAAAAATCTTGGTGCACCTGTATACCAGGAGCGATATGCACAAGTGATCGGTAGTTTGATGTATATAACAAACTGCACCCGACCTGATATTATTTATGCAGTCAATAAGTTGGTTAGGTTTACCCGTAATCCGAGTGATGATCACTGGAAGGTGTTGAATCGGGTATTACAATACCTGAAATATACGTTAACTTTCGAGTTACATTATTCGAGATATCCGGTTGTACTAGAGGGGTACGATGATGCAAACTGGATATATCGATATAGAGAACACCAAGTCCACCGGTGGGTATGTATTTACAATTGGTGGTGGGGCTGTGTCTTGTAAATCCTCTAAGCAAACTTGCATCTCCCGATCCACAATGGAATCGGAGTTTATCGCTTTAGACAAAGAAGGAGAAGAAGCTGAGTGGCTTCATGACATCTTAGAGGATGTTCCGTGTTGGAACAAACCCGTACCTTCGGTAATGATCCACTACGATAGCCAGTCGGCTCTAGAAAGGGCACGGAATGCTATGTACAATGGCAAGTCTCGTCATATTCGACGGAGGCATAAGACCGTTAGACAACTAATCACCACGGGTATAATATCCATTGATTACATTAAGTCAAAGGATAATATAGCAGACCCACTAACAAAAGTCTTACCCAAGGATCAGATGTTTTTCCTGTCTAGGGGAATGGTCTTAAAACCCAAAGTATAAGGACTAATACGATGGTAACCCAACCTTACTAACTGGAGATCCCAGAAATTTGGTTGAATGGGAAAACTAAGCTATAAAAGTTCAGTTGATTGCTTCAGTGGAAGCATGAGCACTTCGGATAGTGATTTCTGTAAAGAAACACCAAATCCAAAGTCGTTCCCGCGATAGACGTTAAGTGCTATCTGCAGTATGGGTAAATGTTATGTTTTTAAAACCTTTAATGATCCTCAACAGTTGAGGTTAGGTTTTGGGAAACTTTTAATGGTTCCTAACACTTGTGAAGTGGGGTATAGCAGGATAACTTGTAGGAGACCACCTATTTAAGTGTGAGGACGGACCACTTCAAATGAACGCACTTAAGAATCCAAGAAGTTGTCCATGGCCACAACGGACAAAACATTACGAAAATGAGAGTAAGGGAATTTGTTGTGTTGGTACTATTGACTTGGCTTACACTAAACACTGACGGTTCAAGACATCACGTTCACCGCGCAATAAGTAAGTCCGATGGTATTTAACTATGGAAGGTTCAAAGTTGAAGCTACCTCTCCATGTATCATCGCTCCACTGAAATATTGCTGGAAATGAAAAGGCACCATGTGAGTGCGCCAAAATCTCTTTCAAGAGGGGATTGTTGGAAATTTTCCTTTGGCGGGAGTTGCGTTCGACCAACTTTAACGGCTTAAACACTAGTGTTACGCATGTTGGAGAATTCGGTTCTTCACACGTGCATGATCTACTAAGTAAGTAGATAATCGTAGGGCCAATGATCGTCAAATTTCATTGAGAAATGAAAGAGATATTGGTCCACGAAGTGAGGTGTTTGAAGCATGGAAAAGTGTGGTGTGGGATCAATTCTCCCTCATCGGTTGAGGAAGAAAGAATTGTTTTGTTTATAAGTCTCAAAGTTGGCTTGGGGTTTGGGACCCCAAGGGTATCCCATGTGTTTAAAGGAGGGAGGACCTAGATGTGCTTCGGTTCGAGGGAAGCCCACACGCGCGTCGCTGCCGCCCGCCCGTCCCGTCCGGTCTGGGTCGGTTCCGGTTCATGGGTCACGGGCTGTGGGTTGTGCTTCTTCTGATATTATATTTTTGGACCAGAGAACTTTGTCATATGTACAGTTTGATCCCTGAAGTTTCAAGATGGTCCCTGAAGTTTCAAGAAAGTCAGAATTGGGCAGTGAGCAGAAACGTCCACCAGCACTCAATTCAGCCATTTATTTTGGCTGAATTACTCTTACTAAATAGCCAATCCGTTGCACATCTTCACCATTTATTTTGGAGGAATTACTTCCTCCATAATTGCCATTACTTGGCCAGTAATGACACTTATGGAGGCAGTTCATCAACCTCTCCTTCAACTATTTAAGAACCCGTTGTCACCATTGTTGAGTAGATTTTACACTTAATGAAAAACAGAAACAAAGAATTAGTTCTTCCTACAACTTCCAGCATCATTTCATTACTCAAAATTCTTCACGGTAACACTTGAGTTTCCTTTGCTCATTTGTTCGCTTGCTGTTTTATCTTGGGAGACAATTGTCCAGGACGTACAAAGGATACATACGGGGCAATATTGTCTTAAAGACAGAGTGTAAACACTCGACTCAGCATACACAAACAGTTCCTGTTCATTATTCAATTTCTGTGTAATTTCGCAGTTTGTTGTTGAATTGTAATTTCAGTTTAGCAGTTACTTGTAATTTCAGTTTCCTGCACATTTGTAAACAACCGTTATCAAGGTCAGAAATTTTGCAACAAGTGAACGATATCAATGTCACATTCCGAAGACAAGCAGAATTGAATGACAAAAGGAAACAAAATAGGAAAAGGAGTGTTGAGGAAGGTGCAACTCAACAAATGGAGAAAAAAAAGCATATTCTTCGATCTTCCATATCAGGAGTATAACTCGTTGGGCCATAATTTAGATGTTATGCATATTGGAAAAAATGTGTTTGACAATATTATATATTCTTTGCTAAATGATAAAGACAAATCAAAGGATCATGTCAAGGCTCGAAGAGATCCACAAGATATGGGTGTAAGGTGTGATCTTTCGGATGAGAATGATAAATGTGGGCTTGATGCATTTACAATTCCAAAGGAGAAGAAAGTGGCCTTTCTCAAGACTTTAAAAATGCCAGATGGTTATTCAAGTAATGTATCTCATTGTATTTATTTGGATCAAAAGAGGATCTTTGGATTAAAAAGTCACGAACAATTGTTGTGGATAGCAATTCACAATGTACTTTCAAACCAAGTTGTAGCAACTTTGGTAGAGCTTTCTTCCCTTTTTAGGCATCTTTGTCTTAAAAGCTTAAACCTCTCAGACCTAGAAAAGCTACAAAATAGGATTGTGAAAACTCTTTGTCATCTAGAGATGTTGTTCCCTCCATCATTTTTACTGTAATGCTTCATCTAACTGTTCATCTAGTGGATGATGTCATACAAGGTGGCACTTGACATTCTTTGTGAAATAAAATGAAACACAAAAATAGTGAAATAAAATGGGATACTTAAATAAAATGAGTGGAAAAAGAGAATTGAAAGAAGGAAGGAATTCAGCTAAAAGTATGAAAAAGTGTAGTGCTAGAGGTAGAAACATGTACCTAAATGAACATCATACCCATCCCTGAGCCTACATTACAAGCTTGAAAAAGTCCTTTGAGGTCCACAATCGGGCATTCTTTGAGTAGTGGTGACTTAAAATAAGGGCAAGCCTATGGCATGATAGTTGTGACACTTGACATTCTTTGTGAGTGTGAGTGGTTTTTTTTGTCCCATGTTTTGAAAGATTCTAGTGAGAGTTGGAACTTTCGTTATTGTGAGGGCACTTGAATTGCATGAATTTTGTAAAGTAAAGACCTCTCCAGTTGAGTACTTAGGCACATCTAGTCAATAGTAGCGTTTAGACACCTATTGAGGCTTGACTTTCATGGAATCATCGCTTGTGGAAATGCACTATTGAATTTTGTTTTAACAAATTGAGGGGATGTCGGTCGTATGAAATGCATGTTTGTAGACTCGTAAGTAGAACCAATAATAGTTAAATTTGTTTTGTCATTAGTCGTAACTTTGTGTTGTTTAGGTTGATTGAGGACAAGCAATAGTTTAAATTGGGGGTGTTGATGTACCACGAATTTATGACACATTTGATGCCTATTTCATGAATTATTAATGTCCTTAATGCCTTTTAAGTGTGTGTTTCTTATGTTATTTTTATTTTTGTCGGATGTGTTCACATCAGAAAGTAGGAACAGAGCATAAACAAGGAAAAAAATATAAAAAAAAAAGAGTAGTAAAGATTAGATCTGTGGATCACAAAACCAGAATGCGGACCGCAGATGGGGAGTCAAATCGCAGATTTTAATAATGATCAGAGGATTTTGGAGCCCTGAAGTGCTGACCCATTCTGCGGTCTGCACTTCCATTTTGCGGACTATATTCTGATCTATGAACCACTACTCAACAAAAGTCCCAGCTCAGATTGCGATGCTATGGAGCACTTTTGCAGATCGCATTTCAGTTATGCAAGTCGCACTTTCAGGCAATCAAGACTGAAGACCCACTCTACGAACCCTACCCCATTATGCATACCACAAACCTGTTCTGCGGTCCCTTTCTGCAGTTATAGAGTGGGATGTGGTGGTATTTTTAATATTTTGTAGTTCGATTTTTTGGGTCCATATAAAAGCATTGTCTAGAGTTTTGTACAAGACATTATTCAATATTTATTTACATTCATTGAATATTCCATGGTGTCTTGTCAAGTCTTGTCAAAGAATATTATATTCCTTTTGGAAGAGAGAACTCAATAGGTAGGTTTGGAGAGTCATTTGTGACTTAGTCGAGTATTTGGTTCGCTTCTCAAGGCATTCGGATGTGTTTTATTCCATTTATTGTAAAATTTTGAAACTCAAGTAATTTTGTTATTTTCATAGAAAAGCGAGTCTTAGCTCGGTCATATGAGAAATCCAAGTGCGTGAGTATGTTCTTAGCATCATTTACCCTGGGGTAGCATGCTTGGTTTGTATCCGGGGGGTCTCGGGAGTGTTTCGGATGTTTGATAGAGAATTTGCTAAGTTTTTCTATTGTTGGTTTCTGGTGTGCCACACCAGCGTGTCTTTGGTCTCTTTTACGGAGCCGCCTCTACGGAGGTTAGTTTGCAGATGGGGGCCATTGTGGGATTGTCTAGTTTAACACCGGTTTTCACCCAAGCGTTCATCACAACCGTTAAGGTGGGACCCTCAAACACGCCCAATACCCCTCAACATTTATAACTACTATGTACTTCGATCGAAGTCTACAAAAGAGAAATTGTAGCCTACCTCAAAGCCGAGTAGGAGTCACAAATGGTCAACCCTCTAAGCACGCCTTTCTCTTTAGAAATGCCTTGCAGTAATCGTAGTCTAACATACATAGACTCTACATTAATAATTAAGCTAATACACATACAAGGACTTAGTCCTTAAACATATCAAAAGACACCTAAAACTAACATCGGGCCCAAGGTGCCAAAATCCAAACTTTATTATTCACAAAGCATAATTACATACTAAATAGCCACATCCTTAAATTAATTTGAAATCTAAGCCCAATTGGATCCTTAATTGCATGATTAGATAAAATCTCCAATTCCAAACCCTAGAATTTCCCCAATTTGAAAGGGTTTCCATTATCAAATTAAAAATTACAACATGATCACCTACCATTAATCAATAGTAATTCACAATATCAAGATCATCTAATTCATATACAATCCCCAAATTCTAGATTCTTAACTTCTTATTCTAGCATAAACAACTTAGGCTATCTTCTTCCCCAAATAGAATTCTACACTAGGATAGAAGACTTAAATGATAAATAATAATTAAAAGGGGGTGAAATTATACCTCTAATGAAGAACCATGATGAAATACTCAGAATCTTCCAATGTGTTGACATTGTAAATAATAGTTGGTTAATGATGGTAGGATGTATTGTAATGCTCAATTTGGTGATTGAATTCCTTTTGAAATTGTGGGAAAATCTAGGGTTCCTAAATTGGGATTTACTAGTTCATGCAATTGGAAGCCTATATGTGATTAGTATTCAAATTAATTTAAGGTTATTACTCTATGGAGTATTCTCAAGGTTTTTAAATAATAAAGTCCCAATTTTTACCTTCGTGGGCCCGAGATCGATTTGGGGTTTGGACGTGTGATTGCTTTTAAAGGTTAAGTCTTTATGCTTGTAGTAGATTAATTTATTAACATAGAATATATGTGTTAGACTACGATTATTTGGAGGCACTTCACAAGGGCAAGGCCTTGGCTAAGGAGTAGTATTTGTGGCAAATGCTCGAATCTGAGGTAGGCTACTGTTTATTCTTTCTAGACTCGATAGAAGTACATAGTTGTTATAAATATTGAGGGGTATTGGGCGTGTTTAGGGGTCCCACCTTACTAGCTGTGATGAGCACTTGGGAGGGTACCGGTGTTGAACTGTCTTGAAGGGTGATTTGGGGAGTTAGCCTTAGGGCTGGTTCTGACTGCTGTTATATGGGCTTGTCGCCATTACTTGGGCTTGTCGCCATTGATTGATATTGTTATGCTTACTCATCACATATGCTTCTGTTATAAAAGACTGATTACTTGGAAATACATTTTGTTGAATTCTGAAGCATGTGATAATCATCTCCTATATTTGATTACATCTCACACATTATGATTACTTGCCTTGATATTGTTGCATTCATGCACTCATTATTATTTGTGATACGGAAAATGGAGTGGTATGGCAATGTTGTGAGTCCAATAAAACCAGGAAAAAAAAAGGCAAAGATATTACTATGAGATGTTGGCAATACCGAGATGATGATTGATATGACTTGAAAGGAGTCCGTGATTGATATGCTAGCCAGATCGAGGGACCATTCCGGTTGGTTGGAGCGGTATAAATTGTTTTGACATGACATTTGATTCTTGGCTCTAGTCAGATATGTGTATTGAATTCTGGCTAGATAGGAGCGATATATGGATGGCGCGGGTTCCCCATGGGTCACGATTCATAGAATTTGAATGTGTGTATACCAGGTTGATGGAAACGTATCTTGCACTGCATTACTCCACATCATACATTCATACATGTTAATTATTTGGGACTGGTATTGTATTGGATGTTTACCTTGATAAGGTCAATTCTGTTGATTGAACTTCCATGATTCTGAGCTATTGAGTATTGAACTCTTGTTGTGGTTTGAGTTGTCTAAGTGTTGAATCATTTATGTGATTGAAGGTAAACTGCATGGATAATTATAATGCTTGATGAAGAATTGTGTTACTTGGTAGGGTATCTAGTGGACTAATGAGTTGATGTATTGACGTGGTAATTATCGTCTCATATGTTGTATTTATATGTGTCCAACTTTACCCTAGATAAAACATTCATGACGTAATCACTTATTTAAACATAATGAGGATGTATAATGAACTAGCATGTACCAATACTCTTATTGTACGGATAGTAACAAAGTCTACGAGTTAGGGACCATATTGGGTCAATAGTGCTATGGTAAGTCAATTCATTGTTTCACAAAAAGGGTCGTTATGTGACTGTGTGTTCTAAGTGTGAACATGTCCTTATTTATTGGCAATTAGAGTATGTGGGAACAGAATGAGTATAATTTAGGCCTTGACTAATGAGTAATGGGCATTGCTTCTATGACTCTTATGTGTTACCACGAATTGGACCGTAACTTAAATGTGGAATGAATAATTTACGTGAATAATGTGTCTTAAGTTATTACCGAACTGTGTATAGTAGGATTTGTGAGAGTCAACTTGGTATTTATGTTAGTTACGTATCTTCCATTGTTATTGGCATATGATGCCTATGAGGGTACGTTATGTACTCATGCTACAGTTGCTGCATCTTTTACACGGATGCAGGTATACAATTGATTCAGCTCGAAGCTTCGGAGCACGTGGAGGTTAACATATGTCACTCCTATTTTCGGCGGCTTTGGTCTTTATCCTAGTCAGACTGCCATATTTACTCAGTGCGGTGTTGTTTATGTTCCTCTTCATTGTATCTTAGAAGTCCTTGTACGAGTTAGACCAGGTTTTGGAAAAAAGTATTGTAAAGGTTTTGACTGTTAAATGATATTAATGAGATTTTTTATATCTAGATTTTGACAGTTAAATGTTGTCCAGTTCTTAAGTCTAGATTCATGTACTAGGATTTTTTATCGAGTTGTACCTTTATCCGTTTTCTTACAAGCATATTTTATAGGTATACAGTTAGTCAAATTCAACTTCAAGTTGGAGTTCAACTTGAAGGTTGCTTACTAGTCTGGGTAGATTAGTGAGATAGAAATTAGAGTTTACAGTCCTTAGGTTACAAATTTAATTTGCATAGGATCACTTTGTAGTGGAGTTGGGGATAAATCCTAGAGAGGTGTAGGTCGTGGTTTTTTCTACCCTTGTGAGCCATGCTTCCACATAAACATATCGTGTCCATACTTTACAGTACTTTATTCTACAAATGCTATCCGTAGAACATGTAGAGTAATTTGTTCTACCCTATAGGTAAAAATTGGGTACTACTTAGGATAGACATCTAAGTGTGTAGAATATCAGCCTCTCCTGATTTCCTCTTCTCCTGGACGGAGCACCATTGTAGTCATCAACATATCGGGCCCTCTTGTCATCTCGCTCCTCAAAACCCTATTACCGAATCATTTCTATATCCTTGGCGGCATCCACCACATCCTAAAATTAAGCTCCTAAAGTGGCACTCGAGAAACACCCAAATGAATTAGAATAGATAAACCTCCTCACTCTTTTTGCCTCGGTAAGAAATATCATCATAGCATGTCAGGCCAAGTCATGAAACCTAGTCTCATGCTCCGTTACGGATATGCCTCTTGCCTCAAACTCTTAAATTGATCCCTCATGAGTTCTCTGATACTATACGAACATACTTGTCAAAAAACCTCTGAGAAACTAGGCCCAAGTGATTGGAGGAGACCCGGTTGGCCTACTGCTGATAAAATCCCTCTACCACTGCTTGGCATTATTGACCATATGAAAAGTTGTGTAGTCGACTCCATGTGACTCAATCAACCTCAAATTGTACAACCTCTCGTGGAAACTGATCAGAAATGCGTAGGCATCCTTACTCGGCTTTCCATAGAATCTTGGAGGATATATCCTCTTAAATCTATCAAACATCTTCAGCTCCTCAGCAGTCATAATGGGCATGTTGGTCGGATGTGGAGAAATACTAGGTAAAACCACATCATCAAAACTAGGAGCCACAGCGGCAGCTGGCTAGGTTGGTTGAGCTGGCAGAACTAGCTAGACCCTCGGAGTCCAAAACCTAGGAGCGAACATCTGATCTAGAGTCTGACCCTCGACTTTAGTCTAAGAACCGTTTGAGGCACCTAGTCGCATGCTCGCTTGGGCCATACCCTCAAAGTAACCGAAGATACGCACCAATGCGTCCTGAAGGATTGGAGTAGCAATGAATCCTGGTGGTGCCTGTGCGGGTCCACCCTCATCCACCTGAACCGGCTCCTTATCCTGAACCTCCTCCTTTGGGTCCAGAGACACATCCTTAGCATGGTTATGTACAATAGTTAGCTCTCATCCATTGACTGGTGTAGCAACACGACCTCTTCCCCTACCTTGGCCCCTACCCCGACCCTTACTCCAGCCCATGCCTCATTCTCTCCCAACAACCCTAGAAGTGGGTGTGGGAAAGAGCTCCTGATCCCCATCAACAGTCGAACATATCCTCCATCTGTGAGAGAATGAAACAACAAAGTTTAGAATTTCAATAGAGTCAAGTACACACAATAAAGATAGAAAAATATAATGTTCCTAAATGCCACATAGTCTCTCGAATATTAAGTACGGAGCTCTTCGTATCGATCCGCAAGACTCTACTAAACATTGATGTTGCACTCATGAGACCAATGAACCTAGTGTTCTGATACCAAATTGTCACGACTAAAAAATGCCAAGTCGTAATGGCACCTATTTTCCCACCAATAAGTAAGACAAGTCGCGAACATACAACAATTCAGTAAATCTGAAGAAGAACCCAATAGGAGTATCATTATCCATAATAATAAGTCTTTATAAATAGAAAGCGAAAGTAAGAAGTGAATACGGATACAATCCACTATGATATCATAAGTATAAGAGCTTCTAAGTAATAGCCAATACAAATTTGATACTCAAATACAAAGTGTGAATAATACGAAAATGACAATACTGAAATAAGATAGAGGGAGGAAGGGTCACTGTGGAATAGCCGGGCAGCTCACCACATCCTCCGAATGCAAGCTTTGCACGACTCACTTGATCCAACGAACTCAACTAGTACTCTGAGTCAAATCTGCAAAAAAAAAAGTGCAAAAAGTGTAGATTAAGTACGGAAAATACGTGTACTCAATATGCATCATAACTGACAACAAAAGAAGTTGTGATGACGTAAGTAGAAAAATCTTTTTTATCTTACCAATACCGAGTCAATTCCATCGGAACATCACCAAATACATAGTATAAATAAATCCAGTTAACACTTATCTAAATATTCCACGTAGTCAAATAATCAAGAAAATCAATTAGGAAATCAAACACATAACTGAATAAGGAAACGAGAAATGCAAATGCAGTATACTCTGTATGTACATAGAGCTTCCGGGACTATACAGAAGATGTAATCTATGAGTGACTCACGGGGTCCATATACTACCCAACATCAATACAAACCTCCCATGTCACATCGGGTACAGGCCACAAAGACCTATTAACTCTCAGAATCATATAAAGTTCTTACCTTTCTGTATTATAATGCAACCTATTACAGGCGTGCAACCCAATCCCTTCGTAACCAATGCACAATGAAGATATAAATATGAATAATTAAATAACTGGACTTAACAACCAACAATTCACATAAACTTATCAAATATCAAACTTAAGCCAAAGTTCTTATTTTTATTCGCCGAATAGCTTTTCAAGAATGGACGAGGATAATGAGAATTTCACGAAATCGATCAAGTATAAGTCAAACGTGGTTATCAAGCCCACATATTCAACAACCATACAAAGTCAGTAGATTAAACACTACCTCCAATGTCTGAAGGCTTACATGCATATCCCTGTCAGGCTGTCACAAATCTATTCTACTTTCCATTAAATACCCATATAAATATACTGGTACTCATACCAATGGTCGTCACATAACTGGTGCGAGACCCCCTGTAACTCCCATAACCTCTTATTAATCTTATTTTTAAACCTTTAATTAGTGTAAACTTCCCTCAAGCGATGTCAAGTCTTAACATACCTCGAAGGCTGAGCAACATACCACGAACCCCTCAAGCGACCATCTTTCACTTCTGAGAAGCCTCAACTAGATCCAAATCTATCAATTACGTGTTCTATATGAGTATATAAGTCTATCGACACCTATATTGATATGCTTTACCCGGAACCCAAAATGAATCCAAAATAGCAAAACCTCAATCCAAGGGCAACTAAAATTTTATTTTAGGAATAGTTTACACATAGAGTAAGCAAGCTAAATCCAGAAAATCATTCAAAACTAAGCATGAATCAACCCTTAATTTCATGAAAATGTCAGTTCTAGGATAAGGCTAAAAAACCCTCAAATTCTAATTCCAAATCATGATTTAGTTGTTAAATGATGAAAATAATCTATGGTAATTGATTGATTTAGGGTTAGAATCTTTACCCCAAGCTTAGACGAGTAAATTCCCTTTAAAGTCTCCCCAAACTGAGCTTTAGAACTTGAATTATGAAAAAATAAAGTCCAAAATCGGACTTGGAGAAGAAAGTCACATCTAGTGATCCATCTCATCGCGATCGCGATGAGTCATCCGGGACCCGACCCATACTAACCTTTTGTGATCGCGAGCCCTGGTCCGTGATCGCGATTCACCATGACTTGGACTTGGCCCACGCGCTCCCACGTGACCGCGAAGGGTCTCATGCACCATGAAGACCAACCCCCTCTTCCTCGCGGTCGCAATAACCCTCCATGCGATCGCAAAAGGTTATCTGGTGTGGACCAACCGTTGAAAAACCAACAACTTGAATTTTGTGGTTTTGACACCTGAAACTCGTTCAGAACCCTGCAGACAGAAATAAAAAATGCATTTCAGTCAAAAAATATGCTACAGACCTGCTCGCACACTCGAAATTTAGAGAAAAGGTCATCTTGACCCGATGCCGACTGTGGTGAACTCTTAACTTAGAATATACTAGTTTCCAACCAACGACCCGAAACACTCCCGAAGCGCTCGGGACCTGAACCAATTACTCGACCAAGTAAAAAATCACGTTCAAGCTAATGAAATTGACGAAACTTCGATATGGACGCATTTATCCCCAGCTTTGACTTTGGTCAAACTTTCTCAAACTCTTACCTTAAGAACCTCTATTTTCACTAAAATTGATCTGAAACACACCCGATTGCCTCGGGAACCGTGTCACACATCCCTGCGAGTCATGATTATCAAGGCGAAGCTACGGAAAGGATATTTTTGAAAAAAGAGTTAAAATGCATAAAACGACCTGGATGGTTTTTACAGATAATTATCTATTCTCAAGGTTATAATATACAAAGTGGTGGACGAACAAAATTTTATAAAAGAGAATAAATTTTATTAATTAGATAAATCTCTTTTATTGTCTTCCTCACTTCTTTAATTCACACGCACAGAAGGTCAAAACATTAAAAAAAAAAAATAAAAAAATGAGTTACTTTTTGCAACCAGACACCAAAAATTATTTTCCCTAAAAGAATTATAATTTTTACTGAAAGGAAAAAAGAATTTCTTCGTCAAGAACTACAGATTTCTACCCAAAAATGTTGTTAGAGTTTGAACCATACAACTCCGTCAAACAAAGAAAGATCTTTCTATATCCACCAACTTTCCATATATGAGAGAATTCATTACCCAAATGCTACTTTCACTTGTCCGCTCAAACAAAGAAAGATCTTTCTATATCCATCATCTTTAGATCCAAATTAAATTTGGCTTAATAATACGAGGGAATTCATTACTCAAATGCTACTTTCACCTGTCCATATTTTTACCAGTGATTTGTATTGGAACGTCTAACTTGGACATGTCAAGAAATCAGATAAAAAAGAAAAAGAAGAAGTAAACTACTCATCTACTTTTCATCTAGAAAGTAAAAATTATTTCATGTAAACTGAGCTTTACATATAATCCTACTTTCACATGCCCATCAGTAGAATTTGAATTTCCTAAAAAGTGTGCTTTTGTCTTGGCACAAACATTTTCTCATAACAGTCATGTGATAGAGAAAAAGAACCATGGCTGAGTTTTGTGGTTCAAATTCTAACAACATTTTTGGGTAGAAATCTGTAATTCTTGACTCATTTTGAAAGATAAATAGTCGATTAACATTATACGTTGATAAGCACTTTTAAGAAACGCCGGCTCTCCGGCGAAGAAAGTAAAGCAAGGGCTTTAAGCTCCATTACTTTGTGAAGGGAAAGTCCCAAAGGCGAAACCCCCCACCTGTACCAGAGGTCCCTTGGCCAGGTGGGATGTAAATCGAGGAATATGCGCGAGTGGCAGCCTTGCAAGGGCTTTAAGCTCCATTACTAGTAGGTTTATAATTATTTAAAAAGAAAAAAAGCAATTGAGTATTTTTAAGTAAAAAGCACAAAATTTTAATAAGACTTTTGTAAAAACTTCAAAATAGATTTGAACATTTGAAACATATGAAAAATATTTTTGATTTTTCTATTTATGGGTAAAAACTTAAGATCAGTTGGTGATGAAAATGTGGAAAAAAAACATTGCCTTAACTACGAAAATTCCGTAAAACATACTCGTTACTCAAATATTGATAGTTTAGACTAATTTTTCATATTAAAAGTTTTAAGGGAAATACTGCAAGTAGAAGATAATATTTTAATCGATATACTTAATCAAATATAAAAATTTGATTATTTTCCAAATTCATGTATTGTTACAGAATAATATTTACAATTCATGTAACAATTGCATAGTCGGAAAGGTGTTTTCAAAATTAAAATAGATAAATTTTTACCTAAAATCAACAATGTGTCAATGGAGATTAATAACTTGTTTGACCAAACTTTTAAAATCTGTTTATTTTGAAAAATATTTTGTGTTTGACCAATCAATTTGAAAAGTATATTTGCCAATATTATAAAATAATTTATGCTTGACCAAGATTTCATAAGTGTTTCTGAAAAAAAAAACTAATTTTTCAGCTTCTGAAAAAAACTTCTATTACTATTCAAAAAATACTTATTTTTATTCGTAAAAACTTTGCCAATCTATATACTGTTAACTAAAAAAGTTATTAATAATTTTGCATCTCAAAAAATTAAGAAAATAGACTTCAAATACGCTCCTCTCCGTCAACATGTCTGCTTATTGACGGGCATTTATGGTATTTCGGAATTATCATGCTTTAACTATGTTGTACTAATTGTTACAGAGTATGTACCTTTTCCCTAATGGACAAAAGGCTACTACATGTGTGGTTTATCCTTTCTTATACGTGGGTCCCACCTCCAACTTTCCTTTCACACAATTGACAACAGATGTAAGCATGTAGCGACTTTGATTCTATCATGAGATGGGGGTCCACAAAGATATTACCATTTCATGTCCAGCTCTCTACTATCCAAATTAAATCATTTTTATTTTGATAATATTATCCAAATTAAATCAAAGTGTCTTAATATGGACTTATTTAAAAGTTTAACTTTTGATGTAATTGGAGAACTAATAACTCTTTATCTAGAGATCTTATGAAAAGGAGTAATCCAAGAATTAGAAATAATTAGTTCTAACAAAGTGCAACTTCTTAATCATACTTAATTTATTAAAAAAACATCAACATCTGATTTTATTTAAATAATCATGTAATTAGTTTTTCACCTTAATTATTTGTGTTTGGGCCCGTGCACACCACGGGATTATATATATATATATATATATATAAGATTTGAAATAAATATATAAGGTCTCTCGTCACGATTTGGCTTTAGGTTACCGATTTTGTTGAGTTGCCCCTGCTTTTCAGTGCTGAAATTGATTTTATAAATAAGTAGTTATATATTTAGATAAAGTGTTAAAATTGATAAATAAACCGTTGATATGTTTTGTAAAAGAATATTGATAAGCTATTTTTTAGTATCATTAAATACCTTTAGTCTTATTAATAAACAATTACCTAAAAATTTAAAAGTATATTTCTATGGAAAATGATGAATAACAAATATGTAATGGAAAGAGAGTTAGGAATTTTATTTTAATATGATTTTATAGCCATAAAGAGTAGTACTTCCTTTGATTTTTTGGTAGGAAGATTAGTAATTTCAGTATATGCTAAGGTTTTTTTTTTAAAAAAAAATTGTGCTCCACTAAACACCACCAAATAAAATGCAATAGATGAAGTATTGTTAATCCCTTTTGATATGCACAAATTAAGTGTATTTCCTCATGTATCTTTTAGGGATTTAGGTTATATTATACTCCCTCCGTTCCATAATAAATGTTATTTTTAATTTATGTACACCCCTTAAGAAATTGCTCACTCTTAAAAAATTATGAGTGTTTTTACTTACCCCTAATTAATGCCTAGAAAAAGACAAACTACTTAATAATTTTTTATTATGTACATATAAAGTACTTTTGAAAGAATACGGTCAATTTCTTCTTGAAATCCTAAAGCACCACTTATTTTAAAATAAAATAAAAGGCCTAAAATACTACTTATTATGGAACAGAGGAAGTACCGATAAAAAAAAATTCTCATTATTAATGTAATTTAATTGGTTATAATATATTGTTGTCCTATTTTGAGATTACTATATCAAGTTTGTAATTAAGAGTTATCAACTATTTGTTTTTGTTTCATACTCGATATTTGATATTCGCTTTGAGAATCGATTAATTCTTTTCATTAAAGTAAAAACCCTTTCTACTAGGATTTTTTTTTATTCTCAAAGCTCCACATAGACAAATGAGAGAGGAGCATAGACGTAAATGAGATTGGTGCCAAATACTATTGACTTCAATTTATTTTAAAGCACTTCTATAAATAAGTCATAAACCCCCCTTAGGGATCTACAACTTCACTTTTGTTTCAAAAATCTCACTTTTTTTCTTCTTCTTTTTCTCCCGAAGAACTTTTTTATAAGAAGTAAATGCAGGAAATTAAAGGTGTTTCTATTTCTTAGCACTTCACTTTTTTTCTTCTTTAACCCATTTCTTTCTGTTTTCTACAAACACTTGTAATCTTTTTGGAAAACAAAAAAAAATAGATATGGGAAGATCACCATGTGATCAAATTGGACTAAAGAAAGGTCCATGGACTCCAGAGGAAGACCAAAAACTCATTCAGTATATTCAAGTTCATGGCCTTGGAAAATGGAGCAACCTCCCAAAGAATGCTGGTAACTAAATTCATTCTCCTTTTAATTATTTGACATAAACCCTTTTCGCCATACTAGCTTTGCCTTTGCCCCCAGGGGCACAGGCGAGTTGGGTAAGTGACAAGGTGATTGGTACAACCACTCCGACGTCGCGGGTTCGAATCCGTGTAGTGACAGTCTTTGCTGAAATATTACAAGGGTTGTTGCTGGGTTCGTGTCCCGTTGGTCCTCTCCCTTGCAGGGCTGCCACTGCGCATATCCTCGATTTACATCACCTGACCAAGAGGCCTCTGATACAAATGGGAGGTTTCGCATTCGGAACTTTTCCCTTCACAAAGCTTTGCCTTTAAAAAGTAACTAGTTTTTGGGTATGAGAGTTGCGCGTCTAACCCCATACTAATGAGTACAAAATTTTAAAGTTTATACAAAGTTTATTTAAAAATATTCTTGAGTTACAAACAAAAATTAAAGAAAAAATAGAAGTTCCTGAAATAGGTCCCATTAATCTTATTTAGCTAATTCGATAAAGTAGAAGTTCAGCCTCACAAAACTCATCTACAGGGATTATATAATTTCGATGATGAGTTCTGTATTTACTCCATAAACTCCATAGGGGAATGCACAATGTGTTGAGTTATATTCATATTGTTCACTTAAACCCACACATAGAAGATAAATCATCAGGAAGCACTACTAATATGGTCAACAAATTTAAGCTGTAAAAATGCAATATAAGGCCCCGAAGAATTTCAAAAAGAAAATAAAGAAAAGGAAAGAAATCAAAATCTATGAAAAAACACATGAAAGTTTCTTGACAAAAAATAGAATACCGCTAACAAAAGACCAATAATTTTAATGACCAAAAAGTATAAAGACTTGAATATTTGAATTAAAGTCGTTAAAAATTACATAAATTTGTATTAAAGTTTCTGGAGCATTAGCCATCACCAATATCTTCTGATTAATTTCAAGAATATTTAAGATAAGCCAAAATATTTATAGTAAGTTAGCATCCAAGCGGTTACTAACCTTTGGTACTTTCGTTTTAAATGTGCAATATATATATATATATATATATAAACATTTCGAAATTTGTCCGCACTGTGTGTTGTTATTACTATCAGATTAAAAGGAATGAAAAAACCCATTCCAGTGTAAAAGTTAATAAAGCACAAAAAAAGGAGGGATTTCCTCTTTTACAATTAAGCTCTCAAAAAGGGGGAAATGAATTTGAACAAATATGGAACCTGATTCATTGGTAGTTTCTACATTTGCTCAGCCCAAAATATGTATAACCAATGCCTTTCTTCAATCTAATCCTAAAATAATGAAAAGATCTCGGCGGATAATAATTATCAAAGGCCCTAAGTCTTTCATAGCAAACTCGGGCGAGCATGGTCATGATAGGCGGCGCAAGAAAAAAACTTAAAATATTCCAACTTAAATTAATAGTAACACCTCATAAGGGAAGAAAGTCAGAATAAGATAGGCAAAGTATAACGTCATAAAAAAAAGCTCATTTAAATGTGAATATTTAAATATCCACAAAAATTTAATCATCTTAAGTCGCTATGAAATCTACAATTTTTCCTAATATGCAAACTGAGGAACCAAGTTAATCGCCAACTCCTTTAGTTTCTTGCAATATGCGAAACGTTCGGAAATTCGTCCATTCGAACGAGAGAGAATTCTGCTCGAGTGTGACGACACGTGAATGTTGGTTGTCTTGGAATATGTCACGCAATCTATTCCATGCAACCATAGCCGTGGTATCCGGCTCAATAATCGTCGTAGAAGGTCCACCGAGATAGTGGCGTAGATCCACCGGAGAACGGTAGCATCAAGTGTAATCCATAACTCGGGAAAAAGCGGGAGGAATGATGTGATGAAGAACTTGATAAGAGATAGCGTGAATTTTAAACAACGTCGCATATTGGAATCGAGGACAATAGGGATAGAATACAAAAGTTGAGAGAAAAACTTTTGTTTTGGACCTATTCTCTTGATACCATGAAAGAAATAATCCCCTTGATTATTTTCATTAATTGAATAGGTATTTATACAAGTTACAAAATCCTATTCCTATTCTATTCCTAAAACCTTATTCTACCATAATTATAACTATACAATTATGGTAAGTGTATCATCCTAATTTAGGTATTAAATACACTACAATATACATTAAATATATATACCATATATACAAGATTGGTACAAGTTTAGCCCCTAGTCCGTGTAATGTACATACAATATGCAACTGAGGAAAGTATTGAACATATTTTCAAACATTAAATCAAATTATCATATCAGAAAAAGATAATACAAGGAAAACAATGAAAACACAAGTATTGAGAGGAGAGAAATATTTTTATCTTTCTTTTTCTCCCACTAATAATGACACCATATCTGAGTTATTTAATCTTCACTTTGTTCTTCTTCTTAGTACACATCAAAAGCAGGATCTCCATAACCAAGAACAAGTCTTCAAGTTAAAAATGCAACTTTCATCATCTAATTAAATAAGAAAAAATGATGCAAAAAGAAAAAAAAAAGCAAAATCCAACAACATACCACAGTGGAAGAGAAGAAGATCACATACAGTAAAGTGTTGTTGAGTTCTCCCAATATCCTTATAAAATATCTCACCACTTCAAAATGTCTTAACAAAAAAATATAAAGAAATTACGAAGATGATACGGAAGAAAATTAAAGAACGCAAAGGCACAGTTTTTCAGAGATATCATAAATAAATTAATAATAACAGTGAGCAAGAAGGAAGGGGAAACGTACCAAAAAAGAAGAGAAAGTAGGCAAAACGTTTAAAAAGGAAAAAACAATAATTATGACTATGAGGAAAGAGATATGTGGGGTGTAATTAATTACAACAACAACATACTAAGTGCAATCCACAACGTGGAGTTTGGTGAGCTAGATTGTACGTAGACCTTACATCTATCTTGGTAGGTAGAGCGGCGGTTTCCGAGAGACCATCAACTCAGGACAAGCAAAGCAGAAAAAACAATCAGTCCCGGTCAAAAATTTAACAAAAAAATTTAAAATTTAAAAATTTAAAGCAGTATGAAAATGCTGACAGCAAACGCGAATACGCCATAATAGTGCATCCTGAAAAGGAAAAGGAAAAGAAGAAAGAAGAAGCAGTAACTATCACAGATAAATGAGATAAACCAAGTACATTAAAGAACGCATACCAATAGAAATAAAACTACAAAAGACTATAAAGCAATATTACGCCTATTATTATAATATGTTAAGAGGGCTTACAGTAATAACACTACAGCTACCCGTTTGTAGGCGTAAGTAGGACTCGCTCGACTATTACTACCTCTCTACCATAATCTATGTCATCCACAACCCCCTATCTAAGGTCATGTCCTAAGTAAGTTGCGCATGCTCCATATCCCGTCTAATTACCTCTCCCCAATATTTCTTCGGCCGACCTCTACCCCTCCTGAACCCGTCCATAGCCAACATCTCACACCTCCGCACTAGGGCATCTATGTCTCTCCTCTGCACATGTCCGAACCATCTCAACCTCGCTTCCCGCATCTTATCCTCCACCGAAGCCACTCTCACTTTACCACAGATATCATCATTTCTAATTTCACATCCACGTCTCGCCATTTACTTTGGGTGGTCACTGACCGGCCAACACTCCGCCCTATACAACATAGTTGGTTTAACCACCGCCCTATAAAACTTTCCTTTCAATTTTAGTGGCACTTTTTTTTATAGCACAAGCCTCAATTTCATCCACCATGCCCCAATACGACGTGTGTGACATCGTCATCGGTCTCACCATTCCCTTGGATTGAACCCTTTTTCGGAATGACCGAGTCTCAAGTTTCACCTCACGCCTCGTCTCATGGTCACTCTCCAAACCTCCAAGTATTATGTCGTTGATCCTACTCAATCTCGAACCCTTTAGCGAGTCTCATCAATAAGGACTATGTCATCAATCGAACTATGAATAACATACACCATGGCACTTCTCCTTGAATTTGTCGCGTCAGTCCATCCATCACCAAGGCAAATAAAAAAGGGCTAAGAGTTGATCCCTGGTGCAGCCCCATCATCACAAGAAAGTGCTCCGAGTCTCCTCCCATTGTTCGTACCCTAGTCTTGGCTCCATCATACATATCCTTGATCGCCTTAGTATACGCCACATGTACATATTTAACCTCCAAACATCTCCAGAGAACCTCTCTAGGGACTTTATCGTATGCCTTCTCGAGGTCGATGAAAACCATATGTAAGTCTATCTTCCTTTCCCTATACAACTCCACCAACCTCCTAATAAGATGAATGACTTTTGTAGTCGAATGTTCCATCATGAATCCAAGCTGGTTCTCGGAAATAGACACACATCTTCTCACCCTCATCTCCACGATCCTTTCCCAAACTTTCATAGTGTGGCTCAGCAGCTTGATACCCCTATAGTTGTTGCAACTCTGGATATCACCTTTGTTCTTATATAAAGGAACCATTGTACTCCACCTCCATTCTTCGGACATTCTCGCCGTCTTAAAAATGATGTTCAATAACTCAGTCAGTCACTCCAAGCCTGTCCTTCCAAAATTCAACTGGGATCTCATCAGGCCCGGTCGCTCATCCTCCGTGCATCGTGCGAACAACACCCTTAACCTCCTCAATCTTAATGCTTCTACAGTGCCTCAATATCCCGGTACCCACTAGATCTGCTCCAGATCTCCCAACACAATGTCTCCATCTCCTTTTTCGTTAAAGAGTTTCTGAAAGTAAGACTGCCATCTCTGCCTAATATGCGCGTCCTCTACCAGTACTTTTCTATCTTCGTCCTTGATGCACCTCACATGACCTAAGTCACAGGGCCTCCTCTCCCTCGCCTTGGCTAGTTTGTACAACTTCTTATCCTCGCTTTTTTTTCTCTAAATCCGCGTATAGGCGTTCAAAAGCCGTCGTTTTTGCCGCCGTGACCGCTAGCTTTGCCTCCTTCCTCGCTATCTTATATAGTTCTCTATTCGTCCACTTCTCCACTTCGTCTTTTCTTTCTACCAATTTCGCATATGCCACTTTCTTCGCATCCACCTTTTCTTAAACTTTACCATTCCACCACTAGTCCCCGCGAGACCCCTAACACTTCTCTAGCCACCTCTCGAATGCAACTGGCCGTTTTGTCCCATATACTGGTCGCATCCCCACTACTCCCCCAAGCTCCCTTGGCCGTCAACCTCTTCCCCATCTTCTTTGCACTAGCCATGGTCAAACTTCCCCATTTGATTCTCAACTTTCATCCACAACCCTTCTCTTCTTCTCCATATTGATCTCCAAATCCATCACCAAAAGCTTATGTCGGGTTGTAAGACACTCCTTTGGAATAACCTTGCAGACTTTACAAAGATCGTAGTTAACCTTCCTAAGGAGCAAAAAGTCTATCTGAGTCTTAGCCACCGAACTACGAAAAGTCACCAAGTGCTCCTCCTTCTTCAGGAACCTCGAATTGGCTATCACCAACCCAAAAGCTCTAGCAAACTCCAAAAGTGAGACGCCTCCCCCATGTAATTAATTATATATATATATATTATCATGTATACTTTTATATACAAAAATCTTATAGAAGTAATATTTGATTGAAGGGTAAGATGATCCTTCAACTTTTAATGGGCAATTTTGTTTTTCAACTTCACACTTTGAATGTTCCCACTTTTAGTATATATATATATATATATATATATTCTTAAATGCTCTTACTATTTTCGGAAAAGGGTCAAAATTACCCCGAAATATGCCATATATATCATCCGTTTGATTTTGGTACTATTTGAGCCCTCGCCGTTATTCAAAGATGTCTTTAATACCCTTCTTCTTAACAACTAGCCATTTAAACTAACATGGCAAGCCACGCGTTAAAAAATTATCATGTGACCGTCCACGTCATTTAATTCCTCTTCGTCCCCCTTAGTGTCTTCTAGTCTGCATTATTCTTTCTTATCGTCTTAGTCTTCCTCTTCAACCCATACTCCCTTGCCTCATCATCCTCCATATACTCTTCCAACTCATTTATCTTAGAAACTTATCTTCCACTCCCCCATCCCCACCATTATCCTCTACCACGTCTTCTCTCTTTTCGCCATCATCACCCTTCTCTTCCTCTACCTCATCATCATCATCATCCATATTTACATCCTTAAAGTCCTCACCTTTTCCATCTAATTCCAATTCCTCTTCTACCCTTTCTAAATTACTCTTTTTCAACTAAATTGAAAACCTTTGAAATATCTTTTCAAATTGTCTGATTTGGCGACCTAGAGAGGCAAGTAAGGGCTCATATTAGAGGTCGATTTCCTGCCATATTTGCTCGGCATCAAAACCATCTGTCAAGAGCTGAGCGAATTTGTCACGACCCAAACCGGAGGGCCGCGACGGACACCCGGACCCCACCCGCCGGGTACCGCCCATCATAGTATCAACAATAGTCGTACATTCAACAACCAATAATAAATAAATACGAACTAAGCCAAAAAAGGACTATGTAAAATCAGATAACCAACTTATATATATACATACCTACACTAAGGCCGACAAGATCATACAAGACTACTACACACAGGACACCTGTCTACAAGCCTCTAAACAGTATGTGACATCAAAAGGTCGGGACAAGGCCCCGCCATACCCGTATATACAAGCAAAGATATACCATACCAAGATAGACTGACACTCTGAAACAAGGGAAGTGTTCTAAAAATCCGCTAAGTCGGCAACCTACTAACGTGGATCGTCGCCTGGTCTACGTGTATCTGCGGGCATGAAATGCAGCATCCCCGACAAAAGGGACGTCAGTACGACTGATATGCTGAGTATGTCAGGCATGAACAATAGCATAACAATGATATAACAATAGCTAAAACAGAAACAGTCGACCAGTAGTAAATGCCTCTGAGGGCCTTAATACATATGCCTAAATGTTATGCACAATGTAAATGCGGTATACATATAAATATTGGCCACACAAAGGCATCTTCCTGTCCTTAACCGCCTCTACGTGCATCAGGTTATATTGTATTAGCCACACAAGGTCATCAATATTGGCCTCTTCGGGCTCTTTCGTGATAGTCTGTACCAGCTGCAGGTGGTGTGCGTATATAACGTTTTTCCCTTTCCCCATATCCCCTACATATCATATCATATTTACCATATAGTAGTGTGCATAACACAAGTAGGTCCAGGGTAATATATGAATATAATGAAAATGAAAATGCATGAATGACAATAAAACATTCTGAACTTACCGGATGACATAATATCCTTGTACCTTCAGCTAACACTGTGAATATCAACATCCTTTCCGTATGTCTCAATAAGGACTTAGGAACATATTTAGACATGTTTTTAACATAGGAACCAATAACATGAATATTCTTAACCACTAGGAGTAGAATAATTTATGGAACAATATCACGGTTATATTTTGTTACATGGAACATGCCAAAAAAAAGAAATAATTTTCCTTAACATACCTCAATAATAACATAACCAACCTCTTTTAATTAATTTTTGCTCGATGGACGTTGCTTTGAAGTAAGAAGCGTTGCTTCCTAAAATAAATTCAATTCTAAGAAGTTGCTATATCTCTTCTCTTTAAGTGTACTATGTTGCTGGCCGATTTCTCCCTTTTAAAAGGAATCAAAGTTTCAAGAATATTGCTTTGAATTAATTTGAAGGACGTTTTTGTTCTAATTGAAAATGAAGAATGAATTGCTTATCTAAATCAAAGATTTAGATTCCCCAAAGTGATCACAGATGATTTATCATGATGTCTCTCACTAGCCACTCTTTGGGCGGTGGAGTCATTCCATTTGATGCCACCTTACAACCAACGTGTCACCCCATCTTATTAATTAAGTGACATGCCTCCGTATAATTTATCAATCACACATATAATTAATTTTGTGATCCCAATTTATTTAAATTTTAATAACTTATAAGACCTTCAGATACTCAATGTCATAACATTGTGATATGACACTAGTCCATAACCTCTTTGAGGATATACCACTATTATTATTAATTCTACCGTCACACTTATTACGTCCAAAATTATTTCGGGGTTTAATTCTTTTATATACTAATCTCTTTATTAGCATACGCAAATATAACATAATTTCCCCAACGCTCAGGTCTATTTACACACTCCTAGCAATTTTTAGATACGTCCAATGATTCAAACCGTGACTCGAAAGTACGGGATGTTACAGAAGGGCAACTTCGGGGTGTATGGTTTGAGAGAAGAGTATAGCTACTTGGAGGCTAATCGAGCTTCTTCCGATAGGTCCGGTGATGCTGAGAGCTAGAGTGGTGGTTTAGTTGATTTAAGTCATCGGAGAGCTATAATGTTGCCAGCATTTTGGCTGCCATCGGTTGCCATGGTGAAAGATGAACCACCCAAAATGACGTGGACGGCCACATGTCAATTTTTTTAACATATGGCTTGCCATGTCTGTTTAAATTGTCAGTCGTTAAGAGGAGGGGTATTAGAGGCCTTTGAATAGCGACGAGAGCCCAAATGGTACCAAATCAAATCAGAGGGTATATGTGATTTATTTCGAATAGTTCGAGGGTAATTTTAATCTATTTTTTACCAATTCATTATGTGTACCTTTTTGTCATTTCAACCAAAATTTCCCCAAATTCAGTTCCGCCTCCTTTGCATCCCCAAAATCTCCCTTCAGTGTGCAATCATGGCGTGAGAGTTACTTATTTCTGTTTTCAAGCATTTCAGCTTGTATTACAATACCTAGAAGTTTAGAAACAGAGGTCATTGAAATCTGACTAAGATACTGAATGAAGGAGAAAAAGGGAATGAAGCTGCAAATCTGAAAAATAAAAATTAATTAATTAATTATTTAGGTGAATTAAGGAATTATGGAAGGTGAATTAGACTAACTGAACTTCCCACATCTTCTCTCTGCAGTAGTTAGATTAATGGCACAGCAAATTGATCTCTATTCGTTTCTCTTTTTCAAGGATCAAAAGAATCAAAATTATCCAAACAAAATAAGTTCTAATTAATCTGAGTTGGACACCGAACTCAATTTTGAAAGCGTTTTAAATTTTTGATTCGTGTTGGGTTGTTGTTATCCGCTGTGCTCACGATGGGAGGGAAATTAGTTGCAAGAGGAAAATGAATTTGGAATTTTTTTGTTGAAATGTCAATAAGGTGCTCACTTTTAATGAGATTGTTAAAAAATGTCAAATATACCCCAAAACTTTGCGATTTAGAGCAAATATATATCTATTATAAAAGTGGTGGATATATATCCCTGTTATTATAAAATGGTAAAAATATCACATACCGTTACATAAATGGTACAAATATATTCTTTTCGTTGACGGAAATTTTATAAGAAATCGTTTAGTTTATTATTTAATTAAAAACAGTGTCTCGTCGCTTTAAAAAAACTCTACCCACTTTTTTTAGACATATTTTTTAAAGAAACATGGTAATTATTTTTCTAGTGGATCGGGTCTGATTTGTTTAAAAAAAATAAGTCTATCCATTTTTTTAAATGAACAAAACCTGATCCACCATGAAAAAGATTACCATGTGGCTTTAGAGAAATATGTCTACTAAAAAAATGATAGACTTTTTTTTAAAAGCTGCGTGACCACAAAGTTGAGAGGTATATTTGCACATTTATCCTAAAATAAATAATAAGAATTAAGAAAAATAAAAAATTGAGAGGGTGCCAACATACTACCTTCATGTATATATATGTGTGTATTCTAATATTTTAAGTTTAATAAAAAATTATGTACTTGCAGGACTTCAAAGGTGTGGGAAGAGTTGTCGTCTTCGGTGGACGAATTATTTGAGGCCTGGTATTAAGAGAGGAAGATTCTCTATTGAAGAAGACGAAACTATTATCCAACTTCACAGTGTTCTTGGCAATAAGTAAGATTTATATCCGTCATACTTTTTCTTCCAATCTATCTCTTTTTTTTTTTAAAATTTAATATACCAATAGTATGCCCCTACTGACTTATTCTATATGTACAAAGAAAACAGACAAAATAGCAGCTTACATCGTGTAGAAAATAAGAACTAGCTAACAAGAGATATTCTATGCCTAATTAAAAAGAACAAGATAGTCAAACTTTGTGCTAGTTCATCATGTTAGCTTCTTATCAAAACCAGCTACCAACAAGTCATTTTCTGTAGTCCTCAGTTTCATTTGACTCCTTCTTAGTACAAGATCAGTTACAAATCGATCTTTGTATTCATTATGATCATGCATTATGCTGTGTTCAGATCCTGATTTATGGTCATTAGACTTTGTCCATGTTAAGTAATCTTCTTCCCTGTGTGGGCAGCTCCACAAAGTTTTTGTACTCAACTGTGCGTGTGTTTTCAAAAGCCTGATTTGCATTATAATCAGCAAGTGAATTTCTTTCACTAAGAATGTGCAGCAGATGAACTTGACGATGTTGCATCAAATTCTTGCGTCTCCAATCATATTAATGATCTTCCATGGTGTGTCCCATTCCCTTTTCAGTATATTTTTCACAAGAAAAGAATCTGTTTCCAGGGTAATCTGCTCAAATCCAGCAGAAACATAATAGGATACAATTTCCCTTATAGCTATTGCCTCATGTATCTCTCTTGCCCGTGCATATACCAAGTTTTCTCTATAATTCATTCCTGAATTACCTCTACTAGCTCCGTCAGTATTATATTTTATCTGTCCCTATGTTGGAGGTGTCCAGCTAACCAGTTTATACTTCATCCTTGGTTTGAGTTTTTCCAGATGTAATGATCATTGATGATACATTAGAAAGATCTAGGTAAGTACATTCTAATCAGCTGCATAAGAGATCTATTCACGTGTTGTTTTGCACTGAATAAGCTCATCTTTCCTTCATACTTAATAGTGATCTTCCTTTTTCATAGTATCCACATGATAATAGCTAGTATTGCAGGGATTATGAGCTTCAAAATTAGTCTTCAATTAGATTCCCACCAACCGATGATCTTATGTGTCAATTGTTGCCCTCCAATATGAGATCCTGCCAAATGAACAAATATACTCCACAACTTGCAGCTGTAGGAGAGGCTAGAAAAATATGCGTCACTGTCTCCTGCTGAGGAACTGTGCAGCAGTAGCATTTAGATGGATTATTAACTCCATTTTTCTTTTCACTCTTTTCTTTTTTGTTTTTCACCTGGTATTTGCTAACCACTTTGAGACCGGCTATTTAATTTCTTTTCAAACTTTCATCATTAGGTTCTCCTTTTGGTTTAATGGAAAGCTCTTTAGTCTTCACTACATTTTGTTGTTAAATTGTGTGTTCACACATTTAAAAGTCTAAGTTGTTAGAGATAACACATTTATTTACTTAATTATGTTCGTAACACATCCACATGTGCGGATATGATTTTTATCATTGTCAAGCACGTGGAATCTTCTTTTTATAACATGTCGATGATTAAGACTTGAACCCAACAACCTATATGAATTATGAAAACATGTTGAATTGCCGACTACTTTATCTAAAAATTTGAACTATTAAAGAGAATATATTTTTATTTACTTAATTATGTCTTCAAGATTTAACTCATCTATATATCCCTATGTTTGTGCTCAGATGGTCTGCAATAGCGGCTCGCTTACCAGGAAGAACAGACAATGAAATCAAGAATTATTGGAACACACGCATAAGAAAAAGGCTTTTGAGGAGGGGCATCGATCCAGTGACTCACAACCCTCGTCTTGATTTCTGTGACTTGTCGTCAATTTTCAACTCAGCTCAGCTTAATGTTTTAATCTTGCTGGGACTACAAGCACTCGTAAACCCTGAATTCTTCAAACTTCCAAACTCCCTTTTACTGTCCCAGACAGAAAATCAAGAATTGTTATTACACAATCAAAACTCTCAAGGGCCTGAAAACTTGCTCCGAAACCTTCAGCAAAATCAATTATTGCATGACCAGTCCATTTCCCAACATAATAATCAACTACACAACCAAGTTTCGGAGATACCAAATTGCACCCTACAAAATGTTTCATATTCAGCTTCCCAGGCCATGCAAGGTAACGTGGGATCTTATTTGATGAATGGCCAAATGTTCCAAGAAAATATGATGCTACCTCTTCAAAACTATAGTTATTCTGCGTTTGATGAATTTGAGAGCTCAATGATCCAATTGTTAACCAACAACAACAATCAGTATAGTCAGAATTTCAGCTTTGACACGCCTTTGTCAGGCACATAAGAAGAGAGAAAGTTATTGCAGTAACTTCATGAAGTCTGAAATTTTAAAGAGTTGAGATTACGATGATTTGTTGTAAATATTGACACTGTCCATTGTCATGTAATTTTTTTCTTTTGTCAAATTATGAAAATGTGTCAACCTGTTTGTTATCTTATCTTATATATTTCTTGGATGTTACATGTGTTACCGCTGCAGTTATCATGTAAAACTTACAATACTTTTATTTTTTAACGTAGTTGGTAGATGCATGATGGTTTAAACTTCCCCTATAATCATCTCATCTCTTTTCTATTATATATCCTCTTTTTTTAGATTCATTAACTTTCGATTCTTCCCTTCGCATTTAGATCCTTTTGGATCCAAATATTTCGCTGGATTACTTTAGATTTTTGACGCAATTGGGGCATGCATTTATTCATGAAAATCAATAATGTTAACAACACACACATCATATCATATTTATATCTATCTATATATTCTAAAAGTGGAAAGCCCCTTATTGAAAGTTGGATTACGATAATACTTTTCAAATATTGATCGACTAAATTTAGGGCCGTCTCAAACATTTTGGGGGCCCTGTTCTAATTCGTAAAAGTGGGCCCTTAATATAAGTAAATATACGATTTTAATAGTTAGATTGTGCTAAGACCTGCGAATTATGAGCATTTACACTAAATTGTGGCTAATACTACTTAATAAAAAATGAAAAAAATGGGCCTCTAAAATTTTTTATTTTTCGGGGGCCCTGTGCGCACAGCTCGCACGGGCCCAAAGACGCCCCTGACTAAATTAACCCTCATCTAAACACTATTCACATACCATTTTTAGACCAAATAGTAAATTTACCTAATAAATAAATCAAATAAATGAAAAATAAATCAATTAAATAACCAGTTCCATGTATCTGTCAAAACACTTATTACAGTCTCCTTACATTCCTCTAAATTTTGATATTTGCTTTCTATTTAAAAAGCTTAAAAGTCACTTTTTAGTTACATTGTCTTAACTACACCAATAAAACTTCGTAATAATCAAATTAAAAGAGGATGAATTGAAATGCTTTCAGCTAAAAGAAAAAAAATCAACAGTCATCACACGTCTTCAAGTTTTTTTTTTTAAAGAGTCCTTCTATTCATCTTCTTTCTCCCACATTAATATTCTAGTTATGTGCTATATCTTTCAAACTTTACCTCCTCCTTATAAATCCTCCATTAATTACGTATGTAACTCCCAAATTAATGTGTAGATTATGATACCCTTTTGTATTACCAATATATTCCTATATAAGCTCATAATTAGTAGGAAACCTAAAATAAGATTTGTTTGGTAAATTATTATCTGTTCAAAAATTAACAATCTTTTAGATCAGAGGATAGAGTGCTATGACTGTCATATATACACTCATTATTTGTTTTTGTAAACTCAAAAAATTGGTTTACACATCAACTTTGCATTTCAGTGTGGAGATTGATTGGGTTGATGCTTTGGCCAAGGACGGTTTGCACGCTAGAGAATATGTTGGTGAATGCATTAGTACGTTCAAAGTTCTCAATTTATATACACCGTATGTCGCAACGCCATCAGCGACACCACCAAATAAAGTATCTACTAAAGTCCAATTGTAGAATAGCCAACAAGCCACTATCGGTTGATAGTTACCCTTTTTGATAGTTGTTTTATGTTGCATACTCTTTTTTTCCCCTAGAAGGGAAGCCGGAACCGGATCCGACATTGATCGGTTCCTAATTTTACTACGGGAAAGTTTGGTACCCGAAACCTACCCGTTAGTGTTCTGTCAGGTCGGGTATTTGGGCCATGCTCAAAATAGTCTTTTTTTCCCCTGGAAGGGGAGTCTTGGAGTAACGGGTAAAGTTGGTGCTATGTGACTAGGAGGTCATGTGTTCAAGCCGTGAAAATAGTCTCTTGCAGAAATGTAAGGTAAGGCGGCGTACAAAACCCCTTTGTGGTCCCGCCCTTTCCCGGACCCCGCGCATAGCGGGAGCTTAGTGCACCGGGCTGCCCTTACTCTTTTTTTCCCTTCATTGTTTGGGATTATTTTTTTTAAACTATAAAAGGAGGAAAGAAAAGAAAAAGGCAAGAGGGAAAGAGAAGAACAAATTGACAAAGTTAGTGCAATCAAGAATTTGAACTAAAATGTATAGTTTCTTTTTAACATTCATGTGTTTGAGCGAATGAAGATTCACACGATTTATGGCTGAAGCATTGGGTTGATCATGAGTATCGAAAGTATGTATTAATTTAGTTTCTATTTTCATGCATAATTGTTAGTAATTTTTATGAGATAGATGTTTTTATTATATTATATGCATGTTTTATGAATATTTGAGTTTGTATTTGTCTTCAAATTAAAGTATAACGTCAGTAAAGTCCACGAATGTTTTAAATAACTATCTATTATTGGTTGTATGTTTTTATTTTCATTTTTGATAGTTCAAAGAAGTTCTAAAACATGTGTACGGTTAAAGATTTATCTTTTTGCAATACAAAATTCGTGCTAAGTATTTTGGGATAAACGTGCAACTCACGTTTTCTCAGAGATTAGTTATATTAAAAGAGGAAGCTCTTCTTAGCAAATGTATCATGTTTATATTTACCATATTTAGTATTATGTAATTATGGTAGAATTAGGATTGTTGTATAAGGATTCCATATTATACACCTATATATATTTTGTATTAATGAAAAAGGTTCCACAAGGAGAGATCAATACAATTTTACATGGTATCAGAAGCCTAAGCCCCAAAACCTAAAAGTTTCTTTTCCTTTTCCGGCGGTCTGCCCGAGAACACCCTGTGCTCTCTTTCCTCTGCCTATTAGAGCTACATGTCTGTCCCTTTTCCTTTGTCCCCCGGTTTCTTTTTTTCATGACGACCACCGAGAAAAGCAACACCTACTTTTCCTTAGGCCTGTACCCCCCTGTTTCTTTTCATCACTACCCGAAAAAAAGACAATATATTAAATGCTTTTTCTGCTTTCTCTTTCTCCTTATCCGAAAATAATTAAAATTTTGTCCTTTACCCGAGAACAAATCAATGGCTTCTTGATCCGTCAACAGCAGGAATAATGCGTGGTATATAGATACGGGCGCCACGTCTCATCTCACCAACAATTCAGGTAATCTTCCTCAATTGCGCCAGTTACCAACTCCACAATCTATTATGGTCGGTAGTGGTCATCCCATTCCAATTCAAGGATTCGGCCACACCCTTACCCTACCACCGCATTCACACGTCTCTCTAAAAAACGTCCTCTATTCCCCAAACATCATCAAAAATTTAATTTATGTCAAAAAATTTACCATCGATAATTCCGTCTCAATTAATTGACCCGTTTGGATTTTTCATAACGGACCTCCGTACTGGGAAACTCCTTACGTGATGCAATAGTGAGGGAAACCTATATCCGTTCCTACCCACATCCTGTCACGACCTAAACCGGAGGGACGCGACGGGCACCCGGATCCTACCTGCCGGGTACCACTAAACATACAATCAACACCTAATCATAATTAAATACGGACTAAGCCGAAAAAGAAGCTATGTAAAGTCTTAACTAGAAAACCCAACTTATATATATATATCAAGGCGGACAAGGCCATACAAGACTACTACACACAGGACACCTGTCTACAAACCTCTAAAGAGTATGTGATATCAAAAGGTTGGGACAGGGCCCCGCCATACCCATATGTACATGCAAAAATATGCCATACCGATATTAAACCGACACTCCGAAATAAGGGGAGTGCTCTAAAATCCACTAAGTTAGCAACCTACTAACGTGGATCGTCTCCTTTCCCACGTGAACGTGCGGGCATGAAACGCAGCGTCCCCCGACAAAAGGGACGTCAGTACGACTAATGTACCGAGTATGTCAGGCATGATCAATGGTATAACAGGAATATAATAATAAACTGAAACAGAAACAGCTAACCAGTAGTAAACACCTCTGAGGGTCACAATATGCCTAAATGTTATGCACAATGCAAATGCGGTATACATATATATATTGGCCACACAAGGACATCTTCCTTTCCATAACATCCTCTGTGGACATCGATTCATTATCATATTGGCCACACAAGGGCATCAATATTGGCCTCACATGTGCATCTTCCTTTTTGTGATATTTGTACCAGCTGCAGGTGGTGACGCGTATATAACAACATTCTCTTTTCCCCATCCCCTACATATATATAATTCATACCATATAGTAGTGTATATAACACATGTGGGTCCAGGGTAATACACGAATATAATGCAAATGCATGAATGACAATAAAACATTCTGAATTTATCGGATGACATAATATCATTGTACCTTTGGCTAACATTGGAAATATTAACATCTTTCCCATATACATCAATAAGGATTTAAGAACATATTTAGACATGCTTTTAACATATGAATCAATAACATGAACATTCTTAACTACTAAGAGTAGAATAATTTATGGAACAATATTATGGTTACGTTTCGTTACATGGAACATGCCAAAAGAAAGAAATAATTTGTCTTAACATACCTTTTGTTGAATCATTCGTCGATACAACGTAAATGCCATATAGCACTTAGATCTTATATTCAAGAATTTCTACCACAGCCAACAATTGAATTTGTGTTGCTGCCTCAATTTCCACGAACTGCTACTAATTTTCTACTCACGTTTTGATAGTATTTGTCGCCTATACTAACAAAGTTGCTATCTACAATTTTCACGATTTGCTACTTAAAACTAGTGAAGCGTGTTGTTCTATATATATATATCTTAATTTGTACAATATTGCTCCACCGTTTCCCTCTCCCAAAATCATTACCCCACTTCACTTATTAATCTCTTAAGCTGCTAGCAGCTATTTGTTTTACCTTAGTCATTTAGGGGATTCTTTTAAAGGTCTACACGTAAAGATTCCCAATAACTCTTATACTTTAGCCCACTTAACTTTTGTCCCCCATTAATTCATTACTCAATCCCACAATTAATCAATTACACACAATTATTTTCTTGATCCCAATTCATTTAAATCTTCATGACTTATAAAACCTTCATATATTCAATGTCATAATCGTGCAATATACTACTAGTTCATAACCTCTTTTGGGATATAAAACTATTATTATTAATCCCCGTCGTCACACTTGTTAAATCCTAAATTGTTTCGGGATAGCATCCTTTTATATATTAAGCTCATTTGCATTTTCTAGATGCTTAACCCATCGCCCGAAATTACGGGATGTTACACATCCGCTGCTAGTGTCACTCCTCCCACTATTTTAAAAACCATATCTCCCTCTATGTGGCATAGTAGACTTGGTCATCCGGGGTCTCACATTTTTTATTCTCTTAGAAATCAAAATTTAATCCAATGTAACAAAGGGAACCTTTCTCATAGTTGCTCATCGTGTCAGTTAGGGAAATACGTTAGACTACCATTTACTGCTTCTATGAGTACCACTTTCTCTCCCTTTGATATTATTCACGCTGATTTATGGACCTCTCCCATAACTAGAAACCTAGGTCATAAATATTATTTAGTATTTTTGGATGATTTTTCTCACTTTCTTTAGGTCTATCTACTAAAACTCAAATCTCATGTGTTATCCAAATTTGTAGAGTTTCATACACTGATCAAAATGCAATTTGAAAAAGACATAAAATTGTTTCAATATGATAATGATCGTGAGTTTAATAATTCCTTATTTCATAAATTCTATGCGGCTAACGGCATGGTTTTTCGTTTCTCGTGCCCATATACCTCCCCTCAAAATGGTAAAGCCGAAAGAATTCTCCGAACCATTAATAATATGATTCGTACCCTCATTTTTCATACGTCTCTTCCTCTTACTTTTTGGGTATATGCACTAAAAATGGTAGAACACATTCTCAACATTTTACCTACCCGTGCGATTCAAAATAGGACACCCACCGAAATTCTCTACCGCCGGATCTCTACCTATGACCATCTTAGAATTTTCGGTTGTCTGTGTTAGCCTAATCGGACATCCACGACCCCCTACAAATTGGCACCCCAATCTACTCCGTGTGTATTCCTAGGTTTCCAATAAGAGGGGATATTTGTGCTATGAACTATCCACTGACAAAATCATCATTTCTCGCCATGTCACCTTTGTTGAGTATGTTTTCCCGTTTGACAACATTAAAAAATTCCGAGTCACTGATTACAAATTTCTAGAAGATTCTAACACATCTCTTCTTGTCCAACAAGCATTCCATCAGACTGCCCCTGTTCCGACAGCTGCCAATAATGTTCAGCCACCGTCTGCCACCAACTCCACTGGTTAGCCACCGTCTTCCACTAATCCCACTGCTCCGATGCTATTTGCACCTACCGGCAGCCCCTTTGTACTATCACAGCCACCACCGACTGCCATTCCCCCGTCGACAGTCGGTCGGCTGCCCCACATCCACCTAGTTCTCCCATCTCGCACCCACCAACCGTCTCAATCGATAACCCTAGTGTTACCACCAACCATTCCCGGCATTCAACTCAGCCGTGCCACCACCACTGTACCACCGTCTCTGTCACTGCCGACAGATACCACACCCACTGTTCACTAATCGTCAGGGTTTCTACCACCGCTAACAACACCCTCCATCACCACCAGTGCGTCGGTCACATCCCAGTCACCAACCATTGAGACAAGATCCACTCCCCGGCCAGCCTCAGTGTCACTAGATCGTCCATCGAGACTTGCATCATCACCACCTCCGACAATGTACCACACCTAACCAGCGTCACATGCCACTATCGATCCACACCCACTGCATTATACCAATTCCGATGCCTCACCTCCACCGTCTGTCCAGAAAATCGACACCTCACAACTCCCGAAACCTACCCTACCCGCAAACCCGATACCCTGTAGATCGACCCCATAGATCCCTACCACTTCACATCGCATGGAAATCCATGCCCAACACGGGATTTGAACTCAAAATTCAATTTAATCTATCCACACAAATCATATCTCCAATTTCCACAAACACAAAATTGGCCAAAGTAGACCCAAATTGGAATGCAGCCATGTGTTAGGAGTTTAATGCTTTAACAAAATAACACACTTGGGATTTGGTTCCTAGACCGGAGGGGATGAATGTGATCCGATGCATGTGGCTTTTTCATCACAAATACAGATATAGTAGTGACCTTGAGAGGTACAATGCAAGACTTGTGGCTAATGGCACAAATCAAGCAGGAGGGTATTGATTATGGTGAGATGTTCAGTCCAGTTGTTAACCGGCTACCATTCGCATGGTTTTGAGTATTGCTATGGGTAAGCATTGGCCTATTCATCAGCTTGATGTGAATAATGTTTTTTTGCACGGAGATTTGAAAGAGACTGTTTATATACACCAGCCGACTGGTTTTGTTCATCCAATAGTCCCTCGAGTATGTATGACATCTTCGTAAGTCAATGTATGGGTTGAACAGGCCCTTCGATCATGGTATGATCGCTTTGCACGATTTATTTTTCAAATTGGGTTTGTATGCAGCAAGTGTGATAATTCTCTATTTATTTTTCATAGAGGTAGTAGCATTGCATATTTATTATTGTATGTGGATGATATTGTGCTTACTGCCTCCTCTGATTTGCTAAAAAATGAGATTATTGCCTTGCTCAAAACTGAATTTGCTATGACTGACTTGGGAAAGTTGAGCTATTTTTTGGGGATCTCAGTGACTCGATCTGCAGATACTATATTTCTTTGTCAGCGTAAGTATGCAGAGAAGATTGTGTACAGGGCCAAAATGGCAAATTGCAAAATCATGTTTGCTCCTATTGACTCTAAATCAAAGCTTAGTGCTGTTGATGGTAATCCAGTGTCAGATCCCACTTTCTACAGGAGTCTTACATGTGCACTATAATACCTTACTTTCACCAGGCCTGATATTTCTTATGATGTTCAGCAGGTATGCTTATTTATGCATGCCTCCAGGGAGCCTCATGTTACTTCCCTCAAGCGTATCATTCGATACGTTAAGGGTACACTTGATTATGGATTGTATCTATATCTCTTAGCATCGACCACATTGTTATCATATACGGATGCTGATTGGGTAGGTTGTCCGGACACGCGACTCTCCACTTCCGGCTACTTTGTGTTCTTAGGGGATAATCTCATTTCATGGTATGCCAAGAGGCAAGCCACCCTATCCCGTTCGAGTGCAGGAGCTGAGTACATGTGTTTCTAATGTTGTTTGTGAGATTTGCTGGCTCCGAAACCTTCTTTTGGAGCTTCAGTGTCCTCTCCGTAAGGCATCTTTGGTCTATTGTGATAACATATCCGCTATATATCTATCTCATAATCTAGTTCAGCATCAGCGAACCAAGCACATTGAGGTGACATCCACTTTTTTCGTGAGAAGGTTGCTCTCGGTCATGTCAAGGTTTTGCATGTGCGTTCTTCATATCAGTATGCAGATATATTCACAAAGGGCCTTCCTAGACAACTCTTCCTAGACTTCAGATCCAATCTTAGCGTCCGGATATATGTACCATGTTTATATTTACCATATTTAGTGTTATGCAATTATAGTAGAATTATGATCCCTTGTTGTATAAGGATTCCATATTGTACACCTATATATATTTTGTATTAATGAGAAAGGGCCCCAAATGTTAAAGTTGAATTACGAAAATGTCCATTAAAAATTGATTGACCATTTTTCCCTTTACAAAAATAGATCTTCTATTAAATGAATAATTTCAGCAAAAACTATTAAACGAAAAAAATTGCTTCATCTGCCAGCCGTATTTATTGTTGAAATGTTACTATGCAAAGCTTTTAAATTATTACTTATAATGTTAGTCTTTAATTTCTCAGCTTTTATATTTTTGCTTTTTTTGAGCTTCCGAAAGCCTTTTCATATTTTTGTTTCTTTATAGAGATATATAGTACAATGACAAAACACTTCATCATGTTATCCTATTCTTTTCCGTAAGAATTCTCTTATTCCAGAAATATATATTGCTTGTCCTCTTGTTTGACATGTTTTTCAGGTAAATCTATTCTTTTTCCCGTTAGACAAGTTTAATTTTGCTTATTGCTTGCTGTTTATGGGCTTATATTTATGGGATAAGGTATAATTTTGGTCCTTTTACATGCCATCGTTCTATGCCTCTTTTTTTTTTTTTTTTTTAAATTTATCATTTGAAGGTATAGTAGAAGCAAGTGTTTGAAAGACGGTAAGATGTAGTTTAGCACCAACATTATTTCAATAGCATTAATGTTAAAATTTGGTCCAATCCCATTTTTTTTTAAAAAAAATCGTTATTGTTAAACTTAAAGTACTCTTGCATTACAACCATACATGTATGTGAATCTACTTACTAACTAAATTTAGTTGTTCAATTGTGCAGGTTTACATGATATCTAATAATTTTGCATTCAAGAATCAAGTAATTTGAATAGGTTGATTGTTTCCATTTGAGTTGTACTTTTTCCCTTTAGATTTCATATCTCATCTACACACATGTTTTAATATTTTAAATATTGTTTTAAGAAGTCTATACTGATTAACATAGAACACACGTGCAATGCACTGTTACGATCCAGATTATGGCTCATGATGGCACCTGCACTATCCCAACGGTAGACGAATCATCCTCCATTTTCAAAATACAAAATTCCAAGTAAAGGAGAAAAGTAAAGTAAATACGGTTTTCTTCAAGTCTTAACAACATAAATAGTGAAAAGTCACAAGTATAATCCATATCCCAATATCGGATCTAAATCGTACAAGAGCGCTAAATATGTCTGATATAAGCCGTAGGACAAAATAGAACAGTCTATAGAAGACAAGTACAAAAAGTATATAAAGAGGAGAATTTCATGGGCCATGGGTCGGCCATGTAGCTCACCCTAAAAGTCTCGGAAGTCGTGCCTCAAGATCAATTACAAGGTCTCGAGCTGGAATCAGGATTTGTATCAGCATAAAGGTGTAGTAAGTGTAATATGAGTACAAACCACTAGTAACCTGTAAGTATCATAGACCGACAATTGTCACGTCCCAAATCTAGGGAAGCGAGATCTGCACGCGATGCCTTACTTGACCGGGCAAATTAACTTGTAACACATCACATTTGAACATATATGGAAACATCTAGGCCGACAAGGACAAATTGTATCATAACCTGAAATTATGTAAGAGGGTAAGGCTATACTCACAATGTTCTGAGGGGAATCAAGTGCATCAAACTGTAAGGGAATAACCCAAAAGATATATATACATATATAGGTCAACAAGGCCATTATGAATTTTAAATGTACAGTACAAAAGGAAATACAATCAGGGGCCGACAAAGCTACCGTATAGTCTAGAATGACAACATCAAGGCCGTCGAGGTCATACTATACATATTGGACATATACAAGATACGTCTACAAGCCTCTACATAAAATCAAATGTACTATGATTGGGATAGGGCCTCGGCCTGTCTATCTTTTGGACTTCATTTGGTCAAGTGTAGGTGTTTGAGTCGTTGGTATAAGTCAATCTCCTTCGATGCTTCAATGTACCATTATATTCATTTAATGTTGGAATTGAGTTTTGATTATTGAAATAAATGTGTATCAAAATTTGTGAGCCGTAGCAACTTGAATCGTTGAATTTTTACATCGTATGAGGGGATTATGGTCATTTTAGTGTGGACAGTTATTGTTGTTTGGTTTCTGGAATTTTGATTTTGGTTGAGTTATGTGGCATTCTTGGGACACGTGGTGTCCAAGTATAGGATTATGGTTGACCCAAATAAGATAGAGGCAATCAAGAAGTGGCCTAAACCGACTTTTGTGACAGAGATTTAGAGTTTTGTGGGTCTTGTTAGCTACTATCGTCGGTTCATCAAGGATTTCTATTCTATCGCTTCTCATATAACACGTTTGACTCAGAAGGGGGTGCCTTTTCAATGGTCCAACTAGTGTGAGGAGATCTTCCAAAAGCTTAAGTCTTTTTTTACCACAACCCCGATTTTATCCCTTGTGGTGAAAGAAAAGGACTTTAATGTGTATTGTGATTCTTCTAGGATTAGGTTGGGATGTGTGTTGATGTAGAAGGGTAAGGTTATTACTTATGTATCAAGGTAGTTTAAGGTGCACGAGAAACATTACACTGTGCATGATTTGGAGTTGGTTGCCATTGTGTTTGTTTTGATAATTTGGAGGCATTTCTTGTATGGCATTCATTGTGAGGTGTATACCGACCACCGCAGTATTTAGCACATGTTTAATTAGAGGTATTTGAATTATAGCAGCGTCGATTGATGGAGTTGTTGAAAAACTATGACATGACCATTTTGTATCATCCAAGTAAAGCCAATGTGGTGGCAGATGCCTTGGGCCGAAAGGCAGTCAACATGGGGAGTTTAGCTCATTTGATCATTTCTAAGCATCATTTGGCATTGGAGGTCCATTCTTTAGACAACTATTTCGTGAGGCTTGATATTTTGAATCCGGGTAGGATTATGGCTTGTGTGGAGGCGAGGCCATCTCTTTTGGATCAGATTCATACCCACTAGTATGATAATGTAAAGTTATGCAAAATTGGAGATAAGGTGATGAGTGGAGAAGCCAAGGAGGTTGTGATTAATAGTGAGGAGGTATTGATGATCAATGGTAGAGTGTGTGTGTGCTTCGTGTGGGTGATTTGGCCAGATTGATTATATAGGAGGCCCACAACTCTAGGTATTCGATTTATCCAGGTGCTACTAAGATGTATGGTGATTTGAAGCAGCACTATTGGTGGGGTAGGATGAAGAGAGACATTGTGTAGTTCGTGTCTTGGTGTCAGAATTGTCAGCAGGTCAAGTATAAACACCAAGTGACCCACCGTGTGTCTCAGATGATGCTCATTCTAGAGTGGAAATGGAAGAGGATTGACATTGCCAAAGACTCTGGACAAGTTTGATGCTATTTGGGTCATTGTTGATAGGTTGACCAAGTTGGCGGATGGGACTTCCACATGGGCGGGTGCGCCTCTGCGAATTTGGGTTTGATGTTGCTCTAAGACAAGGTGTCAAGTGATACTGCCTCAGCAAGGTTGATTTATGTGGGAGCGAGTCCACGCTAGCAGGGTCGAGTCCCCCAAGGCAGAATTGTTGGATCATGTGGTTTATTCAATTCCTAGGTCAAGTCTCATTTCCCAAAATATCAATTCTCAAACCTAGAGCCACAGGAAACGGTATTTTGAATTTTAAGAGCGAATTCATCTTTGAGGTAAAGATTTCCATTCTTTATGTTTTGGTTCTTTGATTTAAGGTCCTTTAATGGTGTTATTATGTTCATGTAAATTGAGGAAGATTAGTTATAGGTTCTTGTGAGATTAAGAGAGTTCTATCCTTAATTTAAAGGATGTTTATGCATTAGTTTACTTCAACTGTTATTAATTAGTGATAGAATATGCTAGATTATCATGTTGTGAGGCTTAATTTGAGTATGGAAGTCTCTTTTGATTTGGAGGAAATTCTAGGGTTTCAAATTTGGACTTTTTGTATATTGATCAATTGAAGGTCCAAATTAGTATATGTTTTCAATTTACTGAAGGATATGATTTCCTAGTATATATTGATGTTTTTTGAATATTAAAGTTTGAGTCTTGATGACGTGGACTCGGGGTTTGTTTTGAAAGTCTTGCTTTGTTAAGGATTATGTCCTCGTATGTTGTGTAATACCTATATTAACGAATAGTATATGTGTGATTAGACTTCGATTATCATGAGGCACAACGAAAGGGCAAGGATATAACAGAGATTTGATTGTTCGAGACTCCAGCTCGGCCCAGAGGTGACTGCGGTTTACTTTCAATAGACTCCGATAGAAGTACATAACTAATATAAATATTGAGGGGTAATGGGCGTGTTTGGGGGTTCCTCTCAAACGATTGTTATGAACGTTTGAGTCGGTACCGACGTTGAAATGTGATGATGGGTGATTGGGAATCAGCCTTATGATGCTTCTGACGACAGATTGATTGGGCTTTGCCATTATGTGGGCTTGTCGCCATAGTTGTTGTTGATATATTTATTCCTCACACAAGCTTTTGATATGATATCCTGATTTGTACTTGGATTGTATATGTGTTTTTGAATTCTTGAAAGCATGTGCTATTTCATCTCTATACTTGGTTACATCTCACTATATCATGATTCTTTCCTTGAATTGTCATTTGCATTCATACACTCATGGTTCCGTGATATTGATATGAGAGTGGTATGGAAATATTGTGGGTCTAAAATACCGAAAAGGTGAAAATACTTATAAGATTATGGTAACACTGAGATAATTATAATGATATGCGAGGGGATAGGTTGCATGCCCGCAATAATTATTATTCAACCAAGACCTGGGCTCTGATGTGAAATCCCAGAGGAGTATATGGACTTTGCGGGTCCCCATGGGTGTGCGTTTCATAATAAAAACTTGAATGCTTGTATGCTGGAGGATAAAGGTACCTGACATATGAATCACATTCATATCATACATATATCATTTCATTGAATATTTGTGATGGATTTAAGTGTTGGATTGGTTATTGATAACTTGGTGTATTCCTGAATAAAGAAGGCTTATTAATTTCTCATTGATACTTGTAATCCTGTTATTGAACCATTCTAGAATTGGGTGACTTACGTGATTATGAAATCTTATATGAACAAGGTCTTATGCTGATTTTGTGAACCATTCTATGAATAATGTGACAATATTTAGGTTATTGAACTGCTAATATAGGGTTATTTGGTGTCAACTTGGTATTTATCTCTTTTTATGTGTCTTTCGTCGTTGTCATCTTATGATGCCTTTGGGGGTACATAGTGTACTCATGCTACATTTACTACATCTTTTCTGATGCAGATACATATCCTACTACTAGTTCGCAGCTCGAGTGTGAGTTTTCGAGCTGGCAGACTTTAGTATTCAGGGTGAGATGCTACATCCGGTATGTCTTGGATGCTCTTTATCCTTATCTTATCTTTTACTTATGATCAAGAGACATGTTCAGATACTTATGTATCAGATTGTTAGTGCTCTTGTATGATTGACCAGATTTTGGGGGTTATGTTATTTTTCAGACTTTATTCTGCATTTATATCATGAGACAATTATTGTATATTGTGTTATCTTTTCGCTTTTTCTTATATATCATGTGAATAATTGGGAGTGGTTCACCTACCAGTGGAAATATGTAAGATCCTTAAAAGGGGTAAAACAACAATATTTATTGGGATCACGCCAAGTATATTTCTGGCTTGCCACATAAACTGTTGTTATCTTTGTATAATTTGATTGTCATTAGAACACCATGATATGGAAGTACCCTTCATGGGAAATGATAACATGTCTGGATCGAACTCTAAAGTCAAACATATGAATGCCCTATATGTCCAAAAAAATTGATAATATTTGTTAGGATAAATACATGCATGTCAAGCACTTCATTTTCATATGCATTTTGTATTATTTCAATATCTCTATGTATGAGACAAATTATATCATGCTCATAGTTATAGCAAGATAAATAGATACATCAATTGCACAAATATGTGGTATTGCAAAAACAATTTAACTTTCTCATTTCAACTTCTTTTCGCATGTAGTCTACTGTTTTTCAAAAACTCTTCAAGAGGTACAATAATATTCACGCCACCAACTTGCAAAACACTATGAAAGATTCTGAATATCATAAAAGGATAAGGATAAACAGAGTTATCTTAGTACCGTTCATCAATAAATATTTATTAATGTGTTTTCATTACATCAGCCTTGGTTCATTTAATCCTTTTAAGGATTATAATCAAGTTTTTCAATAACTTTTATATGCTTCGGGCATTTGGATCCTTCAAAAATTTCATATAAATTTTGTCAAGTAAGTCATATACGCTATAACAACATCCATCAGTATAAATTGTGACATGTTCTGATGTGTGACTGCAGGTCCAATAAACTTTACGCTTACCAAGATGCATCATTTCATTTGGTAATTATTTCTACGTCAACATTCTTTAAAATATATAGAATTCATATCATTTCTATCTTATACAATATTGTGCGTCATATTGTACCAAATATATCATCGACGAGATATCATTTTGTATCGGTTTGCAATTCGACATAACTTACTAAGATCTCATCACTTCGTTATTTTCAGGTACCTGAACCTCCCATGAGGTTTTATGAAGTGTTATGTTGTAGGCTCTACAAAAGCTCATTGCCTCCTTATTATGATCATTTGCTCCTCTCCTTTTTCAAGGATTATTGCATTTGAAATCGATTGGACTGCCATGCTCCATGCATGATGTAGACTCTGTCCTTCAAGGATATTTAGGAGCATCTTGCAGCTGAAATATGAAATAGTTGGGTCAGCAAATGCTTCCAGCATTTGACTTGAATTATATGAAGATCATACTGATGATAATTCACAACATATTTCTTAGTTGCTTATTCTCTCCCCCTAATATTAGAAAAACTAACATATATCCGATCTTATTTGGAGAATCCATCTGTATGCATCGTGGTAGATCCATTAATCATAAACCGCACATCAAAAATTATAGGATGGAAATATTTGGTTTCTAACCTAAACCAATTGTGAGGAAAGAATTTATCATAATTTATTGATCTGAAGCATACAAGAGTCGTTGTATGCAATATATCATATCTCAGACCACAACTACAACTCTGTTCTCATAAGAAATGGTTTAGCTATATTATGGAAGCATCCAAAGTCAAACTAGCTTAGATATAAACTAGCGTCAACAAGATAAATTGTCTTGATTACGTATTCTAAAAATTGTGATTCCAACTCAATTATTTTTGTTGGAAATTTGCCTTTTGGCGGGGAGGTGCGTCCACCCATATTTAATGAATTAAACACTAGTGTTCCACATGTTGGAGGCTTTGTCTCTTCGCACATGCATGATCTACGAAGTGAGTAGATGACCGTAGGGCCAAGAATCGTCAAATTTCATTGAGAAATGAAAGAGATATTGGTCCACGAAGTAAGGTGTTTGAGGCATGAAAATATGGTGTGGGACAAATCTACCACATCGGTGGGAATAGGAAGAATTGCTCTCTATATAAGTCTCTAATGTGGTAAAGGGTTTGGGACCCCAAGGGGTATCTCATGTGTTTAAAGGAGTGAGGACCTAGATGTGCTTACGTTCAAGGCTAAGCCCACATGCGCGCCGCCGCCGTCGCCGCCCGCCCGTCCGGTCCGGTCCGGTCTCGGTCTCGTTCATGGGCTGTGAGAACTTTCTAATATTATCTTTTTGGACCCCAAATTGCTTAATATTTATAGTTTGGTCCCTAGAGATTCTGAAAAGTTGATTTTGGGAGTGGCGGAAGGTAGAAACTTTCTGCCTACCGTTTGGGCTGTTTTTGGAGCATTAACCAGCCATTACTTGGTTGTTAACTACTTCATTAACAACCCTCCTTCAATGACCATCATCAACCTCCTTCAAGACCTTAAATCAGCCTCACTAATGGCATTAAACATGCCATTTACAGCCCTCCTAATGGCCATTAACAGCCATGTTTGGGCAGTTGATCAGCCCCTCCTCATTCTATATATTGATGCCTCCTTTGTCTCAATGAGTGAGAGCAATATAGCATAGAAAAAAAGAAAAACACAGCACTAAACAGTGATCAAAACAGTGGCAAAAAACGGCTCAAACCAGTGGCGAAAATCAGTGCAATTCGTGATTGAAAAACAGTGATCAAACCCTCACATATACACAAGATATACACAACAGAGACACACTATATATACAAAGACAAAAGAGAAGAGTAAACAAAAACTCTTCCTTCCTTTTTCATATCTTCAGCAAGTCGATTCATATTTGTTTTCTTCGTCAGGCTCAACCTATTGGCTTTGTAGCGTTAAGATTAAAGTGTTGTTTTATCCTGGGAGACTATTGCCCGCTAACGTAAAAGCATATATACGGGGCAATCTTGTCTTAAGGATAGAGGGCAATCACTCGACTCAACACACAACGTTGTAACCATCCAGATTTAGTTGTTTCTTGATTTGAGGTTATCAAGATTCAAGACACAACAAGCTTGCGGCGAGTTTGAAGATTGGCCTATTTGTTCAACAAGATTCAATTTCGAATATTGAATATTTGTTTATCCTTTCGAATACTTGTAATAGTTATTTACTTTCCGTTTATAAAGCTTTATAAAGTACAACTAGTCAAAAGTTCCAACAACTTAAGACAAGATTGTTCATGGTGTTGTATTACTATTAGTGTTCGAAAGATGTCGGACCCTCCTTTGTGGCTGCTTGTTTTGATTGTAAATTGAGCTCACTTTCTGCCGTATTTAGTCGTCGTTTTGATTGTAAATTGAGCTCATTTTCTGTTGTTATTTAGCTTGTTTTGGCTACCAGTTGACTGCTATTTTGCTGTTATTTGCTACTGTAATCCCTGCTGTATTTTGGTGAAATTGTGCCCTGCACAAACACATGTTGCTGCCTTTATTTTGAGACAAATTCGTAGGTGAAACGGGCGAGGGCGAGTGAAAAAAATCAGCAATAGTTGTGTTCTTGCACTCTAGCCCAAGAACAAGTGCAATAAAAGAATCAACTGCTATAAGTATAAAACAGTTACATGGCTAATTGTATTGATGTGTGAGCTATTTTAAATAACTATGTTGCGTATAGAACTCTAAAATTAGATATTAGGACCTTCTACCTTCTTTACCTATTGTTTGAATTTAAAGAATGTAGTCAACATGTGTTTATTTTGGTTCGCATATGAAACTGGAGTCTATTTCTTTAGAAGTAGTTATGGATTGATATGTATCTCCTCACAGTTTAAAAGATAGTTTGAATTAATCCCTGAATGTCGTACCCCTTGTTTTTGAGGAATTGGAATAGCACTTTGTGTATTCTTTTTGTATGGTGTCAAAGGTTAGAAATGCTGTACCGACATTCGAGGACGAGTGTTTCTAAGGGGGGAAGGATGTAATGCCCCGTATTTTCGGATAGCGGTTGAACTCGTAGCGTAGGTAAGTAGACCCGAACCCGGGAAAATTTCGTTGTACTTGTGTATATTAATAAGAGGATTAGTATATAAAAGGGCGTGATCCCGAAATAATTTTGGGATTTAGTAAGTGTGACGACGGAGTTTAAATAATTGTGTATCCCGGAGAGAGTATAGACTGATATTTTATTACGGGAAGTATGATATTGACATATGAGGATTTTAGTAATCGTCGGGATTTAAATAATTGGAGACCGGAAGTTTAATTGGGTGTATAATTAATTAATTGTGGGATTAATTAATTAGGAAGGGAACAATTTATAGTGGGAGTTGGTAAGAGGGAGTTTTATAAACGATTTGGGGGGACCAGCCCCAAACCGATCGCCGATACCAGCCCATAAGCCATTCTTTCTCCATTTTTACCCATTTCTTCAATTCCATCTCTTCCACCATCAATCCTTCAATGTGCTCTCTTCATCTCTACCAAACTCCTTCACCAAATACATTTCTAGCAGCAGGAGCAAGCCTCGGTCGATGGGTTTTCTGAGATTTCGACCAAAATTGGGGATTTTCGGGAGCTTTCTTATAACCAGCGAAGGGGGAAATTCTTGGTATTCTAGGTTAAAATTCCAGTATAACCGAACCATTAGCAAGCTTAGAAACTCAGGAGCTTTACAAGAAACCTTGAATACAACCGGATTCTAGCGCGAATCGATTTGGGGGTCTGTTTCTGGTTGTCGGAAGCTGTGTCGAGCAAAAGGGGTTTCCCAACGATTCTCGTCGATGTGTTTAATGAGGTAACCTTCCTTGTTCTTAATAGTATGTACAATTTTCTGAAGTCATTTCTTGCTATTGGTTCTAAAGACGATTGTCGAAAATGCGAATTTGGGTTGGGTGTTGTCGGGACTGTCGTTACTGGGTTTGCATGTGAAATTGTGGTACTGTTTCAGAGATTTTAGTAGTATAAGAAGGAGGATTAAGAGAGTTGGATGTTTCACTACTTACATAGATTTCGATATAGAAGGAATATAGGTTCTACGCGGTTAAGGTGTTCGTTAGAATATCCCTAAGAAATGTTTTTAATATGTTGTGTCGATTATGATTTAAATCATCCGTATGATGTAGATAAGCATTCATAGGGGCTTACAAGGACCCGCGAAACTTAGATAAATTCGACAACAAGGTTGAAGTTCTAAAACGAGGCGTACGCTAATATTGAGTCGATTAATTCGTCTAAGAGGTATGTGAAACCCTTACTTCTTTCTTTTGGCATGATTTAATGAAAGTACGGCGGACGTACTCAATTCTTTTATAGTTTAATTCCTAAAGAGGATTGTTATGAGAAGTGCCTATGATTCTTCAAAGAAAGAGTTTATTATGACATTATTGTAATGATTGTATGGAGAGTCAAATGATGATTTTTACTTGCATGGCACTCATGATATCTACTCGTGCTAAGTGTTACTACTTCACCTCACCGAGTCCAGGCCGGTTACGACTCGTGCACGGCCTTGCATTGTTCACCGAGACCCTCACTAGAGGGCCGGGTTACGTAGGATGGATCCATAGATGAGAGATGACTTTACCGAGTCCCGGCATGGGCGGGTTATGATATGATTCCACCGAGTCCCGCACTAGTGGGCCGGGTTACGTTACAGATGTATATATATGTATATGGACAGACACTCATGTTTTATGGACTTGACTCTCATTTTTATAAGGCACAACTGACTTTTATGGTTTATGGCACAGTTGGATTTGGATCCTGATTTTTATACTGATCTTCTGTTTCTGTTGGCTAATTATGATCTCTTTTACAGCTTCATGTTTTACATACTCAATACATTATTTCGTACTGACCCCCTTTTCCTCGGGGGGGCTGCGTTTCATGCCCGCAGGTACATGTTTTCAGTTTGGTGAACCTCAGGCCTAGGTTCCTACTCAGCAGGTTGGAAAGCTCCTTTGATCCAGGGCTTTGTCATTTTGGTACCGAATCTCTTTTAGACTTACGTTCGTATTTAGGGGCACGACGGGGCCCTGTCCCGTCATATGTCGTTATTCTTCTTATAGAGGTCTGTAGACAGTGGTGGGTTGTACTTATGTAAGGGTTATGACTCTATTTTGGCCAGTCATGCCATTGTATTTTGTGTTGGGGTGTTTCCATGTATATACGTTAGTATCTGTTGGCAGCCTTGTCGGCTTGTACGTTATATTGTGTTAGCTAGTTGTGACTCCTTAGGAGACATGTGCATTCGGGGGTAAAAGCGTACTGTCGGCTTGCCTACCCCGGCATGCCCGCTAACGTAAAAGCATATATACGGGGCAATCTTGTCTTAAGGACAGAGGGCAATCACTCGACTCAACACACAACGTTGTAACCATCCGATTTAGTTGTTTCTTGATTTCAAAGTTATCAAGATTCAAGACACAACAAGCTTTGCGATTTTGAAGATTGGCCTATTTCTTCAACAAAATTCAATTTCTGAATATTGAATATTTGTTTATACTTTCGAATACTTGTAATAGTTATTTACTTACCGTACTGCTTTATAAAATACAATAGAGTACCAACAAGCTTATCCATGAGAATGTGTATTTGAATGGACATCCACAAAATAATGTATTTATAACAAGATCACTATACTATACTTTTTGACAAACACACACACTATCATGTATTCCCATTACATCTTTACAACATTGCTTTGCACTTTTCATTGACGAGAACATCAAATCTTGTGGCCCCACCTAACTCCAATTACTGTAATGTAATCCAAATAGGAAGCACCATCCACCATGCTCTTGTGCCCCCGCGTCGAATCCACTAAGCTCTATTCTTTAGACAAAACCAGAAATGGGTCGGGTATTCGGATTACCCACTTCAGCCAAATCTCGAGGCACACTTACTAGTTACTATACATGTGAGGATATAATAGTCAGCAATTTGAAGTAAAAAGAAAAGTATTTGATGTGTATTTAAGAGTTTGAGATTGTGTTTAAAACATAGATTACACTAAACGACGATGGAAATTTATTTCACTTCTCGAACAAATTTTTAATATTTCATCATTTATTTCAAATATTGAACTTTAGTGTTTCCAAATATTGATGGTTTAAATTATTATTTGTAAAAACTAAAATTCAGTATATGTAAATGTTAAAATATTATTATACACAACTGCATAATACAATTACTCTCTTCGTCTCAAATTATGTAATATTTTTGGGATTCAAACTCTTAATTTATTTAGATGGTACATTTGGACATAAATTTTTCAATTTTTAAAATAAAATTTACTTATTTAAAAACTATAAAAAAAGTATTATAATAATTAATAATTTAAAATATTTAAAAAACACATAAAATTACAATTGCGAAAAAAATAATTTAACTCAAATCCGACCATTACATAATTGGGACGGAAAGGAAAAAGAATTTGTTTTTCATCATCGTATTTAGGTGGGAATAATACAATATTAAGGGAAATTTTAAGTAACAAAAACAAATTAAGGGCAAAACCGTACTTTTGTCGTATTTGTCGAAACGGTCAAATCTCAACGACCATTTCAATTAACGGTTTCGATTGAACCTTCCAAAATCAACAAGTTTCCTCGATCTGTTCTTCCAGAACGACGCCACATTTGAGATGTGAGGCTTCGCCGGAACTTTTATCTCGCCGGGAAACACCATATCCGGTGGCATTCCTTTCTTCTTCCGTTGTCTACTCGGGCTAGTCCGAACTAACGGACTCAAACAAAACGCCATTCCAGATAAACTTCGATTATGACCCGGTTGAGCCGCCGGTGTTCTCTCCGGCTCGCTTGAACCGTCGAAGCAATGTTCTTCTTCCTCATCGTTGGAATATCTCGCCGGATACATTCCTCGATCGTGATTATGACAACTTCTCCGATTACCTCCAATTGTCGATTCGTCCAATGAAAACGTCCGGGATTGCTTTTTCCGGCGACTAGGTAAAATTGTTGAGAACCATGACGGCGATGAAGATGATGCCGGACAATAATCTCCAGAATTTGAAACCCTAGAATCCGAATCCGATTTCTTCGATCTGGATCTAAATAGACCCGATAACAAAGATAATCCATAATTCTTCTTCTTATACAAGGTGGGAACATTTATCGTTGTTCCATTGGGACCTACTTGCGGAGTACTATAAAATCGTTGATCTGGAATGGAATTACGTTGAAATTGCCTAGGTGTTATATCAGATTTTCGGCGAGAAATATATGTCGAAACGGACCGAGGAAACGCCAAAGGTGGAGGATTGGTGTCTGATTTTATTGCCTTGTAATAAGAGTGAGTTTGTGCCTGTGCCTGTGCCTGTGCCTGTGCCTGTGCCTCTGCGGCGATGACAATAAATAATCGTTGACGGAGGCACGAAGCACACACGCCGAGGCTGCTACTTGCGTCGGCGTAATGCTTCTTACACCTCATACTACAAAAAAAATATATTAAATGTGTGTAATGTTATTTACAACATTGGTGGAGAGAGTTGTTTTGTTGTGGGCTATTGGGGTTTGAGAATTTGGGGATGTGAAAAAAGTGAAGGTGTGGCTTGACTTCTTCTTCTCGATCTTTTATATATATAGAGAGAGAGGGGTAGACGGAGCCACACAACAAGGGTGTGAGTTTTATTCGTTATTAGAGCCTTCTTTTTTGCATCTTTTTATAGCTTCAAATTTGGAAAGACGGAAAGAGGGTGACACGAGTGGCTAAACAAACATACAAGTAGAATCTTATATTTCTTCCTACTTTCCTTTTTAGTTTATTTTAAAATGAATGTCTTTTGCTTTTGTGACAATTCATTTATTTTAATTTTTCACATGTTCAAAATGACAAGATTAAAGAATATTTTGATACATTCTACATATCTTTACGTAATAATCATATGATTCAAAAATCTTCTTTATTTTCTTAAATTTCGTGTCAAGTCAAAATCAGACAAACATTTTGAAAGAGAGAGTATTAGTTGCTATATACTCCTTTTGTCCTAATTTATGTATCATAATTTAAGCTGGCACATAATTTAAAAAGGAATGAATATTTTTAAAAAGTGTGCAAAATTAGCTCAAACCCAAATGACCCGTCCAATTTTCATGGATTTGGTTAAAAGTGAATTTGATGATGAGTTGGTTTGGTTAGCCCAAGTTGACCCATCATAAATGAACATCTCAAATGAACACATGATGATGTCCAAACTTGACCCACGAAAATGCTCAAATTTAATGATTAAAACTCCAATCTAGATTAAGACTTTTTTTATAAATAATTATTTAAAAAATCCTTTATTATTTCAGAACAATAAAAATATATCAACGCACCCCAACCACCCATCACACTATCCATCCACCCTACCCCTTTTCCTACACCAACCCCCACCCAAGCATTGAACCAACCTCACATCTCTGCCCCTACCTTGCCTACTCCACCTCATCCCCTACTTCTCTACCCACATCTACCCATCTACCCCCACCTCCCGCCCTACCCCCCACCCCCACTTGCCTTACCCCCATTCTCAAATTTCTATTTCATATATTTTTTACTTTTATAAACAATTTATGAAAAATATGAAATTTTTTGTTACCTCCCCTCTCCCCGCCCTACCCACACCTACCCTCCACCCCCATTCCATTGCCCTACCCCCATCTTCAAATTTCTAATTCATTTTTTTTTACTTTTATAAAAAATATTAGTTTTTTTCTTACTCCCCCCTACCGCCCTAACCCCACCTACCCCCCTCCACCCACACCCCATCCTCAAATTTCTGTTTCATATTTTTTGTTACTTTTATAAAAAAATATTTAAAATATGAATTTTTTTCTTACCTCCCCTCTCCACCTTCCCACCCCATGCCCTACCCCATCCTCAAATTTCTAGTTCATATGCTTTTTACTTTTATAAAAAAATGATAAAAAATATGAAATTTTTCTTACCTCCTACCCCCCTCCACCCCATGCCCTACCCCATCCTCAAATTTCTATTTCATATTTTCTTACTTTTATAAAAACAATTATTAAAATATGAATTTTTTTCTTATCCCCCCAACCCCCCTGCCCTCCCACACCACCCCCAAAGTTTTTATTTTATATATTTATTTTACTTACATATAAAATTTTATTAAAAAAGAAATTTTCCGTACCCCATCACCCAACCCCCCCTCCCCTCACTAACCCCCTCCGTCCCCCCTTACCCCCAAATTTTCTATTTAATATATTTATTTTACTTTTATAAACTTTTTATAAAATTGAGAAAAAATTGCGTACCCCATCCCCCCTCCTCCCCCCCTCACGAAGTTTTTACTTTATATATTTATTTTACTTATACAAATTTTTTCTAAAAAGTGATAATTTTTTTATTACCCCACAACCTAGCCCCCCCCCCCCCCACTACCCTCTCCCCTTCCACCCATTATTTTATATATTTATTTTGCTTTTATAAAAAATGGAAAAATTCTTTAAAATATTAATCTTATTTTAAAAATAAAGATATGAAAAAATCAAATATCATACAAAATAAAATAACATCATAGAAGGTAAGTTTGAATTTTATAAAAGTAATGGGTCAAGTTGGGCAAGTTGGGTTATGACCCATCATTTAGTCCATCTTGACCCGCCCATGAAAGTTTTGGGTGGGTTGGGCATGACCATCTATTGATTCAGCCCATCATGATCCGCCCAACTTCAGCCCAAATGGCCCATCTGTCACCCCTAAGTGTGACTGCAAATCAACTCATAAAGTTAAATTATTTCTAAATATAGAAAGATGACATTATTTTAGGGAAAGCCAAAAAAAATGGTGTCACATAAATTGGGACAGAGGGAGTACAAAATTTAGCTGATCAAATAAGATGTTTGATTCGATTTATAATTTCGCACAACTAATATATGTATAAATTATTAGTTAATTTATGTACTCTCTGTTTAATTTTGTTTGTCTTACTTTCTTTTTAAGTTTTTTTACAAAAAAAAATCCCCTTTCCTTTCTTTAATTTCAACTTTTCATGTGACGTGTTTAATAGCACAAGAATAAAAGACATTTTTATACATACTATATATTTTTAATTTAAAATCACAAGATTCAAAAGTCTTCTTTACTTTCTTAAAGTCCGTGTCAAATCATAATCATACAAACAAATTAAAATGGAAGGTATTAGTTATACAAGGTAGAATATACAATAGTTAATATATGATAATTAATAAGGAATAATTACATCCTATGTTAATTAGGGTACTAATGCTATCAAAATTAACTCACCTTTTTAAATCTTACAAAAAATGAACCACTCTCTCCTCCTTCTCCATTTCTCTCTCTGAACTCACTTTCTCGTCCACCTCCCCCCCTTTCTCTTTTTCGTTGGAACGCACCCTAGTTGTCGGCATCCCAACGACGCCGACGCCGGTGGTCGGCACCATCCGAAAAAAGAGAGAGAGAGAGAGAGTTTGCCTCCATACCCATTCCCTCCTCCTCCTTTCTCTCACTCTCTCTCCTGCCCTCCTCGTCCACCTCTTTCTCTCGCACTCTCTCTACCACGCCTCCTCTCTCTCTGCCACGCTTCCTCTCTCTTTCTCTGACGATGATGATTTTTTTGGAGGCTCGATCCGCCGCCTCCTCCGTTGTCGTGGCTCAGATATGATTAGAAAGTACCTAGATATATATCTATCCTTACTAGATCTAGATCTATCGAAAAATTCATTAAGGTGGTGGTGGAGTAGCCAGTGGTGGAGCGCAGGTGACGGTGGTGGGATACACAAGAGGTGGTTGAGGTTGGCAATGGATAAATAGGAAGGGCCGGGGGTAGTGGGTGTATACTATTGTATATATGTGTATATATATATAGTTGTATAAATATGTATACACCTTCAAACACCTATATACATAATATACTTGTCTTTTGTATATAAGTATATAATACTGTATAAAAGTATTTTTGGGTCAAAGTTTTGTAATGTAAATTTTGGACTATTTTTTGCAATGTTAGTGAGCAAATTGTATATTTTTAAAAAAATTCCAACTACTAATATATCAATAATTAAAGCTTATCTTAAATATTTTTTGCATTATCTGCATAACTCAAGTTTATAACAAGTGCCTAACTCAAGTTTATAACAAGTAACCAAACGACCACTTAACAGCTTGAGTTATCCCATATTTTTAGAAAAAAAACTTGTACTCCACTGTTTTGGTTGGTTTGGATATTTGAATATAAAGAACTTTTCTTTTCTTCTTTTTTCTTTTAATTGTTCACTAATACTTAATTCAAATTAGTTCCTTTTTGATGACTGAGTTTATTATGTTTTTTTAAGCATAAGCTGACGAACTGCGCTTCTCATGCTCTTTAAAAATGCATCTTTATCAAATCAAAATCTCCCGTGTATTTGTCTCTATGGTCAACATTACCTTGTTCTAATTCTTTATTTAACTATATTGTTTTAATATAATATAATGTGCAAAATATATGATAATTCACTATAATTAAATGATAAAAGTTCATTTGAAGAAAACAATTATTGACATGCATTATTTATGTTGTGCATGCATCAGATGTATGTATTTTAATCCTATAAGAATAGTTCAGTGCCTTCTATGGTAACACAATTTAAAAAACAAAGAAAATGAAAACATCTCTTCTTATTACTTGCTTAGTTAATTAAAAAAAAAAAAACCTTAGAGCTTTTTCAACTCTATTTAAACATAGCACCATTCTACTAGGCAAATGTTTATAGGTGATATTTAAAAGCTTCTATTGAGAAAGTCAAACTACAATGGAAAATTTTTACCGCTCAATGAGTTCATTGTTACAAAGCAAGGTCATAATATCACCTCTGTAAAATCTTGAAAATTAATGACCATCTTTAAATACAGCAAATTTTGATACGTTTATCGGATTATTGTTACGTTCTTTTTCCTAATCTCCAAAACTTATCAAGATTTCCATAATCTGAAATCTTCTACCAAAAAAAATACTACTACTATATAAACAAAACATGAGCTAATCATATCCACGTGCGGTTTTTGGCAATATGGTGGGAAATTACATTATTTGCATCTTTAGCGTGAGAAAATGTTAGTAGAAAAATCATTTTGAGTTCTGAACACTGAAATTCCCCACACAAAAAGTGACTTCTACCAACACATCAAAAATTACATTTGACAAGCTCTGCAAGTGATTTAGGTTGCTAAATGTTTAAAGATCATATATTGATCGATCAAATTTGAGCGGGTCATTGACACTTATACTCCTATGTTGTGGTGGGAACATTTTTTTCTCGGGATATAATTAAATTTATATTTTCGTATCATAATATCTCACAATTAATGTCGCACATGACTTTTGCCTTTATAGAATTTATGTCCCACTAGCTATAAATTCGATTGCTAAAGGAAAAAAAATTAAAAACCAACTTATTTAAAGGGAAAAAGTAAAGACCAACCCATTTGAAGGGAAATTCGGCAATTTCTTCAATTTGAGCTCCAAGCGTAGATTCAAAATTAAAAGTTTTTTCAAACAAATTATCACGAAATAGAATCCTCTTGCACTTAGGGGGTGATAAAATTAGGTCATGATAACATAATTCGTCCAACTCGCCTCTCAATCAATTTTGACACGTTCAACTCAACCATCTAAAATTGGACTAATATATAGCCTTCATTGACTCATGAGAAATCTTTTCAAAATAATTTTTTAAATTTTGTTGTTTATATATCTTATATAGTCATAAAAGAGGAAAATAATTGTTAGGCAATTAAAAACATTATAAGAAGACATATAAAGAAATTAAAATTTGATAAGAGTTAAGCGAATTGAATTATGTCCAATTATTTAGCCCATTTTGATCCAACACATCTTAACCTAAATAATCTTTATAAACTCAAGCTATTTTGACGTGCCAAATTTAGCCCAATCAACCTATTTGACACACCTACTTCACTACTTGCACCAGTCTCTCATCTATCCTTTTTAATTATTTCCAATATAAATATTCATCCTAAGGCGTTAGGATATTAATTTGGTCCCTCAAGTGAAACAATTCAGTTAAACTATTTCAGGAAACTGATTTTCCTTGCAGTATAACTGTAATTACAAATTAAACCACGTCCTTTCAGATTTTTTGTTTTAAGAAGAACATTGAAAATTTTGAATTTCCATTTGTTAAAATCGAGACACGGACGAGAATTTAGAAAGACAAGAATAATGGGAGAATTCTTTCTACTTTTCATTCATCATAATGACCTTCTTATATATAGGTAAGGTTCTCATTTTTCTAGTCTAATAAGATAACCATATTCTAATAGGACTACAAATCATATATTATCATAATTACAAATTTACCATAAATAGACCTAACCTATTCTAATATCCCCCCTCAAGTTGGAGCATGAGCATCTCGAATGCCCAACTTGCCAAGTAAATATTCATGTTGTGATTTGTCCAAAGCCTTTGTAAACACAACAACCAATTGCTCACTGATTGACACATAGCTGGAAAGTATTATTCCGGACTGGAGCACATCCCAGACATAGTGATAGTCGACTTCAATGTGTTTAGTCCGTTCATGAATCACCGGATTTTGCGCAATATATAAAGCCGATTGACTATCACAATACATTTTCACCGGAGATTTTTGTTCAACACCAAACCTTGTAAATTCCCTTTAACCATTTCAACTCACAGACTGTTATTGTCATTAATCGATATTCCGCATCTGCTAAAGAGCGAGAGACAATGTGTTGCTTCTTGATTTTTCATGATACGGGTGAATTCCTAAGGGATATAAACCAATTGGTAAGTAATTTTTGAGTCAACGGATAGCCGGCCCAGTCCAAATCACACTATATGTACAACTGGATATCACAATCTTTTCTCATTACAATGTCTTGTCCTGAGTTCTTCTTCAAGTAACACACCACACGGAAGTCCACGTTGAAGTGTGTTGTCTTCGATTTCTGCATGAATTGGGACAAAACATGGACGCAATATGATAACTCATGTCACGTAAAATTGAGGTATATCAATCTACCGACCAGATGTCGGTATGGTTTTGGATATCCAAAATTATTTTCTTTTGTCAACGCCAAACCGTGATTTTGTTCCGTAGAAGTATTGATTGGTTTAGCTCTTAATAATCCAGTCTCAGACATTATATCCAAGACATATTCCGTTGACAGAGAAATAACCCCGTAGGTTCATGTGCAACTTCAACTCCCAGAAAATACTTTAGAGAGCCCAATTTTTCATGTAAAAAAATGCGCGGAGATAGTCTTTGAATCATTCAATGGCACTGTGGTCATTCTCGGATATAATCAAGTCATCCATATAGACTAAGATGTTAAGTTGCATACCTCCTCGATGCATCGCGAAGAGAGAATAATCCGAGTATGACTGTTTGAACCTATATTTCATCAAAGTCCAGGTATTCCGGCCCCAGAGAGAGAACGTGCCAAAGCCCGATGAATAGACTTTCTGGTTGGGAAGTGTATCTGTCCTTTTCACTTCTTATTACTCCTTCTAAGTGAAGGCAAGCGCAACTATATATGTAACACTTGACAATTTTACAAACCAGCATTGTGAGGCTTGTGTCAAACCATACAAAGATTTACGGAGTCGACATTTATATGAATCTTCTATAACTTCATGAATGACCTCAATCTCATTAAACTCATGTGTGTTTACCCCGATGTACCCTAACGCTAAAGTACGGGGTGTTATATGGAGGACTTTATGAGACCTTGTGTGAATTTTTAAAAGTTATGCCCACGTAGCGTATTGGACGTTCTCCATTTCAAGAATAAGAGATGTTGTTTTTGATGTTGGAGACTACAAGGGCAGGATGAAAGATATTCTTTGTGTTAGACATGATTGAGGAACAAGAGGAGAATTAGGGTTTCAAAAAAAAAATTAAGGGAGGTGGCGGCCGAAGTGTGACTGCTGAAGGAGTAGGGAGGCGGAAGGGTATGTGGAGAAGGAAAGATTTGCCCTAGACTGTTGATACCATGAAAGAGAATAATCTCTTGATTATTTTCATTAATGTAATTGATTTATATACATGATATACAATAGTAAACCTAGCCTATAATTACGGAAATCAAATATACATTTTCCTAATACAAAATATTACTACCATAATTACAGATGTACAAGATCTCTAATAATATCACAGGAATATACGTTGTATATTATATTAGTGCTATCTGTTTAATTTTGTGCTGGATAAATTTATTTTATTTGTTTTTGGATTTCAGAGTTTTGTTACTGCAGTAACTCCTGTGCTCAATTTTCCGGCTATTTGTAATGCAACAATTGCCATTCCCAAAAGTTCACTAGCACCTACAACGCCGCACATCTTGAATCGGCAACCTTATGTGGTAAGAAAAACTATTTGGTTGCTTCTGCTAGTTTTTTTGTTTTTTTTTTGCTTTCTCTTTTGGTTTTTCCCTGCGTCTTCTGCTGATCATGGGACTTTAAAACAATGTAACCTTGTCATAGAGGTGGAATTGTAAGACTAAAGAACTGAAGTTGGAAGTAACCACTGCATATAACATGAAATTATACAATTTTAAAAAGATTATGTTAGTCTGAGACTATTTTGTCGCTTGACATTGATTATATCACATTAGAAGCGTTAGGATTGCAGTGCACCTCGAATCCTTGAAGTATAAATTGTAACTTATGTGCTTTCTCATTTTAAAGCCAAATACAGTAGACAATTATGGGCAAAGGCACCGTATACGGCTTTTCCGCTTGAAGACCACAATGCCAACGCTTTTACTGGCAGAAAGTAAGGTTATAACTCCTACCAAATCTCTCTCTATTCTGGCACATAAATGAAGGAATCGAAGAGATTATGACAGATCATGTTCACCAAGAAATGACCCGAAATTGGATCTTGGTCTATTTGAGATTGTTCCTTTTAATCGTAATCAAAGATGTTTTCTTGTCTCTAACTAATGTAAGAAGATTCTTACTCAATGATCTTAAATCTCACTAGCAGAGCATATGTTTGCTTTCACTGGATTTACTCTGTTAGTATAATCCTTAGGCAAGAAATGTTCTTATATGAGATTTAAGATCTTTAAGATTTGGGTGATACTTACGAGCACTATGGTAAAAAGAGACACATGCAACAAACACGGCATCAGTAACTTTGGAACTCATATCACCAACAAATATATTAAAGTGACTTACAAAGAGTTGAATACCACTTTTAACGCAATTCACAGTGGTTTGACAGAAAGCACAATTGCTTATGACTTCATTCTCCACTTTGATGTTTGAGCAATGGTTTTTAACAAATAAATAAAATGATAAGAAAGGTAGTTCAAAGAGTTGTAATAATTATTGAAGGTGAAAAGAATTTTAAAACATTGAAGAGAAATAAGAAGATGAAAGGAATTGCAATACATTTAATAGTCATGGGGCTCACTCAAATGTCTACCCATTTACCTCATATATTATAGTACAACTTTATCATTTATTGGAAGCTAATTACTTTTTTTTTATACAAAAATTCCATAAGAGTAGTGTTTAAGTGAAGGACAATATGGTTGTTCATGAAAATAGAAGAATAAAATTGTTGGCTTATGAGATGAGATATGCCTAAGTCACATTTCCTATGCCTAGCTTTATATATAGGAAATTTTATATGGTGTAGCTAACCTCTAAAAGGTATTTACCTACAATAACTATACTTTAAATTAATTACATATCATAGCTATACTATGTATTTAATTACCTACCATAGCTAATTACTATGTATTCATATACAAGGACAAAAAAATACTACTCCCTCCATCCCAAAAAGATTGTCTTAGTTTCACTTGGCGCGGAGTTTAAGGAATAAATGAAAACTTTTGAAATGTGTGGTACTAAACAAACCTTAGATATTTATGTGACTGTAAATCATCTCGTAAAGTTAAATTATTTTTTGTTGGAAATTTATGTGGGATTGAGTTTTTCCCCGTCTTTAGTGACATAAACACGTGGGCCCCACATGTCGGAAACATCATTTCTTTACACATGCCTAATCTACTAAATGAGTAGATGATATTAGTGCCAAGTATCGTCAAATTTCGTTAAGAAATGAAAGAGATATTGGTACACAAAGTAAGGTGTTTGAGACATGAATAGATGGATGGTTTTTTGGCCAAATAACAAATCTCCCACATAGGTAGAAGATGGAAGGATTGAGCAATATATAAGCTCTAATTTTGAGTAAGGGTTTGGAACCCCAAGGGGTAACCCATGTGTTTAGAAGTGGGAGGACCTAGGTGAGCTTGGGTTCGGGGCTAAGCCCCACACACGCGCCGCCGCCGCCCGCACGGGCCACGTGTCATCTTTTAGAATTTTCTTTTTGGTCCCTGAAGATTTTGGAAACGTTGCAACGGTTCGGAAGATATCAGAAACGTTACGACGACCCTCCTCTTCAACTACAAATTGAACATTATTGTTCAGTTTAAACATACAGTAACAAAACTCTTCTGTTCTGTTCTGTTCGAAATACAGAAACAGAAACACGAATTTCAAACAGATAGAAATTCTCTCCTCTCTTCAGCAGTCTTCTATATTTATTTGCTTCGCTAGAATCAATATTATTTGCTTTGTATTGTTGATAGTTGTTGTTTTATCTTTGGAGACTATTGTCCATTACCGTAGAATCATCTATACAGGGTAATTTTATCTTAAAGACATAGAGTCATCTCTCGACTCAGCCTTTATTCTTGTTTAACCTTTCCGACACCATTTTTACCTACAATTGAACACAAAATTCCTGAATGTTCGAAAGATGTCTGTTTCAAACTTTGCTTCTGGTTCTGCTGCTGCTACTCAAGGGAATGTTGTTGTCCCTGCTCCTGCTAGTTTCCAAAGCGAACGCCCAGAAACGTTTCTGCGTACCAATTTCAAGAGGTGGCAACAAATGATGTTGTTCTATCTTACTACATTGAACCTGTCAAGCTTTCTGACAGAAGATCCTCCTTCTGGTGGGGATGCAGTAGACACTCAGTCTAACACAACGACTGAAGTGAGCGACGATATCCAGGTCAAAAATGCCCTGAAGTTAACCCTAGATTCCTGGAATCATAGTGATTTCATGTGCAAAACTGCATTCTGAATGGCCTGTCGATACACTCTATACTGTGTATTGCACCGTGAAGACAGTAAAGGAGTTGTGGAAAAAACTTGAGAAAAAGTACAGTGCACAAGATGCGGGTACTAAAATATTCATCGTTGGAAAGTTTCTGAAAATTCAAATGGTGGATGGTAAATCAGTGATGCCCTAAATCCAGGAGTTTCAAATGATTCTTTATTATCTTGATTTGGAAGGAATGAAGTCAAATGAGCAGTTTCTGGTTATGTCTTTGATTGAGAAATTGCCTCCCTCGTTGAACGAGTTCATGAGTTATCTCAAACTAAAGACAAAAGAAATAGGGTTTGAAGACTTTATCATCAAAGTGCAAATACATGAGGACAATAAAAGGGCTATATCTAAGGGAAAGCAACCAATAGAGGCAAAGGCGAATCTGGTTGATTCGAAGGGAAACGCCAACAAAAAGCACAAGTACCAGGGAGACGACAAAAGTCAAATGATGGAGAAGTTCAAAGGAAACTGCCATCACTGTGGAAAGCCTGACCATATGATCAAAGACTGCCGCAAACTAAAGCGAGAGCAGAAGGAAAAAACCAAGAACAAAGGAAAGGCCAAGGCTAACGTTGTGCAAGACAAGGATGATCCTTCGAACCTTGACGACATGATTGTGGATTTCTCGGCTGTAGTGCTGGAGGAAAATCTGGTGGAGAATCCAAGGCAATAATTGATAGACACGGGTGCAACCCATCACATCTATTCGAAAGAGTGCATTCTCCTCTTACACCCCAATCTCGGGAAAAAAGTTATTCATGGGCAACGACGCTACCTCTGAAGTACAAGGGTAGGAAAGGTTGTCCTCAAAATGACTTCAGGCAAAAAACTTACTCTAAAGAAAGTGATGCACGTCCCTGACATCAGCAAGAACTTGGTTTTTGGGCCATTGTTCGTCCAGGCTGGCTTTAGATTAGTTTTTGAGTCCAACAATTTTGTAATAACTAAGAGTGATATATTTGTAGGAAGGCGCTTCGCATGTGACGGCCTCTTCAAAATGAACATTATGTCTATAATCCATTCATCTAATGAAATAAAGTCTTCTACCTACTTTCTTGAGTCCTCTAATTTATGGGATCATAGATTAGGACACGTTAACTACAAATCCATTCAAAAGTTAGTAAAGTTGGAATAGTTGCATTCCTTCGACATAAACCCTCAACATAAATGTGAGGTATGCGTAGAAGTAAAATTAACCAAATCATCTTTCCATTCAGTCAAAAGAAACACCGCTCCTCTAGCACTTATTCACACTGACATATGTGATTTAAAGTTTGTGCAAACTAGAGGGGGGAACAAGTACTTTGTGATTTTCATTGATGATAGTACAAGGTATTGTTATGTTTACTTGTTGAAAAGTAAAGATGAAGATTTAAAGAATTTAAACGTTACAAAGAATAAGTTGAAAATCAACTAAATCTACGGATTAAGGCAATTCGTAGTGATAGAGGGGGAGAATGCGTAGCACTGTTTGAAGAATACTGTGCTCAATTTGGCATTGTTCATCAAAAGATCGCTCCTTACTCGCCTCAGTCTAACGGTATTGTCGAGCGCAAAAAATGTACGTTAAAGGAAATAATGAATGCTTTACTTATCAATTCCGGTTTAGCCCAAAACATGTGGGGCGAAGCAATTCTTACCGCTAATATAATTCTTAATAGAGTTCCGCATAAGCGTAAGGATAAAATTCTATATGAATAAGAGAAAGGAAAGAAACCCACTTACATATATTTGAAAGTGTGGGGCTGTTTGGTAAAGGTCGAAGTACCTAAACCAAAACAGGTCAAAATTAGACCTAAGACTGTAGATTGCATATTCATCGGATATGCAAATAACAGTAGTGCTTATCGCTTCTTAGTATATAAGTGGAGATACCTGATATCCACGAGGGTACGATTATGGAATCAAGGAATGCTGAATTCTTTAAACAGATCTTTCTTCGAAAGGAAAAAGAAATAATTTCGCGCAAATGAAGTTATGAACAAAATGCTCAAAATCAACAAGACCCGGGAGTTTCTGATTATTCGTAACTAGACGTTCCAGATCTACAAGACTTAGAAGTTACTGACTATCCGGAACTTAATGTTCCAGAGGTTGAACCAAGATGGAGCAAAAGGGCCAAAAAGGACAAAACCTTTGGCCCATATTTTCTAACCTATATGGTTGAAAATGAACCGAGGACAATTAAAGAAGAATTGTCAACTCCAGAAGCATCGCTTTGGAAAGAAGCTATAGAAAGCAAAATAGATTCCATCATGCAAAACCATACTTGGGATATGGTTAATCTTCCTCTGGGAATCAAAATTTTGGGTTGTAAGTGGATACTCAAAAGAAAGTACAAAGAAGATGGAACTATTGAAAAGTATAAGGACAGATTAGTAGTCAAAGGCTACAGACAAAAGGAAGGCCTCGATTACTTCAACACATACTCATATGTGTCTAGATTAATGTCCATAAGGGTATTCATAGCTATTTCAGTTTTGCGTGACCTTGAGATACATCAAATGGATGTTAAGACAGCCTTCCTAAATTGAGAGTTGGAAGAGGAAATATACATGGAACAACCCGAGGGGTATGTGGTTCCAGGATAAAAAAAAGAAAGTATATCGACTTGTTAAGTCTCTGTACGGACTCAAAAAAGCCCTAAAACAATGGCATGAAAAGTTTGACCATACTTTATTAGCAAAAGGTTTCTCCATAAATGAATGTGATAAATGTATCTATATAAAGGGGAACTCTGACTCATTTGTCATGATATGTCTTTACGTAGATGACATGCTCATCACCGGAAGTAGTCTAAACTTGATCCTGGAAACCAAAAATATGTTGAAACAATGTTTCGACATGAAGGATATGGGTATTGCAGAAGTAATCTTAGGAATTAAGATTTCTAAGACATCTGACGGGCTAGTCTTATCTCAATCTCATTACATTGAAGATGTTTTGAGGAAATTTGATATATTTGACAGTCCCCCTATGAAGCCACCAATGGATATGAATCATAGAATTGATAAGAATCGTGGTGCACCCGTATCTCAAGAGCGATATGCGCAGGTCATTGGTAGTTTAATGTACATTGCAAACTGCACCCGACCCGATATCGCTTATCCAGTCAACAAGTTGGCTAGGTTTACTCATAATCCTGGAAATGATCACTGGAAGGCGTTAAATTGGATACTATGATATCTGAAATATTCGCAGACTTACGAATTACATTATTCAAGATATCCAGTAGTATTAGAAGGATATAGTGATGTAAACTGGATATCGGACATAAAGAACACCAAATCCACTAGTGGGTATGTTTTCACAATTGATAGTGGGGTCTTGTCTTGGAAGTCCTCTAAGAAAACATGCATCGCCCGATCCACGATGGAATCAGAATTTATTGTTTTGGATAAAGCAGGAGAATAAGCTAAATGGTTTCATGACTCCTTAGAGGATATCTCTTATTGGGATAAACCCGTACCTTCGGTGATGATTCACTTTGACAGCCAATCGGCTTTAGGAAGGGCACGGAACAGTATGTACAATGACAAGTCTAGACATATTCGTCGGAGACATAAGACCATTAGGCAATTGATAACCACGGGTGTCATTTTCGTTGATTACATCAAATCAAAGGATATTATAGCGGATCCATTAACTAAAGGCCTACTCAAAGATAAAATGTCCTGCCTGTCTAGGGGAATGAGCTTAAAACCCAAACAATAAGAATCTTTATGGTGGTAACCCAACCTTACTAACTGGAGATCCCAAGAATTTGGTTCAATGGGATAACTAAATTGTAGAGGTTCAGTTTTAGCGCTTCACTTGAAGTAAGAGCACTTCGGATTATTATTCTTTAAAGAAATATAATTCCAAAGTTGTTCCCACGATAGACATTAAGTGCTACCTGCATAATGGGTAAAAGATAAGTTTATAAAACTTTTAATGATTCCTAACACTTGCGAGTGGGGTATAGCAGTATACCTTATAGGAGATCACCTATTTAAGTGCGAAGACATGCCGCTTCAAATGTACGCACTTAAGAATCCAATAGTTGTCCATGGCCACAACGGATAAAACTATAAGAAGAAATGAATAAGGGGAGTTATTGTATTGATATCATTGTCTTGGTTTACACTAAACACTGACGGTTCAAGACATCGCGTTCACAGCACAGTAAGTAAATCCGATGGTAATCGACTAAGGAAGCTTCAAAGCCGAAAGCTACCTTTCCTGATGCAATATCTTTCCGCTAAAAGATTGCTAATCTTTGGCACCCTGTGTGCACCAATTCTCTTTTAAGAGGAAATTGTTGGAAATTTATGTGGGATTGAGTTTTTTTTTCATCTTTAGTGACTTAAACACGCGGGCCCCGCATGCCGGAAGCATCATTTCTTCGTACATGCCTAATCTACTAAATGAGCAGATGATATTAGTGCCAAGTATCGTCAAATTTTGTTTAAAATGAAAGAGATATTAGTACACAAAGTAAGGTGTTTGAGACATGAATAGATGGATGGTTTTTTGGCCAAATAACAAATCTCCCATTTAGGTAGAAGATAGAAGGATTGAGCAATATATAAGCTCTAATTTTGAGTAAGGGTTTGGGATCCAAGGGGTAACCCATGTGTTTAGAAGAGGGAGGACCTAGGTGAGCTTGGGTTCGGGGCTAAGCCCCACATGCGCGCCGCCGCCACCCGCCCGTTCTGGGTCCGGGCCAAGGGCTGTCATCCAGAATTTTCTTTTTGGTCCCTGAAGTGTTTCTTATTTATATTTTGGTCTCTGAAGATTTCAGAAATGTTGCAATGGTTCGGAAGATTTCAGAAATGTTACAACGACCCTCCTCTTCAACTAAAAATTGAACATTACTGTTCTGTTTAAACATACAGTAACAAAACTCTTCTGTTCTGTTCTGTTCAAAATACAGAAATAGAAACACGAATTTCTGACAGACAAAAATTCTCTCCTCTCTTCACCAATCTTCTATATTTATTTGCTTCACTAGAATCAATATTATTTGCTTTGTATTGTTGATATTTGTTGTTTTATCTTGGGAGACTATTGTCCATTATCGAAAAAGCATCTATACGGGACAATTTTGTCTTAAAGACAGAGAGTCATCTCTCGATTCAGCCTTTATTCTTGTTTAACCTTTCTAACATCATTTTTACCTACATTTTTAATTATAGAAATGTGCCAATATTTTTGGAAAAAATTAATAAAGAAAGTAAGACAATCTTTTTGGGACTGAGGGAGTATCAATTAATTCATTCCCACACACAACTCTCTCTCTCCTTCAAGAAACAACAATGGCGATCGTAATCATTGTTCACAATCTCCTTCTAATCCTCATTTCTCTGTTCATCTCCGCCGCCGCCACATCCACTTTCACCGACCCACTTCCATCATCACCGATGACATATTCCCTTCTCTCTTCACCGATGTTCTCTCTTTTCTAGGTTTTCAGCAACTCTCTACTCCGCATCTGCCTCCGTTCACCACCACCACCGGAAAAGTATATATAACGGCGAATTGGTTTTTTTATTCCATTTTTGCAGATAAGGAGCTCAAGTTTATCCAGCAAAGTTTGTTTTCTCTTGACAAAATTGAGTTGTAGGAATCCATGGCCCGCAGGAATCCATGGCGATCGACTAAGAGCAACAGATGTCAGTTCTTCATTAACAATGCTGGAATCCAGCCGTCTGAGTTGGATATGATCTGAAAATCAGATCTGGGTTGATCTGCTCTTTAGATCTGGCCGACGTTGTTCCTTCGTACAACTTCCCTCTAGATAATTATTTGTATTTCTCTAAAAACCAGATCTCTATTTGCATTGCTGGAGTTGGTGTAATTTTCGATGATCTTGGGGCCCGATTTGAGTGTATTTCAGTGTATTATGCATTTTTGAATGTAGTATTTATATATCTCGAAGAATATTTTTGGGCAAACTAGATGTATTTGACTGTATGTGTTGTTTGACTGATCCATATACATTATATTTGGATGATTGTATTTGGCAAAGTAGAGTATTTTCTCTATTTTTAAATATAGTTTATTTCATATTTTTGTCGGAGATTTGACCGAACTAGACTGTATTTTTCATTTTTGAGTGTAGATACAATGTATTTTTTGTATTCGCTTGTATTTGTGTTGAGAAGGAGAAACTATGTATTTGAATACACGCGAAACAGGTAAAACATAGTTGTATTTGGCCAACTGTATTTTGAAATTGTGTATTTGAATACAGTTAAATACACAAGAAATAGCTATAATGAGTTATCTGAAATGTTGTATCACAAACTTTGACCATTATTTCAAACTCCTCTACTCTATTTTGGAAGTTGATATTTAAAATGTTAATTAGACTTGTGTATTATATAACAATTTAGTACACATCAAAGTTTAAACTTGAATAATTAAATGAACTTAAATTCTTAAATTGGGAAGTTTATAAAAACAATATTATTAGATCTTTTATCTCAATAAGAAAATTGTTGATTGCATATTGATTTCATCTCAGCATTTTTGGTTTCCTACTCGTGTCTTCCGCAGTGCTTAATGACTTCGCTGTTGTGGGAAATTCAGGAATACTAGATCTCCAAATTGAGTAGTTATCATGTCAGATGAAATTGTTAAATGTTTGAAGCTTATTAACATGTATAATTAGGGATGGCAACAGATCGGATCTGCCGAATCCTACTAGATCTAGATCCAGATCTATTTTTTATATCTGGATCCAGATTCGGATCCAGATCCATCAGGTCCATAAAAATCATATCCAAATCCGGATCCATCGAATCCACCGGGTCCACGGATCGGATTTGGATCTACATGTAAAAAAATTTGGCTTGAATAATATTCCCACATGTTGAAACTTTTATGACAAAATGAAACGCAATCTAATTGAAAAAAATGATTGAGTTCATTCAATCAACCTACACAAACATGACACCATTCTTCCAAAATACTGAACAAAGTTTTAGCATCACAAGAAAATAAAGACGATTGACTTCATTAGTGATGCTGAACAAGTTGCAACTTTGAGTTAATTTTTGGAGGTTTTAGTGATGCTCCACTTGTAGTTCTACTGATTGACTTTATTAAACAACATAAAACAATGTCAGTCATATATCAAAAGTCCCAGTTTTTTTTTGTGCTGATCAAACAAACGAGAGAAAGATACTTAAAGCTTATAGCTAGCAGATTCAAGAAAGGAAAATTTAAAGAAGAGTGATAATTTTTTCTTTTTATAGAAATGAAAATATGAAAACTGCAGAGAGCATATAGGTAAAAGAAATGAAACTTCAAAGACAAATTACATGGTTGTGTGACTTGTGCCTTATCCTGGTTCAACTCTTTACCCAATACATAAATTATGAAAAAAAATTAAGAAAATACTTATAAAATTACATTCTAGGTTATGGATATATTTAATAAAAAATAGATCGGATCTGGGCCAAATACGGATCTCAAATACAAGATTCAGATCTAGATCCGATCCGTCAGAAATGGATCCGGGTCCGATCCGGATCCGTCGGGTCCAAATTTTGAAGATCCATATCCTATAAAATGGATCTGGATCCACCGGATCCAAGATCCACTGCCATCTCTATGTATAATCCTTGATTTCTCTTTCTATGTTGTTGCAGTTCTTGGAGATGTGGAATCCAATCTTCTAAAGCAACATAACATGGCCATATAGTGCACATAATGGTATAATTTATTCATTGACATATTCACATTCAAAAGGAATCATAGCTTCAGTGCGTCATGACTCAGTGAATCTATAATTCCTTTTGAAGGTGAATCTACTAATGAAGAAATTATACCAGCATGTGCACTATATGGCCATGTTATGTTGTTCTGGAAGATTGGATTCCACAGCTCTTGGAACTGCAACAACATTCGACAGGTATCAGATGAAGAGGGAAAAAGAGAGAAATATCAAGGACCATACATGTGAATAATCTTCAAACATGAATAATTTACGAGTGTCGAGCCTCCAACCGGTAGTAATCACCAAAAACAAAAGTGTTTCTTAACCACAGGAAAGAGAACAAAAAGAAGGTTTGAGCAAGAACAACGGGGAAGATGAAGAAAGAGTTTCTAAAACCAAATCCTACTTGGAGTACAGATAAAAGAATGTAGAGAGAGAGAGAGTTGAATTGATATAAGGTAGTGGAAATGAAAGAGCAAAACATTGAATTTAAATAGAGATGAGAAGAAAGTGAAATGATGGTCCTAATGTACAATCAGAAGGTCAAACATTTTTTCATTTTGTCAACTAATTAATTCCAAAAAGTAGTTACCAAAAAGTGGTAGTCAAGTAAGTTGTATAAATTGATAAGATTATATAGCTTAGGTAAGAAACTAAAATATTGTTAATTAGATACCATTTTTTCTTTAAGTAATTGGATTGCACGGCTTGAAGGGGAGCCTTGGCGTAACTGCTAAAGTTGTTATCATGTGACCAGGAGATCATGAGATCAAACTATGGAAACATCCACTTGTAGAAATGCAGGATAAGGATGCGTACAATAGATCCTTGTGATTCGGTCATTTCTTGGACCCCGCACGTAGTGGGAGCTTAGTACACCAGATTGCTATTAATTGGATTGCATGATTGATATAGTGGGATGAATGAGATTCCTCCATACTTAACTAGAGATCTCGGGTTTTCACCTCGGGAATAGAGAAATCATTGGTAAAGAGCGCTATTGTCGTATGCGGCGTGAATCCAGATTACTCGAGCCAGTAGGTTTCGAATACTAGATGATCATACTAAAAAGAAAGCATTGAATTGCCTATTAAAATTTATCAAATGGTTATTAATAATAATGTAACATTCCGGAATTTTGGACAATAATTTGAGCACCTAAGCGTAATAAGTAGACTCGGGGATTTTATGTGATATCACGTATGCTAATAAAGAGACTAGAATATAAAAGAATTAGACCCCAAAATAATTTTGGACGTAAAAAATATGACGACGGGGATCAAAAATAAATTTGAGTATGCATAAAGAAGTTATGGACTAGTGTCATATTACAAAAATTATGGCATTAAGTATATGAATGTCTTATAAGTTATTAAGATTTAAGTGAATTGGGATCACGAAATTAATTGTGTGTAATTGATTAAGTGTGGGATTAATTTATTTTAAGTGGGGGACAATCTTAGTGGAGTATTATACTTGTAAGCATTGCAATAAATCTCCTAATTGACTCAGCATTAAGTGACAAAGTATGGCAGCAATTAGAAAGCTAATTTGGCTGGTGGGAGACCAAATCATAGCACCTATCAAATACTAAACTTAAGGCATTTTTAAGGGGGAGTAAACCTGGAGCAACGTCGCTTAGTTAGGATACATATTTCAGCATACTTCACTAATTTAGGAATCACTTTGTAAAGAAATTTTAGGAAGCAAAACGAGAGCAGTGGTTGAGTTCTTCATTTTTTATTTTTCCGTTCCAGCAAATTCAATACAGAGGTTATTGAATGGACAAAATTCGAGGTATGTTAAGGCAAATTATTTCTTTCTTTTGGCATGTTCCATGTAACGAAATATAACCGTAATACTGCTCCATAATTTATTCTACTCCTAGTAATTAAGAATATTCATGTTATTGATTTCCTATGCTAAAAACATGTCTAAAATTGTTTCTAAGTCCTTATTGAGGCATACAGAAAAGATGTTGATATTCTCAATGTTAGCCGAATGTACAAAGGTATTATGTCACCCATTGAGATTGGAATATTGTGTTATCATTCATGCATTTTCATTTGCATTGCATTCATGTTTTATCCAAGACCATATATTGGGGATGGGAAACGGGATACGCAGACCACCTGATCAGCTGGGATATGATAATGATAAAGCCTGTGTGGCTTAATGAAGGAAGATGCCTGATTAAAGGCCAATATATATATATATATATATATATATGATTGGGAGGAAGATGCCCTTGTGTGGACAGTATATATGTATTTATCGCATTATGCATGACATTTAGACATATTATGCCCACAGAGGCCGATATGAAATGATGCCCACAAAGGCTGTTATGGTAAGGAAGATGACCAATGGGGCCGATGTATATGTATACCGCATTGTGCATAACATTTAGGCATATATATTAGGGCCCTCATAGGAATTTACTATTGGTCGGTTATTTCTATTTCAGTTGTTGTTATATCCCTGTTATGCTATTGTTCATGCCTGACATACTCAGTACATCAGTCGTACTGACGTCCCTTTTGTCGGGGGACGCTGCGTTTAATGCCCACAGGTTCAGTTAAAGAAGGTGACAGTTCACACTAGTAGGTTGCTGGTTCAGCTGATGTTGAAGCACTCTATTTGTTTCAGAGTTGCAGTTGGTCGTGGTACAATATTTTTTTGCATCCGCATATGGGTATGGCGGGGTCATGTCCCATCCTTGTGATGTCATGTATTCTTTAGAGGCTTGTAGACAGATGTCTTGTGGTTAGTTGTTATGTGTGGCCTTGTCAGGCCTTGGTATGGGTATATATATATATATATATATGAAAATTGAATTTCTGGTTAAGATTTTCTATAATTTTTTTCGACTTAGTCCGTATTCAATTGTGAATAGAAGTTGGTTATACGAATGGCGGTACCCGGCGGGTGGATCCGGGTGCCCGTCGCGGCCCTTCGGTTTGGGTCGTGACAAACTTGGTATCAAAGCATGTCTGTCCTAGGGAATCTACAAGCCGTGTCTAGTAGAGTTTTATTTATGAGTATGTTGTGCACCATACTTATAAGCATGAGGATGCCTGACATTTAGGGATGGTTTCCATTCTTTCATATCATAGATCGTGCAGTAGAGATGCGTTTTAAGAATTCGAGTTAACTCGTGACTGTTACAGATTCAGTAATGCCGGTTACCAAAAAGACTTCGGTTAGTGTGTACTCGTAGCCAGTAAATGAGTGATTTCTACCAAGACGATGGATACGCCAGAAGGGGAAGTCTTATTGTTAAAATTCGAGATTATGAAAAGTTGTCTCACTCATATACTAAGCATCGGAACGCAAGAGGTTGTAAGGATTTTTCTTTGTAGACCTTATCATATTTATGATTACAGCAGTACCTTCTTCCAGAAGGATTATGATTGGCAGGGAGATTGAAGTTGGATTGAGTGTAAATACGAGTGTTATGCTGACCATTGAGGACGAGAAGTACGACACAATCAAAGGATGGTGTTAGAGAATATGAAAATAGTTAATGGAATGATATGATTAAGTATCAATGTGGAAATATTTTTCCGTTTAGTGACGAATATAGTGAAGAATTACAACAAGAAGGATAAAGGTGAATGAGATTATGGTTATGCAGGTCTCACAAAGGTATGACTATTCTAGAACGACGTAAGGATCAATGATGAAGGAGGGACAGAAGGAACTCTTCGGCCAAAGGTGGCGATTCTCTGGTGTTCAGGAAGGGAGTACAAGAGGTCCGATGTAGTGATGTAGTGATATATGAAGGTAGTTGTATTCGCTGGTTACGCGACAAGGATCAGATATGTCACCCCAACATTCGAGGACAGGTGTTTCTAAGGGGGGGAAAATGTAACATCCCGGAATTTTGGACAATGATTTGAGCACCTAAGCGTAATAAGTAGACTCAGGCCTCGGGGATTTTAAGTGATATCACGTATGCTAATAAAGAGACTAGAATATAAAAGAATTAGACCCCGAAATAATTTTGGACGTAACAAATATGACGACGGGGATCAGAAATAAATTTGGAGTATGCATAAAGAAGTTATGGACTAGTGTCATATTACAAAAATTATGGCATTGAGTATATGAATGTCTTATAAGTTATTAAGATTTAACTGAATTGGGATCACGAAATTAATTGTGTGTAATTGATTAAGTGTGGGATTAATTTATTTTAAGTGGGGGACAATCTTAGTGGAGTATTGTACGTGTAAGCATTACAATAAATCTCCTAATTGACTCAGCATTAAGTGACGAAGTGTGGCAGCAATTAGAAAGCTAATTTGGCTGGTGGGAGACCAAGTCATAGCACCCATTAAATACTAAACTTAAGGCATTTTTAAGGGGGATTAAACCTGGAGCAACGTCACTTAGTTAGGATACATATTTCAGCATACTTCACTAATTTAGGAATCACTTCGTAAAGAAATTTTAGGAAGCAAAACGAGAGCAGTGAGTTGAGTTCTTCATTTTTTATTTTTCCGTTCCAGCAAATTCAATACAGAGGTTATTGAATGGACAAAATTCGAGGTATGTTAAGGCAAAATATTTATTTCTTTTGACATGTTCCATGTAACGAAATATAACCGTAATACTGATCCATAATTTATTCTACTCCTAGTAGTTAAGAATATTCATGTTATTTATTCCTATGCTAAAAGCATGTCTAAAATTGTTTCTAAGTCCTTATTGAGGCATATGTAAAAGGTGTTGATATTCTCAATGTTAGCCGAAGTTACAAAGGTATTATGTCACCCGTTGAGATTGGAATATTGTGTTATCATTCATGCATTTTCATTTTCATTGCATTTATGTTTTATCCAAGACCATATATTGGGGATGGGAAACGGGATACGCAGACCACCTGATCAGCTGGGATATGATAATGATAAAGCCTGTGTGGCTTAATGAAGGAAGATGACTGATTAAGGGCCAATATATATATATATATATATATATATATATATGATTGGGAGGAAGATGCCCTTGTGTGGCCAGTATATATGTATTTACCGCATTATGCATGACATTTAGATATATTATGCCCACAGAGGCCGACATGAAATGATGCCCACAAAGGCTGTTATGGTAAGGAAGATGACCAATGGGGCCGATGTATATGTATACCGCATTGTGCATAACATTTAGGCATATGTATTAGGGCCCTCATAGGCATTTACTAGTGGTCGATTATTTCTATTTCAGTTGTTCTTATATCCCTGTTATGCTATTGTTCATGCATGACATACTCAGGACATCAGTCGTACTGACGTCCATTTTGTCGGGGGACGCTGCGTTTCATGCCCGCATGTTCAGTTAAAGAAGGTGACGGTTAACGCTAGTAGGTTGCTGGTTCAGCTGATGTTGAAGCACTCTATTTGTTTCAGAGTTGCAGTTGGTCGTGGTATAATATTTTTTTTGCATCCGCATATGGGTATGGCGGGGTCATGTCCCGTCCTTGTGATGTCATGTATTCTTTAGAGGCTTGTAGACAGGTGTCCTGTGGTTAGTTGTCATGTGTGGCCTTGTCAGGCCTTGGTATGGGTATTTATATATATGAAAATTGGATTTATGGTTAAGATTTTCTATAATCTTTTTCGACTTTGTCCGTATTTAATTGTGATTAGAAGTTGGTTGTACGAATGGCGGTACCCGGCGGGTGGATCCGAATGTCCGTCGTGGCCCTCAGGTTTGGGTCGTGACAAATAACCATAATGAAATGACTTAACAGTTGTTAGAATGACATGTTGGACTGCAAATTACAATAAAGGAAGGTTTTCATTAGCTCCAATATTCCATGTGTTACGAGTCCCACATCGGTGGGTTCCTCAGATGGAGTTGGGTAATCTTCCACTCATGAGCTAGCTTTTGGGGTTGAGTTAGACCAAGATCCATTTTTTACATGATATTAAAGTCAAGCCCGCACAATTCATTGTTTCCGATCTTGGGCCCCCGTATTAAATTGCTCACGCACCATATGTCTAGCCCTAGGCGTGAGGTGTGGTGTTAAGAGTCCCGCATCGGTGGGTTAAAGGGTACATGATCTCCTTATATGAACATGGACAATCCTCCCCTCATGTGCTTGCTTTTTGGATAAAGTTAGGCCAAGATCTATTCTTTACACCATGTATGAACTCAAATAAATGTGGTAAATTAGTAATAACATCGATATATTATGAAAAGATTAACATATTTTTATGTTAAAGGAGATTTCAATGATCTAGTGTATTAAAAGATATCACTCGGTCACTTAAAGCGACGAAATTATGCGAAACATTGGATTATTGCTTCTCAGTAAGTCATGCACTTCATTGAAGTGTGCGCTTGAAACAATGATATGTAGAGTGATCCCAATAACAAAAAGTCGGTTGTTTGAATCTCAATTTTTAGGAGTTGGAGTAGTATTGACGTTATTGTATGTTGAATACTTAACGTAGTTATTATAATTGTAATTTGATTATTATACTACTAAATTCATATTTATATGATATTCTTTTAATGTCGTGAATAGTGCATTTCATTTTCAAAAAGCGGGTCCTTCATTTCTCGCTTTTCTATTCTTAACCCCATGGACCTTGTCTCTTTTGGCTCTTTCTGTTTTTAAAAACACTGGCTCTGGGTGTTGACTTTTTTTGTTTTTTAAAAACACTGGCTCTGGGTGTTGAATTGTGTGACCCACAATAATTATATGTTAAATTACTAAAAAGAATATATTGTTGTTTACTTAATTATTTTTCAACAGCTTCCTCATGTACAAGTCTTTTTACCGTGGGTGATGGTAAGACTTGAACCCATGACCTCTGTCTAGTCTAATACCATATTTGATTGTGTGACCACCTTATTTGAAAGCTTAAGTTGTATGAGAAGCTAGACTTTTATTTACTTTATTATGTCTTCAACACTACTCCCAGGAAGTAATATACAGTATTTGAGAAATTGCGAACGAAAGCAAGGGGGTGATCGTCCTTGACTATACAAAGAAGAAACATGAATGTCAAAACTCTGTGTCCTCCCTAGAAAGAAAGTATTTACAGAAGTTACAAAGAATGATTTTTTTAAACGAGCACAAATTGTTTGCATTAACTGTTTATAAAGAAGTTTTTGATTTTCAAGTACGTCATGCATATCATGTTTCCTTCTATATCTCATTCCAACTTTAGTAGGATGATTACTTTACTCATTGAGTAATGTACACCGTCCTATTATTTTCTATGGGACCTATTATTTTCAATGTAGATGCAGGTTATATAGATGAGCAGGCGACGAGTTAGAATCTCCTCTCTTCCAGCTGAGTTGGTGAGTTCAGTTTAAATCATGGAGTTTATAAGTCTTTATCACTCTTTATTTACGCATTTATTTCAGTTGAGGATTAGCCGGGAATTTGTGTCCCGACAAGATCTGCGTATTCTTTAGAGGCTTCATAGACAATTCAGGGTCATAAGTTAATTTAGAGTATTCATATCGATTTTGAGATGTTTTATTCTTTTTTTAAAAATTGAAACATGTGAAATTGTTTCAGACTAATGTTTTTGAGTTTTAAGAAGAACGTTTCCTTTTATTTTAAGTGCTTTGATTGCATGACAAGATAGGAAGTAAGATTAGAATGGGTACACTCACTCAAGTTAAGACATCAGGGGTCGGTCGCGACTCGGTCAGAAATTGGTTTGTGACAAACTTGAAATCAGAGCCTAGGTTAAGAGAGTCCTAGGGGTCTATGATGTTAGAGAATAAGGCCTTACCGTATCAATTTAATTTTCCCTTCTTTGCTTTCTCTGTGTCATTGTTTAACTTCATCGTCTAAATATCTTGTTTCTCTCCAGAGATTCTAGTAGCGCGTAAGGTCTTACTCTGTCATCCAAATATATTGCTTCTCTCGAGAGATTTTAGTAGCGGGAATGAAGAGAAGACGGGCAGAACCTAAACACACAAGAAAGATAATCATATTTTTACCAATAATAAAAAAAGGAAAAATAACCTTGGTAGACTAGTGTACATGCTATTGTTTTCCTTTTCTTGAAACTTAAAATGTATGGAGCACATGATATGGGAAGTGCTGGTTTACTAAACAGAAGTTGGTTCTAACACTAGTGACATTTTCCTTTATCCTGGCAAACAAATCACTCTCATGTTTTGTTTTTGTTCTTAGTTAGGCAATTCTTATGCTGGTCTAATTTTTGTATGGCTTGAATTCCTTATCGCATAATTTTACCAATTTTGCTCTTCACTTTTGTACTTTTAAGCACAGTTATTGTTCTTTATTGCATTGCATCAGGCTTTGGATACCAATGTTTGTGCTCATATAGCGGTTGCTGAGCTAATATGTAAGTTAAGCATTTTGCTTACCTGCATAGGTCTCTTTTCCAGTTAGTGAACAATCACTATTGATGTCCTCCTTTTTTTGATTGAGATTGAAATTTAAAAACAGTGTAACTTTGTCATAGAGGTGGTATTTTAAGACTATAAAGAACTGAAGAAGTTGGTTCCAACCACTGCATATCACATGAAATTATACAATATTAAAAAGATTATATTAGTCTGAGACTATTTTGTGGCTTGACATTGATTGTATCACATTAGAAGCGCTTGGATTGCAGTTGTAACGCCATTACTTTTGGGCGATGGTTTTGAACAGCTAGACGTATGTAAGTAGATCCGAGATTTGGAGGATTTGTGTCATATTCACGTATGTAAATAAAGATCTTAGTTTATAAAAATATGCGGTCCCGAAATAACTTAGAATTTAAAAAGTGTGACAACGATGACTAGAAATATTATTTTGTGTGTACACAAAAAGGTTATGGACTAGCGTTATATCATCTGACCATGATAATGAATATATGACGTGTGTTAAAATTAAATTAAGATTTAAGGGGTAGGAGAACAAAATTAATTAGTGGACAATTAGTTAATTATTGAGATTATAACTTAATTATGGTGGGGGACAAAAGAGATGTTTGGATATATATTAAGGGGACAAGATGTCCACATGTCATCATAAGGAAGACTACTAGCATTTTTAGGGGCGTACGTGTCTGTCTTATATTCTATGAGACCAAATATGGCCAGCAACATTCTTTTACTTAGGAGGAGATTCATTTTGAATGGACCAAAAAAAACGTTTCAACAACTTTTGTTTCCATTTTTAAAGAGCAGCGTTTTTCATCTTTTGAGGAATGGAAAAAAATTGTTGCTAGCAATTCTTATGCACTTTGAATCCATTAGAAGAAGTTGCTTGCAGTTGTAGTTCCTTTGCGAAGCTAGCTAGTTATTTTATGAAACTAGCAACTACGTTATTGTGTCTTTAGCATCAACAAATTCCATCTATTTAGCAGCACTTTATGCAAGTTATTGTAGTTGCTTGCTTCTTGAAAGTTCGGGATAGAGCGGACTGGTTCCAGCTTGTATAAGATTAACGTGTAGATGAGGTTGATTCAGAAAAGTTTTTGTTTACTCTTCTCTTTCGTCTCTCGTGTATATAGTGTGTCTCTGTTGTGTATATCTTGTGTATATCACATGTATTTCGTCACCGTTTTGCACCGATTTTCGCCATGCGTTTTGTACTGATTTTGGCCCTTTGTTTTGTGCTCTTTTGTGACCGAAATGTGCTGCTATTTTCGTGTCTTTCCAGTGGACCGAATTGAGCCAAAGGAGGCTCAATATATAGCATGGAGGAGGGGTTGTGCAAGCGCCCAAAACATGGTTCTTAATGGCCATTAGGAGGGCATTAAACGGCCAAGTAATGGTTGTTAATGGCCATCAAGAGAGGCCGACTTATGGACATGAAGGAGAGTGATAAATAATGGTGGTTAATGCTCCATAAAACAGTCCAACGGTAGGCAGAAAGTTTTTCGCCTACCGTCACCCCAAAACCAACTTTTCGAAACTCGGGGACCAAACCGTAAATATTGAAACTTCGGGGACCAAACTGTACATATGAATATGACACCGTGGTAGAGGTTCAACATTAATGGTATGTTAAGACAAATTTTTTCTTCTTTTAACATGTTCTAAGTACGAAACGTCAACGTAATATTGTCTCATAAATGATTCTACTCTTAGTAGTTAATGATGTTTATGTTATTTATTCCTATTTTCAAAGCATGTCTAAATACGTTTCTAAATCCTTATTGAGGTATATGGAAAAAATGTTAATATTCATAATGTTAATCGGAGGTGAAGCGGCATTACGTCACTCCGATAAACTCAGAGTGTCTTAGTATCATTCATACATTATATTCATGTATTACCCTTGACCTCAAAGGTGTTATATACACTACTATATGGTATGCATTATATATATGTATGGGGTATGAAAAAGGGAAGGCGTTATATACGCACCACCACCTGCAGCTTGTACAGATATGATGATGATTATGCCCACAGAGGCCGATATGATATGATGGATGCCCACAGATGCTTGATGGCGTTATATACACATATGTATATGTATGACCGCATTGTGCATGGCATTTAGGCATATTATGGCTCTCAGAGGCATTCTGCACAGACATGATACTTAGGCATATTATGGGCCTCGGAGGCATTCTCTACTGGTTGGTTGTTTCTTGTTTCATGTTACTTTCATGTCTCTATTATGTTATTCTTCATTCCTGACATACTCGGTACATCATTCATACTGACGTCCCTTTTGTCGGGGGATGCTGCGTTTCATGTCCGCAGGCTCAGGTAGACGGGCGACAGTCCGCACTAGTAGGTTGTTGGTTCAGCTGATATTGGAGCACTCTACTTGTTCCAGAGTTGCAGTCTAGTCGTGGTATGATATTCTTGATATGCATAGGGGTATGGCGGGGCCCTGTCCCGGCCTTATGATGTCACGTAATCTTTAAAAGCTTGTAGACAGTTGTCCTGTGTATAGTAGTCGTGTATGGCCTTGTCAGCCTTAGTATATATATATGGATAGGTTGGGTTCTCCCTTTTTTAAGAGTTTACGTAGCTCCATTCCAATTTATCATTTCTATGTGTCAGCAGGGTACTTGTGATGGCCTTCGGGGCCCATGATTAATTATGATTAGATGTTAAATATATGATTAGTGGTACTCGGCAAGTACGGTCCGGGTGGCCGTTATGATCCTCTTGTTTGGGTCGTGACAGCAGTGCTCCTCAAATCCTTGCAATATAAATTGTAACTTATGTGCTTTCTCTTTTTTTCAATTTGTGTTGGTAGCATTGTGTTAGTTACATAGAGTTTCTGAGATGTCCTTCATGAAGATGTTATTCTTTATACTAGAAAGGTAGTTGTAGAAACTAACATCTTTATACTAGAAAGGTAGTTGTAGAAACTTGGTTTCTTTTCATAGCTGCAAATTGATGTCGCCTATAGTTCTATTTTTTCAAATTTTCAAATCTTTAGGACAACAATAGTTATTTAGAGTGCTAAGAGCAGTAGGCTCTATTAACAGCACGTACTATTTTTTTATTTATTTATTACATAGGGAGTAGGGAAAGGAAAAATGAGGAGGATATTACAACGTGGTATTCGAACCCTTACCAACAAGGTGATAACCAACCAACTGAACTACTAGATCCCTACTAACAACATGTACTAACCTTTCCAAGTTAAAGGTTTTTCTCTTGTGAGAACTGTATGTTCCTTAACACCAAGTCATAGAGAAACCATGAGTGACTTAGATATAGGGTGTTACACATAATGCTCACTAATTATCTGTCTATTCTTTTTAATTCCTTTTAGAGGCAGTTTACAAATTTCCCGTTCTCTAGATCTGTAGTTTGAGTGATAATTACATTTCTGCTTGAGGTAAGCTAATTTCACGTATAACTCGCTGCATATGGATATAGTGCAGAATTTAATTGAATTTCAATTCTTGATGTTAATTTCTTTACATAAGGATCGAGCACCTGGAGCAGATCAAAGTGTACTCAAGGTTTTGATAGCAATTGAAAATCCTCACTTCTGCTGCACACAGGTATACAGTATACTACTCAAAACCAGAAAATACAAAGAGAATGAGAACAGTGCGGGCCGCATAATATTTTAGGCCTATGTTGGTACAAGGACGAGTTTTTTTTTTACTTTTCTATCGGTAGACTATAAAAATCAGTATGTGTTCATTTTCCCTGTGTGTTAAAATCATTGAGAGCATTTTTTTTATACTTTTCAGCTACTCTTTACCTATCTCTACATGTTTTACTCGGAGAGTAGATTGCAAGAGTAAACACAAGTTACAAAACAAGGAATCCTATTCCTATTCTATTCTTAAAACCTTATTCTACCATAATTCTAACTATACAATTATGGTAAGTGTATAACACTAATTAAGGTAACATTTACACTACAATATACTACAAATATATATATCATTTATACAATATTGTACAGCCTACAATCTGTCCGAGATTGGGCTGCCTAACTGTCCGAGAATTATGGGCCAATCTGTCCGAGAATTATGGGCCAGTCCATTAATATACTACGGTATACACTGCTGTATATTCAGTGTATATCGCGGTATATTTTCTTGTTTAACACACCCCCGCAGTCATAGCGAGCGGTCTTCGAAGGCTGAGATTGTCCCTAAAATCTTCAAAAAGGACTGCTGGTAGACCCTTTGTAAAGATGTCTGCAATTTGGTAACGAGACGGGACATGGCATACGCGAACTTGACCCTTAGCAACCTTTTCACGGACAAAGTGAATGTCCATTTCGATATGCTTAGTGCGTTGGTGCTGAACCGGGTTACCTGAAAGGTAGATGGCACTAATGTTATCACAATATACCAAGGTTGCCTTATGAATTGGACAATGAAGCTCCAAAAGCAAATTACGTAGCCAACATGATTCGGAGACCACATTCGCTACCCCTCGATATTCTGCCTCTGCACTTGAGCGGGATAGAGTCGCCTGACGCTTTGCAGACCAGGAGACCAAGTTGTTGCCAAGGAACATACAATATCCTGACGTAGACCGTCTGGTGTCCGGACAACCACCCCAATCCGCATCTATGTATGAGACAAGTGTGGATGTAGAAGAAGGATACAAGTGCAACCCATAGTCCAGTGTCCCCTGAATATATCGAATGATGCGTTTGATTGCATTCATGTGCTCAACTCTGGGATCATGCATGAATAAACACACCTGCTGAACAACATACGTAATATCCGGTCCGGTAAAGGTAAGATACATCGGAGGGCCCCCGCAAGGCTGCGATAGCGGGTCGGGTCCTCGTATGGTGCACTCCGCCGCGGCACTAAGCTTGGGTTTTGCATCAAGCGGAGTAGAAGTGGACTTACAAGATGACATCCCAGCCCTCTCGATGATCTCAGCAGCATACTTCCGTTGAGACAAAAACAAACCACCTGAATGACGTTTGACAGCAATTCCCAAAAAATAACTCAAGAGCCCTAAGTCTTTCATAGCAAACTCAGAACTGAGCATGGCCATGATAGACTGGCGCAAGGCATCGGAAGAGGCGGTCAAGATGATATCATCCACATACAACAAAATGTAGGCCAATGACGAACCACGGTGGTAGATGAACAAGGAATTATCAGACCTGTTGTGAATGAACCCAATAGTTGAAACAAAGTCAGCAAACCTCGTGTACCAGGCCCTTGGAGATTGCTTAAGCCCATATAAGGACTTCTTCAACAAACATACATGATGAGGACGTTTTGGATCCTTGAAACCCAAAGGCTGATGCATATAGACTGTTTCCTTGAGATCACCATGTAGGAAAGCATTCTTAACATCCAACTGATGAATTGGCCAAGTCTTTGAAAGAGTCAAGCTAAGCACAGTGCGAATGGTAGCCGGTTTGACCACCGGACTAAATTTCTCCCCACAATCTATCCCAACCTGCTGAGTCTTACCATCACCCACAAGTCGCGCCTTATGTCGAGCAAATGACCCATCTGAATTCTCCTTATGAGCAAAAATCTACATAGACCTGATAACATTAATACCACATGGACGGGGCACCAACTCCCACGTCTTATTATCAATAAGAGCATTATATTCATCAGTCATAGCAATTTTCCAATTAGGGTCATTTAAGGCGGACACCGGATTACGGAGTAAGGGGGATTTAGAGACATCAGAATGTAAATTAAAATGTCTTTTATGTGTAAAAATACCCCGTTGACTACGAGTGACCGGTCTATGACTTGAGGAAGAATTGAGTGAATTTTGGGAATTTGTTGGGCTCGGGACGGACGGGCCAGCAGGCAGTGGGCGTGCTGGCCCAAATCGATAATCAGGGGCGTCATCTGGACCAGTTCCAGAATTAGGTTGGACTGGCCCAATTGTTGGGACTGATCCAGAATCTGGAACAGGGGACGGCACAGTAGGTTCAGCGGGCAGTGGGCCCGCTGGAGGATTTTGGGTGCGTGAGATGTCCGAAAAATACCGAATAATATACGGGAATATTTGTTCATCCAAAAAATTATACGACCGAGGCTCAGGAGTATGAACTTTCGCAAAAGGAAATTGGGATTCATAAAAAATGACATGGCGATTAATTATGATTTTATTGGAGGATAAATCAAAGCATTTATAACCACGATGATTAGACGGATAACCCAAAAATACACACGGGGTAGACCGAGCCTGAAGTTTGTTAATTGTGGTGGATGGGAATAACGGAAAACACAAGCACCCAAAAATTCGAAGATGAGAATAAGGAGGGTTCTTATTATACAATATTTGGAGGGGGGAAGAATATGTCAGACCTTTAGAAGGAATTATGTTAAGAAGATATCTAGCCATTTGTAGAGCATGATGCCAAAAATATAGAGGTATGGAGGCATGAATTAAGAGAGTTCGGACAATGTTATTTATGGAACGAATTTTGCGTTCGTCCTTTCCATTTTGTGAAGATGTATGAGGACACGAAAACCTAAAATTGATCCCATTATTAGCACAGAATCTCTAAACTCCCTATTGTCATACTCTTTCCCATTATCACATTGAATATTTTTTATTTCTCTTTCGAATTGAGTACGAATGAACACTCTAAATTTGATGAAGACGGAAAACACTTGTGATTTATTCGCAATTGGAAACGTCCACAAAAATCTAGAATAATCATCTAAAAAGAGAACATAATATCGATGACCCATTGAACTAAGAACAGGAGACATCCATAGGTCGCTATGAATAAAATCAAATGGCATTGAAGTATGAGAATTGGAGTCTACAAATGGCAACTTAACAATTTTTCCTAATGAACAAGACTGACAAATTGGAGTACGACTCGTACCCTTACAAGAAATAAAGCTATTTTTATCTAAAACTGATAAAATAGAAGATCTCGGATGACCCAGGCGAGCATGCCACACGGAAGGAGAGATGGTTGCAAAAACTGACGACAAGGCTTGACTCGATGGACTGAAACCGGGCATGATAGGATACAGATCCCCCCTACTAAACACCTCATGAGATGGCTCCCCGTCTTGAAATCCTTCACAGAGAAACCAAAAGGATTAAATTCAACGGAAATCGAATTGTCAGTTGTAAACTTTCGGACAGACACTAAATTTTTAATCAATTTAGGAGCATGTAAAGAATTTTTCAAGAGAAGGGGTGGATTGGGGGGAGACAACGTTTTCTGACCATACCCTAGAATTGGAATAGAATTGCCATTACCAACAATTATCCCCCGAGGGGTGCTCAATTGGAATAAGATGAGAGAGTACCTGATTCGGAAGTCATGTGATTCGTGGCACCGATGTCCATATACCAATTTGGGTCCGGTTGAGTTAACCCCAACATGTGCATCGCGGCCTCGATATCGGTTTGAGTGGGGCCTGCTGCATGATGGGCTTGCGGAGGTCGGGGCCCAAGAATTCCAGACCGTGATGGAGCTGGGCCGTAGCTGCTGCTGCTGGGCCACTGTCCAGTGGGCCGCCACTGCTGGTTGTTGGGCCTGAAATGTTGGCCAGCCCACTGGCCGTTGGAACTTGTAGCTTGATTATAAGGGCTGCTGGCCCACGGCCCACTGCCCCAGCCCCACTTCCATGGGCCCCACTGCTGGGCTCAGGGGGGGTGGTGGGCCACTGTTCCCTAGATGGGACCCACCGCCTGGTTGCTGACCACCGGAACCGCCACCAGAACCGCCGCGTTTGCCCCCACGATTTTTGTTATTATTCTTGCGATTATTCTTGCCGCCACCATGATTATGGTTTTGGCCCGAATTATTAACAAAACCTGAAGAACTTGGGAACCGCGGTTTTTGTTATTATTCTTGCGATTATTCTTGCCGCCACCATGATTATGGTTTTGGCCAGAATTATTAACAAAACCTGAAGAACTTAGGGAACGCCACCATGACGACGGGGCTTGCACCGGTAGCCGCCTTTTTAGCCAAATCGGCTTCTTCCATCGTGAGCATGGAGCGGACTTGATAGAAGTCAGGAAGAGGGTTGCTTTGGCGAAGGAGAGTTCCAACACCATTATAGGCCTCCGAAAGACCGGCAACCAACTGTAGAACTAGACGATTATTTGTTATCGATGCGCCAACATTACGGAGTTGATCTGCCAACTCCTTAAGTTTCTTGCAATATGTAGAAACGTTCGGAAATTCATCCATTCGAACTAGAGAGAATTCCTGCTCGAGTGTGACGACACGAGAATGTTGGTTGTCTTGGAATATGTCACGCAATCTATTCCAGGCAGCCAAAGCCGTGGTATCCGCTCAATAATCGTCGTAGAAGGTCCACCGAAATAGTGGCGTAGATCCACCGGAGAACGGTAGCATCAAGAGTAATCCATAACTGAGGATCCTCCACTGGAAGAGGTGTAGCGGGAGGAATGATGTGATGAAGAACTTGAAGGGAGATAGTGTGAATTTTAAACAACTCCGCCCACGTCGCATATTGGACGTTTTCCATCTCAAGGACAATAGGGATATTGTTCTTGATGTTAGAAATCATGAGAGTAGGGTGATAATTGTTCTTAGACATATTGAAAGAACAAAGAAGGAGGGGAAATTTAAGAGAGGTGTTTGAGAGCGGAAGACGAAATTTGGGAGAGAAACCCGAGGGGGGGGGGGGTTGTCTCGGCCGAGAGAGGCAAAAGTTGGGAGAGAAAAAAACTTTTGTTTAGACCTAGTCTCTTGATACCATGAAAGAAATAATCTCCTTGATTATTTTCATTTAATTGAAAGGTATTTATACAAGTTACAAAACAAGGAATCCTATTCCTATTCTATTCCTAAAACCTTATTCTACCATAATTCTAACTATACAATTATGGTAAGTGTATAACACTAATTAAGGTAACATTTACACTACAATATACTACAAATATATATACCATATATACAATATTATACAGCCTACAATCTGCCCGAGATTGGGCTGCCTAACTGTCCGAGAATTATGGGCCAGTCTGTCCGAGAATTATGGCCAGTCCATTAATATACTGCGGTATACACTGCTGTATATTCGGTGTATATCGCGGTACATTTCCTTGTTTAACATAAACTATTGTGAAAATTATTTATTAAAATTATTTAGTCGTTAGCTACTAAAGTAGCTGGACCTTAGTAAAGGCAGGAATAGAAAAGAGAGTTATGCTAGAGTCTATTTGAGATGAAGAATCCACCACTAACACACTGATTATATTTGGCACAATAGTCTTTTGCACTATGTTGAACCGCATGGGAGCATAATCTTCTTTAGGATTAATAGAATATTGTATAACAGAAAGCAATTTACTTTGTGATTTGTCCTTTACTTGAAAGGAAGCCAAGAATCATAAAATGCATTTTATTCCTCTGTTTTATTGTAATACAGTTATCTTTGGCTCCAATAGCTTCTTAAGTGACCAACTTTTTTGGAAGGCTAACAGAACTGGGGATCTCATTTGGGCATATCCCATTGTGAATGGTATTAAAAGTGGTGTTTTTTAAGAGTCTCACATCGAAAATGAATGGAAAATGGACTCCTTATATGGACTTGGACAATCCTCACCTTATAAGCTAGCTTTTGGGATTGAGTTAAGCTCAAAATTCATTCTTTACATGGTATAGAGTCAGACTCATTCCAATTCTTTGTTTCACCGATGTTGGGCCCCCATTTTTATTGTAAATGCTCCCGTTGCAAGCCTGGGTGTGCGGGAGAGTGTTGAATTCTCCCACATCGGCTATGGATGGGGGACTTGGTCTCTTTGTATGGACTTGAACAATCCTTCCCTCATAAGCTAGCTTTTGAAATTGCGTTAGGCCCAAGATCTATTCTTTATAGTGTTAATTTTAGAAAATAATCAGGAATTTCTGCTGATACCCATAAATTGTTTGATAAAATGTCCTAGGAAAATCCCGCTTACTGCATTAGGAGATGGCTCTAATAGTAACTGCTGGTACTCCTGAAATAGTAAATGCCTAAATGGTAATGATATAGAACATGCCAACACTAGATATGTTTTGTAACTTCTGTTACTTTCTTATACTATTTTGACTTTAGAGATTTGCTATACCACTAGGGAAATGTTGCAACTTAGTGAGTGGCGAATTTATGTGCAAAAATTGAGTCACGTGAATCCATGATCACCTGACAAAACTCGGTATACTATGTGTATAATTCTTAAAATATGTCTTGAAGGAATTCATGGTTAAAAGAGACTAAGTGATGCATTGGTTAAGGCGTTAGGTTTAATTCTCAAGGTCAAGGGATTGAACTCAACTTGTTGCACTATATTTTTTTTATCTTAGCTTAAAAGCAATGATGAACCCATCTTTTTGAAATTCTGGATTCGCCTCCGAACTGTATGTTGTTGAGCCATCTCAATGTATATGTGCCTTCTCTATGCTTTTTGGGGGTGGCTGGTTCCCTGTCCCGAATAGGCCCTACATTTCTGCAGTTGCTCTTAGATTTGTGAAATATTATAAAGACAATCAATGTTGTTTCTCCATTGTCTTAATTATTATTGTCTCTTCGTCATTTTCTAAATATTTTGTACTTTTGATTTGTGGATTGTAACTTCTTAAAACAATCAAATAAACAAAAGTGAAATTTACTGATGATGCTTTTACGTTACAAAAGAGATTCATTTGATACTAAAATGAGATAGCTGATCAGAATGAGATATTGATATTACTCTAGAATTTATGGCATTATCGTTCTATGCAGGACTATAATGAAAATGGAGAGTTTCGTTAACTGGGTTCTCTCGTTTGGTTTCTCCAAACGAAAATCAACTAGCAGCTAAAAAGGTCATCTCGAGGTCATCTTAAATATACTTGTAGTTCCAATCAACTATTTCATAACCCATGTTTCTGGATTTAGATTCCTTGCTTATTCACAAGAGTAGTGCTTAAATGAAGGACAAGATGGTTATTCAATATTTTATGGGCAATTTGGTCTTTTAACTTTTCACTTTCGAGCTTCCCACTTTTAATATAGTATCATGATTTAGAACACTTAGATAAGTGGGTAAGAGGCAAAACTCGAAGAAAATTGAAAAATAAAATTGTTGGCTTATGAGTTGAGATATGCCAAATCACCGTTTCTATGCCTAGCAGCTTTATATATATAGTAGTGTTGTGCACGCGCGTTGCGCGTGTATTATATATATATATATATTTACTATGGATTGGATCCTCCCCTCATGAGCTAGCTTTTGGAGTTGAGTTAGATCCAAGATTCATTCTTTACATGATATCAGAGCTAGGCCCTCGCAATTCATTGTTTCCGATGTTGGACCCCATATTAAATTGACCACGTACCAGATGTCCAACCCTGAGCATGAAGTGGGTTGTTAAGAGTCCCACATCGGTGGGTTAAAGGGTACATGTCTCCTTTTATGAACTTAGGCAATACTCCCTTCATGTGCTTGCTTTTGGGGTTGAGTTAGACACAAGATTCATTTTTTACACCATGTATGGACTAAGATAAATGTCGTAAGTTAGTAATAACAACGATATATTATGATATGATTAACATATTTCTTATATTAAAGGAGCATTCAATGATCTAGTGTATTAAAAGATATCACTTGGTCGCTTAAAGTGATGAAACTATGTGAAGCAGTGGATTATTGCTTCATAGTAAGTCATACACTTCATTGAAGTGTGCGCTTGAAACAATGATATGTATAGTGATCCCAATATCAAACGGTCGGTTGTTTGAATCTCAATTTTTAGGAGTTGGAGTAGTATCGACGTTATTGTATGTTGAATACTTAAAGTAGTTATTTTAATTGTAATTTGATTATTATACTACTAAATTCATATATATATCATAATCTTTTAATGTCGTGAATAGAGCATTTCATTTCAAAAAAGCGGGTGCTTCATTTCTCGCTTTTCTATTCTAAACCCCCCTTGTCTCTTTTCGGCTCTTTTTGTTTTTAAAAACACTAGTTCTGGGTGTTGAATTGTGTGACCCGCAATATTTTTTATATGTTTAAATTAATAAAAGAATATATTGTTGTTTACTTAACAACAGCTTCCTCATGTACAAGTGTGATTCTTTTTTATTGATCAAGCATTTGAAAATTCTTCTTTACAGTGGATGATGGTGAGACTTGAACCCATGACCTCTGTTTAGTCTGATATCATATTAGGTTGTGTGACCACCTCAATTAAAAGCTTAAGTTATTTGAGAAGGTAGACTTTTATTTACTTTATTATGTCTTTAACACTACCCTCCAGGAAATAATATATAATAGTTGAGAAATTGAGAACCAAAGCAAGGGGGTGATCGTCCTTGACTATACAAAGAAGAAACATGAATATCAGAATCCCTGTGTCCTCCCTAGAAAGAAAGTATTTTCAGAAGTTACAAAGAATGATTTTTTTAAAGGAGCACAAATTGTTTGCATTAACTGTTTATAAAGAAGTTTATGATTTTCAAGTACAGCATGCATATCATGTTTCCTTCTATATCTCATTCCAACTTTAGTAGGATGATTGCTTTACTCATTTAGTAATGTACACCGTCCTATTATTTTCTATGGGACCTATTATTTTCAATGTAGATGCAGGTTATATAGATGAGCAGGTGACGAGTTAGAATCTCCTCTCTTCCAGTTGAGTTGGTGAGTTTCGTTTAGACCATGGAGTTTATGAGCCTATTAAAATTTATCAAGTGGTTATTAATAATAACCATAATGAAATGTCTTAATAGTTGTTAGAATGACATGGTGGATGGAAACTACAATAATGGAAGGTTTTCATTAGCTCCAATATTCCATATATGAACTCAGATAAATGTGGTAAGTTAGTAATAACATCGATATATTATGCAAAGATTAACATAGTATTTATGTAAGAAGAATTCAATTATCCAGTGTATTAAAAGATATTAGTTGGTCGCTTAAAGGGATGAAACTATGCGAAGCAGTGGATTATTGCCTCGCAGTAAGTCTGTAACGACCCGTTCGATCGTTATGAACTTTTCGCCCGATGTACTATCATATCCCTTGTCCGGGCACTCACCGATGCCTACTATACATGGAAATTGCAAGTAAAAGTAACCCTTACTATTCGGAAAGAAGATTAATCGATTTGAAGAATTTTGGAAGTCCATTTTCTGCTCCAGCGAGGTATCATCGCCCCAGCGAGATCGTGTCAACGCGTTTCTTTCTTCATTGGAGAAGGTTCTAGGTCCGCGTCTGCGAGAGTTTTCATGTGTCTGCACTGAGGCGAGGTGTCAAGTGCCTGCGCCTCAGTGGTCTCATTTCCCGAGGAAGCGTGACCGCGCCTGCGGAGTCGATTCCTTAGGAGCGGAATTGTTGTCTGTCCAGTCTAATTAAATGCCCTAAACACTCCACTTTTCAAAAATCTCACATCTCGAAGTTGGGGCTGGCCTAGAGAGCATTTCCTGAAATTTGTGCCTAGAATCTTCACCCCTTTAGATTTTAATTCATGTTTCTAGTCTTGGGATAGATTACAAATTTGGAGAAAATAAGTGGTAACTTTATGGTAGAATGAACATAGACAATTCTTGATTAAAGGGTGTGAAATGAACTAGTTTACCTTAATGTTGTAACATAGTATTGATTAATGATGAATGATGATGTTGTAAGATTTAATTTGATTATAGAAACCCTCTTGAATTGGGGGAAATTCTAGGATTCATGAATTAAAGCTTTTCTTGAATTGTGCAATTGGGGTTCAATTGGATTTAGTTCTTCAATTAACTTAAGGATATGATTACCTAATATGTGATTATGCTAATTGAGTATTAAAGTTCGGATTTTGACATCGTGCGTCCGGGATAACTTTTAGGTGTATTTTGTATGGTAAGTACTAAGTCTTTGTATGTGCTTTGGTTTGGTATTAAAGTCTAGTACATGTGTGTTATACTATGGTTACTACGAGGCGACCCGAAGAGTCGAGGTGTGCGTTGTGGGTCGACCGTTCATGGCTCCTGCTCGGCTTTGAGGTACGCTACGGTTTACTTTAACTAGACTTCGATAGAAGTACGTAATTAGTTACAAATATTGAGGGGTATTGGGCGTGTTTGGGGTCTCATTCAAACGGTTGTGATGAACGTTTTTATGTTGAACTCTGATAATGGGTTTGGGGAATCAGCCTCGAGCTTATTATTTGGACTTGTCGCCATTATGTAGGCTTGTCATCATATTACCTATTGTTGTTCTTATTCAGCACACATGCTTTGATATGATTTCCTGATTGTACTTGGATTAGATGTTATTGAATTCTCGAAAGCATGTGATATTCATCTCTATACTTGGTTGCATCTCATTACATCATGATTCTTTATCTTGTTCTGTCATTTGCATTGATACACTCATGGTTCTGATGATACTGATATGAGAGGTATGAAATTGTTGTGGGTCCAAGAGACCGGAAAGGTAAGAGCTTTATGAGATTATGGAAATATTGAGATGATGATGATGATACGCGGGGAACAGCATTGCACGACTGAAACATTTATTCAACCAACAGATGGGCTCCGTTGAGAAATTTCGAAGGAGTATATAGACTTCGCGGGTCCTCCATGGGTGTGTTGTTCATAGAATTTGAACGCATGTATACTGGAAGATGAAAGGTACCTGGTATAAGCATTGCATTGCATTCATATCATACATATATCATTCCATTGATTATCTATTGGTGAGTTAAGTATTGAACTGGCATTTAATGATTTAGTGAAGTATTGTGATGGAACTAATTGTTGAATTGTTCTCATTGAACTGGGTTGATTGCCTTGCTTGACTTGGTCTGTTGTGCATTTAGTCCTATGATTACAACTTGAGAGTATGAAATTGATGTTAAATTGTGGTATGTACACCGTAATGTTAAACATAAATTAGGGGTACTAAGTACGTAGATGTGCCCTTATCGTTAAATGATTCACTTAATAATGGGTCTAATGAGGGATTGTCTGACACATTTGATGTGTCGTATTATGTATGTCTTACTTGTATGTCTTATGTGTATGGACTTCTTTCTTGAATAAAAGGGTAAGGAAATGGTAAAGACTTAGGGTGTATGAATAGAGTCTAATGAACTAATAGGTGTATTGCATGTAATTGTATCTAGTCGTACTAGGGGTAAGGACTGGAGATAAAATGGTATTAACGAAGTAATCTCAACTTTAGAGTCATAATTGAGAATCGTGATTATAGCAACAGATTAAAGAACTAAGTGTTAAGAGTCCCACATCGGATATGAAATGGGAATATGAACTCCTTATATGGACTTGGACAATCCTAGAGTCTCACATCGGATATGGAATGGGAACATGGACTCCTTATATGGACTTGGACAATCCTTACCATACAAGCTAGCTTTTGGAGTTAAGTTAGGCCCAAGATCTATTCTTTACATGGTATCAAAGCCAGGCCCATTCCAATTCTTTGTTCGTCGATGTTGAACCCCCAAATTATATTGTCCATGCTCCAGTTAACGAGGTCTGGGCGTGCGGGGGAGTGTTAAGAGTCCTACATCGAATATGAAATGGGAACATGGACTCCTTATATGGACTTGGACAATCATAGAGTCTCACATCGAATATGGAAGGGGAAGATGGACTCCTTATATGGACATGGATAATCCTCACCATACAAGCTACCTTTTGGGGTTGAGTTAGGCCCAAGATCCATTCTTTACACTAAGTGTCGACGTAAAAAATGTGTTGTCTAATCGGATGTGAGAGGTCAAACGTGATTCTGTGATTAACATTCCAATTTAGGTGATTTCTGTGATTTATATAGTCCTACGTGGATTAAGTGGATTTTATGAACTATTACTGTGAACTGGGTGGTTACGTGATTAATGAACTTTATATTGTTGAGGTAGATCATGTGATTGTTAAGCCTTACGTGATTTGAGTGATTTATGCGATTTCATAAATCTTTAGATGAACGTAATGACTTGTAAAGTTCATAGAGCTATTATGTGAGTCAAGTGACGTACTTGATTATTGAATTGTTTAGGGTAGGATTGCTTGGTGTCAACTTAATATTTATCTCTAATCGCGTATCTTCCATCGTTGTCGGCCTATGATGCCTACGGAGGAACGTTGTGTACTCATGCTACACTTGCTGCATCTTTTACGTGGATGTAGGTACTCGGTCTATTTCAGGTTGAAGTTGGAGCACGGAAGTTAAGGCAGACCACTTATTATGGTGGCCTTGGGTTCCATCTCAGATTGACTGTTCCTATTCATTCGGGCAGTGTTGGGTTCCATCTCAGATTGACTGTTCCTATTCATTCGGGCAGTGTTGTTCTATTTTTCACTCATCTATTGTATCTAGAGGTGCTTGTATAAGTCAGACAAGGTTTTAGGGTAAGAAGGTTGTACTGTAAGGATTTGTTAGAAATGAGTTTTAAAATGGAAAGATCGTTATTCTATATTGTATTTCTTCACTTTCACATTTTCTTGACCTTCTTGTATAGTTGTTTTGGGATTGGTTCGTCTACGGGGATTGCGCAGGTGCGACCACGACGCCCGTTAGTGGGTCGTGACAAAATCATGCACTTCAATGAAGTGTGCGCTTAAAACAATGATATGTAGAGTGATTCCACTAACAAACAGTCGGTTATTTTAGTCTCAATTTTTACGAGTTGGAGTAGTATCGATGTTATTGTATGTTGAATACTGAAAGTAGTTAATTTAATTGTAATTTGATTATTATACTATTAATTCATATATATGTGTGTGTATGATATTCTTTTGATGTCGTGAATAGTGTGTTTCATTTCGAAAAAAGCGGTTGTTTCATTTTCGGTTTTCTATTCTAAACCCCATGGACCTTGTCTCTTTTCGGCTCTTTTTGTTTTTAAAAACACTGGCCGTGGGTGTTGAATTGTGTGACCCGCAATATTTATATGTTTAAATTACTAAAAGAATATATTGTTGTTTACTTATCAAACAACTTTCTCATGTACAAGTGTGATTCTTCTTTTTATTGATCAAGCATGTGATTATTTTTTTTACCGTGGATGATAGTGAGACTTGAACCCATGAGCTCTGCCTAGTCTGATACCATATTAGATTGTGTGACCACCTCATTTAAACGATTAAGTTATTTGAGAAGGTAGACTTTTATTTACTTTATCATGTCTTCAACACTACTTCCCAGGAAATAATATACAATATTTGAGAAATTGTGATCGTCCTTGACTATACAAAGAAGAAACATGAATGTCAGAATCCCTATGTCCTCCCTAGAAAGAAAGTATTTACAGAAGTTACAAAGAACGGTTTTTTTAAAGGAGCACAAATTGTTTGCATTAACTGTTTATAAAGAAGTTTATGATTTTCATTCATATCATGTTTCCATCTATATCTCATTCCAATTTTAGTAGGAGGATTGCTTTACTCATTAAGTACCGTTGTACACCGTCCTATTATTTTCTATGGGACCTTCATTGACTTATGTCAATGTAGATGCAGGTTATATAGATGATCAGGCGACCAGTTAGAACCTCCTCTCTTCCGGTTGAGTTGGTGAGTTGAGTTTAGACCATGGAGATTATGAATTTACTTTTCCCTTCTTTGCTAGCTATGCATCATTGTTTGACTTCATCATCTAAATATATTGTTTCTCTCGAGAGATTTTAGTAGCGGGAATGAAGAGAAGACGGGCAAAACCTAAACACACTGAAAGATAATCATATTTTTACCAATAATAAAAAATGGAAAAATAACCTTGGTAGACTAGTGTACATGCTACTGTTTTCCATTTCTTCAAACATAAAATGTATGGAGCACATGATATGGGAAGTGCTGGTTTACTAAAGAGAAGGTTGGTTCTAACACCAGTGTCATTTTCCTTGATACTGGCAAACAAATCGTTAAATATACACGTGATATACACTTACCATAAATAGTGTATATCACGTGTTGGTCACGGTTTTGTAAATATTCAGCCCGTGATATACACGGTGATATATCACGGGTTAGGGCAGATTTTAGGTATTAATTTGTTGTAATATTGTACTGTAAATATGGTATTAATTGATATTATACACGTACCATAATTATATGATTCTTGTACTAATAGAATAAGATTTTGAGAGTAGAATAGGAATAGGATTTCTATTATGGAAAATTGTAAATTTTATATATACTCTTTCATTAATGAAAATAATAAATGAATTATTTCTTTCATGGTATCAGAAGTCTAGGTTAATATTTTTTTCTCTCCCCAAATTTCCGTCCAAATTTTGCATCTGTTTCCAAGTCCCCTTCTCTCGGTTTCCATGCCCGGCGGTGTCTTCCCTCTTCCTAATTTTTCTTCCAAAATTCCTACATCACGTCTTTGCATTGCTATTATGGATAAGAACACGTTTCACCCTACCCTTACTATTTCTAATATCAAGAATCACATCCCTATCATTCTAGAAATAGAAAACGCCCAATACGCAATGTGGGCCGAACTGTTCAAATTTCACGCACACTCGCATCAAGTACTCCATCACATTATTCCCCCGGCTATCACGGCTACGGAATTCCTAAACCTGGGGATGATCCTCAATTATGGACGACTCTTGATGCTACCGTTCTTCAGTGAATTTACTCACTATCTCTACTGACCTGTTGCAAACGATTATCGAACCAGACTCTACGGCGATGGATGCTTGGAATAGAGTACGTGATATATTTCAAGATAATCAAAATTCTCGTGATGTTACCCTTGAGCAGGAATTCTCCCACGTCAATATGGAAGATTTCCCCAACGTTTCAGCATATTGCAAAAGGTTGAAAGAATTAGCGGACCAACTACGCAACGTTGGTGCGCCCATTACCAACGATAGTCTTGTCCTTCATGTGGTTGCAGGCCTATCTGAGGCTTATAGTGGCGTCGGTACGCTTCTTCATCAGAGCAACCCTCTTCCACAATTCTATTAGGCTCATTTCATGCTCACGCTCGAAGAAGCAGGCTTGGCTAAGAAAGTGGCCACTGGGGCCCCTCCTGTCGTCATGATGACCGAGTCCAATTTTTCTCCATCAGTCTCCAACAGTTCAGGCCAAAACCGCAAAAAGGGTCAAAATTGCAAAAATAATGATAAAATCTGTGGCGAAAACCGAAGTGGAAACAATGGGGGTGGCAATAGGCCTCGGGGCAGTGGGCCGCAAGCCAACTGGCCGCAACCTTGGGGGCCCTGGCTGTGGAACTGGGCCCAACAGCCCCTATAACCCGCCACATTCTCCTTACCCGAACTGGGCCCAATTTCTGCATTCCAGCAGGCCTAGTCCATTAGGCCATCACTGGAACCCGAGAGCCACTGCTGGGCCGGGACAGCCAGCCAGTGATGCTTGGGCCTCAGCCCCATTAGGTCCACCATGCCGCAGGACCCACCCCTACCGACATTGAAACCGCAATGGACACACTTGGATTAAATCCCCCGGACGCAAATTGGTACATGGACACCGGGGCCACTACCCACATGACATCCGACCAAGGTACTCTCTCATCCTATTCCAATTTGAGCAGTAATCGTGGTATAATTGTTGGTAATGACACTTCAATTCCAATTCGTGGTTACGGTCACAAAACTTTGTCTCCCCCTATCCACCTCTTGTCTTGAAAAATATCCTTCATGCCCCTAAGTTGATTAAACATTTGATGTATGTTCGTAAATTCACCACTGATAATTCTATTTCTGTTGAATTTGTTCCTTTTGGGTTTTCTGTGAAGGATTTCAAGACGGGGATTCCTCTCATGAGATGTGATAGTTAGGGAGATCTTTATCCTATCACACCTACCTCCGGTCTCTCGAGTCCAGCCTTGCCATCTACTTTTGCAGCCCTTGCTCCTTCCTTGTGGCATGCTCGTCTAGGTCATCCGGGGTTGTCAATTTTGTCTTCCTTAGATAAAAATAAATTTATTTCTTGTAAGGGTACGCGTAGTACTCCTATTTATCAATCTTGTTCTTTAGGAAAAAATGTTAGATTGTCTTTTGTCGACTCTAATTCTCATACTTTAATTCCATTTGATATTATTCATAGCCGTTTATGGACGTCTCTAGTTCTCGGTTCTTTGGGCAATCGTTATTATGTTTTTTTTGGATGATCATTCTATTTTTTATGGACTTTTCCGTTAGCAAAAAAATCTCAAGTTTATTCCACCTTTTTAAAATTTAGAGCTTTCATCCGTACTCAATTTGAACGGGAAATTAAGAATATTCAATGTGATAATGGAAAAGAATATGATAATGGGTTGTTTCGGGATTTTTGTGGGAATAATGATATCAATTTTCGTTTCTCTTGTCCTCATACGTCCTCACAAAATGGGAAAGCCAAACGCAAAATTCATACCATTAATAATATTGTCCGAACTTTATTGGTCCATTCTTCCGCACCTCCTTCCTTTTGGAATTGTGCTCTACAAATGACTACTTATCTCCTTAACATTCTTTCTACCAAAGGTTTGGCATATTCATTCCCCCTTCGAATACTATATAATAAGACACTTATCTTAGGGTCTTTGGGTGCTTATGTTTTCCCTATTTCCGTCCACCACAATTAACAAACTTCAGGCCTGGTCTAACCCCTGTGTGTTTTTGGGTTATCCATCTAATTATCGTGGTTACAATTGTTTTGATTTATCATCTAATAAAATCATCATTAGTCACCATGTTATTTTTTATGAATCCCAATTTCCGTTTGCTAAGGTAAGTAGTCCCGTGCCTAGTTCGTATAATTTTTTGGATAACGATGTCTCCCCATTTATTATCCACTATTTTTCAGACATGTCCCGCACCCCGAATCCGCCAGCGGGCCCACTGCCCGCTGGTTCTCCAGTACCTTTATAGACCACCGTCGTGGGTCCAGTGACTGGGCCGCCTCTCCACCCCGCCCGATCCGCCGCCCTTGATCCGGTCCCTGCCGTTTCGGCCGGTTTCGTCATCTATTAATTCTAGTTTCCGTGTTGGGCCAGTAGGCCCACTGCCTGCTGGCCAGTCCGTCACTTGTCCCGATATTTCCCAAAATTCACCCAATTCTCCCCCGAGTCACAGGCCGGTCACTCGTAGTCAACGAAGTATTTTTAAACCTGGAAAGACATTTTAATTTAAAATTCTAATGTTCTTCTAGCCTTTACCCCGTGTCCGCCTTAAATGACCCGGATTGGAAATTGGCTATGACCAACGAATATGATGCTCTTATTGCGAATAGGACGTGGGAGTTGGTACCCCATCCTTCTGGTGTTAATATTATTCATTCTATGTGGATTTTTACTCATAAGGATAATTCTGACGGTTTTTTGCGAGGCATAAGGCTCGTCTTGTAGGTGATGGTAAGACTCGGTAGGTTGGTGTGGATTGTCGTGAGACCTTTAGTCCGGTGTTCAAGCCGACTACCATTCGCACTGTGCTCAGCTTGGCTCTCTCGAAAGCATGGCCCATTCATCAGTTAGATGTGAAGAATGCTTTCTTACATGGTGATCTTAAGGAGACCGTTTACATTCGTTTGGTTTCGAGAGCCTCCCTTTCCCCGTCCCTTACTCGTCTTTTGAAAGCCATCATCCTGGATTTTCTTTCCGTGTGCGGGGAAAGCCCTTGGGTTTTCGAGACCCCGATATCCTCATCGTGTCTGTCTATTGAAGAAGTCCTTGTATGGGCTTAAGCAGGCCCTACGGGCTTGGTATAAGAGTTTTGTAGACTATGTGTCGTCTATTGGGTTTACGCACAGCAGGTCGGATAATTCATTGTTCATATATCGTCGTCATTCTTCCCTGGCTTATATTATATTATATGTGGATGATATTATCTTGATTGCCTCTACTGATGTGTTACGCAAGTCTATCATGACCATGCTCAGTGCTGAGTTTGCTATGAAAGACTTGGGGCCCTTGATTTATTTTTTGGGAATTGTTGTCACTCGTCAAGCAGGTGGGTTGTTCTTATCACAACGTAAGTATGCAGCTGAGATCATTGAGCGAGCTGGTATGTCCTCATGCAAGTCTACTTCCACTCCAGTTGATACTAAATCTAAGTTGGGTGCTGCGGCTGGCTCACCTTACGAGGATCCAACCTGCTATCGCAGTCTTGTAGGGGCTCTTCGAGTATCTTACTTTCACGAGAGATACATGTGCTCTTATTTATGCATATTACACTTGACTATAGATTACATTTATATCCGACTTCGACATCGTACATTGTCACGTTCCACTCTATTGTCATGTTTCTTGGTAATAACGACATTGTCACGCTCACGCTCTAGTGCAGAGGTCGAGTATCGAGGGGTGGCCAATGTGGTTTCTGAATCATGTTGGTTACGTAATCTTCTTTTAGAGCTTCATTGTCCTATTCAGAAAGCTATCTTGGTTTATTGTGATAATGTTAGTGTCATCTACCTTTCCGGTAATCTTGTTCAACACCAGCGCACTAAACACATCGAGATGGACATTCACTTTGTTCGCGAAAAGGTAGCTCGTGGACAAGTACGTGTCTGTCATGTCCCTTCCATGTATCAAATTGCAGACATCTTTACAAAGGGTCTTCCCTCGGTCCATTTTGAAGATTTTAGGAACAGTCTCAGCATACGAAGACCGCCCGCTATGACTGCAGGGGTGTGTTAAATATACACGTGATATACACTTACCATAAGTAGTGTATATCACGTGTTGGTCACGGTTTGTAAATATTCAGCCCGTGATATACACGGTGATATACACACCGTGTATATCACGGGTTAGGGCAGATTTTAGGTATTAATTTGTTGTAATATTTTAGTGTAAATATGGTATTAATTGGTATTGTACACTTATCATAATTATTGGATTCTTGTACTATTAGAGTAGGGTTTTTGAGATAGAATAGGAATAGGATTTCTATTATGGAAAATTGTAAATTATATATATACTCTTTCATTAATAATAAAGGAATTATTTCTTTCACAAATCACTCTCTTGTTTTGTTTTTGTTCTTAGTTAGGCAATTGTTATGCTGGTCTAATTTTTGTATGGCTTGAATTCCTTATCGCATAATTTTACCAATTTTGCTCTTCACTTTTATGACTTTTAAGCACAATTATTGTTCTTTATTGCATTGCATCAGGTTTTGGATACCAATGTTTGTGCTGATATAGCGGCTGCTGAGCTAATATTTGAGGTAAGCATTGTAGGTCTCTTTTCAAGTTAGTGAACAATCATTATTGATGTCCTTTTTTTTATTGAGATTTTGAAGTAGTTAAAAACAATGTAACTTTGTCATAGAGGTGGGATTTAAAGACTGTAAAGAACTGAAGAAGTTGATTCCAGCCACTGCATATCACATGAAATTATATATTGTTAAAAAGATTATATTAGTCTGAGTATTTTGTGGCTTGACATGATTGTATCACGTTAGAAGCGCTAGGATTGCAGTGCACCTCAAATCCTTGCATTATAAGTTGTAAGTTATGTGCTTTCTCTTTTTTCAATTTGTGTTGGTAGCATTGTGTTAGTTACATAGAGTTTCTGAGATGTCCATCATGAAGGTGTTATTCTTTATACTAGAAAGATAGTTGTAGAAACTTGAATTCTTTTTATAGCTGCAAATTGATGTAGCCGATAGTTCTAGTTTATCAAATTTTCAAATCTTTAGGACAACAATAGTTATTTGTGTTAAATATACACAATATACATGTGTATATTGTGTATATTGGGCTCTCTGCTCGCTCTCGGATTTGTCCCCTTTGTACCATGTAGTTTAGGTAAATATTTAGTATCCTACTTTAGGTAATCTTGTAATATAATTAGTATTATACACTTGCCATAATAATTGTATTACCATAAATGTATAGTTAGTATCCAAGTAGAATAAGGTTTTAGAAGTAGAATAGGAATAGGATTCTCCTATTATGGAAATATGTAACTTGTATAAATAGTCTTTCAATCAATGAAAATAATCAAGGGATTATTTCTTTCATGGTATCAGAAGTCTAGGTCTTAAAATCCTCTCTCTCACTTCCTCCAACTTCCGTCGACCACCTCGAAATTCCGAGCCCCGTTGTCTCGTTTTTCGTGCCGACGAGCTCCTCCATCTTCCCAAATTTTTCTCCAAATCCCTCAATCACATATTGTTCTATCAATATGTCTACATCCCGGAACACGTTTCATCCTGCCCTTACAGTTTCTAACATCAAGAATAACATCCCTCTTGTTCTTGAAATAGAAAACGTCCAATATGCGACGTGGGCTGAACTGTTCAAAATTCACGCACGCTCGCATCAAGTCATCCGTCACATAATCCCCGCGGCTCCTGAGGATACGGAGGTGCCAAAATGCGAGGATGATCCTAAGTTGTGGGCGACTCTTGATGCCACTGTCCTCCAGTGGATATATTCCACAATTTCTACCGAACTTTTGCAAAGGATTATTGAGCCTGACGCAACAGCACATGCAACTTGGGATAGACTGCGTGATATATTCCAAGATAATCAAAATTCTAGAGCTGTTACTTTTGAACAGGATTTCTCCAACGTCAATATGGCAGATTTCCCTAATGTTTCGGCTTATTGCAAAAGATTAAAGGAATTGGCGGACCAACTTCGCAACGTTGTCACGCCAGTTTCGAATGATCGTTTGGTCCTCCAAATAGTTTCCGGCCTCTCCGAGGCCTATAATGGTGTTGCAACGCTTCTTCGGCAAAGCAATCCGCTTCCGCAATTTTATCAGGCTCGTTCTATGCTTACACTCAAAGAAGCAGGCATGGCAAAACGAGTGGCTACCGGTGCTAGTCCTGTAGTCATGATGACCGAGTCCACGGTTTATCCTACCCATTCCAACAACTCGGGCTAAAATCGCAACAACGGTGGTGGCAAAAAGGGTGGAAATAAGAAAAATAATGGCAAAAATTGCGGCGGCAGCCGGCAGAATGGTGGTGGCGGTGGGGGCCTTCGCGGTGGTCAGCAGCAGCAGTAGCAGTTCTGGGCCCCACAGTGGCCCCCTATGTAGTGGCAGTAGGCCCCAAAACCACAGTTTGGGCCCAATCAAATTTTGCCCCATTGGCGTGGGTCGCGCCGCCAGATCCGGTGCCCATTCGCCCGGACCACATATAGCCGGTCGATTGGGCCGAGGCAGCAAGCAGGGGTACTTGGGCCTCGGCCCCTGCAGGCCCATCACGCAGCGGCACCCACGTCTACATACATCGAAGCCGCAATGCACACGCTTGGTTTAAATCCTCCGGACCCAAATCGTTATATGGACACCGGTGCCACTACCCACATGACATACGATTCAGGTATGCTCTCATCTTATTCCAATTTGAGCAACCCTCGCAGCATAATTATTGGTAATGATAATTCTATTCCAATCCGTGGTTATGGTCATAAAACTTTATCTCCCCCTCATCCACCTCTTATCTTGAAAAACACCCTACACGCCCCCAAATTGATTAAAAACTTAGTCTCTGTCTCTAAATTCACTATTGACAATTCAGTTTCTATTGAATTTTATCCATTTGGTTTCTCTGTGAAAGATTTCTAGACGGGGAGTCCTCTCATGAGGTGTGATAGTAGGGGAGATCTTTATCCTATCACACCCAGTTTCGGTCCATCGAGTCAAGCCCTGCCATCCGCATTTGCAACTATTTCTCCTTCCTTGTGGCATGCTCGTCTTGGTGTTCCGGGATCATCTATTTTGTCGTCATTAGATAAAAATAGTTTTATTTCATGTAAGGGTACGAGTAGTACTCCAAATTGTCAGTCTTGTTCTTTAGGAAAAAATGTTAAGTTGCCATTTGTAGACTCAAATTCTCATACTTTAATACCATTTGATATTATTCATAGCGACTTATGGACATCTCATGTTCTTAGTTCTGTAGGTCATCGGTATTATGTTCTCTTTTTGGATGATTATTCTAAGTTTTTATGGACGTTTCCAATAGCGAAAAAATCTCAAGTTTTTTCCGTCTTCTTAAAATTTAGAGCATTCATTAGAACCCAATTCGAATGAGAAATAAAAAATATTCAGTGTGATAATGGCAAAGAATATGACAATGGGGTGTTTCGGAAATTCTGTGCTAATAATGTGATCAATTTTCATTTTTGTTGTCCTCATACGTCATCACAAAATGGGAAAGCCGAACGCAAAATTCGTTCCATAAATAACATTGTCCAAACTTTATTAATTCATGCTTCCGTACCCCCATCTTTTTGCCATCATGCTCTACAAATGGCTACCTATCTCCTTAACATAATTCCTTCCAAAGGTTTGACATATTCTTCCCCTTCAAATTTTATATAATAAAATTCCTTCATATTCACATCTTCGGGGTTTTTGGATGTTTGTGTTATCCGTTATTCCCGTCCCCCACAATTAACAAACTTCAGGCCCGGTCTACTCCGGGTGCATTTTTGCATTTTCCGTCTAATCATCGTGGCTACAAATGATTTGATTTATCCTCTAATAAAATCATCATTAATCGCCATGTAATTTTTGATGAATCCCAATTTCCATTTGCTAAAGTTAATACTCCCGTGCCTAGTTCGTATAATATTTTGGATGATAGTATATCTCCGTATATTATTCACCATTTTTCGGACGTATCCCGCACCCAAAATTCTCCAGCGGGCCCACTACCCGCTGGTCCCACTGGTCCGTCACCCACTGCTAGTCCCAATACCGCCACTGGGCCAGTTCTAGCGATTGGGCCAGTCCAGCCCAATTCTGGAACTAGTCCAGTTCCTGCTCCTGTTTACCGAGTGCTGGCCCACTACCTGGTGGCCAGTCCGTCCTAAGCCCAACAAATTTCCAAAATCGAACAATTCTTCCTCGAGTCATAGACTGGTCACTCGTAGTCAACAGTGTATTTTTAAACCAATAAGACATTTTAATTTACATTCTAATGTCCCTAAATCCCCTTACCCCGTAATCCTGTGTCTGCCTTAAATGACCCGAATTGAAAAATTGCTATGACCGATGAATATAATGCTCTTATTGATAATAGGACGTGGGAGTTGGTGCCCCGTCCATCTGGTATTAATATTATCAGGTCTATGTGGATTTTTGCTCATAAGGAGAATTCAGATGGTTCATTTGCTCAACATAAGGCACGGCTTGTGGGTGATGGTAAGGCTCAGCAGGTTGGTATAGATTGTGGTGAGACGTTTAGTCCGGTGGTCAAGCCAACTACCATTCGCACTGTGCTTAGCCTGGCTCTTTCGAAGGCATGTCCTATTCATCAGTTAGATGTAAAGAATACTTTCCTACATGGGGATCTCAAGGAAACAATCTATATGCATCAACCTTTGGGATTCAGGGATCCCAAACATCCTCATCATGTCTGTTTGTTGAAGAAGTCCTTATATGGGCTTAAGCAGTCTCCCCGGGCCTGGTATACGAGGTTTGTAGACTATGTTTCGACTATTGGGTTCACTCACAGCAGGTTGGATAATTACTTGTTCATCTACCGTCGTGGTTCGTCCTTGGCCTATATCATGTTATATGTGGATGATATTATTTTGACTGCCTCTTCAGATGCCTTAAGCCAATCTATCATGACCATGCTCAGCTCTGAGTTTGCTATGAAATACTTAGGGCCCTTGAGTTACTTTTTGGGGATTGTTGTCACTCGTCATTCAGATGGGTTGTTCTTATCTCAAATGAAGTATGCAGCTGAGATCATTGAGAGGGCTGAGATGTCATCCTGTAAATCCACTTCCACTCCAGTTGATACTAAGCCCAAGCTTAGTGTCGCGGCCGGCGTACCATACGATGATCCGACCCGCTATCGCAGTCTTGCAGGAGCCCTTTAGTATCTTACATTTACGAGGCAAGATACTATGTATGTTGTCCAGCAGGTGTATTTGTTCATGCATGATCCCAGAGTTGAGCACATGACTGCACTCAAACGCATCATTCGGTATATTCAGGATACACTTGACTATGGGTTGCATTTATATCCTTCCTCGACGTCCAAACTTGTCTCGTATACGGATGCTGATTGGGTTGGTTGTCCAGACACCAGACGGTCTACGTCTGGCTATTGTATGTTTCTTGGCAATAACCTGGTCTCATGATCTGCCAAACGTCAGTCGACATTGTCCCGATCCAGTGCCGAGGCCGAGTATCGATGGGTAGCTAATGTGGTCTCGGAATCATGTTGGTTACGTAATTTGCTATTGAAGCTTCATTCACCTATTCAGAAAGCAACCTTGGTTTATTGCAATAATATTAGTGCCATCTACCTTTCTGGTAATCCGGTTCAGCACCGACGCACTAAACATATCGAGATGGACATTCACTTGGTCCGCGAAAAGGTTGCTCGTGGTCAGGTACGCGTCTGCCATGTCCCGTCAAGATATAAAATTGCCGACATCTTTACAAAGGGTCTTCCCTCAGTCCTTTTTGAAGATTTTAGGGACAGTCTCGGCGTTCGAAGACTGCCCGCTATGACTGCGGGGGGGTGTCAAATATACACAATATACATGTGTATATTGGGCTCTCGGCTGGCTCTTGGATTTGTCCCCTTTGTACAGTGTAGTTTAGGTAAATATTTAGTATCCTAGTTTAGGTAATGTTGTAATGTAATTAGTATTATACACTTACCATAATAATTGTATTACCATAAATGTATAGTTAGTATCCAAGTAGAATAAGGTTTTAGGAGTATAATAGGAATATGATTCTCCTATTATGGAAATATGTAACTTGTATAAATAGTCTTTCAATCAATGAAAATAATGAAGAGATTATTTCTTTCAATTTGGAATGCTAAGAGCAATAGGCTTTGTTAACAACACGTACTAACCTTTCCAAGTTAAAGATTTTTCGCTTGTGAGAACTGTTTGTTCCTAAACACTAAGTCATAGAGAAACTATGAGTGACTTAGATACAGTGTGTTACTCATAATGCTCACTAATAATCTGTCTTTTCTTTTTAATTCCTTGTAGAGGCAGTTTACAAATTTCCCGTTCTCCAGATTTGTAGTTTGAGTGATAATTACATTTCTGCTTGAGGTAAGCTAATTGCCAAAAGTTGTTCTTATACGTGCGTATAACACTCTGCATATGGATATAATGCAGAATTTAATTGAATTGAAATTATTGATGTGAATTTCTTTACTTAAGGATCGAGCACGTGAAGCAGATCAAAGTGTACTCAAGGTGTTGATAGCAATGGAAAATCCTCAAAGATCAAGGCTCTTGAAGAGGTATCCAGTAATCGTTAAGTAATTAAACCCTCCCTTCTGCTGCACTCAGGTATACAACTTAAAGAGCAAACCAGAGAATACAAAGAGAATGAGAACATTGCGGGCTGCATAATATTTTATGCCTGTGTTGGTACAAGGATTTTTTTTACTTTTCTATCGGTAGACTAGAAAGATCAGTATGTGTTCATTTTCCCTGTGTGTTAAAATCATTGAGAGCATTTTTTTTTATACTTTTCAGCTACTCTTTTCCTATCTATACATGGTTTACTCGGAGAGTAAAACGCAAGAGTAAACTATTGTGAAGATTATTTCGTCATTAGCTACTAAAGTACATGGACCTTAGCAAAGGCAGGAATAGGAAAGAGAGTTATGCCAGAGCACACCAAATTGCTCTCTCTTCTCTCTCTCTCTCCTCGCTTTCTGCTCCACAACGGTCATCTGCTTCCCCCCCTATCCCCCGAACTAACTCCGGCCAGCGACCACCGACGGTCACACCAGAAACCTAGAATGAACCGAATAGTACCCAAGCACCACTGCGATTGCCTCTGTTTCGCCTGCCAGAACCACCAGTTCGACAGGAGAAACCCGCTTTCATCTAGAGCTAGTGTCACGCCGCCGACCAGGTTCTATCTCTCCTTCTCCTTGTTTATTGTTCTTGCTGTTGATTTCTACAAACCCTTTTCTTGTTACTGGTTTTTTAAATAACGCACTTATGTTTCATTTATAGTTATTGTGTTGCTTATCAATTTGGTGTGCTCTGTTATAATTTTGTTTTATGTATTAAATTCATTGAATTCCACTAATTGCTTTGATGTTCCTTGTTGTGCTTCTGTTGGGATACTTTGGCCATTCTTTTTTGCTATTTCTTGCTCTAAGTATATAGAGTTTAAGTTACTTATTTGTGCAATTTGTGTGCTTTCAATTCTGCTTGGATAGATATTTTGTGGTAATCTGTTATTTGCTTTAATTCATCCCTTATATTGTGGACTTCTTGTTTTATAGTAGTGCTAGTTATTGAATTTTTTTGGTAATATGTTGTGCTTGTATAGCCTTTATTATTGTTGTAGCATTTTGATTTTGTATTCTGTTGCGTGCTTGAATTGCTTTATTTTCTTACTCTTGTTTTTTAAATCTTGTTTCTTGTCTACATCCTTACTGTTATATATTGCTTTAGTAGCTTCTTAGTGTAAACCCTTGAGTAGTCCTATTTGCTTTAGTGGCTCTGGTGAACGATGGTAGATTAGGGTCATGTTCTCGGTTGGCGGCGAGAGCGGGGCGAGGGTCAGGGTTGGAAAGTGGGTTAAGGAAGCTTCTAAGTTGAGGGTAGGGTCTTGGAACATAGGGATTTTATCAGGGAAGTCCATAGAGCTAGTGAAGATATTAAAGAAGCGGAGGATTAATAGAGATTGCGTCTATGAAACCAAATGGGTAAGTACTAAGGCTAAGGATGTGGACGGGTATAAGTTATGATACTCAGGACGATCGCGGGATAGGAATGGGGTAGGCATTTTAGTTGACAATAAGCTAAGAGACCAAGTTGTTGATGTTAGGAGGGTCAATGACAGGATGATGACGATTACGATGGTTGTTGGAGGGTTCACTTTAAACATTATTAGCGCGTACGCGCCGTAAGCGGGCTTAGACAGGGAGGGAAAAAGCGCTTTTGGGAGGATTTGGATGAGGTGGTGTGAGGTATACCATCCACGGAGAAGTAATTTGTAGAGGGGGATTTCAATGGACATATCGGGTCACTTCTGGGGGTTATGAAGACGTGCATGAAGACTTTAGCCTCGGAGACAAAAACGGGAGAGGTGTATCACTTTTGGAGTTCGCTAAAGCTTTTGAGTTGGTGATAGCCAATTCACGTTTCCCGAAGAAGGAGAAGCACTTGGTGACTTTTCGTAGTTCGGTGGTTAAGACTCAGATAGACTTTTTGCTCATTAGGAAGGTTGATAACGGTCTCTGTCAAGAGTGCAAGGTTATTCCGAGTGAAAATCTTACAACCCGGTATAAAGTTTTGATGATGGATTTGGAGATCAAGATGGAGAAGAAAAAAAGGGTTGTGGATAACTGACTAAGAATCAAATGGGGGAGTTTAAACATGGCTAGTGCACAGGAGATAGGGAGAGGTTGTTGGCCAGGAGGGCTTGGGGAAGTAGTAGGGATGCAACTGGTATGTGGGATAAAGCGGCCAGTTACATTTGGGAGGTTGGTAGAGCAGTATAGGGAGAGGATGAGAGACTTACATATGGTATTCATCGACCACGAGAAGGCATATGACAAAGTCCCTAGGGAGGTTCTGTAGAGATGTTTTGAGGTTAGAGGTGTACCTATGGCGTACACTATGGCGATCAAGTATATGTATGATGGAGCCAAAACCAAGGTATGGACAGTAGGAGACTCGGAGCACTTTCCAGTGATGATGGGGTTGCAATAGGGAGCAACTCTTAGCCTATTCTTATTTGCCTTGATGATGGATGGACTGATGCGACAAATTCAAGGGGAGGTGGTATCGTGTGTGGCTGGCCAGTAGGCCGGGTCGGCCCGGTCCCGCCCCGAACCCGACTTTTTTTTAAAATAAAATTGTTGTATTGGAACTCGAACCGGGACGGGACATGGTCTCGTTCAGACCCATCCCGTCCCGCCCCAATCCCGCTAGGCCCGACCCGATCCCGGCCCCGCCCTCGAAACCCCCCTTTGCACAAATAGTCATTGCACCAACGACCATTTTACATTTTGACCGTTGTGCAACGGCCATTTTTGGCCTCCCCCTGCCCCCATAATATTTAATTTTAACTCATAAGTTATTATATTTACACTTTAACCCAATTTCCCAACTATAAATACCTCATTTTCTCTTCATCTTTCTCACAGATCTTCCTACAATCTCTCAATCTATCTCTTACAAGTTAGTAAAGCTGGCAACTAGCTTGAGGATCTTCCATCGAGCAAAATTTCAATTTTCAACCTCTCAATTACACGTCGACATTACGTCGGCGTTTGGTACATTCATTCCTCCAATAAATTATTATTGTTTGTTTATTTTATTTAGTGCACTTAATTTCATTTACTTTAATTAGTTATTAGTATAATTATAAATTTATAATGGAAGGATTTAAACGTATGCTTACGGGTAGGGGTCATGCTTCTTCTAGTAGGGGCAACAAGGGCAAGGGTACTTCTTCTAGTCATCCTATTTTTAGGCAGAATCTTATTCCTACACAGGATGATTTTGTTGATACTGAACATTTTCCTACAATACCATTAGATTTAGACGAGGAGCTTTTTTCTGGAACTCAAGAATACTTTAATTTAGACAATTATCTAGATGATACACCCACTAATGTAGATGACAACACACCCACTAGTGCACCTTCAACTGTAATACCTCATATTCCCCCTAGTATGAGATGAGGTCCAGCAAAACGACCATTAAAATCAGATGCATGGATATTTTTTGATAGGGACGTAGAGAATCCAGTAGCTAGATGTAAAATTTGTAAAGATATTTTAAAATTTAAAACTGGAAAAGGTCACGGTGGGACGGGCGGTTTAATGAGACACGTAGCAAGGGCTCATCCAGCTAGGTATGCCCAATACGAGGCTTCAAAACCGGGTGCGCAAACGTCCGCTCCATCGAGACAAGGTTCACATACTGTCCCGGACCAAGTACAGGGTCAAATTAATCCTATGACGGGGGGAATTGTAGGTCCTAAATACGATAAACATAGAGATAGGGAAGCAATAGCAAAATTAGTTGATGTGGAGGGTTTGCCTTTTTCATTTCCTTCATCTCCCGGTTTTATTTATTACATTAGAGATATGTATAATCCTACTTTTAACGTTTTTCCTAGATCAATTGTTAAGAGAGATGTATTTAAATTTGCACATTAATTTCAACATCATTTACGTTATTCATTATATCATTTTAATGGCAAAGTGGCTATCACTTTTGATATAGGTCGTAGTACTAACGGCCATGATTATTTAACGGTAACCTGTCATTGGATATATTATAAATGATCTATGCAAATGATAGGCACACTGATACTTTTATTGCAGAAAATATTTATCAAGTGTGCGATTATTACGGAATAACTGATAAAATTATGACTATTACATTAGATAACGCTTCTTCTAACAATTACGCTATTACAATTTTAAAAAATAGTCTAACTCCATCTTTTTCAGATCATTTTCATATAAAATGTGCGTGTCATATATATAACTTAGTTGTAAAGGATGGTCTATCACTTTTTGAAGACATTCTTAGTAAAATACAATTTCCTATAAACTTTATTTTTAAAAATAATAGAATACAACGAAGAAAAGAATATAAAAAAACTTGTCACGATTGCCAACTACCTTATAGAAAAATTCTAGAAGAAGTACCCACTAGATGGAATTCTTTATACGAGCAACTACTTGTTGCTTATGACTATAGAAAACTTATAACTTTATTTTTTAACTCTCATAATCAAAATCCGGTTGATATGGTTATAGATAGCAATTGGGGAAAAATTTCCGAACTTATTGTATTTTTAGAGAAAATTTTTCAAGCAACAAAAGAATTTTCCGGTATATATTATCCTACTATTTCAACTATATTATTTTATATAGCTCTAACATCTTTACTGCTTAATGAATATATGGATAAACCAGCTATTAAAAAATATTTTATTTCTATTCCCACTATTTATATTATTGGTGTTGTATTAAATCCGACTATTAAAATAGATAGTAGTAAATTACTTATTGAAACTATTTACGATTGTATAGCAGTACTACCACCTCCAAGTCCCAAAAATCCAAATCACCCACAACTTATTGAACAAACTAAAGAAGAAGTGTTGTCTAGCGTAGAAAACGAATGCAAAAAAATATATAGGACCAACAAGAAAGTGCTAGCATCCTACCGGCTTCCATACCATCTTCTTCTTCTTCAACACAACCTCACAAAAGACATGTTGTTTCTGCGGCTAGTATTGATATTTTTATTTTGCAGGATTCTGTACCGTACCAAACAGTTCTCAATGAAGAAGGACGTGAAGACTTGCTAAAATACTGGAGGGAGAATGAGAAGATCTTTCCGACACTTTCAATGATGACCCAAGATATTTTGAACATTCAAGCGTCATCAACGACGTCTGAAAGCGCTTTTTCTGCTGGCAGATATCAAATAGGAGAGCACATACACTCATTAGCCGGAGACAACTTGGTGATTATAGTATTATTCAGAGATTGGATATGAGCGGAGAAGGTGCGGTCAACGAAGAAGAAGACGAAAACTACAACGAAATATTATCGGAAGGTGGTGGAAGCGACGTGGAGCAATTTGACCAACAAATACCAATTCCAACCGAAGAACCATAGAAAATTATCAAGAAACTAGAACAGGTTTTTTTTCAAAATGTAATTTTTTAATTGCAATTTTACTATGTAATTTGCAACTTTTGAACAACACCACAAAGTTGCAATTTTGACAATTGTATTTGTATTACAAAAAAAATCATGTCTATTAAATAATGTAAGAGTCACAAAAACAACATTGGGATGTTTTTATTACACTATCTTGTTTAATTATTGAGTTTTTTATATATATGTTATTTAAAAAAAAAAAAAACTGCCCCGACCCAATTCCGACGGGATCGGAAACGGGAGGGGACGGCGGCGAATCCCGCCTGTCCCCCCCCCCCCCCCCGTCCCGCCCCGCCCCGATCCCGCCGGTCCCGACCCGATCCCGGCCCACTGGCCACCTCTAGTTGAAATGAAGAGCTGTCCTGTTAAGTTTAAAGTTTGATGTGTGTTTATATTACCTTCATCTTAAGGTCATCTTGAAAATATAAAGGATTAGAAAAATAGGCAATGACAAGCCCAGGTATCTTGGAACAGTTTGGGATAAGTACATTACATATAGTATATTGGATATGTGTTGAGTATCTTGCATTGCCATGCTTAGTTTCTGCCCTTTGCCTTGAAACACTTGAGTGTATTTCCCTAAAACTCTTGAATGATTAGCATATGTATGGTTTGTTCTTTCCCTGGCCAAATTGATCCCATTCCTTTACTTTCTAACTATGAATAAAAATATCCTTTGTCTATAAATTTGCTTAATTGTGGAAATCAAGTGTTATCTTATTCATGCTTATACCAATTGATTCAATACATGGGATATATATAATCTCCTCTACTTCTTTGAGATCTAATCATTTAAATGATAGTAGCATTTTCTGAACTTTTATGTTGATAAGCATTGTTGCTTAAATTCCATTTCTTTCCCTTCTCTTTTCTTGTATTAGAAATGTGTAATCTGGTATGCTATGAGATATTGCCTGATATACAGAGGTGTATATATATATAAGAGTATATACACTGTATATCTCTTGTATACAGTGCACATGGGCTTTACTGACATGTTGAATGATTTCTCTCTCCCTTGTACTCCTATGATAAGTTGATATATAGTCAAATAACCTCAAGGTGCTACCAATATACTAGGCGTATACACTGTATATCTTCTATAAAGTATAAATACAGTACACTAGTTATATACTTAATGTGTGACTGGGATGATTTGTGTGATTAAACGATAACATGTATTCGTCTCTTTGGTACATATCTTGCTAAGTATAGATGCCTCCTAACCACCCTTTTCCTTTTTCCCTTTGCATGATCAATCTATCCGAGAGTCCAAATGGACTCTGCCTCCAGCTGGCTCAACATATATTCTATATTGCGTATGCCCCATTAAATGGACCCACCTCTCGTACAAACGAACAGAGAGGAGGTGGGCCTGAAAGCAGATTTGAAGGCCCAACAATGGATAAAAATTGCTAAATTTTACGTTGATGGGCTTAGTACACCCATCAACCAGTTCTGTTCTTTAATTCATTTTTTGTACATACATGTAAAACAGTTGGTGTTATTGAAATCCATTTCGAGTAGGTAAACGATTCTAAGATCGTTAGAACAGTAGAAAGACCCGCTTATAATGAGACTTAATCCAATTTCCAAAAGACTGATTTCTCTTCAAAGAATAATTTGATTGATCTCTTTAAAGGGTTTAAGGCTGTGGAAATATTTATTTTTTAATAAGTAGAAACACATCTTTTACAAACATGGACACGAATCTGATTTTCATTTCAACTTTCACCGATCCAAACCGGTTAAGTTTACTTTGAGGAAGATGGGCCTGAAGAATGGAGAAACAGTTTAAGGTACAAGCCCATTTAATCTTCAGATTTTTGAAGAAAACAACTCCAAAAAAAAGGTATTATACTGAGACTTACAGATTTGAAACGGGAAAAGTTTTGGTATAGTCTGCCAATACTTGAAAAATCAAATAAGATGCATTAAATTAATTTCTTGGACTAACTTAAAGAAATAAGTGAACATATTCCATTTTGGACCAAATTAAAGTAGAGCTCTGCTCAAAAGAAAACTTTTAGAGCATTCGATGTAGAAATCATTTAACTTATTCAGTCGAGTTGAATCTGATTGTTTACCTGATTTTTCAAAAATGACTTTCACGAATTTCTTATGAAATATGCCATGGATAATACAAGTGAAGGCGAGACTTTACTAAAATGTTATATGTCATAGGTATCCCTTTAAACACGTTTTTAAGCAAATATATATTTTTAGCCACAATTTTAAAATCCGCAATGGGCGGATTCCTTTCGAGTTGCCTAACACCTTCCTCAGAGAATCACTAGACTCTTACACGAACATTGATTTCCTTTTCAAAAGGTTATCAAAAGAAACAAACCTTAAACAAACGGTTTTCCTAATTCCCATAATTAATTAGGTGGCAACTCTGTTAAACCAATAAAGAGCCAAATTATGATAGTAGTTTTTATGTCCGCGTAAAAGTGAATCGTAACAACATGTTGACGATGTTACTATTCTTTTGAATAGTAGAGCCATTTGGAGGTCCGGACATAGAAAAGCTATTTTGGTAGGTTAACACTTTGCTTTGACAGAGATCAAATAAGACTTTTGACCTTAATGAAGATTTTTTTTTCAAACTGAACTTGTTTTATTTGAGTACTGTATAAGAGTAAAGGGACGAGTATATATGGACATGTTAGTTGGACACAACCCGGTAATTGAATTTAGGGTATGTGCTTTGTCGACGACCCATACATTATGTATTTAAGTATAAATAAATGAACAATTTTAGCGTAGAGATTGAATTTTTATCATGCATATTGAATATTAATTGTTACTTGATTATGCATTTTTCGTTAAATGTTGTTGTTGTGCATCTTTAATTTATGCAATATCTATGTTGTGTGTTTATTATTATGTTTATAATATTTATACGAGTTTGGAAAGTGAGTATTTCTATATTTATTCCCCCACTACTAATAAATCTATGATAAATACTGAGTACTTTCCAAATTCACCTGCTTTCTTTCCTCCATTTATATATAGATTTAGATTTGAGCACTAGTGGAGTCAATGAGTGAGAATTTGTTGTGAATTGTTATTCTAGGAGTGAGCTACTTACCTTATTTGCGGTAGCTTAGGATATTGTTTTCTTTGTTTATTCCTATTCAGACATATAATATATTGAATTTTGATAGTTATACTTATTTTTACTCGTAGTAGCTCATGACTAGTACGTATAATTCTTGAAGGTGTATTATGTTTTCTTTGCACACTTGTATCAGAATATGAATTTTATGATTTATTTAGTTTTCCTGATTATTTATATATTGTTGGAATTTGATTATTGTTCTAATTGATTTCGGTTTGCCTACCACGGGTTTGGTGGTGGCGAATAATGTGTAGGTAATTGAGGCGTGACAGAAATATCATAAAATCTTTTCGAGATTTGAACGGTATATTTTAAACTCAATGAAAATTTCCTGGAGTGTGATTTTTTTGTCATTTTTAACTCCAGGAACATTTCCCTAGAGATTTTGTATTTCAAATTGAGTCGAAGTTTTAAAGGTTCTTATACTTTAGTTTAGGGGTATGATCGTTTATTTGTTATTTTTGCACTTGAGAAGTGGCACAATTCATTTAATTTTCAAACATTATTTTAGAGCTTAATTAGCAAGGTTGCATTCATAGTGGCACCAAAAAAGTACAGAGATAACACCTTTTTTCTTTTTTGCAAAATGATGCACAAATGATTTGTCAATTTCAAGCCACATCAAAAGTGGTCACATGCAATGTATTACAGCTTGACCGCATTAATATATATAACTTATATATTCAGATATATTGACTTGCATTATCAGTACATTTTACTTTATTATAGTATATTATTTTCTTTATTTTTTATATTATCAAATTAGGTTTTTATACAGTTATTATTGTTATATCCCATCTTTACATGATGGTGTTAAAAGCTGTGCATTGTGGCACACAAAAGTTAAACCATGTTTAAATAGCAGACTTTGAAGTTGGTACTATCCCTGATGATATGTGATCCTAGTTTGCTATTTGATACAAAAAAATGTTTTTACAATGAGAGTTACGTGAGTTCAGTAGGTATACACTTCTTGCTATATAATATGACATTTTCCTCATTTATGTCCCAGATTATTAAAAGTAACTTTTGGGTCTTATTTGTTGTGTCTAAATTAGTTCAGTTCAAATAATATTTGGCTACTCTTTGATGATCATATAAAATGATTGATCAATCTGCTAAGATTGGAAGAGTTCAGATTCTTTCCTCAGTCGGTTTTAAGTAGTTTTTTTTAAAAAAAAAATCATTACATAGGGTTAGAGGAAGGGAAAATGGGGAGGGGATTACAACGAAGGGTCAAACCCTCATCAACAAGGTGAAAGTTCAGTAGGCTAACCAACTGAGTTCACAATAAGAAAGTATAGAATTTACAATAAAACTTTAGCAACAGTAAATATCTTGTTGCTAAAAAACGTAAATGGCAATAAAAATTTAATATATTGTTGCTAAAAATGTAAATGACAACAAATTTAATATGTTGTTGTTGCGAAATCTTTTCGCATAGGAGGTTATTTCAACTAATGGAATACATGCATAAACAACGAAAGAAAATAGCCAGGATCGAACTTGCATGTAATATAGAAAACAAATAATTGCATATTATAATCAAACATAAATCGATACTTATCTCTTGAAGATTGACCGCGACCGAAACTTCAAGATTCAGAAAATATCGTCCACACGATCGTCCTCCAGTTTCACTATATGCAGTCTTCTGCTATGTAACCTAATTAGCCTTTGGACAGAGAATACTCATGTGGACAAGTATTACGGCTTTGGAAGAGTATATGTCTTAGGGCTAAAAATCATTCTATTTATAACCACGATTTAGGGTATAAACCATAGTCCAAAATGTGTGGGCTTGCTTTTCCCTCCAAGAATATTGTTTTTCAAGTCCAGTAATAATTAGGCATAGCAGGGACCACATATTTAATAATGAGGCTTCCAATTGTAGTATTAATTTAAAATATAAATGAATTAATCCTACCACAATAAATTACAGATTATTCCACTAAAAACCTGTAATTGTGCTCCTCAGTTTAATTTTGAAATATTTCATTAAATCTTATTTAGCTCCTCATGTTAAGATTACAGATACCAATCAATTAAATTAAATTACTAAGAATTTAATTTATTCATTAATTAAATTTTTTATACTTCCGCTTAACTTATTTTATGTGACGTTTACAAAATCCACCTGCATGGTTTTCACATGAAAACTTATAAGCATCCATAAAGGGGTATCATCAATCTCAAAGTCGATACATGAATTCTATCAACTAATTATTATTTGTTACTATTCGACCTATCAGATACATTGACTCACAATAGGGTCGTATCTTTTGATAAATCAAATTAATAAATAAAACATTGATCATAATAATCATATCAAGATTAGGAGTATAAGTACATTTGATGAGCTAGAGAGGTTGTTTTACATATTCAGTACAAAACACATATCTAGACTTAGTCCGTTCAATACATACAAAATGTAGCACAAGAAGGCATAACTATATACCATTTCCATAATGAAGACACATTATATTTAATCTTGTGCTACAATCATATCGATAACTTTGTCCAAATTTCATCTTCGACTGTGAACATGAACTTAATACTTATAAGAACCGATGATTTAATCTTATGTGTATAAGTTAAACCGTATACACTAAATCATCTACTATATAAGTAAAGGACACACATACTAATACTCGATCTATTTAATTCTTTATTAAAAATTGAATAAACAATTTTTTATCCCAACAATCTCCCACTTAGACTTTTAACCATGACAATTGTTAGAACATACCATATCTAAACTCATGGTTAATGATATATATCTCAATAATCTCCCACTTAGACTCTTAACCATGCATCTACAACTTTCACATGTATTCCTTTTGCATGACTATCAAAAGTCTTAGCCAATAAGCGCTTTGCAAAAAAAACTTGTCAAGTTATTTTCTAATGCAACTTCGTTTAGTAGTGCTTCATCGGAACTGACCGATTATGTACTAAGATCTTCGGGGATCCTATCATGAAATTCTCCCAAAAGTGTATTTCTTTTCAGGGATCCTATCATGAAATTCTCCCAAGAGTACACCGAATCGATCTTGATTATTATTATCCCACTACGACTAAGTACTGCTACTATTATATTCACACTTTCATGTTCCCGAGTCTTAATATTTTCTTCATTGCTTTTCGGTATTGAAATATTAACGACTTCATATAGTGTTCTTTTCTAACATCACTCCAACTACTTAGAGGTAGTGTATTTCCTAACGTTTATTAATGTTTCTCCCACTACTTAAATACAATGGAACATTAACCCTGACTTGTCGGTTAGATGTTTTTGAACTTCAGAATTTTCAGACGACTAATTTGTAATTTCTTTGCTCATTTATAAAACTAGTTTACTTCTTGGAACATGGTTTATCAAATAGTCCTTTCCTAGAAATTTGATATTTGTGTTAACAATTGCCTTATTTTCTTTAGGACAATAAAATAAATCTCCTTTGATTCCCTTTGGATATCTAATAAACATGTGTACATCCGTTCTTGATTCTCACTTATCCGTTTTCCCTTTGAAGACATGTGCTAGACAACCTCATATCCGAACATGTTGCAGTTTGGCTTACATCCAATGCAATATTCTATGGGTATCAAAGGTACTAACTTAGAAGGAATTTAATAAACGAAGAAGCAAATACGAATAAGTCAATCATTAATCTTACCACCTTTATAAGAGTCATATTTCTTTTCTCTACTACACCAATCTATTGTAGAATACTTAGTGTAGACAATTGAAATGCAATTTCTCTATCTGATAAGTAACTAAAGAACTCTAAAGAGAGGTACTCGCCACTACGATCGAATCACAACGACAATATATTTTTCATGATGCTTTTCATTTTCGCCTTAAATACCTTGAGTTTTTCAAAGTATTTGAACTTATAGAGCATCAAATAAATATATTAATATCATGAGTAAATCTTCTATGAAGGTCACAAAATACTCAAAATCACCTCTTGCCTTGAAGTTCATTATACCACACAAATCAGAATGGATTAGCTTAACTTATCATTAGCTCTATTTCCTTTTCGAAAAAATATCTCTTAGTCAATTTTCCTTTTAAATAGGACTGATAAGTTGGTAGTGCCTTCACTTTTCATGAACCTTAAAAGTTCATTATTATGCCAACTACGAAATTATATCCATATTAAAATGACCTAGACAAAAGTGTCACAGACATTCAAGTCATAAAAAAATCTCTTATGGGACAAATTAACATTATTCAGTTTATCAAAGTGTCCATGCATTAATGTACCACAAGAGATAAAATGTTTATCAAACTCAATAATACAAGAGTTACAAGAAAAATAAACTAACTATCCATTTATTATTTGGTTAGAAACTGAAAATAAATTCTTTCTAACAGAAGGTACATATAATGCATTCTTTAAATTAATGTCTTATCTATGAGAAGAAATTCCAGACTAGTACGTTGGCAAGATGAAGTCTATTGAGAATTTGAGATATAACCATTAAATAGATCCTTTGTGTAGTAAGAATAACAAAATTCAAAACACGCATCACACATAAAACCATGCATACTGAACAACTAGATTTGATAGGGAAACTTAACTATTCATGCAAATTATATGAGTCATGCTAGATAAATTACATCATAAATTAAAACATGACCAACTCAGATGGAGAATAAATTGCTAATTTAAGTTAGGTAAATATCACTTTTAATGATTCATTGAACCAACGTGTAATTCAGTTGGAGAGTCAAGACAAGCTATCAATAACTAGGGATTAAAGCCCAGTAATTAATCATAATGAATTTATCCAATGGGGAAGAAGACATATGTCAACATATACATTCATTATATCATTGTTACACAATGGAGACCATAGAGAATAAACCCTACCTCCACTGTTTGACGAAATAAATAAAAAATATTTACCAAAAATATTCCAGAATCAGAAAATGCCCAAAGACTCCTCTAAATGACCTCGAATGACCAAAAAGGCCCTAGGTCACCAGCATAGTTCATGTGAATTGCTATGTGGGTCATTTTTTATGAACCTATCAAATTTCGGGTCAACGGAGTTCGTCAAAATTTAGAATTCCGAAACCATGACCAAATCAAATAATAATATTTTTTTTATTTTTAGCCAAAATAGGTTTTTTTAAAATATATACATTTTTTTTAGTAATTCTTATCACATATCATCGTTAGAGTACTAATATGCATGAATCAAGAACAATGAATAAAATTTTAAAATATAGTTTATATAATCTTAGTACTGTTTTCTGAAAATCAGCATGTTTATATAATCATTGAATATAAAATTAAAAACACACCACATATATAAATTTATGCATTTTGAACAATAAATTTTAATGAAAAAGAACAATTCATGCAACATATATATGCGATGTCAGATATTCACTCCAATAAATATAAAATCAGTATATTGTTAATTTAAGCCAAGTGACATTACCATTATCTCTAGTTCCACTAATCCAACATGTAACTGAGATGGAGAGTTAATACAAGTAATCAATAACTATTAATTATACCTAGTGACAACCCATAATAAATCTATCCGGTATAAAGGAAGACCTAAAGTCAACAAATAAATTTATTATTTCACTAGTATTTATTCATGAAAGTCATTTAAAAACATTTTTTTATCACCACTCATAACCGAGTTATTTTTATAAAAAATAATTTTTAGAAAATGAATTTTTTTTTATCCAAAACACCATCTAAACAACCCTAAATCTCCGAAAAATGACATGAGCAGTGAATATTTTTTACTGGATCATTTTCGATGAACGTACCAAATTTCAAATCAATCAGAGTTTCTAAAATTCCAAAATTTCTAAATCTATAACCAAATTCGGAAAATAACTGATTCAGGCGATTCAACAAAAAAATAATCTAATCCATATCCTCAATTATCATATATCAATTCTGGTTGAATCATCATGTGTAATCATGTTGCAGATTTAACCTAAATAAAATTGATTTAAAGAATAATGTTTTCATACTTAAGTCAAATTTTAATCCGATAAATTATCTAAAACTCATCTAAACGACCTTAAAATGTCGAAAAACGACATCACACACTGAAAATTAGTGTTTTTGCTCACTAGGTCATTTTCGATGGATCCATCAAATTTCAGGTCAATCGGTGATCGAGAAATTCACGACCACCAAACTATGATCAAATTTGAAAAGTAATTGTTTTAGGCAAAGTTAGGAATTAAAAAATTGATTTATACTTTCATCCTCTTTTTATAATTATCCCATGAGCACAAAGCATGTGTAATGTCATTCCTTTGGGTAAGACACACCACACTTAATTAATTACAACAAATAATCATCTTGATTAATACACCTGAAAATTTAAAATATTATATTTCTTCCTTTCGGGTGAAACCCTCAACATCTCTTCTCATGAATTAAATAAGCTTTACTAGTATCTAAAGGTAAAATTCCTTTCAAGTAAATAAAACTTAACCACCAGTATACACTTGTTCAGGACAATTTATACATGATACATTGAACGTATTATGATAACTCAAATAAATAGATCACATTTATTAATCATAACCCCCAATTCATGCATTGATATCATCTCTCATATATAAATCTATTAAAATTTTCCAATGATATCAAATAAATAGACCATTTTAAGAAAAACTATTTATTAATCATTAATTTTTAATTCATATAATTTAATTAACACGCATGAGAAAAGAGGAAAAAATATCCATATAGTAAACTCCCATATTTATCAGCGTAAACATGAATATCATGAACAACTGAGTAATAAATACAATTTATTCGGTAATACGATACATAAGGACCGCTACTACAAAGAGTATTACACCCTTGATCGTGAAATATCGATTGATTGTTGAACCCTGTAAATTGCGTGAAAGTAGGATACTCCAAATTCGGGGGTCAAAGAGTTTTAAAAAAAGCTACAATATCAACCTTCTGGTTTAATTGGCCAACAAAAATTAAAGGCTCAAAGCTAACAAGAAAAGAACAATACTTTGCCTCTACACAGAAATTGTAGCCAAATTTTACATTCTTTTGTTATGTTCTTTAATTTTGATGTTTAGTCAATCAATAAGGAGAAAAACTGTCCGCTTTGGCAGCTCAATTGGTTATCAAGGGGGATATTTAGAAAATGGTCAAGGATCGAATCCCGTCAGCGGCAGTGTGGGGGTTACTTCTTGAAATAAAGGAGGGCCCCTTGTGCGCAGCGTGGTACTGGTCTAACCTTTGAAATCAATTGAGTCACCATGATTTACCTCCTTCACAGACCTGTCGGACCGGGGTGTGGGGGCTCCTGGGGTGGGAGTTCCACCTTTTTTGGAAAATAAGGAGAAAAACTATTAAAATTCACGTGGAAGACCAACGTTTAGCTCTGCTCATTCTCTAAACCGAGAAAACGCAACAGCTTCGTTTCTTTCTTTTCAAATCACGAAATTAATTTTGCAAACTCAGTAGGTCAAACAACTTAAATACACATTAGCAGAATTTCTGGGCTCCTTCGCCGTCGAAGTAGGAACACGACAAGCAAAAATCCTTTTCCTTCTAAAACATGAATCGTATAATACCACATATTTACTTCATCTAGGTTATATATTTAGATGCAAGGAGGTTGTGATACCAATTAATGGAATCAGAGGCGGATGAATCACTATAACTAGGGTTCTTTGAACCCCAAACTTTTAATGCAGAATATAAATTTATGTGTAAAAATTTACTAAAATTACAATAAATAGTAGACATGAACCCATAACTTTAGAAATATAATGGTTCAATGCTAAAAAAAATTAGAGGTTGAACCCCTAGAGTTTAAATCCTAGATCTGTCTCTGAATGAAATACATGCATAAACAGCGGAAATAAATAGCTAGGATCGAACTTGCATTTAATATAGACAATATATAATTACATATTTTAATCAAACATAAACCAATACTTAACGCTTGAAGCGTGACCGCAACCGAATCTTGAAGATTGAGCAAATATTGTCCACACGGTCGTCATCCAGTTTCACGATATGTAGTATTTTGCTATGTAACTTAATTAGTCTTTGGACATAGAATACTCGTGTGGGCAAGTATTACGGCTCAGGAAAAGTATGTCTTAGGATGAAAAACATTCTATTTATAACCACATTTTAGGGTGTAAACCCTAGTCCAAAATGTGTGGGCTTGCTTTTTTCCCCCAAGAATATTATTTTCCAAGTTCAAGAATAATTAGGCATAGAAGGAACTACAAATTTAATAACGAGGATTTCAATTGTGGTATTAATTCAAAATATGAATGAATTAATTCTACCACAATAAATTACAGATTATTCCATTAAAAACCCGTAATTGCACTCTTCCGTTTAATTCCGAAATATTTCATTAAATCTTATTTAATCCCCAAGTTAAGATTACAGATACCAATCAATTAATTAAATTACTGATAATTTAATTTATTGACTAATTAAATTCTTTATTCTTTCACTTAACTTATTTCACGTGACGGATACAAAATTCATCTGCATGATTTTCTCATGAAAACTTATAAGCATCCATAAAGGAGTATCATCAATCTCAAAGTCGAGACATGGATTAAATCAATTAATTATTATTTGTTACTATCCAACCTATCAGATACATTGACTCACAAAAGAGTCGTATCTTTTCATTTATCAAAATAATAAATAAATCACATTTATCATAATAATTATATCAAGATTAAGAGTATAAGTACATTTAATGAGCTAGAGAAGTTGTTTTACATATCAGTACAAAAATATTTATCTCTATTTAGTTCGTTCAATACATACAAAATGTACTAGCACAAGAAGTCGGAACTATACCCTTCCCATAATGAAGATACATTATATTTAATCTTGTGTTACAATCATACCGATAACTTTGTCCAAATTTCATCTTAGATTATGAACATGAACTTTATACTTATAAACCGATGATTTAATCTTTCGTGTATAAGCTAAACTATATACACTTAATCATCTACTATATAAGTAAAGGACACATATATTAATACATGATCTATTAAATTCTTTATTAAAAATTGAATAAACAATCTTTTCTATAATAAATACTATATCTAAACACATGGTTAATAGTATATATCCCAATAACAACGATATGCATAATTTTTATTATTACGAAAAATATTTTGGACAATAATATTCGACATATGATAACATAAAATATTGTTTGTAAATGTGCTACTAGATATCTATAGTTTTAGTCGTTTACTGTTGTGATAGAATTGCTTTTATACCGATATATGTCACTGAATCCACTACGTGTCATTGCTTACGCATTAATACTTCCAGTACGACTTGTTGATCCCACATTACTTTGTCAATTTTTTAATTGTGGATTAATTGTAAGGCTACTGAAACTCTCTTATTTCGACTAGGATAAAACAAACAATTTTTTCAAACAATAGATCATTTAGAGTTTAGTTATATATCTTTAGTGTAAAAAATATTACATTATCATATCACTAAAAATATGTCTTCAAAAGATGTTCACAAGTAACCTGTTAAATATACCTAATATACACACGATATACATGTGTATGCATATTGTTGCTCTCGGATTCTTCATGTAACCGTATATGGTGAAGATAATTTAGGTAATGTTGTAGTCTCCTAGTTTAGGTAATGTTGTGGTGTAATTAGTATTGTACACTTACCATAATATTTGTATTACCATTATTGTATAGTTAGTATCCAAGTAGAATAAAGTTTTAGGAGTAGAATAGGAATATGATTCTCCTATTATGGAAATATGTAAATTGTATATATACTCTTTCAATTAATGAAAATAATCAAGGGATTATTTCTATCATGGTATCAGAAGTCTAGGTCTTAAAATCCTCTCTCTCACTTCCTCCAACTTCCGTCGACCTCCCTTGAAATTCCGAGACCGTTGCTCTCGGTTTTTCGTGCCGACGAGCTCCTCCATCTTCCCAATTTTTTCTCCAAAATCCCTCAATCACATATTGTTCTATCAATATGTCTACATCCCGGAACACGTTTCATCCTGCCCTTACAGTTTCTAACATCAAGAATAACATCCCTCTTGTTCTTGAAATAGAAAACGTCCAATATGCGACCTGGGCCGAACTGTTCAAAATTCACGCACGCTCGCATCAAGTCATCCATCACATAATTCCCGCAGCTCCTGAGGATACGGAGGTGCCAAAACGCGAGGATGATCCTAAGTTGTGGACGACTCTTGATGCTACCATCCTTCAGTGGATATATTCCATAATTTCTACCGACCTTTTGCAAACGATTATTGAACCTGACGCTACGGCGCAGGCGAATTCGGATAGACTCCATGATCTATTCCAGGATAATCAGAATTCTAGAGTTGTTACTCTTGAGCAGGATTTTTCCCACGTCAATATGGAAGATTTTCCTAACGTTTCAGCATATTGCAAAAGATTGAAGGAATTGGCGGACCAACTCCTCAACGTTGGTGCGCCGGTTTCGAATGACTGTTTGGTCCTCCAAATGGTTTCCAGCCTCTCTAAAGCCTATAGTGGTGTTGACACGCTTTTTGTCAAAGCAATCCACTTCTGCAATTTTATCAAGCTCTTTCTATGCTTACATTCGAATAAGCGGGCATGGCTAAAAAGGCGGCTAGCGGTACTAGTCCTGTAGTTATGATGACCGAATCCACTGTCCATCCTCCCGGTTCCAACAACTTGGGCTAAAACCGCAACAACGGTGGCGGCAAAAAGGGAGGAAATAAGAAAAATAATGGCAATAACCGCGGCGGCAACAATGGCGGCAACCATGGCGGCAACTGGCGCAATGGTGGTGGCTGTGGGGGCCCTCGCGGTGGTCAGCAGCAGTAGCAGTAGTTCTGGGGCCCACAGTGTGCCCATATGCAGTGGCAGTGGGCCCCACAGCCACAGTTTGGGCCAAGCCATGTTTCGCCACACTAGAAGTAGGCTGCCCAGCAACAGTCCGGCCCAATTCTACCTGGTCCATATACAGCCAGTCTTTTGGGCCGAGGCAGAAAACAAGGGTAGTTGGGCCTCGACCCCCGCAGGCCTATCATGTCACGACACCTACGTCTACCGACATCGAAGCCGCAATGCACACACTTGGTTTAAATCCTCCGGACCCAAATTGGTATATGGACACTGGTGCCACTACCCACATGACATCCGATTCAGGTACGCTCTCGTCTTATTCCAATTTGAGCAACCCTCGCAGCATAATTGTTGGTAATGGTAATTCTGTTTCAATTCGTGGTTATGGTCATAAAACTCTATCTCCCCCTCATCCACCTCTTATCTTGAAAAATACCCTACATGCCCCCAAATTGATTAAAAACTTAGTGTATGTCCGTAAATTCACTACTGACAATTCCGTTTCTATTGAATTTGATCCATTTGGTTTCTCTGTGAAGGATTTCAAGACGGGGAGTCCCCTCATGAGGTGTGATAGTAGGGGAGATCTTTATCCTATCACACCCAGTTCCGATCCATCGAGTCAAGCCTTGCCATCCGCATTTGCAGCCCTTTCTCCGTCCTTGTGGCATGCTCGTCTTGGTCATCCGGGATCATCTATTTTGTCATCATTAGATAAAAATAATTTTATTTCTTGTAAGGGTACACGTAGTACTCCAAATTGTTAGTCTTGTTCTTTAGGAAAAATTGTTAGGTTGCCATTTGTAGACTCAAATTTTCATACTTTAATGCCATTTGATATTCATAGTGACTTATGGACGTCTCATGTTCTTAGTTCTTTGGGTCATTGGTATTATGTTCTCTTTTTGGATGATTATTCTAAGTTTTTATGGACTTTTTCGATAACAAAAAAATCTCAAGTTTTTTCCTTCTTCTTAAAATTTAGAGCATTCATTAGAACGCAATTCGAACGGAAAATAAAAAATATTCAGTGTGATAATGGAAAAGAATATGACAATGGGGTGCTTCGGGAATTCTGTGTTAATAATGTGATCAAATTTCATTTTTCTTGTCCTCAAACGTCTTCACAAAATGGGAAAGCCGAACGCAAAATTCATTCCATAAATAACAGTATCCGAACTTTATTGATTCATGCTTCCGTACCCCCGTCGTTGTGGCATCATGCTCTACAAATGGCTATATATCTCCTTAACATAATTCCTTTCAAAGGTTTGACATATTCTCCCCCCTACAAATTTTATATAATAAGACTCCCTCGTATTCACATCTTCGGGTTTTTGGGTGTTTGTGTTATTCTTTATTCCCGTCCACCACAATTAACAAACTTCAGGCCCGGTCTACTCCGTGTGTGTTTTCCATCTAATCATCATGGTTACAAATGCTTTGATTTATCCTCTAATAAAATCATCATTAATCGCCATGTAATTTTTGATGAATTCCAATTTCCGTTTGCTAAGGTTTGTACTCCCGTACCTAGTTCGTATAATTTTTTGGATGATAGTATATCCCCGTATATTATTCACCATTTTTCGGACGTATCCCGCACTCTAAATTCTCCAGCGAGCCCACTGCCCGCTGGTCCCATTGGTCCGTCACAAACTGCAAGTCCCAGTACCATCACTGGGCCAGTTCCAGCGATTGGGCCAGTCCAGCCCAATTCGCAGCCTTTGGTCCGGTCCTCGCATTTGTTTCCCAGGTTGGGCCAGCAGGGCCACTGCCTGCTGACCAGTCCGTTTCGAGCTCAGAAAATTCCCGAATCGCCCAATTCTTCCTCGAGTCATAGACCGGTCACTCGTAGTCAACGGGGTATTTTTAAACCAAAAAGACATTTTAATTTACATTCTAATGTCCCTAAATCCCCCTTACCCCGTAATCATGTGTCTGCTTTAAATGACTTGAATTGGAAAATTGCTATGACCGATGAATATAATGCTCTTATTGATAATAAGACGTGGGAGTTGGTGCCCCGTCCATCTGGTATTAATATTATCATGTCTATGTGGATATTTGCTCATAAGGACAATTCAGATGGTTCATTTGCCCGACATAAGGCGCAACTTGTGGGTAATGGTAAGACTCAGCAGGTTGGTGTAGATTGTGGTGAGACATTTTGTCCAGTGGTCAAGCCCGCTACCATTCGCATTGTGCTTAGCTTGGCTCTTTCGAAAGCATGGTCTATTCATCAGTTAGATGTGAAGAATGTTTTCCTATATAAGGATCTCAAGAAAACAGTTTATATGCATCAACCTTTGGGATTCAGGGATCCCAAACATCCTCATCATGTCTGTTTGTTGAAAAAGTCCTTATGTGGGCTTAAGCAGTCTCCACGGGCCTGGTATACACGGTTTGCAGACTATGTTTCGACTATTGGGTTCACTCACAGTAGGTCAAATAATTCCTTGTTCATCTACCGTCGTGGTTCGTCCTTGGCCTATATTATGTTATATGTGGATGATATTATTTTGACTGCCTCTTCCGATGTCTTACGCCAGCCTATCATGACAACGCTCAGCTCTGAGTTTGCTTTGAAAGACTTGGGGCCCTTGAGTTACTTTTTGGGGATTGTTGTCACTCATCATGCAGATGGGTTATTCTTATCTCAAAGGAAGTATGCAGCCGAGATCATTGAGAGGGTTGGGATGTCATCTTGTAAGTCCACTTCCATTCCAATGGATACTAAGCCCAAGCTTAGTGTCGTGGCCGGCGTACCATACGAGGATCCGACCCGCTATCGTAGTCTTGCAGGGGCCCTTTAGTATCTTACATTTACGAGACCAGATATTATGTATGTTGTCCGGCAGGTGTGTTTGTTCATGCATGATCCCAGAGTTGAGCACATGAATGCACTCAAACGCATCATTCGGTATATTCAGGGTACACTTGACTATGGTTTGCATTTATATCCTTCCTCGACGTCCACACTTGTCTTGTATACAGATGCTGATTGGGGTGGCTGTCCAGACACCAGACGGTCTGCTTCTGGCTATTGTATGTTTCTTGGCAATAACCTGGTCTCATGGTCTGCAAAACGTCAGTCGACATTGTCCCGATACAGTGTCGAGGCTGAGTATCGAGGGGTAGCTAATGTGGTCTTGGAATCATGTTGGTTACGTAATTTGCTATTGGAGCTTCATTCACCTATTCAGAAAGCAACCTTGGTTTATTACGATAATATTAGTGTCATCTACCTTTCTGATAATCCGGTTCAGCACCAGCGCACTAAACATATCGAGATGGACATTCACTTTGTCTGCGAAAAGGTTGCTCATGGTCAGGTACGCGTCTGTCATGTCCCATCAAGATATAAAATTGCCGACATCTTTACAAAGGGTCTTCCCTTGGTCCTTTTTGAAGATTTTAGGAACAGTCTCAGCGTTCGAAGACCGCCCGCTATGACTGCAGGGGTGTGTTAAATATACATAATATACACATGATATACATGTGTATATTATGTATATTGTTGCTCTCGGATTCTTCATGTAACCGTATATGGTGTAGATAATTTAGGTAATGTTGTAGTTTCCTAATTTAGGTAATGTTGTGGTGTAATTAGTATTGTACACTTACCATAATATTTGTATTACCATAATTGTATAGTTAGTATCCAAGTAGAATAAGGTTTTAGGAGTAGAATAGGAATAAGATTCTTCTATTATGGAAATATGTAAATTGTATATATATTCTTTCAATTAATAAAAATAATCAAGAAATTATTTCTTTCATAACCCTCGTTAACATTTAAAATTTGTAATTTTTTAATAAGATATATTACCTGATATAAGAGATAAAAACGAAAAGTATTTAAACATATATAAGAAAATTTACACTATCACTTGCCCCTTGTTGTTGCCTCTATCAATGGCCACGAGACACGTGTTCATTATTGATCAATCATGCAAAATTGTATTTTTGCTTAAAAAGAAACACGCTTTAGAAAATATATCCCTTTCCATCACCAAATCGTTCTGTTATATTTCTACGTGTTATTATCTTGAGAGGTATTAAAGGTATGCTTTTCAAATGCCACTTTTCTTCTTCTCTCTTTTGTCTTCCCACTATATTCTAAAAGTGAGAAGAAAGGTAAACAAAGCTTGTACTTTATTTGATGAATTTAACTTTCTATACTCTGACAATATAAAAAAAAAATAACACTAAGATGATTTATATGATAATTATAAATAACTGTTCATAAAAAATATGATTAGTAACTTGAAGAAGTAATGCATTATGTACATGCTATCATACGATTAATATACACTTAGGGGTCGTTTCGCAGGGCCCGCATGTCCTTTAGGCCACTTAGGTAATTGTCTAAGGCCCCACATTTATGGGAGGCCCACATTATATATATACAGTAAAACCTCTATAAATTAATACTCTATAAATTAATAAACTCTCTAAAATAATAAAATCTTCAGGTCCCGACTTGGGCCTTTGTAAAAAATCATCAAATTCGATAAGATAATAAGATAATAATTTTTCGGAAAATCCCTTTATAAATATTAGGTCCCATTAAAACTCTAAATTAATAATTCATAAATATTACAATTATAAATATTATGGTAATTTGCTAAAATATGAATCTATTGTTACTTGATTTTTCTTAAAATTTAAATCTAATTGAATTTCATCCCTAACTTTTTAAATTGCGACCAAGAGTTAGGTGTCGAGTTCTCTGCTATTTGCAACAAAAATTTTTGAAGAGTTGTTGTCGCGCTCAAAGCCTCCTTTCTCGTGAGTGGTTCCAACGGTATTGAATCATCTTGACTTCATCATTAGTAGGATCTTCAATAATATCAAGCAACAATTTCCTCTAAACTTTGAACCATTGAACATTCATCATTTTCACCGGATAGTCCACCAATTTGTTGACGTCCACTTCATTGCGATAACCAATATCCTTGACCATATTCTCAAGCTCATGTAGGCTTTCTTCAAAGTTTGTCTCACTTGAGATTTCTTCATTTGAACGGATTTTGCAAAGGTCGAAAGCAATTTGCTATTGACACTTGAGAAACATTGGTTGTCCAAGCGGAGACTGCAAAATTGATGGCATCTAAAACATTAATCTTTTCAGGATTAGGTAGCCCCAACTCATGACCTTCCAGTAGATTTTTGTAGAATCTCCTACGATAGTGCATCTTGAAAGCTCTAATTATTCCTGCATCACATGATTGAATCTTTGATGTCATGTTAGGTGTCAAAAAAAATAACTCAACATTCCGTAACCCTTCAATATTTTTTGGATGGGCTGGACAATTGTCAACCATCAACAAGATTCTTCTGCCATTCATTTTGTGATCAAACCAGCGAACATATTCATCAAAAAGCACACTAGTCATAATGCTTTACGCATTTGATCATTCATGGATGATTTTGCGATGCCTTTTAGATGAGAAGACATGGTTGGGTGTTATGAATTATTTTATTTCCATATTGAGATTTATATAGTATATGTTTCATTCATCATGCATGAATATATTTAATTGGCTATAATAGTTATTTAAGTGCAACGAATTAATGTAAACATGTATATATTATTTAAGTAATTCCAATGAATTGATACATGCGTCCATGAATATAATAGTTAATTGTATACAATGAATTGATATTATACATGAATATATTTAATTAGTTACAAAGAATTGGTTGATGCATGAATATAATCAATGAAACATATATGAATTCATTTATTTTCAATACATATGTATGTACTAAATTTGCTGAATTTAAAAAGTCTCTCTTTTAATTAATAAAATATTAATTTATCGATATATTAATATCTCTCTAAATTAATAAAATTTCATGGTCCCAAGGTTATTAATTTATAGAGGTTTTACTGTATATATATATATATATATATATATACTATTCTTTTTTAAAAAAAGTTTAGTAGTTTAGAGAAAAATATTGGTACTAGTTTGTTAGCCAAAAAAGGAAATTTCAGCAAAAAAACTTAAAAAGGGAAGAGAAGTGACCGTTTGGGATTGAGAGTAAATAATAATAGATTGGTGAGAAAAAGATGAAAAGTACACGTCATTTCATGCCAAGAATATAGCTTATTTTACTTTATATTTAATTTTTTTTATTTTTTTTCTCAACACTTTTTAACTTTTCTCAATACTCATCGTTTATTAAACACAAAAATTCTCTTTGATTTTTTATTAATCTCTAACTCAACTCTTCAATTTTTATCATCCATAGGCTCAAAATCAATTGATCAAACACTATTTTGAGGGGGGAAATAGAAGATATACTTTGAATTTCTTTTTCAATTTTTCAAGAATTAAATTTTGGAAGATTGAAAATTATTTTAAAATCAAGTTATCTATCTCTTGGATCAGATTTTATCTTTCTATCTTTGTCAATTGAAAACAAATTATTAGAAGATATTGATTATAATGTATTAGTAGTAGTAATTTTGTGTCTCAAAAAACTAGAAAAATAAATTTCAAATATATATTATATATATATATATATATATATATATATATATATATATCTTTGACCACATAAATATCTTAACGAGATAATTTCAAATATATATATCTTTGACCACATAATACGCTTAACGAGATGATCTATAACTACATAAATATCTTTGACTCTTTCTAGACCACAAGATTCAAAAGTCTTCCGTTATTTCTTGAACTCTGTGCCCAGTCAAACTACATCATATAAATTGGGACGGATGGAGTACATAGATTCCTCATAACTTATACATGTATTATTTATGCGGATTTCTAAATTGCAAACCGAAAACAGTATGAATTTTATAGCTGAATAATTCACCTCATAACTAGCTACCAAACACGGTATTACTTATACATGATTTTAATACATGAATAACTTACTCCTTACCAGCTACCACACACAGACCCCTTATAGTTTAGAAATTCTTTACATCAAAGATAGAAATTAAATCTTTACTTAATTATTTCTCATTTCTCCAACATGTGGTTCAGTACAACCACCCTTTTTTTTAATCCTGATTCAAAAAGTAAAATAAGAAAAGTTTGGAAAATTACCTCAAGAGTGACCCAACAGGTTGCTTTCCATGTTCGTTGGATGTGGAGAGAATTTAAATGGGATGCAAAGTCCTCAGAGGCTTGTGTATATCATTGTCTTATATGTGGTGTCACATCAAAGATGACGCAAATGGTTCTTGCACGCCAAGTTTTTGGAAAGAATGAGAATATACAAGGAAGAGTGTACAGAAAATAGTCGATAATAATAATCATTGGTATCTTATTTGTATGCTTTCTAAACTACTCAAGTTTTGTCTCATTAGTTGTATAAATCCTTTTTTTGTTAATAACTATAATATCTTCTGGTCTTGTCACTTTTATTCGTTACTCAAAAAGAACGATGATATCATTCAAAATTTAACTGCTGGGCTACTAGCTAGTCGAACCTTTGGCCACTAATTATATAATGCGAAGAAGTAGGAGTCAATTAACAGTCAGGTTAATTCAACCGTGATTAGCTATCTGAGTCTCATATTAAAATTTACTAGAGTACAGTCCCAAAAGTTACCACAAATTCGTTTCATCTTAAGCTAATGTAGCATGGATTTGTTACGAACACACGTAATAATGTTGGGATACAATGTTGCAGGGAACGGGAAGTAAGTAACTATTATAATGGTAGAAAGGATAAACTAACTATTATAATAAACTGGAAATCAAGAACTTAACAAAATGTTTGGTGATTTGTTGAGTCGAGTGATGACACTCTGTCTTTAAGACAAGATTGCCCCGTATATCTCCTTTTACGTTATCGGGCAATAGTCTCCCAAGATACAACAACAACTTAACAATTGAGCAAAGGAAACGCAAGTGTTACTCTTGAAGAACTTTGAGTATAGTGACTTTGCTAGAGAGGAAGAAGATGAACTCTGAAAGTTCTGGAGTATTTTCTAAGTGTTGAGTTGTGTTCTTCAATTGAACCAAAAGCCTCAATTTATAGTGTAAGAAAAAGACCCCTCAACTAGCCAACTAATGGCCTTCAATAGCCATGTAATGACACTTGATTGAGGGGTTACATTCAGCCAAATAATGGCTGAATTCATGTGCCAAGTAATGGAGAATTAATGCTCTAAAACCAGCCCAAAGGCCAGATCTTACAACTTCCCATCGCATCATTCTGCCTCCAAAGAGCCGCGGCGCCGCGGCTCCAGTGACTAGCCAACCAATTAGTGCTGCGGTGCTCCAGCGCCGCGGCTCTGACGGGGCTGCGCCGCGCCCTTCGCAACTCCGCAGCGATTTCCAACACGTTTCATCTTACACTTCTTCCTTCTTTTACCAACGTGGAATACTTTGTCATTTGGCCAATAACCGTCCATAATTCTATGTCTCAAACGTATTACATACGTACCAATATCTCTTTCACTAATGAAATTTGTGATACTTGGCACTACGTGTGCACGTGTGTGGAAACGACGTTTACGACGTGCGGGCCCCAATTGTTCGAGTCATAAATTAATGGGATATACTTAATTCCACATTAGTAAATTTTCAACAATCCCTCTTGAAAGAGATTTTGGCGCACACACGTGGTGCCTTTTCCAGCAATCTTTCAGCGGACCAATGTTGCATCTGGATAGGTAGCATACACTTTGAACTTTTCATAGTTGAATACCATCGAACTTACTTACTGCGCGGTGAACGTGATGTCTTGAACCGTCAGTGTTTAGTGTAAGCCAAGTCAACGGTACCAACACAACAACTTCCTTTACTTAGTTCTTCGTAATGTTGTGGCCGTGGACACTTTTTGGATTCTTAAGTGCGTTCATTTGAGGCGGCCTGTCCTCGCACTTAAATAGGTGGTCTCCTACAAGGTATCTTGCTATATCCCACTTTACAAGTGTTAGGCACCATTAAAAGTTTCCCCAAACCTAACCTCAACCGGTGAGGATCATTAAAGGTTTTGGAAACTTAACCTTCACCCACATTGCAGATAGCACTTATAGTCTATCGCGGGAACGACTTTGGATTTGGTGTTTCTTTACAGAAATCACTATATGAAGTGCTCATGCTCCCACTGAAGCGATCAACTGAACCTTTACAGCTTAGTTTTCCCATTGAACCTAATTCCTGGGATCTCTAGTCTGTAAGGTTGGGTTACCACCGTATTGGTCCTTATACCTTGGGTTTTAAGCCCATTCCCCTAGACAGGCAGAACATATGATCCTTGGGTAAGCCCTTTGTCAGTGGGTCAGCTATGTTATCCTTTGATTTTATGTAATCAATGGATACTATACCCGTGGTGATCAGCTGCCTAACGGTGTTATGTCTCCGTCGAATATGACGAGACTTGCCGTTGTACATAGAATTTCGTGCCTTTCCTAGAGCCGACTGGCTGTCATAGTGGATCATTACAGAAGGTACGGGTTTGTTCCAACAAGGAACATCCTCTAAGAAGTCGTGAAGCCACCCAGCTTCTTCTCCTGCTTTGTCTAAAGAGATAAACTCTCATTCCATCGTGGATCGGGCGATGCAAGTTTGCTTAGAGGATTTCCAAGACACAGCCCCACCACTAATTATAAATACATACCCACTGGTGGACTTGGTGTTCTCTATGTCAAATATCCAGTTTGCATCACTGTACCCCTCTAGTACAGCTGGATATCTCAAAAAATGCAACACGTAAGTTAGCGTGTATTTCAGGTATTGAAGTACTCGATTCAATGCCTTCCAGTGATCATTACTCGGATTACGGGTAAACCTAGCCAACTTGTTGACTGCATAAGCAATATCATGTCGGGTGCAGTTTGTTATGTACATCAAACAACCAATCACCTATGCATATTGCTCCTGGTATATGGGTGCACTACGATTTTTATCAAGCTTTTGATTTCTATCCATTGGTGACTTTATAAGCGAACTGTCAAACATCTCTAACTTTCTCAAAACATCCTCGATGTAGTGAGACTGAGATAAGACCAGTCCGACAGACGTCTTAGAGATTTTTATCCCTAAGATGACATCTGCAATACCCATATCCTTCATGTCGAAGCATTGTTTCATCATGTTCTTAGTCTCTAGAATTATGCTAAGACTGCTCCCTGTGATCAACATGTCATCTACATACATGCATATCATAACGAACGAGTCAGAGTTACCTTTCATGTAGACACATTTGTCACACTCATTAATGGTGAAACCCTTCGATAGTAGAGTACTATCAAATTTTTTGTGCCATCGCTTCGGGGCTTGTTTCAGCCGGTACAGAGATTTGACAAGCCGACAGACTTTCTTCTCTTGCCCTGGAACCACATACCCCTCGGGTTGTTCCATATAGATTTCTTCTTCCAAATCATCATTTAGGAAGGATGTCTTGACATCCATTTGATGTATCTCAAGGTCACGCAACGCTGCAATCACAATGAATACTCGTATGGACGTCATCCTAGACACCGGGGAGTACGTGTCAAAGTAGTCAAGGCCTTCCTTTTGCCGATAGCCCTTGACTACCAACCTGGCCTTGTACTTGTCTATAGACTCATCTGCTTTATACTTCCGTTTGAGTATCCACTTACAACCCAACAATTTATTTTCCGGAGGAAGATCAACCAACTCCCAAGTATGGTTATACAGAATGGAGCCTATTTCACTCTCAATAGCTTCTTTCCAAAGCGGTGCCTCTGGATTTGACAATGCTTCAGCAATTGTCCTTGGTTCATCATCAACCATATAAGCTACAAAGTCAAGAACGAAGGATTTATCCTTCCTGGCCCTTTTACTTCGCCTTAGTTCCATCTATGGAGTCTCCAAGTTCTGAGAATCTAGAACACTAGATTCCGGATATTTAGCCACTTCGAGATCCACTAGATCTGAACCATCTAGATCTAGGCCGTCAACGACTCCCGGTTCCTGAGAGCTTTGTTCATAACTTCATTTGCGAGAGGTTATGTCTTTTTCCTTTCCCGGAAAGGTATCTTCAAATAATTGAGCATTCCTTGATTCCATTATTGTACCTCAGTGGATATTTGGAATATCTAACTTATGCACTAAGAAGCGATAAGCACTACTGTTATTTGCATATCCGATGAATATGCAATCTACAGTCTTAGGCCCAATCTTGACCTACTTTGGCTTGGGTACTTCAACCTTTGCCAAACAACCCCACACCTTTAAATATTTATAGGTGGGTTTCTTTCCCTTCCATGATTCATATGGAGTTTTGTCCTTACCCTTATGTGGGACTCTGTTAAGAATCGTATTGGCAGTAAGGACGCCTTCTCCGCACATATTTTGGGGAAGACTGGAATTGATGAGCAAGGCATTCATCATTTCCTTCAATGTGTTGTTCTTACGTTCCGCCACACCGTTCAACTGAGGTGATTATGGAGCCATCGTTTTATGAACAATGCCCGATTCGGCACAATATTCCTCAAATGGCGCTACATATTCTCCTCCTCTATCGCTACGAATGAATTTGATCCGCATGCTTAGTTGGTTCTTAACTTCTGCTTTGTAACGTCGGAACGCTTCAAAGGCTTCATCCTTACTTTTTAACAAGTAAAGGTAACAATACCTTGTGCTATCATCAATAAATGTCACAAAGTACTTGTTCCCTCCTCTAGTTTGTGCAAACTTAAAATTACATATATCTGTGTGAATAAGTTCTAGAGGAGAGGTATTTCTTTTGATGGATCGAAAAGGAAGCTTTGTGAGTTTTGCCTTTACGCACATCTCATACTTATGTTGAGGGTTTACGTCGATAGACGACAATAACTCCAACTTTACCAACCTTTGGATGGATTTGTAGTTGACATGTCCTAATCTATGATGTCATAAATTAGAGGACTCAAGCAAGTAAGAAGAAGAGGCTTCAATATTATTGCTTGTACGTAATACAGACATGGCGTTCACTTTGAAGAGGCCTTCACAGACGAATCCTCTTCCCACAAACGTTCCATTCTTAGTGATTACAAATTTATTGGACTCAAACACTAGCCTAAAACCAGCATTAACCAATAAATGACCTGAAATTAAATTTCTTCTAATCTCAGAAACATGCATCACCTCCTTCAGAGTGAGCTCATTACCAGAAGTCATCTTCAGGACTACCTTTACTACCCCCAGCACATCAGAGGAAGCGTTGTTGCCCATGAACAACTTCTTGTTTGTAACCGGTGTATAAGTGGAGAAGGCATCTCTATTGGAACAGATGTGTCCATCCACCATTGCATGGGATTCTCAACAAGGTTTGCTTCTAGCACCACCGCTGAGAACTCATCAATCATGTCGTCCAGAAACTTGTCTTTAACGACGTTAACCTGTGTCTTGCCCTTATCATTGACCTTCTCTTGTTGCTCAGTCTTGAGCTTGTGGCAGACCTTGATCATGTGACCAGGTTTCCCACAGTGGTGACGGTTTCCTTTGAACTTCTCCACCGCTTGGGTCTTGCCGACTTTCTGGAACTTGCGCTGCTTGCTTGGGTTCCCTTTGGCCTCAGCCAGATTTGCCTTTGCCTCAGCGGGTTGTTTACCCCTACACAAGGCCTTCTTATTAACTTCCTGAATTTAGAGTTTGATAATAAGTTCTTCAAAGGTATTCTCTTTTGTCTTGAGTTTTAAGTAACTCATAAACTCATTCCATAAAGGAGGTAACTTTTCAATCAGTGATGCAACAAAAAACTGCTCATTTGGTTTCATTCCTTCCAAATCCAGATGATGTAGAATCATTAGGAATTCCTGGACTTGGGACATCACTATTTTACTATCCACCATTTGAAATTTCAAAAATTTCCCAATGATGAATTTCTTAGTACCTACATCTTGTGCGTTGTACTTCTTTTGCTGCTTCTCCAACAACTCTTTGGCAGTGCCTACGATGCAATACACCGTGTAGAGAGAGTCTGACAAGCAGTTCAATATGTAATTTTTACACATGAAATCACTATGACTCCATGCATCAAGAACCATCTGCATGCCATTAATGACATGGATACCTAGGCCCCCTTCAGCCGTTTCAGAAGGCGAAAGGTCCATTTCATCTCTAGCTTGTGGAGGATTTTCTGTTAGGAAATGTGTCATTCCCATAATAGTTAGATAGAATAGCATCTTCTGTTGTCATCTCTTGAAGTTTGAGCCCATGAACTTTTCAGGGCGTTCATGGTGAAATCCAGCGGGTGGAGGAACAACAACGTTCCCTTGAGCGGCAACAAAGGCGTTGGATGAGCCTTGAGCAACCGAAAAGGCATTAGGTGTGCCTTGAGCAGTGGGGAAGGCAGAGGGATTGCCTTGAGTAGCAGCAGCAGCAGAATCAGAAGCAGTTTGATCTCTTCCAGTCATCTTTCTAGGTACTTACAACAAAATCTTATCTTAAAATTGTTGGGATACAATATTGCAGGGAACGGGAAGTAAGTAACTATTACAATGGTAGAAAGGATAAACTAACTATTACAATAAACTGGAAATCAAGAACTTAACAAAATGCTTAGTGATTTGCTGAGTCGAGTGATGACACTCTGTCTTTAAGACAAGATTGCCCCGTATATCTCATTTTATGTTATAGGGCAATATTCTCCCAAGATACAACAACAACTTAACAATTGAGCAAAGGAAACTCAAGTGTTACTCTTGAAGAACTTTGAGTATAGTGACTTTGTTATAGAGGAAGAAAATGAACTCTGAAAGTTCTGGAGTATTTTCTAAGTGTTGAGTTGTGTTCTTCAATTGTGCCAAAGGCCTCAATTTATAGTGTAAGGAGAAGACCCCTCAACTAGCCAACTAATGGCCTTCAATAGCCATGTAATGGCACTTGATTGAGGGGTTACATCAGCCAAATAATGGCTGAATTCATGTGCCAAGTAATGGTGAATCAATGCTCCAAAACCAGCCTAAAGGTCAGCTCTTTCCAACTTCCCGTCGCAGCATTCTGCCTTCGAAGGGCCGCTACTCTATGAATTAGCATCGCGGCACCGCGGCTCCAGTGACTGGCCAACCAATTAGCACTGCGGCGCTGCCTGGGAGGCGCCACGGCCCTTCGCAACTCCGCGGCGATTTCCGACATGTTTTATCTTACACTTCGTACACTTTTTCCTTCTTTTACCAACGTGGAATACTTTGTCATTTGTCGAATAACCGTCCATAATTCTATGTCTCAAATGTATTACATACGTACCAATATCTCTTTCACTAATGAAATTTGCGATACTTGGCACTACGTGTGCACGTGTGTGGAAACAATGTTTCTGACGTGCGGGCCCAATTGTTCGAGTCATAAATTAATGAGATATACTTAATTCCATATTAGTAAGTTTCCAACAAATAATACATAGATACTCATTTCTACAGAATATAAAGTTCTTCGCTGATGTCTAATTCTCAGTATATGCTGATTTAGGGAGGAATTACAAGGAATAAAATTCTCCGTTTGTGCCAATTTTAGTTGCATCGTTCATATTTCGAGAGTCATTTTTTTACTTTTGATCATGATTTCTATTAGCAAGTGTACCATGTTTATATTTATCATATTTAGTGTTATGTAATTATGATAGAATTAGGATCCCTTGTTGTATAAGGATTCCACATTGTACACCTATATATATTTTGTATTAATGAGAAAGGCTCCAAAAGGGGAGATCAATACAATTATACATGGTATCAGAAGCCTAAACCCCAAAATCTAAAATTTTCTTTTCTTTTTCGGGCGGTCTGCCTGAGAACACCAACTTGTGCTCTCTTTTCTCTGCCTTTCAGAGATACAGGCCTGTTCGTGCTCTCTTTCCTCTGTCTGTCAGAGCTACATGCATGTCCGTGGTCTCTTTCCTCTGCTTGTCAGAGCTACAGGCATGTCCCCCCTGTTTCTTTTCGGAGACCACCAAACAAAGTAACAACCACTTTTTCTTAGATATTTTTGTTTGTTTGTTTGTCTTCTTTGGTTCCACTGCCCGAGAAACATCCAACAAGCAAAAACAAAATCTTTGCATTCTTTTTCTCGAAAACAAAACCTTTCTCTTCTTTTTGTTTTCTCTTGGAAAAAAGCACGTTATTTTTCTTCTCTGTTTTTTGTCCTTTACCCGAAAAAATAAAAAAATCATAGTATATAAATATTTTCATGGCAGCCTACGCTTCAAGCCACTCATTGGGCCATAGCGATCCGACCTTATTTTCTGGAGCCCAACAATTCATTCCAGGTCTCTCCCAATCCAATTTGGGCCCGGCTTTCGTCACATTGACCTCTCGACAGCCCGACAACACGTGGTATATGGATACGGGCGCCACGTCTCACCTTACTAATAATTCTGTAATCTTACTCAACTGCGAAATTTAAATACTTCGATGTCTATTATGGTCGGTAATGTCATCGCATTCCAATTCAAGAACTTGGTCACACCCTTACCCCATCACCGCATCCCCACTTCTCTCTTAAAACGTCTTTTATGCCCACACATCATCAAAAATCTAATATTTGTTAGAAAATTTACCACCGATAATTATGTCTCAATTAATTTTGATCCGTTTGGATTTTTTGTAACGGAGATCCGTACCGAAAAACTCCTTACTCGATGCAATAGTGATAGGGACCTATATCCTTTTCTACCCACATCCGCTGCTAGTGTCACTCCCCCACCGTTCTAACAACCATATCTCCCTCAACATGGCCTGGTAGACTTGGTCATCCGGGTTCTCACATTTTTTATTCTCTTAAAAACCGAAATTTAATCCAATGTAACAAAGGGAACCTTTCTCATAGTTGCTCCTCTTGCCAGTTAGGAAAACACGTTAGACTACCATTTACGACTTCTATGAGTACTACTTTTTCTCCCTTGATATTATTCACGATGATTTATGGACATCTCCTATAACTAGCAATTTAGGCCACAAATCTTATCTGGTATTTTTGGATGATTTCTCTCACTTTCTTTGGGTATACCCACTCAAACTCAAATCTCAAATCTCAAGTGTTCTCCAAATTTGTTGAGTTTCGTACACTGATTAAAACACAATGAGTTTCGTACACTAATTAAAACGCAATTTGAAAAAGTCATCAAATTGTTTCAATGTGATAATGGTCATGAGTTTAATAATTCCTTATTTCATAAATTTTGTGCGGCTAATGACATGATCTTTCGTTTCTCCTGCCCCTCAAAATGGTAAAGCCGAAAGAATTCTTTGAACCATTAATAATATGATTCGTACCCTCTTTTTTCATGCGTCTCTCTCCCCTACATTTTGGGTATATGCGCTAAAAACGGTAGAACACATTCTCAATATTTTACCTACCCGTGCGATTCAAAATAGGACACCCACCGAAATTCTCTACCGTCAGATCCCTACCTATGACCATATTAGAATTTTCGGTTGTCTGTGTTACCCTAATCTGACATCCACGGCCCCCCACAAATTGGCATCCAGATCTACTTCGTGCACCTTTCTAGGTTTTCGTCAAACCATAAGGGGTACTTGTGCTATGAACTCTCCACTGATAAAATTATAATTTCTCTCCACGTCACCTTTGTTGAGTATGTTTTCTCGTTGGACAACATTCAAAAATTCCGAGTCACTGATAATAAATTTCTTAAGGATTCGGACACATCAATGCTTGTCCACCAAGCTCCCCGTCATGCTACCACTGTTCCGACAGCAGTAAGCACTCTGTCACCACCACCTCCCTCCATTGCCACTACCGGCGGTCTGTCAGGCAACTCTGAGTCTCTACCACTACCACTACCTACTGCCGCCACCACAGAACGCAACTTTGCTGCCACCCGCCTGGTCTCCGTCACCATAACCGCCGATTGCCACTACCACCAGCAATTGGCCCACTATCTCAGCCCCTTCTCCGATCACCATCCCCTACTCTGTGTATCCACCGCATCTCCAACCCCCACCCACAACCACACCAGCCCCCGAAAACTCCCATCGAACCACCATCATACAACCACCAAACCAGCTCACCGGTCTCTCCCCACCACCGACTCCATACCCCATATCGTCGACCTCCGCCAGTCATGATCTACCCAGATCGACAACACCACATAACCCCGCCACTGCATCCAACCTCGACCCACATAGATCGGTACAATATATACCCTTACCGACTTCATACCCCATATCGTCGACCTCCTCCAGTCATGATCCCCGCCACTACATCCAACCTCAACCCACCCAGATCGATATAACTCACACCCTTACCCAGCCACACAACCCCGACTACGACCCCACACAGTACACCCGACCCGACAACCAACACCCATACCCAGCCATCACCCTCACACCATATGAAAACCCGTGCCCAATATGGGATTTATCAAACCCAAAGTCCAATTTAACCTGTCCACCCAAACAATTTCCCCTATTTCCAAAAGCCCAAAATTAGCCAAAATGGATCCGAATTGGAATGCGGTCATGTGTGATGAGTTTAATGCGTTAACAAAATAGCGTACTTGGATTTGGTTCCTCGATCAGAGGGGGTGAATGTGATCCATTGCATGTGGATTTTTCATCATAAGTATAGGGATAGTGGTGACTTAGAGAGATATAAGGAAAGGCTTATGGCAAATGGTACTAATCAGCAGGAGGGCATTGATTATGGTGAGACATTCAGTCTGGTTGTTAAACTGGCCACCATTCACACAGTTCTGAGCATTGCTATGGGAAAGCATTAGCCGATTCATCAGTTTGATGTGAAAAAATGCTTTTCTCCATGGGATTTAAATGAAATTGTCTACATGCACCAGCCACCTAGTTTTGTCCATCCAGTAGCCCCTTAGTATGTATGATGTCTCCGTAAGTCACTTTATGGTTTAAAATAGGCCCCTCGAGCGTGGTATGATCGTTTTGCACTGTTCATTATGCGCATTTGGTTCATAGGCAGCAAGTGTGAGAATTCTTTGTTTACTTTCCATAGAGGCAGTAACACTTCTTATTTATTATTATATATGGATGATATTGTTCTTACTGCTTCTTCTGATTTGTTGAAAAATGAGATAATTGCACTGCTCAAAACCGAATTTGCTATGACCGACTTGGGAAAGTTGAGCTATTTTTTGGGGTTTTCAGTGACCAGATTTGCAGATACTATGGTTCTTTGTCAGCATAAGTATGCAGAGGGGATTGTGTACAGGGCTAAAATGGCCAATTGCGAGATCATGTCAACACCAGTTGACTCTAAATCAAAGCTCAGTGCTTTGGATGGTAATACAGTATCAGATCCCACTCTATACATGAGTCTTGCTAGAGCACTACAGTACCTTACTTTCACCAGACCTGATATTACTTATGTTGTTCAGCAGGTATGCTTATTCATTCATGCCCCTAGGGAGCCTCATTTTACTGCCCTCAAATGTATCATTCGATATGTTAAGGGCATACTTGATTATGGATTGCATCTCTACCCCTCAGCACCGACCATGTTGTTATCGTATATGGATGTTGATTGGGTAGGCTATCCGGACACGCGATGATCCACCTCAGGTTATTGTGTGTTCTTAGGGGATAACCTCATTTCTTGGTCAGCCAAGAGACAAGCCACGTTATCTCGTTCGAGTGCAGAAGAAGAATACAGAGGTGTTGCTAATGTTGTTGTTGAGATCTGCTGGCTCCGAAACCTTCTTTTGGAGCTTCAGTGTCCTCTTCGTAAGGCGTCTTTGGTCTATTGTGATAACATATCCACTATATATCTATCTCATAATCCGGTTCAGCATCAGCGAACCAAGCACATTGAGATGGACATCCACTTTGTTCGTGAGAAGGTTGCTCTCGGTCATGTCAAGGTATTGCATGTGCCGTCTTCATATCAGTATGTAGATATATTCACAAAGGGCCTTCCTAGACAACTCTTCCTAGACTTTAGATCCAGTCTTAGCGTCCGGCCTCTTCCCGCTCCGACTGAGGGGTGTATTAGCAAGTGTATCATGTTTATATTTATCATATTTAGTGTTATGTAATTATGGTAGAATTAGGATCCCTTGTTGTATAAGAATTCCACATTGTACACCTATATATATTTTGTATTAATGAGAAAGGCTCCCCAAGGGGAGATCAATACAATTCTATAATTTCCGACATAAAACTTTAAGTTTTTTGAAATATATTCTATATATTTGAAAAATACGTAAAAAAAAAATACTATAAATAATAACTCAAAATATTTAAAAGGCCTATGAAAAAATCATAATAAAAAAACTTATTTAATTCTTAAAATCCAAAATATACCACATAAATTTACATGAATGAAGCAATATATATTTTTATACCTCTTTATTAATAATAAATCGATGAAAGCTAAAGCAGTAGAATATCATTGTCCATGGACCATAGCTAAGATGACTCTAACTTGTTCTTTTCCTAGCAATGATCCAGTGCCCAACATTCTCCTTTTCCTTTTCTTCTTTTATTTTGCACAAAAAACAAGATAAAAAGGTCTAAATAACGTTGAGTCCATATAGTTGGTAGCCACACATAAATTTCCCCATTACTTTCTTATGTCTTTGATAAAACACCGGTACCACTCGTTCTTTTGTCTTTTTCTTATCATGCCAACAGATTGTAATGGACTGATTCGGTCTTATGCTAAACCTGTACTTTGATCAAGTCATCTTCTCTTGTCCACGCAAAGTCCCACATTAAAAATTAATTAAGCGACATATATATAATGTATAGAATGTATTTTTAATGGTGTGAGATCTATTTGTGTAATCGTAGGCTTGTCCAAAGTGACAATATCATACCATATAAAGAGTGTCTTTAGCTGATTTAATTTAGCCCAACAAAGTAGTATCAGAATTTATGATTCGAGCGTAACGATCTAATTGTCCTAAACTGTAATAGCACATAACCATCCTTATGTCAGGCGAACTATTACATGGTATTAGAATAATTAAGAATCCAACGAGAGTTAATAATGTCTAATAAAAAAATAACCTAAGTAAATTGTTGGTAATACAGCGAAAGTTTAAATTACAATCCAAGATATGGTATCACAAGTCTTGAAAAACTAAAGATAAGTTAATTACAACTGTCTAAGAAGATACATCAAGGTTCGGGTGGCCGGCGGGAATAGCTCTTCTAGCATCAGCATAGATTGATCAGAGACTGGGAGTAGTCGTCCCATAAAAAGAGTTTCGTTTTATGGTTCTTTCATATTTATGGTTCTTTCATATACGTTTTCTTTAATTGAATGAACGTTCTGATTCTCAATTTCTCAAAATACTTCAATTGATACACGTAAGAAATATGCTAATTCAACAGCCTTTTGTTCAATTTCTCGTGGAGTCAAATTCTCATCAGTACGGGTCAAGGGAATGGACCCCTGGCCTCGGATGTTCATATAAAGAACACGACAAGCATAAATACCCTCTTTAACTTCTATTCTAACAGACTGAATATCTTTTATAAGGAATCGGAGGAATATGCGACATGTTTTCCCGGAAATCCCCAACGAAACACAGATTCTGAAATACAATGATAATATTGTCCGAAAGGAAAGAACAGTAAAAGTAAATAAATAGAAAGCCTTCACGCTAATGCGGATGAAGCTAGTAGCTCAACACTTGAAGCTCAGCGTCAATCCACCAAGCACTCTCTCTAATTGTACGAGTACTCGGGTCCAAATCTATACACACAGTGCTGGAAAGAGGGAGTGAGTGTAGGGAGTAATAAACAAGTGTCATTGATCACGCCAACAAAGTAGTAGCAAACATAACATAAAAATATCTAAATTCTATTACCCTGTGCAATGTAATAAGAGAGTGACGAAGAGAAATATGCCATATACGAAACAAATAACTCTGACAAATCACTTCACAAGTAAACCATAAAGGATATGTTGGAAATTTACTAATGCGAAATTAAGTATATCCCATTATTTATGACTCAAATAATTGGGGCCCCGCACGTCTAAAACGTCGTTTCCACACACGTGCACACGTAGTGCCAAGTATCGCAAATTTCATTAGTGAATGAGATATTGGTACGTATGTAATACGTTTGAGACATAGAATCATGGACGGTTGTTGGCCAAATGACAAAGTAGTCCACGTTGGTAAACGAAGGAAGAAGTGTACGAAGTGTAAGATGAAACGAGTCGGAAATCGTCGCGAAGCCGCGAAGGGCCGCGACGCAGCCCCGTCAGAGCCGGAGCGCCACGGCGTCTCCCACGCAGCGCCGCGGCGCTAATTGGGTGGCCAGTCACTGGAGCTGCGGCGCTAATTCACAGAGTCGCGACGCTTCGGAGGCAGAATGCCGCGACGGGAAGTTGAAAAGTTCTGACATTTGGGCTGATTTTGGAGCATTGATTCTCCATTACTTGGCACATGAATTCATCCATTATTTGGCTGAATATAACCTCTCAATTAAGTGCCATTACATGGCTATTGAAGGACATTAGTTGGCTAGTTGAGGGGTCATCTCCTTACACTATAAATTGAGGCCTTTGGCTCATTTGTTCAAGACTACACAACACTTAGAAAATACTCCAGAATTTTCTAAATTCATCTTCTTCCTCTATAGCAAAGTTATTATACTCAAAGTTCTTCCAGAGTAACACTTGACTTTCCTTTGCTCAATTATTAAGTTGTTGTTGTATCTTGGGAGACTATTGCCCGACAATGTAAAAGGAGATATACGAGGCAATCTTGTCTTAAAGACAGAGTGCCATCACTCGACTCAGCAAATCACACAAGCAGTTTGTTACGTTCTTGATTTCTAGTTTTATTGTAATCTTTAGTTTATCCTTTCTTACAAGTGTAATAGTTACTTACTTCCGTTTTCTGCAACAATTGTATCCCAACAGGATATGCATAAATAACTCAAATTAAGTATCACAAAGTTATGTGTCACAAATACAATAAAGACTCAATCTTTATCAACCACGGCACCCTGTCAGGTGCCCAATCCATCAACTCATCTAACTATCTTAATATAACCACAACCAGCTCTATCACATCAAACTATAATCAACTCAATATGCAAACACTAAGGGAGGTATTAAGTTGGTAACTCATGAGGGACGTATCCAATTCACACTCGCATAACATGATCATATTAATGATCCCACAGACTCATTAGCAAGAATGACAAGTGTAAATTTTGATGACTGACAAAGTGAATGAATAAGGTGAATGAACCAGGTCTGTGGACTTGATCCATTCAAAAACAGACGCGATATAAAGTGAATCAATCAGACATATAGGTGAAGTAAATGAACTAGGTCTATGGACATATTTCATCTCAGACACAGATGCAAGACAGAGTTGAATGGAACAAATGTCTGAACCAGGTCCAAGAACATGCTCCAGCTCAGAGTAGAGCTGTCCAACGGGGTGGGGCGGGTCCCGGCGGGATGGGACCCGCGGGAGGAGAGAGTGTCGGGACTCGGGTCCCAGCGGGCCTGGCGGGATGGGATAGGCGGGCCGAGATAGGCGGGATAGGAAGAGGTCCCATCCCGTCCCGCATCCCGCCTATAGAGGGGTCGAGATTTGGGGGAATGGGACGGGATCGGGATTTGACCTTTTTTTTGCCACTTAATTTTAAAAAATAATATATATAAACACTTCAATAATTGAACAAGATAGTGTAATAAAAACATCTCAAGGTTGTTTTTGTGCCTATTATATTATTTAATAGAAATATGATTTTTTGGTAATACAATTTTAAAATTGCAACTTTGTGGTGTTATTCAAAAGTTGCAAATCACGTAGTAAACTTGCAATTAAAAAATTACATAGTTAACCATATTTTTTCTAATTTCCTCACAATGTCTTGAGGATCTTCGATTGGAATTGGAATTTGTCGGTCAAATTGTTCGACGTCGTTTTCTGTTCCCTCGGACAAGATTTCGTCATGCTAGCTTGGAGCAACTAAATAAACTTGTCATCAAGAAGTTAGTGATTGGGTTGCCTAACATTAAATTCAAGGATGACAATGTGTGTAGTGCCTGTGCAAGGCGAAAACAAGTTAGATCATCATTCGCAACAAAGAAGGTAATCAACACAACCAAGTCTCTGGAACTGATCCATTTTGATCTATGTGGGCCAATAAAATTCATGAGTCATGGAGGTAAGAGGTATATATTTGTGATTATTGATGATTTCACAAGGTTTATCTTGACATTATTTTTATAGCAAAAGATGAGGCATGTGATGCCTTCATAACTCTAGTAAGAAGACTGGAAAGAAAGTTGGGAAATAGATTGGCTTTTATCAGATCTTATCATGTAACCGAATTAAAAATGCAAAATTTGAAGAATTCTTTTCGGCTAATGGGATTGACCATAACTTCTCTGCACCTAGAACACCCAAACAAAATGAGATTACAGAAAGAAAGAATAGGACTCTAGAAGAAATGACTAGGACTATGATGCTTGCTAGTGACATTAGTAGAAACTTCCGAGCTGAAGTTATTAACACTGTATGCTACATACTTAATAGATGCATGAATAGGTCACCTCTAAATAGGACTCCTTATGAATTACTTAAAGGATGAAAACCAATATTTCTCATTTAAGAGCCTTTGAATGTAGATGTTTCATCGACAATAATGAAAAACTCTTTAGAAAATTTGATGCTAGAAGTGATGAAGGAATATTCGTGGGCTAGTCGTAGAGTAGTAAATCATACATGGTATTTAAAAAAAGAACCATGTACATAAAAGAAAGTGTGCATGTTATTTTTTATGAGTCCAGTGTTATATCTGAGAAACATGTGCAGAATGATGAGGAGGAATCTATGTTCAGCCCTATCCCTGAGAGAAATAGTAAGACAACAAATGGTGGTGAAACAGGTAACTCTCATGATGAATCAGGTTCACCAACCAGTGAACAACAGATCACACAGACAATATGAACCACTAATGAAGCCCATGATGAAATTGGTTCACCCAATGATACTGAAAATGAAAAATTGAATAATTCTTAGAAGATAGTTCTTAAAAAATATGAATATCAGGGATCTCACCCCATTGATAATGTCCTAACAAATTTAAATGATGGGATAATGCCAGATTTGGCTTAAAGAATCTGTGTTCTTTCAATATTTTCTTGTCTATTATTAAGCTAAAGAAAGTTAATGAAGCTTTGCAGAATACATATTGGATTGTTATTCTACAAGAGGAACTCAACTAGTTTAAAAGGAACAAGTTTTGGCACCTTGAACCTAGGACAAAGAATAGAATAATAATTGACATCAAGTGGGCGTTCAAAAATAATCTGGATGATCATGGAACAGTCACGAGACACGGTTGGTGGTCCAATGATACAATCAGAAAGAGGGCATAGGCTATGATGAAACCTTTGCTTCAGTGGCAAGATTAGAGGCAATAAGGCTTCTCATAAAATTTGTTGTTTATATGGAGTTCACACTATATCAAATGGATGTGAACTCCTTTTCCTTAAATTTAGATTGTATAGAAGAATAAAAACTCTTTACACACCTAAAATAGGATTGTCATAGCACATATCATCATTTAAAAAAAATGGTCATCCAGATTTTTTTAACTTCCAGTTAAAAACAGAGACGTTTTAAATACCAAAAACATGAATAAAATAAGATAAGCTAGTTTGATCAATGTACTGGAACACGATGTTGTTGATGATGTTGGCAACATTTCAAAGTTAAACAAGCATTATGAGACTCCAAGGATTTTTTGATTTGGCAGATAATATTTCCGTACATGTTCCCTATGAGACTGATCGCTGGACTAATGTAACATTTTACCATTGTCCTTAATCAAGTTAGTTGAACACATACAGATTAAAAAAAATATTGAGGAATTTTCAACCTTTTTGAACACGTGGTACTCCTATAGAATAGGAACGGTACCAAACTTAGAGCTTTGCTCTTTTTGTATACATCCAAATCTTTTAGTAGAGGCTTCGCCTTCATATCTTGTCCTTTTAGAGTCATGCTTGAATCTTTTTTTTAAAAAGCAACATCACTACAACACTTATCATGTATATTGACTCAACAGTAAATGTTAGGACAACATTTCGGACAACATCTACCTAGTATGTCTTATTTTCAAAGAAAACAGAGACCAAGAGATTTTTTCAAGCTAGAAAATCTCTCATGATTTAAAGGTTTGGTAAAAATGTCAGCCAGTTGAAAAAGAGTATCAACATGTTGATTTGAACTAGCTGTTTTTCCACTAAGTTTCTTAAAAATGATGTCTTATGTCTATGTGCTTTGTACGTGAATGCTGAACTGGATGTTTGGAAATATTAATAGCACTCAGATTATCATAGTACAAAATCATGGAGTTATTAGATATGCCATAGTCATCTAGCATATGTCGTAACCAAATCAGTTGAGCACAACAACTTCCGGCTGCCACATATTCAGATTCGGCAGTCGAGAGTGATACACAATTTTGTTTACGACTGTACCATGAGACTAGATTATTGCCAAGATAGAAACACCCACCACTAGTGCTTTTTCTATCGTCTATATAACCGGCCCAATCTGAGTCACTATATCCTATTAGATTAGGATTAGTGTCTTTGGAGTACCAAATTGCCAAGTCACTTGTACCGGCAATGTATCGAATGATACGTTTCACAATATTAAAATAAGATACCTTGGGACTGGCTTGGAACCTGGCGCAAACACATACGCTAAACATGATAGCGGGGCGACTGGCAGTAAGGTATAGAAAGCTACCTATCATAGATCGGTATAATGTTGGGTCAACATCTTGTCCAACATCGTCTTTACATACCTGTTGCGCAGAGCCCATTGAAGTCTTCATGTGTTTAGCATTTTCCAGACCAAATCTCCTAACAAGATTCTTGGCGTATTTGCTTTGAGATACAAAGATCCCATCTTCATTCTGTTTAATCTGCAAGCCTAAGAAAAATGTTAGTTCTCCAATCATGCTCATCTCAAATGTTGTCGACATTGCTTCGACAAAAGACTTTACTAGTGATTCTGTAGTCGAACCAAAAACAATATCATCAACATAGATTTGAGCTATTATTACATCTACACCGTGTCTTTTAATGAATAATGTTCTGTCAGCTTCTCCACGGGTAAAACCAAACTCAACAAGGAAGTTAGTTAGACGACCATACCATGCACGTGGTGCTTGTTTTAGTCCATACAAGGCTTTCTTGAGCTTGTATACATGATGTGGATGGTGAGGATCCTCAAATCCCTTTGGTTGTTCAACATAAACTTATTTGTCCAAGTATCCATTGAGAAAGGCACATTTAACGTCCATTTGGTGCAAGGTAATATTTAGATAGAAAGCAATAGCAAGAAGTAACCTTATTGACTCAATTTTAGCCACAGAAGCGAAGGTCTCATCATAGTCGATACCTTCTACTTGTGTATATCCTTGAGTAACAAGTCGACCTTTGTTCCTGACAATCTTCCCTAACTTATCTGATTTGTTTTTGAATATCCACTTGGTCTCAATAACATTTGTGTTGTTGGGTCGTGGTACCAAGTCCCAAACCTCATTTTTGGCAAATTGTTCAAGCTCTTCTTGCAAGGCTTGAATCCAAAAATTATCTTTTAATGCTTCCCCAATATTTTTAGGTTCCAAAGTAGATGTAAGACAAGAGAGACTTACCTGTTGATATATGGTGGACATGCACACATACCTTACCATTTCTCGGTAATTTCATCGGCTATTTCCATCTTGTACGCCTCTCCTCAAAAACTCCCCCTATCACCTGGTCGGGTGGATGGTTCCTTCTAATCCTTGATGGAGGGTCTCTTCTCACTTGATCATTCAGTTCAGTAGCAGATTCCTCCTCGATTTCGTCCCATGTATTCTCTTTTTGAGGTTCAGATGTTTCTTCTGATGTTGGGACTACATCTGTTTCTTCTGTGGGTTGCTCCTTTTCAACTGTAACCACAATGTTGTTTTCTGAAGATCTACCAGATATATCCAAGCAGTCATCGAAAATAACATTGACTGATTCTTGTATGGTCTTTGTCCGAAGATTGTATATTCGATAAGCATGGCTATTCTGAGAGTAGCCAATGAATATTCCCTTGTCACTCTTAGAGTCAAATTTGGCCAGTTTATCCCTGTCATTAAGAATATAGCACACACACCCAAAGACATGAAAGTACCGCACTGTAGGTTTCTTTCCATTTAACAGTTCATAGGGTGTCATCTTGGTCCCTGGCCTTAAATAAAGTCTATTAGTTATGTGGCATGCCGTGTTCAAGGCTTCTGCCCAAAACCTTTTTGACAATTGCTTAGAACTTAACATAACTCTAGCCATTTCTTGTAGAGTTCTGTTCTTTCTCTCGGCAACCCCATTTTGTTGTGGTGTTTTTGGTGCCGAAAATTCATGGAATATGCCTTTCTTTTCGCAGAATTTTGCAAAGATTTGATTTTCAAACTCCTTTCCATGATCAGATCTAATTCTGAAAATCGAAGAACAAAACAGATTTTTAATCCTAGAGTAAAGTGTTCTAAACATCTCAAAGGTTTGTGATTTTTCTTTTAAAAAATAGATCCAAGTGAATCTGGAAAAATCATCTACTATCACATAAGAATATCTCATTCCTCCTAGGCTATCTACCTCGATTGGACCCATAAGATCCATATGCAATAATTGGAAACAATAAGACGTACCTGAATGTTGTCTGTCACGTTGGACAACATTATGAGAGACTCGGGTCTGCTTTCCTTTCACACAATCTTCACACAGTGTTTTATCTTTTGGATCCAGTCTGGGAATGCCTCTGACAGCTTCAAATGAGATCAGCTTTTCCAAGGTGCCGTAGTTGACATGTCCCAACTTTTGATGCCAAAGTGTCAGGTCACCTACATTTGCGGAGTTGCAAAACTCTTGTCTACTGACTAGATAGCAATTATCTCCCATTCGGGTTCCTGACATGACACATTTATCTGCAGAATCTGTAACCTTGCATCCAAGCTTGTTGAATTTCACCTCGAGATCATCATCACATAGTTGGCTTATGCTTAAGAAGATTAGCAACCAAACCTTTTACATGAAGAACATTTTTCAAGGCTGATACATCCGGAACATTAAGAGTTCTTTTACCAATTATCTTACTCTTACTTCCTCCTCCAAAGGTCACGTATCCTCCATTGAATGCTCCATACTCCTTCAATAAGCTTTTGGTACCTGTCATATGACATGAGCAGCCACTATCGAAATACCAAGACCCTGTAATGTTAGTACGCAAAGCAGTTATGCACACAATACATTTCAGATTCAATTTGGGTATCCATTCCTTTTTCTTCCTTCTACTTTCAGGCAAGTTTCTTTGAATGTTGTCAGTGATGTTGGGCAACATTGCTGACGACATTTTAGGAAATATTCTGAGTGTAGAGTTTTGAAGTTTGTAGCAGTAGGGCATAAGATGTCCTAACTTTTTACAGAAGCTACATACAAACTTCGATCCAATTTCAGTGATCTGAGAGTTGCTCGTATTTTCTTTGACAAATTTTATCCTCTTAGTTTGACTATGGATTCTGGAAGTATTTGTTTTGCTAGGAGATTAGTACCCAAGCCCAGCCCTTGTAGGATTATTGAAGTTTAATATTTCATCCAGTTTGGAGGTTCCCATGTTGAGCCTTTGAAAGGTGGTCTCAGGTACGTTCAATCGTGCACGAATCTTACCAAGCTCTAGGTCCTTCTTAGTAAGTACCACCTCTAATCGGTTGATTGTGCCTTTCAGATTGCTATTCTTAAGAGCCAATAATTTTGCTTTTGAGTCTAGTTGCTCAGATTCAGTGATTAAGGCTTTACACAGATTTTGTAATTCCTTTATTACGTCGTCTTTGGAGTCAACTAGATCCAAATTTATAGCCTCAGATGAAGAAATAAATCCACTAAAACAATTTACATCAGAATAGTCAAAGTATATATACCTCTCTGATGTTGAAGACATTCCATATGTTGAGTCTGATGTTGTCGCAACATTGTCAATAACATCTTCATCGTCGGACAGTGAATGTTCGAACATGGCTGCCAGCATTGCCTGTGGTTCTTCTTCATGATCTCCTTCCTCCTCTTCGTTCTCATCATCACTGAGAGTTACCCACATAACCTTACCAATTTTTCTAAGGGTGTTTGCACACTCATTAGCATAGTGTCCCCAACCCGAGCATGCATGACACTGCACTCCCTCGAGTTGCTTGGGATTGAAATTGGTACTGTCGGAGTTAGATTTCCTCAGTGGATTGTGATTTCTTTGCTCAGAAGGTGACCTATTCGGCTGTTTATTGAAGAGTGGGTTTTGATGTTGTTTGTATTTGGCTTTATTGAGATCAATGTTGATCTTTCTCACCATCGAATTGAATCGACGAGTAAGTAAGGCAACAGTTGCACCATTTCCCAGTTCCTCCAAGTTTTCTTCCTCATTTTCCAATTCAGTTTCTGAGGTTTGTCCTTGGAGTGCCAAAGTCTTGTCTTTATACAGATCTCTTTGGCTCTTCATGTTCATCTCATATGTTTGAAAGATGCTCATCAAGGCATGTAGATCCATAGTAGCAAGATTATGGGCCTCTTCAATAGCACAAATCTTAGTATTAAACCTTTCAGGAAGAGATCTGAGAGCTTTATCCACAAGTTGTGTATTGGTTAAAGGAGAACCAAGCACTTGACACTGATTAGCAATGTCAATTAACTTTTCAAAATAGGATTTTATGTCTTCAAATTCTTCCATCCTTAAGCGTTCGTATTGGCTCAAAATCATGCGAAGATTTGTACGTCGTACACTTGAGGTACCTTCACAATGAGTTTGTAAGATCTCCCAAGCGTCCTTGGCCGTAGTACAATTCTGGATTAGTTTGAACATATAGAGATCTACCCATCCAAATATCGCATTTAGGGCCTTTTCATTGAAGCTCGCACTGTTGATCTCTTCCACGGTCCATTCAGATTCGGGTTTGGTAAGTACATCACCATCCTCGTCTACTGGGTACTTGGGAATCACATAGCCTTCGGAAACTGATCTCCAAGTTCGAACATCAATGGATTTGATGTGCGAACGTAGTCGGATTTTCCAATAGGCATAGTTAGTTTCATCAACAATTGGAAGTCTACCAACGTTTTGTATAGCTGAGTCCATAGCCGTAATATTCAGAATCAAACACTTATTGTATCAAGTGTTGGCTCTGATACCACTTGTTGGTCTAGGGCTACGGATAAGCAAGAATATGTAAGAATAAAACAGTAACAGCTAAAGCAATTAAAACAGTTTCTGGATGTTGCCTTCAATATTGTGTCAACATCTGAGGCAACATTGTGATAAAACAGTTATAAATTATATACAATTACAAATGAATTTCTTTTTACAAAATGCGAAAAAGAAATTACAAACAAAAATGAAGTCGCAAATGACTTTAGCCTAAAGTTAAAAGATCTAAAAAGATAAATACAACATCTTCATTACTACTGTTTGAAATATAAGCTTGATCTAGAATCTGAGCAGCAGTAGTAATGTGGGACTAGATGTTGTTATACAACTTTAGGCTAAGTGTGTTGATCCAGTTTCTAAGGTGAATATCTGAGAGTTCTCTTGGTAATTCTTCTCGTTCAATTCTGGATATCGATACTCTGAAGTTCCCTTCTATTTATAGTGTGGAACTTCCCTTGAAATCCTCACTGGTTGGTTGCGGAGGCTGAGTAAAAGAAGGCTTCAGCTTGGACCGGTTCTTACTCCTTCAAAAGCTCAACGTTCTGGACTTGGTCTTCACGTTGCTTCCTCTCCAAGCTTTGACTGTTTCTTTTACCACATTTTAAACACAACATCATTGTTAGTTTGCCTAGGTCATTTTTTACTCACAGTAACACAACCTGTTTTGGCCGGAAGAATAGGCAAAATCGTTACAGGAATGTTGTCACAACATCGCAAGCAACATTCTTATTTTCATAAGATGTTGTCCTGAGCATTTACAGATGTTGTCACAACATCCATCCAACATCAACACATACCAAGCATTGTGTGTAATACAATGAAATGGATTTTGTTGTTTAACTGTGGTATTTTGTTGTCCTTTTTATTTACATTTTGTTTTAATAAATGCCACCAAACAGATTAAAAAGAATAATTCATAAATTATATGTTATTAATATTACAAAGAGAACCAAAACTTAAACTTGTAAATTGCGTAAATTCCATCACCCAGTGTATTCTGCCAGCATATCCTTCTCCTAATATGTTATTCCAGTGCCCCACGTTCTCCTTTTCCATCTTTCGCTTTACACAAGAAAAGTAAAGGTAGAAAATTGAACCCAAAGTTGGTAGCGACGAAGAAATTTCCTCCACTGCAATTCCTAGGTCTGATAAAACAATGTCCAGTCTCTTTTACAGTAATTGTGTCTTATTATGTCAGCAAAATATAGTGGGATGATTAGGTCTTACACTTACTTCCATACTTTAAACCACATCTTCCTTCCTTTAATTAACCAATCACTCCTCGTCCAGTATATCCCTTCCTAGCTTTTAGACTTGTTTCAAATATAACCACTTGAATATCTCACCTTTACTTTGTATATATGCACCATGTCAATTATCACGCTTCCAGAATCTCATCAAAATATAAAAAGAAATGACGTTAATGTTTCAAAGCTCACTTATTATAAATTTACTTAGAGAGGTGGATCTAAAATTTCTAAAATATTGAATGCATCACTTCAAAATATATTAAGTAATAATTAATTTCCTCTAGATAATAACTTAACATTAAATTAAGTACACCATTTAGTCATCTTGAAGCATGGGTGTCATCCAGCAGTATTTTAAAAGACGAGGGGCATAAGACGGGACGTTTAACATATGTCTTGGCGAGACGTAAGTCCTGAGGCACAAGAGTAAGCCCATTGGTATTTAATTTTTAGTATATTTAAATAAAAAATTGATGAAAACTGTAAAATAAGAGAAAATATATATATATATATAGATGTGCACCATCCCACAAAAAAAAAAAACTGATCACAAAAATTCATTATACGTCACTTACAACCACAAGTTTGCTTTAAGTTTTCTGCGATGGAGGAATAAAAAAGATGAATAACCTGTAATTTGAACTTGCTGCGATGGAGAAGAATGAATATAATTTTCTTTGTATTTGCAAGTGATTGTTTGTTATTTTTTTGAGATAGTAGAAGGCAAGAGAAGAATTAGGTAAGAACATAAATTACGGCTTCTAGTGATAAAAAAAGGTCTTGACTTTCATAATTTTAATGCTTCGATTCTTTTTTAAACTTTTAAGTAATTACAAATTGACTTTTGAGAATTTGAGTATTATATTAAAGACTTATTCAACAATTTTTATTTTTATTTGAAGAAGTTCCTCGGTTATCGCCCTAACAAGAAAACTCGTCTCACGCCCAGACGTACGCTCCGAATGACTGGGCTTATGCCTTTGGAGACTTTCGCCCTCCATCATTGGCTCGGGGCATTTTTGGTACGCCTCGCCCTACGGCTGGCCCGAAAATGCCTTCTAAAATACTGCCAGCAGATTATATTATATTAATTTTAAAAAAATATGTACACAAAATACTTAATTTTGCAGAGAGACTATGAGTGCACATGCATCAAACTTTACCCAATAAAAGTTGCACATGCTTACTTGCTAGCAAAGGCGGATGAAGTGTGTTTTTTATGGTTTAGCTAAACTTAATTTCTTTTTACATGAAATATATATATATATATATATATATATATATATATATATATATATATATATATATATATATATATATATATATATATAATTTCTATTTAATGTATGAATTATTTGCTTTATTAGTGTATAGAAATTAAATGGGAGATTATTTTTATTTTTCAAGATTAAGTAATGACTAGGATGTCCAACGGGGAGGGTTCGAGGCGGAGTGGGGCGGGTCCCGACGGGACGGGAACCGACGGGACTGGCCAACGTCCCATCCCGTCCCTCATCCCGTCAGAAAAGGGGACCGGTCTTGGCAGGGTGGGGCGGGTCAGCGTCGCTTCCAATTCCGTCGGATAAGATTTCGTTATAGTTTTCAGCGTCTTCTTGATTGATCTCCGGTTGACCGCACCTTCTACTCTCCGCTCGTATCCAATCTCTGAATAAAACTGCAATCTCCAAGTTGTCTCCCGCTAATGAGTGTCTGTGCTCTCCTATTTGAAATCTTCTAGCAGAAAAAGCGCTTTCATATGCTATTGATGACGCTTGAATATTTAACATATCTCAGGCCATCTTTGCTAGTGTTGGAAATGTCTTCTCATTTTTCCTCCAGTAATTAAGCAAGTCTTCACATCCTTCTTCATTGAGAACTGCTTGGTACGGTACAACATCCTGCAAAACAAAAATATCAAACTCGCTAACTTGATTAGCAGCGGAACCACTAAACATTCTATTTCTAAGACTTTCAATACTAGCCGCAAAAATAACATGTCTTTTATAAGGTTGTATTGAAGAAGAATAAGATGGTATAGAAGTCGGTTGGTTGCTAGAACTTTCTTGTTGGTAATGCGTATATATTTTTTTGCATTCATCGTGTATGATAGACAAAACTTCTTCTTTGGTTTCTTAGGTGGTTGTTCATTTGGGTTTTCTAGAGTTGGAGGTGGAAGTATTTCTATACAATCATAAATAGTTTCAATAAGTGCTTTACAACAATCTATTTTAGTAGTCGGATTTTAATACAGCACCAATAATATAAATAGTGGAATAGAAAAGAAAAAAATTAATTTGATAAACATTTTTAATAGGTGCCTTATAAGATGGTTTTTCCATATATTCATTAAGTAACAAAAATATTAGAGCTATATAAAATAACATAGTTGAAATAGTAGGATAATATATACCAGAAAATTCTTTAGTTGCTTGAAAAAATTTCTCTAAAAAGCCAATAAGTTCTGAATTTTTTTCCCAATCATTATCTATAACTATATCAGTTGGATTTCGATTATGGGCGTTAAAAATTAAAGTTATAGATCTTCTATAATCGTAAGCAACAAGTAGTTATTCATATAGAGAATTTCACCTAGTCGCTACTTCTTCAGGAATTTTTCTAAAAGGTAATCCACAATCTTGACAAGTTTTTATATATTCTTTTTTTCTTTGTATTCTATTACTTCTAAAAATAAAGTTTATAGCAAAATGTACTTTATTAAGAATGTCTTCAATATTTTCGCAAACTTGATGAATATTTTCTGCAATAAAATTTCCAGTCTACCTATCATCAATATATCTATATGCTAAAATACATTTTTGCATAGACCAATTATAATCTATCCAATGACATGTTACAGTTAAATAATCATTATCGTTAGTACTACGCCCTATATCAGAAGTGATAGATACTTTTTCAGGAAAATGATATAATACATAACGTAAGTATTATTGATATTCATTTGCAAATTTAAAAACGTCTCTCCTAACAGTTGATTTAGGAAAACTATTAAAAGCATAATTATACATATCTCTTATTTAATATAAAAACCCAGGAGAGGAAGAAAATAAAAAAGGCAAACCCTCCACCGCAACTAATTTTGCTATTACTTCCCTATCTCTATATTTATCGTATTTAGGACCTACGATTCCCCCAGTTATCGGGTTAATTTGACCATGTACTTGGTCCGGGACACTATGTGAACCTTGTCCCGACTGAGAGTGAATTGGCGCACCCGACTTTGTAACCTCGTATTCATCCCACCTAACTTTGTGAAAGCCTTGTACATGTCTCAATAAACCTCTCGTCCCACCCTGATCTTTTGCCATTTTAAATTTCTAAACATTTTTACAAAATTTGCATCTAACTACTTGATTCTCTTGATCTCCATCAAAAACATCACACGCAGCTAATTTTAATTTTCGTTGTGTGGGGCCTACTCTCATATTACGGGGAATAGGAGGCGTTTCTGTTTCAGTTTGAGGTGCACTAGTGGGTGTGTCATCTATATTAGTGGGTGTGTCATCTAGATTAGTGGGTGTGTCATCTAGATTATCTTCTAAATTAAAGTCTGGTTCAGTTGTAGAAAATATCTCATCATCGAATGGTATATCATTAAAAATTCAGTTTCATCTATATGAGTGTAATCAGTCAAATCATCCTGTCTAGGAATAGGATGACTAGAAGAAGTACACATGCCCTTGTTACCCCTACTAGAAGAAGCACCCTTACCCTTACCCTTAAACATACCTCTTAATCCTTCTATTTTAATTATGCAAACAAATAATTAAAGATAATAAAATTAAGTGCGATAATGAAAATAAAGTAACAATAATAATATAAAGAAGGAACGAAGGTACCAAATACCGACGTAACGTCGACTTGTAATCGAGGTTGAAAATTAAAACTTTGCTCGATGGATGAATCTCAAACTAGTTGTCAACTTCAGTCCCAATTTTTAAACTTTGATACAATTATACAAATGAGTGAATAAAATATTGAGTAGACAATGTAATTGTAGACTTGTAGAGAGATAGATTGAGAGATTAGATAGATTGTAGGAAGATTTGTGAGATAAATGAAGAGAAAATGAGGTATTTATAGTTGGAAAATTGGGTTAAAGTGTAAATATAGTAACTTAGGGGTTAAAAATAAATATTAAGGGGGTAGGGGGATTTATGGAGTGGGGGGCCAAAAATGGCCGTTGCACAACGACCAAAATATAAATTGGCCGTTGTGCAATGGTCATTTTTGCAAATGGGGGTCGGGACGGGTTCGGGGCGGGGTGGGTCTGAGGCAAGTCTGGGGCAGGACAGGCTTGGGCGGGACGAGCCCAGGTCCGGTCCCGATTTCGAGTCCCAACACTATTGTTTTTAGGGGGGACCGGGGCGAGGTCAGGGCGGGGTCGGGATCGGGCCGACCCAGCCCACTGGCCAGCCTTAGCAATGACACACTAGGAGCGCCTAGGGATCTCCAATTTTGCCCCTTTTTTAAACGTTTACACATCATTTACCACTACTAGAAAATTGTGAATTTCTAACAACTATTGTAGTCAGAATATAGTCTAACATATAAGGATTTCCGATTCCCTCTTGACCGTTTTAAAGTAGTTGAAATATGGATGGTCGGAAATATTTTTTCAGTTATAGTAGTGGGACGATACAATATAAGATACAACCACAGAAAGTTAAATATCCCGACTATGATAGTAGGGACATTAATACAACAACACCGACAACAAACCTCGTATAATTTCATCAAGTGGGGTCTATGGAGGGTAGAGTGTACGCAGACCTTAACCCTACCTTTTGAAGGATAGGGGGTGGTTTTCTATAGACCTCCGGCTCAAGTATAAATGAAAGCAGAAGTAATAATAAGCGATAATAGCAGCAAGAAAATAAGATAACTAAGTGAAAAAAACCAACAGGTAAGAATAGAAAACTAAGAATAAGAATTATGAGAATACTAAAATAAAAATGACGGAATAATAAATATATATATTTCGACTACAGTAGTCAAAATATTTAAACTATTAAGTATTTATTTTAATTATTAATGTTCCGATTACTGTAGTTAGGATATTTAAATTATTTATTTAATTAGTATTCCGATTATTACAGTCAGAAGCTTTAAATTTCTACAAATATGAAACTTCCGACTATAGTAGCCGGAATTTCCCATTTTTTTGGCAGCAAATTATGTTGGAGATTTCTAAGCAATTACTCACATTGGTGAGGAAACACTATATTTTGTGTTTATAAGGGAAAGTTCTTCCTTATGGGTTAAGATATATTTGGACAGAATTAATTAATTAATTAATTCAGAAAATTATGAAAACCATCATTCTTAACCGTTGGTTTATTCTCAAGAGGCACCATGAAAAGGCATCATTCATAACCATTGATTTAATCTCAAAAGGTACCATGAAAAGGTATCATCTATTTATAAATAGATTGCGATAATCCCATCAGAAAAGATCAATAAAAAAATCAGAAAAAATCTCAATACAGTAGGAATCAAACGTTGTTTTAGTGCAAATGATATTTGATTAGACTTCTTAGTATCCCTAAGACATTCAATCCTTCCTGGTGCACTCTATGGGGGTGAAATAGTCTTAAGGAGAGAGTTCGTACTCCCTTATGATGTCGGTTTTCTGCATTTTCTGCAATCTGTTTCTAACAATCTTAAGACTATTTATTTTTTATGGCTAGTATTAGGGAGATAACATCAAACTTTGTCAAACTGAACAAGTTTGATGGTGGTAACTCTCGAAGATCAGAGAAAAATGCACTTTCTTCTCACCACATTGAACGTTGCCTATGTTCTGACTACTCCATAACCAGAAGAACAGGAGAATGAGACCATTGCACATACACGAACTAGGGCAAAATGGGAGAATGATGAATACATATGTCGAGGCCATATTCTGAATGGGATGACTGATGCCTTGTTCGATTCTTAGCAGACCGTGTCTTATGCAAAGGAACTGTGGGATCAATTGGAGGCAAGGTACATGCGTGAAGATGCAACAAGTAAGAAATTTCTTGTTACCAAATTTAACAGTTATTCTATGAATGAAAAAAGGTCAGGAATGGAGCAATTCTATGAGATTGAACACATCCTTGATAATTTCAAACAACATAACATGAATATGGATGAATCTATTGTTGTATCTAGTATAATAGACAAACTGCCCCTAACTTGGAAGAAATTCAAACACAACCTTAAACATAAAAAAAGAGGATCTTAGTCTTGAGGAATTGGCTAACCATCTTCGTGTAGAAGAAGAATTCCGGAAACAAGAAAATAAAGATCAGGATATCCACATTGTGGAGGAAGGCCAATCCAGTAAGGGAAAAGGAAAAAAAAGGCTGTTCAATTCAAACAAGCATAACAACAAGAAGAACAAAACTGACAACAATAAGAAAAAAAAGTTCGCTTGTTGAAATTGTGGTGGTCCTCACATGAAACGTGACAGCCCAAATAATAAGGATCCTAGCAGTTTGAGTTCAGGACAGAAGACCCTAAAGGCTGTAGATGGCAACGAAAGTTTCACTACCATAATTTCCGAAATCAACATAGTCCAAGATGACAATGATTGGTAGGTTGATTCGGGTGTTACAAGACATGTTTGCAAGGACAAGTCTCACTTCAAGACCTATAAACCAGTGGAATATTCAACTTTTCTCTATATGGGAAACAAGTCTCCTGTTAATGTTTTAGGCAAAGGAAGTGTTGTATTAGATTTTACTTCTGAAAAAAGTTTAACTTTGAATGATTTTTATCATGCTCTAGAAGTTAGTAAGAATCTGATGCCTAGTAGTATTTTGAACCAATATGGGTTCAAACAAGTGTATGAGGCTAGGAACTTTGTACTCTCTAAAGGTGAGGTGTTTGTAGGAAAGTGTTATTTACATTGTGGTTTAAATTGAACCTTGTTAACATTAATAAAGTGATGAATGCTTCTGTTTATGTCTTGAATTCTCTTGATACTTCTTCTTTATGGCATTATCATTTAGGACATGTAAATTTTAGAAAGTTGAAAGATATGGCTCTACAATCTCTAATTCCTTTAATTGACAAGAATGTTGTAAAATGTAGAACATGTATGCTCACTAAAATTACTAGATTACTATTTCCTTTTGTTCAAAGAGATTCAAAATTACTTGATTTAGTTCATAGTGATTTATATGACATGAGTGACCATGTGACAATAAACGGAAAATGTTATTTTGTTACCTTTATTGATGACTATTCCAGATTTTGTTATGTATATTTGTTACATTCAAAAAGTGAAGCACTTGAAAAATATAAAGTGTTTAAAAGTAATGTAGAACTTCATTGTGAAACCTTTATTATGTGTCTTAGATCGGATAGAGGTGGGGAATATTATAATCCATCATTCTTTGAATCAACTAGAATTGTGTATCAAGTTACAACACCTTATACACCACAACAGAATGGTGTGGCCGAAAGAAAAAATAGAGTCCTAACGGAAATGGTAAATGCCATGTTATCCAAGTCGGGTTTAGGACATGGATATTGGGGTGAAGCCTTGTATACAGCTTGTTATATTCTTAACAAAGTACCTAACAAGAAAAGTAAGACTACCCCATATGAATTCTGGAACAAAAGAAAACCAAACCTAAGTCATCTTAGAGTCTGGGGATGTAGAGCAATTGTTAAAATTTCAGAGCCCAAAAGAAAAAAACTTGGGGAGAAAGGAATTGAGTGTGTTTTTATAGGCTATGCTATGAACATTAAATCCTATATATTTAAGGTTATTGAACCAAATGATTCATATTCTGTTAATACTATAATTGAGTCTAGGGATGCTATTTTCGATAAAAATAGATTTAGTATCATTCCTAGATCTCATGACACAACGTTACCATCTAGTTCTCATTTACGGGAAGAGCATAGTTTAGTTGATAATAGCTCAACTAATGAGGAAGTTGTGGAACCAAGAAGAAGTAAAAGGGCACGAAAAGCTAAAGATTTCGGAGATGATTTCTTTATGTTTCTCATTGAAGGAAGTAGGGATCAGTCTTCGGTTGACACTTACATACCTTTATGTTATAATATAGAAGCTGATCCTATCACTTTTGAGGAGGCAATGAAATCTCCAGATGCTTCCTTTTGGAAAGAAGCAATTAATAATGAAATGGATTCGATTATGGGTAATAGAACTTGGAAGTTGGCTGATCTACCATCAGGTTGTAAACCCATGGTTGTAAGTGGATTTTCAAAAGGAAAATGAAAGTAGATGGAACTATAGACAAGTTCAAGGCTCATTTAGTAGTCAAAGGTTACACTCAAAAGTTAGGTATTGATTACTTCAATACCTATGCTCATGTTGCAAAGACTACAACAATAATGGTGTTGATTGCATTAGCCTCAATTTTTTGTTTCGCTATTCATCAAATGGATGTGAAGATCGCATTTCTAAATGGTGAATTAGATGAGGAGGTGTATATGGAACAACCCGAGGGGTTTGTTATTCCTGGTTAAGAACACAAAGTGTGTAAGTTGATCAAATTATTGTATGGGCTTAAGCAAGCTCCCAAACAATGGCACCAAAAAGTTGATCAAGTTGTACTTTCTAATGGATTTCTTATCAATGATGCCGATAAGTGTGTATATAGTAAGTTTATTGGAAACAATGGAGTTGTCATTTGTTTATATGTGGATGATATATTAATATTTGGCACTGATCTCCAACATGTGGTGGACACAAAGGAGTTTTTATCTGCTAATTTCTCCATGAAATACATGGGTGAAGCGGATGTGATTTTAAGCATTAAAATTACTAGACATACTAGTGGTTTGGCCTTGACTCAGTCACATTACATTGAAAATGTGTAAAAGAAGTTTAACAACTTTGATTGTAAATTTGCATCTACACCTCTTGATCACAATGTAGTGTTATCTAAGAATACAGGAGAACCTATGAAACAATTAGAGTATGCTAAGGTAATTGGGTGTCTTATGTATATCGTGACATGTACAAGACCTGATATTGGTTTTGCTGTAGGAAAACTAAGTCGTTTTACTCATAATCCAAGTCATGCTCATTGGCATGCGGTTCGAAGGCTACTTAAGTATCTCAGGAGAACTATTCACTATGGAATACATTATGATAGATTTCCTTGTGTATTAGAAGGGGTTTCTAATGCAAGTTGGATATCTAACAATGATCATTCCTCTACGAGTGGGTGGATATACACACTTGGTGGGGGTTCAGTTTCATGGGGATTCAAGAAACAAACTTGTATTGCAGATTCAATTATGGCATCTGAATTTATAGCATTAGCGTCTGCAAGCAAGGAAGTCGAGTGGCTAAGAAATATTTTGTATGATTTGCCTTTGTAGGCAAAGCCCATGTCACCTATCTCAATTCATTGTGATAATGAGGCTACATTGGCTAAAGCATACAGTGAAGTTTATAATGGTAAATCAAGGCACATTGGTTTACGACATAGTTATGTGAAACAACTCATTCGTGATAGTGTTATAACGGTGGACTTTGTACGTACAAATCAGAATATGGAAGATCCCTTGACAAAAGGCCTTAAGAGGGATTTAGTCACCAAAACTACAAAAGGATGGGTTTGAAGCTTATACTCTTAACTACAAATGGTGGAACCTCGACTTAACACTTGATAAAACCCTCGAGTCTTAAGTTCAATGAGTCCAAGTACATCATTCTGTAGTTGCAAGCACTTGTCTTACCATCCCAAGTTGTGCTTGGTTCCATAATATGTATGAAGGATAAGAAAATTTTTGCTCTTAATGAACCTTTAGTGGTATATTTATGTGTGTGATATATTTTATATTTCTCCAGGTATGCCTGGGTTAATATGTACATTTGATCGTAAATGAATAAAGTTGCTCATATATATTATTCAATTGATTTCCAAAAGTGTACTATATTATGGAGTATGTGAAAGGTTCACCTATATAAGCTTAAAGTGAGGCCGCTTTAGGAAATCAAATAGGTTTGATTTCTTAATGCTCATGAAAAGGATACAGGACACATGGCCATAAAAGTGTCGGTAACTTCTATATGTATTGGGAACAAAGTATCTTATGTGTGAATTGAAATTAAGTAATAAGAGAGGATCGCTAGTTCAAAGCATAGTCTGTCATGCCATCCTAATTACTAAAAAGACATTTCACTAATATAGGGGTTCAATCGCGAGACACGTCTATTTAAGCATAAGATCGTGTTATTAAGTATTGCTTGGAAATGATGGGGGGGGGGGGGGGGGGTTGTTGGAGATTTCTAAGCAATGTCTCACATTGGTGAGGGAACACTATATTATTGTGTTTATAAGGGAAAGTTCTTCCTTATGTGTTAAGATATATTTGGACATAATTAATTAATTAATTAATTCAAAAAATTATGAAAATGCATCATTCTTAACCATTGGTTTAATCTCAAGAGGCACTATGAAAAGGCACCATTCATAACCATTGGTTTAATCTCAAGAGGTACCATGAAAAGGAACCATCTATCTATAAATAGATTGTCATATTTCCATCAGAAAAGATCAATAAAAAAAATCAGAAAAATTCTCAGTACAGTAGGAATCAAACCTTGTTTTAGTGCAAACGATATTTGATTACACTTCTTAGTATCCCTAAGAAAATTAATCCTTCCCGGTGCACTCTATGAGGGTGAAATAGTCTCAAGGGGAGAGTCCATACTCATTTGTGAAGTCGATTTTCTATATTTTCTGTAATCTGTTTCTAACAAATTATTGTATTATTAGTTGCTCCGGCTTACAAACACAACACCATAGAACCTAAAATTCAACCAAACAACCATAACAGTTAAAGCAACCAATCAAACAACTAAACTTATCAAACAACCAATGAAACATAAAGAAATAGTCTAAACATTCAAGCATTTGAAACATCAATTCGAAATAGTTTTAACATCCCAAACCAACAACTAAGAGAAACTTCAAGTCTAAAAAATCTAAACGTCACAATTAAAAACAATAACCAACTATAATCTAATTGTCATCGAATTTGATCTCTTCCTCATCATCAGACTTTTAAAGCATGTGATTCATCATAAACTTCTCAATTTTAGCAAGCTCAGCATTGAAAGTTTCACACTTTTGTTTCAAATTATGCAATTTGCCTTCGCATCGCTTCCATTTATTCTGTATTTTGCAAAGTAGAAGCATTGAACAATAACGGCAGCGAAGGACCGGACGAGGAACGCAGAACTCCTAGTCTGTAGACCCTACCTTTGCTTGGACCACCTGCCACCTCTGTCCATATTGAAGTCATATCCGCGGGCATTAGTCGGACCGCGGTACCATCCTCTGAAGCAAGTTGGTTCGGATGACAATTTTTCAAACATTTTTTAAACCCTTCCTGAAATAAATAATCATTATATAAATACATATTCTTAAGTTACTTGCACTAAAGGCAATAAAGGCTGAAAAAATTATATATGATTTTTTTAACACTCAAAAATAATTTAAGTGTTTAGCTGAATTCAGTGACAGTCGAACTGCTCCAAAGCCGAATTTACTCTTAGCCCTCGACTACAAGAACTTCATTGGCTACTAAGGCAGCTTATCCGAGTTGTTAGTTAGAGGTATGACTGGGACCCACTCACATGCAGACGCCTCAACGACTAAGTCAAAAGGGTTTCCTGACCCATAGAAGCGGTAACGACCAACAACAGCTAAAAGAGAGGGCTATTATCTGAGCAAGAGGAGTAGAGGGCGAGAAAATCGGCACCACCTCCCCCATAGTTGGTCATTCAACTTAGTGGGTTACTTGATGGCTAACATGGGGGGGAGTCACGTTGTACAGTTTTTTTTTCTTTCTTTTGTACTATAAATAGGATCATTCTTTGTATATAGAGGACACACAATCAATCAAGCAACTCAATTTTTATCTATCTTTATCCTTTACTTTCATTTTATCCTTTACTTTCATTTTATCCTTTACTTTACTATAATCAGTTGCATTCGTGTTTCTTACCTCTTTGTTTACTCATACCACCGTCCTAACGCTTTCTGGAGTAGTTGGGGAACCCATTGCTGGAAATTAGATTTCCGTTTCCAGCCCAAATCGAAGCCGATAAACGTAAAATGGCTAAAGCATACAAACATGTTAAGCCGATTGGGATGAAAGATCGTAAATTCGGCAAATGGTCACTAAATTGGGAAGGACCTTTTGTAGTAAGCAAACGGATCGCTGGCAACGCATATCGACTAATAAACATGCATGACGAGGAAATGGACAGGAATGTAAATGGCAAGTATCTAAAAAAGTACTATCCTTCGATTTGAGGCATGCATGAATAAACGATAGCCGCAGACCGGCTGCCTGGTCGCACAAAATAAGCTAATTGCCTCCAACGGGAGATGTATGGCATGACAGACACAGACCGGCTGTCAGGTCACAAAATACAGAGAAAGCCATTTCTTTCACACGCATATGTCGTAAGGTTGGTCACACTCCTCAAGCGAAGAAACGCCATACTAAGTGGTCAAAGATAATGACCCATCAAATCTGCGGGATTTATTCTAAATTTTCTCAAGAATGCTGAGAGCAATGTTGAAGTTAAATGATGGGATATGGATTCCCACATCCAAGTAAACCAAGCACAAAAACAGAGGCGTCGCACATACCCGAGCCCGGCGTTATAGCGGAAATCAAATTCCAATAATGCGGCGGCATCAAAAGGACCCATGCGCCTCCATTCGGTTTCTCTGACCAACTTCACTCGGTCCAACCAAATCGAATAATGAGTGACCTTAGTCGGCTAAGTACGAAGGTTAGCCGAACAATGACCGTCGGTGAATCAGTCACAAGTAGAAAGAAAATCATGGTTTATCGGGCTGAGGTACTGAAATAAGAGAGAATCACCTTGTTCCGGTCCACCGTATGGAGTCAGAACCAGTTGTTTATCAACGAAGGCCAAGGTCGGGGTTAGGTAACTATCGGCTAGAATAATTTTTCCTGATCTTTGAGACAAAAAAGATGGAGCCATGGTTTCCGACTAAGAAAAGGCCCAAAGGTTAGGTGAGAAACCTATGGGGGATACCTTTCTTTAAATAACCTTCAGAGGCATGGCTGAGATTAATTTATTATTTCCAAAAGCACGATCGAAAATCATCAGAGCTAATTCGTGGTAATGGAGATGCCTCGGTTAAAGGGGAAACATGTTTCAAAAAGTGATCATCATTGCATGCAGTGGAGACGAGACGATTGAAGTGACATGCGCGGCTGTCAGATTGAAACGACGGCTACTTTCGGATACATCAACTCAACAGTGACACTCGAGTTAATGTAAGGGGCAATTGTTAACACTCAAAAATAATTTAAGTGTTTAGCTGAATTCAGTGACTGCCGAACTGCTCCAGAGCCAAATTTACTTCTAGCTCTCGACTACAAGAACTTCATCGGCTACTAAGGCAGCTTAGCCAAGTTGTTATTTAGAGGTACGACTGGGACCCACTCAGATGCAGACGCCTCAACAACCAAGTCAAAAGGGTTTCCTGACCCATAGAAGCGGTAACGGCCAACAACAGCTAAAAAAAAAGGTCATTATCCGAGCAAGAGGAGTAGAGGGCGAGAAAGTTTTTTCTTTCTTTCTTTTGTACTATAAATAGGATCATTCTTTGTATATAGAGGACACACAATCAATCAAACAACTCAATTTTTATCTATCTTTATCCTTTACTTTCATTTTATCCTTTACTTTATTGTACTGTACTTAGCTGCATTCATGTTTCTTACCTCTTAGTTTACTCATACCATCGTCCTAACGCTTTCTGGAGTAGTTGGGGAACCCATTGCTGGAAATTAGAGTTCTGTTCTGTTTCCAGCCCAAATCGCTTAAGTTAAGGAATCAATTTGTCTCCCGATTTCGTCAGCCGATAAAACGGCATAAAACAGAATTCGGGGCGAAAACAGATTTTTATGTTTGACATAAGAAGTATCAAGTAGAAGAGCTAAATAAGCAACTGGCATTCAAATAATAAATCAATACATAAATAAATAAATAAATTAGAGCACCAACAGATTTGACTTCTTCATGAACTTTATTATGGGACCTTAAGAGTTGTGGAAGCCCTTGAATTAACTCATTGGTAAATTCAAATACATGCAAGAAAATAACGCTATCATCCTAATTCAAGAAATCAAACAACTCTGTGTTTTTAGCATTTAAATACGGAAACCGTACATATAATTAGCAAATACTATATGAGTATCTAATCTGAGCAAAGCAAATACTAAATATCATCCACAATTTATTTGATTCTGAAGTTAACAACTCTTTCTTAGAATGACTACAATTCCGAAGAAGAAAAAATATACAAATTTTCAGCAAAGCTGTCATCCAATTGAAAATTTTTAAGGTACCAACAATTAAGCAAACATTAGTCAGTGAATATCAAATTGACGGAGTAAATGTAATTTAAATATCAGTACTCCAAAAGAGAAAAAAGAAGTATTAAGCAATTTGATGCTTAAATTCTACCTTCACTCTCACTTAGAATGACTAAAATTCTGAAAAACAAAAATACACAGAAATTTCCAGCTAAAATTTCAATCAGTTACAGATAAAACACATACGATTAAAAAACATTACTCAGAGATTAACGTAGAAATGTGTATTTACGGAGAAAGATATTACCGCCACCTTCAGAAAAAATTAAAAGCTACTCCCCATTTAAACGGGATGTAGTTTGATGGGCACGGAGTTTAAAAAATAAAAAGCAATTTTGAATCTTGTGATCTAAAACAAATAAAAGATATTTGTGTGGTTATAAATCATCTCGTTAAGCATAAAAGATAAAATTTAAAGTTAAATTATTATCAAATAAGAAAATATGTTGACCGATAAAAAAGAAAGTATGTCATGTAAATTGGACAAAGGGAGTAATTACTTAGGATCCGATTTCAATGATGCAATAAAACAAAATAAGAGACAACCATAATTATGATATTGTAAATGACTTTTTTTGTATCCATGGACAAAACAACTTCTACGTTTTAATTTCGTGTTGATTGTGAGCTTAAATCGAAAAAATCAGTGATTAATTTGAGGAAACACAAAACAATACATGAGAAGAACCCTATTGAGAAAAATCAACACATTACCGTCATGAACGATCCATCAATTTTAGCTAATTACTTAGGAAATTAGAAATTAGAATTATGAAATACAACTACAATTTAGGAAGCACAGCTAAGTAAATTATTTCGTATAAAAGAGAGTGTGGATACCTAATTGAATTTGCTACTTTGATTGGAGAGGAAGAGAGTGGGAAGAGAAATAAACAAACCTAACAGTGCTCTAAATGTTTTAAAAAAATAACTTAATTCATTTTTTTTAATTTTCCCACTACTGTTGTCGGAAAAATAAATATTATTTTAACTATTTTTTATATATTCCGACTACGTCTGTCTGAATATTAATAATATTTTTAATTAATTATTTCCTAAATATTCCGGCTATACTAGTCAGATAGTCATTGTATTTTTAATTAATTTTTTAAAGGTGTTTCGACTAGTGTTATCGGGATGTTTGGTCAAAATTATGTTAACTATTTTATATGACCTGCCCAACTACCGTAGCCGGAATAATTCATTTCGGAAATTTCCCGCCAAATTTTATTGATAAATATTTTTTAAAAAAAAATTGGATATTCCGACTGATTTTTTGTAGTCGGAAAATTACTACTGATTTTTTTTTGTAGTCGGAAAATTCACTGATTTTCTGATAGTGTACAGTGTCTAATCATCATAAGCATACCACATATGTTACTGATTAGTGCTATTATTGCTGAACCTTTATGAAAATCCTGTTACTTTAAGATAAACACCGTAAGTTAAAAGAGCAATAGATCGGAAGTAGCCAAAAAATAAAAGGTGTGTCCTTTTAAAGAAGAAAAAGGAGCTAACCATCACGTGACAACCTCTTAACTCTTATATCCAATGAAATATAACATATACCAATAAATTGCCACATGTAAGTTTTACAATAAAATTGATGAAATTATAGTCTAACGAAAAAGTTATTTAACTATCGAATCAGTAACACCTTCACATAAAATAGGATAGGGAAGGGAGTATTCTTCGTCACATTATATTGGTTTGCATTATTTTTCAATCTTATTGACTCCATGTTTCCACCTATTATAAATAGTTACTTGTAAATATATTTTAGATGACATGATAATATAAAAATTCTTTTACACAGTAAAGTCAATATGTAAGAGTTAAACTCAACATAAAAAGCTTCAACTCAAAGCGGCTTGTTTCTTTTCTTTTTTTTTGTGACGAAGGAACCCGCAGCCGCTACCCTCTCGAGTGCGCACAGGGTAAACCCCGGACTGACGCAATAGCCTGCAAACCACGTCGCCGATTAACCACACTTGGCAAGCCATGTGTGACAGGCTCAACCAAGAAGGTTTATGCAGGGGATCGAACTCGTGACCTTGGGGTCCCGCGCTCTACTGCTACACCAACTTGGCTACCCTTGCGGGTATGGCTTGTTTCTTTTGATACATATATAAGGACAGCTGCTAAGTACATTGCCAAAGCTAAGTGGTGTAGTCCACTCCATAGCAATATAGTTTCAAAAGTGAAGAGATAGTGGAGAAAGAAGCATGATGTTAGAATACATCTCCAGGCTCCTTAATACAGCAAGTAAGCCCTTTCTCCTTCCTCTTTATTAGTTCTTGCTACTACTTTTAGAATTCCATAATCCAACTCGATCTTTCCAAGTTTTTGACTGCATGGAATTAAATCAATGTACATGCCAGCAAGCTCTCCAAACTTAACCTACTAGATCCTTGTGGTCCGGTCCTTCTCCGGACGGCACCGCATATAACGGGAGCTTAGTGCACCGAGCTAGCCTGTTTTTTAATATAGATTTGCTAAATATCAGCTTAAATGGAATTTGATCCTATTTAGAATAAGTAAATGTGGAAAATTAGCAGATGCAGATCTAGATTGGGTTCTGTGGTTCAATAAAATTTCTTAATTTTGGATGGAATTATGTATATAAGTTGCTCTCCACCTTCAACCTTAAGATTATGACTTCGAATCACCAAGGAAGCAAAAAGGTAGAAGCTCTTAGAGAGTGTTAAAAAGAAATTACATTCATTCTGAACCCACTAACTCTTGATCATAATATCACTTTGGCCTGGAAAAGGATGAGTGTGAACTTCTCTTCCCAATTGAGAGAATTATACCTGGATAACCTTGTCATTATAAGATTACAAAACGTTATGTGATGAATTTTATTTGAATTTGATTTTCTATTGTACTTTCTACATATGCATGTATTATGTTATTTTTTTTATTTTTTATCAATTGTCGGTGTTACGAGAATTTTATTTCTTTTATCTCAACTAAACTTTTTAAGAAAATCACATTGTAATGCATTGATGTATTGGCGCAGACGATTTAACTAGTTAGTATATAGTTCGAGGCTGTCAAGAGCATAAAGTTCCCCAGGTTTTACTATGTCTTTCATATAATCCATTGTGTCACCAAAGTTTTACAATAAGTAACATTAATCCAGAAGAAATTCAAAATGGACAAAAAAAAAGAAAAAAATCATGGTAATCATCAGTCTAGGATAAAAGAAAAAGAAAGAATTTGCGGTGTTTAAAACAGAAAAGGATTGGCACTATAGAGACGTGATTGAAACGCTAAGATTTTAAGAACAATTATTGTATTGTATTATAGTCTTATCTCTTTGAAACCTGATTTAATTTTCTCATAACCTGATGTACCTATCATATGTTACAATTTTAATCTAACAAGGTGAGTAATAGTAAATATAGGGTATTGATATGTGTTTAAACCCCCAAAAACAAAAAAAATTAGCACAATAAATTGCTTCTGCTTATCGAATTGGTATACATTAATTCCCTAACTTTTTAGACAGAGTGAAAAAGGAAAAGGTGAATAAGATGTGCAAGACAGGACCAATTGAGAAAGATAGCACAGAAGCCAAGTGAATAGACATTACCTATACAATTTTTAAATCTAGATCGGGTAAGATTATTTATATGGAGCTTCATACAGATTGACAGAGAATTTAGAATGTTTGTCGACTTATTAAATAGCTCGAATAATATGATCTTCATATACTCCCTCCTTTCCAATATATGTGGCGTCATTTGATATGACAGTAAGGAACACTTTTAGAATTTGTGGTTCAAACAAACCTTAGATATTTGTATGACTATAAATCATCTCATAAAGTTAAATTATTTCTAAATATAGAAATATGACATTTTTTTTAGACAGACGACAAAGGAAAAGGTGCGACATATATTGGGACAGAGGTGTATATCTTTTTAGTAATTAATGTATTGTCAGAAATATACATACATATACTGTCAGAAAAAGAGTATGTTCACTTGTTTATTGTATATTCACTGTAAATTTCCAGATTTGAAATGTTTGTTTCCATTTACTGATTTACTCAACTACTGGCTTTTTTCTGTTTCTATTTAGCTGATTGGTTGGACTACAAAAACAATTTGTAAAGAAGTCCGAGCGCGCCATTACTCAAATTTATTTATTCCATCGAGCAACATGTATATCTGTTTTCAGTAAAACCCACAAAATAAATTCAAAGTCTTCGGAGCATTTATTTATTTTCCAAGGTGGTGGAACAAATCAAAAGACACAGACCTAAGATCTCTAGCTGCATTAGGATCAATTAGAATAAACTCACTACAGTCCCCCAGGTATAGCTCGATGGCAAAGGAGGTAAACTTAAAATTCAGTTGGAGGCCTACAGCGTGGGTTCGAATCCTAGTGGGAGCACTTTGCTCTCTTTTTGGATAGGAGCAACTCTGTTCTCAAGCCATGGTCATTCAGGCATATCCCGCGATTTATTGATAGCTCTGTTCTCAAACCCTGGTCATTCAGGCATATCCCGCGATTTATTGATAGTAGTGTTGAGTGACCGGTACTACTATCTTCAGAAATAGTCTGACGTAAGCTAGGAAGCTGAATATCAAAAAGAAAAAAAAAGAATAAACTCACTACAACTTCAATGATAGAGTTCCTCTATTTTTATTTTGAAAAGCCTAGAGGAAATTTATAGTCTGTCACAGAGAACAGCCTTTTGTAAGACATGATAGAGTTCCTCTATTTTATTTATTTTGATAATTAGTGATGTACTATCCAGCTTGTGTGCACCTACTCTTTTCCACTAGTATGTGCTACCTCCCACAAATATTGGTAACTTTTCCCACCAATGCCTAGACATATGGGAAGAAATCACCTAGCATTTTCTTTATTTCTATTGAGATTTGACTCTGGTCCCCGGATAATTTTTACTCGCTTCATTCACCACTAGGGCAATCTAGATGCAAGGTAATGATAGAAATTTTGGAGAATAAAAGCATCCTGACTCTTGCAAAGTGGACTTGGCTGAGACCTTATGCCTTCTCCCTAACAAATTATAATGAAAATGAAGTTTTAGTTCAGCATAAATTTTCTTCTTTATAAGACAACAAAGTGGTAAAGATTCATGAACAGATGAGTATTAGCATTTTTTTCCTGAGAATTGAAAAATCAAAAGAAACTGCTTTATAGAGTCTAAATCAACAGAAAAATTCATGAACACGCAACTTTTCGTTCTGTTTAAGCTGTATGTAAAGTGAACAGAATCAAGTGATGACGAATAGAAATTGATGGAAATTTTAACATGTACTGCTCGAAAAAGGATGCTAGTTGGAGAATATTTTAGTCCTTTTTATATTAATGATTAATGAGATGATGATTCTTCTTTTGATCAATGGCAGATATAAATTTCCCTGAATTAAAGATTGCGTGGCTGCAGCCAATGTCGCGCTGCTTGTGGGAGGACACCAGCATCATTGTCCTACTGGGATTCCTCGGAGTCTTACTGCTGGACTCACTCCTATGCAAATGCAGAAAGAAGGCTGTGACAGTCGAGAAGTATGCTGTTGGCACAAAATTCGGCGTTTCCTACATACTCAGCATTATCTGCACCACTATATTATTGAGCACTCATCTCATAATGCTCTTGATGCTGCAAAAGAGAAATGGTGCTCACTGCCAATCCAAATTTCCAATTCTTTCCTCTGAGATTCTGCAAATGACATCGTGGGCAGCTTCATTTCTTGTGCTCTACAGAACGCGAAATAGGAAATTCATCAAGTTTCCTTGGGTCCTTAGAATCTGGTGGATTTCCAGCTTCTTTCTTTCCCTTGCTCGTGCGACTCTTGATGCCCATTTTGTCATCACAAGCGACGAACATCTAGGACTTGCAGACTACGTGGATATCCTTGGTCTTATTGCATCAGCTTATCTTCTGGTTATCTCCATTAGAGGGAAGACATGTATAATTCTTGACATCTCAGACAGCACAACTGAACCACTTCTAAATGGGAAGAATGAAAAGGATTCCGAAGCCAAAAGGGACAGTCTATATGGGAAAGCTAGTCTTCTCCAACTGATCACCTTCTCTTGGCTCAATCCACTATTTGAAGTTGGAGTCAAGAAGCCCCTTGATCAGGATGAAGTCCCAGATGTTGACTTCAGGGACTCTGCGGAATTTCTATCCGATTCCTTTGACGAAAGCCTGAAGTATGTAGCGGAAAAGGATGGAACCACAAACCCATCTATCTATAAGGCCATTTATGTATTTGCAAGGAAGAAAGCAGCAATCAATGCCTTCTTTGCAGTTATTAGTGCAGGATCATCTTATGTTGGTCCATACCTTATTGATGACTTTGTAAACTTCCTCAACGAAAAGAAATTTCGGGGGTTACGAAGTGGCTATCTTCTAGCACTAGCTTTTCTCGGTGCAAAAATGGTTGAGACAATAGCACAAAGGCAGTGGATATTTGGAGCTCGGCAACTAGGCCTGCGGCTCAGAGCTGCTCTCATATCTCACATTTACCAAAAGGGCCTACTTTTATCAAGTCAATCACGCCAAAACTACACCAGCGGAGAGATAATCAATTACATGAGCGTAGATGTCCAAAGGATTACAGATTTTGCATGGTACCTCAATACAATATGGATGTTACCCGTCCAGATAACATTGGCAATCTATATTTTACGCATGAATCTAGGGAAGGGGGCACTTGTGGCATTAGGGGCAACTCTGATAGTGATGACTGGCAACATACCCCTGACAAGAACCCAAAAGGGTTATCAAACTAAGATAATGGAGTCCAAAGATGAAAGAATGAAATCCACCTCAGAGATTCTGCGAAATATGAAGACTATCAAACTTCAGGCATGGAATAGTTATTATCTACAGAAGCTGGAAATCTTGAGAAAAGTGGAGCATTGTTGGTTATGGAAGTCACTTAGATTGTCAGCCCTGACTGCTTTTATCTTCTGGGGATCACCTACATTTATTTCTGTGGCAACTTTTTCTGGATGTGTTATGATGGGCATCCCACTGACTGCAGGGCGGGTCTTATCTGCATTGGCTACATTTCGGATGCTTCAAGATCCTATATTCAATTTGCCAGATTTACTCAATGTGATAGCACAAGGAAAAGTTTCTGCTGATAGAATTGCTTCCTACCTGCAGGAAGATGAGATTCAATCCGATGCAGTTGAATTTGTTCCCAAAGTTGAAACACATTTTGGGGTTGAGATAAAGAGTGGAACATTCAGCTGGGACACAGAATCAAGAATCCCGACCCTTGATGGAATAGAATTACAAGCTAAGAGGGGAATGAAGGTGGCAATTTGTGGCAGTGTTGGGTCAGGGAAGTCAAGCTTGCTCTCTTGTGTACTAGGAGAGATGCCAAAACTGTCAGGGATCGTGAAGATCAGCGGTGAAGTGGCATATGTTCCTCAGTCTCCTTGGATACTTACTGGAAATATCAAGGAGAATATTTTATTTGGAAAACCTTATGAGCCTGTCAAGTATGATAGAACAGTTGAAGCATGTGCCCTGGAAAAAGATTTTGAACTATTCCCTGCTGGTGATCTTACAGAAATAGGAGAAAGAGGGATAAATATGAGCGGAGGTCAGAAGCAGAGAATACAAATTGCTCGTGCGGTTTATCAAGATGCTGATATCTATCTTCTTGATGACCCTTTCAGCGCTGTGGATGCTCACACAGGCTCGCACCTCTTTCAGGTGAGTTGTTCAGCATGTCTATCAAAGAGTAATTCTAGTGTTAGTTTTTCAAACCTCACTGTGTGAGATAACCTTATGCTATTTAAGTATTATTTTTGAATTTTCTGCACGGTGCAGGAGTGCTTGATGAGGGTTCTCAGGGGAAAGACGATACTTTATGTTACACACCAAGTTGAGTTTCTTCCCGCAGCAGATCTCATTCTGGTATGCAGGAAAACGGAGTGTCAATTTGTTCCACTGATGCACCCAATTAATGTCATTTAATTGATAAAACATTTGTATAATTTATGAATACAAGCATCACCCTCACAAAACAATGACCTGCCTATGCATTGACTCTAAGGATGATTCAGATAAAAGAAATTAGCAACCCTTTAGTATATTCCATTGTCTACCTGAACATATCAAAGTCCTTCCATGATTGGATTTCATATTCGGAAAAACCTAGTAATTCTAGGAAAGTGGGCTTTTTAGTTATGGGTCTAGCAAAAGAAAAATTGGAATAGGATCCTCACCCCCACCCCCCACCCCCACCCCCACCTCCATGCTTCTCTAGGAAATCCCAAAATAAAAAGGTATACTCCTTGCTCAAGTGTATACATGTTGCACAGTTCAAAACAAGCTGGAATTGTTAGAACTTCCCAAATATTTGGAGGTTGCCTAGTCAGGATACTGAATATCATTTTAAACATTAATAGGGAGACTCTTATGGAAAATACTTCATGCCTCTTAAGATTTCCATAATTTTGACCAACATTCAAAACTCGATGCAGAATCTAAATCCTTAATATTAATAGGTGATGCAAAATGGAAGAATTGCACAAGCTGGTACTTTCGAAGAACTATTGAAACAAAATATTGGTTTTGAAGTTCTAGTTGGAGCACACAACCAGGCTTTAGAATCAATTTTAACAGTTGAAAGCTCAAGTCGAGTATCTGAACATGCAGTTACAGATGGTGATATTGACACAGATAGTAACACAGATGCAGAATTTCCACACACTAAGCAGGATTCAGAACACAATCTCTGCGTAGAGATAACAGAAAAGGATGGCAGGCTTGTGCAGGATGAGGAGAGAGAAAAAGGAAGCATTGGAAAGGAAGTTTACATTTCTTACTTGACCATTGTGAAAGGTGGTGCCTTTGTTCCAATAATTATTCTAGCGCAATCATCATTTCAAGTGCTTCAGATAGCCAGCAACTACTGGATGGCATGGTCATGTCCCACAGGTGATGCAGCACCAATAGCTGAGAAGATGAACTTCATACTTTCTGTTTATGTGCTTCTCGCTGTTGGAAGTTCTCTTTGTGTGCTAGTCCGGTCATCATTTGTGGCTATAACAGGCCTTCGAACAGCAGAAAAGCTCTTTAGCAACATGTTGCACAGCATCCTTCGTGCTCCGATGTCATTCTTCGACTCAACTCCTACTGGAAGAATCTTAAATCGCGTAAGTAACTCAAAGTTATCTTATTGGGATCGGATATGAGGACAGCATATCTGCTGCAGTTTACTTCCCTTAATCTGAATGAGATGTGTGGAATTAGCTAAGTACTCGTACCGCATAAGTAGTTATAGTTGGGTAGTTTTGCTTATCCTGCATATACACGGATAGGTAGATAGATCTCTGATACATGTTGAAAAGAAATAAATAGGAAGAAACCAGGCATGATAACAGCTATAAGTCAGAGCAACATATTTGCGATAAGCTAAATAATGGAATATTAGCTATATCTCATAACTGCATAAAGCAAGTAGGCGTCTTCCAGTGTACAGTCATGTGGTATCTGAATTTGTCCTCTTAACCAACCGTAACTCACCACAGAAAAAATATCATAATAAGATAGTCGAGATAAAAATATGACAAAAGCAAAGTGAAGTGTTTAAATTCTTGCCATAACCTCTAGAACTTAAGGCTGAAATTCAGTTGATTCATTAATGCAATCCTATTGTATCAATTATCATGATATCTTATTACATGAACAGGCATCGACAGACCAAAGTGTTCTAGACTTGGAAATAGCATCCAAGTTGAGTTGGTGTGCCTTCTCCATTATTCAGCTTCTTGGGACAATTGCAGTCATGTCGCAGGCCGCATGGGAAGTATTTGTCATCTTTATTCCAGTAACAGCAGTCTGCATTTGGTACCAGGTATGTAAGCTGTACATGTTTAGATCTTGAAATGCTAAATATATTAAAACAAGAAGTTGCTGTCTTGTTTTGGGCAAAGTATTCTAGTGGTTAAATTATTATTTAAAAACCAAAGACTAAACAAACTCTATGTTTCTTTAAGATTCCAAAGATTTTCTTTCTAATATTTGTAAAAATGTAATTTAATTATATTATTGTTAAAAATGCCAGCAATACTACATACCAACTGCAAGGGAACTTGCTCGTTTATCTGGAATTCAAAGAGCTCCAATCCTCCATCACTTTGCAGAATCACTTGCAGGAGCAGCAACAATCCGTGCTTTCAACCAAAAAGATCGCTTTGCTCATGCAAACCTTTGTCTCATAGATGGTCATTCAAGGCCATGGTTTCACAATGTATCAGCAATGGAATGGCTTTCTTTTAGACTGAATCAGCTATCTAATTTTGTATTTGCCTTCTCTCTTATTCTGCTAGTTACACTCCCGGAAGGAATTATAAATCCAAGTAAGCATCAGAAACTACTTGTCATTATGTTGTTATGTAGAGCACGGGTAGGAACTAAAGATGACAAAAACATGTTTCTTAAGAAAGTCAGGTCGATCAGAAGTTTCTTTTCTCACTTTCTTTTTTGCTTATGTGGTGATGGTGGTACATGTGTTAAGAACCTCAATTTCATAAAAGAAATCAAAGGAGGAAACTGATGTTGCTTTATATTCTACAGGCATAGCAGGATTAGCGGTAACATATGGGATCAATTTGAATGTTTTACAAGCTTCAGTAATATGGAATATTTGCAATGCTGAAAACAAAATGATATCAGTTGAAAGGATTCTCCAGTACTCGAACCTTGCCAGTGAAGCACCTCTTGTAATTGAAAATAGCAGACCATCGAGCACTTGGCCAGAAACTGGAACAATTACCTTCCAAAATTTGCAGGTAACAAGAGCTTCTCATAGCTTAGATAAAACTAGACTCGATTATGAGGTTTCAAATAATGCAGTAGGTTATCATCCAATAGTAATAGATGTCAAAGATGCTAAACAGTTAAGAAACCTGTAAAGCTTTCAGAAAATCATGTACAATTTTTGTGGTTCCAATAGTAATCTGATCAGGATGCAAGGATAGCTTTATTTACTAAAATACTGGCAGGAATATTATATACTTGTTTACATATTTTTTAGCTTGATTGGCTTAATATTTCCACCCACTGATATTATCACCATACCTCTATCTGCAGATACGTTATGCTGAACACCTCCCTTCTGTTTTAAAAAAAGTGACATGCACATTGCCAGGAAGTAAGAAAGTCGGTGTTGTGGGAAGAACAGGAAGTGGTAAATCAACCCTCATTCAGGCCCTTTTCCGGATCGTAGAACCCAGAGAAGGAAGCATTATCATCGATGATATAGATATTTGCAAGATTGGTCTTCACGATTTAAGGTCAAGGCTAAGTATTATTCCTCAGGATCCGACAATGTTTGAGGGAACAGTTAGAGGAAACCTAGATCCACTAGCGCAGCACTCTGATACTGAAATCTGGGAGGTACTCATTGCACTGAATACTGCAAAACAATTATGCAAAAAACTCCATTTAAATTCACATATTGGCTTATAACTCAACATCTCTGCATTGTAACAAGCCAAAAGAACAAAAAGCTCGTTAACCCTCTGATAGACTTGTACTTGTGCTGCATAGTCTAAATGATTGGAACATAAACTTTAACCAATATTTGTGATGTAGTCACAGAAAGAGTTGAAATCAACTTAAGCATTAGTGATTTGGATGGTGAATAATGCAGTCACATCTTTTGTCAGGCTCTGGACAAATGCCAACTTGGTGATATAATACGTGCAAAGCCAGAAAAGCTAGAATCTACAGGTTAGACTAGAAATTTCTTGATGAAAGAAATGGCATATTTCCTTGATGAAACCTACTAATGTGGTGAATTTCGCAGTGGTTGAAAATGGAGAAAACTGGAGCGTTGGTCAAAGGCAGCTTTTCTGTCTTGGAAGAGCCTTGCTAAAGAAAAGCAGCATTCTCGTTCTGGATGAAGCAACGGCATCAGTTGATGCTGCAACTGATGCAGTGTTGCAAAATATTATCAGTCAAGAGTTCAGAAATCGAACAGTTGTCACAATAGCTCACAGAATTCACACAGTCATTGATAGTGATCTTGTCTTAGTCTTGAATGAAGGTAAAATTTTAATACATCTAAATCTCTATATCCTATTGAATTAGTAAGCTGCCAACTTTTTTTTTTTTAACTGTGTGAATTACTTCACTTGTCCTTAAACAGGAAGAATAGCCGAATATGACACACCAGCAAAGCTATTGGAAAGAGAGGATTCTTTCTTCTCAAAATTGATAAAGGAGTATTCAGTGAGATCCAAAAGTTTTAACAGCTTAGCTAAATTACAGACTTGATCTTGCTTCCTACATTCTGGAAGTTGGAACAGATTTCCAGAGGCAGCAGTAGAAGAAAGAAATGATATCGGAAAGCTAAAAACGGTCTATATCAGTCTCAGCTACTGCCCACCGCAGAGATCAACTAAGCACCTTGACCATGCTTTTGCTGCATTTTTATCACTAGTCATAGTTCGTTGAAAATTTTGTAAGCTTAGTTCAGTATAGTGGAGAAACTTTTCTACTTTAGAGATAACTGAACACAAAATGAAGAATACACGCCCCTAGCATTATAATTCTGTAAAATTATGTAGACCATGAATCTCTTTCGTTTTTAAAATACCAATAATTATGTGTAATCAAAGTTGCAGTCTGAGAAAGGTTATGTTGATAATGCAGATAAAACCTTCCCAGTTCCCAGGTGTAACTATCAGATGGTAGCAAAGTTAACAAACGAAAAGTATTAACTTGAATAAGCTGGCAATTTTTGATATTTATGTATTCTCAACTCAGAATGAACAGTTAACACCCTCAACAAACTACTAATACTACAACAACATAGGCAATGAGTGTGGTCTGGGAAGGGGGTTGTACACACAGGTTACCTACCTTGTGTGAGGTAGAGAGACTATTTTCAATAGACCCTCGGCTCAAGAAAAACATTTTCAAAAACAGGTTTAACAAATACAAGAGTAAAAGCTGTGGTGAAAATACTGTAGAAAAGAAAAGGAACAACCTAGAGAGTCCATATCCAAATCCCAACTACAACGCTTAGTATACGGCCATCTATTCTAGCTTTGATGGACATGTTTACTCGACCCATTTGATCGTGGATAGTAACAGATTACCCGGTGCATTAAAAAGAAAAGGTTCATTTACCCCACAGACTAATTAAAAAGGCATTGTGCTTGAGCAATTGAAACCACAACCTAAAGATCTTCCCACCTCATGCTTCCACTTCCTCCAAGTAACGCTACTTAAATTTTCCAGTCTTAAAAATGAGAAGAAGAAAAATCCCACTTATTTTTCAACATTTAACAATTGGCATGGGCAATAAAGTCTCCATAACAGCATTCCCAACTAAAGTATATAATTCTGTCCTAGTAACGGAAAAACATGTCATTTGGAGTGTGACCCTTCTGCTTAAGTGAGTGGAGAATTTGCAATTTATGAGGTACAAAATTGCATCTCTTTTTGTAAAGGTAACGTCAACTTGCCTGCATTGTCACGAGAAAATGATACTTAATATATGGGCTTTGGTTTGTTTTGGTCCTTAGGGTTCGTTTTGTAGATGGTTAGAGTTATAGTGGTAATAGTAATACGATTAGTTATGAGGGAATTTATGTATTATTTTATGCAAGATTTAATTATTCATGTATTAAATATTTCACATTTTGCCCTGTATAAAATAATACATAAATTTCCTCATAACTCATACATGTATTAGTTATGCAGGTTCTTAAATTGCAAACCAAACAATGTACTAATTATATAATGAATAACTCAACTCATAACTAGCTACCAAACATAGTATTACTTATACTTACTCCTAATCAGCTACCAAGCGACCCCTTAATGTATAAATCTTTATCTCAAAAAATAATCAATTTGGTCCTAAATTATATAAGTAAAGATAGTTACTATTTTTGCTGTCAAAATAAGTGAAGACCTTGGACATGTGCATTGTACGTGAGTTATCAAAATATAAAATAAAGTTACATTCTTGTATCGTTCAATCCAATTTTAAAACACACAACAAAATTCCTACCCTAACTTGAAAGAATCATGAAAAAACTTTCGATAAAAGGATAGGACTCGAAGAAAGTCTGCTTATTTTATGGTGACTATATTTAATAAAGTATAGAAGGAAGCCTGGTTTGTTTTTGATTGGGCTAAGTAGGTTGTGTATGGAGGAAGATGTTGAGGGTCACTTTATTTTTACAACAAAAGTAGCGACTTTTTTTTATTTATATGACTCAAGACTGTTTACCCGTGAACTAGTACAGTTAAATTTTTACACATGATCAAGGATACATGGATCTCAAGTGACCAAAATAATGAGTTAATTAGTAAATGAATCTAAAAAAAGATCAAGATCAGATTAGTCTTGTTGAGTTGTGGAGCCTAATTCATTTACCGACACTATGAAGACCCTACGCAGAGGGTTGGAATTAGTCGATTGGAATTAGCCGATTGGATCAGCCAATTGGATCAGCCGATTGTGGGGGTTGGCATTAGTCGGTGTAATGTTATTGGTGGAGGGTAATTTGGAAATTTTAGGCTTGTATTATGTTCGCCCTAGTTTTCTCTGAGGTGTGGTTAGCAGAAGCCGTCATTATTCTTTGTATTGCAAAGAGCGGTGTGTAGCCGAAAAAGAGAGAAGAGAGGATTGTAAACTCAAAACTCCATTATAGTAAAATCTGCAGCGGCAAATGGACTAGCTCTCGCATTGAGGGTGAACCAGTATAAATCTGTGTGTGTCATTTGTTCTTCGTTCAATTTACTGTTTTCGATTAGGTAGGATTTGAGACGTAAACTCTAACAACTGGTATCAGAGCGACAGGGTTGTGTTGCGATTCAAAAACTAATGGGAGGCGAAAATGGTTCGTCACATGGCATCAGTAAATTCGATAGTACAGATTTTGCGTTCTGGAGAATGCAAATTGAAGACTATTTGTACGGCAGAAAGCTTCATCAACCGCTGAGCCCGAAGCCAGAGGAGATGAATGGTGTAGATTGGAATCTCCTTGACAGATAGGTTCTGGGAGTAATCCGATTGACGTTGTCGAAGAACGTTGCTCACAATGTGGCAAATGAGAAGACCACCGCTGGCATAATGAAGGTTTTGTCCGACATGTATGAGAAACCTTCGGCTAACAATAAAGTATTTCTCATGAAGAAACTCTTTCATCTAAAGATGGAAGAATGTGCTACTGTTGCAATGCACGTGAATGAATTCAACACGATTGTTAATCAATTGTCATCGGTTGCAATCGAGTTTGACGATGAAGTGCAAGCCCTAATTTTGCTGGCGTCTCTACCGAACAGGTGGGAGCCGATGAGAGCAGCGATCAGTAATTCTGTCGGCAGTGATAAACTAAAATTCAACGATGTTAGAGATCGTATCCTTGCTGAGGAGGTTCGCATGATAGATTCTAGAGAAGCATCGATAAGTTCTGCTTTGAATGTTGAGAACAGAGGCAGAAATTATGACAAAAACTACAACTGAAATAAGGGCAAGTCGAAGTCAAAGAATGGCGGGGGTCAATCCAAATTTGGGCTAACACTTGAGTGTTGGAACTGTGGAAACTGGGTCACATCAAGAAAAATTGCAGGGCACCGAGGAAGGAGGACAACAAAGGGGTTGGAATGAATGCTTCCACTGAATATATTGGTGATGCGTTGTTGTTGTCTGTTGACAACCCGATCGACTAATGAAAATATTGATCCTGAAATAAATCAGCAAACACCGATCACAGAATTACACAGATCATCCAGAATCAGTAAGCCGGTTCACGGTTCTCTCCGTCCCTCAACTACATTCTGCTCACTGACATAGGGGAGCCGGAATGTTACGAAGAAGCAATGCAAGTTGATAAATCGATCAGGTGGAAGTTGGCAATGAAAGATGAGATGGACTCACTGTTGTAAAATCATACATGAGAGTTAGCTAAGTTACCAGAGGAGAAGAAGGCATTGCAGAACAAATGGGTCTGCCGGATAAAGGAAGAACACGATGGAAGCAAGCGCTATAAAGCAAGGCTGGTTGTGAAATGATTTCAACAGAAAAAAGGCATTGACTACACGGAGATCTTCTCTCATGTAGTCAAGTTGGTAACAATCAGAAATGTTCTTGGACTGGTAGCAAAGGAAGATCTGCATCTTCAACAGATGGACGTGAAAACTGCTTTTCTTCACAATGATTTAGATGAGGAAATCTACATGAAATAACCTAAGGGATTTGAGGTCAAAGGGAAAGAGAATCTGGTGTGTAAGCTTCAAAAGAGCATGTACATACTGAAATAGGCTCCAAGACAGTGGTATAAAAGGTTTGACAGTTTTATGAAGAAAGTCGAGTTCGTAAGGTGCGGAACAGATCACTGTTGTTACTTCAAGAGACACTTGAAGACTCCTACATGATACCGCTTTTTATGTTGACGACATGTTGATCGTAGGGGCAGACCTACATGAGATTGATCGGCTGAAAAAGAAGTTGTCAAAAGAATTTGCAATAAAGGATCTGGGAGCCGCAAAGCAAATCCTTGGGATGAGAATCATCAGAAGTAAGGAGGGCCTCAAGCTCTCACAAGAAGAATACATGAAGAAGTTCTCAAGAGGTTCAATATGGATGATGCCAAGCCAGTCAGTACTCCCTTGGCTGGACACTTTCATTTGTCAAAAGATCAGTCGTCGGTGACCGAGGACGAGATGAAGCATATGGACAAGGTACCTTATGCTTATGCTATTGGCAGTCTTATGTATGCGATGGTATGTACAAGGACAAACATTGCACATACAGTGGAAGTTGTTAGCAGGTTTATGAGCAATCCGAGAAAGCAACATTGGGAGGCTGTGAAATGGATTTTCAGATATCTGAAGGGCAGCTCGAGTTCAACTTTGTGTTTCCATAAGTCAGAGACAAGATTGCAGTGATATGTTGATGTTGACAATGGTGGTGATTTTGATAGTAGAAAGAGCACATCCGGGTATATTTACACCTTGGAGGTAATGCGATTTGCTAGGTTTCAAAGTTGCAGAAGATAGTAGCTCTCTCTAGTTGTGAGGCAGAGTACGTTGCCGTGATGGAGGCCACGAAGGAGATTATGTAGCTACAATCTTTTCTGTGGGAATTGGATCAGAACTATGAGGGGAGTGTGCTATACTGTGATAGCTAGAGTGTCATTCATTTGGCAAAGAACTCGGTTTACCATGCTCGCACGAAGCACATACAGCTTCGGCACCACTTCATCCGATCAGCTTTGGAAGATGGAGTGTTAGTGCTTGAGAAGATCCCAGGAAGTCAGAATCCAGCCGACATGCTAACGAAGGTCGTGCCGAATGATAAACTGAAGTTGTATGCAACATCAGTTGGACTTCTTGGATGAGAATCGGAGTCGCCGCTGTAGATGGAGACAAATGATTGAAATTAGTCTCCAAGTGGGAGATTGTTGAGTTGTGGAGCCTAATTCATTTACCGACACTATGAAGACCCTACGCAGAGGGTTGGAATCAGCCGATTGGATCAGCCGATTGGGATCAGCCGATTGTGGGGGTTGAAATTAGTCGGTGCAATGTTATTAGTGGAGGGTAATTTGGAAATTTTTTGGCTTGTATTATGTTCGCCCTATTTTTCTCTATATATAGTCTAGGGCACCGTTTTCTCTGAGGTGTGGTTAGTAGAAGCCGATGTTATTCTCTGTATTGCAAAGAGCAGTGTGTAGCCGAAAAAGAGAGAAGAGAGGATTGTAAACTCAAAACTCTATTATAGTAAATATGCAGCGGCAAGTGGACTAGCTCTCGCATTGAGGGTGAACCACCATAAATCTGTGTGTTATTTGTTCTTTGTTCAATTTCTTGTTTTCAATTAGGTAGGATTTGAGACGTAAATCCTAACAAGTCTGAGCCTAGAAGAAGCTTTATGTCGTGACTTCTGGGTTGGTTATTGCCAATAATGTTAGAACGCTAGATTGAGACAAGAGTTTAGAAAATAGTGAAAGCAATGAATAGTTATTGTATTTCTCAAGTATGATCTTCTTACAATGAAGTGATTGGTCCTATTTATACTTGAACTCTTATGTACACATTCCACCCTAATAATATTAGTACATAAATGTTGTAAAAATCAGACAATTAGAATGTCCATAAAGGTCTTTAATGCTTTCTTGGAAGATGTAAAACCACATTAGTAATGACCATCAGTTGAGATTTGAACTGATCTCTGGGCCTTCTGCTTTCCGGTACCTGCGGCTCCTTAATGCCCCCGGTTTGATGCTCTGGCTTGGATCTGACTCACCCCCTTTTGCTATAACATAATTCATTCATATGTTCAGTACAAATTTTACCCTACACAAGGACCAAACTGGTCACTTTTGGAATACACTAAAGATCATTTCCATCATATTTATGCATGAAGGACCAAAAAAAATAGTCCATTTATTTAGGACCATTTTGATCATTTCTCATGTTTCACTTGTAAGAAGTTTGAACTTTAACATACAGTGCTAAAGTCTCACTTGTAGGAAGTTTTCGAACCCCGTCACAATGTGTTGGAGATTCACTTATAAAAAATGAACACATTTTTTGTATTTTTGGCAGGGATACTTTTATCCAGATATTCTTCAATAGGACGCCAAAGCAGGATCAATTTTTGTTTGAGCGTTTGATGTCCTATTTCTCTTCCCCAGACTTTTAACAATTATGAAGTATTCCAGGGCGTGCAAATGCGACTCTTATCATTTGCTGATATAGGTAGAGAACTTCTAGGAGCTTGAATCCTCATCATCTAGTTTCATTGTACTCATATCTGGTTGTTCAGAAGGAACCTTCGTTGATTGGTTTAACATGGCTGATTGAATACCAAGTAGGCTACAATGATAAAGAGGGAACTTGTGAAGCTGTAGAGAGCAGTAGACAAGTTTATGTTCATTCTCTCTTTCAAAAATTCGTTCTTTCTGTCGTTTATGATGTATGATGCTGCATACCAGCAATTTCAGTAAAGCTTCATATGGGCAGAGTTCAGGAATGGAAGGTATCATTCACCTGGAAAGAAGAGAACTCATCCAAAAGCTTATTTACACCAGGGATCTAAGTCACTGATTAAAAGATTTACAACATTACATTCCGAAAGAAAGATTTATGCAACTGAAAATGCTCACTTCATTACTGGATGAAAATTTGTTAGATTTACAATAATGCTTCAAGTTCCAGATAACAGTTTCAAAGCAGCCAATGAATGGGAACTAACTAATCAATGCCCAAGCTGGAGTAAGGTTCAAAGCCGCCCTGACAATTACAAAGAAGTGGCAAGGTTAGCTAAAGCACATAATGAACATTCTCCTCAAGTATTGATATAGGCACTATTGTTACAGTTAAAACATGAAACTGAAATTAGCTTTCACAGTTCTTAGAAATATTCAGGAGATGTTAAAAATGCATAATTCGAACAGGGATACTCCCAAGTCTTACAGTAGAGTTTAACCACCAAGTTCGGGATGGATTGGTGTGGTTCCTCTACGCCTAGGACACCAGAATATCGAACCATGAACGAAGAAAGGCATGAGAGAAAAGCATATTGGCTAGTGGTGTTATGAGTAAAGGAAATAGAATCATACAAGTTCTACACGAAAAACGTTACCCTGTGCCTCATAGCACGGGTACAGGGTACCCAGATACCCGACCGGAACCGACACTAACGGGTAGGTTCCGGATAGATATATTATAATAACGGGTAGGGTCCGGGTAATAAAATTAGGAACCGATCAATGTCGGGTCCGGTTCCGATTCCGGCAAATATAGACAGGGTACCCGGACCCGGAACCGATACCCGGAACCTATAAAATATTAAATATTTTTACTTTTTTGAGAAACATTTTGACCACTTTTAACTTTCTCCAAAATTGTTTGTTGCACGCCTGCACATTGAATTTCCCCACCCCAAGCTTTTCACTCCTTTATTCTAGAATGCTCTTTGTGCCCTAAGAGAAAACACTCAAAACTCCCTGAATAACAATGGCATTTTAGCTACACCACCGAGCTTCATCGTCGTCGTTGTTGAAGCTTTCTCTCAGGTACTTTCATCGTTGTCGTCATTGAAGCTTCACCTTTGCCTCTCTCTCCCTTAGTTGTGTTCACGTCGTTCCTAAAATGCATATGGGTTCATATCTAACTCTTCAATTTCTTTTTAATATCCTATGCTTCTGTCTATTTCAGGCGATACTCATCTTCAATTTGTATTACTTTATTATTTGAAATGTAAATCTATTTTTAAAATTTGTGTATATTTTTGTAGTTGTGAAGATGAAATTTAGGGATTTACTAGTATAATAAAGCTTTTCTTTTGTATCGAAGAGCTTATGAACACGAAAATAAGTTTAATCCAGATATTTTCAAATTTATTTTGAAATCAACACGTTCAATTAATTGAGTGTCAAATTTAGCTTGCAATTTTAGGTTTTAGTTACAGAATTAGCTTTTCTACAATGAATAAGTTTTCTAAAACTTCTTATAAGGGTACTAAAAACGCCGATTGCAGGCTAAAAAACTACTGGATATTCTCATAGGCTAAAAAATTGTTGCTTAATCTGTGTTTTTTATTTACCGGGTAGCCGGGAACCTACCCGGACCCTGCAGGTCCGGGTAGGTTCCGGGTAATGATTGCTACGGGTAGGTTCCGGATAGTAAATTTAGGAACCGATCTTTTACCGGCTAGGGTCCGGGTAGTTCAAAAATGTTAGGGTACCCGGACCCGCTCACCCCTACCTCATATGCCATGTCATAGTTGTATGAGGCATTTAATTTTTTGATACATGGACTTGTTGGGCCCCACCTCTCAAAGCAATCAAATTAATTTTCTGTCATCTTCCACTCTTCTTCGTTTCTCTCACCCTCTTGCTCATTTTTTTCCCCAGAAATCATCTTTTGCTCTTCATTTTTTGGGATTATTTTTTCTGTATTGTATTTCTTCCTCGTTCTTTCTTTTGCTGTTTTTTTCTCTTTCTTTCTACATGATTAAAAAAGTGGAACTTCACTCCTTCAACATTCTAATATTGCCTCTTTGAGGGGCTGACTTACGGAGTTCTCAAAGACACCTCTATAAAAGAACACATTAACAGGACAAAATCTGTTTTTTTAATTATAAGAGAAAAAAATTGGAGAGGAGAAAAGTCAATTTTCTTTTTACACAAAAAGAAGATGAGAAAAGATAATTGTACTGGGGAAGAAGGAGAGAAGAGAAAGAGAAAAAGAAAACAAAAAGATAGAGTGGGTTGAAGCTTGGACAACTGAAAATCGGTGCTCTTTTAGGAGGAGGATTATCGAGACGATGAAGAAAAGAGATGAGATGGCTGATGGTTAAACAGAAAAAACAGAACGAAGAAGGCGGACTAGCGGTAATTAAAGAAAATGGGTCCCACTGATTATTTTAGTTTAAAAAATACCCTCACATGACTAGTCATACTTGTATGACTCACAGGGTAAAGTTTTTCGTTCGACACAACCTCAAACTCTAAGCAGCTATTTCCTAGAAGTGTTATTTAAGTTTCCTCAGTCATGTTAAACAATCATTGCTGAATCTCGTAAATCATAATGATGTGGAGTTTTATGTCACAACAAGTTTCAAATGTTACCAGATTTTCCAAAAGCAATTTCAAAATCACATAAAAATCGTAAAAGGATGTAGCCTAAATCAAGCAGTTGCAAGACTTAAGAGTGAAGCTTAGACTTACAGCAGAGTCATCGTGGACACGCCAAATGGTTTCACCCAAGAGGTTTGCCACAGACAAGATGGTCAACTGGGGAAAATAATTCTGTTCTGCAACCGGGATGGTATTTGTGATGATTACCTCCTGAAACATTCCACTCGACAGCCTCTCTATTGCAGGAGGGCTGCAAAATATCAGATTAAGATTCAACATAAGTAAATGATCATATTCTCACAAAAAGCAACACATCATGCCTAAATAGTAGTAAGTAGTACCTTAAGTTTTGGAGTTTCAAAAGCCATTGAATGTGTAATTATTTAGAGATTTAATGAGGCAACTTTTGAACTTTTCAGCCGTAGTCTATACAGTTTCTCAGATTCCACCATAAAATTGTAAAAGAGCATCAAATTGAAAAAATGAGAATAAAAGGCAAAAAAGGGAGAAAAATAAATATATAGAATTCCTACTCTATGAGAGGTGTCACATCACTTCATTTTAGTCTTTCAAATACATAGAAAATACATACATTAAGAAAACAAACATTATAAGGTAACACGTAAATAAGAGAAAGATGCATACCGAAAAAATAAATTCGTATCAAATAGAAGAATAACGTGTCTTTTGTAATTATTGTCAAACAATTCTAAGACTTACTAAAAATTACATGGAGATGATCAATCATAAGTACATAAGCAACAAACTCTCTATGTAATGCATATATTGAAGAGTGCAAAAGTCCCGGATGGAATTCATTACAAGTTACTTTTTTCATTAATATTCAATCGAGAATTAATCGGTAACGTAAAAGGCTCACAAAATATATCACTTCCTCCACATTCATGAACGTCATTAATTTGTCCGCTTCTTCTACGATCATAGATCCTTTTTTTATAATGATCGTAGATCTTCACGCACATATACACGCAGAACTCTTTGAAAACCTCAAGTGAAACACACACACGCACATATCGCTGCACTGCACTTTGTCCAGATTTGAATACCCGAGGTAAACTCCAATTCGTATAATTTAAATTGCCAATTTTCTGAGCATTCATCATCACTTCGTGTTTAAGAAAATTCAATATAAATTCTTAAAATATAACCCACTTTAAAGAGACAAAAGACAGTGAACACAGAACATAGTACAATCTTTGTAATTATGTAAGAAATACAAACCGTCTAGATTGGTTAAATTGGATATTTTACCCCATTTTATGCCCATCACAACAAACACTCAAGATTAAATAACATGCTTTACTGTAGAGTTTGTGGAAGAGAATGAGCAATTTGTTGGCTGTGAAAGTAAGCGTTGACATCAGACATTTAAACAATGAATCAATTTGCATCCATTAATTTTGCAGTAACCGTCTCATAGACAACGTTTCGGGAAAATATTTAGTACCAGATTGAATTTTTAAATGAGGAAGGAGTTAAAAAGTCAAAAAAAACAGGAAAAAAGATAAATAGCATTCCTGACAGTGAGGTTGCCACATTACCGGCCCAATGTCCTACAATATATATATATATATATATATATATATATATATAAAGGGCAGCCCGGTGATATATATATATATATATATATAGAGAGAGAGAGAGAGAGAGAGATAGATAGATAGATGAGCAGGATTTGGATGAACAATTCTCTTTTTTTCTTTTACCCCAAAACATTTCCATTAGTAATTTGACGCAGTTTCTTTCATCCTCTCAAAGTAAATTGACACAGTTCCAAGAATTAAACAAGAACTTATGTTATTGAGATCCACAGGGTACACGTCTTTATCACCACTAATCACGAACAGATGTGACTAAGAAATTCCAGACTATTTGAACGATAAAGGAGAACTATTTTCACTAAAAGTAGCAAGCTCAGGATTGGAACGTCCCAGATTAGGGTAAAACATACATAAGTACCTGAAAACTGCGTGAGTGGTGCATGCATAAACTTCCCTGGCTCCTTCTTGATGCAAAAGAGCAGCTCCTTTTGCAATAGTACCTGTAAAACAATTAGCAGTATTGACATCAAAATATTTATAGATTGACAAGGAATAATAGTTTGACAAATTACAAACCAACCAACCCACGAATCATGCCGAGAAAGAAATGAAAAAAAAAACAGAAAAGGAATGGGAGATTTGATTCCTAAGGAGCCGTATGGATATGATTTGAAATCATGCTATGAAATCAGTGATTTGAAATCATGATGATTTGAAGTTGAAGTTTTGTTTGAACATGCAATTTGGATTTCTTAAGTTGTATTTTTTTCTCAGACTTAACCTCACAAGTTGTGAAAACCATCAAAACTGTCCCAAGTCTTATATAATCTTATCAAATGAGCAAATCATAGTTCATAACAAAATTAATACGCTACTAAAAGGCCTTTCTGAAAAATACAACATCAATTGATCGAATTTTAGTTCAATACAAAGGAAAATTGAACATGAGTTGTAATTTTAGTTCAATACAAAGGAAAATTGAACATGAGTTGTAGTGTAACTACACTTTAATATAATCTCCCACATGGTGTGGACAGTTGGTAAATGGTTGTTAAGAGGAAATTTGTTATAAACATACTACTAACTTGCAGATCTTTTAATTTATGATATAAATGGTTGGTAAATATATATACCAACTAATGGATCTTTTTTACAAAATATAAACTTATGGGCCAAGTTTTACATTTAAAAAAATTGAAATCATGATATCCCAAATCATACCTTATTTGAGAATTTGGGATTTGAAATCATGATATGAAGTTGAAGATGAAATTTTGTGCAAATTGCTAATATGAAATCATGACTTCATATCGCATGGCCAAACGCCTACTAAAATATCACATTAAAACAAGCATGAAATCTATCTCCTAGTTCCTGGTCAAAACAATGCCAAAGCTTAATAGCAAGTGGTTTCATATAGAATAGCAATGGTTGAAAATAACTAATTGTGATACAGCACCTCAAATAGAACAAAAGGGACGAAAATAATATTGAAGGACCTTCGCTTTAACATTTAAAAACTAAATTTGAAATAAAATTGAAAAACTCTGTAATGCAGTAAAGCAGACGCAAAATGGCTTTCTCACAAAACAAAAAAGGAGAAAGAACTGTAGCAAATAAGACCACAAAGAGAAAACAAAAGGAAAATACTAACCAGCCGTATCAATCATGTCATCAACCATAACTGCCACTTTCCCCCTGACATCGCCAATCAAATTCATTACCTGTGGGCAGAGAGAAGCAAGCTATTGCTCACAGAAAAACATATGAACAGGCACATATAGTAAATTTATGAAGTATGGAAGGACCGACACATGCATTTATGATATCATATGTAAGAGGATTCGTGTACTTGGTCCAGCATGTTCAGAACATGTAAAGATACATCCGCGGCAAAAGAGGCATAGTGTCAAAAGAGGTGAGCTGACAAAATAGCTAAAGGCAAAGTAGGTGGCTTATATGGATTGAACGTGGACAGGGAACTGAACTCATTTCCAAAAAACTGGGATGATGAACCTTTACTGTTTGTAAAGAGGAGTCATGGTGTACATGAAATTGCAAAGTGATGCTTAAGTTGCGAAGCTGTAGCCATGAGAGGAACATGAGCCTCAGCACTGAAACTAAACTCCTTTTAAGGAAAGAAAGTGAATCTTATTTCAACAGTTTATAAGAAATCATGCATTGAATAGAACTCACAAATTTAATTAGTAATCACCATTGGAAATATTAAGAAATATGCACACCCACAAGAAGTATCACCATAAGCAGTAGCACGAAAGACAGTATGTTGCCTAAATTAAAAGCACATTTAGCATGTAGCCCAGCATTAGATTTTGAATTCCACATAATAACAATTTAATTGTAAAGCTAATATACAATGAAATGTAGAGATATTAAAAGTTTGCTCTTCACCAAAGAGGTTTTTATAGCAACAAAAAGAACTATCCAAACCAACCCCACATGCCATCCAAAAAGGAAAGTAAAAAAGAAAGGAGACAACAATAGAGGCAAATAGAAACCTCAAATAAAATTCTATCAAGCAGATTACCTCAGCAACATTGTGCCCATGACGCCTTTTATCCACGATAGCTAAGGGTGCATCAGATAACTTTTTGGCAAAAGCTCTTGCTCTTGCAACCCCGCCAACATCCGGAGATACCACAACTAGATCATCAGAGCAGATAGTCTTGCTTGCAAGATAATCAAGTATGACAGGCTATACATGCAAACACAAAAGAAAGAAGGCAAATAAGCATACAAATGAGTCCACTTATTCCAATTTCCAGTGAAGGGAAAGCCTTCTCTTCCAATTTTCTCATTTTGTAACATCATACCTAGTACCAGCGCAGAAGATACTGAAGTTAATGTTGTGGCTATAGACAAAATACCTGGCCATGTACATGATCCACTGGAATGTCAAAATAGCCCATTGACTGGCCAGAATGGAGATCACAAGCAAGAACTCGATCTGCACCAGCTTCTGTTATCAGATTTGCTACAAGTTTGGCTGCAATTGATTCACGACCTTGAGTCTGCAAAAGGATTCGGTATTTGAGTGAAGTAGATTTTTAATAACTCAGGTTGATTTCCGTTATCACTGACCAGAAGAAAACTCAAGTCCCCCTCCCCCAACCAATTTACAGAACAGGAATTGATGGATAAAAATGAGGACATGCCATTGATTTTCCAAAAACAACAACAACAATAATAACAACAACAACAACAATAATAATAATAATAATAATAATACATCTTCTCAAGCCTAATTCTTATTCACCTTGATCAAAAATAGAAAAGGCTTCACAAGTGAAGCATTCATGACATTCAATCATATCACATTTGCATAAAATTCATCAAACTTAGTCTTATCAACTATGTCTCTAAACAAATCAACGTTAGGGCCAAATTAAAAAGAATATGCATCATCTATTTGACACACTCAATCTGTCAAACATGTATTATCGTTGTCTCACCATCTTAGTTTGTAGCAACAAAATTCAATATGAGATAACAAGTTTTCATTGGACAAGAATTATGACATACTCGACCATTAGGTAGAATTACCTTACGATCAGCACGGGCATACCCGAAGTAAGGGATCACCGCAGTGATATTTTTGGCTGAGGCCCTACGACAAGCATCAATCATTATCAAGAGTTCCATCAGATTTTCATTAGCAGGAGGACAGGTAGGTTGGATAAGATATACATCACAACCCCTAACGCTCTCTTGTAACTGGACATAAATTTCGCCATCAGCAAAACGTTTTATCATTATCTTTCCAAGTTCCAAACCCATGTAGCAAGCAATTTCCTATGAAACAGGCAGTAGTCCATCAGTAGTGATGCATAAGAAAACATAGACACAATGATATTATCCTGAAAACTGTGAAACAACTTCTAATGTATCAAAAAAGAATTGCATTGACAAAGATAATGAAGTGAGCATTTTCATTTACTTATTAGTTCTGATATGGTAAGATCCAAGTTCCCAAACCCCTAACCCAGAAGCCCAAGTGTGACCTTTCCTCATCAGTCCTTGATAACTTGAATCCGTAAACTTATAGTTGGATAAGGAGGGTATTTACTACTATGCTAATGGATCAAGCAAAACTAAATATTTGTCCTTTAATACTCTTTCTCATATTTGACCATACGATAAAAGAGTGGAATTATGTTGTTTTGCATTTATTTATTTTCTGAACTTTCTTATAACCTTCAGAGCTTTTAAGGTTGCCTTGCATGAGTCAAGTAGGACCATAGGTGGGAGATATTAAACTAACTAAAACGTTTCAGTAACTCAAAAATGGAGATTAAGCGTATATGTAAACAATCCATTGATCATCTTTTATGTTTAGCTATAATTCTTTTCCTGTCTAGCTCGCCGTGATAATTGATATAGACTTCAATTAAGAGCTGATATCACACACCAATATCACCTAAATCTCTTATACTCAAGTTGGAATTGAGACTACAGCCTTTTCTTTTAAGCAATACCTCAATTCATAACAATGTTTCCTTTACTTTAGTTGCTGCACTGTGGAGCCATCTCAGTCCCCTTTAACTATAGGAGTGAATCAATTATAACCTCCAACCTCTTCATTTAAGGTGTGTTCGTTATGGGGGAAAACATTTTCCAAAAAAAAAAGTCCAATTTTCCCATGTTCAATTGATCAAATTTTTGGAAAATATTTTGTCTGGGAAAACAAGTTCCTTAAAAAAAATGAGAAAAATAACTTCCTTAGCAAAAGTAGTAAAAACAAGTACCACAAGTGTCATTCCACATTGATTGTGTCTTCCCCACCCACTAACACACCTCATCTTCACCCCACCCACCCCCCGTAGCCTGCGTCCCAACCACCACACACCCCTACATAACATAGTATTTGTTTAGATTATACACACACCCCAAGGGAAACATGCTTCATACCAAACACACCCTTATTCTTAAAATCCTTTCATACAAAACAAGTACCTGAGAAAGTGCAAGATTAGCAGTGCCAGAGAAAATACGGAGCCTGGTATCATTTTGAGCATGTGGAACTGCAAACCTTGTTAGGTGATTGGTAAATGAAGTATCCCCATTTACCTGTAGTGGGATGCGTGGTCTTCCATTCTCTTTGCTAAACATTAGTGGTTCCGCCACATTACACCTCTAAAATGCCCCAACAATTAAGACAACAGTAAATTAATGTAATTTGGAAGAAGGAGAAGAGGAAGACAAATAACTTACTATAATGGAGTTTCCAGCAGCATAGCAGGTTTTGCTGACAGATGGAAAGCTTCCAGGTAAAGCTAAAGATGACATTCTACTGTGGATACAATGGAATTGGAGGAGATTCGTTGGAGGAGTTAGGGTTTTGAAAGTCAAAATTTGACATTGAGTTATATCCTCAAACTTGATCTCAACAACACAAATACTCAAATGACACATATATTTTGTAAATTAGACGGTTATAAATAAGTTGAGGTCTACTTGTCTCAAAAGTTGGACACTTACTCAAGCTAAGTTTGGGGTATATTTATATATTATGTCTTCCAGTTTATAAAAGGTAATTTTGATTAGATACCGAATTTAAGAAATAAAGAAATATTTTAAATTTTGTAGTTTAAAAGAAATCAAAAGATACGTGTATGATTATATATCATATCGTTAAGTTAAAATTTAAAATTAAATTATTATCAAATAAAAAAATGTGTAATTTTTCTGAAATTGACTAAAAAGGTGTCTCATATGAGTTGGAACGGAGCATACTATTATTTTCCTATAGGCACAAAAGTAGAATAATATTTGCCCGCTTTAGTTAGATTTTTGGTTTCAAATCAAGGTATTGTAGATATATCTTTATTTTCATTTCGGAAAATTTTTAATTTTTTCATTTTATCAAAAAAATATCATTTTTTGGTTTATTTTTTCACCTAATTAGATAGATTAGATAAATAATCTAACAATGATGACATATCTATTTTTTTTTATCGAATCACTTGAAATTTTATCTAACTCCAGATCTCGAATGTATGAAATTTGTATGAACGGAGGGAGAAAGAGAATTTTCTATTTGAATTGAAGCTTTATAAAATTTTAAGGAAATTAAAGGACAAAATCCCTTTTGCTTTTAGATTGTAAATCTAACAAGTTTATATATAAACAGTAAATATGAGTTATTTACAATAGAAGAATACCCAAAATAATATTGTGATTAGCACGAAAAACGCGCCGAGATTGAACAAAGATTACAACCGATACACAACTACCAAAACTCAATTATGCTCAGTCTCTTGAGCCGACAGTAATGAACACCCAAATGCAAAACCATAATGTAAACCCTACATCTACTATTCATGTACCAATGAAAAAGATTACATATCGCAATGGTGAACCAGTTCTTCGGTGGACATAGAAGGAAGTTGAACGAATGAAAATCATGGAAAACTTGCAACATGTAGTGATTGGAAAATTCTCGTACGGTTGGCCAAAGATGGATAAATTTAGGAAGATTAATCCTTCACAATGTGACATTAAAGATGAATGTCAAATAGGATTGTTCAGTAATAGGCGATCCGTGTTGTCAACTCCATGTCGTATTGCTCCTTCGCTTGGTTGGTCGCGGCCTCCGTTTAGGCCTAACTCGGACCTCGGTTAGCACGAGAGATAAATTTACAAAAATAAGGATTTTTTGGGAAAATTATTAGTCATAAATGAAGAGCAACGTCTTTTCAAAACATTTCTCTATTATTGTCATTGTTACACCCTACTATTTTGAACGGTCCAAGATAGTTTGCAATTTTCCAACTCTTTACCCGGTTTAAAAGGGTTAGAGTAGCCACTTAATTTCTAGAGAAAATCAGGAAATATATATGCATTTGTGTATCTACTCCATTTATAATCCACAAAATCTATGAGATTCTAGATAAGAGTTTTATTTACCTCGATGGAAAGGATTTAAACATCCCTCAGAGCCTGTCCGAAAACAGTCCTTAAACTTAATTTAACTAACACTAGAGGGGAATTATCTATATGTTTATCATTATTATTACTTGTTTTCAAAAAGTCGTGATTTCATGAAAGTTACACTAGGTGATTGTATGCCAAGTATGAAAATATATATAGTGTATAAATATATGTATATCAAGTACACATAAAGAATGTATGAGGGAGTAAAAGAATATACCTCGTAGGTATAAAAATGTATTTGTCGGTATAAAGAGTGTATATTTATTAGTGTAAAGAATGTATACCACTATATAAAGAATGTATAAAAAGGTATAAGAGTACGTAAAGTATGTATATCAAGTATATAAATATATATATATATATATGTATATAACATGTAAATAATGTATTTCAAGTATAGAGGAGTGTATATCAAACATAAAATGTACAAAAAATTGTATAACTATGTATATAAGTGCATAAAGAGTGTAAAAAGAATTTAAGAATATTCATCGGTGTAAAGAATTTATATGATAAAAGAATTCAGAAAAAAGTGAAGTCGTTTTGACTTATTTCTTTCGTTGGGTAAAAGAGTGTTTGTTTAACGAATATCCTATCAAAAGAATAAGGAACAAAATAATTATAAAAATTATTGGTAAAAATAAGTATAAGAAATTATGTACGTATAAAAAATGAGTCAAAGATATAATGCCTTTTAAAGAATAAGAGATATGTAAATGGACGCCCTTATATTTACCTAGCGTCAAAAACATAGATTTAACTAACTAAATGTGTATTAATTTATTCGATTATAAAGATGTGTTTATGACCTAAGTCTTGCCTAAAGCGAACTGCAAGCTCTGAATAATTTAACATGCAACGCGACGAGTAAATAAATATCTCTGCCTGACATTCAATTTATGATTTGTACATTTTTAAAAAATGCGGAAAGTAAATACAAACAGTTATTCAATGAAGGTCTTTCGGCTCCTTCGAAGTATCGTCTTCGGGATATATCTCCGAGTACTTGTATAAACACTTAATAAAAATATTAGTAAAAAAATAAATAATTATCAAATGACATTAAAAATTAATAAATAAATTACTAATAAAAACTCGTCTTTGAACGAGGGAGGCTGGTAAATCAGATGGAGACTCCATCATCGTGTAGTATTAGTTCAAAGTTCAAACTTCAAACTTCAAAATCAGTTCAACAAAAGAGTAAAGGGGCAAAGTGGTCAAAGCCAGCCCAAATAAAAAAAACATTCACAACCAGCAGGGAACAATAGCAAAACGGAGCAGTGAGGTCAGGGAGGCGTTGATTCAATGCCAGAAAATAGCAACGAAATGGAGTTAAACAATAACGATAACGATATTGACGCCGAAAAAGCTAAAAATGGCAAATAGTCAGTAGCAGTAGCAGCAAGCAGGGCGGAGCTTCTCCAGCAACGCAGAGGTCAAAGCAGTCCAACCATGGCAGTAGCGGCGCAGAGCAGCAACGTCAAGGGAAAAACAGTAAAAGGAGGGGTTTCTCTCTCGAAAGTCATGTTTTAATATCCCAAAAGTGCTCCCAAATGAAATAATTATCAGATTTCTTTTAGGTTATAGCAGGAACGCATCTGGTATTTCAAGAATTGTTTGACCAGAACAATCTGCAACATTTAATTTGCCCTAAAAAAGATCATAATTCTCTCATACGACCTTTTAAATTCGACGATTTCAGTTTTTGTGAGTCCACAATAATGATACAGGTCCAATCGTGCAATCGAAACTCAATTGTGAGCTTGTTTGCCAATCAAGTATCATTTCCGCTCATTAAAGATATAATTCTTTTTTTGTGATAAAAATTTGAGCGCGACCTATCAGAATTATACCAAACATTCCAGAATAGTCCTATAAATCATTTTAAAGTCCCAGAAGTCTTGGAATAAAATTTCAATCCGGAGTCTTGTGTGATAACTAGAGATAGCAATGCATACTGGACCCGATCCGGATCCGATGGATCCAGATCCATTTTATAGGATATGGATTTTTAAAATTTGGACTCGACGGATTCGGATCGGACCCGGATCCGTTTATGACCGATCGGATCTGGATCGGATCTTGTATTTGAGATCCGTATCCGGTCTAGATCCGACCCGTGGATCCATTTTTATTAAATATATCTATAACCTAGAATGTAAATTTATAAGTATTTTCTTAAATTTTTTCATAATTTATGTATTTTACATTCAGATTTGGACTTTATTTTTTAAATGATCCATACGTTTAAGCCCATAATTCTCAAAAGACCCAATAAAAAACTAAGCGGAAAACAAATTATGGTACAATCATTGCATGTAAAAGGAGTTGATTATTTGATCTCATTCTGTTGAAATATCCATATCTCATGTCATGCTTTAGCAGATGAAATAGTGGATTTGTTGCAAAATATTCCTCATAAAAGTTACAGTCATGAAGGATGATTAATTGTGGTCGAATGCAACATCTAATATAAGATCAAGATTAAAATTTTATGGCTTCCACCTTTAATTCTTTTTACACTAATGAAAGTGCAGATTAAACAAAGAAAAATGGATGAATTGACACCCAATGTAGCTTAATGTTGTTGTAGCGCTCAATTTTCATTTGACAGACATGCCTAGGATTAAAATTTGAAACATGAAAAAAATATACAACTCTGAGAACCACTTGACTCCTATGAAGATCTGAAACATGAAAAAAATATACAACTCTAAAAGAATTTTTTTTACATATTGATCCAGATCCGATCCGTGGATCCGATGGATCTGGATTTGGATTTGATTTTTATGGACCCGATGGATCTGGATTCGGATATGAATCCAGGTATGAAAAATGGATCTGGATCTGAATCTAGTAGGATCCGGTCCAGATCCGATCCGTTGCCATCCTAGTGATAACAAGGTACTATCAAAACTTAAAAGGCAAGTTCTACAGAGCGGTGTTATATCAACTAATGTTGTATGGGATGGAGTGTTGGCCAGTCAAAAATTCGCACGTTCAAAAGGTGACGGAAATGCGGATGTTGTGGTGGATGTGTGGACATACGAGGAGTGACAAAGACTAGAATTGAAGATATCCGAGACAAGATAGGGGTGACCTCGGTGGATGATAAGATACGGGAAGCGAGCTGAGATGGTTCGTGCATGTGAGGATGAGACAATGTCAAAGCACCCAACACACTCAACCCTCCTCAGACCCCACTTTATGGACTACACTGGATATGTTGTTGTTATTGTTGTTGGAAAGAGTCATTTGGGGAAAAGGAGTTCTAACGCTAAAAAACGACCGAACGAGTTATTACATCTTTATATACGGAGGTGTTGGAAATACAAGATATCCCTTAATGATGTATTGAGGAGGATACGTTATAATATGATATCTAGATGTTGACGTTGTACAAATCCTCAAGAGGAGAGAATACATCTATTTTCCATATCTATTTCTGCTAACAGAGCTTGGTCCCATTTTTGTTCTTTTCCAAGAATAAATATTGATGGATTACAATTATATCATATCATAGGAAAATAGTAACAAGTTCCTAAAACAGATAGGCTAAAACCAATATTTTAAGTTGTACCTGCTATAATCATTTTAGAGTTGCGGAAGTGAAGGAATGCTATAAAGCATGGAGAAAAAAGACAATAGATGGAATTGAAAGAAATAATCCTCTTGATTATTTTTATTACTTCAAAGACTATATATACAAGTTACAAAATAGGAGAATCATATTCCTATTCTATTCTAAAAACATTATTCTATACATTTATGGTAATACACTAATTATGGTAATACACTACTAATTATATTACAATATTACCTAAACTAGGATACTAAATATTTACCATAAATTACTTTACATAAACAACCAAAACCGAGAGCTATTGTTGGGACCAAATCCGAGATATAATATACACAATATACACATGTATATTGTGTGTGTATTGTGTATATTTAACACACCCCCGCAGTCATAGCGGGCGGTCTTCGAATGCTGAGACTGCCCCAAAAATCTTTAAAAAGGATCGAGAGAAGACCCTTTGTAAAGATGTCTGCAATCTGATATCTTGACGGGACATGGCATACGCGAACGTGACCCCGAGCAACCTTTTCACGGACAAAGTGAATGTCCATTTCGATATGTTTAGTGCGTTGGTGCTGAACCGGATTACCTGAAAGGTAGATGACACTAATATTATCGCAATAAACCAAGGTTGCCTTTTGAATCGGACAATGAAGCTCTAAACGCAAATTACATAACCAATATGATTCTGAGACCATATTGGCTACCCCTCGATATTCAGCCTCGGCACTGGAGCGGGATAGAGTCGCCTGACGCTTCGTATACCAGGAGACCAAGTTGCTGCCAAGGACCATACAGTAGCCAGACGTAGACCGTCTGGTGTCTAGACAACTACCCCAATATGCATCAGTGTATGAGACAAATGTGGATGTCGATGAAGGATACAAATGCAAACCATAGTCCAGTGTACCCTGAATATACCGGATAATGCGTTTGATTGCATTCATGTGCTCAACTCTGGGATCATGGATGAATAAACACACCTGCTGAACAACGTACGTAATATCCGGTCTGATAAAGGTAAGATATTGAAGAGCCCCTGCAAGACTTCGATAGCGTGTCGGATCCTCGTAAGGGATGCCGACCGTGGCACCAAGTTTGGGCTTAGTATCAACTGGAGTGGAAGTGGACTTATAGGATGACATCCCAACCCTCTCGATGATCTCAGCCGCATACTTTCTTTGAGAAAAAAACAAACCATCTGAATGACGCTTGACGACAATCCCCAAAAAGTAACTCAAGGGCCCTAAGTCCTTCATAGCAAACTCAGAGCTGAGCATGGCTATGATAGACTGGCGTAATGCATCGGAAGAGACAGTCAAAATGATATCATCCACATATAACAGAATGTAGGCCAAGGATGAACCACGACGGTAGATGAACAAGGAATTATCTGACCTACTGTGAGTGAACCCAATAGTCGAAACATAGTCAGCAAACCTTGTATACCAGGCCCGTGGAGACTGCTTAAGCCCATATAAGGACTTCTTCAACAAACGGACATGATGAGGACGATTAAAATCTCTGAACCCCAACGGCTAATGCATATATACTGTTTCCTTGAGATCACCATGTAGAAAAACATTCTTGACATCCAACTGATGAATATGCCATGTCTTTGAAATAGCTAAGCTAAGCACAGTGCGAATAGTAGCCGGCTTGACCACCGGGCTAAACGTCTCCCCACAATCTATCCCAACATGCTGAGTCTTACCATCACCCACTAGCCGCGCCTTATGTCGAACAAATGACCCATCTGAATTCTCCTTATGAGCAAAAATCCACATAGACCTGATAACATTAATACCATATGGATGGGGCACCAACTCCCACGTCTTATTATCAATAAGAGCATTATATTCATCAGTCATAGCAATATTTCAATTAGGGTCATTTAAGGCGGACACGGGACTACGGGGCGAGGGGGATTTAGAGACATCAGAATGTAAATTAAAATGTCTTTTAGGTGTAAAAATACCCCGCTGACTACGAGTGACCGGTCTATGACTCGAGGAAGAATTGAGTGAATTTTGGGAATTTGCTGGGCTCGGGACGGAATGGACAGCAGGAAGTGGGCCTGCTGGCCCAAATCGGTTATCTAGAGCAGCCACTGGACCAGTTCTAGAATTGGGGTGGGACCGACCCAATTCGGGATCGATCCAAGAATCGGAACGTGAGACGGTACAGTGGGGCCAGCAGGCAGTGGGCCCGCTGGATAGTTTTGGTTGCGGGAGATGTCCGAAAAATGCCAAATAATATACGGGATATTTGGTCATCCAAAAATTATACGACCTAGGCTCGGGAGTATGAACTTTCGTAAAAGGAAATTGGGTTTCACAAAAAATGACATGACGATTAATTATGATTTTCTTGGAGGATAAATCAAAGCATTTATAACCACGATGATTAGATGGATAACCCAAAAACACATATGGAGTTGGCTGAGCCTGAAGTTTGTTAATTGTGGTGGATGGGAATAACGGATAACACAAGCACCCAAAAACTCGAAGATGAGAATAAGAAGGGTTCTTATTATATAGGATTTGGAGGGGGGAAGAATATGTCAGACCTTTGGACGGAATTATGTTAAGGAGATATGTTGCCATTTGCAGAGCATGATGCCAAAAATATGGGGTACGAAAGCATGAAGTAAGAGAGTGCGGACAATGTTATTTATGGAATGAATTTTACGTTCGGCTTTCCCATTTTGAGAAGATGTTGAGGGCACGAAAAATGAAAATTGATCCCATTATTATCACAGAACTCCCGAAACACCCTATTTTCATACTCTTTCCCATTATCACACTGATTATTTTTTATTTCTTTTTCGAATTGTGTTCTAATGAATGCTCTAAATTTTATGAAGACAGAAAACACTTGAGATTTATTGGCAATTGGAAACGTCCACAAAAATTTAGAATAATCATCCAAAAAAAGAACATAATATCGATGACCTAACGAACTTAGAACAGGAGACGTCCATAGGTCGCTATGAATAATATCAAATGGCTTTGAAGTATGAGAATTTGAGTCCACAAATGGCAACTTAACAATTTTTCCTAACGAACAAGATTGACAAATTTGAGTACGACTCGTACCCTTACAAGAAATAAAGTTATTTTTATCTAAAACTGATAAAATAGAAGATCCCGGATGACCAAGGCAAGCATGCCACAAGGAAGGAGAAATGGATGCAAAAGCTGACGGCAAGGCTTGAGTCGATGGACTGAAACCTGGCATGATAGGATAAAGATCCCCCTACTGTCACACCTCATGAGATGACTCCCCGTCTTGAAATCCTTCACAGAGAAACCAAAATGATCAAATTCAACAGAAATGGAATTGTCAGTGGTGAACTTTGGACAAACACTAAGTTTTTAATCAATTTTGGTGCATGTAAAGTATTTTTCAAGATAAGGGGTGGATTGGGGGGAGACAACGTTTTCTGACCATAACCCTGAATTGGAATAGAGTTGCCATTACCAACAATTATACCCTGAGGGTTTCTTAAATTGGAATAAGATGAGAGAGTACATGAATAGGAAGTCATGTGAGTAGTGGCACCAGTGTCCATATACCAATTTGGGTCCGGTTGAGTCAAACCCAATATGTGCATCGCGGCCTCGATATCTGTCTGAGTGGGGCCTGCTGCGTGGTGAGCTTGCGAAGGTCGGGGCCTAAGTATTCCAGGGCTGGGCTGCACTGTACCGTAGCTGCTGGGTGTTGCGTTACTAGGCCAGTGGGCCGCCACTGCTCATTATTGGGCCTGAAAGGCTGGCCAACCCACTGGTTGCTGGGAACTGCTGGAACGTAGGGGCTGCTGGCCCATTGCCCTAGCCCCACTGCCATGGGCCCCACTGTTGGGACCAGTAGGGTGGTGGGCCACTGTTCACTAGGCGGGGCCCACTGCCTGCTATTATTCTTACGATTATTTTTGCCGCCACCATGAGTACGGTTTTGGCCTGAATTATCAACAAAACCTGAAGAACTTGGGGAGGACGCCATCATGACGACGGGGCTTGCTCCGATAGCCTCCTTTTTAGCCAAACCGGCTTCTTCCAAAGTAAGCATGGAGCGTGCTTGATAAAAGGCGGGAAGAGGGTTTGCTTTGATGAAGGAGAGTTCCAACGCCATTATAGGCCTCCGAAAGGCCGGCAACCAATTGTAGAACCAGATAATTATTTGTTACAGGTGCGCCAACATTACAGAGTTGATCCGCCAACTCCTTGAGTTTCTTGCAATATGCCGATACGTTTGGAAAGTCTTCCATGCGAACTAGAGAGAATTCCTGTTCGAGTGTGACGGCATGTGAATGTTGGTTCTCTTGGAATATGTCACGCAATCTATTCCAGGTAGCCATTGCCGTGGTATCCAGCTCAATAATCATCTGTAAAAGGTCAACCGAAATAGTGGAATAGATCCACTGAAGAACGGTAGCATCAAGCGTAATCCATAACTGAGGATCCTCCGTGGGAAGAGGTGTAGCGGGAGGAATTATGTGATGGATAACTTGATGGGAGATAGAGTGAATTTTAAACAATTCTGCCCACGTCGCATATTGGACGTTTTCCATTTCAAGTACAATAGGGATACTGTTCTTGACGTTAGAAACCATGAGGGCAGGATGATAATTGTTCTTAGACATATTGAAAGAACAAAGAAGGAGGAGAAATTTAAGAGAGATTTTTTAGAGCGGAAGACGAAATTTGGGAGAGAAACCCGGGGGGGGGTCTCGGCCGAGAGAGGGTACAAAAGTTGGGAGAGAAAACTTTTGTTTAGACCTAGTCTCTTGATACCATAAAAGAAATAATCTCCTTGATTATTTTCATTACTTGAAAGACTATATACAAGTTACAAAATAGGAGAATCCTATTCCTATTCTATTCTAAAAACCTTATTCTATACATTTATGGTAATACACTAATTATGGTAATACACTACTAATTATATTACAATATTACCTAAACTAGATACTAAATATTTACCATAAATTACTTTACATAAATAACCAAAACCGAGAGCTATTATTGGGACCAAATCCGAGATTTAATATACACAATATACACATGTATATTGTGTATATTTAACAAGAATGATATGATTCAGTTGTTGGAAAGATGCAAACCTAAGTTGAAAGTCACTAAGGTGCTATGGCAATTTCGTTTAGAAAAATGGATAATATGCAACACAAATAGAGCTTCAAGGGGAAATTTAGGAAGAAGTGCATATGAATTTTGTGTGAGAAATTCAGAAGGTAATTTGATCAGTGCTGAAGTAGAGGGGATTAGTAAAGCATGTACTTCTTGCAAGGCTTACTGGGCTTCTTCATGTGACCGACATCGCAAAAATAATCCGTTGAACGACCATCGGATCGAGGGCATGAAGGCTATAACATAGAGTTGGAGGCCTTATTTCTGTGACATCCAGAAAATCTCATTCAAGAAGCATTGATTCGAACTTTAATACTAGGAGCCTCTATGAATCCTAGAAAGTTACTGAGTTGGTTGCCCTTAGTCTTGTTCAAGTTTGAGGATTTCTTCACAGACAACAAATACTGAAGCAGAAGCACTGGCAATCTTATAGGATATCAAGTATTGCAGCAACAAACGCCTAGATTACATCATCATATAGACTGAATCAAAGTTGATACAAAAGATACTGGCAGAAGGATGATAACCACCATAAAAGATTGCTATATGAGTGGAAGAAATACTGGAAAGCAGTGAAGGTAAGCAGATTAGTTACACACATATATTGAAGGAAGGGAATAAGATTAGTTACCCATTACAAAACTGCTTCAGGGACATTGCAGAGACACGATTCAACACTAGATGCAATCAAGTCAACTCAATAACATGCAAATACATATATTAACAAAGATATTGAGCAATACTTCACAAATTATAGAAATTTCATAGAAAAGATAGCAAAGAGGAATCGGTTTCAAGCAGGAAAAGACACACGAAGAACAAATCGACACATACAAAGGAAATAAAGTACTTACAGTCGATTCAACTTCTTCAACTACAATTGACGATGACTAACGATGATATGAAGAGGAGGAGCTCTAATTTGCAAAAGCATATTTAGCAAAAGTACACTAGATGAGAGGACTGACATCAATCTTCAGATGTTTTTACATAGTCTAAGATTTCATTTTTTGCTTTTTTTGTTGGATTTTTGCAATTTTTTTATTTTATAAAATAGCCGACAGGCTCAAGTCTCAAGAATAAATAGATCTAAGGTTCTTTTACTACAAAAAGGAGCTCTTAATGAAATTTTCAATGTTGATTCTTTATTTCTGTCTATTTTTAGTCAGGTGTTGGACTTCATTTACAAATCCAGACTATCAAAACGCTTTCAACGTCAAAACATGTTCTGGTAACGTCAAAATCAGAACCAATGCATTTCTATATTCAATTTTCAAATTGCAGAATAAGCATAAATTGCAAGCGCCTTGACAGTTGCAAATTCATTCTTAAGGAACTATTTTAAAAGAATGAGATTCCAGATATTAAGGGTTATTGGTCATGTCTTATACTTTGAAATGGTCTAAAACAATCTTATGCATACGATATAGAACAAAGTCTTTAAGTTGTGAAAAAGGGCTAAAAGCCCAACATTTGTAAAAAAAAATGACTTAAAGACTTAGTAGTCGTTTGGCCATGAAAATAAAATATTTTTCACTTTATTTGGAATTTTGAAGTTGGAGTTGAAGTCGGAATTGAAGAGGAGTTGTTTGGTTATAGTTTTTGCAAAGAATATTTGATTGTTTGAATATATAGAACGTGAAAAATGTGAAAACAAGGTTTTAGGTATTTTCTAAAATTCCAAATTTGTATTTGAAATTTTCATGGGTAAACGCTAATTTTCAAATAAAGTGAAAAGTTTTTCCGAAAAAAAGGAATAAAAATTTTCATAGCCCTAACGGGTCCTTATTATGTTTTTCAAAGTTATTAAAAAAGGGTTTAATTATTCATTATAGTGTGAAAGTTGAATCAGTCTATTCAATTCAAAGTCTAGACTCGTATGAACATGTCTAAATACACAAAGATTCTGAAAGAAATTAGAACAATTTTCGCAAACATAACCAAAATACTGTAAGTTAATTCACTAGTTGAATTAATTCAAATAGTTAAGCGCTAAAAGAACAATTAACTTCAAACCTTTTCCAAACGTCCATTTACAAACAAGTTACATTTTAGCCTCAAATATTAACTCGGCCGATAATCGCTTTGTGAATTTCTTAAAATGCCTAACACCTTCCTTAAAAATTACTTGAACTCTTATTCAAATCTTTGGTGAATAAACTTTTTAGGAAAAACCTTTCCACAACAGGTTCCTAGTACCTGAACAAATATTAGGTGACGACATGTTCATATTGATACGTTCTTAACAAGTTTAAAAGTGTCGTAACATATGATATGCACAAAGAAGCACAACACAAATATGGCAAGTAATGCACAACAATTAGCAACCAAGTGTGCCCATTTAGCAACCCGTACCCCATGCTCATTACTCCATTTATACATTACCCCACATGTTATATATATAAAATCTTATAATTTCAAAATATCCATCGTTGAGGCCAAAATCTTAGCTTACCTAGGTTGAAGCAAGGGTTAGCCTTTCAAAATCATCTTGTTCTGCTTGGATCCATCAAACGGCTCAACTCTAGCTAAAACAACACTCATCAGTAACAAATAATGTTATTGAACTCAATTTTATTATTTAAAACGTGGGTTAGGTCAAAGTCAATCAAAAGTTAACTTCAAACCCACATGGTCAAACCTCAAAATGTAATACATATCCGAATTACCCATAGTCGCACGAGTCCAAATCTATAATTAGGTTTTCATTTTGAGTTTATTTACTAACTTGAATTATCAATTTACCTATTCTAGGATTTATGCCTTAAATCCCCAATTTCAACAATCAAATTTCACGTTTAAATGATGAATCTAAACATAAATCCATGATATAAACTAAAACATGATTAAATCACTTATCCCAAAAACTTGTCGAGACCTCTCTTCGCTGAGATCCCAAATTTTCAAAATGGTGTAGAATGAAATAAAACTTAATTTTTGGCCTTTTCTACTTAACAACATTTTGCCATGTGTTAAGTGTCTCACATCGGATATGGAATGAGAACATGAACTCCTTATATGGACTTGGACAATCCTCGCCCTTCAAGCTAACTTTTGGGGTTGAGTTAGGCCCAAAATCCATTCTTTATATGGTATCAGAGCCAGACCCATTCCAATTATTTGTTCACCGATGTTGGGCCCCAAATTATCTTATCCACGCTCCATTAACAAGGTATGGACGTGCGGGGAGTGTTAAGAGTCTCTCATCAGATAATTGGTCTGCAACTAGTTTCAAGTGTTTACAATACTCGGACATGTTAGCAAATTTTTCAAGACGTGTATTATTGAATTGCTCTTCTAAGTACACGGTACGTGTGTGCTTATTGTCCTAAAAAATCTCCTCCAAACGTATCCCATAACTCACGAGCCGAGGCACCGATTTTCATAATCGTATGAAGCAAGTCCTTAAAGATGGTGCCAAAAATTCACTGTTTGACGATAGCGTCAAGGCGGCGCCATGCCATTTCATCAACCTCGATAGGGTGAGAAAAAGAGTCGTCAATATGATCAAGGACGTTATAGGCACATACATGAATGCGAAAGAGTTCAACCCACGAAGAATATTGATCATCTTCTTGATCAAGAACTAACAGATGAAGTTCTTGATGTTGGTAACAGTAAACGCCGGATGGAAAGAAGGGGTGGAAGAGGTAGTGGGTGTGATGCGGGTGACGACTGGGAAGAAGATGAGTCTGTGGTAGAGGCGGAAGTAGTCATGGAAGCCATTAGAGGAAATAAATAAATAATTGTTAAGGTTTTGGTAGTGCACGCCGTCGGCCGAGGGAGGTTTGGGGTGGGGTGGGGGGGACTAGAGGAAAAAAGAAGAGAATTAGGTGTTTTAGGGTTTGGGCTGAGATTTGTGTTGGGACGGAGGGTGTTGGTTGTCGGTGCCGATGGATGTGTCGGGTTATCTGGCCAGTAGGTGGGGGTGGGGTTATGGGGGGGGAGGGGCAGTGGCGAACTGGGTTGGTGCTGGTGATGGGAAATTCGATGGGACATGAATGGCAGCGGCGGGACCTGGTTGTGACGGAACAGTGGCGTCACGACAGAGTATGGTGTGGACGATGGGAGAGGCCTCAGACTCATCTAGAAACCGTGTTCTGAAATTTTTGGATGTTTGCAAATGGGAAGATTGCTTCATTAAAAGTGACATGACGTGACACAAAGATCTTACGTTAAGACAAGTCATAATATAAGTACCTCCTATGATTGGACGGGAAGCCTAAGAAGACACATGGAGTGGTGCAGGTGCTAGTTTATGAGGGGCCGTGGAGGCAATATTCGGGTAACAAAGGCAACCGAAAATTCATAGGTGATCATAAGAGGGGATCCGACATAATAGAATTTCAGTGGGAGTTCTATTTTGGGGTTGTGTTAGGCCCAAAACCCATTCTTTACACCATTTGTTGTGCCTCATGGATCACGCACCAAACATGCGAGGGCCACCTTGTGCTTTGGTGTGCGGCGCGCCTCCATCACGTAAGGTGCTACTTGTGCTTTGGGCATGCAACACACACACTCGAGCATGCCTTACAGTTTTTTTTTTTTCAAACTTTCTTCAAGGGCACTGAAATTGACCTAAGCCCCTCGAGACTCAACTAACCACACAAACAAATCCTAAAACACCGCATGAAATTATATAAAGTCTTAAAATATAAGAAAGAACACAAATACTTAAAATAAGAGGTGGAGTTATTACATCTTATTCATAAATGCGCCCCTACACCGACCCTCACTTGATCAAATCAACATTGAATATCAAGGAATTTTGTCTTCTATGTGACCTCCAAATATAAGGGAACCTAAATCTCTATGCAATTTAATTGTCGATGATAGGTCATTTATGTTCAATACACACTTGTATACTTAAATATATATTATTAAAATAGTAACAATATTTAAAGATCAGGATAAGAAATGCGGGGAGGAAGATAGAGTTTATTATCTTTTCAAGTGTGGCAAACATGATTTTCAGTACTTCTATTTATAGGGTTACATTAAGGGACACCAAAGGTTCCATCAACATGTATATATGTTGGGGGTTATGGGAAAAAAAATATTGGAGTAATGGATATGAAGAGATGGGAGTTATTCCTTTAGAAATTATGTACATTCACTGCAAATTACAATGTTCCCCTTAGATGTCCATTAATAGATAATGGCCTTGTTGGTACTCTATTGTACTTTATAAAGTAGTACGGGAAGTAAATAACTATTACAAGTGTTCGAAAGGATAAATAAATGGTCAATCTTCAAAATTGCCGCAAGCTTGTTGTATCTTGAATCTTGATAACCTGAAATCAAGAAACAACTAAATCCGGATGGTTACAACGTTGTGTGTTAAGTCGAGTGATTGCCCTCTGTCCTTAAGACAAGATTGCCCCGTATATATGCTTTTACGTTAGCGGGCAGTAGTCTCCCAAGATAAAACAACACTTTAATCTTAACGCTACAAAGCCAATAGGTTGAGCCTGACGAAGAAAACAAATATGAATCGACTTGCTGAAGATATGGAAAAAGAAGGAAGAGTTTCTGTTTACTCTTCTGTTTTGTCTCTGTGTATATAGTGTCTCTGTTGTGTATATCTTGTGTATATCTTGTGTATATGAGTGTCTTTACTCACTGTTTTGCAGTTTTTCGGCACTTTTTTTTGTAGTGTTTTCGTGTCTGTTTGTGCTATTTTATGTCACTGTATGTGTATTCACAATTGAGCCAAAACAACTCAATATATAGCATCACGAGAGGACTGTTCAACTGCCCAAAACATGGCTGTAAATAGTCATTAGGAGGGCTGTTAATGGCCATTTAGAGAGGCTGATTTATGGTCATGAAGAAGGATTGTTTATGGAGGAGTTAACAGCCAAGTCATGGCTGGTTAATGCTCCAAAAAACAGTCCAAACGGAAGGCAGAAATTTTCTGCCTTCCGTCTTTCCCAAAATCAACGCAATTTGGGGTCCAAAAAGATAATATCAGAAAGTCCCGTGCCCGAGCCGGACGGGCGGCGGCGGCGCGCGTGTGGGCTTAGCCTTGAACCCAAGCACATCTAGGTCCTCCCTCCTTTAAATACATGGGATACCCCTTGGGGTCCCAAACCCTTTACCACTTTAGAGACTTATAAAGAGAGCAATTTTTCATTTTCCCACCGATGTGGTAGATTTGTCCCACACCATATTTTCATGCCTCAAACACCTTACTTCGTGGACCAATATCTCTTTCAATTCTCAACGAAATTTGACGATTCTTGGCCCTACGGTCATCTACTCACTTAGTAGATTATGCATGTGAGAAGAGACAAAGCCTCCAACATGCGGAACACTAGTGTTTAATTCATTAAATATGGGTGGACGCACCTCCCCGCCAAAGGCAAATTTCCAACAGGCCTCACTAAAATCTTACTAGGAAAAGATCCTCGTGAAAAAAAAAGAGTACACATATTTTGTTATACATAATGATAACTACCTTATTAAAATTTAATAGAAAAATTCAATAGGATAAAACATATGTATTTCACTCCCTAAGTGAAAACATCACTTGATATTTCGGAATCTTGTATATCAGCTTTCCTCAATAACCCATAAAACTCTCATGGTACTCTTTTATATCTGAAAAATGGTAGGTCCCCCGAACACTCAATTTCTGCCACACTTTTTGTTCAAGATTGATTCTACTTTACCATTTAAAAATACTTCTCTATGTTTCAGTGGTTGTAGTTGGAATTTATTGAAAACACCTAAATGATGATATACATAAAATATGATGAAGACGCTTTGATTTGGACTGATTTTGAGTCAAAAATCGTTGCTGGAATAAACATGAGAAATGACATTACGACAATATATACCACATATGTATATCGCATATATCACTATATATCACAAGTAGATTTTCATGGGACATCCCAGATATATATGATATAGAATATATGGATATACAATGAAGATATACATGACTATCGAGGGAATATATACACCGCCTCAAAAACCTATTTTCCTCATTTCTGCACAACCTTTGTTGCTCCACCAACATAAAACCACCTTAACCACCTGTCATTCCACTATAACATTATGAAACATCATTTTTATCCCAAAAAAAAAAAAAAGATTGAGAAATAAGAAACTTGAAATTTTGCCAACAGAAATTGAATGTTCTAATTTTGTGTCTTTATTTTAGGACCAACAAGAATGATCTCTTCAAACATAACTAGAGAAGGAGTTCCAAAGTTCAAGTATTATAGTACGTGTTCTAGAAGTGGACATTGGCATTTTTGGTTGTGCTTCTTATGTAATTTATAGTCACCCTCATCAATCTGCCTGCTTTAACTGGAATCTACTAGAAAATTGATCGTCGACTGAAACTTAATTGACAAACCATAATTCTTCAAATGAAATCCATTTTCAACACCGAAGACCAACTCGATTTTGGCTTTGAGATGATGGAGGAGGTGAACGACTTGTGATAGATGGTGTAGCTATGGTGGGATGAGATAGAGATTTGGGTGTTCTCTTGGGTGATGGTGAAGGACGACAATGATGATGGAGTAAAATTTTAAGGAATAAAAGTAAGCTTTTGAGTGTGGTCCTAAATTAAACATGTATGTAATATACTAAAATATATTTCACATCAAAAAAAGTTACTATCATGAAATTTTAAATTCTATCGTGAAACTTTATGATATTCACTATTTTTTAAAGAGATGGCTAAAAAGTAATCCCTCCAAATTCATCTCATTTTAACCCATCTATTTTTCACCCTTAATTTACATGTTTAAATTGAAAAGTAAGGACTAGAAGCAAATTAAGTAACATTTAGAGTCTGGGTGAAATATCAGTTTTACCTTAAAGCGCTAAATACAATCCTTGTTGTTCATTTTCATTTGTCTATTTCTTCGTTGCAGTAATTGTTTTCCTCTTTCTATATTCCACTTCTGTCAAAGATAAATTTTGTGTGTAAAAGATGCATATATTATATGCTTTTAGACTCGAGATTTACATGTGTTGTGATGATCTATAATCACAAGCTAAATTTCTATACTTTCGACAACCATGAGATATAATACTTCTATTTTAATTTGTTAAAATACTCTGCTCCTATTTGTTCGCGGTTTAGTTGATATGTGTATATTAATTAGTTTTGTCCTAATTTAGTTGTTTCTTTCTTTTTTCACTTGAAAGAAAGCGTCAGTATTTGCTGACAATTTGATCTCCTCCCCCCACCCCCTCCCACAATCCCCCATGAAAGAGGTTTCTAACAAAATTGATTCACCTTCTTTACTTGCACTGTCTTTATTATTTCTGCTTGACATATTTAAAAATGGAGTTCTTGCGGGTTAAAAAGTACTGGAGTCCATGCGGGTTAAAAATGAGCTCTTTGTAGAATTAAAAATGAGGTCTTTGCAGGATTAAAAGTGAACCCTTTAAGGGGTTAAAAATGATTTTTGTTTTAAAGATATGACATCAGGACTATTGAAAATATGGTTGAAATTGTCTCCACGTTTAGTATTTTAGACTTCTTTCTTTTTGGACAAAATCTTTATTATCGTCAAATTTATACAGCTTGAACTGAACCCACATTGAGCAGGTCTTCAACCCCCCTTAACCAAATCATTGTCTCTGATACCACTTGTTAGGATCGAAATAACGGGACGTCGTGGGAAGCTAACAAACACTATTAAAAAATCTCTATTTTCCAACCGAATTTTCCACTGAAAAATATCCAATGACTATTTCCCACTAAATGTCAGTGAAAAAACCTAAATAGTAGTATTTTCACATGAAAAAATTAGAAAGTTTTCCAGCGTTTCAACGGAAACCGGTTTTCCACCATGCATTTTTTCAGTGAACTGGTTCGGTAGGAATAAAAAGAAAAAAATCATGTTTTGTAGCACAAAAATCTCTGTATTTAGTAGTGAAAGAATCCTTGAACGGTGATAATGTTGAGAAAATAATAATCTCACCCATAAATAATATCCACGTTAATCACAATAACATGAAAGTAACAACACCACCAAATCTTTTAACGTGGAGAAAATATAATACACGAGAGGAGCAATACAATATCACTATAATGAGATATATTACAGTTTGGTAGTCTCTAAAGACTATATCACACTCGAAGAAAATAACATTTTTTTATTTTAGACACCTCACTATAGCACCCACTCACACATTTTATTTTTCTTCACGGACTATTTTTTATTACTGTTTATGAACTGCTCTCAAACTCTCTATGTATTACTCTCTTTGTTAAGATAATTATGGACATGATATCACCATATCAATTATAATATGTAATTAAATCAAATTAATTATTATGTAATTAGATTTGTAAGATGATTAGAATATTCTTAGGATAAGTCTTCCTAAATAGTAGCCATAGATTGATCTTACATACTTGTATATATATATATATATATATTGTATTATTGGTATGAAATGAAGGCATGTAATTAATTTCCTTCATGGTATCAAGAGCCACAAATTAACCCCCCCCATTCTTTGCCCTATCTCTTCTCGTCGGCCTCCCTAACCGAAAACCACTTTTCGGCCAACCAAAAACCCTAGCCGAAACCACCTTTTTTTTTCGGACTCCAACACCTAAACCCTAACTAGTTTTTTTCCCAACACTCTTAACCCTAACCGAAAACTACCCTTCTACCCTATTTTTTCCAGCACCTTCCAAACAAACCCTAATTAGGGTTCACCAAAATATCCTATCTCTTCACCTTTTCTTGTATTTTATTGGGTAACAATGATCGACAAACAAAAATTTCATTTCGCTCTTGCTGTGAACAACGTCAATAACTTTATTCATATTACCCTTGAGATGGAAAAAGGACAATACTCTTCTTGGGCGGAGTTGTTTAAAATCCATTGCCGAGCATACGAAGTCATAGACCATATTATTCCTTCTAAGTCTTTATTGGAGACCATCGTTGTTGACAAAAATTTATGGTCTCGTTTAGTTGCTATAGTCTTTCAACGTATTTACGACACCATCTCAAATGACCTTTTGCACACCATTTAACTGTACTCTACGGCTCAATAAGCTTGGGAACGTTTACAAAATATTTTTCAAGATAATAAAATTTCTCGGGCAGTATATCTTGAAAACCAATTCACCAATGTAAAATTGGATGAATTTTCAAACGTCTTCGCATATTGTCAAGAGTTGAAAATGTTTGTTGATCAACTTTCAAATGTTGGTGCGCCGGTGAAAAATCAAAGGTTAGTTCTCCAATTGATTGCGGGATTGAATGAATAATTTGATGGTGTTGCTACGTTCATTCAACAAAGCAATCCCTTACCACTATTCTATGAGGCTCGGTCGAGATTAATTCTTGAAGAAACCCAAAAGCAAAAACAGGCGACGGGGGCGACAACTAATGCCGGCACCGCTCTTATTTTCACCAACACGTATAATGATGATTTTGGCACTCAAAATTATGGTTCCGATAGTGGTTATAACCGACAAAAAAATGGGTCAAAATCATAATAATAAAAAAGGAAAAATAATGGTGGAAAGGGACGGGATCGGGGTGGTGGACATGCCACCGGTGGCGGCAACAACTGCGGCCAGCAGGGACAAAACAGACCCCACTGGCAGCAGCCCAACCAGTCGGCGGGCGGGCAGTGGGGGCAGTACCCACCATGGGGCTGGCTGCAGCAATAGTGGGTTGCCCCACCCTACCCGTACCCCACAGCTCAGTGGGCCCGACCTCCTTCTGCATCTAGACAGCTCTGGGTTTTCGGTTCTCATCCACAGCAAGCTTTTGCAGCCCATGGACCATCTTCCGCATGTTATGCTCCTATGGATATTGAACAGGCCATGAACAACATGAATCTAAGTGTTTCAGATGATTCGTGGTACATGGACACTGGGGCAACGTCATACATGACGTCATCTTAAGGTAATCTCTCGTCTTATTTTAATATGAGCAGTAATAAAATATTGTTGTTGGCAGTGGGCAGGAAATTTTAATTTGTGGTATTGGCCAGTTTAATCTCCCCCCACCCACCTTTACATTTGAAAAATGTCCTACATGCACTTAAACTGATTAGAAACTTGGTATATGTACGTTATTTTACAACTGACAATAATGTTTATGTTAATTTTGATCCGTTTGAGTTTTCTATGAAGGATTTTCAGACGGGGATGCCACTAATGAGATGTAATAGCACTGGGGACTTGTATCCCATCACCACCACTACCAGCAACCAAGTCACCAATCCATCAACCTTTGCAACTATTTCTCCTATTTTATGGCATAATAGGTTGGGACACCCGGGAGCACCGGTGTTCAATGTTCTTAGAAATAATAAATTTGTTGATTGTAACAAATGTATGGACTCTCATGTTTGCCAGGCTTGCGTGTTTGGGAAGCATGTTAAACTTCTTTTTTTCATTATCTACTTCAAAGACTCTTATGTCATTGGATATTTTGCATTGTGATTTGTGGACATCCCCGAATTTTAAGTTTAGCAGGTCATAAATATTAATATGCTTATTTTGGATGATTTATGGACATTTTCCTTAGGACAGAAATCGCAGGTCTTCACCATTTTTAAATAATTTAGTGTTTATATCAAAACCCAATTTGAGAAATCCATTAAATTCATAAATGACCAATTTAAGGAATTTTGTCACCAAAATGGAATGTCATTGCGTCTTTCATGTCCACATAATTCTCCTCAAAATGGGAAAGCCAAAAGACAAATTCGAACAATCAACAATCTAATTCGCAGACTTCTTGTGCATTCATCCACACCGCCGTCCTTTTGACATCATGCACTTTAAATGACCACATATATCTTAAATATTATTCCTTGCAAGCTACTCTCAAACATATCACCCACACAAATATTGTACCATCGTCTTCCTTCCTACACTCATTTGAGGGTCTTTGGGTGTTTGTGTTATCTCTTGTTTCCGTCCACAACCATTAACAAACTTCAAGCCCATTTCACTCCTTGTGTCTTTTTGGGCTACCCACAAAATCATAGGGGATATAAGTGTTATGATATGTCGAATGGAAAAATTATCATCTCTCGTCACATTTTTTATGAGTCCACATCCGTTTGCTAAATCTCACATGGCGTCCGCGCCTTCATACGAATTTTTGGACGATGAAATACATTTAATTTTAAATCACCATCTAAATACCCAAACCCATACTTCCTCCACTGGAACAGCCCAAATACACCACCAAATATGGCGGCCCAATAATGAAATGGGTGGCCAGTCTGAGTCGAGGAGCTAGTGCCTCATTCTCTTCGGCCTTGGCCCAGTGCATTTTTCATGACTGGCAGACCCACAGGAGGGAGCCCACTGCTCCCTCAGCCGTGTCCCCAACTAGGCCAACAAGCCCAACTCCTCTAGCCTAAAATATTACCCCCTCGGCCCAGTTCACAAACCAAAAGCCCACTGCCCCAGCCTTCGGTCTTGGCCCCACCTCGGACCATTGAAACCCATGCCATGCATAGAATTTTCGGCCCAAGCATCATTTTAACCTCACATATTCGGTCCAACCTTCTCCACTTCCAAAAAATCCCAAAGCGGCCCTATCAGACCCGAATTGGAAATCTGCCATGTTAGACGAAATTGATGCTCTTATTAAAAATAAGACGTGAGAATTAGTACCCCATCCATCTAATGTGAACATCATTCGGTCTATGTGGGTTTTCTATCATAAAAATAATTATGATGGTTCATTTACGAGACACAAAGCTCTTCTTGTTGGTGATACCAGATCTCAGCAAGTTGGCGTGGATTGCGATGAAGCATTCAGTCCAGTAGTTAAACCAACAACTATCAGAACCGTTCTTAGTCTGGATCTGTCCAAACATGGTCCATCCATCAGCTAGATGTCAAGAATGCCTTTTTACCTGGTCATCTTTATGAAATAGTTTACATGCACCAACATTTGGATTTCCGAGATCCTACTTATCCGGATTATGTTTGCTTGTTGAAAAAAATCATTATATGGTTTAAAACAGGCCCCCAGGGAATGGTATAACAGGTTTGCAGGGTTGTATCCACACTGGGGTTCTCACATAGCAAATCTGATCAGTCTTTGTTCATTTACAAGAAAGGAAATGACATGACATATATTCTTCTCTATGTGGATGACATCATTCTCACAGTGTCATCTGAGTCACTTCGCCAGTCTATTATGACCTTTCTTGCTTCAGAATTTTCTTTGAAGGAATTGGGGCCCTTAAACTATTTTTTGGACATCGCTGTAACTCAATATGCAGGTGGTCTATTTCTCTGTCAAAAGAAATACGTCGAGGAGATCATCGACAAAGCCGGTATGTCCCCGTGCAAACCGTCACATATGTCGGTTGATACGAAGGCAATATTGAGCAACTCTACAAGTACTCCATACAGTGACCCAACACATTATCGCAGCTTAGCAGGGGCATTATAGTATCTTACCTTCACGAGACCTGATATCTCCTATGCATTTCAATAAGTTTGTTTACATATGCATGATCCGAATGAAGAACATATGGGACTCTTAAATGAATTCTGCGGTATGTTAAGGGTATTCTTGATTTTGGGTTGCATCTGTATAAGTCCACCATTTCTGGCATCTCATCTTATACAAATGCTGATTGGGGTGGCTGCCCAGACACATGAAGTTCCACCTCTGGTTATTGCGTGTTTTTAGGAGACAACTTCATTTCATAGTCGTCGAAACGCCAACAGACACTATCTCGGTCGAGTGCTAAAGCAGAATACCGAGGGGTAGCTAATGTGGTCTCTGAATCATGTTGGCTCCGTAATCTCCTTTTAGAACTCCATTGTCCGATCTAAAAAGCAATCGTGTTTTATTGTGATAATGTGAGTACGATATACTTATCAGTCAACCCTGTCCAGCATCAACGCACAAAACACATAGAAATGGATATCTCGTTTGTCCATAAAAAGGTTGCACGAGGACAAGTCTGGATCCTCCATGTCCCGTCCCGTTATCAGATTACAGATATTTTCACGAAAGGTCTTCCACGCGTACTGTTTGATGATTTCAGGGACATTTTCGGCATACGAGAACCTCCCGCTAAGACTGCGGGGGACTGTTAAGATAATTATGGACATGACCATATCAATTATAATATGTAATTAAATCAAATTAATTATTATATAATTAGATTTATAAGATGATTAAAATATTCTTAGAATAAGTCTTCCTGAATAGTAGCCATAAATTGATCTTACATGTATATATATTGTATTATTGTATTATTGTATTATTGTATTATTGGTATGAAATTCCGCTCTTTGTTAGTGTTTCGAAATGAACGAAACAAACCTTTTACTTATAGTAGAAAGTGTCGTCCCTTTCAGCCAATCAGAACACTGATTCATTATGCAATTTGCATATTGCAACTTGCATTGCAAATTGTATTGCCAAATCTAAACTTGTTACGAAACCAACTTGACGGTCCGCCTACAATTCTTTTCTCTCTTCATGTTTCCTTTCTTTCTTTTTGTTTTCCTTTTCTTTTAATTTATTTATTAAATTCTACAACTCCCCATTGATTTTGATTTTTTTTCTTCATTTCAAGACTTGATCTCAATCTCTGAAAGTCATCAAATTTGAGAGGCTTTGTAAAGATATCCGCGACTTGCTCGTGAGACTTCACATACTTGAATTCTACCTCCTTCTTAGCAGTGCACCTTATGTCAATATGCTTGCTTCGATCATGATACACTGGATTCTTAGCAAGTGCTTGCGCGGATTTGTTGTCAACACAAATCATTGTGGCTTCAATTTATGACAAATTGAGCTCCTTCAATAATCTTCTCATCCAAATAGCATGACACGTACATGATGTTGCCGCCACATATTCGGCTTCACAAGTCGAGAGAGTAACAATGAATTAGTTTTTTGAACTCCAAGAAATAACACAATCATCCAAGAAAAACACAAAGTCAGTTGTGCTTTTCCTATCATCAATATCTCCCGCATAATCACTATCACAAAATCCCACAAGGTTAAAGTCATTAGAAGAAGAATAAAACAATCCGAGATCTATCGTACCTTTTAGATAACGAAGAATTCTTCTAGTGACCTTCAAGTGAGTGAAGGTAGGATCTTTCATGAAGCGACTTACTACTCCAACTGCGAAGAGTATATATGGGCTCGTACGGGTCAAATACCTTAGAGTTCCCACAAGACTTTTGAAAAGAGTGAGATTCACCTTTTCTCCATCATCAAACTTTGACAATTTTGTTCCACTTTCCATTGGGGTGTTCACGTAATTACAATCGAATATGTTGAACTCCTTCAAAATCTCATTTGTATAGCTTTCTTGAGATATGAAGATGCCTTCCTCCATCTGCTTCACTTCTAGGCCCAAGTAATATGACATGAGTCCTATGTCCGTCATCTCAAACTCAAGGCATATAACTTTTTTGAAAGCTTCAAACAAACTTGGGTTATTATCCGTCAGAATATGATCATCAACATAAATATAGACAAGTAGAATATCTCCATTAGTATGAACTTTAATGTAAATAGCATATTCATGTAGACAACGAGTAAACCCATTGTCTTGAAAATACTCGTTGATGCGATTATTCCACACCCGTGGAGCTTGCTTTAATCCAGATAAAGCTTTCTTTAGTTTCAACACTTTATCTTCATAATTTTTTTTATCACAAAGCCCAATGATTTCTCAACATAGACTTCCTCTTCAAGATATCCATTCAAGAATACCGACTTGACATCTAGTTGATGAAATTTTCACTTCATTTGTGCCGCCAAAGAGATCAGCAAGCAAACAGATCGTCTCCATGCGTGCAAAACAGGTGCATATACTTCCTCATAGTCAATGCCTTATCTTTTCTTGTAGCCTTTAGCCACAAGTCTTGCTTTGTATCTTTCCACCTCTCCATGGGCACTCTTCTTTGCCTTGTATACCCATTTGACTCCAATTGCTTGATGATCATTGGGAAGAGTTGTTAATTCCCAAGTGTTGTTTTTCTCTATTGTCTTGATCTCCTCCTCCATGGCTTGTCACCACTTTTTATCTGTAACAACTTCATAAAAATTCATTGGTTCACTATCAGTAAAGAGATAATACAAAAAAAGCAAAATTAGTAACTTCTTCGTATCATCATAGAGCTCTTGGATGCTCCTCATCCTCCGTGCCCTTTCACTTGAACCTTCTTGAGAAGAGGGAGATGCAACATTTGTTGGAGAAGGAGGTGGGGTTACATCCTATGCCTGTGAAATCGTCTCCTGTTTTTCGTTATCTCTATGGAAGAAAATCATATGTGTTTTCTTCCCGAGCTTTCCAATTTCATGTCGCTTCATCAAATTCAACATCACGACTCATCACCACTTTGTTGTTGCTTGGGTTATATGATTTGTAGCCTTTTGAACTTGTGTCATAGCCAATAAACACATGCTTGACACTTCGATCATCAAATTTAGCTCTCTTTTGATGTGGCACATGAGCATAGGCTATGCTCTCAAAGATTCTAAAGTGCTTGACACTTGGTTTTCTTCCGCTCCATTCTTCTTGAGGTGTTTGATCTCTAACATCTCTTATTGGAGACTTGTTGCTCAAATAAGCTGCACAAGAAACAACCTCGGCCCAAAATTCTTTTGGCATATTTTTAGCCTTAACATACATCTAGCCATATTAAGAATTGTCCTATTCTTTCTCTCCGCAACTCTATTTTGTTGGGTGAGTAAGATACCGTTAGAGGGCGATGAATTCCATAAGACTGACAAAAATCATTAAATTCTTTTGAAGTGAATTTGCCTCCTCTATCGGATCTTAAATCTTTTATTTCATAGTCGTTTTTTTTAACAAGTGCTTTGAAATTTTTAAATGCAACAAAAGCTTCTGATTTTTGCTTCAAGAAATACTCTTTCTACTGAAATCATCATTAAAGATCAAGAAGTATTTACTTTTATCGAATGAAGGTGGATTGATTGGTCCGCAAACATCTGTATGAACAAGCTAGAGTGGCTTAGTTGTTTTTGACGTGGACTCCTTCGAAAAACTCCTCCTTGCATTCCAAGAAGACAAGCTTCACACAACTGATTGGGATAGTTGATTGAAGGAATTTCATGCACCATGTTCTTTTCTTTCATTGATTTGAGCGCTTCAATATTCAAGTACCCAAATAGTATGTGCCAACACCATGATTCATCTTGCACATTAGCCTTCAAACACTTTGCATCAATTGTCTTAAGATTCAAAGAAAATAGTCTATTCTTTTTCATATACACTTTTGCAATTAATTTTCCACTTGAATCTCTAAGCCAAAGATGCATATTTTTCATATGAATATCATATTTTTTTTCAAGAAGTTGGTCCAAACTCAAAATATTACTTTTCAATTTTGACACATAATAAACATCTTGAATTAATTTGTGACCACCATCTTTACAGGAGATTAAAATTGTACACTTTCCTTCAATTTGTACCTTTGAAGTATCTCCAAAGGACACATTGCCTGTCACCTTCTTAATGAGCTCCACAAACTTATCTTTGCATCCACACATGTTGTTTCTTGCTCCATTCTCAAGATAACATGAACTGCTATCATCATTGTCTTCTTCTTTGAGTGATATTAACAATGTTGACTCATCTTCTTCTTTCTTATTGTCAACAAGGTTAGATTTTTCTTCAACATTACTGTGACATTCTCAAGAGTGATGTCCAAATTTATGACAATTATAGCACTCAATTTTAGATTTGGCATACCTCGTTTCATTGGTACCCTGATAATAGCCACATTCTCTTCCCCCTCTTTATCCACGACCTCTAAATGGTTGTTTGCTTCGCTCTTCATTGTTGAAGTTATTGCCAATGCTCCTTCCTCTTCCATGAGTTCCACGACCTCTTCCTCGTCCAATTCCTATATAACTCTTTTCACCGCTAAAATTTTTGAACGATGCTTATGTTTTCAGAAGTTGCTTCAGTGGATCTTCTTATCTCCTTTTTATTTTTTATTCGTGGGCTTGTAAAGAACCCTCCAATTACTCTACCGTCATAGAGTCTAAATCTTTAGACTCCTTAATAGCACACACCACATAATCAAATTAGGTGTTAAAGATCGAAGGATCTTTTCTACCACACGAATATCGTCTACTTTCTCTCTGTATCTTTTCAATTGATTTACAACAACCATCACTCTTGAATAGAAATCTGAAATGGATTCAGATTCTTTCATTTATAAAACTTCAAAATCAGCCCTTAGAATTTGAAGTTTTATCTTCTTTACTTTATCAACTCCTTGGAGAGAATTTTATAAAATCTCTCAAGCTACCTTTGAGGTGGCTGCATCGGCCACATTCTCAAACATGACATCATCCAAATATTGGTGGATGAGAGTGAGGGCTTGCTGATCTTTCTTCTTTGTCTTTGTCTTTGTCAAGACATCTGTTTCATTTTGGGACAGTGTTTTCTCATTAGCGGGTTTTGTATACCCTCTGTCTACGATATTCCAAACATCTTGAGAGCCAAAAATGACTTTCATTCGTAGACATCATTTTTCATAATTTTCTATTGTGAGACGGGGTATTGAAAAGACAGTGAACTATTATTTGCCATGACTCTTATACCACATTGTTGGAAAAATAATAATCCCACCCAGAAATAATATCCATGTTAATCACAATAATAGGAGAATAACAACGATACTAAATTTTCAACGTGGAAAAAATATAATACACGAGAGGAGCAATACATTATCACTGATGAGAAATATTACAACTTGATAGTAAAGACTATACCACTCGTAAAAATAATATTTTTTATTTTAAACCCCTCACTATAGCATTCACTCACACACTTTATTTTTGTCGTAGACTATTTTTGTTTGTTTCGAAATGAACGAATAAACTTTTTTTTTGTTAACCCAGGTCTCGAGGCGACTTGTGCCTCCCTATCGCTAGTACCTGCACAAGTACTGGTACTAGACTCCTGGGGATGATGGGACCGGTCCTTCAGTACCCCAGAACCAGGTAAATCGCGGGATGTGCACCCCGTGGTCAGTGTCTGTTTGCGTCCAACAGATCAATGCTACAAGGTTGACCCCCTCTTTTGGCTTGGCGGGGAACGAACCCACACTGCAACATGCCCGCGCGACTTTTAGCGCCCAGGCTTTACCACAAGGTATATGCCCCGGAGGACGATATCCATTGATGGGATTCGAACCTGCGACCCTAGGGTACATGCAAGAACCTTTCACCAGCAAGCTGGAGCTCTTTGGATAAACTGTGGTAGGGTAAACTTTTTAAAGTGACTGGTCCCACCGTATTACGGCCCCATACCCCAGAAAACCCCACCTCCAGCCTGGCCCTACGGATTAGTATACACCGCTTGGCCCTACGCGTATGGAGGGATTTTTTTAGGGAACACAGTTTCACTCTCGCTGATCAGAGAACTCGAACACGGAACCTCGATACAGCAATACCCTAATGTATTGGCCACTTGGCCAAACACTTTGGATAACGAACAAACCTTCTATTTATAGTAGAAGGTGCCGTCCCTTTCAACCTATCAGGACACTGATTCATTATTGTATTGCCAAATCTAAACTTGTTACTCAACCAACTTGATGGTCCGCCTACAATTCTTCTCTCTCTTCATATTCTCTTTCTTTCTTTTCTTTTAATTTATTTATTAAATTCTACCGATAATAAAAAGATTATAAAAGACTCATAATATATTAATTTAATTTGATCAATTAATCTATATATAATTAATATATATATATAAAAATAAATTGAGAGAATGATCACCCCCCACCAAATAAGACTTCGTTTGAAGATTTTATTGTGAATGCTATTATAGTGTGTTATGTTATATAAAAGAGATTCTTCAAAATATAGAGCTTCAAAATCTTTTTCTCCACCAGAGAGGTTAGCCAAATATGAAAGAAATTTTATTTTCCTTTAGAAAAAGTAAAACCAATAATGATAATACTATATTTTTGCTTAAAGAGAAAGTAAAATTAATATATAGTAAAAACAAATTAGGGTAAAAATCCTAACACCATGCCCACACACTCCTTACGCAGGGAACTGTTACAAAGAAAAGCAGTAAAAAGGTGCTAATATTTCTAAGGTCATTGTCATGTGAAATGCATGCAATCTTGCAATAAACACCATTTAGTTGAAATATCAAATATGATAGGCACATGATCGGATAAAGTTGAAAAAGGGAAAATACACAAGAAACGCTCATCACGTAGAAATTCTGCAGGTTTCCTTTTCTTGCAGTCTTTTCAATGATATCATAATTCATCTTAACAAGATTTAAAATATTTATAGTGATCTCCGCACTAGAAGTTCTAATTCTCATTTATCTATTTATCTTCAGTTAATTGACTCTGTTAGCATTAGACAACTCCTAGGGCACATCTAAACCTTGGCTCTGATATCAAGCTTGTCACACCCCAAACTCCACCCTTAATGTAACAGGCATCCGATGCTATGAACTACACCAGAAGCACCTTAAAAAATCACTAAACGTTTACCTCTTTAAACAATATTTTATTATTTAATCAAAAAAGGTATAAATAGCTAGATGAAATCATGATCACAATTATGAAATAAAATCAGCGGAAGTTTAATATAAATAGTAAATCATAGAACGTGGAAAAATGTCCAACAAGTCATATGAGACTTCCACAATCTACCCACAAATCTAACAACTATCTATGGAACTTCCATGAGAGATAATAATAATCTAACTTTGGGATGCATCCCAGAAACTAAAGCAGTAAACTAGATAGATAGGTTGTCCCACGAATAAGGGTGTGTGTTCACTAATAAGTCTGGAAAGTATCAAATTCTCCTACTCCATATGCGTATCACGAACATGCTCTTCTTCGTTATCTCAAATACCATAAAAAACAACGATGATATGCCTGAGTACTGGGTACTCAGTGAGTGTCTCTGGGACAATGATTAATAGCAAAATATATATGTAATAAGTGTAATTAAAAATAATATTGAGAAACAGTTCAAAATAAATGATAACATCTCATGAACATCCAATATATGTCAATGATGAAGATATAATCACTTTAAATCCTCAAGTCGTTCTCGTTACCTTAAGTTCTTTAAAAAATAGTTCGAAATCCAAAGATGGAGTTAAGCCTGTAACCTTAGTAAAATCACCAGTAAGATCCAATAACATAGAAATATATCAATTTCAACTTATTATATTGTCCATCCTGTTAAGTCTTTTTAACCATGAACTCAAAATCATCAATAAGCCACTCACCGACAACCAAAGTACAACACATGCCAATACAGGCCCAAATCAATATTACGAATTGAGGACTATTAAGGTTTTCTAAAACCGCATAAAAGTACCACATTGGGGTTGTCACCCTCAATGTCATTCCTCTTGAATAGCTAGGTGAAACCACATCGAGGTTATGAATCCTCGATGGCCACTCTTCCTCCTGAATGGCTAGGAAAACCACACCAAGGCTATTGACCTTCGGTGGCTATCTTTCCTTCAGTATAGCTAGGCAAAACCACACCGGGGCTATTGAACCTCGATGGCTATCCTTCCTCCTGAATAACTAGGCAAACCACACTGGAATCCATGGTGACTATCTTTACTCCCATGTAGCTAGGCCAAACCCAAATAATAGACATCATGACAAGTTAGCTGTATCACAATCATAACATAGAAGCTGAATCACTCACTATGGATTATGTTTATCATCCCATTAATAGGGGTACATCAAGATATTAATAGATTGAGAAAACATGTTCAAGTCATTAAATAAGTTTCAACTTCAACAAAGCTCGTTCACAGGGAAAAATACATAAAAGACCAATGCTTTAGAAACCAAGTTCAATCATCTCATAGTAGAGAAACTCGCGTTTAAAGATTATCACTATAGAAGTCAGTTCGATCATCCCATAGCAGGGGCAAACACATTTAAATATCAAGCTTTTAAAAATAAATTTAAACCATCCCTTATAGGGACAAAGCATATTCAACGATTAAATCTCTATAGTTTAGTTTCAATAATCCTTTCATAGGAAAAATCACAAATACATATATATATAGTATGATACACCTAAGGTTCCATGAGCGCTTATCCCTCACGCACATGAAATCTTGTCAAAGAAATCATTTTAAAGGTTGAAAAGTATGTTAAAAAAGAGACGTACCTAAATTTCCACTAAATGCTACCAAACGGATATTTCGAGGTTCAACAATCGCTTTACAATGGATTTAGATGAGAAAGATTAGAACGTTAATAATTTCTATGAGCTTTCTTTAATTTTTGAAAATTAGGGATTTTCTAAGCCTTAACAACTTGCTCTTCAACCTCATAAGAATCGTTCGTAAATTCTATTCCCGTAGTATAATCTATACTAGCCTAAAAGACATTAATGAAATCAGGGAAACCGAAGTTCATACCTTTTAGGTGATGTTCTACACGTCTCTCCTTCTCCTCTCTTTAGTTTTCAAGAATATAGGGTTTGAAGAGATGAACTAAGATAATTTGATGTTAGATTGATGTAGTTGAGCGGAATTGATCAAGAACATACCTTAGAGGTTTGGGGAGGCCTTAGGGTTGTTTCTCTCTAAAAGACAGTTTAGAATGAAGTCTGGAATGTGAAAAAATTACATAAAATCATCTAAGCATTGTATATATAGTCCTGCACATTTTAGACCCCCTAGCTCGCCGAACGAGGTCCAAAGCGAGGGGTGACTTTGAGCTTTGCTCAGTGAGCTCACCCGTCCAATTTATACTTAGAAAAAATTTATGAAGTTTTCACTTTTGGACCCTATACCTCGCTGAGTGAGGTCTATAGCATGACCCTATCTCTCTTTGAGCTGAGCTCAGGGATCTCCTAGGTCTATTTACACTTAGTCAAAACTTTATATTTTTTTACGGTACTGACAGTGTCTGGATAAAACTGGCATAACTCCTAGCATAGAGCCCTATTTGAGATGCGCCATACATGGTTGCAAAGTTATTTCAATGAACTATAACTTTTGTATTTTATGTTTTATCAAATTCCCAACGTAAAATGATATAATCAACCTGGAAGTCAGAATTACCGTAAACTTAGTCGATTCTAGCAAATTTAACGTACTTCACTATTCGTCTTGATCTTAGGTCTACTATTTCTACCAAAACTCATATTTATAGGACTCTATACATCTAAAATATCAAATTAGTACTCATTTAATATATTCACACCTAATCCGAATTTACGGAGTGTTACAAACTTATTGTCAGACTAACTGGATAGTAGTGCTATGATTATCATAATTTTTTCTAAAACTCTTTTGATCATGTGTTCAATGGATGAGAACTCTCATTAAATGTATTAAAGTGTTATTATGATATTTAAATAGTGGCGTATCCTTTTTATATTATTTTTTTGTTTGACTTTTTAGACAAAAAATAGTCTTTTAAGTATTATTACTTGTCCTAAAACACTTTTGATCATGTGTTCAATGGATGGAGAGTCTCATATAATGTATTAAAGTGTTATTTTAAGTTTTAAATAGTGGTATGTCCTTTTTTAATTTTATTTTATTTATTTATGGCTTTTTAGATAAATAGTAGCTTTTTAAGTATCATTACTTGTCCTAAAACTCTTTTAATTATGTGTTCAAATGATGAGGACTCTCATATGATGTATTAAAGTGTTATTATGATTTTTAAATAGTGGTATGTCATTTTTTATTTTATTTTATTTATTTATTTCTTTGTTAGACAAATATTAGCCTTTTAAATATCATTACTTGTCCTAAAACTCTTTTGATCATTTGTTCAAAGGATGGGGACTCTCATATAATCTATCAAAGTGTTATTAAGATTTTTAAATAGTGATATGTCCTTTCTTATTTTATTTTATTTATTTATAGCTTTTTAGATGAATATTGAGATTTGGGGCTAGGGTTGGGGTCGGGGTTTCGGATTTCATTTTTTCTTCTTCTGTTATACTAGTACAAATTCAACATTCTTCTCACTCCAACAATCATCTTTATATCTATGGTTTATCATCGACCTTGTGGTCTATAATTTTTTAAAAGCGGTGAGTTATTATCGAGTAAGGTGATTTATTACCGGTTTGATTTATAATTGACCAAATACACTTGACATTATTTTTACTGAAAAGAAAAACATATGCAGAAATCAAAAGAGGACAGAAGTGTGAAACACTACTTGTAAAAGCAGTCATATTTGAACACATCCAACATATTTAAACACGTCCAAACTCACAAGGAAACAACACATGACTTATAGAAAAGTTGCAATAATTCAAAATCCAAAAAATGTCAAATTAATTATTTGTTAAAACAGTTAAATTAAGCATTACTACTGATACAAATGTTGCAATGATTCAACCTTGGTATCATTGTAGCAGATACAAAGCAACAACACATTAAGAAGTGAACACTATTTGTAAAATTAAGCATTACTACTAATTATTTGCTTGTCAAATCAAGTTAAAACAATCAAATTAAGCAAAAAGTCACTTATTTGTTATAACCCAAATAACAAATTAACTTTTTGAAGAACCATTAATTTGGGCAAAAACGCCCAACACAACTTTTTCAGAGTCAAACTCAACATCAGTTTGACTCATCTCAAAAACTTCTTCAAAGATAACTTGAACAAGAACATCTTTTGCCTTCACAACTTCAACAATTGGCATAGGGACATATGATGTCTTCTCAATATCTGCAGCTTGTCTAAGGAGTTCAACCTTCTCAACATCAGTAGCTGGGCGAGGGATATCAACCTTCTCAACATCAGTAGCTGGTCTAGGGACCTCAACCTTCTTAACCTCATCAATTGGTCTAGGGACCTCAACGGTTGGCTGAACTACATGTGGTTGCACTGTAATTTCGACATAATTAATAAAATGCATATCAGATACAACATAAGTATAGCAAAAAAGTTTCAAAATGTTCACCTTTGAAAGTCTCCAACTTCTTCTTCTTCTTCTCTTTCTTGCTCCTTCTGAATCTTTCCTCCTTCACATAGGCGGCAAGAATGTTCAAAGATTCCTCCATCTTCTCCACACCTGTTTCAGTCCCTCCTGCTCCACCTCCAATGATGGGCCACTTGGTTCCGCACGACCCCTAGACATCCCAACGCCAAAACATCCTCCATCACCTGCTGCAGTTCTCCATCACCTGCTGCAGTTCTCCATCACCTTTTGTGAGTGAAATACCACAAAAATCTTCTGACTGGGTATCCACCTCATCGAAGAGCTCTTTGGGCTCCTTTCCCAACCTACTAGGAGCCTTCGAACCATGATTTGGTGTAATCAACATAGTCACGCCTTCCAATTCACCCTTCAAGGTATCTATCATGGAATCACTAGCCTCATCATCATATGGCAAAAGGATTTTCATGTAATCCTCGTCCATCTCACGCACTGTATGAATGATTTAATAATATTTTATAATATAATTTATCTCCTATTAATAGAATGAAAAAATACATCTTAGACTCTCAAGAAACGAAACGTGAAAAGTAAAAGTGAACAGAGGGAGTAACATCTTCACTTGGATTCATTGGTGAGGGAGTAACATCTTCACTTGGATTCATTGGTGAATAACTTAACGGAAGTGATGAAGATATTGGTCAAGAACATCACATTGATGACATTCATAATGGCGATCCTTATTCTTGTGTTTTTACCTAACTTCTTATTGATGGTAGTTTACGGTGGCAATTGCCGTTAATACCTAAAGGAAAACTCCTAAAAGATTACTTCGTGCTTTTATATTCAACTAATTAAAATAGAAGTTCCCATACTGAATTCGAATTTAGACAAACCATGTGATTGAGAAGTGTGTTATGATAATTTGGTATTAAATAATTGCCTCAACTCAAATGTGGGATCTCTAACGACTATTTAAGGTTGGTGTCTGTTTAATTATGAGAAAGGATCCAATAATAGAGAAGACTGAATATTCTAAATATTGCACCGTACATACACTAGTGAATTGTCCTTTTTGAGATCCTATACCTCAATTATTTTGATCTCCCTAGCTCAGAAATCAATTTTGGTGGACATAAGCACCTTCACCAGTTAAATATTCTAATTATATATTGTGGTGAACACAAACCTTTTGAAAACTAATATGGCTTTTCCTAGGTGATGCATTTGGAGAAAGCTTCTAAATCAGGATATTACACAAATAACTTTATTTTCTGATTTTTTCATGTCATACCAAACACTGAAAAAACGAGACAAAGTAACAACACGTTTACCTTGTCGGTGTGTTTAGTAGGTGAGGAATAAATAATGCAGAGAGAATCCCAAGTCTTTTCTATTTGTAACCAAAAAAAGAAGGACAATCAATTTTCTTAATTTGTTGCTTCTTGAGCTTCCTCCTCCACCCTTTCTTCACATAATAATATCCAAGTGGTTGAGTCAAGCAAATAACTGGAACCAGCCGTCTTCTTATAATTTGAAATTACACTCTTTTTACTGCAGATATTTAAATTTTTACTTCCCTTTATTTTTCAAAATTCCTATAAGCTCGTCTGCTTATTGATCCTAGATAGCTCCAGTACCCTCCCTTTTATTCAGTGACGGAGTCAGAGACTTTGTCAAGAGTATTTAAATTTTGAGGTAATATCAATATATATATGTTAAAGGTGTTCACTATGTAATATATAATAATTAAAGTGTCTACACGGTATAATTTTTTGACCAAAAGGTGTTAGATTGAACACCCTTGTTGGGTTGTGACTCCGCCACTACTTCTATCATCGGATTAATTTTACGTATAGTTACTAAAACATTATCATTATGATAATTATAAAAAAAAAAATTACTTTTTAATCATATTAAAGTAATTAACTTTTACCCAATATAATAATAAAATGGAAAAAATATTCTTATTATATTAAATAACTAAATATTACCCACTATATATAACAAGAAAGCCATAGTCACTATAGCAGTAAAATCACGTCAATGAGTAGGTTTTGTTGTTTTAGTAGGTAAAATTTAGTAACTTTATTATCATAATGGATACAATCAAAATATTTGAAGTGCCCAAAATAAGGATGTAAGATGGTTACCTAACTGATCACGTGTTTGTCCAATTTCTATGAAATTTCCACATTAGAGTATACACAAAGTTAGTTGAAGGCAGCTAAGCCTGTTCAATTACTGGCATATGTTTATTATTATTAACCTGAAAATTAAAGAACACTTTATTCGTCTCACCTAAATTTGCTTTATCTTCTCTCCATTAACTCCACCTTAATTAACACAAAAAATGGTTTTAATGGCGTCCCCCGGCATAGCTGGATGGCAAAGGATGAGAATTTAAAATCCAGCTGGAGGCCTGCAGCGTGAGTTCGAACTCTGCCGGGAGCAATTTGCTCTCTTCTGGTGTAGGACCTTGTAGGTGATATCAGTTTCTCTATTCTCAAACCCTGATCATTTAGACACATCCCGCAATTTACTGGTAGTAATGCTAAGGGACCGAGACTACTATCTCTAAGAATAGTTTGGCGTAAACCGGTAAGCTGGTTATAAAAAAAAATGATTTTACTGGCTTTCCAGGTTTAATGTCATTTCAATCGGATCTATATACAAAAAAATATCTTACATCACCATAAATTAAAAGTTGCCCCCTATCTACCAAGTAAGATAAATAAACATTTATTCATTTTCCCTCCTTCCCCTTTTTTGATTCCATTAATATAGGGATCTCTTAATGCACCTGATATAATTAAATAATTTTAAAAGGAATAATACTCTGAAATTGTCTCAGGCCACCATAGGATGTTGGAATCCAAAGTATAATATTGTAGCTTTATCAGATCAACCATTCCAAGGATATCAAAAACTTTACTTACCAAAACGGTCTAGTGATAATTTAGTTACTGAAATTCTAATGATTATTGAAAACAATTTCATGCTCATATTTATTTTAGAGGGGAACCGCTTATAAAAACACACACATGCTTACACCTCTATTTTTCCATCGAATATCTACTACCTTCTTCGCACTAATACAAATATCACTTACGCTGAATAAACTTTGTGCATGAAGGCACTTAAGCAAATTATGGAAAGAAATAGTCACACAACATTCTTTGTCTTTATTGGTATTAGAATCTTAATCTCATACAATTTCATTGATCGCTAAGTAATATCTTTGAATGATTACATATATAAGAAAAAATCACCTAACATTTTTTGTCTATACTGTAATTTGAACCGAGGAACCTTTTATATACTACCATCATATCCAGAAAGATGCTTCATTAAGGTTCATGAGGATGATTTTGTGGAAAAGTAGTATAGCTATTCTTATTTGACTTAATTCAGCTCAGATAAATCATAACAGGAAAATAGATAATCCATGTGTTTCATTTTATTTGATCGTATTTGATTAAACATACACTGATATACAAAAAAAAAGACTTTTGAAATTTATGATTCAAACAAAGCTATTTTACTTATGTGCTAAATAATTTCATTAAAAGAAAATTTAAAAGTTTAAAATTAAATTATTTTTATATAGAAAACTATACTCTATCATTCTTTTTTGTGATAGTTTAAAAAGAAAAATTAGTCACATAAAATAAAATCTAAAGAATATAAAGGTTGGAGAAGATAGAATAAGTAAATATTACAATTTATCTACTTGAACAGTTGCAAAATTTACCACATTTTGAATCTTTTATTTTTTCATGAATAAAGAAAATTTGAAATGCGTCAGCATCAATACAGCTTAATCACAATAAAAGACAGCTTAAACTCAACTCTTTCATGTCGTGAGAGATACATCATTTCTCTGTATCCAACCAAATCACGCTTCTTTTTCTCCTTCAATTCATGCCTAAAACAGTCATTTTTTTGCTTCCAACACATTGCTTTGTCACCATATTCTGTCCTATTCGATCTCTAATCACTTAAATCTTTTCTCAATTAACATCACAATTAGCTGTTTAAATTAAAAACCATAGTTAAACTGTATAAATACCTCACCATTTCCCCTCTTTTCTTCACCATTTATTCCATTGACTCCAATCAGCTCCTCTTCTCCTCCCACTGAACTTCACATTTTTCAGGAAATTAAATTTTTTCAAACTTCAGCTTTTTCAGAAAAAATATCTATGCAACTATCTGGTACAAAGAAACAATGGCGTGTTTAAATATTAACAAAATGGTTTGTACATATTTTCTGTCTTTTCCATTTAAAGCTGGCTAACTTCATTCCTTTTCTCTAAATCTATGATGTTTATGCTATTCTTTATTTTTTCTCCTTTGAATGATCAACACTCTATTGAAATGTTTTATATTATGGCTTCTAATAAGATGACTAAAGCACTAAATCTAAATTTCCACTAATAAGATGATTATGGCTTCTAGTAACTCGTAAAGTTGTTGTCATGTGACCAGGAGGTCATAGTTTCAAGCCGTAGAACACAGTCTCTTTCAGAAATGTGAGGTAAGGTTGAGTACAATAGACCCTTGTGGTCCGGCCCTTCCCCGGACGCGTGCACATAGGGGGAGCTTAGTGTACCGGGCTGCCCTTTAACTCCCTCCGTTCCAATTTATGCCACCATTTTTTTAGTCCGTTCCAAAATAAATGTCACATTTTCTTATTTGACATCTATTTAATGACATCATCTTCATTTTACCCTTGTTAGGTCTCACTTAATTTTAAAGTTGTACTTATTGTAAATAAAAATCAATAAAAATAACCACTAAAGTAAGGACAATTTGGTAAACATATTAAAGTCTTTCCTTATTTTTTAAACTTCATACTCGGTAAAATGGTACCATATAAATTGGGAGAGAGAGAGTAATATAAACTAGCTTCTTCTTCTGTCATCTTCTTGACATGTCTTTCAAAACGGTCCCGCTTTTCTTTTGTCAAGGCTTCACATTTCTGATAGTCACGTATTCTTTTTCTGCATGGGTACATTCCAGAGGTATTTAAAAAATAGAGAGTTATGCAAGAATTAAAATAATATATTATGGGTGATGCATGAACTCCAATTTCATGCCTATTGCAACCTTTCCACTATCTTTGATCATTCTACCAAGTGTTGGATGAGTTTGTTTTCTCCTTTCCAAATTCTTTCTAGTATTAATTAAGTAATTTAAGATCATTAAAAAAAAAACGCCGTTAATGTATATAAATTATCTAGTACTTTGAATTCTTGTCATGGTTGACTTGCCGTGTAGGCTTTTACTGAATAGTTACTAGAAATGCTAGGACATTGAAAGTTTGCAATAATAGTACTATATTAGTAAGCTGATCATATCATGTACTACTTAAATACGTATACATAAACTTATAATAAAGGAGAACTCAAACACGACAAGTAATATAATAGAGACTAAGAAAGAGATCTTCAACATAATCATTACTCCGTTGCTTGTTGCTTTTTAGAATTTTAGTTTTCATAACCTTTTTCAGATAAAAAACATCATTTTACTTTTAAAAAACATCATTTTACTTTTAATTTACGTTATAGAAAAGACTACACAATACGTCATCCAAGTATGTAGATTTATACAGCTGGTTCTCTATATAAAATTGAACACAAAGTTATTCCCTTCTTAGTTATACGTTGTAACTGAAGGGTTAATTGTAGTGGTAATAGGTAGATAAAAAAGAAGAATTAATTTCCTATTGTCCTTTTCTTAAACTAATATTTTTTTGAGTTTTACTTTTAATAGTCGTGGTTGATGTTGTACGAAAATAAATAAATAAAACTTGGTACGTAATTACCATAATACGCATTCGAATTAAATAAAGGGAGTAGTCTAGCAACTTATTGTTCATGTTGATAATGATAACTCGTTTATATTACTTTTTTCCGATAGTGCAGTCGATGATATTTACATAGAAACCAAAAGTAAGAAACTGATTTCTCAATAATATAGTACACCCCTCCTTCCTTCAACACCACCCCCTCCCCGCAATTAAAAAGGAGAAAAAACAAAGACTGAAGAAGATGATTACTCCCACATGCACGATATCTGATTACTTCACATATACTGGATTATGGAAAAAGACGAATACAAACAGTTAGGAATATTCATGGAAAAATCCTGGATTCTCTTAGCTTCTCTCTATGTTTTCTATTTTTTGTTTTATTATTTTATATAAAATTATTACTACTTGAAAAGTCACAAAAAATTATCACCACCTTTTAAAGTATTACTCCATGCGTTACAATTTATGTGACACCGTTTGACTAGGCTTAAAATTTAAGAAAAAAAGAATTTTGAAATTTATGATCTAAAACAAACTTTATACATATAAACTGAGACGGAAGGAGTATTGTAGTAACGACTAACAAATGTTCTCCCGTAATATTTATTTCTGCAGTGTGAGAGGGAGAAGAGGGCAGAGAATGAAAAAGATGAATACACCCTTAATGGAACTGTGGATCAACCTGCCGTGCGTGCGAGAACTGGAAGGTGGTTTGCTGGTCTTCTCTTACTTGGTATGTCTATTAAGATTTATTTTGTTACTCCCTTCATCTCAATTTAAGTATCTTAATTTTATTTGTTCTATTCTGAAAAGTGTGTGTCTTTCTATATTTAGTAAGTTAACAATTTAAACATTTGACCTGACAAGTTCAAACCATAAGACTCAAATTAAAGGACTTTTTTAATTTAGAGCTACAAGATTTTAAAATCTTTTTATTCCTTAAACTCTGTGTTCAGTCAAATTAAGACACTTAAATTAGGACGGAGTGAATACTATACATGTTACTACCATGCATGATATATACTACGACTTAATAAATACCAATATTTGTGATTTTTTCTCTGTTAATTTAGGTTCATTAATTAAACGGTTTCTTTGATGTTTCAAATTTAATTTCAGTGAATCAAGGTCTAGCTACACTAGCATTCTTTGGGGTTGGAGTGAATCTAGTACTATTTCTGACCAGAGTTATGGGTCAAGACAATGCTGAAGCAGCCAACAATGTGAGCAAGTGGACAGGGACAGTTTATATCTTCTCCCTCTTGGGAGCCTTCCTCAGTGATTCCTATTGGGGAAGATACAAGACTTGTGCTATTTTCCAAGCCATCTTTGTGGCTGTAAGTCACTTCAAATTAAATATCAATTTTGTCATTCCACAAATCAAAATATCATGAATTAATTTTAGGTATTAAAATAAGGGTAAAATAAGGGTAAGCCGATGCACAGCTCCGCTATGTGCGCGGTCTGGGAAAGGGCCGGACAACAACCGTCTATTGTATGCAGCCTTACTTTACATTTCTGTAGGAGACTGTTTCCCCGGCTTCAACATGTGACCTCATGATCACATGGTAACAACTTTACCAATAACGTTAAGGCTCCCATTCTAATTTTAGGTACTAAGATTTGAAATTGTTCTGCTTTGTAGGGACTGGTCTCACTTTCATTGACTTCATACATTTTCTTAGTCAAACCTAAAGGATGTGGAAATGAAGAGACTCCTTGTGGGTCCCACTCGAGTGTCAGTGTCGCGCTCTTCTACGTGTCGATTTACTTAATTGCCCTTGGAAATGGAGGGTATCAGCCTACTATTGCAACATTTGGGGCAGACCAATTTGATGAAGATCACCCTCAAGAGAGTCACTCAAAGGTGGCTTTTTTTAGCTACTTTTACTTGGCATTAAATCTTGGATCATTGTTCTCAAATACCATCTTAGGATATTTTGAAGATAAAGGAATGTGGACATTAGGCTTTTGGGCATCAGCAGGGTCTGCCATTATGGCACTAGTGTTGTTTCTTATTGGGACACCTAGGTATAGGCACTTCAAACCTACAGGCAACCCTCTATCAAGATTTTGTCAAGTGGTTGTAGCTGCAACAAGAAGATGGAAAATTGAACCTTCAAGGGGAGATGAGCTATATGAAGGTGATGGACAAGACCTTCCAGATAATGGAAACAGAAGAATTCTCCACACAGATGGATTCAAGTAAGTTATTTTAATCAACTTTAAACCTTATAATACTTAACATTTATTTTAGGAATAATTACCGTCATACTTTTTGGTAATTTAGTTTACAAAATAGCCAGCAAATGTATAGGTTTTGTATATATACTTAAATATACATATACTATACGTATAATATACAGTCAATATAAGTTTTGTATATTTGGGCTACTGCGGGTAATTAAGTTTGAATTACCAGCTCGACCGAAGGGATGTCTATTTATACTTAAATATGCATATACTATACATATAATATACCATTAGTGTATAAATTTTATATATTTGGATTACTGCTGATAATTAAGTTTGAATTAACCGTTTGGCCGAAGAGACATAAGCAAAGGATTCCCTTTATTTTAAATAGAGCTTAATTTCACCGATATATAGTCATCCAACCTTTAATTTACTAAACCAAAATCTGAACTCACCTTATTTGAATACAAATTGAAATTTGAGTGATCATCCGTGAAATTACTCCGAGTTAGTCACCTTATAACTTTCTATTTTTTTTGGATTTGGTATATATTCTTGGATAAAGCAGCTATAATCACATCAAAGGATGGAGGAGTAGTAGTAAACAACCCATGGAGACTTTGTGCAGTGTCTCAAGTAGAAGAAGTGAAATGCATATTGAGACTACTTCCAATTTGGCTTTGCACAATACTTTATTCAGTTGTGTTTACTCAAATGGCCTCTTTATTTGTGGAGCAAGGGGCTGCAATGAAAACAACCCTCTCAGGATTCCATATTCCTCCAGCAAGCATGTCTAGTTTCGACATCCTCAGTGTTGCAGCATTCATTTTCATCTATCGGCGAATTCTTGATCCCCTCGTCGCCAGATTAAAGAAATCTTCTCCAAGAGGATTCACAGAGCTCCAAAGGATGGGAGTTGGCCTCATAATTGCTATAATGGCAGTGATAGCTGCAGGAATCGTTGAGCACTTCAGGTATATATGAAACTACTATCGACAATCAGTGGAAAATGTGTGCTATAGAACATGATTTTTCCACCTCATTCCTACTGAACCAGCTCACTGGAAAAACGCATAGTTGAAAGGCCGAGAAACTTAATTTTTTCTGTGAAAACACTACTATTTAGATTTTTCTCACCGACATTTAGTGTGAAATAGCCACAAAATATTTTTCAGTGAGAGATGTAGTGGGAAATAGAGAGATCAGTTTGTGTTAGGTCCGGGTATGCTATGGAACAATAAAAACTAACTGAAAATAAACTAACTCGAATGTCAATTCAGTTTCCGAATGTCAGCGACAATGTCATCCGGCACCAGTGACAACACTTCGATAAAACAGAAACTTTAAAGAGTAAATGCAGCGGAAAAATAAAAAACACAAAGGTTTAAAATTTATATAGGTTATATATATTATATAACCTATGACGGTCAATGACCGAAAGTATTGTATATATATTATATACAAATATACAAATTCCTTTCTTTACAGATTTACAAGATAAAACGGAAAGAAATTAAAAGTTGAAGTCGCAGATGACTTCTGCCTGAAAAATCTAACTAAGTAGACATAGACAACCTCTCATTACAATCGCTTCATACAAAACTAATCTAGAATCTAAACAACAATTGTAATGTTGGACAAAATGTTGTCGACACACTCAGGCAACACTTGTAATCCAGATTTCTAAGATGAAATCCTTAGAGCTCTCTAGGTATTTTTACATTTTAATTCTGGATGTCGATTCACTGTAGTAGCTTGTCTATTTATAGTAGAGAGCCTTCCTTGAAAATCTCATCGATTGATTGTGGAGGTTGAGGGAAAGGTGGGCAGCTGATAGGGTTTGTTGGAGACGATCAAGGAGCAAAATCCTCTAACAACTTTGACTTGTTCCTTACTCAACTTCTTCCCCAAGCTTTGACTCTTTCTCCCACGTTTTACACAGCTCCAATTTTACCACACCTAAGTCGTTTTTACCCCACAGTAAAATATTACTGCTTAGCGTGAAGTAAGGCAAAACTGTTCTAAAAATGTTGGTCTGAATATAGTGACATTTGTCCCAACATTTTTATGCATTCAAAATCAGTACTTCAGAAGATATGTTGGGTCAAATGTCACAACACCAAACCCAACATCAACAATCTCCCCCTTTTTGCCTTTATTCACAAAACTCATTACAAACCTAAACTGACTTAGGATATTGAGACAAATGTTGTTCAAATATTTATGATCAATATTATCAATGTTATGCTCCTTCTTAACCTACAATGGCTTTCAAGTAATCATGCGTGTACCGATTCATAGGATTAGGAAAGAAGAAAGATGTTAGTGCATATATACATATCATCCAGTTATATGGATTTATATACAGACCATAAAAATAAATATTCCATTGTCCACATAAATCAATAACCATCTTGTCGAACAGTTAACTGCTCAGATTGAGTAACATTACCCTCATACAGTATCAATCAGGAGTAACAACTCCTCTTAACTCATCATACAACAGCAACAACTTTCTACTCCTACATAACTGCTTCTCTGCATAGAACAACACATCAGCCTCTAGCCTTCTTCCTCAGCTCCCCCTACATCAGCACTTCCTCTGCTTCCCTCGGCTTCAGCATCAACATCATTTTCTCCCCCCTTTTGTGAAGAAAGCAACAACATGAAATGGTTTCTAGCTTGAATCAGAGCATTCCTCACATCATCAACCTTAGAGATTTGTTGGTTGATATTTGCAATTTGATTCACAAATCATTCAGTAGACATTGGAGACTGTCTAGGACCAGTGCTGTCAAGAATGTTGGTGACATTCCTATCAACATCTGCACTATTTCCTTCCATTTTCCAAGGTAGATCGATGACTTTGTCTCTACTCTTCAAAACTACTTTATTTACTGTGTACAGTTCAGGAGCCTTCCCTAATGTGTCCTCTCTCTTAGGCTTAAGACCTTGGGTAGTTAAAATTTTATATATCAAATAGGGATAATGAAGAATTGAAGTTGATTCTTTTTGTGCTAAGTTGGCAACTTGATGGAAGATCATTTTGCCCAGATCAACTCTTAAATCTTTTCCGATATTATACATCAGGGTGGCTTGTTCTGTAGTTACAGTTGACTCATTACTGAAGGAAGCCAATTGTGTATAGCAATTTTATGTAGGGTGGCAAACAGGGTTGTTAATTTAGAGGCTAGACATCTAGAGACCCACTTATGCATTATACCTCTCGTGAGATACTCAATTACTTCATCTCTATTGTCCACTGCAGGGTCTGCTTCTCTAACATTCTCCTCAACATTTAATCCCATACATTGGTTTATAATAGCAGGTGTGAAAAATATGCTTTGTTATAGAGATATACCTTCCCAAATTTCTTCGAGGAGGTATTCTCTATAGCAGAATTCAAATTAGCATAAAACAACCTAACTATTTTATCAACATACGGTCCTTTCGAAGTAACAGATCCTAGGAGCTGTCTTTCTTTTAAAAACTCTACCAAACCATTTTCTGAACATGAGGCAATGTCTAGTACTTTTTCAGACCTAATAACTATATTCTTGTACCAGTCTCAATTATCAGAATTAGTTTTAGAATAGAATTCGTCTGAGTAGATAGATACCTCAAGGTCTGAATCAGATTCGGTTTGCTGGAGGATGTTAGTGTTTGTGTCTCTTCTAATGTTGGCTGAAATATTGCATGAGATGTTGTGGCATCAGTGGTAACATTCGGAGCAGCACTCGATTTAGCATATCTTGGAATTCCCTTTGGAAAGAATTGCTTCAGTGGAGTTTCATCAGGAACTTTCTCATTTTCTTGAGACACATCTTGTGGTACAGAAGCAATTGGTTCTTCTTCACTCTTTTCAGTTGAGAGTACAAAGTCTGTGTCGTCACTGTTACTGCCTGAGCAAGCAGGTATAGATATATCAAATATGTATCTTTTGTTGCTCGAATTTTCATGAATTGTTCTCTCAAACATTCTACTCGATCGACGAGTAGGAAAGGTGGATGATTTTGGTCTTTTACCCAATGATGAAATATCAGATGTTTCATCAACATCTATTGGATTGTTGTTATCTCCTAGGTAGCTAATGTCTAAAGGTTCATCTAAACCTATAAATACTATAGCTTTGGACAAGTCTTCTGGTGAAGATAACTGGCATGGTTGCTAATGTTCATTGTGCTCAGATGATTCAGTGTTTAAAGGAGGCTTGTACTCATTGGGGTGTTGGTTGCAGTGTTGGCTGACATTGGTGTTGACATTGGAAAAGTTCCCATCGGTGAATATTGTGGAGAAAGTTTTGGAAATTTAGGCTTTGAGATTGAGAATGGAGTTTGATTTGGTGAGTCCATCGGGTAAGAGAATGTATACTAGATGTGATTTTCCTTTTTTTTTATGGGAAAAAAAATTAAAAAATTAAAAAATGATAGAAAATGAGAGGAATATTTATATACATGGCTAACCTTTTTTAGCAATAAAAATCCCTTAGTTTTAGGAGTTTCAGATTTATCTAACAACTTACACCTAAAATTTTGGGATAAAAAGATGATCATCACGGTAGGAATTCAATTTAATTTTATCATTTTAAAGTTTGAAATTCCTTTTAAAACAAGGCATAAAAACAGGGAGAAAATATGATTTTTTTTCTAAAATCAGTTAAGAACAACATCCCAACATATATCACAATCTAAAAATGTCAACAGCAATGTTGACAACATTTTGGACAACACAAATATTTTGATCCCATAAGAACTTTCGTTTTGGCAACAAATCAAGACACATTTTATACATATTTTATGAGTTTGACCACTGGACCAATGTAACATTTTTTCCCATCGTGTCCTTGATCTAATCATATAACACATACAAAAGAATTTTTCGTGTAAAAAATAAGAATACTTTTATGATATTCTCAAATCTCTTTTGAAACATTCGATACTCCTATAGAATAAGAATGGTATCTTTTCAAGGGTTTTGCCCATTTTCACAGTTGCCAAATATTTGTAAAGGCTTTGCTTTATTTTGATACTCCTTTTTAAGATATATATATATATCATCGCAGAGAATAATATCACGTTGTAAACATATTCTTATTGATGGATCATGCTTGTGTGACCAAAGAATTATGCACCATACAACAACAATATACAACAACAATAATCAGTCAGTGATATACCATAGGTAAATGTCACCCGAAATGTTAGAGAACGTTTCAGCTAACATTCACCAAAAATGCCTTCTTTTAGAGATTACAAAGACCAAGAGATTTCTTCAAACTAGAAAATCTCTCATGGTCCAAAGCTTTTGTAAAAATATCAACTAGTTGATGAAGAGTGTCAACACGTTCAATTTGAACTAGCTGTTTTTCAACTAAATCTCTTAAAAAGTGATGTCTAATATCAAATATGTTTTGTACGTGAGTGCTGAACTGAATTTTTAGAAATACTTGTGGCACTCAAATTATCACAATACAAAATCAAAATGTTGCTAGTAAATCCATAGTCGTCTAACATGTGTCTTAGCCAGATTAATTGAGAGCAACAACTTCCAGCTACTACATATTCAAATTCAGCAGTTGAAAGTGAGACACAGTTTTGTTTACGACTATATCATGAAACAAGATTATTGGCAAGATAAAAACATCCTCCAATTATACTTTTTCTATCATCCACATCTTCAACCCAATCTGAGTCACTGAATCCTATTAAGTTAGGATTAGTGTCTTTGGAATACCTAATTCTCAACTCACATGTGCCAGCAACGTATTGAATGATACGTTTCATGGCATTTAAGTGGGATATTTTGGGATAGGCTTGAAAACGGACACAAACATAAACACTAAACATAATATCTGGGCGACTAGCAGTAAGATAAAGAAGGCTACCTATCATAGATCGATATAATGTTGGGTCGACATTTTCACTAACATTATCCTTGCATATCTTCTGTGATGAACCCATTGACGTTTTCATCTGCTTAGCATTCTTCAAACCAAATCTCTTAACTAGATTCTTAGCATATTTACTTTGTGAGATAAAAATTCCATCTTCACTTTGCTTAATCTGCAATACTAAGAAAAAAGTCGGTTCCCCAATCATGCTCATTTTAAAAGTTGATGACATAGATTTAACAAATGACTTTAGATAAGACTGTGAGGTCGAACCAAATACTGTGTCATCTACGTAGATTTGAGCAATAATAATATCTACACCATGACATTTAATGAATAAGGTATGATCAGCTTCACCACGGTTAAAACCCAATTCAAGAAGGAAGTAAGTTAGACGACCATACCATGCACGAGGGGCTTGTTTCAACCCATATAAAGCCTTTTTGATCTTGTACACATAGTATGGATGGTGAGAATATTCAAATCCTTTTGGTTGTTCAACATAGACTTCCTTATCTAGATAACCATTTAAGAATGTACCTTTTATATCCATTTGGTGTAAAGTAATTTTTAGGCAACAAACAATAGCAAGTAACAGTCTAATTGACTCAATTCTAGCCACAAGTGCGAAAGTTTCGTCATAGTCGATTCCTTCAACCTGAGTATAGCCTTGTACAACTAGACGAGCTTTGTTTCTAACAACTGTTCCAGATTCGTCTGATTTATTTTTAAAAATCCACTTAGTTCCAATTACATTTGAATTATTTGGACGTGGAACTAAGTCCTAAACTTCATTTCAAGAGAATTGTTCAAGTTCTTCTTGCATTGCTTGAATACAAAAATCATCTTTGAGTGCTTCTAAAACACTTTTTGGTTCTAAAGTAGATATAAAATAAGAAAGACTAACCTTTTGGTATATGGTAGATATACACACATACCTTACCATTTCTCTGTAGTTGAGTGGTTCCTTCCCTCTTGTTCTAATTCCTTCAAAAACTCCCCCTATCACCTGGCCTGTTGGATGATTCTTCCTAATCCTTGATGAGGGGTCCCTTCAAACTTGATCTATAAATTCAGCATTTGACTCCTCATTCATGACCTCTGTGGTCTCTATTTCAGGTTCAGATGTTTCTTCGGGTGTCGCAACATTTGGGGCAACTTAGATTCTTCAGCAGTCTGCACATTTTTCACTGAAACTATAGTGTTATTTTCAGTTGTATTTCCTGTAGGAGCAGAAAAATCATCAAAAATAACATTTACAGACGCTTGTACAGTTTTTTTCCTTAGATTGTATACTCGATAATCATGACTATTTTGTGAATAGCCAACAAAAATTTCTTTCACTTTTAGAGTCAAACTTTGCCAAATGATCTCTATCATTTAAAATGTAATAAATACACCCAAAATTATGAAAGTAACGCAAGTTATGTTTCTTTCCATTTATAATCTCATAGGGTGTCATCTTTGTTCCGGGCCTTAAATAGACTCTTTTAGTGATGTGACAAGCAGTATTTAAGGCTTCAGCCCAAAAACGTTTTGACAATTTTTTAGAACTAAGCATAACTTTAGCCATTTCTTGCAATGTTCTATTCTTCCTTTCTACTACCTCATTCTGTTGAGGAGTTTTGGGAGCGGAAAACTCATGGAAAATTCCCTTTTTCTCACAAAATTTTGTGAAGGAGCTGTTTTCAGATTCTTTTCCATGGTCGGATCTAATCCAAAAAATAAGACAATAAAACAAGTTCCTAATTCTGGAGTGCAAAATTTTAAACATGTCAAAAGTTTGTGATTTTTTTTTTCAAAAAGTATATCCATGAATATCTAGAAAAATCATCTACTATCACATAGGAATACCTCATGCCTCCTAAACTGTCTACCTCAATTGGACTCATAAGATCCATGTGCAATAATTGAAAACAGTGAGACGTACCTGAATGTTGTCCGTCATAATGAACAACATTAAGGGAAACACGGGTTTGCTTACCGTTCAGACAATCTTCAGAGATAGTTTTACCTTTATGGCTAAGATTGGGTAACCCTCTAACCGCTTCATACGAGACCAATTTTTCTAAATTGCGATAGTTGACATGCCCCAACTTTTGATGTCATAGTGTTGTGTCATCGATCTTGACATTATTGCATGTTTCTTATCTTGCAACAAGATAGCAATTATCACTTGTTCTAGTACCTATCATGACACATTCATTAGCTTCATTCGTAACTTCACAGACATTCTTATTAAACTTTACCTCAAGATTGTCATCACACAGTTGACTAATACTAATCAAATTAGCCATTAAACCCTCAATGTGTAAGACATTTCTTAAAGCTAGAAATCCAGGAACATTCATGATCCATTTTCCAATTATTTTGCTTTTACTGCCACCTCCATAAGTTACATTACCTCCACTAAATGACTCATAGTTCTTTATAAACTCCTTTGTACCTGTCATGTGGCGATAACATCCACTATCAAAGTACCAAGAATCTAAAATGTGAGTTCTTAATGCAGTTATAGAAACTTTACATGTTACATCCTTTTTGGAAACTCAAACTCTCTTAAAATATTTTTTACCTTTCGACTCAGAAATGTTGCTTCGAATATTATCTGAAATATTGGACAACCTTTTAGGAAACATTTTGCTCCCAGAATCTTGAAGTTTGAAACAATATGGTTTTAAGTGTCCAGGGGAGTTACAGTGATGACATACAAATTTCAAATTCTTTGACATTTATGAGAACCTATTATTTATTCTTTTTTCTTTTACAAAGCATATTTTTTCATTTTTTGTCAAACAGACTAGAGCATATAGTTTTGTGAGAGTTTTCGTATCCAATACCTGCATGTGAAGGTTTACTAAAGATGAGTATCTAATTCAATTTCGAAGTTCCAGAATTAAGCTTGCGGAATGTTGCTTCGGCTAGATCCAATTTTGCACAAATCTTACCAAATTATGTATCATTTTTGGTAAGTGCAACCTCTGATAGGGTTATTATGCCTTTTAGATCGACATTCTCACGAGTTAAAGATTTTACCTTTTTGTCAAGTTGTTTGGATTCTATGATTAAGGCTTTAAAGATACTCTGTAATTCATTAATCATGTCATCTTTGCATTAAACTTGATCCATACACTCAGCTTCACCACTAGAAATAAAACCACTAAAGAAATTAACATCAGGATAGTTAAAGAATATGTACCTATCAGATGTTGCTGGGGATGCAGATGTTGGAGCAAATGTCATGACATCCGAGGAAACATTACAGATGAGATCTTCATTATCAGACTGAGACTGTTTGTAAACAGTGGCCAGCATTGCTTGTGATTTGACTTCTTGATCTCATTCCTCTTGTCCTTTGTCGTCACTAAGAGATACCCATAGGTTCTTACCAAATTTTCTAAGAGTGTTTGCATATTCATTAGCATAATGACCCCAACCCAAGCATGCATGACATTGCACATACTCGATTTGTTTGGGATCAAATTTGGTACGATCTGAACTGGTTCTTCTTAGTGGACTTCTTTTTTGAGTACTTGGAAGGAACTTGCTGGGCTTTTGATTGAAGCCTTGGTTTGATGTTGTTAAGATTTAGATTTATTTCTTTCATTATTGAACTTCCTCACCATCGAATTATATTTTCGAGTGAGTAAGACAACATTCGCACCTTCACCAATTTCATCAAGGTTCTCATCCTCTTTTTCGATTTGATTCTCCGAGGATTGAACTTGAAGTGCCACATTTTTGCTTTTATATAGTTTCCTTTGATTCGCAATGTTTATTTCATATGTTTTGAGAATGCTCATCAAGGTATGAAGGTCCATTGTGGCAAGATTGTGAGCTTCTTCAATAACATAAATCATTAAATTGAACTTTTCAGGAAGAGAACAGAGAGTCTTTCCAACGAGTTGAGTGTTGGTTGAAGGTTCACCAAGAACTTGACATTTATTTGAGATGTCAATCAACTTTTCAAAATAAGATTTAATATCATCTGATTCTTCCATCCTTAAACGTTCATATTTGCTCATGAGCATACGTAGCTTTGTTCGACGAATACTTGAGTTACCTTCACAATGAATTTGTAAAGTATCCCATGCATCCTTAGCCGTGGGGCAGTTTTGAATGATTTTGAACATGTATAGATCAACTCATCCAAAAATTACATTCAAGGCCTTTTCGTTAAAGCTAGCATTATTGGTTTCTTCTGCCGTCCATTCGGATTCAGGTTTAACAAGAATGTCACCTTCCTCATCCGGCGGCAATAATGGAACAACGTACCCATTGGTTATAGATATCCATGCCCTAACATCAATTGATTTGATATGAGAATGTAGGTGAATCTTCCAATAGACATAGTTTGAACCATCTAAAATGGGAAGTCTACCAATAGTCGGATTTGTCGTATCCATAACTTTAAATAACACAACCAAGCACTTATTGTGTTAAGTGTTGGGTCTGATACCACTTGTTAGGTCCGGGTATGCTATAAACAATAACAACTAACTGGAAATGAACTAACTCGAATGCCAATTCAGTTTCCGAACGTCGGCGACAATGTCATCCGGCACCAGTGACAATACTTCGATAAAACATAAACTTTAAAGAGTAAATGCATCGAAAAAATAAAGAACACAAAAGTTTTAAATTTACATAGGTTATATATATTATATAACCTATGACGGTCAATGACCGAAAGTATTGTATATATATTATATACAAATTCCTTTCTTTACAGATTTACAAGATAAAACGAAAAGGAATTAAAAGTTGAAGCCGCAGATGACTTCTGCCTGAAAAATCTAACTAAGTAGACATAGACAACCTCTCATTACAATCGCTCAATACAAAACTAATCTAGAATCTAAACAACAATTGTAATGTTAGACAGAATGTTGTCGACACACTCAGGCAACACTTGTGATCCATATTTCTGAGATGAAATCCTGAGAGCTCTCTAGGTATTTTTACATTTTGATTCTGGATATCGATTCACTGCAGTAGCCTCTCTATTTATAGTAGAGAGTCTTCCTTGAAAAGCTCATCGATTGGTTGTAGAGGTTGAGGGAAAGGTGGACAACTGATAGGGTTTATTGGAGACGATCAAAGAGTAAAATCCTCTAACAACTTTGACTTGTTCCTTACTCAACTTCTTCCCCAAGCTTTGACTCTTTCTCCCACATTTTACACAACTCCAATTTTACCACACCTAAGTCATTTTTACCTCACAGTAAAATATCACTGCTTAGCGTGAAGTAAGGCAAAACTGTTCTAAAAATGTTGGTCCGAATGTTGTGACATTTGTCCCAACATTTTTATGCATTCAAATCAGTACTTCAGAAGATATGTTGAGTCAAATGTCACAACACCAAACCAACATCAACAATTTGTAAATGAATTTAACTAACCAAACTTGCAGGTTATATTTTTATGGACTAAGTTTGACACCTCTATTTAATTTCAGGTTAAAATCCGCAGACAAAGATTGTTCACATTGCGCGAATTCAAGTTCTTTAAGCATATTTTGGCAAGTTCCTCAATATGTACTAATTGGAGCATCGGAGGTGTTTATGTATGTTGGACAATTGGAGTTCTTTAATGGACAAGCTCCTGATGGATTGAAAAGCTTTGGGAGTGCACTCTGCATGACTTCTATTTCACTAGGAAACTATGTCAGCAGCTTGTTGGTTTCTGTTGTCATCAAAATTTCAACTACCGATAACATGCCTGGATGGATACCTGGAAATCTCAACAAGGGTCATTTAGACAGATTCTGTTTCCTATTAGCAGCTATGACATCAGCTGATTTTTTGGTCTATCTCATTTGTGCCAAGTGGTATAAGTACATTAAGTTTGAAGAAAGAAGTATTGAAAAGCGAAATGGAGATTTGACAGTGTAGGCTCAACATTATTCACGATTGTTAAGAAGAAAGATTTCATGTTCCAATTATCTATTCTAATAACAACAACTTAGGATTATAGAAGATATGTATGATATGTATTAAGTGCAAGGAGACTAGAAAAGTGCATTGTTACTCTTCTCTAGTCGAGCACAAGATGAATGTTTTGTTGAAATTAGCTGATGTGTAAAGAAAATGACATGTAGAGCCTCGTTGGATGATATGTACTTTGAAATTCTTTGCATTTGTAAATCTTCTTGATGTGCTATTTTATATACTTTTTCCTTTCCTCATTAATGTATCTTAGTGGAGATTAGCATTTACCGAAAAAGAACAATAAAAAGTTCAACCTATGAAGTGTGTCTGATAGAACGGAAATCATTTTTCATAGAAAAAAATTCTCTTTGAAGAGTGTTTTTTTGGTAGAGAAAAGGATTATATTTGGATTCTACTATTGAAAAAGGTTTTATATTGTCTTCTTTTATACTATCAGCCCATATATGTCTCTAACATCATAAAACTAACTCAAATTTGTCCTTACTCTATTAATCTCATTCATTTTAGCCACATGACATGCCAACTCACCAATAAATCTGTCACGCCGCGAACCATGACCTGAGCGAAACACGACACTCTGTGCCTAACTGCATGTGACCGAGCGAACCACATAGGTTGCATAATCAACATGGGCATAAAAAACATGCAATAGTAGTGATTTAAAACATGTAAAACATAATATTGAACATATAGTCTAAAATATCATAGCGGAAATAGTTTGAAATCATAATAAGTCTGAAATACTGATCATCTAACATGACATTCTAACTAGTCTATGAAACCTCTGATACGTGAGTCTGACTGCAAAAGTGTTTTACCAGGACAAGGCCTTGGCACACCTTTAATGTAAAGCATGACATAAAAATGACTAAACTGACACCCTGAATGAAATGGGGGTCACCAATAGCTGATACTAACGAAGTCCTAAAGAGCAGATCTGTCGTCCGAAACTAAGTACTTGCACCGTGAAGTGCATGCTCTGTGCAAAAGGGACGTAAGTACATTTGAATTGTATTGTATATAGAGCAACTGAAAAAATAGCAAGCACATGAAATAACATAGACGGAACTGAAACTGAAACTGAACATGAGTAACAACATTTTAAGTACATATGCATATCTGTGTCTTGTGGGAGAGATGTAGTATAACCGAAAATATGAAATTACCACGTGGGTACATGGAGTCTAGTACCTGGCCCGATCAACAGAGCACCCCACACCTTGCCAGGGTATGAGACATAAGCATGACATAAAAGGATCCAATTCAATTGTCTGAAGGTGTCGTCCTAATCTGGGCGGATCGACCCCTACCCTACGTTGGCATATGTAGTTTCAGGCTATCTGAGTTTTCTCGATAAATCTATGCTACTCCCAAAAACATGAACATGATTATAGGTGGCATCTGAGCCCATGATTCGTATAACATAACTTGTAAGTATGAATTGTAGACATGATTCGTAAACATGATTCATGAGTATAATATAGCATGAATATAAGTATATAGTATAACTTGTATGAAAACATGAAAAACATGTAGGTTTTCATGAAAATAAGTATAATAGTGCATATCTTGCTTTTAAGAACCCATGAAGTGTAAAATATGGGTGTTCATGCATTACAGACGGATTTCTAATAACCAAAATGAAATATCAAGAATACAATAACGAGTTATTAACACGAACATGGTATGTCATGGTACATGTAACTTAGGGTCATCATGATTTAGAGTAGAAACCCTAGGTTTATAGAAATTCGTGTTTCATGGATTAAAAGCGGCGTTGGGAAGAGAAATGATATTCCCACATATGGATAGAAACTCTACATACTTTAATCTCTCCAAAACTTGTAATAAAGGATAGAGAACAAAATCATGAGCCTTGAGCCTTAATGAGTTTTCTTGAAAATGCTAGGTTAAGAATCAATTAATGATTTTGAGAATGATGTTAGAATCACTTGAGAATTGCATAAAATGTTGTGAGAATATTGGGAAGAGTAACTTCGTGCTAGTCATTTGGAATCATGCCAAAGGAAAGAAAGAAGATGTATTAACATACCTTGTAATCTCCTGTAACAATCAAGGGACACAGTCGTATGTCACTTCAATCTACAACAAGCGATACAGAACTATTGTTAAGCTTTGAAAACTAGATTTTGATACAAAAGAGCGACTAGGTTATCTACGATAATTTCTACAGTACCTCCCCTCATTCCTTTCACTTTTCTCAAATCAAATAACAAGTTTAACATGCCCATCATACAAAAAACTACATACACAATAATATCCAACCTTATAACCATCACAAAAACACCACCAAACAGCCCAACAAGGCACAACAACACTACAACCAATTCTCAAGTGTTATCTTGCAATTTCTCAATCATGTAACTTAGTTAGGACTTTAGTTATACTCAAAACCCATGGATAAGAGGTAGAAATTACCTTCAATAGCAAGAAAATCTCAAAGAACAAGGATTCTTTAACTTAAAAGAGTCCTCAACATCACAACCACTCCACAGAAGTATATTACTCTAGATTTACAAGACTTTTGGTGTTGAATTTGGATGTCTTGCCCTTAAATTCACTTTGGAAGCTTCAAGAAATGTTTGGAGGGAGTCTAGGAGTTGTAGGGACTTGAGTTGGGTCGAAAATGACCCAAAATATGTAGGCCACAACTTTAACTAAGTGTTGCACCGGCCCACCACCTCTAGTCTGTGGCCTGATCTACGGCTCATATTAGCTTATGCGGACACAGATCTTGCCGCATCTTGAGGCAGCAACATCCATCAACATCTAGGCCAATATGCAGCCACTTCTGTGGGGTATAACCCTTATGCAGAGCAGAATGCTCCATATCATGCTTGTCGAATTTTATCGACACTAGTTTCTTTTGATCCAATTAGTCTTAAGCTCTGCCAAAACCCACTTAGCACTTCGATGAACCTTTCTTAACCTTGTAAAGGGACCTCACTCTCTCCGAACTTACGTTGGTTAACTTATGAAAACAATGACATAAAGAGTACGGGTGGAACATCCTCACTTCTTAAGAACATCCTCACTTCTTAAGAACAATGACATAAAGAGTACGGGTGGAACATCCTCACTTCCTTAAAGTTTTTGGCAAAATCTCAACATAGTCTCCCCTGTGAATGGGAATATCCGGACCCCTGTAAATAATCTAAAAATATCCAAGATTGCCTCGTGACGCCATAAAATACAACATATGTATCATCGGATTTCACATGGTCATCGAATGCCAAGTATAAGATCCCAGAATAGGTTCTCATTTCATGAATCATTACACTAGCTCTTTGTCATGCTATTCTTTACTATGAGTGTCAACTACTCATAATATGAAGGATTAGCATCAAGTCTTATATTATAACAAAGAGAACGTCAATCAAATCGTAATCATATAGGGATTACGACCGGAAACAATTTCTAAGGTGCTTATTCTTCATTTCTCATCCTTACTGTGCTTATGAAACCCTTTTGCGGAGGCTATCATCTTTAGTACTTAACTTGCGGACTTGTCGATCTTAAAATAGCGGTATAAACTTTTTCATATGATAAGTTCTTCGTAAATCGTATATCATCAACATGTATGCTCAGCAATTTTCTACAACTCTCATCTTCCAACATCACCCCCAAAATAAATCATCAATTTTTGAGTTTTTAAATGGATCCTCCTATGGAAGTTGGAGACGAATTCTGAGAAAGTTTTATGTTCTTGATTGTGTTTTTCAGTTCATTTCAGATAATTTTTCCGGCGAAGGAGTTTGATATTCTCGGTCTTCATACTTTGCATGTGTGATTTTCTATTCCGGTTCATTTTCCTATCTTCTCCTTGAATATGTTTTTACAATCGAATTTATCAATTGCATGTTTCTGTTCCGGTTCATGGAATACTTTGCATAATTTTAAGAAGATAGACTAGTTTGGTGGATCGCGGGTCGGATTGAAAGAGATAATCGGATATTTCAGTTGAAAATGGGTCATTTAATAAGAATTGAGATTTATTATTCAAATAGGGGGTATATGTGTAAAGTTTGAAGACAGGAGGGTATATTTGTTCATAAAAGAGATAATCGGATATTTCAGTTGAAAATGGGTCATTTAATAAGAATTGAGATTTATTATTCAAATAGGGTATGTGTGTAAAGTTTGAAGACAAGAGGGTATATTTGTTCATAATCGCTAACGGATAATAAAATTAGCTAATATAATAAAGTAGAGGGATATGTGCTGATTAAGTATACAACAACAACAATAACATACCCAGTGAAATCTCACAATATGGGGTCTGAGGAGGGTAGAGTTTACGCATACCTTACTTCTACATTTGTAGGTAGAACGGTTGTTTTCGAGAGACTCTCGCATCAAGACAGAGCACAAGCAAAGCAACAACAAAAACAAAGCAAGAGAAACAGTCAGACCCGGTCAGAAAAATATTTAAAGCAGTATGAAAATGCTGGTATCAAAGGAAAATTATTCATGATAGCGCATTCCGAAAAAGTAAGCAGTAACTAACGCAGTTAAATAAGTTAAACAAAGTACACCAAATGATACATAGCGACAAAAATCAAACTACATGAGACTATAAAGCAATAATGCGTCTATTAGTATGATAGGCTAAGCGGACCTACAATAATAACACTACAACTACCAGTTTGCAAGCGTAAGTAGGACTACGCTTAACAACATACTACCCTTCTACCCTAATCCGTGTCCTCCACAACCCCCTATCTAAGGTCATGTCCTCAGTAAGTTGCATTTGCGTCATATCCCGTCTAATCACCTTTCCCCAATACTTCTTTGGCCTACCTCTATCCTTCCTGAACCCGTCCATAGCCAACCTCTATCCTTCCTGAACCCGTCCATAGCCAACCTCTCACACCTCCGCACTGGGGCATTTGTGTCTCTCATCTGCACATGCCCAAACAATCTCAACCTCGCTTCCCGCATCTTATCCTCCACCGAGGTTACTCCCACTCTGTCCCGAATATCATCATTTCTAATCATATTCCTCCTTATATGCCCGCACATCCATCTCAGCATCATCATCTCCACAACTTTCATCTTTTGAATGTGTGAAGTCTTGACTGGACAACACTCTGCCTCATACAACATAGTCGACCTAACTACCGCCCTATAGAACTTGCCTTTAAGTTTTGGTGACACTTTTTTATCGCATAAGACTCTAGATACATGTCTTCATTTCATCCACCCTGCCACAATACAGTGTGTGGCATCGTCATCAATCTCTCCATCCCCTTGGATAATAGACCCGAGGTACTTGAAGCTTCATTTCTTTGGAATGACTTGAGTACCAAGCCTCACCTCCACGTTTTATTCAAGGGCGCTCCCATTACTGAACTTGCACTCCAAGTATTCTGTCTTGGTCTTACTCAGCCTGAACCCTTTAGATTTCAGAGTCTTTCTCCAAACCTCCAGCTTAGCATTCACTCCACCGCGAGTCTCATCAATCAAGACTATGTCATCTGCGAATAACATACACCATGGAACCTCTCCTTGAATTTGTCACGCCAGTCCATTCATCACCAAGCCAAATTAGAATGGGCTAAGAAGTGATCCCTGGTGTAGCCCCATCATCACTAGAAAGTGCTCTGAGTCTCCTCCCACTGTTGATACCCTGGTCTTGGCTCCATCATACATATCATTGATCACCTTAGTGTACGCCACAGGTACACCTCTAACTTCCAAACATCTCCACAGAACCTCCCTAGGAACTTTGTCGTATGCCTTCTCGAGGTCGATGAAAACCATATGTAAGTCTCTCTTCCTCTCCTTATATTGCTCCACCAACCTCTTAATAAGATGAATGACTTTTGTGGTCGAATGCTCCGGCATGAATCTAAATTGGTTCTCGAAAATAGACACGCCTCTTCTCACCATCATCTCCACGACCCTTTCCCAAACTTTCATAGTATGGCTTAGTAGCTTGATACCCCTATAGTTGTTGCAACTCTGGATATCACATTTGTTCTTGTACAACAAGATCATTGTACTCCATCTCCATTCGTAGGACATTCTCGTCGTCTTAAAAATGACGTTAAACAACTCAGTCAGCCACTCCAAACCTGCCCTGCCAGCGCTCTTCCAAAATTCAACTAGGATCTCATCAGGCCAGGTTGCTCGTCCCCTGCGCATTCTACGAACAACACCCTTAACCTCCTCAACCTTAATGCTTCTACAATACCCAAAATCTCGGTACCTACGAGATTGCTCTAGATCTCCCAGCACGAAGTCTCTATCTCTTTTTTCGTTAAAGAGTTTATGCAAGTAAGACTACCACCCCCGCCTAATATGTGTGTCCACCACCAGTACTTTGTTGTCCTCGTCCTTGTTGCACCTCACGTGATCCAAGTCACGGGACCTCCTCTCCCTCGCCTTGTCTAGTCTGTACAACTTCCTATCCCCGCCTTTCACCTCTAATTCCACATACATGCGTTCAAAAGCCACCATTTTCACCGCCGTAACCGCAAGTTTTGCCTTATTGCTCACCATCTTATACAGTTCCCTATTCGTCCACTTCTCCACCTCATCCTTGCGTTCTATCAATTTCTCATACGCCACTTTCTTCGCTTCTACCTTCTCTTGAACTTTACCATTCCATCACCAGTCCCCTCGATGCCCACCACGGCTACCCCTTGAGACCCCAATCACTTTTCTAGCTACCTCTTGAATGCAGCTGGTTGTCTTGTCCCACATATCGGTCACATCCCCACTAGTCCCCCAAGCCCCCTTGGCCATCAACCTCTCCACTATATCCTTTGCACTAGCCATTGTCAAACTCTCCCATTTGATTCTTAACCTGTCATCCACAACCCTCCTCTTCTTCTCACTCTTGATCTCCAAATCCATCACCAAAAGCTTATGTCGGGTTGTAAGATACTCTATCGGAATAACCTTACAATCTTTACGAAAATCATTGTCAACCTTCCTAAGGAGCAAAAAGTCTATCTGATTCTTAGCCACCGAACTACAGAAAGTTACCAAGTGCTCATCCTTCTTCAAGAACCTCGAATTGGCTATCACTATCTCAAAAGCTCTAGCGAACTCCAAAAGTGAGACGCCTCCCCCATTCCTGTCTTCGAGGCCAAAGCCTCTATGCACGTCGTCATAGTCACCCGGAAGTGACCCGATATGTCCATTGAAATCTCCTCCTATAAATAACTTCTCAGTGGGTGGTATACCAACCACCACCTTGTCCAAATCCTCCCAAAACACCTTTTCTCCTCCTCGTCCAAGCCCGCATGTGGCGCGTAAGCACTAATAATGTTCATAGTGAACCCTCCAACTACCAACTTAATCGTCATCATCCTATCATTGACCCTCCTAACCTCTACCACCTGATCTCTTAGCTCGTTGTCTACTAAAATGCCTATACCTCGACCTACCCGAGAACCATAACTTATACCCGTCCACATCCTTAACCTTAGGTCCTCCCCATTTGATCTCCTAGACACATGCTATATTAATCCTCCTCTTCTTAATAATCTTAACTAGCTCTATGGACTTCCCCATTAAAGTCTCAATGTTCCAAGACCTTATTCTCAGCCTAGCATTTTCCTTACCCCACTTACCCCTCATAACCCTCGCCCCTGTCCCCGACCGAGAACATGACCCTAGTCTACCATCAGTTACCAGAGCCATTAAAGCAAATATAAAATAATAGACTACTCAAACGTTTACCCTAAACACATGAAGGGATTTAAGTGAAAGCACAAGTTAACAAGAATCTAGAGGCAAGTAAAACCACTACACCAAAAATGCTAACTAAAGACAAAAAGGGTAAATGCAAGAACGTAAAGTCACGAATTAATACAGCGAAGCGGCAAAATTTAACAATAGCGGTAAGGACAAAGAATGGATATGTGTAATCGGAGGTACCAACTCCAGTTGAATCGAACCTATTTGCTGGCGAAAATCACTATTCACCGGTACTGTTCACCGACACCGGAAGTACTGTTCACTTGAGTTTTCACCAAAAAGTCGAGTACATGTGTAGATCGAGGGGAAAAAAGAATAAAAAGAAGAAAGGAGAAGAGAGAGACCAACGAGAGTCGGATCTGAAGCTCCTCCGACAGTTCGTCTCTCCGAATCTTTGCCAAAACAAGAACGCTAGATGGATAGCAAGGCAGTGAGCGCAAGGTAAACAATTTGGAATCGTAAGCTTACTGCTCAACACCGGACAAGAACAGTCACACAATCAGAAGAAACCAGTGTTGAGAAGTGTGACTTTGCACTAATAATGCAACTTTTATGCAAGTAAAGAACAAGAAATAACTATGACCATGAAAATAATCAAATCTCAACTGTCACTAGGCCAGTAAGCTGGAATTAAACGGAAGCAGTGAAGAGCAGATCTACCATCAAACAACATTGCCAAAAAAAAGAAACAATGTTGGCAACCATTTAGGAAAGTACCACCGACCCACAAATGCTAGTCCAAGAACTCAATGCAACACCAAAAGAATGTCAAGTTTGAAGCTAAAGTCTACTTGGGTTTATGCAAAAGAGTAATAAAATGCAGGTGGAAAAGAGGGGGACTTACAGGAAATGGAGCACAACCCTCAAAGTTGGAGATCTCAAATGGGGGTTAGAATCAAGAATATAAAAAGAGTTAACAGCTTTAGCATAAATGAATCATATATAAAGGATAATATGCTTGTGAGATTACAATTTATAAATAAGATAAGTATTGAGAAGATCACATTAATGGACTGTATAATGAAAAAATACTTATATTTATCACACAAGCTTACCGCTATTTATTGCACCCAAATTTCAGAAAAACAAGTAATTGTGTTAGTTTCATGATCATCTAACAATAAAAAATAAAGTTCCAAACAAATAAATATACGGAAAAGGGTCATATTTACATTTACCCCTCCTCCATTGAATCTCATGTCCCCACCTAAAGTTTCCTACATGGAATATGTGTGGCACATTTCCAATTAAATCTGGTCACATATTTTAATTACCCGAATCCGTTTTAAAACCCGCCCGAACCCAATTCTTTTTTCTTCTTCCTCTCCTTCTCTTCCTCCATGGTGCAAGTCCAATGGCAGAAAGAAATGTACCAAACACTACATATTAGTCATCAGTGTCTAACTACTACTAAGATGTATATATCAAGCACATGAAATACCAATAAAATCGCCGTGAATCGTTCGGAGTCCATTTTTCTAACCAACGACTTAATCTCCGGCGAAAGACTGTCATACCTCAGCCCCTCCAGAATCGTTGTAAGTGCACCAGATTTATCGTAAATGATGTCAAATCCATCTTGAATTATCAATTGGACCAATGTTAATAGATTATATGTACTTTTTATGCAATTGGCTATTACAGTTGGAAAGTTTTCATCTTCTTATTTGATTTAGACAAAGCTGCCATTGATGGAGGACTTGCACCGTGGAGAAGAGGAGGAGAGAAAGAAGTAACAGAATTGGATCGGGGCGGGATTTAAAACGGATTCGGATAATTAAAATGGGTGATCAGATTCAATTGGAAAAGAAGTGACACATAGGTGACACCTAGAAAAATTTAGGTGGGGACATTGAATTTAAGGAAGAGGGATAAATATGACCTGAAAATTAGATGGTAAGATTAAATTTATTAAAAAAACATAGCTAACGATAAATATAACTATTTTGTAAGAGTATATGGGCAAATATGACCCTTTTCCGATCAATATATATTCAAAATTTTATATAGATTTTGTTTTTAAAAATGCATGTTTAGAAATGTTTTGATCCTCTCATATAGAATTATAATAAATAATGCTTTATTGTGCATTATCCCCTTCTTACTGGGCACGTTATAGAAATACTTCAATCTCTTTATTCTTTCATATTCACAAGTCAATTTCAATCTCTTTATTCTTTCATATTCACAAGTCAAAGATCTGTCACTCTTATATCTTTCTCAATATTGCAACTGTGTTTTATTATTGATAATTCTTAAAATTAAATGACCCTTAGAGCATAATTTTTTTAATTCATATTTTTTTCTATTTTGCCTCCAATTTTGTGTAACCTCATCTACTATTTTCTTTTAAAAAAATATACTCTCATTCAAAGGTCACACAAAGCAAAGGAATAAGCTATGACAATCCCCATTCAACATAGGTAAAGGTCATCTTTATAGAACTTTATTTCATTGCCTACAAAGTAATCATGGTTATTGTATTAGTCAGATATATATATATATATATATATCATTACCTCCTCGAACTTGAATCATATTTTTTTTAAAATACTTTTTGGGATTATATTACCCTCCTAAACCTGTTGGAACTAAAATAAGTAGGCTCTTCCAACACATTTTGACACCTGCTCATAGGTAGGGCAGCGCGTGTGTCACCCCTAATTACAAAAATTATATTTCATATTTTTTGGACCCATTTAATACAGAGTCATATTTTTATACCCAAATATTTTTAATCTGATTACTATTAATCTTTTCCCCAATTTTCAGAAGACCCACAGAGAAATTCAGCAGTGGAACTCCAAAATCTAAACGACCCACTAAACAATACGGAAAGTAAATTAAACTATTAGAGACTAAAGAGATTGAGTAAGAACAAGTTAAACACAAAATCTCTTCTATGTTTCTTTCTTATAATAATAATGAAGGGTTATCTGGGTTGCTTGGTTATGTGTTTTCTTGTTCTTTTATATTAAGCTAAGTATCTATTATGTTACACTTATAATTTTTTAAACTGATTAGTTGAGAAAAAGAAAATTTTGTATCACTGGAGCAAAATTCGATAGCTTCAATGGCGGGTGATTTCATTTAGGAAAGATGTGTTCTTTACAAATTAATATTAAGTTATTAATTTGGGAAATTCACGTGGCATTTTTAGACTGGTTTGGAGCTGTTTTTAAGCCGTCGTACAGGCCTCTTTATTTTAGTTCGAATTGGTTTAAGGGGTAATAGAAATCAGCAAAATTAAAATATTTTTTTGAAAATATGGTTCAAGTTCGGGAGGTAATGATATATTTTCTCAAAGAAATCTTGCATGGCAATTCGCACAAGGAAGTGTATATAGTCCTTATCCACGTTGCATATTAATCTATTTTTAATTATTAAAAATTTATGCTTGAACAATTATTCTTAGAATAAAAAAAGGTAATAATCATGTATTACGAAAATACTTTTCCCATACGGATATTTCAATAAATCGTACGTTTCTCAATTTACTCAATTGTTACTAAACATAAATTGACTTATAAAAAATTACCCATACGTGAAAGGTGATCCTTGGTAATGAGATGAGTGAAGCTTAGTGGAATATACAATCACGTTTCTTCACCTAAAATGTGTGTTCATGTTTGCACTTGGCATTTTTGAGGTTAGTGATGATAGGGAATTGTTGAAACCAAGAGATTATTGATTTATGAGTATTTCACAATTGTTTAGTATTGAGTGAGTGTGAAAGGTAGGATTTGTTACAAGGTTCGTATAAGAAGTTTTTTTTTTCATTTTATAGAATTGAATCATATACTGAAGAGAATTCGAATTGTTCAAGCTTGGTGACAAAATGTTAAAATGGTAAAGTATTCATGGTAAAGTATTCATCCAGATAGGAGCGCGGAATATGCTAAGTCTGTTAATTCATGGGAGTATGAAGGGCTAAGTGGAGTGCGATAGGATGGCGTTGCAGTGGTGGAGTAAGATGAGTGGTATGTGAACTCTCTCGAAATTGGCTAATGAGGATGTATCTAGTGATGGAAAAGTGTGAAGATTTTACTACTTAAGGAGATATCGGTGGTTGCTTTTAATTTTGGATAGAGAATGTGTGCATTGTACTTATTGCTTAGGGCTAGGCAAGTTTCCACAATTGATAGCGATGTGATTTATTGAAGTTGACAGGTGGAGGGGATAACACATGATTTGTTAAAGGCGTTCTAGATCGGTGAGACAAGGCAAGAGATGGTCATTCTCATGCAAGCATCATTTAAGGACCCTTGAGTGAGGTGTTAGTCGATAAGGATATTTAAAGTGGTAGATCAATGGTAGATGTTAACTGGCTTGAGTTTTGAAGTACATTTTCGAAATTGAAGTAAGGATCAATTATGACTGTTGAAACCAAGAAAAGTAAATTCACTATAGTACCTTGTGTATGGAAATTTGGTTGATGGACTTGTAAATCCAATGTAGAATAAGGGTTCGTCAGTTAAGGAATCATAGGCAAGGATGCTGGTATGGAACCATATGAGAGTGTTAGTAGAACTTTGTAAATGGTAAGTGAGATTCATAACCTGCAGTGACGGTTTGGAATATTACATCGGCGATAATGGATCTTGTTGGGGGGTAACAGAGGTTGATCAATATTTCTGGTGGGAGAAGGTTTCATGAAGGGTTATTCATATGATGCGTCTGATTTGGATAAGTATCTAGTTTTGAGATTCGAGTGAGGCAAGAAAAACTTTAAATTTTTTGAGTTTGAATTATATTAGAATTTGGGATTTGTATCCTAGTTCATGAAAGACTAAGACTTGTGATTATAAATTCATAGTTGTTGATAATTATTACTTCGATTATTGTGAACTCAATGCGTAATCAATATAGACTAGTTTTTTATATCCACGAGTCTCAGTTTAGACTATTCAACAGGTTGTAAATTAGTTAAAGCTTCAGTACTCATAATCAGTTCATGAATGTTCAATATTTCATATCAGTATATTTCGGTATTCCAGTATCATGTTGACCACCTGTATTATGGGCCCAAGGCCACGATATATATTCCGAATTTATATACGTATGTTGACCACAGATTGTGTATACATATACTTGGGCCCAAGGCCACAGATTGTGTATATATTGGGCCCACAAATTTGTGCACACATATTGAGTTTAAGGCCACAATTATTATTATTTATTACTTCAGTTAAATAGGTGACTCTCCATTTTAGTACAAGAAATATTCTTTATTATTTGCTTTCTTGTTCAGTTATCAATTATCAATTATCAGTTTCAGTTTCAACTTCAGATTTAGTACAGTATCTATTTATTAATTTGGGTTGCCCTTTCCCGAATACCTCATAACTATTTATTCTTTCAATTTCTTTAATACGGTACAATTCAAATGTACTAACGTCCCTTTGCATGGATACTACATTTTATGGTAAAGGTGCAAGTTTCACGACGACGGATATGCTCATTAGGATTGCTTCAGTATCAGCTGCTTGGTAAGCCCATCCCATTCGGGGTGTTAGTCTATTATTTCATGATTATTTTTTATTAGTAGAAGTATGCCAAGATCTTGTCCTGGTACACTGATTTGCAGACTCGTGTTTTAGAGCTTTCATAGACTAAACTAGTGCAACATGTCAGTATTACTAATTTTAGACTTATGATATATTCAGACAATTTCTGCAATATACTTCAAGCTTGCACCAACTTGTAGGAGTTTAATCTTGCTCAAATCACCTTGAGATCTTGTACAGTCTTGATTGATGAAGAACCCTTATGAGAGTATTTGGGGACGTTTTGGGGATGAGGGAGGTGGAAATGAAATTTTAAAAGAGCCACATCGCTTAAATAGTAAAATCTGGAGATCGCACCGCCTCACTGCGTCGCAGATCCCTTTCTGCGGGCACAGAACCCAACACATCCTAGGGAAAAATTCTTCCCCCAAGATTGGCTAAGGATGCACCTCATTTTGCAAGGCATACTTATTTTTGCGACGCATAATGCTCCTCCCACGCGATAAACTTCGACGACACTTATTTCCTTTAATTTGCTTGACCCCATAAATCTATTGGTACACTTTCCTAACATCTTACTTACCCTCATAAGAGCGTCATAGCTTATTTGAGCTTACATTAGTTCACTTACGATGCAATCCATTCAAAGAATACCAACACCAATGGCTTGGCGACTGTTGAATTCTTGTAGCCTCTTGTAGGTTAAACTTACTTCTTTTATAACCTCAAAAATAATTTCTTACTTGGCTTATGCCGACTAACCTGAGAAGATTCCATTGCACAAAGGTGCGGGGTGTAATAGGTGCAGTATTAATGCAATCTCTCCATCATATTGCTTTCATTAGCAAAGGTCTGGAACCAGAGCATGCTATGTTGTCAGTTTATGAGAAGGAATTGTTGGCTCTAGCTTTTGTTGTTTCTAAATGGTCCCACTCTCTCATGGGATAACATTTCATTGTGAGGACTGATCAGAAGGCATTAAAGTACATGTTGGAGTAAAAATTGCATACTAACTCTCAAATGAGATGGATTGCCAAGATTAACCCTTAGACTTTGAAATCCAATATAAGAAGGGAAAGGAAAATGTAGATGTCGATGCTCCTCTAGAGTTTAGGGTGCTGAACTTATGTCATTATTGGTTTCATCTATTCAAACTGATCTCTAGCCTGAAATTATTGAATGTTGGAATAATAATCCAGATTTAGAATCTACCATCACTGCATTACAACAATGGCCCCAAAAATACCATACCTAGATCAATGGACAACTTAGAAGAAAAGGGAAAGTAGTGGTTGTCCATAGCACTTCTTTGAGGAATAAGATATTGTCACTTTGGCATTCTACTCCTACTGGTGACTACTCAGGAGTGAATGATACAACAAGGAAGGTAATGACTTATTTTTACTAGAAAGGAATCAGAGATGATGTTGATTTCATCCACAAATGTTTGTAAGTCAAATAAAAAATATGATACTGTTGCTGCTCCTGGTTTGCCTCAGGCATTGCCCATTCCATCTCTTTCTTGGACTCACATTTGCATGGATTTCATTGAAGGATTACCTAAGTCTAAGGGCAGGTCAGTTATTTGGGTTATTGTTGATAGACTCATCAAATCAGCTCACGTCATTGCTCTTTCTCACCCTTATAGTGCTCAGTCCTTGATCCCTATTTTTCTTGATAACATTTTCAAGCTCCATGATTTTCCCGCCACTATTATAAGTGATAGGGACCCTATCTTTATTAGTTCATTTTAGAAGGAATTCATGGCTATTTAGGGTGTTACCTTACAGACCTACATTGCCTATCATCCTCAAATAGATATATAGCCTGAGATTCTCAACAGGTTTCTTGAGACTTATCTTAGGTTTTTTTGCACTGATTCACCTGCTGATTGGTGTCATTTCTATCACTAGTAGAATGGTGGTACAATTCCACTCCTCACTTTTATATTTATACTTCACCCTTTGAGTTTATGTATGGTTATCCTCCTCCTATCCACTTATATTATTTACCAAATGATTATGTTACTGATGTTATTGAGGATATCATGTTTCTGAGGGAGTTCAAACTGCATTTAGCCAAATTTCACTTAGTCAAGGCTTAGTAAAGGATCCAATCCCATGCTAATGCTCACAGAGCTGATAGGGATTTTCAAATTGGTGATTGGGTTTTTATGAAGCTGCAACCATACAACAAGAATTGTTGAGAAGATTGGAGTTGTTGCTTATAAGCTTGCACTTCCCCCCGAGGTCCTTATCCACCCGACCTTCCATGTATCTCAACTCAAGTTGTGCTATGAAATTCCTACTGAGATTGTTCATCCTTTAGTGATTGATCTTGCATGTACACATTGTTCAGCTTCTGAATTGGTCCTTGATCGTCGGCATATTAAGAAAGGTAACAAAGCAGTGGCTCAATGTTTCAAATGGTCTGGCTTAGATGCTTCTTATGCCACTTGGGAGTTAGCCTCCATCTTGAAGCTTCGATACTTCTATCAATATTAGGAATCATAACTATAGTCGACAATGGTAAGCTCATCTTATGATTAATTAGATAACATTTCTCCCGTTTTCTTTACTCGCTCAAGTTCACAACAATAACGACAACAACACATCACAACCACCAACTACACGTCCAACACCTCAACCATACAAGAACAACCCAATAATTCAATATACCAACATTTAATACTAGTTTATAACTTCTAGTTGTTATTCCATATACTTCTATATAAATAGCATATCTCTAACTTGTACAACCTAATATACATCAAGAATGGAAGATTTCTTACCTTGAATATCAAAAAACACACCTTTCTTCAACCTTTCTTTACCTTGGAGGAAGCTCAAAATCATGAACACCCACAAGCTAGAAGCTAAACTAACAACATGGCCTTTCTTTAAGGCAAAATCATGTTGAAAACTTGAATCTCTTCACTTGTGTTACACCCCATATTTTTATACATTACATTTTGTCGTAAGTTAGCCGACGTAAGCTCAAAAATGAGATTATCTTTGAGTAAGAGATTAGATATGTTCATCCTAAGGCTATAAGGGTTTATGATCATGGTCGGGATTATTAGAAGGTTTAGAGGTCAAACAAATCGAAGAGAATAAGTTTCGTAGAAGTTATTGTAATACCCTGTACCTTTCAGCATGTGTACGACTATGTTGAGATCAATGAATGTACTTGAACATGACAAAGTAAGTCATAATGAAGCCTAAAGGTCCAGATATAGATATGCGTTAAATAAAAGTTAAGGTGAATGAGACTCGGAAAAGAAATGGGTTATTGGACAATTAATGAGCCACTTGATTACTCGTCCTACTTGCTTGAGCTACTTGAAACATGTCTTAATTATTAAACGAGAATGAGACACGTGTTTAAAAATGGAGTAAGAACCAACATGTATTACCTACTAAGAACGTATGTGACAAGTAGGTGCACCACCTACCTGCTTAAAAAGAAAGGTCCAAAATTTTCTCAAATTTAAAAGGGAAAATACACCCTTTAAGGATCATATTTATATCTCTCTCCCCCATTTTGCTTCCGCGACCAAATCTATCAAATTCTCCATGGAAGCTCCTCCAGGGCTTTCCATTACAAGCTCCTTCAAGTCCTAAATGATTTTCTTTTCTTTTCAAGTTCTAGTTGGAGGAAAACCAGAGTGTTGAAGACCCAAATCAAGAGATGAGCTCTTCATAAAATAAGGTAATTATATTGTCCTCTTTCATATCCTCTCTTTCTATTGGAAAGGGGGAGAGATTCATTTCATACTAGTAAGAACTCACAAGACGGTGATTGAAAGCCGTGAGTTCAAATTGTTCAACTTGTAGTGAACTGTTTTAGACTATTTTATGGGTTGTTTCATCTTGTGATTAGGTTGTCGCTTTTGCTACTATTTTATGGAGTTTATAAGGTGAAAGGGTGTGGAGAAATGCCTCATTTGGGCAATTTTCACAGTATCGCCTCATTTTTCAAAATGGATTTTTGAAAGTTCTAGAGCTAAGATTTGGTCGATTTTCACGGCTTTTTTATCCTTTCGAAGAGAGGGTAAGATTCTAAACTTTATTTTTATGATTCCCCACACTGTAGAATTTACATTTAAGCCTTGGCAACATATTCTTATCGCATAGTATTCCGGATGCAAGCCTATATTTAACCTACATCGCCTCAATATGATGAGCCATAACATCATCAATCTCTCTATCTTCTTGTATTTTGGACCCAAGATACTTGAAACTACCCTTATTGAATAGAACTTGTGCATCGATCGTCACTTATTCCTCCGCCTCATGCGTCATGTCACTGAACTTACACTCTAGATACTCTGTCTTAGTCTTTCTTAAACTGAAACCTTTAGGCTCTAGAGTTTGTCACCAAACTTCCAACCTATCGTTTACTCCATCATGCGTCTCATCGATCAGTACTATATCATTTGCGAATAACATACACCACGAGACCTCTTCTTGAATATGTCGTGTCAGTTCGCCTATCATATGGTGAATAGGAACATGCTAAGGGTTGATCCTTGGTGCAGCCCCATCATGACTGAAAAGTGTGTTGAGTCACCCCCCACTGTTATAACCCGGGTCTTGGCTCCATCATACATGTCCTTAATTGTTCTAATGTAAGTCACAGATATACCTTTGAATCCAAAGGACTTTCCTAGGGTCTTACGCCTCTTCCAGGACCTCCCTATGGCCTCATTTTTTTTTATTAATATTAAGACGTATGAATCTAAATTTACATTTGAATATTAATATGTGTATTAAGATTTGATGTTTGAATCAGAATACACATCTGAATATTATGATATTCTATTAAGATATAAATACTTAATAATTAAGTAGGTGTTTGGCCATGCAATTTGAAGCTCAAATATGAAGTTTTGATTAGAAATCAGTGTTTTTATGGCATGGGAACAAAACTTCAACTTCAATTTGAATTTGAATTTTTTATTTCGAATCCCAAGTCCTACTAAAAGGTAGGATTTTAAATTCCAAGTTTGTGATTTCAATTTAAAGTTATACAGCTTGACCCGTAAGTTTATATTTTATAAAAAAAACCATAATCTTAATTTTTATATATAAAGAAAAGACTCATCCAGGACGTGAAAAGATTGTATATGCCACGTGGGAGGATCATATTAAAAAATAGCTAATTATTACTGTTGTTGATTTATTGGACCAGTGGATCTTTGTAAAATTGTACATAAAAGTTTGTAATAGCATGTAATCACAAGCATTTATTTATACAAGGAATATGGAGATATGTAATTTGTTAATGTGGTGTCTTAGGATATCTGATACCTTGTTTATAAACTATGATTTGCACATTTAGTAAGATGGTATGAATTGGGAAAGTTTAGAATTTTTTGAATATACATTTTGGTAATATTTAAGATTATTCTATAGATTTTAATCATTCATATGTATTTATAGCCATCAAGTGATTGTAACATAACAAACAAATACACTTGAGGATTAAGATGAGGCATCAATATTCGTAACTAAAAAATAGACGGACTTAAGATTAAGTTCTAAACTATCAAACAAAGTAAAGCTTCTGATAATCAGCCATGATGATTACTAGAGCCAAGACTGTTAGAACTTATAGAGTTTAGCTGCAATATAAATTAGCCTTGAGTACTACTTTATATTCGGCACTTTCATTCAGCGTACTAGGTTAAAATCGTGACAGAAATGAAAATTTAGAGACAAAAATAATGGGAGAATTATTTTCTACTTTTCATTCATCATAATGACCTCCTTATATAGAGATAAGATCTTCCTTTTCATATTCTAATAGGGTAAAGGATAACCCTATTCTAATAGGATTACAAATCCTACATTACCATAATTACTAAATCCCTAACCTATTCTAATACCCCCTCAAGTCGGAGCATGAGGGTCTCGAATGCCCAACTTGCCAAGTAAATATTCATGTTGTGATTTGCCCAAAGCCTTTGTAATCACATCAGCCAATTGCTTAATGGTTGACACATGACTGGAAAGTATGACTCCGGATTAGAGCGCGTCTCGGACATAGTGACAAGCGACTTCGATGTTCTTGGTATGTTCATGAAATACCGAATTTCGTGCAATATACAATGCTGATTGACTATCATAATACATTTTCATAGGAGATTTCTGTTCAACACCCAAACTATGAAAAATTCCCTTTAATAATTTCAACTCATAAACTGTCATTTCCATTGACCGATATTCCGCCTCTGCTGACGAGCGAGAGACAATGTGGTGATTCTTGTTTTTTTCACGATACCGATGAATTCCCGAGGGGTATAAATCAACCGGTAAGTGATTTTCGAGTCAACGGACATCCGGCCAAGTCTGAATCACACAATCCGTGTACAACTGGAGATCATAATCTTTTCTCATCATAATGTCTTGTCCTGGGTTCTTCTTCAAGTACCGCATCACACGGAGAGTCGCGTTCCAATGTGCTTCCTTTGGTTGTTGCATGAATTAGGATAGTGTCACGACCCCCTTTTTGAGAATCGTGGTGGCACCTACACATTCCCACCGGTAGGCAAACCACTTCCCATATAAAAAAACAATATGAAAGAGATGCGAAAATATAATCGAATCATCAATACAACCCCAAAATCTAGTTTGTCATACAAGAGCATTAATGCGGAATACAAGTCTGAATGAAGGCAACAAAGGCCAAAACTGAATAACATAATCAAAATGTCTAACTACGTCTTTCGAATCCAAATGTAAAGACATAGTAAGAGAATAAGCATCTAAGGCATGCCGGAAGAAGCATCCGCACCCTGGAAAGCCGGAATTCACCTGCCTGGACTCACACCCGAGCTCGCGAACTAGTCGAGGAACCTATATCTGCATCAGAAAAGATGCAACAAGCATAGTATGAGTACACAACGTACCCTCATAGACATCATAGGCCAACAACGACGAAAAATACGTAATAGAGATAAATATCAAGTTGAGACTAGATAAGCCTATACTACACAATTCAGTAGCCCATTTAAGTCATGTGGTACACATATCAATACACTGATTCATCAAGTCACATTGTTCACAAAAGTTTCCAATCACAGGAAAGACAATCAATCCATTCACATATACAGGGAACTTACTATCATAGTACCCCACTGATTAGTACTCCCTTGTCCAAGTCATATTCAAGGTTATCCCCACTTACCCAACTTAACACAATAAATAAACAAGTCAACACTTAGATCACCACAACCCTTTTAGAACGCTTTCCAAGGGTATTACACCTAAGCTAACTATGATGACATCAACTCTTTTATTAACTTTAGCCTTTAGACTGAGTTAAGTCTCTAAACAGTTACGGTCTGACACACATAGATCGTTCAACATCTACCTTTCCACTAGTGACATTTATCATAGGTTCCTTACTAGACTTGTTACCCAATCCCGCTATCAATTACCGGACAACACACAAATACACATAATTCCCTAGACCTACATAATAGTTATGTCATAACTGACATTTCCGACCACAGTAGCAGTTGTCATCAAACACTTAGACTTACAATTATTAAACCCAAAACCCCATACACGAGGAAGCAAGCCACACACGACAACTAAATTAATTTAACAACCTCAACCATTTATCCAAGTGTTCATAGAGATCAGCCTAATCATTATTTTCAAGTATTCACAAAGACAAGCCCAATAATAGTGACCAGTTCAGTCTCATATAATCAATTCAATCCAAGTAAATTAGGATTTCACCCAAGTTTCAATGACCAATCTATATCACATTACCAACATAAATAGTCAGTGCATAATGAATGCATGCATGATATAAATGCAAGGTACCTTTCTCAATCTGGTATACAGTACGTTAAGGTTTTATTATGATCCATGCACCCATGGGGGGACCTACAAAGTTTATATACCGCTCCTAGTCAGTCGAAATTCCATACACGAATCCGGCTAGAGCCCAAGACTCATTTGTCTTGAATAATATCATGTTGCAGGTGTGCAACTCCATTCCGTGCATATCAATATCCATTGCAGCGTGCAACCTGAGCTATCCGTATCATCATCATCATCTCAATGTTGCCATAATCTCATAAGTGTTCTTACCTTTCGGCCTCTTAGGCGCACAACATATTCATACCACTCTCATATCAATAATACAGAATTATAAGTGTATGAATGCAAATGACAATATAAGGCAGGATATCATGATATAATAAGATGCAACCAAATTAAAGAGATGAAATATCACATGATTTCAATAGTTCAATAACACACATATAATCTAATACACATGATTTCATATCAAAGCAGTCCATCAACAATAATCTTAGTATAATCAAGATATCATATCAAAGCATATGTGATGAATAAACACAACAGTATCAAATATGGCGACGAGCCCACGTAATGGCGACAAGCCCAAATAACAGCAGTCGAAATCAGCACAAGGTTGATCCCGTAAATCACCCATCATCACAGTTCAACACCGGTACTTACTTAAACGTTCACCACAACCTTTTGAGTGAGACACCCAAACACGTCCAATGCCCTCAACATTTATAACTACCATGTACCTCGATTGGAGTCTCAAAAAACTAAACCATAGCCTACCTCAAAGCCGAGTATGAGCTATGAACCTCTAATCCACAAGTCCTCCCGAGCGAAAATCAGACGGTCATAGTTCAAACAAGCGCATGAAGTTCCTAAGTTACCACACATATTCAATCAATACATAAGGACCAATTATACATTACACATGATTCTAATGATACAAAACATATCTTGTAAGGAACTCGGGGTCAAAAGTAAATCTTAAAACTCATCCCGAACCCCAAGGGTAAAATGATAATTTTATTGAAAAAACGAGTTCAATATTATCAAAATAGTGTTTTGCGGTTTCACACAAAATATACCGATAGTACCGCTTATTCACTGTATCATTCAAATTGTCGCTAACTTAGCTCAATAACTCAAGTCTCCATTCCTTCATAACCGAAATTTCTTTCACAACTGATTCTTGAATGTAACAACTGACTAAGCTTAAATTCCCTAATTTGATCACCATTGTACCTCTTTACGCTTTCGATTGAATCTTCAATAATCACTATAATCATCATCATCCTTTAGTTGTAGTCACAATCAAAATCCAACATGTATCTTATAATATAGTATGATTCTACTAACCTTCCTTATCAACTATCAAGGCTGCCATTGCACAAAATCCCTTAGAAACACATACACACACGTCACAAGTCTAATTTTCCTCGAATCTCCAAATCACCATACTATAAGCATACTTATTGATTACATTGTCGTGCTAGAACCATAGAAAATTAACTGATCACTCTACAGACTTATACATTTCCAAACACCTATGTAAACCATTAGAACTGTACGAATCATTTCCATATGAAAAATATCATGAATCCTACTTGTAAACATCAATGAGAATCGGTAACACTGTCATACCTCTATTCCGAATTGAAATCCATCGAACCCCTGTCGGTGGTTTACTAGAATAATATAAGTCCTTCAGGCAACATAAACACGGGCCACCTGGCCCTAAATGAATAAATATGACTCGGAATAAAATGCTGAATCTTTAAATCATCGATAGTCACCCAAACTAATTCCAAATTAACTAGTAAGCTTTCCATAATCATGCTAAGGCCTCTTCCATCTCTTTCCTCATGAAAAATCAGTCACTTGCCATCACCCACAACTTCAAAAGCTGGTTTCTATCCAAGTCATCAATTTAGCACCAACGAATCATATACTTGATTATAATCTCCAACTTTCTAACTTATACCCGATACACAGGTCTGATGGAATCACATGAACTATAACTATGTTGAATCTTCCTCATACTCTCTCTTAACTCATCCACAACTCTAGATACCTTGTCGAACCTCTATCTGTCATATCTCGCTATTTGTTAGCCTTACCATTTCTGACATGTTAACCTTACCTTCCATTTACTTTACATGCTCAATTTCTTCCAAGTTTTTTAATACCTAAATACTCATCTATGTTATTAATCAACAATGCTTCAATACAGTCTACCACCAGTCGCCGATCACAAACTCCATGGAAAATTCATCATAACACTTATTTAATTACCATAGACCTACTCCTCCAAGCATACTAACAATTTCACCCGATCTGAAAGATACAAAACTAAATCCACTATAATCCACACCTAACCCGAGAATTCATGTTGCTTTGAATCCAAATTCTCCCCTTTCTCGAAGAGATACCTTACTCGTTCCAAATTATCTTAATTTCTCAATTCACACCTTTCATTCAAATCATAACCACCACTAATGACCAATCACTACTCAAATCTACTAACATTCTCATATCATTTTATCAAAGTACCCTTGTCAAAAATCTCTAACCGAAATAATCTTTCTTCTAATATTGGTTCATAAGTTCACTGACATGATCATCGATATCCAAAAAGCTCTTCACCACTACTATTAGCAAAACCGTAATCAATCTGTTACCGTAAATAACCCCATTGACCAACACCTCACTCGATAGTCCTTAAATGATGCTCACACGCGAAGAACCAACCCTTACCTTATTTTACGGAACCATACACATCCAACTAACCATGCAATATTCCCTGTCCTTCGGTCAACTCCCAAGTCATTATACCCGTAATTATAGAACTTCTCAAGTATTAACCTTTACATACCAATTCCCACAAATCTCATAAAAAACTCCACACTTGTCCAGCGCAAGAGTTATTCCTATTAGTCGATCACTGACTCCCATTAGCCTACGACGAGTCCAATATACCAATGCATATATAACTTTTACACTAACTCAATACTAAACAACTGCGAAATAACTCACAAATCAACAATCTCTTGGTTTCAACAATCCCCTATCATTACTAACCTAGAAAATGCCAAGTGAACCCACGAATACACTTTTTAGGTGGAGAAATGTGATTGTCTATTCCACTAAGATTCACTCATCACAAGGAACACTACCACCTGATTTCTATCAAAAAGTCATTCCTTGAAAGAACTCACAACCACTAATTCTACTCTGCTATCACAATAATGTCAGATGGAAGCCAACTCAATATTTCATAGCCTATACGACATCCGCCCTCGTACACCTTGCAACTTATCCTAATAAACACATCAAGAACCAATTTTACCTTCATACAACGGAGATTGATCCATCCAAATTCTTTCTCTTGCATCTCTGAATTGTCATTCCCACTTCCAAAGATACCACCGAACTGAAGAGTCACAAACATAACCCCAAATAATTGTACCCTCAAATCATTGCTAGAGACTAAACTTGATCACACGCTCGTATCATGGTAGCATAACTCACACCCTACCGTGTGGCATCATATCGAACCACTCACACACAAACTTAAGAGTGTGTTACCACCATCTGCGATAGAATATGATGCAAAAGTTCAGATACCAATTTGATTCAACTTAGCATGAAAGGAATGAAAAAGTAAAGTTTTCTAAATGTCTCATAGCCTCTCAAATATAAGTACGAACATCTCCGCACCGATTCGCAAGACTCTACTAGATATTTGTCTTATATTTAAAACTATTTAACCTAAAGCTCTGATACCAACTATGTCACGACCCCTTTTTGGGAATCGTAGTGGCTTCTATACATTCTCATCAGTAGACAAACCACTTCTTATATAAACAAAACAATATGAAAGAGATGCAGACATATAATCGAATCATCAATACAACTCTAAAATATGGTCTGTGATACAAGAGCACTAATGCAGAATACAAGCTTGAATGAAGGAAACAAAAGCCAAAAACTAAATAACATAATCAAAATGTCTAACTGCGTCTCTCGAATCCTAATGTAAAGACACAGTAAGGGAATAAGAATCCAAGGCATGCCAAAAGAAGCATCCTCACCCTAGAACGCCGAAATCCACATGCTCAGACTCATACTCGAGCTTGTGAACTTATAGAGGGACTTCTATCTGCATAAAAAAAAGATGCAGCAAGCATAGCATGAGTACACAACGTACCCCATAGACATCATAAGCTGACAACGATGAAAGATACGTAACAGAGATAAATATCAAGTCGACACCAGATAAGCTTATAATAAAGCCCCTATAAGTCATGTGGTACACATATCAATACACTGATTCATCAAGTCATATTGTTCAATAAGGTTCCAATCACAGTCAAGTACAATCAATCCATTCACATATATAGGGACCTTACTATCATAGTACCCACCGACTAGTACTCTCTTTTCCAAGTCATAATCAAGCTTATCCCCCACCTACCCAACTTAACACAACAAATAAACAAGTCAACACTTAGATCACCACAACCCTTTTAGAACGCTTCCCAAGAGTATTACACCTAAGCTAACTATGATGATGTTAACTCCTTATTAACCTTATCTTTTGGACTTAGTTAAGTCTATAGACATTTATGGTCTGACACACATAGATCGTTCAACATCAACCTTTCCACTAGTGACACTTATCACAGGTTCCTTACTAGACTCGTTACCCAGTCACACGATCAATTACCAGACAACACACAAATGCGCATAATTTCCAGGACCTAGACAATAATCATGGCATAACTGACATTTCCGACCACAGTAGTAGTTGACATCAAGCACTTAGACTTACAATTATTAAACCCAAAAACCCAGCCACACACGGCAACCAAATCAATTTAACAACCTTAACCATTTATCCAAGTGTTCATAGAGACCTTCCTAATCATTATTTTCAAGTATTCACAGAGACAAGCCCAATCATAGCAACCATTCCAGTCTAATATAATCAATTCAATCCAAGTAAATTAGGATTTCACCCAAGTTCCAATGACCAACTCATATTACATTACCAAACACAAATAGTCAGTGCATAATGAATGCATGTATGATATAAATGTAATGTATATGCAAGGTATCTTTCTTAACCTGGTATACAGTACGTTAAGGTTTTATTATGATCCGTACACCCATGGAGGATCCACGAAGTCTATATACCGCTCCTAGCCAGTCGAAATTCCACACATGAATCTGGCTAAAGCTCAAGACTCATTTGTCCTTAATAATATCATGTTGCAGGCGTGCAACTCTGTTCCACGCGTATCAATGTCTATTGTGGCATGCAACCCGAGCCATCTATATCACCATCATCTCAATGTTGCCATAATCTCATAAGTGTTCTTACCTTTTTGGCCTCTTGGGACCATAATATATCCATACCTCGCATATCAATATTCCAGAACCATGAGTGTATGAATGAAAACGACAATATAAGGCAATATATCATGATATAATGAGATGCAATCAAGTAAAGAGATGAAATATCCATGCTTTCAAGAGTTCAATAACACACATACATCCATTACACATGATTTCATATTAAAGCAATCCATTAACAATAATCCTAGTACAATCAAGATATCATATCAACGCATGTGTGATGAATAAATACAACAATAGCAAATAGGGCGACAAGCCTACATAATGGCGACATGCCCAAATAACAGCAGTCGGAATCAGCACAAGGTTGATCTCCCAAATTACCTATCATCATAGTTCAACACCAATACCCACTCAAACGTTCATCACAACCATTTGAGTGGGATCCCCAAACACGTCCAATACCCCTCAATATTTATAACTACTATGTACTTATATCGGAGTCTCAAAAATTAAACTGTAGCCTACCTCAAAGCCAAGAAGGAGCCACAAACTCCTAATCCACAAGTCCTCCCGAGCAAATAATGGACGGTTGTAGTTCAAACAAGCACATGAAGTTTCTATGTTACTACACACATCCAATCAACAAATAACGACCGATTCTATATTACAAACGATTCTAATTATACCAAACATGTCTTGGAAGGAACTCGGGCTCAAAAGTAAATCTAAATCCTCATCCTGAACCCCAAGGGTAAAATGGTAATTTATTTAAGAAAAAGAGTTCAATATTATCAAAATAGTTTTTTGTGGTTTCATACAAATTTAACAATACCCATATTGCTATATTTTAGTGCGAAACCCAAAAAGTGAACCCGGACCCACAAGGACAAAATCAAAATTTTAAGTTAGAAATACGTTACCCATAATCTAAATAGTCATAATCTAAAGTTTCATGAAATTCTAACCACAATTGAGCCTCCAATTTTATGACTTTGTCAAAACCTTCTTTGTGTCAAAACCCATAAATCGAATGTTTGCAAAATCCGGATTGAAATTGAAATTTATGTTAAAAATAGTTTACCCATGGTTTAAACAAGCCAAAACCTAGAATTTACTCAAATCCAACCACAATTAATTGAATAAAACTCAAATTTCAACTTAGGGTTCAAAACTATCAACTTTCCCTAATAAAAAATGGATAAAATCGATAACCAACAGAAATAATCTTAGAGAAATGTCCAAATAAAGGTTGGATACTTACCCCCTAGTTGAGACGAGAACAATGCCGTAACAATTACCTCAATCAGAGCTTTAGATTTCAAGTTATGTGCAAAATACTAAATGGAGGCAAACTGATTTTTTAATACACAGTCATTTCCGCTCCGGCGCCCGGAAGTCCGCCCTGGCGGACACCAGAAACCAGCAATTTTTCCCGAAACTAAAATGGGCATAACTCCCTCATATGTGGTCAGAATTCAATGATTCAAGTTGCTACGGATCACAAAATTTAATACGCATATATTCTGAAAATCAAAACATAATTCTAACATCAAATAAATATAATGGTATATTGAAGCGTTAAAGACGAGCAACTTATGCCAATGACTCAAACACCTAAACTTGACAAAATGAAGTCCAAATCCAATTACGGAGGTTCCTACAAGTCACAAATGATCATACGAAGCTGCTCAAACTCTCAAAACATCCAAATGGATCTGTCTTGACCCGATGTTGACCGTGGTCAACTCCAAATTATCTCAAAAGCTAGTTTCTCAACCCACCACCTTAATCACATCTGAACCTCTCAGGAATCGAACCAATGACTCGACAAAGTTATAAATCATGCTCTGAAGCTAATAAAATTGACAAAACTTAAAAAAAGACGCATTTGCCCCTAATGTTGACTTTGGTCAAACTTCTTATTTCTTTACTTAAGGATTTTCAAAATATCATTTTCCTTATTCAAAACTCCTCCGAAAGTCTCGGTAATCATTCCACTCATCCCCGCAAGTCGAATATACTCTAACGATGGTAGTGGAAGGGTCAACAGGGGTAAAATGGTAAAATGTCTAAATGACCAAACGGGTCGTTACTGACAGAACATTCACGCAATACAAAAATTCATGTCTCGTGAAACTGACGTATATTAGTCTACCGAATAGACGCAAGTATGGTTTTGGATCTCCTAAAGTAGCTCCTTTAGACAACACCAAACTGTGATTCTATTCCATAGGAGTATTGATTAGTTTAGCTCCTAGTAAACCGAATTCAGAAATTATATCCAAGACATATTTTGTTGATAGAGAAACAACCCAGTTGGTTCACGTGCAACTTGAACTCCCAGAAAATACTTTAGAGGACCCAATCCTTCATGTGAAAATAGGTACGAAGATAGTCTTTGAATCATTCAATGGCACTATGATCATTTTGGAGATAATCAAGTTATCCACATAAAGTAAGATGTTAAGTTGCATACTTCCCCGGTGCATAGTGAATATGGAATAATTAGAGTACGACTGTTTGAATCCATATTTCATCAAAGCACTTGATAATTTTCACAAACCAACACCTTGGAGCTTGCTTCAAAATATACAAAGATTTTCAGAGTTGACATACTTGCTCCGGATTAGGAAATGAAATCCCGATGGCAATTTCATATAAACTTCCTCCATAAGCTCGTCGTGTGAGAAAGCATTATGCACATCCACCTAATGCAACTCTAAATTTCGTGCAGCCGCAACAATCAGGAAGGTCCAGATAGTTACTACCTTAGCAACCAAAGGAGAAATTTTTTTGTTGTAGTCAATTCCTTCCCCCTGTTTATTTCTAAAGATGACCAAACGAGCTTTATTCACTCGATTGTGTTGTCATAATTGTACTTGATTTGTAAAACCATCTACACCTGAGTGCTTGATCTTATCTGGTGGAAAAGTTTCTAGTGTCCATGTTCCATTGATCCTCTAACGCTTGGATCTCTTGGCCGCATGACAACTTTCCAATGTTCCTTTTCCATTACCTACGAAAAGGTTTTTGGTCCGGTTCCTGTGGTAATTGATGCGAGGAGCCTTTGTGTTGCGGGAAAAAATATCACATGATATATAGTTAGCTAAAGGATAAGGTACATTGGAGGATTGTTGAGGATCGGGTGGATAAGTTGATGGACTTTGTTTTCGAAAAGGTTTAGTGACGTAGTTGCGTAGTTAGATTGATTCATGTTTTTGACATTTACCTTAACCCAGTTGTTCGCTTGGGTGCATTTCGTTGGTATAGATACCTTGAAGATGTACTTCCTCCATGTTATCTCTATCCAGACCGGATAGAAATCCTGTTGATTAGTAAGTTTAGCATTCGGTGTCTGTACTCCGTCCATTTGAGTTTTGTTTGTACCTATATTATCAGTCATATCTTCTTCAAAGTTGTGTTAGTTCATTCCTCTCTCTGTCTCATCCATGTTAACACAACTTTGTTCCGGAGATTCTCCTCCGTTTGGTATTGCTTCTATGATATCGGTTAAGTTGCCCAGTATTATAGTGAATGGGAACTTAGTCTCGTAGAAATCCACATATCTTGAGATCAAATATTCATCGTTCTCTAAGTCATACAATCTCCAATCCTTCTTTTCGTAAGGGTATCCCAAGAAGACACACCTACGACTCCGACTCTCAAATATGTCCCTTATTCTTCCCTTTATGTGTGCATAGCATAGTGACCCTATCACCATTAAATGATCATACCGAGGTGCTTCCCCATATAAAATTTCATAGTGGGTTTTCCATTCAACACCAAATATAGCATTCTATTGATCAAATACCTTGCAGTCAAAATACATTCTCCTCAGAATTTGATCGGAAGATAACCCTGAAATCTCAATGCTCGCACCACATTAAGAATGTGATGGTGTTTTCTTTTGACTTTTCCATTCTGCTGTGGTGTCCCCGTGCAAGATGTTTCAAAAAAAAATCCATTTTCGAAGAAGTAAGACTCATACATGTGAACTCAGTTCCGTTATCACTTCTAACAATCTTTACTTTCTTACCAAACTATCTATCCACTAAGGCGAAGAAATTCTTCAAGGTTTGGGAAACTTCTTTCTTATCAACTAAGAGAAAGATCCACACAACTCGTGAATGATCATCCACAATAGTAAAAAAATATGAAGCACCACAAGAGGAAGGGGTTCTATATGGTCCCCATAAATCGCAATGAATCATCTCAAAAGTATCTGAAGTAATATTATCACTTAAAAGAAAACCACTTCTCATTTGCTTTGCCCGTTGACATACGTCACATTCTCTATTTGATTCATCACCACTCTCTTTTAAGCCTAATGCCGTAATAGACTTTTTACTTGTGTTGAAGGATGACCCAACCATTTGTGCCAACGATCGAACCAATCAATTGCCTCTGCCTTCATAGCCATTTCAACAACACATTTTGAAAATAGTAAAGTCCACTTCAACACTCACCCTTTCCAATAAGCTTCCTCGTGGTCGAGTCTAGTATAGCACACATAATTCTATTAAATGTCACATCAAAGTCTATATAATCAACTAGTTGTGATACAGAAAACAAATTGCATGTCAAATCCGGAACATAAAGGACATTCTTTAACCACATCTTGTCATTCAGCTTGGTTGTTCCTCATTTTATAGCCACCGAGCTACTTTCATCCGGAAGACAACCAGAAACTTAAGAATATCTTGTGTATTTCTCAATTCTTTCGGATTATCGATCACATGGTTGGTAGTTCTAGAGTCTATGATCAGGATAAGTTTTAATTCTTACTATCCATCTTGTCATTCGGGTTTATTATTTGGGAATGCAACATATGAATCACAGTTTTCCAGATCTCATCTCTCAAATTGTGAAGTCTTGTGTCGTATGTGTTCACCATTCCTATCTCAATCTGAGTTCCTTCTTCGGAAACTACATCGTTATCCCGGTAGTTGCCTCTACCACGACCGGACCTAGTCCACTCCTTTGTTGTTGTTGTCCTTATCCTCTTCCTCTATTTTTTTCATCTTTTTTTATTTCCCGGCCACCAATTCGAATAACCAATGAGTCAAAAACATCTATCCACAACGTGTCCGAATCTCTTGAAATATATGTAGAATGCACCATCATTTTTCCCTTCACCTAGGTCATGCTAAGAGTTTCTCCCATGCACGGCAAAAGCCATGATTTCACTCTAGTCCACTATTTTTCGTGTGATTCCTCTCACACGCTCTTCTTGCACCAACTCAAGTAGACCTTCTCCAATTATGTCAATGGTTTATGGGCCAATATGTTCGATCACACAGTTCCATACGTTCCCTCATCCAATTTCATGAAGAAAAGATGCACTTTTTTTCTTTGTTGGCTTCTAGGACCATTCCTAGATTACACGAGTACTTTCCGCACGTACAAGTTGGAATATGTTCGTAATTCGCCAATTTCTCCCACAACTTAGTGATTTTTTTATAGTAATCCATGATGGTCCTTCCCTTTTACTTGCACTATGCTAGTTCCGCCTTTAGTTGTTGCATCCGAGGGACGTTAATAACGGCGAACCGCTCTCGGATGCTTGTCCATAATTCTTCACTTCATCTTTATGTGTAATCGTTGAGGGAAGCGTTGATTCTATGGTGTTGCGAATCCACAACACCAATAGTGAGTTTATAGTCCATCAATCTTCCAAGTCCGACGACTCTTCATCTATTTTTTTATTGTACCGTCGACGAAGCCAAACTTCTTTCTTGCTTAGGAATGTCCTTATGGATCTAGCCCATTCTTCATAATTTTCGCCCTTCAATTGGACTTGTGTAACCACAATTTCAGGGTTATCATTCGACGTAATGGCATAGGGAGAGATTGTTTTTCTTTATCGTTATCGTTGATTTCTTTACCATCACCTATCATTATTCTAGGATTTTGGTGTTCTTTCTAATGTGAACTGATACCATATTAAAATCGAGACAGGGACAAAAATTTAGAGAGACAAGAATAATGAGAGAATTGTTTTCTACTTTTATTCATCATAATGACCTCCTTATAAAGGTAAAATCCTCATTTTCCTAGTCTAATAGGGTAAAGGGTAACCCTATTCTAATAGGACTACAAATCCTTCATTACCATAATTACCAAATCCCTAACCTATTCTAATAACTTTTACTTTCACATGTCCGAACCATCTCAGGCTCGCTTCCCTCATCTTGTCCGCCATAAGGGCTATTTTCACATTTCGCCATATAACTTCATTCTTGGTCATATCCCTCATAGAATGCCCACGCATCTATCCGAGTGTCCTTATTTCCGTTATACTCATCTTTTGAACGTGAGTATTCTTGACTAGCCAACATTTTGCCATATACAACAAGGTCGGTCTAACTACCACTCTATATCATTTACCTTTAAGCCCGGCGACACATTCTTATTGCACATTATCCCAGATGCGAGCCTCTATTTCACCCACCATGCCCCAATACTATGAGCGACATCATCATCAATCTTTTTATCTCATTGTACTTTGGACGCAAGATACTTGAAATCACTGGGACTTATGCCTCGATCTTCACTTTCACCTCCGCCTCATGCGTCACGTCACTAAAATTGCACCCGAAATACTTTATGTTAGTCTTGCTTAACCTGAAATCTCTAGACTCCAAAGTTTGTCACCAAACTTTCAGTTTATCCTTAACTCCATCATGTGTCTTGTCGATCAGTACTACGTCATCTGCAAGTAACATACACCATGATACCTCTATTAAATATTTCGCATCACTTCATCCATCACTAAGGTGAATAAGAACATGCTAAGGGTTGATCCTTAAGTACAACCCCATCATGACTGGAAAGTGTTCTGAGCCACCCCCACTATTGTAACACGGGTCTTGGCTCCATCGTACATGTTCTTGATTGCCCTAATGTGAGACACAAGTACACCTTTTGACTTCAAACATCTCCAAAGGACTTTATCGTACACCTTTTTCAGGATCTCCCTAAGGCCTTATTTGTTTTTAATAATATTAAGACGTATGAATCTGAATTCACATCTGAATGTTATGATGTAAATGAAGATTTATATGTCTGAATCTGAATACACATCTGAATATTATGATGTTATATTGAGATCTTAATACTAAATGAATAAGTAGGCGTTTGGCCAATTTAAAGCTCAAATTTAAAGTTTTGATTAGAAATCAGTGTTTGTTTATGACACGTGAACAAAACATCAACTTCAATTTGAAATTTTGATTTCAAATCTCAAATCCTACTAAAAGGTAGGATTTCGACTCCAAGTTTGTCGTTTCAATTTAAAGTTATATAACTTTACTTATAATCTTAATTTTTACAACAAAAAAGACTCATGCTCGACTTGAAGAGATTGTATGAACCATGTGGGAGGATCATATTAAAGAATAGCTAGTTATTACTATTGTTGATTTTGTTGGATCAATGGATCTTTGTAAACTTATGTGTACATGAAAGTTTGTAATAGCATATAATCACAAACATTTATTTATAAAAGGAATATGAAGATATGTGATTTGTTAATGTGGCGCCTTAGGATATCTGATACCTTGTTTATGAATTATCATTTGCTCATTTGGTATGATTGTATGAATTGGAAAGTTTGGATAATTTTAACAACTATGTATTTTTACGTTTATGAGAAAAAGTACAACTTTTGAAATCGAAATTGTATGTCCAAAATTTCAATGACAGACGGTGATTGTGGTGGTAACAACTTACTAAGGTAATTGACAACGGTGGCTATTGTGGTTGAGGATGGTAGTTGTGGGTTGTCATAGTTGATAATGACAGGCGAAGGTGACAATAGTTAATAATGGTAGACATGACAATAGTGGTGAATGAATGGAAGTGGTGAACTGCCATCGTTGTAGAAATTTTTGAATAGACATTTTAATGATATTAAGACTTTACTGTAGATTTTAATCATTCATATGTGTTTATAGTCATCAAGTGGTTGTAACCTAAAAAAATAAATGCACTTAAGGTTTAAGATATGAAGGATCAAGATTCATATCTAAAAATAAACGGATTTAATAACTGAGATCTAAATAATTAAGATTAAGACTTAAATTAAGTGCAAACCAAATTAAGTCTAATTATACTTTGTGACGTACAATGCATGGAACCTACACCGACGTAAAAGTGCTTTCAAGAGAACAATTTTAAAATCTGGACTTCCCATCAAGTTCAAATAACTGGGCCACAGTGGTCTACTCTGTTTTTTACTACATCAAGTCATCAACATCTGTAAGAATGAAGGAGAGGGGAGTCAATTTAGCTTTAAATTAAGCAAACCAGCTTTCCCATTTCTTAAGCATACCAAACATACTTGTTCTTTTACTTTCTTTTGCCCAACTCTTTTTGAAAAAATCAATTTCACTCAGCATTAAAAAATAGAGTTGAGGGTTAAAAACACACCTCAAGTATCACTTTTTTTAATTTCCCACATGAACTATTAGGTGCGAGAGTTTCCTACGTAAACTATCACCAACTAGTTAGCAAAACACACTTCAATTATCAATTGTTCACTTTTCCTGCCTCAAGCTATCAATTAGGAAAAATGAACAATTGATAGTTGGGGTGTGTTTTGCTAACTAGTTGATGATAGTTTAGGCAGAAATCTTTCACACCCGATAGTTCATGTAGGAAATTAAAAAAAGTGATATTTGAGATGTTTTTTGCCCTATCTCTAAAACATAAACACTTTAAAGAACATATGCTTTCACATGTTTAGGAACTATGCACTGCAGCTGGAATCACATTGATCACAGTCAAAAGAACCAATTACAATATTTACACAGACGTCAATTATATGATTTAAACAAAGCAACCAAAAACACCAAAGTGAACACCCCAAAAAACAGCTATACTTGGGGCAAAGAAAGAAAAAGAAGAGGTAAACATTTGACAAAAGTACTAAAGTTCAAACTTGAAAAGAATACAACAAAACTAAGTACAAAGGCTAGTGAAGTACTTGTCTGCTTGATTTTGGTTTAGGTTGATACAACAAAAGAGTTCATAGGGTAAAGTCCATCGGGAGCAGTGGATTCAAGTCAAATCCAGTTCTTTATCTGTAACACAGAACATATTGCAAATGCAAGAGTATTACAGAAAGCTGGATTGATCAATCCAGCTGTTTAGTTTGGTCTTAGAGTTCTCCAGGTGACTGGTTCAACTTTAGTGTTGGTGACTCTGGGTAGGACATTGAGATCAGCTTAGACCTGTAATTATCATCTCCCTCACCATTTACCTCTTTAATAACATTCTCGGAATTGGAGTTATCAGGTCTAGATTGAACTGAAAGATCCTTCTCTGGGTCAAAGTAAGATAAGGCAATTAGTGACTCCCGAGTCACTTCGACAGAAATTTCTTTTCCAGATTCCTTCTTATCCATATAATGGTTATCTTCCACCTGTATATTAGATGATTGAATGAGAATATGAAGGAAATAAGTACTAAAATATCAAACAAAGTAAAGCTTCTGTTTATCAGCCATGATGATTACTACAACCAAGACTATGAGAACTATAGAGTTTAGCTGCAAATTAAATTAGTCTCAAGTTCCTACTTTATATTCAACACTTGCGTTCAGTGTACCACTTCTACTTTCATATTGAACATTAACTAAACTGAAAAGGTTCTGACTAATAAATGATAGCAAATATACTAGACAACATAACATGAGACCATCACAAAGAAAAAGGTGAACTTTGCAATGTGTACAACTGAGTCACTGACTTCATATAATAAACATGATAACAGTGAAAGCATAGTATAAACTGCATCACTGTTCAATCTCGGTGAAGGAGTGACAACTATAACCATGTTTCACTGATAAGATTGTGGGGCTCACCCTTCTTTATCTTCAAGCAAAAGGCTTTTAAGTTTATTAGATATGTTCAAGTGAAAGATGTAACGGCGATTAACGACATGAATTAACATATTTAGGTTCTACATGCCCCCATTTGACGTGCAATCTCGTACTTTCTTTTATGGGTAAGCCTCTAATGTCTATTTCACTAAAACATATTGGATAAAAATGTGAAGCTTGAGGCCCCAAACTTGGTTATATCATAAGTCTCTTAAACATTAAGGAGATAAGAGGGGGAACATCAGTTTGGGACACATGGAGGAGTGTGTTTCCACATACTGTCTGGGAAAAAAATGAATTAAGCACATGAGTACTCCAAAAGCTTAAAAGGGCAGTCCAGTGCACTAAGCTCCCGCTATGCGCGGGGTCCGGGGACGGGCCGGACCACAAGGTCTATTGTATGCAGTCTTACCTTACATTTCTACAAGAGGCTGTTTCCACGGCTTGAACGCGTGACCTTCTAATCACATGACAACAACTTTACCAGTTACTCCAAAAGTTTTTGCAAAAAAAAAAGATCTAATATGCTTAAAACCCCTCATATTTCTTTCTTCCTGGATTGCCCCATATTAGGGCCAAGGCACCAAATATTAGATAAGCGGTATCCTTGAGCGTGAATTCTAAAAAAAAATAAATACTGACAGAAGTATGCTAAATAACCAAATTATTCATCATCCAAAAGTACCCTTTCATCCATTGAATTATATTTTGTTCAGTCTATTATAAGTGACCCATAAAGCAATTATAGCATTCGAATTGTCACAATGCAACACAGACACAACATGCTAGCCACTGGAGTCATTCTTTGGTTCTATCCAAAATAAAAACATACAACTGCACAATCCATATCACTACACATTGAGTCCACCAACTAAAGTGAAGTCATCCGAGAACTGAAAAGATCATTTCTTGAGAACTGTTGAAGGATCCATCTATCTTAGGCCCACTTGCAAAGTTGTATAGTAGAAAATGGCCCAAACTGAAGCTTATATATATAAGCACACTCACTTGCAGTTCTAAGAAACCATGTAGTATCCGCACCTTCCAAAAAGAAAAAGGGAAAGAAAACCTAGAGTTTCATATACCTGGAGAATCTAGTGAATCATGTAGAGAAAGACTGCTTCTCATGATCCTTCAAAAAATCTATAAACATGCATTGGCAGAATCATATTATCAACAAATGATGGCATTTGAACAATTTCAACTAATACACCATGATCAACGAATACTTTTCTGTTTGAAAACCTAAGAATTTAACCAACTTGGTTAAGCACACTTAGGAGTAAGAAAATCTATTAACAGCTACATCAGCTGCAACATCCTGAAAAATCAACTTCTTCCGGGAACACTTTAGTGCATACTAGCAAATAGTAGGCAAGCATAAGACTAGATCTAATAACATCATCGTGCTTAGAAGACATGGCCGGCGGAGTGCTATACGAAAATCATGAGGCAAGCATAAGACTAAACCAATTTGGGTTGTTGGAGTATTCACCAAATATACAGTCTTGCAGTAAGAGTCAAAGACAGCAAGTTGGATTTGAGACAAAAGGGGCAGGTGAAGTTTACTACAGTTTCAACAAAGGAAATGCACCGAAATTAACAACCCCCTCAACTAAAAAGATGCCTCTGCAAATGAACAGACCTTTCCCAATGCCTAAGAGTCAACTTGGTAAACACATCTAAAAGCTTAACAGAACAATAAACAAACAATTACCCATTAAGGAGACAAATTGAGAATTACCACTACTAAGCTGCAATGTCAAACTAGTTTGGGCTTCAATATGACTCCTAAATATTCATTTCACTCTATTTGCACCCACCCCTCTGAAAATAAAAAGTATGGAAAATTCTCAGAACTCTGTACACTTATCATACCAACACCAATGTCTCATTTACATCCAATTCCTATTCTAATAAGATATTTTGATTGGGATTATACAAGCATGCTACATTACCATAGGGCAGCCCGGAGCACTAAGCTCCCGCTATGCGCAGGGTCCGGAGAAGCGTCGGACCACAAGGTCTATTATACGCAGTCTTACCTGCATTTATGCAAGAGGCTGTTTCCGTGGCTTGAACTAGTGACCGCTTAATCACATGACAACAACTTTACAGTTTAACAATTTATCCATTCCATACTTCTTACATTTTAGACATTATCATAGTGAAATTACGTCAAACCCTTTTGCATTTTAGACATTAAAAAATGTTTGATTGGAATAATACAAGCACGCTACAATACCATAATTCCGTTAATTCAGCACTTTATCCATTCTATACACCTTACATTATAGACATTAACAGTGAAATTACATAGAACCCTTTGCATTTTAGGCAACAAGTTCTCCCTCCATCCAAAAAGATTATCTTAGTTTGATTTGCACCGAATTTAAGAAATAAAAAAAAAAATCAGAAATGTATAGGCCAAAATAAGCTTTAGATATTTTTGTGGTGTTAAATCATCTCAATTATTTTGAGACAAATTAATAAGGAAAGTAAGACAATTTTTTTTGGGACGGAGGGAGTAATATAGTAGAGCGACAAGGGAACCCCACAGTTAAACCCCACAAAACCCATCACAATTAGAGTTTCAAATTTCTAATCTGAAATTCCAAAACATATGCTCAGTATATCTAAAAAAACTTCATTATAATGAGATAATTCAAGTTCCAACTCTATTATGCTTTCATAAAGAAATAAAAAAAGAGAAAGGGAATTTTACCAATTGAATTTCTTGAGGTGCTTAAATGAGCATCGGCTCCTTCTCTTTCGTTAACAGCAATCATATCTTCATTCCTTTTATAGAAAATTTGCAAAGATAATACGAGCTGGAAACACGCAAGCAATACATTTCATAATTTGTCTCAACTAGCTAAGCTTTTATCGTCACCCTACAAGTTGTTATATTGTACCTACTGGTACAGCTTCTATTTTTATCCACACTTTCCTCCTAATTACATCCAACTGTAAATATTTTAGTACTAATATTTTTCTTAATCAACCAGCTTAGTATTAATGTAATAATTAATTCCTAAAGACATAGACAAACACGTTTAAGAGTTGACTCAAATTTGATTCAATTTGACTTATTTGTTGAAGTTTTCTTTGGATTTTTATTCGATTTTCAATATCCGCATTGATACCCGACTAAATTCAAATTATTAGGAAGAATTCGTACTCAAGAGAGAGAAGGAATGGACCGGCATGGATCGGATTGAACCCAATGTGAAAAATTATAAAATCAAAAAATAAGTATTCAAGAAGTTAGGTCTTAAATCAAATAAAAAATTTAAAAATCAAATCAAACTGATTAAAGGAACTCAATATATTTGGTTTTGGGCAAAAGTATAAATATATCCGTTAACATTTGATATAGATCAAATATATCTTTTATTAAAAAAGTAGTGCATATATATTTATGTTATTATACAAATGGTGCAAATATACCCATGTTATTACACAAATGGTTCAAATATACCCTTTTCGCTGATATATATTTTTTAAAATTATTTAACATATTTTGTAACTAAAATAATGTCACGAGGCGTTAAAAAAATAAGTCTACATATTTTTTCATAGATATATCTTTTTAAGCCACATGATAATTTTTTTTGGGTGGGTCGGGTCTGGTTCATTTAAAATAATATATTTGTGGTTTTAAATAAAATAAGTCTACATTTTTTTAAAAAAAATGAATCAGACTCAACCCACCAAAAAAAAATTACCACATGACTTAAAAAATAAGTATACTAAAAAAAATTAGGTAGACTTTTTTGTTAAAGCCACGTGATGTTTTTTAAATTAAAAAATAAGCTAAATAATTTTTTTAAAAAAAAATTCGTAAGCAAAATGGTATATTTGCACCATTTTGTGTAACGACAGATGTACATATACACCACGTTTTAAACAAGAGGTATATCTGCTCTATATAAAAAAGTTGAGGGGTATATTTACACTTTTTCCTAAAATAAATGCTAACGACAACAACAACATACCTAGTGAAATCCCACAACGTGGAGTCTGGGGAGGGTAGAGTGTAAGCAGACCTTACATATACCTTGGTAGGTAGAGCGGTTGTTTTCGGGAGACCCTCGGCTCAAGACAAAGCGTAATCACAAGCAAAGAAAAGTAAGAGAAACGGTCAGCCCCATACAAGAAATTAAAGCAGTATGAACATGCTGATAACAAAATCGAATATGCCATGGTAGCACATTCTGACAAAAGGAAGCAGTAGCTAACGCAAATAAATAAGATAAACAAAGTACACTAAAGAACACATACAAGGAGAAATCAAACTATAGGGGACTATAAAGCAATACCGCGCCTATAAGTATGATAGACTTATCGAGCCTATAGTAATAACACTACCACTATTATTTTGTAAGCATAAGTAGGACTACGCTCGACTACCTACTATCATTCTACCCTAATCTGTGTCCTCCACAACCCCTATCTAAGTTTATGTACTCAGTAAGTTACACATGCGACATATCCCGTCTAGTCATATCTTCCCAATATTTCTTTAGCCTATCTCTATCCCCTACTGAACCCGTCCATAACCAACCTCTCACACCTCTGCACGGGACATCTGTGTCTCTTCTTAAATAAATGCTAAGATATTATGAAATAAAGACTTAATGCTTATAATGATTTTCTTGATTTGATTGAGAATCCTCAATGATTGTTTCTTCACAAGTTTCAAAAGACTAAGAAAAAGTGGAGACAAGACTTGACAAGACAAGTTAAGAGAATATTTTATGATTGTTTTGACACAAAGCCCTAGATTTTTTATTTATAGGGCGCAAAAATTAAGAATTCAAATTAACAAAAATGTTACTGTATCCCTACTCTACGACATCGAAAAGGATGCAGAATAGGTCTGCAGTATGCAATTGAGACTACGGTTCGAAGAGTGGGTATTTATTTTTCAAATTTGAATCTTTCTTCGATTATGTGGTATTCATGTTGGACCGCATGATCGATTTGTTGTCCTTAAAAAGGCTTTACTGCTCCACATATGAGGAAATGTCATGAGTTGAGAAGTTGGTCGTGGACTGAAATGCGAACCGCAAATGGTCATCGCATTTTTGGTTCCTCCAATCTTCTTCTTTTGTCTGCTTTGGTGGTTCAGTGTTCCCATCTACGATCCGCATATTGGTTTTGTGGTCTATAGGTTAGATCTTTTCCTGCACTTTTTTTCCAGCACTTTTATTCATTTTTTCTCATTTTCGGTGTTCCAATACAAAATTTTCTCTGAAAAGAAAAATAACATAAGAAACATGCTATGAATACCTTGAGGACATGAAAAATGTATGAAATTAACATCGAATGTGCCGTAATTTCGTGACACATCATTCGAGAAATCTGCGTACTCTCTGGAGGCTTCTTCAGTCAAGTTTGTTTAGATAATATGTAATGACTCTAAAAGTCATTTTTCTTGTTTTGTCTAAAAACCCCTAAATTACTCTTTTTGATCCCTTACTAGCTTGCTTATGATTTGCGGGGATGGGTGATACGGTTCTCTAGGTGAGCGGGTAGGTTTCGGACCCACTTTGTTAAGTTTGAGAAAAAATCAAGTTAAGAGATTAGTAGAGTTTGATCCATAGTTGATGTTTGGGTAAATGTGCTCTGTTTGTAGTTTCGTCAGTTCCATTAGCTTTGGAATGACATTTATGACTTAGTCGATCCTTTGGTTCGGGTCCTGAGGAAGTCCGGTGTATTTTCAAGATTAGTTTGTCAAATTTTGAAATTAGAACTTAGGAGTTGACTTTAGTCATACCCGAGCGTTAGAGACCTTTTCCAGGAAATCCGAGTGTGTGAGCTGGTCTAAGATGTATTTGTTGATCGGGATGTATATTTGGTTTGTGTTCGGAAGGTCCCATGAGTATTTCTGGTGGTTTACGGGGGCTTGGATCATTTTGGACTGCTGCTGGTTACTGGTGTCTGCGCTAGCAACCAGGCGTCCACCTCAATGGAGGTCAGGCTTGCCGAAGAGAGACTAAGCTAGGGGTATCGATCCGCTTCAGCGGATGGTTTCCTCATCAGAGCGCATGCGTCGCAGCGGAGTTTGTCCCGCCCCAGTGAGAGACGAGTGTGTAAGTGACTTCCGCCCTAGTGGATAGGGTTTCCACCAGAGCGGGTCCGCTGGAGCGGAATTATTGTGTATATTTAAGTGAGTTATGACCTAGAATTCATTTCAATCTCCAAAAGTAAATCTCTTTGGAACTCAAGCTTGGGCAGTACTGTATTGAAGAAATCAAGAGGATTTCATCATTAAGGTAATCATTATTTCCTCCATTAATGTGTATTAGTAACATTACATTCTAAGTGTGTTTATTAAGTGGGGAAAATGATAGAAATGTCTTATTGAGAATAAGAGAGATGTAATTGAGAATTGGGGATTGAATATTGATTCTTTGATGTTTATATTGTAAACTAATGATGTATTTAACTAGTTGATGATGATTAATTGACCAATCTCATGTTGTAAACCTTTTTTGGGAATTGGGAGAAAATCTAGGGTTAGAATTAGAGCTTTTACTAATTCATGAAATTGAGGATCATTTTGGGCTTTATTAGTAAATTAACTTAGGATTATGACTATGTAGCATGCGTTAGTACTAATTGAGTAGAAAAGTTAGTATTTTGATAATGTCAACCCAGGATTGCTTTGTAACCTGCCTTGGGATTATGGGTAATGTTAGACTATAATCTCATGTACTCGATGTCATTGATCAAAATGGGCTCGTGAGGAGGCTCAGTGGAAAGGAAAGGTGGTTGCGTGAGTCTTCGACTTCATTCAGGCAAGTTGAGACTTTCTAGACTCTAGTGTAGTATATTTGTGTTGGTATGCTTATAATGAACTAAGGGGAGTAATGTGAATCTGGGAATCCCGTATTAGTAAGGTGATGAGCACTAATACAGGTACATGGTGAACTTAAATGGATTATTAATGAACTACTATGGAACAAGTGAATGAGTTTATGTGATTAACCTTCGAGCCATGGAGCGCGGTGCAAGAGTCCGTTTAACTTGGTATGATTGTTGTTTACTTCGGCTTGTAGCCATTGATGTGATATTCTGATTTGATTGTCATGCATTCATCACTCTACATCTGGTCTGAACACTTGAACACAACTGATAAATACTGATAAACTGATTGCATAGTGTATTTATATCCATATCATTCATAAATTATATATACTTGGCATTGGTTTACTAATAAATCATTGAGGATGACTTGGAAAGTCGAATTAAAGGATATGGTACATGGTTATGAGAGTGATAATTGATATGACACTTCAGCCCTCGTGCTGATATCCGATGGGATCGAATGGGTATATAGACCTCATGAGTCCCTCATGGGTCACGTGACAGCTACTGCAGCACCGTGTGTATACCAGGTACATATGTTCATTTGCATTCATACATATCATCATGCATTGCATTCATTTATATCCTGATATGTGATTTATGTTGTATGTGCCCGGATTGAACACTATTACACTTGTGATCTTTATGCTGCTAGAAGAAATACTGTTAGTTATGCTTAACCTTGTTGTGAGACTTGAATAGAGATGCTTGATGGATCTAGACGCCCTAAACGGAGTTTAGGCTGGACTTGTGTGATGTGTGACTTGAGAGTACTTAAGCTTAATTGGACTGTAGACTTACAGTAGGTTGGTTAACCGAATTATTCTTATTCCTAAATAACTAACTAGTAGAGACAGGTATCGAAAAGTACCAGCCCTCGACACCAGTATAACTAGGGTTGGTTGACGATACTTGTTGAGTACACGTGTTTCCCATAGACAATGTTTGTTGAGTACACGTGTTTCCCGTACTCACTCTACGCTTGCTTCACTCTCTGTGCAGGTGCCAAGCCAGGAGACGACACCAGAGAAACTTGATCCACTTCCTTAGGATGCGTGATATTTGGAGTCCAGGGTGAGCCACACCTTCTTCTCCAACACTGGAACTCCATTCTACTATATGTTATGTCAGTACACGTGTTTAATCCGCTTGTCACTTCTAGACATCGGGTTACCTCGGGACCCGAACCAAAGGCTTGACCAAGTCATAAACGTCGTTCCGGAGCTAATGTTACCGACGAAACTACGAATGGAGCACGTTTACACAAAAGCCAACTATGGGTCAAACTCTTCTATTCTCTTAACTTGAAATTTCTCAAACTTAACTAAATGTGTTCGAAACCTACCCGATCATCTCAGGAACCGTGTCACCCATCCCACAAGTTACAAGCAAGCAAACAAAGGTGCGAGAAGGATAATTTAGGGGTTTCTTGGAAAAACAAGCAAAACAACTTTTTGAGTCATTACAGATAGAAATATTTAATAAGTACAAGTCTAAGTGTAGGTATCTAAGTAGAATATGTGAACAAGTTTAGGAGGCGGCAGATGACTTAAGTCTTTTCTTTTTATAGTAAATAGAATATTTAGTTTAATTAGAAGGGTATTTTAATAATTTAACTTTTAAGTTAAGAACTTCTCACTTTTAATATAATATTGATATAGACAAATATGATATTTTTAGTGATAAATGGTGTATTAAAATATAAAAAATATTTAGTCAAAATCTCTAGATTTATTGTTAGTAATTTTAAAGATTCTATTTCTATAAAGATGATTATATTATTAAAAAGAATATAAATATTATAGAGAGGTAATTATATAATGAACTTACTGTTATAAAGATGACCATTGTTATTATAGGTAAAAGAATGTTATAAAAATGTAAAATATAACATAAAAATTTTGTTTAAAAAAAATTGACTTTTACAATGAGATGTTATTATATAAGAACGATTTATTGAAAGATCTGACTATACTATCTGTTGTTATATATATATATATATATATATATATAATATATTAATTTTATTAAAAACTAATAGTAAAATCTTTCATTAAAGCGGTGTTAGATCATATCCTTTTTTAAGTGTGTGTCTGCACATGCATACACGCAAAACTATAAAAAAAAATGCCCCATTAGCACGAGACTGTCCAGATCTGGATGTTCCCTATGAAGATAACAATCTTCTATATGAATAAGCTTAAGACTCAAAGCTCTCTCGTGCTACCAAAATGTATTGGTTATACAAAGTGACGGTGTAAAGATCTTTTTTATATTATTTGTAATCATGAATATGTAATGGCAAGTTAGTTATTATTTTTTATATATTATTAGTTAATGTTTATTAGGAAATTTACATTCTTAATAGGTGTTTTGATCATAAATTTCAAATATTTCTTACTTTTAAAGTAACAAAATTATAGAATTGACAATAAAATTTTAGTAATAATAAATATATTATTGCTAAAATATATAAATGGCAATAAAAAATTAATATATTATTGCTAAACAAGTAAATGACAACAAATTTAATATGTTGTTATTACGAAAACTTTTGCATCGGATGTTATTGAATGACATGCAATAATATTTGTTGTTGCGAAAAATACTTTTTGCAATAACATCCAACATATGAAAATAAAAAATGTTGTTGACAAATACCTTTCTTCTTGTAGTGTTTGTAGAAAGCGAGACTGAGATGGTACGAACATGTGAAGAGGAGAGACATGAATGTCTCAAAGCGGAGGTGTGAGAAGTTGGATATGGATAGTTTCAGGAGAGGTACTAGTGGTAGGCCAAAGATAGTACAAGGAGAAGTGACTAGATAGGACATGACACAATTTTAGCTTGCCGGAGACATGACCTTAGATAGGAGGTTATAAATGACACATATTAGGATAGAGGAATGTACCTACCAATCCAATAAGGAGATAGAGTGGAAGAGATGAGAACCTTATTCTGACGAAAAGTCTATTCTATATACCCCTAAAGTCTAGTCAATGACGTATTCGTTGCCAAGGTAGATCTTTTTCTTTGCTTTTCAAGATATTGCGTATAAAGAGAAATAGAAGGTTAGTAGATAGTTGAGCGTTTCCCCGTCTATCCTTTCATACGAGTAGTTAGTCGTAGTATTACTCTTATAGTTTCTTGTCCTTCGTTTTCTATTACTATTTATTTTTCTTGTACTTCGATTATCGTATTAATTTAAAGGTAGTTACTGCTCTTTCTTTAGACTGCTCTATCATGCTTGTTATAGTATTTTGCTATGGCTTGTTCAGTTCAGTTTTTTTTTGTACCGCTTTGATTTTCTTGTCCTTGTGCCGAGGTCTATCGGAAACAACGTCTCTACTCGGGATAAGGTATGCATACACTCTACCCTCGCCATAGCCCACTTATAGAATTTTACTCGATTTGTTGTTGTTTATTTGAGAATTATGAAGTTGAACTTAAAGAAAGAGTCGTGTTTGGTTATATTTTTTTCAAATGAGAGAAGATGATACTTTATTTGAAATTTATGAAGATGGAGTTGGAAAAACTACTTTTCCAAATTTGAAATCCAAGTCCAAATTGAATTTGAAAATTTTATAACCAAACAGAAATTTTAAATAATGTAAAAAAGTTATTCCTAAAAAAATATGATAATTCTCATCATCAAGTCGGTCCTTAGTAAGTGATCTGATTGGATAAATATTTTTGAATTATCCAAAAATATTTAAACTCTATAAAAAAGCATTATAAGTTCTAAAAAATGTAGGCAGCGCTTGGTCTAGATGCTTGTTCCAAAGGTGGATATTTTCTCATAGAAGTGTATGAAACGAGATTATTTTTAGATCACATATCGATAGTCGAATACTTTATTTAAGGGGATGGGGGTGGGGTGAGGGGTGGTTATGCTAATTGAGCTTTGAGAATATGATAAATTATATTACTCTCTTGGCAATTTCGATTATAAAATTAACATTTTTGTGGTTCTTAATGTTACACCAATTTTTGTTATTCTACTTTTTCTCCTAACAAATTTAAATTGACATCTAATGAGGAAATAGTCAACAAATTGCACATAGCAACGGTTCTTGAATCATGGCCTTTTGCTGAATTGGTGCCGAGAATCTTACTAACCTCTTTTATTTTTTAAGTTATTTTAACTACGGAAAATCTACTCCAACAATATATTATTATACAATAAACTAGCTGTCTATCTATACTGTATATATTTGGTTAACTTGATTTGTGATATAAATTAGATTTTTTTAATCGATGTTAGTTAGGGATGGCAATTGGGCGGGGCGGGGCGGATGCGGGTACCCCTCCCCCGCACTTGTATCCACGTCAGAAAATTTTATATCCGCCATGGGTACCGGGTACAATTTTAACATCCATATCCGCCTAGACGGGTATATTCTTAAATCCACATTCGCTCCACCACCTAAGTGGATATCCGCCACCCGCCAATACCCGCCTGACATATCAACTTTGTAGAGGAAAAAATAACGGAAAGTGTTAGAGAAACAGAAACCAAAACTTAGCAAATTTGTGGGTGAAGAAAATGGGTACATTGAGAATACCAGATATTGTTCCTTCTCCAACTGAAGACTGTCAAACTCTCATTAGATCATTTAAAGGTCTCTAGACATTAACATAAATGGTGCAAGTGAAATAACCCCAAGTGCAACACCAACATAACCAATAATAGTCAAACCAGTATAGTTAACAAATGACAAAAATAAAGTTGATCCAAGAATTGCCAACTTTCTTGGAACACCATCAGGAAGAACTGAAAATATCTTTTCTAAGACTAATACATAAAACATGGATTTAAATACAACATCAGTTAGTAGCAGCCAACAACATCAGTTAGTAGCAGCCAACAACATCAGTTAGCAGCAAGCCAACAACATGACCAAATCAGCTATCAAATTTACCTTTGTCCTTTGCACCCCCTATACTTTTCTGAGTTTCAGAATCTGTTTCCTCTGTCGAAACAAAAGATTTTAACTAATCAACACTCCTCAAATTAAAATAGAAAATAATTTCAAACTATAATACATAGTGACAAACCAAGAAAACAACAACAAAAAGATAAATCTTCTAAATGTAAACAAAAAGAAATATACATGAAATATAATAATAGAAAAAGTAATTTAAAAAAGGAGTACTATATACTTTCTGGAGTAGGTGAAGAGATTATTTTCTCTTTATTCTCTAAAATTGGAACAAGGGCAAGTGCATTTTCTTCAACTTTCTCTTTTGGTTCTTCATTTTTGAACTCATCATTTTCTTTACAAGGTTGTGGAGAAACTAGAGTGTGTACCTGGACACCACCAGATATGTTAGTTTTTGTCCGGATTTGATCATGTTCATCCACAAAGAACTCATCATTATGCTCACTGCCAGTCATGAATGTACCTATAGTTTTTCACCAGAAACAATATAGATCATGAGATTTATCAAGGATATTAACATATAAGAGCCTACAATTTATTTTTTTGGAAATAGGACGATGACCCTTATTTTAATATAAAGAAGTCTATCTAGACATGTAATAAACAAACTATGGCTCGACACTGAATTGGCCAACTTCTTAATCACCATCACGACATGTTCTCCAGTTGAGATATTTCAGGTAATTCAACAGAGGCCTTAAGTATCATATTCCTCAAGATCACATATTTCCATCTCCTTGACATCACCACCACCTGCATAATGTATAAACAAAGTAATTAGAGTCTAACTTCAATTTAATACAACATAAATAATTTAATTAAATTAATGTTACCTTTAATATCCGCCTAAATCCAGTTTTGAGCACACATTAATGCCTCCACCGTTTCCGGAAGAAGTCGACTACGATAAGGATCAAGTAGACGTCCACTAGTGCTAAATGCGGATTCCGATGAGACGGTAGAAATTGGAATGCTCAATATATCCCTTGCTATTTGTTGGAGAACAAGATAATTATTTCCATTTGTTTTCCACCAATTAAGAATATCGAAATCATCCACAAGTGGTACAGTTTTAGCTTCCAAATACTTCTCCAAATCATATTTTAGTCCAACTTTACTATTGTCTTGTGACACAAATTGTGCAAACTCTTGCATGTACCCCATTCCCATACTACTAATAACATCAGTTGAAGACACGTGGCTACTACTAGCTAGATTATTACCATTTTTGTGCCCATACTCATCCACCAATTTCTTTAGAAAATCATAAATCCTTTTACCTCTACATCAACAACAAGCGTATCATAAATTTTAGCAAAGTAAAACCGAACGAGAGCCATCTTGAACCTAGGATCAAGTATAGTTTCCACTCTCATAAGACCATTAACATCTAACCAATACTTATTGTATTTATCTAGCACTACCTCGACCATTTTTCCTATATAAATGGTAGGTGAGGACAACTAGTTGGTTAATAAGATTCTAATCTCACAAATTCTATGGAAATAAATATTGGCAGTCGGATACGTCGAGGCAGAAAATTGATGTGTAATATCATTAAACACTTTCAATAGTTCACATATTTTCACAACCTTATCCCAATCTTCATTAAGTGGTGGATTTTTGTACAAATTATCTCGCGCACTTAAAACACAAATACCTCCTTAAACTTCATAGCAACTAGAAGCATGTTATACGTCGAATTTCATCGAGTTTTACAATCAAGTATAAGCGATTTTGAACAATCAGGAACAACTTGCTTAGCTACTTGTTCAATTTTTTAGCTCTCTTATGTGATGAAGTCCAAAAGACAACACTTTCTCTAATTCTTTCAATACCCTCTTTGAAAACGGCACATAAGCCATCTTGAATAATCAAATTAAGTATGCGTGCACAACAACGCATATGAAGAAAATGCCCATGCAACATCAATGAAACATAAGGAAACTCCAAACGCAATAAATTCATCATTGCATCATTTGTAGTGCAATTATCAACCGTTATAGAAGACAATCTAAGATCAAGATTCCAAGATTGAATGTTTTCTTTTAAAGACTCGACAAGCACCTCAACTGTATGCGGTGCCGGGACATACAAGAACCTATTAGATTGATATGAACATAATACTACTATTAAGAATTTTGAAATAAAAACTTGCATAATCACATTATCACAGAAGACCACACCTATCAAATAATCACAACCAGTTACCATATTATAACTTGCATAATCAAACAAGAAAGAGTACCTGATGATTCGACTTTGGAGTTTCCATGAATTATCAACGAAGTGTGCGGTGATAGTCATGTATCCTTTTTTTTTGATAGTTTGCAGTCCACATGTCGGTAGTCAAAGCAACCCTTCCTTTGACTTTTCTTAACAAAGCACTTATACTCTTTTTTTCGACATTGTGTTGTTGAAGAATGTCTTTTTTATTGTGTTGCGGCAGCGAACCTTGAAACCTGGTTGAAAATTATTAGAGTACTTTCTAAAGCCATAATGCTCAACCATGCTTAGTGGGTATTCACGGAGAATAATAATTTCTGCTAAGGCTTGTCTCGCATTATCTTGGCGGAACTCATACGGGGACAATGTCAGCGTCTCATTCATATCACAAGGGCTAGAAAGTGTACCAAACATCCTTGTTTGTCGGAGATTCATGCATTTCATTTTTGGACATTTACTTGCATGCTCTTTCAAGTGACTTGTTCCAGCTCTTGGTCCTCCAGCAAGTTGCTTCAAACAATGGTTGCACTCCGCTTTTATTTCTTCCCTACTCGTTTCCTTGTAAAATTATCTCAAGATTTTGATGTATGTCTACTGGTTCGGGGCAAAACATAAGTATCTGCAGAATTAGTTTGCTCTTGGCTCTCTTCAATTTCTTTACCTTTTTCCACTGTATTCGGAGTATAACTTGTCGTAGAAGGATCTGATGGTTTTGAGGAAGACATAGTAGTGGCATTACCATTGCTTGCCATTCTTACCTATGCAATTACATATATACAGATTAGGACAACATTGAAAATGTTAAATTTGTTTGAGGCAGAACAATAATCCGTAATCAGTCCATAGAATCAGTAATCAGTAATCAATCCATAAATTTGTTTGAGGCAAACCACTAATCAGTAATCAGTAATCAATACTATAGTTCATCTAACACTAATCATTAATCAATCCATAAATTTGTTTGAGGCATAACACTAATCAGTAATCAGTAATAGTAATGGTTGTGCAATACATACTACTCCAGCCAACTTCAAATAGAGAAACAAAAGGGATGGATTTTCCCAGTGAGCATACAAAACACATAGTCATATCTCTCATTCAAACAACTTCAAAGATCAAGTATGATCAAAATGTTAATACATTTTTACCATCAATAAATAGGAAGATATTATTAGTTTATCAAATGAGACCTAACACATATTTCTTGTTAATGGTCTGACTAGTTTATCATGCTTCAACAATGAACAAAACATAAGGGAAAAGGTTTAATTTTTTTCGATAGACTGACCTTTTTTGGGTGCAACGAACTGAGGTGGAGCGAACTAATGGCCGATGGGTTTGGGTGAAGCGAACTAATGGCCGACGGGTTTGGGGGAAATAAGGGTTGGTCGATGGTCGATGGTCGATGGCCGATGATGGGTTTTGGGGGAAATAAGGTCGATGGTCGATGGCAGATGATGGGTTTTGGGGCGTAAGGATTAAGAGAGAGAGATAAAGTGCTGAAGAAAGAAGTGAAAGTGAAGGCGTAAGAGTGGATGAGTAAACTCTAGTAGTAGTACTCACTTATTAATTAAGGGTATTGGGCTTATGGATGGGCTTATGGATGGGCTTACGGAATACGGACTACTAGTCTACTACAAGCCTACAAATATTATTAGCTTATGGGGCGGGTAGGCGGGAGAGGCGGGTATCAGGCGGGTATAACTGCAAATCCACCACCTACCTGCCTACCCATAGCGGGTACATTTACAATACCCATACCCGCCTACTACCCACCAAAGTTATACCCATACCCGCCTACTACCCACCAAAGTTATACCCATACCCGTCTACTACCCACCAAAGTTATACCCATACCCGCCCCAATTGGGGCGGGGGCGGTACGGAATCCGCAAAATTATACCCACTTGTCATCCCTAATGCTAGTCTTCTATTGCTAGATCAATAGAAGGTCATTCGTTGTTTCATTACATTTTTTAATTTTCTGTTTGATAATCATCCGGAATTGACTTAAACTCGTGTCACGTAAGAAACATTTAAGGGAAAATCTATTTAACAAGATTTTTTAAAAAGAAAATAAAGAACATTAAAAGGATTGCAATTTAAGAGAGGAAGAGATTATTCAATAACATGTCAAAAGTGTGATTATATCAGAATCATCTCCTATTTATACTAATTGAACAGAAATAAAAGATGAAATAAAAGATGAACCCGTCCATACCCAACCTCTCACACCTCTGCACTGGGGCATTTGTGCCTCTCCTCTACACATGCCTGAACTATCTTAACCTCTCTTCCTACATCTTATCCTCAACCGAGGCCACTCCCACTCTATCTCAGATATCATCATTTCTAATCCTATCCCTCGTTGTATGCCCATACATCCATCTCAGCATTCTCATCTCTGCAACTTTCATCATTTGGATGTGCAAAGTATTAACTGGCCAACACTCCACCGCATACAACATAGTCGGTCTAACCACCACCCTATAGAACTTGCCTTTAAGTTTTGGTGGAACCTTTTTATCGCATAAGACTTTAGATGCGAGCCTCCATTTCATCCACCATGCACCAATAGATGTGTGACATCGTCATCAATATCTCTATTCTATTGGATAATAGACCTGAAATACTTGAAGCTTTCGTTCTTTGGAATGACCTGAGTACCAAGCCTCACCTCCACACCTGTCTCATGGTCGCTTCCGTTGTTGAACTTGCACTCCAAGTATTCTGTCTTGGTCTTACTCAGCCTGAACCCTTGAAACTCTAGAGTCTGTCTCCAAACCTCCAGCTTAGCATTCACTTCACTGCGAGTCTTATCAATCCGGACTATGTCATCCGCGAATAACATACATTATGGCACCTCCCCTTGAATTTGTCGCGTCAGTCCATCCATCACTAAGGAAAATAAGAATGAGCTAAGAGTTGATCCCTAGTGCAACCCCATCATCACTGGAAAGTGTTCCAAGTCTCATCCTACTATTTGTACCCTAATCTTGGCTCCATCATACATATCCTTGATCGCCCTAGTGTATGCCACAGGTACACTCTAACCTATAAACATCTCCATAGAACCTCCCTAGGGGCTTTGTCGTATGCCTTCTCGAGGTCGATAAAAACCATATGTAAGTGTCTTTTCCTCTTCTTATACTGCTCCATCAACCTCCTAATAAGATGAATAAGCTTTTGTAGTCGAATTTCCCGACATGAATCCAAACTGGTTATCAGAAATAGACATACCTCTTCTCACCCTCATCTTCACGACCCTTTCCCAAACTTTTATAGTGTGGCTTAGCAGCTTGATACTCATATAGTTATTGCAACTCTGGATGTCACCTTTGTTCTTGTACAAAGGAATCATTGTACTCCACCTCCATTCTTCGGGCATTCTTACCGTCTTAAAAATGACATTAAACAACTCAATCATCCACTCCAAACCTACCATGCATGCGCTCTTCCAAAATTCAACGGGATCTCATTAGGCCTGATTGCTCGTCCATTGCGCATCCTGCGAACAACACCCTTAACCTCCTCAACCTTAATACTTCTACAATATCCAAAATCTCAATACCTTCAAATTGCTCCAGATCTCCCAGCATAATGTCTTTATTTCCTTCTTTGTTCAAGAGTTTATGAAAGTAAGACCGCCACCTCTATCTAATACGTGTGTCCTCTACCAGTACTTTTCCATCCTCATCCTTGATGCACCTCACATGATCCAAGCTATGGGTCCTCCTCTCCATTGCCTTGGCTAGTCTGTACAACTTCTTTTCCCCATCCATTTCCTCTAATTCCACATACAGGCGTTCAAAAGCTATCATTTTCACTACCGTAACCGCTAGCTTTTCCTTCTTCCTCGATATCTTATATAATTCCATATTCGTCCACTTCTCCACCTATTCCTTTCTTTCTACCAATTTTGCATACGCCACTCTCTTTGCTTCCACCTTCTCTTGAACTTTACCACTCCACCACCAGTCCCATCGATGCCCACTACGGCTACCCCACGAGACCCTTAGTACTTCTCTAGCTACCTCTCGAATGCAACTGGCTGTCCTATCCCACATACATGTTGCATCCCCACTACTCCCCCAAGCCCCACTGGCCATCAATATCTCTCCCATCTCCTTTGCACTAGCCATGGTCAAACTCCCCCATTTGATTCTTAGCATGTCATCCACAACCCCCATCTTCTTCTCCATCTTGATCTACAAATCCATCACCAAAAGCTTATATCTAGTTGTAAGATACTCACTCGAAATAACCTTACAGTCGTTACAAAGACCGGTGTTAACTTTTCTGAGGAGCAAAAAGTCTATCTGAGTCTTAGCCACCGTACTATGGAAAGTCACCAAGTGCTTCTCGTTCTTTAGGAACCTCAAATTGGCTATCACCATCCCAAAAGATTTAACGAACTCTAAAAGTGAGACGCCTCCCCCGTTCCTATCATCGAGGCCAAATCCTCCATGCACATCGTCATAACCCCCCGGAAGTGACTTAATATGTACATTAAAATCTCCTTCTATAAATAACTTCTTAGTGGGTGGTATACCTCCCACCACCTCATCCAAATCCTCCCAAAAGTGCCTCTTCTCCTCCTCGTCCAAGCCTGCCTACGGTGCATAAGCACTAATAATGTTCATAGTGAACCCTCCAACTACCAACTTAATCGCCATCATCCCGTCATTGACCCTCCTAACCTCTACCACCTGATCCCTTAGCTCGCTTTCTACCAAAATGCCTACCCCATTCTTATACCTCGACCTACCCGAGAACCATGCACTTCAGCGATATATGGTTGAAGTGTTCAGATATTTTAGTTTAATATTTGACGTAACAGTATCAAACACTTCAGACAATTATGTTTGAAGTTGGCATAGTCCATGTCTGAAGTTGAAATAAAAAAAAAAGGTATTGCAATGATTAGTGTGTTATATTGAGATTTTTGTCTGATAATTGTCCTAATAATCTTAAACTTCATACACTTTTGTTTGAAGTTTAGTTTGACAGTCTCAAATGTCTAAATTTGGCTTCGTAGTCCCAAACTTCAATCATTCTTTTCTGAAATTTGTTGGGCTGTCACAGATTTCGATAAGATGTCTAAAGTTTGACTTTGGTTTGGAGTTTCATTTATGGTACCTTCAATGAATTAGTTTGACTTTGACCTGGTATTGCACTTAGGGTACCTTCAATGAGTAAAGTTTGGTTTTGGGTTGGCGTTTCACTCCGGAGGTATCTTAATCTATTTATTTCCTTTCAATCTGAAATTAACCCAAAAGCAAATAAAAATTTACTGGAATTTACAATATAATAAGACATAAGATTTGTTAATCAACATCGAGCAAAGCTTTTGAAGACAAAGAAGAAGAATAAGCGGAGGACGATCAATTTTTTATGAAGTTCACCTAAATCGAAAACAGTTAGATGTTTTTAAAAAATTGGGTAAGTTAAATGAGAACTGTTACGCCCTATTTTTAATGGTTAAAACTAGTTCACAACTTATGACTATTTTTCTATGGTTTTGAAAATATTCAGAGTGACCACCTAATTTTAGAAAATATTAGAAAGCTATTTATAAAAATGTATCTACTCCGCTTTTTAATCTGCAAAGTCTATGAGATTCTAGATAAGAGTTTTATTTATCCCGGGGGAAGGTTTTAACATTCCCAAGTCTATTCGAAGATAGTCCTTAAACTTAGTTTAACTAATACTAGAAGGAGATAATCTATCTATTTTTATTTTATTATAATCTTTTTAAAGATTTGCGAAAAATAACTAATTTCCTAAAGAAGCGGCGACGTATATGTTTATATAAATATAAAAATAGTGTATGTATATGTTTATTTGTAAAAGAAGTGGTTGGTAGTGAAATATGCATGAAAGGTAAAAAAAAATGTATATCGTATATAAAAATAATATATATAGTCTAAAGGTAAAGGAAAATGATTAATATGGATGTATATGTTTGTGAGAAAATAATGTAATGTATATTTCATTTATAAGATGATATATAGTGTATATGGTATACCGCGAATTTACGGAACATTTGATACCAATTTCATGGGTTATTAATGTCCTCAATGCATTTGTAGTGTGTGTTTCTTATGTTATTTTTGTTTTTGTAGAATTTTTACCTCGGGACATCAGAAATGAGAAAAAGCGCATAAACATGGACAAAAGAGCCGTAAAAAAAGGAAGAAGTGCAGCAAATACCAGATCTGCAGAACACATAATCAGACAGTCCACAGATGGTGAAGCTACATCGCAGTTTCAAACAATGATTAGAGAATTTTTGAGCCTCGAAGTGCGACCCATTATGTGGTCCATACTTCCGTTCTGTGGAATGCAGTCCGATCTGAGAATCACTTCTCAACAAAATGTTTCAGCCTAGATTACGATGCTTTGAAGCATTTCCGCAGACTGCAGTCCAGTTCGTGAGTGTCACTTCCAGTTGCACTTTCAGACAGTAAAAATTGAAGACCACTCTACGAACCCTAAGTCTGTTTTGCGAACCGCAAACCTATTATGTGGTCTCCTTCTGCAGTCGCAGAGTGGGCCGCGATGACATTTATAGTATTTTATAGTCCGAATTTTTGAATCCTTATAAAATCATTGTCTAGGATTTTTGCATTTATTTCTCCTTACACTATTCATCTACCACTTTGGAGAATATTCCCTGTCTTATCTTGTCAAGTCTCATCATTTGAAAAACACATAGGAAAAATTTTGATAGTTTTTGTTGCAACTTTGAAGAGACAAGTTTATTATTCTCCTACAATTTTTTTTTAAGTTATTTTTAAAATTATTTCTATGTCTTTTTCTATTGTCTTTATTGTATCTTGTTATTTTTATTTCTCCATGCGTGGCTAAAATCTTAGTTGGGGTTGTGACTAAAAATGGAATGTGGTAGTTGAGTTAGCTTTTCATGTAAAAATGGTGTATTAATTGTGGTATTTAATTATCTCTCACCTTAAATGTTTAAGGGTTTGCAACACTCCATTCTAGCCTATTGTCTCTAGTCATCTTTGAGACTAGAGTCGAGAAAATGGGTAGATTAATTAGGACTTGGGGCCTTAAACTCCATTTAATGATTCTCAACTAGAAACATAAGATAATCAACTAAGGGTAATTAATGGTATTCTCATAATCTACACATTAGGCTTGAAAAAGCTTAATAGTGAAATCAAGTGGGTAAATTGAGAACTCTCTTCTTGAATATTAGTCTTCATTGCCCATAAACACATTTACTACACCTAAGCTAAGTAAAGACCCAACATCACTTCCATGAATCAAGTCACAACCTAGCCTTTCGTCATATTAGTACATCAATCATTAGTTAAAATTTGGATTACTAGATAAAACAAACTTTTAAAATAAAGAAATTGGTTACCCTTCGAAGTAAAGCACCTAGTAAAATACTAATACAATCGAATAGAATGAATTTCAAAATGTATTTCTTGTGGGATTCGACCCCAACCTAGTTGAGTTACTATATTTGACAACGGTCTCGTTATACCTTTTATTGGTGTAATTTGGGCGACATTAGTATACTAAAAATAATTATTATGACTTATATATATATATATATATATTCGCCCTTATTCCAGTTGGGCCAGCTCTATTTAGAGCTGACTTTGTAAAAAAAATCAGTTGTTTAGAGCCTTTCAGAAGACATGCACTTTCATTCTTGAAACACCTTCATTTTTATTCCTTAAAGATCCACATTTTGCAACCTTTTGAAAACATCCGTCTGAGTCCCTATTTCTTTGCCAAAACGATAGTAACAGTAAAGTCATGAGGAAACTCAACTTCTTCTTCCTTTATGAAAAATCATTTGAAACAATTATACTTAGTCACTTTCCACGAGTTCGCACACAAGCCTGAAAATAATATGCTACAAATATAGCTCATAAAATGTTAGCTGAGAATATAAACATGTATATATGTCCATACAAAAACAAACTTTTAAAGAGAGAAAGAAGGACGTCGACACTTTTACTAAGCCTAAGGACTGCCCACGATCATATGAGTGCAGCCAATAATGCTTCAGATCCGGGCAGCGATGGAGTTGTATCGCAACTCCCATGTGTACATGTAAATACAAGAAGATAAAGATTGGTGGGGTGGAGGGGGGGGGGGGGGGATAGTTTAACAGTTAGCACAAACTAATACAAGGTGCTACTAGTAACTGAAGAAAAAAATGAATTCTCAGCGCAACAAAACTCAAATAGGAGTATGGATTTTAGGATACTAGATCTACTTTAACTAAAAATGATTTTTAAGGGAGCAGGATCTTAAACAACTCATACATGATATTCCTTGGCATAAAAATTCCTTCTTTTGCACGAGATGGAGCAAGCATTAACATCTATATTATATTGGTTGATTTGGTTGTCCATTTGCTTACATAATTACCAAATGTTTACATGACGTTTAGTTTACCAACTTTTGAAAACTCGCTAGTTTAAACTTAAATATGTGTGAAAGATATCTAAATTTAGACAAGTGCTTAACATACATAGCAGAAAACAAAAGAGAATAAAACCCTTAAATGTGACTTCTAAATTATCTCTAAACTGCATTTAGGTTCAACAATCAGTTAAATTTGCTATTAAGAAATTAGTGATCAAGAGAAAGTCTTTTGATTTCTGGTATTATCTGTTATCTGTTGTGTCATGATCTTTTTACTTTACTTTGCTTTGTTTTACTTTACTTTCTTCAAACCTTATCTGACTTTCTTTGTCATGTTTTATCTTAAGCTGAGGGTCTTTCAGAAATAACCTATCTACCTCTCAAGGTAGAGATAAGGTCTGCGTACACTCTACTTTATCAAACCCCACCGTGTACCATTACTAGGGCGGATCTTTTCATCATCCAATAACCCTTACCATTATTAGGGCGGATCTTTTCATCATCTAATAACTCTAAAATGGGAAGGAATATAGATGGTATTTCTAGTATTTCAATAATAATTACTTCAATAATAATAATTTCAATAATAATCACATAACAAGTAGGTAGCATGGAAGCGGTTATTATTAACTCAAAATTCATTTTTTAAAATAAAAGTCTATAACCTTCGACCAATAGTAACATCATAAATGCAGAGCCTACACTTATCAAGATTATAATTAAAAACACATAGTCTAAAAATCATATCTCTTAGCAGAATTTCAGATCACCGGAATGCTCACCCACCCTGGCTCTTGACTCCCTTTTTCTTCACTGAATTCGACGGGATAAATGGCCTAGGTGCTGGGAGACTCAACAGACTCTTTCTAAAATTCTTTTTAAGATGCAGGTTTATAGACTAATATGGTTTTAAGTATAAACTTTCAAAGTGTTTTTTCTATGGTATTATGAAATTATTCTTGGTATTGATTATAGACTAAGAGGGGGTTTAGCTAAATATGGAAGAAAATATTTAGAAGATTAAAATTCTTGTATTTCAAAAGATGATTTCAAATGTTACATTGAGGCTCTTTATATAGATAACCTCGGTTGGTAAACTGACTACCTGATTTCTCGATTGCCTCTTACATTATTACAAAATGACAAATGTTTATAAAGTCTTGAATTTTTTCAAAGTAGTATAGTGCCTTTGCACAGAATTGCTTGATTTTTTTCAATTATGTCATGTCTCTTTCACTTTTGTCATGTACTTTCCACCTTTGTCATGTCCCTTTCAATTTTGTCATGTCTCTTTCATCTTTGTAGAAGATGAATTCATGTAGAAGATGAATTCATCTTTGCATAGATTTGGTTGTCTTGATATAATTTTTTCAATTTTGTCATCTTTATGGGTCCGACGGCTTTTATAATTGTTGGGACCACTGCCATTTTTTTTCACAAATAATTTTTCAGCTGTCTTCTTTTTCCATTGGTGTCAGCTATCTTTATTCGTCTTTGTCAGCTTATCTTGTCACGTTTTTCTTGAATGTCTCCATTTTGCTTGCTGCATAGAGATGAATTGTAATATGGGTAGTATATGGCTTACTGTAGTAAAACTACATTGAGCCATAACATAGTCTCATATTGGGCTTCATGTAGTAGGATTACATGATCCCTATCAAAGTATCATATGAGGTTACATTTTTAGACAAAAGGATCAGAAGATCCTTCTCCTTTTATCACATTAGTAGTATTAGTAGCATTAGTAGTATGTTTAGCATGGATGACAGGCCTCTTTCTTTGACCTGTTATCATGTAATATTGTTTCATAGTCTCCTTTGCATGTCGATGTTTCATATTTATAATTCGATCATGCAAATTTGTCAGTTGCATAGTATCCTGAGTTATGATATCATTGTTGTAATATAGGTCTTCCACTTCTCGACATTTGGAGGTTCCAATAATACAGGCTTTTCTGGCCTTTAACATATCTTCTATTTTTTATTTTAATGTTAATAGACCAATGACTCTTTTATAACTTAGCCATTCTTGAAACTTATCAATAGTACAAGGAATCTTCATTTTTAAATTTCCATCGTCTCCACTTATATTGCTATTTTTTTTTATTTTAAATAATTGACAAATAACAATAGGTTTACCAGTTAAATCGGTTTATGCATCAAAAAGTTGTATGCCATATATGTCTTTTCCAAAGGAGTCCATCATGGCTCTAGCAGAGTCAACAATAACACGAGGTAAATAATTTTAAAATTATATCGGGGTTAGAATTTTCATTGCATAAAAATCTAGGATATTTACTTAATTTGGCACTTCTCAAAATATAGGGGTTAGATTTATAATCATAAAAATTATTTATCTGTTCTTATGCACTAATATAATCTGGTGAAAATTTCTATTTATCACTCATAGATACTATTGGTGATTGGGAAGATGATGACATGGCTGATGGCATGGTTGCAAGTTTGGATGAAAAAGTTGTTAGGTTTGTAGTAGAGAGATTTGGTTTTTCCGTGGTAGGTTTAGGTGATTGTGGTGATTTTAAGGTTTTATAGGGTTGTAAATCTTGCAAGTCTTCTCTAAGCTGGTTGACAAGATGTGTATTTTCTTGTATCTTGAATATTAAGGTTTCATTGATTTGAATAATGGAATCCATGACATTGATAATATAGTCTTCAAAATTATCACTGGTAATTGACAATGTTGTACCTGCTAAGAAAATCAGCTAAAATATTCTTAGCTTCAGAGATATTTTTAACAATAAAATCATAACAACAGAAAAATGATTGTCATTTTCTTCTTCTATTAAATTCTGGCAAATGACCTATTTTATTAGTAATAAAGGATTTTACTTGAGTGTTATCAGTTCTAACAATAAATTTTACTGGTAATAAGTGATAATGAAACCGTTTTATTTCTAATTTTACAGCTAATAACTATTTTTCATTAATATGATAATTTTTCTCATTTGGTTTCCAAGTTCCTCCTCCATATCCGCATATCAATGATTTTTCTTTATCTATATCATTTTTTCATAAGCTATGAAGACTGCTCCTCATCCTATATCACTGGCATCAGTATATAATTCTAATTGATCTTGTTCAGTTGGTATTCTATGTTTTGATAAAACTTGTACTATTTCTTTAATATTTTTAATAGCTTTATCATGTTCTTCTTTCCACTCAAATGTTTTAGTTTTTTTCCTTTTATCAGCTCTTGTAATGGTTTTCTTATTATTGGTAGATCTTTTATATGGTCTGAAGCATAATTTATTATTCCTAAGAATTGTTGTACTTCTTTCTTATTTTCTAGTTTATCTTTTAAAAAAAGAATTGTTACAATATGTTCTTGTAATTGTATTCCATCATTGTCTATAACATATCCTAAATATTCTATATTATTTTTAAAGATTTCAGTTTTTTTTTTCAGACAATAATATTCCATGTTGTTTTATAGTTTTTATAAAATTCTCTAAGTGGTCTATATGATCTTTTAAGGTATCACTATATATTAGTATGTCATCAACATATACTATACAAAAATCTTGTAATTTTCTAAATATTTGATCCATTCTTCTTTGAAATATCTGAGGTGCATTTTTTAATCCAAATGGTAATACATTCTATTCATAGTGTCCTTGAGGGGCACAAAACGCTGTTAAAGGTTTTGATTCATTTGTTAATTTAATTTGCCAAAATCCACTCTTACAGTCAAATTTACTAAATCATTTTTTCCTCCTAATCGGTTAATAAGGTTTCTTTTATATGGTATAAAGTATCCATCAAATATTATCTTTTTTATTTAATTATCTATAATCTATTACCATCCTAGCCTTTCCTCTTTTTTGTTCACTATGTTTTCTAACTAAAAAGGTTGGACTGCTATGTGGGTTTTTACTTTCTTGTATTATTCTTATGTCTAGTATTTCTTTAATTTGAGATTCAAATTCTTTTTGATCTGTTGGGCTATACCTAATAGATTTACATCTTATTGTATCATTAGGATTTATTAATTTTATTTCAGCATATATTTTTCTCTTTATCCCATAATTGTATAGGGTTTTCTCCAAAATTTGTTTTTAGTATGTTGAGATATTTTCTTTTAATAATTCTAAGTTATTATTCATGTCTGATCTTAAATTACATAATTTCATTGTTTGTATTGGTATTACTCTTTTTAATATTATCCATTTATTACAGGGTGTTTGTGAACTTAAAGTACTATTGTTTATTACTTGTGTCTTAAAGAAGTCTAGGAAGTTATTTCCTAATAATATTGTTTGTTTCGTAGTATTTTCTTGGTATATTATTGATAATTTAAATATTGTTTTCCCTAATATTATTCTCATGTTTTCTGCTATTATATCTAATTCTTTCATTTGTTATTAAATCTTGTTACTCTTATCTTATGTCCTTTAGATTTTTTCCATTTGTGTGATACTAATACATTTTTTTTTTTTTGCTAAACACACATCTGCTCCACTATGTATGAATATTTTTCGTTTTATCATTTTATTAGGCTTGTATCTATATGAGCTTCTATATAAATTGCTACCATTATTTATTTATTACATATCACTATTTTCACTATCTGAATAGGTATTAATAAAGTTAATATTTTCTGATTCAAAATTCACTTTCATTTTCTGTTTGGCTAACATAAAAATCTTCATATTCATACCATTTGTTATTATCTTCTTTTATTTATTGTAAATTCATGATAAACTGTGTCATATTAATATATTTTACACCTTTTTTCTTCAATTTTGGACACTTGTTAGCATAATGTCCCTTTTCATTGCAATTCCAACATTTACACTCTTTAATATTTTCTTCTAAAGGTTTCATATATTTCCTTTTTCTAAATTTTCTTTTATGTTTAAATTTTCTTCTAGTTTCAGGGGTATTTCTGTACCGTTTAAATCTTTTCTTTCTATATTTGTTATAGTAAGGTTTCTTATATTTATTATATCTTTTATATATTTTCTGATACTATTTTTTATATTTTTTATGTCTTCTTTCTTTTCTTTTATCATTGCATCCAAATACTAATCTTTTCAGTGAATCTACATATTTCTTTTAATCCTTGTTTTTTATCTTTTTAAATTTTTTATTGTATTCTGTATTCTTCACATTTTCTCATTAAGTATGCTCTTAATACTCTTATTCTTTCACCTAATGTATTTTCTTTTGGTTCTAATTGGTTATATTCTTTAGATACCTCAATATTGTACAATGATGGTAAATGGTCGTAATAAAGTTGTTAATATATTATACCTTCATCTAGTAAGAATCTTGCTTCATAAAAGAATTTACTAAAACTTATTGTATATTCCGGTAATTTACTAATTTTACAACATTTCATATTATTTAAGTTCATTATGATTTCCATTTTTCTTTCTTCTAGTACATTCTCTCTTGCTACTAATCATCTTTCTCCTAAGAATTCTCTTTTTAATACTATATCAAATAACATTAACATAGATTTTCAATCTTTTGCATGACTAAATACTTGTGGTCTTAATTGATGTGCTATGGATTCTATCCAAAATGCTACTTTTCCTAATAATGTTTTAGATATTAAGTGATAAATATAATTTAAGTTATCAGTATGTGTGGAGTTTATTAATGCTATGTACATTCCAAGATACCAGTCATTTATTCGTCTACTTATTTCTTGTTCATCATAAACATTGTCTAAGTCTAAGAAATATTCATTAAAACTTACACCTTGTGACATTGATCCTATAAATTATTTAAATTCAGCTTGTTGTCCTACCGGTATATGGCATATTATTTTAGTATGTCTTCTGCGTATTGTTTCTAAATTAGGGTCTACCAATTCTTCTTCAGGATAGTCATTAGCATCTTCATTTATTATATCATATGTTTCTATTTCTGTTTCTATCGGTCTATTAAATTCATCTTCTATATCACTTTCTTGTTCTTCTTCTATAATTGCATTAATATTTTTCATTTTTTTCTAAAGCTTCTATTATTTGATTATTTTCTTTTTCAATTTCAGAATTTTCTTCACTTTCTATTTCTTCTATAAAATCTACTGTTTTTATTTCTTGAGTTTCCATGGTTAATTCATTTCCTTTTGCGGAGTTAGTAAATTCTTGTTCAGTTATACTATTAGTACTATCAGAATTACATAGCTTTCATCACTTGTTTTATATTTTTTCTTTTCTTTTCTTTTAATATTTTTCATTTGTTCTCTCGGAATATTTAGTTCTTCTTTTAATTCTTCCATATCTTGTTTTACTTGACTTAGTTCATTTCTTACTTGTTTTAATTCTCTCTTAGTTTCTTTTAATTCTTTTCTTAGTATTCCTATACTTATTTTTGTATTTTTTATACTTATTTAACCATTCTTCATTACCATGTGATCTTAATTTTATATTTTCATTTTTTAATTCTGATATTTGTTGTTCTTGTTTTTCTATTTTAAATTGAAAATATTCAATTTTTTCACTTTTTCCGGAGTCCTTTAAGTCTACAATATTTTCACCTTTTGAAGAATTTTTATTTTTATTTTTAAAGTCTTTGTTTTTCATAGGTTCATATTTATATCTTTCTTTTTCAATTATATTTGTTCCATAAGTTTTAAGAAACGTTATTACACTATTTCGTGTGTATCCATTAAAATTGTCCTTTTGATGTAATAAGGCTAAATTATCTAATATTTTTTCAACCTCTTTTGGTAATTTTGACTTTAGTTTACTAATATCTATCATTATGGGTTCTTTGCTTTCCTCCATGCATCTTATGTTGTTGTTGTTGTAGTGATCAATAGAAAGAGCTATAGCCTTCATTACTATCAGTCAAAACAAGATCGACAAAATAAAGACCATACTGAAGGAATCGAAAAATGAAAAGAATACAGAGAAGAACAAATCAAATTTTAACATGTTGTGAGGTAAAAGAAATAAAAGTATAGAAACCATGTATATTTGTTTCATTAAGCAGATTTTCATGATAATGAGTTAGAAACGAAGGAAGTGTAGAATTTTAAAACAGACTGACAGATTATTCATTTCCGAAACGTGTGCCCGATCCAAGTTTACCTAACTATTTCTATCAGTTTGGCCGCGCCTTTTACTGGTGATTTCATTTTAAAACAGTTGAGATGTAAAGTAAAAAGGTTACCATTAATTTAATTGAATACTATATGCATAATATCCAAGTTGCTGAATCGAGTTTCAAACGACAACAAATCTTCGAATGAGAGGCCACAATAATGAAACGATCATGGCCAGGTTCATATTTTGCGGAATGGCACAAAGACGACATCTAAAACTAAACACATTAAAAGAGACCAGACCTTTCCGAAGCATGCTGATTACTAATTCAGGAAGAGGAACCTTATATATACTCATATTTTAACTTGAAAACAGGTTGAGAGTGAACCTCTGCAAACATAAGAAACATCCTGATGTTTAACGAGAAATTGAAGCAAGACAGCCTTCTAAGAGCATTGGAAACAGATTTCAGAAGAGCAACAAAGTTAATCAAGCATTTGCGAATTTTGACAAGTTAAAAACCTATATGAATCAGTAACCTTTTCCTTTAATCGAAACAGCAACTTTTTTGTCGAACCAAAACAGTAACGTTCTTGTTAAATATACAATATACACACAATATACATGTTTGTATATTGTATATTGACTCTCGGATTCTGCTCCAAATTGAAAGCTCTCGGTTTTGGAAAACAGATTTTAGGTAATATATGTTAGGGTAAATAAACATGTAAGAATATTGTATATTAGGAAAATATATGTGTAGTATATTGTAATGTATGTGTTACCTAAATTAGGATTATACACTACCATAATTGTAGAGTTAGAATTATGGTAAAATAAGATTTTAGGAATAGGATTCTCCTATTTTTGTAACTTGTATATATACCTATTCAATTAATGAAAATAATCAAGAGGATTATTTCTTTCATGGTAAGACTCAGCAGGTTGGGATAGATTGTGGGGAGACTTTTAGCCCGGTAGTCAAGCCGGCTACTATTCGCATTGTGCTTAGCTTGGCTCTTTCAAAGACTTGGCCTATTCATCAGTTGGATGTCAAGAATGCTTTCCTACATGGCGATCTCAAGGAAACAATCTATATGCATCAGTCGTTGGGTTTCAGGGATCCCAACCGTCCTCATCATGTCTGTTTGTTGAAGAAGTCCTTATATGGGCTTAAGCAGTCTCCACGGGCCTGGTATACGAGGTTTGCTGACTTTGGTTCGACTATTGGGTTCACTCACAGCAGGTCAGATAATTCCTTGTTCATCTACCGCCGTGGTTCGTCCTTGGCCTACATTCTGTTGTATGTGGATGATATCATCTTGACTGCCTCTTCCGATGCCTTGCGCCAGTCTATCATGGCCATGCTCAGGTCTGAGTTTGCTATGAAAGACTTAGGGCCCTTGAGTTATTTTTTGGGGATTGCCGTCAAGCGTCATTCAGGTGGTTTGCTTTTGTCTCAACGAAAGTATGCTGCTGCGATCATAGAGAGGGCTGGGATGTCATCCTATAAGTCCACTTCCACTCCAGTTGATGCAAAACCCAAGCTTAGTGCCGCGGCAGGTGCACCATACGAGGACCCGACCCGCTATCGCAGTCTTGCAAGGGACCTCCAGTATCTTACCTTTACCAGACCGGATATTACGTATGTTGTTCAGCAGGTGTGTTTATTCATGCATGATCCCAGAGTTGAGCACATGAATGCAATCAAACGCATCATTCGGTATATTCAGGGGACACTGGATTATGGTTTACACTTATATCCTTCATCTACATCCACACTTGTCTCATACACAGATGCTGATTGGAGTGGTTGTCCCGACACCAGACGGTCGACGTCTGGCTACTGTATGTTCCTAGGCAACAACTTAGTCTCCTGGTCAGCAAAGCGTCAGGCAACTCTATCACGCTCAAGTCCAGAGGCCGAATATCGAGGGGTAGCAAATGTGGTCTTCGAATCATGTTGGCTACGTAATTTGCTTTTGGAGCTTCATTGTCCCATTCAGAAGGCAACCTTGGTATATTGCGATAACATTAGTGCCATCTACCTTTCAGATAACCCGGTTTAGAACCAACGCACTAAGCATATCGAAATGGACATTCACTTTGTCCGTGAAAAGGTTGCTAGGGGTCACATTCGAGTATGCCATGTCCCATCCCGTTATCAAGTTGCAGACATCTTTACAAAGGGTCTACCCGCGGTCCTTTTTGAAGATTTTAGGGACAGTCTCAGAGTTCGAAGACCGCCCGCTATGACTGCGGGGGTGTGTTAAATATACAATATACACACAATATACATGTGTGTATATTGTATATTGACTCTCGGATTCTGCTCCAAATTGGAAGCTCTCGGTTTTGGAAAACAGATTTTAGGTAATATATGTTAGGGTAAATAAACATGTAAGAATATTGTATATTAGGAAAATATATGTGTAGTATATTGTAATGTATTTGTTACCTAAATTAGGATTATACACTACCATAATTGTAGAGTTAGAATTATGGTAAAATAAGATTTTAGGAATAGAATAGGAATAGGATTCTCCTATTTTTATTACTTGTATATATATCTATTTAATTAATGAAAATAATCAAGGGGATTATTTCTTTCAGTTCTTCTCTAAAGAAAACAGTAACGTTTTTTTAAATCAAAATAGTACCTTAACTTTTTTTCAGATTTATAGTTCTAACTAGGGCTGGCCAGTGGGCCGAGACGGCCCGACCCCGTCCCGAGCCCGCCCCGGTCCCGCCACGACCCCGCTTAAAAAAAAAACGGGGGTGGGACTCGAACTCGGGACGGGACGATGTCTCATCCCGCCAGACCCGAGCCCGCCCCAGGCCCGCCTGACCCGACCCCGACCCTGCCCTTTTCCTCCCTTTGCAAAAATGGCCGTTGCACCAACGACCATTTTAGATTATGGCCGTTGACCAATGGCCATTTTAGGCCCCCCCCCTCCCCCAACCCCCCTACCCCTTAATATTTTTTTTTAACCCATAAGTTATTATATTTACACTTTAACCCAATTTTTCAACTATAAATAACTCATTTTCTCTTCATCTTTCTCACAAATCTTCCTACAATCTCTCTAATTTCACAATATATCTCTCTACAAGTCTACATTGTTTGCTAAATATTCAATTTTATTAATTCATTTGGGAATTGGGAGTGAAGTTGGCAACTAGCTTGAGGATCTTCCATCGAGCAAAGTTTCAATTTTCAACCTCTCGATTACACGTCGACGTTACGTCGGCGTTTGGTACATTCGTTCCTTCATTAAATTATTATTGTCTGTTTATTTTATATTTTTATTTAGCGCACTTAATTTTATTGTCTTTAATTATTTATTATCATAATTAAAATGGAAGGATTAAAAGGTATGTTTAAGGGTAAGGGTGCTTCTTCTAGTAGGGGCAACCAGGGCAAGGGTACTTCTTCTAGTCATCTTATTCCTACACAGGATGATTTTGTTGATACTCAACATTTTCCTACAATACCATTAGATTTAGACCAGGAGCTATTTTCTGGAACTCAAGAAGACTTTAATTTAGACAATGATCTAGATGATATACCCACTAATGTTGATGACAACACACCCACTAGTGCACCTTCAACTGAAATACCTCCTATTCCCTCTAGTATGAGACGAGGTCCAGCAAAACGACCATTAAAATCAGATGCATGGACATTTTTTGATAGGGACGTAGAGAATCAAGTAGCCATATGTAAAATTTGTAAAAATGTTTTAAAATTTAAAACTGGAAAAGGTCACGGTGGGACGGGGGGTTTAATTAGACACGTAGTAAGTGTTCATCCAGCTAGGTATGCCCAATACCAGGCTTCAAAACCGGGTGCGCAAACGCCCGCTCCATCGGGACAAGGTTCACATACTGATACTGTCCTGGACCAAGTACAGGGTCAAATTAACCCTATGACGGGGGGAATTGTAGGTTCTAAATACAATAAACATAGAGATAGGGAAGCAATATCAAAATTAGTTGCTGTGGAGGGTTTGCCTTTTTCATTTCCTTCATCTCCCGGTTTTATTCATTACATTAGAGATATATATAATCCTGCTTTTAACGATTTTCCTAGATCAACTGTTAAGAGAGATGTATTTAAATTCGCGCATGAATATCAACAATATTTACGTTTTTCATTATATTATTTTAATGGCAAAGTATCTATCACGTCTGATATAGGTCGTAGTACTAACGGCCATGATTATTTAACTGTAACTTGTCATTGGATAGATTATAAATGATCTATGCAAAAACGTATTTTAGCGTATAGATATATAGATGATAGGCACACTGATACTTTTATTGCAGAAAATATTTATCAAGTGTGCGATTATTACGGAATTACCGATAAAATTATGACTATTACATTAGATAACGCTTCTAATAACAATTACGCAATTACAATGTTAAAAAATAGTTTAACTCCATCTTTTTCAGACCATTTTCATATAAAATGCGCGTGCCATATATATAACTTAATTGTAAAGGATGGTCTATCACTTTTTGAAGACATTCTTAGTAAAATACAATTTACTATAAACTTTATTTTTAAAAGTAATAAAGTACAACGTAGAAAAGAATATAAAAAAACTTGTCACGATTGTCGACTACCTTATAGAAGAATTCCACCAGAAGTATCCACTAGGTGGAATTCTTTATACGAGCAACTACTTGTTGCTTATGACTATAAATTACCTATAACTTTATTTTTTAACTCTCATAATAAAAAGCGGTGATATGATTTTAGATAGTGATTGGGTAAAAATTTCCGAACTTATTGTATTTTTAGAGAAATTTTTTCAAGCAACAAAAGAATTTTCCGGTATATATTATCCTACTATTTCAACTATGTTATTTTATATAACTCTAATATTTTTATTACTTAGTGAATATATGGAAAAACTAGCTTATAAGGCAAAACTATTAAAAAAATGTTTGTCAAAATTAAAAAATATTTTATTCCTATTCCCTCTATTTATATTATTGGTTACGTATTAAATCCTACTATTAAAATAGACGGTACTAAATCACTAATTGAAACTATTTACGATTGTATAGAAGTACTACCACCTCCAAGTCCCAAAAATCTAAATCACCCACCACCTATTGAACAAACTAAAGAAGAAGCGGTGTCTAGCGTAGAACACCAATGCAAAAATATATATAGATTTTATCAACAAGAAAATGCTAGTAACTTATCGGCTTCCATACTATCTTCTTCATCTTCAACACAACCTCACAAAAGACATCTTGTTTCTGCGGCTAGTATTGAAAGCCTCGTAAATAGAATGTGCGGCCGTACCTCTACTACTAACCAAATTAGCGAGTTGGATATTTTTGTTTTGCGGGGTTCGTACCGTATCAAGAAGTTATCAATGAAGATGGACAAGAAGACTTGTCGAAATATCTTGGAGGGGAATGAGAAGACCTTTCCGACACTTTCATTGATGGCCCGAGATGTTTTGAACATTCAAGCGTCATCAACTGCGTCTGAAAGCGTTTTTTCTGCCAGCAGATATCAAATAGGAGACCACAGACACTCATTGGCCGGAGAGAGCTTGGAAATTGCAGTATTATTCAGAGATTGGATACGAGCGGAGCGGAGAAGGTGCGGTCAACCGGAGATCAACGAAGAAGATGATGAAAACTACAACGAAATCTTAACCGAAGGTAGTGGAAGCGACGTGGATCAATTTGACCAACAAATACCAATTCCAACCGAAGAACCACATGAAATCATCAAGCAATTAGAACAGGTATTTTTGAGAATGTAATTTTTTTAATTGCAATTTTATTATATAATTTGCAACTTTTGGACAACACCACAAAGTTGCCATTTTGATTTTAGACAATTGTATTTGTATTACAAAAAAATCATGTCTATTAAATAATATAAGAGGCACAAAAACAGCCTTGTGATGTTTTATTACACTATCTTGTTTTTTTTATACATATGTTATTTTAAAAAAAAAAAAAAAAGGAAAACCCGACCGTACCCCGCCCCGAGCCCGAGCCCGCCCCGACCCCGCCCCGCCCCGATACCGACGGGATCTGGATCGGGACGGGACTGGAGCAGGTCCCACCAGACCCGACCCCGCTAGGCCCCGCTAGACCCGACCCCGACCCCCTGGCTCGTCCCGCCCCGACCCCGACCCCGCCAGACCCGAGCCCGGCCCACTGGCCACCCTTAGTTCTAACTATCTGTTTACATGCTGATTTTAAACAAAATATGGAGGGACGAATTCTAACAAACATTTGAAAACCGAGTTCCGTTAAGCAACAAAGTTATTCAAAACTACATGTGTGAAAGAATAGAAAACCAAACTACCACAGATTTCAGGCAAAAGCAAAGAGAGACTCTTTTTAAAAAACTACAACCTCTTACATCTGAAGTGCGGAGGATCCTATTTTTTATCTAATTCGAAGACATGATTTTAGGGTATAAAAAATGCACATAATCAGGCAGCCACTGAACTCAAACATACCTTTAAATTTTATAAAGAGGAGAATGGTTTCTTAGATACTAAAACTTAAGCACTTAAGATAATCAGGAGCACATAGTCATAAGATATGATCTTATCTCATGTTCTAACTTGGTGAATTTACGTAGTTCATTTTACTGATCTTCTTGACAAAGTATAGGCAGAACAGTCTCTTAAGAGGGATGAGACAAGATTTCAAATCAGCCAGGTTAACACACGATTAAAGACATAGTGAGCTCCATTATTATGCCACAATGACACTGTTTACATATTAGAAAGAGCAAAACACAAATCATAACTGATGCAAAACAACAGGAAATTAGATGAGGGACATGATTATTCACATAATCGACAAGTTAAGTTTTCAATTTATTTTCTAGGTGTCTGTTAGCTAGTATTGACCATATCACACAATGACTTAAAATAACATGATGACAAGCATATTCTAATGGGCAGAATTTAAGGCAAGCGACCAGAAACAATCGAACAACTACATTGAATATGATTAACTAAAAATGAATAGAAAGGCAAGGCCGAGTACTGACCTTCTCGGGGAAGAGAACTGGGGCGCTTTTGGGTTGGAAATTTGGGGGGGTTTTAGCGCTAACTTAGAAATGAGTTTTTCTTGAAATTGAAAGTTCAAATGTGATTAGAATTGCATGATTTTTATTATTTTGACTATTTAGGTTATGGGTAAGTTGATTTTAAGCTAAAATTTTAGTTTTGCCTTTGGGATTCAGGTTTGACTATTTTAGATTCATTCTTTGAGTTTCGGGAAAAAGTATAGCAATATGGGTGTTGTTAGACTCGTTTACTCATGTAGAGCTCGTAAATGATAGATTTGGATCGAATTGAGGCTTCTCGGAAAGAAAAAGGGGTAGCTTGAGGGGCTCGTGGCACGTTACTCGGCCTTCGAGGTAGGTTATGGCTTTCCTTTTTATACTCCGATTGGAGATGCGTATATAGAATATTAATGTTGTCGGGTTATGCATGTGAGCCTTCGGGTATTGGAGGTGGTGATAAATCCATTGGCTTGGTATGGTTGTTGCTTATGTGGGCTATGCTAGCCATATTTGAGTTTTACTTGTAAATTAATTTCGATTCATATCTATTACTCCATATCTTAATAATTCCATGAGAAAAGGATCATTCTCGAAATTGATTCGCTAACATGAAATGACATGATAATTGTTTACCTTTCCGTACTCTCTTGATATTATTGGCATATGATACTATATATGTTTCATTCATTCATACATACATACTATTGAGATGAGACTTTTATTTTTGGTAAATAAATTTTTTTTATTAATACCAAAAGTGACTGGTTACAATGCAAACAGGGCTGACCACCTGTTTCTCAAAAGAAAATACACAGAGATAAAACTCCTACTTACAATGGAGCCTATCACTCATTTGCTAGCATCTAGTACTAGGATAGCCCACTCTAGACTCATTACAACTTAACTAATCAACCAACACAAAAAAACATAACCAAGATATATCTCTAAGATCAGCTCTATACTTCAAATACATATTACCAGTAAACCAGATTGCAGCAACACCATACCAAGTATCTTTATCAGCAGCTTCAGGGACAGGGTAGTAACTATGTTAGTAGTAGTGCTATTTCCTCAATGCCTGTCCTCTGATATGGATAAAAATTGCTATTTCCTTGCATATCTTCTCAGATTGAAAGATGCCCCTTTGAAATCTCATCAAGTCTCATTCTCTTCATATAATGGACACAACCATACCAAATAAGCAGCTTACAATTCCCCCTTCTCCTGATCTCTGCTTTGCCCATTTATTTACCCAGTTTACTTTATCTTGCCAACTTCCAATTGATTTCTTTTCTCCCAGCCACACCAGTACCCTCCTCCATAGAGCTTGTGTGACAGAGCAGTTGAAGATTAGATGCTCCATGGTTTCATCAAGGCCATTGCAAAACATACATGAAGGAGGTACTTGCACCCCAAATTTTAATAATCTGTCTACAGTTGCTAGTCTCTTCAGTATAGCAAGCCATAGTATAAACTTGTGTTTTGGATGGACATTAGGATGCAATAAGAGGTTTTTCTAGGGAACCTTTGGTTGAAGTGCGATCAGAGTGACATACATCTTTTTAAAGAAGTACTTGTTGCTCAGCACTACAGATTTCAGCCTGCTATGAAGGTTTCCCTGAAGAGAGCTCAAGTTCAATATATATAGTTTCTTGCCTCTATAATTTTCTTCACTACCCAAGTTGCATTCTTGGGTATTAGACAGTGTTCCGCTGAGTATTGATTTAGATAGTAGGTATGTACTCACTTGATCCGTAAACAATTCTTCTCCTCTACTAGAGCCCACAACTATTTCAGTATAGCAGCGTTGTTCTAATGACACAAATGCAGAATATTAAGTCCTCCAGCAGCCTTGAAATGACATACTTTCTCCCAGGAAATAAGAACTTTTTTTTTAAATGACCCCAGCACCAGTCCACCACAAGGACCTAAATACACTCTCAATCTGCGTAAATATCTTTTTAGGTAAAATGAAGATTCGTGCCCAAAGATTACAGATTTTATGAGCTGTAATCTTTCTGCATAGGAGAGATTTGGCTGACCAACACCTAATCCTTTCTGTTATTTTCTCAACAAGGGACATACATTGTGCAATAGTGAGTTTCTTTGAGAACATAGGCACCCTAAGGTATTTGAAGTGTAAAGCTCTTTCACTGAATCCAGTTCATGCAATATAGCCTGTTTCACTTGAGAGGTTACCCCAGACATGTAGATGGAGCTTTTATCAACATTGGCTTGAAGTCCAGATGTTGCTGAGAATTTATGGAATGCCTCTTGAATGAGCCTAATAGACTGGATATCAGCTTTACAGAACATCAGCAGGTCATCTGCATAGCAAATATGCATTACATTCAGCTTCTTACATCTGAGATGGAATCTAAATAATCTATTAGCAGCAACCATATTCAATTCACTTTGTAAGTACTCCATAGCAATCACAAAAAGGTAAGGTGACATAAGATCACCGCCTAATCCTCTTTTCTCTTGGAAAGGTTTTGTGAGTCCCCCATTTAATACCAATGAGTAGGACACAGTAGAAATGGATTTCATCACCCATTGTATGATCTTGAAAGGAAAACCAAGCTCCACTAGCATACTCCTTAAAAACATCATTCAATAGTCATATGCTTTCCTCAAGTCCACTTAAATAATACATCTATGGGATAATCCTTTTCTAATGTACCACTTAAACACTTCATGAGAGAACAAAATATTATCTATGATGCTCCTACCCTCAATAAATGCAGACTGTAAAAGGCTAATAATAGTACTGATCACTGTCTTTAGTCTGTTGGTAAGAATTTTGGTGACGATCTTATAGACTGTGGTGCATCATGCTATAGGTCTATAATCTTTCACCAGTGTAAGGTTGTTGTTTTTAGGGATTAAGATGACTGCAGCACAGCTAGACTTTAACAACTTTCCACATTTAAAAAATTCTAGCACAACTTTGGTAATAGAGTCCTTTGTGATATCCCAATGTTGAGTAAAGAACTCAATTGGATAACCATCAATCCCAGGAGCTTTCTCATGTGGCATAGTCTTAATTGTAGTGAGACTTTCCTCTTTTGTGACATCTTGTATAAGGGAGCACTTCTGCTGGTAAGAGAGGCATGGTCCCCTCCTTATTACCTCAGAATTAGGGCAAGGCAACATCTCAGTTGTTGATCCCATAAGATTAGTGAAGAAGTTTATAAACTCCTTCTCCACCTGTAGAGAATCAGTTAGTTTTATACTTGTGTCATCATAAATAGAAGTGATGGAGTTCCTGCTAGCTCTTATCTTTCACTGAGCATGAAAATACTTAGTGTTGACATCCCTACAAGCAATTCAAGTAGCTCTAGACTTTTGTCTAAGAGCCTGTTCTTCTACTAGACTCTACTTAGTCAAATTCTTCAGTATTTGTTTCTCTTCAATTATTCTGGATTGATCAAGAGGCTAGGAAGATATCTGAGCCTGAACAATATCCAGCTTTTGTCTAGTATGTTGCAATTTATGGGCATATAATGCCATATATGTATTCAAATTTTTGAGAGCTTTCTTTAATTCTTTTATCTCTGCAACAGTTGAAACATCATGGTACCCCCATACTGCTTTGACCAAACAGTCTTTAACAATAACAGGGAAATCTTGATGGTTCTTCACAGTTGTGATTGAGATGAGACTTTGATTGAGATACAGAATGGTTCGATGAGGCCAGAAAAGAGCAGAGAATGATGCTCCCGCAGTCTAAGTGGAAATGATTATGGGTGTTATGATATAATTTGATATGAAAAAATATGATATGATGCTCAGCCTCCAAGGGATATATGTCGGATGATAGTTAGCAGTATATGGACCTCGCGAGTCCCCATAGGTCATGACTACGTGGCAAAATCCTTAGCATGTGTATATACCGAATTTGATACTGGGCAGTTTCATTGCATATAACTTGCATTCATATAACCCTTGTTTGACTATGTTAATCAATGATACATTCTTATGATTAAATAAAAAGATTTAATCTTTATGCTTGTAACTGACACAAACTTGAGCTTTAAGACTAGTTAGAGCTGGATGGACTTAAAGGTGAATTTAAGAAGAAAGAATTAAACTTTATGACCCGAATTGGATGTGGATTTGGTAACCACGTAATCTAAATGACTTTCTTCACTGTGTGTGGTCCATCAATATTTATATTATCTATGTGTGTTTCTCGTTGTCGGCCTATGATGCTTACGGGGGACTAGTGTTGTACTCATACCACACTTGATGCACTTTTGTGCAGATGCAGATCAAGGCTCCAGTTTGAGACCTCGTGGTTGATCGCGAGGCGGTGCTTCCGAGACTTCTAGGGTGAGATACATGGCCGCATGTGGCCCCTGAAACTCTCATCCTTAGTTTGCTTTCTGCACTTGATTTCTATAGACGGTTTATTTCATCCTATGGGAAATGTATCAGGCATATTTAGTTCTCTTGTACGACTTAGATCAGATTTTGGGTTATGGATTGTTTTGACCTTTTCAGTATTACTGGGGAATGGTTCGCCTACTGGTGGAATAGTGTAGGTTTCATCATGACCCATGATTTGAGTCTTCACAAGTAATTCCGTAACTAAAACTTTTACTCAAAGATGCCACATAATCAAAGAGTTTTGTCCTTTTTTCATCAAATATTAAGGATTTAGATTAATTAAATTAATCGAGTACTAACATGTCGTGAATTGTAGCCCACTCTTGTCCATTGTCGAACTGAATGATTTTGTTTCTCTTCAGCAGGTGCAGTGAGTTGTTCTATGTACCCTTGGAGGAGTTGCTAAAGCGTATTCTCACACAAGACGGGAGGCAACTAAAGAGAATAATTGTTCAACAACCAACAAACACACAAAGTTATTCAATCATCTATGGATTAGATGATTAATTCACATCCAAATGGAAGCAGGGAGGAGGGTTTAGATATAGTTGTGTATGAGGGAAGAATGCCATGTAACGATATGTAAACTTCTTCGTTTGTTTAGGTTTTTTGTTTGTATAAAAGTGCGTAATGTTGCAATACTATGATTTCCCTTGACAGTCTCGGTCTGTTTCACCGATGACCATCGTTAGTAGGAGGACTAAAATTCACTTTGATTAATTAAAGAATAAATATGGAGAGTCAAATATCACAGAGACAAAACCATAATAAGGCAATCACACGGACGAAAATAATTATTTTCCTTATATATATACTAGATGGCCCGTGCTTTGCACCGGCGTATGCTACATTTACTGTTTTGCTAGATTAGTAAAAATGGAGTAATATCATTAAGCTGATTATATTAAAATTTCATACTACATTCTTTTGAGGAACAAAGTATAGGAAAGGTATGTACTATCCTTCAAATATTCTTCAATGAACTGTCCATAAATGGCCTCAGAATCCCATGTGCTTCTCTACCTTCTGTAAAGCTTTCCTTTTGTGGCCAGCTATTTCATGAATCCTCCAGCAATATCATTCATGCCCCTATGCGCCCAGCTGACTATTTCAAGTGCCAAAAGTAGTACAAAACAAGGACTCTCCAGCACGGAACAAAGAAAGGACTTAAAGTTCCATTTCACCGGGAAAATGTTGCTGGAGCTTATTCAGCCCAGTCTGCTATGGATGTGAACAACTTCCTTAATGCATAGCTAAAGAGATTGGTGTCACTGGCTCTGTTCTCATAGATAAGGCCATAAAGCAATGATGTAAGCTCCTTCTCTCCTCCTCTAGAAAAGGAACAAACAAAAAAATATAAAAATCATTGAGATTTTATCCATCATCTCTCTAAGTGAAAGTCAAATATTAGTTGTAGTACTACTCAACTTACATTACATTCAGTTCACCAAAATGTGATTCGGCTACCAGTGGACTCTACAAACCTGAACATATACCTAACTACACAATAATGTGATTACTGCTATATCTTATGCTAAATGAGGTCCTTTTATTTCCTGTACCCTTTATTTGGAGAAATTTTTACTGCCACTAAGCCAAAATGAAAATTAGAAAATATTGCTTCTTATAATAGCACATAATAAATGTAAACTTGAATGTGTTACATGCACTAAATCACATCATTAAGAAGTATTGTAAGATTGTTAGGAGTTCATCAATAGATAAACCTAATGTGCGCATTTAATCAATCAATAGTCTATTACTTTGTTTGTTAGCTTGTTGAACAAAAGTTGTGAAACAATTAAGGGGCCACAAGTACATTCCCCCCTCTTATATAAAACATGGACTACAGTTTGATGTCATGAATCCACCCATCAAGAAAAAAAAACATTTTTTGTGATGGGGTATTATCAGTGAAGCTCAAGTAGACTTCTTCAAATTGCATTATCACAACGCAAAAAAAAAAAAGATGATAATAAAGCTGCTTGGAAAATACTACTTCAATATTAATATGATGAACACACCAGAGTCAATTGTTTGAATGATTAGGTCAATTAATGTGAAGGAGAATAATGATCACCTTAAAGCAGCCTTCGAGGGGAAAGCATGACAATTTATTTGGATGGTAGTATATCTTGATTGCGTACAGAGCACAACTCGTGTTTCTCTGCAACACAACTGCAGCCCTCAATGAAACAAACAGAAAACAAGAAAATTCAAGTCCAGAACTCAGGTAAAACAGATCAAAAATCTAAAGGGTACATATTAGGTCTGGCTTTTTACAATCCGTTTATTAGTTTCACAACATATTAGTGCAGATAATACTCGTCATTACCTCAACAAATATGTTTAGGAAAGCAAAACCTAGAGCAGTTTCACGCTTTCAACCATTTCTAACTTTTTCACTCAGCTAGAGCAGGAGATGGTAACTATAGAAGGCAGTGGGACTATAGCAAAAATCTTGGAGGGAAACGTTCAAGTTTCCATATTATGCTAATTGAAGATAGATAGAGAGACGAACTACCATCATAATCATCATTTAGCGCACTGGGATAATGATAAAGATCTAGGTGTTTCCGTGTCCATATTTCCATTCTATACTAACTGAAAACTTAGACAGGAACTTACTGCATGATGTTTTCTCTATCTGAAGGATCATGCACAGTAATTTCTTTTCTGCCTACCTCCACAGTTTTTCCCTCATCCTCTGGACCACTAAAACATACAGGGATAGGCTGAAGTCCAGGATGCTTCAAGTATGTCCTCCCCATTTCTCCAGCACAACCATTCACCTTCACATAAATTAGGACAAACAAAAGAAGTTTTAGAAGGCTCAACCTGAATTAAGCAGTACACCACTATGCCATTATTGTGCATTACTTATGCCCAATCATTAATTCTTCAGGATAACAGCTAGAAGGAGTTCAAGATGCTAAATTCTACCAAATCAGTAGACCAGAAGATATTTGATCATTTTTTCCTCAACAGACATGGCCGCAGCTGGTGTGTTGCTTCAAACCAGCATGGCCTGTAAGATAACACGAACAGCTTAGAGAAGGCACTTCTACCTCCACCTAACCTCCATTGGCAAAAATGGAAAGGAATATCATAACTGCAATTCTGCAAAGCCATCAACCTCAGTTTGATAAATCACAATCTCCAGATATGCTGCTGTATGTAGTAGCATTAATAGAAAAATTTGCGACTAATAATAAATTCAGTAGTTAATACAGACCAAAAATAGGTAGTGAATAATTCAGCTCTTAGCATGCTCAATTCTATTTCACCAAGTTTCAGTACTTCGCATTGAATGATTTCACCAAGAAGAGGGGTTCTATTAGGACATGGAGCATGAAACATCAAAAGAAGACCGCACAGCTTAACTCAACTTGTTTGTAATTACTATTCTGTAGATCTATCAAACACGAGCAATGCAAGGTACTGAAGAATTTCTGGCCTTCTAGTGTTTTCCGGTGATGACCAAGAAATTACAGAGGATCAGTGACGCACGGTTCAAAATCGGTGGACAATGAGCCTTCCCCTCTACCCTTCTCCACTTAAACACCACACTTTTGACTGCGGCAGGGTTTGAATCCGTGACGCGCGCCTAACCCATACATCACGCGCTGGGCTCTTATCACTAGACCAAAGCCCTGAGGGCAGCGCTTCTTTTCCTAAATTTCTTGTCCGGGTCTGACCGTTTCTCTTGCTTTGCTTGTACTTGTGCTTTGTCTTGAGCCGAGGGTCTCCCGAAAACAGCCGATCTACCTACCAATGTAGAGGTAAGGTCTGCATACACTCTACCCTCCCCAGACCCCACGTTGTGGGATTTCACTAGGTATGTTGTTGTTGTTGTTGTTGTTGAGCTCTACATGGTCTACTAAAGTAAAGAGGAATTACTCCTTCCTATTGACAAGCCTAATACAACGGAAATAGATGCATGAGTGAGCTGCAAGTTAGCATTGTAGAAATGGCATTTAGTCAGAAGGTGAAGCTATAAGTCAATGGCAGAAAACATCATTGGCAAAGTACAATTTACAGAGAACTACATGAAGTAATTAGAATTTCTCTCACCAGCTGGTAGACCCATGTCAAGGTAGCTGCTATCCATTTGCAGATTTCTAAACTAGAGCATGTTATAACATTACCACGAGATATTTGATAACAATTTGCCTTCAATTGACAGACAGTACCCTGTTGGAGCTACATAATCTCTCAATTCAGGAATCCAAAAGCTAGGATGCTAACAAAACATCACAAACCATGATTCTTCAACGACAATAAAATCTGAAACAGAGACCACAGAGTATACTCTACTTACTAGCTTTGAAAGATCACGATTCTATATATGGAACAGAACAATCACCAATATTTAGAAGAGTACAATGTATGAAGATGAAAATCTAAAATGTATAAAAGATAAGCAAAGTTCCCTTGCATGGAGCTAGAAAGTATCTTAGTTCAGGTTAAAAAGCTAGGATACTAAGCAAACACCATAAATTGTTATTTGTCAATGACTTTAAACCCGAAATAGAGACCAAGGAACATAGTCTATTTAGTGGCTTTAAGGATCATGATATTGTACGCGAGCCAGAGAAATCCACCAATATAAAAGTAAACGATAGTTAAGACTTTCATCATCCTATATCGAACTCTTGTAAACATGGTCAAACTACTGAACGTGAGAAAGAAGCAAACCCAAGCAGTTACATTCTACTCCATTGGCAAAATTGATAGCAATAGAAGCTAAGGAAAAAAAGCTGCATAAAATATATATACATTAGAAGTGCTGTGAAATAAGAGAGATAATTAAAGAATTCAACTAATACTGAAAGATGTTATAATGTATGCCCAATTCACTTACAACGTTCCTACAGAGAGACAGTGCGTCTATAAAGTGTTTCATCATCACTCTCCTCCTCCTCTTCTGATACAATATCACTGCCTAACATCTCTAACTTCCCACCCATACTAAATGATGGACCAGAACTTTCAGGCTCCATATAATCACCATATAATCTCTCTTCAAATCTTTGGTCGCTGCAGTTGAGAAACCAAGCCAAAGAACATTTGATTCCCTTGCCTTGCAACCTCTCATACCTTGGCTTGATTCTTGATTCGAGACTATAAGTGAAGTAGTCTGGAAAGGCCACAAGTTCTTTCATTGGCCTGCACATATCGCTCTTAAAAAAGTAATAGCTATTTTTCATGACGCCAACTTGTAAAGCAACTAACTGAGGACATTTTATGATCATCTTAGCCACATCTTCAACTGAAAACCCCCGCCCAAGAAGGAACTCGACAGGTTTCAATATCACATGCTGGTGGAGGCTAACAATTTGAGGCATCCTCTCGATAACACGAGCAAACCCATCAGGACCGATCTTGAGCTTCAAGTTAAAGAAATACTGTTGTGATGACAGCTTAGCCTTCAAAGGCAAGTCAAGAATTTGTGGATACTGTGCAATAACAGATGGCAGAGCTTCCCTACTAATTCCAAAACTGAGTAAGCAATTTACATTCAGTTTCACCGTCTCTTCAAGATCATATCCAAGTATATACACCCGTCTCTCAAGCATCCTCGCTACAACTTTCTTTGGCAGACCCAACGAAACCAAATACTCCACAAATGGTTTAATCATTGTCCCAACTCTCATTCCTAATAAATAAGGATATTGTGTTACCATTGGCCCTATATCCCTCGGATTAACTCCTATATTAACCAAATAAGCTACTGAAGTACTCATCGTTCCCTCAAGCTTAAACCCTAACAACTCCGGATATTTCATCAAAACACTCCCAATATCATCTTTCTCGACATCAAGCCCTCGTAAAAACTTCACAACCGGAACAAGCTCTACTACAACACTAGCATGGAGACATTGTGGATAAACTTTAACAAATTCACCAAGTCTTGATCTTTCAATCCCAATTCTTTCTAAATAAGCTAAAACAGGTATTACATTTTTCCTAACACTATATCCAAGCATCAAGGGATACTCATTGATATCATCAATAGTTAGTCCAAGTTTCTGTAGAAAGTCAACACGTTCACGCATGATTTCAACTGTGGATGGCAATTCTAGGTCTTGTAGTTCGTCAGGGACTATGCCTATACTCTTTAAATAGTCACAAATTATGACCCTAGACACCAGTTTTTCCTTACGCCCTTGAACTATTCCCCATGTTATTGAAGGCATTTCATATTCTGGGAATTTTTTTGGGGACTGTGTCGAAAAGGGTCTGTGCTTTATAGACCTAAGAAGACATGTATATATTTTTTGAGGGTTTTGGTAGGTTTCAAGCAATGTTTCCAAGAATGTTCCTATTTTTATTATGGTGACAGTATGAAGTGGTAGTTTTTTTCTAAATATTGAGCCCATTTCAGAGAATACAAAATTTTGAAGGGATTAAAGCTTTACCTTTGCTCCAGAAAGAAGGAACCTCCCTTCCATAGCTTCAAGGGGAATAGTAAAGGCTAAAGAGGAAGAATGAAACTCTTTATGCGAGTGGATTTTTTTATAAAAAAAAAAATTAAGCCATTAACTCTTATTAATAGTGCTGGAAAATGGAAAATGGAAAATGGAAAACGGGTTAGTTAGAAATGGATAAATCATTTGTGTAACGGCGAGGTACTTTTTTATCGCAAAATTGAGGGTATATTATACCTCTTCCTTTTATAGTTTGTGGTCAAATTTTCAAATTTACTTATTTTAAAGGAATTTCTTTTGTCATAAGTGTTCTCAAAAAATATTTAGGGTGTGTTGTTGGGTATAAAGGAAAATATTTTTCATAAAAAATAAGTAACTTTTTGCTTATTTTCTTTGTTCGGTATATAAGCAAAAAATATTATTGTAAAAGTATTTGTATATAATCTACATAAATACTATGTGTGATGGTTTGGGGTGAGGACAGGTGGAGGAGTGGATGGTGGGGGTGAGAGTAAAGATGAGGTGCATTTCACGATGGGAAGGAGACAATCAATGTGTAATGTCATTTGTGGAATTTTTGTTTTTTTTTCGGGAGTCATTTTTCTCATTGTTAAGGAACTTATTTTCTTAAAGAAAATATTTTTCAAAAACTTTGACCAACGATTTGAGAAAACTGAAAAATATATTCTAGAAAAAAAAAATTTATACCAAACACATCCTAAGGAGAGTAGCCGTTTGTGTTTGAATAATTATTTTTGTCTATCTTTCTCTCCCTCCATTGTCATCTTACTCATATCTCATCCCTTGTGTGGTAGATGTTTATCCCTCCACCGCTCACATTCCTTAGTCTTCATCATGCACACTCAATTTCTCTATCTTCCATGACACCTTAAACCATAACACTATACCCTCTTATGGTACCAACCTTTCAAAACCTTAATCTTAACGCTAAACAAAAAAAATCAAACAAATCACCTAAACTATATACCTATTATCACTGAGAGGACGCCTAGGATACAACTTTCTAAATAAATAACCTTCAAAAAAATGTGGCATTGATGCATGATTTAGATAATTGAGGCTCAAGTCTAGAAATTAGTTGGAGGTTGGCCATGTCAACAAAAAGAATTGTTAGAAGTAATTACGACTGTTAGTTAGTTAGTTAGCACTTGACTGTATACTACATTTTCCTACTGAATTCTATTCTTCATCTCTTCCTTTTCATCCACCATAGATGTATACTCAAACTCCTCTGCAATTGTTGAAATCTCGAATTCGTCTGCGAATTTCTGCATTTTGGGTAACATTGGTATTAGAGTTGTGTAAGTCCTAGACATCATGATGAAAAGAACACGTCCGATGGAGATTCTACCAGTGAATAGATTGTTGAAATGGGAACTCTCAATGGAGAAGTGTCGTCACTGGAAAAAAAAAATAGTCTTGGAATTGAGAGCGTAGATCGATAACAATTAAAGGGAAGAAATTTCTCTAGAAAGGGAGACTAGAACATCAATGGAGAGGCATTCACCTAAAAGGAAATCGAGGGATAAAGGACCTGCAAATTCCACACACAACCACTCAAAAATTTCTCGTTATTTTTTTCGAGATTTTTCTGGTAAAGATTTGTGGTCTTGGTTATTTAAAGTGGACTAGTTATTTGCTTTTGAATAATTCCCTGTAGATTAGAAGGTAGACAATGCTGCTATTCATTCGGAAGGAGAAGCTGTTCAATGACATCAATCCTTCAGCAGTATACTCATCCTCCCACTTGGACTGAGTATGTTATGTCTTTAGTTGAAAGATTTGGGGCTGATATTAAAGATCTCATGAGGAGATAAGAAAGATCAAACAGGTTAGTAGTATCAAGCCATTTCTTAGAGAAATCTTGTTGGTACTCTATTGTACTTTATAAAGCAGTACGGGAAGTAAATAACTATTACAAGTATTCGAAAGGATAAACAAATATTCAATATTCAGAAATTGAATCTTGTTGAACAAATAGGCCAATCTTCTAAACTGCCGCAAGCTTGTTGTGTCTTGAATCTTGATAACCTGAAATCAAGAAACAACTAAATTTGGATGGTTACAACGTTGTATGTTGAGTCGAGTGAGCCCTCTGTCCTTAAGACAAGATTGCCCCGTATATATGCTTTTACGTTAGCGGGCAATAGTCTCCCAAGATAAAACAACACTTTAATCTCAACGCTACAAAGCCAATAGGTTGAGCCTGACGAAGAAAACAAATATGAATCGACTTGATGAAGATATGGAATAGGAAGGAAGAGTTTCTCTTTACTCTTCTCTTTTGTCTCTGTGTATATAGTGTGTCTCTGTAGTGTATATCTTGTGTATACGTGAGGGTTTGGTCACTGTTTTTCAGCCACTGTTTTGCTGAATTTCAGTCATTGAAAGTGCACTGTTTCGTGACTGTTTTTCCAGTGTTAAATTGTTGTCTTTCCCGTCACTGAATTGAGCCAAAGAAAGCTCAATATATAGCAAGAAGAAGGGGCTGTACAACTGCCCAAAACATGGCTGTTAATGGCCATTAGGATGGCATTAAAACAGTCAAGTAATGGTTGTTAATGGCCATTGAAGGAGGCTGCTTAATGGACATGAATGAGGGTGGAAAAGGAGGAGTTAATCAGCCAAATAATGGCTGGTTAATGCTCCAGAAAACTGTCCAAAGGTAGGCAGAAAGTTTTCTGCCTTCCGTCACCCCAAAACCAACTTTCCAGAAACTCTGGAGACCAAATTGTAAATATTGAAACTTCAGGGACCAAACTGTACATATGAAAGAATTCAGGTCCAAATTGTACATATGAAACTTCAGGGATCAAACTGTACATCTGGCAGAGTTCTCTGGTCCAAAAAGATAATATCAAAAAGTCCCCACAGCCCGAGAGCCCGAGAACGGCGGCGGCGCGCGTGTGGGCTTAGCCTTGAACCCAAGCACATCTAGGTCCTCCCTCCTTTAAACACATGGGATAACCCTTGGGGTACCAAAGCCTTTACCAATTAGACACTTATATAGAGAGCAATTCTTCCTATTCCCACCGATGTGGTAGATTTGTCCCACACCACATTTTCATGCCTCAAACACCTTACTTCGTGGACCAATATCTCTTTCATTTCTCAACGAAATTTGACGATTCTTGGCCCTATGGTCATGTACTCACTTTGTAGATCATGCATGTGTAAAGAGACAAAACCTCCAACATGCGGAACACTAGTGTTTAATTCATCAAAGATGGGTGGACGCATCTCCCCGTCAAAGGCAAATTTCCAACAAATCTTACTTGGGAGGGGTGAAACCTGAGTTGAATCTTGCAGCCAAGATAAAAAATCTCAAGATTTATTGTCTAAGGTGTACAAATTTGCTAAAATGCAGGAGGCATACTTGGCTGTCCTAGCTAAGGCTCTAAAGTAGACCACATCTTTGTCCTTTGGTGAAATCAATATATTCAATAGGTCTGGTGATCAAAAGGTTCGAAACAAACCTCTACTACCAACTCTAAGGAGGTTGAGCTTTAAGGAGATAAATGAGAAGAGAGAAAAAGGATTATGTTACTTTTGCACAGAAAAGTATTACCTAGCCATAAGTTTAAGAATTTGAAACAACTGCGATTTTCTTGAAATTGAACAAGAAGAATTGTTGGAGGAAGAGAAAGTATGAAAAGAATAAGAAGTTGAGGTGAAACAAGCACTAGCACATATAGAGATATCAGTGCATGCCCTAAATAGATCACTGGGGTACAGGACTTTAAGAGTGACTGGTTACCACTTTAAGAAGTCATTACACATATTGGTAGATACAGGAGCTCTCATAACTTCATTGACCTTGAATTAGTGAAGAATTTTGAATGTATTACTAGAGCAACTACTCCACAAATGGTAGCTGCAATTAATGAAAATGACATAAACGTGGACAGGGTTTGCAGAATTTCTTGATTATTGCAAGGTGCTAAGTTCACAACTGAGTTTTTATTACTTCCCTTGGGATCCTGTGGTGTGATATTAGAGGTTCAATGGCTACTCACATTAGGATACATCAAGTTGAATTATAGGAAGCTCACCATGAAGTTTTGGTATAAAGGGAGAAAGCATATTCTCAAGAGAGAAGGAAGACAAATCACTATCTCTGGAGCTGGAAAATTAGAAAAGCTCACAGGCTAGGAGTCTCAACTCTGTAAGATCCAAGTAATGACAACTAAGTGTACTGAATTGTGATGGTATTCATTAGAAACTATGGGGCAAACAGGAAAGGATCCTAAGTTGTTGGAATTGTTAGGAGAATTTAAGGAACTGTTCGATGAGCCTAAGCAGTTAACACCTTCTAGGGGTGTATTTAATCACATTATTGTGTTATAAAAAAGAATTGAGCCTATCAATAAGAGACCTTAGATATATCTTTCAGTACAAAAAGGATATCAAACTCTACTGCAGCAAAAGCTAGATCAGGGAATTATCCAACCTAGTAGCAGTCCTTTTGCATCTTCTATGGTTTTAGTGGGTAAGAAGGATGGGACGTGGAGGTTGTGTGTTGACTATAGAGATCTAAACAAACACGTTATGGAAGACTTGTTGGATAAGCTGGGGTTTCTAAGGTCTAGTTATTGTTGACACCTAATTTTTATCCTCAAAACATTTTATTTTATTGCTCAAAGCTCCTGAATAATGAACGGAGAAGAAATGATTCTATAAAATTATACCGGTGATATTTACCATTTTATTTGGCAAAATATCGTCGAATACATTATTGTATATCATTTTTCCATTTTTACATATTTTTTAGAAATATAAATCAATTTTATAAATTAAAGAAGACAATTATCTAATTAATTTTCTAAATTAACTATTACAAATTGATTAATATTTTACTTCATGAAATTAAGAAAATTTGATTAATCAAATAAGGTGTCAAATAGAATCTCATTTTTATTCCTCAATTGGATTTTAATTACGAAAAGTCTTTATGCTAAATTCGGTTTTCATTTTTTAACCTTAATTGATTTTAATTTCCAATTCTGCCACAATTGAAATTGAAGTGGTTACAAATCCATGGCCACATTTGAAAATTTTCCAAAATTATTCCGCCCTTTCATTTATATGATTTTTGGGAAAACGGCCGAGCCCAGTCCAAATAATGGATCGAGACCCGGCCCAGTAGCGTTTAAAGGGCACAAGACCCCTTTGGTCTTTCATTGAATATGAAGGGACTGTTAGCCACAGTATGATAATTGTTAACTTGGCACCTGCCCAGTAACTACCTTAGCCATGATATGCCTATATGAAGTGTCATTAGGCCCAATGAACAGCATGATCATGATCATGTGTGTATGTTTTGGCCTTAAATGACCCTATATGCTTGAAATATCTCCTGTGATTGATTGTTTAGCTCATTTCTGTGTGTCTCAAAGGTTCATTGAATTGCATGTAAGCATGTGCTATCTGTTTAGGTGTTAAAATACCTCCACCTTAGCATGAAAAGGCTCTAGAGTCATCTTATGCCATTGTCCTATCTAGTGAGCTTCACCTAGACCATGCGTCGCATTGCATTTGCTCGAACTCGGGAAACTGAATCATCTTGTGTCAGTTAAGAATATCTATATGTATGCTAGCCTAACCATATTGTGTCCTGCCCTGGAGTGTCATTATGATTAATAAACAGTATGAACATAATCATATATGTTTAGTTTGACCATCAATGATTATGTATATCCAAAGGGTTATTTCTAAAGAGTCGTCTAACTATTCTTGCACGTTAACCATGTCTGCTAAACTGATTATACACTTGCCCTTGCCTGTGAGTGTAAAATGTCTCCATGTTAGCATGAAGTCCTCTAAGTGATATTGTATCATATTCTGCTTATTAAGCTGGTTATGTGTCTGTCTTGCTTGTTTCTTCCCCTTTCTTGCGACAAGGCTCATCCCTTTCGATAATTATGGACCATCTGATTTCATCTTGGGCCTTTATTTGTGCTGGGTTGTTTTAGTTAATATGAGTTGTTAATACATATATGCATCTGTGTGTATGTTAATTGCTTGTCAACGCTTAGTTATTGATGTTGCTTTTTGAGAAGTCTTGCGTATTTCTAACTCCCACGTGTATTTTTCACTCTCTTTGCATGTCTTGTGGGCCTGTGGGACCACACCTTGCTGATTTCACATTCGTTTGAGCCTATTGGGCTGAAAGGCCCAATTTCCATTTTCTTCAACGAGTCTGATAGCTTGAAGGCTCAGCCATAAGTGAAAATGGCACATATATTTACAAAAAGGGCCAGTCATGTGTGAAAATGGCCTAGAAAAAAATAGGATTCCCTTTTATATACGGAGACCGGTGGACCGGAATACCACCAGCACGTCTGCTTTATTTTATATTTTTATTTGTATTTGCTTAATTGTAAAACCTTAATTATTATTGGAACTCTTAGGATAGAATTTAATTGATATTATGTAGTTGTCACCCTTTTTTTAAGAAAAAGAATTACTTTATATTTCATCCGGTTAAATAATAAAAGGTGTTTAATATTTTGGTTATTTCATTATATATGTTTTTAAATCAAATCTCTTTAAAGCGAGTTTGCAAAACGTTTTGAAATCATGAAACTGGTTTAAGTTCTTAAAATGCCAAGTGTTGAATAATAAATATTCTTTTTAAAACCCAAGTTCAGTTACCCTTTGATAACTTTAAAAATCCTTTATAAATAGGAGTTTGGGCTAAAGGGAACAAACAATTAGCGGTTGACCTCTTTTAAAATAATGAATGCATTTTTAAACTCTATTTCGTAAAAATGAATATGTGAAGGAAATAAATAATTTTGCTATCTCTTTTACAAAAGAAAGGATTTTGCATCTCAAAGGAAGATTTTTCAAAAGAAATTATTTTTAAAGTGTTATATGAAAAAAGCTATTCTTGTGGAAAATGATTTAAATGACAATATACTTGCACTATTGTAAAAAACTTGAAGCAATTAAAAGTAGTTTTTATTATATAAGACCTGAGGTCAACCGTATCCTATGGATCTTTAATATCGGGGTGGCTAACACGACCGAAGATTATTTGAACCCTTATCCAAACTCTGGTTGATTTAAGATTTTTCTTTTGTTTGAAAAACCTTAAAAACATATGATTTTCCTTATAAATTAGGTGGCGACTCTAAATAAATAAAATAAATTCCTAGAGTCCACAAGTTATCCGGTAGCTTTCATGCCTCCGCATAAAAGTGAACCGTAACAGTTATAATCAATAAGGATGACAGTAGATGACATTCCTAAGACTGCATTTGAGACACATTCTGGCCATTTTGAATACCTGATCATGCCATTTGGTTTATCAAATGTTCCAACAATATTTAAAGGATTGATGAATTTTGTGTTTCAGGTATTCTTCAGGAAGATTGTATTGATTTTCTTTGATGACATTCTGATATACAGTGAGAATTTAGAGGATCATGTATTGCACCTTAAACATGTCTTCATGAAAATAAAGAAACATCAATTGTTTGCTATGGAGATCAAGTGTTCCTTTGGATATTCAAGGATTAAGTATCTAGGCCACTTCATAACTGAGGAAAGAGCATCAACTAATCCTCAAAAAATGGTTATTGTACGAAATTGGCCAGTGCCAATGACTATCAAACAATTGAGAGGTTTCCTTGGATTGGCAGGATATTATAGGAGATTTATCCCGGGTTTTGGTATCATAAGTAGACCCCTTACTTTCTTTTGAAGAAAGACAACTTTAAATGGTCTCCTAAGGCTTCTACTGCTTTTGATTAGTTTAAGAAGGCATTGATCAAAGTTCCTGTGTTAAGCATTGCTTCATACCAATAAGACTTTTGTGGTGGAGAATGATGCCAGTGGCTATGGTATCGGTGTTGTCCTGATGTAGCAGGGCATCCTATTACATTTATCAGCAAAGGTTTAGTGTATGATAAAGAGCTTTTGGCCATAGTTCATGTTGTTACCTAGTGGTCTCAGTACCTTCTTGAATAAAAAATTATCATCAAGACTGATCAGAAAGCAATAAAGTTTCTGATGGAGAAAAAACTTCATACAAATTCTTAGCTTATGTGGTTGACAAAGTTGAGCCATTTGATTATATTATTAACATATGAGTAGAGAAAAAAAGTAGTTGATGCTTTCTCAAGGGCTACTGGCCAATATTGAACTGCTGACATTTAGATGTGGAGTTGAAGGTCGTTATTGATAAATTGCGGCCTGGTACTGTCCCCTCTCAACTCATGGATTTAGAATCAGATAAGGGAAAACGGCAGATTGGTGCTTGCTAAGGTTCCTCAACTAGGACTTTAAATCATCATTTTCTTGTGGCATTGTACACCACAACTGGCGTTCTAAAGTGGAGGCAACATTGAAGATGTTGCTCATTTTATTCTACTGAAAGACATTAAAAATATGTGAAATTGTTTGTGTAAAAATGACATATATCAGAAAAATAAAGCTGATCTAGCTACTTATCTAGGTTTACTACAACCTCCTTATATCTAATGTGGTTGGTCCCAAGTCAGCAGACTTTATTGATGGACTGCTCAAATTCAATGGTCATGAGGTTATCTTATTTGCTGTGGATATGTTGAGTAAGTATAGTCACTTCATTCCATTGAAATACCCCTATTTAGCTCAATTTGTAGCCAAAGTGTTCTTGGATTGTCAAGTTGCATGGTTTTCCTGATGTTATTACAAGTGACAAAGATGATGTCTTTCTAAGTTCTTTATGGCAAAAATTGTTTACCTTACAAGGAGTTTAGTTACATATTTCATCAGCATATCATTCACATTCTGATGGTCAGACTGAAGTTTTGAACAAGTGTTTAATGACATGTTTGAGCCTTTGAGGTACTCATGTGCTGAGAATGCTTCTGATTGGTATGATTGTCTGCATATGGCTGAGTATTGATATAATACATTTTTTCACACTGCTATATAGACTACACCTTATGAATCTTTATATGATCGATTCCCACCATTACATTTACCTTATTTGTCTGGTGAATCAGCTTCCTCAGAAGTAGGTAACACACTTCTCATTAGAGAGTTGATATTACAGCTCTTAAAACATCACTTGGTGAGAGCACATCTGATGATGAAGCAACAAGCTGACTCTCATAGAAATGACATAAATTTTGAAGTTGGTGACTGGATTTACTTTAAGGTTCAGCCTTATAGACAAATTTCTATTGCTACTTAACCCTATCATAAACTAGCTGCAAAATATTATAGTCCTTTCCAGATTTTTAGAGGGGTTGGCCCTGTAGCTTACATCTTGTTACTTTCTTGACAAGATCCATTCTACAGTTCATGTTTCTTTTCTTAAGAGATATTATGAAGTTTCAGCTCAAATTTTCTAACCTCCGATCACTGATATTCCTAATCCTCATTGTCCGAATCCTAGGTTATCTTATAGAGAAGAGTGGTTAAGAAGGGGAATAAGTTTGTGGCTCAAGTAGTAGTTAAATGGGAGGACCTATCTACTTGGAAGTTCTTGAACACTCTCAAGTCCAGGTTTTCACACTCTGATCCTTGTGGTTAAGGATCTTCTGATGCAAAAAAAGTTCTTACAAGTAGTTATGATTGTTAGTTAGTTAGAAATTGGAACTGTATTGTAATATGTGGTTTCATTCATTGTCTATAAGTCATTGTAACATACACTTTACAATTATCAATTGAATGTACTACATTTACAACTGAATTATATTCTTTATCTCTTCTTGTCACATCCACCTTAGCTGAATACTCGAGTTCATCTGATTAACTATAGTCCAGCTGCTGAAATCTCGAATTCCTCTGCGAATTCCTGCAAGCACCCCCATTGAACCACTTACGCCCATTGATCTGGACAATTTTTCTCTTAAACGTTTTGAACACCTTTAAAATCATCACAAAGTTCTCCATCAGGGGCCATGGTTCATCAGCTCTCAATATATCACCATTCACCATTGGGAGCCTAAATTTTTCACCACAACTAATAATAATAATCTCTTTTTACGTGCTCTTTGATTCTCCACCCAAATCATTATCGCAAGTCACAAATAGTATACGGAACATGTAAACATACTTAAATCTGCGTTTGAAATCTAAATACTAAAAATAAAAGATCGGTTTGTTACATTGAAATTCAGTTCAAAACTTGTTTCTTTTGGGACAAGATGGGCGGATTAATTTGAATTTGAAATGTTTGCAAATATGATACTTTGTTGTTCGTTGTTTATGTTTTGTCTCTGTTATGGAATTTGTCTTGCCAATACTGGTAAATAATTTAACAAGTTATGAGAATGAAGATTGCACTAAAGTAATAGTGTTCCTGGCATAATTTGTGAAGAATTGAGCACAGACAAATTCAGTCAATTTCGTAAGACACATATGAATAATTTAACAAGATAGGGAAATGAAGATTATTCTAAAGTTATGATGTATATGTCATAACTTGTGAGCAATTGAACACAAGCAAGTTCTACATATCCGGCAAAATTCGTATATAATATAGCACGATATATGGGAGATGAAAATGATGCTAAAGTTATAACACACTCATCATAACTTGTGAACAATGAAACACATGTAAGTTTTATAAATTTGGAAAAAATTGTGAATAATTTAACAAGATAGAAGAATGAAGATTGTACTAAAATTATGACTCACCCATTGTAAAATCCTTGAAGCATGATTTTTCAATTAGCTTTCGAGTGTGTAATGCCTTGACCATTTTGGGATAAATTCCTTAAAAAGGAAAAAAAAATACCTGCCATTAAAAGATCCTATTTCTCCACATTACCCATTTGAGCTAGCGAAACAGTGTGTTATAACTTACACTCTGTTTGGATGGTTGTTACATATTATTTCATAATGTATAATATTATATTGTATTGTGTTGTATTGTATCGTATTGTATTGTTTTAATTGATATAACGTTTGAATAGATTGTATCGTTTTTCCGTCGTCACATAATCTCATACATCAACAATTTAAAGGATAAACCTACAAGAAAAGTAGGATAGGGGTAGAGCTACCATAAAAAGGTAGGGTAAATGATAAGATAGAATTAATAGATAATAAAAATGAGCGATAACACCAAATCGGTCATTACATAAAATGGAACTTTTCGTTGTTACATAACGATGAATTTAACGATACTATATGTTAAAATTAAAGAAACTATCAAAACAAACATTGTATTTAAACAACACAACACAATACAATAGGTAACAACCATCCAAACAAGTTGTTAATTGGTCCAACTCAAAGGCATTTTTTTATTTGTTTATTGTTCGTTTATAATTTGTTTATTGTTCGTTTATAATTTGTTTAAGGAAAAAGGTCAAATATACCCCTGAACTTTGGATGGTATCTAAATTAGCCACCAAATTCATTACATCACTGAAATACCTGAGTGCCTCCATAACTCTAGAGATGGTATTCATATTTCATTTACAGAAAATCATCAAGTCATCATCAAAGATAAGGTGAGTCAATTTTGAGAGTTTACATATAGGATGGAACTGAAAATCAGATAGTTCACTCATTTCTTGTAGAGTTCTAGAAAGATATTCCATCACCAACACAAACAATAGTGGTGACATGAGATCTTCCTACCTAAAAAAATCATGACATATCAAGACATTATGAACCAATGATCTTCCAGCTACAAAAGTTGTTTGATTCTCAACCACAACAGTAGGAATGATGTTCTTTAATATCATGCAAATTAATTTAGAAATACATTTATATAGGACTTTACTGCAAGATATGGGCCTATATTAACTAACATATTGGGGGGCTGCCACTTTGGGAATCAGAAATATAATGGTAGAATTTACTTGTCTTAGTAATTTACCATTCTCAAATAACTCCAACACAACACTTGTCATCTCCTTCCCAATAATACTCCAAGCATCTCCAGTGGGGCGGGTAAATGCGGGTACCGCCCCGCACCCGCTCCAATTGGGTCGGGTTTGGGAGATGGTTTGGTGGGGTGGTGAGGCGGGTATGGATATCAAAAGTGCTACCCGCCATGGTTGGTGGGGCGGGTGTAGGGGTGAGTTTTAGGTGGCGAGTATGGGTATGGGATACCCTTCCCCCGCCCTCGCCCCACCCCGTTGACATCCCTAATAGTGATATTTGGACATCTCCCATTTTGAGCTCTTCGGCCACTGATATTATCTTCTGTTGTTGGATGATTACTCTAATTTTTTGTGGATGTTTCCTTTGTCTAAAAAGTCACAAGTTTTTTCCATATTTCTATCCTTTAGAGCATACATCCGCACTCAATTTGAACAGGATATTAAAAATATTCAGTGTGATAATGGTACAGAATTTGATAATGGGCCTTTTTGGGATTTTTGTAAAACTAATGGTTTGTCATTTCGTCTCTCGTGTCCGCATACATCATCTCAAAATGGAAAAGCATAAAGAAAAATTCGAACCATTGACAATATTGTTAGAACCTTACTTGCACATGCCTCTCTACCACTATCTTTTTAGCATCATGCGTTACAAATGGCAACCTATCTGTTAAACATATTTCTGAACAAATAAGTATCCTACCAATCCCCACTCAAAATTTTATATGTAAGGGACCATTCATATCCTCATTTACGTTTTTTGGGGTGCTTATGCTATCATCTCCTTCCTTCTACTACCATTAATCAACTTCAATCTCGGTCAACTCATTGTATATTTTTGGGATATCTGTCAAATTATCGTGGTTACAAATGTTTTAACTTATCCTCTAATAAAATCATCTTAAGTCGTCACGTAATTTTTGATGAAACAAATTTCCTTTTGCCAAATTACATTATTCTGGGCCTCCTACCTATGAATTTCTTGACGATAGCATACCCCCGTATTTGATCCATAAAGCCTCCTAAACAAGCCCAATGTTTCCCAATGTCTCAGTCCAATCACCAAGCCCAGCGGTTGCTGGCCTAGTTGAGTCTCTCACTGGAAACCCATTGTCGTGAGGCCCAGTGGCTGGCAGTCCACTAGGTTTCGGCCCACCGTCTGGCTCGAGCATCCCACTGTCGGACAGTCCAGTCACTGCATGGTAGTCCAGTCACTGTCGGGCAGTCCATCTTTCCCGCCTGTCCCAACTCCAATTCTGGCCCAACGGCCTATCACTCGTAGTCAACACAGGATTTTTAAGCCAAACAAAAAATATGGTCTTCACACCCGTGTTTCCAAGTCACCGTTGCCTCGTAATCTTGTGTCTGCCTTTAATGACTCGAATTGTAAAATGGATATGGATGATGAATTTAATACTTTTATTAATAATAGAACGTGGGATTTGGTGCCCCATCCCTCTGATGTTAATGTGATTCGGTCTATTTGGATTTTTAATGATAAAGAAAAATCTGATGGTGCATTTGAGAGGCACAAAGGCCATCTTGTAGGTGATGGGAAGACTCAACGGGTTGGTGTGGATTGTGGTGAGACTTTCAGTCCGGTGGTCAAACTGGCACCTATCAGGACAGTCCTCAGTCTGGCTCTTTTGAAGGCATGACCGCTTCATCAGCTTAATGTCAAAAATGTGTTCCTGCATGAAGACCTCAATGAAACAATGTACATGTATCAACCCATAGGGTACAGAGACCCTACGTATCCTAATCATGTGTGTCTGCTGAAAAAATTATTATATGGGCTCAAACAAGCTCCTAGGGCCTAGTACAATAGGTTTGCAGATTACATTTCACATATTGGGTTTTCTAACAGCATGTTTGATCATTCTTTATTCATCTACCGTCAGGGTAATGATATTGCTTAAATTATTTTGTATGTGGATGATATTATCTTAACTGCCTCATCTGATGCTCTTCGCGAGTCTATCATGTCACTGCTTGGCTCTTAGTTTGCAATGAAAAATCTAGGGCCACTGAGTTACTTCTTGGGGATAGTTGTGACACGTCATGCAGGTGGTTTATTTTTATCCCAAAAGAAGTATATAACAGAGATTGTTGAACGAGCTGGCATGTCATCTTGTAGGCCATATGCCACTCTGGTTGACACTAAATCGAAGTTAAGTGCTTCTTCCAGCAAGCCATATGCTGATCCATTATATTACCACAGTCTTGCAGGGGCTCTGCAATATCTCATCTTCACAAGGCCCGACATCTCTTATGTTGTACAATAGGTTTGTCAATTCATGCATAACCCGATGGAGGATCACATTCATGCTATCAAACACATTGTGTGTTATATTCAGGGTACTCTCGATCATGGCTTGCATTTATATCCGTCTTCGACAACCACTCTTATTTCATATACAAATGACGATTGGGGTGGTTGTCCGGATACCAGACGCTTCACGTCAGGTTATTGTGTATTTCTTGGTGATAATGTGGTCTCTTGGTCCTCAAAATGGAAAGCAACCTTGTCTAGATCCAGTGCCGAAGCAGAATACCGAGGAGTTGCCAATACGGTGTCTGAATCTTGTTGGCTACGGAACCTTATTTTAGAACTGCACTGTCCAGTTCTGAAGACAACATTAGTTTATTGTGATAATGTTAGTGTTATTTATCTCTCAGAGAATCCGGTTCACCACATACACACTAAACATATTGAGTTGGATATTCACTTTGTTCGTGAAAAGGTTACTCGTGGACAAGCATGTGTCTTACATTTCCCGTCACGTTATCAGATTGTCGACATCTTTACAAAAGGTCTTCCGCTGGTTTTATTTGAAGATTTTCGAGACAGTCTCAGCATTCGCCGACCTCCCGCTTCGACTGCGGGTATGTAATAGAATTAGATTGCATTTAAAATTGTACATCTTCTATATTATGTAGAATTAGATTTCTCTTGTAATTATGATTGATTAGTTACCTAGTTTGTAGCAATGTAAATATTTTTGTACAACTATATATAGTGTAAATCATTAATGAAATAATTAAGGAAGAATATTTCTTACAAATAGAAATTATGGAAATAGAATAATTTTGGAGATCAAAAATCTTGTTGGACTCTATACGTATTTTTACCTTTGTGTTGGAGTAACCTCGTCTTTAGGTCAAGTTCACACTTGTTGCAACGCATGTAAACTTTCAATGTTGTTTTCTTAATAGTTTCCTTGGAGATCCGATAGAAAATTAGAAATAAGTCAATGGAAGGATCAATGCTTAAATAAACGTTTGGGCATGAATTGGTTGATATTGAAAAAGAAAAATATTTAAAATTAAATTAAAAAATATTTAAAAGTTAAAGTAATGAATTAATTTGATAAATAAATATTTATTTAAAATAATATATTATTTCGAATTTTTGAAACAACACATACAAAAACCTCCTCCAATTCCACAATAAATAATCATCCAACGATTGCATTTATTGAAGAGAATGAAAAGTATACGAGATTAGTTTTTACACACTACAATGTAACTTTTACACTATTAAGTCACTTAAAAGATTACCCCACATAACTTTTCATAGAAAGCAGGATTACTAATATGGAAAATAAGACTAAGTATATGCTATAATATATTTAAATATATGTAGTATAAAATAATTATATTGCCATCTGAAATAGATTGATTAAAGAGAGTGGATAATTTATATGACTCTATATCAAATCTTTTAAACTCTCACATCATTTAGAAATAATTACAGGTAATTTCTCATAAAAGTGAGATTACTAACTACTAGAAAATAAGAAAGGTTTTTTGTTGTTACACACTTATCAATCTGAAATATAGTCAGTAACTTTTGGTAAAAAAGTTACATATACCTAGTGTTTACATTAAATAGTATTAACTTATCATGGTTAAGTTATAAATTGGAATTAGAAACAGCATTTATTAATAATGATTTAGTATTATATAAGAGTGGTATGTGGATATATATATATATATATATATTGGATTAGTGTAAAATATGGTGGAAATAGGTTTCTTCATAACTATTGGCTTTAGCTAGGGTTTTATTAAAAGCTATAGACTATAATCATGATTACTACCTTTTCAACTTCTTTAACCTTCTCCTGGGATACTATCTCGGCTTTCTTTTTACTCCATTTCTCTAAACGTTGGTGAATTTTCTTTGCGTCAATAGCACCTTTTACTGTAACTTCATCTTTCTCAAATTTCACATCCACACTATGAACTCCTGAGCCATGTTACATTTTGCTCTTCATATCAAATTAAACCAATGGTGGCTGATGAAAGTACATAAAATAAAACAACGGAAGAAAAACAGGAGAAACACCTACTCGACCAAAATTTCAATTTATTAATTAATACTCCATCTTCCTATTTATGTCGCAATATTTTACTCGGCACAAATAATAAGAAAAATAGAAAGACTTTTGAAACTTTCGGCTTAAATTTGTTATGACATTTCTACAACTATAAAAACATGTTTAGTAAGGGTAAAATAGAAAAAAAAAATCCAAATATAAACAAAATTATATTCTTTTTAGGTCAGAATAATAATTAAATAATGTTTCATAAGAACAAACACAAATCTTAAAACTCCCTTTTCCATACGCTGTTTCCATATATTTTAACTGGAAAACTTTAACAATGTTTTGGCAACAATATTACAACTTTATCAGGTGGAGACCACAGTCCAGAATAATTACGCTGTCCTTATTTTTACTTTAATTATGTGTAGAATATAATAAATAAATGAAATGCACTTCTCTAACAGAGCTCAAACATTTACGTGAGATGCTCACACAAATTTAATATAGCACTAGGAAAGATAGATGTTATGGTTCAAGTTTTACCATTATCCATTGTTAACAAAAATATATGTACTTGGCTCACGAAAAGAATCAAGTCCGGACGTGAAGATGCATGATGCTATTATGAGCATATAAATAATTATCATATAAAGTGTACTGTCTATTATAATTTAAACTTTATGAGATTGCTGTACATTTCAACAAATTGATATGAAAAGCTAGGACGAGATTAAGATTATTCACGCAAACAAATCAGAAAAATAAAAGTTAAGATGTTGAGTACCTTGAGTTCTCAAGAGTGGTTTCCTGATATCATGTGCACATTTTGGGCAGTGGAGACGAACTTTGTAAACTGCACTGAATACTTCAATTTTCTTCTCTTCTTTAGACATGGCAAACCCCTCGGCATTTACTACAAACAAGAGACAGGAAAATGTTTTGATTTCGTTAAAGTACTTCGCAAGAAAATTGGTTGGTGGGGATTAGTAGAGGGTGGATCACTAGTATGTGGAAGCTTAAGTCGTGGACAATTGAATTAAAGGAAAAGGTCCAAATTTAATACAACTCCACTTACAAAAGTAAAAGATCTTTTTGGAATTAAAAGATATTTTTGATCGGTAATTATTTAAAAAATACTACTAGTTCGGCAACAAAATAATTACTCATACGAAATATCTTAATTTTATCTTTTCTAATAATTTGAGTTGTCATTCATTTTCTTGTTGTTAGAATATCATCTTGTATTTGTCTTAGACTTTAACATAACTCAAGCTTGAACTACATGGATTCCACGTGTCAAAATAATTTGGGACAAAAGTCCAAATTTATACTTTTACTTTTGATTATAGTTTAAAATTACCTCTAATTATACTTTAAGTAGGGGCTAGCTCCGTTAAGGTTAAGGGTAAATAGAAGATAACTTGAACGATAAATGTACGAATGACCACAAAATACAACTAATTAAGCGTAGAATATAGTAAAGGAATATTATGAAGCATTTTTCCTTGATTTTACTTTGGAGATTATCTTTTGTACCTAAAATAGTCATAGGAAACTACAAGAATTGACATCTTTCTTTTTTTTCCTCACCTCCTTTTCGGATTTTATTTATGTAACTAGTCTTTTTAAGAGGAAAAAGCAAGTTTCTACTATTAGGTTATAAACTACAACTTCCGAGAATAGAATAGAAGAACCAAAACGTTAATGAATTGAATGCTAAAAAAATAATCTCATGATAATTGACAATACTGCTTACTTAATTAAAATACAATTTTATATCTGTTTTTGTATTTCTTTCTTTCTTTCTTTCTTTATTCAGTTCATATTCATGCAAAATCGATCAACCTTTATGTTTGAATCCTTGACCAATACATTCGAGGGTTTCTCCATTCAACTAGAAAATAGTAGATATCTACTATTTTCGAGGGTTTCTCCATTGAGAAATATTTAGGTATCTTCTGCAATGATAAAACAATAATTCCCCTGAAAAGAATTTCCATTTACTACTCGGAAATATTTTCCACTATTTGGAGAAGTTCTTCGGATAAAATTTCTCAATGACTTCTCCAATGCACTGGCCATGGATGGCAGTGTTGTATCCCAAAGTATTAATTAATCTTTCCTAATCCACTATGATTACCTCAAAGGAATGCAATAATCAGATTTTATTTTTATAATTGTGGTATTCGAGCGCTCACTTTTAACTATTTCTCTGAATACTTGCTACCTGCCTCTCAATTTTTTTTCAAGCATAGACTAATGTTAAAGAACTTTATCGTGCTGCCCATCGATAGATATTCTGTGACATTCTTTATATATATCTCGAATAGATGATCGATTATTGAGTTTCCAAAATGAGAAGCCAACATAACCTCGGTAACAGCTCTTATAGTCTTAACTGCTAATTTGGCACTATCCTCAAAATGTTTGCCATTAGGGTTCTCAATGGCAGCCATATCACTCTCAAATGCTTCAAGTCTTTTAAGAGTAAATGACCCTTCCATTTGTATAATATTCTTTATCTCTTCTTCATATGGTGTATAAGAAGGCATGTTAAATGAATCAATTTCATCCTCTTTGATCTTGCCCTGCTTCCATTTAAACAAAAAGATTGTTAAACTTTAACTATAACATTATCATTGGTGTGGATTTAATACGGCAGAAGTCATTTTCTACGAAAAAATATTTTCTTGAAAAATGTAATTTGGTGTTCGATTGGTAAGTGAAAAATATTTGTAAGAAAATTAAACAATAAAAGTTTATAATAATATTATCAAATCGAAGAGGTTTTTGATTAAAAAAATAGGGTGCTAAAGTTTAATAATAACATATCAGTGTTAGTTGAAGCAAGTAGTATTAAGTTAACAATTAAGATAGTTATTTTCTCCCTTATTGATGGAAACTGTTTCCAAGGAAAACATTTCTATTAATCAATAAAAGAAAATGACTAAACTTCTATCATATCAAACACACCCGGAAAGAAAAAGAAAAAGTCTGATGTTTAAGTCGTGTAAATAACCTCTGCTGCTAAATGAAGAAGTGAGTTTGTTAGCAAATCCATCAAACAACAAGAATCATAGCTTTTTGGATCTGGATTGCTCCTGCCAACATAGACAAGAACCATATGTCCTCCACTCATTAGTTCTTGAGAACGGAAGTGTAGAAAGCTAGAAAAATCCTTCTCGAATTGTTTGAAATATGCTTCCAGTACTTGTGGGGGACTTGATTTGGATATAAATATACTTCCCTTGTTACACTCCAGCCCTTTTGGAACCTGCTAGAGGAAAAGTGCATGTAAGCTTCCATTATATCTTCTCTTATTTTGTTGGTTGTATTAATTATTTATTCATTATATATAAGGATCAAAGTTTAGTTAGTTCTCAAATTTGATATTGTTCATGATGGAGGATAGGCTAATAAGGAAGGATAAACGAATTAATAGGCTACTAGGAAAGTTTATAAGAATAAGTACATATGGCATGACTTTAACCAAATCTCATATCGAATAAGAGTTATAGCGTGAAGTGCATGAATACACACTTTTGGGTTCGCCATATAATTTATATTAGAAGTTAATTTTTTCTTTTTTACCTGCTTTCACAACAACCTCAGACCTACGCGATTGAAGTTAAAAATTTGCGTTTGAATTCGAATTTTTTGTCTGAAGTGTGGCTTTGTGAAAGTCAAACATCAAACATTTTTGCCTAAAGTTTATTATTACTTGTCAAGGCCAACTTTGGACATTTTTTGCATAAGTTGTGGATTTTACAAGGCCAAACTTCGAACATTATTGGCTGAAGTTATGGCCTTGTAAAGGCTTTGGATATATTTTGGGTTGCCAAGAACAACTTTAAATATTTTTTACTGAAGATATAACCTTTGCAAACCTAACTTAAGTCATTTTGGACTGAACTAAGGAAGTCTGTACAACATTTGTCATTCTTTCATTGTAGCTTGAAACATGGGAAGCAAGTAAGAACCAAAAATACATTGAAACCATCAATTCCACTTTAACATGAAGTACTCCAATTAAAAGAACATAGGATTATAGAAAAGGACAATGTTACTGAAGGAAAAATACTTATATTAAGGAGGAACATTTAACATAGAGATAAAATGTTAAACATTATTTAGTGCGGAAGTAGAGGAAGGCAACACTGTAAAGGAGCTCATAACTTGTACAACCGTCCCTTGATTTCATGGAGTTAGTTAGGCTGTTAGTGAAGTTAGTTATTGCTAGAAGTGTTAGTTAAAGTTGTGTTATAATTAGTTGTAGTTAGTGGCTTAGCTGATAGCTCACAGCTCACATGAGTTAGTGGAAGTATTATATATATATATATATATATATATAGAATCATTGTGAATATGAAGCCAAGAGAAGATATTTTTCCAAATCACTTTCCTCTGATTTCCTTTCACTGATTCTGCTTCTTCTCTTCACGAGTTCTTCTAGTTTAGTCTAAATCTCTTTGATTGTTAAAAATTGATAATTGCATGATAAATTTGATGAATGTTATCATGGTATCAGAGCATTATCGATCGAATCTACGAGTTTTCTTCAAGGATTTGCAGAAGATTGAGGTATTTTTCAATCGAACAATTTGTTTCTTTTTGTTTTACAATAAATTAGTTGAATTTAGATTCAATTTCAAAAGTTTTCTATGGAGTTCATAAATCTAGTGATCGAGTGCAAGCTCCATATAATAATGCTGAGATCGAGCTGGATTACAATCATCCACTCTTTCTCTATGCATCTGATGGACCTGGTTCACTTTCGGTTGGAATTCAGTTGGTAGGAATGGAGAATTATGATCTATGGAGACGTGCTATGCAATTGGCTTTGATGGGAAGGAATAAGATTGATTTCATAGATGAATCAGTCAAATGAGACATATGTGAAACAAATCAGATGCACCAATGGGATCGATGCAACACAATTGTAATTTCATGGATAATGAGAAATGTTGTTAAGGAATTAGTGACATGAATTCTGTTTTGTTCTAGTGTACATCTAGTTTGGAAAGAACTAATTGAGAGGTTTGAGAGGGTCATTGGATCTAGAATATATTAATTGCATAAGAAGATTTTCACACTCACACAAGGCACATCTTCAATCTCTGTGTACTACACAAGGTTGAAGGATCTGCGGGATGAGTATGATTCTATCATTTCACCTAGACCTTGTGACTCTGAGAAATCAAAGAATTCAGTTGTGCAGCTTCAATATCAGATATTGTTGCAGTTTTTTATGGGACTAAATGAAGATTATTGTCAAGCAAGGAGTGAGATCTTGCTAAAATCAAATTTGCCTAGTATAAACCATGCTTATGCAATGTTGATTCAAGATAAGAGCCAAAAAATGATGGCGGGAGGGAGTTATATAGTAACTCAACTTATGGATCCTACTGCATTGTTTGTTTGCTATGAACACATCCAACTAGATGAATCAAATACCAACGAGAAATTATAACTTAGTGTGATTTTTGTCACATGAAGGGGCACACTAGAGACCAATGTTATAAGTTGATGAAATGTGAGTTTTGTCATCAGAAGAGACATGTGAAAGAGACTTGTTATAAGCTGATAGGATATCATGTAGACTTTAAATCTAAGAGGAAAAATAGTGAAGTTGGTGGTTCTTACATGAATACTATAGGACACAGTTACATGGTGCAAGGAGAGAGTAGCAGTATGAGTGCAGCTAGAGACTTGAACACACCTGCAGGTTATGGATACATGGTGCAAGTTGGGAGCAACAACATGGGAGTAGCTATAAGGCACATGTATCAGGGTGTTGTGAACACAACATCTAATTTTACCAGAGACCAATTCAACCACATTCTGAACTTGCTCAATGCTTCATGATCCAACACCAACAACATCGGTTCTAATGCAGGAGCCAGTGTTAATGCATGGAACAATTAGGGTAATGCACTCATGGCATGCATTCCTTTCTTAGACAAAAGAGATTGTAATGCTATTTTTAAATGGATAGTTGATAGTGGTGCTACAAACCACATGATTAATAATGAGCATATATTGTTGAATGATACAAATGTAGGAAATAATGGACATGTTCAACTACCTACTAGAGAATTCACTAGAGTGACATGTACTGGCAATTTTTTTTTTATCTAGATGTGATATGATAAAAATATCCTTTGTATACCATCCTTTAAATTCAATCCTTTGTCTGTTTCTAAGCTGACAAAAGAGTTGAATTGTAATGTGAATTTCTATTCCGGATTTTGCATCTTTCAGGATCTCTTCACTAGGAGAGTAAAGGAGCTTGGTAAATAGCAATATGGTCTATACATTTTACTTCCACAGATTAACAACACACAAATGAATAAAGGAGGCACGGTGAGGATAGACAGATTACTGACAGTCAAGGAAGTAATTGATCCCGTCTTGTGACATCAAAGGCTAGGACATGTATCTATGGGAGTAATATGGAAACTACCTATTTTTCAGCATAAGAATAATTTTTTATTAGAGAATTGTGATGTATGTCCACTAGCTAGACAAACTAGAGTTCCTTTTCCATGTAGTGAAAGTAGAATGACAGAATCTTTTCATTTAGTTCACATGGATGTATGGGGACCATATAAGAAAGCCACTTATAATGGAAAGAAATACTTCTTGACTCTAGTAGATGTTTCTCTAGATGGACTTGGACATTCTTGTTAAGAGTTAAATCGGATGTTTCTGAATTATTAAAAAAAATCTTGCCATGGTTATGAATCAATTTAGTAAATATGTGAAGATTTTTAGATCTGACAATGGTTCAGAATTCTTTAATCAATCTTGTGGAGAGCTTTTTCAGCTATATATTATCATTCATCAGATTTCTTGTCCCTACACCCCATAGTAAAATGGGGTGGTAGAGAGGAGACACAGATATATCCTTGAAACTGCTAGAGCAATAAAATTTCAAGGACAATTACCTAATAGGTTTTGGGGTTGGTTGTATAGAAGTTGCTACATATGTCATCAATAGAGTTCTCTTGTCAAGTTTGGATCACAAGTCCCCATTTGAAATGTTATATCACATAACTCTCTCTTTGATGCACATGAGAGTTATTAGGTGCTTGTGTTATGCTACTAAGTTGCCCAGATAGGAAAAATTTGAAGAAAGAGCAATCAAGGCAGTTCTACTTGGTTATGGCACTTACCAGAAAGTTACAAACTCTATGATTTGAAAATAGAGTTTGTTTCATTTGTAGAGATCTTGTGTTCCATGAGCTGATATTTTCTTTTCAGAAACTTAAGGATGATATTGATGTTTCTATCCAACTATACATAGTTTTACTCCTCTTACATCTGCAGAAGTGTTTTCTTCTGTCCCTAATATAATGCCACAGTCACCTCTACATGATGCCAATTTGCCTGATTATTCTTCATTGTCTCCACAAAATAGTCCACTTCTTGATTCTTTACCTGAAGTTGAATTACCTGAAGTAGTTCCACACCTTAATAATATTCCACCATCCACTACAACTATAAGATCTACTAAGCCACCTATATGGATGAAGGATTACATTACTCCATCTCAGAAGGTTTATACTAATACTAATGCCTCAGCAAGTTCCTGTCTTTATCCTATCTCAGATGTATTGAGCTACAATTGTATGTCCTTCCAGTATCAAAGTTACATTGCTCATTTCTCTGTTGAAACTAAACCACACTCATATAAGCTGCTGTGAAGGATCCTACATGGATTGATTCTATGCAGGCAGAAATGCAAGCTTTACAAGACAACAAAACTTGGTCTGTGATTTCTCTTCCTCTTGTCAAAAAGGCTATAGGATGCAAATGGGATTATAAGATCAAGTATAGGGCTAATGGGGGTGGAAAGGTTCAAGAAAGATTAGTAGCCAAAGGCTACAACCAAAATGAGGGTCTTGATTATCAGGAGACCTTCTCACCAGTGGTGAAGATGGTTACCGTCAGGACTGTTATATTAGTTGCTGCAACTAGAAATTGGCCAATCCAAAAAATAGATATTTACAATGCATTTCTACAAGGAGATCTACTTGAAGAGGTATATATGAACTTGCCTCAAGGCTTCAAGTCTCACACTGGTACATCTCAAGTATGCAAACTTCTCAAGTCTTTGTATGGTCTTAAGCAAGCTTCTAGACAACGGAATATTAAGCTCACTACTGAACTTATATCATATGGTTTTGTGCAAAGCCACTTGGATTATTCTTTATTCATTAAGAAGGATGGTGGGAAGACAGTCTTGGTCCTTGTTTATGTTGATGACCTTCTTATTATTGGTGATGATGATATGTTGATCCAATACCAAGTATGCATTGCACTCCACTTTCAAGACTAAAGATTTAGGGATTTAAAATACTTCTTGGGCATAGAATTTGCTAGAAGTAAGGATGGAATCCTCATGCATCAGAGGAAATATGCCCTTGAGCTTATTTCTGACCTTGGTCTTGCTGGTGCTAGATTTGTTATGGCTCCTATGGAGCTCAACCAGAAACTTACTACTACTGAATTTAATGCATATTTTCCTTCTCTTGAGAATACTATGCTCTCTGATCCTAGTGAATATCAAAGGTTGGTTGGTCGACTACTATACCTCACAAATACTAGGCCAGATATCTCTTTTGTTATACAATGCTTAAGTCAATTTATGCACCCTCCTAAATCATCCCACATGGAGGCAGCCATTAGAGTTGTGAGGTACAGTAAACACTCTCCTGGCCTTGGAATTCATTTGGCCTTTCTTCATGCAATCAGCTAGTGGCATTTTGTGATGTTGATTAGGCCTCTTGTCCTAATACTAGGAGGTCAGTCACATGTTATTTTGTGAAGTATGGTGCCTCTCTTATATCCTGAAAATCTAAAAAGCAATCCACTATATCTAGGAGTTCTGCTGAGGCAGAGTACATAAGTCTAGCTGGGACTGTTGTTGAACTTGTTTGGTTGATCGGTCTATTCAAGACTCTTGATGTAGATGATCACTTACCAGGTCCCATTTATTGTGACGGTAAATCAGCTATTCAAATAGTTGTCAATCCAGTATTTCATGAGTGTACCAAACACATATACATTGACTGTCATTTTATTAGAGAAAAGGTGCAATTGCGGCTCATCAAGTTAATCTACTTAGCCTCCTCAGAAAAACAGGCAGAGTTGCTTATTAAGGCTCTTATTCAGGTTCAGCATGCTTATTTGCTATCCAAGATAGGAATGAAGAACATCTTCATTGCCCCTAGCTTGGGGTGGGGGAGGAGGAAGGTAAAGGAACTCACAACTTTTACAACAGTCCCTTGATTTCAAGGAGTTAGTTAGGTTGTTAGTGAAGTTAGTTATGGCTAGTAGTGTTAGTTAAAGTTAAGTTGTAATTAGTTGTAGTTAGTGGCTTAGCTGACAGCTCATATGAATTAGTGAAAGCATTGTATATATATGTAGAATAATTGTGAATATAAAGCCAAGAGAAGATATTTTTCTAAATCACTTTTCTCTCATTTTTTTTCACTGGTTCTGGTTCTGGTTCTGCTTCTTCTCTTCACGAGTTTTTCTAAATCTCTTTGATTGTTGTTAATTGATAATTGCATGATGAATTTGATGAAAGTTATCAAACACCCACACATGATCAATAATCACAAATTTCATACTTTTCTCATGATATTTAAGCATCTCAAATCAATTTTGTGCAGAAGACTAAACATAAACATATGCTAATACAAAGTTGGTTATACTCTGTGTCTCTATGGGTTGTCAAAGCCAACTTTCGACTTTTTTTTTTATTAAAGTTGTGACTTTGGCAAGACTTAACTTCAGATATTTTTTGTTGAAGTTGTAATTTTGACAAGGTCAAACTTCAAATATTTTCGCATGAGGTCAGGACATTTATTTGGCTAAACTTCAATCTATCATATTTTGGGCTGATATCATATCTGGTTATACTATGAAAAATTTTAGTGCCAAAATCTATCATATTTTGGGTTGATATTTCCTACGTGCCATTGTGTGGGTAAATAATTTGCAGGAAATTACATTAAATGACTTTGAAAATGAGTGGTAAAGAGATTTTTGATGCCCACTTGCATCATGGAAAAACTTTCAAAAGTCAAAATTTGTTAAATTTAAAGTTTTCCAAGACCACCTCCATGGTCATTCATGTAAATCACTCAATTATTTGTACTTTGTAATGATTTATTAGTACTATATTGCTTGGTTTATCGTTTTAATTTTTATGCATCTTCCTATTAGTGGATAAGCATGTAATTTCATCACTTATAGGAAAGAGGAAAATTGAGTGATATTGATCAACTTTGTTGAATGTCAAGAAATTATGAAACACTGATGAATAATGTCCAATATAGAGGAAAGTTCTAGTTAATTATTTAGTAAAGAATAAAAATAAGATGAATTAAAGAAATAAATAAATATAAAAATTAGCAAGTCATGACATATATATTTCACCAAATCAAAGTACCTGAGAAAGCCAATGGAGACTATAAGAGGAATGAGCAAAGTTCAAGCTGTTGCTAGGAAAAAGCCTTTGATAAAAAGAACCAGGAACTCCTGCTATGAAACAATTCCCATTCTTCTCTTTTTTTATTTTCTCAATAAATGATGGAATTGATTTGAACACACTATTGAAATCATTATCTGGCAGATCATTCAAATACACTTGAAATTCTGGTGGTTCGGACTTGTTGTCTTTGCACAAATTATGAACTATGTCAATGACATAGCTGATGGATAAAAGAGTATTTGGTCCTGAAGAACAACCCAAATCTGCCACTGTAAAACACTTTGGAAATATACCATTCTTGAACATATTTTTTACAGTGTCTTCTAATACAGGTTTTGCCTTTACTATCACTGTTCTCTGAAAAATCAAAGACAAAAAATCAGTTCAAAAAAAGATTAACAGGAGTAACATTTAGGGGGCGTTTGGTAGCTGGTTTGGAGGTGAGTTATGCAGGTATTAAATCCTGCATCAGTAATAACACGTTTGGTAGTTGGTAAAAGGTAAGTTATTCATGTATAAAATTATTATGGTGTTTGGTTTACAATTTAAAAATCCGCATAATTAATATATGTATAAGCTATGAGGTAAAACAAATTTAAAAAAAAGCTATGAGGAATCTATGTATTACTACATGAATAACTAAAGTAAACCCTGCATAATTAATTTCTACATTAAATAATATATAAATTTTCTCATAACTAATTCATGTATTACTAATATCTACATAACGCTAACCAATCACCAAACGACCCCTTAGTATCAATGCTTATAGTCTAGTTGTATTCATAGGAGGCTCTGTTACAATAAGTATGGGTTCAAATTGTTGTGGTCAACATTACTCTATATAACATAATTCAAATTGCACAACTTTAAGGAACATGAAAGAAATAATCCCTTGATTATTTTCATTAATTGAAAGACTATATATACAAGTTACATAATAGGAGAATCCTATTCCTAAAACTTTATTCTATACATTTATGGTAATATACTAATTATGGTAATACAATACTAATTATATTACAACCTTACCTAAATTAGGATACTAAATATTTACCATAAATTACACATAATTGTGTATATTTAACACACACCCGCAGTCATAGCGGGCGGTCTTCGAACGCTGATACTGTCCCTAAAATCTTCAAAAAGGACCGAGGGAAGACCCTTTGTAAATATGTCGGCAATTTGATATCTCGACGGGACATGGCATACGCGAACTTGACCACGGGCAACCTTTTCACGGACAAAGTGAATGTCCATCTCGATATGTTTAGTGCGTTGGTGCTGAACCGGATTACCAGAAAGGTAGATGACATCGCAATATACCAAGGTTGCCTTCTGAATTGGAACAGAATTGTCATTACCAACAATTATACCGCGAGGGTTGCTCAAATTGGAATAAGATGAGAGAGTACCTGAATCGGATGTCATGTGGGTAGTGGCACCGGTGTCCATATACCAATTCGGGTCCGGTTGAGTCAAACCCAGTGTGTGCATCGCGGCCTCGATATCTGTCTGAGTGGGGCCTGCTGCGTGATGGGCTTGCGGGGGCCGAGGCCCAAGCACCCCTGTTTGCGGTCTCGGTCCAGACTGCAGTTGGCCGTAACTGGACCAGGCCGAATTGGGCCTGGACTGCTGCAGGGCTTGCCACTGTTGTTGGGCTGGCCACTGCCGCTGGAGGTAAACTGGATGGGCCCAAACTGTTGTTGTGGGGCCCACTGCCACTGCATAGGGGCCCACTGTGGGCCCCAGAACTGTTGTTGCTGCTGCTGACCACCGCGAGGACCCCCATTGCCACCACCATTCTGCCGGCTTCCGCCTTTGTTGCCGGCGCGGTTTTTGCCATTTTTCTTATTTCCACCCTTTTTGCCACCACCGTTGTTGCAGTTTTGGCTCGAGTTGTTGGAACCGGTAGGATATACCGTGGACTCGGTCATCATGACTACGGGACTAGTACCGGTAGCCGCTCGTTTCGCTATGCCTGCTTCTTCTAGTGTAAGCATAGAACGCGCCTGATAAAATTGCGGAAGCGGATTGCTTTGCTGAAGAAGCGTTCCCACACCACTATAGGCCTCGAAGAGGCCGGAAACCATTTGAAGGACCAAACGATCGTTCGAAACCGGCGCGCCAACGTTGCGAAGTTGGTCCGCCAATTCCTTTAATCTTTTGCAATAAGCCGAAACATTAGGGAAATCTTTCATATTGACGTGGGAGAAATCCTACTCAAGGGTAACGGCTCTAGAATTTTGATTATCTTGGAATATATCACGCAGTCTATCCCAAGTCGCTTGTGCCGTAGCATCAAGCTCAATAATTGTTTACAAAAGGTTGGTAGATATTGTGGAATATATCCACTGAAGGACGGTAGCATCAATAGTCGTCCACAACTTAGGATCATCCTCGCGTTTTGGCACCTCCATATCCTCAGGAGCCGCGGGGATTATGTGATGGATGACTTGATGCGATCGTGCGTGAATTTTGAACAGTTCGTCCCACGTCGCATATTGGACATTTTCTATTTCAAGAACGAGAGGGATGTTATTCTTGATGTTAGAAACTGTAAGGGTCGGATGAAACATGTTCCGGAATGTAGACATATTGATAGAACAATATGTGATTGAGGGATTAGGGAGAAAATTTGGGAAGAAAAGAGGTCCCGTCGGCACACAAACCGAGAGCAAAATGTCTCGGAAGTGGAGGAAAGTCGACGGAAAATTTAGGAGAGTAGAGAGAGGATTTTAAGACCTAGACTCTTGATACCATGAAAGAAATAATCCCTTGATTATTTTCATTAATTGAAAGACTATATATACTAGTTACATAATAGGAGAATCCTATTCCTAAAACCTTATTCTATACATTTATGGTAATACACTAATTATGGTAATACAATACTAATTATATTACAACCTTACCTAAACTAGGATACTAAATATTTACCATAAATTACACATAATTGTGTATATTTAACAGAACAGAACAAAGTCACAGATCATCTAGCAAAGAAAGGAAGTAGGAAGACACATTCCGCGATTTACTGGTAGTAGTGTTGAGGGACCGGGACTACTATCTCCAGGAATAGTCTGGCGTAAGACGATAAGCTGGATTAAAAAAAAAAAGCAAGGAAGTAGGATGCACAATTATAATAAGGTGATATATTTCCCCTTCCTAGCTACTTTGTTTTGGACGAGTACTCAAGAGACAAACAAATTAAGAACTGCGTATGCAAAAACAACTGCTACAAATTATAATATATTTGTATGTGTCTCTTGTTGTAATGATGCATATTAAACTATAATACATACAAATTACCTTTTTGAACGATTGACCTCTATTGTATCAAGGACGATGAATCAATTAAAAGAAGTAAAAAAGTTCAAATATACTATTGAACTATCGGAAATGAGTGTCACTCGTTAATAGTTTGACTCATTTATGTCATTATCGTTATCAAAATAGCACATTCATGTCATTTTTCATTAACGTCGGTTTTATAATATTATTTTTCATTAACGTCGGTGTTAATGAAAAATGGCATGAATGAGCCATTTTGGTAACAACAATGGAATAAAAGAATCATGAAAGATTAACATTCAATGAGTTTCAATACAATACGTTTTTGCTTTTCTTGAATATGCATGAAGAAGTTGAGATTAAAAAAAAATGAGACCTGAAGGATTGAGTTATTAGCATAACTGCATTCTGAATCTCCTGCAGTCATTGGTAGACTTTTTTCGAGTACCATTTCTTCTAGTTTTCTCTTCTTCTTTTTTTTCCTTTTTTATTTTTTTGTTGTTTTTGCTAGTTTATCAATCTTTGGAAAGTTTGAGGATAAAAGGACATGGATATTCATGATGTCCATTAGTTTCTCAACTGAAAAGTTGGCAACTGATCTAACATTTGTATGTTGTGGAATCTCGCCCTGTCTTTATGTGGCTGGGGGCTTTTTGTGCCAAATCGTTTGGCATAAATTTATAAGTAAATTACACTAAAATACCCTAGTAGTATGAATTAACTACAGATATATTTATTATATTTTAAAATCAAGCACTTACCCCCACCCCCTTGTAATATGAAAATCATACACAAGTATATTAGCTTGAATAATATTTTCTTGTTACTAGGATGTTAAGTGAGTTTTGAAAAACATGAGGTATATTTGTAACTAAGAAATAAGTATATTAAAATATAATTATTCAAAAATAAAATAAATTAGATCCTATAAAATTAATGTGAAGAAATTTATTAGAATAATTTTTTTTAAAAAAAAATTACTCACCCTTGATCAAAATACAGAAGAAACATTTTTTGAAATATGTTTCTTTCAAACCTCTTAAATAGAAAATGATCACATGTTACTTAATAATAAGATTTTACCAATTAAATATCAATAATAATTTTATTGCACTTTAAACATGGAAGCTACTTGTTTTGTTTTTAATTATATTATAGTAATCTCTTACTATGTGTTAATTTCTCATTTTATTTCGGTTTGCTTATTATTGTTTCATTTTAAATTGTCTTAAGTTTACTTAGTTAGATGAACATAATTTTATGTAAGGTTTTAGTTTTTTTTTTTTTGAAAAATAGGGATAACGTTATTATATCTATGTAGAAAGTTTCATAGTATAAAGAATGTAAATGCTTGATTTTAAAATGCAAAGGGTTGTATTTGTAATTGATTCATATTTTAGGGAAATTTAGTGTAATTTTCCTTAAAGTTATCACATGCATAGCCCAAAAAAAGGTTGGAAGACGGGATACATCGATACCCCATAAACTTGCTTGTAAATTTCACTTAAACACCTAAATTATATCATGTTCTAAATAAGTACCTGAACTCGTAGTAAAGTACTACTATTAGACACTTTTTGCTCAAATTTTAGAAAATGTTCTCTGTTCGTGTTCTCAACCACTCACTACGTAGATAAGTTAACCACTTAAAATATATCACATCAATTAATTATAATTATTAGTCATAATAAGCCGTAAAACCTCATGTCTGTTTTAGTGGATACTGCTTAGACCTGTCCAAAGCTCGGGTCGGGCCAGGTCAGGGCCGGGTCAAGTAGCTCTTTTTTTCTGCTTGCCCGACCCTGACCCTGTTTTTTTTTTTTAATTTTCCGACCCTGGCCCTGACCCGCTCTACAAAATAAAATATTTTTTTTATTAAAATAACAATCCAAATTAAAGTCCAAAAACATAACATATATTCTTAAAACATGTAAAAAAAAACTCCAAATTAAAGGATTTTTTTTAAAAAAAATTGAATTTCCAACACTGAAATTGACATTCACGCCTACATTATCACAAAATTCCGACGTTGAAATGTATTGTATATCGTGAGATCTTTACTAAAGAAAAGGGAAATTAGAAATCGATTTGGGGGAAATCACAAATTGATTGGGAAAACTGACGTTTTCCTAAAAATTGGCGGCGCCAAACCGCCTTGTGGCCGTTTGACCGGCCGCGTCTCGAAAATATACGCAAAATAAAAAATAATCGGGTAAAACGGACATCCGAGCGCAGAGTTATGACCATTTAAAGTTGCACTAATTTACAACTACTTTCTCTCTCTACATTTTGTGTCAATGCTTCTGTTAATTAAGTTCATGTCTCATTCGACTTTCATAAAAGCTTCATAAATTGGCTTCAATGGCTATGATTCAAGAGATAGCAATAGCCTAAAATAAATAATATTAATTACATAAGTAGGTTCAGTTTTTCGGTTCGGTTCATCCCCAATACTAAAAATATACCTTAAATAAATATAATAAAATAAATATTAATAAAATAATATACCTTAAATAAATATTAATAAAATAAAAAATAATATGAACGGTTCAGGGTCGGGTCACTGGTCTGGTCGGGCAGGGCCAGATCAGACGGGTAAAAAATTCTGACCCTGGTCCGACCCTGACCCTGATCAGGTCCTTGCTTTTTCGGGTCAGGTGGCTCACGTGTTAGATATAAGCTGACCCTGACCCTGATTTTTTCGGGCCGGGTCAGGCCGGGCGGGTCCCCGACCCGATGGACATGTCTCATACTGCTGTATATAATTAAAGGAGGTAGCATATGTTATGTTGTTAACTTCTCTACATAATAAATGCTAGAGAACATCTAAGAAAATTTCTAAATTTGAACCAAAAATTTCTAATAGAAACACTTTATCATTTGTTCAAGTACTCATCAGAAAAATCATAGTTTGAATGTCTAAATAAAATTTAATTACATGTTTAAAGGGATGTAAATGTGTTCCGCCAAGTTGGAAGCTTTGCCTTACCTACTTGTGTGCAAGATAAAATAACATTCATGAATTTCCCACTTCTTTTAACATACCTATTAAATCTTAAATACCATTAAATACTTTTAACAAAATTTGGTTTTGCCATTAGCATTCCCTACAAAAGGTTTATGATGTCACACAAGAGATGCAAATGAAATATTTGGACTTAATTTGTTCATCAATTAAAATTTTAGCATTAAATTCATTATACTTTTGAAATTATGGGATCAAAATATAATATTTCTTAAAACTTTTCTAGTATTTTATGTTAGTAGTAGACAGTAACTGGAACAATAATTGTATACCTATTAAGGATGCGGAATATCATCAATGTCTATCAAAAAAATTGCTGCAAGTCAATGATGCTTCTCTTGAAAATAGAATTTAGTCCACGAACTAAATGCTTGTTCTTCTGTGTGCTTGATGAATTTAACTGCAATCACAAAATAAATATGAGAAAAAATTATTATATTAATTATTTTGTGAGTACAACTCTGAATGCATCACTTGATTCTAATTTCCGATTGTTCACCTTGATTCGAGGGCCAATGCAACATCTTTCTCAAATAGAGGATGGACTTTTGTTGATATATTGAATCTTTGAAGAACTCTGAGCAACACTTTAGATTATTCTTGAGGGAAGACGTCTCTCGAACTCTACTTTCTTATTGAAGATCTTTGGAGAATACTTATATAGATGCCCTCTGCCTCTAGTCAAGATGCTATGCATTTTTTAAGATGTCCTCAAAAGGGGACATGTGAGCTCTTTAGGACAAGAGCTTGGAGGTATTTTGATCTCCAAGTAATTCTATCATCTTTAGGCTAGAAAGACGTGAGTTGGGCTTATCCTATAGATGCTCAATTTAATAGACTAACCCAAATGTAATTTGAATTTCATTCAAGTCATGTAATTTTGACTTGAATAATTAATCCGACTTTATTACCAAAATTTAACTTGATCAACATGTCAATAACTTAGAATTTAATCCAAATTTTGTATGATTAGTTCAATTAAAATTTTGATTTCTACAAAAATTACACAATAAGAACAAATAGTCATTCCACCTGAAAAAGAAAGTAATAAATAAGGTAAAATCTATATAGTAAACCATTGTATATGACTCTTCCCTTTGCCATGTCAACGTCCAGGGTGATAAGGCTATCAAAGTGCCAAGTTCAAGGGGTATTTGGGAGAAAAAAGAATTCAGGAATTCAAGGGGCATAACTAGGGAATCCACCAGGAATATCGACTTAGTTCTCATGTCTAATAGTCAAACTCAAAAGAAGACAAAATCTGGCAAGGAAAAAAAGCAAATCAAGACAAGACAATAAAAGAAGTGTTGAGAACCACAACAGAACAACCTCATCTTCTTCCTGATGACTCCCCTATGCAGAAAAGAAACCAGAGATGAAAGAAGATTTTTAACAATCCTTAAAAAAAAAAAAAAGGACAGCCCGGTGCACTAAGCTTCCGCTATGCGCGGGGTCCGGGGAAGGGCCGGACCACAAGGAGCTATTGTACGCAGTCTTACCTCACATTTCTGCAAGAGACTATTTTCACGGCTTGAACCCATGACCTGCTGGTCACATGACAACAACTTTACCGATTACTCCAAGATTTTTAACAATCGTTACACATTTACATATATACAACTATATCTGTAAATTTACTGATGCCAGCTTTGCAACACCACGAACTACATTGCTATTGCATATTCATAAAGATGAAGGTGGATATGGTTTCGAAGACATCTATCTTGGAGAGGGTTGTAACAAGCATTGACATGGAAGTCAATGCCCCATTCAACACTTGTGGTGGACAACCTGGCCTAAACATCTTCTGCACCTGCAACAGAACACCATACATTCTGAACTTCGAAAAGGAAAACGGAAACTAAAAGATTGCTAAGACAATTATTTGAAAATTTCCCTTTGTAAACTTTGAAAAGAGTTGGATATATGACACTCCTCTAATGCATTAAACGTGCATTTGTGTTAAGTAAGTCCAACAAATAACCTGATATGACGAAACATAATGCAAAATGCAGCAAAGGAAAAACATTCACTTCCACACAACGCTAGATTGGGACTAGGGGAATGCATATGTGTGTGTGAAAACGTTCTAAGTAATGATTAATTTTTGGATATTAAACTAACCCTTTTACATGAAAGTAGCTTTTCAATACAAAAACAAAGGGAACAAAGTGATCTCCAAAAGGATATTTAAGTATGAACAGAAGGCCAAACATTTAGATTCTTTTATATGCAGATTAATAGGCATCCATCTCTATGTACAGTGCACCACTATTGCAAAGTTCACTGATAATTGTTAAATACTCAGCCTTCCTTTCTCCTGAAGGCCTCCTTTTCTTACAAGAACAAAAGACCTATGACATCAACCTTCTGGTAGGTCATTCAGGCAATATCAGTAACATGCAAAATTCCATATTGAAGCTGTTTATAAGCAGAAATCATTGTATAAATATATGGTTTAAAACAAATTTCTCCACTGCAGATACATTTTTCCTCAGGTATTCAACAAGCTAATGAAGTTAATAAAAACAAATCATGAAACCATCTAATTTGCATAAGAAATCCATGTAAACTAGAGAGTTCTGCAGACAGGCTACCCGTAAGCAGGATCGTGTCATTCATATGATCCAGCACATAAATAGGTGTGATTATGCTGATAACAAGAACCATATAATTACCTATTCTACATTATGTGAATCTAAGTCTTGGATGACACACATTATCTAGATTGAATGCTCAAATGCCTCAAGTGCTTAGTAATGATGGAATGTAATATCCACCCTTTGATCATTCTCCCCACTTGATTCCCAACATCATATCAGTATTCTGCTTACATTTTCATTTTAATAACCGCTACTAGAAATGTCTGCATATTAGATCAATAACGGGATCTAACAATGACACTATCCCTCAGGGTGAAAAGCAAGAGCATCTCAGCAGCGGGATGAATATCCGGATCGAATCAGAGTTTACACTGCCGGCCTAGAACAATTGCCAGCAAAATACTAGGTGATTTCTTTCAATCTATCCAAGCTTTGGTGGATAGGGTTACCAAGCTTGATGGTGAGAGGTAGCAAGTGGCTTGTGGAATTAATCGAGGTGTATGCAAGATGATCCGAACACCACGGTTATTAAAAATAAAAAAGGTATGGGCTAAACCACAACGGACGGGTGTTTAAAAAGGACTAAACAAGGGATGGGTGTTTAAAAAGGATTAAAAACATAATTAATTTTGTCCGTGATATAACTATTTTTAAAAACCACAACGGATAATTTGAGAGAGAAGGAGTAATAATTTATCAACGCGGATACCTATTAAATATATGATTAAATCTTTTTTACTTAAACATTAATATTAATGACAAGTTATGGTTTTCAATAACTAATGTTATAATTAAGTTTTCTTTCAAAAGGTTACCTAAACATATAAGTTTATAGCTTCAATAAATTGATGAAAACAATCTGCATAAGCTAAATGAATAAAATTATTCAATTGGTGAAATTTTTCATTATAAAATCAAGAAGGTCCAAGAATATATATCTTAAAATGTTATAAACAAAATCACTAAATTTGCATCTGTCATGATGGTGGAATCACTAGGTGTAGAGCAACACCGATAAAGGTACCGATAAAGATGGGGTATAGTTGCTACAGTTGAATTAGCCCCCGGAGTTTGATAACTTGGATGCTGATTCGTGGCTCTGCTGACGTAGCTTTAGCGCGACCCTTAGCAGTTGTTGGCGCTTGACCTTTTGTAGATGCTGCAAGACGAGTCCTATTATGAGCTCCAGCGTAGCCCCTGCCCTTACCATGCGTAGCAGTGTTGGATGCAAGCGGAAATTACTTGAACACATTCATATTATTAATAAGATTAATATTTATGACAGTTATAAATTACAATTATTGAATCATTATTTGATTGTTTGTCATTATTCATTAATGTACATCCCTTAAGCTTACGTTGTCATTAATAGAGTGAGATATTGATGATAGAGCGTAACTCTAAAATAGCCTCAACTAATGATCATCGAGAATGAGATATCGATGATATGTTATAAATCGACATGTGTTATGCGTCACATTCTTAGAGAATGTACTATGTCTCACATGCTACTAGTAATGGTTACTAGTGATGGACACATGTATACTTTTGGAAAGTATTGGTATACCCTGCTGATAAACTATTTGTTATACATGTCTAAAGTGTTAGTGTGGGAGATGAAGGTCCTTTGACTTGAGGTCAATACGCACCTTGTTTACAGAGTAATGTACTTTGACCCTGTCATAAGCTTAAACTCCTTATAGGATAAGATACGACTTGTGTTGGGTGCATTATAATGTAAATTAAGGTGGTAGTTGAGCCAAGAATAGGATTCATTCCTCGATTGGATATTCTAGAGAACACTCAACTTCTCAGTGATATTAGGTCGACCAAGTCATTGGCTAATGTAAGAGACATATTTAGAATATGGTCTAGTTGTCGACTAATATGGATGAGATAAAGTGATCAAGCCATTTGGATAGACACATGACAAATCCTAAGCTTGATCGAGTGTATCGCGAATGAAAGGAATTTATCATCTCACATAAAGGTTATGTTTACTGGATTCATGTATACGTACTTCACATATTGAGTTCGCCATACGACGCAGTCTAGGAGTTTCATATGGACCTTAATTGGATTAGTGTCGATATGTGAAGGCCTATAGGGTCACACTATGTCGATTGTTTTTTCGGTCTAAGGGTGTATTGAGAGAATATTAAATATTCGATTTGGAATCGAGATATTTAAATTAATAATAACTATGAGATAATTTATATTAGATGGAAATTATTTAATTAAATCAAAATTGGATTTTGGATTTAACGTGCTGAATATATATATATTAAATGAATGAGGGAAACAGAATTTCACGTAAGGCGCCGGGCGCCGATCCGACAGTGGGCCCAGTCAGACTGGCCCACTGCACCTCAATTTTTGGGCCAGGCTTATAGCCCAACCCTAATATGATATGTGACCTAAAAATCACTATATATACAATACTAATCTCTAGTTATTAACATACAAAAAACACACCAATTCTCATAAATAATTCTAGACTTAGAGTCTAGGATAAAACTCTCTTAAACCTCTGCCGAGATTTTCTGGTTTTCGTGACAGAGGAATACACCATAGCATAGTGCTTGCAGTCGAAGGGACAGTCGCATGTAATCCATAAGTAAAGACTCTAGATAATACAACTTGTAAGTGTTCATGCTTTATGTTACATGTTTTTTTTATTGTCATATAACCATATCAGAAGAAATTATTGGGATAAGTAGAATTAAATTTTAAACTTACGCTGCGCCTATTTATATGTTTTGAACCCAACAAAAACCCTACACGGGCGTGGTCTTCTACTCTCAAATTGCTGATGCATGTGTCCTTACCATCTATGAAAAAAGTGAAACAAAGAGATTTAGAATTCCAACCGAATCTAGAACACAAGATGAGGAGTAAACAAACAAAAACTTTCCTAAGTGTCCATAGCATCCAAAGATAAATACAGATAATTTGCGTTTAGAAGTACATATTTTTAGATATAATTCACTTTATATTTGGTGTTATTTTCTTCTGTTTTATGTTTATTTCATTTACTTTATTCTTAATATTTATGTGTTTATGTGTGTAGGGGTGATTTTATGAAAAGATAACAATTTGATGTAAACTGAGATGAAAATATGACGTTAAAGTCTGATTAAAAGTCATTCTCAAGTATTCAGATCGAGATAAGGATCCAAGGGACAAATACATGTGAAACGAAATCGGAAATGAAGTATCACGACTCTCTGGACTTTTGGTTTGGTGCGCCGACAAGGGTACTACCTTGTGCGGTGTACCAGTATATTTTTCTGCTACTCTTGGTCATTTTTTGGACTAAATGAAGTATTTTGGCCCAAGATTAATTCCTCACACTATAAATACAACTTAAACACATTCTGAGGGAAAATTTAGACTTTGGAGATAAGAACATCGCTAGAAAAGTTAGATCACCTTGGAATAGAAATTTGCACTGTTTATCTTTTCTTTCTTCTATTTTTATAGTTGAAAGTATATGTGACTAGTTTATTATTATTATAGGGATGTAGGATTATCCATGAACATTGTAGTTTGAAGCTTTATGTTAGATTATCTTTGATAATCATTGATTTTGATTGATTTATTTATTTTATCTTGATCTTAATTATTTGATAATTATCTGATCAACCATTAAGTACTATTTATTAATCTCGGCTGAGAGCTCGACAGAGGAGGTATATAGAACAAGTTTCAAACCCAAGGGGTGCTCCTAGCATGGGTTACCAGCTAGGATAGACATATTACTCACATTGCTTAGTCAAAATACATGAGATGCATCATCATTCTTATTGCTTGTCATACTATAGACATATAGGTGTGCTGAGGTATCCTATCTTTCTTTTTATTTTCCATATGTTTACACTAAAGTATGAAAGCAACAAAGGAAATATAACAAATAAACCTAGATAATGATAAGCTAAATAGATTCATGGGGGAGAGGTTTACAATTACTTCTGTCATTGAAAAGACTTTCTTCAATCGCATTACGTTCCTTCATGGGTTTTAAGTTTGCTCTTCGATTGATTAGCATATGAGCTTGCATCATTGAAGAAAAAAGAAGAAACACATTTTTACACTGATCTACATTAACTATGGACATAAGCTTTATTCGATAATGTGAAACTCAAAAGATAAACGCTCTTAATATTACAAGATTCTTTATTATTCCCAAAAATTCTTGTGACCAAATGACAATTTATTCTTTGTATCTTCATGATTTAATAAGAAGATGAGTGAAAAAATAATTTGATCATCAAGGCAATAGACACAAATTAGCTGTTGAATTAAAGAGAGAAAATGAATTCATGCTTGAGAAAGATTAAATATACCTTTAAACTTTATGAGAATGATTAAATATATCCTTATGTTGTTTTTATTTTAGTAAAAAATTAAAATAAATTTATTCAGAGTCATTTATGTAACGACTGGAGTATAAATAAGTCACTTTTTTATGAAGGATATATTTACTCTAAGTCATATAGTTCAGGATTATATTTGGACTTTTTTCCTAAATTCATTGACGAAAAAATTCAAAACTTGTAAATTAAAATGAAAGAATACTCTCTCCATTTCAAAATATTTGTCTTACTTTTCTTTTATTTAATTTAAAAAAGAATATCTCTTTTTTTTACAACTATTTTATTTCAACTTTTCACATGATATATTTAAAATCACAAAATCTAAAAATATTTTGATATATTCTATATATTTTTAGTTAATATCCATAAGATTCATCAGTCTTTTTAATTTTTTTAAATTTTATGTCAAATTAAAATAAAAAAAATATTTTAAAACGGAAGAAATATTAAAAGCCAAAGAGAGAGTATAGAAAACAAGTCAGCGGTACTAAAACCAAGAGCATTTCATATGCACCCTTTAAACTGTACCATTGACTTTTCAAAACTCAGGTGGTAAGTTTCCAGTAGCGAACGAGACAAACCTTTCACATAATTAATACTCCCTCCGCACCATTTTATATATATATATATATATATATATGAAATTTAAGAAATAAAAGATTTTTTAAAATTTTATAATTTAAAATAAAATAAAGATATTTTTGTAGTCATAAATCATCCCGTTAAGCATAAAAGATAAAGTATAAAATTAAATTATTATCAAATAAGAACCGACTAAAAAGGAAAGCATATCATATAAATTAAGATAGATAAAGTATAAGTTATACTCTACTTGTAACAATAAACAAAAATAAAATATTAATTCATAGCCCCATTACTTTTTTCTTTTGTGTTTGTTACGGTGGAAAATACATTCTCAAAGTCATTTTCCTTTAAAAAAATAAGTTGCTTTTTGGTGTTGGATTGTAAAAAACAATTCTTTATAGTAAATTTTTTCATCAAATAAGAAAATTACTTCCCTCACTTTCGAGGAAAAATAAATTTTCTTTATAACTTTCTCAATTCTTAATTTCATATTATTACTTAAATCACCACTTACATTATTATCAATCTCAAAATACTCAATTGTTCCATTAAAATACACTATTCAATTTGATAATGGTTCCATAAATGGGGTTTGACAAGAATAGAATGTACGTAGATCTTACCCCTATTATTATCATTGTGGGGTAGAAAGACTATTTTCGATTGACTCTCGACTCAAAGAAAAGACAATGACGTAAAGAATGATATCAAGAAAAACATGACAACCAAATAGCAAGATAAAAAACAAATGAATCAATAGATAATAATACACATTGAATAAAAGAAACTACATGATTACTAACTAATACTACTAATAAGGAAACCATTGGGCTGACTACCTACTAATCTACATAGCCTAATACTTGACCTCCACAACTTTCTAAATAGAGTCCTGTCTTCAGGAAGCTGAAACTATGTTATGTCCTGTCTAATCACCTCTCCTAATTCTTTTTCGAACTACTTTTACCTCTCATAACTCCTGTTATAGTCAACCTCTCACACCTCCTTACTGGTGCTTTCACACAACTCTGAGTTATCTCAATCTCACTTCCCTCATCTTATCCACCACATTAGCCATAAAATTAATTTTCTTTTTTAAAAAATTATATCAAATATTTTTTTATCACACCAAACACATTCAATGAATGAATTAATCATTATTTGCCTTTGTTATTCTTTGGATTTTATTATTTTCCTTAATTATTATATTAAATAATAATTTTCCATTTTCAAGACCTTTTTTTATGTCAAACAAGAGAAATGAAAATAAGGGTCTCATGTTCACACGTTTTAGATTAGTTAAAACTTAATTCTTTCAGCTGCATAGACAAAAATTTCCCCAACGACCCACATTTGACTTTCTGGAGAATTAAAACATTGGGACACCTTTTCTCTCTCTTTCGTTCCCAGTTATTGATCGGAAATTAAACCCTTTCTATTCTCTACGACTTGTTCTTCCACATATAAAGGTTAGCATATACCCAATTGCTATTTCAGTTTGTTGTTGTGATTTATAAATGCATATGTAAGGAATTTTGAATCTGTTTTATTTTTAATTCTGGTCGAGTACAGTTGAATATATACTTATTTCAAGGTTTTTAAGAATAATTCTTTTAGTTTGCGATAGTTTTATGAGAGGTTTAGTTTAAGTTTTTTTTTAAAAGTTTAATTTGTGGTAGTTAACGTTATCCATGATTGATTATGTACTTAGAGGTGAGTGGAGATTTGAGATTAATTATGCACGAAGTAAAAGAAAATAAAATTGATTCACAAGGAAATGGTTTTTGAATGTGACAGAAAATCTAAAGTTGCAAAAGGGTATTTTACATTTTCTTAGTGTTTTTAAAAGGTATTTGCTTCGTTGCTTAAACGGATGAAATAATGCCAAGGAGAAGGATCATTGCACATTATTGTATATGAGATGTTGAAATTAGTTATTTTTATCAAAAATTGATCATTATAGTACTAAGATTTTATATGTATTTTATTTTGTAATTTGAAGGTGAGTCTTGGAGAAACGGTAAAGTTGTCTTTGTGTGACCTATAGGTCAGGGGTTCGAGCCTTGGAAGCCACTAATACTTGCATTAGGGTAGACTGTCTATATCACACCATTGTGAGATGCTTTATGCACCGGGCTATCTTTTTTATTTTGTAATTTCCTTAAATTGTGCGCTTCACTTTAAGGAAACGTGCACCTCACTCGTTCAATCTGTTTTTTGAGCAAAAATCACAGCCTTATCTTATCTTCACCATGATATGGACTCCAAGTTCTAAGCTGGTAGCTGAAAGAAAGCTGTTCATGACGGTCAGACGAGAGCATAAGGAAGGAAGCTCACTCAGAAGCTGACTACTTCCCTTCTGAGTGAGCTTCCTTCCTTATGCTCTGGTCTGACCTTCACGAACAACTTTCTTTCAGCTACCAACTTCATAGCTTGATCTCATCTCTCTCCTTTTGAAAGTTTAGTAATATTATTGTTGGCATGGAAGGAGTCCATAACATAATTCATTTAGAGAATGCCGATGAGAAAGTGGATTTGGTTCCTAGATCTGGAAAGCTGTGAATACAGTTAATGAAGCTAGGCCGGGAAGTGGGGTATCCCTGGAAAAGAACTTGAACTAAGAGGAAGTGAAGTAATACTTGGCCAATTCCCCGGTATTTATTGAAGACTTCGCACGTACCCGCAAGGGTGGCTCAGTTGGTTGAGCATGAGTCTTCCATAATGGAGGTCTCAGGCTCGAAACCCCCTGCCTACGACAACAGGTGATTTGCCTTCTGGGTCAAGCTCATCGCACGGGGCTTGCCTAGTGCGAGTTATTTCTCCAGTATGGCTTGCATGCTATTGTACAGAAGCGGGGTTTACCCTGTGTGCATTCGCAGAGTAGTGTCTGCGGGTTCCGTTGTAATTAAAAAAAACCTAAAAAACATTTTTTCTGCAAAAGGACCTAGTCCCTTATATGCTCTTTTTGCCTTTTTAATACACTGCATTTTCTTAACATATAAATCATTTCGTTTTGCCAAAAAAGTTACTTAGATGCTATTATCAAAGCTTCAGTCTTTTTCCCTAACAAGTTAGCATGAATTGTCAAGTATAACTCTTATGCACAACCCTGTGTATTGCGTTGGACAATGTCAAGCATGCATTGCCCATGTGAGGATGAAATTCTTCATTAATTTTTGGCTTTTGGGAGGAGCAAAAAGAGGCTACAGAGATTTTCTTATTAAGCTATATTTTAGCTCCATTGGTGTTTTATGTATTGAGAACAAGAGATCCTCACATAATATTGCATTAAGCTGCTTATTGATTTTGTTGCAACAAGAGTTGGTGCTATTAGATTTGCATGTATGTGGATGATTGTTATGTCTTTGTTAATTTGCATTTTCTCATCTTGTACTTCCGTTAAATACCTTAACGAGATTTAATTTCCATAAAGTAATTGAAAGTCAACAGCTGTTGTTATTTATCTTCCTCTTTCTCTTTCGAAAAATTGAATTGCATTTTTATCCTTGGAAACATCTCTGTGGATCAACTGTGCTCAATATTTTACTTATGACAAAATTATTTTTGTCTTTAAATCTTTCTCAGGCTGTTAATGTTTTATTCCTTTTGACAGAGTCTAGCTGATTGCTTGATCTATTCACTATTCCTGTCCTCATTGCTATTGATTATGTATTCTTTTAGTTTAGTTGCTGACTTTTATATCTGACTAATATGTTGCTAGTCCTCGTTAGTTCTGGAAGAGAGGAAGTGCTTCAGCATTTTGTGAATCAGAATAGGTTGTGATATTCAAGGAACTGGTCGATGATTTCCGACCTAGTTGACTACTTTTCATTTGACTTCCTCTCGTGAGAATAGTTGGCTAACATGTATTCCACTAGTAGCTCTATTAATGGGCAGAAAGATGTAAGAGTTCAGGGGCAAAGCTCTGATTTGGCAAACAGGTAATCCATGAGCTAGATTATGTTGGGAATTTTTGGTCGAGTGTGTAGGTCCATTAATTCATCACAGTTGCAGGCAAGATTTTGGGATGAGTTCTTTACCGAAAAATTTGAAGGGAAATGACACCATCAGTGACTCTCAGGATCATGAAGCTATGGTAGCTTTTCTAAATTTGTACAGAATAACTTTCAGTATGAAGCGAGACTACATTTTGCGAAAATTTCTGAATAAACCTGTGTTCAGGAACTATATTCACGTGCTAAAGCACAACAAGAAGAAATTCTAAATCTTCGGGAACAGATTGCTCTTGCCAGTGTTCGGGTGTGCCATTTTCCTTTGGCCTTTGCACATTTTTGCTTTTTGCTTAAAAGATAATATACTCTATGGTTCAACTTTGTACCTTAAGCACATTGCATTTTTATCATGTTATCAGGAATCACAGCTCTTGAATGAGAAATATGGACTTGAGAAGAAATTTTCTGAACTACGCATGGTTTGTCTTTCTTGTCTGACTGAATGTACTTGTTTAATCTTTTTGTTCTATATATTCTTTTAGCGTTTTTATTTTTGTACTCATAGGCACTAGACGAGAAACAGAGTGAAGCTATAATGTCCGCCTCAAATGAATTGGCCCGCAGGAAAGGTGATCTCGAAGAAAACTTAAGATTGGTGAATGAGTTAAAGGTAAGCAATATGTTGATTGTGAGCACTTGGCCCATTTTGGGTGTATAAGCCTCAACTTTTTAAAAATATTTGTGTACTTGTGGTTTTCGATGTAACTGCACAATATTGGTTGCTTCTGTGGGAAAGATATTTCATGGGGGAACCGTATATACTGCTCACCCCAGCTAGCTTGGGATTGAGAAATAGTAGTTGTATCCTCTATCTGCATCTTCTCTAGGATCTTATTTATTGGAAGTCTTATTCTTTTTTCAGGATACAGAGGATGACAAATATATTTTTATGTCATCCATGCTTGGATTATTGGCTGAATATGGCATCTTTCCTCGTGTGGCTAGTGCCTCTAGTCTGACCAACAATGTGAAGGTATTGATTACAAAGGATTAGAGTAGTGTTCTAGTACGAAATAATCTCTCTCTTGATCTTATTGTTTACAGTCCTTGAGGTATATAATAATATCTGAGGAGTTGAAAGCTCCAGTATGCTTTCCATATAGTAACCGATCTCAATATTTACAGGCAGATTGTGTGTATCTTTAGTAACTTATGAGTTTCTTCTTCTTCTTTCCTCTGTTCTTTAGGAAACTTGTTGAACTCTTTACTAGGGATCCTTGCTTAATGTCTTCTCTGTCATTCTAACATAGATTATATTCATATTGAGCATCTTGACCAGCAGCTAGCCATTAATTTAATGGATATACATTGAAGAAAAGATATTTAATTGCTGCATATTCTTTCTATGACAAGTTTTAATGATGTGAAACTTTATTCATTTTCTCAATCTTGATAGCTAAAGCATATCTTATTGCTATTTTTGCAAAGTTGTCTATTTGATCATGCTGGAACATTTTTCACCTGGCCTGACTAAAGTAAAACCGTAAAGCACGTGGTACAACACTTGGTTTGGACACATTGCTCTGGTCGGACAACCATTGCTTTGGCAAGAGTGCTACCCACAAAAATTTATCAGTTTCCTAATCCTGATAATTTCAACAGTCATGCCTGCAATAAATGCTAAAACATATCTAATCCCAAAAGCATTGTGTAAAACTTCATCATCTATTATTTTTGCTGTAAATCATGCTTGGCATGCTAGTAGTACTACTGCTATGTGTTGATGGGGGTCATTGCTGGTGGTCTTATTATGCCCGACTAATCTGAAGGTGTGGCTGAATGTTGCATTCTCAAGTTTGCTTTTCTGTGCTTTGAGGAGAAGTAGACTTGCATCATTCGTAATCTTTTGACTTCGGTGCTACTAGAATCTGCCTGGTTCAGAGTTTGATGTTAATAGAACTTTTTCCTGCTAAATGAGCTTATTATACTATGGAGGTGTGGTCGTTGCAAAATCTACAAAATGGATCAATCAATCAACTTTGGTTAATCCCAACTAATGAGGAAACCTTTATCCTTTGTATTCATTATGCTATTATCAATAAACAGAGGATCATCGTACTTAGATGTTGGAAACATTATGATCCTTTGTGTCAACATTCAAAGGACCGTAATTGTTAGACTAAATTAAACAAATTTCTCCTTTTCCTTCCACTTCGAATCTAATCCTATAGCATAAATGGATACTGCATCATAGTCTTCCTTTCTAGATTACCACTTCTGATACAAAGTTTTTTCTCCTTAATCTTTTGCAGCACTTACACGATCAACTGGAAATGAAGATCCGAACTTCACATGTAAGGTTTTGACCTTCTGTTACTCATTTACAACCTTATCAGTTTAGATTTTGTATTTGGGGAGCACAGCCTTTTCCATCATGCTAATATTTTTTTTTTGGGACAAATTGCGGGATGTTTTCTACAGTAGGTTATCAGGTTTATTAAAATGGAAAAAAAGCTTTATACTGTTTCTTTTGCAATTTTGTTTTCTGATGAAGTAAATAGTTATCATTGACAAGCATCAGGAAGATGTTACGTGGCCAAAACGTTACAGAAGATGGTTAGCTCCATTACAATAAAGTCTAAACTAAAATCAAGGAGCTAACAAAGTCCAAAAAATTGTCCATACTATTTACAGGGGAGCTATAGTACCAACTAAACAAAGGGACTAAACATCTGTATTTCAGAGAGTGAGTTGGAGTTGAAATCCCATAAAAGCATCTGCGGTTCCTTCCCTTCCAGATACACCAAAATTTACTGCTAGAATAAATCTCCAGATCTTCTTGATGGATTTGTCAACTCTCAAAAAAATCTCGCTTGTAAAAGCATCCTTGACAGAGTGTGGAGTGACCCATTGCAGACCAGAATAGACAGAAAAAAATACCAGATATCTGCTGCAAATGGGCAGTGTAGTAGTAGATGACTGACACTTTTTGAATCCTGTAGGCACATATATCATCTGCTGACTATGGTAATGTTTCTTCTTTTATGATTTTCCTGGGTTAGAGCTGCTTCATTTAGGAAATCCAGGTGAAGCAGGTGACATTTAGTGGTGGTTTGATCTTCCAGACATGCTTCCAGGGCCACTTGTCAAGCATTCCATTTTAAGAACTCATGAGGTTGTAGCTATCCTTGACTGTGTAATCCCCCCATACCATTCTGTCTTCCTGCTGTTCATCAATTGTGTAGTGTTCCAGAGTGGCTAACAGTGTGAGGAGGTCATTGAGTCCCCAACCAAAAAGGTTCCTTCTGAATAGAGGGCTCCAAGAGTTATTGTCTCTGTATTGTTCAACAAAGGACTCTTTGTTGGTTGCTATCTGGAATAGCCCAGGGTAGGAGTCTTTAAGAGCATTGTTATCAAGCCACTTATCCTTCCAAAATTTACTTGAGAAGCATTGCCAACTTTATAGGAGATATTCTTGAAGAAAGAAATTATTATCAAGCCATTCATACTGTTTCTTTAGCCAAAGTGCACTATGTTTACTTCAGTAGGCTTTCAGAAATTCAGAATACTGTAAGTGCAAAGAATGACCAGCATCACGAGTTCAGGTTTGAGGAACCTTTTTATGTACTCGGTTCCTGAGCTGAGATATCTATGGACATACATTAGAAAGGACACACAGAGCAATTGGGGTGGAGGTGGGAGGTGGGGGAAGAAAGAGCTTCTTATCTTTGAACCAAGACTAATTTATAATTTAGACAAATTCTGAGGATTGATGTGGGGTGGCTGGGGGGTGGAGGGGGATGAGGGGTGGGGTTGAGTTGGGAGTGGGGGGTCAGGGGTGTTGTGTTTGGGGGTTTGGGGTGGGTGGGGACGGGGGAGCCATTAGGTGGGTGAGCGTTGGGGATCGGAGGAGACAATCATGATGGAATGTATGAAACTTGTTTTTCCTACTTCTATCAGGTAAGTCATTTTCCTGATTTTTAAGGAACTTGTTTTCCAGTAGAAAATATTTTCCAAAACATTTTGGCAACCAAACATGGAAAATTGGAATACAAAGTGTACCTATTTATAGATGTTAAATACACTTTTGAAAATCTCCTGATGCGTGTGAATTTGATTTTAAAAATGTGATTTATTGCTCCTCTTAACTGTAATAAATACAACGCTGGCCATAGGAAATATTTTGCCAGACATAAATGCGCTGTTTGGTGGATTTATCCTGATGGCTTGACTTTTGCAAATATAAAAAATTCATTTACTGAGCATGTATCAAGTGACACAATTTAACAACATACCCAGTGTAATCCAACACGTGGGTTCTGGGGAGGGTAGGATCTACGCAGACCTTACCCCTACCTTTGTGGGAAAGTGAAATATATGAAAGGGCCTAAATTTTTCGCATGCAAGTGCTTTCAATATCTTTTGCAAATATCCCTTTGAGCTACTCAAAAGGAAAAGGTCACAAAAATTTAAAGCCTTGTGTGTACTAACTTTTCTCATGGAAGAAACAATAGAATGATCTACTGAATACATGGAATATGATTCGGGATTTTTTTACAAATATTGTAGATGATACTGTGTATCAATTATGATTTTCAGAATTAATTTAGATTGATTCGTTCTTGTAGTTAGGTAGTCAGAATATCTTCTTTTCTATTTTAGTCCTTGTACATTAGCTATTTAAATGCAGTAGCTTGAGAGAACAATCAAACTGAGTTTTCTCTCAATTCTCTATTCATTGTCTCATTGTTCACCTGGTATTAGAGCAAGGGTGAGAAATTAGTTTCTGTGCAAATACCAGCAACATAAAAGAGAGGAGTTCTGCTGCCATGCAAATTTCTAGAGTGTCAACTGTCCGAGAGTGTCACTTTCTGCGAGTATTGTGCACATACCAGTACCACCAGGAGACTCTCCTCCCTCTGACGACTCTTACCACAAGAATGCCCACTGCCAAAAGGCTTCCATGCTCCTCCACGCGCCACCGGTAGCTCCCGAACTCCGGTACATGTGTGTCACTTTTTGCTGCGTGTACACCATTCTCCTGAAACCTTTTTTCACTGTTTATACTGTGTGACAGTCGATTGTTCGATCCCATCTAACCCATACAAATTCCATGAGTTTTTGTTGACTGAAGCCCTAGTCCGACGAAGATCCAAGAGTTTTTCAGCCACTCCTGCACTGTCCAGCATCACCTTTTCAGAGTCATGTGGGTCGACTTTGACATTGGAGTTCTTTACCTGATTTTCAGAATTACTTTTCTGATCAGAACATTCAATTTGATTGAAATCTGAAAAAAGAAAACGTTACAAGGACATGAAAAGTTTGGTTGCACAAAAAATGGCCTTCCTTAACTTGGCTTGCTTAACTGGAGTGATTACTCTGCAAGAACTTCTCAAGCAGCTCATCCCAAGTCTGAATGGACCTAGGAGGTAGATCATTCAACCATGTAGCCACCTCACCCGTAAGAGAACTTGGAAATAGCCTTAACCGCATAGCATCATCTGTGACAGTGTTTTGCTTGGACAATGTACAAACTTGGAGCACCTTCTTCACATGAACTTGAGGATCTTCGTGCTCAAGCTCGCTTAAGAGGCCTTTGTTTGTAATCAACTGAAACATCAATGGTGTCGTGGAGAATGTTGCGGCCCCAATAGCTGGTGGGACTATGACATTAGCATAGCCATAGTTAACCGGGAATCACATTCTCTTCTGTGAAATACCAAAAGGATTGAAATCTTCAGCCATTGTACTTGATACACAAACACAAAATAAACAACTGATTGGTCCGAAGTATGCAACAAAAGTAATAAACTAAGACTAAGTCACCAATTGCTCCCAGCAATGACGCCAAATTGTGATAGTGCCCAACCAGGTCTATAAAAAACAAAGCAGTTGTCATAATAACTGGAGAATGTCCAAGTCATGATCCACAAGGAGTAGTATGAGGTAGTTAAATCTTAAGTCTATATACTAGAGTCCTATACTGTGCCAAATATCTTTTTAAGAAGGATTTAATGTATAATAACTAAAAAGAAACTAATGATACTAGAGAATACTAAATCAAGTACTAGAGCGAGCTACTTCTAATATGAAAAACCTAGAATGTTCACTTCCTCTATGTGCCTAATTGTTGTGTATCTGCTTTACTTGAGCCGAGGGTCTACCGAAAACAGCCTCTACCTGCAAAGGTAGGGGTAAGGTCTGCGTACACTCTACCCTCCCCAGACCCCACTTGTGGGACTACACTTGGTATGTTGTTGTTGTTGTTGTTTTGGGTAATTTATTATGTTCCAACTGTAGTGACCCACTAATACCTCTCGATATTAATGGGCCTACTCCCAATTGTTATTCCTAGCTAATGAGAGAGCATTTATGAATGAATATAGTGAAAATCCAAGATGAGATTGACTATTCGTAGCAATCTCTATTGATCTGACACACTAATTCCTTGCATAATTAGATCAATCGGTTGATTGAATTAAACCTGTTAGAATAGGAATAGGATTTCATATATAGTATCCTACTAGGAAAATAATTGTAATGTAGTGTCGATAAATAGGGCTCAGTGTAATCATGTAGATACAACAATTCAATAATATATTTTTTCCCATAATTTCTCACAGGGTATCAGAGCATTGGTGAGAATCATCCAAATACAATCACACAGTCCCGAGCAATCAATTCTGGCGACTGTATAGCTAATGTTTGTGTCATCTCTAATTTTTCTTCAGTGTTTGCAAAAACCAACACTGCAATCACACTCGAAAAGGTCCGGCGAGCAAAGCCCAGTCAGCTGCTCCGCCAACTGACCCCACACGTGCGGTGATTTCCAGCCACTTTTCCTACAGAATCTTATACCTAGTGGACTCGCCTCTTTATTTTCGAGGCTACCCATATAATTATTTCCTGATTCCGACCACATTCCGGCTATCAGATCGACTTTCCGATGAAATTTGAGTTTTTTCAGCGTAGTTCTGCCATATTTCAGCTGCGGGAACCTGTCCATTCACCCTAGAGAGTCCCTCTTAAGGCCGAAGCTTCGTGTATTTCTTTTGCTAAAATTTTCTTAAAGTCTTGAGCCATGTCTCTCGGATTTGATGTTTCTAATTCCAAATATATTGAAGTTGGAAATTTAAGTCCTATGATTACTTCAGAACCCTTAACAAGGAGATTAGAAATTTGAACATCCCAGTCTATGAAGAATCGGCGAAGAGGCCGTTTTGGAAGATCTCGACCTAAGTGTAGTTATTGTAATGGATTTGGACACATTCGTGAAGTATGCAGATCTCGACCTAAGTGTAGTTATTGTAATAGGTTTGGACACACTCGTGAAGTATGCTATTCTCTGCATGGTTGACCACCCAAGAATGCTCATGTTGCTCAGACTGCCACTACAGGTAAGTAATCAAAGGGTTTATTTATCCGAAGAAGAATATAATGAGTACCTCCAGTATCGAGCACATAAGCAGACATCTCCACAAGTAGCCTCAGTCGCATAATCTAATACCGCTGGATCGTTGGTTGTAGACTATGGCGCTTCTGATCATATTTCTTGTGATAAATCACTTTTGTCGGATATTGATTATTTACAGTCTCTTCCCGCTATTACTTTAGCCAATGGGATCCAAACAAAAGCAAAATCAATTGGACAAGCTAAACCCATATCCTCTGTCACTCTAAATTCTGTTCTCTATGTCCCTGGTTGCCCTTTTAATCTTGCATCTGTCAGTCTTTTGACTCGTGCCTTAAATTGTGCCATACTACTTCTTGATGATTCTTTCATTATGCAGGAACGCAGTACGGGACAAACGATTAGCGTAAGATATGAATCACAAGGCCTCTACTACCTTACCTCTGCTCCTAATTCCTCCATAGCAGGTCTGTTATTGATCCTCCAGACTTAATCCATAAAAGATTGGGACATCCGAGTCTGTTCAAGCTACAAAAGATGGTGCCTAGTTTGTCTAGTCTGTCCAAATTAGATTGTGAGTCATGTCAACTTAGGAAACACACTCTTACTACCTTTCCACGTAGTGCTGAGAGTCGTGCCGAGTCTATTTTTTCAATAGTTCATTATGATATTTGGGGTCCTAGTAGAGTCAATTCACCTTTAGGATTTCGTTATTTTATTAATTTCATTGACGATTTTTCTAGATGTTCTTGGCTATTCTTAATGTAAGATCGTTATGAGTTATTCTCTATATTCAAGAGTTTTTGTGTTGAAATACAAAATCAATTTGGTGTTTCTATTCGTACTTTTCGTAGTGATAATGCCTTAGAATACAAATCCTCCCAGTTTCAGTAGTTTATGACTCACTAAGGAATTATTCATCAAACATCTTGCCCCTATACCCCTCAGCAGAACGGGGTAGCAAAAAGGAAGAATAGGCATCTCATTGAGACTGCTCGTACTCTTCTCATTGAATACCATATTCCATTGCGTTTTTGGGGCGATGCAGTCCTCACGTCTTGCCATTTAATTAATTGAATATCCTCATCTTCTATTCAGAATCAAATTCCATATTCCATAGTATATCCTCAGTCATCTCTATACTCTCTTCCTCGTATTTTTGGGAGCACATGTTTTGTGCATAACCTAGCTCCGGGGATAGATAAATTAGCCCCTCGCTCACTTAAATGTGTCTTTCTTGATTATTCTCGGGTTCAAAAGCGGTACCATTTCTTCTTACCTAATCTCCGTCGATATCTTATGTCTGCCGATGTCACATTTTTTGAGTCTCAAACTTACTTTAGGTCTCCTTCTAATCATCCTAATATCTCTGAGGTCTTACCTATACCTTAGGTTTTACCTACATCGACAACAATAACAACATACATAGTGAAATCCCACAATGTGGGGTCTGGGGAGGGTAGAGTGTATACAGACCTTACCTCTACCTTGGTAGGTAGAGCGGATGTTTCCAGGAGACCCTCGACTCAAGACAAAGTATAATCACAAGTGAAGCAAACACAACAACGCAGGAGAAACGGTCAGACCCAGACAAGAAATTAAAGCAATATAAACATCGACCTTTGAGGAATTTACAGTTACTTCTACATCTCCAGTCACAGTGTCACCAATACTGATTTATCATCGTCGACCGTGTCCAGCATCACACCTAACATCAGTTCCAGATGATTCATGTCATGCGTCAGACCCTGCACCTACTACGGACTTATCTCCTCCTGATCAGCCAATTGCACTTCGGAAAGGTAAACGGTCCACTCGTAATACTAACCCACATTATACCCTTTTAAGTTATCATCGTCTATCATCATCCCATTATGCCTTTGTATGATCATTGTCCTCTGTCCCCATTCCTAAGCATACAATTGAAGCCTTTTCTCATCCTGGATGGCGATAGGCTATGATTGACGAGATGTTTGCTTTACACACGAGTGGTACTTGGGAGCTTTTTTCTCTTTCTTCAGGTAAATCTATTGTTGGTTGTCATTGGGTTTATGCAGTCAAAGTTGGTCTGGACGGCCAAGTTAATCGGCTTAAGGCTTGCCTTGTTGCGAAAGGGTATACACAGATATTTGGGCTTGATTACAATGATACTTTCTCTCTTGTGGCTAAAATAGCACCTGTATGTCTTATTCTATCCTTGGTTGTTGTTCGCCATTGGCCTTTTTATCAGTTCGACATTAAGAATGTTTTCTCCATGGTGATCTTGAGGAGGAAGTTTATATGGAGTAACCACCTGGTTTTGTTGCTCAGAGGGAGTCTAATCTGGTGTGTCAATTGCGTCGGTCACTTTATGGTCTAAAATAGTCTCTTCAAGCCTGGTTTGGTAAATTCAGCACAGTAATTAAGGAGTTTGGCATGACTCGCAGTGAAGCGGATCATTCTGTGTTTTATCAACATTTTGCTTCAGATTTGAGTATTTATTTGGTGGTTTATGTTGACGATATTGTTATAAGTTATAACTGACAATGATCAAGATGATATCACTAATTAAAGCAACATCTCTTTGAGTATTTTCAGACTAAAGATGTCGACAGGCTAAAGTATTTTCTAGATATTGAGGTTGCCCAATTCACGTCAGGTATTGTTATTTCGCAACGTAAGTATGCCTTAGACATTTTTTAGGAGAAAAAAATGATGGGATGTAGACCCATTGACACTCCTAGCAGGATCCGAATGCTAAACTCCTACCAGGACAGGGGGAGCCACTTAGTGACCCTGGAAGATGTAGGCGATTGGTTGATAAGTTGAATTATCTCACAGTGACTAGATCTGACATTTCGTTTTCTGTGAGTGTTGTAAGTCAGTTTATGGATTCTCCCTGTGATAGTCATTGGGATGCAGTTGTCCGCATCCTGCGATATATTAAGTTAGCTCTAGGTAAAGGACTGCTTTTCGAAGATCGAGGCCATGAGTAGATTGTTGGATATACAGACGCTGATTATGCTGGATCATCCTCTGATAGACGTTCTACATCCGGATATTGTGTGTTAATATGAGGTAGTTTAGTGTCCTGGAAGAGTAAGAAACTGAGTGTCGTTGCTCGATCTAGTGCTGAATCAGAATATCGAGTAATGATTGTAGTAACTTGTGAGCTAGTTTGGATTAATCAGTTGCTCAGAGAACTAAAATTTGGAGAAATCAGTCAAATGAAACTTGTGTGTGATAACAAAGCAGCGGTATTGTCAAAGGCGCGCTTAAGCCCTGAAGCGAGGATCAAAACATGTTGAGTGCTTCACCTCGCTTTATGTGCGCTTCAGTATCATCATCAAGCCCTAAGACATACTTTTCCTTGCCAATGAGCCTCTCTTGAAGATGTGACACTAAATAGTTGATATTTCACTTTATTGTGTTCTTTTTACAATTTCTTTGTCCATATATTTGTTATTCATGCTTATTATTAATCGTCTTGGATTAAACATACATATATTTGTATATTTGCACCATTTGCGCCTTTTTTCATTAAAGCTCATGCTTTATTTGCGCTTAAATCCCCAGCTGACTTTAGAGCTTTTTTGCGCTCTTCGCTTTTGATAACACTGCAAAAAAGCGGCCCTTCATATCGCATCAAATCTAGTATTTCATGAGAGGACTAAGCACATGGAGATTGACTGTCACTTTGTCAGAGAAAAGATTATCTTCGGAGATATTGTTACAAAATTTTTGAAGTCAAGCGATTAGCTTGTAGATATTTTCACCAAGTCTCACACTGGTCCCCGTATTAATTACATCTACAGGCTCGGTTCATATGACTAGTATGCTCCAGCTTGAAGAGGAGTGTTAGAATAGGAATATGATTTCATATATAGTATCCTACTAGGAAAATGATTGTAATGTAGTGTCTATAAATAGGGCTGTGTAATCATGTAGATACAACAATTCAATAATATAATTTCTCCAATAATTTCTCACAAAACCCAAACTCAAACCTACTCTCTCTCGAGTGAGATCAAGCCAATAGGGAGTGATCAAGTGGTATGCTTCCACTCAATTTTGTAGAATAAGCATGGATTAAATTAGGAGGAGAGTTAAGAATATTGTAAATGATGTTGTGTATCAATTAAGATTAGTATTAACTAATTAGATAAATCTTTCATGTAATCAGGTAGTTGGAATATCGTTTTCTCTATTTTAGCACTTGTGCATTAGCTATTCAAACCCAATAAAAAAAATGCAGCCGAGTTTTCACTCAATTCTCTATTCTGTCTCATTTCTCACAGATTTAATCCTCTTGTTAGAATCTGTATGAACATTCTAGAATACCGTAGATATAATATATATCTTAATTTACCCCCTTATAATTGTGTATTAATTTCCTTTCCTTTCTAGAATACGTAAATGTAGTTATTTAAACCTCAATAGGTTGAGGGAATAATCAAGCAGTGATTCCTCTTCCTTCTCATGATTTTAAGGTAGAAACATTGAAAGCATCATTGTCTATGTGCTGATTAGTGCATTCTGCTTTAGCAAAAGAAGGAAGCTGGGGATCACCTTTTATGTGTTTCCCTTCCATAGCAATCTGTGACAGAGATGGTTTGTTGCATTGACATGTTGTCCCTTCCCGATAAAGCGAGTGACCTTCCATTAGCTATCTTTGACAGATGGTTTGGTGACAGATGGTTTGGTGTATTGATGTGTTGTCCCGTCCCGATAAAACGAGTGATCTATTGTGTTACCTCCCATTAGCTCTCTATGACAGATGGTTTGATGCATTGATGTGTTATCCCTTCCCTATAAGAGAGTGACATGTGATTTCTTTATTAGTTTGATTAGGTCTTCAACACGCCCCTTCATATGTGACCAAGATCCTTGAATTTTTTTTCAATGGGCCACACACAGGAAGCAACACTGAACTTTTGAAAACCAAGACCACCATCTAATTAATACCATAAAAGTTTAGATCTAGCACTTCTAAAAGCTGCTCTTATAGAGTGGGTAGCGTTATTTCATTAAGTTTTTGGTAGGATGCCATACTGCTGCAGTACTTTCCTGAAAGGCTTGCTTTGGTTATTGAGTTTGTTTCTCTGCTATGAAGTTCAAATCTTACATGTTGGAAATTCTACTTCAAGTACAATGACAAGGAGTCATTGTTGGTTAACAGGCGAAAATTGCACAATTAAATTCCATGGTGACAAATCATGCTAGAGGTGGATCTTTTGATATGGAGTCACCTCATTCTAGTTCCATAAACAATCAACTTCCAAGTGGTTCTACGGTATTGTTGACAATCTGTTTCATCTTTTAGATGCTCGGATTTTCTTATTATTCCAGCAATAAGCAATCACTTTTTTCTATCCTCTTGGTTAAACAATTGTCTTCTTTGCTTTTCTCTCAGGGTATGCATGAATATCCCTCCTTTAAACAGTTCATTGATGGACAACATAATGAAGCAGTTGGTACTGGATCAAGAGATGTGCAAGCCAGTAAGCATTTGCCAGCTGAAAGCTTGCTGCTCAATCGCGAGATGCATCAACAAGCAAATATTGGGAGTCATTTGGATATCTCATCTAATACTGATAGGTCAGGCTGCTAAATTACGAACTTTTTTATGGTTGTTTCGTGTTGCTTCCTATGTCCCTATTTGTGTGAATTTTTTTTTTTGCTATGAATGAACTAAAATCATAGAATGTTTGCCAATCGCACTGCTAGGATGTAAATTCACAAATACAGAAAAAACTGGTCTTTCCAATTTATTTGTGGAATTTCGTTACTCCAAGGGTGACATATTTCAATAAAACTTATCATAAGATATCTGATCTGCAAATTTACTTCTTTTCGACATCCTTTGGTAAAAGATGGAGGCATTTCTTAATATGAACGGAATATTTAGTGCTGCAGTTAGCAGTTATTCTGCTATTACTAGTTTAAGGTGATAGTCCTTCTGACCTTCTCAGTGTGGGAAGGTAGGAGGACAGCACATTATACCCCGAGTGAGGACATCCATGATAAGGATTGGGGATGTAGGACCAGTAGATGTAGGCTTGCAACTGAACTGCAAGATGTTAACACAGAACTTCCGGTCTATTTTGTTTCAAATTATATTTCCTATATTTTGTGAAAGAATGAAATCTCGAGCCGCGTCTTGTTTTTTACCGTTTCAAGCCTATGCTTCCCCTCCCCCCTCTCTCTCATTTGATAAGTTCTACGCTTCTCCTTTTCACTTGACGGAAAAAGCCATTAAAATGTGTTTCTACAATGCATGTGACTCCTACTCCCTCTGTCCCAATTTATATGAAGAGTTACGGAGTACGAGGGTCAATACACTTAATTATGATAATTCCGGGTATAGATTCTTCAAATATTTTGAAATAAAATTTAATATTTGAAAACTACACGAAAAGTACTATAAGTCAACACAGTTAATGATTCATAATATTTAAAAAGAGTTTGAGAAAAAAATGGTTTGATTCCCTAAATAGTAACACCTTCACATAAAATGGACGGAGGGAGTACCTTTTAACTCTCCTACTGTCAGCTTCCCTAGTAGTTTTTATGCTCTGAAATATTTGACGTGATCCAATGCTGTGTAACTGCTACACTATTGATGGGCATTATGCAACTTCCCATAATGTGATTGCTTCGTGTATTTTGAGTATCTTAACATTCCTCCTTGATTTCCTACTCTAATACCTGGACATTAGAGAGAGATTTTGGATATCGATGCAAATATTTGGTAAGCAAATACAATATACCTACTGATTTGAGAACTATAAACTGTTTAGACCAAGCAATGGAGTGTAGATAGCACCATGCTAATTGTTCTGCTGATATAATGGTTTCTTGTAACTAGGAAAGCATTGCTTTACTGAACATGAATTTGAATGATGCATATTGTTATCCGAAATTGGAAAACATGATTTTCATTTTGTGATATCAGTTGTTTTCAAGAGGATTCACGGCATGTCAAGCCCTGGTAAGGTTCTTCGCTTTGCATCAAATTAAACCACATGCTCCATCGCTTGTGTGGAGCCCCGTTAATTCCTTTGAGTTTCATTCTTGCGAATGTACTCCCCAGGCGGGATACTTAACGCGTTAGCTACAACACTGCACGGGTCAATCACACAGCGCCTAGTATCCATCGTTTATGGCTAGGACTACTGGGGTATCTAATCCCATTCGCTCCCCTAGCTTTCATCTCTCAGTGTCAGTGTCGGCTTAGCAGAGTGCTTTCGCCGTTGGTGTTCTTTCCGATCTCTACACATTTCACCGCTCCCCCGGAAATTCCCTCTTATTCTACCATACTCCAGCTTGGTAGTTCCAACATAATTTTCATTCTGTTATATCAGTTGCTGCTAAAATGCTGGTTCTGTAAGACCTCATTGCATGAGTGGCAATCGTGTTTTCATTTAGCGATGCCCTCTGCTTCAGAAAATTCTCTGAGCAGCGTATGAAGTGTCGCAATTTATGCGATTCTCTTTCCTTTTTAATCTGTCCCACAAAAGAATGTCACTTTTCGATGTTTAGAAATAATTTAACTTTAAACTTTCCATTTTACCCTTAATGAGATGATTTAGAGCCACAAATGTCTAGCTTATTTGAGACCATAAATTTCAAAAGTCTCTCTTTATTTATTTTCTTTTTAAGGTCTTTGATTTTATGTGAATAATCAAATAAGCACAAAGACTGTGCTAAGAGAGACAAAGTTATATGAACCCCATAAAGCAAAAGCTAGTCCTGTATAGTTACAATGAGCCAATGATGTCAACTACTGAATCTACATCTTCTACCAGGGTCTCTTTACACCAAAAATATACAGTTCATCTTGATCTTTTGTTCAAGAGTTGGCTAAAACCTCAAAACACCTTAAGATTCTTTCCCTCCATAGTGACCGCAAAATGCAAGCAAGGTCCTCTCCACCATCTTTTCTACCTCATACTATTTTGTTGAATATTGCTTTGCAACAATTTTCTTTTTAGAATAATAATTGGATTAGTTGTATGATGACTCTACTTTATTTGTATTTAAATTTTAAACAAAGATTAGGTTGTTGAGTTTTATTAGGCTTTTAAAGTATTCTGCAGATTTTCTTTTGCTAAATTGGCTATTTAAAGCCCCTCTATGCTTAATAAAAATATTGAGAGACAATTCTCAACCATTTTTAATCTTCTTTTTGCTGCACCGTCTTTTAAAAAACCAACAGTGGTATCAATAGCCTTCATTGGTCTTACAGGATCTGTAAGTTCATTGAAGAAGAACTTTCAACCATATTTAAACCCATACCTATTTTCACTCCATTTTTAACCCTTGCTTATTTTCAATGCTTGGGCCCCAATATCAATTTTCAACCAATAACCATTTTCAACCCGTTTTATTTTTAACACACATGATATTTTCAACCATTACCAATTTTTAACCTATTTCAAACATGACAAGCATCAATCTCTCTTTGAATGCCCCACAAATTTTCACTGATGAAAAGTTGAAAACTATCAGAATTGATCAGTGAAAATGAAATCGTATTTTAAAACCTATGTTTTATGGGATGTTGTGATGGAAGAAAAATCCTTGCAACAATTGCAGATCCTACAATTGTCCAAATTAAAGCATTTTCAAAAAAGCTTTTAAACAAAACAAGGTTATTGAGGGTTCTTTTTATGCATAAAACCAAAAGAAGAAGGAGGAGGAGGAGGATTCATGTTATGAAAGTGTGCAAGTTTAAAAACAATCCTCAAGCACAAACAGCAGAAGCAGAAGTTGTTGAGGAGCAACTTTTTCAAATTGCAGCAATTGAAGCAAAGGAGGAGTGTTGAATATTGCTTTCAGTTACTGCAGTAATTTTCTTTTTAGAATAATAAGTAGATTAGTTGTAGGATGAGTCTACTTTATTTGAATTTAAATTTTAAACAAAGATTAGGTTGTTGAGTTTTATTAGGCTTTTAAATTATTCTGTAGGTCTTATGCAGATTTTCTGTTGCTAAATTGGCTATTTAAAGCCCCTCTATGTTTAATAAAAATATTTAGAGACAATTTTCAACCACTTTTAATCTTCTTTTTGCTGCACCATCTTTTGAAAAACCAACATATTTCCTGAATCATTCCAACATGCTTATATTTCAGCAGTTTTCCTAGGCATTGTCCGGTTCAGTTCTTTCATACTCATAAAAATCAGCCACAGAGTAGTGGTAACTTTGCAACGAAGAAGCAAATGACTATTTGTTTCATTCTCTTACCCACACAATAAACATCTTGAGCACAGATGCATCCCTCTCTTCATTAGTCCGTCATGTGTTAAGATAGCCTCTTTCACCAATATGCCCACTTACATGGTATGTTTACTTTCCAGATGTGCTTCTAGTGCCATGTTCCAGAATGTTGTTGTTATCCAGATCTGTCCAGTATACCATATGTAAATTTCACAGAAAAACTTCCTCTGCTATTCCCTTTCCATGTCAGTCTGTCCTCTTGCTCCACAGTGCCTTTGATGCCATCCAAAAGTTTGTAAATCTCAATTACTCTGGTAACCTCCCAATCATTTAAAACTCTTCTGAAATTCAGGTTCCAGCCTTGTTAGCCCCAAGCCTCAGCCGTAGATGCTTGAGGTTCTTGCACCAAATTGTAAATATCGGGGAAAATTTCTTTAAGAGGTCCACTACAAATCAAGTCATCATTCCAAAAGGAAGTCTCGACAACATTACCAACCTTAATACTAGTGTTACTAATAAATGTTGGCCAATGAGATCTTCTTGATTTCCATACACAAACTCCATAAGAATTAGAGACTGTGTTAGTACACCACTGTCCCTTAACACCATACTTTTCACTTACTACCCTTTTCCGCAAAGCTTGCTCATCCAGGTTGAATTTGCATAGCCACTTCATCAGTAAACTCTTATTTTGTTGTCTCAAATTTCTCTACATTTCCAAGCCTCCTTCCTTCTTGGTACTTATTCGAGTTTTCCAATTTACCAGATGGAAACACTTCTTCTCCTTGTTTTCTTGCCAGAAAAAGTTTCTCCTTAGAGAAGCCAACCTCTTTTAATTTTCACTGGTAGAGGGAAAAGTGACAGTATGTAAGTAGGGAGAGAGTCGAAAGCACTAGTTATCCGGATAATCCTTCAACCATATCTTTTTCCACTTGGATAATTTCTTTTCACATCTCTCCAGAACCCCATTCCATAACTCTTGTGCTTTATGTTAAACTCCCAGTGGTAACCCAGATATGTAGTTGGAAACTTCCCCACCTCATCGCCTTAAGACCCATACAAACTCTGGATATTTGGAACTTCATTCACTGTAAAGACTTCCTCCAATTGACATAAAGACCAGAGATAGCTTAAAAAACAATCCGAATCAACCTTAGGTATCTGGTCTGGTCTACTTCAACATCACATATATATGAATCATCAAATATAGAAGATGTGACTTCTGGATTGCTACTATCAGTATTAAGCACTCTAAAACCCGTTACACTGGGTTTTGCCTTCTTGATCATCATACAATTCAATCCTGCCATAACAATAATAAAAAGGAAAGGTAATAGGGAGCCACCTTGCTTTAGGCCTCTTTCGTGATGAAAAGAATCCCCCTGTGGAGCCATTGACTAGAATGGAAAACTGATATTGTTGGACTAATACAATATCCACCTCAACCACTTTCTTCCAAACCCATGTCCTTGAGAACTTTTATGAGATAATCCCAGTTCAGATGATTATAAGCCTTTTCAATATCAACTTTGCATAAAATCCCTGCGATATTCCTTCTGATTCTGGAGTCAACACATTCATTTGCTATCACGCAACATCCATAATCTGCCTACCCTTTGTAAAGGCTGTTTGTTGGGTGTCCACCAGCTTGTGTATACCTTCACCCATCTCTCTGTCAGCACCATTGAAATAATCTTGTACACTGCCTATGAGACTTACGGGTTTGAAATCCCTTTACTGGACCAGCCTTATTAGGGATTAAAGGCACATAAGTAACATTGGAACTCTTTTTTCCGTGTCCAGTCAAATACCATCATAGGAAATGGGATGGAGGGACTATAATATTCTGGATATCACAGTGGGATAAAAACTGATCAATGTGAGTGGAATTATAACATATCTTTGAATCTGGAAAGATGGGTCTTCATTTACTTGGAGAAGTCTAAATTGTCTCGTTCTGTGATACTTTAGTTTCTGTCTTAGTGTGTACTATAAGATTCATGAGCTAATCGAAATGAACAAGATGTTGGAGAGGATTTGAATTCATGAACTCAAGTCTATGAGCCTTGTGAGGTACCAAACTGTTCTCCTCTGCCCCAAATATAAGACCTGAAAACTAATAGATAAACAAGGGTTAGACAAAGAATGAACCCACATACGCCCTCCTTCTTAGGTAATCACAGTGTACATTCATTCACAGGACAAGGGCATCTGTTTTTACGTGAGTAATCATGATCCTCCTAATGCACAATACCTGACATATTCAAGGACCTAATCTTCAAGGATAACATCCTTGGGACCATAAAAGGCGTTCTTCCATAAAGTGGATAAAACTATGAATCGTATATATCTCTTTAAAGGTCCTCCTGTACTCCCGTACCTTCAAGACACATGCTGGTAAGAGGCATTAAACTCAAATGGCCAGAACTTCTATGCCATCTTTTCTACCAAAAGAAACCACCTTTACAAAAACTCTTCCTGTTCTATGCATATTCAATTAACACCTTTCTTAGCAAAACGACTAGGATTCAGCAGCTCTTTTTCCGTCCATTGGCGCATGAGGTGGTTAAAGTTTTTTCCGCATATGAGCGCATTAGACAGCCATATTTGTTGGTTTTCCTTCTCATCCTCATATCATCTCCCGCAGGAACAACCTGGAAGAAAATAAATAAATAAATAATAAGAGAGAATAAAAAATAAAATTATTTGGTTTACCAGGGTGATCACTCTTCCAGTTCCAGGCCGCTTTTGCTCGGGATTGTGACTCCTTTTTAATGGAGAACTGATACTAGTCATCACTTGAAAACCAACTGCTTCATGCTGCAAAACCATAGTCTTCTCTCCAGTTCTAAATCAAGGAAATAGAGTAACGAAAAGAATTAAGTTGCTTGGTCTATTTCCGATCTTAAGAATGCTTTGTAAACCCTAGGGGCCTGCACATCTAACATCTGGTGTTTCATAAATTTTATTTTTCTGCTTTTGTCTACGAGGAAGCAGATAATTCTCGAAAGAATTCTATCCCGTATTAACAATCTCCATATAGATACCCTATGAGGGTCCGCACATAGAAAAATCTAGAAAAAAAGAAGAACGAAAGAGATCATGAGGGACTACTCTTTCATTGCAGATATTGAACTTTCTTATATGCCCCAAACTTGCAAGAGATAAGCCTGTGCTGCGTTTCTCAATAACTGGTTGGCCCAAAGAAACCCGCATGTGAATCTAGAGGCATCCATGTACCAGGTCCCCCGGCCCCACCTATTAGATAGTACTCAGACACCTCCCTCTTTAAGTCTATGATTGAAGTGAGCAAGCTGGGATGAACTTTAGTTGACCAATGGCTAAGCTAGGGTTGATGAGTTTGTTAATGAGTATTTGATATTACTGGAGTTCACAAATTTTTTTGCTCTGACAGTTTGAGACTGCAGGGATGTTCCAGGTCCCAGTACAGATAACTTGTTTGATCGAAATGGGGAGAATGAGAGATTTGAAGAGAACACCAATGAAATCCGTCATAATCCTCCAGTGGGAAATGAGATGGGTGGTTCTTTTAGTTCGGAAGGTAATATATTTGTTTGTCTTTAAAGTTGGTGCATAAACTTGTAGGGATCCTAATGGGAAATCCTATCACAGGGGAAAGTCCTGGAATAGAAGGATTTCAAATAATCGGAGAAGCTAAACCAGGGTGTAGACTTTTGGGTTGCGGGTTTCCTGTACGTGGAACTTCTCTTTGTATGTTCCAGGTAATATGTCTAAATGCTATTCGGTATGCAATTTACTTCCTACTTTACACAGTGATATCTAAGGTATATTTTTCCAATCTTTTGTTTCCAAATGTCAGTGGGTCCGTCATTATCCTGATGGTACAAGGCAGTATATTGAGGGTAAGTCTAAACCTTTATGCAGAGGTTCTCATGTCTCTTTTTAACCATTTATTTTATGCGTGTAATTTTACAACATTAAAGAGATTGCTTTAAACTACACCCCTGTTTAGCTTCAGCATCTACTTCTGACTGTCATCTTTCATAATCTTCAGGTGCCACAAATCCTGAATATGTAGTTACTGCTGATGATATTGATAAATTTATAGCTGTCGAATGCATACCGATGGATGACCAGGGGCATCAGGTAGTTGATCTTGCTCTCCCTGCCCTTAAATTCTATTTTACTTTGATTTATACTAAAGCGAAATTGTGTACTACCCTTTCTAAAATATAGAAAAGAAATTGCGTGCTTCCAACTTAAAGTGGAGAAATCATGCAACCACTTTGCTAAAAGATATACATCTCTCTAGTAAATACTTGACTGTTGAAACTGCTTGGTCCACAGATTTCAAGTCGCTTCGAATTTGAGATTAGTTACTGTTCACTCAGCTATTCACCCAAAATCTTGGGCTGCATCTTATGTGTCCATTCTAGCATGCTTTGATGGGATTGGATGGGATTGTGGCCCATTAAATGATTTTCGAACTTTCTGTATTTATCTTACAAGAATATCTGATCTACAGTATGCTGGTATGCTTGTAATAGTTAAGAGCAGTGATTCCAATGAGCAGTATTAATGCAGGATGCTTTTGCAGAAAGGATTCCACTCTTTAATTATGCCGGTGGAGCTCTATGGTTTTGGAAAATATTTGTATCAGTTGCGTTCCAAGTTCAAATTGCTATAGTAGCTAGGATCATCAACATAAATTTGAAACGCTAAGAATGTTTCTTTTGAGGGAATATGTTGCGTTCCAAGTTTAAATTCCTTATCTGAGTCTGACCGTTTCTCTTGCTTTGTTTTGATTGTCTTGCTTGTGATTATGTTTTGTCTTGAGCCGAGGGTCTCCCGGAAACAACCGCTCTACCTGCCAAGGTGGAGGTAAGGTGTGTGTACACTCTACCCTCCCTAGACCCCACGGTGTGGGATTTCACTGGGTATGTTGTTGTTGTTGTTGTATGTTTCTATGTCTTTTGTTGTATTAAATAGTCAACCTACCCAACGTACTGAGATGCATGCATAAGAAGAGAATTTAAGGGCATTTAGAATGAAATGGATTTCAACCAATTTGCATGAAGAACAATATGCAAATTGTTTGAAAAAAAACACTTTGTTTTTCTCTGGGCAACTAGGATGCAGTGACTTTTTGCTTCTGGGTAAATGTTCAATGAGGCAAATAACTTTGTTGTTGACCAAACAATATCATATGAGACTCACTTATTCTCAATGTGAAGAATATTGCGAATTTTTGCATCACACTCTCCTTATTATCTGCATTGCTTTTGGCTGCTCAACCCCCATAGACCAGGTTCATACAGGCACCCGAGCCTCCTTCAATCTCATGCCTTGAACCTGTGAGGTTATCCACTTTTGGTCCATCTCTTGAATTAGCTTCCCAATTATATCTCCTTCCAAGAATTTGATGTTATACCATTTTCTTCATTTAGTATTTCCTGAATGAGCACACGAGCTGTTTTGATCTACTCTTTTCATTAGTGTTACCTGAATGAAAAAGCCAGCCGAGTTGATCTATTTTATTTTACAGTACATCTGTCTTTTAAGACCTCAAATGGATATATCTATTTTATTACGACCAGAGATTCTACAATAACATAACGTCTTAAATAATTAACCATACTTCAAATTATTAAGCTGTTATCATTTTGAATTTGTGGCTTTTGTTGAGTGATCTGTCAATTTAGTTATTTCTAGTTCAAAGATGATCTTGTGATTGATCTTAGTTGATTTGTTCTTCTTAGTATTGCATGTTTGTACAATAATTTTTTAATGCATATTATCTTGTAGATCTTTGTACTAATTTTTTTTTATTGTCAGGGGGAAATTGTCAGGCTTTTTGCCAATGATCAAAAAAAAATAACGTGTGGTAATTAGCTTTCACTGTCAAAATTTGTGATTCAGTTGTCCACTTTGAGCAATAACTGTTTTCTCTTCTTGCTTGTGTGCTCTCGCAACTCCTTTTGATGAGTGGTTCGATATTTGCAGACCCAGATATGCAGTCAGAGATAGATACCCATATTTCTGAAGGCCAGGCCACGTTTAATGTTCTAATGCTTGTAGGTTGATTTTATGTAAATTTCTATTTGTTAATGGACATGAACTTACATGCTTTTTTCTATTTATTGCAATTTTGCCTTCATAAATTGTTACATAATAATGCTCAGGAATCAACTTTGTGGGACTCCCGTGCTTTAAAAAGGTCTTTGATAGAGAACATGCTAGATTAATATTCCTTTTGATCAAGAGGTTAACAACATACTAAATTAGTAGAATAACGTACTTCATTAATAGTTAGCACCAAGAAAGTGGTCATGTGAATCAGGAGTGGAGCTAGACTTCTAACTACGTGTTCGGAAGAGCTCAGTAGGTTTGGCCAAAACCCTGTTTTTGTGTTAAGAAACCCACTTAATATGCATAAATAATTTATCCAGAACCCATAATCAAAATTCTGGACTCGCCGCTGATGAGAATATGCGTGAAAATTTACAAAAACCCCCTTTGTGGATATATAGGGAATTGATAAGGTCTTGTATCTGATCCATATCACTTACAACCACTTGCTATCAATGAGGACAAAAACTAAGGCCAAATACTGTTGCTGGTGCACTGGTCTTTCTTCACCACCAATCTGCTATTCTTCTCTTTCTGTAACACCCAGAGTATGCATAATGAATGGCACACCATAAGTTCCTTCTGCTTTTCTGCACCCTTTTCCCCTTTCCAGCTGCAGAATGTTTTATTTAAGTTTTCTGGTATTACCCAGTTAAAGCTGAAAAGTTGCTGCCTTGGTACCAGGAGATCACGGGGACAAGCCGTGGAAACAGCCTCTTGCAGAAATGTGAGGTAAGGCTGCGTAGGGATGAATTGTTCACTGTTAATCCCTGTTACCAGAGTTACTAGGAGCGAGGAATATTCTTTTCCTCATTGCTCTATTTGAGTCACCAGGGTGCCTAGGAAGGTGTGTTTCTTTGAGTGGTTGGCAACTAGGGGAGCGATTTTGACTGCAGAAATATGAGGAAATGGAGGATCACCTATATTAGTTGGTGACTTGGTGCTTCAGGTGCAGATGTTCAGGCGAGGATGTTAATCATCTCCTATTGCATTATGAAGTGGCTACTCAATTGTGTTATGTGGTCCTTAGCTGGGCTGGAGTACAATGGGTGATGCCGGACACAGTGAAGGAGGCGTTGCAAAGTTGGGCTCTCTGGTTGCGGAAGAGGAGTCCATGGGCATGGATTGTCACACCATTAGCCATTATGTTGATTATAGGGAAATAGACTCTCCTATTTCTTTTTGCTTTTCTCAGTTTAAAAGAAAAAGAAATAGGAGAGTCTTTGAAGGGGCTGAGTAAGATACTGTAAAATTGCAAAAAGTCTTTTGTTCCTAGCTTCTCCATGAGGTTCAGAGAACCATATTTTGGTGTAGGTTCTCTACTTTTTTCTGATATACAGATTGTATACGGGGTTTCCCCTATTGTAAAATTATTTACCCTACAAAAATGAAATAAATGTCTGGTATGTTTAAGGTCACAAGCTTAAAAGTTTTATAGCCACACAAATGTTACGACATGTTTAAGACTACAAGTTTCAAAAATCTTCATTAATTTCTTAAACTCCTACCGATGCAAACTATGTCATATAAATTAGAATGGAGGGAGCATTCGGTTCTGGAAGTGCATTAAGAAAACTTATTAACTTCTTCTCAGGCTTAGTAAGTCCTTTTAGCCAGATTGCACTCAACAATCAACAAAATGAGGCTGCTCCTCTTTTATTGATCAAGTCCTTGAGAGTTATATTCAGTCGGGATGTTCAAAATATTTTATTGATGGCATTAGTTTTGCCTGGATAGGCAAAGAGATGTTCGATTTCACCTGTTCTTGCCACTTAAGCTTGTTAGGGTTAACTCATTTAATAACCTTAGATTTTTTTCATATACTTGAATTCATAAAATAATTGGTTAGAATGGAATTCATGCTTGCGTTGTTTGGTGTTTTATTTTGAGTAAAGTATGTTAACATATGCTTAGATATCATGGTTGTCAATATGATGTGAGATCTCTCACAACAATCTCTTCTACTTTTTTGGTTCTGCTCAACAGGTCGACTCTTCTGAGAACTGGGAACCAGTGACTATATTTTTGCGGCGATCAAGCTTCCAAGTCAAGGTTCATAGAACACAAGCTGTTGTAATAGCGGAAAAGTTTTCCAAAGAGTTGTCGGTATGTGCTAAATTGATGGATTAATTACTTAAAATCTAGATTATTTATTAATAAAATTTACTAATTGGTACTCATCTGGCATGGTTGAGAAGATTTCATCATTTTCCTACGAATATATGATAATGTGAAGATATGCAGCCATAGTTACCATATATTTATTATTCATGTATCTATTCCAGCATGAACTGTAATCACATCTGGAAATGTTCTTGATATGAACATTCTAAAATTAAGAAGTATATATTATATTATTAGGGACTTAGATTTGGGAATATTATGGATATCAATTAGGGAGATCAGACAATATTAACAACAACAACATACCTAGTGTATTCCTATACGGTGGGGTCTAGGGAGGGTAGATTGTACGCAGACCTTACCCCTACCTTGGGAGGTAGGGAGGCTATTTCCGAAAGACCCTCGGCTCCAGAGAAGACATAACAAAGAAGATCAGATAAGGTTTGAAGAAAAGTAAAGTGAAGTAAAGTAAAATAAAGCAAAACAAAGTAAAGTAAAGAGATCATGTCACAACAAATAACAGATAATATTAGGAATCAAAGGACAAGAAACTACACGAGTATTACGAAGCGTAACATGCCCAACTACCTACTAGCCTTCTACCCTGATTTGTGTCCTCCAAACCCTCCTATCCAAGGTCATGTCCTCGGTGAGCTGAAACTGCGCCATGTCCGGTCTAATCACCTCTCCCCAATATTTCTTTGGCCTACCTCTACCCTCCTGAAACCATCCATATCCAACCTCTCACACCTCCGCACTGGGGCGTCCGCGCCTCTCCTCTACACATGCCCGAACCATCGCAACCTTGCTTCCCTCATCTTGTCCTCCACCGAGGCTACCCTAACCTTATCCCGAATATCTTCATTCCTAATCCTGTCTCTCCTCGTGTGCCCAAACATCCACCGCAACATTCTCATTTCCACCACCTTTATCTTCTAAACGTGAGAGTTATTAACTGACCAACACTCCGTCCCATACAACATAGTTGGTCTAACCACCACTTAGAACTTGCCTTTAAGTTTTGGTGGCGTCTTCTTGTCACACAAGACTCAGAATGCGAGCCTCCATTTCGTCCACCCGCACCAATACAATGCGTGACATCATCGCCAATCTCTCCATTACCTTGGATAATCGACCCAAGGTATTTGAAACTTCTTTTCGCTTAAATATCCCTGTGTACCAAGACTCACTTCCACGCCAACCTCATGCGATACGCTGCTGAACTTGCATACCAAGTACTCTGTCTTGGTTCTACTCAACCTAAACCCTTTAGATTCCAGAGTATATCACTAAACCTTCAGAGATCAGGCAATATTGTGTAGATTAATTAGAATTAGTAGGGAGATTCAATTCCCATAATTGTGTGTTACTGCATGTGCGTACACTATTTAAACCTCGGTGGTTTGAGGATATGACTGAGCATTTTCTAAAATTCTGTTTATCCCCTTTGTCGTTTTTCAACATGGTACCAGAGTCAGGGTACTGTTCCCTTCTCTTAATATTTGATTTGTCTCGTTATGCTACACAAAAAAGAAAAGAGAGAAACACTGTCTTAATATTGAAATCGCACACAGCCCACCTAGAGGAGATCCCCGGTTGCTGGCGACCCCATCGACAGAACCCCATTGTTGCTAGAGGCGCGTATGAAGTAAACATGTCACCATATCCTTCTGACCATTGAGCCACACGCTGGCATGTGCATGCCTCTTGACAAATCTCTCTTCCCAACAATTCCTTCAATGGACCGTGGTCGTAACTCAATTCCTGAAGTCATGGAGTGAGGCTTGCCCAAACATCGGGTAAACCAAGAATAGGGATGTGTTTGGCTCCGACACTAAGTTAAAAAAATGGATTTTGGACTTAACCTCAAAAGCTAGCTCATAGAGGTAGGATCGCTGAAGTCCATTTAAGGAAACAACATCCCATTCCCTCAACTAATGTGGGACTTTTTTCTGCTTCATCCTAGCCCATCACCTCCCTCTAAATCCCAACAAGTTGTTCACAATCACAACTCAATTCATTTCCTTCCTGGTCTACGTCATCTCAATCTTTTTAAGTATTGATTGTTCTTGCGAGAAAATAAAAGCATAAGGGTCGCTATCCAACTCTGGCACCTAGGCCTTGCAAGGCACCCAAAGAACTACTAACCGTTAAGTGAACTGTCACGCCCCAAACCTTGATGGGATGGACCGGCACTCGTGCCTTACATTGATCGAGCGAACCAACCTTATATGACTAATGAACGTGATTTCATTCATGGGTGAAAACTATCATTTCATAAAACCGCATTTCCTTCCCTTATTCAGGAATACATTTCTAACCTAATTTTTTTCTTTCTGTATCTCGTAATATCATATATGTTTAAAATATTAATACATGCATGTAAAAAAATGCGACATCAATAAAAAGGATCATGACATACTTTACCCACTATGTCTATGAAACCTCTATAACAGTAGTAAAAAGGAAATACCGGAACAAGGCCCGGCCATATCCAAATATAACAAAAGACAAGATGTACGTGCCTCGAAAGAAAATGGGAATCACCAATAGCAGCTGGGGGGTATGGAGTGCCTTCATGTCATTCGAAATATTTGAACCTGCATCGTGAAACACAACGCCCTTGACCAAAGGGACGTAAGTACTGTGGAATAGCACTTTTATGATAAGACATAATCAACACAATAAAGGAAAAAATAAGCACATGGAAAGAACGGACCACATGGTACGCAATAAATCATGAGAATGGAGACACAACATAGAAGTAACATGCTTCAAAATCAATACTTAAATAATCATTGAAACTTGAAAATAATCATAACTTTCCCATAAGAGTTCACCTTAAAGCCGACCATCACCATGTGTACGGCATGGCGCTCGATTTTGACCCGAGGGGATAGGCAGTTGCACCACAATGCCGTGTGGATTGACGTAACATGTACTCATAGTAGTGGATCCCAATTTAGGGGACATCTATCATGGTGCGGCGGGACTTTAACTAAGCATATTACCCAGTTGCGATGGGACTTTATTCCAATCGTCTTACCCTACACCGGCATGTGTAGTTTCGGGCGATTATCACGTAGACAATACCCTCTCGACTATCTAAATGGTGCTCCCAAAACTATTCCATAACATATGGTTCAATGGCCCCTTTTTCCATAGACATTAAAACACGTGGTTCCTTGGCCCATAATACCTTTCATTCTCATTTCATGAGTCATAACTTAAGTAAGAAAGCCATAAAAACAAGAACATGTAAATACTTTTAAGGAAAATCATAAACCTTGTCATTATATAGGGATTGCAATATCATCATAGTAGAAGCAATAAAGTTTATGGAGCATGAAGCAATGGGAATTTATATTTGACATGGAGGATGCATAGCATGGAGGAAAACTCATGGCATTCGAGAATAATAAGCATGACATTTCATAATTGAGGAATACATGTCTCCTTAGGAAGGGTACCAAGTAGGAAGTATATGACATGGGGAAGAAACAATGAGAATTTTCTGCATTGTGAGGGTTAGCCTTACATACTACCTCTATTTTGCCCTTTATGAGTACACATCTCAAAACACCCTCATGACTTCAATCTACAAGAATATATGTCAAATGGGGCCAATATTAGTAAAAATAATCATGGTTTGGTCATCTACGCGTTTTATCGAACACCTAGTGGGCATAAAGCTCCACAACCTCCATTAATGATGTTTCTTCATTTCACACCCTTCTTCTTGCGAACAATAATACAACAATCACCCATCGGTATATAACATCCACCCTCACTACCCGTGAGGTCAACATCATACTCACACCTAATCATTCCACCATTTACACAATTCATCCGTTCTCTACAATATTCAATTCAAGAACTTATGGCTTTCAATCACCATCCCATAAGTCCCAACACTTTAATCATACTCACAAGATCATAGATTAAACATGCATTTGAGTTTAGTGAAGTAGTCATACCTCTTATGAAGAAGCCCCAAGTAATCCTTCATTTGAGCCTTTGAAAAAATCCTTCAATTTCTAGTGATTTCAAGGGTTTAAGGCGTTAATCCATGTGTTTAGATGATGGGTTTTAACCTCAAAACAATGAGGAAGACTTACCTTAAAGGTAGGAGGATTAGGGAGTGAAGGGAGGAGAAAAATCGGCCTTGGATCGTCCAACATGAAGTGGGATTGGTCTTTCCCCGACAAGGCATATTTATAGACAGACCAATCTGCTGAACAATATGCTGGACTGCTGGCATATTGGATATGCTGGCCGCATATTAAGGGCATATTGAAACTGAAAGTCCCCCAGCTGAAGGTCCAAAATGCGGAACAAAGATCAATTTTGCGGAAGGCATTTCCCCGGCATATCGATCCAGAAATCTGCTTTGCTACCTCTCAGTAAAACAATCATATCTCTTTGTAGAAAAGTCCAAATGACTAACGGGTTGATGCGTTGGAAACTAGGCTCGAAAACCTTTATTTGGATAGGTAATTCACTACATAACTCATTATATCCCGGGAGATATGCTTGTTTGAATTTGGATCTTGTGCGAGCTCATTTGAAATCTTAGCCCGTGGCATAGCTTCCAACTCGACTTTGTGCTAGAGCTCTCCTTAGACCTTAAATCACTTCCATCACTCCTCATATACTTATTATCATGACCATGTGATATGGTACTAGTCTGTAGCCTTCATTGGCACACAAAAGTATTATTTCTAGACGTCGGCGTCGCACTTTAAAATCTTAAACCATTCCGGCTTTTATCCTTTTGAGGCTTTGTCCAGAGGTGAAATCTTCTAGTTCTTCCTATTTTACCCGAAACACATCGATCTAGCCATGAGCAAGGTTGAAGAGAGCACTAACAAGCCTTGGACCGAACCCACATATGTGGCAAAATACGGGGATAACTTGTGGCTAGGGTTGAAAGGCCAACCAATATCGGATATAGCTGTTTTTCCGAGAAATCTATTTCAGTAGAGCGTATGATGTCGATGGTCCAACGCACTTGGACACCCATCTTGTTCGTTTAATTACTTTTTGACTTTGAAATTCTTGGTGGTCTCCACACTTCCAATCTTGGTCTGATATCACGGTTCACATTTTCGGGGTCTTACACGATCTACTACCATAGCACACTTCTAATGGTAAGATAAACAAGAAGTAATAGTAAAATAGTCTGATATAAAGATAAGTGTGAAAAGGAAAGTACAACTAAACAGTCAAACATCCCATAACCCAAGTTAAAGACTAAGTCATGGAGTTACTAGTATCCGAGTATAATGTACGAGGTGCAGCTCGAGATCATTCTAGTTCAGTACGACTCATTCTAAACTCTTGACTAACTGTGATGAACTTCGAGCCATGCTCGAAGAGACTGTTTCACACCATAGAGTGATTGACGCAATCGACAAATAAGACCACTAGACTCTCCTTGTGTAACAAAGCTAGGTGGTAGCTCTATATAAAACCCATCCTTACGATCGTTGCAAAGAAAATCATTCTTAATATCCCACTGATATAGAGGGCAATGACTAACAACAACCATGGAAAGACGAACAAATGTTATTTTATCCACGAAAGAGAAAACATTATATAATCAAGCCCAAATATATGAGTGTAACGTTTTGCAACAAGGCATGCCTTAAGTCGATCAATTTGACCATCTAGACTAACTTTGACTATATAAACCCACTGATAGTCAACAGTAGATTTACCTGGAGGTCAAGCTCTCAAGTACATCACAGGCGTCACACATCTCTTTGATTATAACTTGTCGCCATGCAGGATGAGAGAGTGCTTCTCCATTATGGTTAGGGATAAATACAGAGGAAAAAAAAGACACAAAATAATGGTGTGATGATAGACGATAATAACTCAACCTCAAAATCTAGGTCATAAGGTTAGAATTGTCGAAGATCGTAGGAAGGAGACAACAATCCATTTTATCCACCAATGTGGGACATTTAACAACCCGCTTCACATCCGAGTTTGGTCTTTTGGAGCATGGACAATAAGAAAGATCCCTAATTGATTCTAATTATTGTCGACCATATCTGCATGATTCTACCACTTCTACACAATATTCTTAACATGAGCCTCTAAAGTATCTATGTCGATATTAGAGACTTTTTTGCAAACTCAATTATTGCAGAATCTTATGGCGCGCCATCTCATTTATTATTTGTGCGGTTAACCTATTTCTCCAAGTTGCTTCTGCTGCTACTACTAAGCCTTAACCCCAAACAAGTTGGATTAGCTATATAAATCCTCACTTCTCCATTTAAGCTCAAGTCATGTTTATCATCATACAAATTAAAAATAAGAGTGAAGATTAAGTTAAAATACATAATGGTACAACAATAACAACATAGTGGTAATAATTATAATATTAGAAGTTCTCTAAGAAGACTAGATCCTATTTCCCACTTGTAGATATCACCTATATGGATCTATTTCTCCAAGTTCCTTATGAAACTTAATGAAAATGTTATTATCCACTTCATAAGGATATCAATGGATCACCGAGACACGGATTCTTCTGTAAAGAAGGGGACATGCGAAGATTGTTGGTTATTTTTATGCGGAATGGTAGTGATCTCCCTCATTTAAACAAGGTCAAGTACGGAAGTAGATATTGAGCTATGGTCTTAGCCACATGTGAGCTTATATGGTCAAAGAACCTTCTTCAAGAATTGAAATTTGAAGGGAAAGTACTGATGAAACTTATTTGTGATAGTCAAGGTGCACTGTATATTGCTTGCCCATGTTCCGCGAAAGAATGAAACTAACATAGATTGTTACTTTATCTGAGAGAAGATTATTATGAGATTATAAAATAATGTAGTGTTAAGAATGCTCTATAATGTTTTTTGATCAAGAGAATGTTATTTCACAATCTAACTGCTTCTGAATGCTCCCATTTTTTTATAATTAAAAATAAGTATGTGATATAATTTAAAGGAGTGAATATTAAGGAGTTAGATTCTGAAATAATGTGGATATCAATTAGAATCAATTAAGGAGATTAGAAAATATTATGTACTTAATTAAAATCAAATATGAAAATTCAGTTCCTTTAAATATGCATTTTCTTAATATATAACATGTGCATACACTATCTAAGTCCCATTTGTTTGAGGGATAACCATATGATAAATATGTCCAAAATTCTTTCTCCTTTTTCTACAGTTCCATTGAGATACAATGTCGGTGTGTCCGCAGGTTTAATATGTAACATGTGCATACACAATCCAAGTCCCATTAGTTGGAGGAATAACCATGATGGACATGTCCAAAATTCTTTCTCCTTTTCTACATTCAATTGAGATACAATGCCAGTGTGTCCGCAGGTTTACATTCAGTAGCACTATTATTAGAAAAATCATCACAGTGAGATTTACAAATACTGTTGAAGTGATCACTGTTAGCTTTGGAATACAAATGGTCTTATTCTTTCTCATAGAAAAAAAAAGGTACTGGCTCAAGATGTGTAGCTCTAGATTTGGGAGATTGTCGTCTTGACGTTTGATTTGTGGTTAGCTCCCCGAATTTCCAATGGAAAGAAGTTGCTGGTTGCATCTATTTTATTCTCTTTCATGTATTTTTTTTTAAAATTGTAATGATACAATTATACATGGGTTAATAATTGAATCATCATATAAACTGCTGGGGTTCAATGATGCTGATTGTCATAAAAGTCCATTAGTTGAAGCGATTGACACTTTAGATCTATGATTTCTTGTTGTAGGGAGGAAGAGGATGTAACCTGTGAGAAATTATGGGAGAAAATATTATTGAATTGTGTATCTACAACATTACATCGATTCCTATTTATAGGCACTATATCCCAATCCTTTTCCAGGTAGGATACTATATACAAATCATGTTCCTACTCATATTCTAACACTCCCCTCAAGCTGGTGCATACAAGTCATATGTACCGAGCTTGTTACAGATGTAACTAATACGAGGACTAGTGAGGGACTTGGTGAAAATATCTGCAAGCTGATCACTTGACTTCACAAAATATGTACCGAGCTTGTTACAGATGTAACTAATACGAGGACTAGTGAGGGACTTGGTGAAAATATCTGCAAGCTGATCACTTGACTTCACAAAATTTTGTAACAATATCTCCGGAGAGTATCTTTTCTCTGACAAAGTGACATTCAATCTCAATGTGCTTAGTCCTCTCATGAAATACCGGATTTGATGCGATATAAATGGCCGCTTTGTTATCACACACAAGTTACATCTGACTGATCTCTCCAAATTTTAGTTTTCTAAGCAATTGTTCAATCCAAACTAGCTTACAAGTTGCTACAACCATTGTTCGATTTTTTGATTCTGCACTAGATCGAGAAACCCTCTCTGTTTCTTACTCATCTACGATACCAAATTACCTCCTAAAATACAATATCCAGATGTAGAACGTCTATCAGAAGGTGATCCTACCCAATCAACGTCTGTATAACCAACGATCTGCTCATGGCCTCGATCCTCGAAGAGTAGTCCTTTTCTAGGAGCTGACTTTATATATCGCACAATGTGGACAAGTGTATCCCAATGACTATCACAAGGAAAACTCATAATCTGACTTACAACACTCACGGGAAAAGAAATATCATGTCTAGTCACCGTGAGATAATTCAACTTACCAACCAGCCACCAATATCTTCTAGGATCACTGAGTGGCTCCCCCTTTCGTGGCAGAAGTTTAGCATTCAGATTCATAGGAGTGTCAATGGGTCTACATCCCATCATTCCTGTCTCCTTAAGAATGTCTAAGCATACTTGCTTTGTGAAATAACAATACCTGACCTGGATTGGGCAACCTCAATATCTAGAAAATACTTTAGTCTGCCGAGATCTTTAGTCTGGAAATGCTAAAAGAGATGCTTCAAATCTGGAGTGATCTGCTTCACTACGAGTCATGCCAAACTCTGGAATAACTGTGCTAAATTTACCAAACCAAGCTCGAGGAGACTGTTTCAGATTATAAAGTGACCGACACAATCAATACACCAGATTAGGCTCCTCATGAGCAACAAAATCAGGTGGTTGCTCCATATAAATCTCCTCCTCAAGATCACCATAGAGAAAAACATTCTTGATGTCCAACTGTTAAAGAGGCCAATGACGGACATCAGCCATGGATAGAAAAATACGGACAAATGCTATTTTAGCCACGGGAGAGAGTATCACTGTAATCAAGCCCAAATATCTGTGTATACCCCTTTGCAAAAAGGCGAGCCTTAAGCCGATCAACTTTGTTGTCCGAACCAACTTTGACTACATAAACCCAACGACAACGAATAGTAGATTTACCTGAAGGAAGAGGAACAAGCTCCCAAGTACCACTCGTATGTAAAAGCAGTCATATATGTAGCAGCCTCTTCCAATTCAGGAGTGGAGTCCGGATCCAAGCTAAGGCTATCTGGGAGGGCCAACCCTCTTGGAGTAAGAAAAATATGTTTGAAAGGTGCGTAACGGTTCCCTCAATTGTGGCATCGCCTTCATTATCCCTCGATCTCGTCAATCATAGCTTGTCGCTAGCCTGGATGAGAAAATGCTTCACTTGTAGACTTAGGGACGGAGACAGAGGACAATGATGATACAAATGCATAATGGGATGAAGACAGACGATGATAACTTAAAAGGGTATAATAGGGATTAGTATTATGAGTGGACCGTATACCTTTTCTAAGTGCAATCGGTTGATTAGGAGGAAATAAGTCCGCGGTAAGGGTAGGGTCCGGTGCAGGACATGAATCATCTGAGCCTGATACTGGACGTGGACGATGATGATAAGTCAGCAGTGGTGACATTGTGGGTGGAGACGTAGAAGTACCGTAGATTCTTCAAAGATCGGCATGGGTAAGACTGGTGGCACTGTGGATGGAGATATAGAAGTAATATTAGATTTCTCAAAAGTCGGTATGGGTAAGACCTTAGATATGTTAGAATAATCAGAAGAAGATGTAAAGTAAGGTCGAGACTCAAAGAATGTGACATCTGCTGACATATGGTACCGACGAAGATCAGGTGAGTAGCAACAGTACCCCTTTTGAATCCGAGAATAACCAAGAAAGACATGATCACAAAATACAATGGAGAAGGCTGCCAAAAAATACAAATGAAGATTTGAAATTTGACTGGTGCTAAGAGAACATAACAGACAAATTAAAACAATACGACCAGATCTATGATTCTGGTAGTTCAAACTATTGAAAAATGGCTGGATTTAAGTCGGAATACCCAAATGAGTATCCAGAACCCAAAAATAGAGGCTAACGTCGTTGGAAAAACCAGATTCGCCTGAAATTTGAATCTGAATGTGCCGGAACCCTAATCTGGCGACTGGAATCTGCAAAGTACTTTCAAGGACTGCTAGGCTTCACTGGGAGACCTCAATTACGAAGGAAAAACTGAAAATAATTGATAAAATCGCCGGAAAAGACTGTTTACGCCAAAAAACACTGTTCTGGCGACTATTTCCAGATTAAATTTGTGTGTTATGGTCGCTAGGAACAGGCGACCTCAACAGAAAAAGGACCATCTTGAAAACTGCCGGAAAATCAACTCACGCGCCGACGTGTGACTTTATTTGCTCGCCGGAACCATATCCTTAGGTGGCTTGTGGAGGCGCGTGCAAGGTCTACTGGCGGAAAAACCTTCTGGGGTTTGGTCGCCGGTCGATGATGGATCGTGTGGTAGTGTTGGTTTTCATACAACACCGAAGGAAAAAGAAGACACGGACAACCACTCATGTCACCGGAAAATTGCACGGTGACTGAGTTCTTTCTTCTGCGATGTCACTAGAAGGAAACTCATTGATAATTATCTCACCAATGCTCTGATACCATGTGAGAAATTATGGGAGAAAATATTATTGAATTGTGTATCTACAACATTATATTGATTCCTATTTATAAGCACTATATCCCAATCCTTTTCCATATAGGATACTATATACAAATCCTATTCCTACTCATTTTATAACATAACCAATTAACTGTGTTTTGTGGGCACATTAACTAACTATTGATAGGTTCATATGGCTTATACCTAAAAAAAAGAAAGAAAAAAACAATATAGTAATAGTAGTAGCAAGCAAAATAAGCTCTCATTTTATGGATGTTTAGTCACATTGTTCTTGACTTTTCTAATGACAATCGTAGGAAGCAAAAATTAGTAATTTAAATGTTGAAGATACCATTATTGACTAATAGATGGGTAAGTTGCTTGTACTTAAGGGTGGGTGGGTGGGTGCGAGGGGATCGATACTCATAAATTAGAGAAAATATATTGAAGACGGGATTAACTATATGGGGGTAAAGTTCTTGAATTTACAGAATGGAAATATGTACTTATATATTGTCAAATATTTGAGTGTAATTATGACTCTTCTATGTGCAGATCAAAATTCCAAGCGGGCTATCAACACAGTTTGTTATCAGATGTTCCAATGGATCTTCACATCCCTTCAGTACAAACAACGATATAAGGTACTATACCAATCCCTTTTAACTTAGCATCTTTTTTGGGTTAAAATCACGTGAGATTGAAAAATTGTCAGTTGTCCTATAACTTAATCACGCACAAGGCATATAAGATGTCGATTTTTTCGTTTAGTAGGTTCAACTTAGTCACACAAAACAAGTTGTAAGCTAACCATTGAAATGGTATTGAATCGTAAATTCCTGCTTTAGGAGTGTGAATCGGAAGAGAAAATAAGAGAAACTCGGCTTGATTATTCCCTCAAGCTATTGGAGTTTAAATAACTAAGTTTACATGTCCTAAAAAGGAAAGGAAATCAATACAAATCAATTCCTAATTCTATCCTAATTACAGAATATTTTATATACTATATTTACATATATGCTAGAATCTTCACAAATTCTAACACTCCCCCTCAAGCTGGTGCATACAAATTATATGTACCAAGCTTGCTACATAAGTAACTCGTTCTGGGATCGGCTAGGGGCTTGGTGAATATGTCTGCAAGTTGATCATTTGATCGCATGAACCTTGTGACGATGTCTCCTTAGAGTACCTTCTCTATGACTAAATGACAATCAATCTCTATGTATTTGGTCCTCTCATGAAATACTGGATTAGATGCAATGTGAAGTGCAGCTTCATTATCGCACACAAATTTCATTTCTTTAATTTCTCCAAATTTCTACTCCTTCAGTAGTTGCTTGATCCATATGAGTTCACATGTCGCTACTGCCATAGCCTGATATTATGCTTCTGCACTAGATCTAGCAACCACATATTATTTCTTACTTTTCCAAGACACCAAATTTCCCCAACTAAAACACAATATCCAGAAGTGGATCGTCTATTAAAGGGTAACCCTGCGTAGTCTGCATCTGAATAACCAACAATTTTCTCATGTCCTCAATCTTCATAGAGTAGTCCTTTTCTTGGGACAGATTTTATGTATCAAAGGATGCGAATAACTGCATTCCAATGACTGTCACAAGGAGAATTCAAGAACTGACTTACAACACTAACTGGGAAGGTAATATCAGGTCGAGTCACTGTGAGATAATTCAACTTTCCTACCAACCTTCTATATCTTTCAGGATCGCTAACATTTGAATCAATAGGCCTACAATTTGCATCCCTGTCTCCTCAAGAATATCAAGTGCATACTTTCTCTGTGAAATGACAATTCCTGTTGTGGATTGAGCAACCTCAATGCCCAAGAAGTACCTCAATCAATCAAGATCCTTAGTCAGAAAGTGCTGAAAAAGGTGATGTTTCAATTTGGTAATTCCCTCATCATCATTACCTGTGATAACTATGTCATCAACATACACCACCAAATACATGCACAAACCTGGAGCAGAATGACGATAAAACACAGAATGATCAACTTCACTTCGTATCATGCCAAATTCTTGAATAACCATGCTAAACTTTTCAAACCATGGTCGAGGAGACTGCTTCAGGCCATAAAGTGCTTGTCGTAATCTGCACACCCTATGTTAGTAGACTCCCTCTGAGCTACAAAATCAGGTGGTTGTTCCATATATACCTCATATTCGAGATCCCCGCGAAGAAAGACATTTTTGATATCCAACTACTAGAGAGACCAATAACGAACAACAATCATAGATAAAAAGAGATTGACTGTAGCAATCTTAGCCACATGAGAGAAGGTATCACCATAGTCAAGACCAAAAATCTGTGTATAACCCTTGGCAACTAGACGAGCCTTCATACATCAATCTGTCTATCGGGGTCAACCTTCATTGTATATACCCAACGACAACCAACTGTAGACTTACCTAGAGGCAGAGGAACGAGCTCTCAAGTACCACTAGAGTGTAAGGCAGACATCTCCTCAATCGTAGCTTGTTGCCAGTCTAGATGAGAAAGAGCTTCACTTGTAGTCTTAGAAATAGACACAGATGACAGTGATGATACAAAAGCAGAATGGGTCGGTGTCAAATGATGATAGCTCAAACAAGTGTAGATAGGATGAGGGTTACGAGTAGAGCGATTGCCGTTGCGAGTGGCAATGAGGGACTCTGTGTAGACAAGTTCTCAGGAGGTAAGGATTCTGGTGGCGGGCATGAGTCATCTGGACACGGATGACGATGATAAGTCAATAGTGGTGGAGGTGCAGCTGAGGAAGATGGAGCTGCAGGAGATGATGTGGAAGGGTAGACTGGCGGGATCCCCAAAGAATGGAACTGGTAGAACCTCAGAGATGCTTAACTGTTCATCAAAAGAGGATGTAAAGTAGGGCTGACCTTCAAAGAAAGTAACATCAGCGGACATAAGGTATCGCTGGAGTTTAGGTGAGAAGCATCGATATACTTTATGTACCCTTGAATAACCGAGAAAGGCACATTTTAGAGCATGAGGAGCCAATTTGTCTTTTCCTGGAGTGAGAATGTGGACAAAGCATGTGCTCCCAAAGACATATGGTGGAAGAGAAAATAGAGTTGACCGGGGAAGCAAAATAGAGCGCGGAACTTGATTTTGAATAGCAAAGGAAGACATACAGTTAATTAAATAACAAAAGATGAGTACTACATCCAAAAAAATGCAATAGAACATTTGCTTGTATGAGAAGGGTGCGGGCAGTCTCAATAATATACATATTTTTCCTCTCTGTGACCCCATTGTGTTGTGCAGTGTTAGCACAAGATGTCTGATGAAGAATTCCATGAGAGGACATAAATTATTAAAATTGAGATGATAAATATTACAGTGCATTATCACTACGAAAAGTGCGAATAGAAACACCAAACTTATTTTGTATTTCAGCAAAAGAAATTTGAAATATGGAGAATAATTCAGAACGATCTTTCATTAAGAAAATCCAAGTACACCTTGAGTAATCATTAATGAAAGTAACAAAATACTTAAAACCCAACGTAGAACTAACTCTACTAGGACCCCAAATATCATAATGAACTAAATGAAAAAGAGACTGCACGATTATTAGGACTACGTGAAAGGTAGCTCGGGTGTGCTTCCCCAATTGACATGACTCACAATCTAACTTAAGATAATTTGGACAGGCTAGGTACCATCTTTTGATGTTTTGATAAACTAGGGTGACCCAACCGTCTGTGGATTAAATATGGAGAGCGGAGACCGAACAAACTGTAGTGGAGGTGGGAGAATTGAGATAATAAAGTCCATCTACCTCACGCCTTTTGCCAATCATCCTTTCCGTATTGAGGTCCTGTATAATAAAGAAGTCACTAAATAATGAGATAAAAGAATTTAAACCCTTAGCCAAACGACTGATTGATAGAAGGCTAAAGGGACAACCAGGGACAAAAAGAACATTATGTAGAGTCAAAGAAGGTAAAGGATTGGTTTGACAGACTCCAATTGCCATGGTCTGCGAACTATTAGCTAAGGTAACAATGGGAAGGGATCGAGAAAAAGTAATATTAGACAATAAAGATTTGTTACAAGAAATGTGGTCAGAAGCGCCCGAGTCCATGACCTAAGATCCTAGCGTGGTGGACTACAAGATACAAGCAACATGATTACCGGTCTGAGCAATGGAAGCTATTGATGAATATGCCTGCTTACTCGCTTGATACTGAAGATAGTCATTGTATTGTTCCTCAGATAAAGAGAACAATTTTTATTTGGATTACCAGTGGATTCAGTCTGAGCAATATGAGCATTGTTTGGATTACCATGGAGAGTGTGACACACATTCTGAGTATGACCCAATTTGTTACAATACCCATACCTTGACCGAGGTTTCCCAGAGAGACCTCCATGTCGATTTTCAGTCGAAAATGCAGTCTGAGATGCTAGAACGGAAGAGTCTGCAAGTGTCACCGAATGACTAGACGACATAGGTGGTGCAACATGTCGTAATAATCGAGCGAATAAGTCATCCATAGCGGGAACAATGGGGCTAGCCAAAATTTGATCACGCACAGAGTCAAGATCGGATAGAAGTCCAACAAGTGTAACAACCAAAAACATCTTCTAACGTTGCTCCAATTGTTTTTCAACACTTGGAGTAGCGGACATCAACTCATTAAATTTTTCCATAACCGCCTGAACCTGTCCAAGATAGGCAGACATATCCAAATCCTGCTTTTTAAGGTTAGTCAATTGAGAAATCATATTAAAAAGCGAGAGATGTCATTTGTGTATAGTCCACGAGCCTTTTCCCAAACCAAAAAGCAAGTTTGGAATGGCCGGAACAATAACATCAACTTTGAGTCAACAAATTACCACAAAAGACTACATAACTGAGCATCAATCCTTTCCCATTCGCCCCTATCCTTTTCAGTAATATCCTTAGCCTGTTTAATCAAGTGGTCCTGAACACCTTGTCCGTTGCACCATAACTGAATAGAGGAAGATCAAGATAAGTAGTTCGCACTACCAATCAAGGGTTCAGTGGTGATGGAGTGGTTCGGGTTGCTGGAAAACATAGGTTTAGAACCAAATATATCTGATCCGAGCGACATTTTTCTCAAATACTAGGTGAAATAACTTCAAATAGGGGCAAGTCACAATTACCAGAGAAATAAAATAGTAATCCAAGTCTTAGATAGAAGCAGATTACCGGAAATAATGAGCAGATTTACTAGAAACAGGGAGCTGTCACCGGAATCTGGAAAAGGTGGTTGTTGTCACCGGAAAACTAGATCTGTTCGCCGGAAAATGCTCGGAAACAGGAAAAAATTTATATTGGTAGGATCGAACTGATGGGTGACCCTATTGGAAAAACAATTACCGGAAAGTGGCCGGAACAGAGCTCACGCGCCGGCGCGCGAGCAGCTCTGGCCGGAATTTCTGAGATGTGACCAGCGCGTGGGGGCGCGTCAGAGGTCGGACGGCGGCGAAGCTTGCTGGGGTTGGCGCGCGCTGCTCTTCCGCTTCTCGTGGTGGTGTTGGTTTGGTCACAACACCTACGGAAACGAAGTATCTTGTCGGACAGCCAAGAAAGGTTGCCGGATTGTTTTTTTCGAGTTTTAAGATTTTCTCTTCCTGTGTCTTTGCCTTAACCAGGCTCTAATATCATGTGAATCGGAAGAGAAAATAAGAGGAACTCGGCTTGATTATTCCCTAAAGCTATTGGGGTTTAAATAACTAAGTTTACATGTCCTAAAAAGGAAAGGAAATCAATACAAATCAATTCTTAATTACATAATATTCTATTACAAAATATTTTATCTACTATATTTACATATATGCTAGAATCTGTGAAGATTCTAACAAGGAGAATATCTAGTTTAGGGGTAATATCCACGTAAAACATAAGTAAACAGATAGATTGTGTTGAAGAGATTAGAATTTTGTCACCTCATCTGTCTTTAAGTTACTTTTCTAAAAGCACCTTAGGATCACATGTCTTGAGTAATATGCAGGTAAAAGGCACCCCCTATATGTTCTATATCATTTAATGATTGGAAAGAATCCACATATTCATAGTATAGAAGTATTTAACTTTTGGTCAAAATATAAATAGGGGTTGAAAGAAAAGAATCTTTGGATTTAGATTGATTATTCTGCATTACTATTCGGGACATGGTTCTTTGATGCGTATGTATTATTTTCAGATTGTGGCATGCATTGATATTTGTAAGTGGTTTGTCAACAGCTATATGTATAATCCCGCTGCATTTTGCCTAATTATTCCATCTCTTATAATCTGTAGCCAGAGTACCAGAAGCACCTAGGTTTCAGCTTATATTTTTGTATATTCATGAGATTAAGTTGTGTACTTCTTTATTTTTTATTTTTAGATAAGGTATTAAGTTGTGTTCTAATTACGGGGAGGCAGCTTTTCATTTATTATTTTAAAAAAGAGGACTCAACTATTATCTCTTTTGATGCTTGTGTTCTTGGGTTTGTTTGTTACCCAATAATTTGGTATGATGGGGAATATATTGTTTCCTTAGTTACTATACTATTGTTGAATCGGATTTGATTGTCTTTGTTCTTTGATTATTGAAACCTAAGTTGCTGCTTTCTTTTTTCTCTCTAGAATGCGTGATGTTCTTGTGCTGACAATGAGAATCTTCCAAAGCAAGGTATATTGTTTTGAACTGATCTTCTGGATGTGTTGTGCTTTAATGACTCAAAATTAACTCCTATATAGCATTGCTAGTCTTATAACTGCTTTGTAGAACTTGCCTTGCATTTATCCATTCTTATGTTAAGAAAATGGACCTTGGACCTAACTCAACTCCAAACTTTAAGCTCACGAGGCTAGGATTGCCCAATATCATGTAAGGAGACAACAACTCCTTTCCTCAACCAATTTGGAATTTTAACACCCATGTGTTCCTCCTTCTCTCCCCCCCCCCCCCCCCCCGCCCCCCAAACCAGATTTTGACAGCTAGACCATGGAAAACATAACATGGGTTCCTAACATTGGTAACCAAGAATTGGGTGGTATAACTCTAATACCATGTTAAGAAAATGGAAACAATAATCCATTCAGTCAACCAATCTGGGCCACTTAATACTTTTCTAAGATTTCATGAAGTTTGTTGAAGATGTAAATAAGTAAAACAAAAGTGTGCTCTCTCTAACAACTTAATCTTTTTAAATGAGATGGTCACAACTGATAAAAGATGACATGGTTGCACTCTTCAACATGGTTCATAATAGGCAAAGATTCTGAATTCTAGTCTCACCGCCACTCATTATTAAAAAAATGTATCACGTGTTTGACCTGTGAAAAAGAATAGGCGCGCACGTGAGGAGACGTGTTGAAGACTTGAGTAAATAAAAGTGTGTTGTCTCAACAATTTAAGCTCTTAGATCAAATGGTCACACAATCCAATAAAGTTTGATAAATTATGTTTAAAGCATGTCTTGTATGTTTTCAGTGTTTTTTTGTTAGATTGTACTCCCTCCATTCCGTTTTATTTGTCCACTTTGCATTTTGCATCCCCTTAAAGAAATCATTAATTAAATGTTTATTTTACTAAGTTATTCTTATTAACTGTGCTTTGAAAATTTAAACTTGACTACTAGTACTTCCAATAAGTTTGGAAAATAGTTACTTAATGATATGGATAAATTTGAGAAAAATAATTAATTGGCTCTTGATTTGTTAAAAAGGACAAGTAAAAGAGAAAATTCATTTTTAGTATACTGAACAAGTAAAAGGCAGAGGAGGGAGAACTATATAGAGGGTTGCATATATACACAGAGAACCGCTTGAGTACTGGCCGACCAAGATTTTGTAGAGTGGACATCATATTTTGCTCTTATGATTCAGCCTGAAGTATTAAATCTTATTTACTGATTACCTTACTATAGAAAAGATTTCTTATATTTTTCTTACAATTTTTTTGTTGAGATGAACCAAACTTTCTTAGTGACTTTTATTTGGTGCTACATATTCATAAAAGTGCTGCCTAAGTTCTACCCCCCTCTTTTTGTGTAGGCATTGGATGAGAAGAGGAAGGGGAAAATATAAACCTTTACTTTCTGTATAGGTGCATTATTTATGGTCATTTTCATTCTTTATATGAACCAATAAAGAAGTTAACAATAAGCAGCAGGATTTGGATAAACAGTTTTAAGCAACTAGGCAGAAAAATACTCATCTTTTTTTCTTTCTAAATTTTGTAGTTGTAAACTTGTAACTCTATACGGTGCTTACCTATGCACCATGTGTTGTATCATTGTATTAGATCGTCGTTTTTGCCCCTTTGGCGTGACTTGTCTATTTCTATCCCTTTGTTGTATTTATGAGAAATCAGAATCAGTGGCTGATTGATTTTATTGATTAAATCAATGATATCAATTCAACTTTTCTCAATAATTGTGGTAATGTTTTTGGTCAAAGTTATATCAATTATTTAGGTTAGTATATTTTCTTCAGAATTTTTGCCTCGGTTCCTAGGATCTGTTTAGCATGTAATGGATGTTTAATGTGAGGGCTCAGAGAAATGCTGAAATGCTATTGTTGAATGAATACAACACTGCAGATTTGAAAATTTTGACCCATCAATCTCACTATGAGCACTCAAGAGGCTTTATGCTATTGCTTCCAAGAAAATATGATTATATTATTCTCTTAGGGATCGTTAGGTTGGTGGGATGGGATAGACATGGATATTCCATGGGATTATTTTATCCCACCTATATGAGATAAATTATCCCATCATGTATACTAAATTAGTGGGATAAAATAATTCTGGGACTAAATATTACCATTACCAAACGCATGATAAGATAATCTCATGGGATAACCTAGGATCATTATCCTTATCCCACCAACCAAACGACTCCTTAGATTATAAGCAACAAACTGTAGATTGGTCCTGGCCTGTAACTGTGGGCATCTGGCGGACACAAACTAGCTAATGCCTGAGTTGAAATTCTGTTAGTGACTGCAACAGTGAGAGTACATACTATTTGATGAAACTGAGAGCTGAACAATTAACTTTTGCAGACAGTAATACTGGTGAACAAAGTCTTTCAATCTGAGGTAATGTATGATATTGGTATTGTTTTGTTTCTCGAAGGAAATGTGTTATTAATGTTATGGCTCCCCTAGGCATGGTGTAACATATTTGTTGAGTGGAAATGGAAAAGTAAACAGAAATACGTAATATACAAAATTACTACTATGATCTAATAATTTTGTTTTATTTTTGGTTGAAAATTATTTCACTTGGACTCATCCCATATAATGGCAAACAATTCAATTTTTGCTAGAAAAACACGTGTAGTTCCTGAATGGAAGTCGAGAAAAGATTGTGTTTCTTGCTTGAGGAAATGAAAACCCTTTATATCAGGAAAGGACGTTGAAATTTCTATAGATCAACCAAACTAAAAAAGAATGTGTGTCACCTAAAATAGAATGGAGTAATTATATTGTTGCCATCAGATTGACAGAAAATATGTATGTAAGATACAACTCTACCTTTACATGCGAGGTGTTGGAAGAAATTATTTTTAAGAGTACGTATGAAATTGAAAGGGTATCATCAATGATCACAAACAATATAAGAAAAGAAGTTGGAAACAAAGGATTTGGATTTTCTTGGAGCTGGTAATTGTCTTGGTATTAAGATAGTACAGTCATATTGTGCACCACTTTGTATGGCTTTTTCACCTTCATCCAAGAATTTCTTGAATACATTATGAACATAATCAGAAGCTTTAGCAACATTCATGTCCTCCACTAGTTTGTGGGGATAAGAGTTCTTCATATGGTCTCCACGTAATACTGCTGACATTTGTACCATTTCTGCTTGATACTTTGCATCTTCTTTGGCTTCTGCCTCTCTCAATCTAATTGGTTCTGCTAAAGTTACTGAGACAAAAACGAAAAAAAAAAGAAAAAGAAATCCTATCAGAAAAAAAATATATGTTTATCTATAATTACTATATTAGGTATGCAGCACGGCATGAGAATCTAAACCAAAACTCTAAAACAATATAGCAATGTAGCCAAAAATCTCTATATATTCTTTTGGATGTCTTTATACGGACAGTCTGATACTAGATAAATATAATTCAACACTTGTCACACGATAACAAGACGAAAGTTTAGGTAATCAACCAATTGAACTATTAAAATTGTCCGATCACACGTTAATCCGATCTTGCATTCACACAGACAAGTAAAATGTGCTTACAAAAACTTGGCTTTGGTACAATATGAAAAAAATATAAATTATAAAACTAATTCCTTCAAACAATAGTTTAGTAACTCAATGTGTAAATATACATAAATATAAAATTGTGTAATCAATATACATAACCCCGACTCGTTAGGTGAATGCAATTGCATGCTGTTATTCAAAATAAGATGATCGGGAGTTAATTTCACTAAATAGATCACGAAAAAATTAGAAAAAAGATTAGAACTTGTTTATAAACTATATTGCAATTGTTTATAAACTAGATATAAGATATACGTGGAGAAATTAAACAAGAAATAGTAACTAATTTCATGAGAAAATAACAATTCAGAGAAAATTATTCTTTTTACCAGGGCAGTCTGTTCTTGGAGTTGTTCTGGTTATGAGAGTGTCAAAGGTGCCAGCCCATGCATCACGTTTAGTTAGGAAGTCACCCAACTTAAAAATCTTCTTCACAGTTGCAGGGATTGAAGAATGCTCAAATTCAGAAGTAGCGTATGGCCCTGATGGCTTATGTAACACTGCATACATATAGAAGGTAACAAATGAATTGATAAGAAGTTCAACAAATAGAAGACCTATTTTTTTTATAGAATAAGACGCAGTATGCACTCTTTGGTACATACCTAGTTGGGTATAGGGAGGGTCGGATGTACACAGATCTTACCCCTATCTTTGTGGGGGCAAAAATATTATTTTCGAAAGAGCCTCGGCTCAAAAGGAAAACAGAAAAAGAAAGGGAAGGAAAATAAAAAAAAAGAAGTAATTCGACGCAGATACAGAAAATATGACAGAAAAGTAGCAAGATACAAAGTAAATGCGCAATAGATAGTAATACACATCGAAGAATAAAAAAGCTACGCAATTACAAAATAATACTACTAATAAGCACCTACCTCTCCACCTAAAGTGCAATACCACTCAGATACCTACTACCCCCCTACCCTATAAATCCTCGATCTCCTCACATTTATATCTGGGGTCATGTCCTCAATAAGATAAAGTTGTGTCATGTCCTGTCTAATCACCTTCCCTTAGCTCTTCTTCGACCTACCTCTACCTCTCCTAATTCATGTGATAGCCAACCTCTCACACCTCTTTACTGGCGCATCCTCACACCTCCTCTTCATATGTTCGAATCATCTTAGTTTCACTTCCCTCATTTTGTCTTCAATGGAGGCCAGTCCCACATTGCCCTGTATAATCTCGTTCCTAATCATATTCCTTCTAGTATGACCACACATCCATTTGAGCTCGTACTTAATTGGCCTGCACTATGCATCATACAACAAAATTGGTCTAACCACCACTCTGTAGAACTTACCTTTAAGCTTTGGCGACACATTCTTATTGCACAAAACTTAAGCTTTGGAAACACATTCTTATTGCACAAAACCCTGGAAGCGAGCCTCTATTTCACCCACCCCAATCCAATATGACGTGCGACATCCTCATCATTCTTCCCGTTTTCTTGAATTATGGACCCAAGATACTTGAAGCTTACTCTCTTGGATATGAATTTCACATCGATCTTCATTTCCACCTCCACCTTCGAAGCTTATTCTTGAGGAAACCCGAAAAATCAACCGCAACAACACCACTCAGGCCAGCATTCTCGACGCCGCCCTCACCACCACCGTCGGGCCCTCCGCCGATGGCAGGGCCTCAAACTCTGGCAACCAGAACCGCCGGCCCGAGGACCTACAACAGCCCGCATCCACCCGCAACAACCGCCGGAGCAGGCAGTCTGGCAAGGGTCGTGGCAGACGAAATTCCGGCAATAACGACAGCGGGAAGGGGCAGTCCCCGCCGGAAGAAAACAACCAGCAGCGACCGCAGTGGCAGCAACCTCCGTCGTGGGCTGGCTAACCGTCGTGGGCCACATGTGCCCCACCGTCTTGGGCCTCTCCTCCTAGCTCGTATCCGACATCCTCGTGGACTCCACATCAGAACCGACAAGCCCACCCTGTCATACTCGACCCACATCCCCAACATGCCTACACAGCACAACCCCCCCAACTTACGCACTTTTTGCCATTGAGGTAGCTATGAACATAATGTCACTCAATGCTCTAGACGAAAATTGGTATGTAGACACAGGCACCACATCACAAGGTATTCTCTCGTCTTATTCAAATTTGAGTAATTTAAATCGGAATATTATTGTTGGTAGTGGACAAGGCATTCCATTCGCGATTTTGGTCATTCATCCTTATCCTAACCGCATCCACCGCTAATCTTAAAAAATGTCCTCCATGCCCCTAAACTCATTATAAATCTAATATTTGTGCGACGTTTCACAACTGATAATAATGTTTCCATTGACTTTGATCATTTTGATTTTTCTGTGACGGATTTTACGACAGGGAGACGAATAATGAGATGTGATAGCACCTGAGATCTCTACCCTATTTCAAACGCCGTCAACAATCTAGCCTCAGTTCCATCAACCTTTGCTGCTCTTTCGTCTTCCTTATGACACTCTAGATTAGGACATCCGGGAGATTCTGTTTTACGCTCCCTTAGGAAATAAAATTTTATTAATTGCAACAGTATTTCTAGGACTCCTATATGTGAATCCTACGTTTTTGGAAAACGTGTTAAATTATCATTTTATGTATCCACAAATTGTACTTTACTACCTTTCGATATCATACATAGTGATTTGTGGACGTCCCCTATTTTACGTACGACTGGCCATCGATATTATGTGTTGCTTTTTGGACGATTATTCCAACTTTTTATGGACTTTTCCAATTGGGTCTACCCCATTTTTTCCTCATTTAGTGCTCTCATTAAAACTCAATTTGAAAAGAGCATTAAATGGTTTCAATGTGACAATGACAAAGAATTCAATAATAATCAATTCAAACAGTTCTGCTCCAATAACTGATTTACCTTTCATTTTTTCTGCCCTCATACCTCCTCCCAAAATGGTAAGGCCGAACGGAAAATTCAAACCATAAACAACTTAATTCGTGCCCTACTTGCTCACGCCTCAATTCCTCTCAATTCTAGCATTACTCACTCTCCATGCCCACCTATCTCCTAAACATAATCCCAAACAAGTCTCTAGCTCAACGGTCGCCCACTCAATTTCTGTTTCGTAGGAACCCCTCCTACCAACACTTGCGTATCTTTGGATGTCTCTGTTATCCTCTCTATCCGACCACTCATAAACTCCAACCCCGATCTTCCCTGTGTGTGTTTTTGGATTACCCCGCCAATCATCGTGGTTACTCATGCTATGACTTGTCAAGCCATAAAATTATTATTTCACGCCATGTCCTATTTGATGAGTCTCAATTCTCCTTTGCCTCCCTAAACTCACCAACTTGGCATTCCTACGACTTTCTAGATGATGGTTTGAACTCTCTTTTAATTCATCATTTACATAGTCCGCTGTCCCAGACCCCGTCACCCGCCCTCACCTCGGATAGTTCGGGACACACTGCCCACCTAGTTTTGCCGATGGTGGCCCTGAACAGCCCGTCCCAGGATGATTCCACAGTCACATCTCGGCAAACCAAGCATCGGCCAGTCGATCCCGCCACCCCTTCCCTTCCTCCTCTTTTCGGTAGTTCCACGGTACACCCCCTCCCATTCCTGCATCCCGAGACACGCTCTCAGACAATGAAAACCCGCGCCATGCACAAAATTCATAAACCTAAATGATTGTTTAACCTATCCATTTCAGTTGTCCCTTCCCCTGTCCCTCGAAATCCAAAAGATGCCTTGTCTGACCCTAATTGGAAAGCCGCAATGATTGACGAATATAATGCTCTTATTGATAATAAGACGTGGGACCTAGTACCCCATCCACCTGATACTAACATTATTCGTTCTATATGGATTTTTAGATATAAAAAGAAATTTGATGGTTCTTTTGAGAGGTACAAGACTCGTCTTGTAGGTGATGGCAGGTCTCAACAAGTGGGAGTGGACTGTGATGAAACGTTCAACCCGGTTGTAAAGCCCGCAACTATCCAGACCGTCTTCAGTATTGCTTTATCCAAGTCTTGGACCATTCATCAGCTTGATGCCTTCTTACATGGGGATCTTCATGAAACAATATATGTGCATCAACCTATAGGTTTCAGGAACCATATTCATCTGGATTATGTGTCTGTTGCGGAAATCTCTCTATGGACTGAAACAGGCTCTTCGAGCATGGTACCAGCGGTTCGCCGATTATGTCTCCTCTATCGGTTTTTGACACAGCAGATCCGATCATTTCCTGTTCATCTACAACAAGGGTACAAACATGGCTTACCTATTATTATATGTTGATGAAATCATCCTCACCACATCATCTGATGCTCTCCGCCGGTCCATTATGTCTCTCATTTCCTCTGAGTTTGCTATGAAGGATCTGGTCACCCTGAATTATTTCTTGGGCATCTCTATCACTCGATATTCTGGCGGCCTATTTCTGTGTTAGAAGAAGTACACCAAAGAGATTATTGATCGTGCAGGCATAACATCTTGCAAACCATCACACACACCAGTAGACACTAATTCCAAGCTCAGCGCTGATTCCGGCCCCCCATATTCAGATCCGACTCACTATCGTAGCCTGTATGGGGCCCTGCAGTACCTCACATTCACGAGACCTGACATATCCTATGCTATGAAACAAATCTGCCTACACATGCATAATATGACGGAAGCACACATGCATGCCCTCAAATGTATTTTACAATACGTCCAAGGTACACTTCACTTCGGATTACATCTATACAGGTCCTTGCTCATTGGTCTCACTGCTTATTTTGATGCTGACTGGGTGGATGTATTGACACCCGATGCTCTATGTCTGGTTACTATGTTTTTCTCGGAGATAACCTATTGTCTTGATATTTCAAAAGGCAACCTATACTATCCCGATCCATTACCGAAGCAGAGTACAGAGGTGTCGCCAACATCGTCGCTGAGTCTTGTTGGATCCGTAACCTTCTACTTGAGATTCACTGCCCGATTCAAAAAGTAACACTGGTCTACTGCGATAATATTATTGCGATATATCTTTCAGGCAATCCCGTCCAACATCAGCGCACTAAACACATTGAGATGGGCATTCATTTCATTCGCGAAAAAGTGGCTCGTGGTCAAGTTTGTGTCCTTCATGTTCCTTTCAGAATCAGATTGCTAACATCTTTACCAAAGGACTTCCGCGCATACTATTTGATGATTTTCGAGACAGTCTCAGTGTTCGTGAACCTCCCGCTTCGACTTCGGGGGTGTAATAGAATATTTTCTAAGTATTCTTTCATTAATTGTATATCTCTTATTTTATGTAGAATTGTATTCCTATTGTAATTAGGTCTCCTATTTTAGGTAGAATTATATTTCCTACTGTAATTAGGTTGATTAGTTACCTAGTTTAAATATGCGTGTACTACTATATATATTGTACATTATTGATGAATACAATCAAGGAACATATTCCTTTAAAGATGTTGCACCTATAGTCAGAATTGGACATGACTGGCCCAGTGATATAGGATAGCAGGGAAGTTGAGCAGTGATGCGACTAAAAAATGCTTATAAGCTAGTGTAATCAGCTTATAATTGTGTCACGCCCCCTTTATGTCCTCATTTATTTGCATGTAATAAAGGTTTGAGTCTAAATTATTTAGATTACCTCAACTATTAAGGGATCATTTAGCTATAAGGATAAGAAATTATAATCCCGAAATAAATTATGGTACTAATTTATCGGTAGAATTTTTTATTCCGAAATTAGCAATACGATAAAAGATTCATATGAGAAAACATAAGTAAATGGGCCTCTACTTGAGCCAAGATTGTTTATACCACAATTGTGATATTATTTTTATACTACATTCTATGTGACATAGCAATTTCAAAATTGTTAATCTCGAGATTAAACAACAAAATGAAACATTTTACATTTCCAAAACTTTTAAACAGTCTTTTAAGAAAAAATAAGGTTAAAATTGAAAATAAAAATTATTCAACTTTATCTAATTTAAACCAAACATGTAGTTTATATTCTATTCATTGTATTTAATTTTTAGTCCAATTATTCAAATATCTACCAATAAATATAATTTCACTAAATAATTCTGTTTTTATTTAATCTTTCCTACCAACAATAACACCATCACTGCCAACCATCACAATCCAACACTCCTATCGGATAACCACCAAGCCAAATACCATCACTCAACCAGCCACCAATTACTACCTTACAATATTCTCGCTCTATCTTAATTTATATAATGTTTTTCGCTTATCGAGATTCAAATTTCTTAGTTTTGATTTTGAATTTGGACATAGAAGTTTTTTGACATAAAATTTACATATTTAGTAATTATGTAAAATAATAAATAATAAATAATAATTTAATTATTTATTTGATTCCAAAATCTAAACCTCATTGCCACTTGGCACCTAGGAATATGATCACTAATAAAGAATGTCACGTGACGCGGATGTGGAGTATGTATTTCCTCAATATGCATTCTCCTTTAGTCGCACTTGAAACCATGGGCCAGATTCTTAAAAAATTCCAAGGTAACATATAATCCCATCATTCTTCTTAATATTCATGCTTTATTTGGATCCATTACATGGGAATTCATTCAGATTATCTTGTGTAAATAATTCAAGCTTTTATCTGTATATAGCTTGACACTTCATAGACTAATATTTGTTGTACTGATCCAATATTTTAAAAGGAACAGATTTTCTTGGTTCGAAATTTCTCATTTTCAAACATAATTTAATTGTGTAGTTTCAGCAGATCTTTGCATCTTTTTAATTAATCCGACCTCTGGAGTTGATTTCTCAATAAAACAGCTAATCTAGTTTGTATGGTTATTTGATTATTGAGGCAACAACAATAACAACATAGCCGTGGAGTCCACAACGTGGGATCTGGGGAGGGTAGAGTGTACGCGACCTTACCTCTACCTCTACCTTGATAGATGGAGTGGCTGTTTCCGAGAGACCCTCGGCTCAAGACAAAGCATAAGCCCAAGCAAAGCAAGAAAATAAGTTATGCTAGCGCATTCTGAAAAAGAAGCAGTAACTAAGAATGTGATCATGTTGCTCTCCTTTTCATTTATGTTTCTTTGGGATGTTATGCAATTACTTACTATTTTCAGTTAGCATTCATGCACTTGCTGTCAAAAGTCAATTTACTTAATTGTGACTTGGTTTCTCTTTCACAAAACACATCATGCACATTGGTTTCCTACTACTTCTATTTATTAGCATGATCTGCCTCTTGTGTAGCAAATGTAGCTTATTTTGGGCTGGTAGCTAAAGAAAAGTCCACACTTTCTCTTATTTTGGGCTGGTAGCTAAAGAAGAGTCCACACTTTCTCTTAAACAAGGGAAGAACATAACCCTCAAGTTTCTGAGAGAGGTTGAGAAGGACCAAGACAGAATACCTGGAGTGCAAGTTCAGTGAAGCAGCACATGAGGATGGCGTGGAAGTGAGGCTTGATAATCATGTCATTCAAAAAAGGGTAAATTTCAAGTACCTTGGGTCTATTATTCAAGGTAATGGGGAGATTGACGAAAATGCACACATCGTATTGGTGCAGGATGGATGAAATAGATGCTTGCATCCACAGTCTTGTGTGATAAGAAGGTGCCACCAAAACTTAAAGACAAGTTCTACAGAGTGGTGGTTAGACCAACTATGTTGTATGGGGCGGAGTGTTGGTCAGTCAAGAACTCTCACATTCAGAAGATGAAGGGGGCAAAAATGAGGATGTTGCGGTGGATGTGTGGGCATACGAGAAGTGATAGGATTAGAAATGAAGATATCTGAGACAAGGTGGGGTGACCTCGGTGGATGAAAAGATGCGGGAAGCGAGGCTGAGATAGTTTGGGCATGTGAAGAGGAGATATGTGGATGTCCCAGTGCCGAGGTGTGAGAGGTTGGCTATGGATGGCTTCATCAGAGATAGAGGTAGACCGAAGAAGTATTGGGAGAAGTGATTAGAAAAGACATAGTGTAGTTACAGCTTACGAAGGACATGACCTTAGATAGGAGGTTGTGGAGGACACGAATTAGGGTAGACGGTTAGTAGGTAATAGAGCATTGTCTCGCATTTCTTTCCATACAAGCAGTCGTAGTATTTCTCTTGGAGTTTCTTATCCTTTGATTTCTGTTACTATCTATTATCTTTTGTTATCTGCTTAGGTATTGTTTTGTTGTAGTTACTGTTTCCTTTCCTTTTTGACCTGTTTTGTTATTTTGCTTTATTTTGAGTCGAGGGTATTTCGGAAATAACCTCTCTACCCCTCAAGGTAGAGGTAAGGTCTGCGTACATTCTACCATTTCCAGACCCTACTTGTGGAATTATACTGGGTATGTTGTTGTTATTGCAGGTTATACATAGAACTCTCAAGCCATGTTTTATAAGAAGTTTGAAAACTTGGCTTTCTCGAATTGTTATTTCTTTTGTGAGTTTGTGGTTCTAAGTCTTGTTTAACCACTACTAAAAATATAGGTTTTTTCCACCGACATTCAGATACAAAACATGATTTTTCCACTTCGTTTTCACCGAATCAATTCACTGGGAAAACGCATGGTGGAAAACAGGTTCCTATTGAAGCGTTGAGAAAAATCTTAATTTTCCGTGTGAAAACACTACTATTTAGATTTTTCCTATCTATAAATATAGTACTGGCTCGCTATTCATATTATTTCTGCTTGACCGGTACCAAGAACCAAAGCGCTAATCTCTTCTAAGCCCTGCACTTGCAAACTCATTAAAGTAAACAAAGTCAACCGCCATATTTTTTGCTAAATAATAGTAATCTATTTCTGTGGAATTTAGTTGCGGATACAAATACAACGGAAAAAGACTGCTAGGAATTTAGACTGACGGCGTATGTCAGGGAAGGCGAGAGAAGGGGAGCACGTATGGGTGGTATGAAAGACATAAGCGGAGGCATGAGTCTGATATTTAGTGGGAAATAGCAACAAAATATTTTTCAGTGGGAAATTCGATGGAAAAATAGAGATTTTTCAGTAGTGAACCTTACACCAAAAAAATATATTTAATCATCTCATATTCGATCTGAAATTTTGGTTCTTCCCAGAATTTGGACGACACTGCAGTACCGTCACGGAACTGACTTTTTCCCCTTTCCAACAAGTCATTCTGCAATTAGCATGTTGATAATGGCAAGGAGCTTACCTAACAAGTATAAAACACCATAAATACCTGATGCAGGAAGAGAAAATCTGAAGTTTGAAGACCTTTATATTGCTGTACTACTTGTCTTCAAGTAAGATTGCTCTGTTCCTCTACTTAATTCATTCACTTACGCTCTACAGAACATTATTTGCTTTTTTTTCCCAGTGATATCAATAAACGTTTGCCAGGTCCTCATTTTGATCCTCGAGCCCCGATGCAGGTATGTATATGTTATCAGATCGATTGCTAGACTATTATTTTTCGTGCATGTTCAGTTAGCTCATGTTTTAATTGTGATTCATTCTATTGCTGATTGAATCACTACGACCGTGCCTAAACCATTCTAATCGCACTATTTTCATTTAAACTACTTTTTAGGGTAATGGATAACAGTTCTAAAATGATTCATTCGATATCCTTCTGAGAGAAGTAGTATTTACTTTGAGACTTCATAAATCATTAAGTTAATTTCAGGAATGGTCACTCAATTTTCACTTTATCGCACTAATGTTACTAAACTATTTTTCTTCTTAACGAAAAAGTCACTAAGCTATTTTTTAACTAAACCGTCACTCAATCGCATTTGTTTCCTCCTAGTGACTTGATACTAAGACAAAGTTGGGTGACCTCTTTTGGTTACAAAAATAATTTAATGACTTTGGTGGAATAAAATAAAAGTTTATAGACCTAACATCGAAGAGTGTGACCTAGGAGTCAATGAAGCAGGTTGAGAACCATGAGACCTAGAGATGGCAAACGGGGCGATGCGGGTGCGGGGCGGTGTGAGTTTTAGGTTATGCGGGGTGGTGCGGGTTTAAGGCTATGTGGTGCGGGGCGGGATGAAATAATTCTTTTTAAAACTGATGCTGGGCAGGGCAGATTGTAGGTTTATGCGAGTTTAAACAAAAAAAACTAAAAAAGTTGAAGTTTTCAATACTGAACTTCCTAAGTTGTGCAAAGGCATTAAAATTAGATCAATCTGATTATATTATATAAAAAAGTTATTTTATTGCTCACTGTAGCGTATTAAAAATTGGTCCTGATAATTTAGTTGTAAGGTGCCCGGGTGGTTTTGAGAAGTTTCTCAAAAACTAAAATCATCAGTTTAAAGCCATATTCGTTTTTTCCCAAACCAACAATATTTCAAAAGTAGTTTTTTCACAAAAATCAGGGCATATGTGGAAAAAGTGTATATATAAATTATTAAATCAATTGCACGATTTTTTGCGAGAAATCATTTACCATAAGCTAGTTGTTCCAAAATTAAACCCAAGCCAAGACCTCCTCAGCGTCTTAATTTTCTCTGTTGTACAAATTTGATTGCTAAATGTGTTACAGTGACCAATAACAACTAGTTCTCTGTTGTATAATTATTTCTAAATATAATTAATAATTAATTTTGTCAAACATTATATTATTGTTTTAATTCGGATAGTAAAAGAGTTGTTACAGCTTAGTGTCATATATTCAAAATAAACATTAAAAAGCAGAAGGTAAGCGGTGCAGGGTGAAAACGAAAAATTATGCTATGCGGGGCGGGTTGAAGTGTTTTTGAGTTTATGCAGGTTTTCCCTGCAGCTGCACCGCTTACTCCCTAGTCTCAGGTTCAATTCTCAGCGGAGGCAAAAACACTTGGTGACTTTTCTCATCTGGGCTTGGACAGAGTTACTCAGTACATATGTTGGTGCAAGGTATACAGTACCCCGTGATCCATTTAGTCAAGGTGTGAGCAAGCTGGCCCGAACACCACGTTATCCAAAAACAAAATCTAGTGACCATCCATGAAATTACTCCTATATCATATGTTAGCTTTGTTAAATTTCAAACGTAAATTTGAAAAAAGAAAAACCAGTAAGAATTGATTCAACTCCTAGGTTGATGAGAGCTGGATATTTTACTTTAAAGTTGACTCCTTTCTATAATGATGATGTACAGTTCAGTTTATGCGCAGTTCGACTATATAATATAGTACCTACTACCTCCTCCAGCATAATAATAGGGAGTAATTGAACTAACTAACTAGGGTTAACACAAACGACCAATAGATAGCTTGAATTCTTACCACTATTACTAACCTATCCTAAGATTTAGAAGAAAGAAAATCTAGATTCAAATAGAAGAAAGAATTAGTCAGCACAAGTAAAATGTATCTTGAACAACCTAATAGCAATTCAAAGAATTCATGTAAGGAAGAAGAGAATTCAACTCATACAAGAAAAGCTTACCTAGAAGTATTCACATGAGGTTCAAATGAAGAGGTAAGGTCATTTCCACAAAATGTTCTTTCACAAGAGAATTCTTCATCGAAACATCATAAATTAAATCCTAAGTTAAAAGACTTACTATTTAATAGGCTAAGCTCAATACGAACTAAAGAAGATCCTAAATAACTAGGTAAGTCGTGTGGTCGAAGTAGGGTGTCCATGTGACCCACAAGTGATTCTGTCACATATGTATTGGCCAAATGTGGTCAAACCCTTATCAATACTCGGTTAAATTTTGTCAACTCTTCATAGAGCCCTCCCGGCTCCCGTGTTCTCAAATGGTGTAAGCTCATGTCAGATTGTCACCAAGACTTTGACAGATGGGAAGAAATCATCTAATATTTTTACTGATAATTTTTTTTTCTTTTCTGGGATATTGATACCAAATACTTGTCAAAATAACTGAATTTTCGGGACCCTGAGTATTCAGCACAACAGTAAGCACTGCCTAGTATTTTAACTTTGGCTCTAAGTTTTATCATTTATTACGAAGCGAATACGGTCTGCTTGCTCGTGTATATCCTTTTGGGAACTTTACTTCTTTTCCTGCTTCCTTCCACTTTGTTTAGGAAGAGGATAAGGAAGAAGATTTCTCTTTCTTGTTTGGTTTCTCAAAAGAAAGTGGAAGTAAATTGATTTCATCTGGATCCCTAAAAAGATTCTCATCCTGCAAAAATATACAGAGAGAACTTGAAGTGGTATTGAAGTTATATGACAAATTATCTTCTTGTTTTTCTTTAGGTGATATTACTTTCTCCAATTCACCTTTTCTTCGTCTTCCTGCTTTGAAAAAATGTGTTTTTATTTTAATCTCATCTTACGTCTGCCTTTTTTTTTCAGTCACGACTTTGGGCGGTTATTTCCTTATTGACTGATTCAGCTAGACCTTTAACAAAGATTTACTGCTTGAGTTTATTATCACAGTAATTTTCATATTTTTTTTCATGCACAGGAGTGCGATATCAATATTGACGGAGAACTGAACCGGATAGAATTTGTCAAGTTTGTGAGGAAATTAACGAAGGATACTTTTATCATCGTGAGTCAGGGACTACTTATTTCCTTGGCAGTAGCACCAACTGTCGCTCTGCTAACAAAGAGGTCAACAGAGGGAGTCCTTCAGGTCGGAAAGGTGGTTCAGAAGATGCCCAATTCTCTTTACGCTTCCCTTGTGACTCTTATAGTTGTTCTGTTTCAGCAAGCAGCTGAGACAAAAGAATAAAGAACTGTTTTCTTTTACACAAGTTTCTGCATAATGTACATTAAGAAACAGACTTCTATACGTGCCAGTAGGCTTTGAGCGCACTATCTGCCGGACAGATCTTCAATAAATTCTCTATATATTGACTTGTGAAAAATGACAATGATGTAAATCCTTTTCCTTGTAGCACATGAATTCTTTTTGGGTTGTGAAATCTCTCTTAACCATTGAGCTCATTACTCTAGGGAATTTAGAACATGAATATAACTCCTACTTCGACGGTTGCTGAAGTTTTTAAGTTTACATTCACTCAGAAAATGTGGATTATGAAATGCAAATTTGACATTCCTAATTCTAGTTGTAAATGATTAACAGATATAGTGGAAAGAGTTTTTCTTTAAAGCCATCGTCGCATTGAAGCCTATTGCAAAATCTGAAGGGGTAATTGGTGGATGACAAGCTTTTCCTACCAACTCACTTACTGTTCAGGGAGTTAAAATGCTAACATTAAACTGAGGTAATCCTGCTTTTTCTTCTTCTCGATATTCTTATCAAAAGCCAGATGACATGTAGAAAGACAACCTTAATAGAACGTAACATAACTATTGATTGAGCCTCACTAGAACGTAATAATAATTGTCTTATTATTCTAATTTTTGGAACTAAAAGAACAAGTCAACAACAAACTTGACATATAATGAGTGATGTTATTAAAGTAGAATTTCATTGTGAATGAGGTTATAGACTTATATTTTTCCTTTCTTTTGAATTATATTTACTTAAGTTGCGTTGTGACTTACTTATGTAATGTTGAATTTGACATAAAAATATTGTGTTAATTCATTTTTATGGGATTTTTGAATTTAGGTTATATTTTCAATATTAATTTATTTGCTTTAGTACTATTGACTTGTTATTTCACATTGCATATTGTTTATTTTCACTTACAGTTGAATAGATTTTTTATCAAATATTTGAATAATGTTATGGCATTATATTTATAAATATTAATTTTTTCTGTGAAACATCCAATCCATGATGTTCTCACAAAAAAAAGTCTGGTTTCAATTTTTATAATTAATTAAAATTAAAATATTATTAATTTGAAAAATATGTCAATTATTTTCTACAATATTAGTTATAAATATATAGTTATTAATTAATGCATTTCAAGAAATAATGTGTTGGTAAATACCAAATTTGATATCATTTATAAAAGCACATAGTTTTTAATATTAATTTTAAATTTTTGATAATTAAATTTTATTTTTAAATAAAACTAACTGTGTAATTACACTTGTGGAACCAAACAGTACGCTTGTAATTACACTGTGTAATTACGTTATGACAAACACAGGTCGTTGTAATTACAATATTGTGTAATTTCTAGGTTGTGTAATTATTACCCTAGTAATTACACCAATTCCAATTACCAGGTGGCTTTCCAAACAGACCCTAAGTTTTTACTTTTCTTTTTTTTTTTTCATCAGAATTTATCTTATATACACTACACTGCAAATGAATTCTCGCAGTGTAACAGATTATTTGCTTTATTGTTTCAGATTATTACTTTAAGAAAAATGAGGGTATAAAAGTTTCCATTTTTAAAAGGAAAACGGAAGGACAAGGGTCAATTACTGAATCAATCAGCGGCAATCTTTTGCTTCGGCATTTGAAAGTGGGCGGTGATATTTGGCATAAATATCTAATATTTAACGTCACCTTACCTTTAATCTTAGTCTTTTAATCGCGTACTTTATGGTGAAATTATTGTATTTGAGCTTATGTTGGTGTATCTTGTGTATCTAGGTACATCGTGAACAAATGAGTTGAAACCGAACAAATTGTACATAGACAAGACGATGAAAAGACCGTGCAACATTTAGTGAGGAAACTGATCACTGAAGGTACCCTGTGTGTTGCACTTGCGTCGCACGTACAGGGAAATTGAACCCTCTCTAAAGTTTGGATTTGAGGCCTGACATGTATCATGTGTGATGGACATGCATTGCACGCACATAGCACATATATCGCCTTTATGGATCTCGCTCTGATGATTGATAAAAGCCTAAGTGTGATCCACATGTGTAGCACGTACAACACAGGAATGATGCTTTTCTGAAGTTCAGCGAGTTGAAGTCGGCAGACACACCCGTGATGCATGTGTGTCGCGGGTGCATCGCACAAGACACAACGATTTTCCTATTTTAAGTGGGATTTGGTTTACTTGTTTTAACTTTTACCCTAGACTATAAATAGGCTCTTTTGGGCATTTTTTAGGGATACACTGAATTATTTTGTGAGACTTGTAAGCCGTACTCTGTTCATCTTTATTTCTTATTTTCTTTTCTTCATAAAAACCTACTTTAACCATGAATTCTTGTGTTCTTGATTTAATTATGATTGGCTAAATTCTCTAAGTTCTGGGGTTGTGGTTTAGCCATGATTGTTGATATTTTATAAGTAATTTGACCTTATTAGTTTATTCATATACGATTGTTTCCTTACTTCTGTTCTTAATTGCTTATTGTATGCACAACAGTCGAGTTCTATTTGCTATTTAATATACGTGTATAGCAAAGACGTTATTAAATTAAAGAAGAAGTAAGGAGAGTGTGATCTGATTATCCCTAAAGTAGGGCTAGAATTAGTGATTAGGATATGAATATACCTAGACACCACATTCAATTAAATACTGTGGACTAATTGCATTCTTAACAGGTCAATTCCATAGGAATATAGACGGCGAACTGTTCTGAATCGGCGGGCAGTAGTTCGGTAGAATGCTGCATAATTAATAATCCGATTAATTAGCAATCGTGAATAAATCTGCTAGGGTTAGTTACTTGAATGACGCAATATGATTTCGTGAACCAATCACGACCCTGAAATACTTATCTCCCTATGATAAATTCAAGTCTTAACAAACGTTCCTAGCAAACTGTTAGAATAAATTAGTTAATTATTTACTTCTATGCATTAGTTATAAAACAAAGCAAACATCCTCTTTCATACTTGCGTAATTAGTAGTGATAGTGAATTCTTTTACAATCGTTGATCGTAAGTCTCTATGGGTTCGATATCCGAATTTTACAAGTCTCTATATTACTTGGCGATCACGTATACTTGCGTGTGCATTTGGGAGCAATACGTTTTTGGCGTCGTTGTCGGAGACTTAGAAATTAACGGTTTTATTAGAATAATCTATTGCTGCTTTAGTTATCCAAGTATTAACGTCTTGATCTTAGCTATTATTGAACGCATGTAGTACAATCCAATGCGAAGATCTGCAAGTCAAAATAATCTTGAGGACTTTAACCCTGAGTCTGAATGGTTTTTCCACCAAGGCAGGAGGGAAGTTAATTTTTGTACAAATTAGCAAGCTATTGTTGTGGTACCTGAAGTTATGGTAGCTAACACACCAGTGACAGTTCGAGAGGTGGTCGTACCTCTCGTGGGTAATGTCACTTCAAGATTTGTCAAACCTACCATCGAGGGGCACTTTGAGCTGAAGCATCTAATGATTCAGTTGTTTCACTTCAGCGGGCAGTTCACTGGTTTACCGCACGAGGATCCTTAGCGACACATCCAAACATTCTTAGTGATTGTAGATACTTATGTGACCACCATTATCACTCTTGATTATGTGAGATTGACATTGTTCCTATTCTCTCTACTTGGGGATGCCAAGAAGTGGTTGCAGGCAGAATCGACAAATTCTATCACCTCCTAGGATGATCTAGCGAGGAATTTTTTTACTAAGTTCTTTCAATCTGGAAAGACAACGAGGCTCATGAGGGAAATCATGTCCTTCAGGCAGAAATCTGGAGAAGGGTCATATCAAGCATGGGAGAGGTTTAAAGCACTGCTCAGATATTGTCCTCACTATCATCAATCGAATGAATTTATGACACACACCTTTATTGAGAGTTTGGATCACTATGAAAAAATATTGCTAGATACTGCAGCTGGGGGACAAACTCTTGACCTAAGCTATAATATGTTGTTCGTCTTATTGAACATGTTCTCTCAGAGCAGCTCCGAGTGGTAGGGCGATCACAAGGATAATGTTACTAAGAAGTCTACTGGAGCACTGGAAGTAAATCTATACACAGGCATGACAGCGCAATTTGAGTCTATGCGCAAAGAATTCAAGCTCATGTGTTCTGTGAGGTGTGCGGTGAAGGGCACACCAGCGATGTATGTCTAGGGAATTAGGAGTATGTCTTTTCATGAGCAATGTAGCCATAGGCCAAGGTAATCAGAATGTATATAGTAACTCGTACAACCCGTCATGGAAGAATCATCCAAATTTCTATTGGGGTGGTAATCAAGGCAGTGGTAACCGGTAGAGGGCACAAGGGCGACATCAGCAATACCAACAGAATTAAAGAAATCAGCCCAGGGCTCATGCTTCCCTGAGTAATATGGAATATATGATGAAACAAATGATAAGGGATATGCAAAAAATTATGGCGAGTCAACAGGCATTTGAGCAAAAGATAATGGCCGAAAATCAGAATCGTGATCTTGTAGTGAGGAACTTAGAAAGGCAGATGGGTCAGATAGCAGGTGCTCATAATACGAGGCCACATGGGGGACTTCCATACTGATTTTAACCTGAAACCTTGTAATGTTGTGTCTCTCCAAAATGGGAGGCAACTAGAAGAACTAGCACCAAAGAAAGCAGCTCTGGTAGTAGCAGATGAAGAGATAACCGTAGAATATGAGGTTATTAAGATAGAGAGGGTAGCGAATGTGCCTATGGAGAAGCAACCATCGCCGGTGGTTGCAAAACCACCACCTCCGTTCCCTCAGAGGTTGGCTAAGCAAAAATAAGAGGTAACATATAAAAAGTTTCTTGATTTACTTAAGTAGGTGCATGTGAATGTTCCTTTGGTAGATATTTTGCAATGGATTCCAAAATATGCTGAGTATATCAAGGACATCGTGGCTAATAAGAGTCGTTTCACAGAGTATCCACAATTGCATTTACTGAAGAGTGCACATCTTGAATTCAGAATAAGTTGCATGCAAAGCTGAAGGATCCTGGTAGCTTCACAATCGAAATAACTATTGGGAAGCAGGTCATTGAAAGAACACTTTGTGATTTGAGTGAAAGTACTATTTTGATGCCTTCATCCATGTTCAGAAAGTTGAGGTTGGGAAATCCAAGACTAACCACTATTTTTGCAGGTGACAAACATATCATTGGCTAGACCAGAGGGTATTATCGAAGATGTGCTGGTGCAGGTTGGATCTCTAATATTTCTAGCAGATTTTGTTATTCTAGATTTCGAGCCAGATCCGGTCGTCCAATTTATTTTAGGGCGTCCGTTCTTGGCGATAGGAAGAGCTTTGATTGATGTAGCTGCTGGACAATTAATTATGAGGGTACACGACAAAGTTGAGGTGTTTAATGTGTATAAGGCCCTCAAGTTACCTGTAATTTATGAAGAACTTTCGACTATTAAAGTGGTATTAGAGAACAATATTGGAGCTATCATTCCATCAAGTGATCCATCAGAAAGAGCTCTAGTGGGTGATAATATCTTTAGAGATACTGAGGCATTCGAATTGGTGTAGATTTTTAATCTAGCAGGGATCTATGTTTGAGAAGGGGAGTTTGAGCCACTGACAGAGAAATTTGACCTCCACCAAAGCTATCAATAGAAAAGCTCCAAAGTTAGAGTCGAAACCCCTACCCCCGCATCTCAAATATACGTACTTAGGTGAGGGTGAAACTCTTCTTGTTATACTAGCAGCTGAGTTGAATGAGGCAGAAGTGGAGATGTCTTTGGGGGTCCTGAAAAATCACAAGAGAGCATTGGGTTGGCAGATATCTGACATTCAGGACATCAGCCTTGCATTTTACATGCACAAGATACTTATGGATAAGGATCATAAGCCAATTATAGAGCATCAAAGGAGGTTAAATCCGATAATGAAAAAAGTGGTCAAGAAGGAGGCAATTAAGTTGTTAAACGCAAGCATTGTCTATCCGATCTCTGATAGCAAGTGGGTGAGCCTAGTACAGTATGTCCCAAAGAAAGGAGGGATGTCAGTGGTGATAAATGAAAAAAAATAAGCTCATTCCAATGAGAACAGTAACAAGTGGAGGATTTGCATGGATTATCGCAGGATGAACGAGGCCACTAGGAAAGCTCACTACGTGATTCCCTTTATTGACCAGATGCTAGACGGATTGACCGGACAAGAGCTCTATTGCTTTCTTGATGGATATTCAGGTTATAATTAGATAGATATTGCTCCCGAAGATCAGGAGAAGACCACATTTACATGCCCCTACGGTATGTATGATTTTAAGAGAATATTGTTCGACTTATGCAATGCACCTACGATTTTTCAAAAGTGTATGATGGCAATATTTCCTGAAATGGTGGAGAACTTTGTGGAAGTTTTCATGGATCACTTCTCTATATTCGGGATCTCTTTTGAAACATGTTTGAAGAATCTGGATCGGGTCCTTGCAAGATGTGAAGAGGCTAATTTAATGCTAAATTGGGAGAAGTATCACTTTATGGTCTGAGAGGGTATTGTCCTCGGGCATAAGGTGTCAAAAATAAGTCTAGAAGTTGATCGTTCTAAGGTGGAAGTTATTGAGAAACTACCACCCTCTATGTCTGTAAGGGGGTACATAGCTTTCTCAGTCACGCAGGGTTCTACAGATGATTTATAAAAGACTTCTCTAAAATATCTAGTCTAATGTGTAAGTTGTTGGAGAAGGATGTGAAGTTCGTATTCAACGACGTTTATCTGAAAGTGTTTGAAGAGTTTAAGCAAAGACTGGTGACTACTCCAATAATGATAGCACCGGATTGGAACTTGTTGTCTGAATTGATGTGTGACGCTAGTGATAATGTAGTAGGGGTTGTTCTGGGCCAGATAAAAGAGAAGATTTTTCACTCCATCTATTATGCCAGCAAGACGCTAGATGCCGCTCATATGAACTACACAGTTACTGAGAAAGAACTATTGGTCGTGATGTATGTTTTTGATAAGTTTCGATCTTACCTTATGGAAACTCATGTCATGGTGTATACATATCATTCTACTATCTGATATGTATTCAACAAGAAAGATGTGAACCTCAATCTAATTAGGTGGATTCTTTTATTGCAAGAATTTGATATAGAGATTAAAGATCGTAAAGGGACATAAAATCAAGTCGCAGACCACTTGTCTAGATTGGAAAGCCATGATCATGTGATCGAAGATAGACAGATTCGAGAAGTTTTTCCAGATGAGCAACTCTTTGCTATTCCTAATGCAGAAGTGGCATGGTATGCAGATATCGTGAACTTGATAGTGAGTGGGATCTACCCACCGGAAACAACCTCCCAGAAGAGAAGGAAGTTGCATCATGACTCGCAGTTCTACATTTGGGATGATCCATATCTGTTTAAACAAGGCCCTGATCAGTTGGTGAGAAGATGCATTCCACAGATCGAGGTGAATCAAGTATTGGAGAGCTAACATTCATCTTCATATAGGCGGCATTTTAGAGGTGATCATATTGCCGCAAAGGTATTGCAGTCGGGTTTCTACCAGACCACATTATTTAAGGATGCACATGGGTTCGCGAGAAGCTGTGATAGATATCAACAAACGGGTAACATGTCTAGGAAGAATGAGATGCCTTTGAACAACATCTTGGAGGTATAAATATTCGAAGTATGGGGCATAGATTTCATGGGACAATTCCCACCATCGTGTGGAAACAAATATATCCTACATGCAGTGGATTATGTGTTGAAATGGGTGGAGGCGGTCCCTCTTCCTACTAATGATGCAAAGGTGGTTGTGAATTTTGTGCGGAAAAATATATTTGCAAGATTCGGCACTTTGAAGGCAATGATTAGTGATGGGGCGCCCATTTTGCAATCAGTTGATGAAGAACCTTTTGGAAAAATATCGGGTGAAGCACAAGGTTTCTACAGCTTACCACCCGCAAAAATGTGGACAAGTTGAAGTGTCCAACAGAGAGGCAAAGTAGATTTTGGAAAGAATAATGAATGTGCAGAGGAAAGATTGGGCAGCCAAGCTAGATGATACTTTGTGGGCAATATCATACATCATATAAAATGCCTATTGGTACTTCTCCCTACAGGCTGATTTATGGGAAAACATGTCATCTACCCGTTGAGCTGGAACGTAAAGTGTATTTGGCAATCAAAAAGCTCAATATCGATATGAGCTTGGTAGGCGAGAAGAAGTTACTGCAGCTCCACGAGCTAAATGAATTCAGGTCGGAGGCATATGAAAAAGCCAAGTTGTACAAGGAGAAGACTAAGAGGTGACACGATAAGCATATTCAGCATCGGGAGTTTGTGCCAGGGAAACATGTACTCTTGTTCAACTCCAGGTAGAGGTTCCTTCCTTGTAAGCTAAAGTCTCTATAACACCTCGTACCTTTAAACTAAGCCATATTTATGATTTATGGGTTTAGAAAACCAAAGCGGGGAGTTTAAGTTGAAAAACCAGTTTCAGTTCAGCAGATTAAATTTAACGCCTGGATTATACGGATCGTAGAATTATCGACGATCCATCTAATTGAACTGTCAATTCCACTTTTGAAATTGATAGGACCCAGTTGATTTTTATGGACCGTACATTATTTGACGGTCTGTCCTTTTTTACCGTCTGAAGCCTCCCATGTTTTGAAGTCACTGGAAAGTTGTAAAATAATTAAATTAATTTGACAGTCCAATAATACGGATCATACAATTATTGACGGTCCAGATGTAGATCGTAAAAAGATTGATGGACCTTCAATCTTGACCTTCGACAACAAACAGTATAAATAAACAACTTAGTTCCAAAAATCAGATTTTTTCATTCTCTCAAGCCCTAGAACGAAGCTCTCTTCTCCCATCATCCTCACAACTCAAGGTAAGTATTTTCCATGTATTTTCATGTGATTCTAATCAAGTATAATCAATTCCTAAGAGAAATTTACTATTTCTAACCTAGGTTTTCTAGAATACCCAACTCAAAGAATTAAGGTTCAAGCTTTTGAATTGTCCTTCTAAGTTTAGATTTTTAAGACACATTTTGGAGAGAATAAGGTATGTAGAACTTCTATCCACGTGTGAAAATATCCATATTCTTCCCCACACCACATTTTTCATGAAATTTATGAAATTCCATACTTACGGTTTTATTCTAATTTATGATAGTCCTAAATTACATGTATCATGATATATCATGTTGTATTATTAATTTATTATTGTGTTCCTGATATTCCATTATGGTTATTAGAAATTCGTGTGCAATCCATGAATACCCATAATCTCGAATTCTATGGATTCTAGAATTACAAGTCATGAACCATTACTATTAGATTTTATGAACTTATATATGTATGTTTTCATGAATTTACACAAGTTATATGTTATATTTGTTCACATGATATATTATGATTTCAAATAATGCTTTACAAGTTGCTTTCATGAAACCATGGGCTTACAAGCAACTATTTTTAAATACATGTCTTGGGAGTAGCATAGTTCACCAAGAAGGCTCAGATAGCCTGAAACTACGTAAGCCATCGTAGGATAAGGGTCGCTCCGCTAGAGGAAGATACCTTCAAATTTCAGATTGGATCCTTTCATGCCATGTTATGTCTCATACCCCGGTAAGGTATGGAATTACTCTGTTGGTCGGGCTAAGTACTAGACTCAACGTATCCACGGGTGATTCATGTTTTCATTTATGCTACTGCTCTCCCCACATATATACAAATATAAAAATATTTAGACTTACAGACATACAACTTTACATATGTTTACACATGTTTTATACCCATGTCATATCATGATCATATTACAGTTTCAGTTTCATATTCTATTATTTCATATGCCTGCTTATTTCCTCAGTTATTTTACATACAGTACAATAATGTACTAATGTCCCTTTTGCATATGGCCTGCACTTTATGGTGCAAGTGCTGAGTTTCAGGGAGACGGATCTGCTCAGTAAGATTACTTCAGTATCAACCATTTGGTGAGCCTCATCTCATTTGGGGTGTTAATCTAGTTACTTTTATGATTACGTTTTATGATAGAGGTATACAAGAGTCTTGTCCTGGTAAACAGTTTTGCAGTCGAACTCATGTTTAGAAGTTTCATAGACTAGTTTAGTATGTCATGTCAACATTGATTTTCAGACTTATTATTTTTCATATTATTTCCGCTATAATTATTTCAGACTGCATTCAGTATGCAGTTTTACATATTTCATTATCATTACTATAATATGTTTTGATGTCCATGTTGATTCAGCAACCATGTGGTTCACTCGGTCACATACAGCCAGACACCGAGTGTCGTGTTTCTCCCAGGCCATGGTTTGGGGAATGATAAAGCTTGTTATCAGAGCCTAGGTTTAGGTGCTTTAGGGAGTCTATGAAACTGTGTCCAGTGGAGTCACTTTTATGTATGTGAGGGCCCCACACATGTAAACAGTTGACCACCAATACATCTAGGATTGTCTCACTTCTTTCATACTTTAAATCGTGCAGTTAGAGTTATACCTTCAGGACATCCTTCTAACTCGTGTGTATTGCGTATTTCAAAAAAATGCCTGCAAAAAAGAAATTAACTACAAGTAAGAGAGTTGTTGCTAATACTGCTCATAAGGAAGATATTGAGGCTCAGGGACCCAACTTGGGTACAACACCCCCACCCGATGCTACATGGCCTGCGAAGATCCCAGTTCTTCTACCAGTTCCACTGACTCGGATGTTAGGGGAGCCATTCAACTGCTCACCCAGCTTATGGCTGCTCAAGCCCAACGTCAGGGAACGACTCCAAATACGGGAACTAATAGAGAGTCATCCAATTTTAGGACTCGAGAGTTTCTGCGTATGGACCCTCCGGTGTTCACATGGTCTTATAAAAAGAAAATCCACCGAACTTTATTGATGGGTTGTAGAAAATATTCTGTGTTATTCATGTTACTAAGATAGAGGTAGCAGAGTTGGGGCTTATCAGTTACAGGATGTTGACAACTCCTGGTATGAGTCATGGGAACAGTCCCGCGGGGAAGATGCACCTTCAACAACTGGGGATGAGTTTAGTGATGCTTTTATTGAGCATTTTCTGCCATTTGAGGTTAGGGAGACAAAGGTCATTGAATTCGAAAAGCTTAAGCAAAACGGAAGTAGTGTGCAGGAGTACTATCTTCAGTTTGTCTCTTTGGCAAAGTATGCTCCACATATGATTCCAGACATGAGGGCCCGAGTTAGGCATTTCATCTATGGTCTTGATCCCCGTTTATACGATGCAACTAATATCACAGCTCAAAACAAGGAGATGATTATTACAAAGATGGTTGCCTTCGTACAGGGTAATGAAAGTAGGTTGAAGGAAGTGGAAGCCTTGCAGAAAGAGAAGGACAATGAGTTTAATAAAAGAGTCAAGTATTCAGGTCACTTCACTCACGAGGGAGGTGGAGGTAGACAATAATTCAAGAACATGTCATCAAGACCTGCTCCTTCTTCAGGCAGTTCCTCAGTCCCTAAGTTCAGAAAGGATCACAAAAGACAGAATTTCAGAGCATCGAGTTCTCAGTCACATGCCAACGTCGGTCAAGGTACTTTTAGTAATCCAGTTTGTGGCAAGTGTGGTAGGAGACACCCAGGGGAGTGTCGCATTGGTACGGATATCTGCTATGGTTGTGGTCAGTAGGGTCATTTTCTGAGGGATTATCCATCAGCGAGGCAAGGTATATGAGGTAATGTGGCTCAGTCCACAAATTCAACAGCTCATCGTAATTCTCAGGCCCAATCAGGGTGTGATCCAGCTAAGTCCGGTAATACAGATGGAGGTCCAAACCACTTGTACATGCTAGCAAGTCGTCAAGATACAGAGGCCCGTGCAGATGTGGTCATAGGTATATTAACGGTCTTTACTTTTGATGTCTATGCTCTTATGGATCCTGGATCCACTCTATCATATGTAACTCCATTTGTTGCTAAGAAATTTGGGATAGGACCAGAAATGTTGCATGAACCCTTTAAAGTATCCACTCCAATAGGAGAGTCAGTTATAGCCAGGCGAATATATAGGGGTTATCCAATTAAAGTCTATCACTGTATTACAATAGCTGACTTGGTAGAGTTAGAAATGGTAGATTTTGATGTAATAATGGGTATGGATTGATTATCTTCATGTTATGCCACAGTAGGTTATAGAACCAAAATTGTAAAGTTTGAATTTTCCGATGAGCTAGTCATAGAATGGAAGGGTGATTCAATAGCACCCATGGGTAGGTTTATTTTATATCGTAAGGCGGGAAAGATAATATCCAAGGGGTATATTTACCATCTAGTTCGGGTTAGGGTTGCAAATACTCAAACCCCAACTCTTCAGTCTGTACTAGTTGTTAATGAGTTTCCAAAAGTTTTTCCAGAAGATCTTCCCGGAGTTCCTCCCGATTGGGAGATTGAGTTCGGAATTGATCTACTTCCCAGCACTAAGCCGATATCTATTCTGCCATACAAAATGGATCCAGCATAGTTAAGAGAATTAAAAGCTCAGTTGAAAGATCTCCTTGATAAGAGATTTATTAGACTAAGTGTATCATCATGGGATGCACCAGTCTTGTGTGTTCTAAACAAAGATAGGTCTTTGCATATGTGCATCGACTACTGGCAATTGAACAAGGTCAGCATTAAGAACAAATACCCTCTTCCTATAATCGATGATTTATTTGATCAACTTTAGGGTGCTTAGTGTTACTCTAAGATTGACCTCAGATCAGGGTACCATCAGCTTAAGGTTAAGGAAGTTGATATTACGAAACCGCCTTCATAACTCGTTATGGTCATTTCAAATTTTGTGTCATATCACTAGGATTGACAAACGCCCCAGCTGCTTTCATAAATCTTATGAACATGGTTTTCAAGCCCTATCTTGATCTTTTCGTTATTGTCTTCAATGATGATATTCTAGTATATTTCTATAGTGAGGCTGATCATGCAGAACATCTCAGAATAGTATTACTGACACTTCGAGACCGTGAGTTTTACGCTATGTTTTCCAAGTGTGAATTTTGACTTAAGTCAGTGGCATTCTTAGGTCATGTGATTTCAGGCGAAGGTGTCCAGATTGATTTTCAGAAAATAGACGTTAAGAATTGGCCCAGACCCACTTCTGCATCAGATATTTTGAGTTTCTTGGGTCTAGAAGGCTATTACAAATGTTTCGTAGAGGGTTTTTCTTCCATTTCAGCTCCATTGACTAGATTGACTAGGAAGAAAGTCAAATTTCATTGGTCAGATAAACTATGAGCGTAGTTTCGAGGAATTGAAAATGATATTGACTTCTGCTCCAGTGTTAACATTACCATATAGAACTGAGAGGTTCGTAGTATATTGTGATGCATCAGGCATTGATCTTGGGTATGTTTTAATGCAGCATGGTAAGGTTATAGATTATGCATCCACACAGCTTAAACTTCATGAAAAGAATTATCCGCCCTATGACTTAGAATTGGCAGCAGTGATTTTTTCACTCAAGATATGGCGTCATTATTTGTATGGAGTTCACGTTGACATTTTCACATATCACAAGAGTCTTCAGTATATTTTCAAGTAGCGGGAGTTGAATCTTAGACATAGGAGATGGCTCAAATTGATAAAGGATTATGATGTAGATGTTCTCTACCATCTAGGGAAAGTGAATGTAGTAGTTGATGATATTAGTCTGCGATCCATGGGGAGATTAGCTCATGTTGATGAGGAGAAAAAACCATGGTGAATGAGATTCATCGACAAGCCAGTCTAGGAGTTCGACTCATAGACTCTGAAGATTGTGGTGTTGTTGTTCAGAACAAATTCGAGTCCTCAGTAGCTGAGGTGAAGGAGAAGCAGTTTAATGATCCATTTTTTTGCAGCTGAAGGAGGGTATTCACAAGCATAAAACTATGACTTTTGAACAAGGAGGGATGACGGTACATTGAGGTATCAATGCAGGTTATGTGTTCTAGATGTAGACGGACTCAGAGAGAAAATCATGACAGAAGCACATAACTCCAAGTATTTATCCATCCAGGTTCCACAAAGATGTATCATGATCTTAAGGAGATTTATTGGTGGAACGACATAAAGAGGAATGTGGCAGACTTTGTAGCCAAGTGTCCAAATTATCAGCAGGTGAAAGCCGAACACCAGAGGCTTGGTGGGTTGGCTCAGAGTATTGATATTCATATTTGGAAATGAAAGATGATAAACATAGACTTCATAACATGTCTACCTCACTCATCCCAAAGGCATGATTCGATCTGGATTATTATAGACCGACTGACTAAATCAGCCCATTTCTTGCTAGTTAAGACCACCGATTCAGTAGAGGATTATGCTAAGTTATATATCCGAGAAATTTTCAGGCTTCATGGGACCCCAGTGTCCATCATTTCAGATCGTGGTTCTTGGTTCACAACATATTTCTGGAAGTCATTTCAGAAAGGGTTGGGTACCAAGGTAAATCTCAGCACAACTTTTCATCCTCAGACAGATGGTCAGGTAGAGTGTACTATTCATTCTCTTGAGGATATGTGGAGGGCATGTGTTCTTGATTTTAAAGGTAATTGGGATGATTATTTGCCTCTATTTGAATTTGCTTATAATAACAGTTATCATGGTGTAGATCTCCAATTGGTTAGTTCAAAGTTGGTGAGGCAGAATTATTAGGACCAGACTTGGTCCATCAGGCTATGGAGAAAGTCAAGTTGATTTAGGAGCGTTTGAAAATAGCTCAGAGTCGCCAGAAGTCCTATTCGGATGTGAGGCATAGAGACTTGGAGTTTCAAGTTGATGATTGGATATTTCTGAAAGTTTTACCTATGAAAGGTTTCATAAGGTTTGGGAAGAAAGGGAAGCTCAGTCCCAAATATATCGGACCTTACAGGATTTTGAGAAGAGTTGGCCAAGTGGCTTATGAACTTGAATTTTCACAATATTTAGTTGTTGTGCATCCAATGTTTTATGTATCCATGTTGAGGAAGTGTGTAGGAGATCCGTCATTGGTTGTCCCTATTGATTCCATTACAATTAAGGATGGCTTGACTTACGAGGAAATTTTTGTGGCTATTTTGGATCGTCAGATTCGAAAGTTGAGAACTAAGGAAGTTATTTCAGTGAAAGTATTGTGGAGAAGTCAAAATGTTGAAGAGGCTACATGGGAAACCGAAGAAGACATGAAGTCTAGGTATCCGCACTTATTTGAGGAGCAAGCAGAAAATGAACAAGGTAAATGCCTTCAGTATTTGTGTCATGTTCCTTGCGTATTCATGTCTCATGTTTCACGTTCAAGTATTCAGTACTCATATTCCAATTCTCCATGTTCATGTTTTCATGTAATCATGTCAGTTCAGTTCCATGTTTCAAGTCATGTTTCTTCATGTTCATGTACTCATGCTATGTCCAGTCTCATTCTTAACCATGACCCATCATTCGAGGATGAATGATCCCAAGGGGAAGATAATGTAACACCTCGTACCTTTAAACAAAGCCATGTTTATGATTCAGGGGTTTAGAAAACCAAAGCGGGGAATTTAAGTTGAAAACCAGTTTCAATTCTGCAGATTAAATTTGACGCCTAGATTATACGGATCGTAGAATTATCGACGGTCTGTCGAATTGAATGGTCTATTCCATTTTTGAAATTGATGGGACCCAGTTGATTTTTACGGACAGTACAATATTTGACGGTCCGTCCTTTTTTACCGTCTGAAGCCTCCCAAGTTTTGAAGTCACTGAAAAGTTGTAAAATAATTAAATTAATTTGACCGTCTGATTATACAGACAGTACAATTATTGACGGTCTAGATGTAGACCGTAAAAAGATTGATGGTCCGTCAATCTTGACCGGCAAATCCCTCTGACAGCAAATAGCATAAATACGCAACTTAGTTCTAAAAATCAGATTTTTTTCATTCTCTCAAGCCCTAGAACGAAGATCTATTCTCCCATCATCTTCATAACTAAAGGTAAGTCCTTTCCATGTATTTTTCATGCGATTCTAATCAAGTATAATCAATGCCAAAGTGAAATTCACTAATGCTAACCTAGGGTTTTCAAGAAAATCCAACTCAAGAAATTAAGGTTCAAGCTTTGGGATTATCCTTCCAAGTTCATATTTTTAAGACACGTTTGGAGCGAATAAGGTATGTACATAGAGCTTCTATCCACATATGGAAATATCCATGCTCTTTCTCACGCCACGTCTTCCATGAAATTCATGAAATTCATGAAATTCCATAACTTAGAGTTTTATTCCAATTTCATGATAACCCTAAATTACATGTTGATATTCCATTATGGTTATTAGGAATTCGTGCGTATAACCTCGAATTCCATGGGTTCTAGAATTACAAGTCATGAACCATTACTAGCAGATTTCATGAACTTATATATGTATGTTTTCATGAATTTACACAAGTTACATGTTAAATTAGTTCACATGATAAATTATGATTTCAAACATTGCTTTACAAGTTTCTTTCATGAAATCATGGGCTTACAAGCCATTATTTTTTAATACATATGTTGGGAGTTGCATAGTTCACCGAGAAGGCTCAAATAGCCTGAAACTATGTATGCCACCGTATGATAAGGGTCACTCCGCTAGAGGACGATACCTTCATATTGCAGATTGGATACTTTCATGCCATGTTATGTCTCATACCCCGACAAGGTATGGGATTTCTTTGTTGGTCGGGCTAGGTAGCGGACTCCATGTATCCACGTGGTGATTCATGTTGTTGGTTATGCTACTGCTCTCCCCACAGATATACATATATTCAGACTTACAGACATACATCTTTACAGATGTTTACATAAGTTTTATACTCATGCTCATGTTACAGTTTCAGTTTCATATTCTATTATTCCATGTGCCTGCTTATTTCCTCAGTTTCCTTACATACATTACAATTTAAATCTATTAACGTCCCTTTTGTATGGGGCATGCACTTCACGGTGCAAGTGCTGAGTTTCAGGGAGACGAATCTGTTCAGTAGGATTGCTTCAGTATCAGCCACTTGGTGAGCCCATCTCATTCGGAGTGTTAGTCTAGTTACTTTTATGATTACGTTTTATGATTGAGGTATGCAAGGGCCTTGTCCTGGTAAACAGTTTTGCAGTCGAACTCGTGTTTAGAGGTTTCATAGACTAGTTTAGTATGTCATGTCAGCATTGATTTTCAGACTTATTATATTTTCAGATTATTTCCGCTATGATTATTTCAGACTGCTTTCAGTATGCAGTTTTACATGTTTTATTATCATTACTATAGTATGTTTTGATGCACATGTTGATTCAGAAGCCACGTGGTTCACTCGGTCACATGTGGTCAGGTACCGAGTGTGGTGTTTTGCCTAGACCATAGTTTGGGGCATGACAATCTCGTTGTTCAGGACCGTTCATTGTGAGGAGAAGTACGCCTCATGGAGCGGTGGAAATACAAATATTAGATAGGACGCCCATGTTCTTGGTCAATGGGCACTGCCTTAAGCATTACTGGGGCGGAGATATTGAAAAGGGGAAGGATCAGGTGCTCCTTAATGATGATTAGAGTAAATACTTGTGTCGTGCCACGACGTTAAATCAAGCGCTTAATGAGATGAAACCCGTTCTTTTGTAATCTAGAATATGAAAACAAAAAAATGAGAAAATATAAAAATTGTCGTGCCACGACTTTAACTAAGACGCTTGTTGGGAGGCAACCCAACTTTTTATCATGTCACGTTTGTTCATGTTGCAGGACTATAAAAGGAGTGTGACGTAAAATGAGGCAACATTGTTTACATAAAAATGAAAAATCACTCCAGTTTGCAGTGTGCTCTATGCGTGCGTCGCACAAGCAGAGCACAAAGGTCTGAGATTTTCAGAAAATGAGATTCAGAGGGGGTACATTCGCGTAACGCATGCACGATGCACGTCGAGCGCACGACCCCTTTGAATTTTAGAGAGGCCTCTGACCCGCGTTGGGTGTGCTATGCATGTCCATCGCACAGGTCGGCCCAGTTTGAATTTTTTTTAGGTTTAAAGGCTGACCCTGCCCTTTTAGTTCATAACTATGCATAAACAAGATATCACTCTTCTAAACACCACCAAACGGCTAAAAATCCTTCCCTATTCCCTTTCAAGCATAAACTAGGAACAAATCATCATTCAATCTCTTCCATTAACATCAAGTTTAGTGATGCTCACCCCAAAATTTGGGCAGGTTCAAAATGAGTCAACCGGTTTGGGTTTAAAAGTGGGTGGGTTTAATTTTTAAACGAAATAATATATATGGTCAAGGTGTTAGTTTGAAGGTTATTCGTAAGCCAAAAATACAAGTTAGGAGTATTTTAAACCAATAGGTGGATGAAGGTTATTTGTGAGTCATTTTCCACACATTAGTGATATTTTTGCTCATTTTCCATATAAAAGATGATGCATCATGCTGGTTTGTTCCTATAGTCGGGTTTGAACTTTGAATAAATTTATTACATAAAACCTATTATCTCAATAACTATCCCTATTTATTTTTGTATGACCAAGAACTAAAGGTAAAAGGTAGACTTCATGAATGTCAGATAATGTATCTTCGTGGAAACAAAAAGAAATAATCTTTACTGTATAGTAAAAGAAAATTACAGATTTTATGTTATGTGTTATGCGGTGTGGGTCGGGGTGGGTTTATACACATCAATTCTTTTCCAAAAACCACTTGTTATGCAAATTTGAGAACCTTATGGGACAAATAGTGAATTCTCGTCACGCGTGATTTCTTCTCCTCTTTGCATGTAAATCTCAAATAAAATGACCTTACGATCTCATTCTCATAAACAACCTTTCATTTTAAACGCTTTTCTTGATTTGTCATCTGCATTACATCCTGTTATTTTTTTTCTTGCATCTCAACCCTAAAGAAGAAGACGAAAAACATTTCGTCAAACAAAGAGATCTTGTTTTCATAAACTCCATTAAAGGAGGAACAATCTGAATGAACATAAAAGTAGAAGATACAAAAGAGGAGAATTGGGAGAAGGGAAGAAAAATAAAAACAAGGGAAAGAGGTGTTTGTAGAGGACATTTCTACATTTGTGAAGCTCTTTTTTGCATTATTGTTATTATCAATTGAAGGGGGAAGAATAATGAATGAGAGGGAGGGGGATCTGAGGGTTCCTCTAATCTCTTTCTTGTTATGTCTTTGTGTACTTATTGGTGGAATTTTCCTTTTTCTTTACCTATTTGTGCCAAATCTTTCAAAACCTTGGTTTCCTCCTATAGCATTAATCTTGATTGGATTTCCATGGTTACTTTGGCTCCTAACATACATTTACACATGCATAAAGAGATGTTTTGGAATCAACAGTATTGAAAATCGCCAAATTTCTAGACGAACATCCAGGGCACCCACAATGGCAAATTCTGGAATGGCCAGAAATGCTTCAATGGCAAATAATAACAATGATGGAAAACAGGCACAATTTGGGGCTGCATCTCTTAATTCCTCCCATGGCAGCAAAAGTGCAGATGCATCATCCATCAACTCCTCCCAAGAAATTGAAATGCCTTTAACCACATCAGCTCCTTCTTGATATATATGCATATCTGGTATTTTTCTTCTTCTGCAAATTTTATTCTTCACGCTAGATCAGACTTTCGATTATACTAAAAAAGGCAGTCCGGTGCACTAGAGCGGGGTACGGGGAAGGGCCGGACCATAAGGGTCTATTGTACGCAACCTTACCCTGCATTTCTGCAAGAGTTTGCTTTCACAACTTAAATTTGTGACCTCCTGATCACATGCTTACGATAATACTATTGGATAAAAAAGTTTGGTTTTAGTGCTTACACTAATAACTTCTTTCAAAGCTTTAAATTGTCATCCCATGTAAGTCTTCTTCTATATCACGGGAAATATTTGGCTCTACTTTTTCTCCTTAAGATAAAAAAGGGTTAAACTTGAAGAATTAACCAAAAGTGACATTTCAATTAATTGAAGTTTAAACATGCTTAATTGGATTATCAGGAGGGTCTAAACTGAAATTTGAACTGCCTAAGGATCAAGCTTAAGAACACAATTGACCTTTCTATTTTATTTTACCATTTCATCAACACTGTTGTTTACCATATTTATCTGCAGGATAATGACTATAAACAATGGGGCTCGCTGTTGCATTTATCAGCTGAAACTTGAAAGGGTTTGATTTCGAGGATGATTCTAACGACCACATCAAAAGCTTTGCGGATGATCAAGATGATAATGGTGAATGTAAGTAGAAATAGCACAAATGGATTCGTTTGTGTTAGTACATGTAAAGATTGAATCGAAAACTAAAAAATAGTGTTCTTGTTAGGTAATTTTCTCTATTCTTCTATTTTATATCTCTCCCCCTCTACTATTACTTTGAATGTATAGCATTTTTTATGTACTAGTGCAAGGTTCATTTAAGCTAGTAGTTGGATTATATCACAGACCCTTCTTACTGTTGGGTTATCCCTACTTAATTATGGGATGCCCCCATATAATTGGATTTCTCTAGAATGGAATTTCTCTAGAGTTGTAATTCTCTAGAGTTGGATTTCTCTAGAATGACTCATGCATTAATTACTAATTTGTTGGAGTTGAATTTAGACAACCTTGAGAATCTTCTAGCATGTTCATTTTTTCCCTATAAATACGTGTACTTGGAAAAAGCTTGTGTATCTACATCCACAAGTTGTGAAGAGCATCTACAACACAAGTGAGAGAGAGAGAAAACCACTTTCATAGTGAGGGTGCTTGAGAAATTCTCCATTTTTCTCAAGTTAGTGAGTGTTCCACATAAATTATTATTGAGTGAGAAATATTGTTATCCATCCAATTTGGGTGAGATCTTGTAATCCTACTATCATCTTATAATAGAAGGAATGGACTACTAGTCCTTCGGTTTTTCCCAAATTTTTGGGTTTTCCGCGTAACAAAAAATTCTCGTGTTTCTTTGTCTATTTTTCTCATAATTTTTGTTCGCAATTATATTTTCCATCCTAATTACACAAAGAGGGAAAATACGAGTTTTTTCCAATAGTGGTATCAGAACAAGGTTCAACGATATACTCTTCTTCTGTGAATTATGATGGAGTCTACCGTCACTCATGATGGTGACATGTTCAAACTCACAGCGGAGAATTTTTCTTACTAGAAGCCAATGATGGAGGATCACTTATATTGCAAGGATTTGTACGAGCCAATCACAAATGCAAATAAATCATAGGAGAAATCTGACAAAGAATGGGAGCTCTTAAACCGAAAAGCGGTTTTCATGATCCGTAAGTATATTGATCGAAGTTTATTTGAGCATGTGTCCACTTACACTAATGCCCGTGAGTTATGGACAAAACTTGAGTCCATGATTCAAAAGAATACCCCCCGAAACAAAGCTCATCTAGTAAGACGGTTGGTGAAGTTGGAATACAAAGATGGTCAAGGCATGATTGAGCACTTGCACACTTTCAAGGGACTAGTAAACCAGCTAAGCAAGATTGAGATGAAGATCGATGATGAGTTACAAGCCTTGCTACTTTTAAGCTCTTTACCTGAGAGTTGGCATACATTGGTTATCACTCTAAGTAACTCTGCTCCGGAAGGAAAGCTTACTATAGATGGTGTCGCCGACAGCCTTCTAAATGAAGAAGCAAGGAGAAATGAGCGTGGCATATCAACACAAAATGGGGCTAAATAGAGGAGAATAGAGGAAGAAGTAAAATTCGTGGAAGGAACAGAAACAAGATACGTGATAAGTCAAGAGGACGATCCAAGTCCCGCTCAAGAGTCACTTGTTATTATTGTGGCAAACCGGGTCATAAGAAATCCGAATGTCATAATCTCAAGAGAGATCAGAAGAACGGTAATGTCAAACCAGACCAAGTTGATCTGAAGAAGAAGGAAGAGTGCATCACTACCGCAGTCGCAGTCAAGGATGAAGCAGACGTAATTCTAATTGGAGAAGACAATTATCTCAATCTCGCTTATGATGATAGCCTGTGGATTGTCGACTTAGGTGCTTCCTTTCACATTACTCCACATGAATGGTTATTTTCGTCATATCAAAAAGGTGATTTTGGTACCGTAAAAATGGGAAATCAAGTCACAAGCAAGATTGTTGGCTTAGGCGATGTTCAACTGATAACCAATACTGGCTGTAAGCTCATGTTGAAGGATGTAAGGCATGTCCCAGATATACGCCTTAGTCTTATCTCTGTTGGTAAGCTCGATGATGTTGTTTTGGTGAATCATTTTGGCGTTGGGAAATGGAAGCTCACCAACGGAAACATGGTCATTGCTCGAGGCAAAAAGGAAGGTTCGTTGTATTTTATACATGGACACCTATGCAAGGGGGAAGCTAATGTCGACCATGATAATTCAATTTTGGAGCTATGGCACAAAAGGCTAGGGCACATGAGCGAAAAGGGATTGCAAATCCTCGCCCAAAAGGAGCTCCTACACGAGGTGAAGGGTAAGACACTTCATCCTTGCACTGATTGTTTAGCTGGCAAGCAACATAGAGTTTCATTTCATAGATCAAACCGTCCATTTAGAAGAAAGCATGTTCTTGATTTGGTACATACCGATGTTTGCTCTATGACTGAAAAATCTCTTGGAGGTGCATTATATATTTTGTTACTTTTATTGATAATCATTCGAGAAAGGTTTGGGTGTATTTGTTGAAAACCAAAGACCAGGTACTTGAGGCATTCAAGGAGTTCCATGCCCTGGTGGAACGTCAGACGGGAAAGAAGTTGAAGTGTGTCCGAGCCGATAATGGTGGTGAATACCATGGTCCATGTGAAGATTATTGCAAGACATTTGGCATCTGACTTGAGAAAACACCTCCAAAGACACCTCAATTAAATAGTGTTGCTGAGAGAATGAACCGAATCATTGAAGAAATAGTTCGATGTATGTTATCTCACGCTAAGCTCTCTAAGTCATTTTGGGGAGAAGCCGTGAAGACTGTTCTTGATATCATCAATATCTCACCATCAGGTCTTTTGGATAGAGGTATTCCAGAAGAAGTTTGGACTAAAAAGGAGGTGTCTTATGGTCACTTCAAGTTGTTTGATTGTCGCGCATTCGTCCACATCCCTAAGGACGAACGAGCCAAACTTGACTCGAAGACCAAGCAGTGCATTTATCTTGGTTCACCAAATGATGAGTTCGGCTACCGATTGTGGGATCCAGCTAAAAGGAAAATTATGAGAAGTCGAGATGTTGTTTTCTTTGAGGATAAGACTATCGAACATTTCAAGCAATCAGAGAAGTCATAGCCCAAGATCATAATCCATTCTAACTCTACACCATTGCTTGCGGTGCGAGATGATACAAGGGGAGACGAGTTAGAGGCTAATCATGATGCACTTGTAGAACTAAATGAGAATATTGAGCAACAAATAGAAGACTCATCTACAAATGAACAATTTCAGTCAAATGAAGAAGTGACAAGGGAAACAAATGCTCCAACACAACCTCAGCTACGACGCTCTACTAGAGAAAGACATCCCTCCACCAGATATTCTCGAGATGAGTATGTGGTCCTCACTGATAAGGGGGAGCCTTAACATTATGAAGAAGCCATGAGCAGCAACCACAAAGGAGAATGGGAAAAAGCTATTCAAGAGTAAATGAAATCCTTGCATGAAAACTATACATATGATCTAGTAGAGTTGCCTAAAGGGAAACAAGCTTTGAGATGCAAATGGGTGTACAAGCTCAAGACAGAGGAGAACAATCCTAGACCGAGGTATAAAGCTTGGATTGTTGTAAAAGGATGCAATCAGAAGAAAGGTATTGATTTCGATGAAATATTTTCCCATGTGGTGAAGATGCCATCTATCCGAGTTATAATGGGTCTGCCAACCTAGACTTGGAAGTTGAACAACTCGACGTCAAGACTGCATTCTTACATAGAGACCTAGAAGAAGAGATCTATATGGAGCAACCCGAGGGGTTCATAGTTCCGAAAAAAGAGCATCTAGTGTGTCGTCTCAAAAAGAGTCTTTATGGTCTAAAACAGGCACCACGTCAATGGTATAAGAATTCGACTCTTTCATGACGCAACATGGATTCAAGAAGACTCTCACCGACCATTGTGTATTCATGAAGAGGTGTGTTAGTGGTGATTTTATTATACTTTTTCTATATGTTGATGATATGTTAATTGTTGGGAAAGACAAGAAGAAAATTGCAGCTCTCAAGAAGGCTTTGAGCAAGTCTTTTGCTATGAAAGACTTGGGACCGGCAAAGCAGATCCTTGGGATGAAATTCACTCGAGATCGATCTAAGAGACTATTGTGGTTATCCCAAGAAAGATACATTGAGAAAGTTCTTGAAAGATTTAACATGAACAAAGCCAAAACGGTTAGTGTTCCACTTGTTGGACATTTCAAGTTGAGTAAGAAGCAAAGTCCAAAAAGTGAGAAAGAAAGGGATAAAATGAAGAGTGTCCCATATTCTTCCGCGGTTGGCAGTCTCATGTACGCCATGATATGTACATGACCTGACATTACTTACGCAGTCGGTGTCGTGAGTCGGCATTTGTCAATTCTGGAAAAGGAACATTGGGTCGTAGTCAAGTGGATATTTTGATATCTCCGAGGAACAACCAAGAAATATTTGTGCTTTGGAAAAGGAAAACGTGTGTTAAAGGGTTACACAGACGCAGATACGGCAGGAGATGTCAACTCTAAAAAATCGACATCAGGATATTTGACTACATTTGCAGGTGGAGCTGTATCTTGGTAGTCTAAGCTCCAAAAATGTGTTGCCTTGTCTACCACTAAGGCGGAATACATTGCAGCCACGGAAGCTTGCAAGGAGATGTTGTGGTTGAAAATTTTTATGCTAGAATTGGGTCAAAAGCAAGAAAAATATGTTCTACCTTGTGATAATCAGAGTGCTATTCACGTAGCTAAAAATTCAGCCTATCATTCCCAATCGAAATATATTGATGCTCGATATCATTGGATCCGGGATGTGTTAGAAGAAAAGCTGCTACAACTTGATAAAGTTCACAGTGATGATAATTGGTCGGACGTGATGACCAAGGCTATACCGACTAAGAAATTTGATGATTGTTGTGATGGTGCCGGTGTGGTGGTGGCCCCCAATTAAGTCGGGAAGGGGGAGATTTGTTGGGTTATCCCTGCTTAATTATGGGATGGCCACATATAATTGATTTCTCTAGAATGGAATTTCTCTAGAGTTGTAATTCTCTAGAGTTGAATTTCTCTAGAATGACTCATGCATTAATTACTAGTTTGTTGGGAGTTGAATTTAGACAACCTTTGAGAATCTTCTAGCATGTTCATTTTTCCCCTATAAATACAGATACTTGGAAAAGGCTTGTGTATCTACATCCACAAGTTGTGAAGAGCATCTACAACACAAGTCAAAGCATCTACAACACAAGTAAGAGAGAGAGCGTCATTTTCATGGTGAGGGTGCTTGAGAAAAATTCTCCATTTTTCTCAAGTTAGTGAGTGTTCCATATAAATTATTATTGAGTGAGAAATATTGTTATCCATCCAATTTGGGTGAAATCTTGTAATCCTACTATCATCTTATAGTATTAGGATTGGACTAATAGTCCTGCAATTTTTCCCTCATTTTTGGGTTTTCCGCGTAACCAAAATTCTTGTGTTTCTTTGTCTATTATTCTCATAATTTTATTCGCAATTTTAATTTTCATCCTAATTACACAAAGAGGGAAAATAGGAATTTTTCGGAACACTTACTTTCAAATGTTACTGCATCACACTATACATTGAGCATCTGCTGTAGCTCAATTAGTCACTTTACCATTCTTGGCTTCTCTTGAACTCAAATTTCGATGAGGCTAAACTTGAAATGTGGCCACAATTCATCATGATATGAAAGAAAGCAAGAGGTTACGGATTCACACATTACGGCCACCCAAAAAGCAAAATATAGTATTTTCATGGTTGAAATGATAACAGGTAATCACTTTTAGGAATTGTTGTTTAAAACATAGTGAACTTATCAATGAATCATTTTAACCTTATTTATTAAAAAAAAAAAAACATAGTGAGCATCTGCAAAGTATATTTAAAATTCAACCTCTTTAGATTTAGCCAACATTTGTTTCTTCTAGTTCTTCGCATAAGTTATATAATGGCAGAGTTGTTGCCATGGCTAATCATCTCTACTACGCTCTGTGAATTTCTAGTTATTTCCTCAGTCCCAAAAAGAATGATTCGCTTTCTTTTTTAGTCCGTCCCAAAAAGAATTACATATTTTCTTATTTGGCAACAATTTAACTTTAAACTTTACATTTTACGTAAAACGAGATGATCTATAACCACACAAATATCTTTAACTTATTTTAGACCATAAGATTCAAAAGTCTTCCTTTATTTCTTAAAGTGTGTGCCAAATGAAAGTACATAATATGAATTAAGACAGAGGAAGTAGTATGATTTTGTGCTTTTTTCAATTTTGAGCAACAAATTTTCTGTTTCTGAATGTAAAAATGGCCTTTTTAGGTCTAGTGTTTCTAGTGAGTTCAAAAGTATGATTTCGTTTCAGTTGTAGCTCTTTTCAAATTTATGTACTATCAGTTACTTTGTACTAGTGCTGCCCTGAGGTCCTTTTTGAATGTTCTTTTTGGTCTTTGGAAAAGTAGAACATAAAAAGAAAAAAGAAAAAGTAGCAAGTGTGTAGAAATAAAAGAAGAGGAAGAAGATGGACTAGACAAAGAAGAAAGAATAACGTATGTCACAAAGAGAATTTTTTGGCATGTACTAACAAGAGTTGGAATCTATTACACACATGGATGGAGTGAGGGATTCGTCTATGGTAGTGGTGAAGTTTGGATATATGATACTTCCACCATTAGTACAAAAATAATGGGAAGAAACAGAAAGGGCTGGGTCGAATGGAGTAGAGCTACGGGTTCTATTAAGTTAAAAAAAAAACACAAATTCCCGCTAGAATAGACGTTAAACATCGACAAATTCACAATGATAACATATGGACAGATTTTTAGCAACTATGTTTCAGATCTTCCAAAATGAGTTGGAGAAAATATATCTTTCAATTTGCAACTAAAGGTGCAGCCTAACTACCAATAAAATTCGAATAAAACCATGCAAGACCAGGTTTTGAATCTCACTTGGGGGAAAATGTTATGATATCTTGATATCTACGTAAATCTTGATAAGCAAAGTTATTCGCTATCTGAGGTGCCTAAGGGAATACTAAAGTTACGTGCAAGTTAACCCAGAAACTTCAGTTTTTTTTTTTTTAAAAAAAAAAGCATGCTTCTCAATTTTGTCTCTGTTCTTTTTTAATTGACACAGACGGTAATAAAAAGAAAAGAGAAAGCTTCACTATAAGCTGTCTTGGTCATGGTAGGGAATTCGACGTGCTCTTTCCCGTAGGCCGTATGTTAGGATCTAAAAAGGAAAATACATGCATAGAAATGTAAGAAGATGAATCACATGAAATATCGAACGAGATTCTGACGTTAAAAGAGATGTGGATTACAACAATTGCAGGAAACGGGTAGTAAGTAAATATTACAAATTGCTAGAAAGGATAAACTAAATATTACAAATAACTGGAATCAAAAACGTTACAAACTCTTTGAGATTTGCTGAGTCGAGTGATGGCACTCTGTCTTTAAGACAAGATTTCCCCGTATATATCATTTTACGTAGTCGTGCAATAGTCTCACAAGATACAACAACAATTTAACAAATGAGCAAAGGAAACTCAAGTGTTACTCTTGAAGAACTTTGAATATAGTAAACTTGCTAGAGAGGAAGAAGAAGATTTCAGAAAATTCTGTTGAACAATTGAGCCAAAGGCCTCAATTTATAGTGTAATGAGATAACCCCTCAACTAGCCAACTAATGGCCTTCAATAGCTATGTAATGGCACTTGTTTAGGGGTTACATTCAGCCAAATAATGGTTGAATTCATGTGCCAAATAATGGAGATTCAATGCTCCAAAACCAGCCCAAAAGTCAGAACTTTCCATCTTTTCGTGGCAGCATTCTGCCTCCGAAGCGCCGCGGCTCTGCGAATTAGCGCCGCGGCGCTCCGGCGCCTCGGCTCCGACGGGGCTGCTTCGCGGCAATTTCCGACTCGTTTCATCTTATACTTCGTGCACTTCTTCCTTCATTTACCAACGTGGAATACTTGTCATTTGGCCAATAACCGTCCATCACTCTATGTCTCAAACGTCTCACTTACGTACCAATATCTCTTTCACTAATGAAATTTGCGATACTTGGCACTACGTGTGCACGTGTGTGGAAACGACGTTTCCGACGTGCGGGGCCCCAATTGTTCGAGTCATAAATAATGGGATAAACTTAATTCCACATTAGTAGATTTCCTACAATCCCCTCTTGAAAGAGATTTTGGCGCACTCACATGGTGCCTTTTCCAGCAATCTTTCAGCAGACAAATGTTGCATCTGGATAGATAGCTTCCTCTTTGAACCTTCCATAGTTGAATACCATCAGACTTACTGCGCGGTGAACGTGATGTCATGAACCTTCAGTGTTTAGTGTAAGCCAAGTCAACGGTATCAACACAACAACGTCCCTTACTCTGTTCTTCGTAATGTTTTGTCCGTTGTGGCCGTGGACACTTCTTGGATATTTAAGTGCGTTCATTTGAGGCGGCATGTCCTTGCACTTAAATAGGTGGTCTCCTACAAGATATCCTGCTATACCCCACTTTACAAGTGTTAGGAACCATTAAAAGTTTTCCCAAACCTAACCTCAATCGTTGAGGATCATTAAAGGTTTTGGAAACATAACATTTACCCACACTGCAGATAGCACTTAATGTCTATCACGGGAACGGCTTTGGATTGATGTTTCTTTACAGAAATCTCTATCTGAATTGCTCATGCTTCCACCGAAGCGGTCAACTGAACCTTTACAACTTAGTTTTTCCATTGAACCTAATTAATGGGATCTCCAGTCAGTAAGGTTGGGTTACCACCGTATTGGTCCTTATAACTTGGGTTTTAAGCCCATTCCCCTAGACAAGCAGAATATCTGATCTTTGGGTAAGCCCTTTGTCAACGGGTCCGCTTTGTTATCCTTTGATTTTATGTAATCAATGGATATTATACCCGTGGTGATCAGCTGCCTAACGGTCTTATGTCTCCGTCGAATATGACGAGACTTGCCGTTGTACATAGAACTTCGTGCCCTTTCTAGAGCCGACTGGCTTTCGCAGTGGATCATTATAGAAGGTACGGATTTGTCCCCACAAAGGACATCATCTAAGAAGTCGTGAAGTCACTCAGCTTCTTCTCCTGTTTGTCTAAAGCGATAAACTCTGATTCCATCGTGGATCGGGCGATGCAAGTTTGCTTAGAGGATTTCCAAGACACAGCCCCACCACCAATTGTAAATATATACCCACTGATGCTCTTGGTGTTCTCTATATCAGATATCCAGTTTGCATCACTGTACCCCTCTAGTACAGTTGGATATCTCGAATAATGCAACTCGTAAGTTAGCGTGTATTTCAGGTATCATAGTACCCGATTCAACGCTTTCCAATGATCATTACTCGAATTACGGGTAAACCTAACCAACTTGTTGACTGCATAAGCAATATTAGGTCGGGTGCAATTTTTTATGTACATCAAACTCCAAATCACCTGTGCATATTGCTAGGGCATACGGGTGCACCATTATTTTTATCAAGCTTTTGATTTCTATCCATTGGTGACTTCATAGGCGAACTGTCAAACATCTCAAACTTTCTCAACACATCCTCGATGTAGTGAGACTGAGATAAGACCAATCGTCAGACGTCTTAGAGATCTTTATCCCTAAGATGACATCTGTGATACCCATATCCTTCATGTCGAAGCATTGTATCAACATGTTCTTAGTCTCTAGTATCAAGCTAGGCATGTCATCTACGTATAAGCATATCATGACGAACGAGTTACTTTTCGTGTAGACACTTTTGTCACATTCATTAATGGAGAAACCCTTCGATAGTAGAGTACTATCAAATTTTTTGTGTCATTGCTTCGGGGCCTATTTTAGCCCGTACAGAGATTTGACAAGTCGACAAACTTTCTTCTCTTGCCCTGGAACCACATACCCCTCGGGTTGTTCCATATAGATTTCTTCTTCCAAATCACCATTTAGGAAGGCTGTCTTGACATCCATTTGATGTATCTCAATGTCACGCAACACTGCGATCGCAATGAATACATGTATGGATGTCATCCTAGACACCGGAGAGTACGTGTCAAAATAGTCAAGGCCTTCTTTCTGCCGATAGCTCTTAACTACCAACCTGGCCTTGTACTTATCTATAGACCCATATGTTTTATACTTCCGTTTGAGTATCCATTTAAAACCAAACGGTTTATTTTCCGGAGGAAGATCAATCAACTCCCAAGTATGATTATGCAGGATGGAGTTTATTTCACTCTCAATAGCTTCTTTCCAGAGCAGTGCCTCTGGAGTTGACAATGCTTCAGCAATTGTCCTTGGTTCGTCATCAACCATATAAGCTACAAAGTCAGGACCGAAGGATTTATCCTTCCTGGCCCTTTTACTTCGCATCGGTTCCATCTCTGGACTCTCCAAGTTCTGAGAATCTGGAACACTAGTTTTCGGATATTCAGCCACTTCGAAGTCCACTAGATCTGAACTATCTAGATCCGGGCAGTCAATGACTCCTGGTTGCTGAGAGCTTTGTTTATAACTTCATTTGCGAGAGGTTATGTCTTCTTCCTTTCTAGGAAAAGTATCCAAAAAAAATTGAGCATTCCTTGATTCCATGATTGTACCCCCGTGGATTTCTGGAATATCTGACTTATGCACTAAGAAGCAATAAGCACTACTGTTATTTGCATATCCGATGAAAATGCAATCTACAGTCTTAGGCCAATCTTGACCTACTTTGGCTTGGGCACTTCAACCTTTGCCAAACAACCCCACACCTATAAATATTTATAGGTGGGTTTCCTTCCCTTCCATAATTCATATGGAGTTTTGTCCTTACCCTTATGTGGGACTCTGTTAAGAATCGTATTAGCAGTAAGGATGGCTTCTCCACACATGTTTTGAGGAAGATCGGAATTGATGAGCAAGGCATTCATCATTTCCTTCAATGTGCGGCTCTTGCGTTCAGCAACACCGTTCGACTGAGGTGAGTATGGAGCCATCGTTTGATGAACAATGCCCGATTTGGCATAATATTCCACAAATGGCGCAACATATTCTCCCCCTCTATCGGTACGAATGGATTTAATCCGCATGCTTAGTTGGTTTTCAACTTATGCTTTGTAGCGTCGGAATGCTTCAAAGGCTTCATCTTTACTTTTCAACAAGTAAAGGTAACAATACCTTGTGCTATCATCAATGAATGTCACAAACTACTTGTTCCCCCCTCTAGTTCGTGCAAACTTCAAATCACATATATCTGTGTGAATAAGTTTTAAAGGAGCGGTATTCCTTTCGACATATCGAAAAGGAAGCTTTGTGAGTTTTGCCTCTACGCACACCTCACACTTATGTTGAGGGTTTACGTCGATAGACAGCAACAACTCCAACTTGACCAACCTTTGGATGGACTTATAGTTAACATGTCCTAATTTATGATGTCAAAAATTAGATGACTCAAGCAAGTAAGAAGAAGCTTCAATATTATTGCTTGCACGTATTACAGACATGGCGTTAACTTTGAAGAGGCCTTCACAGACGAAGCATCTTCCCACAAAAGTTCCATTCTTGGTGATTACAAACTTATTGGACTCAAATACTAGCCTAAAACTAGCATTAAACAATAAATGACCTGAAATTAAATTTCTCCTAATCTTAGGGACATGCATCACCTCCTTCAGAGTGAGCTCCTTTCCAGAAGTCATCTTCACGACTACCTTTCCTACCCCCAGCATGTCAGAGGAAGCGTTGTTACCCATGAACAACTTTTTGTCTGTAACTGGTGTATATGTGGAAAATGTATCTCTATTGGAACAGATGTGTCTGGTAGCACCCGTGTCCATCCACCATTGCATGGAATTCTCAACAAGGTTTGCTTCAAGCACCACCGCTGAGAACTCCTCAATCATGTCGTCAAGAAGCGTGTCTTTGACGACGTTAGCCTATGCCTTGCCTTTGGCCTTGGTCTTCTCTTGTTTCTCAGTCTTGATCTTGCGGTAGTCCTTGATCATGTGACCAGGTTTCCCACAGTGGTGACAGTTTCCCTTGAACTTCTCCGCCGCCTGGGTCTTGCCATCTTTCTAGAACTTGCGCTTCTTGCTTGGGTTCCCTTTGGCCTCAGCCAGATTTGCCTTTGCCTCAGCGGGTTGTTTTCCCCTAGGAAATGCCTTTTATTATCTTCCTGAATCTGGAGTTTGATAATAAGTTCCTCAAAGGTTATTTCCTTTGTCTTGAGTTTTAAGTAACTCATAAACTCATTCCATGAGGGAGGTAACTTTTCAATCAGTGATGCAACCAAAATCTGCTCATTTGGTTTCATACCTTCCAAATCCAGGTGATGTAGAATCATTTGGAATTCCTGGACTTGGGACATCACAGTTTTGCTATCCACCATTTGAAATTTCAGGAATTTCCCAACGATGAATTTCTTCGTACCAGCATCTTGTGCGTTGTACTTCTTCTGCAGCTTTTCCCATAACTCTTTGGCGGTGCCTACGGCGCAATACACCGTGTAGAGTGGGTCTGACAGACAGTTTAAAATATAGTTCTTACACATGAAGTCACTATGACTCCAAGCATCAAGAATCATCTTCATGCCATTGACGACATGGATACCTTGGCCCCCTCCAACCGTTTCATTAGGCTGAGGATCCACTTCATCTCCATCTTGTGGAGGATCTTCTGTTAGGAAACGTGTCATTCCCATAACAGTCAGATAAAACAACATCTTCTGTTGCCACCTCTTAAAGTTGGAGCCCATAAACTTCTCTAGGCGTTCATTATGGAAACCGGAAGGTGGAGGGACATTAACGTTCCCTTGAGCAACTGGAAAGGCATTGGGTGTGCCTTGAGCAGTGGGGAAGGCAGAAGGGTTGCCTTGAGTAGCAGCAGCGGAATCAGAAGCAAGTTGTTCTCTTCCAGTCATCTTTCTAAGCACTTACAACAATCTTGTCTTAAAATTATGGGTTACAACAATTGCAGGAAACGGGTAGTAAGTAAATATTAAAAATTGCTAGAAAGGATAAACTAAAGATTACAACAAACTGGAATCAAGAACGTTACAAACTCCTTGAGATGTCGAGTGATGGCACTCTGTCTTTAAGATAAGATTGCCCCGTATATATCATTTTACGTAGTTGGGCAATAGTCTCCCAAGATACAACAGCAACTTAACAAATGAGCAAAGGAAACTCAAGTGTTACTATTGAAGAACTTTGAATATAGTAAAATTGCTAGAGAGGAAAAAGAAGATTTCAGAAAATTCTGTAAGTGTTGAACAATTGAGCCAAAGGCCTTAATTTATAGTGTAATGAGATGACCCCTCAACTAGCCAACTAATGGCCTTCAATATCCATGTAATGACACTTATTGAGGGGTTACATTCAGCCAAATAATGGTTGAATTCATGTGCCAAATAATGGAGATTCAATGCTCCAAAACCAGCCCAAAATTCAGAACATTCCATCTTCCGTCACAGCATTCTGCCTCCGAAGCGTCGCAGCTCTGCGAATTAGCGCCACGACGCCGCGGCTCCAATGGATGAACATCCAATTGGCGCTCCGGCGCCTCGGCTCTGACGGGGCTGCGTCGCGGCCCTTCGCGGCTCCGTGGCGATTTCCGACTCACTTCATCTTACACTTCGTACACTTCTTCCTTCGTTTACCAACGTGGAATATTTTTCATTTAGCCAATAACTGCCCATCATTCTATGTCTCAAATGTCTCACTTACGTACCAATATCTCTTTCACTAATGAAATTTGCGATACTTGGCACTACGTGTGCACGTGTGTGGAAACGACGTTTCCGACGTGCGGGGCCCCAATTGTTCGAGTCATAAATAATGGGATAAACTTAATTCCACATTAGTAAATTTCCAACAAGAGATTGGGTGCAAATGATTGTCACTATAAGTCATTTGAGTACATTGACTAGAAAGATTATACGCAAGAATACGCGATGGAAAGTTTATGGCCAAATGGTTGAGCAAACTATTCAAAGTACATGAATGTGTATCTTAGACACACCACTTTTGAAACGTGTCATGCGCATGTTTTGAAGCGTGGTGTGTGTCTAAGACACCACTTTTGAAATGCAGCACGCGAGTGTTTTACACACAAAACAGGCGTGTTATGCTTGTGAAAATTTCATCCCAACCCATATTTTGTCCCCTCGCTCTAGTCTTCTTCCTCAGGAACCCTCACCCACCCACCCCTTCCTCCCGTCCTCTCTCCAACATAGGAGATACAAAATTTTGGCTATGAAAATAAGTGTTTTAAATTTTGTGAAAATTGGTTATTTATGTTAGATTTAAAAGCTATAACACTGATGTTGTGAAGGTTGGATGAAAAAATCTAGAAATCCACCACCGAAGAGTGAAAAACTTGAATATCCAACTGGGTCTTGTTGATTTTTGGATTGAACTCAATTTGTTGCTTATACTTTCGGGTAGTTGTTTAGATGTTGTGGATGAATGTGTTGTTGGAAGCCAATCGTGGTGGCGGTAGCCATGGTAGGGAATATACAAGATGGGAAGATGACGAAAATAGGGTTATAATTGTAATTTTCAGCTTTTTAATGTAAATGACACGTGTCATGACCCTATTGGGCGCGACGTGCACATGTTTTAAAAAATTGGTCAAGCACAAAAATGGTGCATAAAAGACAATTTGAAAAAGATTGGGCGTGTAAAGGGTTGCACTTGTTGTAGATGGGTGTCAAAGGGATTTGGCCTCAAGGTGAGGGGGTAAACTAGGGCTGGTCAGTGGGTCGGGTCAGCCCGATCCCGACCCGGCTCTTACCGAAACTCGCCTGGCCCCGCCCCGATCTCCCTAAAAAAGAAATGGCGTCGGGGTTCGAACTTGGGATGGGACCTGGGCTCGTCCCGCCCAGGCCCGTCTCGCTTCGACCTGTCCCGCCCCGCCCCGCCATCCCCCCTCCCCCTTTGCAAAAATAATCGTTGCAACAACGACCAAATTTTAATTTTGACCGTTGTGCAACGGCTACAACGGTCATTCCCCCCCTCCCCCCCAATAAACCCCTACCTCTTTAATAATTTTAAACTCCTAAGTTAGTATATTTACACTTTAACCCTATTTCTCAACTATAAATACATCATTTTTCTCACAAATCTTCCTACCATCTCTCTAATCTCTCAATCTATCTCTCTACAAGTCTACATTGCCTACAAAATATTATATTTTATTTGCTCATCTATATAATTGTATCAAAGTTTAAAATTTGAGAGTGAAGTTGGCAACTAGCTTGAGGATTATCCATCGAGCAAAGTTTCAATTTTCAACCTCGATTACATGTCGACGTTACGTCGACGTTTTGGTACCTTCGTTCCTTCTTTAAATTATTATTGTTACTTAATTTTAATTATCGTACTTAATTTCATTATCTTTAATTATTTATTTGCATAATTAAAATGAAAGTATTTAGACATATGATTAAGGGTAAGGGTAGGGGTAAGGGTAAGAGTGTTTCTTCTAATAGGGTAACAAAGGTACTTCTAGTAATCTTATTCCTAGTCCCAATGATTTGATTGATTTCACTCATATAGATGAAATTGCTTTTTTTTAATGATATAACCATTAGATGATGAGGTGTATTCTGCATCTGAACAAGACTTTAATTTAGACGATAATCTAGATGATACACTCACTAGTGCACCTCAACCTCAGGTTGAGACTCTCCTGAAACTGCAACTGGAATGCCTTATATTCCCCCTAGTATGAGTCGAGACTCTACACAACAAAAATTAAAATCAGATGCATGGGTTTTTTTTATAAGGACAAAGAGAATCAAGTAGTTAGATGTAAAATTTGTAAAAATATTTATCAATTTAAAACCTGAAAATGTCAGCGTGGGACGGGAGGTTTATTAAGACATGCACAAAACTTCCACAAAGCTAGGTGGAATGAACACCAGGCTGCAAAGTCGGATGTGCCAATGCGCTCTGAGTCGGGACAAGGTTCACATAGTGTCCCGAACCAAGTACATGGTCAAATTAACCTGACGATGGGAGGAATTTTAGGTCCTAAATACGATAAACACAGAGATAGGGAAGCAATATTAAAATTAGTTGTGGTGGAGGGTTTGCCTTTTGTATTTCCTTCCTCTCCTGGTTTTATTCATTACGTAAAATAAATATATAATCCTGCTTTTAACGATTTTCCTAGTTAGGAGAGACGTTTTTAAATTTGCACATGAATATCAACAGTATTTACGTTATGCATGATATCATTTTTCTGGCAAAGTATCTATCACTTCTGATATAGGCTGTAGTACTAACGACAATGATTATTTAACCGTAACATGTCATTGGATAAATCATGACTGGTCTATACAAAAACGTATTTTCGCATATAGATATATTGATGATAGACACACTGAAAATTTTATTGCAAAACAATTCATGAAATTTGCGATTATTATTGAATAACTGATAAAATTATGATTGTTACGTTAGATAATGCTTCTTCTAATAATTATGATGTAAGACTTTTAAAAGATCTATTAACTCCATCTTTTTTCCTGATCATTTTCATATAAAATGTGTGTCATATTTATAACTTAGTTGTAAAAGATGGTCTATCATTTTTTGAAGACATTCTTAATAAAATACAATATGCTATAAACTTTATTTTTAGAGGTAATAAAATATAAAGACGCAAGGAATATAAAAAAAACTTGTCATAATCGAAATCCAAGTGATATGCTTGTAGATAATGATTGGAGAAATATTTCAGAACTTATTGGATTTTTAGAGAATTTTTTTCAAGTAACTAAAGAATTTTCTGGTATATATTAGTCTACTATTTCAACTATGTTATTTTATAACTCTATATTTTTGTTATTTAATAATATATGAAAAAACAATCTTATAAGGCACCTATTAAAAAAATATTTATGAAATTAAAAAAATACTTTTTTCTATTCCCATTATTGAACTTAGAAATAAAATGTTTAGTAGTTCCACTTCTTCAACAATTAGCGAGTTTAATATTTTTGTTTTGCAGGGTGTTATACCATACCAAGCAATTCTCAATGAAGAATGACGTGAAGACTTGCTTAAATACTGGAGGAAAAATGAGAAGACATTTCCGATACTAGCAAAGATGGCTCGAGATGTGTTGAACATTCAAGCATCATCAACAGCGTCTGAAAGCGCTTTTTCTGCCGGACGATTTCAAATAGGAGAGCACATACACTCATTAGCGGGAGGCAGCTTGGAGATTGCAGTTCTATTCCGAGATTGGATTCAAGCGGAGCGTAGAAGGTGCGGTCAACCAGAGATCAACGAAGAAGACAACTACAACTACAACGAAATCTTGTCTGAGGGAACAGAAAGCGACGTCGAACAATTTGACCAACAAATTCCAATTCCAACCGAAGAACCTCGAGACATTGTGAAGAAATTAGAAAATGTGTTTTTAACTATGTAATTTTACTATGTGATTTGCAACTTTTGAACAATACCACAAAGTTGCAATTTTGAAATTGTATTACAAAAAAATCATATTTCTATTAAATAATATAAGAGGCACAAAAACAGCCTTGGATGTTTTTATTACACTATCTTGTTCAATTATTTAAGTGTTTATATTCACAACTTTTTTGAAATTAAGTGTAAAAAAAAAACAGACCTGACCCCGCCCCGCCAACACCGGTCCCCTTATCTGGTGGGACTGGGGACGGAACGGGACATCTGCATGTCCCGCCAGTCCCGCCGGAGAACCGGTCCCAGCCATTCCCCGGCCCCGGCCCCTTGGTCACCCTTAGGGTAAACTAAGTATTCTGAGGGGAAAAGGTGAACTCTGCTGCTTCACATAGTACAGTTATTTCTCTCCTTGTCATTGTACAATTTTTCATGCTCTAGGAGGACCTGAAGATTAAACTTTGTTGAGTCCTTTAAACACTTACAGCTGAGAACTGCATGCTGATAGTACAATGGGATACAAAACGAAAGACAAAATGAACACAAGAAATATCACATGACTGACCAATCAAACCAACATCACGAGTTTCCTGATGTCTTGCGCACAAATTCAGCAATATCAAAGGTTTCATCCCCATTCTTTGTGATAACACCCTATTGAAACAGTTCATTTGTTAGAATACAGGTTGGATACTACCAGAAGATAGTCTATAGTACAGTTTAGTGCATCGGTGTACACGATGGGTGCAAGTGTAGAGACAACAAGAGAAGAGAGGAAGTATATCCATCAACTAACCTTCTCAGTGATGATACCACTAACCAAATTGGCAGGGGTTACATCAAATGCCGGGTTCCAAACAGATATAGCAGAGGCAGCAACTTGTTCACCTAGTCCTCCATGTGTATGCAACAGTTCCTTTGGAGATCTTTCTTCTATCACAATTTGTTGTCCAGAAGATAGGGACAGATCAATAGAAGTCAAAGGAGCCGCAACATAAAATGGAATACCATGATGCTTAGCAGAGACAGCTAGGCTATAAGTTCCAATCTTATTGGCAGTATCACCTACAGCAAGAGAAAATCAGTAACATATTCAGGTTTGGAAACAAAGGCAGATGTGAAAGTAACTTATAATTACCATTAGCAGTGACACGATCAGCTCCAACAATGACAACTTTCACTCGACCAGCATTCATTAATGCAGCTGCAGCTGAATCTGCTATAAGGGTGGCTGGTATATTTTCATGAACCAACTCAAATGCAGTGAGTCTGGATCCCTGGCATTAAATGAAGAGAGAATTGTATCATTTCTGCAACTTCCCTGGTTGGGGGCATCATTACTCACTTGTCGAATAGCAAAGTATTATGCGGGGGAAATTCGATTAAGTTACCATCATGCTTTAATTTACACTTGCTATTGAACATCTGATTCTTTAGTACATGATAACTAAATTTGTATTCAAGAACAATATGTATATGTTAATCCAATAGAAAAGATGCAAGCAGCAGTTGCTCTGGCGTCTGGTTATAGGAAAATAAATGAATATTTGTCGTCCAGACCAAATAAAGCCTATCTATAAAGTACAAAAAGCTAATCCAGAGAATTCTATCGGAACTGACATCAGTTGGAGTCTTTGATGTTAACATGCTGAGCAATGTCCCCTAACTAGCTTCAATTCTGATGTAATGATGAGAAGCATCAATTAAAGATAAGTTCTAATGTTTTGGGGGACTATGTAGATGCTATAAATCTACAAGGTCAAGGGGGACTCGGTAGTGTGTTCTAACATTTTGGTAGAGGGCATACTACATAATGTACTGGGTAGATTTTTGAGTTTAGTCTACACATATTTTTTAAATATGTAGATTCAGCCAGGTCGCATGCTGCTAAAGTTGATAAGTCATAAAGACTTTACGATTATATTGATAAGTGTTGTGATGAAGAATTCAAAGAGGTTGATGTTATGTTTCTGAGAGTTTTCTCTTGTACTTTTTTCATATTCATCTGCAGATTTCAGCTCTGTCTACTCTTCTTCTAGCACTATTACTCTCAGAACTTAGCTTCATAGGTTCTGCAGTGTCATATTGCTACTGTTATATTACTAGAGATGGATTTCCAGAGCTGTTCACCTTATTTGCTGCTGCATAAATTATTTCAACAATTTATGAAGATATCCGGGATAAGGTGGAGTGTCTTCGGTGGAGGATAAAATGCAGGAAGCGAGACTGAGATGATTCGGGCATGTGCAGAGGAGATACACGGATGCCCCGTGTGAGAGGTTGGCTATGGACGGTTTCAGGAGAGGCAGAGGTAGGCCGAAGAAGTATTGGGGAGAGGTGATTAGGGCGCAGGTCTAGCTTACCGATGACATGACCTTAGATAGGAGGTTATGGAGGATATGGATTAGGGTAGAAGGTTAGGAAGTAGTTGTTGAGTGTTGTCCTACTTATCCTTTCATACTAGTGGTCGTAGTATTATTCTTGTAGTTCCTTGTCTTTCGATTTATGTTATTATTTATTGTTTCGTATACTTCGATTATCATATTATTTTAATGTAGTTACAGCTCCTTTTTTCAGTCGGCTTTATTATGCTTTCTATAGTATCTTGCCATGGTTTTTTATACCGCTTTGAATTGCTTGTTCTTGTGCCGAGGGTACACCAGAAACGTCTACTTACACTCTACCCTCCCCAGACCCCACTTTGTGGGATTTCACAGGGTATGTTGTTATTGTTGTTGTTGTAATTTTTAGTTTGTTTTTAGTAAGAAACATGAAGAAAACAATGAATTGCATCATACAGTCCAACCCACCAGACTAAGCCCTAATGGCTCTACCATTTACCAACAGCAAAGGACTATGCATGAAAATACCAAGTGATGTATCTACCAAGGATAACTAGATACGCAGTTCCCACCTGGTTGAATGGACGTGTTTCTGTGCAGTAAGCCCTTTCTAGAACTCCTTCAACATGAAGTGCCCGGATAACACCAAGAGCAGTTCCATATCCAGCCGTTGCCAGACTATCGAAAATGAACAAAATCAGAAATTAGCCATATTCAAATAATCATACTTTGTCACAATTTCTTCCTGCTTCTCTGTTAGACTTACACAGAAACCCACCATTGAAGCGAAACCACTGAATATGGGAGAAGGTAACCATTTTCTATAAGCAAACAAGGAATATTATTGATGTGAGACAGACCAGCATTAAGGAAATGCCGGGGCAAAAGTACATCTAAAATAGAACTTTGCAATGTGTGTAAAGAACTAAGGAACTCAACAATAGCTTCCGGTTCTAAAACGTATACAGTAGTACTGTTGCACCAGAGACTAAACATACACTTCAGCTTTAGATTAATAACACTTGGTATACCGGAGAAGGTAATTTTAAGTCATGTGACTGATCCAATCACAAAAATGTGAGAAATCAGCACTGCATCTAAAGAAAGGTTAACTTCCGGTGTTGCGATGGGTCAAGATTGTTATCTTCTGAGAGTCTGTCAAGTGATTCTGAAGAAAAATAGCACCATAGGACCCAATTGCCTTATTTGACATAACGTCATCCTCGAGCATAACTTCAGTGGCTTCTATGTAAGCCTGATGGAACGAAAGAGGGGGTTAAGTGTCGTGCACAAAAAACAACGGACAGGTCAATACAATTAGATGATCAACTGCCTGCAACTAAATTTGCACCATTCTTCAATAGTTTATCTTCTTCACTACTTCATCAAGCAGGTATAGCTGGCTAATAGTGAATGCAAAAATGTTACTACCTGAAAAACACTCTTGGCTTCTTTAGCTTTGGCAGCAGCCTTGTCTATATCTTCATTGAGCTTCACAGCAGCATCTGAAAGATTAACAGCCGTTGGCCGGCTGCATGTACGAAATTCAGATTTTTACCATGTCCTTATTTTCCGCAAAAGCGCAAGCAAGTTGAGAAGCTAGAGCTTTGTAATTTTGAAAGACAAGCAGAAACCACTTTGACAAATGCTACTTAATAATTACCTTGACACAAGATATTTCAATTTCTTTCGTAGAAAAGTTGCTGCATCATCACTAGTCCCATTAAAAGAAGCTAAATTCGAAACCTCTACCGCCAAAGACAGGGCAGCTGCTATGGCTATTGCCGGTGCCCCACGGACAACCATTTCCTTAATTGCTTCCCTGGTTCATATGCAGAAAACAACAACAAATGATACATTCAATGTCAAAAAAAGATTTGTTTGCAGAAGCAGCATAACCTATAGTGAAATAATAAAGGATAAATGGGGAACAGTATCATTTATCAGGAACACAAAAGCTAGCACAACTTTCATTCAGTCATATAAAACCATATATTTTATTTATTTATTTTTTTGTTAAAAGGTCATTTAAAATTATATATTTGCGCATAGTTCCAGGAAAAAAAGGAAGGTGAATTAATACATCAATACACAAACTGAAGAAAATGTTGGAAAAACTAGTGTTATCTCAAAAGGAGTGTCCCTCATTGGTCGCAAAAGATCTTCTTTTTGTAAAATTACTTTACATACATTAATTATTTAGTAATTTATTTTTCCTTACATGTAAAATAGTCAAACTAGCCATTATAGGCTTTATAAAAGATTAACCTTTACACTTGAAGTAGTTAAACTAGCCATTAGAGCAACACCTTTATAGATTTTGGAGGAGCGAATACAGATTTTCTCTACTCCTTTCTCTTACTCCTATCTGTTGTTTTTGCTCTCAGTTAACCACAATCGGGAGGGATACGCCTAATTTTATTATTCTTTCTGGGGGCGAATAATCCTTAAGGACAATGTAATAGACAAGCTAAATTCTATTCTCCATATTACTTACTATTTCTTTCTAACAGAATAGCATCCCACATCCCAAAGTACAAAGAGTGAAGAACATATAGAGGAAAATTTACCAGCCATCTTTTGCATCTTGAATATCCAAATATGTCGTCTCTAAGGGGAGTTTTCTCTGTTAAAAATGATCAAATGTTAATCACACAAGCAACTAGGTTTTCAATGTATTAAGAAAATAAATTATTCCCTCCTTGCCAATTTGATGTGTCTTACTTTTTTTTTCCGACTCAAAAAAAGTGTTGTTTTCTATATATAATAAGTTTTTTTCCAATTCCAATATTCTACCTAGCAAGTTTAAGACCACAAGATTTAAAGGATTACACACATCTTTAATTTAAGATCATATGATTTAAAAATCTTTCTTTATTTCTTAAACTTCGTGTCTAGTCAAACAAAACAAAAACACTTAAATTGGAATTGGGACGGAGGGAGTAAAATAAATCAACCTAGAAAAGATGAACAAATTTTTTTTTTTTTGCCAGTAGAAAATTACAATCCTTTTTCTCATAATTCAAGAACCATCCTTTCTCATGATCTCATCAGCCAGACAATCATTTGTCACTCATTCAACAAGCAATAAACAAGAAAACTGTGCTCTACTAAAACGAAAATGAAGTAACCTGATCTAGTAGGCGAAGTGAACCTCGCTTATAGCAAATGGACTGCAGAGTTTTGTCTCCTCCAACTCCATTTCCCATAACTTGAAGAAAATAACAGTTTCCCGAGCTCCCTCAAACAGTTAATGTTGAGGGTTACGGTTGGTGGAGAATACTGAATAGACAGTACTACCTCGTTTTCCTTGTGCGCCAACGTTGTACACATTTTCTAATTTTCTAAAAAAAGTTACACCCTCGTTACCAATTTAAATGTCTTACTTTAATATCTCTTTTTATATTTAATAATTTTTTCAATTTCAAAAAAATTATCTAAGATCATACGATTTAAAAATATCTCATATATTTTTAATTTAAAATTATAAAATTTAAAAATTACTTTTTATTTTTTAAACTCCATTTTAAGTCGAACTACAACTATTAAATTGGAACGGAGGAAAGTAAAAAAACTTCTCCATCGAAATTCGAATCTATCCTAAAAAAAAGATACTATATGAGTTGGTATGGTTCGGATTTATCAGTTTTCTTATCAATGAATGTTATTTTAATCTTATTTTATTATAGATACTTTTTTGATAAATTAATATATGTCTAGAAATAATTGATAAATATATGATCTATTAAATACATAATAGTTATTTTGTTAGTCTAGTTATAATTTTTTCAGTGATGTACATGTTCAAATTTAACCATATTTTAATATTTATACACAAAAGTCAATATTATAAAACTTAAATCCGAAAAAATATAAGAGGTTAATATATCTTAAAATATGAATATGAAACAACAACAACAACAACATACTCAGTGAAATCTCACATGGGGTCTAGGGAGGGTATAGGGTACGCAAACCTTACTTCTACCTTAGTAGGTAGAGCGGCTATTTTCGAGAGACGCTCGGCTCAAGACAAAGCACAAGAACAAGAAAAGTAAGACAAAAAAGCGACTAAGTCATGATAGCGAATTCTGAAAAAGAAGCAATAACTAATGCAAGTAAATGCAGGTAAATAAGACAAACAAACAAAATACACATAGCAGCATAAATCAAATGATAGGGGACTATAAAGCAATATTGTGTCTACTAGTATGATAGGCTAAGCAGGCCTACAATAATAACGCTACAACTATTAGTTAGTAAGCATAGGTAGGACTATGCTAGACTACCTACTACCCTTCTACCCTAATATGTGTCCTCCATAACCCTCTATCTAAGGTCATGTCCTCAGTGAGTTGCACCTGCGCCATATCCCGTCTAATCACCTCTCCCCAACACTTCTTTGGCCTACCTCTACCCCTCTTGTACCCGTCCATAGCCAACCTCTCACACCTCCGCACTAGGGCATTTGTGTATCTCCTTTGCACGTGCCCGAACCATCTGAACTTTGCTTCCCGCATCTTATCCTCCACCGAGGCAACTCCCACTCTGTCCCGGTTATCATTATTTCTAATTATATCCCTCCTTGTATGCCCACACATCCATCTTAGCATCCTCATCTTGCAACTTTCATCTTTTGGGTGTGCAAAGTCTTGACTGGCCAGCACTCTGCCCCATACAACATAGTGGGTCTAACCACCACCCTATAAAACTTGCCTTTAAGTTTCGGTGGCACCTTTTTATCGCACAAGACTCCAGATGCGAGCCTTCATTTCATCCACCCTGCCCCAATACAATGTGTGACATCGTCATTAATCTCTCCATTCCCTTGGATAATAGACCCGAGGTACTTGAAGCTTCCTTTTTTTGGAATGACCTGAGTACCGAGCCTCACATCCACGCTTGTCTCAAGGTCGCTCCCGTCACTGAACTTGCACTCCAAGTATTCTGTCTTGGTCCTACTCAGCCTGAACCCTTTTGACTACAGAGTGTGTCTCAAAACCTACAACTTAGTGTTCACTCCGTTGTGAGTCTCATCAATCAGGACTATGTTGTCTGTCAATAACATACACCATGGCACCTCCCTTTGGATTTGTCGCGTCAGTCCATCCATCATCAAGACAAATAGGATTGGATTAAGAGTTGATCCCTAGTGCAGCCCCATCATCACTGGAAAGTGCTCCGAGTCTCCTCCTACTGTCCGTACCCTGTCTTGGCTCCATCATACATATCCTTGATTGCCCTAGTATACTCCACATGTACACCTCTAACCATCAAACATCTCCATAGAACCTCCCTAGGACTTTGTCATATGCCTTCTCGAGGTCGATGAAAACCATATGTAAATATCTCTTCCTCTCCATATATTACTCCACCAACCTCCTATTAAGATGAATGGCTTCTGTAGTCGAACGCCCCGGTATTAATCAAAACTAGTTCTCGGAGATAGACACTCCTTTTCTCACCCTCATCTCTACGACTCTTTCCTAAACTTTCATAGTATGTTTTAGCAGCTTGATACCCCTATAGTTGTTGAAACTCTGGATATCACATTTGTTCTTGTACAAAGGAATTATTGTACTCCACCTCCATTCTTCGGGCATTCTCGCTCTCTTAAAAATGACGTTAAACAACTCCGTCAACCACTCCAAACCTACCCTACCTGTGCTCTTCCAAAATTCAACTGAATCTCATTAGGCCCAGTCGCTCGTCCCTTGCGCATCCTGCAAACAACATCCTGAACCTCCTCAATCTTAATGTTTCCACAATACCCAAAATCCCGGTACCTACCAGATTGTTCCAGATCTCCCAGCACAATGTATATATCTTCTTTTTCGTTCAAGAGTTTATGAAAGTAAGACTGCCACCTCCTCCTAATATGCACGTCCTCCACCAGTACTTTGTCGTCCTCGTCCTTGATGCACCTCACCCGATCTAAGTCTCGGGCCCTCCTTTCCCTCGCCTTGGCTAGTCTATACAACTTCTTATCCCCGCATTTTCCCTCTAATTCCACATATATACGTTCAAATGTCGTTGTTTTCACCCTAGTAACCGCTAGTTTTGCCTCCTTCCTCGCCATCTTATACAATTTCCTATTCGTCCACTTCTCCACCTTATCCTTGCTTTCTACCAATTTCACATATGCCATTTTTTTGGTTCCACCTTCTCTTGAACTTTACTATTCCACCACCAGTCCCTTCGATGTTCACTACAACTACCCCGTGAGACCCCTAGCACTTCTCTAGCAACCTCCCGATTGCAATTAGTCGTCCTATCTCATATATCAGTCGCATCCCCACTACTCTCCCAAGCCCCATTGGCCATCAATCTCTCTCACATCTCATTTGCACTAGCCATGGTCAAACTCCCCCATTTGATTCTTAACATGTCATCCACAACCCTCCTCTTCTTCTCCATTTTAATTTTCAAATCCATCACCAAAAGCTTATGTCGGGTTGTAAGACACTCTCTCGGAATAACCTTACAGTCTTTACAAAGACCGTTCTCAACCTTCCTAAGGAGCAAAAAGTCTATTTGAGTCTTAGCACCCGAACTACAGAAAGTCACCAAATGCTCCTCCTTCAGGAACCTCGAATTGGCTATCACCATCCCAAAAGCTCTAGCAAACTCCAAAAGTGAGACGCCTCCCCCATTCTTGTCCCTGATGCCAAAACCTCCATGCACGTCGTCATAACCCCCGGCAGTGCCCCGATATGTCCATTGAAATCCCCTCATACAAACAACTTCTCAATGTGTGGTATACCTCCCACACTTCGTCCAAATGTTCTCAAAAGCACATCTTCTCCTCTTGGTTCAAGCCCGTCTGCGGCGTATACGCACTAATATTGTTCATAGTGAACCCTCCAACTACCAACTTAATCGCCATCATCCTGTCGACCCTCCTAAAATATGAATATGAAAGAACAAATAAATTGACACCTTTCAACCATACTTGATAAAGAAATAGTGACAGTACACATTTTTTATTGACAATTAACTGACATTTCCTATCCTTAAACAACTAGTTCCAGCTAATACAAAAGGCATATAAGAACAAATGGTATGAAAATATTTTCAATTCTCCCTAACTCGTATGCACATGTTTGTTTTTATTGCATGGATCAAAACTTCCCTTGTGATGTTCTTGCTCTGATATATCCTTGAGTTCTTTTTATACCATATTTTATAGATTACTACCCCCTCTGTTTTCTTAGTTTGACTTGACACAAAGTTTAAGAAATAAAAGAAAACTTTTGAATCTTGTGAACCTAAATTAAAGATGTGTGTAATGTACTAAATATCCTTTGAATCTTGTGGTTCTAAACTTGTCATGTAGGATGTTTGAATTATCTACTTACTAAATATAAAAAGCAACTTTTTTGGGACATACCAAAAAAGAAAGTAAAAAACTTAAATTGGGACGGAAGGAATACTACAAAGCATGCCTTTAGTAAAATACTTTTAAACGCCTTCTACTTGTTGTTTTGTTGCGTGTCATTCTTGTGTCTCTGGTAAAAAGTTCTTTACCAGCCCAACCAATTTAATACTTTCAACCAAACTTCCTAAGAATAAGCACACTTAATAAATAGTGTTCTAATGTCTTAGGGTGTGAAAGAAATAATCTCCTTATTATTTTCATTAATAAATGAGTATATATACAATTTACAATTTTCATAATATGGAAAACCCTATTCTATTCACAAAATTCTATTCTACTTGTACAAGAACTCTATAATTATGATAAGTGTACAATGCTAATTAATTACAACAATATTACCTAAACTATAAACCCCAATCCGTGATATACATGGTTTTGTATACCGTGTATATCACGGTTTCAATTATGGAAAAACTTCCTTTTGAAACGTGAAATACATGGTATATAAAATTGTGTATATCACAGTATGTTATTACACCCCCGCAATCATAGCGGGCGGTCTTCGTACACTGAAACTGTCCCTAAAATCTTCAAAAAGGACCGAGGGAAGACCCTTTGTAAAGATGTCTGCAATTTGATACATGGAAGGGACATGGCAGACGCGTACTTATCCATGAGCTATCTTTTCGCGAATAAAGTGAATATCCATCTCAATGTGTTTAGTGTGCTGGTGCTGAATCGGATTACCAGAAAGGTAGACGACACTAATATTATCACAATTAACCAAGGTAACTTTCTGAATAGGACAATGAAGCTTTAAAAGAAGATTACGTAGCCAACATGATTCAGAGACCACATTGGCGACCCCTCGATACTCGGCCTCCACACTAGAGCGGGATAATATAGACTGATGCTTCGCGGACCAGGAGATGAAGTTATTACTAAGAAATATACAATAGCCAGACGTAGAGCGTCTGGTATCTGGACAGCCACCCCAATCATCATTTGTATACGAGATAAGGGTAGACGTCGATGAAGGATATAAATGTAAGACATAGTCAAGTGTCTCCTGGATGTAACGAATAACACGTTTGAGCGCATTCATGTGCTCAACCCTGGGATCATGCATAAACAAACACACCTGCTGTACGGCATTCGTAATATCTGGTCTCGTGAATGTAAGATACTGAAGAGCCCCTGCAAGACTACGATAGTGGGTCGGATCCTCGTAAGATGAGCCCGCCGCAGCAACCAGCTCGGGTTTCGTATCAACGGAAGTGGAAGTAGACGTGCATAAGGACATACCACATCGCTCAATGATCTCAGAGGCATACTTCCGCTGTGATAAGAATAACCCACATGCATGACAAGTGACAGCAATCCCCAAAAAGTAACTTAAGGGCCCCAAGTCTTTCATAGCAAACTCAGAAGTGAGCATGGTCATGATAGACTTGCGCAAAGCATCAGTAGAGGCAGTCATGATAGTATCATCCATATATAATAGAATATAAGCCAGGGAAGTACCACGATGATATATGAATAATGAATTATCAGACCTGCTGTGTGAAAACCCAATAGAAGAAACATAGTCTGCAAATCTCTTATACCAAGCTTGTGGGGCCTGCTTAAGCCCATACAAGGACTTCTTCAATAAACAAACATGATGCGGATATTTGGGGTCTCGAAAACCCAAAGTCTGATGCATGTAAACAGTCTCCTTAAGATCACCATGTAAGAAAGCATTCTTCACATCTAACTGATGAATGGGCCATGCCTTTGAAAGAGCCAAACTAAGAACAATGTGAATGGTAGCTGGTTTGACCACCGGACTAAATGTCTCACCACAATTCACGCCAACGTATTGAGTTTTACCATCACCTACAAGATGAGCCTTATGTCTCGCTAAAGATCCATCAAAATTATCTTTATGAGTAAAAATCCACACAGACCGAATAATATTAACACCAGAAGGACGGGGCACCAACTCCCACGTCTTATTTGCAATAAGAGCATCATATTCGTCGGTCATATCCAATTTCCAATTCGGGTCATTTAAGGCAGACACTAGGTTACGGGGAAGAGGGGACTTAAGAACATTAGAATTTAGATTAAAATATCTTTTTGGTTTAAAAATACCTCATTGTCTACGAGTGACCGGTTTGTGACTCGGAGGAGAATTGGGCGAATTTTGAGGAAAATTTGGATGGGTGACGGACTGGCCAGCATGCAGTAGGCATGCTGGCCCAACACGAGAAACAGGGCTCGGTACTAGAACTGGGCCAGTGGGCTGGACCACTGGAACAGTATCGAGATCGGTACTGGGCCGGGTGGTTGGCCCACTCGGCAGTTCCGATGTAACAGTGGGCCTACTAGCAGATTTTAGGCACGAGACAAGTCCGATAAATGGTGTAATAATATACGATGAGACCTCGTCATCTAAAAAATTATACGAACTAGGCTCGAGACTACTGACTTTAATAAACAAGAATTGGGTTTTATTAAAACAACATGGCGACTAATTATGATTTTATTAGACGATAAATCAAAATATTTGTAACCACGATGATTAGATGGGTAACCCAAAAATACACAAGGGGTAGAATGGGCTTGAAGTTTGTTAATTGTAGTTGACGGAAATAGCGAAAAACATAAGCACCCAAAGACCCTTAGATGTGAATACGAATGAGTCTTATTATATAGAATTTGAAAGAGGGGATGAATATGCCAAACCTTTGGTAGGAAGTATGTTAAGAAGATAAGTAGTTATTTGTAGAGCATGATGCCAAAAGGAAGGGGGTACAGAAGCATGAACCAATAAAGTTCAGACAATATTATTAATGGTACAAATTTTTCGTTCGGCTTTCCCATTTTGTGAGGAAGTATGAGGGCAAGAGAAACAAAAAACTATGCCATTAGTATCACGAAAATCCCGAAACAACTCATTATCATATTCTTTGTCATTATCACATTGACTATTTTTTTATTTTCCGGTCGAATTGGGTACGAATGAATGCTCTAAATTTTAAGAATGTGGAAAAACTTGTGATTTTTTCTCTAACGGAAAGGACCATAAAAATTAGAATAATCATCCAAAAACAAAACATAATAACGATGGCTCACATAACTTAAAACGGGAGATGTCCATAAATCACTATGAATAATATCAAATGACATTAAAGTACGAGAAGTGGAGGCTACAAATGGCAATCTAACATGTTTTCCTAGAGGACACGATTGACAAATTGGAGTACTACGCGTACCCTTACAAGAAATAAAATTGTTTTTATGTAAGGAAGAAACAATATACGAACCAGGGTGACCCAAACGTGCATGCCATAAGAAAGGAGCTAGAGCTGCAAAAGTAGATGGCAAAGCTTGACTCAAGAGACCAGATGCAGGCGTGATAGGATAAATATCTCCCCTACTTTCACATCTAATGAGAGGAATCCCCGTCTTGAAATCCTTCACAAAAAACCCAAAAGGATCAAAATCAACAGAAATCCAATTATCAGTGGTGAATTTACGGACAGACACCAAATTTTTAATTAAGTTAGGAGCATGAAGGGCATTTTCAAGACAAGAGGTGGATGGGGGGGAGACAAAATTTTAATGGAAATTGAGTTGTCATTACCAACAATTATGTCACGATTGCTTCTCAAATTGGAATAAGACGAGAGAGTACCTTGGTCGGACGTCATGTGAGTAGTGGCTCCGGTGTCCATGTACCAATTTGCGTTCGGGGGATTTAATCCAAGTGTGTGCATTGCGGCTTCAATGTCGGTAGGGGTGGGGCCCACTGCATGGTGGGCCTGCGGAGGCTGAGGCCCAAGCACACTCGTTTGCTGCCCCGGCCCAGAACTGCCTCTCGGGTACCACTGCTGACCCAAAAAATTAGGCCTGTTGTTGTTAAGATTTTGGGCCCAATTTCCCAGGAAAACAGTTGGTAGGTAATAGGGGTTGTTGGGCCAAGGGCTACTGGCCTAGTTCCACGGCCATGGACCCCAGGGCTGTGGCCAATTGGCCTGCGGCCCACTGCCCCAAGGCCCATTGCCTCAGGTCTAGTTGATACCCCAGTTATTGCCACCTCAGTTTCCATTGCGGTTTTTACCATTATTTTTGCGATTCTGCCCCTTTCTGCCGCCACCGTTGTTGCGGTTGTGGATGGAATTGTCGGATACGGATGGAGAATATTCGGACGCGATCATCATAATGACAAAGGAGCCTAGTGGCCGCCTTCTTAGCCAAGCCTGCTTCTCCGAGTGTGAGCATGGAACAAGGCTGATAGAACTGCGGAAAAAGATTGCTTTGACGAAGAAGCGTACCGACGCCACTATAAGCCTCAGATAGGCCTGCAACCATTTGAAGGACAAGACGATCATTAGTTACGTACGCGCCAACGTTGCGGAGTTGGTCCGCCAATTCTTTCAACCTTTTGCAGGAAGCTGAAACGTTAGGGAAATCTTCCATATTGACGTGGGAGAATTCCTGCTCAAGAGTAACATCTCGAGAATTTTGATTATCTTGGAATATATCACATACTCTATTCCAAGTATCCATCGCCGTAGCGTCTGGTTCGATACCGTTTGCAACAGGTCGGTAGAGATAGTAGAGTAAATCCACTGACGAACGGTAGCATCAAGGGTCGTCCATAATTTAGGATCATCCTCGGGTTTGGGCACCTCCGTATCAGCAGGAGCCAAGGGAATTATGTGATGAAGGACTTGATGCGAGCGTGCGTGAACTTTAAACAGTTCGGCCCACGTCGCGTATTGGACGTTTTCTATTTCAAGAACGATAGGGATGTGGTTCTTGATGTTAGAAACAGTAAGGGTAGGGTGAAACGTGTTCTTAGCCATAACAACAACGCAAGACGTGACATAGGGATTTGGAAGAAAATTTGGGAAGAAAAAAGAGAAGAAAGTGCATGGAAACCGAGAGTATTGTCTCGGAAATCGAGGCACGAGAAGGAATTTGGGAGATGAAAATTTGACCTAGACTTTTGATACCATTAAAGAAATAATCTCCGTGATTATTTTCATTAATGAATGAGTATATATATAATTTATAATTTGAATTGATGACAATTCTCCACTTCACTGGCATATTTTTTATTCTCATCCTGCCAAGTAGTGACCGCCATAGTATGATAGCATGTTTGTGACAGGCTACGTTGTAGCACACTAGTCCTCTCTATGGCTGGCCAGTGGGCCCAGTCCCACCCCGAACCCGACAAGGCCCATCACGGCCTGCCCCAGGCCCGCCTGTCCCAGGCTCGCCTGTCCCGACCCGATCCCACCCGAAACCTCCCCTTTTGCAAAAATAATCGTTGCACCAACGACTATTTTACATTTTGGCCGTTGTGCAACGGCCATTTTTGGCCTCCCCCCTCCCCCAACCCCCTACCCCCTTAATATTTATTTTTAACTCATAAGTTATTATATTTACACTTTAACCCAATTTTTCAACTATAAATACCTCATTTTCTCTTCATCTTTATCACAAATCTTCCTACAATCTCTCTAATATGTCAATACTCAATCTATCTCTACATTGTCTACTAAATATTCAATTTTATTTATTCATTTGAGAATTGGGAGTGAAGTTGACAACTAGCTTGAGGATCTTCCATCAAGCAAAGTTTCAATTTTCAAGCTCTCGATTACACGTCGACGTTACGTCGGCGTTTGGTACTTTCGTTCCTTCATTAAATTATTATTTCTTGTTTATTTTATTTAGCAAACTTAATTTCATTTACTTTAATTATTTATTAGTATAATTATAAATTTATAATGGAATGATTTAAACGTATGATTACGGGTAGGGGTCATGTTTCTTCTAGTAAGGGGTAACAAGTGCAAGGGTCCTATTTCTAGACAGAATCCTATTCCTACACAGGATGATTTTGTTGATACCGAACATTTTCCTACAATACCATTAGATTTAGACCATGAGCTATTTTCTGAAACTCAAGAAGACTTTAATTTAGACAATGATCTAGATGATACACCCACTAATGTAGATGACAACACACCCACTAGTGCACCTTCAACTAAAATGCCTCTTATTCCCCTTAGTATGAGACGAGGTCCAGCAAAACGACCATTAAAATCAGATGCATGGACATTTTTTGATAGGGACGTAGAGAATCAAGTAGCTAGATGTAAAATTTATAAAGATGTTTTAAAATTTAAAACTGGAAAAGGTCACGGTGGGATGGAGGGTTTAATGAGACACGTAGCAAGGGCTCATCCAGCTAGGTATGCCCAATACGAGGCTTCAAAATCGGGTGTGCAAATGCCCGCTCCATCGGGACAAGGTTCACATACTGATATTGTCCCAGACCAAGTACAGGGTCAAATTAACCCTATGACGGGGGAAATTGTAAGCCCTAAATACAATAAACATAGAGATAGGGAAGCAATAGCAAAATTAGTTGATGTGGAGGGTTTGCCTTATTTATTTCCTTCATCTCCCGATTTTATTCATTACATTAGAGATATGTATAATCCTGCTTTTAACGGTTTTCCTAGATCAATTGTTAAGAGAGATGTATTTAAATTCGCACATGAATATCAACAGTATTTACATTATTCATTATATCATTTTAATGGCAAAGTGGTTATCACTTATGATATAGGCCGTAGTACTAATGGCCATGATTATTTAACGGTAACTTGTCATTGGATATATTATAAATGGTCTATGCAAAAATGTATCTTAGCGTATAGATATATAGATGATAGGAACACTGATACTTTTATTGCAGAAAATATTTATCAAGTGTGCGATTATTACGGAATAACTGATAAAATTATGACTATTACATTAGATAACGCTTCTTCTAACAATTACACTATTACAATTTAAAAAAATAGTTTAACTCCATCTTTTTCAGACCATTTTCATATAAAATGTGCGTGCCACATATATAACTTAATTGTAAAGGATGGTCTATCACTTTTTGAAGACATTCTTAGTAAAATACAATTTGCTATAAACTTTATTTTTTAAAATAATAGAATACAACGAAGAAAAGAATATAAAAAAACTTGTCACGATTGCCAACTACCTTATAGAAAAATTTCAAAAGAAGTACCCACTAGGTGGAATTCTTTATACGAGCAACTACTTGTTGCTTATGACTATAGAAAACCTATAACTTTATTTTTTAATTCTCATAATCAAAATCCAGCTGATATGGTTGTAGATAGCGATTGGGTAAAAATTTTCGAACTTATTGTATTTTTGGAGAAATTTTTTCAAGCAACAAAAGAATTTTCCGGTATATATTATCCTACTATTTCAACTATGTTGTTTTATATACCTCTAATATTTTTATTACTTAGTGAATATATGGAAAAATCAGCTTATATGGCAGCTATTATAAAAATGTTTATCAAAATAAAAAAAAATTTATTCCTATTCCCACTATTTATATTATTGGTGCTGTATTAAATCCGACTATTAAAATAGATGGTACTAAATCACTTATTGAAACTATTTACGATTGTATAGAAGTACTACCACCTCCAAGTCCCAAAAATCCAAATCACCCACCACATATTGAACAAACTAAAGAAGAAGTGTTGTCTAGCGTAGAAGACCAATGCAAAAAAGTATATAGGTTTTACCAACAAGAAAGTGCTAGTAACCTACCGGCTTCCATACCATCTTCTTCTTCTTCTTCTTCTTCTTCTTCTTCAACAATCAACCTCACAAAAGACATGTTGTTTCTGCAGTTAGTATTGAAAGCCTCAGAAATAGAATGTGCGGCCGTACCGCTACTAACCAAATTAGCGAGTTTGATATTTTTGTTTTTGTAGGGTTCTGTACCGTACCAAACAGTTCTCAATGAAGAAGGACGTGAACACTTGCTGAAATAATGGAGGGGGAATGAGAAGACCTTTCTGACACTTTCAATAATGGCCAGAGATGTTTTGAACATTCAAGCGTCATCAACTGCGTCTGAAAGCGCTTTTTCTGCCGGCAGGTATCAAATAGGAGACCACAGACACTCATTAGTTGGAGACAGCTTGGAGATTGTAGCATTATTCAGAGATTGGATACGAGCGGAGCGGAGAAGGTGAGGTCAACCGGAGATCAACGAAGAAGATGAAAACTACAATGAAATCTTATCCGAAGGTGGTGGAAGCGACGTAGATCAATTTGACCAACAAATACCAATTCCAACCGAAGAACCACATTAAATTATCAAGAAACTATAATAGGTTTTTTTCAGAATGTAATTTTTTCAATTGCAATTTTACTATGTAATTTGCAACTTTTGAACAACACTACAAAGTTGCAATTTTGACAATTGTATTTGTATTACAAAAAAATCATATGTCTATTAAATAATATAAGAGGCACAAAAACAACCTTGGGATATTTTTATTACACTATCTTGTTTAATTATTGAGTTTTTTTTTATATATATGTTATTTTTTAAATTAAGTGCAAAAAAAAAATGCGGGATCCCAATCCCGACCCGATTCCGACGGGATCGAGATCGGGGCGGGACTACGGCAAATCCTGCCTATCCCGATCCCGCCTAACCCACCCGCCCCGATCCCGCCCTTTTCCTGTCTCGCCCGGCCCACTGGCCACCCCTATTTGAAACTAACTTGTCAGGAAAAGGAATTAGGTTTGGAAGTTATAAAAAAATGTTTAGTATGTGAGATACGTGTCTTGGTCCATTGGTTTGGTTTGGCTCTGTAATTTTAGCTCTTTTGTATTGCACGTGGTCATGGAGAAACCTTTGCTGTTAAAGGCTTACACTCTTGTACTAGTTACATCAGTTAAGATCGCCTGGTTTTTGTTGCCGTAAGCACATAGGTAACAAGTAAACCTCCTACAAGCATGATGCAACTACGCCTCTCTAGCAGTGGCTACATGTTATACCTGTGGGTCTATGAGAATCTCATGCCATAGTCATAACTCACCTCTACCTGTCTTTTAAGTTTACTCAATCAATCAAAACCACTAATGAAATTTTAGAATGCTGTGGAGATGTTCAGTTGGCATATTGTATTTGTATCAGTTCGTTCTGCCATCTTTTCTGGCATATTTAAGTTTGCATATGCTAGGCTATTACATGCTTGGACTTGGTTTATGTTAGACATAAATTGTTTGTCTGGGCCTGGTCTCACCAACATTTTTCCCGTCTTGTATTACAGCTTTCTTAAAAGACAAGCTTCATCTACGAAAGAAGGCTTTGGTTGGCTCCTGGCAACTTGCATTCTCGTATCAAGTGAACCCTCTTGCTGCTGTTCAACCACTCCCATCTGCAGCGCGTCGAAGCTGGTGATGCACAATTTTGTTCCTCATAGTTGCTCAAAACCAGAGCTGTTACTTGTAGATATATAAAAGATTGCTGAAGTTATTGCTTCTATCATCTTAAATTGGAGAGGAACATCCAGAAATATTAATAAAGTTTGCTTCAAGATCACATTCTTTGCCAATAGGGTACTGAGTGATACCATAACTTTTGTCTCACCTTTTCCTCTTTGGGGCATTAATTTATGGGTACACAAATAACCACATTTTAAGAGATCTTAACAAATAGTAGCTACCTTTTACTTATTTACGGTTTGTAGTTACATTTAGGTAACCTTAATTTCTCTGAATACATGTGTTTTCAAAATGATTGTATTTTAGCGCATTTAAATACACAATGGAGCTGTGTATTTTAATATATTTATATTATTATGTCCTTTTATTTTGGACGTATTTGAATGTATTCGAGCTCCCATCAGTAAGGTCGCCGCCGGACATTGTTGAATGTATTAGATTGTATTTTAATGTATTTGAGCTCACGTCGGCTAATTTTCCACTGCTATAGAGTGTATTTGGGTGTATTAAACAATGATGGGTATAAATTTGTATACAAACAAGAAAAATTCAGATGCAGGATTTCATATACATTGTATTTACTCAAAAAAATTATATACAAACAAATGTATATATATATATATATATCATTCAAACAACACTAAAAAAAATGACGAAAACACTCCAGTACACTAAGATCTAAGATACAAAGAACAAGTCATGAAATACACTCAATTTTCCGATGACGAGCATGTGTATACACTTAAATATACTCAGAGGATTTTGTATACGTAAGACAACCTTTGCTGCATCATCAAAGGTGAAGAGAGTCCTCAACAAGACCTAATTTTTTCCATTCACTTACACATTTTCTATATTTACCTATTCTTCTCAATCTTGGGTAAGTTATTTCTGTTCAAACAGGAAATAATGTCCAAACACCCAATGTCAAAGCACTGTCATCGATCATGGCGATCAGTAATAAATCGCATCGCATGATGAATAATGATTGGATAGTAAAATGAAAGAGAGTTGTGGAAGACAGATGGCAAGGAAACAACAATAATTTAACAAGAAATATGTAATCAAAGCCAGATTTGGAGACTAGTAGATCCGGTGAAGAGCAGGTATTACTGAGGGAGAAGAGAGTTGGAACGGAGAGAGAGGGAAAATTAGGGTTTTTTGATTTGGGGCTAGGGTTTCTCTACGGGGCTGAAGAGGGAGGAAAATGAGAGAGGAGTGGGTGGGTGGGTGGGTGGGTGAGGGAGAAGAGAGATATGTGAGTGTATGCAATAAATTGAAAAGTGCTACTAAAAGTAATTAAATTAGATAGTATTTTCTCGGTTTTAAAATATTTATCAGTTAAATTGACTAAATTTCAAAGCTAAGTTAAATTAAATTGATTTAATATTTTAAAATTAAAATTAAGATATTCATAAACTATACAAAAAGTATTATACGTGGTAATTCTTTTCATATTAATATGATAAAAAAATATAGCTTAAATTATTAGTCAAAGTTCATATAGTTTGACTTTTAAAAAGCGTAATGCGATAAGTATTTTGGGACATAAAGAGTAATTATTAATCATGAATAACTCTTAGAATTAACTATGACAAGTAAAAATTCCTTAATTTATTGGCTTAACAAAGAGAGGGGTCTCAAATTTCTCAATGTTATGCAGTAGTGCCTTTTTTTGAACTCTGCACCTTAGTTGTTTTTCCTTTATAGAATGGGGTGTGTTTGAAGGGGTGGGGAGGAGAGAATCCATGTAATCTTACTTATGGAGCTTGTTCGTTTTATTTCTATTAGAGAAGTCAGTGTCCTTATTTTAAGAAATATGTTTTTTAGAAAAAATGCTTTTCAAAATTTTTGACCAACTAAATATAAAAAAAACTGAAATTATAGTTTCCTCCCTACCAAACATACTGATAATAAGTTTTACTTACCAATGATCTTACACTTAATGATAAGTTTTGTGTAACAATATTTGATAACAACATCAACAAGTACTAACTATACTAAAAATCAGTCCAAACTTGATGGGCTGTATAAATATATTAGATATAAAAAATGTAAAAAATAACTTGTGTATTTGATATGAACATATGGTAAGTTCCAAATACTCTTTCTTAAACGAAAGTTTTCTAATATTATTATAGATCTTCTGGTTTTGTGTTTATCATTTTTATTGATTAACCAAACTAAAGACGTTATAGATTTTAGAATTACCATACATACGCTATTAGTTTATGCATGTAACAATAAACTACAACCAACTACAAATGGTAAATATTTAGTAGCTCAGTTGATTGATTTACTTTATTGGTGAGAGTTCAAATTCCACATTATAATTCTATCTCCATTTTCCTTTTCCCTAACTCTATGTAATAAGAAATATTTTTTCTAGATAAAAAATAGCACAAAATAACCTTAAAAATATTTTCTATTTTCTATTTTTATTTACTTTCCTCCTATTAACTCAAAAAGCTCAAATAAAAAAGATCATATAACTTAAAAAATATTTATAATAGGTCATAAAAATGTAAACCTAAATGTTCCCTTATACTACTTGGATTGCAAATTAGAATAGTGAAACATCATCTTTCAATAGAACTTCACAATCATTTTTTTTTGTGTGGCTAAATTTTAGTTGTAGAAATCTAAAATAAAAATAACAAACCCATCCAATATCAGAGTGAAAAAAATCAAGAAAGTAACAAAAAAAAAAACATTTTGAAAACGCAGTCCAACTCCACTACATCCCGATGCTAAGGTGGCCAACGAGAATAAAGAGTGTGAGAAATCTGATGGAAAATGAAAAGATGCATTTTCACTATAACCACACCGATTCTTGCAACTTCTCCAGATGGACTGCCAAGTAAAACACTTCATTTTTTTCTGGTTTCTATGCTTGCAGTTGTATTCAAGATTGAATTTTATTGCATTCAACTATGTGGGTTGTCTTTCATTCTTGAGTCGATTATATTTAATTGTACAGAGGATTTTGTCTAATGCTGGTTGCTGGGATGTGGTTTTAACTGTATAATGTTGTATTTATATAAAAAGTAGGTTTAATCATCCGTAGCCCCTTAAACTTACCGGTAAATTTCATTTAGACACTCAAAATACTCGACTTTTTTTCAATTGAGCACCTGAACACATGAAACTTGTTTAACTCATGACAATCTGCAGAAAATAAGTCTTACTCTATGCAGCAGATGCGTCCTTTATGAAAAAGCTAATGAATCAGTAAATCACTTATTGCTTCATTGTAGTTTTACCAGGCAACTCAGGGCCATGTTTCTAGTAATTATTGGAGTCAAATGGGTTATGCCAGGTTGCATAAAACTTGCTCTTAGCAGCTGGGATAACTGGTACTCTTCTAGGAACAACCGCTTATATTGGAAGGCAGTCCCTACTTGCGTTTTCTGGAATGTTTGGCAGGAGAAGAATAATAAATGTCTTAATGATAGGAAGAAAAACATGTTGTTGGGCCTGTGTTCAAAAAATCAGGAAAAACAGAAACCAAACGGAAAGACAAAAACCAGAAAAACAGAAACTGGAAAAATAATGCAGAAGTAAAAAAATATCCGAGACCACAGAATTCACTGTGTGTCCTTAAGGAATTTAATCCCCTCACTTTGTACCCGAGGTTATGGATTACTTCCTCCCGGGATAAAACGGATATACCGTCGCGGCAGAGTAGCGGTACGTCAAACGCCTTCGACTTCGACGAACTCAAAGTTGGCAACGAAACACAGTAAGACTCGATAGTTTTATTTGTGGAAAAAGAATGCAGAATTTCAGATGCAGAAATTTTTGTTTTTGGTATTTTAAAAATGAGGCATTGCCTCAGTTTATATAATCTCGAAGGTGCCTCTTCGGAATAGGTTGGTGACTGTTCGGAAAGGCCTTTGCCTTTTTTTTTTCCAGAAAAAGAAAAAAAAATTCATTTTCCCTCCATTTCTCATTCACACCAACTTAGCTAGCTTTATTCATTAACTAGCTTTAACAATCCCCCACATGAATGGGGAATGGCTATATGATGAAAAACATGCATGACAAAAAACTGTGTGATTCGTAAGCAAGGATTAATCGCATCTGGATAAGTAGATTTCTCTTTGAACTTACCGTAGTGAACATATGTCGAATATACTCGGTCAATCGGTAGATTTGATATCCTTGAACCGTCGAGCTTTGGTGTATACCTAGACAACCACATGTCACACAATTAACCCTTTAACCGTCTTTGGTTCTCATTGTTTTGTTCGTTTCGACCATGAACACTTTGCCGGTTCATAAGTGCGTAGAGAATTGGCCTTACAGAATTCTCCTTGAAGCGGCTTACACTTCACACTTACATAGGTGATTCCTAAATGTGTCATCCCGTAGATACACTATTTGATATACCCCGTACCAAACTTAGGAACCATTAAAAAGCCGCAATGCTTTATCCCGGTATCGAACATTGTCTCATCACGAGAATGGACCAAAGAGTTATTGTGACAATGTTGAACCGTCATTAATGACGTTGTTTGATCTCTTTGAACCTAAATCTTGGGATCTCCAGTCTTCTAGGTAGAGTTACCGTCACGATGACTTGTCCTCGGCCATAGTCCCATTCCCCTTGATGATCTTTCAACTACCTCTCTAGTTAGGCCTTTAGTTAGTGGATCCGACACATTATCTCTTGACTTAACATAGTCAATTGTGATAATTCCACTAGAGAGTAGTTGTCTAACGGTATTATGCCTTCGTCGTATGTGACGAGACTTTCCGTTGTACATAAGGCTCCCGCTCTTCCTATTGCCGCTTGGCTATCGCAATGTATGCATATAGGAGCCAACGGTTTGGGCCAAAATGGAATATCTTCTAAGAAATTCCGGAGCCATTCAAACTTCTTCACCGGCTTTGTCTAAAGCTATGAACTCGAGATTCCATTGTAGAGCGGGCGATACATGTCCATTTGGATGACCTCCAAGACATTGCTCCTCCACCTATGGTAAAAACATATCCACTTGTGGATTTAGTTTCGATTGAACCGGTGATCCAATTTGCATCTTTGTATCCTTCAATAGCTGCAGGATACCGTTATAATGCAAAGCAAAGTTTTGAGTATGTTTTAAATACCTCAAAACTCGTTTCATTGCCGACCAATGTTTTTGGTCGGGATTACTAGTGTAGCGACTTAGTTTACTTATAGCACACGCAATATCGGTCGCGTCGTTCATGATATACATCAAACTTCCCAACACTCGGCATAATCCAATTGAGAATGACTTTCACCTTTATTCTTTGCAAGAGCAAGGTTCATATCAATTGGCGTCTTTGCAACTTTAAAGTCCAAATACTTGAACTTTTCAAGTACCTTTTCAATATAATGAGTTTGAGACAATGCTAGACCTTGAGGAGTCTTATGGATTTTAATTCCCGAGAATTAAATCGGCAACTCCTAAGTCTTTCATATCAAACTTACTAGCAAGCATGCGCTTAGTAGCATTTATGTTAGCAATGTCGTTACTCATTATCAACATATCATCCACGTACAAACAAACAATGACTACGTGGTTCGAGTGTTCTTAATGTAGACACATTTATCACACTCATTTATCTTGAATCCATTTGACAAAGACATTGTATGGTCAAATTTTGCATGCCTGTTGTTTGGGTGCTTGTTTTAGTCCGTAAAGAGACTTAACAAGTCGACACACCTTCTTCTCTTTCCCGGAACTACAAACCCCTCGGGTTGTTCCATGCAAATTTCTTCCTCTAACTCTCCATTTAAGAAGGTCGTTTTCACATCCATTTGATGGATTTCAAGACCGTACACGGCGGCTAATGCTACTAACACCTGAATGGATGTAATCCTCGTTACCGGCGAGTATGTATCAAAGTAATCAAGACCTTCTCGTTGTCTAAAACCTTTAACAACTAGTCTTGCCTTATATTTATCAATAGTACCATCAGCTTTCATTTTCCGCTTGAAAATCCATTTGGAACCTAAAGGTTTATTCCCTGGAGGAAGTTCAACCAATTCCCAAGTATGGTTGTTTAATATGGATTCTATCTCACTATTGATTGCCTCTTTCCAAAATTGAGCTTCCGATGAAGACATAGCTTCGTTGAAGGTTCGAGGCTCATTCTCCAACAAAAATGTTAGAAATTCTGGTCCAAATGAAGTAGACGTCCTTTGACGTTTGCTGCGTCTTGGATTTTCCTCATCAGGAATATTTTCCTTTGTTTCTTCCCGAGGTCGTTTAGATTCTTTGCTAGACGACTCACATTCCTTTTTATACGGATATATGATTTCAAAGAAGTCAACATTATCTGATTCAATTACCGTATTCACCTGAATGTCGGGATTGTCTGATTTGTGAACCAGAAATCGATATGCCTTACTATTTGTGGCATATCCTATGAAAAAACAATCAATGATTTTAGGTCCTATTTTTACCCTTTTGGGTTTAGGAACTTGCACTTTGGCCAAACACCCCCACACTTTGAAATATCCCAAATTGGGCTTCCTTCCTTTCCACATTTCGTATGGAATAGATTTTGTTTTGCTATGGGGCACTCGATTGAGTATTCGGCTAGCTGTTAGAATGGCTTTCCCCCACAAGTTCGGGGTAAACCGAACTTATTAATGAGGCATTCATCATTTCTTTCGGGTTCTATTTTTCCTTTCCGCAATTCCGTTTGATTGTGGCGAGTAAGGGGCAGTTGTTTGATGAATAATGCCATATTCCAAACATATTTGTTCAAAAGGAGATTCATATTCACCGCCCCTATCACTCCTTATCATTTTAATCTTTTTGTTAAGTTGAGTCTCAACTTCGGTTTTGTATTGCTCGAATGCTTCAATTGCTTCATCTTTACTATTAAGTAAATAAACGTAGCAATACCGCGTACTATCGTCAATAAAAGTTATGAAGTACTTTTTTCCACCGCGAGATGGGATTGACTTCATGTCACAAATACGTATGGATTAAGTCTAAAGGACTTGAATTCCTTTCAACCGACTTATAAGGATGTTTAACATACTTAGACTCAAACACGATTTGACATTTTGATTGATTGCATTCAAACTTAGGCAATACTTCCAAACTAATCATTTTTCGCAAGGTTCTATAATTGACATGTCCTAAACGTGAATGCCATAAATTATTTGACTCAAGTAAGTAAGACGAAGCAGAAACTTTATTATTATTGGCAACGACCATTACATTCAGTTTGAAAAGGCCCTCTGTGAGGTAATCTTTTCCTATGTACATCTCGTTCTTACTTATTACAACCTTGTCAGAAACAAAAACACACTTAAAACCATTCTTTACTAGAAGTCCGGTAGATACTAGATTTTTCCTAATTTCAGGAACATGACAGACGTTGTTGAGAGTCACCACCTTGCCAGATGTCATCTACAACAGTATCTTTCCATAACCTTCAATTTTGGCCGTTGCAGAATTTCCCATATATATGGTCTCGTCGGGCCCGACGGGAGCATATGAAGCAAAGGCTTCTCTAACAGCACAAATGTGGCGAGTGGCGCCAGAGTCAATCCACCACTCTTTCGGATTTCCCGTGAGGTTGCATTCGGACAACATAGCGCACAAGTCATCAACCTCCTCGTTTGTTTCAACCATATTAGCCTCGACCCTTCTTCTTTTCCTTTTTCGGAGCACGACGATCTGCAACTTTGTGTCCGATTTTTCCACAATTGTGGCAGTTTCCCTTGAATTTCTTCTTGTTGGGATAGCTCTTTGGTCCTGATGCAGTTTTCCTCCCTTTCAGATTAGTTGGGGCAGTTTCAACAATATGTGCTCCCCCTATGGTTGATCTCCCATTTGCCTTCTTCTCATTTGCCTTGTTATCTTCCTCGATTCTCATAGGACGATGAGATCTTCCGGTGTCATCTCCTTTCGCTTGTGTTTCAAGTAATTTTTGAAGTCCTTCCATGAAGGAGGCAACTTCTCTATTACTGCCGCAACTTGAAACGCCCCACTAATCACCAAACCTTCAGCGAGTAGATCGTGGATGATAACCTGTAATTCTTGAACTTGAGTAACAACAGACTTGCCATCTACCATTTTGTAGTCCGAAACTTGGCAAACGATGAACTTCTTTAATCCAAAGATCTTCTTGTTTTATATTTCTTTTCCAACGCATCCCATAGTTCTTTTGATGTTTCCACATTACTATAGACGTTGTAAAGATCATCCTCCGATCCGCTAAGAATATAATTCTTGCACAAAAAATCGAGTGCTTCCACGCCTCGGTTACAACAAAACGTTCATTCTCAGGTGTTGATTCCGGCAAAACCGGAACGACCTCCTTAATAAACTTTTGGAGGTTTAAAGTAGTTAAATAGAAGAACATCTTTTGTTGCTATCGTTTGAAATCAATTCCGATGAATTTTCCAGCTTCTCTCGCCGGAGCGGTCTTGGTGCAAGACGACCGGAGGACGCAAAGCATTGCTCGTAGAACCAACCATGGGGGAAATGGTGGTGTGGCGATGGAGTAGCATTCAAATTTTGAGTCATGTCTCCCATTTCTGTCGCAGGAAACAACAGAAAATTTAATAAACGGTGAAGATTTCGAACCGAATCAGTTTTGACCGCAACAAATATAATACACAACGGTGAAGATTTTATTTCTTCAAACCGAATCAAGGTTACCCAAACAGATTTAAAATACTTGAAGCGAAATGCAGTAAATTGTATGTTGTATACTTGATGAAGTTTTTATATCTTCAAATCAAGTACCTAAATGAGTAGAAAGTTATGGAAACTTTAATCTCAACCGGAGTAGAAAATCCGAAGATTTTAGTCTCCAAACAACATATAAGTTCGTTACATCGAAACGGAAAACATACACCTTTTTTTTTAATGCAGTAAATTGTATGTTGTATACTTGATGAAGTTTTTATATCTTCAAATCAAGTACCCAAATGAGTAGAAAGTTATGGAAACTTTAATCTCAACCAGAGTAGAAAATCCGAAGATTTTAGTCTCCAAACAACATACAAGTTCGTTACATCGAAACAGCAAACATACACCTTTTTTTTTTTTTCCCGACAATGTTCTGTAATTGTTAAACACGAACAAATGAACACAGAAATAATGAGTAAATTCCTTAAGCTTGTTGTTGGGCCTGTGTTAAAAAAATCAGGAAAAACAGAAACCAAACGGAAAGACAAAAACCAGAAAAACAGAAACTGGAAAAGTAATGCGAAGTAAGAAAATATCCGAGACCACGAATTCACCATCGTGTGTCCTTAAGGAATTTAATCCCCTCACTTGTACCCGAGGTTATGGATTACTTCCTCTCAGGATAAAACGGATATACCTGTCGCAGGAGTAGCGGTACATCAAACGCCTTCGACTTCGACGAACTCAAAGTTGGCAACGAAACACAATAAGACTCGATAGTTTTATTTGTGGAAAAGAATGCAGAATTTCAGATGCAGAAATTTTTGTTTTTGGTGTTTTAAAAATGAGGCATTGCCTCAGTTTATATAGCCTCGAAGGTGCCTCATCGGAATAGGTTGGTGACTGTTCGGAAAGGCCTTTGCCTTTTTTTTTCCAGAAAAAGAAAAAAAAAATCATTTTCCCTCCATTTCTCATTCACACCAACTTAGCTAGCTTTATTCATTAACTAGCTTTAACAAAACATACTTCATGTTAAATCTAGATGTTTAAAAAGTCTATATTTATGGTGTAGGAAGAATATTGTATCGGATATGAACTTTATGTTAGATCTTTTGCATTCCTTCAACTTGTAGAAGGAAATTTTCTAGTTTATACTCTTTCTTGTACCTTCTTGGTACTCTTTAATGAAATCTATTTTCCTTTTTCACCAAAAAAATGTATTCCTATTAGACACTTGCGATTCAAAATCTGGAACAACTTTTGCACGTGTTCTCAAGCATCTATTTGGTAGGCAAACCACATAAAATATATCACCTCCTTTAATTATACACATCAACCTCAATTGAAACAAGCCTGAGGTTTTACAAACTTATTGAGGCTAATGCATATAACTAAAGGAAATGACATATTTTAAATGGTCAACTTATCTACGTAGTGGACACCTGAGAATACACACAAAAGCTTTTCCAAAATTTGAACCGCAAGTGTCTAATAGGAACACTTTATCATGTGTTTAGATGCTCAACTGGAACAAGCCATAGTTCGAGTGTGTAAGTGATTCACTGACAAGTTACGGGGCTGTGAATTTATTAAGACTAAAAAGTATGTACTGTGATGGGTATGCATATATAGTGGCATACCAGAATTTTTTGTAAGCAGTATCCACATTGAATTGTTTAAACAAGTTAATTAAATGAACAAACCTTAGAACAACGTTATATTTACGGGAAAAAGTATTCTTGTATTAATAAAGCATAACTCACACAGATTACTCATTTTGTTTTTAATTGTGATGAAAATGAATGTTGGATTGGCTGGTGTATTTGATATCGTTTAAGTAGGACTCGGGGGATCAAGCATCGCTCACAACCTAATATTTTAGAAGATAAAATGGTGAGCCACTTAACTAAATTAAAAGAACACTCGAGATTCCCATACAGAAATTCGAACTCTCGAATCAAAGTAGACAAGCCAGGCGCTTTACCAGCGAGGCAGGGAGCTGCTTTCAACAAGCAATGTCATGTATTATTTCTGGTATTCTGTTTTTGCATTATATAAATATATATATATATATATATATATATATATATATATATATATATATATATATATATATATATATATATATATACTAAAGTTTTCCAAGGAAGGGGTGTTGGATGACACCTCTTAGCATAACGTGAGTCCGCCCCTGTGCATATAGCTAGAATTCTATGATATATATGCATTTTAGCTAATGGCTTATATTTGATTTGGTAGGGAATGTTACCAGTTCATGTATGCAAGGCCATGGCACAAAGTTGTTGACTTTTATGAAGACATGGTGAAAGGCCACACTTCATTGTCAGGATTATTTGGAAAAGAGGTACACATTGGCAAGCTTTGCAGTTATGCATAAACTGGTTGTTTGTAGCTCTTTTACTTTTGTATTTTCTTATTGCTGTACTTACAAGGTTTATGGAACGGGAATACTGTGAAGAACTTTCCAAAGAGGAGCTAAACTAAGATTAGTTTTCATAAAAATCTTCTCCAGATAAATTCAATTACTTTTTGGGCGTGATACCATCAAAACAAGTGCTTCTTTAAATCTTAAAAGCTTCTACTCATTTGGTTCAAAGTGTTTATCTTCCCTATGCATTTTTTTTCTTTCTTTTAATTATAAAATCAAGTGCCATGTCAAAAGCTTTTACTTTGTCATCTATTTCATTTGGTGTACTTCTTATGCAAGTTTTCTTTTAAACAATATTTAGTGGTATGGTACATTTATTTTTTGTACTTATCTTGATAAATTCCACTACAGACACCTGCTGATCATGAAGATGCTGAAATTCAAGAGGATCATGAGAAATCTGAGTTAGTTAGTTTTCCGGTTAAAGATAAGAGCGGTAGATGGGCAAGAGCAAATTTTAAGATTGTCCTATCTTATCATGGAGGTTCTTTTGATGGATGGCAGAAGCAGCCTGACCTGAATACTGTCCAAGGGTAAGTATTCTCTAACATAGCCATTCGTATCATGAATGAAGTGTCGTATGCTCTCAGTTACTTTATAATTGTGCATGATATTTGCCATGGTTAAGTTCACGGTGATGGATGTCTTATGACATCTTGAATGAACATTTCCATATCTTCCGTAGCTGACTTCATTTTGCATTTGTTTGGTTATCTTATGGAGATGTGGATATGCTATACTCAACATTGACAGTTGTTATCCGAACTAGATTCTTTTAGCAGATTCCTGCAGAGTTATAAAGGAGTTGTAATGATACAAAGCAAGAAGGTAAAACCCATAGATCCTCATAGAAGACATCCAGTGAGAGAATTCAAGAAACAAGGTCATGCAGAAGCATACAGAGGTGGTGCTGGATAGTTTGTCTAATTGGATCATTGATAGTAGGTCCAAAGGGATCTTCTGCAAAATTCTCATGCATGTCTATTTCTCTTTTTAACGTGATAGGAGCTGATTTTATTTGAGACAGAACCAACTGATAACTTCTGTTGGATATGGTATTCATGTGTCGTGCACTCTGCTTTATTCAGATTAGTCGAAAGATCTCTCGGTGAGTTTGTCGATGAGAAGAAGGCTCAATTATTAAAAGATAAGAACTTACCATTAGAAGGATGCGCTTTAGTTGCTGGGCGTACAGACAAGGGTGTTTCAGCCTCTCAACAAGTTTGTTCTTTCTGTAAGTCACCTGCCTTGGTCTGCATCCTTTCAGTTATATGAATCAGTTTCCAATATTCAGCTTTTAATGGTCACTGTTGTTAAAAGGCGTTCCTTTTCTTTTCTTTCGAGCCGAGGGTCTATCGGAAACAACCTCTCTACCCCACAAAGATAGGGGTAAGGTTTGCGTTCATCCTACCCTCGCTAGACCCCACTTGTGGGATTAGACTAGGTATGTTGTTGTTAAAAGCCGCGATTAAGCCCTGAAATTAGGTGCAGTATGCGCAGGGGCGCTTCTACTCACTTCAGTTGTGCTGTTGTGCAGACACCAAGGCGCTTTGGTGAGTGCCAGCGCCCATGAACTCCCTTTTGAACAGGGCAACTCGAAACAATAAATATAGCTCGTGAATCGACATATCAATTGTTAAAGAAATGTAATGGATGAATATGATAGTGATTTGGTCATTAGATCGGAATTGGAAACTTAAAACTTCAGCATTACATTTTAAATTTCTTGTCTATGTTTATCCTTGTTTGTTTCTTTGCATTGCAGATATACTTTTTATTATTTATTCATTTCTCGTTTCATCACTAAAGCACACACTTTAATCACAGTACATGCCTAAAGTTCTAGCATATCTCGGCTCTAAGAGTGGGATTTTCACTTTTCTGGATTTCCCACCAATTCCTTAGATCCTTAGTTTTAGAGCTAAAGGAAGTCTTCTAACTAATGTAATTCACCGAAGGAGAAGGAGGAGTTATCTTTTCTCTGCTATAAGGAATACCAGGCTGCCGTTAAGGTAGCTCACCCCGCTCAACAATAGAATTTCCTGTATTTCAGTCACCCGTGGCTAATTCAATTCACTCTTCTTGAAGCTCTGATGAAATGGTTTCTGTCCTTAGCTTTCCTTCCTTTCTTATGGTAACCAGGCATAACAACATCCGATACCAAGTAAGTGCGCATTAGCTGGTTGGTGTGAATGATAAAGGCTTAAAGTCGCATTTCTATACTTTCGCCTTTGAAAACACTATTTCTTGATGTTTGTATGCTTTATGCTTCATTTTTTATGCGTCATGTTTTTTGTTTGCTCTATCAACGATAGATATTGACTTCAATTTAGCAGTTAAATAGTTTTGAACTTTAAAAGAATGCAGTTTACTGCCTTGTGAAGTTTTGATAGTGCAATCTCTCAATTTGTTGAGGGTCTAATTTAGTGTTTCGCATTACTTTTTTCTCCTACTTCAAATCAAGAAGGCCACTTACCTGTTCATATGTTTGTTTTAATCATTAAAAGGTCGTGTCATTGATAATTCAACAACTAGAAGGTGCTTTAGAATATGTATGAAGGACTATGTAAAGAGCTCAAAAATATTACCATGGCTTCTGTGTCATACTGTCATTTGCAATAGCCATGTTACACACACAAAAAACAATATAGAGATGCATTTGTACTTAATACTAATTACAGATTCACTTTATTTAAAAACTCTAGCATTCCTTTCCTTCCAAATGGTCCATCAGACAGCTGAGGGGATTGCGTTCCAAATTTTTATTTTTTTCTTTCACATCCCTTCCATAAACCAACCTTGTAACAAATCCTTTGTTGTTCTCTGCATAGTCCAGTTGATACCAATGATGTTCAACATTAGGTCCCAGATTTGCTTGGTAAATGAGCAGTGAATGAAGAGGTTATTGATGTCCTCATTTTGACTTCCACACAAAGAACATCTGCTACAAATGTTGATCCCCCTCTTTTGAAGATTTTCATTAGTTAGGCATGCTCCATTAGTGACTAACCAAGTGAAGCAATCCGCCTTCAATGGTGGCTTACTCTTCCAAAGCCAATGGGGGATGATGTCAATGAATCACTTAGAAGTTTATAACAACTCGTGACTGAAAGTTGCCTTTTGTGTCTCCTTTTCCACCTAAGGGACTCTCGTCTGTGAAGTTGCCTATTATATGTTTTTGATATTGTTACGTCTCATACTGCTGCTACTACTACTATTACTAAAAATACCCTCAGACTATATAAGTTGGAATCTTTTTTATCTCTAAAATAACCCTCAGACCCAAATATTCTTTTTGCATCTTGATCACATATAGACAGGTGATCCGTCCTTTGTCGCCTTTCCGTCATATTGCATGGTCCCTACTAAACAAAATTCATAAACTATGCAAAGGCTCTTTGAATACTTTTTCAAAAGTTTTTTTTTAAAAAGCAAAAAAACAATTGCCAATGCCCTTATGAGGTAGCGATGAGTTAAACTACTTGTGTTGGCACCCAGTAAACTTAATTGATTCTGCTACTAGTGTTCCAAAGCTTTGCTTGAGCTCTAGAAACTATAAATACCTTTTTCAACTCAAGAAATGCTTAAGCTATTTAGAGTTGGTATTTCTAACTAAGTCGGAAGGAGGCTTTGTGCAAAGGGCAACTCAAAAGTACTTTATTTCGGTCCTAGTACTGAAAGATGCGACTTTAGGCCTGGTTCTGGAAAGGGATCGGAGAGAATGTAGTTCATTCAAGGCTCAAACTGAATTAGTTAGAAGCACCTCTTTCTGTTGATATTGACTTGATGTGATGTTCACTTTTTTCGCCTGTAAACCATAGGAAACATCCGCAGCATGCATCTTCATTTGTTATGCTCCCTGCCCCATTGCGAGTTGGAGAAAATTCAGCATCTTCAGCCCATTGAAGGAGGATGCCAAATTTTCCTCTTTTTAAGGGGTCGTTCTATAAAACAACTGTGTGGATGGTTGATTCAAATGCCTACCAATTAAAGAACTTAAACAATAAGTTTGAGTAAATGACTAAAGCGGATTGACTCTTCATTGTTTCTCCTAAAAATTATATGTTGGACACAATAGCAAAAGATCTGAAGATATTCATGCCGAAAGATTTATCCAGATTGAAGGACACTGAAACCCAGTAGAATGCTGATTATTCTTTCTCTGGGGTCAATCTATAAAAAAATGTAGCTTAAATGCAGAATCCTACTAATTTAATATTGCTAAAAAGTTTAAAACCTTTTTAACCAATAATACATTGTTGTTCTATGAACAGTATCTTAGGCTCAATTAAGAATAAGTTTCAATTTTTCCATTGAAATACTTATATACAGTTGACTATGGATGTCATGGGTATATAGCCTATCATAAAACCATGAGTCATTCATATCCAAAAAGCTTAATGTTTAACTTGTGAATGTTTTTCCCTTTTATGTTTTTTTTCGAGATAAGAATATTGGTTCACTTTTATGTCTAGACACTTGGAGAAAGGATGTTAAGATTCAAGATGTAAAAGATGCCCTTGATAAGGCAGCACCAGGAAAGATCAGGGTAGTTTCTCTCACCAAGGTAACTGTTTCTTTGGTTTGTTGATTTTTCAAGCGTGAAGATACAGCTTGCTTTCTTGTCATCTGTTGGGGAAAATCTATTTTAATGATTTCTGGTTAAATACAGCTGTTACCATTTCGGTTTTCTTTTATTTGGTGAATGCCCACTGAAGTGTTAAAAGTTGCTTCAAACCATTTATGGTCCAAAGCCATGTGGAAAGCCCATTCTGGCCAAATAGCTGTCTAAATCCCGTAGGTAACTGATTGAGCATCATGTAATCTAGGGGGAAAAAGTGAGAACAAAAGTACCTTTGGCATTTATGCATGCACGGACAAAAGTCTGATCAACAAGAAGAGAAGCCATCAACTGCCACATTTATGGTGATGACAGCATTAACAACTGAGGAAGTGGAGTTGAGGGAATATTCCTCTTTTCAACTGTTGTCACCCTTGTCACATTGTTATTTCCATCCATGAAGAACAAGGGAAGCTGGGGAGAACATCCTTATTAATTAGCTTCTGTTGTGGGACAATTCTCACAATCTGCTGTGCTGGACTTACCAGATCCTTTCTCCAAGATACCCATGGTTGTTCTACTAGGCTTTATGCTTTCTGAAATGAATTTTTGAGTTGAAGTTTCTTTGTCTTTGTTTGTTTTTTGGTTTTCTTCGTCTCAACAGCTGGCATGATCTCTTCATCACTAATTCTAGTCTGTTAAATGGTGTTTTTAGTCCTGGTTATGCATAAAGGGGGTTTCTTGGCTATCCATCTTTCCCCTTTTCACTAGTAGTTCAAATCAGTAACTTTCATTTGCAAAGCATGGTCCCGCTGCTGCCAAATTGTCATTTAACAGGCTGACACTCACATTCACCAATCTCCAATAGGATTTGGAGTATGATTGGTTGAAGAGTCCCACAACGGATGAAAAAGGGATGGGTGGTCCCCTTATATGATCTTGGGCAATCCTCCCCTCGTGAGCTAGCTTTTAGGGTTGAGTTAGGCCTAAGATACATTTCTTTACATGGTACCAGAGCAGGACCCATTCCAATTCTTGTTTACCGATGTTGCACCTATATATTAAATTGTCCACGCCCCAGATGTCCATCCCTGGTAGGAATGGATTTTTCAATTTGTGAATAACTAATAGTTTTATTGCAGTCTTTTTGAGTTAATTGGGCATACTGCACATGTGCAGATTTCGGACATTTTGGTTAGAAAGAATCAGTAAGTTTGAAGGAAAAGCAACATCTGCCTTCTCGGTAAAATCTAGATGTCTTTACTTGTTGAACTTATGAGTAGGATGGCTTTTGGAAATTATGTTGATAGCAATTTCAGGTTGTTAGACTCCCTGCATAGTCAAAGGGACTACAAAAATGCCTACTTGTTGCTACAGAGATCGAACGAATATTTGCTTTACTTATCAAAAAAGAGCGTACTACCATCTGCACATTGTTGGTTCCTCCTTTTTTCTTGTTTATCTGTGAATTAGATGTAACAATAAGTTTTTCTTGCAATAGGTATCCCGGGAATTTCATCCCAACTTCTCTGCAAAATGGAGACACTATTTGTATATATTCCCTATTGATGATGTATTAAACGAAAAGCAAGGTGGTCAACTTTGGATGGACGGTTGCACTGATATTCATCATCAGAATGAACGTGGTAAAAGTGCTGTTGAAGAAAGTGTTGGAAATGTAATCGATGATGACAATGACGAGCTGGTGCATGGAAATAAACCAACCAAGTTTGAAGTAAGCAAGGTTAACCGACTTTTAGGTCAGCTTGAAGGAAAGCTTTTATCTTACAAAATGTTTGCACGAGATCTTAAAGCTTCAAGGAACACGTAAGAATTCATATTCCCATTATGGTTCCTTTAGCAATGATTCTTTATCCCATTTTACACTAAATCACAGATGATATTTCTAAATCTCTAATTCTAGATGTTTAATGAATGTCTAGTATTACTAAGATTTTTGTGGATGGACTGCACAAGCTTTTGACCTTTTGAGTATCTACCTTACCATTGCTAGCTCCTATTTGAGTATATTTATGTATGATACGCTCTTGAGTTTTATCCCTATCTTAGCTTGTTGGTGACTCCATGTCATTCCCTAAGAATATTCCATATAGGCAGCTTTGTGATTTCTTTAGCTTCCAATGTTTCATGTTTATTTTCACGCTGTTGGATGACATATATCCTTTTGGGTTTTTAGTTATTTTACAATGCTATTTCTTGGATATATGTCCTAATTTTAACTCGAAAAAGGATTTTGCTATTGTACAGAAGGTTAATAATCATTGTGTTTCTTTCTTGATACAGTTGAAACAGAGAGAACAACACAAATATTATCATGCACGTAGGCGTTGTAGTATTATTTTTCTGGTTGTCACCATCATCTTCATTATTGCTAATAATATCCTTAATATTATTTGAAATTATTGCTACTACTATTAGTAACACTAGTGCTATTGTTATTGGAGTTGTTATTATGATTATGTTTACAATTTGTGATGATCCTCTTTTCTTCTGGAGTAATAACTTAATTAAAAAAGACCCAAAAGGTGTCACAAGTTGATTATGATGACCGTTATCATCAAAAAGTGCAGAAGAGAACTACAACCGATCTTACTTAATCAAAAAAAGGAAAAACATCTACAGCTTGTTTATTACTTTTGGTTGAGTATGGATAATGATACAATTACGTGTTCTTGTAATTTGCTTATGACATCTATTTTGTCCATATTCCTTGTATAACATATTACATTACTTAAACGAAGTTCGTTCTGTTCAATAATGATAAAGGATCTCCAATATTCAGAAAAGAGGCACCATCTAAGTTAAATCATTTTAGATTTGGATCATTGATTATGTCCCTAGAAAAGTAAATTAAATTCATTGAAGAAAGAAAAGAAAAATGTACTTTCATGATTTTCCAGCACCAAGCCATAGAAGTAGCATGCTCAGCTATAAAGTTAGATTTCACATTGTATTCATCCTTGATGGTAGACTGATCACCAGATTTTTGTATCTTTATGAATGTTACAGTGGTCCACCAACAGAGTGTTTTGTCTACCATGCTCGAGCTATTGAAACTTCAATACCATGTGCAAAGGTATCAAACTGTTACTTCTAAGCTTGTTGGTTTTGCTGCTTCAAATTGTGGATTTCCACATGCTTCATGTTGAGAACACATCTTCATATGCTTGATGATCCATGTTCCCTCATCTAAATAACTTTTAGAAATCTCGTTTATTGTAGTGTGGCTGTTTAGGGATGCGGTGAATATTTTTTTTCTTGACAAGGTAAAGTTTTATTAATAAAGGTACCAAGAAGGTACAGTTACAGCAGACCAACAACTGCCAAAAGCATAACTAAATGTCACCCATCTCCTCTAGGAAACCTAAGTACTGTTCCAAGTATTCCATAACACTCCTTTTACACATAAAAAAAAACAAATTCAAAAGAATCTTTCTTTAATCTTGGATGCATGTTGACTTATCTCTTCAAAGCAAATCTCGTTTCTTTCCAAACATATTGTCCATAAAACACATAGGGGGATTGTTCTCCATACTGACGGCTGGTTTTTGCTATTTTTTATGTTGTCATGTCTCTAGTAAACTCTTTACATTTGGTGGCAAAACCCACTTAATACCATACATATTAAGGAATAGCTGCCGACACTTTCTTGCCATTTTTTGATCAGCCATAAATAGCCGTATACAATGGGTATACCAAAATGTAAGGAATCTATAAAACAAAACGATTCTCTACAAACTCCAGCCAATCATCTATACAATAAGGAATTTTCTGGGTGCACCAAAAGAAAATAAGGAAACGGAGACTACTCCTCAATTGAGAGAAACTCGACTCTACTCCTTCAAAGCTTTCCTATGTCTCTCTCTCCAAACAACCCACATCACCGCAAGTGGAACCATGTTCCAAGCCCTTCGCCTTCTCCTCCTTCTCCCACTCTTCCAGCTGAACATCAACTCTTTCACAATATTCGGCATTACCCAAGAAATGCTAAACCACGTAAACATATTCCACCATAACCTCATAGTCACACCACAATGTATAGGAAGATGATCCACGCCTCACCTGCCTCCTTACACATGTAACACCAACTGACGCAGACAATCTTCTGCTTTCTAAGATTTTCCGCTGTCAAATTCACTCCTCTAGCAGCTAGCCAAGTGAAAAACACACTTTTCGCATCACCTTTGATATCCATATTGCATTACATGGAAATACATGCTCCTCCCTAACCAACAATTTTTCGTAGAGAGACTTCACAGGGAACACTCCATTATTCGGCCAACCAACATCATTAGCTTTCATAAAAAGGAGACATATCATGGATGCAATTCTAATATCCCGTGAATGTGTCAATTCAAGGCTGAAAGGAGAGGATCCTAGACTTATGTGCAAACTAGACATAGAGAAGGCCTATGATCATGTAAACTGAAAATTCTTGTCGAGCATTCTTAGGCAAATGGGTTTTGGGAACAAATGGTTGAGCTGGATTGAATTCTATATTAAAATTGTCAGATTCTCTATTATGATTAATGGAGAACCTGTGGTTTTTTTCAATTAGAAAGGAGACTTAGACAGGTGACCTGTCTCATTTCTTTTTTATTATAGCCATGAAGGGTTTTGATAGTATGATGAGAATTGCATTAAATAACAGATGGATCAGGGGTTTTCAAATTGGAAGGGGAGGGGGAGAAGTGATGGAAATTTGTCATTTGCTCTATGCAGATGATACAGTGCTATTTTGTGAACCAAAGTTTGAGTACATTTGCTATATCAGAATGATACTGCTTGTTTTTGAAGCAACATCAGGGTTGAGGGTCAATTGGGGAAAAAGCAGTCTATTCGCCATCAAGGAGGTTCCTCAGATTCAAGAACTGGCAAGTATTTTGGGGTGCAAAGTGGAGAATATTCCAAGGATCGTTGGACGTACAACAATGTGTTGAAATACTTCAATAAGTCTGCGAGTAAGATATCCAGCGTCTGATGTTCGTACAACAGTATCCACAACGGTCATGCCATTGGGAAGCAAACACAAAGCACTGGAAATCTGGGATGGAATAGTGGAGAAAACAGGGAAATAATTAGCTAGATAGAAGGTTCAATACTTGTCACTTAGGGGTAGACTCACCCTAATTAACTCTGTTCTAGACTCTCTTCCTACATATGTGATGTCTTTATACCCTATACTTTCCAATGTTGTTAAAAAACTGGATAAATTGAGGAGAAATTTCCTATGGCAAGGGTGTAAAGAAGGGAAGGGGTATAACTTGGTGAAATGGGAAACAATATTGCGAAGTAAGAAGAGGGGTGGTCTGGTCTACAAAATAATTGCTTATTAATGAAATGGCTTTGGAGATATAATGGTGAGGGACAAGCTCTATGGAAGGAAGTAATCAAGGCAAAGTTTGGTGAGACAAATCCTCGGTGTACAAAGGCAGTTACAGAACCTTATGGAGTTGGAGTATGGAAAACAATCAGGGCTCTGTGGCCCCTGATGGAAGCAAATCTCAAATTGAAGGTAGGTGATGGCAACAAGATTCAATTCTGGAAAGAAGCTTAGATTGACCAAGTCCCTCTTATAGAGTCATCCCCAGACTTGTTCACTATTTGCAACAACCTTAAAGCAAAATTATGTGAGTGCTTGGTCACCCCATGGGTGCGATCTTTCTTTTAGGAGGCTTTTAAATGATCGGGAAGTGGAAAGGGTGGCATCTCTACTTGAGAAATTAACAAGTTTCAGTGGTCTCACAACTGATTCTGATAAAGTTCTTTAGGAGCATAGCACTGATGGTTGCTACACAGTTAGCAATGCTTACAAAAGAGATAGGGTTGATCACTTTGGGAGACCTCAGTAATCACATCTGGAAAAGCTTGTCTCCTACCAAGGTGAAGTGTTTTATATGGCTGGTGGTAAAGAAAGCTTGTCTCACACACGAAGTGCTACAAAGGAAAGGAATGCAATTAGTGTCAAGATGTTTTCTTTGCAAAAGAATAGATGAAACAAACAAATATTTGTTCCTTCATCGTAGTTTCACTACCCAACTATGGGCACTCTTCCTTAGCCTCACTAACACTAGATGGATCATGCATGAACACACAACAGATATGTTAAATTGTTGGATAGGAGGGGAGGCAGTAAAAGCCAGAAGAAATGGTGGAGGATTATACATCTTGCATTTGGTGGTCTGTGTGGAGAGATAAATGATAGATGCTTTGAAGATAGATCCAATTCTATTCAGAAAGTAAAATGGAATTGTATTCTATCTTTATTTTTGGTGTAAACAACAGTCTATAGAGGATACAAATCAACTTGTAGATTTTTTAGGAGCCTTGTAACTTCTTGGAGGTGGCCAACATATCCTTAATGATGAGGAATACAACATTACCAGTTTAAAAAACACACTCCATTATTCCCTAGGTCCCACCTCCAAACATTAGTAATGTCAACTGAGTTGATATGGCTATGTAGTAAGTCTAGCAATCTTTGGACCTTAGGCACTTCCCAATCGTGGAACTCCCTCCTACATCTCAAATCCCAAAAAGTCACTTCATCTTGTGTTCCTCTAATTAGTTGAACTGTTGAGTCTCTTTGGCAAGATATTCTGTACAAACTCTAGAATTCATCTTTCAAAATCAAATCCCCACATTATTTATGTGTCCAAAACTTAGTTCTCCTCCCGTCTCCGACCTTGAATGAGATGTTTTCCAAAAAACATCTCTTCCCTTCAAGATATTCATCCGCGAACCGCAACGGTAAGGCATTGAGATACCTCTAGTTCTTCACCGCCCTTCCAAAACCCCATATTTATCAACAATCACCCCCTTCACAAAGCTTGTACCTCCATCCCGAATCTCCAAAGCCCATTTGGCCAATAATGCTTTATTAAAAATCTGTAGATCTTTAATGCCAAGGCCTCCCCACTTTTTAGGAGATGTGACAGTCTCCCATTGCACCAAGTGACAAGCCCCATCCGCCGCATCCGGTTGGAAGTTCGTCTTCATCTTTTCCAGCTTTCCTGTGACCGCCGTTGGAGCAAGAAACAAAGACATGTAGTAAGTGGGAGCTCGAGAGTGTGTTCTTAATAGGCATTTCCTTCCCGCCCTTGGACAAATATCTCTTTTGTCACAATGCTAGTCTCTTCTCAACCCTCTGGAGAGTATGATTTCTCTGAAAAAGTGAGTCAATCTCAATGTGCTTAGTCCTCTCATGAAATACCGGATTTGATGCGATATGAAGGGCCGCTTTGTTATCACACACAAGTTCCATCTGACTGATTTATCCAGACTAGCTCACAAGTTGCAACAACCATTGCTCGATATTCTAATTCTGCACTAGATTGAGCAACGTCATTTTATTTCTTCTCTTCCAGGACACCAAATTAGCTCCTACTAACACACAATATCCGGATGTAGAACGTCTATCAGAGGGTGATCCTGCCCAAACAACGCCTGTATATCCAACTATCTGCTCATGACCTCGATCTTCGAAAAGTAATCATTTATCTGGAGCTGACTTAATATATCGCAGAATACAGACAACACCAAATAATTAAGGCAGGGGATCCCTTGAATCTAGCTGAGTCTTGACCGCATTACAAAACATCAAAGTATCATCCGCAAACAACAAGTGAGACACCGAGACTGTCCCTACACCCCCAACTGCAACATTGAAACCCTTCAAGTACCCTCCCAAGACAGCTTCGTCCGTCATCTTGCTCAAAACCTCCATAACTTAAAAAAACAACATTGGAGATAGGGGGGTCCCCTTGTCTCAAACCCTCGAGCTTCCAAAATAATCACATGGATTGCCATTTACCAACACATAGAATCTCACCGAAGATATGCAAAAGTAGATCCATTTTCTCTACTTCTCCCCAAAGCCCATTTATAGCATAATGGAACCTAGGGAACTCCAATTCACATGATAGTATACCTTTTCAAGATCAAGTTTGCACAACACACCTGACACTCCTTGCTTTTTCTAGAATCCACCACTTCGTTTGCCACCAACGCTGCATCTAAAATCTGTCTACCGTCCACCGACATTGTCTTGCCACTTTGCAATGAATGAGGAGATGATTGACTGTTTCTAACTCTTCTTCACACATATATCATCTATTACTTTTAATATTGCCTCTCTTTTGTAGATTATCCTGGGTTAAACAAGCTTTCTTTGCTACTACCCACCCAAAACATGCTACTTTGACGGGTGCTTTTGACTTTCATATTGCTTTCCGTGGCGAATCTGATTTATACATCCCTTGTTGTTTCGGTTCGGTTTTGTATCCGAAAAATATGAACCGAATAAAAATCATTTTTTTTAAAAAAAAAACCGAATACAACTTTTTTTAAAAAAAACGATATGTTCGGTTTATATCGCCGAACGTATCGGATTACATCGTTTTTTTCTAGTGGGCCGGGTCGGGTCGAGGTTTTTTTTTTTAAAAATTGAATTTCCAAAACTGAAATTGACATTCACACCTACACTACCATGAAATTTCGACGTTGAAATCTATTGTGTATCGTGAGATGTTTACTAAAGAAAAAGGAAAATTAGAAACCATTTGGGGAAAACACAAATTGATTGGGAAAACGGACGTTTTTGTAAAAATTGGCTGCGCCAAACCGCAAGGCAGTTTGGGCCGGTCCCGTCTCGAAAAAATACCCAAAATCAAAAAAACAATCGGGTAAAACGGACATCCGAGTGCAGAGTTATGACCATTTAAAGTTTCACCAATTTACAACTACTTTCTCTCCCTACATTTTATGTCAATGCTTCTGTGATATGTTAATCAAGTTCATGCCGCATTCGACTTCCATAAAAGCTTCATAGATTGACTTCAATGGCTATGATTCAAGAGATAGTAGTAGCCTAAAATAAAAAATAAGAATAAATATATATTTAATTCGATTTTTTCGGTTTGGTTCGTATCCAAAATTAAAAAACCGAACTGAATCACTAAATCCTGATTCGGTTCGTTTTTTCAAAAAATCATTTTTTTAAAGAAATAACCGAACCGAATTTCGGTTCGGTTCGGTTTTTTCGGTTCTCTGGGTTTTTTGCCCACCCCTAGTAACAGAGTATAACATCAGTTAACTGTGAATTTTCCATCATTGCTTGCTATCCAGATCATTGAATCTCTCCTATTGCCCTCCAACCTGACACTGTCCAATTGCATCACCTGAGCAAATTCATCTACTTCCCAGTCATTGAGGCCCCTTCCAAAGATCAGCTGCCAATCATTACTTGAGTAAAGATTTGTTACCTTCCCATTCTATTAGTGGAACATCTATATAAAACTGGATATTTTGATTTGAAACTTCCATTTTCCAGCATACATCAGACCGGAACTGGATATTATTACCATTTCCCAGCATCAGCTTTACAAACTGACTATATTCACTCTATAGACTACTGATAGTGCTCCAAAGTCCATACTCCACCCTGGAAGAGGATTGGAATGTACAGGGAGTCCAAAAATCTTTCCTGCCCATAATCTGTGCTTTGATCATTATACCTCCAAAGCCATTTAAATAATAGGCTTTTATTATGCAATCTTGAATTCCTTACTCGCAGATCCCCTCCTTTTTTCCCTTTCATCACCTCTTGCCATTTAACCAAATGGAACTTCCTACTGTCAGCATTACCTTCCCAAAGGAATTTATTTCTCATAGCATTGAAAATTTTTCTCCACTGTTGGTATTCTTATTAGAGACATCACATAAGCAGGCATACCATCTAATATATTGTTAACCAGTGTAAGTCGTCCCCCAAATAACAAGTATTGTTTTTTCCATGAACCAATTTACTGCTACATCTATCCAAAACACCTTGCCACATCTTCTGATCATTCTTTTTAGCTCCTAAGGTAGGCCTAAATAAGTAGTAGAAAGCTGCTCCACCTTGCAATCCATAATGTCTGCCAGATCACCAATGCTATGTTCTGTACTCTTAGCCAGGTTCACTTTTAATCCTGACACAACTTCAAAAGCTAATAGAACTCTTCTGATATGTAACAGTTGTATCTTTCTCAGATTCACACAAAATTAGTGTATCATCGCATAAAGTAGTATATGTGAGACTACAAGTTCTTCTCCCTCACTTTTTCTACATTTTATCCCTCTAATCCATCCCAAATATTCTGCTTATCATCAACAAGAACATATAAAGATTCAAGGGATCCCCTGCCTTAATCCCCTGTGAGACTTAAATATCCATGAGGACTTCCATTGATCAGAACCGAGTAGTTAACTATGGTATACAATATTTTGTCCACCTAATCCATCTATCACCAAAATTCATTTGCTTCATGAGATACAGTAAACATGACCAATTAACATGGTCAAATGCCTTCTTCAAATCTAATTTGCAGGCCACACCTTTAATCTTCCTCTTGAATAGGTATTCCAAGCATTCATTAGCTACCATAGCAACATCAACAGTCTGCCAGCCTTTCACAAGGACATGCTGATTATCTGTTGCCAGCTTTTCAATAACCTTTTTCAGTCTTTCAGCCATCAACTTTGTAGTTATTTTGTAAATGCTACCAAATAAGCTTCTTCCTGAAGTCTTTCACCTCCAATGCCCTTTCTTCTTAGGGATAAGACAATGAAAGTTGAATTAGTGCTCCTGATGAAAGTGCTATACAGGTAGAACCAGTCCACTGCCCTCCAAACATCTTCCCAACTATACTCCAACAACAACAACATACCCAGTGTGATCCCACAAGTGGGGTCTGGGAGGGTAGGATGTACGCAGACCTTATTCCTATCTTTGTGAGGTAGATAGTCTGTTTCCGATAGACCCTCAACTCAAAAGAAAGGTACCTGATGCAAGATTGAAAGAAAATAGACAACAAAATAGCAAGATGCAAAACAAATGCAACAACAGATAGTAATATACATCGAAGAATAAGTGACTGTGATAACTGAATACTACTACTAAAAGGAAAAGAGGAGAATAAGTAATGCACTACAAGTACCCCCCCCCCCCCCCCCACACACACACAGCTATCTACTACCCTTCTATCCTAATCCTCGACCTCCGTACCTTCCTACCTAAGGTCATATCCTCAGTCAGCTGAAGTTGTGCCATGTCCTCACCTTCCCTACTATACTCCAATATTTCTAGAAAAAAGAACATGTTAAAGCCATATGGTCCTGGTGTGTTGTATTCCTTGAATAATTAAATAACCCTTTCTACCTCCTCTATTGAAAAATGTCTCTGTACCCATTACTTTTCCTCATCTGATAATTTTCTCAAGCTCCTCTTCCTCCCACAATAGTTTCTAGCCGCTCTACCTACTAAGGTAGAGGTAGGGTCTGTGTACAATATACCCTCCCCAGACCCCACAGTGTGGGATTTCACTGGGCATGTTGTTGTTGTTTCAAATTGTGAGAACAATTTCTCCTAGAAGCTATTATATGTTCTTTAATGAACTTCTCATCTTCCACCAGTTCTCCCTCTATCACCATTTTATCAATACTATTAAACAAAAGAGGTTCTGGATTAGTAGGAAACAACCCATTTTAAGATAGTAGTAACTCCTTTTTCTTTCTGTATCTTAGAGGATCAAATCTTTTTTTAGATTGTTTATTGTTTTATACACCTTGTATGCGGGGATTTCCCTTTATATCAACAAACTATTAATTTCATCAATACTGAAAGATTCTAACTCATTAGTCTCCAAGAGTATGACAGTCTAAAATTTTGTCAATTCTACATCATAAAAATGTCTTAACTGGTTTCCATGTGATATTAGTAATTACACACTGATTAGAGATGGAAATTAGCTTAAGAATTACTTCTTTAAGATGATCCTTTTCTTCATTTCTGATCCTGTTCTTTTTCTTCCTTTTGCCATCATAGACCCTATCTGTGCTTTGTTTTTGCTGCTTAATTGTCTGCTGAAGATGTTGGATTCAAAGTGCTTTAGATACCTGATCTGATAGTTGTGCAATTAAATTTCCATTAAATATATTCATTGACTTGGTCCTTCTCTTTTCTTGTATTGAAATTGTAGGACGGGAGTCATATGAAGATGATGTGCATTGAGTTAGTTGCTAACCGTTTCTTGCGGAAGGTATGGTCTATTCTATAAATTTTCTATATGTTCGCTCACACTCGTAATCCACATTAACGTCCACATGTAAACTCCAAAGTCAAGGTTACACTTACAATAGGATGTTGAGCTATGTTTGTCCCATATGGATTGCATTATGAATTCAAAAAGGGGTTTACAAAGTTTTTCTCCTCCATCTGTTGTTTTAGATGGTTAGATTCTTTCACAATTATCTAGTCACACCCTAGTCTATGTAACACAGCAGGTATTTTTTTTCCTTCTCATCCACTGGCACAAAATATTGGTGGGTGCTGTCGTATTTCACATCTATTGGTTTAAGTTTTTAGATCAGCCTCTACTTCCTACAACACTTTCTCTTTGCACTACAAGTCTACACAACCAACAATGTAGTGTAAGATTCATGCTTAGAAGCACAATACACGAAGAGTGAAATAGTATATGCATTATCAAATAGATGCCCTAAGTCAAAAAGTAAAAAAATCACGACAAAGAAAGGATGCGAGCTTCTAACCAAAACCCTTTTGAGTAGAGTGACCCAAGACTAAACCCTTTTGAAAGTCCTTACACAACCTATATGGGACAACACTATAACTTAACACCCTCCAGCATGTGTAATTCAATTTTTGGGTTCATACTTGAGCTTTAATGGGTGTCAGCATGGGTTTACCAAAGATTAGCTCTTATACCCTATGAAAAAATGTAAACATCCAACCAAAACCTTAAGGCAATGGGTGGAGTGGCCCAAGGCCTTTATTAACCCTTTTGAAAATCCTTGCACAATCGATGTGGCACATCAATATAACTCAACTGAGACAATTATTTGAAACAAGATGTAAGATAGAGAAAGGTGTTTGCCGCTTCAGTTACTCTTATGAAGAAGTTGCCATATATATATCATGCTTTAATCTTCCCTTCTTTCTTTGCCCTACCTGGGGTTAGTCTATTTTAAGTGAATAATTGTATAACAGTAATGGGCATCAGATAGTAACACTAATGCCCATGTTATTATGATCTATACTAATCCAAAACATCCTCTAAGACCAAGCCTGACCAATATGCACGATTAGTAAGACCCAATAAAGGAAAATTGGTCCTTTTTGTGTTGACTTTACCCTTATTGTGATCTTGTCTTTGCCTTGGACAAGGTCTTTAGCCTTGTTTTTAATATTAGATACATGATCCCAAAGAAATAATTCAATAAAGTGTTTCCTATTTTTGAAGCATGATGTCTATTTTGTTCTATCGTTTGTTGATGTATTTAAAAGAAATCAAAAACAAAGATGCATCAACTTGTTTTCCACCTTTTTCCTTTCCAATTTCTGAGGGCATCTCTCTCAGGACAATGAATATTAAGGAAGTTACTGAATGAAAGAAAACGAAAAAGGAAGCTATACAACACTTATACTTACCTTAAGAGATATCTGAACCCTTCCTGCTTTCTTCCTCGGTAACTGCCTCACCCAATTTCAGCTAAGAGCAGCTTATAATCCCCACTAATTTCTAAATAATTGACGTAATAAAGACGGACCTTCATTTTTTCAAGTCGCTGCCTGGTAGACCTCAACTTCGAAGGACCAATGGAGAAAAGTATCGTGAGGTCAAATTATATTAAGCCTTGCATGTAAGTTTCTCTTGCTTACTGTTTGCAAAACTTAACTTTGGGAAGTTTGGAAACTGGGCATACTATTTCATCATGACCTATGGTGCAGCAATTAAAGTTATCTTACGATCAGAGCGAAAGTATAAGGTTAAGATCTTCAAGTCGCTTCCTGACCTTTCAGATCTTTGGTAGTGTAGTTCCTGCTCTGTCTTGTTCTCACAAGGTATCAATAATGATCCACTATTACTTAACAGTTCACTGAAAATACGAGTTTGATTCTATCTAAATCTACAAAGAGAGGGAGAGAAAGAACCTGATTCCAGAACCGTGTGTTCATGTCCTTTAAAACTGTTGGAACATGCATAATTACTTTACTATGCTGTGCAGATGGTTCGTGTTCTTGTGGCAACTACAATTAGGGAAGCAGCTGCCGGAGCCGATGATGATGCCTTGCTGAAGCTGATGGATGCCACCTGCAGGCGCGCCACTGCTCCACCTGCTCCACCCGATGGTCTTTGCCTGGTCGACGTGGGTTATACAGATTATGATAGAAGTCACTGCCTAATTCCTTAAAGCCATAAGGCAGACGAATTGTCAGTTTACAATCATTTATTTTTCTCAAAGGGAAACTGTGAAGTTAAATGAAGAGCCTGCCAACAAATAGCATCATTCTTCTTTCTCGAGTCTCTATTCTTATTGTAATGCAGCAGTTTTAGCTTGGAACTTCGGATAGTTGCATCAAGCCTCAACAAAAACAGAGACCATGTTCACTTTATATTTACGTTTCTGAGTTCCTGTAGTTTATTCTTTTGTACTGTTGTCTATAGGTTTGGTTGATCTCCACTTCAGTGTTTTAAAGAGCTATCATTTGATGGTTTGCTTCATAAACAATTGCAATTTTTACTGAGGGAGCTTTTGGATTGTACATTTCCAAATTTTCCTACATCAAATATATGCTTTTGCCCCTTTTTTCACTTCTAGAACAAGAAAATAGGGATTAAAAAAGATAGTGAAACAGAACTTGATATTGATATAAAATATAAACTTTGAGACTTATAAACAAAACAATTTTTTCTTCCTCCACCGATGAGGGAGAATTGATCTCAATACTACACTTTTTCATGCTTCAAACACTTCACTTCGTGGATCAATATCTCTTTCATTTCTCAACGAAATTTGACGATCCTTGGCCCTACGGTCATCTACTTACTTAGTAGATTATGCATGTGTGAAGAACCGGATTCTCCAACATGTGGAACACTAGTGTTTAAGCTGTTAAAGTTGGTCGGATGCAACTCCCGCCAAAGGCAAATTCAACAATCCCCTCTTGAAAGAGATTTTGGCGCACTCACATGGTGTCTTTTCATTTCCAGCAATATTTCAGCCGACCAATGTTGCATAAGGAGAGGTAGCTTCAGCTTTGAACCTTTCATAGTTAAATACTATCGGACTTGCTGCGCGGTGAACGTGATGTCTTGAACCGTCAATGTTTAGTGTAAGCCAAGTCAATAGTACCAACACAACAAATTCCCTTACTCTCTTCTTCGTAATGTTTTGTCCGTTGTGGCCATGGACAACTTCTTGGATTCTTAAGTGCGTTCATTTGAGGTTGCCCGTCCTCGCACTTAAATAGGTGGTCTCCTACAAGGTATCCTGCTATACCCCACTTCACAAGTGTTAGGAACCATTAAAAGTTTCTCAAAACCTAACCTCAACTGTTGAGGATCATTAAAGGTTTTGAAAACTTAACCTTTACCCATACTGTAGATAGCACTTAACGTCCATTGCGGGAACGACTTTGGATTTGGTGTTTCTTTACAGAAATCATTATCTGAAGTGCTCATGCTTCCACTAAAGTGATCAACTGAACCTTTACAGCTTAGTTTTCCCATTGAACCAAATTACTGGGATCTCCAGTTAGTAAGGTTGGGTTACTACCGTATTGGTCCTTATTCTTTGGGTTTTAAGCCCATTCCCCTAGACGGACAGACCATCTGATCCTTGGGTAAGCCCTTTGTCAATGGGTTTGCTATATTATCATTTGACTTAATGTAATCAATGGATATTATACCCGTGGTGATCAGCTGCCTAACGGTCTTATGCCTCCGTCGAATATGACGAGACTTGCTGTTGTACATAGCATTTTGTGCCCTTCCTAGAGCCGACTGGCTATCGCAGTGGATCATTACCGAAGGTACGGGTTTGTTTCAACACAGAACATCCTCTAAGAAGTCATGAAGCCACTCAACTTCTTCTCCTGCTTTGTCTAAAGCGATAAACTCCGATTCCATTGTGGATCGGGCAATGCAAGTTTGCTTAGAGGATTTTCAAGACACAGCCCCACCACCAATTGTAAATACATACCCACTGGTGGACTTGGTGTTCTCTATATCAGATATCCAGTTTGCATCACTGTACCCCTCTAGTACAGCTGGATATCTCGAATAATGTAACCCGAAAGTTAACGTGTATTTCAGGTATTGTAATACCCGATTCAACGCCTTCCAGTGATCATCACTCGGATTACGGGTAAACCTAACCAACTTATTGACTGCATAAGCAATATCAGGTCGGGTGCAGTTTGTTATAAACATCAAACTACCGATCACCTGTGCATATCGCTACTGGTATACATGTGCACCAAGATTTTTATCAAGCTTTTGATTTGTATCCATTGGTGACTTTATTGGTGAACTGTCTAACATCTCGAACTTTCTCAAAACATCCTCGATCTAGTGAGACTGAGATAAGACCAGTCCGTCAGATGTCTTAGAGATCTTTATCCCTAAGATGACATCTGCGATACCCATATCCTTCATGTCGAAGCATTATTTCAACATGTTCTTAGTCTCTAGGATTACCCTAGGACTGCTTCCTGTGATCAACATGTCGTCTACATACAGGCATATATAACAAGTGAGTCAGAGTTACCTTTCGTGTAGACACATTTATCACACTCATTAATGGCGAAACCCTTCGATAGTAGAGTACTATCAAATTTTTCGTGCCATTGCTTCGGGGCTTGTTTAAGCCCGTACAGAGATTTGACAAGCCGACAGACTTTCTTCTCTTCCCTTGAACCACATATCCCTCGGGTTGGTCCATATAAATTTCTTCTTCCAAATCGCCGTTTAGGAAGGCTGTCTTGACATACATTTGATGTATCTCAAGGTCACGCAAAGCTGCGATCGCAATGAATACCCGTATGGATGTCATCCGGGATACCGGGGAGTATGTGTCAAAGTAGTCTAAACCTTCTGTCTGCCGATAGCCCTTGACTACTAACCTGGCCTTGTACTTATCTATAGACCCATCTGCTTTATATTTCCGTTTGAGTATCCATTTACAACCCAACGGTTTATTTTCCGGAGGAAGATCAACCAACTCCCAAGTATGGTTATGCAGAATGGAGCCTATTTCACTCTCAATAGCTTCTTTCCAGAGCGGTGCTTCTGGAGTTGACAACACTTTAGCAATTGTCCTTGGTTTATCATTAACCATATAAGCTACAAAGTCAGGACCGAAGGAATTATCCTTCCTGGCCCTTTTACTTCGCCTTAGATCCATCTCTGGAGTCTCCAAGTTCTGAGAATCTGGAACACTAGATTCTGGATGTTCAGCCATCTCGAGATCCGCTAGATCTGACCCATCTAGATCTGGGCCGTCAACAACTCCCGGTTCTTGAGAGCTTTGTGTATAACTTCGTTTGCGAGAGGTTATGTCTATTTCCTTTCTAGGAAAGGTACCTTCAAAGAATTGAGCATTCCTTGATTCCATGATTGTACCCTGGTGGATATCTGGAATATCTGACTTATGCACTAAGAAGCGATAAGCACTACTGTTATTTGCATATCCGATGAATATGCAATCTACAGTCTTAGGCCCAATCTTGACCTGCTTTGGCTTGGGTACTTCAACCTTTGCCAAAGAACCCCACACCTTAAAATATTTGTAGGTGAGTTTCTTTCCCTTCTATGATTCATATGGAGTTTTGTCCTTACCCTTATGTGGGACTCTGTTAAGAATCGTATTAGCGGTAAGGACGGCTTCTCCCCACATGTTTTGGGGAAGACCGGAATTGATAAGTAAGACATTCATCATTTCCTTCAATGTGTGGTTCTTACGTTCGGCCACACCGTTCGATTGAGGTGAGTATGGAGCCGTCGTTTGATGAACAATGCCTTCTTGGGCATAGTATTCCTCAAATGGCGCTACGTATTCTCCCCCTCTATCGCTACAAATGGATTTAATCCGTAGGCTTAGTTGGTTTTCAACTTCTGCTTTGTAACGTCGGAACGCTTCAAAGGCTTCTTACTTTTCAACAAGTAAAGGTAACAATACCTTGTGCTATCATCAATGAATGTCACAAAGTACTTGTTCCCCCCTCTAGTTTGTGCGAACTTCAAATTATATATATCTGTGTGAATAAGTTCTAAAGGAGCGGTATTCCTTTCGACGGATCGAAAAGGAAGCTTGGTGAGTTTTGCCTCTACGCACACCTCACACTTATGTTAGGTTTACGTCGATAGACGGCAACAACTCCATCTTTAACAGCCTTTGGATAGACTTGTTGTTAACGTATCCTAATCTATGATGCCATAAATTAGAAGACTCAAGCAAATAAGAAGAAGGTTCAACTTTATTACTTGGACGCATTACAGACATGACATTCACTTTGAAGAGGCCTTCACAGACGAAGCCTCTCCCCACAAATGTGTCATTCTTAGTGAGTACAAACTTATTAGATTCAAACATTAGCCTAAAACCAGCATTAACCAATAAAGGTCCAGAAATTAAATTTCTTCTAATCTCTGGGACGTGCATCACTTCCTTCAGAGTGAGCTCCTTTCCGGAAGTCATCTTCAGGACCACATTTCCTACCCCCAGCACGTCAGAGGAAGCGTTGTTGCCCATGAACAGATTCTTGTCGGTGACCGGTGTGTAGGTGGAGAAGGCATCTCTGTTGGAACAGATGTGTCTGGTAGCACCTGTGTCCGTCCATAATTCTATGTCTCAAACGTATTACATACGTACCAATATCTCTTTCACTAATGAAATTTGCGATACTTGGCACTATGTGTGCACGTGTGTGGAAACGACGTTTCCGACGTGCGAGCCCCAATTATTCCAGTAATAAATTAATGGGATATACTTAATTTCACATTAATAAATTTCCAACAGTTAGATGTGGTGTGCCAACAAATGATTTATTAGTACTTTACAAACTGTTTTAGTTTATGACCTTTTTATAAAAGATCTTCATTTTTTATACATAAGAAATCTGAAAAAAAATACATAAAAAATCTGAAAAGATCATTTTCTTCTATTCAAATTTAAGAGTTCAAGCGATCTCATTTCCTTCCCTACAAGTCTAATAGTATTTGAAGGGAAACTAATACTCATCATTCTTCATCAATATAGTCTATATTTATTAATATGACAATTTTGAAGTCATAGAATACAAGGAAAATAAGGGATGAGTGAGAGGGGGGGAGGGGCAAGGTGAGGCGATTCATTGACCAAGAGTTATTCTTCTTGAAAGGTAGGGGGTTTACGTACAAAAATCTTTGCTACATGATGGGAGGGGATAAAATTCTCCCACGTTTAATCAGAAGTCTTGAGTTTGAATTTTAAAAATAAAAATCTCTAGTAATAGATAATTCATTCCTCTTTATTGGGCCGCCCTACATGATGCATATTTAAATTAATCAAATTAATAAATTTTAACCACAAGATAGTTAAAAGAAAACACTAGAATGTATGTTAAATGAGGTGTTAACCGCTGTGCCTACCTATGCTTTATCTTGTTTTTAACTTCCCTATAGCTTATGTAAGGACATAACATTCATTCTTTAAAACTTCTGGTGGAGTCAGGGTGTTATTTTGAGAAATAGGATAAACTGTGTGAACCAAAAGCTCGTGGAAGGTTAGGCTCTAGAGACATTAAGGCTTTTAATCAAGAAATGTTGGCAAAGATGGCTTGAAAATCTTTGCTTAATTCGGATTTACTTCTGTTTAAAATCTTGAAAAGTAAGTATTTTTCAAATGTTTCCTTCTGGAATGCTACTACAACTTTATCAGCGTCTTGGATTTGAAAAAGTATTATTTGGGGACGAGAGTTAGAAAAATTGATAACATGGAGAGCTGCTACTGGTGAGGAAATTTACGTGTGGAAAGACCCATGGATTCCCAAGGCCATTGGGTTTAAACCTCATAGAACTAATGCTCCTCAAAATTTGAATTTAAAAGTGCTTGACCTTATTGACATAGAATTCCAGTCTTGGACGATGAATGAATTGAATAGACTCTTTTGTTTTAATGATGTTAATGCTACTTCGACAATTCCCTTATCTATTACTGGTTCTAAGGATAAATTAATTTGGAAATTTACGAAGTCAGGTACTTATGAGGTTAGATCGGGTTATCACTCTGCAAAAAATTTAAGCAAGCAGGGTAATACGAGTGGTAATATTGCTCAATCAACTAGTCATGCTTTCCCTAAAACCTTTTGGGATTATCTATGGGCAATGAAAATAAAAAAATAAGCATAAACATTTTTTCAGAAAGTGTGTGCACCTTACCAGCAAATAATATTATTAGGAAAAAATGAATTATGTGAGTAGTGTTTGTAAAAGATGTGGTTTAGAAAATGAGACTTTGGAACACATGCTTTTTCAGTGCCATGATTCTCAACTAATTTGAAAAATGAGCCCTATTAACTTGAGTGATCTTGACAAGATAACTGGCCTCTCTGTGTGGTGGAATGATAAGATTAATATGGAAAAAGCTTGCTCTAATTTTGCAAGTATTCTGAATTTAACTGTAATGATAATGTGGCATATATGGAAGTCTAGAAATATTTGGTAATTTAATAATGAATTAACTGATCATCCAGACATTGTGGCAATAGCTTTATTTGAATATAATGAATTTCTTGAAATAATGACCGTGGATTCCTCAAATGGAAATTTACAAGAGAATTATGAATATCTACTAATAGTGCCCAAAGATGGAATCTGTTATTTGTTGATGCAGGACTACAAGTTCAATCGAAGAAGGCGAGCATTGGTTTGGTTACTATGGATAGCAATGGTGTTTTGCTTCGTGCCCATGAATCCCCGATTCAGTTCGTTGGGAATTCTATGATTGTCTAGGCGCTTGCAATTAGAAAAGTTGTGGAAAAGGCGTTACAAAATGGATGGAGAAAGCTTTATCTTTTCTCGGATGCCAAAGGTGTAGTAGACATTTTGACGAAAACTGTGAAGACCACTTGGGACGTGGAGGTTGTTTGTGAAGATATTTGGAACATGTCCTCATGTTTAGATCACATTGTATTTGTATGTATTGGTAGAAGGTTTAATGTTGTTGATCATAGCTTAGCTAAGTTTTCAATTTCTTTGTTGCATGAATCCACTTGGAAAAGATTATTTTCGAGTTGAATTGTCCATGATGTTGTACACTCTTTTGAACATATCATGTCCATTAATAGATGCAGAGTTCTGTTGAAAAAAAAAGGTGTAGGAAAAAATTGTTTGCTTTTTGTACTTGAATGTTACTGTTTGAAGCAAAGTAAATGCTCTCCATTAGTATAAAATGCTTTTTTCCTTTTGGGGGGAGGGAGGGATGGCGAGGGGGGGTCAGGGAGAGTGCTCTCCGTTTGTACTTTACTCATTGTTTTTGAGGAATCTGATAACCTACTTTCTTCCAGGGCTGTCCAGTGGGTCGGGACGTCCCAAACTCGGCCCGTTCGGGTCCCGCCCCGTTTGCAGAAACTAACCGTTGCACGAACGATCATTTTCAATTTTAGCCGTTGGCAACGGCTAGTAACGACCATTTTGGCCCCCTCACACCCTATAAACCCCCTACCCCCTTAATATTTATTTTTAACCCCTAAGTTAGTATAGTTACACATTAACCCTATTTCTCAACTTAAATACCTCATTTTGCTCTTCATTTTTCTCACAAATCTTCCTACCATCTCTCTAATCTCTCTCTCTCTCTACAAGTCTAAATTGCATACTAAATATTATATTTTATTTGCTAATTTCTATCAAAGTTAAAAAATCGGGAGTGAAGTTGGCAACTAGCTTGAGGATCATTGAGCAAAGTTTTCAACATCGATTACACGTCGACGTTACGTCGACGTTTGGTACCTTCGTTCCTTCTTTTATTTAAATTATTATTGTTACTTAATTTTGATTATAGTACTTAATTTTCTTAACTTTAATTATTTATTTGCATAATTATAATGGAATGAGGTGGACGTTTTTCTGATAGAGGTATTAGGGGTAACAAGGGTAAGGGTCATCTTCTAGTAATCCTAATTATTATAATTTCACTCATGTAGATGAAACCGATCTTTTTAATGTTAATATTAATATACCATAAGATCATGAGGTATATTCTGCATCTGAACCAGACTATGATTTAAAAAATGAATTAGAAGATAATTTAGATAAACATCCACTAGTGCAACTCCACCTCAGACTCAGACTGAGAGATGAAACTGAAACTAGAATCCTTCCTATTCCCTCTAGTATGAGTAGAGGCCAAAAACAACGAAAATTAAAACCACATGCATGAGATTTTTTTGATAGGGACATTCCTAATCAACTAGCTATTTGTAAAATTTGTCGCGAAGTTTATAAATTTAAAATTGGAAAAGGTCAAGTTGGGATAGGAGGTTTAATGAGACATGTGAAAAACTCTAACAAAGCAAGGTATAACCAATACTTGGCTGAAAAGCGGGTGTGCAAATGCCTACTGAGTCGGGACAAGGTTCACATAGTGTCCCCGACCAAGTACAGGGTCGAATTAACCCGATGAACGGAGGGGGGGGGGGGAGTTATTAGTCCGAAATATGATAAACCCAAAGATCGGGAAAATCTAGCAAAATTAGTTGCTATAGAGGGTTTGCCTTTTTCATTTCCTTCCTCTCCTGGTTTTATTCATTACATTCGAGAAACATATAATCATGCTTTTAACGGTTTTCCTAGATCAACTGTTAGAAAATATATTTTTAAATTTGCGCATGAATATAAACAATATTTTATGTTATGCATTATATCATTTTAATGGCAAGGCTATCACTTCTAACATAGGCCGTAGTATTAATGGTAATGATTATTTAACTGTTACATGTCATTATATATCACAATTGATCTATGCAAAAATGTATATTAACATATAGATATATTGATGAAAGGCACACTGGAGTTTTTATTTCAAGAAGTATTCATGAAATTAGTGAATATTATGGAATTACTGATAAAATTATGACTATTACATTAAATAATGCTTCTTCTAATGATTATGTTGTAAATATTTTAAAAACTCAATTTACTCCATATTTTTTTTGATATTTTTCATGTTAGATGTGCATGTCATATTTATAATTTAGTTGTAAAGGATGACCTAAAACTTTTAAAAGACATCCTTGATAAAGTACAATTTGCTATCAACTTTATTTTTAAAGGTAATAAAATACAAAGACGGTACAAAAAACATGTCATGATTGTGGATTACCTTATAGAAAAATTCCAGAAGAAGTTACAACTAGGTGGAATTCGTTGTATGAACAATTAGTTGTTGCTCACGAGTATAGAAGACCTATAACTTTATTATTTAACGCCCATAATCAAAATCCTTCGGATATGCTTGTAGATGATGATTGAGATAATTTTTTGGTACTTATTGTATTCTTAGGATTTTTTTCTAGCTACTAAGGAATTTTCTGGTATTTATTATCCTATTATTTCATCTATTTTATTTTATATAGCTCTAATATTTTTGTTATTTAATGAATATATGCAAAAACCAACTTACGCTCCAGCTATTAAAAAAATGTTTGTAAAATTTAAAAATATTTTTTTCTATTCCCACTATTTATTTTATTGGTGTTGTATTAAATCCTACTATTAAAATAGACGGTTGTAATGCCCTTATTGAAATGATTTATGAATGCTTAGAAATACTTCCACCAGAACCAACTGAAGAATCAACTAACGAACCAACTAAAGAAGATGTTATCTCTAGCATATAAACACATTGCAAAATTATGTATATGTATTACCAACAGCAAAGTGCAAATAATCAACCGGCTTTTGTACCATCTTCTTGTACTTCACTTCAACCTTATAAAAAAACATGTGGTTTCTGCTTCAAGTACTCAAGGCCTTCGAAATAGAATGTATAGTGGTTCAAGTGCTTTACAAATTAGCAAGTTTGATATTTATGTTTTGCAAGGTGTTGTACCGTTTGAATCAATTGCTAATGAAAATGGACGTGAAGACTTGCTGAAATACTAGAGGAAGAATGAAAAGATATTTCCGACTCTATCAAAGATGGTCCAGGATGTGTTGAATATTCAAGCGTCATATACAACTTCTGAAAGCGCGTTTTCTTCTGGAAGGTTTCAAATAGGAGAGCACATACACTCATTGGCGGGAGACAGTTTGGAGATTGCAGATTTATTTAAAGATTGGATTAGAACGGAGCGTAGAAGGTGCGGTCAACCAGAGACCAATGAAAAAGACAACTACAATTACAACGAAATCTTATCCGAGGGAGCAGGAAGCGACATTGAACAATTTGACCAACAAATTCCAATTCCAACAGAAGATCCTCAAGAGATTGTCAGAAAATTAGAAAAAGTATGGTTGCATATGTAATTTTTTTAATGCCAATTTTACTATGTGATTTGCAACTTTTGAACTACGACACAAAGTTGCAATTTTAAAACTGTATTACAAACAAATCATATTTCTATTAAATAATATAAGAGGCAATTAGCCTTGAGATATTTTTTCACTATCTTGTTCAACTATTTAAGTGTTTAAATATAAAAAAAGTCCACCCAAATCCCCCTTCCCGACCCGACCCGTCCCCCCAAATCCCGTCCCCTATGATAGGGGGATGTGGGACGGGACAGGACCACTTCTCGTCCCCCTAATCCCTCCCTCCCCCCGCCCATCCCGTCCCACTGGCCACCCTTACTTTCTCCTAACCCAATGAACATAACATATCTAGGGGTGGCAGATGAGCCGTTTGGGCTGAAGTTGGGCGAGTTAAGATGGGTTGAATCAATAGATGGGTCAATGCGCAGCCTGTCCAAAGCTTACATGGGCTAATATGGACGGGTCAAGATGGGCTAAATGATGGGTCATAACCCAACTTGACCAATTACTTTTACAAATTTCAAACTTATCTTCTATGATGTTATTTTATTTTGTATGATGTTTGATTTTTTCATATCTTTATTTTTAAAATAAGAATAATATTTTAAAGAATTTTTTATAAAAGAAAAATAAATATATAAAATAGTAGGTGGAAAGGCAATGGGTAGTGGGGCGGGGGGGGGGGGGAGAGGGGGTTGGGTAGTGGTGTAAGAAAAGTTTCTCATTTTTTATAAAAAAGAATTATATAAGTAAAAGTTTCTATTTTTTATAAAAAATTTATAAAAGTAAAATAAATATATAAAATAGAAATTTTTGGGGTGGGTGGGAGGGGGGGGGTAGTGGGGGAGAGGGGTTTAGGTAATGGGGTACGGAAAATTTCTCATTTTTAATAAAATTTTATATATAAGTAAAATAAATATATAAAATAAAAACTTCTGGGGTGGTGTGGGGGGCAGGGGGGGGGGGGGGGGGGGGGGAAGAAAAAAATTCATATTTTAAATATTTTTTTTTTATAAAAGTGAAAAAATATGAAATAGAAATTTGAGGATGAGGTTAGGGCATGGGGGTGGAGGGGGGTAGGAGGTAAGAAAAAATTTCATATTTTTTATAATTCTTTTTATAAAAGTAAAAAGTAAAAAGTAAAAAGAATATGAAATAGAAATTTGAGGATGGGGTAGGGCATGGGGTGGGGGTGGAGGCGAGTAGGGGGTGGTAAGAATTTTTTTTTTATATTTTTAATAATATTTTTATAAAAGTAACAAAAAATATGAAATAGAAATTTGAGGATTGAGTGGGTGGTGGAGGGTGATAGGTTGGGGTTATAGGGAAGTAGGGGGAGGTAAGAAAATTTTCATATTTTTTTATAAAAGTAAAAAAAATATGAAATAAAAATTTGTGGATGGAGGTAGGACAATGGGGTGGGGGTGGAGGGGGTAGGGCGGGGGAGGGAGGGAGAGGGGGAGGCTAGAAAGAATTTCATATTTTTTATAAATTATTTATAAAAGTAATAAAAATATGAAATCGAAATTTGAGAATGGGGTAGGGCAAGGGGGGGGGGGGTATGGTGGGAGGTGGGGTAGGGAGGTAGGGGTGGGTGGAGTAGGCAAGGTAGGTGGCAGAGATTTGAGGGTGGTTCAGTGCTTGGGTGGGGGTTGGTGTAGGGGAGGGGTAGGGTGAATGGATAGTGTGGTGGGTAGTTGGGGTGTGTTGGTGTATTTTTTTATTTTGAAATAATAAAAAATAATTATTTTTAAACAAAAATCTTAATCTAGATTGAAGCTCTAATCGTTCAGATTGAGCATTTTCGGGGGTCAAGTTTAGGCATCATAATGAATTCATTTGGGCTGCTGATTTATGATGGGTCAACTTGGGCTAGCCAAACCAACCCATCATCAAAATTACTTTTGCCCAAACCCATGAAACTTTAGGCGTGTTGGAGGGGTCATTTGGATTTGAGCTAATTTTTCGACACACAAACATATCTATACTTCACTTACCTATCTGATATATAAAGTTTGTTTATGCATGTGCTAGTGCTTAAGGAATTTAAGGACCAAAATGACATCAAAAAGTTATTCTTGTTTAGTTTCAAAGGGTTGATGTGAATGATTCCAAGAGATTTACCTAAGCTAATATAATTATAATAGAACTTATGGAGATTTATTTTGTGTAATTCTTTTTTTAACTATAATAAAACTTATGAAGATACATGTAATATTATTCAATTATGAGTCGGAATTAAATTCCACAAAAAAACAATGTAGGGTGATAAAAATGAGGAATTATCAACAATTTAGCTAAATCAAAAGCCTTTACGCAAATATGATGTGAACTAAAACCTAAGAAAGATAAACCGAATCTAAGAAAGTAAAAGTTGATTAATGACTCATAAGTACGAAATACAAGGGATTTCAAAACCTAGGATTTCAAGCAGCTCAAATTTAATCCGATGCATTGAGCAAACCTCACCAATTAATCATAAGTCAATTCAATTAGCCTTGAAAATCAATTATCCAATAGTGTTTTCCAACAATTACTAGATTATTGATTACGCACAAACCATTTTTAATAAATTAACGAGTCTAACTTTGTTGATTATCTCTAATCTAACTAAGTTGCATTACGCACGTTTCAATTTTAAGATACTAGCATGAAGGATTATCCCTAACATCAATCACTAAATTAGGATTAGTCCATCCATTAATTAACCAAGAGTCTCATAAAATAATCTAAGCCCACACCCAATTCCCTTTCCCAAAGCGAATCAAATCACTTAAAAATTTCCTAGGGTTGATTACTCATGTTGGAAAGTAAATAAGATTAATCAAATAGACAAAAAACTTATTCATAATTATTTAATACAAATGCTCCATGAAAATAATCAAATCCGTAGTCATGAAAGTATTCCACAAGCATGTCCAAAATCTAGTGATTGGGTCATAAAAAATATAACATACATAAGAAATCTAGTGATTGGGTCATAAAAATTATTGATCCCGTTAATTTGGAAACAAAAATATTTCCTCTCTTTAAATCACCTCGTTTGGTCGCTAGTTAGGAAGTGATTTATTTATATTAAATTATGTATATACATGTTTAGTAACATTTTTCTGCTATGTATAAAATTCAACACATCAATACGGTGTTTGATTATCATTTAGAACGGTTGAAGTCATCGATAGACCCTCCAATTTGTCTGTGTATTCCACTTATACCCTCCAATTGAGACTCCTACCATCTGAACCCTCCAATACCGTTTTTACTGAGTCACTTGGACACAAAATTAATATGCAGCCAAACACACAAAGTGCTTGCAATTCACACGCCAAATTAACAAATAGAACGGAGACACGTGAATTTCACTTAAATAAATATTTCAAAAAAAAATTACAAAAAACAACCCCCCTTCTTCTCCTCAAGCCTGTAACAAACTCTTAACAAACCCAACAATGGAGGTCACCTTAACCCACCCCCGCCCCCCTCTCACACACACCTTTTAACAAGCAAAAAGAAGCACTCGTAACGTCAATTTGAAAAATCCCTCTCTCTTCCCCACTTTTTCTCTCTCTCTCAAACTTTCAAAAATAGTGACCTCCACCATCATACCCGTTGCAGCCATAGAAGTTTCTTTATAGACCATTTTTGTATGTTTTTTCTGTGTTATGAATTGGAGGTGGGAGTGTAACAAAGGTATCTTGGAGGTCTATGGTGAGGTGTAGTGCTCGATTTTTTCCGCTTGTTACCGGAAAAATGGAAATGGCCGGAATTATTTTTTTCGTGTCTTTCTACTAAATTTAAAAATAGCAACTCCACCTTTTTTTTTTTTTGCTTTTGTAACTCTTTTCTTCATAATTACAATAGTCGCAACTCCATTTTCATGGCTGAGCAACACTAAGCTGCTGCTGATGAAATTATCATTCAATAGAGGGGAATGGGATTGGGATGAAGAACATGACCCTTCATTTTATCTTTTAGGTATTTTTTCTTTTTTGGTTGTTTATTTATAGTGACATATTTCCAAGTTGAAAAAAAATCATACTTCAATTTGAAATTGTTCACGTACTTGAGAGCAAGTGTAATGCATGCTGTCCCACCTCAAAAAATTGTGTCAAGTAGCACAGTAAAAATGATGTTGGAAGGTTTCGAGGATTAGGATCTCGGTGTGAGGATCTAAGTGAAATATATGAATAAGTTTGAGGGTTTGTCGATAACTTTAGCTATTTAGAATCCCGTATAATTAATATTTTATAAGTTGTAAAAAAAATTATGTATTGTTTTATACATGATAGAAGATTGTATATAAGTTATGCGAGAATATATATATATATATATATATATATATATATATATATAGAGGGACAGAGAGACAATGGAATAACTAAAGAATGAATTACTTCTACATAACTAATTTCTGCATAACTGATCTATGTATTACTAATATCGAAATAACTCTAACTAGCAATCAAACGACGTTCGAAGGTGAATTTTGCAGGTATTAAAACTGCATAAGTAATATCATGTTTGGTAGCTCATTAGTAGGTGTTTGGATTGCAATTTAGAATAAGACATAACTTTTACATGTATAAGTTATGAGAAAATTTATATATTATATTATATTATACATGATATAAGGTGGATAACTAATACTCCACATGAATAATCAATCCTGCACAAAACAATATATGTATTTCATCATAATTAATAACCAGCTACCAATTAAAGGATGTGATGCAGAAGATAGAGCTACTCCTTCCTTAATTAGACGTCTCACATTGAGTTTTGATATGAAATAATTCTTGATAAGGAGCGTTTTTTTTAATAAATCCTATGCGATATTAATTTAAATATAATCGGGTTCTAATACAAATAAAGAGGTTGTTTTAAACAAAAAAGAAAAAGCTAACAAACGACCTGTAAGTGTTTGATAATGACAAAGACCAATATCTGTGGAAGGGTAGAAATGTAATCTCAGAACAAAATGTGTGAAAATGTTGAAGTTATCTACGACTCCATTGTGATTGTTAATTTGTGAAGTGTTTATATTCTCGTCCTCCACTGAAAAACCAGAGGTGTGCTCCTTTTCGTAGTGAAGGGAGAACCAGAAAACACTTGTGCCTTGCTTTTTTCCTCTATATATTTATGTAAAATATCCCCTAAACCCCCATACTCCCATATATTTTCTTGCAATATCCCACTTCATATTCATCTTAGATCCAACCAAAACACTCTTTGTGTGTGTGTAGTGAAGGATTTAGGTAAACCCCATATTAAAAATTCAATCTTTTTGTGTGTTTGAGAGAGGGAAAGAGATTTAATAAAAATTCAATTTTTTTCTCTGCGTGGGTGTGTGTGTAAAATGGGTGAAGTGAAGGGAAACAAGAAGAGACTGTCTATAAATCTTTCCCTTTTTGCCCTTACTGATCACAACAACAGCAGCAGCAACAAATCTCCTAAGAAGTTTGAGGACCCAAATGGTACTGTTGTTGGTCTTGGAATTGTGGCAGCCATGAATAATAACTCTAGTAGTAGTAGTAGTAGAGCTGCAATTCTTGCCATATCTCCAAGATCAACTACTACAAACCCAATCCCTATTTTTACTGCCAAGAATACTAATCCTAAGAAGAAGAAGAAGAAGAGTAAGAAGCCTAGTATTGAAGAGTGTGAAGAGTATACTTGTGTGATATCTCATGTGGGTAGCAATTTGATCAAGAAAAGAGAGTATTTTGATGGTCAATTCATAGGTAACACCAACTCTAATGCCTACCACAAAGCTGTCAATCATGGTGGTGATACAGCAATGTTTAGGACAGCTGATTTCTTGAATTCTTGTTTTCTTTGCAAGAAGCACCTTCAGGGGTTGGACATTTTCATGTACAGGTTAGTTTTTTTAATTTGTTATTGTTATGATTATATGTTAGTGATTATATTTGGTAGTATTACTTTTTTGGATCTGAGACTTAAAAGTTGATTTTGGGGAACCCATGATTAAATTCCTTGCTATATTTCCATTTTATGTTTCATATCTAAGTATGTTGTCGAAGAGGAGCCTTGGAGTAACTGATAAAGCTACTGCCATGTAACCACGAGGTCACGGGTTCAAGCCGTGGAAATAGTCTCTTGCAAAAATGCAGGGTAAGGCTGCGTACAATAGTCCATTATGGTCCGGCCCTTCCCCGGACCCCGCGTATAGTGGGAGCTTAGTGCACCGGGCTGCCTTTATATAAGTATGTTGTTACACTAGGTGTGTTGTTGTTGTATGTTGTTACTTTTTCTTAATATAGGGTTACTTGCAGCTTTAATTTTTATAAGAGGACCTAATTAAGAGGCTTTATGATCAATTTTGCTCTTAATGATTTGATCTAATTTATCAAAAGGAATGAAATAGTAATGATTTGATCTTGTGTGTTGTATTACTCTTTATGTGGGTAGTGTTCACCTTTGCTATAAAAAGTGTATTAAGGAGATACATGTTTCTTCAATTGTGGACCCTGCAGAACCTTTATGTTTGATGGCTCCATGAATATCTTATCTCGTTTACTTTGTTCTTTTTGTTATCATTGATCTATGAAAGTTGGAACATGTCGAGGAAATTAATCTTTTCCTTTCGATATACTTTAAGCTATAGTTTTGCCCTCGTGAATCTGATCTGAACGCTGTTGGTTTTATGGAATTGTGCAGTTTGTAAAGAAGATGCTTTGGTATTAATGAGTTGATTAGTTGTGAGCGTTCTCTTAATCTTGGAGGAGTTAGCTTGGGGTGACGTGCATAATAGTTTCCAAATAAAGTTATTAGGCATGAAAAAATTATCAAAGATTCGACTGATCTTGGCAAGTCTAAAGTTTAATGAACAGAATCTGAAAGGTTTTAGATTGTGTGAAGCGTCTTGTCTAAACTTTAAAATCTTAAGAGACAAGATTACCTAATCATTTATTTGTAGATCTGCAACACGTTCTTTATGGGTGCTTAATGACGTCAAGCTTCCTTACCTGCTTTGTGTTAGTCGTTATTTTGTGTTCTTACGGGCGCTGACTAGCTCTGCTCAATGCCATGGTTCTTGATATATCTCTATAACAGGGATATTCAGGATTCGTGTCTACACTTCCCCATGCCCACCTTAAGAGATATACCTACATGTGTACTGCTTGCAACTCCTTCTTTCTTGATCAATTGTAAATCTTGCATCTGCTTAGGCATCGGTTGTGAATTCTGTAATATTGATAGCAAATGGCATAATAAATTGGATCCTTATCTACTTCCCATCGTGCTTTTTGGTTTCTAGGTGTATTGTTTAAAAGGGCATCCCGGTGCACTAAGCTCCCGCTATGCGCGGGGTCCGGGGAAGGGCCGGACCACAAGGGTCTGTTGTACGTAGCCTTACCTTGCATTTCTGCCAGAGGCTGTTTCCACGGTTTGAACCCATGACCTCCTGGTCACATGGTGTATTGTTTATCTTTATTAATTAGCGGTAGTCTTGGTCCGTTGGCATCTTCTTCCAACTTGCAGAACTTAAATATTATGACAAGAAGAATCTTTATCATATATTTTGGATTAGGGAAGGTTTGTTTGAATTACACACTCAAGTCATGTTTCTCTGGCTATTCGTTGCTTTACAATCCACTCAACTTGATTAATAATATCAGCGTTTCTATCACTAGTGATGTTATTTTAATAGTTGAAATAAACTAATTGCATCAGGGCCTTATATTATATTCAGAACTCTCCTTTAGTTTGCTTCCTGTAAAGGAACTGCAGAGTTTGCATCACTTAATTTGCCGGGAGGCGTTGATTCTAAGTTTGAGATATTTGAACATTGTATCCATAATTTTAAGCAACTTGTATCGAATTGTGACCACCAGATGGTTTTGCGGCAACATATTGATTATGTTCACGTAATGTAAGCTGGGTATTTTAGTTATCTGTTGCTTTCTTTGTTTGCAATTAATTCTCTCATCTTATATTCGCCTCGCTAGTTGTAAACTTGTTGCTGCACTATTAAGTTGGCCTTGCTGGAAATCTTTTAAGTTAGCTTTCTTTTTCAACACAATTTATAATGTGTGAAGCTTTTAGGTAGGGAAATTCCACATGGTTTTTGCTTGTTCACTAAATTTAGGCAGTTTCCTCCAGGTAATATGTGACAGGAATCTCCAATACATCTTGTTTTTATATGCATGTAGTTGTATTACTTTATTAAGAGAATATCTTATAGGCTATAAAACGTATCTCTCTTCTGACCTGTTATAGGGAAAATCTTTCTTTTATGAATAAAGTTCTACTTAATTTTTTCTGTCTTTCAAGCTTAAAATAACAAGTTCATCCCTTTACTATTTGCAGAGGGGAGAAAGCATTTTGTAGTGCAGAGTGTCGTTGCACACAAATATCGATAGATGAACACAAAGAGAAATGTGGTTCTGGAGCCATGAAATCGCTTAGCGACTACGCTGCTTCTCCTTGCTCGGGTCCAATGCAGTTTTTCACTGGCATAGCTGTGGCATAATTCAATCGTATGGTACCTCCATTACATAAATAAATAAATAAAAAGGAATGTGATATAATATATATCGGTTTCTAAAGGTACCCGAATAAGAATTGGTACCCACCGGCTTAAGAAAGATGTTACATTTCTATGTTAAGGACATTCTGAGCAGGCAATCTCTGCAACTCAAGAAGTATGAAAAAACATTATGGGAAAGCATGTAATGAAGTTTGTTAGAAGCTTAGTAAAGGTAATATGTATGCCAAAAGGCCTATGGACGGACATATGCAAATATTACATTTTAAACATAAGTTGGAAATCAATTAAACACTTTTTTGAGTCTTGTTTTCTCTTGTTCATTTCTGTGCACCGATACTTTACTGCTCTTTTCACATGACAGACTTACAACAGCAGGTAAATGCTTATTTGGTAACCTAATAATGCAGTAAAACATGACTTACAATCATAGCTAAATGTTTATTGTTATCCTCGGTGAGTTGTAACTATACCATGTCCTGCCTAATCACCTATCCCCAATACTTCTTCGGCCTACCTCTGCCTCCCTGAAAACCATCCATAGTCAACCTCTCACACATCTGGACAGGGGTATCAATGCCTCTTCTCTTCACATGCCCGAATCATCTCAGTCTCGCTTCCCTCATCTTGTCCTCCACCGATGCCACTCCCACCTTGTCTCGGATATCGTCATTTCTAATCTTATCTCTCCTCGTATGCCCACACATCCACCGCAACATCCTCATTTCCGCCACCTTTATCTTCTAAAGGTGAGAGTTCTTGACTGGCAAACACGCCGCTCCATACAACATAGTTGGTCTAGCCACCACTCTGTAGAACTTGCCTTTAAGTTTTGGTGGCACCTTTTTATCACACATGACTCTTGATGCAAGCCTCCATTTCATCCACCCTACATAAATACGACGTGTGACATCTTCATCAATCTCTCCATTACCTTGAATGATAGACCAAAGATACTTGAAACTATCTCTCTTTTGAATGACTTGGGTATCAAACCTCACTTTCACGCCATCCTCGTGCGCTGCTTCACTGAACTTGCACTCAAGGTATTCAGTTTTAGTCCTGCTCAACCTGAACCATTTAGATTCCATGGTCTATCTCTAAACCTCCATTTTAGTTTTAACTCCGCCATGAGTCTTATCGATCAAAACTATGTCATCAGTGAATAACATATACCATGGCACCTCTCCTTGAATTTGCCACATCAAAACATCCATCACTAGGGCAGATAAAATGGGCTAAGGGCTGACCCCTGGTGCAACCCCATCGCAACTTGAAAGTGCTCTGAGTCTCCTCCCACTGTCCTTACCCTAGTCTTAGCTCCATCATACATGTCCTTAATCGCTTTTGTGTATGTCATAGGTACACCACTAGCCTCCAAACATCTCATCCATCGGGACTTTGTCGTATCCCTTTTCTAGGTCGATGAACACCATATGTAAGTCCTTCCTCTCCCTATACTGCTCCACTAATCTTCTTACTAGATGGATTGTTTCTGTAGTCGAGCGCCCCGTCATGAATTCAAATTGGTTCTCCGAAATAAACACGCACTCTCATCTCCACCACCCTATCCCAAACTTTCATAGTGTGGCTTAGCAACTTAATACCCCTATAGTTGTTTCAATTATGAATGTCACCCTTATTCTTATACAAATGAATCATTGTACTCCACCTCCATTCGTCGGTCATTTTTGTCGTCTTAAAAATGACATTAAACAACATAGTCAAACACTCCATACCCGCCCTGCCCGCATATTTTCAAAATTCCATCGGAATCTCGTCAGGCCTTGTCGCTCTTCCCCTACCCATCCTACGAATCACCCCCTTAACCTCATCAACCTTAATATGCCTATAAATTTTGTAATCGCGCTGCCTTTCGGAATGCTCCAGCTCTCCCAGTACAAAGACTCTGTCTCTCTCCTCGTTTAGGAGTTTATGAAAGTATGACTGTCATCTCCATCTAATGAGTGCTTCCTCCACTAGGACTTTACCGTCCTCGTCCTTGATGCACTTCACTTGATCCAAATCATGTGCACTCCTCTCCCTCGCCTTGGCTAGCTTGTAAAACTTCTTATCTCCGTTTTTTCCTTCTAATTCTGCATATAAGCATTGAAAAGCTGTTGTTTTTGCCTCAGTAACCGCAAGCTCTTTCTCCTTCCTCGCCATCTTATACATCTCTCTGTTCGACCATTTTTCCTCCTCATCCGCACTGTCCACCAACTTCACGTATGTCACCTTTTTTGCTTCCACCTTCCCAAGGACTTCTCCATTCCACCACCAGTCCCTTCGATGCCCACCAAATTTACCTCTCGAAACCCCTAATACCTTTCTCACTAATGCCCGAATGCAACTGACAATCGTATTCCACATACAGTTCGCATCCCCACTGCTCCTCCAAGCTCCTATAGCTATCAACTTCTCCCCTATCTCCTGGGCACTTGCCATAGTCAATCTCCCCCATTTGATCCTCTGTGGGTCCCCACAACCTTCTTATTTCTCCTCATATTCATCTCCAAATCCATCCCCAAGAGCTTATATTGGGCTGTAAGGTTCTCACTCAGAATAACTTTGCAGTATTGACATAAACCTTTATCTTTCTTCCTACTGAGTAAAAATTTTATCCGCGTCTTAGACAACGAACTACGGAAGATTATCAAGTGGTCCTCCCTTTTCGGGCAATTCGAATTGACAACCACCAGGACAAAGACTTTCACCAAATTCAAAAGTGATACTCCTCCTTCATTCTTGTCCCCAAAGCCATAACCTCCATACAAATCATCATAGCCCCTCGAAGCTGATCTGATATGACCATTAAAATCTCCTAATATGAATAGTTTTTCAGTGTGTGGTATACCACTCACCACCTCGTTCAAATCCTCCCAAAAACGTTTCTTCTCCTCCTCGTCCAAACTCGCTTGAGGTACATATGCGCTAATAACATTCAAAGTGAATCCTCCAACTGTCGCACCCGTTTTTAACCCCCCATCCCCGAAGAGGAGGGATCCAACACGGTCTCGACGTATTGGTGATTCCTAAAATAATTAAAGTCTTAAGGAGTCGCCACCTAATTATTCTACGGTGAATTAGGACACCTAAATGTTAACATAAATGCTGCAAAATGAACTCCGATTAATGATCTGCTAAACTGTGAGATTCCAGGTAATGATTCTTTATTATCCTAAAAGGGAAGGGGTTAGACATCCTTTAAGATCCGCTAACTTGCGGTTATCCGGTCAAACTTAGGTTAATTATTATGCTAAGAGGAGAATGCATGTTTTAAAAGTATAAAGTTAAAATGATGTTTGCAAATGGTTAAGTAAAGAAATGCATTTTGACAACGTAAAAGGTTTATTGCAAAGATGATTATAATTCCGAGGGATAAATTCCCGATGTAAAATCTGAAAAGAGTATGTATGGTATTGTTCATGTAAAATTGATTTCTTGGATAAAACATGCATTTGTAAGGCATTGTTTATAAAATATATGCAAAGTTGATTTTTGAATAAAAGTATGCATTTGTATGAAAGTTGATAAAATACATGCAAAGTTGATTTTTTGGATAAAAGACATGCATTTGTATGTCATTATTTATAAAATACATGTAAAGTTAATTTTTGGATAAAATCACTCATTTGTATGGCAATTAATAGTAAGGAGAAAAGCTAATTGTTTGTAATGCAAAAAAGTGATTTTTATGGAAGTCATTTTAAATAGCAAGTTGGATAAAAACAAAACCTCATTTGTGTGATTAATAATGTGAATAAAAGATGACCAAATTATTTTGAAAGTTTTAAACATGCATGACAAACCTAAAATAAATAAGCTAGCGACGGATTTCCAATTTTAAACTACCCGAGCCTAAAATAAATAAACTAGCGATGAATTTTCAATTTTAAACTGCCTTATTAATCTATCCATTCAAGGCCTAATTATTCTAAGCATTCCTATGATCGCACAAAATTAAATAATTAAATTACAACTCGAAAAATAGAAAGGGCGGTATTAAGGAATTAAAGGCAGTGACTAGGGCGGATGATGATGTCATCCCGCCCTGTTTGTTTAGAAATCCCAAAGCCGGAGAACAAGGAACGTGGATGCGGGTCTTCGTTTGACAATAGCCATGATTAGTCTCATAACGAGACTCTTCGTGCTCCCGATGCATTTCATGTAAACGAAAGAAAAGAAAAGGATTAGTGACCGAACATGAAAATATATGCATAAAAAATGTAAATAAATAATTCTTGAAAAGAAATGTGTTGTTGGGCCTCGATGAAAAATAATGTGTTGTTGGGCCCTCAGGCCCAACGACTCAAATAGTTCACGGGATCAATGAAGTGTGGGCCCATAGGCCCGCGAGACATGCAAAGAAAGAATGGAAAATACATAGATCAGTTAGTAAAGCATCTAATTATATTAACTATGAATAAGTATAAATTAGCATTTTATCCTACATATTTAACTTAGTTAAGACTAGACAAAACAGTAGACCCAAAGATACAGAAGTTCATGAGGGAAAAGTAGACAAGCCCAATACACATGTTCAGATTTCAAAAAGGAAAAAAAAGCAGGCCCAATACACATCGATCTGATTACCTTAATGCCCAACGAGTATACACGCCAATATTTAGCACACTTAGACATATATAAAGGGATGATATACGCAAACATTTCCAGATATGTATGATATATCCAGAGGTATACAAAATATAAAATTTTGATATACATCTAGTGTATACCAAAGATCTTATACTTCATATATCTTGAGATATCGCATGATATACATCTTCAATGAGCAAGACAAGGAGAATGACAAACCAGAACATTATTATGACTTTAATCATGCATGAACAAAATGAGAGAAAACATATTCTTTAATTTTGGACAAACCACACACACTGGTTATGGACAAAACATGACATGCAATCCAACCATTCAAGGGTACATTTGTGCATATAATGCTATTTTGAGATTAATATACTCTAACACATTACACTAAGTGTAACCTTAGTCACTAACTAAGGGCTGAAATGCTTAAGTCAGTCAACACAGGCTTAATCAAACATCACATTTACACATTAATCACCAAGATTTTATCACTTAAAAGTTAATAACATATTAATCTAGAATCCTGGGCATATTTAAACTAATACTAACATAACTTAAGCATGCCTAAATTAAACAGGTTCTGATAATATGCACTAAACACACAACATACCATATTAAATTAATCAAAACTAATCTAAAGTATTTAAACATCAAATAATGTCATAATTAAAAGGGAGTACGAGGAAATCACACATACTTTGCTGTTGATACTAATTTCCCAGAATCAGGTACACATGCTTAATAAGTTAATAATTTAATCTAATCATGATCAACTAAGCACATCACATACACATGACAGATTTAAACTAATCAAAGGCTAATTTGGACATCCCAAGCAACTCAATTACCAAGCAATCAAACAACAATAATTAAAAAGAAGAAGAGAATAGGAGGAATTTGAACATACTGATCTTCTCCGGGGCAGTGAACCGAGGCGTGTTTCTAATCATCGAATCCGCTCGGAGAAGTTATTTTAGAATTCTGATTTTTTTTGCGATTTTCGGGATTCTGATTTTGGATTTTTTTTTGAATTCTGGTTTTCGGATTTTTGGACCCGGATTTTCTGATTTTTGGATTTGGACCCGACCCGACCCGGATTTGATCCGTTCAGGAAACAGTGAAGAACAAAAAAATCAGATTTTTCTGATTGCTACTAGTATTTAAAGGGAGTTTTGGACCAAAAATTAAAAACTAAAAATGAGTATTTTCGGATTAAGGTTTATGAAACAAAGAGGAGTATTATAACCCAAAAAATTAGGAACAAAACTGACCCTTTTCTTTCTGATTTTCGGACTTGTTTTCTTTGATTTTTTTTTTCGGACTTGGGACTTTGGATTTTCAGACCTTAAATAAAAACCCCGACCTCCCCTGAAGAACAAAGGGGGGAGGGTTATAGATGGATTTCCCCCAAAAAATGTTCATCCCCTACCCCCCTTTCAACTCGATTTTGAATTTCAAATCAAAGGGCAAAGTTTTGCTCTAAAAACGGTCTTACCTTTCATTTTTCCTACCCTAACACATCCTCCTAAAATGGTATAGCCGAACAGAAAATCCAAACTACAAACAACCTCATTCATGACCTACTTGCTCACGCCTCAATTCCCCCTCAATTATGGCATTACACACTCTCCATGGCCACCTATCTCCTAATCATAATCCCAAACAAGTCTAGCTCAACGGTCGCCCACCAAGTTCTGTTTTGTAGGAACCCCTCCTACCAATACTTGCCTATTTTTTGGATATCTTTGTTACCCTCTCCATCCGACCACTCACAAACTCCAACCCCGATCTCCCCCGTGTGTATTTTTGGGTTACCCTGCCAATCATCGTGGTTACTCGTGTTGTGACTTTTCGAGCTGTAAAATTATTATTTCACGTCATGTCCTATTTGATGAGTCTCGATTCCCCTTTGCCACTCTACACTCGCCACCTCGACATTCATATGACTTCCTAGATGATGGCTTAAACCCTCTTCTAATTCACCATTTATATAGTCCGCCTTCCCAGACACCGGCACCCGCCACCACCTCGGCCAATCCGGGACTAGCTGCCCACCTAATTCTGCCGCCGGTGGCCCAGAACAACCCCTCATGGAGATTTCATAGCCACCTCTCGGCTAATCGAGGTTTGGCCAGCTAGTACCATCACCCCTGCCCTTCCTCCTCTTCCCGGTAGTCCCACGACAAACCCCCCTCCATTCTTGCGTCCCGAGACACACTTTCGGACCATGGAAATCTGTGCCATGCATGGAATTCATAAACCTAAATGGATGTTTAACCTTTCCGTTTCAGTTGTCCCTTCTCCTGTCCCCCGTAACCCGAAGGATGCCTTATCCGACCCTAATTGGAAAGCTGCAATGATTGATGAATATAATGCTCTTATTGATAATAAGATGTGGGACCTAGTACCCCATCCACCTGATGCTAATATTATTCATTCTAAATGGATTTTTAGACAAAAAGAAATCTCATGGTTCTTTTGAGAGGTACAATGCTCGTCTTGTAGGTGATGGCAGGTCTCAACAGGTGGGAGTGGACTGTGATGAAACGTTCAGCTTGGTCATAAAGCCCGCAACCATCCGGACTGTCCTCAACATTGCCATATTCAAGTCTTGGCCCATTCATCAGCTTGATGTCAAGAATGCCTTCTTCCATGTGGATCTTCATGAAACGGTATATATGCATCAATCTATGGGTTTCAAGGATCCTATTCATCCGGATTATGTATGTTTATTGCGGAAATCACTGTATGGACTAAAAAAAGCTCCTCGAGCATGGTACCAGCGGTTCGCCGATTATGTCTCATCTATCAGTTTTTCACACAGCAGATATGATCATTCCTTGTTCATCTACAACAAGGGTATAAACATGGCTTACCTATTATTATTATATGTTGATGACATCATCCTCACCATATCATCTGATGCTCTCCGCCAGTCTATTATGTCTCTTTTTTTCTCTCAGTTTGATATGAAAGATTTGGGCCCCTTGAGTTATTTATTGGGCATCTCTGTCACTCAACATTCTGGCGGTCTATTTCTATGTTAGAAGAAGTACGCCGAAGAGATCATTGACCATGCATGCGTGGCATCTTGCAAACTATCCCACACGCCTATAGACACCAATTCTAAGCCCAGCACTGATTCCTGCCCTTAATATTCATACCCGACTCACTATCGTAGTCTGGCTGGGGCCCTATAGTACCTCACATTCACGAGACTAGACATATCTTATGTCATGCAACAAATCTTCTTGCACATGCATAATACGCCGATAGCACACATGCATGCCCTCAAACATATTTTACGATACGTCCAAGGTACACTTTACTTCAGATTACATCTATACATGTCTTCGCTCACTGGTCTCACTGTTTATTCTGATGCTGATTGGGGTTGATGTCCTGACACGTGACGCTCCACGTCTGGTTATTACTTTTTACTCAGAGATAACCTATTGTCTTGGTCTTCCAAAAGGCAGCCTACACTATCCCGATCCTGTGCAGAAGCATAATACACAGGTGTTGCCAATATCGTCTCTGAGTCTTGTTGGATATGTAACCTTCTACTTTAGCTTCACTGCCCGATTCAAAAGGCAAACTGGTCTATTGTGATAATATTAGTGCGATATATCTTTCCGGCAATCCCGTCCAACATCAGCGCACTAAACACATTGAGATGGACATTCATTTTGTTCGCGAAAGAGTGGCTCGTGGTCAAGTTCGTGTCCTTCATGTTCCTTCCAGATATCAGATTGCCGATATCTTCACCAAAGGACTTTCGTGCATACTATTTGATGATTTTTGAGCCAGTCTCAGTGTTCGAGAACCTCCCGCTTCGACTTCGGGGGTGTAATAGAATATTTCCCAATATTCTTTCATTAATTGTATATCTTTTATTTTAGATAGAATTATAATCCTTTTTGTAATTAAGTTAATAAGTTACCTAGTTTGTATCAAAGTAAATATTCTTGTAACCTTATATATATTGTAAATAATTCATCAATAAAAGGGAGAGGAACATATTCCTTTAATGTTATGTAATTCTTTTTAGTATCTTAAAATGAGAAGAAGCCCTAAAGAGTCCCTTATCTTTGGGCCAAGAATCAAAGTTATTCTTTCACACGAAGCACTAATAATCCTTCATCTTTGTAATATTGATGCACTTTTGATCCTCTCCCAAAATTTCTGCCTATTTTACCGTTGATTTTGTCCTCAATTTAGTGTATGGAATGTTCAGTCATTTTCATTTTCGTTGAGTAAAAACTAAAAACAATACTTCATGTGGGAAAATGTGAGAAGAAGAGTGTTCCTTATTCTATTTAGCCCAAACAACATATTAGATTTGCAACTAAAATCAAGAATTTATCATGGCTTTTCAGAATATTCTTTAGATTTCCCAAGGATTATATTGCTTCGAAAAGTAATAGTATGAAACTTCACGAGTATGATAAAAGAAAAGTTCAAAATCTCAATTCATGAAGAATGAATAAATTAAAGATAGTGTAATAACACAAGGTCGTGACTAACATTTCGTACATAGTGAATCAGCTCCTAGTAACCCCTAATCTTAACAACTTCACAGCTGGTATTGGTGCTCGTCCAATTGTGAGTCACTTTGAATGTACCTCACTTGAACGAACAAAGAAAATCCAATAAATTACTCTTCTTTTCATGGTTGAATATTGTTAATGTTGGGTTTGGTGTTGTAACATTTGACCCAACATATTCTTTGATGTATTGATTTGAATGCATAAAAATGTTGGTCCAAATGTCACAACATTTGGACATACATCTTTGTAAAACAGTTTTGCTTACTTCACGGTAACCAGTAATATTTTACTGTAAGGTAAAAATGACTTAGGTGTGGTAAATTGAAGCTGTGTAAAATGTGGGAGAAAGAGTCAAAGATTGGGGAAGAAGTCGGGTAAGGAACAAGTCAAAGTTGTTGAGAATTTCTCTAATTAATCATCTACCACAAGCTGCCCACATTTACCTTAACTTCCACAACCGGTCGATGAGACTTTCAAGGGAACTCTTCACTATAAATAGAGAGGCCACACCAGTGAATCGATTATCCAGAATTAGATTGCAAAAATACCAAGAGAGCTCTCAGGATTTCAACTCAGAAATCTGGATCACAAGTGTTGCCTGAGTGTGTCGACAATATTCTGTCCAACATTACAATTGTTGTTTAGATTCTAGATTAGTTTTGTATGGAGCGATTATCATGAGAGGTTGCCTATGTCTACGTAGTTAGATTTTTCAGGCCGAAGTCATCTGCGACTTCAACTTTTAATTCCTTTCCATTTTATATTGTAAATTTGTAAAGAAGGGAATTTGTAATTTTGTATATAATATATATACAATACATATGGTCGTTGACCATCATAAGTTATATAATATATATAACTTATGAAAATTTAAAACCTTTGTGTTCTTTAAATTCCACTGCATTTACTCTTTAAAGTTTCTGTTTTGCTAAAGTGTTGTTACTGGTATCAGACGATATAATCGCTGACATTCGAAAACAAAATTGGCATTCAATTTATTTCATATCTTATTTTTACTTTCAGTAGCTTTTGACACCCTGCGAGTGGTACTAGAGCCGACACTTAACATAATAAGTTCTTGGTCATGTTGTCATAAGCTATGGATTCGGCACTATTGGTAGACTTCCTATTTTAGATGGATCAAATTATGCCTATTGGAATATTCGCCTATGTTCGCATATCAAATCAATTGATATTCGTGCATGAAGATATATAACCAATGGGTATGTTGTTCCAATGTTAGCACCGGATAAGGAATGTGACATTATTGCTAAACCTGAATCCGAATGGACTACAGAAGAAACCAATAGTGCTAGCTTTAACGAAAAGGCCTTAATGCAATTTTTTGATGGGTTGATCTCTACATGTTTAAACTCATTCAAAACTGCCCCACGGTTAAGGACGCATGAGATACTTTACAAACTCATTGTGAAGGTAGCTCAAGTGTTCGTCGAACAAAGCTACGCATGCTCATGAGTAAATATGAACGTTTAAGGATGGAAGAAGCGAATGATATTAAATCTTATTTTGAAAAGTTGATTAACATCTCAAATGAATGTCAAGTGCTTGGTGAACCATTAACCAACACTCAACTAGTTGAAAAGGCTCCGTTCTCTTCCTAAAAAGTTCAATTTAAAGATTTGTGCCATTGAAGAAGCTCACAATATTGCCACAATGGACTTTCATACCTTGATGAGCATACTCAAAACCTATGAGTTGAACATTGAGAATCAAAAGAAATTGTATAAAAGCAAGAATGTGGCACTTCAAGTTCAATCCCCGGAGAGTCAAATCGAAGAAGATGATGAGAATCTTGAAGAAATTGGTGAAGGTGCAAATGTTTCCTTACTCACTCGAAAATATAATTCGATGGTGAGGAAGTTCAACAATGATAGAAATCAATCTAAATCTAAGGAGCACCAAAACCAAGTCTTCAATCAAAAGCCCACTATATTCCTTCCAAATGTACAAAAAGGAAATCAACTAAGAAGAACCAACTCAGATCGTACCAAATTTGATCCCAAACAACTTGAGTCCGTGCAATATCATGCATGCTCGGGTTGGTGTCATTATGCCAACGAAGGTGCAAACACTCTTAGAAAATTTGGTAAGAACCTATGGGTTTCTCTTAGTGATGATGAAGAAGAAGAGGAAGGAGATCGTGCAATTGAAACAGAAGCAATGCTGGCCACTATTTACCAACAGTCTCTATCGGATAATGAAGATGTCGTCTTTAATGTTATCTCAGATGTCACGACATTTGGTCCAACATCAGCAATGGCATCAACATCCTCAGCGACATCCAAAAGGTATGAATTCTTTAACTATTCTGATGTTAATTGCTTTAGTGATTCCATTTCTGTTAGTGAGGCTGATTGTATGAATCAAGTTGAATGCAAAGATGATAGGATTAATGAATTACAAAGTGTTTGTAAAGTCTTAATCATAGAATCCAAGCAACTTGACACAAAGGTAAAATCTTTAACTCGTGAGAATATAGATTTAAAAGGCATAATAACTCGACTAGAGGTTGCACTTACCAAAAATGATACTGAATTTGGTAAGATTCGTGCAAAACTGGATTTAGCCGAAGCAACCTTCCGCAAGCTCAACACAGGAACTTCGAAATTGAATGAGATACTCAACTTTAGTAAACCTTTACATACAGGTATTGAGTACGAAAACCCTCTTTAAACCATATGCTCTAATATCTTTGATAATAATGAGAAAATACGTTTTGTAAAAGAAATAGGGATAAATAATAGGTTCTCATATATGTCAAAGAGTATGAAGTTTGTATGCCATCACTGTAACTCTCATGGACACTTAAAATCATATTGTTTCAAACATCAAAAATTTGTGAGCAAAATGTTGCCTGAATTGTTGTCCAACAATTCGGATAACAATTGGAGCAACATTTCTGAGCCAAAAGGTAAAAAATATTTCAAGAGAGTTTGAGTTCCTAAAATGAATTTAACTTGTAATGTCCGTATAACTGCATTAAGAACTAACATTTCAGGTTCTTGGTACTTTGATAGTGGACGTTCTTGCCACATGACAGGTACAAAAGGATTTTTAAGAAACTATGAGTCATTCAATGGAGGAAATGTGACTTATGGAGGTGGCAGTAAAAGTAAAATAATTGTAAAAGGGATCTTGGATGTTCTTGGTTTTCCAGCCTTAAGGAATGTCTTACACGTTGAGGGTTTAATGGCTAATTTAATTAGCATTAGTCAACTATGTGATGACGACCTTGAGGTAAAATTTAATAAGAATGCTTGAAAGTTACGAATGAAGCTAATATATATGTCATGACAGGTATAAAAACATGCGATAATTGCTATCTTGTTGTAAGATAAGAAACATGCAATAGTGCTAAGATCGATGACACAACACTATGGCATTATAAGTTGGGCATGTCAACTACCGCAATTTAAAAAAATTGGTCTCATATGAAGCTGTTAGAGACATACCCAAACTTAGCCATAAAGGTAAAACTGTATGTGAAGACTGTTTGAAAGGTAAGAAAACCCGTGTCTCTCATAATGCTTCCAACATGACAGACAACATTCAGGTACGTCTCAATGTTTTCAATTGCTACATATGGATTTAATGGGTCCAATTGAAGTAGACAGTATAAGAGGCATGAGGTATTCCTTTGATAATAGATAATTTTTCTAGATATTCTTGGATATATTTTTGAAAGAAAAATCACAAACGTTTGATATGTTTAAAATCTTGCATTCTAGAATTAGGAATTTGTTCTATTCTACTATTTTTTGGATTAGATTCCGCTATGGAAAAGAATTTGAAAATAGTTCATTCATAATCTTCTGTGATAAAAAGGGATTTTTTCATGAGTTTTCTGCCCCCAAAACTCCTCAGCAGAATGGGGTTGCAGAACGGAAAAATAGGACATTGCAAGAAATGGCTAGAGTAATGCTTAGTTCTAAATATTTGTCAAAATGTTTATGGGCAGAAGCCTTGAATACTGCTAATCACATAGCTAGTAGAGTTATCTAAGGCCATGAACAAAGATGACACCCTATGAGATTATAAATGGAAAGAAACCAAACTTGCGTTACTTTCATATTTTTGGGTGTATTTGTTATTTCTTAAATGACAAGGATTATTTGGCAAAGTATGACTCTAAGAGTGACAAAGGGATTTTTGTTGGCTATTCACAAAATAGTCATTCTTATCAAGTATACAATCTGAGATCGAGAATTGTACAAGAATCTGTAAATGTTATCTTTAATGCTCTTTCTGATGTTTCAGGAAAAACCATTGAAAATAACATTATAGATACAGTGGAAAGTCCACAGATTGTAGAAGAATCAGATGTTGCCACAAATGTTGCCACGCCCGAAGCAACATATGAACCTAAAATAGAGACCACAGAGGCCATGAATGAGGAGTCAAATGCTGAATTGCTAGGTCAAGTTCGAAGGGACCCCTCATCAAGGATTAAGAAGAATCATCTAATAGGCCAAGTGATAGGGGGAGTTTTTGAAGGAATTAAAATAAGAGGAAAAAAACCACTCAACTGCAGAGATATGGTAAGGTATGTGTGTATGTCTACCATATACCAAGAGGTTAGTCTTTCTTGTTACATATCTATGTTAGAACCAAAAAATGTTTTAGAAGCACTCAAAGATAATTTTTGGATTCAAGCAATGCAAGAAGAGCTTGAATAATTCTCTCAAAATAAAGTCTGGGACTTAGTTCCATGTCCAAACAATACAAATGTTATTGGAACTAAGTGGATTTTTAAAAATAAATCAGTCGAACCGAGAACAGTTATCAGAAACAAAGCTCGTCTAGTTGCACAAGGCTATACTTAGGTTGAAGGAATCGATTATGATGAAACCTTCGCACCTATGGCTAGAATTGAGTCAATTAGACTTTTACTTGCTATTGCTTGTTGTCTGAAAATTATCTTACACCAAATGGATGTGAAAGGTGCATTCTTAAATGATTATCTAGATAAAGAAGTCTATGTTGAACAACCAAAAGGATTTGAAGATCCTTACCATCTACACTCTGTATACAATCTCAAAAAGGCTTTGTATAGGTTGAAGCAAGCTCCTCGAGCATGGTATGGTTGTTTAACTAACTTTCTTCTTGAATTTAGTTTTAACCGTGGAGAAGTTGATCGTACTTTATTTATTAAACGACACGGTGTAGATATTATAATTGCTCAAATCTACGTAAATGACATAGTATTTGGTTCGACCTCACAGTCGTACCTTAATTCATTTGTTGAAGCTATGTCATCAACATTTGAAATGAGCATGATTGGGGAATTAACGTTTTTCTTAGGCTTGAAGCAAAAGCAAAGTGATGATGGGGGTTTTTTATCTCTCAGAGTAAATATGCCAAGAATCTAGTTAAGAGATTTGGTTTGGAGAACGCTAAACAAATGAAGACTCCAATGGGTTCATCACAGAAGGTATGTAAGGATAATGTTCGTAAAAATGTCGACCCAACATTATATAGATCTATGATAGGGAGCCTTCTTTACTTTACTGCTAGTCACCTAGATATTAAGTTTAGTGTTTGTGTGTGTGCACGTTTTCAAGCCTGTCCCAAAATATCCCACTTAAATGCCGTGAAATGTATTATTCGATATGTTGTTGACACATGTGAGTTGAGAATTTGGTATTCCAAAGACACTAATCCTAACTTAATAGGATTCAGTGACTCAGATTGGGCTGGAGATGTGGATGATAGAAAAAGTACAATTGGAGAATGTTTTTATCTTGACAATAATCTTATTTCATGTTATAGTCATAAACAAAACTGTGTCTCACTTTCAACTGCTGAATCTGAATATGTAGTAGCTGGAAGTTGTTGCTCTCAATTAATATGGCTAAGACACATGTTAGACGACTATGGATTTACTAGCAATATTTTAATTTTGTATTGTGATAATTTAAGTGGTATAAATATTTTCAAAAATCCAGTTCAGCACTCATGTATAAAACATATTGATATTAGGCATCACATTTTAAGAGATTTAGTTGAAAAACAGCTAGTTAAAATTGAACATGTTGACACTCTTCATAAACTAGCTGATATTTTAGGTGTAAGTTATTGAGTAAAAACAAAACACCTAAAACTAAAGGATTTTTTGTTGCTTAGAAAGATTTTCCATGTATATAAATTCCTCTCATTTGCATTTTTTTATCATATCCGATTTTCCCTAAATACATTAAAAAAAAGGGAAAATCACATCATACATCGGGTATATCCCTACCTACCCGATGGAATCATCTCCAAATCAAACTCCAACATCAACCTCAAACCCTAATTCCTCAAAACCTTCACCTCAATTCTCATCAATGGAAACTTCTCCAATGTCAGCCAATATTCCATCCAACACTCCCATGAGTATTAGCCCTCCGTCAAATACACCTCAACAACCAGGCCAGTCTTCTTCCTCTAACCCTCCAGAGGATCTGTCTATGGCATTAGTGTTTAAAGGTTTTGATGAACCTTTAGACATTATCTATCCTGGAGACAATAACAACCCTATAGATGTCGATGAAACTGCTGATTTTACATCTTTGGGTAAGAGGTCAAGGTCATCTACTTTTCTACTCGCCGATCAAGTAGAGTGTTCGAGAAAATAGTCCAAGAAGGTTCGAGTAGAAAAAAAACTAAATGTGAAACATCTAAACCCTCCTACTTGAGCAGTGCAAGTGAAGATACATACGATGTAATCTCAACAGAGGAGAGTGAAGAAGAACCGTCGGCTTCTGTACAACTGAATGTGTATTATGAAGAGGAAATCCCTGATGAAACCCAAATGAAATAATTCCTTCCGAAGGGAGTTCCCAGATCTGCAAAGTCGAGTGTTGCGCCAAATTTTTCCCCATATGCCACAACATCTCAAGCAACATTCCATCCAACATCAGAAGAGACATAAATACCGTCATCCTCCAGAAGTACAGGATCCGAGAGTGCAGCTATGTCTTATTCAGACACTGATGTATCTTCTTTTTCAGAAAAATTCTATTCTAAAGCTATGTATGATAAATGGGACTGGTACAAGAATAGAGTGATTAGACCTGAGAAAGTGTTAGATATTAATTCATGTGCTGAATATGGTTTAATAGAATTCCTTGAGAATAGACAGCTTCTAAAAACTGTCACAGAAAAAGTACCATGTGTTGATGAGGTGATTAAGTTGTTCTATGCTAATATGAGTCTTGCTATAGAGGATGTCTCCTCAAAATTTTTTGGGAAGATATATCTCTATAACAAATCTATCAGTTTACACCCTCAGTCATAAATCAATGTATGAGACTTGATGCTGCAGAGAGAGTTAGAGATGCAGTATTAGTGACAGAAAATAGGGATAGAATAATTGAATACCTCACTAGAGGTATAATGAAAAAGTGGATCCCTAGATTCCCAGCTTCAAAACTAACTGCCTTATACTCCACCCTCCATAAAATTGCTACTCACAATTGGCTTCCCTCTTTGAAGGAGTCAGTTGTAACTTCTGAACAAGCTTCCCTACTGTTTAAAATTGAGAAAGGTTTAAAAGTTGATTTGGAAAATATGATCTTTTATCAAGTTGCCAACTTGGCTGAAAATGAATCAACTTTAATCCTTTCATTTCCCTATCTAATTTACCAAATCTTGACTACCCAAGGATTTGAACCTAAGCGAGAGGATATTATAGGAGAGGCTCCTGAACTATACATAGTAAACAAAGCAATTTTAAAGAGAAAAGAAAGAATGATTGACTTGCCCTGGAAAAAGGAAGCAGAAGATAAGAATGTTGTCAGGAATGTCACCAACATTCAGGGCAACACTAGCTCAAGACAGTCAACACTGTCAAAAAACTAGCTAGTGGGTCAAATAACAAAAATCAACCAACAAATTTCAGAGGTTAATGCTGCCAGGGATGCCTTGGTTCAGGCCCGAGATCATTTCTTTCTCTTACTTTCTTCACAAAAAGGGGGAGTTGTTATGCAGGGGGAAGAGGCTGGAAGTGCACATAATGCTGCTGTTGCTGCTTATGAAGAAGTTGTTGATACAGCTGTGCAAAGGGAAGAAGCTATTGGAAGGAAGGTGCTGCTAAAAAGACTAAAGCTGAGGGCTGAAGCTGAAGCTATTATGAAGGAGTAGAAAGCTGTTGAAAGCTACTACTGATGCATAATGAGCCAGAGCGGAGTGGTTTGATGTGATGCACCAAGATTTGTTAATGTTTATGAGTGTTTGGATTATTTATTTTTTTGGGCTGTTTTGGTAATGGTTGATGTGGATGTTAATTTCTAACAATGTTTTTTTTCCTTGTGCTGTTTATATTGGATAAGATGTGCATATATAGGTGCACATATCATTTTCTAATCCCATGACTTGGAATACACTGGTATATACAAGTCTTGCTTGGATGCAATCACAGGTTAAGGGAGGGCATGTCCATAATCACAGGTGTTGGACAACATCTGTGACAATGCACTAAGTCGTTTGAATAGTTTGTAATGTGTTTTGTGAAGAAAGGTAAAAAGGGGGAGATTGTTAATGTTGGGTTTGATGTTTTGACATTTGACCCAACATATCCTCTGAAGTATTGATTTGAATGCATAAAAATGCTGGGACAAATGTCACAACATTTGGACCAACATCTTTGTAAAATAGTTTTGCCTGACTTCACGGTAACCAGTAATATTTTACTGTAACGTAAAAATCACTTAGGCATGGTAAATTGGAGATGTGTAAAATGTGGGAGAAAGTGTCAAATCTTGGGGAAGAAGTCGAGTAAGGAACAAGTCAAAGTTGTTGAGAATTTCTCTCTTTAATCATCTACCACAAGCTGTCCACCTTTCCCTCAACTTCCACAACCGATCGATGAGACTTTCAAGGGAACTCTTCACTATAAATAGAGAGGCCACAACAGTGAATCGATTATCCAGAATTAGATTGCAAAAATACCAAGAGAGCTCTCGGGATTTCAACTCAGAAATCTGGATCACAAGTGTTGCCTGAGTGTGTCGACAACATTCTGTCTGACATTACAATTGCTATTTAGATTCTAGATTAGTTTTGTATGGAGCGATTGTAATGAGTGGTTGTCTATGTCTACATAGTTAGATTTTTGTGGCAGAAGTCATCTGCGACTTCAACTTTTAATTCCTTTCCATTTTATATTGTAAATTTGTAAAGAATGGAATTTGGAATTTTGTATATAATATATATACAATTCATCTGGTCATTGACCATCATAAGTTATATAATATATATAACTTATGAAAATTTAAAACCTTTGTGTTTTTTAAATTCTGCGGCATTTACTTTTTAAAGTTTCTATTTTGCTAAAGTGTTGTTACTGGTGTCAGACGACATAATCGCTGACATTCGAAAACAGAATTGACATTCAATTTATTTCATCTCTTGTTTTTACTTTCAGTAGCTTTTGACACCCTGCAAATATCCTATCTCATTAAGAGTTCTATTTAACAGAATTGCAGAAGACATCCCCTTGGGATTTGAGGGAAGGAAAAATAAAAATCAAAAACAGAAATGACGATGTTGCCAGGCTAATCCAAGTTGTTTACATGTATACCTAGATTCTTGTTTTTTCTCAATGTGAAAAAAATATGTTTATTATATGTTCTCTACCTCTAAATTCTATATCAATTTATTGTAGACGTATGATGTCGAGAATTTTACCAGGGAAGAAAATTTTGTACTATTGCACTTGAAAACCTATGGTGATGAACCTCTCAAGGTTAGAAAAGAGATGGAAGATTGAGGGAGGACCAAAAGTGCAGTAATTTACAAATTGAAGAAATATTAGTGCTCCATGAAAAAAAATAAGGATAACTTCGAGTCTAAACCCAAATATAAGAGACTATTTCAAGCCTTTTCTCGTCTTAAAATTAACACACGAGCTCCAACTTTTAGACTATTGCTTACTTTTATTATTTGGACTCCAATCTTCAACTCATACATGCTTTTAACCATGACAAGTGATAGTTATAAAAATTATATGGATAAGGCAAATCAAGTTCATTTAGTCAAGAAATTCAGGTCAAATGGGAGAATTGTTAGGGTTTATCATGATTTTCTTACTTTATTAGAATTTTCTTACCATGATTGTATTTTACTTCTAAAAGAAATACTTATTCTTTTCTTGGAGAAAAAAGCTTTGAACTTCTATCAATTGAGGATCTTTCCTTCATACACTAATACAATAACATCCATAATGTAGTAATTGAAAAATCTTATTTAGAGGGAGATTAATATCTTGATAATTTCAAAGCATAATATACTTCTCTTTACTGTTTGATTTATCGTCGCTTAATATTTGTAATTATTCGCTTCCGATTGATATCTTATTCTTTCGATCCCGATAATTTCTTCATGTCTCTCTCTAAGAGACTATCATTTGGTTGGTGGCCGACGCAATTTCAATATTAAATTGGATCAGTAATTTCTAAATTTAGAGTAATTAAATAAAAAAGAAAATGCAACTTGTATGTTGATCACATTTTTTACTTGTTTCATTTTACAAAATGAAACGCATGTTTAATTTGTAGTTCTAAAGAAATGTTGTTGGCTACTAACATTATAATAATATTCCTTGCAATTATTGTATCTAATCTTGGAATTTCCAATTTTGAGCGTTAGTCCATTGCAACTGATAATGACCTGATTTTAGTGATTCACGTACTATAGGTGTTAATTTGATCATTTGTATTATATATATATTGGGGTAGGTCGGACAAATTGTATAGTGTACTATCTAATATATTAAGGAACCAATTCAACAGTTACGCTAATTCACAACTACAACATTATATTTTATTTTAAAATTAAGAAAACATGTATGATCCACAAATTATTATCCTTAGTAAATTTAGTCTACTAACTACATCATCTATTTGCTCGTGTGCTCTAAAATAGTTATCTATAATTTTTTTTTTTATTAGTCATCTTCTAATTAGTATTCTTTACAATACTCTATGTCTATGATGCAAAAAAAAATTTATGATCGCTTTCAATAATTTTATATTTAAAGATCAAATAAGTGAAATAACATAAGAGTAGTAATTAAACTCTTTACCTAAATTTATGTTCGTCCAAATGAACTTCAAATGGAATTTTTATTATTGGCCATTGTTTTATCAATGATGTCACTTCAGAACCGTCCTTTAACTCACTCATTCATATATTTTCCTACTTTTTTCCATGCTAGTTCGCACTAGTATTTAGGGTCTTGATAATTCAAATTCCAACATTATATAAGTAAGTTTCAACGTAACTTAAGTAAATATAATTTTAAAAAGTGAAAATATAAGTCTATAACCTCATTCAAAATGAAATTCTACTTTAATAACGTCACTCATTATATGCCAAGTTTGTTAATGACTCATTCTTTCTAATATTAAGAGGTGTAGTTACAAAAATTAGATAATAACACGGTTATGCTAAATGAATACAATAAAAAATAAAAAAATACTAGCAATTACATTAAATCACAAGAAGTAAAGGTTGGGAATGAGAAGAAAGGAAATGAACGATAAATAATAAAAAAAAAATAGAAATAAAAAAATAAATTAAAAAAGAAAAGGAATTAAAATAAAACAATAAGGGAAGAAACTAAAATGTAGCTATGTAATTACATGGTGTAATTACACCCAATTCTCAATATTGAACAGTGTAATTACACCCTCTCAATTACACCAAATTCTCATCTAACTGTGTAATTACTTAGTCAAATAAACAAGTCAAACTGTGTAATTACATCCAATTTTAATTACAAGGGTGACTTTCCAAATAGACCCTTAGTGTATTCATGATGAAAGATTGTGATTGTTTTGAGGCGTACAATTACCATTATAGATTTTATTAGGTCAAGATTAATCTTCTGATTCAGATAAATTATAACATTTCAATAACTCAATCCACACAAATTTAAAATAGGGGAAATTGCACTAATTCCCTTAAAATTAAAATATTTATAATTGCATATTCCCTTTACTTTTCATACCCCAAAACTATTTATACTTAATACCTCTTATAGTTTTTGTAGGTAATTGTCTCTTTTTTTTCCTTTCTTTTTTATTTCTCTACTTCTTTTCTCCTATTTTTTCTCGTTTTTTTCTTTATTTTTTTTCCTCTTTTCTACTTTTTTGTTTCATTTTTTTAAACTATAGTATTTTTTATTTTCATTTTTCACCATAATCTAATTTGATATTTAATTCTAGCTCCTTTAATTTCCTTTTTTTATTTTCTTTCTTTTTTTATTTTTTTATTTCTTCTTTTCTATTTAATTGTGTCTTTTTTCTTCTTTTCATTTTTATTTCTCTACTTCTTAACTTCTTTTCTTTCTTTTATTCATTTATTTCTTTTATGCTTTTCTTTTTTTCTCATTTTTTCCTCTTTTTTGTTCATTTTTTTTTCATGCAATATTTTACTTTCTTTTTCACCATAATCTGATTCTATATTTAATTCTAATATCTTTCTTTTTTTATTTTCTTTTTTTATTTTCTTTTTTTATTTCTTTATTACTTTTCCTTTTTCAATAGCAGTTAAAGTATACTATGATACCCACATGGTATCACACAGAACTGACGGTTCATTTTTTAAATATAAATTTAGTCCTATATGATACGAACCTGGTATAAATCATATATTGACAAAGTATCATAGAGAATTGATTCATTCCTTAAAAAAAACACAACTCAATTCTTTATGATACACACATGGTATATATATATACTGATAAAGTATCATAGAAAGTTGATTAATTTGTTCAAAAAATACTACTCAATCCTCTATGATACCTACATGGTATATCACATACTCAGATGGTATCATGAAGGATTGTTGAAGTCCTTGAATGCAACAGTCCCCAATCCTCTATGATACCATCATGGTATAAAAATATACTGAGATGGTATCATGGAGGACTTCTTAGTCCTTCACATGTGTTAGAAGTCTTGCATGATACCATCATGGTATATACCATATATTAAGATGGTATCATGAAGGTCTGTACATACTATTATGGTATCATGAATGATTGCTTCAGCTATTCAAAGAGAGTCCTTCATGATATCATTATGGTATATAAATCTACGCAGATGGTATCATGGAGGACTGCTTCATTCCTTCTATGACATTTCTCAATCCTCCATGATACTATTTGCGTAGACTTATATACCATGATAGTATCATAAAAGACTCTCTTTGAATAGAGCGTTGGCTTATTCCTTCTAGAAAAAACACAACTCAATTCTCTGTGACACTCACATAGTATATATCATATACCAACAAGGTATCATGAATGACTGACCCACACACTTCTGGGTTCTGTATGATACCCACATGGTATATATGATATACTAACAGGAAATCATAAAGGACCGATTTATTTCTTCAAGAAAAACTCACCAGTCATGTATGATACCCACATGGTATATATCATATACTTACGGAGTATCATAAAGGATTCATGCATTTCTTTAAAAAAAACACTTCTCAGTCTTTTATTATACTCATATGGTATATATAATATACAATTAAGGTATCATAAAGGACCCGTTAATTCCTTCAAAAGAAAAAAATAAATATAAAAAATACAACAAATAGTGTCTAGGCTTAATTTTAAAAAAAAACTAGAAAAAGACAAAATAACAAAAGAAGACAAAACTAAAAGTAACTTTAGTGTTTTATATGTTTATATTATCTTGACTTGTTTTTGAATTCAATGGTCTGAAGCTTGATCTTGAATTTGATGGATACAATCTTGACTTGTACTTAAATTCAAGGGCCTCAAGCTTGATCTTGACTTTGGTGGCCTTGATTTTGAGTGTTGAGAAATACTTGAGTGTTTGTATCACGACCCAAATTACGAAGACGTGAATGCACCTACCCTCACCCGGTAGACGAACCATCCACAATCGAATAAATAAGATTAAACAGTTATATAAGCAGAATAACAAGGTGAGAAGAATTTTTGAAGTCATTATTAAGCTCATAATCATAGATAGGGGTGGGCGTTTGGTATTCGATATTTTGAAAGTTTCGGTTAAAAAATCCGGTATTTGGTAATTGAAAGTAGATTCCAAATACCAAATTAAAAAAATATGGTTCGATAATTTGATAATCGATAAATCAAACTTCAATTCGATTACGAAATTCGATAATACCATATTAAACTTAGAGTTTGTTGTATTATAAATTTAATATCGTTACTCCAATTATTTCTGATTTTTTATGTGGAGGCATTGTTGGAAATTTGCCTTTGGCGGGGAGATGTGTCTACCCATCTTTGATGAATTAAACACTAGTGTTCCGCATGTTGGAGACTTTGTCTCTTCGCACATGCATGATCTACGAAGTGAGTAGATGACCGTAGGGCCAAGAATCGTCAAATTTCGTTGAGAAATGAAAGAGATATTGGTCCACGAAGTAAGGTGTTTGAGGCATGGAAATGTGGTGTGGGACAAATCTACCACATCGGTGGGAATATGAAGAATTGCTCTCTATATAAGTCTCTAATTGGTAAAGGGTTTGGGACCCCAAGGGGTATCCCATGTGTTTAAAGGAGGGAAGACCTAGATGTGCTTGGGTTCAAGGCTAAGCCCACACGCGCGCCGCCGCCGCCCGCCTGTCCCGTCCGGTCCGGTCTCGGGCTCGGGTCACGGGCTGTGGGGACTTTCTGATATTATCTTTTTGGACCAGAGAACTTTGCCAGATGTACAGTTTGGTCCTTGAAGTTTAATATTTTACAGTTTGGTCCCCAGAGTTTCTGGAAAGGTGATGGAAGGCAAAAAACTCGTGGAACTGTTTTTTGAGGTATTACATTATCAGCCCTTCTTCATTGGCCATGAACAACCCATTAACCACCCATTAATCTGCCTCCTAATGACAATTAACATCCCTCACTAATGGCTATTTACAGCCTTGTTTGTGGCTGTTGGGCTGCCCTCCTCCATGCTATATAATGGTGTCTCTTTTGGCTCAATAACGTGAGAGAATACACACCAAAATAACAGCACATTTCAGTCACAAAAGAGCATGAAACAGTGGCCAAAATCTGTACAAAACAGTGGCCAAAATCAGTGCAATTCGTGACTAAAAAACAGTGAGCAAACCCTCACATATACACAAGATATACACAACAGAGACACTATATACACAGAGACAAAAGAGAAGAGTAGACAGAAACTCTTCCTTCCTTTTCCGTATCTTCAGCAAGTCGATTCATATTTGTTTTCTTCGTCAGGCTCAACCTATTGGCTTTGTAGCGTTGAGATTAAATTGTTGTTTTATCTTGGGAGACTATTGCCCGCTAACGTAAAAGCATATATACGGGGCAATCTTGTCTTAAGGACAGAGGGCAATCACTCGACTCAACACACAACGTTGTAACCATCCAGATTTAGTTGTTTCTTGATTTTAGGTTATCAAGATTCAAGACACAACAAGCTTGCGGCAGTTTTGAAGATTGGCCTATTTGTTCAACAAGATTCAATTTCTGAATATTGAATATTTGATTATTCTTTCGAATACTTGTAATAGTTATTTACTTCCCGTACTGCTTTATAAAGTACAATAGAGTACCAACTGGCATGATACGACAGAAGATTAATATAATAGTCTAAAAACATATACATATAAATTCCACTAGTATGTTAAGCACATGAAGACTAAACTCATGAACTATCATGATTCATTTAAGCGCCAAACAGACAAATTTATCACAGTTAACATTAATAATTAATGAACAGAAAGGATTGAGTATTCACAATACTAATCAGAAATGACTAGTGGTATTTACTTAATTTAATAGTTATTGATGGAGAAAGTAAAGCAAGAATATTTGATTAGATCTCAGAGAAAGTATGAGAATTCAATTAAAAAAATGAAAGCTCCTTGAACTACAAAGTCCGAATAATGGAAAACTAATTAGAAGTAATGAATAATTCGGTATTCGGGAAATACTGAATACCGAACGGTATGAATATCTCATACCAAATCCGAATCCAAATATCATAATTTTAAAATTTTACTCCCAAATACCGTATCAAATACCGAATTATCAAATTTTTTTATTCGATTCGGTAATTCGGGTTTCGGTATTTTATGCTCAGCCCTAAAGCAAAAATAAGTACTACAATTTCCAAACCTGATGTCACTAGTACATGAACTACTAAAATGAAAATTACAAGTCTAGAATAATATCATGATATACGCTGTCTGAAAGTAAGAAAGTTAATTTTACACCTATAATTACACCTCCTATGAGGTATATGCAAAATGAAATACATTAAAATATGATAAAGAAGTTTTTATGAAATTTAATGTAGTTTTAAGATAATTTTTGAGATATAAATGCCTAAAAACTATTGAGAGAAAAAATAACCTATAAACAAGATGTTTTAATTATTACATTGTGGATGCTATTGTGTTGTAGTTGGAGAATGAGGTCTTTAATTTATAGATGTCCAAATCTTCTCCTCCAAACAGAGAATAGTCAAATATGGAAGATAATTATATTTTTCATTTCAGGAAAAGTAAAAGAAATTATGGTAATTTTTTGACTTTCTTTCCAGTGAAAAGTAAAACTCAACTATTGAAAGAAAATCAGGCCAAAAATCTAACAGAACTAACATGTTTTCTACCAAATTTATGTCTCCGATAAAGGGTGTTCATGATTCGATTTGAGTCAAATTTTACCTAAAAATGACCAAATAAGATAAGTTGGTTTTTCCAATACAAAAATCAAATCAATTAATTAGATCTGTTTCTCATTAAGTCAGTTTATGTCGGTATTTTTTTTTCGATTTGATTCGATTTATAGGTTTCCCGTGAACAACCCTATCTCGGATAAACCAACACCTCGAAATAGGTAACTAACAAATTAACTAGAGTAATGAAGAACTAGGACAATTAACATTAGAGGACATATTTGAAAGGAATAATCCCCTTGATTATTTTCATTAATTGAAATGTATATATACAAGTTACATATTTCCATAATAGGAGAATCCTATTCCTATTCTATTCCTAAAACCTTATTCTACCATAATTCTAACTATACAATTATGGTAAGTGTATAAGACTAATTAAGGTAACCTTTACACTACAATATATTAACAATATATACCAAATACACATCCCTGACCGTGATGGCCATCTGGACTGCCTACTGCCGTCTGGGCTGCTGGAGATGGGTTGTTGGAAAGCCCACTGCCGAATCCACTGCATTGCCCGTGATATACTCTTATGTATATCAAGTGTATATCACGGGTATAAACCTTGTTTAACACACCCCCGCAGTCATAGCGGGCGGTTTTCGAACGTTGAGACTGTCCCTAAAATTTACAAAAAGGACCGAGGGAAGACCCTTTGTAAAGATGTCTGCAAGTTCATATCTTGACGGGACATGACAGATGCGTACCTGACCCCGAGCAACCTTTTCCCGGACAAAATGAATGTCCATCTCGATATGCTTAGTGCGTTGGTGTTGAACCGGATTACCAGACAGGTAAATGGCACTAATATTATCGCAATACACCAAGGTTTCCTTCTGAATAGGACAATGAAGCTCTAAAAGCAAATTACATAACCAACATGATTCTGAGACCACATTGGCGACCCCTCGATATTCAGCCTCGGCACTTGAGCGGGATAGAGTTGCCTGACGCTTCGCAGACCAGGAGACCAAGTTATTTCCAAGGAACATACAATAGCCAGACGTCGACCGTCTTGTGTCTGGACAACCACCCCCAATCAACATCTGTGTATGAAACAAGTGTGGATGGCGAGGAAGGATATAAATGCAAACCACAATCCAGTGTACCCTGAATATACCTAATTATGCATTTAATTGCATTCATGTGCTCAATTCGGAGATCATGCATGAATAAACACACCTGCTGGACGGCATACGTAATATTCGGTCTTGTAAAAGTAAGATACTGAAGGCCCCTGCAAGACTGCGATAGCGGGTCGGGTCCTCGTATGGTGCGCCGGCTGTGACACTAAGCTTAGGCTTTGTATCAACTGGAGTGGAAGTGGACTTACAAGATGACATCCCAGCCCTCTCGATGATCTCAGCCGCATACTTTATTTGAGACAAAAACAAACCATCTGAATGACGCTTGACGGCAATCTCCAAAAAGTAACTCAAGGGCCCTAAGTCTTTCATAGCAAACTCAGAGCTGAGCATGGCCATAATAGACTGGCGTAAGGCATCGGAAGAGGCAGTCAAAATGATATCATCCACATACAACAGAATGTAGGCCAAGGACAAACCACGACGGTAGATGAACAAGGAATTATCTGACCTGCTGTAAGTGAACCCAATAGTCGAAATATAGTCAGCAAACCTCATATACCAGGCCCGTAGAGACTGCTTAAGCCCATATAAGGACTTCTTCAATAAACAGACATGATGAGGACGGGTGGGATCCCTGAATCCCAACGGCTGATGCATATAGACTGTTTCTTTGAGATCACCATGTAGGAAATCATTCTTGACATCCAACTGATGAATAGGCCATGTCTTTGAAAGAGCCAAGCTAAGGACAGTGCGAATGGTAGCCGGCTTGACCACCGGACTAAACGTCTCACCACAATCTATCCCAACCTGCTGAGTCTTACCATCACCCATAAGCCGTGTCTTATGTCGAGCGAATGAACCATCCAAATTTTCCTTATGAGAAAAAATCCACATAGACCTGATAACATTAATACCAGAGGAACGGGGCGCCAACTCCCACGTCTTATTATCAATAAGAGCATTATATTCATCAGTCATAGCAATTTTCCAATTCGGGTCGTTTAAGGCAGACACAGGATTATGGAGCAAGGGGGATTTAGAGACATTCGAATGTAAATTAAATTTTTTTTGGGGTAAAAATATCCCGTTGACTATGAGTGACTGGTCTAAGATTCGAGGAAGAGGTGGGCGGATTTTGGGAATTTTCTGGGCTCGGGATGCACTGTCCAGCAGGCAGTGGGCCTGCTGGCCCAACTTGGAAACCGGAAGCAGGGACTGGACCAGTTCCAGAATTGGGCTGGACTGGCCCAATCGCTTGAACGGATCCAGTGACGAAACACTCGGAACAATGAGGCCAGCGGGCAGTGGGCCAGCTGGAGAATTTTGGGTGCGGGATATGTCCTAAAAATGGTGAGTAATATACGGGGATATACCATCATCCAAAAAATTATACGAACAAGGCTCGGGAGTATGAACTTTAGTAAATGGAAATTGGGTTTCATCAAAAATTACATGGCGATTAATTATGATTTTCTTGGACGATAAATCAAAGCATTTGTAACCACGATGATTCGACGGATAACCCAAAAACACACACGGAGTAGACCGGGCCTGAAGTTTGTTAATTGTGGTGGAAAGGAATAACGGATAACATAAGCACCCAAAAACCCGAAGATGAGAATAAGACGGATTTTTATTATATAAAATTTGGAGGGGGGAAGAATATGTCAGACCTTTGGAAGGAATTATGTGAAGGAGATATGTTGCCATTTGAAGAGCATGATGCCAAAAATATGGGGGTACAGAAGCATGAATTAAGAGAGTTCGGACAATGTTATTTATGGAACGAATTTTGCGTTCGGCTTTCCCATTTTGTGAAGATGTATGAGGACACGAAAAATGAAAATTGATCTCATTATTGGCACAGAACTCTTGAAACTCCCTATTGTCATACTCTTTTCCATTATCACACTGAATATTTTTTATTTCTCTTTCTAATTGTGTTCTAATGAATGCTCTAAACTTTATGAAGACGAAAAATACTTGAGATTTATTTGCAATTAGAAACGTCCACAAAAATTTAGAATAATCATCCAAAAAAGAACATAATACCGATGATCCAACGAACTTAGAATAAGAGACGTCCATAGGTCGCTATGAATAATATCAAATGGCATTGAAGTATGAGAATTTGAGTCTACAAATGGCAACTTAACAATTTTTCCTAAATAACAAGATTGACAAACTGGAGTACGACTCGTACCCTTACATGAAATAGAGGATCCCGGATGACCAAGACGAGCATGCCACAAGGAAGGAGAAATGACTGCAAAGGCTGATGGCAAGGCTTGACTCGATGGACTGAAACCGGGCGTGATAGGATAAAGATCTCCCCTACTATCACACCTCATGAGAGGACTTCCCGTCTTGAAATCCTTCACAGAGAAACCAAAAGGATCAAATTCAACAGAAACAGAATTGTCAGTGGTGAACTTGCAGACAAACACTAAGTTTTTAATCAATTTGGAGGCATGTAAAGTATTTTTCAAGATAAGGGGTGGATTGGGGGGAGACAACGTTTTATGATCATAACCCTGTATTAGAATAGAGTTACCATTTCCGATAATTATACCACGAGGGTTGCTCAAATTGGAATAAGACGAGAGAGTACCTTGATCGGAGGTCATGTGTGTCGTTGCGCCGGTGTCCATGTACCAATTTGGATTCGGTTGCGTCAACCCAAATGTGTGCATTGCGGCCTCAATGTCGGTATGAGTGGGGCTCGCTGCGTGGTGAGCTTGCGGAGACCGGGGACCAAGAATCCCAAAACTGGGCTGTGGGCCGTAACTGCTGGAATTACTGGGCCAGTGGGCAGTGGGCCGTGGCTGCTGACTGTTGGGCCTGAAAGACGGCCAGCCCAATGGCTGCCGGGAGCTGCTAGAAAATAGGGGCTGCTGGCCCACGACTTATTTCCCCAGCCCCACTGCCATGGGCCCCACTGCTGGGACCAGTAGGGTGGAGGGCATTGTTCGTTCACCGGACGGGGCCCATTGTTGTGCACCGTCGACCAATGGAACCACTACCGAAACCGCCGCATTTCCCCCCGCAGTTTTTGTTATTATTCTTACGATTATTTTTGCCGCCACCATGAGTATGGTTTTGGCCCGAATTATCAACAAAACCTGAAGAATTTATGAAGGACGTCATTAGGACGACAGGGCTTGCTCCGGTAGATGCCTTTTTAGCCAAACCGGCTTCTTCCAAAGTAAGCATGGAGCGGGCTTGATAAAAAGCGGGAGTGGTTGCTTTGACGAAGGAGAGTCTCAACGCCATTATAGGCCTCAGAATGACCGGCAACCAGTTGTAGAACCAGACGATTATTTGTCACAGGTGCACCAACGTTATGGAGTTGGTCCGCCAACTCCTTGAGTTTCTTGCAATATGCAGACACATTTGGAAATTCTTCCATGCGAATTAGAGAGAATTCCTGCTCGAGTGTGACAACACGTGAATGTTGGTTATCTTGGAATATGTCACGCAATCTATTCTAGGTAGCCATAGCCGTGGTATCCGGCTCAATAATCGTCTGTAAGAGGTCAACCGAAATAGTGGAATAGATCCACGGAGAACGGTAGCATCAAGAGTAATCCATAACTGAGGATCCTCCGCGGGAATAGGTGTAATGCGAGGAATTATGTGATGGATAACTTGATGGGAGATAGCGTGAATTTTAAACCATTCTGCCCACGTCGCATATTGGACGTTTTCCATCTCAAGCACAATAGGGATACTGTTCTTGACGTTAGAAACCATGAGGGCGGGATGAAAATTGTTCTTAGACATATTGAAAGAACAAAGAAGGAGGGGAAATTTGGGAATAGTAAGAGAGATTTGGAGAGCGGAAGACTAATATTGGAAGAGAAACCCGAGGGGGGGGGGGGGTTTCGGCGGAGGAGTACAAAATTTTGGGAGAGAAATTTTTTTGTTACACCTAGTCTCTTGATACCATGAAAGAAATAATCACCTTGATTATTTTCATTAATTGAAATGTATATATACAAGTTACATATTTCCATAATAGGAGAATCCTATTCCTATTCTATTCCTAAAACCTTATTCTACCATAATTCTAACTATATAATTATGGTAAGTGTATAAGACTAATTAAGATAACCTTTACACTACAATATATTAACAATATATACCAAATATACATCCTTGACCGTGATGGCCATCTGGACTGCCTACTGCCGTCTGGGCTGCTGGAAAGCCCACTGTCGAATCCACTGCATTGCCCGTGATATACTCTTATGTATATCAAGTGTATATCACAGGTATAAACCTTGTTTAACAATATTAATGGTAAGCTAGCATGTGTTTAATATTCTTTTATTGCAAATATAAGAACAAAAAGGAGAGAAGGTAAAAAATGGAGCGTACACAATATTTTCTTATTTTAATCTAATGCAAAAAAAAGCCTTTTTTAGAATTTGTTCTTCCAAGTCTAATTATCAACCTGAATGATTTGTTGAAGTTCATCATTGCTTTCGGGACGGTTATATTAACTTAATATTACTTATTATATTCAATACCATATTTTTTCAGAAATTAAACTTACCTTTTTTTCAACTATATCAAATTCTTAATTTAAGAATATATTTAATGCTATTTATGAAGGTGAAGTGCTGCCGCACTCCTTCACCTTGTCGAAACCTTATTCCAATAATGTCGCAGAGTACCAAGCCATCATACTTGACTTAGAGATGGTTGTGGATTTGAAAGAGTTGCAACTCTTATTGAGATTGAAAATGGGCCAACATCCTTTTGTACCGTCCAACTTCGCATACAAACGATTAGGACATTGGGCCATTATCACTTTTGTCTCTCAATAAGTGTCCCAAAAGACCAGAAATGAAAGGTGTAGATATGAAGTGACAGTAGAAATATGCACATTTGTTCATATTCAATCATTCAAGCAACTCAAATCACTTCATATACAACAACAACAATAACATACTCACTGAAATCACACAATGTGGGGTCTGGGGAGGGTAGAGTGTATACGGACCTTACCTCTACATTGGTAGGTAGAGTGGTTGTTTCCGATAGACCCTCGGCTCAAGACAAAGCACAGCAAGAGAAACGGTTAGACTCGGACATGAAATTTAAAGCAGTATGAAAATACTGGTATCCAAAGCGAGTAAGCCACGATAGCACATTCTGAAAAAGAAGCAGTAACTAACGCAAGTAAGTAAGATAAGATAAAGATAAAGATGAAATAAGATAAACAAAGTACACTAGAGAACACAACAGCAGAAATCAAATGACAGGTGACTATAAAATAATATTGCACCTGCTAGTATGGTAGGCTACGCGGGCATACAATAATAACACTACAACTATCCATTTATAAGCGTAAGTAGGACTACGCTTAAATCACTTCAATAATAACTCAAATCACTTCACATGTCTTTAATAAAAGGATCGGCTACAAAAACCATGTTGACTTTCAAGTAAAGATGTATGTTATGTAATTCTTTTTAGTATCTTAAAATGAGAAAAAGCCCTAAAGAGTCAATTATCTTTGGGCCAAGAATCGAAGTTATTCTTTCACACGAAGCACTAATAATCCTTCATCTTTGTAATATTGATGCACTTTTGATCCTCTCCCAATATTCCTTTTTGTTGAATAAAAACTAAAAACAATACTTCATGTGGGAAAAGGTGAGAAGAAGAGTGTTCCTTATTCTATTTAGTCCAAACATCATATTAGATTTGCAACTAAAATCAAGAACTTATCATGGTTTTTCGGACTATTCTTTGGATTTCCCAACCATTATATTGCTTCGAAAAGTATTAGCATGAAACTTCATGAGTATGATAAAAGAAAAATTCAAAATCTCAATACATGAAGAATGAATAAGTTAAAAATAGTGTAATAACACAAGACCGTGCCTAACACTTCGTACATAGTGAATCAGCTCCTAGTAACCGCTAATCTTAACAACTTCACAGCTGGTGGTATTGGTGCTCGTCCAATTGTGAATCACTTTGAATGTACCTCACTTGAATGAACAAATAAAAGCCAATTAATTACTCTTCTTTTCATGATTGAATATTCTATCTCATTAAGAGTTCTATTTAACAGAATTGCAGAAGACATTCCCTTGGGATTTGAGGGCAGGAAAAATAAAAATAAAAAATAGAACTGATGATGTTGCCAGGCTAATCCAAGTTGTTTACATGTATACCTAGATTCTTGTTTTATCTCCATGTGAAGAAAATATGTTTATTATATGTTTTCTACCTCTAAATTCTATATCAATTTATTGTTGACGTATGATGTCGAGAATTTTGCTTAGGGAAGAAAATTTTGTACTATTGTGATGAACCTCTCAATGTTAGAAAAGAGATGGAAGATTGAGGGAGGACCAAAAGTGCACTAATTTATAAGTTGAAGAAATATTAGTGCTCCATGGAAAAAAATAAGGATAACTTCGAGTCTAAACCCAAACATAAGAGACTATTTCAAGCCTTTTCTCGTCTTAAAATTAACACACTAGCTCCAACTTTTAGACTATTGCTTACTTTTATTATTTGGACTCCAATCTTCAACTCATACATGTTTTTAACCATGACAAGTTGTAGTGATGAAAATTATGTGGATAAGGCAGATCAAGTTCATTTAGTCAAGAAATTCAGGTCAAATGGAAGAATTGTTAAGGTTTATCATGATTTTCTTACTGTGTATTTTACTTCTAAAAGAAAAACTAATTCTTTTCTTGGAGAAAAAAACTTTGAACTTCTATCAATTGAGGATCTTTCCTTCCTACACTAATACAATAACATCCATAATGTAGTAATTGAAAAATCTTATTTAGAGGGAGATTAATATCTTGATAATTTAAAAGCATAATATACTTCTATTTACTGTTTGATTTATCGTCGCTTAATATTTGTAATTATTCGCATCTGATTGATATCTTATTCTTTCGATCCCGATAATTTCTTCATGTCTCTCTCTAAGAGACTATCATTTGGCTGGTGGCCGACGTAATTTCAATATTAAATTGGATCAGTAATTTCTAAATTTAGAGTAATTAAATAAAAAAAGAAAATGCAACTTGTATGTTGATCACATTTTTTACTTGTTTCATTTTACAAAATGAAACGCATGTTTAATTTGTAGTTCTAAAGAAATGTTGTTGGCTACTAACATTATAATAATATTCATTGCAATTATTGTATCTAATCTTGGAATTTCTAATTTTGAACGTTAGTCTATTGCAACATTGATAATGACCTGATTTTAGTGATTCACGTACTATAGGTGTTAATTTGATCATTTGTATTATATATATTGGGGTAGATCGGACAAATTGTATAGTGTACTATCTAATATATTAAGGAATCAATTCAACTGTTACGCTAGTCCACAACTACAGCATTATATTTTATTTTAAAGTTAAGAAAACATGTATGATCCACAAATTATTATCCTTAGTAAATTTAGTCTACTAACTACATCATCTATTTGCTCGTGCGGTTTAATATATTTATCTTTAAAAAAATTATTAGTCATCTTCTAATTAGTATTCTTTACTATACTCTATGTTTATGATGCAAAATATTTTTTATGATCGCTTTCAATAATTTATAATTAAAGATCAAATAAGTGAAATGACATAAGAGTAGTAATTAAACTCTTTACCTAAATTTATTTTCGTCAAAATGAACTTCAAATGAATTTTTTATTAATGGCCATTGTTTTATCAATGCTGTCACTTCTTAACCGTCCTTTAACTCACTCATTCATAAATTTTCCTACTTTTTTCCATGCTAGTTCGCACTAGTATTTAGGTTCTGTTTGGAAAGCCACCTGATAATTCAAATTCCAATATTATATAAGTAAGTTTTAATGTAACTTAAATAAATATAATTCAGAAAAGGGAAAATATAAGTCTATAACCTCATTCACAACGAAATTCTACTTTAATAACGTAACTCATGCGTTTATAGTAAGCGCAAGAAAGGGAGTATTGTCTTCATTGTTATATATGTAGATGACGTATTAATAATGAGAGATAATAAGACTTCTCATGCAATCAGTCAAGGAATGGTTATCCAACACCTTCATGATGAAGGAATTGGGTGAAGCCTGCTACATTCTTGGAATTAGGATCTATAGAGATAGACCTAATAGATTGTTGGGGTTGCCACAGTCCATATACATAGACAAAGTGCTAAGACGATTCTCTATGGAAATCTCCAAGAAGGGAAGTCTTCCTATGGGTCAAGGCATCAAGTTATCAAAGAAGGATAGTCCTTCTACTGTTGCAGAACTTGAACGAATGAAAATAATCCCATATGCTTCAGCTATAGGATCTATCATGTATTCCATGACCTGTACGAGGCCAGATGTGGCCTATGCACTTAGTATGACTTGCAAATTCCAGCAGAATCCTGGGGAAGAACACTGAAAATCAGTCAAGAGTATTCTTAAGTATCTTAGACGAACTAAAGATTATTTCTTACTCTATGGTGGACAAGAGAAGCTAGTGTGTACTGGGTACACTGATGCTAGCTTCCAGATAGATCTTGATGACTTCAAATGTCAATCTGGATATGCCTTCATTTTCAATGGCGGAATAGTGAGTTGGAAAAGTTCCAAGCAAGCTACAAGCGCCGATTCGACAACCGAAGCCGAGTACATTCTTTGGATCGGAAGTCTGGTATAGAAGTTCGTCGCGATATCCGAGATCCGAAGGAACTAGGGGTTGTTCCAAGTGCCACTTGTCCAATAATGATTTATTGTGACAACACTGGTGCGATTGCGCAAGCTAAGGAACCAAGATCAACAAATAGAAACAAGCATGTACCGAGAAAATACCACATACTCAGGGAGATGGTAGAAACTGAAGAAATAAGATTAGACTATGTTCCAACATATGATAATATAGCTGACCTGTTTACTAAACCATTAAGCTTAGTTAAGCATAATAGTCATTTTGAAAACATGGGTATTAGATACATCGGAGATTGGCTCTAGGCCAAGTGGGAGATTGAGAGTATGTATGTCCTAGAGACAATCATTATTAGGGACAAATGTACTTGAACACGTTCGTATTATTAATAAGATTAATATTTATGGCATTTGTGATTATTGAATTATTATTAATTGTTTGTGATTATTCATTAATGTGCATTCCTTGAGCTTACATTGTCATTAATAGAGTGAGATATTGATGATAGAGCGTAACTCTAAAATAGCCTCGACTAATGATCATCAAGAATGGGATATCGATGACATGTTATAAATCGACATGTAGTCTGCATCACATTCTTAGAGAATGTAGTATGACTCACCTTATACTAGTAATGGTTACTAGTGATGGGCACATGGATACTTTTGGAAAGTATTGGTATACCTTGCTGATAAACTATTTGTTAGACATGTCTAGAGTATTATCAGCGTGTGGGATATGAAGGTCCTTTGACTTGAGGTCAATACGCACCTTGTTTACAGAGTAATGTACTTTGACTCTGTCCTAAGCTTAAACTCCTTATAGAATAAGATACGGCTTGTGTTAGGTGCATTATAATGTAAATTAAGGTGGTAGTTGAGCCATGAATAGGATTCATTCCTCGATTGGATATTCGAGAGAACACTCAACTTCTCAGTGATATTAAGTCGACCAAGTCATTGGCCAATGCAAGAGACATATTTAGAATATGGTCTAGTTGTCGACTAATATAGATGAGATAAAGTGATCAAGCCATTTGGATAGACATATGACAAATCCTAAGCTTGATCGAGTGTGTCGTGAATGAAAGGAATTTATCATCTCACATAAAGGTTATGATTGTTGGATTCATGTAAACGTACTTCACATATTGAGTTCGTCATACGGCGCGGTCTAGGAGTTCCGTATGGACCTTAAATGGATTAGTGTCGATATGTGAAGGCCTATAGGGTCACACTGTGTCAATTGTCTTTTCGGTCTAAGGGTGTATTAAGAGAATATTAAATATTCGATTTGGAATCGAGATATTTAAATTAATAATAACTGTGGGATAATTTCTATTAGATGGAAATTATTTAATTAAATCAAAATTAGATTTTGGATTTAATGTGTTGAATATATATATTAAACGAAAACGGGAACCAGAAATTTTCGTAAGGCGCCACGGCGCCGACCCGCCAGTAGGCCCATTGCACCTCGGTTTTTGGGCCAGGCTTGGAGCCCAACCCTACTATGATTTGTTGCCCTAATTTCAACTATAAATACATCACTAATCTCTAGTTATTAACATACTAATAATGCTAATTCTCATAAACAATTCTAGACTTAGAGTCTAGGATAAAACTCTCTCAAACCTCTGCCGAGATTTCCTGGCTTTCTTGACAGAGGAATACACCGTAGCATAGTGCTTGCAGTCGAAGAGACAGTCGCGCGTAATCCCTAAGTAAATATTCCAGATTTTATAACCTGTAAGTGTTCTACCTTTACGTTACACGTTTTGATTGTCATATAATCATACCAGAAGAATTTATTAGGGTAAGTAAGAACAAAATTTTAAACTTCCAATGTGCCTTACTTATGTGTTTTTGAACCCAACAAAATCGTACACATGAAGACTAAACTCATGAACTATCATGATTCATTTAAGCGCCAAACAAACAAATTTATCACAGTTAACATTAATAACTAATGAACAGAAAGGATTGAATATTAAAAATACTATTCAGAAATGACTAGTGGTATTTACTTAATTTAATAGATATTGATGCAGAAAGTAATGCAAGAATCTTTTATTAGATCTCAGAGAAAGCACGAGAATTCAATTGAAAAAATGAAAGCTCCTTGAACTACAAAGTCCGAATAATGGAAAACTAATTAGAAGTAATGAATAATTCGGTATTCGGGAATTACTGAATACCGAACAGTATGAATATCTCATACCAAATCCGAACTCAAATATCATAATTTTAATTTTACTCCCAAATACCGTATCAAATACTGAATTACCAAAACTTTTTATTCGATTCGGTAATTCGGGTTTCGGTATTTTCTGCTCAGCCCTAATCATAGATAAGCGAAAATAAGTACTACAATTTCCAAACCTGATGTCACTAGTACATGAACTACTAAAATGAAAATTACAAGTCTAGAATAATATCAAGATATACACTGTTTGAAAGTAAGAAAGTTAATTTTAAATGAAACACCTATACCACTTATACTATAAAAATCCTATTACACCTCCTATGAGGTATATGCAAAATGAAATACATTAAAATATAATAAAGAATAATATCTAGTGTACTTTGTTTATCTTATTTCATCTTTATCCTTATCTTATCTTACTTACTTGCGTTACTTACTGCTTTTTTTTCAGAATGTGCTATCGTGGTTTACTCGCTTTTGATACAAGTATTTTCATACTGCTTTAAATTTCATGTCCGAGTCTAACCGTTTCTCTTGTTGTGCTTTGTCTTGAGCCGAGGGTCTCTCGGAAACAGTCGCTCTTCCTACCAATGTAGAAGTAAGGTTTGTATACACTCTACCCTCTTTTTTTTTTTCTTTTTTTTTTGCTCTAGACCCTATATTGTGAAATTTCAGCGAGTATGTTATTGTTGTTGTTGTCTATGGAGTGATTTGAGTTGCTTCAATGATTGAATATGGACAAATGTGCATATTTCTACTGTCACTTCATATCTACACCTTACATTTCTGGTCTGTTTGGACACTTATTGAGAGACAAAAGTGATAATGGCCCAATGTCCATTTTGCATTATAATAATATTCCTTGCAATTATTGTATCTAATCTTGGAATTTCTAATTTTGAACGTTAGTCTATTGCAACTTTGATAATGACCTGATTTTAGTGATTCACGTGCTATAGGTGTTAATTTGATCATTTGTATTATATATATTGTGGTAGATCGGACAAATTGTACAGTGTAATATCTAATATATTAAGGAATCAATTCAACGGTTACGCTAGTCCACAACTACAGTATTATATTTTATTTTAAAGTTAAGAAAACATGTATGATCCACAAATTATTATCCTTAGTAAATTTAGTCTACTAACTACATCATCTATTTGCTCGTGCGCTTTAAGATATTTATCTTTTAAAAAAAAAGTATTAGTCATCTTCTAATTAGTATTCTTTACTATACTCTATGTTTATGATGCAAAATATTTTTTATGATCGCTTTCAATAATTTATAATTAAAGATCAAATAAGTGAAATGACATAAGAGTAGTAATTAAACTCTTTACCTAAATTTATTTTCGTCAAAATGAACTTCAAATGAAATTTTTATTAATGGCCATTGTTTTATCAATGATGTCACTTATTAACCGTCCTTTAAGTCACTCATTCATATATTTTCCTACTTTTTTCCATGCTAGTTCGCACTAGTATTTAGGGTCTGTTTAGAAAGCCACCTTAAATAAATATAATTCAGAAAAGGGAAAATATAAGTTTATAACCTCATTCACAACGAAATTCTACTTTAATAACGTCACTCATTATATGTCAAGTTTGTTAAGGACTCATTTTTTCTAATATTAAGAGGTGTAGTTAATGACTCATTCTTTCTAATATAAAGATGTGTAGTTACAAAAATTAGATAATAACACAGTTATGCGAAATGAATACAATAAAAAATACTAGAAATTACATGGAATACAAGAAGTAAAGGTTGGAATGAGAAGAAAGAAAATGAAAGATAAATAATATAAAAAAAAACATATATGTTAAAATAAAAATAATAGAAATAAAAAAATAAATTAAAAAAGAAAAGGAATTAAAATAAAACAAAAAAGGAAGAAACTAAAAAGTAACTATATAATTACAGGGTGTAATTACACCTAATTCTCAACCCCATCTTGAAAATTGAAGAGTGTAAGTACACCCTATCAATTACACCAAATTCCCACCTAACTTTTTAATTACTTAGTCAAATAAACAAGTCAAACCGTGTAATTACACTCAATTTTAATTACTTGGATGGCTATCCAAACAGACCCTTAGTGTATTCATGATGAAAGCTTGTGATTGTTTTGAGGCGTACAATAACCATTATAGATTTTATTAGGTCAAGATTAATCTTCTGATTCAGATAAATTATAACATTTCAATGATTCAATCCACACAACTTTAAAATAGGGGAAACTGCACTAATACCCTTAAAATCAAAATATTTATCCTTGCATATCCCCTTTACGTTTTATACCCCAAAACTATTTATACTTAATACCTCTTATATTTATACTTAATACCTCTTATAGTTTTTGTAGGTAATTGTCTCTTTTTTTCCTTTCTTTTTTATTTCTCTACTTCTTTTCTTCTTTTCTCCTATTTTCTCTCTTTTTTTTCTTTTTTCTTCTTTTTTGTTTCATTTTTTTAAACCATAGTATTTTTTATTTTCTTTTTTCACCATAATCTAATTTGATATTTAATTCTAGCTCCTTTCATTTCCTTTTTTATTTTCTTTCTTTTTTAAATTTCTTATTTCTTCTTTTCTATTTAATTGTTTCTTATTTCTTCTTTTCTTTTTTATTTCTCTACTTCTTAACTTTTTTTCTTTCTTTTTTTCTTTTCTTTTTTCTCATTTTTTCCTCTTCTTAATTCATTTATTTTTTTCATGGAATATTTTACTTTCTTTTTCACCATAATCTGATTCTATATTTATTTAATTCTAGGTCATTTCATTTCCTTTTTTATTTTCTTTCTTTTTAAAATTTCTTATTTCTTCTTTTCTATTTAATTGTCTCTTGTTTCTTCTTTTCTTTTTAAATTCTCTACTTCTTAACTTCTTTTATTTCTTTTATTCTTTTCTTTTTTCTCATTTTTTCCTCTTTTTTGTTCATTTATTTTTTTTCATGCAATATTTTACTTTCTTTTTCACCATAATCTGATTCTATATTTATTTAATTCTAGCTCCTTTAATTTCCTTTTTTATTTCTTTCTTTTTTAAATTTTTTGTTTCTTCTTTTCTATTTAATTTTCTCTTTTTTTCTTCTTTTATTTTTTATTTCTCTACTTCTTAACTTCTTTTCTTTCTTTTATTCTTTTCTTTTTTCTCATTTTTCCTCTTTTTTGTTCATTTTTTTTTTCATGCAATATTTTACTTTCTTTTTCACCATAATTTGATTATATATTTATTTAATTCTAGCTCCTCTAATTTCGTTTTTTATTTCTTCTTTTCTATTTAATTTTCTCTTTTTTTCTTCTTTTATTTTTTATTTCTCTACTTCTTAACTTCTTTTCTTTCTTTTATTCTTTTCTTTTTTCTCATTTTTCCCTCTTTTTTGTTCATTTTTTTTCATGCAGTATTTTACTTTCTTTTTCACCATAATCTGATTCTATATTTATTTAATTCTAGCTCCTTTAATTTCCTTTTTTATTTATTTCTTTTTTAAATTTTTTTATTTCTTCTTTTCTATTTAATTGTCTCTTTTTTCTTCTTTTATTTTTTATTTCTCTACTTCTTAACTTCTTTTCTTTCTTTTATTCTTTTCTTTTATCTCATTTTTTCCATGCAATATTTCACTTTCTTTTTCACCATAATCTGATTTCATTTTTATTTAAGTCTAGCTCCTTTAATTTCCTTTTTTATTTTCTTTCTTTTTAAATTTTTTTATTTCTTCTTTTCTATTTAATTGTCTGTTTTTTCTTCTTTTCATTTTTATTTCTCTATTTCTTAACTTCTTTTCTTTCTTTTATTCTTTTCTTTTTTTCTCATTTTTTCCTCTTTTTTGTTAATTTATTTTTTTCATGCAATATTTTACTTTCTTTTTCACCATAATTTGATTCTATATTTAATTCTAATATCTTTTTTATTATTATTTCTTTATTACTTGTTCCTTTTTCAATAGCAGTTTAAGTATACTATGATACTCACATGGTATCACACAGGAATACAGTTCATTATTTAAATATAAACTTAGTCCTCTATGATACGAACCTAGTATAAATCATATTGTATATACATATACTGATAAGGTATTATAGAAAGTTGATTAATTTGTTCAAAAAATACTACTCGATCCTCTATGATACCTACATGGTATATGACATACTCAAATGGTATCATGAAGGATTGTTGAAGTCCTTGAATGCAACAGTCCTCAATCCTCCATGATACCATCATGGTATAAAAATATACTGAGATAGTATCATGGAGGACTTCTTAGTCCTTCACATGTGTTAGCAGTCTTGCATGATACCATCATGGTATATACCATATACTGAGATGGTATTATGAAGGACTGTACATACTATTATGGTATTATGAATGACTGCTTCACATATTCTAATAGAGTCCTTTATGATACCATTAAGGTATATAAATCTACGCAGATGGTATCATGGAGGAATGCTTCATTCCTTCTGTGACATTTCTTAATCCTCCATGATACCATTTGTGTAGACTTATATACCATGATAGTATCATAAAAGACTCTCTTGGAATAGAGCATTGGTTTATTCCTTCTAGAAAAAACACAACTCAATTCTCTATGACACTCACATAGTATATATCATATACCAACAAGGTATCATGAATGACTGACCCACACACTTCTGGGTTCTGTATGATACCCGCATTGTGTATATGTTATACTAACAGGAAATCATAAAGGAACGATTTATTTCTTCAAGAAAATCATCAGTCATGTATGATACCCACCTGGTATATATCATATACTTATGGAGTATCATAAAGAATTCATGCATTTCTTTAAAAAAAACTTCTCAGTCCTTTATTATACTCATATGGTATATATCATATACAATTAAGTTATCATAAAGGACCCGTTAATTCCTTCAAAAGAAAAAAATAAATATAAAAATACAACAAATAGTGTTTAGGCTTAATTTGAAAAAAAACCAAAACTAGAAAAAGACAAAATAAGAAAAGAACACAAAACTAAAAGTATTTTTAGTGTTTTATATGTTTATATTATCTTGACTTGTTTTTGAATTCAAGGGTCTGAAGCTTGACCTTGTATTTGATGGATACAATTTTGACTTGTACTTTAATTCGAGGACCTCAAGCTTGATCTTGATTTTGGTGGCCTTGATTTTTAGTGTTGAGAAATACTTGAGTGTTTGTGTCACGACCCAAACTACGAAGCAGTGAATACACCTACCCTCATCCGATAGACGAACCATCCACAATCGAATAAATCAGATTAAACAATTATATAAGCGGAATAATAAGGTGAGAAAAATTTTCGAAGTCATTATTAAGCTCATAATCATAGATAGGGGTTGGAGTTCGGTATTCAATATTTTGAAAGTTTGGGTTCGAAAATCCGGTATTTGGTAATGGAAAGTAGATATCAAATACCAAACTACAAAAATATGATTCAATAATTTGGTAATCGATAAATTAAACTTCGATTATGATATTCGATAATACCATATTAAACTTAAGAGTTTGTTGTATTATAAATTTAATATCGTTACTCCAATTGTTTCTGTTTTTTTATGTGGAGGCATGATATGACAGAAGATCAATATAATAGTCCAAAAACATATACATATAAATTCCACTAGTATGTTAAACACATGATGAAAGTATGTATGCCCTAGAGACAATCATTATTATGGACAAATGTACTTGAACACATTCGTATTATTAATAAGATTAATATTTATGGCATTTGCGATTATTGAATTATTATTTGATTGTTTGTGATTATTCACTAATGTGCATCCTTTGAGCTTACGTTATCATTAATAGGGTGAGATATTGATGATGAAGCGTAACTCTAAAATAGCCTCGACTAATGATCATCAAGAATGGGATATCGATGATATGTTATAAGTCGACATGTGGTCTGCATCACATTCTTAGATAATGTAGTATGTCTCACCTGCTACTAGTAATGGTTACTAGTGATGGACACATGGATACTTTTGGAAAGTATTGGTATACCCTGCTGATAAACTATTTGTTAGACATGTCTAGAGTATTATCAGCGTGTGGGATATGAAGGTCCTTTGACTTGAGGTCAATACGCACCTTGTTTACAGAGTAATGTACTTTGACCCTGTCCTAAGCTTCAACTCCTTATAGGATAAGATGCGGCTTGTGTTAGGTGCATTATAATGTAAATTAAGGTGGTAGTTGAGCCAAGAATAGGATTCATTCCTCTATTGAATATTCGAGAGAACACTCAACTTCTCAGTGATATTAAGTCGACCAAGTCATTGGCCAATGCAAGAGACATATTTAGAATATGGTCTAGTTGTCGACTAATATAGATGAGATAAAGTGATCAAGCCATTTGGATAGACACATGGCAAATCCTAAGCTTGATCGAGTGTCTCGCGAATGAAAGGAATTTATCATCTCACATAAAGGTTATGTTTGGTGGATTCATGTAAACGTACTTCACATATTGAGTTCGTCATACGGCGCAGTCTAGGAGTTCCGTATGGACCTTAATTGGATTAGTGTCGATATGTGAAGGCCTATAGGGTCACACTATGTCGATTGTCTTTTCGGTCTTAGGGTGTATTGAGAGAATATTAAATATTCGATTTGGAATCGAGATATTTAAATTAATAATAACTATGGGATAATTTCTATTAGATAGAGATTATTTAATTAAATCAAAATTAGATTTTGGATTTAATGTGCTGAATAATATATATATATATATATATATATATATATATATATATATATATATATATATATATATATTAAACGAAAAACGGAACCGCAAATTTACGTAAGCGCCGCGGCGCCGACCCGACAGTGGGCCCAGTCAGACTGGCCCACTGCACCTCAGTTTTTGTGCCAGGCTTGGAGCCCAACCCTAATCTGATTTGTTGCCTTAATTTCAACTATAAATACAAAACTAATCTCTAGTTATTAACATACTAAGAATACTAATTCTCATAAACAATTCTAGACTTAGAGTATAGGATAAAACTCTCTCAAACCTTTACCGATATTTCCTGGCTTTCTTGACAGAGGAATACACCATAGCATAGTGCTTGCAGTTGAAGGGACAGTCGTGTGTAATCCCTAAGTAAAGACTCCAGATTTTATAACCTGTAAGTGTTCTAGCTTTACGTTATAGGTTTTGATTGTCATATAATCATACCAATAGAATTTGTTGGGGTGAGTAAGAACAAATTTTTAAACTTTCGTTGTGCCTTATGTATTTTTGAACCCAACAAAACCCTATAATGGTATCAGATCCCAGGATGGTTCAATGGTTATATAACAATTGAATAACATAATAATATAGGTTAAACATAAAATTGAATTAAAATAAGGCTTCTTGAAATCCTACATATCTTGATTGAATGTTAAGGCTTCTTGAAATCCTACATATCTGAATTCACTTCCTAGTTCATTTGAGAATTTCATTGTGAACTTCAATATGAATGGGACCAAGGCAAGTATTCCAGAGCTTCACAACATGTTAAAGACCTTTGAATCATCTACCTCTAAAGGTAAAGTTGTGCTCATAGTGGGCTCTTCTAGCAAGTTCAAACCTAATGGTAAGAACATACAGAAGAAGAAGGGTAAGACAGTTGTTGCACCTACAATTATAAAACCTAGAGGAAGTGTTCAAAAGAAGGAAAAGGTAGATTCGGATGTGTGCCTCACCTGCAAGAAGAAGGAGCACTGTAAGAAGGACTGCACAGCTCCAGGAGGAGGCAAAACACTAGGTGCTCCTGGCTCAGCTGGACAAGGTATGTTTGTCATTGAAATAAACATGTCTATAAGTAATTCCCACTGCTGGGTATTAGATACCGCTTGTGGCTCACACATTTGTAATAATGTGCAGGGTCTGATTGATAGCAGAAAGATTGGACCTTGGGAGGTAGACCTGCGCATTGGAAATGGAGCACGAGTGGATGATGAACACGTTGGAACTTATAGACAAGATTTACATTCAGGCTTTTGTTTAGAACTAAATAATTGGTATTTTGTTCCCTCATTGACAAGGAATATTATTTCTATCCCAGTATTAGACATTGAGAGGTTTTCCTCATTTATTGCCAATGGCAGTTATGTACTGTCTTTGAATGGTTTTGTTTGTGGAAATGTTCCGCTTATGGATGGTTTGTATGTTCTAAACTGTAGTCGTGAAATTTTCAACGTGCAAAATAAATGAGCTAAGATAAGTAATCCAAGAAACCCCACCTACTTATGTCACTGTAGACTTGGTCACATCAATTAATCAAGGATAGCAAGATTAAGAAAGTTAGACTATCTGGAACCATTTGACTTGGAGTCCTATAGTAACTGTGAATCTTGCTTGAGAGGAAAGATGATCAATAAGCCACTTTCTGGGAAAGGGGTGCGAGCCAAAGAGGTACTTGAGTTGGTCCATACTGATGTATGTGGGCCATTTTCAACTCAAGCTAAGGGAGGCTTCCCTTACTTCATCACTTTTACAGATGATTTCACAAGGTTTGGGCATGTGTATCTTATGAAACACAAGTCCGAAGCCTTTGAGAAATTCAAGGTTTACAAGTCAGAAGTAGAGAAGCAACTTGAAATAAGTATCAAGACCCTTCGATCAAATTGAAGAGGTGAATACTTAAGTAAAGAATTTCTGGATTACTTGAAACTTCATGGAGTCCAATCACAATGGACACCTCTTGGAACGCCACAGATGAATGGTGTTGCTGAAAGGAGAAATCAAATCCTATTAGATATGGTTAGATCCATGATGAGTTTCTCAGCTCTACCAACATACCTTTGGGGCTATGCATTGCAAAGCTCAATTTATATTCTGAACATGGTTCTTTCAAAATTGAGTAGAAATAACTCCATATGAGATATGGAATGGCAAGAAGCCAACACTTAAACACATGCGACCCTGGGAGTGCCCTGCATATGTAAAGAAGATGCTTACTGACAAGTTGGAATCTAAAGTGAGAAATATTATTTTGTGGGGTATCCAAAGGAAATTAAGGGATACTATTTCTATCTTCCTGGAGAACATAAGGTCATTGTTTCTAGAAATGCAACTTTCCTTGAAGAAGACTATGTCTACAAGGAACGAAGATGCAATAAGATAGAATTTGAAGAAATTCAAGATAACACAGAAGTTGAACCCTTGTCAAAAGACCTAGACAAGGATTCAGTGGGAGTATTTGGTGAAGATTGGGTACTTAGAGTACGCCCTTCAACCAGTGGGAGTGCTGTGAGAGATAGCACAGAAATGCAAGGCTCTCATACACAACCAATGGAAGATGATACAATGGTTGTACATCATTCTATTCAGGAAATACATGAAAATGACATTCCTGAAAGCTCTCAAGGTGATGGATTGTCCAGCACACAAAGACTTTCTCACAATCAGAATGCAACAAACACTGAAACATAGAATAATTAACTCCGTAGGACCAACTAGGACTCATCGTCCTCCTGAAAGATTTAATCTCCTTTTTGAGACACATAATGAGATAGATATTCCTGATGACGATGAACCTACAACCTACAACGAAGCTATGTTAGACATTGATTCACAGAGATGGCAAGAAGCCATGAAATCTGAGATGTACTCGATGTACATCAATCAAGTTTGAAACTTGGTTGATTTGCCAACAGAGGTTAGACACATATGATGCAAATAGATCTTTAAGAAGAAGATTGATGCATATGGCAAGGTACAGACTTATAAGGCGAGATTGGTGGCTAAAGGTTATAATCAATGGCTTGGGGTCGATTATGATGAAACCTTTTCACCTGTTGCAAAAATTAAGTCCATTCGGATTTTGCTAGCAATAGCCGCATACTATGATTATGACATTTGGCAAATGAATGTTAAAATTGTTTTCCTCAATGGTAACCTAATTGATGAGGTGTATATGATACAACCTGAGGGTTTTACATCCAATACTAAGCCCAAAGCAGTATGCAAGCTACATAAGTCTATTTATGGACTTAAGCAAGCCTCAAGGAGTTGGAATATTTGCTTTGACAAAGCAGTCAAATCATTTGACTTTGTTAGAAGCAAAGAAGATCCATGCGTTTATAGTAAGCGCAAGGAAGGGAGTATTGTCTTCATTGTTATATATGTAGATGACGTATTAATAATAAGATATAATAAGACCTCTCATGCAATCAGTCAAGGAATGGTTATCCAACACCTTCATGATGAAGGAATTGGGTGAAGCCTGCTACATTCTTGGAATTAGGATCTATAGAGATAGACCTAATAGATTGTTGGGGTTGCCACAGTCCATATACATAGACAAAGTGCTAAGACGATTCTCTATGGAAATCTCCAAGAAGGAAAGTCTTCCTATGGGTCAAGGCATCAAGTTATCAAAGAAGGATAGTCCTTCTACTGTTGCAGAACTTGAACGGATGAAAATAATCCCATATGCTTCAGCTATAGGATCTATCATGTATTCCATGACCTGTACGAGGCCAGATGTGGCCTATGCACTTAGTATGAGTTGCAAATTCCAGCAGAATCCTGGGGAAGAACACTGAAAATCAGTCAAGAGTATTCTTAAGTATCTTAGACGAACTAAAGATTATTTCTTACTCTATGGTGGACAAGAGAAGCTAGTGTGTACCGGGTACACTGATGCTAGCTTCCAGACAGATCTTGATGACTTCAAATCTCAATCTGGATATGCCTTCATTTTCAATGGCGGAATAGTGAGTTGGAAAAGTTCCAAGCAAGCTACAACTGCTGATTCGACAACTGAAGCCGAGTACATTGCTGGATCGGAAGCTGGTATAGAAGCTGTCGCGATATCTGAGATCCTGAAGGAACTAGGGGTTGTTCCAAGTGCCACTTGTCCAATAATGATTTATTGTGACAACACTGGTGCGATTGCGCAAGCTAAGGAACCAAGATCAACAAATAGAAACAAGCATGTACCGAGAAAATACCACATACTCAGGGAGATGGTAGAAACTGAAGAAATAAGATTAGACTATGTTCCGACATATGATAATATAGCTGACCTGTTTACTAAACCATTAAGCTTAGTTAAGCATAATAGTCATTTTGAAAACATGGGTATTAGATACATCGGAGATTGGCTCTAGGCCAAGTGGGAGATTGAGAGTATGTATGTCCTAGAGACAATCATTATTAGGGACAAATGTACTTGAACACGTTCGTATTATTAATAAGATTAATATTTATGGCATTTGTGATTATTGAATTATTATTAATTGTTTGTGATTATTCATTAATGTGCATTCCTTGAGCTTACATTGTCATTAATAGAGTGAGATATTGATGATAGAGCGTAACTCTAAAATAGCCTCGACTAATGATCATCAAGAATGGGATATCGATGACATGTTATAAATCGACATGTAGTCTGCATCACATTCTTAGAGAATGTAGTATGACTCACCTTCTACTAGTAATGGTTACTAGTGATGGGCACATGGATACTTTTGGAAAGTATTGGTATACCCTGCTGATAAACTATTTGTTAGACATGTCTAGAGTATTATCAGCGTGTGGGATATGAAGGTCCTTTGACTTGAGGTCAATACGCACCTTGTTTACTGAGTAATGTACTTTGACCCTGTCCTAAGCTTAAACTCCTTATAGAATAAGATACGGCTTGTGTTAGGTGCATTCTAATGTAAATTAAGGTGGTAGTTGAGCCAAGAATAGGATTCATTCCTCTATTGGATATTCGAGAGAACACTCAACTTCTCAGTGATATTAAGTCGACCAAGTCATTGGCCAATGCAAGAGACATATTTAGAATATGGTCTAGTTGTCGCCTAATAAAGATGAGACAAAGTGATCAATCCATTTGGATAGACACATGGCAAATCCTAAGCTTGATCGAGTGTATCGCAAATGAAAGAAATTTATCATCTCACATAAAGGTTATGTTTATTGGATTCATGTAAACGTACTTCACATATTGAGTTCGTCATACGGCGCGGTCTAGGAGTTCCGTATGGACATTAATTGGATTAGTGTCGATATGTGCATGCCTATAGGGTCACACTATGTCGATTGTCTTTTCGGTCTAAGGGTCGCCCATCTCAGCTGGAGAGGCCTATCCTGATCTGAGAAGTGCTAATTCATGTGTATTGATATTCGATTTGGAATCGAGATATTTAAATTAATAATAACTATGGGATAATTTCTATTAGATGAAAATTATTTAATTAAATCAAAATTGGATTTTGGATTTAATGTGTTGAATATATATATTAAACGAAAACGGGAACCAGAAATTTACGTAAGGCGCCGCGGTGCCGACCCGTCAGTGGGCCCACTGCACCTCGGTTTTTGGGCCATGCTTGGAGCCCAACCCTAATCTGATTTGTTGCCCTAATTTCAACTATAAATACATCACTAATCTCTTGTTATTAACATCATTCTCATAAACAATTCCTGACTTAGAGTCTAGGATAAAACTCTCTCAAACCTCTGCCGAGATTTCCTGGCTTTCTTGACAGAGGAATACACCATAACATAGTGCTTACAGTCGAAGGGACAGTCGTGTGTAATCCCTAAGTAAAGATTCCAGATTTTATAACCTGTAAGTGTTCTACCTTTACGTTACAGGTTTTGATTGTCATATAATCATACCAGAAGAATTTGTTGGAGTAAGTAAGAATAAAATTTTAAACTTACGATGTGCCTTACTTATGTGTTTTTGAACCCAACGAAATCCTACACATGAAGACTAAACTCATGAACTATCATGATTCATTTAAGCGCCAAACAGACAAATTTATCACAGTTAACATTAATAACTAATGAACAAAAAGGACTTAATTTAATAGATATTGATGCAGAAAGTAAAGCAAGAATCTTTTATTAGATCTCAGAGAAAGCACGAGAATTCAATTGAAAAAATGAAAGCTCCTTGAACTACAAAGTCCGAATAATGGAAAACTAATTTGAAGTAATGAATAATTCGGTATTCGGGAAATACTGAATACCGAACAATATGAATATCTCATACCAAATCCGAACCCAAATATCATAATTTTAATTTTACTCACGAATACCGTATCAAATACCGAATTACCAAAACTTTTTATTCGATTAGGTAATTCGGGTTTCGGTATTTTATGCTCAGCCCTAATCATAGATAAGCGAAAATAAGTACTACAATTTCCAAACCTGATGTCACTAGTACATGAACTACTAAAATGAAAATTACAAGTCTAGAATAATATCAAGATATACACGGTCTGAAAGTAAGAAAGTTAATTTTAAATGAAACACCTATACCCCTTATACTATAAAAATCCTATTACACATCCTATGAGGTATATGCAAAATGAAATACATTAAAATATAATAAAGAAGTTTTTATGAAATTTATTGTAGTTTTAAGATAATTTTTGAGATATAAATGCCTAAAAACTATTGAGAGAAAAAATCACCTATAAACAAGACGTTTTAATGATTACATTGTGGATGCTACTGTGTTGTAGAGGAATGACGTCTTTAATTTATAGATGTCCAATTCTTCTCCTCCAAAACAGAGAATAGTCAAATATAGAATATAATTATATTTTTCATTACAGGAAAAGTAAAAGAAATTACAGTAATTCTTTGACTTTCTTTCCAGTGAAAAGTAAAACTCAAATATTGTAAGAAAATCAGGCAAAAAATCTAACAGAACTAACATGTTTTCTACCAAATTTATGTCTCCGATTAAGGGTGTTCATGATTCGATTTGAGTCATTTTTTACCTAAAAATGACCAAATCATCTAAGTTGGTTTTTCCAATACAAAAATCAAATCAATTAATTAGATATGTTTCTCATTGAGTCAGTTTATGTCGGTCTTTTTTTTTTATTTGATTCGATTTATAGGTTTTCCGTGAACAACCCTATCTCGGATAAACCAACACCTCGAAATAGGTAACTAACAAATTAACTAGAGTAATGAAGAACTAGGGCAATTAACATTAGAGGACATATTAATGGTAAGCTAGCATATGTTTAATATTCTTTTATTGCAAATATAAGAACAAAAAGGAGAGAAGGTAAAAAATGGAGCGTACACAATATTTTCTTATTTTAATCTAATGCAAAAAAGAAGCCTTTTTTAGAATTTGTTCTTCCAAGTCTAATTATCAACCTGAATGATTTGTTGAAGTTCATCATTGCTTTCGGGACAGTTATATTAACTTAATATTACTTATTAGATTCAATACCATATTTTTTTCAGAAATTAAACTTACCTTTTTTTTCAACTATACCAAATTCTTAATTTAAGAATATATTTAATGCTATTTATGAAGGAGAAGTGCTGCCGCACTCCTTCACCTTGTCGAAACCTTATTCCAATAATGTCGCAGAGTACCAAGCCCTCATACTTGACTTAGATATGGCTGTGGATTTGAAAGAGTTGCAACTCTTATTGAGATTGAAAATGGGCCAACATCCTTTTGTACCGTCCAACTTCGCATACAAACGATTAGGACATTGGGCCATTATCATTTTTGTCTCTCAATAAGTGTCCCAAAAGACCAGAAATGAAAGGTGTAGATATGAAGTGACAGTAGAAATATGCACATTTGTCCATATTCAATCATTGAAGCAACTCAAATCACTTCATAGACAACAACAACAATAACATACTCACTGAAATCCCACAATGTGGGGTTTGAGGAGGGTAGAGTGTATATAGACCTTACCTCTACATTGGTAGGTAGAGCGGACCTCTACATTGGTAGGTAGAGCGGACCTCTACATTGGTAGGTAGAGCGGCTGTTTCCGAGAGACCCTCGGCTCAAGACAAAGCACAACAAGAGAAACAGTTAGACTCGGACATGCAATTTAAAGAAGTATGAAAATACTTGTATCAAAAGCGAGTAAGCCATGATAGCACATTCCGAAAAAGAAGCAGTAACTAACGCAAGTAAGTAAGATAAGATAAAGATAAAGATGAAATAAGATAAACAAAGTACACTAGATAACACAACAGCATAAATCAAATGTCAGGTGACTATAAAATAATATTGCACCTGCTAGTATGGTAGGCTAAGCGGGCCTACAATAATAACACTACAACTATCCATTTGTAAGCGTAAGTAGGACTACGCTTAAATCACTTCAATAATAACTCAAATCACTTCACGTCTTTAATAAAAGGATCGGCTACAAAAACCATGTTGACTTTCAAGTAAAGATGTATGTTATGTAATTCTTTTTAGTATCTTAAAATGAGAAAAAGCCCTAAAGAGTCCCTTATCTTTGGGCCAAGAATCGAAGTTATTCTTTCACACGAAGCACTAATAATCCTTCGTCTTTGTAATATTGATGCACTTTTGATCCTCTCCCAAAATTTCTACTTATTTTAACCGTTGATTTTGTCCTCAATTTAGTGTATGGAATGTTCAGTCATTTTCCTTTTTGTTGAATAAAAACTAAAAACAATACTTCATGTGGGAAAATGTGAAAAGAAGAGTGTTCCTTATTCTATTTAGTCCAAACTATCATATTAGATTTGCAACTAAAATAAAGAACTTATCATGGTTTTTCGGACTATTTTTTGAATTTCCCAACCATTATATTGCTTCGAAAAGTAATAGCATGAAACTTCACGAGTATGATAAAAGAAAAATTCAAAATCTCAATACATGAAGAATGAATAAGTTAAAAATAGTGTAAAAATCTCAATACATGAAGAATGAAAAGTAATAGTGAATCATCTCCTAGTAACCCCTAATCTTAACAACTTCACAGCTGGTGGTATTGGTGCTCATCCAATTGTGAATCACTTTGAATGTACGTCACTTGAATGAACAAATAAAAGCCAATTAATTACTCTTCTTTTCATGATTGAATATTCTATCTCATTAAGAGTTCTATTTAACAGAATTGCAGAAGACATCCCCTTGGGATTTGAGGGCAGAAAAAAAAAAATAGAAATGATGATGTTGCCAGGCTAATCCAAGTTGTTTACATGTATACCTAGATTCTTGTTTTTTCTCCATGTGAAGAAAATATGTTTATTATATGTTTTCCACCTCTAGAATTCTATATCAATTTATTGTTGACGTATGATGTCGAGAATTTTGCCCTAGGGAAGAAAATTTTGTACTATTGTGATGAACCTCTCAATGCTAGAAATGAGATGGAAGATTGAGGGAGGACCAAAAGTGCACTAATTTACAAATTGAAGAAATATTAGTGCTCCATGGAAAAAAAATAAGGATAACTTTGAGTCTAAACTCAAATATAAGAGACTATTTCAAGCCTTTTCTCGTCTTAAAATTAACACACGAGCTTCAACTTTTAGACTATTGCTTACTTTTATTATTTGGACTCCAATCTTCAACTCATACGTGCTTTTAATCATGACAAGTTGTAGGGATGAAAATTATGTGGATAAGGCAGATCAAATTCATTTAGTCAAGAAATTCAGGTCAAATGGGAGAATTGTTAGGGTTTATCATGATTTTCTTACTTTATTAGAATTTTCTTACCATGATTGTATTTTAATTCTAAAAGAAAAACTAATTATTTTCTTGGAGAAAAAAGCTTTGAACTTCTATCAATTGAGGATCTTTCTTTCATACACTAATCCAATAATATCCATAATGTAGTAATTGAAAATTTTTTATTTAGAGGGAGATTAATAACTTGATAATTTCAAAGCACAATATACTTCTCTTTACTGTTTGATTTAAAGCCGCTTAATATTTGCAATTATTAGCTTCTGATTGATATCTTATTCTTTCTATCCCGATAATTTCTTCACGTCTCTCTGTAAGAGACTATCATTTGGCTGGTGGCCGAAGCAATTTCAATATTAATGTTAAATATACTCAATATACATAAGATATACACGTTATACACGTGTATATCCTATGTATATTGGGATGCTCTCGGTTAGGATGATGTCCTCGGTTTTGGTCTCCTTATTGTGCACGGTTTTGTATAGTTGTAGTGTACCTTAATTAGTTTTGTACTCTTATCATAATTGTATAGTTAGTCTCCAAATAGAATAAAGATTTAGGAGTAGAATAGGAATAAGATTCTCCTATTATGGAAATATGTAAATTGTATAATAGTCTTTCAATTAATGAAAATAATCAAGGGATTATTTCTTTAATGGTATCAGAAGTCTAGGTTCGAAATTTCCTCTCCCAAAATTTCTTTCTTCTCGAGCAACAAACCCGGATCCCTTCTCTCGGTTTGCTTGTTCTTCCTTTTGATTTTTCTTCCAAAATTTCTCTTCCAAATCCCTCAATCACATATTGTTCTATCAATATGTCTATATCACGGAACACGTTTCATCCTGCCCTTACAGTTTCTAACATCAATAATAACATCCCTCTTGTTCTTGAAATAGAAAACGTCTAATATGCGACGTGGGCCGAACTGTTCAAAATTCTCGCACGCTCACATCAAGTCATCCATCACATCATCCTTGCGGCTCCTTAGGATACGAAGGTGCCAAGACGCGAGGATGACCCTAAGTTGTGGATGACTCTTGATGCCACCGTCCTTCAGTTGATATATTCCATAATTTATACCGACCTTTTGCAAACGATTATTGAATACGATGCTACGGCGCAGACGACTTAGGATAGACTACGTGATATATTCCAAGATAATCAAAATTCTAGAGTTGTTACTCTTGAGCTGGCTTTCTCCCATGTCCATATGGAAGATTTTCCTAACGTTTTGGCATATTGCAAAAGATTGAAGGAATTGGCTGACCAAATCCGCAACGTTGGTGCACTGGTTTCAAATGATCATTTGGTCCTCCAAATGGTTTCAGGCCTCTTATAGTGGTGTTGGAACGCTTCTTCCTCAAAGCAATCCACTTTCGCAATTTTATCAAGCTCGTTCTATGCTTACACTCGAAAAAGCGGGCATGGCTAAAAAGGCGGCTACCGGTACTAGTCCTGTGGTTATGATGACCGAATCCACTGTTCATCCTCCCGGTTCCAACAACTCGAGCAAAAACCACAACAACGGTGGCGGCAAAAAGGGAAGAAATAAGAAAAATAATGGTAAGAATTGTGGCGGCAACAATGGCGGCAGCCGGAACAGTGGTGGTGGCGGTGGTGCCCCTCAGGGCAGTCAGCAACAATAACAGTTTTGGGCCCCGCAGTGGGCTCCTATGCAGTGGCAGTGGGCCCCACAATTTAGGCCAAACAGTGGTAGCCCAACGATGCAGCCTCACTGGCAGTGGGCTGGCCAGCAGCAGCAGAGGCCCAGTTTTGGTACTATCTATGGGCCGAGGCAGCAAGCAGGGGTACTTGGGCCTCGGCCCCTGCAGGCCCATCACGCAGTGGCCCCCAATTCTACCGACATCGAATCTGCAATGCACACCCTTGGATTAAATCCTCCGGACCCAAATTGGTATATGGACACCAGTGCCACTACCCACATGACATCTGATTCAAGTACGCTCTCATCTTATTCCAATTTGAGCAACCCTCGTGGCATAATTGTTGGTAATGGTAATTCTATTCCAATTCGTGGTTATGGTCATAAAACTTTGTATCCCCCCCCCATCCACCCCTTATCTTGAAAAATACCATACATGCCCCCAAATAGATTAAAAACTTAGTATATGTCCATAAATTCACCACTGACATTTCCGTTTCTATTGAATTTGATCCATTTGGTTTCTCTGTGAAGGATTTCAATACGGGGAGTCCTCTTATGAGGTGTGATAGTAGGGGAGATCTTTATCCTATCACGCCAAGTTCCGGTCTATCTAGTCAAGCCTTGCCGTCAGCATTTGCAACCCTTGTCCCTTCCTTGTGGCATGCTCATCTTGGTCATCTGGGGTCGTCTATTTTGTCTTCCTTAGTTAAAAATAATTTTATTACATGTAAGGGTGCGCGTAGTACTCCGAATTGTCATTCTTGTTCTTTAGGAAAAATTGTTACGTTGCCGTTTGTAGACTCTACTTCTCATACTTTAAAGCCATTTGATATTATTCATAGCGACTTATGGACATCTTCTGTTCTTAGTTCTGTGGGTCATCAATATTATGTTCTCTTTTTGGATGATTACTCTAAATTTTTATGGAGTTTTCCAATAGCGAAAAAATCTCAAGTTTTTTTCCATCTTAAAATTTAGAGCTTTCATTAGAACCCAATTCGAACGAGAAATAAAAAATATTCAATGTGATAATGACAAAGAATATGACAACGGGGTATTCCGAGAATTTTATGCAACTAATAGGATCAATTTTCATTTTTCTTGCCCTCATACGTCTTCACAAAATGGGAAAGCCGAACGCAAAATTCGTACAATTAATAACATTGTCCACACTTTATTGATTCATGTTTCCGTACCCCCGTCTTTTTGGCATCATGCTCTACAAATGGCTACATATCTCCTAAACGTTCTTCCTTCCAAAGGTTTGACATATTCCTCCCCCCTTCATATTTTATGTAGTAAGATTCCTTCGTATTCACATCTTAGGGTCTTTGGGTGCTTATGTTATCCGTTATTTCCATCCACCACAATTAACAAACTTCAGGTCCGGTCTACTCCGTGTGTATTTTTGGGGTTTCCGTCTAATCATCGTGGTTACAAATGTTTTGATTTGTCATCTAATAAAATCATCATTAGTCGCCATGTAAATTTTATGAAACTCAATTCCCGTTTGCTAAGGTTAGTAATCCCGTGCCTAGTTCGTATAATTTTTTGGATTATGGCATATCCCTGTATCTTATTCACCATTTTTTGAACGTATCTCGCACCCCAATTCCGCTAGCGGGCCCACTGCTCGCTGGTTCTCCAGTAACATCACGGTCCAACAACTGGGCCGCCTCCCAGCCCAGTTCTGGCCCAGTTTCTGCTTCTGCCCGTAATCCAGTCCCAGCGTCTACTACTGTTTCCAGTTTCCGAATTAGGGCCGGCAGCCCCCGCTCGCTCTTGGCCGTCCGTCCCACGTCCAAAAAATTCCCAAAATCCGTCCCCTTCTTCCCCGAGTCATCGACCGGTCACTTGTAGTCAATGGGGTATTTTTAAACCGAAAAGACATTTTAACTTAAATTTTAATGTTCTTAAGTCACCCTTACCCCGTAATCCTGTGTCTGCATTGAATGACCCGAATTGGAAAATTGTTATGACCGATTAATATAATGCTCTTATTGATAATAAGACGTGGGAGTTGGTGCCCCGTCCTTCTGGTATTAATATTATTAGGTCTATGTGGATTTTTGCTCACAAGGAAAATTCAGACGGTTCATTTGCACGGCATAAGGCTCGGATTGTGGTTGATGGTAAGACTCAGCAGGTTGGTGTGGATTGTGGGGAGACGTTTAGTCCGGTGGTCAAGCCGGCTACCATTCGCACTGTACTCAGCTTGGCTCTTTCGAAAGCATGGCCTATCCATCAGTTAGATGTGAAGAATGATTTCTTACATGGTGATCTCAAGGAGACAGTGTATATGCATCAGTCTTTGGGGTTTAGGGACCCTAAGTATCCTCATCATGTATGTTTGTTGAAGAAGTCCTTATATGGGCTTAAGCAGTCTCCACGGGCCTGGTATACGAGGTTTGCCAACTATGTTTCAACTATTGGGTTCACTCACAGCAGGTCAGATAATTTCTTGTTCATATATCGTCGTGGGTCGTCCTTGGCTTATATACTTTTATATGTGGATGATATTATCTTGACTGCCTCTTCCGATGCATTACGCCGGTCTATCATTGCAATGCTCAGTTCTGAGTTTGCTATGAAAGACTTAGGGCCTTTGAGTTATTTTTTGGGGATTGCTGTCACTCGTCATGCAGGTGGGTTATTCTTATCTCAATGGAAGTATGCAGCTGAGATCATTGAGAGGGCTGGGATGTCTTCCTGTAAGTCCACTTCCACTCTAGTTGATACTAAGCACAAGCTTAGTGCTATGGCCGGTGCACCATACGAGGATCCGACCCGATATCGCAGTCTTGCAGGGGCCCTTTAGTATCTTACATTCACGAGACCTGATATTACATATGCTGTATAGCATGTGTTTTTTTTATGCATGATCCCAAAGTTGAGCACATGAATGCGCTCAAACGCATCATTCAGTATATTCAGGGTACACTTGACTATGGCTTACAGTTATATCCTTCGTCGACGTCTACACTTGTCTCGTATACAGATGTTGATTGGGGGGCTATCCAGATACCAGACGGTCTACGTCTGGCTATTGTATGTTTCTTGACAACAACTTGGTCTCCTGGTCTGCGAAACGTCAGTCGACACTGTCCCGCTCCAGTGTCGAGGCTGAGTATCGAGGGGTAGCTAATGTGGTTTCTGAATCATGTTGGTTACGTAATTTAATGTTAGAGCTTCATTATACTATTCAGAAAGCGACCTTGGTTTATTGTGATAATATTAGTGTCATCTATCTGTCGAATAAACCAGTTCAGCACCAACGCACTAAACATATCGAGATGGACATTCATTTTGTTCGTGAAAAGGTTGCATGTGGTCAAGTACGTGTCTGCCATGTCCCTTCTAGCTATCAAATTGCAGACATCTTTACAAAGGGTCTTCCCTCATTCCTTTTTGAAGATTTTCGAGATAGTCTCAGCGTCCGAAGACCGCCCGCTATGACTGCGGGGGTGTGTTAAATATACTCAATATACATAAGATATACACGTTATACACATGTATATCCTATGTATATTGGGATGCTCTCGGTTAGGATGATGTCCTCGGTTTTAGTCTCCTTATTGTGCATGGTTTTGTATAGTTGTAGTGTACCTTAATTAGTCTTGTACTCTTACCATAATTGTATAGTTAGTCTCCAAATATAATAAGGATTTAGGAGTAGAATAGGAATAGGATTCTCCTATTATGAAAATATGAAAATATGTAAATTGTATATACAGTATTTCAATTAATGAAAATAATCAACTGATTATTTCTTTCAATTAAATTGGATCTGTAATTTCTAAATTTAGAGTAATCAAATAAAAAAGAAAATGCAACTTGTATGTTGATCACATTTTTTACTTGTTTCATTTAACAAAATGAAACGCATGTTTAATTTGTAGTTCTAAAGAAACGTTGTTGGCTACTTATTAGCGAATATTCTCCGAATATTCACAGTATATTTTGTAATTATGATAGATGTATATTTAAGATAACTTAGGATTCTTATTGTATTAGGAATTAACCTCTGTACAACTATATATATTGTGATTAAAGGAAGGAATCCCCAAGGGAAATTATTCCAATCTTACATAGTATCAGGAGCCAAACCCTAATCCGCTCTCTAATTTTTTTCGACGGCCGAAACCCCCCCCCCCCATTCCTTTCCTCTCAGCCAGCGGCAACAAGGTTTCCACCATGTCTTCTCCCACTAATTTCAGTTCATCCACTGGCACACTTGACAACCCCTCTCAACGTTCTTTGTCTTCTTTTCATCCGGCATTCGCTGTTAACAACATCAAGAATTCTATCCCTATAATTCTTGACTAAGAAGACTGTCAATATTCCATGTGGATGGAACTATTATATATTCATGCATGTGCATACAATATGCTCGACCATATTGATGATTATGTTCTTCGTCCCACCGATGTTGCAGACTCAACCTGGCGTCACCTTAACGCCATCGTCAAACAATGGATCTACGGCACCATCTCTAAAGACTTGTGCACTATCATGAAAACATGTGCTATGGCACGTGAACTTTGGGTCCGGCTAGAAGATATTTTTCAGGACAATAAAAATACTCGGAACATGTATTTGGAAGAGCAGTTCAACAATAAACGTCTCGAGAATTTTAACAACATGTCCGAATTTTGTAAGCAACTGAAACTCATAACTGACCAACTGTCCAACGTAGGGACTTCTGTTTCAGAAACCAAGATTGTGCTTCAACTAGTTGATGGTTTATCGAAAGGTGAATATGATACACTCGCAACGATGATTTAACAAGCCGACCTCCTCCCCAATTTCAACAAAGCACGTTCACAACTATTGTTAGAAGAAACACGTTGTGCCAAACAAGACGAGCACAATCACAAGGCATTAGTCATTGACGGCATGACTCCACCGATGGCCAACACCACCCAACCACCACCGCAAGACCACCACCACCAGTCCCACTGCGGAGGGCATGGCGGCAGAGGCCGCGGCAACAACAATAAAGGGAAGGGCCGCGACAAAGGCAACCTTAACCAGTAGCCAGGCCCAACTACTGCCTATTTCCCGTGGCATGGACAGCAGCCAATATGGCCCAATCAGCAGAACTGGGCCTCGCCTGCATGCCCATACCCAACTGCAGGGGCCCAGTTCCAGTAGCCTTCTTGGTCTCCTGGCCTATTGGGCTCTGGCCTAGCCAACAGGCAGGCCCACCCGCAGCAGCAGCAGACCCACATGGTCTCGGTCCAGCAGCAACCACAACCCAATAGCCTGGCCCCCATCGACTTAGGCTAGGCCTTCAGCACCGTGAACCTTCCCAACCCGACGAAAATTGATACATGGACACCGGAGCCACATCTCACCTTACCCGGTCGTCAGGTAACTTATCTCAACTACTTCGGCTAAAATGTCCTCAATTTATTACTGTCGGCAATGGTCATCACATTCCAATTGAAGGTTACGGTAACATACATACTAAATAACCCCACCCGCCTTTCTCCCCAAGTCACGTGCTCTACACCACTAACATCATTCAAAACTTAATCTCTATTAGAAAATTCACTAGAAATAATTATGTGTCTGTCGAATTTGACCCTTTTGGTTTTTCTGTGAAGGATCTCAATACGGGAAAATTCTTATGTGCTACAATAGTGTGGGAGACCTCTACCCCTTCACTCAATCTTCCACTGTCAGACCGCAATCATATCTATCCCTTGCGGCTATCTCTCCCTCAACTTGGTACAACAGACTCGGACACCCCGGAGACCTAGTTTTTACTTTTCTAAGGACTACTAAGCGTATTCAATGTAATAATGGAAAACTTTCCCAACACTGTGTTTCTTGCCCGCTCGGCAAGCATATTGTTCATGCTGATTTGTGGACATCTCCAATTGTTACTTCTTTGGATCACAAATTTTATCTAATATTCTTAGATGATTTTTCACATTTTATCTGGATTTACCCACTGAAATTCAAATCTGAAGTTTTTGCCAAATTCCTTAAGTTTCAAAAATTCATTAAAACACAGTTTGAAAAATCTGTCAAATCATTCCAATGTGATAATGGATGTGAATTTAATAACTCGGCATTTCACAATTTCTGCTCTAAACAAGGCATGGTTTTCCATTTTTCCTGTCCCTATACTTCCTCCCAAAACGGAAAGGCTGAATGAATTATACGTACCATCAATAACATGGTTCGCACCCTTCTGTTTAATGTCTGTCTTCCACCACCTTTTTGGGTCTATGCTGTTAAAATGGTAGAATCCCTTCTTAATATTTTACCAACTAGCACTCTCCAAAACAAGACCCCTACCGAAATCTTATAGCGTAGGTTCTCATCCTATGAACATCTCCGTATTTTCGGCTGCTTATGCTACCCCAACATAGCTTCCACTGCGCCTCACAAACTTGCCCCTCACACATTGCCCTGTGTCTTCGTTGGTCTCTTTCCTACTCATCGGGGCTACATGTTCTATGACATTGCCACTCATAAAATCATCGTCTCCCGTCACGTCACCCTTGACGAGACGACCTTTCATTTTTCAAATCTCCAAAAAAATTCAAACCACCGATTACATCTTTCTTGATAAACCGAGTTTGTTCCCGGCTATCCAATCTCTATACCAACAGCAACTCACTATTCCGATAGAACATACAGCCCCGTCCCCGATAATGTCCGACACTAACCAAACAAATCCCTGATCTCGGTCGAAAACCCTACCAACACCCTTGCTGCCTCCAGCCATGTCTCCTGCCCCCCCAGCAGCACTGCAGCCTCCCAATCCAGAACCCATAAGCCTGCAACCTCCCAGTCCGGAAGCACTGCTGCCTCCCAGTCCAGAACTCCCACTGCTGCCTACCCATCGCATGGAGACTCGTGCACAACACAGGATCTTCAAACCCAAGGTTCACTTTAACCTCTCCACAGAAACCCTATCACCCATTCCAAAAAATCCAAAACGAGCAAAACTTGACCCTAATTGGAATGCGGCCATATGCGAGGAGTTTAATACTTTAACCAAGCAGAACACTTGGGATGAGGTACCTAGACCAGACGATGTGAATGTTATCCGGTGTATGTGGCTATTTCATCACAAGTTCAGAGATAGTGGTGACTTAGAGCGGTATAAGGCAAGACTAGTTGCCAATGGCACTAATCAGCAAGAGGGTATTGGTTGTGGTGAGACATTCAGTCCGGTTGTTAAACCGGCCACTATTCAGACGGTTCTCAATATTGCTATGGGTATGCATTGGCTGATTCATCAGCCTGATGTCAAGAATGCATTTCTTTATGGGGATTTGAAAGAAACTGTGTACATGCATCAGCCCCCTGGCTTTGTTCATCCGGCAGTTCCGCAGTTTGTATGTCGTCTCAGGAAGTCATTGTATGGCTAGAAACAGGCACCCCACGCTTGGTATAATCGCTTTGTCAAGTATGTTATGTAGATCGGTTTTATATGTAGCATGTGTGATAACACTCTCTTCACTTTTCATCGAGGTAGCAACACTGCTTATTTGCTATTATTTGTGGATCGCATTGTTATTACTGCCTCATCTGACAGTTTAAAGAATGAAATCATTGCTCTACTCAAAACTGAATTTTCTATAACTGACTTGGGCAAGCTGAGTTATTTTTTGGGTATATCAGTGACCAGATCTGCAGCCACTATATTTTTGTGTCAGCGTAAATATGCAGAAGAGATTGTACATAGGGATAAGATGGCAAATTGTAAAATTATGCCAACTCCGGTTGACTCGAAATCCAAGTTCAGTGCCAATGACGGTGCGCCAGTTGCTGATCCCACTCTATATCGGAGTCTTGCAGGTGCCCTTCAGTATCTTACATTCACTAGGCCTGATATTGCATATGTCATTCAGCAAGTGTGTATGTTTATGCACGACCCCCGAGAGTCCCATTTTGCCGCCCTCAAACGTATTATCAGATACGTTAAGGGCATACTGGACCTTGGATTACATCTCTACCCCTCTGCTCCAACCAAGTTACTCTCCTACACGGATGCATATTGGGCAGGATACCCCGACACACGTAGCTCCACCTCAGGCTATTGTGTATTTCTTGGGAATAATCTTATCTCATGGTCCGCCAAGCGGCAGGCCACGCTATCCCGTTCGAGTGATGAAGCAGAATATCGTGGAGTTGCTAATGTCGTTGTTGAGATCTGTTGGCTCCGAAATCTTCTTTTGGAGCTCCAGTGTCCACTACGAAAGGCGTCTATAGTTTATTCTGCCAACATATCTGCCATATATATGTCTCATAATCCTCTCAACATCAGCGGACTAAGCATATTGAGATGGATATTCACTTTGTGCGAGAGAAAGTTACCCGCGGTCAGGTCAAAATACTACATGTTCCTTCCTCTTATCAGTATGCATACATTTTCACAAAGGGACTACCGAGACAGCTTTTCACCGACTTTCGATCTAGCCTTAGCGTTCGGCGTCCTTCCGCTCTGACCGAGGGGGAGTATTAGCGAATATTCTCCGAATTTTCACAGTATATTTTGTAATTATGATAGATGTATATTTAAGGTAACTTAGGATTCTTATTGTATTAGGAATCAACCATTTAAGGTAAGTTAGGATTCTTATTGTATAAGGAATTAACCTCTGTACAACTATATATATTGTGATTTATGAAAGGAATCCCCAAGGAAAATTATTTCAATCTTACACTACTAACATTATAATAATATTCCTTGCAATTATTGTATCTAATCTTGGAATTTCCAATTTTGAGCGTTAGTCTATTGCAACTTTGATAATGACCTGATTTTAGTGATTCACGTACTATAGGTGTTAATTCGATCATTTGTATTATATATATATTGGGTTAGATCCGACAAATTATATAGTGTACTATCTAATATATTAAGGAAACAATTCAACTGTTACGCTAGTGCACAACTACAATATTATATTTTATTTTAAAATTACGAAAACATGTATGATCCACAAATTATTATCCTTAGTAAATTTAGTCTACTAACTACATCATCTATTTGCTCGTGCGCTTTAAGATAATTATCTATAAAAAATAAAATTATTACTCATCTTCTAATTAGTATTCTTTACTATACTCTATGTCTATGAGGGCAAAAAAAAAATTATGATCGCTTTCAATAATTTTATATTTAAAGATCAAATAAGTGAAATAACATAAGAGTAGTAATTAAACTCTTTACCTAAATTTATGTTCGTCCAAATGAACTTCAAATGGAATTTTTATTATTGGCCATTGTTTTATCAATGATGTCCCTTCAGAACCGTCCTTTAACTCACTCATTCATATATTTTCCTACTTTTTTCCATGCTAGTTCGCACTAGTATTTACGGTCTTTTTGGAAAGCCACCTGATAATTCAAATTCCAACATTATATAAGTAAGTTTCAATGTAATTTAAATAAATAAAATTCAGAAAAAGAAAAATATAAGTGTATAACCTCATTCACAACGAAATTCTACTTTAATAACGTCAATCATTATATGTCAAGTTTGTTAATGACTAATTCTTTCTAATATTAAGAGGTGTCGTTAATGACTCATTATTTCTAATATAAAGAGGTGTAGTTACAAAAATTAGATAATAACACGGTTATGCTAAATGAATACAATAAAAAATAAAAAATACTAGAAATAACATGAAATCACAATAAGTAAAGGTTGGAATGAGAAGAAAGAAAATGAAAGATAAATAATATAAAAATTAAAATTAAAAAGAAACTAAAATAATAGAAATAAAAAATAAATGAAAAAAGAAAAGGAATTAAAATAAAACAAAAAGGAGGAAACAAAAAAGTAACTATGTAATTACACCCAATTCTGAACCACATCTTGAGAATTGAAGAATGTAATTACATCCTCTCAATTATACCAAATTCCCACATAACTGTGTAAATACTTAGTCAAATAAACAAGTCAAACTGTGTAATTACACCCAATTTTAATTACCGGGGTGACTTTCCAAACAGACCCTTAGTGTATTCATGATGAAAGATTGTGATTGTTTTGAGGCGCACAATAACCATTATAGATTTTATTAGGTCAAGATTAATCTTCTAACGCAGATAAATTATAACATTTCAATAATTCAATCCACGCAACTTTAAAATAGGGAAAACTGCACTAATGCCCTTAAAATCAAAATATTTATCCTTGCATGTCCCCTTTACTTTTCATATCCCAAAACTACTTATACTTAATACCTCTTATAGTTTTTGTAGGTAATTATCTCTTTTTTCCCTTTCTTTTTTATTTCTCTACTTCATTACTCCTATTTTCTATAGTTTTTTTCTTTATTTTTATTCTCTTTTCTTCTTTTTTGTTTCTTTTTTTTAAACCATAGTATTTATTATTTTCTTTTTTCACCATAATCTAATTTGATATTTAATTCTAGCTCCTTTCATTTTCATTTTTATTTTCTTTCTTTTTTAAATTTCTTCTTTCTTCTTTTCTATTTAATTATCTCTTTTTTCTTATTTTCTTTTTTATTTCTCTACTTCTTAACTTCTTTAATTTCTTTTATTCTTTTCTTTTTTCTCATTTTTTCCTCATTTTTATTCTTTTTTTTTTTCATGCAATATTTTACTTTCTTTTTCACCATAATATGATTCTATATTTATTTAGTTCTAGCTCCTTTCATCTTTCTCGATGAACCGAGTTCGTCCTCGGCTATCCAATCTCTATACCAACAGCAACCCACTGTTCCGACAGAGCATACAGCCCCGTCCCCGACACTGTCCGGCACTAACCAAACAAATCCCTACTCTCAGTCGAACACCCCACCAACATCCTTGCTGCCTCCAGCCATGTCTCCTGCCCCCCCCCCCCCCGGCAAGCATTGCGCCTCCCGACCCGAACTAACTCCTTCGCCTACCCATCGCATGAAGACTCGTGCACAACACGGGATCTTCAAACCCAAGGTTAACTTTAACCTCTCCACACAAACCTTATCACCCATTCCAAAAAATCCAAAACTAGCAAAACTGGACCATAATTAGAATGCGGCCATATGCGATGAGTTTAAAGCTTTAACCAAGCAGAACAATTGGGATTTGGTACCTAGACCAGATGATGTGAATGTTATTCGGTGTATGTGGCTATTTCATCACAAGTTCAGAGACAGTGGTGACTTGGAGCGGTATAAGGCAACACTAGTTGCCCGTGACACTAATCAGCAGGATGGTATTGATTGTGGTGAGACATTTAGTCGGTTGTTAAACCGACCACTATTCAGACGGCTCTCAGTATTGCTATGGGCATGCATTGGCCGATTCATCAGCTTGATGTCGAGAATGCATTTATTCATGGGGATTTGAAAGAAAATATGTACATGCATCAGCCCCCTGGCTTTGTTCATCCGGCAGTTCCGCAGTTTGTATGTCGTCTCAGGAAGTCATTGTATGGCTTGAAACAGGAACCCCGCGCTTGGTATAATCGCTTTGTCAGGTATGTTATGTAGATCGGTTTTATATGTAGCAGGTGTGATAACTCTCTCATTACTTTTCATCGAGGTAACAACACTGCTTATTTGCTATTATATGTGGATGACATTGTTCTTACTGCCTCATCTGACGGTTTAAAGAATGAAATCATTGCTCTACTCAAAACTGAATTTGCTATAACTGACTTGGGCAAGCTGAGTTATTTTTTGGGTATATCAGTGACCAGATCTGCTGCCACTATGTTTTTGTGTCAGCGTAAATATGCAGAAGAGATAGTAAATAGGGCTAAGATGGCAAATTGTAAAATTATGTCAACTCCGGTTGACTCGAAATCCAAGCTCAGTGCCAATGACGGTGCGTCAATTTCTGATCCCACTCTATATCGGAATCTTGCAGGTGCCCTTCAGTACCTTACATTCACTAGGCCTGATATTGCATATGTCGTTCAGCAAGTGTGTATGTTTATGCACGACCCCCGAGAGTCCCATTTTGCCGCCCTCAAACGTATTATCAGATACGTTAAGGGCATACTGGACCTTGGATTACATCTCTACCCCTCTGCTCCAACCAAGTTACTCTCCTACACGGATGCACATTGGGCAGGATGCCCCAACACACGTCGCTCCACCTCAGGCTACTGTGTATTTCTTTGGGATAATCTTATCTCATGGTCCGCCAAGCGGCAGGCCACGCTATCCCGTTCGAGTGATGAAGCAGAATATCGCGGAGTTGCTAAAATCGTTGTTGAGATCTGTTGGCTCTGAAATCTTCTTTTGGAGCTCCAGTGTCCACTACGAAAGGCGTCTATAGTCTATTCTGACAACATATCTGCCATATATATGTCTCATAATCCGCTCTAATATCAGCGGACTAAGAATATTGAGATGGATATTCACTTTGTGCGAGAGAAGGTTGCCCGTGGTCAGGTCAAAATACTACACGTGCCTTCCTCCTATCAGTATGCATACATTTTCACAAAGGGACTGCCGAGATAGCTTTTCACCGACTTCCGATCCAGCCTTAGCGTTCGGCGTCCTTCCGCTCTGACTGAGGGGGAGTATTAGCGAATATTCTCCGAATTTTCACAGTATATTTTGTAATTATGATAGATGTATATTTAAGGTAACTTAGGATTCTTATTGTATTCGTAATCAACCATTTAAGATAAGTTAGGATTCTTATTGTATTAGGAATCAACCTCTGTACAACTATATATATTGTGATTAATGAAAGGAATCCCCATGGAAAATTATTCCAATCTTACCCTACTAACATTATAATAATATTCCTTGCAATTATTGTATCTAATCTTGGAATTTCCAATTTTGAGCGTTAGTCTATTGCAACTTTGATAATGACCTGATTTTAGTGATTCACGTACTATAGGTGTTAATTCAATCATTTGTATTATATATATATTGGGTTAGATCCGACAAATTATATAGTGTACTATCTAATATATTAAGGAAACAATTCAACTGTTACTACAATATTATATTTTATTTTAAAATTAAGAAAACATGTATGATCCACAAATTATTATCCTTAGTAAATTTAGTCTACTAACTACATCATCTATTTGCTCGTGCGCTTTAAGATAATTATCTATACAAAATAAAATTATTACTCACATATATTTTCCTACTTTTTTCCATGCTAGTTGGCACTAGTATTTACGGTCTTTTCCGAAAGCCACCTGATAATTCAAATTCCAACATTATATAAGTAAGTTTCAATGTAACTTAAATTAATAAAATTCAGAAAAAGAAAAATATAAGTGTATAACCTCATTCACAACGAAATTCTACTTTAATAACGTCAATCATTATATGTCAAGTTTGTTAATGACTAATTCTTTCTAATATTAAGAGGTGTCGTTAATGACTCATTATTTCTAATATAAAGAGGAGTAGTTCCAAAAATTAGATATTAACACAGTTATGTAAATGAATACAATAAAAAATAAAAAATACTAGAAATAACATGAAATCACAAGAAGTAAAGGTTGGAATGAGAAGAAAGAAAATGAAAGATAAATAATATAAAAATTAAAATTAAAAAGAAATTAAAATAATAGATATAAAAAATAAATGAAAAAAGAAAAGGAATTAAAATAAAACAAAAAGGAAGAAACTAAAAAGTAACTATGTAATTACATGGTGTAATTACACCCAATTCTGAACCACATCTTGAGAATTGAAGAATGTAATTACATCCTCTCAATTATACCAAATTCCCACATAACTGTGTAAATACTTAGTCAAATAAATAAGTCAAACTGTGTAATTACACCCAATTTTAATTACCGGGGTGACTTTCCAAACAGACCCTTAGTGTATTCATGATGAAAGATTGTGATTGTTTTGAGGCGCACAATAACCATTATAGATTTTATTAGGTCAAGATTAATCTTCTAACGCAGATAAATTATAACATTTCAATAATTCAATCCACGCAACTTTAAAATAGGGAAAACTGCACTAATGCCCTTAAAATCAAAATATTTATCCTTGCATGTCCCCTTTACTTTTCATATCCCAAAACTACTTATACTTAATACCTCTTATAGTTTTTGTAGGTAATTATCTCTTTTTTCCCTTTCTTTTTTATTTCTCTACTTCATTACTCCTATTTTCTATAGTTTTTTTCTTTATTTTTATTCTCTTTTCTTCTTTTTTGTTTCTTTTTTTTAAACCATAGTATTTATTATTTTCTTTTTTCACCATAATCTAATTTGATATTTAATTCTAGCTCCTTTCATTTCCATTTTTATTTTCTTTCTTTTTTAAATTTCTTCTTTCTTCTTTTCTATTTAATTATCTCTTTTTTCTTATTTTCTTTTTTATTTCTCTACTTCTTAACTTCTTTAATTTCTTTTATTCTTTTCTTTTTTCTCATTTTTTCCTCATTTTTATTCTTTTTTTTTTCATGCAATATTTTACTTTCTTTTTCACCATAATATGATTCTATATTTATTTAGTTCTAGCTCCTTTCATCTTTCTCGATGAACCGAGTTCGTCCTCGGCTATCCAATCTCTATACCAACAGCAACCCACTGTTCCGACAGAGCATACAGCCCCGTCCCCGACACTGTCCGGCACTAACCAAACAAATCCCTACTCTCAGTCGAACACCCCACCAACATCCTTGCTGCCTCCAGCCATGTCTCCCCCCCCCCCCCCACAGCAGCATTGCTGCCTCCCAGTCCAGAACTCCCACTGCTGCCTACCCATCGCATGAAGACTCGTGCACAACACGGGATCTTCAAACCCAAGGTTAACTTTAACCTCTCCACACAAACCTTATCACCCATTCCAAAAAATCCAAAACTAGCAAAACTGGACCATAATTAGAATGCGGCCATATGCGATGAGTTTAAAGCTTTAACCAAGCAGAACAATTGGGATTTGGTACCTAGACCAGATGATGTGAATGTTATTCGGTGTATGTGGCTATTTCATCACAAGTTCAGAGACAGTGGTGACTTGGAGCGGTATAAGGCAACACTAGTTGCCCGTGACACTAATCAGCAGGATGGTATTGATTGTGGTGAGACATTTAATCTGGTTGTTAAACCGACCACTATTCGGACGGTTCTCAGTATTGGTATGGGCATGCATTGGCCGATTCATCAGCTTGATGTCAAGAATGCATTTCTTCATAGGGATTTGAAAGAAACTATGTACATGCATCAGCCCCATGGCTTTGTTCATCCGGCAGTTTCGCAGTTTGTATGTCGTCTCAGGAAGTCATTGTATGGCTTGAAACAGGCACACCGCGCTTGGTATAATCGCTTTGTCAAGTATGTTATGTAGATCGGTTTTATATGTAGCAGGTGTGATAACTCTCTCTTCACTTTTAATCGAGGTAGCAACACTTTGATCACATTTTTTACTTGTTTCATTTAACAAAATGAAACGCATGTTTAATTTGTAGTTCTAAAGAAATGTTGTTGGCTACTTATTAGCGAATATTCTCCGAATATTCACAGTATATTTTGTAATTATGATAGATGTATATTTAAGGTAACTTATGATTCTTATTGTATTAGGAATCAACCATTTAAGGTAAGTTAGGATTCTTATTGTATTAGGAATTAACCTCTGTACAACTATATATATTGTGATTAAAGAAAGAAATCTCCAAGGGAAATTATTCCAATCTTACTTGGTATCAGGAGCCAAACCCGAAACACCCCTTCTTCCTTTCCTCTCGGCCAGCGGCAACAAGGTTGCCACCATGTCTTCCCCCACTAATTCTGGTTCATCCACTGGAACACTTGACAACCCCTCTCAACGTTCTTTGTCTTTTTTTCATCCGGCATTCGCCGTTAACAACATCAAGAATTTTATCCCTATAATTTTTGACCAAGAAGACTGTCAATATTCAATGTGGATGGAACTATTCTATATTCATGCATGTGCATACAATGTGCTCGACCATATTGATGATTCTGTTTCTCATCCCACCGATGTTGCAGACTCAACCTGGCGTTGCCTTGACGTCATCGTCAAACAATGGATCTACGTCACCATCTCTAAAGACGTGTTGTGCACTATCATGAAAACAAGTGATACGGCACGTAAACTTTGGGTCCGGTTAGAATATATTTTTCAGGACAATAAAAATACTCGGGCCGTGTATTTGGAAGAGCAGTTCAACAATACACGTCTCAAGAATTTTAACAACATGTCCGAATATTGTAAGCAACTGAAACTCATAACCGACCAACTAACCAACGTAAGGACTTCTGTTTCAGAAACAAAGATGGTGCTTCAACTAGTTGTTGGTTTACCGAAAGGTGAATATGATACACTCGCAACGATGATTCAACAAGACGACCCCCTCCCAAGTTTCAACAAAGCACGTTCATAACTGTTGTTAGAAGAAACACGCCGTGCCAAACAAGATGAGCATAATCACAAGGCATTAGCCGTTGACGGCATGACTCCACCGGCGGCCAACACCACCCAGCCACCACCGCAAGACCACCAGCAGCAGCAGTCCCACGGTGAAGGGCGTGGCGGCAGAGGCCGCGGTAACAACAATAAAGGGAAGGGCCGCGGCAAAGGAAACCTCAACCAACAGCCAGGCCCAACTACTGCCTATTTCCCGTGGCCTGGACAACAACCAATATGGCCCAATCAGCAGAACTAGGCCTCGCCTGCATGTCCATACCCAACTGCAGGGCCCAGTTCCAGCAGCCTGCTTGGTCGCCTGGCCTATTGGGCTCTGCCTCAGCCAACAGGTAGGCCCACCCGCAGCAGCAGCAGGCCCACATAGTCTCGGTCCAGCAGCAACCGCAACCCAGCAGCCTGGCCCCCACCGACTTGGGCCAGGACTTCAGCACCGTGAACCTTTAACAGCCCGATGAAAATTGGTACATGGACACCGGAGCTACATCTCACCTCACCCGGTCGTCAGGTAACTTATCTCAACTACTTCGGCTAAAGTGTTCTCAATTTATTATTGTAGGCAATGGTCATCGCATTCCAATTGAAGATTACGGTAACACACATACTAAACAATCCCACCCTCCTTTCTCCTTAAGTCACGTCCTCTACACCCCTAACATCATTAAAAACTTAATCTTTGTTAGAAAATTCACTAGAAATAATTATGTGTCTGTCGAATTTGACCCTTTTGGTTTTTCTGTGAAGGATCTCAATATGGGGAAAATTCTTACGCACTGCAATAATGTGGGAGACCTCTACCCCTTCACTCAATCTTCCGTTGTCAGACCGCAATCACATCTATCACTTGTAGATATCTCTCCCTCAACTTGGCACAACAGACTCAGATACCCCGGAGACCCAGTTTTTACTTTTCTTAGGACTACTAAGCGTATTCAATGTAATAATGGGAAACTTGCCCAACACTGTCTTTCTTGCCCGCTCGGCAAGCATACTTGTCTTCCATTTATGTCATCAAACAGTGTTACTTTTTCTCCTTTTGATATTGTTCATGCTGATTTGTGGACATCTCCGATTGCTAGCTCTTTGGGTCACAAATTTTATCTAGAATTCTTAGATGATTTTTCACATTTTGTCTGGATTTACCCATTGAAATTCAAATCTGAAGTTTTTGCCAAATTCCTTGAGTTTCAAAAATTCATTAAAACACAATTTGAAAAATCTGTCAAATCATTCCAATGTGATAATGGAAGTGAATTTAATAACTCGGCATTTCACAATTTCTGCTCTAAACAAGGCATGGTTTTCCGTTTTTCCTATCCCGATACTTCCTCCCAAAATGGAAAGGCTGAACGAATTATACGTATCATCAATAACATGGTTCGCACCCTTCTGTTTCATGCCTGTATTCCACCGCCTTTTTGGGTATATGCTGTTAAAATGGTAGAATCTCTTCTTAATATTTTACCAACTAGCACTCTCCAAAACAAGACCCCTATCGAAATCTTATACCGTAGGTTCCCATCCTATGACCATCTCTGTATTTTCGGTGGCTTATGCTACCCCAACATAGCCTCCACTGCACCTCACAAACTTGCCCCTCGCACCTTGCCCTATGTCTTCGTTGGTCTCTCTCCTACTCATCGGGGCTACCTGTTCTATGACATTTCCACTCACAAAATCTTCGTCTCCCGTCACGTCACCTTTGACGAGATGACCTTTCCTTTTTCAAATCTCCAAAAATTTCAGACCACCGATTACATCTTTCTTGATGAACCGAGTCAGTCCCCGGCAATCCAATCTCTATACCAACAGTAGCCCACTATTCCGACAGAGCATACAGCCCCATCCCCGACACTTTCTGGTACTAACCAAACAAATCCCTGCTCTCGGTCGAACACCCCACCAACACCCCTGCTGCCTCCAGTCGTGTCCCTGCCCCCCATCAACACTGCTACCTCCCAGTCCAGAACTCGTAAGCCAGCAGCCTCCCAGTTCGATAGCACTACTGCCTCCCAGTCCAGACATCCCACTGTTGCCTACCCATCGCATAGAGACTAGTGCACAACACGGGATCTTCAAACCCAAGGTTCACTTCAACCTCTCCACACAAACCTTATCACCCATTCCAAAAAATTCAAAACTAGTAAAACTGGACCCTAATTGGAATGCGGCCATATGCGAGGAGTTTAACGCTTTAACCAAGTAGAACACTTGGGATTTGGTACCTAGACCAGACGATGTGAATGTTATCCGGTGTATGTGGCTATTTTATCACAAGTTCAGAGATAGTGGTGACTTAGAGCGGTATAAGGCAAGACTAGTTGCCAATGGCACTAATCAGCAAGAGGGTATTGATTGTGGTGAGACATTCAGTCCGGTTGTTAAACGGCCACTATTCAGACAGTTCTCAGTATTGCTATGGGTATGCATTGGCTGATTCATCAGCCTGATGTCAAGAATGCATTTCTTCATGGGGATTTGAAAGAAACTGTGTACATGCATCAGCCCCCTGGCTTTGTTCATCCGGCAGTTCCGCAGTTTGTATCTCATCTCAGGAAGTCATTGTATGGGTTGAAACAGGCACCCCGCGCTTGGTATGATCGCTTTGTCATGTATCTTATGTAGATCGATTTTATATGTAGCAGGTGTGATAACTCTCTCTTCACTTTTCATCGAGGTAGCAACACTGCTTATTTGCTATTATATGTAGATGACATTGTTCTTACTGTCTCATCTGATGATTTAAAGAATGAAATCATTGCTCTACTCAAAACTGAATTTGCTATGACTGACTTGGGCAAGCTGAGTTATTTTTTGGGTATATCAGTGACCAGATCTGCAGCCACTATGTTTTTGTGTCAGCGTTAATATGCCGAAGAGATAGTATATAGGGCTAAGATGGCAAATTGTAAAATTATGTCAACTCCGGTTGACTCGAAATCCAAGCTCAGTGCCAATGACAGTGCGCCAGTTTCTAATCCCACTCTATATCGGAGTCTTGCAGGTGCCCTTCAGTATCTTACATTCACTAGGCCTGATATTGCATATGTTGTTCAGCAGGTGTGTCTGTTTATGTACGACCCCCGAGAGTCCCATTTTGTCGCCCTCAAACGTATTATCAGATACGTTAAGGGCACACTGGACTTTGGATTACATCTCTACCCCTCTTCTCCAATCAAGTTACTTTCCTTCACGGATGCAGATTGGGCAGGATGCCCCGACACATGTCGCTCCACCTCAGGCTACTGTGTATTTCTTGAGGATAATATTATCTCATGGTCCACCAAGCGGCAGGCCACGCTATCCCGTTCGAGTGCTGAAGCAGAATATCGTGGAGTTGCTAATGTCGTTGTTGAGATCTGTTGGATCTGAAATCTTCTTTTGGAGCTCCAGTGTCCACTACGAAAGGCATCTATAGTCTAATATGACAACATATCTGCCATCTATATGTCTCATAATCCGGTCCAACATCAGCGGACTAAGCATATTGAGATGGATATTCACTTTGTGCGAGAGACGGTTGCCCGTGGTCAGGTCAAATATTACACGTGCCTTCCTGCTATCAGTATGCATACATTTTCACAAAGGGACTACCGAGACAGCTTTTCACCGACTTTCGATCCAGCCTTAGCGTTCGGCGTCCTTCCGCTCTGACTGAGGGGGAGTATTAGCGAATATTCTTCGAATTTTCACAGTATATTTTGTAATTATGATAGATGTATATTTAAGGTAACTTAGGATTCTTATTGTATTCGTAATCAACCATTTAAGATAAGTTTGGATTCTTATTGTATTAGGAATCAACCTCTGTACAACTATATATATTGTGATTAATGAAAGGAATCCCCATGGAAAATTATTCCAATCTTACCCTACTAACATTATAATAATATTCCTTGCAATTATTGTATCTAATCTTGGAATTTCCAATTTTGAGCGTTAGTCTATTGCAACTTTGATAATGACCTGATTTTAGTGATTCACGTACTATAGGTGTTAATTCGATCATTTGTATTATATATATATTGGGTTAGATCCGACAAATTATATAGTGTACTATCTAATATATTAAGGAAACAATTCAACTGTTACGCTAGTGCACAACTACAATATTATATTTTATTTTAAAATTACGAAAACATGTATGATCCACAAATTATTATCCTTAGTAAATTTAGTCTACTAACTACATCATCTATTTGCTCGTGCGCTTTAAGATAATTATCTATAAAAAATAAAATTATTACTCATCTTCTAATTAGTATTCTTTACTATACTCTATGTCTATGAGGGCAAAAAAAAAATTATGATCGCTTTCAATAATTTTATATTTAAAGATCAAATAAGTGAAATAACATAAGAGTAGTAATTAAACTCTTTACCTAAATTTATGTTCGTCCAAATGAACTTCAAATGGAATTTTTATTATTGGCCATTGTTTTATCAATGATGTCACTTCATAACCGTCCTTTAACTCACTCATTCATATATTTTCCTACTTTTTGAGTTTTTTCCATGTTAGTTCGCACTAGTATTTAGGCTCTTTTTGGAAAGCCACCTCATAATTCAAATTCCAACATTATATAAGTAAGTTTCAATGTATTTTAAATAAATAAAATTCAGAAAAAGGAAAATATAAGTCTATAACCTCATTCACCACGAAATTATACTTTAATAACGTCAATCATTATATGTCAAGTTTGTTAATGACTCATTCTTTTTAATATTAAGAGGTATAGTTACAAAAATTAGATAATAACACGGTTATGCTAAATGAATACAATAAAAATAAAAAATACTAGAAATTACATGGAATCACAAGAAGTAGAGGTTGGAATGAGAAGAAAGAAAATGAAAGATAAATAATATAAAAAGAAAAATATATGTTAAAATAAAAATAAAAAAAGAGATTAAAATAATAGAAATAAAAAATAAATTTTAAAAAAAATGAATTAATAATAAAACAAAAAAGGAAGAAACTAAAAAGTAATTATGTAATTATAGGGTGTAATTACACCCAATTCTCAACCTCATCTTGAGAATTGAATAGTGTAATTACACCCTCTCAATTACACTCAAATCCCACCTAACTGTGTAATTAATTAGTTAAATAAATAAGCCAAACTGTGTAATTACACTCAATTTTAATTATCTAGGTGGCTTTCCAAACATACCCTTAGTGTATTCATGATGAAAGATTGTGATTGTTTTGAGGCGTACAATAACCATTATAGATTTTATTAGGTCAAGATTAAGCTTCTCATGAAGATAAATTATAACATTTCAACAATTCAATCCGCCCAACTTTAAAATAGGTGAAACTGCACTAATGTCCTTAAAATCAAAATATTTGTCCTTGCATATCCCCTTTACTTTTCATACCCCAAAACTATTTATACTTAATACCTCTTATAGTTTTTGTAGGTAATTGTCTCTTTTTTCTTTTCTTTCTTTTTAATTTCTCTACTTCTTTTCTTCTTTTCTCCTATTTTCTCTCCTTTTTTTTCTCTTTTTTCTCTTTTTTTCTTTTCTGTTTCATATTTTTTAAACCATAGCATTTTTTATTTTCTTTTTCACCAAAATCTAATTTTATACATAATTCTAGCACCTTTCATTTTCTTTTTATTTTATTTCTTTTTTAAATTTCTTATTTCTTCTTTTCTATTTAATTGTCTCTTTTTTATTCTTTTCTTTTTTATTTTTCTACTTCTTAACTTCTTTTCTTTCTTTTATTCTTTTCTTTTTTCTCATTTTTCCTCTTTTTGTTCATTTATTTTTTTCATGCAATATTTTACTTTCTTTTTCCCCTTAATCTGATTCTATATTTAATTCTAATTTCTTACTTTTTTATTTTCTTTTTTATTTCCTTATTACTTGTTCCTTTTTCAATAACAATTTAAGTATATTATTGCAGTATACTATGATGCTCACATGGTATCACACATGATTGAGGTTCATTATTTAAATATAAACTTGGTCCTCTATGATACGAACCAAGTATAAATCATATACTGACAGAGGATTGATTCATTCCTTAAAAAAATACAACTCCATTCTTTATGATACCCACATGGTATATACATATACTGATAAGGTATCATAGAAAGTTGATTCATTTGTTCAAAAAATACTACTCAATCCTCTATGATATCTACATGGTATATCAGATACTCAAATGGTATCATGAAGGATTGTTGAAGTCCTTGAATGCAACAATCTTCAATCCTCCATGATACCATCATGGTATAAAAATATACTGAGATGGTATCATTGAGGACTTCTTAGTCTTTCACATGTGTTAGCAGTCTTGCATGATACCATCATGGTGTATATCATATATTGAGATGGTTTCATGAAGGACCGTACATACTATTATGGTATCATGAATGACTGCTTCATCTATTCAAAGAGAGTCTTTCATGATACCATTATTGTAAATAAATCTACGCATATGGTATCATGGAGGACTGCTTCATTCCTTCTATGACATTTCTCAATCCTCTATGATACCATTTGCGTAGACTTATATACCATGATAGTATCATAAAAGACTCTCTTTGAATAGAGTGTTGGTTTAGTCCTTCTAGAAAAAACACAACTCAATTCTCTATGACACTCACATAGTATATATCATATACCAACAGGGTATCATGAATGACTGACCCACACATTTTTGGGTTCTGTATGATACCCACATGGTATATATGATATACTAACAGAAAATCATAAAGGACCGATTTATTTCTTCAAGAAAAACTCATCAGTCATGTATGATACCCACATGGTATATATCATATACTTACAGAGTATCACAAAGCATTCATGCATTTCTTAAAAAAAACATTTCTCAATCCTTTATTATACTCATATGGTATATAGCATATACAATTAAGGTATCATAAAGGACCCATTAATTCCTTCAAAAGAAAAAAATAAATATAAAAAATACAACAAATAGTGTTTAGGCTTAATTTTAAAAAAACAAAATTAGAAAAAGACAAAATAAGAAAAGAAGACAAAACTAAAAGTAACTTTAGTGTTTTATATGTTTATATTATCTTGACATGTTTTTTAATTCAAGGGCTGAAGCTTGATCTTGAATTTGATGGATATAATCTTGACTTGTACTTAAATTCAAGGGCCTCAAGCTTGATCTTGACTTTGGTGGCCTTGATTTTGAGTGTTGAGAAATACTTCAGTGTTTGTGTCACGACCCAAATTACGAAGCCGTGAATGCACCTACCCTCACCCGGTAGACGAACAATCCACAATCGAATAGATCAGATTAAACAATTATATAAGCGGAATAATAAGGAAACCCATTATCGAAGTCATTATTAAGTCTCATAATCATAGATAGGAGTGGACTTTCGGTATTCGGTTCGATATTTCAAAAGCTCGGGTTCAAAAATTTGGTATTCGGTAATTAAAAGTATGGTATATCACGGATTTGGTCCACAATCAGTCCATGTAATACCTTAGTTTATGTATAGTGTTTTAGTGTAATAATTAGTCTTGTACACTTATCATAATATGTGTATTACCATAATTGTATAGTTAGTGTCCAAGTAGAATAATATTTTAGGGATAAGATTCTCTTATTATGGAAATGTGTAAATTGTATATATAGTCTTTCAATCAATGAAAATAATCAAGGGATTGTTTTTTTTAGATACCAAATACCAAACCAGAAAAATATGGTTTGATAGTTTGGTAATCGATAAATCAAACTTCGATTCGGTTATGAAATTCGATAATACCATATTAAATTTAGAGTTTGTTGTATTATAAAATTAATATCGTTACTCCAATTGTTTTTGTTTTTTGATGTGGAGGCATGATACGACAGAAGATCAATTTAATAGTCCAAAAACATATACATATAAATTCCACTAGTATGTTAAACACATGAAGATTAAACTCATGAACTATCATGATTCATTTAAGCGCCAAACAGACAAATTTATCACAGTTAACATTAACGAACTGAATAACTAATGAACAGAAAGGATTGAGTATTCAAAATACTATTCAGAAATGACTAGTGGTATTTACTTAATTTAACCGATATTGAGGCAGAAAGTAAAGAAAGAATCTTTTATTAGATCTCAGAGAAAGCACGAGAATTTAATTGAAAAAATGAAAGCTCCTTGAGCTACAAAGACCGAATAATGGAAAACTAATTAGAAGCAATGAATAATTTGGTATTTGGAAAATACTGAATACCGAACGGTATGAATATCTCATACCAAATCCGAACCCAAATATAGTAATTTTGAAATTTTACTCCTGAATACCGTATCAAATACTGAATTACCAAAAAAAATTATTCGATTTAGTAATTTGGATTTCGGTATTTTATGCTCAGCCCTAATAACAGATAAGCAAAAATAAGTACTACAATTTCCAAACCTGGTGTCACTAGTACATTAACTACTAAAATAAAAATTACAAGTTTAGAATTGTATCAAGATATACAATGTCTGAAAGTAAGAAAGTTAATTTTAAAATGAAACACCTATACCCCTTATACTATAAAAATCCTATGGCACCTCCTATGAGGTATATGCAAAATGAAATACATTAAAATATAATAAAGAACTTTTTATGAAATTTAATAAGTTTTTTTAATATCTTTATTCACGCATTTGGCTAAAATAGAGAATAAACATTTTTTGAAACATTTATATCTCAAAATTATCTTAAAACTACATTACTTTTTTTTTATAATACTAATTTGTCTTTTAATAATTATAATTTAATATACTTAATTTTGGATAAACCTCAAAAGGGGTGTAAGGCCTCATTTGTTTGCACTTAATGGAGGTCTAAATCTGAATGATTCAGACCTTAGACTATTAAGTGCATGTGTTTACATTAAGATCTAAATACTTATTTGGTCCGAATAGGTCTTACTCATTAAGATCTTGAACAAAGTTTTAATATCATTAAGAGGTATTTTGTATGGATAGTTTTCAAGTCTGAATGATATTTTGTATTTTTTATGGATAATTTTTTAATATTTAGTTACTATTTTATTTGAATTGTATATTTATTTTGATTAAATAAATACATTATATATATTCAGATGTTGAAAAAAAACAGTGTTAAACATTCAGTGTTCAGATTTAGAGACAATATCTTAATTATTTAGATGTGCATTCAGATTCAGATGTCTTAATCTTAATGAAATCAAATGAGGCATGGAAGCATAGGATTTCCATTACATAAGGGGTGTAAGTGTTAATTTTGAACTAGAAGGGAATATTTAGTATAATTAATTATCCTATATTTTATAAAGTAATGATTGCATAAATATGATTTAATAACCTAGTGATTGTTAGGATTGTGTATTGATTCAAGTAAGGAGGGGGGGGGGGGGGGTAAAACAGTCTCTCTAAAGCAAATTGTAACCATGCAGTTCAACTTGTTTGTTACCTACGGTCCAATAAAACTTCGACTTCGAGATATTTTAGGTGGTATGTTTACAAATTTGGTGCTATCCGATAACCTGCTTGTAGTTCTTCTGGATTGAAAGATCAAAATATCAACAAACAGAAAGCGTCAACTTTTTCAGTAAACAAAAATTCATAATAATATTAGAAAAATATGCAGAAAGCGAAGTAGTAGAATCAAAAGCATTGTTCAATATTAGAGAATGTACAGATCAAAATATCAACAAAAGAAAACGTTAACTTTTACAGTAACAGAAAGTAATAATAATATTAGAAAAATATGCAAATAGAGAAGTAGTAGAATATCAAAATCATTCTAAACATATTCAGAGAACGCAAAGATCAAAATACCAACAAAAAAACGTCAATTTTTTCACTAATGAAAAATTAATAATAAAATTAGAAAAATATGCAGAGAGCCAAGTAGTAGAATATCAAAACCATTCTTTAACATATTTAGCGAACGTTTTACATAAACTCTAAATCAGATTTTTCTCGTATTACAACGTGAAACATGACTAAACCCAGGACACAACCAATAACTATCGAGAAAGACACTACAATAATATAATATCCTAAGACCAAATCTATTCAGACAAAGATTGGATATAGTGTGTTTGCCTTTTGAAAAAAATAATTTCTTCATTATTTTCATTAATTGAAAGGCTATATATACAAGTTACATATTTTCATAATAGGAGAATCATATTCTTATTCTACTCCTAAAACCTTATTCTACTTGAATTCTAACTATACATTTATGGTAAGTGTACAAGACTAATTAAGGTAACCTTTACATTACAATATTACAACAATATACATAACTGTTGGAAATTTGCCTTTGGCGGGAGTTGCGACCGACCAACTTTAACGGCTTAAACACTAGTCTTACGCATATTGGAGAATTCGGTTCTTCACACATGCATGATCTACTAAGTACGTAGATAACCGTAGGGTCAAGAATCGTCAAATTTCATTGAGAAATGAAAGAGATATTGGTTCACGAAGTAAGGTGTTTGAAGCATGGAAAGTGTGGTATTGTGTGTAATTCTCCCTCATCGGTAGAGGAAGAAAGAATTGTTGTGTATATAAGACTCGAAATTGGTTTGGGGTTTGGGACCCCAAGGGGTATCCCATGTGTTTAAAGGAGGGAGGACCTAGATGTGCTTCGGTTCGAGGAAAGACCACACGCGCGCCGCCGCCGCCCGCCCGTCCCGTCCGGTTCCGAGTTCTCGGGTCGTGGGCTGTGGGCTGTGGGACTTCTGATATTATCTTTTTGGGCCAGAGAACTTTGCCAGAAGTACAGTTCGGACTAGAATTCTTTCAGATGTACAGTTTGGTCCCTGAAGTTTCAAGATGTACAGTTTGGTCCCCTCAAGTTTCTAGAATCTGGACAGTCAAAGCAGTTGCCAAGCACTCAATTCAGCCATTTATTTTGGCTGAATTACTCCTCCTATAATGGCCAAATCCGTTGGTCTTTTCTCCATTTATGTTGGTGGCTTTACTACCTTCATAATGACCATTATTTGGCTGTTATGGAGGGCAGTAATCAGCCCCTCCCTCACCTATATAAACACCCCCTTACACCATTGTTGAGCACCAAGGAGAACATCAAAAATAGTGCACGAAAATACACAACCAAAAACAGTTTTCTTCCTACAACTTTCAAGCATCATTTCGTTACTCAATATTCTTCACGGTAGCTCTTGAGTTTCCTTTGCTCAAGGGTTCCATTGCTGTTTTATCTTGGGAGACAAATTGTCCAGGACGTATAAAGGATACATACGGGGCAATATTGTCTTAAGGACAGAGTGCTACACTCGACTCAGCAAAAACAATTTCCATTTTTCCATCTTCTACAAAACTGGAATTTCCAGTTTTCTTGTGTAACAATTGTAATTTCGGATTTCTAGTTGAATTATTCAATCTTTGTTTATCCTTTCGAATACTTGTAATAGTAATATACTTCCCGTACTGCATTATAAAGTACCATAGAGCAAAAACTCCCAACAATAACCAATATACACAACCCGTGATGGGCTTTCTGCCTTCTTCCGTGTTGGGCTGTTTCTGAAAGCACCCGTGATATACACTATGTATACCAAGTGTATATCACGGGTATATACCTTGCTTAACACACCCCCGCAGTCATAGCAGGCGGTCTTCGAACGCTGAAACTGTCCCTAAAATCTTTAAAAAGGACCGAGGGAAGACCCTTTATAAAGATGACTGCAATTTGATATCTTGACGGGACATGACAGACGCGTACCTGACCACGAGCAACCTTTTCTCGGACAACGTGAATGTCCATCTCGATATGTTTAGTGCGTTGGTGTTGAACTGGATTACCAGAAAGGTAGATGACACAAATATTATCGCAATAAACCAAGGTTGCCTTCTGAATGGGACAATGAAGCTCCAAAAGCAAATTCCATAACCAACATGATTTCGAGACCACATTAGCTACCCCTCGATATTCAGCCTCGGCACTTGAACGGGATAGAGTCGACTGACGCTTCGCAGACCAGGAGACCAAGTTGTTGCCAAGAAACATACAATAGCCCGACGTAGACCATCTGGTGTCAGGATAGCCACCCCAATCAGCATCCGTATACGAGACAAGTGTTGATGTCGAGGAAGGATATAAATGCAAACCATAGTCAAGTGTACCTTGAATATACCGAATGATGTGTTTGAGTGCATTCATGTGCTCAATTCTGGGATCATGCATGAACAAACACACCTGTTGGACAGCATATGTAATATCTGATCTTGTAAAGGTAAGATACTTAAGGACCCCTGCAAGACTGCGATAGCGGGTTGGATCCTCGTAGGGGACGCTGGCCGCTGCACTAAGCTTGGGCTTAGTATCAACTAGAGTGGAAATGGACTTACAGGATGACATCCCAGCCCTCTCGATGATCTCAGCTGCATACTTCCGTTGAGATAAGAACAACCCATCGGAATGACGAGTGACAGCAATCCCCAAAAAGTAACTTAAGGGCCCCAAGTCTTTCATAGCAAATTCAAAGCTGAGCATTGTCATGATAAACTGGCGTAAGGCATCGGAAGAGGCCGTCAAAATAATATCATCTACATATAATAGAATATAGGCCACGTATGAACCACGACGGTAGATGAACAATGAATTATCCGACCTGTTGTTAGTGAACCCAATAGTCGAAACATAGTCTGCAAACCGCGTATACCAGGCCCGTAGAGACTGTTTAAGCCCATATAAGGACTTTTTCAACAAACATACATGATGATGATGTTTGGGATCCCTGAATCCCAACGGCTGATGCATATAGACTGTTTTCTTGAGATCATCATGTAGGAAAACATTCTTTACATCTAACTGGTGAATAGACCAAGCCTTCGAAAGAGCCAAGCTAAGCACAATGCGAATGGTAGCCGGCTTGACCACCAGACTAAACGTCTCACCACAATCAACACCCACCTGCTGAGTCTTACCATCACCCACAAGCCTTGCCTTATGTCGGGCAAATGAACTATCTGAATTTTCCTTATGAGCAAAAATCCACATAGACCTAATAATATTAATACCAGATGAACGGGATACCAACTCTCACGTCTTATTATCAATAAGAACACTATATTGATCAGTCATAGCAATTTTCTAATTCGGGTCATTTAATGCAGACACGGAATTTCGGGGTAAGGGTGATTTAAGAACATTAGAATGTAAATTAAAATGTCTTTTTGGTGTAAAAATCCCCCATTGACTACGGGTGACTGGTCCATGACTCGGGGCCGAGGCGGGTGGATTTTGGGAATTTTCGGGACTATGGACGGACCGGCGGCGGGCGAGTGGGCCGCCGGCCCAAATCAAGAACGGGAGCAGGAACTGGACTAGTTCCAGGATTGGGCTGGACTGGCCCAATCGCAGGAACTGGCCCAGTGGCTGGACTGGGACCGGCAAAGGGTGACGGACCAGTGGGGCCAGCGGGCAGTGGGCCCGCTGGAGAAATTTGGGTACGGGAGACATCCGAAAAATGCTAAATAATATACGGGGATATACTATCATCCAAAAAATTATACGAACTTGGCACGGAAATATTAACTTTAGCAAATGGAAATTGGGATTCATCAAAAATAACATGGCGATTAATGATGATTTTATTAGAGGATAAATCAAAACATTTGTAGCCATGATGATTAGACGGAAAACCCAAAAACACACACGGAGTAGACCGGGCGTGAAGTTTGTTAATTATAGTGGAGGGAAATAACGGATAACACTAGCACCCAAAGACCCGAAGATGAGAATAAGAAGGAGATTTATTATATAAAATTTGAAGAGGGGAATATTAAGTCAGACCTTTGGAAGGAATAATGTTAAGGAGATATGTAGTCATTTGAAGAGCATGATGCCAAAAATATGAGGGTATGGAAGTGTGAATTAATAGAGTTCGGACAATGTTATTTATGGAATGAATTTTGCGTTCAGCTTTCCCATTTTGTGAAGATGTATGAGGACAAGAAAAATGAAAATTGATCCCATTGTTAGCACAGAATTCCCGAAACACCCCATTGTCATATTCTTTGCCATTATCACACTGAATATTTTTTATTTCTCGGTCGAATTGGGTTCTGATGAATGCTCTAAATTTTAAAAATACGGAAAAAACTTGAGATTTTTTCGCTATTGGAAATGTCCATAAAAACTTAGAATAATCGTCCAAAAAGAGAACATAATACCGATGACCCACAGAACTAAGAACAGGAGAGGTCCATAAGTCGCTATGAATAATATCAAATGACATTAAAGTATGAGAATTTGAGTCTACAAACGGCAACTTAACAATTTTTCCCAAAGAACAAGACTGACAATTTGGAGTACTACTCGTACCCTTACATGAAATAAAACTATTTTTATCTAAAGACGACAAAATAGATTATCCCGGATGACCAAGACGAGCATGCCACAAGGAAGGAGAAATGGCTGCAAAGGCTGATGGCAGGGCCTGACTCGATGGACCGGAATTAGGTGTGATAGGATAAAGATCTCCCCTACTACATCACACCTCATGAGAGGACTCCCCGTCTTGAAATCCTTCACAGAGAAACCAAATGGATCAAATTCAATAGAAATAAAATTGTCAGTAGTGAATTTACGGACAGAGACTAAGTTTTTAATCAATTTGGGGGCGTGTAGGGTGTTTTTCAAGATAAGAGGTGGATGAGGGGGAGATAACGTTTTATGACCATAACCACAAATTGGAATAGAATTACCATTACCAACAATTATACCGCGAGGGTTGCTCAAATTAGAATAAGACGAGAGCGTACCTGAATCAGATGTCATGTGGGTAGTGGCACCGGTGTCCATATACCAATTTGAGTCCGGAGGATTTAATCCAAGCGTGTGCATTGAGGTTTCGATGTCTATAGGCGTAGGTGCCGCTGCGTGATGGGCTTGCGGGGGCCGAGGCCCAAGTATCCCTACTTGCGGTAGCGGCCCAGACTGCTGACCTTATGTGGACCACACCGAATTGGGCACGGATCGTCGCTAGGGCCGCCCACCGCCAGTTGGGCTGTAAGTGGCTGGGCTGAAACTGCCACTGGGGGAAAAACTGGTTGGGCCCAAACTGCTGCTGTGGGGACCACTACCACTACATAGGGGCCCACTGTGGGCTCCAGAACTGCTGTTGTTGCTGATGACCACCGCGAGGACCCCCACCACCACCACTATTCTGCCAGATGCCGCCGTTGTTGCCGTCGCGGTTCTTGCCATTATTTTTCTTATTTCCACCCTTTTTGCCGCCACCGTTGTTGCGGTTTTGGCCCTAGTTGTTGGAACCAGTAGGATACACCGTGGAGTCGGTCATCATGACCACGGAACTAGCACCGGTAGCCGTCCTTTTTTCCATGCTTGCTTCTTCGAGTGTAAGCATAGAACGGATTTGATAAAATTACGGAAGCGGATTGCTTTGCCGAAGAAGCGTTCCAACACCATTATAGGCCTCGGAGAGGCCGAAAACCATTTGGAGGACCAAACGATCATTCGAAACTAGCGCGCCAACGTTGCGAAGTTGGTCCGCCAATTCCTTTAATCTTTTGCAATAAGCCGAAACATTAAGGAAATCTTCCATATTGACGTGGGAGAAATCCTGCTCAAGGGTAACGGCTCTAGAGTTTTGATTATCTTGGAATATATCACGCAGTCTATCCCAAGTCGCCTGTGCCGTAGCGTCATGCTCAATAATTTTTTGCAAAAGGTCGGTAGAGATTGTGGAATATATCAACTGGAGGATAGTGTCATCCATAATTTAGGATCATCCTCGCGTTTTGGCACCTCTGTATCCTCAGGAGCCGCGGGGATTATGTGATGGATGACTTGATGCGAGCGTGCGTGAATTTTGAATAGTTCGGCTCACGTCGCATATTGGACGTTTTCTATTTCAAGAACGAAAAGGATGTTATTCTTGATGTTAGAAACTATAAGGGCAGGATGAAACGTGTTCCGGGATGTAGACATATTGATAGAACAATATGTGATTGAGGGATTTGAGAGAAAATTTTGGGAAGAAGAGGGTTCCCGTCGGCACACAAACCGAGAGCAAAACGTCTCGGAAGTGGAAGGAAGTCGATGGAAAAAATAAGAGCTTAGAGAGAGGATTTTAAGACCTAGACTTCTGATACCATGAAAGAAATAATCCCTTGATTATTTTGATTAATTGAAAGGCTATATAAACAACTTACATATTTCCATAATAGGAGAACCCTATTCCTATTCTACTCCTAAAACCTTATTATACTTGGATTCTAACTATACAATTATGGTAAGTGTACAAGACTAATTAAGGTAACCTTTACACTACAATATTACAACAATATACATAACCAATATACACAACTCGTGATGGGCCAACCCGAGATGGGCTTTCTGCCTTCTTCCGTGTTGGGCTGTTTCCAAAAGCACCCATGATATACACTATGTATACCAAGTGTATATCACAGATATATACATTGCTTAACAGCCTTTTAGACATGGCAAAGGACATTTTTCAAGAAGACATTTTCATAAGAAAGTCATTTTTTGTGTTTGGTTATCACAAATATTTTATATGGAAAATAATTTTCTATTACAACTATTATAATCTTTATTTTCATATTTCTTACCCAAACCAATAGCTATTTTTATCAATTTTCAATACTCAAAATATTTATCAATTGATACTTGATTTTCAAATTTTATTGTTAATTTTAATATATGATTTTAAAATACTTCACACTCACCAATCAATTTCTAGTATAATATTTTTCAACGAAAAACATTTTTCGAGTAACACTTTTTTATTGTAGAATGATTTTCGTCACATTCAACATGAACTATAATAATCTATTATATGGTGATGCTAAGAGGGCCCACTTAATTATTGATCATATGATGCTGAACTTCTTCTAATTTTATATTCTTTTTATTGATTGATTCTTGCCCAATCTTCTATATAAACTCGATCTAGGATTTGGTTATCCATGCACCAAGCAAATATCAATCACAAAAGCTTTTGAATTGTACTCAATTAGTCTTTTTGAAGACATGAAATCACCTTTTGCTCTCATTCTGTTCATTTCACTTGCCCTGGTAAGTTAAATTTTATGCGTTCACGATGTAAAAAATATTTAAATAATTATGAAAGAGATCGTAGGTAACTCTATTAAAGTCAAAATTTAAATATTTTATATCATTATTGTATAATTCTTTTACGCCATCAGATAACATTAACCTATTATAGCATGTTATCAAGTTTTTTCCTTATTCTTTTTAAAGGGCAGCTCGATGCACTAACCTCCCGCTATGTTCAGGGTCCGGGAAAGTGTCGGACCATAAGAGTATATTGTACACAACTTTATCCTGCATTTTTGCAAAAAACTGTTTCCACGGCTTACTCTTGGTCATATGACAACAACTTTACCATTTACTCCAAGAGTTGCCTGATTTCCTTATTCTCGTTTTCTTTTTCTAAAATTTTAACCCCTCCGTCTCTCTCGTTCTCCCGAAGCCTTTTTCTTCCTCTCCATGTCTCGTATGCCTCTGATCATAAAGTTCATTCAAAGCTCTCTATCTATTAAATGTATATATTATGGAATAGTCCACTTTCAGTTGGTAGAATTCTTCCAAAGCAACATAAAAAGTAAACCCTTTGAGTGCTTGTAAATGAGAAAAAAAATCTAAAATTCCTTCAGAAATACCCACAATGATGGAAGATATTGAGAAAAATAGGTGAAAAATTCCCCTGAAAAATGTTACTTTCCTATGTTCAATTTATATGACATTTTTTTCCTTTTTAGTTAGTAATGACATCTTTTGATAATTTATAACAATTTCATTTTAAACTTTCTATTTTGCCCTTGATGACATGATATATAGTAAAAATAATAATTTATGACTTGTTTTGGCACACAAGTTTTAAAGATCTTTATTTTCTTGTTAGATTTTGTGTCCAGTCAAACACCTTTATATAAATTGAGATGGAGGGAGTAAAACTTTTATTAATAATGTTTGAAAAGGAAGCATTAATTTTGATTACGAGTCAACTAGGAAATTCTTTTGGTTGGAGAGTACACTAATGATTCAAGTTGCATTTAATTAATGATTTTTTATCTTAAATTATAGTTATTTTTAAAACAGTTAATATTGTGGTATCTTTGAAACTACCTTATTCTGTAAAAGAAAATAGTATACAAAACTTAAATTCCTCTATTTAGTATCATTGAATGATAACCTAAAATCTCTACTAAAAAAAGAAATTAGCGACGGACAAATTTTATAGCTAAACAATAAAATTCGTCGCTAATTTTATTTTAGGGACATATTAGTGACAAATATTAATCAAAAAATTATGTTTGCTACGAGAAATTCAACGACGAAGTTAGTAGATCATTCCAATTTCTTTATAGTGAATAAATAGTAAGTAATCTACTATAACAAATTAAAGTAAATTAACTTAATAGCGTAACAATTCATTACACTGTTCGTTGTACATCACTTAAATCCTAGATACTAATTGCTTGTTGCATTATGATATATAACTTTCTTATAAATATGCTTAGTCTTTCGAAGTAAAACCTCTTACCATATTAGATAAAAGGGCCGCTCGGTACACTAAGTTTTTGCAATGTGCGGGATCCGAAAAAAGGCAGAATCACAAGGATCTATTATCTTATCATATTAGATAATTTTAAATAAAGCCAACAACCGTAAATCTAACATGTATTCCAATTTGTACAAAACGAGGAACTCAACCTATTTAACTGAAATTTTTATTTGGGTGTGGAATGAGTGTGACATGAATATATATACTTGCTGCAAATTATTCAAAATCTCCGTTAAAATATCTGTGTATATCATACCAAGGATTTACGCATATTTGTATAGAATGAACATGTACCATGTAACATATAATTCAAGCAAACATTTTCTTGTCTATCTTCTTTGTGCAGTATGTAAGCAGCATAGATGCAAGAAGAGACCCTGGAGAATATTGGAGAATTGTGATGAAAAATGAGCCCATGCCTGTAGCAATCCAGCGTCTTATGCCTCGGCATACAGTTCCTTTAGACGACCTCAAGCCGCAAGAGGAGAAATCATCCTCAAAACATTTCGAGCCAAGGCCAACTATAACAGCTTATTATGATGATGACGCTGGTAAAAAGTTCTTTGCTAAAGATTTTGAACCAAGGCCAACTATAACTGCTTACTATCACGGGGACGTTGGTCTCAAGCAAGAAAAATCGTCCTTTGCTAAAGATTTTGAACCAAGGCCATCTTTAACTGCTTACTATCATGATGATGCTGGTCTCGAACAAAGAAAATCGTCCTTTGCTAAAGATTTTGAACCAAGGCCATCTTTAACTGCTTACTATCATGATGATGCTGGTCTCGAACAAAGAAAATCCTCTTTTGCTAAAGATTTTGAACCAAGGCCATCTGCAACTGCTTACTATCATGATGATGCTGGTCTCAAGCAAGAAAAATCGTCCTTTGCTAAAGATTTTGAACCAAGGCCATCTTTAACTGCTTACTATCATGATGATGCTGGTCTCGAACAAAGAAAATCCTCTTTTGCTAAAGATTTTGAACCAAGGCCATCTGCAACTTCTTACCGTGATAATGAAGATAGTCTGAAAGAAGGAATGTCTTTTGAACCAAGGTCAAATATTCCATGATTGATACTGCAGAAACATTGTGTCATTTAATTTTCTTGTAAACTTTGTCTCAGTGAATGTCCTTTCGATGTTAAGTGATTTATGGAATAAGGAATAATAAACATTTTGTACTATAGTATTTCTTGAATTAAATCTAATGGTTGTTTTAGCTCGTACAAACTGTCCTTATTGTTTGAAGTGCTTAGTATTGGATTACTTCTATCTAAAGGTGTAGGAAATAAACCAAGAGTAGAAACCTAAGTTGTTTAGGATTTAGTTTATTATATCCAATTCTGTCTATTTTGATTTTTAGTATTATAAATAGGGTGCTCTATCACGTATTTTCATTATAGTGAGATTCAAGAGTTTTGAGTTATCTTTCACTTGTGTTTATATTATTCTTTTGAATATTTTTATTTCCTTCCTAATGTTGGAGTTATTCCTCTTCACTTATCTTTCTGTTGTATCCCTACACCTACATAACAGTGTATTATATGCGAATATAAAGTGAAAATAGAAAATAAAGCTTTCATTAAAAGTTGCTTCTTCTGTTTCACAATATTTGTCGCTTTTTTTATTTACACATTTTTTAAGAAATATCAATTAGAAGGGGTATTTGTCCTACTTTATTCTTATTTATGTTTAAATTATAATCTCTCCACATTAAATGTTTATTCTATTTATGCGTCATCTTTATTAATGATAAAGGGTAAAATAAAGAAAAAATAATTAATTATGCCTTAAACTTCTGAAATGAAAAATAATTTGAGACAACTATTTTAACGATCACAATAAATAATTTGACACGGAGATTACATGTTGGTCTGTGTGATTTAATTTGGTATCCGAAGCCATGACAGGCACCTCTTCCACCTCTCTCTCTCTTCTCAATTCCAAACACTATTTCTCCTTAGTCACCAACCTCCCTAAAATCATGCTCATCATTTTATATCAATCAAGCTAATTTCCACAAAAAACCTATTTTGAAAAAACTCAGTTGTTACCTTTTCTTCGACGCTAAAATCACTACTAAATTTTTTCTATTTTCTCCCCGAACTTTTTATTATAAAATTTTCAGTGGCTATTTTTACTGAATGACGGTGGAAAAAATCAAAATTGTAGTATTTTCACACGAAAAAATTAAGAAGTTTTCCAAAAACCTGTTTCCCAGGAAGCTGATTCGGTGGAAATGAGATGGTGAAAAAAGCATGTCTTAGAACACAAATTTATCAATGAATGTCGGTGGAGAAGACCTCTATTTCTAGTAGTGAATCTCTTAGGCTATGTTCTGAAAGTGCATGGGGAGGGAGGGAGGGTTGAATTATAACTTTTTCTTTTCCTAGTCGACTGCTTTGGATAAGTAGTCAACTGCTAACAGATATAGCGCAGAAAGTAAATTGCTGAAAGTAAATAACACCAGATATTTTTATACTGGTTCAGATTTAATGTGAATCATAATCCAGTCTCCTTGAGTTGCAAGGGTGTTCTCTGCATCTCTTTTTGAAGGTATGTTTGGTAAATGGATGTTTGAATGGAGCTCCTACGTCTACACTCAAACACTCTTAATCTTTTGATACAATGCATCACCAACTATACTATATCTCTCCTCTATTTTTTGTTTACACTATAAATCACTCAGAGTTACGATGCTTATGAAAAGTAGAGCAGATGACTTGAGAAAATGAGACAAAAGTATATGTTCTTCGTCTATGGAGCCTTCTTTTTCCAAGAGATATGGCAACCCAAGAGATTTGATCCTTGAAAAAATGAATAATGAAAATTCTATTTTCCAAGAATAAAGTTAGAGCTTTTAATGCATATTTAATCATCCTTGTTTGTTTCGTATTCAAATCTTCATGACTTGAGGTAGTTATGAAGCTTGGTAGTTGTTTTCATGTTGGAGCTTGCTTGATTGATGCGATGATATCCCAATTTATTGTTGAGTAATAAATTGTGATTTGTCTTCCCTTAATATAAGGGAGAATCATAGTACTTGATTTATATTCTCTCAATACTTAATTTATTTTCTTCCGAAAAAAGTTGTTGCTTCCATAAATTAGTGACAACTTATTTATACTTTATTTGACTTGTAATTAATCTCCACATTAATTGTCTTGATATTTACTCCCTGAAAGGCTTTGGTACTTGACTCTTTAAATAGACTAGTCATTGATACATGGAGAAATATCTTCTTTCCCTGTGTCAAGAGTCTTCTTAAATGCTGAATATTCTCCTTTCATTCTTGAACTAGATTCTCCCTTTATTTCTCTGATTTTCCTTCTTGAAATAATCTTCAATCAATGCTTCATTGAATTACTCGTATAATCTTTGATACTTGCAATTAATGCATTTGACTTGAATCTTCTTTGAGTCTTGCAAAATAATATCTTTCCTTGCGAATGAGATCTTGACTAACACAGAATCATCTCTTTTTAATTACTTTGGGTTTTGCCACCAACATAATTATTTCATGCACAACTAAAATTGTCATTGTTAAAATCTTGACACTAGCAATCTTTTTTTTTTTTATGATGACAATTTAAGAGCAAAGTGGTTGACTTTCCTATTTTACTTTCTTCATGGTTGAATTGAAAATTGCTCCCCCTATTTATATATTCTTGACTTTAACATCAACAAAAATAAGAGAAGGAAAACAGACACATTTACAGAAAACACAAGATCAAGTATGAAGCGCGCGCACACACAATAGCAACAACATAATAGCAGTTAACTGGACTTAGGTCCAGGAAAAATATTATTTGAAATTAACATCCCAAAAGAGCAACCTAGATAATCAAGTGTTTCGATCGATGTAGTTAATAAAGGAAGTGACACAAATAATTATGAAAAAATTGAAAGGTAGGTGTTCACACAATATACTTTATATGAAGAAGAAAAATAAATAAGAAAAACACAGATACATTTTTAAGAAAGCAAAATATTTTAGAGATTACAAGGGATATGCAATAATTCCTAGAGATTCTCTAAGCATACAAAAAAATTCTTCAAGCAAAGATTTAGATCTTTCCTAAAAATATCAGCAAGTTAATTTTCAGTGCACACAAATTTTAAATCAATTGCTCCTCTAAGGACATGATCTCTAATAAAGAGATATTTAATATCTATATGCTTTACCCTAGAATGATGCATGAGGTTTTTAGACAAGCAGATAGCACTAGAGGTGTCACAAAAGATTTTAACTGATTTGAAAAGTAAATCATAATCACTTAATTGATAAATCATCCATAATAGTTGAGCACAACATTGTCCAATGGCAATATATTCAGCTTCAGTGGTAGTTAACACACATCCTTATTTCTTGCTATTTCTAGAAATTAAGAATTTTCCAAGAAGTTGATATGATCCACTTGTACTCTTACGATCATCTTTATCCCCTATAAAATCAGCATCAGAAAAACCTTCTAATGTGAAAGAATTAATTTTTGGATAGCATAGTCCATGAAAAAATATTCCAATTAAATATTTAATAATTCATTTGACAACACTAAGATGAGATTCCTTAGGAGCTGACTGAAAAAGAGCATATCTGCAAACACTAAACATGATATCCAGTCGACTAGTAGTAAAATAAAGTAATGACCCTATCATTTCTCTATATTTTGTTTCATCGATAGATTTACCTTCATCGTCTTTATCAAGTGAACAAGTAGGACTCAATTGTGTTCTCATAACTTTTGCATCACTCATTCCAAACTTGTGGATGAATCATCTTGTATATTTTCTTTGAGACACAAATATTCCTTTTTCAAATTGGTGGATTTGTAATCTCAAGAAGAATGTTAGTTCTCCCGTCAGGCTCATCTCAAATTCACTTTGCATAAGATTAATAAATTTCTTGCACAAAGGGGGGTTAGAACTTCCAAAGATAATGTCATCAATATAGATTTTTATAATAAGATTTCTAGATGATGTTCTTTTAATAAAGAGAGCCGAGTCAATTTTGCCTCTAGAAAAACCATGTTCAACTAAGAAAGCACTTAGCCTATCATACCAAGCTTGGGGCTTGTTTTAGGCCATATAGAGATTTAGAAAGTTTGAACACATGGTAAGGATATTTGAAATTTCCAAAACAAGGTGGTTGTTTAATAAAAACTTCTTCATCAATAAAACCATTTAAAAGGAACTTTTTACATCCATTTGAAATAGTTTAAAATCTTTAAAAGCAACATATGCAAGCAACATTCGAATTGATTCTAACCGGGCGACTGGAGCAAAGGTTTCATTATAGTCGACTCCCTCTTGATGTGAGTATCCTTGAGCGAATATTCAAGCTTTTTTTCTTATCACTTCACCTGCTTCATTCAGCTTATTTCGAAATATCCATTTGGTCTCAACAACTTAAGCATTTTCAGGCTTAGAAAGTAGATCCCACACTTTGTTCTTTTCAAACTGGTCTAGTTCTTCTTTCATGGCTTTGATCCAGTGGTCATCCTTTAAAGCTTCATCAACTTTCTTTAGTTCAAGTTGTGATATGAGAGCCAAATTTGAATTATTCTTGCTTGAAGCCCTAGTCTTAATTCCTTTATTTAAGTCACCAATGACAAATTTCTTTGGGTAGTTAGGTTCACTTCTCTATTCATTTGAACTGGTCCAACCATCCTGTTAGTCGACTCATCCTTTGAACTAGTCAGCTTGCTTTCACTATTTTGACCAGTGAAAGGAGTGATAACTGTAATTGGCAGTTGACTATCTTTTTCATCTGCAATTTTGCCTTTCTCAACCAAGCATTAGTATCACCAAATATAACATGAATGGATTCTTCAATAGATAATGTATGTTTATTGAAAACTCTATCAAATCTACTATTTGTTGAGTAACCAGGAAAAATACCTTCATCGCTTCGTGGATCAAACTTACCGATATTGTCCTTTCCATTATTGTGAACAAAACATTTGCATCCAAAAGAATAGAAATAGCTAATATTTGGTTTCTTACTTTTCCATATTTCATATGGAGTCTTCTTTAGAATAGGCCTGATTAGACACATGTTTAAAACACTACAAGTTGTGCTTATAGCTTCAGTCTAAAATTGATATGGTAGATCATGCTCTACAATCATGGTTCGAGCCATATCTTGCAAAGTTCTATTTTTCCGTTAAACAACACCATTTTGATGAGAAGATTTTGGTGAAGAGAAATTATGCGTGTATCCTTGATCATTACAAAATTCCTCAAATGCTTTATTTTCAAGTTCTCCTATGTGATCACTTCTAATAGAGGTGATATAGTATCTCTTTTTAAGCTGTACTTTTTCACAGAAGAACTTAAAATTCTTTAGAGTATCATCCTTATGAGCAAGAAAAATAACTCAAGTAAAACGTGAAAAATCATCAACTATCACAAAATCATACCTCTTTCCTTCAATTCTAGTAGTTCTAGTTGGACCAACAAGGTCCATATGAAATAGCTGCAAGGTTTTAGTTGTAGACACAATATCTTTTGAATTAAATGAGATTCTACTTTGCTTACATTTTTGGCATGTGTCACATATGTGATCCTTTGAATAATTCAATTTTGGCAATCCTAGCACAAGGTCAATGCTTTGTAAGTTTTTCTATCAACCTCATGCTTGCATGTCCAAGTTTCTTGTGTCATATTCATGGATCTTCTCCCATTGAGGCTAAGCAAATATGTTTAACTGGACTTTTGACAGAATCTAGTACACAAACATTTTTATTTCTACTTCCAGGAAGGAGTACCTTGCCGGATGGGTCTTTCAGAATCTTACATCAAGATCGAAATCACATAGTTGGCTTATGCTCAGAAAATTGTATTTGAGTCCCTTCACAAGACAAACATTAGTAATATCAACAGAGTTATTGAAAGCAATAGTTCCTATATCGATTACAGTTCCAATGGAGCTGTCTCCAAATGTTACTAAGCCTCCATCAAAATCAACAACTGATTTGAATAAACTTTTATTGACGGTCATATGACTAGAACAGCCACTATCTAGATACCATATTCCTTTTGATTTTTCCTCGTGGTGTTTCTTCAAAAATGAGTATTTACTTTATTTTAGGTACCAGAATTTTCTTGGGTCCTTGAGGGTTAGTTTCATAATTATTTTTGGATCTCGATACCCAACAAGGAGTAGTTGCATAACAAAATCTGCATTGATAATATTTATGACCAATTTTATCACAATAAAAATATTTTTGAGAAAAGAGTTATTTAGTGACTGATTGGTTAATCGACTCATTCATGGAAGTTTTATTTCTTCTAGACTTCCTGTCAGTTGACTTAAGAGATCTGGTCAACTGATCTGTCTTAACAAGAATATTTGACTTGTCATTTGAATTTATAGAAGTTGTGTTGTCACTGATAGGTTTTTTCCTAGTTGACTTATAGCAACGAGTCGACTGGTTGGACCTGACTAATTTATGACTAGTAGATTTGCGCAAACCGTTTAATTGTAATTGCAAATCATGAACTTCTTCTTGAAGAAGATCTCTTTCAATTTCATATACTTCTAGATTAATTTTTCAGACTCTATTTTCTCTTAGTAGTTTTCTATATTCATCAAAAACTTTATTTAGATCCTCAAGAGTTTGATCTAACAACTCTTGAGTTTCATGACATTTATAGCATGGATAAGGTCTTACCTCGCTGGTTTCACCGATTGCTATGAAACGGATATTATCCGCTTCTTTCTTTTCATCTTCTGACATTCATCTTCACTCCAACTACTAAATGCTCTTTGCTTTTGTTGTCCTCTGAATGATTTACTTTTTTACTCTAGGAACTCAGATGCCATGTGGTCATACTTCCCACACTCCTAGCATCTCCAATTATTCCTTGGTTGATCATTCTGAGATTTTCCTTTTTTGAAGTTTGAAGTATTTCTTCTATTATTTCTATATCATCTTATGGCTTCCACCATAGACCTAGACATCATAGCAACTTCATCTATCCTAATATCATCATCAAATTCCTCAACTTGAGATTTGAATTTCTTGTTCTCATCATGTTCTGGCTTGTTAAGATAGGTCTTTTCGAATGCAATTAAATCTCATCTTACTTCATCATAGGTTCTTGATATTTATGCTCTGAAGAGCAACAACCTTTGCATGCCACTGTGGAGGAAAGCATCTGAGAATCTTCCCTATATTGTCCACAGAAGAGAAGATTTTTCCTGAAGCTTTAAGTTCTCCTAAAATCTTGTTAAATTTTGCAAACATGTCCTCCATTGTTTCTCCCTCTTTCATCTTGAAAGTCTCATATTCATAGACAAGGAGACTGATGATGGTTTCCTTAACTTTGTCAATACCTTCATAAGTGATTTCAAGTTTATTCCACATTTCTTTAGTAGTTTTACAGGTGGAGATCTTTTCATATTCTTCTCCAATGATAGCATTGTATAGCAAGTTTCTGTCCTTTGAGTTTATTTGTATTACCTCCATTTGCTCATCAGTGTAGTCGGCTAGAGAGTCCAACTCATCCGTTGAAGTGGCTCTTTCTTTTTTCTTCTCATCAGTCTTCGACTTTGGCATAGGAATATCTCTTAACTTGATGACTCGCCAGATCTTTACATCATATGACTTGATGTAAATTTTCATTCTTACTTTCCAATGAGAGAAGTGCTTCCATTGAAGTAAGGTGGTATAGTTTGGGAAGTGCATGTTACGGTTCACTTTTATGTATAGCTGGCCAGTGGGCCGGCACGGCCCGGTCCCGTCCCGTCCCGACACCGCCCCAAACCCTAGTAAAAAAAATCGGTATCGAGACTAGAACCGGGACGGGACAATGTCTCATCCCGACCCATCCCGGCCCGCCCTAGTCCCTCCAATCCCGACCCGATCCCGCCCCCCGTAACCCCCCATTTGCAAAAATAGTCGTTGCACCAACGACCATTTTAGATTTTGGCTGTTGTGCAACGGCCATTTTTAGCCTCCCCCCTCCCCCAACCCCCCTACCCCTTAATATTTATTTTTAACCCATAAGTTATTATATTTACACTTTAACCTAATTTTCCGACTATAAATAACTCATTTTCTCTTCATCTTTCTCACAAATCTTCCTACAATCTCTCTAATCTCTCAATCTATCTCTCTACAAGTCTACATTGTTTACTAAATATTCAATTTTATTTATTCATTTGGGAATTGGGAGTGAAGTTGACAACTAGCTTGAGGATCTTCCATCGAGCAAAGTTTCAATTTTCAACCTCTCGATTATACGTCGACGTTACGTCGGCGTTTGGTACATTCGTTCATTCATTAAATTATCATTGTATGTTTATTTTATTTAGCGCACTTAATTTTATTATCTTTAATTATTTATTATCATAATTAAAATGGAAGAATTAAGAGGTATGTTTAAGGGTAAGGGTGCTTCTTCTAGTAGGGGCAACAAGGGCAAGAGTACTTCTTCTAGTTATCATATTCCTACACAGTATGATTTTGTTGATATTCAACATTTTCCTAAAATACCATTAGATTTAGACGAGCAGCTATTTTCTGGAACTCAAGAAGACTTTAATTTAGACGATGATACACCCACTAATGTTGATGACAACACACCCACTAGTGCACCTTCAACTGAAATGCCTCCTATTCCCCCTAGTATGAGACGAGGTCCAGCAAACCGACCATTAAAATCAGATGCATGGATATTTTTTGATAGGGACGTAGAGAATCAAGTAGCTAGATGTAAAATTTGTAAAAATATTTTAAAATTTAAAACTGGAAAAGGTCACGGTGGGACGGGGGGTTTAATTAGACACGTAGTAAGTGCTCATCCAGCTAGGTATGCCCAATACCAGGCTTCAAAACTGGGTGCGCAAATGCCCGCTCCATCGGGACAAGGTTCACATACTGATACTGTCCCGGACCAAGTACAGGTCAAATTAACCTTATGACGGGGGGAATTGTAGGCCCTAAATACAATAAACATAGAGATAGGGAAGCAATATCAAAATTAGTTGTTGTGGAGGGTTTGCCTTTTTCATTTCCTTCATCTCCCGATTTTATTCATTACATTAGAGATATATATAATCTTGCTTTTAACGATTTTCCTAGATCAACTGTTAAGAGAGATGTATTTAAATTCGCATATGAATATCAACAATATTTACGTTATTCATTATATCATTTTAATGGCAAAGTATCTATCACGTCTGATATAGGTCGTAGTACTAACGGCCATGATTATTTAACGGTAACTTGTCATTGGATAGATTATAAATGGTCTATGCAAAAACGTATCTTAGCGTATAGATATCTAGATGATAGGCACACTGGTACTTTTATTGCAGAAAATATTTATCAAGTGTGTCATTATTACGGAATAACTGATAAAATTATGACTATTACATTAGATAACGCTTCATCTAAAAATTACGCTATTACAATTTTAAAAAATAGTTTAACTCCATCTTTTTCAGATCATTTTCATATAAAATGCGCATGTCATATATATAACTTAATTGTAAATGATGGTCTATCACTTTTTGAAGACATTCTTAGTAAAATACAATTTGCTATAAACTTTATTTTTAAAAGTAATAGAGTACAAAGAAGAAAAGAATATAAAAAACTTGTCACGATTGTGGACTACCTTATAGAAAAATTTCAGAAGAAGTATCCACTAGGTGGAATTCTTTATACGAGCAACTAATTGTTGCTTATGACTATAGAAAACCTATAACTTTATTTTTTAACTCTCATAATCAAAATCCAACTGATATGGTTGTAGATAGTGATTGGGTAAAAATTTCCGAACTTATTGTATTTTTTAAGAAATTTTTTCAAGCAACAAAAGAATTTTCCGGTATATATTATCCTATTATTTCAACTATGTTGTTTTATATAACTCTAATATTTTAATTACTTAGTGAATATATGGAAAAACCAGCTTATATTGCAGCTATTAAAAAAATGTTTATCAAAATAAAAAAATATTTTATTCATATTCCACTATTTATATTATTGGTGTTGTATTAAATCCGACTATTAAAATAGACGGTACTAAATCACTTATTGAAAGTATTTACGATTGCATAGAAGTACTACCACCTCCAAGTCCAAAAAATCCAAATCACCCACCACCCATTGAACAAACTAAAGAAGAAGTGTTGTCTAGCGTAGAAGACCAATGCAAAAAAATATATAGGTTTTACCAACAAGAAAGTGCTAGTAACCTACCGGCTTCCATACCATCTTCTTCATCTTCAACACAACCTCAAAAAAGACATGTTGTTTCTACGGCTAGTATTGAAAGCCTCAGAAATAGAATGTGCGGACGTACCGCTACTAACCAAATTAGCGAGTTTGATATTTTTGTTTTGCAGGGTTTTGTACCGTACCAAGAAGTTATCAATGAAAATGGACATGAAGACTTGCTGAAATACTGGAGGGGAATAAGAAGACCTTTCCGACACTTTCAATGATGGCCCGAGATGTTTTGAACATTCAAGCGTCATCAACTGCGTCTGAAAGTGCTTTTTCTGCCGACAGATATCAAATAGGATACCACATACACTCATTAGCCGGAGACAGCTTAGAAATTGTAGTATTATTCATAGATTGGATACGAGCGGAGCAGAGAAGGTGCGGTCAACCAGAGATCAACGAAGAAAAAGACGAAAACTACAACAAAATCTTATCCGAAGGTGGTGGAAGCGACGTGGATCAATTTGACCAACAAATACCAATTTCAACCGAAGAACCACAGGAAATTATCAAGAAATTATAACAGGTTTTTTTAGAATGTAATTTTTTTAATTGCAATTTTATTATGTAATCTGCAACTTTTGGACAACACCACAAAGTTGCAATTTCAACAATTGTATTTGTATTACAAAAAAATCATATGTCTATTAAATAATATAAGAGACACAAAAACAGTCTTGGGATGTTTTTATTACACTATCTTGTCTTGTTTAATATTTAATTATTGAGTTTTTTTTTATACATGTGTTATTAAAAAAAAGAGGAAAACCCGTCGGAACCCGATACCGATCCCTCCCCCTCCCCGACCCGATTCCGACAGGATCGGGATCGGGGCCGGACTTCGGCAAATCCCGCCAAGCCCGATCCCGCCTGACCCCGCCAGCCCCGATCCCGCCCCCTTCACCTATTGTGAAAGGGTTTATTCAAAGTGTTTGAAAAAAACTTATCTAAATCAGAGTTGAGGTAAGGGTTATGGTGATGTGAAGGTATTAGACACCCCGGTATTAAGGATCCGTAAAATACGATTGACCTACGAGTTCTATAGAATGATTTAAATTATCCAAATTGCTTTAAAGTGTTTAAATATTCGCAAAATACTTGTCATTTAGTTATTCAAAACTCAAAGTTTTGTTTTTGAAAATAACGAGTTGAGCTTCCGCCAAAAATGGTATGCACATGAATATTTTAGCCAATTTGTTCTCAGACTAAGAACAACCAAATATGAACATAAATAGAACTCTACATTTAGTCCAATAATATTCCAAATTTACACTTGCATCTTTAAAAAATATTTTCATGGTTTTGAAAATAGTATTAACTCAGTTGGAATGACAAGTTTGGTTTTGAAAAGAGAAGTATGAAAATGATTTCTTTTATGTTTCTTTTGCATGCTATACTTTCCCAAAGTCAAGACTCATAATCCAGTAGTCCAAAACTCTTAACTCAACTTCAAGCCCAAGACGAGTTTTAAAACTCAAAAGCATTTAGACGGGCTTAGCCCGTTAAACTATCTCTAAGAAAATGTCAATTTTAGTCCAATTCATGATCAACAACCTATTTGTTTATTTTTAGTCACTCAGGCCCAAGTTTGGGTCCTTTCACCATCATCAGTCTGTTTAGTTTCAATGCTAAGACCCAATTTCAATTTTTTTTTAAAAAGCCCAAGTGACATTTCAAAGTCTAGAATCACTTCTTACTTGGATAAAAAATCAGTTTTATTTCAAGTTCTTTATAGCCCAAAACAGTCCCTTTGTCTAATTCTCAGGTTTAAACAACACTTTGAAATCATTTTGGTGACTCTAAACTAAACGATCTACATATCGTTTGACTATCCTAAATCATAATTATAAAAAGGTTTCAATATGTGAAAGTATGTTTTTTACACACACACACACACATATATATACACATATAATATAGCATGAAAATGAAAAGGAGGGAGTTTAGGCTGGTGGGCCTACCGAAGCCCACCAGTTGGTTATTTTTACTCATAGTTGGGCCTTCTAGCAAATATTAGCTTCCCTTTCGTTTGGACTCAATCAAATGTGTTTGATTGGGACTCATCCCAATCAACTAAGTGTATAACGTCAATGGGTGCTCAAATTAGGCTGAATGAAATGATGGGCCAGTGAGGGCCCATCTCGGTGTAATGTAGCAAGAGAAAAGAGGAGGCACAGACAAAGCCCAAGTTAGAATGTATCTAAAATTATCTAAGTGTAACACTAACTAGTTTAACTGAGATGCTTAATTAAACAAGACTAATGCTAACAGGACAAATTCATTAGAAGGATTTATCTAAACATATTCATAGCATACAGGCCAGGCCCAATTCAGACAGACGTAAACAAAAGAATTACACCATGAGTTAAGCCTAGCTCTGTTAAAACTTAAAAGATGATCAAAGAGAGAGTGGATCGGCCAGAGTGATGCCAAGAAAGGTCTTGTTAAATAAGGCAATATACACAAAATATACATGTGTATATTGCCTTATTGAGCATCTCGGATTCTGCCCAGATTGGGCTCTCGGTTTTGCTATGTTATGGTAAATAGACAATGTAAGAATATTGTATATTAGGAAAATATATGTGTAGTTTATTGTAATGTATTTGTTACCTAAATTAGGATTATACACTACCATAATTGTAGAGTTAGAATTATGGTAGAATAAGATTTTAGGAATAGAATAGGAATAGGATTCTTCTATTTTGTAACTTGTATATATACTTATTCAATTAATGAAAATAATCAAGGGTATTATTTGTTTCAGGTCTAATGATCATATGCTCATGCTAACAACACATTCAGAGACCCTAATCACAACCCTACTAGTCAAGTAACATTTCTCATTCTTTTAGATAACTATTGAGGCTTAGAAAACAATCACACAGACCTCGATTAACACACAAAGATCATCACATAATGATTGCTCATCCTTACATAGCTAAACATATCCTTAAACTACCATTTAGACATTTGTGCTAACTTAAACATCATACATACATCTAAACAAGTTTCAAATTAATTTATTAGGCATCTTGTAGCTAGACATGATAGTTCTAATGGTTCTTAATCATCAACACATCTTCAAAACAACATGGTCCTACTAATACAACATTTTATTTTAGCTCATTCTCAGACTTAAGCTAATTTTAGGTGATGTAACAAGCATGACATGATACCAAAATAGCCAAACAGAGCACTTATGAACTAAGACATGTTCTCAAACCAACATTACAAACTTCAACAGTCCACACATAGTTGAGAAAATAATATTTTGGCCTTATTTTAGCTCAATGCAATCTGTACATGTGTTGACTAATCCCTAAACCAATCACTGTAAGCACTTTTACCTATCTAATCATGTTAATAGTTACTATAATAAATAAACAGTGATTAATATCAACATAAACAAGCTAATCAATCACCTAATACATCATAACATATTATATATTAGCTAAGCATAATCTTAACAGACTAATCACATATTTTACAACCTAAATATTTAATCAGATCCCATAGACAATCACATGAATACCAAAATAGCATCTCATAATCATCAATATATGTTTTAAACAACTTGTTAAGACTTAAAAAAACTCACACACAGCTAAAGCAAATCCCAAACTACTATACTGGTCATACTATGAACTTCAAACAATCCATTCATGGTCACAAATCTCCAGACTATCATGTTAATACTTATTTCAAACTCAAACAGTATGCATAACTAGTTAACATATGTTCTAACTAACACATTTAGCCATGTCTTAATCTAAATAAGTCACATATAACCGAACTAGTCTTAAGTTAACATAACTAGGCATTATATTTGACTAATCATACTAGTAATCACACAACATATACGAAAATAGTAAATCTGGCAGCATTGATAGCTTCATTTCTCGCGACCTGTTATTGAAGGTCTACGACTTTCTTAAATAGCAAAGTGATCATGTCCTCGGAGAGCGAGGTATTCTGGAGATCTTGAGGCACAATGTCCTCAATCAGGGCATTCTTATTACATTCATCCTCGAGAGTACCAATCACGTTTGCTTGATCTTTTTTATTTTGGGATGTTGTTGCGGCTTTTGATATGGTGAAGTATGCTAGTGTTACGCAACGGATCGACCATTTCTATAAGAAGAAAAACAATTCAAAAGAAAACGATATTGGTACGTTAGTAGGAAATCATAAATATAAGATATCACACATACGTTTCACATAAGGCACATTGGCTCATGTATTTGATCCGAACTCTTGATTGATTTTTTCATTTCGGGGTTATTTTTGTCATTTTGGTTAATTTGGTTTTTAGGGTTTCGGTTTGAAGGTCTGTGGTTGATTTACTACCACATCGTTGTTGAACTAGAAACTATCCTGTAAATAGGGGGATTATGATTTATATTATATAGGGGTCGAGTCTTATGTAGACTGCCTACGTATCCCTCCTCAGGAAATCAGGCCCTTTCGTAGTTCGGGTTACATAGAAATTATATCCTAACTTCTTCTACCCGAATCTTGCCATAACTAGGCCCGATATAGGCTTCCCACATATCCCACCTAGGGACATCAGGTCAGATGTGGTTTCATTTACAAAAAGTGGGAGGGGATATCTTTAATTGAAAGTAAAAAGGGGACGCCTAAACTATCCAAAAGATGACCTCTCCTTGAAACCATAGCGGGTCACCGTTCAGCTCCGCATATCAGACTCGGTCTCCCAGGTAACCTCCTCAACAGGATGATGCTTCCGTTGCACCTTCACAGACGCAATCTCTTTATATCTCAACTTTCTCACTTGCGTGTCCAAAATGGCCACAAGCTCTTCTTCAACCTCCAAGATCTGATCAACCAATACGGAGTCCCACTAAATAATGTAGGATCCATCGGCATGGTATTTCCTCAGCATAGAAACATGGAAAACCATATAGACACCTAAAAGACATAGTGGCAGAGCCAACTCATATGCCACCTCTCCAATTCAAGAAACACACACTCTCCCTTTGATCCTCAAGACTCTCTCCCCATCAATCATAACCTCCTTGGATTCACCCATATCACCCTATCGCTAATCTTGTAGAACTTCACATCATCATACTGTTGGGCCTTGATCTACACCAAAAGAGACGACCTCACATCAATACAAGCCAAAATCCTACCCGGATTCGAAATGTCAAGTCTCATAAAACTGTTGGATGAAGACTGAACCTCCAATGCCAAGGAACTCTCAATAACTATCAATCGCACCAAACTCCCCATACTCATCTCCTTTCGGCTCAAAGTATCCGCTACCACATTGGCGTTGTCTGGGTGGTGCAAAATGGTCATATTATAGTCCTTTAGCAACTCCATCCACCGGCACTGCCTAGAATTCAATCTCTCTAGTTGAACACATGCTGAAGGCTGCGGTAATCGGTATACACCTCACAATGAACTACATAAAGGTTGTGCACTCCAAATCTTCAAAGAAAATACAACAACTGTCAACTCCAAGTCATGAACATGGTAATTCTTCTCATACACCTTCAACTGCCTCGATGCATAAGCTATCACTTTACCCTCCTGCATCAAGACACAACCCAAATCAATCCTTAAAGCATCACAATAAACAGTAAAGTCCTTTCCCTCCACGAGAAGGGCCAAAAATCGGGGATGTAGTCAAAGGTGACTTGAGCTTTTGGAAGCTCTCCTCACATTCATCGGACAATTAAAAAGATACCTCTTTCTGAGCAATCGTGTCAATTGGGAAGAAATAGATGAAAACCCTTTGACAAACCGACTATAGTAGCTCGCGAGGCCCACGAAGCTCCACATCTCTGTCACCAAAGTAGGCCTAGGCCAACTTGACTGCTTCTATCTTATTCGAATCTACCATAATCTCCTCATTGGACACCACGTGTCCTATAAATTCTACAGAACTGAGCCAAAACTCATACATAGAAAACTTAGCATACAACTCTTTCTCTTTCAACAACCCAAGAACTACTCTCAAATGTTTCTCGTGGTCCTCCTTACTTTTCAAATGTTAAGAATTTCATTGATAAATACGATTATGAATGAATCCAAAAAAGACTTGAATATCACCTTCATCAAATCCATGAATTCTGCGAGGGAATCGGTAAGCCCAAAAGACATCACCAAGAAAACACGTAGTGACCATATCGAGTCATGAAAATCGTCTTGGGAACATCCTCGGCCTTGATCTTCAACTGGTGGTACCAGACCTCAAATCAATCTTCAAACATACAGAAGCACCCTGAAGCTGGTCGAAAAAATCATCAATACAAGTGATCAGATACTTGTTTCTAAAGGTGACCTTGTTCAACTGCCTGTAGTTGATACACAAACACACAGTTCCATTCTTCTTCTTCACAAACAACACATGATCACCCCAAAGAGACACACTCGTTCGAATAAAACCCTTACTCAATAAATCCTAAAGTTGCTCCTTCAACTCTCTCAGCTCTGCTGGAGTCATATAATACAGAGAAATAGAAATGGGTCGAGTATCGGCTCTAGATCAATCTGGAAATCAATATATCTATACAGCGGCATACTCGACAAATTCGCTGAAAAGACCTCGACAAACTCACTCACTATAGAAACTGACTCAAAAAAGGAGTACTCGCACTCGTATCCCGAAAATAATTGCTAGGTACGCCAAACAATCGTTATCCACCAACTTTCTAGGAGCAGGGCTTGGAGTACCCTTCCATTCCAATCTCGAAATACCCGGCATCACTAACGTGACTATCTTGGCATGATAGTCCAGAATTGCATAGTACGGTGATAACCAGTCCGTTCCCAAAATAATATCAAAATCAACCATGTCTAAAATAACCAAGTCTACCCAAGTATCATAACCCATGAAAGTAACCACACAGTATTGATAGACTCAATCTACTGTCACAAAATCACCAACTATTGTAGACACATGAATAGGAACATTAAGCATATCACACCACATATCCAAATCAGCAAAAAAGTATGTAGACACATAGGAGAACATAGACCTTGGATCAAATAACACTGAAGTAGATTGATGACAGATTGAGATAATACTTGTGATAACTGCATCTGATGCCTCAACCTTGGATCTACTAGGGAAAGCATAATAATGCACATGCCCTCCCTCGAACTGCGACCCTGATGACAACCTCGGCTCAAACACTCACATCTATGCTACTTGAGATCCATATTTACTGATCTGATGACTACCACGACCTGACGAGAACCTCCTCTACTAGACTGACCGCCCACCTCGAGATGGCTATGCTTGGGTCCTAGTGTCTGGGCTCCACCTGATCTAAGCTTAGGGCAATATCTCCTAAAATACCCAACATCTCTAACATTATAACAAGCTCTACCTACCATGGGTTGTTGAATAGTCACAAAAGAACTTGAATGACCCCTATGATTAGAGTACCCAGACTGAGTACCTCTAGAAGTTTGACCCGCATAACCACCATCAGAAATCTGCAAAGCAGACTGTATCAGTTGATTAGACTGAGAATGATATGATCTACCTTGGTGCACATAACCATGGGATGTAGACCTACTGTAGTAACCATGTCCGTGAACTCTCTTATCTGACTCCTATTTAGGGAGCTTGCCCTCATTGACTCAACCATCTTGGCGTGCTCCGCCACAGTCTCAAAAGAAGCCCAGAGACCACTAACTGTAATGTAGCCAACTGAAGGGGAATAGTCAACCCACTCACAAAGAATCTAACTCGCTCAGCCTTTGTAGGAAGTAATGACACTACATAGCACAACAAAGCATGGAAATGAGCCTCGTACTCAGCAATTGATGCACTCTTCTGCTCCAACTTGGAGAACTCATCCCTCTTGCCTGCACGCAAGCTAAGGGGCACATACTTCTATAGAAATATGTGATAAAACCTGGTCCAAGATAGTGGAGGTGACCCCGCTGGTCGATAATAAACATAAGCCCTCCGTCATTGCTTTCATCACCCATAAGTGGAAGAGCAATAAAATAAACCTCATGTGACTCAATATACCCAAAGTGTGGAGCTTCTCATTGCTGCTCACTATAAATTCATGAGACTCCTCATTGGGTTGTTTATAGAATACGGGAGGCTTCATGTTAGAGAAATTCTCCCATATATTTCCCTCATCACGGGTCATAACAGCCCCAGTCATAGGCCGGGGACAAAACTCCAGCGCTGGGATCTCATCGATATGGGGTGTTGAAACAACAACTGTCTGAACCCCTGATATATGGAACTAGAGAGTCTGGCCATCCTCTCACTCGCCGCGTGAGCACGAGTCCTCACTATATGTGAGTGAATAGGAAATAAAGGTCAGATACCAATTTGATCGATCTTAGCATGAAACGAATAAAGAAAGTAAGTTTCCTAAATGTCTTATAGCCTCTCGAAGATAAGTATGGACATCTCTGCACCGATCTGCAAGACTCTACTAGACATTGCTCTTGTATTTAAGACTGTTTAACCTAGAGTTCTGTTACCAACTTTTTCACGACCACTTTCAGGGTCGTGGTGGCACCTACGCATTTCCCACATGTACGTGAACCACTTCCCAATTAATAATCATATGGTAAAATAATACACAGAAATAAAGAAGTAATTATAAATTGTCTTAACTTAACATAAATAAAAGAAGCAAGTCTGATAATCTAGCTATTACATCCCCCAAATGATCTGGTCTATAATACAAGAGTAAAGTAGTCTGAAAGTCTGAATCTTTCTCATGAACCTAAATAAGAATTGAAGTAAAGAAAAGTGTCGAAGGCATGCTGGGAATGATGCAGGCTCACCCCGAACACTTAATCTCCAAGATCCGGACTCAACCACGTGGTCCCGAACTGGTAGAAGGCATATAATCTGCATCCAAAAAGAATGCAGCAAGTGTAGCATGAGTACACAACACACCCCCGTAGACATCATAGGCCGACAACAACATAAGATACGTAATTGAAATAAACATCATGTTGACTGTCAAATAGATCATACTCTAAACAGTATAATGAATCACGTAAGTCACCTTATTCACGCATAAGAGTTCAATAATCAACAACTTAGATATTATGAAGTTAAATCAACATGATCCATTATTCATGATAATCACCCAAGTAACAATAACCAGTCCAGATCATGTTACCAATCAACAAGTAATCAATGTATGTATGAATGTATGTGATGAATGCAAATGCAAGGTACCTTTTCACAACCTGGTATACACATGTTCAAATTCTATGAATCGTGACCCACAAGAGACCCGCGCAGTCCATATACCGATCATAGCCAGCTGAAATTCAACACACGTATCTTGCTAGAGCCCAAGACACAATTTGAGTCATTTAAATTATTTCCATCATCTCAGTGTTTCAGCTATGTCATAAGAACATACCTTTCCGGTCTCATTGGATCCATATCATCTCCATACCACTCCACTTTCAATATCATTAGAATAACATGAGTGTGTGAATGCAATAATAACAAGGCAAGTAATCAGGATATATGAGATGCAATCAAATATTGGAGATGAATATCACATGCTTTAGAAACTCAATAACACACAATTTCCACGTAAATCAATCTTTCATATCAAAAGAAATGTGATGAATAAACACAACAATTATCAATAACGGTGATAAACCCACATAATGGCGACAAGCCCAAACAACACCAGTCAGAATCAACCTAATGATGATTCCCCAAATCATCCTTCAACACAGTTCAACACCGATACCCACCCAAGATTTCATCACAACCGCTAAGGTGGGACCCTCAAACACGTCCAATACCCCTCAATATTTATAATGACTACGTACTTCTATCATAGTCTATAAAGATAAATCATAGCCTACCTCAGAGCCGAGTAGGTACCACAAACCTCAATCCTCAATGCAGGCCTTGCCCTTTCGAAGCGCCTCGTAATACTCGTAGTCTAACACATAGATTCTATGTTAATAGGTAATCTAGTACAAACACAAGGACTTAGTCGTTAAAAGAAATCCAAATATTCACCCCAAAATTAACATCAGGCCCACGATAGCAAAACTGAAACTTTTTTACTCAACAAGCATGATAACATACTATATAATCATATTCTTAAGTTAATTTGGAAACTAATCACGTTTGGACCCTCAATTTCATTAGTACGCAAAAGCCCCAAATTAAACCCTAGGTTTCCCCCCAATTTCAAAAGGTTTTCCAATATCAAATTAACCATCACAATATCATCATCTATCATTATTCATCACTGGGTTACAATATTACAACCATATAATCAATAAACAATCCCCAAATCATGAATCATAAGTCTCTTACTTATCATAGAACCTAGGTTACATTCTTCCCCAAATTAGGAATTACACTAGGATTACAGGACTCAAATAATGATTAATAAATGAAAGGAGATAGAAACTTTACCTCCGAGATGAACAATGATGGAAGACCCAAAAATTTCCTCTCTATCGAGCTCTAATCCCAAGAAGATGTTTTGGGAAAAGTGAAATCATTTTTTAGCATTAAATTTTAATTCTGAAACAACGATTTTGCTTTGGAAGAATCGACGTCGCCTAGGCGGAGACGCTTCAGCGAGAAATAGGCTGCCGAGTCGGAATAACTTAAAATGCCGAATGGGCGTAGGAGCAAGAATGATCCGCCTCTACGAGAAATAGTCCGCAAAAGCAGAGACCTCAAATGTATACAGGGCTTGCATATGCGAACCAACATCCGTAGAGGCGACCCCGCAGAAGCGGCGAGAAGCCCACTGGTGCGGCACACCAGAAACCAGCAACCAGCAACATCAAACTTATCCAATTCTCTACCAAACACTCGAAATGCTCCCGAGGTCCCCCGGATACAAATCAAATATGCTACCCCAAGGTAAACGGTGCTACAAACTAGCTCGCACACTCAGATTTATCATACAACCGAGCTAGGAAATACTTTGCTACGAAATCACTCAAAACATTCAAATTTCACAAATTTATAAATAGAGCCATGATGTACATATGAATACTCTGGGAAGTGAACCAATAACTCGACTAAGTCATAAATGACCCTCCGGAACTACCGGAAGTGATGGAATCCGGAAATGTACCCATATACCTGAAAGTCAATTTTGGATCACATTTATCATTTCTAAACTATCCATTTTAGGGTTTTCTTCTGAAAATCATATAAAGGTACCTCGGGATACGTGCTACCCATCCCCGCGCGTCACAAACCCCATACAGAGTCTACGGAAAGGGTAATTTAGTTAAGTAAAGGTATTTAGCTAAAAACGATCAAACGGGTCCTTACAAAAATATACTCAAAGTTTGCTTTGAGTAGGGTTCTACTTTAATTTAATCAAAAGTAATATGAGTTATTTATTTCACTTGAGTTCAATTTTTTTTATGTATCTTGTTTGTTTTACAATCTATGCTTCTACTAATAAGGGCGAAGCTTTTGCCAAATTCTTTCTTTGTTTTCTTAAAACTGAATTCTGGCATTCAAGTTATCGTGTTTTGAAATTATTTAGCGCATGAAAAATCTTTTGAAAACTGAAAATGAGGTCTTTGACTGTTTTGAAATTTTCATTTTAACTGTTTTGCCAAAGAATTTGTTTAAATTTCGTCTTTGACAAACTCAAATTCTTCGGATCCATTCAACATATGAAATCAGTCTTGCATTTTATCTTTCGCCAAAAATGCGATTCAATCTCCTCTTAAAAACGAATTGTTCTTCCTTAAAAGAAACTAATTATTTTGAGTTTAGGTTTTTTAAGGAACACTAAATTAAGGTTTGATTAAGTGATCAAAACGAGTCATTCTACCATTCAAATGATCTTAGAATCTTTTTTTGCCTATTCGGAACTCAACTAGATCCTAAAGGTTACAGTAATATACTAGCATTTTTTACAAGTGTATACATCTACATATAATAACAAAATGAGAGCAAAATAAGCCGATGAATTTACTAATCTCATTGGCATAAAACAGTGTAATTTTCACTCATTATTGGGCCTTCGATGTAGCGGCAGACTCGATCTATTGGTGGTTTGGGTCACTGGCCCAACGAGATAATGCAAAGAATTGGACTGGGTCCATTCGGACTCTCAAACTAGTTTGTCATGCAATGGGAAAAAGAAAAAGGGTGGTTAGAGGGTATCTAAACTTAATCAAATAATGCATAAGAGAGTTTATAATATCATCACTTAAGCACATAGGATAACACATGTAGACATCAAATACATGACCAATATACTGTATATATATACCGAGTATATGCACCTTGTGTACCCGTGGTGTTTGAGGGATACTTTTCTATATATTTTTTTGTCATAGAAGGCAATGAAGAAAAGAGAAGTATAATCATTCAAGTAATCATCACAATAAGGTCTGATATATCTTGTATATAGAAGATATGCATTGTATACATCTTTATACACTTAGGAATATATAAGGTGTGCATACTCTTGTATATCTAGTGATATATCAGCAAAGAGAAAGAAAGAAACAAAAGATTTTGAATAATCACATTTATCAATATACAATACATCCCAACATACTCTGAATATCCATGAGTTTACTAAAGGTATACACATGTATACTCAAAGTATACTAGAGGTATACACCTCTGTATACCCGGAAGTGTTCAAAATATATATATTGAAAGAATGTAAGGTAGAAAAAGAGCAACGGTAAAGTGACATAACCATTTAGATCAACAGGTTCAATATTCAAGAGATATATAGTGTATGTATTCTCGAATACGCAAGGATATACAGAGTATATGAGGTGCGCACACTCAGATATTCAACAACACCTGACAATAACTAAATTGTTCATATTAGAATTCACAGTCTTGGTGTATATATAAGAGAAAACAAGGTGAACTAATTTACTCATTTTATCAACATAACAAAGAGTAGGGGTGAGGAGAAGTGATAAACATACAACACATCATCATAGTCTGGTGTACCTCGACATTCAGAGAGTATATAGTGTATCCATGTTTGTATACTCAATGATACATTGAGTTTACAAGATATACATACCTCTATATAATCAGAGGATTCCCAAGTGTACTAGGCTATGAACTAACATAGAAATAAAAACAAAGAGGAAAAGGAAAAAGATACTAGTCAAAATACTCATAATTCAGAACAACAAACAAGAATGAACGCCCAAAATTTAAACTTACTCTTCTTTGTTAAAATTTACTTTTAGAACTAATATGTATCTTTTTGAAAAAGTTTACAGTTCTTAAGTAAAAGAGGTGAAACAAATCTCTGGTTTCTACTAAGATAAACAAGGAGATTCCTATTTCTAAGCAAAGTCACACAATGGAGGGTCCAATAGGCTTAAAGAAATGGCAAGAAGGAACCCCAAAGCAAGATCAGATCATAATAGAGCTGAGTAAGAGTATTCAAAGCTCTATCTTGAGTTTATTGCTTTGGGATATCACTCAATGCCCTCTCAAAGTATGTAACACCTCTTTCCCATTCGACAAACAAGAAATAAAAGACAAGAGATCATGTTTTTCCCATTCATAAACTAAGAATCCCATATACATCTATACTATTCAGTAAAAAATCAAAAGAAAATCAAAGGAATCAAGATTGTATGCCTAAAATGCACACAATCAAGTCATGAAAAGAGTTTACAAGTTCAACCATGCTTCATGATCTTAAAACTTATGTTAAAACCATTTATGATATACTTATACATCATTTGCAAATGAAGGCAAGACACGAGGAAGTCATTTCTCAAAATATGAACTCATACTCATCAATATAGAATATGAGAAAGATAGGAGGAAGAAGGGGCATACTCTAAACTTATACTCATCATACATTGTGCAGAGGTATAAAAATAGGATCAAATGAAAACAGAGAAATTATTGTCCTACTACCAAATTATCAGGGCAAGTATATTCATCAGAAGTAAAGGAACACTTCAGATAGTTTCATATTTATGGTTCCTATGTGTTAATACATCATAACAGTAACAGAGAATCACTTTATCATGAGTTTATGATCAAAGAATTCAAAGTTCATACATCAAAAACATTACATTTCAACACTGATCAAAGAAAAATTCAGGATGCATAACAAAGAGGAACATGCTTCACAACCCACACATCATTACATTTCAACAATGATTCTGTCATGAGACTAACAAAAGCATAAAAGAGATTATCCTACCCTTTTCCTAATTCATTTGGTCATCAACCTTAATTCAGCAGGTAAACCTCAACATTAATCATGTCAAAACTCCTATCCTTTATCAACTAAGTTCAGAAGCCCTTACTGATTTATCCTACAAGAAGCTAATTTCTTTGTTAACAGTAATGAGTGCATTATATAGATGTTATCAAAGCTAAAAAATCATATCCTAGACTATTGTACTAACTCAAATGAATCAACTGACATCACACATAAGCAATTAGCTAAACAAATACTAAACACTCAACAATCTAAGAAATGGGGCATGTTAACCTCATTGATTAAAAAAAACACAATGATATAGACATGCCATAGAAACTACTAATCAAGCTACATAAATAAACCATATTAACTCATCAATCAGAAACTAAATAAGTTAACCGAACACATGAACAACATTGTGAATCACTTATTGAAACTCTATACAGCCTTAATTATGCTATTTAATCTAAAATTTAAACTAAACACATAGTTTCACGCATTAACATAGGAGCAAGCCATATTTTCTAGTGCAACCTTGTTGAGATTGGGGTTGGGAAGATCCTTTTAGGATTTTCCATAATCTCGAACACTCAGGCACACACACATACAAAATAAAACTTTAGAACTAATCCAAAACTTAAGAAAATCAAGCAAGGGTTCAACAATGGTCGAATACCTTTTCTTAATCTTAAAATTCAGTTTTCCTTTCCCGTTGAAACAATGCAATGGGGGTTCCTTATATAGAATCCTAAAGTCTTCAGATTTCTGAGGGTTAAAATCATTATTCGGAGACATAGAGGATTTTCTGGTTATGGTGCAATCGCACCTGCGACAATTATCCGCTCATGCGGAGTCACATTTACAGTGTTTAGCCTGTATCTGCCAAGGCTGAGGGGTTGCTGAGTTTCGGCACTTGCGATGGAAGGTCCACATGTGCAATGTCGCTTCTACGATAATCGGTCTGCACATGCGGAGTTAGGTCAGGTAAGTGGTCTATGCTTCTGCGGCCATATATCCGCTGGTACGAGGTCGCACCTGCGAGTAAATGTTTGCAGAAGCGGAGTTTCTAGGAAGATTTATGTTTTCATTCCCCAATTCGATTTCATTGTGGAAGCTAGAGACCTCAGTTTTGGGAGATTTTGAAGGGGATTTCAAGAATTCGTCGCAGGTAAGAATCTAATCTCCCTTTTCGTAAATAATTCACGGATTACCTTAATTCTTGATATTTTGAATCATGATTTGGACGTAGAAATGGAGATTTTGCCCTAAAATTTGGGAACTTATTAAATCATTGATTTGACACAAATCAAATATGCAATTCGATCATAAAATAAGCTAGAACCTACTGGAACTCTCAAAAACACCAATCAGGGGTCATTTAGACTCGATGTTGACCATAGTCACCTCAAATTCAAAACCTTAGCTAGTAGCTCAACCAAGAGTTTGAATCACTCCCCATTTCCTCAGAATTCGTCCAAACCACCTAACTAAGTTACAAATCAAGTTTTGAACCTAATGAAATTATCCAAACTCGAATCCGAAATCATTAAGTCTAGATGTAGACTTTGGTCTACCCTTTTCCTTATTTCAACTTAAGAACTTCCAATTTTAAATATTCTTCTCTGATACTCACCCAATTGATTCGAGAACCTTGCCACCAATCCCCACTAGTCAAAAAGTTATTGTAAAGCTACGAGAAGGGTCATTTAGGAAAAATGAGTTCTATTTCTCAAAATGCCCTAACGGTCGTTACATCATCCACTACTTAAACAAGTGTTCATTCTCGAATAATAAAAAAATAAGGTACATGATATGTCAAAAAACTGAAATATCTACTCTATATGTCTGAATCAATCTACCAAGTATCCTCCTCAACAGGACGATGCCTCCACTGAACTTTCACTAATGTTATCTCGTTTGATCTCAACTTCCAACCTGCCTATAAAAAATGGCTATTGGCTCGTCCTCAATGCCAGATTCTAATCAAGTACCACTAACAATCCGAATGATATTTCTTCAACATCAAGATATCAAATAAAGGGTGAAAACACGATAAGCTGGGTGGTAAAGACAACTCATAGGCCACTTCACCAATATGCTAAACAATCTCAAATGGGCTAATATACCTCAAGTTCAAATTTCCCTTCTTTCCGAACCTCATCACATGCTTCATGGGTGAGACCTTCAACAAAACTCGCTCACCCGCTATTAACTCTAAATCACAAACCTTTCGATCCACATAACTCTTTTATCTATTCTGAATTATGAGTGAAGTATTTCTTCTCGTGCACCTTCAACTGCCTCGAAACATAAGCTATCACTTTTCCATTTGCATCAACACACATCTAAGATCAATCTGTGAAGCATCACAATACATGATTAAGACATTTCCTTGTACCAGTAAAGTCAAAATCGGAGTTGTGGTCAATAAAGTCTTGAGCTTTTGAAAGCTTGCATCACACTCATCTGACCATTAGAAAGCCACATTCTTTTAAATCAAATTGGGCAGTAGGGATGTAATAGATAAAAACCCATCTATAAAATACCAATAGTTACTCGCAAGGCCTAAGAAACTCTGAATCTCCATAGCTGAAGTAGGTCTATCCCAATCCCGAACTGTCTCAATCTTTTTTGGGATCCATCTTACTACCATCCTTTGACACTACATATCCAAATAACTCCACCGATTTGAGCCAAAACTCACACTTCTAAAACTTGACATGAAGCTTCTATTCCTTCAAAATCTAAAGCACAATCCTCAAATGCTACTCGTGTTCCTCTTTACCAAGAGAGTATATAAAAAAATCGTTGATGAATACAATAATCAAGGAATCCAAATATGGACTAAACACTCTACTCATCAAGTCCATAAAGGTTTTCGGGGCATTGTCAGCCTAAAGGAAATAACCAAGAACTCATAATGGTCATAACGAGTCCTGCAAGTTGTCTTAGGGATATCCTCCTCCCTAATCTTCAATTGATGATAGCCTGATCTCAAATCAATCTTAGAGAAAACTGATCCACACTGAAGCTGGTAAAAAATATCATCAATGCGAGGTATTTGATACTTGTTTTTGATTGCCACCTTATTCAATTGTCGATAGTCATTACACATACATATAGATCTTTCCTTCTTCACAAAAAGTACCGGAGCACCCCAAGGAGAATCACCAGTCAAATCGTTCCTTGCTCAACAAATACTATAATTTCTCATTCAATTCCGTCTACTTTGTCGGTGCCATCTGATATGGTGGAATAGAAAAAAGCTGAGTGATTGGCTCTAAGATAATAGAAATATGTATATCTTGGTCAGGTGGAATATAGGGTAGGTTAGTCAGAAAGACCTCTGAAAACTCACTCATCACCGGCACTAACTCAAGCGTAGGAGTCTCCACACTAGTATACCCCAATATATACCAACTAAGCCAAACATCCCTTCTCTGCCATTTATTGAGACTTGACGAATGATATCATCTTCTTTGGAGAGTGACTAATAATTCCCCCACTCCTCTTTAGGAACTTCCTGCATGGCTAATGTAATTGCCATGACATGATATTCTATGATCGAGTGATAAGGAGACAACCAATCAATCCCAAGGATAACAACAGTTCCACCATATCTACCCAAAAGTCATATGCTAACAAAGTAACCACACCAGATCTATAGAGTCGATCCACCACTACAGAATTCCTAATAGGAGTAAAAACACGCATGGGTAAAGCAAGTGAATCACAACGCATGTCTAGTCTCAAAGAGAAGTATGTAGATACATAAAAATAAGTGGTGTATGGATCAAATAATATCATAGCCTACTTATGATAGACTAAAATAATACATGTGATGACTGTATCTGAAGCCTCTACCTCTCACCTGCCCAGTAAAGCATAACACTGAGCATGGGCACACTTGGTCTGAGCACCTCTACTACCACCACCTCAGCTAGACTGAGTACCACATCTGCTAGAGTGAGAACCACCTCTACCACTCTATACACCTCCTCTAGTTGGCGATGATGCTGGTCTGAGTGTAGAACCTTGAGAACTCTGAGAACCATGGTAGGAACCACTATGTATAAGTCTAGGGCAATCCTTCTTATAGTGTCCAGGATCGTCATACTCAAAACATCTTTTACGAGCCATGTTCTATTGGGAAGTACCCAAAAAATCTATATGCCCTCCTCATCCTGAAGGTCTAGAAAATGAACAATAGAAAACTTGTCCTAAACTGTACATAAAATGCACAGAATAATCAACCTCGGACGCCTATATGGCTACATGAATAGGAATTCTAGACTGGTCATGATAACTTCTCCTAAAATATCACTTACCCTTAGATATTATACCATCATAACTTCCATAACAGCGGGCCCTCTTACTCTCATGCTCTACGATGTTCTTGCACCGTTTTATCTCAATGTTCTTTGCAGCATCCATTAGCATTTTAGATGAAGCTTCGATAATGACTACCTGAGAAGCATCCAAACAATCAGAAAGATCAACCCCTTGACGAACCTTCTCACTCTCTCATCCTTAGTAGGAAGTATCATCAATGCATGGAAATCTAAGGTGTGGAATTTCATCTCATAAATAACCAACATGTTATCATATCTCAACCCCTCAAACTAGGCCCTCTTGTTCTTTTTCACACTATGGGGAACAAACTTTTCTAGAAATGCATGTAGAAACTTGGCCCAAGTGAGAGGAGGCGCCCCAACTGGTCTACAATCAATGTAGGCCCTCCACCATTTTATGGGTGGCCCAATTATCTGAAATGTTGTATAATCAACTATGTGGGACTCTAGTAATTTCAGGTTGTACAACCTCTCATAACAGTTAATCGGAAACTCATAAGCATTCTCGCTCGAAATCCCTACCAAACATTAAATGATCAATCATGTTTAATCTAACAACCATCTTCTGCTCATCACCAGTCATAGTAGGTCTATTGGCTCGATATAATGCAATACCACATAATCAATCTAGGGAGATACAATATTAGCTGGCTAAGCCCCTAGATTCTAAAATCCTAGGGCAAGAATCTGATCGGGAGTCTGACCTTCAACCCTAGTATGTGCGCCATCTGGAGTGATTGGTAAGATGTCAGCCTAAGTCATACCATCGATAAATCCCAAGATAAGAACCAAGTGTCCTAAAGCATTATCGTAGCTATGAAACTAGGTGGTGTCTGTGTTGGCCCATACTCATCTGTCGGAACTGACTCTTCCTTAGGTACTACATCTGGCTCAGGAGATACAGCTCTAGCATAGCCCTGAGCAACTACATGTGCTCGACCTCTAGTAGGTTTTGCAACACTGCCTCTATCCCGACCTCACCCCTACCTCTACCTCATGCAACGACCCTAGAAGCAAGTTTTGGTATGGGCTTTTGATCTCTAACTGCGGTCGAATGAGTCCCTACCATTCATGAGAGAGTAAAATAATAAAATTTAGAATCCAATAAAATCAAGTACTATAAGTGATGTGTCGTAGAATTACGGCACATTTGATGTTTTTTGACGATAAGTTTTATTTATTTTTCAGCAAGTTTGTGTCATTTTGATGTGTTCAATTTGTGTTGCAGTTAATTGACGTTAAGAAAGCAAAAATAAGGAAATTCAAGCAAAGTCCCCAGAATTCATAATTGTACATATCGTACATATTTGTATGGACCATACATATTTATACAGACCATACAATTGGACCGTCACCCAGATGGTCTTGGCAAAAACATTAGAAAAGAGACATGATTTGATGGTCCGTAAATATTTTTACAGACTAGATAAAAGTGGCCTATAATCCAAGTATTGAATGAAGATTAGAATATCAGAGTTTCAGAGTTTTGATAGTTCAGTAATATTTTATAAGGGCCATATTTTCTGGCCGTCGAATTTCCCATCAAAGTTTATATGGACCGTACTTAACTGTATGGTTCGTCGAATTTAGCAATAGGTGCAGTTTTATCTGGTTTTAATTATGAGTTTTTGACTTGTATAAATACTTTTTAGGGTTTTGTAATTTATTTATCATCAGTTCCAAGACTTGTATTGATAGTATAAAGTACTTTGGGCATGTTTAGGCTTTCAAGAACAAGTTCCAATCTTTTAATTTCCGTATTCAATTGTAAGTTTCAAAGTCAACTTTAAAGCTTTTCGTTATCTTTAATATCATGAGTAGCTAAATACCATTTTGAGATTGTGAAGTCAATGGTGGGTGTTATGCGAATAGGGTTTTGACATCGATATACGAATCGTGGGTTGTTAGTATTTAATTATTTCTTATTCGTTCATGTCGATTAGTGGTTGTAAACATTAATCTAAGGCATAAATTCTACTTTACTTGGGAAGGTGAGTAGGGTTTGAAAGGAATAATTATCAAGGACTCGAGACGTTAACTCTCATTTAATAAACTCACTTAGGAATAAGAGGAGTTTTACTTGGCATAATTAATCGTTCTTAACTTCAATCGTCTATATTTGGGAAAATCATAAAGATAAATACTTTTTAACTATTGGGAAACATTAGGAAGTCACATAGAGATTAAGTGCACATAATAGACAATCTATGAGGAATACATCACGTTAATACCTAGAGCATAACATCTAACCTAGCAGGGACACAATCTTGGTTTCTTAATCATCTGAATTTCAATCAATACAATATCGTTGTTAGAATTACACAACTATTTACAACCTTACAGAATCAAAACAAAGCCTAAGTCAAGTGATACACTACGATAGTAATATTTTCTCACTATATTCCCTATGGGACTCGACCCCAACCTAGTTGGGTTACTATATTTGACAACGTCCTCTTTATGTCATTTGATAGGTGTAATTTGAGTGTATCAATTTTGGCACCGTTGTTGGAGAATACGGTTTTGAAATTACTAAAAAGTGTGTGTTCTACTTCAAGTCTTTTTTCTATTCCATCATACTTTGTTTTCTTTTTCTGGTGAAATGGCAAGTAGAAATGGTGGACGCAGAGGTAATGGTGGTAGGGGTGGCAATGAAATTCTTCCACCGCCAAAAGTTGACGATGAAGGAGAACATATCTTTGATGATCTTCTTCAGGAGGTAGAATACACATCAACCATTATTCCTCCAAAGGCTGGTGCAAACTTCAAAATCGACAGTAAGCTCTATCAGTTACTCAAGCTTGAGAGTTATTTCTGGAACTCTACCGATGATGACCCACATCAAAACTTGAGAAATTTTCTTGGTGTGTGTCAGACACATACTCAGAATGTGACTTCTACAGATACTCTGGCTTTGTATTTTCAAATATTCACTGGCTGGTGAAGCTAGGGCATGGTTCAAAAAGTTACCACATAATTCTATTCGCACTTGGGCTGAGCTAGTGAATGTATTCCTGAAAAAATGGTTTCCTCCAAGCAAGAAAGCTGAGCTTCGGGATAAAAAATTTGAATTCAAGAAGCTCCAGGGAGAGCAACTTTATAAGGCTTGGGAGAGGTTCAAACTTTATTTGATGCAGTCTCCAAATCATGATTTTCGGTGGATATTCTTATGGAGAAGTTCTATACTGGTCTGGATTCAATGACACAGTCAGTAGCTAATAATGCAGCTGGCGGATGTTTTATGGATAAGTCCTTCACTCGTATCACCAACTTGCTTGATAAGCTGACAACACATAATCAAACATGGTATTCAGGTGGCAGCGATGGAGTAGCATATGGGGCTCTTTTATTGAACAACATAGTGAAAGAGAACCAAGAGAGAGATCAGACCATTACTCAGTTGGCTACCAATATTAGTCTACTGACCAAGAGGATTTCTGAGGATGAGATAAATAAAGTGAATGCAGTTGATGAGATGCAGACACTACCTAATGGAATTTATCAGACACATGATGGTCAGTTTACCGAGGGTACACCAATGCATTATGAAGATGAGAATTATGTTAACAACTCCTAGAGGTTATCAGAAGCAGAATTATCAGAGATCTAGTTATCATAATCAGAATCAATTGAAGCAACAGGGATAAGGAAATCAGTATGGGCGAGACAACTATAGTAGTTTGAACTAAGGGAATTACAACAACAATGGTGTCACGACCCAAATCGGAGGGCTGCGACGGGCAGTCGGATCCCACCCATCGGGTACCGCCATTCATACATTTAACATCTAATCATAGTTCATTATGAACTAAGCCGAAAGAAAATTATGAAAAATCAGGTAACCATCTTATATATATACATACCCATACCAAGGCCGACAAGGCCATACAAGACCACTATCTACATGACACATGTCTACAAGCCTCTAAGAGTAGCAATATTAAAGGTCGGGACAGGGCCCCGCCATACCCATATATACAAGTAAAATGTACCGTACCAAAATTAGACCAACACTCCGAACAAGGGGTGTACTCCAAAAATTCACTGGATTCGCAATCAACTAACGTGAACCGTCACCTTGACTATGTGAACCTGCATGCATGAAATGCAGCGTCCGCCGACAAAAGGGACGTCAACACGACTGATGTACTGAGTATGTCAGACATGAACAATAGTATAACAGGGATAACAACTGAAACAGAAACAACTGACCAGTAGTAAATATCTCTGAGGGTCCTAATACATATGCCTAAATGTCATGCATAATGTGGTATACATATACATCGGCCCCATTGGGCATCTTCCTTACCATAACAGCCTCTGTGGGCATTATTTCATGTCGGCCTCTGTGGGCATAATATGTCTAAATGTCATTCATAATGCGGTAAATACATATATATACTGGCCACACATGCTTTATCATTATCATATCCCAGCTGATCAGGTGGTCTGCGTTTCCCATTTCCCGTCCCCAATATACGATTTTGGGTAAAACATGAATGCAATGTAAATGAAAATGCATGAATAACAATAGCACATCCTGGATGACACAATATCCTTGTACCTTCGGCTAGCGCTGTAAATATCAATATATTTTCCGTATGCCTCAATAAGGACTTAGGAACATATTTAGACATGCTTTTAACATAGAAATCAATAACATGAATATTCTTAACTACTAGGAGTAGAATAAATTATGGAGTAATAACACAGTTATATTTCGTTACATGGAACATGCCAAAAGAAAGAAATAATTTGCCTTAACATGCCTCGATTCCAAGCTTAATAGCATTGGTATTCCCGTGATTTGACAATTATTTCCTACTGGATCAATTAAGAACTGTTTGGATAAGGCGTTCTAGTACTACCACCACTTTGTGCGTTTTCAAAATAAAAATGAGGTTGCTGGAAACCAATATCACATTACATTACAGCCCTCTTATCTAAACCTTACTATTGTAGAATTTGGTTATGACTAGGCTAGGGGTAAAATGTGTTGTTCTGTTTGATAAATAAAAGAAAGGGTTAGAGGAGTCTTATGAAAAATGAGTCATGATTTGCTCCTTTTACACCACTTAACAAATGAATCTCTTTTGCTCCTGTAAAGACACAACTTAACAAATGAAAATGTGTCACTAATTAGTCTTAAAGACTTAGACATATAATGCCACCTAAATCTTGCATGCATAGTACTTGACCCATTGTCTTTTATTATGTTGCACGTGAACTATGTCCACTTATCATTTATTCCTTCATCCAATTAATCAATTACACACATAATTAATTTTATGATCCCAATTCACTTAAATCTTGATAACTTATAAGACCTCCATATACTCTATGTCATAATTTTGTGATATGACACTAGTCCATAACCTCTTTATGCACACACCAAATTTATTTTGGATTTCCGTTGTCACACTTGTTACCTCCAAAATTATTTCGTGGTTGCATCCTTTTATATACTAATCTCTTTATTAGCATACATAAATATAACATAAATTTTTCCAACGCTCGGGTCTACTTACACACGCCTAGCGATTTTACATACGTCTAGCGGTTCAAACCGTGACTCGAAAGTACATGATGTTACATCATTCCCCCCTTAGAAACATTCGTCCTCAAATGTTAGGGTAACATATCTAACCCCCTCACGTAGTCACAAAACGCATCCACCGTATATGAGTGAGACATCTTCTCAGAACTTCGAATTTTAACAGTATTACTGCCCCTTCTGGCGTATCAATCGTCTTGGTAGAGATCACTCTTTTACTGGCTACGAGTATAAACTCACCGAAGTCTTTTGGTAACTGGCATTACTGAAATTGTGACAGGCATGAGTTAAACTCGAATTCTTAAAACTCAGCTCTAATGCACGATCTATGATATGAAAGAATGGAAACCATCCTAAATGTCATGCAATCTCCTGCTTATAAGTATGGTGCACAACATACTCATAAACAAGACTCTACTAGAAACGTCTTGTAGACTTCCTAGGACAGATATGCTCTGATACCAACTTTGTCACGACCCAAGTGATGTGATGTGATGATGTGATGCTTGTGTGGCTTATTGGGATGGGTTGCACGATCCGCAACACTATTGAGACGGGTTGCACGATCCGCAACACTAATATATATATATATATATATATATATATATATGTGCCGCATTTGCATCATGCATACTGTCATTTACCAATATATGGTATGATGCCCACAGAGGTTGTTATGGTAAGGAAGATGCCCGAAGAGGTTGATGTATATGTATACTGCATTGTGCATAACATTTAGGCATGTGTATTAGGGCCCTCAGAGGCATTTACTGATGTTTAAATGTTTCCGTTTCAGACTATGATATATCTATGTTATGTTATTTCTTATGCCTAACATACTCGGTACATCAGTCGTACTGAAGTCCCTTTTGTCGGGGGACGCTGCGTTTTATGCCCGCAGGTTCATATTGAGAGGGTGACAGTTCACACTAGTAAGTTGCTGGTTCAGCTGGTATTCGAAGCACTCTATTTATTTCGGAGTCGCAATCTGGTTGTGGTATGTTCTACTCTTTAGAGGCTTGTAGATAGATGTCATGTGGTTAGTTGTCATATAAGGCCTTGCCGGCCTTGGTATATAAATGGATAAGTTGAGGCTTTTGGGTTGGAACTTTATATAATGTATCACAGCTCAGTCCGTGTTTAAATATGATTAAGGGTGGAGCGTATCTGTGGTGCCCGGTGGGTAGGGTCCGGGTGCCCGTCGCGGCCCTCCGATTTGGATCGTGACACTTAATTCAAAGATTCAACCTCTCTTAATCTAATATGAAAACTAAAATTCAACTTCCCCAATTTACATACATTCAATTCCAACATTAGATACTTAAACACATGAAATATATTCACAAGGATGAAGAATCTTACCTCAAATGAAGAATTTAATCTCAACGTTTAAGAATCCCCCCATTTGGCAGCTCTAGAACCGAGGAAATGTTATTTTTGAAAAATGATTCGACCTAGAAATTTTTTGAGGTTTTCAGATAAATTGATTCCACTCATGCGAAATCGACTCCACATGTGCGATCTTACTCTGGCGGACAAAGGATTGGCTGAGACGCAGTCACTTGACAGCTTTCCTCCGCACAGAAATGGACATAACCCCGCAAAGGCACACACGCCTCTGCGTGAAAACTCTCACCAGGACGGAACTCCCATAAAATCACATAACCCGCTTCAGTGAGCCAACCTCCGCAGAGGCAGACGCGCAGGAGTGGACGACAGTACCACTGGGGCGGACACCAGACACCAGCAAAATGAATTTCAACTCAAACTTCCACCAAGCACCCAAAATACTCCCGAGACCCCCCGGACACAAACCAGACACGCTCTCCCAAGGTAAACAATGTTACAAACTCACTCACGCCTTCAGATTTCCCATTTAATCGAGCTAAGACATACTTTTTTAAAGAATCACTCAAAATAACCAATTATACAAATTTTATAAATAAAACCACAAAGTATATTTTATTGTCTCGGGAAATGAACCAATGACTTAACTAAGTCATAAATGACCCTCCGGAACTATCAAAAGTGACAAAACCCAGAAATGAATCCATTTAATCAAAAGTCATCCTTGAGTCAAACTATCCAACTCTAAGGTTCTTATTTTGGGTTTTCATCCTAAACTAATATAAAAATAGATCTTGAGGTATGTGCCACCCATCCTCGCGCATCATAAACCTCACATAAAAGTCTATGGGAAGGGTGAAATAGTCAAATAGAAGTCTATAGAAATGACTAAACAGGTCGTTACATCATATACCAATTAAACAAAAGTTCATCCTCGAACGGAGAGAAATGAAAAGGGGAAACGTATTGAAAGTAGTAAATAAGTCAGGATATCTATTCCGCATGTTAGACTCTATCTCCCAAGTCGCCTCCTCAACAGGATGATGCTTCCATTGCACCTTCATAGAAGTTATCTCATTCGACCTCAACCTTTTCACCTGCCTGTCCAAAATATCCACATGCTCCTTCTCAAACTCCAAATTCTGATTAAGCAATACAGAATCCCACTTGATGATGTAAGAACCATCGGTATAGTACTTCTTCAGCATTGACAGATGGAAAACTGAATGAACGCCAAAAAGACTATGTGACAGAGCCAACTCATATGCCACCTCCCCAACCCTCTGAAGAATATCAAAAGGTCTGATATACCTCAGACTCAACTTTCCTCTCTTGTCGAACCTCACCATACCTTTCATGGGTGATACCTTCAACAGAACCCTATCACCAACCATAAACTCTATATCTCAGCCATTCTGGTCTGCATACTCCTTCTGCTTGCTCTTAGCTGCCATGAGCTTGTCTTGGATCACCTTCATCTTCTTTAAAGAATCTCTCACCAAATCGGTACCCCAGGGTCGAACCTCAAACGCATCAAATGACCCAGTTAGAGAACAATACCTCCTACCATATAAAGCCTCAAATGACGCCATATCAATGCTGGAGTGATAACTATTATTGTATGCAAACTCTGGCAAAGGTAAGAACTGGTCCCAATGACCACCAAAATCAATCACGCAGGCTCGTAACATATCCTCCAAAACTTGATTGGTCCGCTCGGACTGACCGTCCGTCTGAGGGTGAAAATTATGCTGAGATCCAAATGAGTACCCAACTTTTTTTGCAAAGTCCGCCAGAAATGAGAAGTAAACTGAGTACCCCGGTCTTAGATGATAGAAATAGGGACACCATGAAGCCGAACAATCTCACGCATATAGATCTTAGCCAACTTCTCCGAATTGTAAGTCTTCTGGACCGGAATGAAATGCGAGGACTTGGTCATCCTATCAATAATGACCCAAATAGCATCAAACTTGCCCAAAGTCTTGGGCAACCCAACAATAAAACCCATGCCAATCCTCCCCCACTTCCATTCAAGAATGGGCATCCTCTGAGACACACCACCGGGTCACTGGTGCTCATACTTATCCTACTGACAATTCTGACATCGAGACACAATCAATGTCTCTCTTTATTCTACCTCACTAATAGTGATGTTTCAAGTCATGGTGCATCTTTGTAGCACCTGGAAGAATCGAATACCTAGAGCTATGAGCCTCATCCATAATCAATCTAGTCAAATCACCAACTCGAGGAACACACATTCTACCATTGGTATTCAAGACCCCCTCACTATCAAACATAGCCTTCTTGGCTTCACCACTTATCACCTTATCACTGATCTTGCACAACTTCACATCATTATACTGGTAGGTCTTGATATGCTCCAAAAGAGATGACCTCGCCTCAACACAACTCAAAATCCTACCTAAATTCAAAATGTCAAGCCTCGCAAAACTATTGGCTAAGGAATGAACCTCCAATGCCAAAGGACGCTAGGAAACAATCAAGTGAGCTAAACTCCCCATACTCACTACCTTTTAATGGTGACCTTATTCAACTGCCTATAATCGATACACATACGCATGGTGTCATCTTTCTTCTTCACAAACAACACAAGAGCACCCCCAAAGAGATACACTAGGTCAATGAAACCCTTACTTAATAGATCCTAAAGCTACTTTTTCAACTCTACTAGAGACATACGATACGGAGGAATAGAAATGGGTCGAGTACCCGACTCTAGATCAACGTCTCCAAGGAGATGAAGTATTTGTCTTTGTCAATTCTACTAGATCTGAGCATGCTAAGTGTCATCGAGCCAGTGTGATCACCTTCAACAGAGAAGCAACGTAGATATTGTTGCATCAATGCATAAATCAATATCTCTATCCCACGACATATATGGCAGATTTGATGAAAAGAACTTAGTAAACTCACTAACTACTAGAACTGACTTGAGGGAAAAAGTCTCTGCACTCGTATCTCGAATATGAGCTAAGTACGCCAGACATCCCTCATCTACCAACTTCCTAGCCTGAATAAAAGAAATGATCTTCTTAGGAGCAGGGCTGGGAGCGCATCTCCACTCTAACCTCAAAAAAACAGGCATCGCTAGAGTGATTATCTTGGCATGACAATCCAGAATTGCGTGGTACGTGATAACCAATCCATCCCTAGGATAATATCAAAATCAACCATGTCTAATAAGACCAAGTCTACCCATGTATCATAACCCATACAACCACAGAATCACTAACCAGTGTAGACATAGAAATAAGGATGTCAAGCATATCACACCACATATCCAAATTAATAGAAAAGTAGGCAAACACATATGAAAATATAGACCCCAGATCAAATAACATTATAGCAGACCGGTGATAGATTGAGATGATACCTATAATGACCGTATCTAATGCCTCATCCATTGGCCTACCAAGGAAAGCATAACAATAAGTGTGTCCTCCATCGAATTGAGTACCCTACTGGCTACCTCGCCCTAAACAAGCCTCATCTCTACCCACCTAAGATCCATCACGACTAGTCTGATGGCCACCATGGACTGACTAGGAACCCCCTCTACTACATTGGCTGCCACTTCTAGATGGCTATGATGGGGTCCTGGGTGTCTGGGATCCACCCGATCTAAGCCTAGGACAATCCCTCTTAAAAAGTCCAACCTTTCCAAAAATATAAGAAGTCTTGGCTACTGAATAGAGATAGAAGAACCTGAATGACCACCATAGTCAAAATACCCAAACTAAGTGTCCCTGGACGACTGGCCTCTACTATAACCACATTTCCCCACGGAAGTACCATCTGTAATCTGGAGGGTTGCCTGAATCGGGCGACTAGACTGCAAATGCTGGAATCTACCATGTTGTCCATACCTACGAGAAGTAGACCTACCGTACTGTCGATATCAGTGCATCCTCTTATTGGACTCATGTCTGGGCAACGTACTCCTAACAGACTCAACCATTGTATCATGCTCAGCCACTATATAAAAGAAGCTCTAGCAGCTACCAACTGTAACATAGCCAACTTAAGAGGAATACTCAACCCTCTCACAAATCATCTGACTCTTTCTGCCTCTGTAGGTAGCAACGGCGCTGCATAGCACGAAAAGGAATGGAAGCGAGTCTCATAATCAACAACTATCCACCTCTGCTCAATCTTTTGGAACTCATCACACTTGCTTAGATGCAAACTAAGAGGCACATACTTTTCTAGGAAGATCCGATAAAACCTAAACTAAGACAGTGAAGGCGACCCCGCTAGTCGATAATCAACATAAGCCCTCTACCATTGCATTGCATCACCCATAAGTTGAAGAGCAACAAAATAGACCTCATGCGATTCGATGATACCCAAGGTGTGCAGCCTCTTATGGCAGTTAATAATAAACTAGTATGCATCCTCCTCAAGTTGTGCATAGAATTCGGGAGGCTTCGTTGGAAAAGTTCTCCCATATTTTCTGCTCATTGTGGGTCATAGCTGTCCTTGCTTAGTTCTCCCAAAGGTCCCCCATCTCTTCATCATACTGCTCATTATGAGGCTCAATATACAACTCAGGGATACAAATCTAGCGCGAGCCTAACCAGTTCCAAGTGCTCCACTCTTCGCTGGTACAGCTCATTGGGCTCTTCTTCGACCCCTACCACGACCTCTACCACGACCATACACTACAGGTGCAGATGTTGGTGCCTCTTCTCTCACTACATAGGCACAAGTCCTCATTATATGTGAGAGAATATGAAACAAAGATTAGATACCAATTTGATTAACCTTGGCATGAAAGGAATGAAAAAAGTGAAGTTTTCTAAATGTCTCATAGCCTCTCGAAGATAAGCACGGACGTCTCCGCATCGATCCGCAAGACTCCACTAGACATCACTCTTGTATTTAAGACCGTTTAACCTAAACCTCTAATATCAACTTTGTCATGACCCTTTTTAGGGATCGTGGTGGAACCTACACTTTACCCACTTGTAGGCGAACCACTCCCAACTAACAACACAATAAATATAAGAAATGTGTAAATAACACAAGATTTAATAAGATTGTCTAATCATAACATAAATACAGAATAAATCTGATAATAAGTTCTACAATCCCTAAAATCTGATCAATAATACAAGAGCACTAAATCTGAATAAAAGAGTCTAAGAAGTCTGATAATGTCTCCCGAAACAAGTAAAAGACACAAATATAGATAAGAACATCAAGGGCAATGCTGAATGGAAGCATCCTCACCCCGAACAACCGAGATCCACCTGCTCAAACTCAGCCACGAAGTCCTGACTAGTAGAAGGAGTTGTATCTGTATCCAAAAAGAATGCAGCAAGTGTAGTAAGAGTATACAAACGTACCCCCGTAGACATCATAGACCGACAATGATGGAAAATATGCTAAAAGAGAAATAAATATCGAGTTGACACCAAATAAATCCTATACAGTTCAGTAATCCAATTAAGTCACATAATTCATGTAAAAAGTTAGAATCAACAAGCCACCTATTTCACATACCACTTCATATTGATAAGAGTTATCCAATTCCATAAAAGGCTTAATTGTAGTGTTCAAGTACCTAATAATCAGTTCTAAATTCTCATTTATCCATAAATCAACCAAGTCATCAATTATCAATCTAGCACTTGATTCATCAACAAATAATTAGTGCAATGAAGTATGTATGATATGGATGTAATGCATATGCCAGGTACCTTTAATCTTCTAGTATACAGGCGTTCAAATTCTATGAACATCACACCCATGGGGGACCCCGAAGTCCATATACTCCTCTAGAATTTTCCATCGGAGCCCAGCTCTTAGTTGAATAATAATAATTGTTGCTGGCGTGCAACTTGTTCCCCCGTGTATCATCATCATCATCATTTCAATATTGCCATCTCATAAATCTCTTAACTTTCCAGTTTCTTAGACCCACAACATTTCCATACCACTTACATATCAATATCATTAGAACCATGAGTGTATAAATGCAAATGACAATACAAGGCAAGAAATAATGATGTAATGAAAGCAACAAAGTATAGCGATGAATATCACATGCTTCAAGAATTCAGTAACACATAATCCAAGTACAATCAAGATATCATATAATAAGCATGTGTAATGAGTAAACACAATAATAGCAAATATGGCGATGAGCCCACATAATGACAACAAGCCCAATCAATAATAGTCAGAATCAGCTTAAAACTGATTCTCCAAATCACCAATCATTACAGTTCAACAACAGTACCCACTCAAACGTTCATCAAAACCATTTGAGTGGGACTCCCAAACACGCCGAATACCCCTCAACATTTATTACTAACTATATACTTATATCAGACCTAGTGAAAGTAAACTATAGCCTACCTCTGGGCCGAGTAGGAGCCTCGAACGGTCAACTCTCCATGCAAGACTTGACCTTCCGGAGTGCCTCATGGTAATCGAAGTCTAACACAATATATTATACATTAAAATAAAGTTATCACATAATACAAAGACATATTCCTTAAACATACCAAGACTTCCAAACCCAACCCCGGGTCCATGGTATCAAAATGCAAACTTTATTACCCAAAAAGCATAAAAACATACTAGATAATCATATCTTTAAGTTAATTGAGAATCTAAGCTCATTAGGACCTTCAATTGCATAATCTAGGGAAAACCCCAAATTTATAAATCCTAGAATTTCCTCCAAATTGGAAAGGACTTCTATACATAAATTAAATGCTACAACATGATCCTTTATCATAATCTAATGCTAATTTTCAATATGAAGACAAATGAAATCATAATACACCCTTAATCCAAAGATTCAACATCTCTTAATCTAATATGAACACTAGAATTCATCTTCCCCAATTTACATACACTTAATTCCACCATTAGAGACTTAAAACATGAAATATAATCACAAGGATGAAGAATCTTATCTCAAATAAAGAATTTAATCCCAACCTTCAAGAATCTCCCCTTTGTTAGCTCTAGAACTGAGGAAATATTATTTTGAGAAAGTGATTCGACTTAGGAAATTTATTAGTTTTTTTAGATAAAGCGATTTTGCTCTTACGGAATCAACTCCGCAGGTGCGGTCTCACTCCGACGGATAAAGGACTCACTGTGACATAGTCACTAGACAGCTCACCTCAGCGGAGAAGCGAACATGACCCCACAGAGGTGCACACACCTCCACATAAAAACTCTCTCTAAGGAGGAACTCCCACAAAATCTATAAAGGCAAATGCGCAGGAGCGGACAACAGTACCGCTGGGGCATACACCAGACATCAACAAAATAGATTTTAACTCAAACTTCCACAAAACACTCGAAATACTCTCGAGATCCCCCGGACACAAACTAGACATGCTCTCCTAAGGTAAATAGTACTACGAACTCACTCGCGCCATCGGATTTTCCATGTAACCGAGCTAAGACATATTTTTCTAAAAAATCGCTCAAAATAAACAATTATCCATAATTCACAAATAAAGTCACAAAGTACATCCGATTATTTTGGAAAGAGAACCAATAACTTGACTAAGTCATAAATGACTCTCTGGATACCAAAAAATGAACTCATTTACTCAAAAGTCAACCTTGAGTCAAACTATCCAACTGTAAGGTTCTTATTTTGGGTTTTTATCTGAAACTCACATAAATAGACCTCAGAATTCATGCCACCCATCCCCGCGCATTACAAAATCCATATAGAGTCTATAGAAAGGGTAAAATAGTTAAATAGATGTCTATAGCTAAAAATGACCGAACGTGTCATTACACAGAAAAACTTATTGAACATCATATGCAACTCCTTGATGACACAATTAGGTGGAACATTACTGACAAAAGATATATAGAAATACATTGTAGCACACTGGTGATTAATACAACTTTTTCTCCAAATGATAGTAACTTGCCTTTCCAGGATTGTAGTTTATCCCTTACTTTCTTCGTCATGTATTTGTAGAACATCTTTTGCCTTCTTGCATGGAATATGAGGCATCCCAAGTAAGAAAAATGAAATTCCCCTCTATCAAAGCTTGTGATCTGCTGCACCTCCTGACTTGGTTCATTAGCTACCTTCTTGTGCATATAGAAAGAACTCTTACCTGCATTGACTTTCTGGCCTGATACATCCTCATATTCATGAAGAACATCCATAATCATTTGAAGTGACTCCTTATTAGCAGATGCAAAAACTATCGTATCATTAGCATAGGATAAATGTTTCAGCTTTGCACTCCATTTTGGCATTCCATAATCTCTAAACATGCCATTCTCAAATAAAAAGTTAAGAGCTCTGGCTAATACATCAATTGCCAAAATGAATAAAGCCGGAGATAAAGGATCACCTTTCTTTACTCCCTAGTGAAATGGAAGAAATCATATGACTATCCATTTATGAGTACAGAGTATCAATTATTAGCTAGCAGTCTCCAAATTATATCAACAAACATTTTTGCAAATCTCATTTTCCTCTTTACTGCTGAAAGATATCTCCAAGAGACTCCATCATAAGCTTTTGTCATAGCTAACTTTACGATCATATTAGCAGGTTTACCTCTTTTTCTAATGTTAGTCACCAGTTCTTGAGTAAGTAAAACATTCTCAATGATATTTTTACCTTTGATAAATCCTGACTGGTTGGATAATATTAATAAAGGAATAATAGATTCCAACTTATCATGAACCACCCTAGATAACTTTGTTGATGGAGTTGCTAAGGCTAATTGACCTCATGTATGAGAATGTGTTGACAATGGATTTCTTAGGCAGCAAAACCAAGTTAGTGTGTGTTACTGATTTAGGGAGAGTCTGACCCTCATAGAAATCTTTGACAACATTGTACGCATCGACACCAACTATATCCCGACATTTTTTGATTAAAAATTCCTGAAAACCCATCAGGTCCACATGTATTGCCACATGATGATTCAAAAATAACCTCCTTCAAAGAAGGCATAGCACATAAAGTAGAATTATGTTCTTGTGTTACTCTCTCTGGCACATGCTCCACTATGTTGAAATCTGAGGATGTATCTGTGTGAATTGTTTCTGATAGAAATTTATAGCTTCAGTTGCAATGTGATCAATGTCTTTCCAAGCTCTCTCCTTCTGCATTCTAAATTCTGGTAAGTTGAAGTCTCATTCCTTCTTCCATTAATAAGACTATGAAAATACATGGTGTTTCTATCTCTTTATGAATGCCATTTTATTCTAGCTTTTTTGTCTCCATAATTTTTCCTCAAAATGAAGTATTTCTTAAATTCAGCTTGAGCCCTTTGTAACACCACTCTATTAACTTCAGGATGAACTTCTTCAAATAACTGCTCCTTATTTTGACAATATCCTCTCTAATAGTTAATTGCTTGAATACATCTCCAAAAGTTTCCTTGCTCCACTTGGATAAAGCATCTTATTCTTCATTTTCAGTTTAAAGTGATGAAAGGATCTCCTATGAAATCTGATTTCCAATATTGATCCACCACCTGCATGAATGAGTCTTGCTCCAACCAGAATTTTAAAAATCTAAAAGGCTTATGAAATTGCTGAACTATTCTCATGCCGTCAATAGAAGAGGTGCTAATATGAACCTGTTCTGGATAGATGCTCCATGCTTAAGTTTCCAAACGAGCCTTAAAATTGATGATTGACTACAATTCTATCCAACATCTTGAAAATAGAGTTCTGACTTGCTCTACCATTACACCATGTAAAAGGACTCCCTTTAAGTTCAACTTTTGAAAGCTCACATGAATTCATGCAAAAGTAAAAGTCTTCATATTCTGTAGCATAAACCGGCGAACCTCTAATTTTTTCATCTTCATTCATATAACATTGAAGTCACCCCAACTAACCATGAAAAATTCATATTATTGGCAATGCTAAATATGTTGTCCCACAGCTGAATTCTTTCAAGAGCAACACATTTTGCATATACCAAGGTGGTGACAAAATATGTATCACATTCTTGCAATTTAATGATCACTTATTGTTTAGTATCCATTGAAACTTCAACATTTACCCCCTCATCAACAAAGTACCATATATTACCCTTATATTTGCAACTTAGTAAACTATATCTTGTATTGTTTTTTTAATGAACATAAAAAAAAAAGTTAAAATGACATTTTAAATAGGATGAGAAATAATTTATACAGAGATCCAAAAAATTTTACTTATTAAATGCTAATCTTCAATAAAAAATCACTAACTGATGTATTATGGTTAGATCTTAAAGACGTTTACATGTAAAAAAAAAACATTCCAAACTATTGTTCACACTGGTATTTACAACTTATTGTGAAAATTCAGGTATTTACCTATTCAAAATTTGCTCTCCCCTTGTACTTTTCCCCCGGATGCAATGAATAAACATTACAAAGAGCGAGATAAAAACAAATATAAGTCCAAACAACATTCATTTTGCATTAATGGAAGTTTAAGAAAATACCTAAATAAGTTTCTTAAAAAGCAAAACTTGTACTAATTGTAATCGGTAAAGTTGATTAAAAACAACATCCCAAACTAGAGTTCACACCAGTATTTACAACTTATTGTGAAAATTCAAGCATTTACATTTTCAAAATCTGCTCTCCCGTTGTAAGCCTTACGGGTTGTTCGGTAGCCAGTTAGAATTATACAAGTATTTGTAATATATGTATAAGTTATGAGTGAATCTATATTATTTTATGCAACATAGTTACGCAGAGTTTAGTTATTCCATCTTCTATCCTGCATAAAATAATATATAAATTATCTCATAACTTATACATGTGTTAGTTATGCGGATTTTTAAATTGCAAATCATACATGAATAATTTACCTCTTAACCAACTACCAAACGTGATATTATTTATGCAGAATTTAGTAGGCGTTTGGACATGCGATTTCTGTTGGAAATTTGCCTTTGGCGGGTGTTGCGTCCGACCAACTTTAACGGCTTAAACACTAGTGTTACGCATGTTGGAGAATCCGGTTATTCACACGTGCATGATCTACTAAGTAAGTAGATAACCGTAGGGCCAAGGATCGTCAAATTTCGTTGAGAAATGAAAGAGATATTGGTTCACGAAGTGAGGTGTTTGAAGCATGAAAAAGTATGGTATTGTGATCAATTCTCCCTCATCGGTGGAGGAAGAAAGAATTATTTTGTTTATAAGTCTCAAAGTTGGCTTGGGGTTTGGGACCCCAAGGGGTATCCCATGTGTTTAAAGGAGGGAGAACCTAGATGTGCTTCGGTTCGAGGAAAGCCCACACGCGCGCCGCCGCCGCCCGCCCGTCCGGGTCCGGGTTCTGTGGGCTGTGGGCTGTGCTTCTTCTGATATTATCTTTTTGGACCAGAGAACTTTGCCATATGTACAGTTTGATCCCTGAAGTTTCATATGTACAATTTGGACCAGAATTCTTTCATATGTACAGTTTGGCAGAGAGCAGAAACGTCCACCAGCACTCAATTCAACCATTTATTTTGGCTGAATTACTCTTACTAAATGGCCAATCCGTTGCACATTTTCACCATTTATTTTGGAGGAATTACTACCTACATAGTTGTCATTACTTGGCCAGTAATGGCACTTATGGAGGCAGTTCATCGGCCTCTCCTTAAACTATTTAAGAACCCCTTTGTCACCATTGTTGAGCTACACTTTACACTTAACACAAACATAAACGAATTCAGTCTTCCTACAATCTTCCAAGCATCATTTCATTACTCGAAATTCTTCACGGTAGCACTTGAGTTTCGTTTGCTCAATTGTTCATTTGTTGTTTTATCTTGGGAGACTATTGTCCAGGACGTAGAAAGGATACATACGGGGTAATATTGTCTTAAAGACAGAGTGCAAACACTCGACTCAGCATACCACAAACAGTTCCAGTGTATTCTTCAACTTCTTTATAATTTCAGTTTTGTTGTTGAATTATAATTTCAGTTTTGTTGTTGAATTATAATTTCAGTTCTTGTAAGTCTTAGCAGTTACTTGTAATTTCCGTTTCCTGCACCTTTGTAACCAACAAGTTTAAGATAATATTTGCTTACTGTAACTGCTGCAACATGGCTGAGAACATGACCGATGTTGCTGCTGCTGCCACTCAAGGCAACGTTGCTGCCTTCCCCGCTATCGCTGCGCATCGGCCAAGGCAAGAATCCTACTTTGCCTTTGCCTTCACTGCCGCCGCCATCGTTCAAGGCAGTAACTCCGTTGTTTTCCCCACTACTGTTGCTCCACCTTCTGCCTCACACCATGATCGCCCTAAAAAATTCATGCGATCAGAATTTAAGAGATGGCAGCAAAAGATGTTGTTCTACTTAACTGTTATGGGCATGGCCCGGTTCCTAACGGAAGATCCTCCACAAGCTAGAGATGAAATGGACTCTTCGCCTAATGAAACGAGTGAAGGGGGCCTTGGTATTCATGTCATTAATGGCATGAAGATGGTTCTTAATGCATGGAATCATAGCGATTTCATGTGTAAGAATTACATACTGAACTGCTTGGCAGACCCTCTCTACACGGTCTATTGCACCGTTGGCATTGCCAAAGAGCTGTGGGAAAAACTGCAAAATAAGTACAACGCACAAGATGCGGTTACTAAGAAGTTCATCGTTGGGAAATTTCTAAAATACCAAATGGTGGATAGTAAGACAGTGATGTCCCAAGTCCAGGAATTCCAAATGATTTTACATCACCTGGATTTGGAAGGAATGAAACCAAATGAGCAGTTTTTGGTTGCATCGCTGATTGAAAAGTTACCTCCTTCGTGGAATGAGTTACTTAAAACTCAAGACAAAGGAGATGATCTTTGAAGAGCTTATTATCAAACTCCAAATCCAGGAAGATAATAAGAAGACCTTGCCTAGGGGTAGACAACCTGCTGAGGCAAAGGCAAATCTGGCTGAGGCCAAAGGGAACTCAAGCAAGAAGTGGAAGTTCTAGAAAGATGGCAAGGCCCACGCAGCGGAGATGTTCAGAGGTAACTGTCACCACTGTGGGAAACTTGGTCATAGGATCAAGGAATGCCGCAAGATCAAGACTGAACAACAACAGAAAGCCAAGTCTAAAGGCAAGGCGCATGCTAACGCCGTCAAGGACAAGCTCCTGGATGACATGATTGAGGAATTCTCTGCAGTGGTGCTAGAAGCCAACTTGGTTGAGAATCCGATGCAGTGGTGGATGGACACAGGTGCTACCAGATACATCTGTTCCAACAAAGATGCCTTCTCCACGTACACACCAGTCACCGACAAAAAGCTGTTCATGGGCAACAACACTTCATCTGACGTGCTGGGTGTAGGAAATGTGGTCCTGAAGATGACTTCCGGAAAGGAGATCACTCTGAAGGAAGTGATGCACGTCCCAGAGATTAGAAGAAATTTAATTTCTGGACCTTTATTGGTTAATGATGGTTTTAGGCTAGTGTTTGAATCCAATAAGTTTGTACTCACTAAGAATGGCACATTTGTGGGGGGAGGCTTCGTCTGTGAAGGCCTCTTCAAAGTGAATGTCATGTCTGTAATGCGTCCAAGTAATAAAGATGAACCTTCTTCTTATTTTCTTGAGTCTTCTAATTTATGGCATCATAGATTAGGACACATTAACTACAAGTCTATCCAAAGGCTGGTAAATATGGAGTTGTTGCCGTCTATCGACGTAAACCCTCAACATAAGTGTGAGGTGTGCGTAGAGGCAAAACTCACCAAGCTTCCTTTTCAATCCGTCGAAAGGAATACCGCTCCTCTAGAACTTATTCACACAGATATATGTGATTTGAAGTTCGCACCAACTAGAGGGGGAACAAGTACTTTGTGACATTCATTGATGATAGCACAAGGTATTGTTACCTTTACTTGTTGAAAAGTAAGGATGAAGCCTTTGAAGCGTTCCGACGTTACAAAGCAGAAGTTGAAAACCAACTAAGCCTACGGATTAAATCCATTCGTAGCGATAGAGGGGGAGAATACGTAGCGCCATTTGAGGAATATTGTGCCCAAGAAGGCATTATTCATCAAACGACGTCTCCATACTCACCTCAATCGAACGGTGTGGCGGAACTTAAGAACCGCACATTGAAAGAAATGATGAATGCCTTGCTTATCAATTCCGGTCTTCCCCAAAACATGTGGGGAAAAGCCGTCCTTACCCTCTAATACGATTCTTAACAGAGTCCCACATAAGGGTAAGGACAAAACTCCATATGAATCATGGAAGGGAAAGAAACCCACCTACAAATATTTTAAGGTGTGGGGTTGTTTGGCAAAGGTTGAAGTACTCAAGCCAAAGCAGGTCAAGATTAGGCCTAAGACTGTAGATTGCATATAAATCGGATATGCAAATAACAGTAGTGCTTATCGCTTCTTAGTGCATAAGTCAGATATTCCAGATATCCACCAGGGTACAATCATGGAATCAATGAATGCTCTATTCTTTGAAGGTATCTTTCCTATAAAGGAAAAAGACATAACCTCTCGCAAACGAAGTTATGAACAAAGCTCTCAAGAACCGGGAGTCGTTGACGGCCTGAATCTAGATGATTCAGATCTAGCGAATCTCGAAGTGGCTGAACATCCGGAATCTAGTGTTCCAGATTCTCAGAACTTGGAGACTCTAGAGATGGATCTAAGGCGAAGTAAAAGGGCCAGGAAGGATAAATTCTTCGATCCTGACTTTGTAGCTTATATGGTTAATGATGAACCAAGGATAATTGCTAAGGCGTTGTCAACTCCAGAAACACAGCTTTGGAAAGAAGCAATTGAGAGTGAAATAGGCTCCATTCTGCATAACCATACTTAGGAGTTGGTTGATCTTCCTCCGGGAAATAAACCGTTGGGTTGTAAATGGATACTCAAACGGAAATATAAAGCAAATGGGTCTATAGATAAGTACAAGGCCAGGTTGGTAGTCAAGGGCTATCGGCAGACAGAAGGTCTTGACTACTTTGACACATACTCCCTGGTATCTCGGATGACATCCATACGGGTATTCATTGCGATCGCAGCTTTGCGTGACCTTGAGATACACCAAATGGATGTCAAGACAGCCTTCCTAAACGGTGATTTGGAAGAAGAAATTTATATGGACCAACCCGAGGGGTATGTGGTTCAAGGGCAAGAGAAGAAAGTCTGTTGACTTGTCAAATCTCTGTACGGGCTGAAACAAGCCCCGAAGCAATGGCACGAAAAAATTGATAGTACTCTACTATCGAAGGGTTTCGCCATTAATGAGTGTGATAACTGATAAATGTGTCTACACGAAAGGTAACTCTGACTCATTTGTTATGATATGCCTGTATGTAGACGACATGTTGATCACGGAAGCAAAGATTTAGGGTAATCCTAGAGACTAAGAACATGTTGAAACAATGCTTCGACATGAAAGATATGGGTATCGCAGATGTCATCCTAGGGATTAAAATCTCTAAGACGTCTGACGGACTGGTCTTATCTCAGTCTCACTACATCGAGGATGTTTTGAGAAAGTTCTCCGATAGCGTCACCAATGGATACAAATCAAAAGCTTGATAAAAATCTTGGTGCACCTGTATACCAGGAGCGATATGCACAGGTGATCGGTAGTTTGATGTATATCACAAACTGCACCCGACCCGATATTGCTTATGCGATCAATAAGTTGGCTAGGTTCACCCGTAATCCAAGTGATAATCACCGGAAGGCGTTGAATCGGGTATTACAATACCGAAATACACGTTAAATTTCGGGTTGCACTATTCGAGATATCCATTGTACTAGAGGGGTACAGGTGATGCAAACCGGATATCCGATATAGAGAATACCAAGTCCACCAAAGTGGGTATATATTTACAATTGGTGGTGGGGCCGTGTCTTGGAAATCCTCTAAGCAAACTTGCATCGCCCGATCCACGATGGAATCGGAGTTTATCGCTTTAGACAAAGCAGGAGAAGAAGCTGAGTGGCTTCATGACTTCTTAGAGGATGTTCGGTGTTGGAACAAACCCGTACCTTCGGTAATGATCCACTGCGATAGCCAGTCGACTTTAGGAAGGGCACAGAATGCTATGTACAACGGCAAGTCTCGTCATATTCGACGGAGGCATAAGACCGTTATGCAACTGATCACCACGGGTATAATATCCATTGATTACATTAAGTCAAAGGATAATATAGCAGACCCATTGACAAAGGGCTTACCCAAGGATCGATGGCTTGCCTGTCTAGGGGAATGGGCTTAAAACCCAAAATATAAGGACCAATACCAGTGGTAACCCAACCTTACTAACTGGAGATCCTAGTAATTTGGTTCAATGGAAAAACTAAGCTGTAAAGGTTCAGTTGATCGCTTCAGTGGAAGCATGAGCACTTTAGATAGTGATTTCTGTAAAGAAACACCAAATCCAAAGTCGTTCCCGCAATAGATGTTAAGTGCTATCTGCAGTATGGGTAAATGTTAAGTTTTCAAAACCTTTAATGATCCTCAACAGTTGAGGTTAGGTTTTGGGAAACTTTTAATGGTTCCTAACACTTGTGAAGTGGGGTATAGCAGGATACCTTGTAGGAGACCACCTATTTAAGTGCGAGGACGGGCCGCCTCAAATGAACGCACTTAAGAATCCAAGAAGTTGTCCATGGCTACAACGGACAAAATATTACGAAGAAGAGAGAGGGAATTTGTTGTGTTGGTACTATTGACTTGGCTTACACTAAACACTGACGGTTCAAGACATCACGTTCACCGCGCAGTAAGTAAGTCCGATGGTATTTAACTATGGAAGGTTCAAAGCTGAAGCTATCTCTTCTTATGCAACATCGGTCCGCTGAAATATTGCCTGGAAATGAAAAGGCACCATGTGAGTGCGCCAAAATCTCTTTCAAGAGGGGATTGTTGGAAATTTTCCTTTGGCGGGAGTTGCGTCCGACCAACTTTAACAGCTTAAACACTAGTGTTACGCATGGGGTTCTTCACACGTGCATGATCTACTTAGTAAGTAGATAATCGTAGGGCCAATGATCGTCAAATTTCATCGAGAAATGAAAGAGATATTGGTTCACGAAGTGAGGTGTTTGAAGCATGGAAAAGTGTGGTATTGTGATCAATTCTCCCTCATCGGTGGAGGAAGAAATAATTGTTTTGTTTATAAGTCTCAAAGTTGGCTTGGGGTTTGGGACCCCAAGGGGTATCCCACGTGTTTAAAGGAGGGAGGACCTAGATGTGCTTCAGTTCGAGGAAAGCCCACACGCGCGCCGCCGCCGCGCGCCCGTCGGGTTCACGGGCTGTGGGCTGTGGGCTGTGCTTCTTTTGATATTATCTTTTTGGACCAGAGAACTTTGCCATATGTACAGTTTGATCCTTAAAGTTTCATATGTACAGTTTGGACCAGAATTCTTTCATATGTACAATTTGGTCCCTGAAGTTTCAAGATGTACAGTTTGGTCCCTGAAGTTTCAAGAAAGTCAGAATTGGGCAGAGAGCAGAAACGTCCACCAACACTCAATTCAACCGTTTATTTTGGCTGAATTACTCTTACTAAATGGCCAATCCGTTGCACATCTTCACCATTTATTTTGGAGGAATTACTACCTCCATAGTTGCCATTACTTGGCCAGTAATGACACTTATGGAGGCAGTTCATCAGCCTCTCCTTCAACTATTTAAGAACCCCTTTGTCGCCATTGTTGAGCTACACTTTACACTTAACACAAACAGAAACGAATTCAGTCTTCCTACAATCTTCCAAGCATCATTTCATTACTCAAAATTCTTCACGGTAGCACTTGAGTTTCCTTTGCTCAATTGTTCATTTGCTGTTTTATCTTGGGAGACTATTGTCCAGGACGTAGAAAAGATACATATGGGGCAATATTGTCTTCAAGACAGAGTACAAACACTCGACTCAGCATACCACAAAGAGTTCCAGTTTATTCTTCAACTTCTTTGTAATTTCAGTTTTGTTGTTGAATTATAATTTCAATTTTGTTGTTGAATTATAATTTCAGTTCTTGTAAGTCTTAGCAGTTACTTGTAATTTTCGTTTCCTGCACCTTTGTAACCAACAATTTCATCTCATTATTTCATCTCATGAGATGAAATCAGCGTTTGGGCATGCGATTTCCTCTCATGAGATAGAATTTCCAAATCATCCAAAAAGGCATGATTTGAGATTCCAAATCAAGATTTCAAAAATTTTAAATGTAAAAGTTGACTCATAAGTTTATATTTTGTATAAATAGATGCATAAGTTGGTAGATATATTTACCAATCATGTTTACCAACCATTTATATCAAATATTAAAAGATCTACAAGTTGATAGTATATTATAACAAATTTACTCTTATTACATATGAGATGATTATATTAAAGTGTAGTTACACTATAACTCATGTTCAATTTTCTATTTTATTGAACTAAAGTTTGATTAATTGATGTTGTATTTTTTAGAAAGGCCTTCTAGTAGCGTATTAATTTTGTTATGAACTATGACTGCTCATTTGGTAAGATTGTATAAGAATTGAGAACGTTTTGATGATTTTCATAACTTGTGAGATTTTTATGTCTACAAGAAAAAATACAACTTATGAAATTCAAATTGCATGTTCAAACAGAACTTCAACTTCAAATATCATAATTTCAAATCATGTCCAAACGGCTCCGAAGGAGCTACCAAACGACCCCTAACAAATCATCATTAATACATGTATAACTCATAAATCATCATTAATAGTGCATAACTTACCTCCAAACTAGCTACCAAAGCCCCTAACAACATTGATTTTGCATTAATGGAAGTTTAAGAAACTACCTAAATATAATATTTAGAAAAATTAGACTTATTATTAATTGTTGGTTGGTAAAGTAAATTCACCCCCTTTTTCTCACCTGGATTTTCAAAATGTCTTTTAAACAAATGAGTAAGAATAGTTTGAACTTATCTGTCAACAAAGGACTTAAAACCTTTTCTTCTTACAACACACAGACTTGCAAGTCTGCAGAGCTGAACACAGTCAGATGAAAGGAGGGAAAAACAAGAACTCTGGCGAACAACCACCGTCTGACACCGTCGCCGGCGACAATGGGGTCAGTTCTGAGCAGCCTTCCGATGGTTCCGCACAAGTCGAGGAGCAAGAAAGAGATGCCGAAGAAGAAGGGAATGCCGGAGAGGAAGAGGAGGAAGATGTGGGAAAGAAGGATGAAGAGGAAATTCAAGAAGAGGAATTAGGTGATGCTGAAAAACCCAAACTTGCTGAAGGCTTTTATGAGATTGAGGCTGTAAGAAGAAAGAGGATTCGAAAGGTTACTATCTTTTTCGATCAGCTTGGGCATAAATAGCTACAGTTTGGACATAGATTCGGTTGAAACTTGAAAAATAGAGTTTTTGAATTTGTTGAAAAAAATAGTTTTTGGAAGTTTAAGTTGTGTTTCCACTACATTTTATTTTTTCACCCAAACCAGTTTTTGGAACTTAAAATTTTTTCTTCTAAATTTTTCCAAAAACTGATCAAATTCCATCAACCAAAAAAAAATTCAATTTTTTTTGGAAAAAAGTAAAAAAAATCTCTACTACAGTTTGCCTTCTGGGTCGAGCTTCGCACATAGTGCGAGTTATATATCGTGTATGGTTTGCGAGCTATTAAATGGGAGCGGGTTTACCTGTGCGCACAGTTCCTTGTCATAAAAAAAAGTAAAAAAAATCTATGTCCAAACGGGAGCATTATTTCATGTGAAGCATCTTTTTTGTTATCATTTTTATCCTGATTTTGTGACTTCAATTGCTGTGGTTTTAATGGATTTGCGAATCTTGAAAATGCTGTGGAAAACAAAGGGCAAAGTTCAGTATCTAATCAAATGGTAAGTTTACTACGTCTAAAGTTGTTTACTTTGCTTCCGTTTCCATTTTTTGTAATTCTGAAGACAAAAAGTCCATGAGTTTTGCTTAATTGAAGGACAAGATTCTGTTTTTTACAGGCGAGGCTGGCCGGAGACTGCAAACACATGGGAACCTGTGGAGAATTTAATGACATGCTATGATGTTATTGATGCATTTGAAGAGAGGTGTTCTTTTTACTACTACATTATTTGTCAATAGCACTTTTACTTGAGTATACTAGACTTGCTTTTGAAGGGGAGCTTTGAAGTAACATGTAAAGTTGCTGCCATGTGACCCGTGGAAATAGCCTCTTGCAGAAATGTCGGGTAACGTTGCGTACAATAGACCCTTGTGTCCGGCCCTTCCCTGGACCTCGCACATTGCGGGAGCTTAGTGCACCGGAGTTCCCTCTCTCATACTAGACTTGCTTTAATAGGAGGATAGGATGTTGATATTTTGGCCTCTTTTTCTTATTTGTTGTGCTTTCTTTTGCCTTCTGAAGCTTGCCATCAGGGAAACAGCTATCTACACGTAAGCGGAAGCGGAAGCCTGGGGCTACTGATACTCAAATCAAAAGAAAGCAGCAGCAGCAGCAACACCAGCATTCCCCGGCGGATGCTACATATAATGTGCCTGCAGTGAAGGTTAGGATAATTGAGGAACCTGTTCCTTCTTCACCTCCTCTGTCTAGCTTGAATGCTATTGATCATGTGGATACTAATGGTGGTGGTTTGAACAATAATAATGTGGACGAAGTGGCGAATGGTAATGATTTGGAGTTGGATTCCTCTGTGAAAGAAATTGAAGAGCAAAACGAATTGCATTTGAAGATTAGTGAACTAAAGGGAGCAATGGCAACAAAAGAGACCTCTGCGGATAGATCCGGCAATGGCTTCACAAGTGGATTTTCAACGGCCAATGTAACAGAATCACTTCAATCTGGTCGCTGCACAGGAGCTAAAAGGAGAAAGTCTGCTTCTGTTCGGAGGTTTAAACAGGCAGGTGAAGTGAACGATTCCCAAGATGCTGTAGCAAATGCTACTAGTGGGTCTTTGGTTGCATTCATGCAGGAAGGAATTCACGATCATGGATTTGTGGGCAGTGCTTTGGGTTGCAATAATAGGTGTGATGATACCAAAGATGAATATGCCATAACAGAAATTATCAAGCCCATGAGCTATTCAGCATCTATTACATCAAATGACTTGCAGGATGTGTCTGTGACCTTTCTAGCTAAGAGGTCTGTGACTTCTAACCTAGTTTCTTGTTTTAATCACATTTATCTTCGTGTCTGTTATGTTTTGATGTTATTCAGATGCAAAGAATCTTAGCTTCAATTAGTGAACTTCTTTCAAATGAACAAAAGACATGTGCTGCACACTAAATTTTCTTTTTACTCACATGTCTAAATTACTTCAGTTATTCTTGGATGAAAGTCCAGTGGTTGATCCTAAAGAGAATTGGGTTTCAAGCTGCGTAGGATGTGCTGAAACCCTTAAACAAAGAAAAAGGAAGAGTCTTGACAGATATTTTTTGATCAGAAATGTAGAGAGGTCTTTGACTAGAAAAGAAAGAGAAAATGATGGACAATCATTTATCTAAATTGATTTCCTTAGGTGACTTTCTTATCTTGTCAGGTTTCAGAGCAATCGTCATTTACTTAGTTAATCCCTTTATCCCGGTTAGTTTGAGCTTGTTTTGCTACACTTAGTGATTAAGAAGTGACTTCCCTTTATCAATTGATCATTCCTAGCCATATCCACCACCATCACCGATTTCGCTTTTTACCTCATCTAACAAGGCAACTCCATTCAACTTTTGCACAATTTGTTTAGCTATCCAAATGGAATACCAATCCTTTGTGGAAACTTGTCCGTCGTTCCTGCTATAGACTCTATCCATGAAGAGTAGAAAAGTTCTAATCTCAAACTTGTTATTCACAAATTTGTTAAAAAATCTGTGTTTTATTAACTAAAATTGCCCTGGGGTGGGCTATTCCATGACTGATGATGATGATAAACCGTATAAGGAGACAGCGGCCCATATCCTCAACCAATGTGGAAATCAAAACAATTTGCAAAGTAACTATAGTCCAAACACCAACCAAAGCAGCATAGACAATATCAACTTCACCATGACAACCAACTGCACGTGTGACCCTATTCTATTCTAGGGTTTACATGTGCATTAAAGACCTCTTTTTCTTTTGTATAATGTCTTTTTCTCCGAAGAAGATTCAAGTGAACTTGAGAGAGGGGCGATCAAGCTCAGCATGCTGAGGGCAGGAGCGAAGGTAAAGCCGGAGAAGTTCAATTGAATTCCCTTTTCCAGAAAATTGTATTGTGCAAATAAGACAAATATTTTTTTGGTTTTATATGAACTATTGAATACCGTGGACAGCAAAGGGGTTCAAGAAGTGCTTTATGTCACAGGGTCAAGTCTTAGGTGTGATATTATAGTATTATTGGAATCCCCTTTTATAGTATTATTGGCTCCACCACTGGCCGAGGGTGGATCTGGAGCGGGAGAGTAAGAGTGTAGGTTCAACAGGATAAGGAGTGGGCGTGCAGCTAAGTTCGTGATCAATGAGCTAAAATTAAGAGAGAAATGAGAGAAGTTCAGAGCGGCTCGATAACTCGTGTTAAGAGAGAAGTCCAGGGAAATACAACAAGTATAGAAAGATGGATGTGAAATGGACTGACCAAAGTTCGGATCTAATACTATATAAAAGAATACGAGCATCCAACCAAAACCTTAAGGTTCTAGGCGGAGTGGCCTAGAACATTATAAACCCGTTTGGAAACACTTGCATAACCAATGAGGAACAAGTGTATTCCTTGACAAACATGAAATCCTAGGAAGTAGTGAAGTGAATATTGCCATTTGTACAGCCTGATGCCAATGTCTAAATATAGAAACACCAATACACTTGGAACTTCACTTTCAGAAGGCATTCCAATGATTGGGAAGGTAGAAAAAACTTCATTTTGCTCAATCTTTTGGAACCCTGCCAAAGCCTCAATCACAGCAAGGATGTATTACTATGGAAGCAACACAGCAAGGGTCATTTTAGTGCAAAGTCTTGCTAGTAGACGTATACTCAAGTCACACAACCAACCAAGTCCTAGTTTTTGGCCTTGGCAGATCTGAAAAAACAGAAGCTCATAAATACACACTTTAATTGCTCCCACCCCCTACTAACTACAATTTGACAACTTCAAATGCCTGACTAACTAGCCTTATTCCAGCCACAAACAACACCACCTCTGCATTCCAAAACCACAGAAACCAGTGACAAAGCAGAATTCATCAAAACCCGGAAAAGAAGGGAATGGTATAATTGAAGTTGATGTATTGTTTTTCTAGTAGAGTATCAGTTTTTATTGTCACTTGTGTTTTGCATGGTGGGTGGTGGCTTGGGGTGGTTGATGAGGGTTTCGATTTATACAGAGTGGGTGGAAAAATTAGTAATCAAGAGTGAATGGAGAAAGTTCAAGAGGATGAGTAGGGTTTGATGACATCTTGCTTGAAGAGTATTTCCAAATCTTACGAGCTGCTTCTCCTTTCTATATTCGAATGCTTCCTTAGGACATGATATATGTGTTTTTTGATTGTCATTTTGTTTTCTTTCCATCTTTTTAAAAGAATTTCTTGAGAAACTTTGTTGGAAGTTGGGATCAAAGTCCAAGTTCTAAATCTAATTATTGAAATGCAAAAGATAAGAATTATGACAAAAGAATGTATGTGCTTTTTTGGGGGGGGGGGGGGGGGGGGGTTGTACAGGGGACTTTGTGATCAGGATGAGCTAATTGTCCTCCAGATTTCAGCTTTCTTTTGTTCCCTTTAGTATGTAGTTTGCTTATAATGTAACTGGGTATTTGAGTATCCAAAATATGGAAACTAATGTGTTCTTTGTGATGATTCTGTCTGTTCTTTAGCAGCAATATTGTGTACTCCTGTAGGCGTTTTCTTGGATGGGCAATGTGTGTAGGTGTTATCAGTTTGATTACATACCCATCTCTTACTTTCTGGAGAGACTTTTCTTTTTCGCTCATGGTTTTACCAATCTTATCAGCTTTTACCTAGTTGAATTAGTGCCTAGTTCCTTGGATGGACAGCTACCCTTGTCGCTTTATAATCTAGTTCTATGTCGTCAGCTTAATATTATGTTGGTGATTTTTTTTGAAGTTTTTAGGTTATATGTTGACATTTTGGTATGACTTCCTGCAGGTCTGATGGAAAGGAAGTTATGGTGGATAACAAGTTTCTGAAGATGAATAATCCACTTGTGGTAGCTACTTTTTTCTTTTTCTCCTATTAATTCTTTCATCACCATTAAATGTTGTGGTATTGTATTTCTAATATGGATTATTATGACCTTCTATGGTGTTTCAAAGATACACCTACCTCTTCTCTTAATATATCATCCCCAAGGACCTCCATGCATGAACTTATGTTAAAAATGTTCCAAAAGTAATACGTGTTTCGTTAAAAAATAATAGTGCAACAACATACCCAGTGTAATCTCACAAGTGAGGTCTAGGAAGGGTAGGATGTACACAGACCTTACCTCTACCTTTACAAGATAGAGATGTTTCCGATAGACCCTCGGCTAAAATATAATAGTGCACTTGAGATAATAATTTGTTGCTTTGATATGTAATTTACTATTGTTATCATCTTTTTTGGATTCATCAGTATCACCCAAAATTCCTTTATGCATCTTAATTAATTCAAAATAAAAAATGTGTTGGTTCTTTGTCATTTAAGGTTTGATTATTCATTTGATGATCATCATTTTATGTGTTATTGACAAAAAAATATTAATCTATTGTGAAGTGATTTCGGAAACTAGAGGAAAAGTTTATTTAATTGTAACAAAACTCTAGAGGTTAATGTGATTTAGTATTTCTGTTTTATATTACATCGTTAACTGGACTACTTTTTGCTTTCTTTTGCAGCTGATAAGCTTTTATGAGAAGCATCTTCGATATCATCTCACTCAGTGAGTGAGCTGCGGTGAAGGTGGAAGTGTTCTAGCTAGACTTTTTTTTTTTTTTTTTTTTTGTTGACGAAGGAACCCGCAGCCGCTACTCTCTCGAGTGCGCACAGGGTAAACCCCGCTACTCTCTCGAGTGTTCTAGCTAGACTTGTCTCTATGTATAGAGTGTTGAAATTTTGTAGCAACAGGCTGTAGGTATTAAACCTGTTAGATGTTTATTAGGGAGGTCAGTAAATTAATAGAGTCAACGATTATGGGAAACCCTGCATTTGCTTCAGCAGTTTTTTTGCAACCAAACAAAAAACTAGAGTTTAAAGTTTTATCTTTGAGTATCACCAATATATGCAATGTAAATTATGATAACTTATACTTTTGATATCTTAGGTGGCAAAACCATTATAGGTTGTGTAGTTCAATAGTTTTAGAATGTAGACACCCACAAATGTTTCTGAGTTTGTGGAATTGCTCTGCTGGTGGCCATAATGTGTTATGGTAACACTTTTTGTTAGATGAACACAAGGCACAATGATTTTAATCTAGCTGGTGGACTTTGTTTAATTTTGGATCTTTGCTCTTTTGTATCTCCATTAAACATTTTTTCCATTTCTAAAAGGCTTAAGTCATGGTCGGCCCCTAAAAGTTAATCCACTTAGACATCTTAACTTAGATTTGTACCTATTTAACACTTCAATCACTTCAAATTAGGGACAAAGAACTTAGAAAAACGGGAAAGATTAGGAGAAGCGTTTGGTTGGAAGGAAAGTATTTTCTAGAAAAATAAGTAAGATTTTTACTTAATTTTTGTGTTCGATATGTAATTAAAAAATATTATCATAAAAGTATTTACATATATTCTAGATAAATACTGAGAGGTAGGGGTGGGAGTAGGGTGTGGGGTGGTGACTATGAGGGTTGGATGGTTGGGATGTGGGTTTACGGTTAGAGACGTATATAGAATTTTAAGAGGATAGGTTTACCATTAAATTTTTGGTTCATTGGTTCATGCCTTTTTATTTCACGCTTCTGCTTCGTCTGGGCATGTTGATTTAGCCTTTAGGGTAATTAGAATTTAGAAGTAATATAAAAGGGAAACCATTGAAGGCTATTCAGAAATTAAAAAAGAAACTCAAGAAGTGCAAGTACTAGGCTTTGATCCGTGGATTTTCGGGACTTAAGCCTAGCACCTAACTAGTGCTCCACTCAAATTAGATTGATTATGTGTTCCTTCAGTTAATATTAAATATATTTTAAAAATTATACACATAATATATCGAGTTTAGTCAAATGACCATGGGTTCATGTGAGCCATTTTTACTACATAAAATCGCCTCTGTTTGCAGGGGTGGGGGTGAAGATGAGGTGTGTTGGGAGTGTCGGATGACACAATCAATGTGGAACTTGTTTTTCTACTTTAAAGACATTTTTCTCATTTTCAAAAAAATTATTTTCTTAAAGAAATGTTTTTAAATTTTTTTGATCAATCAAACATGAAAAAATTTAAAAATATTTTCATACCGAACACACCCTAAAGAATGGGAAACATAAAAAGTGAAAGATGCCATTTATAAAATAATTGATGTTGTGATGTTAGATCAACTAACCTGTTGCTTTATTTTGAAAACCTAACCTTCCTCAACCTATTCATCCACTAAAGCATTTACTTTAATAATTGATACGGAAATCAAAGTTGTAGCTTTTTCTTTATGAGGAAGAATGTAATTTTGTCTAGTATGAAATGAAGATGCCAGAGAAACATAGTACATTAAAATGTACTTAGACGAACTTGCATGTCTCATTTATCCTTAATAACAAGTTTTCATAGCAACACAAATTAATGGCATGACCACAAGTTTCAAAAGTGATTTTTTCTTAAATTTTATGTCTAGTCAAATAAGAATAAGGAACCTCAATAGTTATGATGTTAATATTTGACTTGATGCTTTATTAAAGGGTAAAACTTAATTAACATAATCACAACAACTTGAAGAGTAATTGATTAGTGAATTTTAATTTATATACATTGATACACTAAAGAATCTTGATAGTATCATGACTCTTAGTCGGTCAACATACAGACTAAGGAACATCAGTAATTACTTTCACCATATCAATTTATGTGGGCATAATTTGACTTGACATTACGTTTAAGAAGTAAAGGAGAACTTTTGAAATATGTGGTTCAAAACAAATTTAATATAATGTGTGGTTGTAAATCATCTCATAAAGTTTTTTTTTTTTAAATATAAAAAGATAACATTTTTTTTGAAACAGATAAAAAAAAATGATGTCACGTAAATTGGGACAGAAGGAGTATGATGCTAAAAGACATTACCCCTATAGCTTATTATTATATATCCCACTGGGAATCACAGGTAGTGTGATCTATGCCATACTCATAATCCCCCCCCCCCACCCTCATCTTCTTTCTTCAATAATTAATTCATCAATCAAAACGCCAGATAGTTATGGAGATGAGACTGCAAATGTAGCTACCTTCTCAGTGTGAATATGGAAGAGATCTCGCCGTTAACCATGACATACATTTCTTCTCTCCTCTGCCTTCAATCTCCCATTCACCTCCTTCTCAAGGTAAACATGTTTATATCAATTCATGAATATGATTTATTGTTTTGCTACATTTTTATCAAAATTAATTTTATCTATTTTTTCACATAAATTACTCATTTGTCCCAATTTATTTGATATTATTTCCTTTTTAGTCTATTTAAAAAAAATGATACATTTTTATATTTAGAAACAATTTAATTTTATTGGATGAGTTATAGCCATATAAATACTTATTTTGGACCACAAATTTTAAATTTTTTTCTTTTTTCCTTATGTTTCGTGCCAAGTAGAATGACGCCAGATAAATTAGGACGGACGGAGGGGTTACTTAATTTTACTAACTGAAGTGATACAACCATAGAATAAAACCAATGGACACATTCGAAGGTGTCTTTTTGTATTCCGCTTCCCAATTTCCTTGAAAGAAATGCATAGGATTGAGGTAAGAAACAGTGACGTTATCCTTCACTATATTCTGGAGATTCCATGCCCTCAGGGGCACGCATTGGCTGAGCTAGCTGCCCAATGACCGATTAATGGGCTTGGGCCTAGCCAAACACTTTTAAGTTAAAATTAGTTTGCTAACCAGTTTTTGAACAACTTAGTGTAATTTTAGGCACTGTTTGAAATATATTTGAGAAATAACCACTTTTAAGGTAAAAGTAGTATTTGAACTTGAAACATCACTACTTGAAACATCAAGCAACTTTAGTATAGGGTGTTGGCGTTTGATATTTTAATAAGTAGAACTCCAGTATAATGTGCTAGAAATAAAAAATTGTTAGAGTTTCAAATACAATTAAAAATACTATTTTTTTACTTATGATATATCTTTAAATTTCGGGGCACTTTTCTAGAATTTCAATTTCTACAAGTGAAGAATTGTGTTTTGAAATTCTAAGAAGACTTGCTGTTAAAAAAGATTTCTCCCACGACTTTAAATCCCACAAAATTTGTTTCATCAATGATTGGGTGGAATGGGTGAACAATCACTTTCGGACCACTAATTAAATTTAACTATTATTTCAAAATTTCAACGTTTACCCTTTTTTAAATGAGAAAATATAATTTGAACAAATTACTCCGATCTAAAATGTGGAAGAACTCCAGGAATATAAACTTTAATATTTTTCATGAAGTTTTCAAACTCCAAAAAATTCATGGAGTTTTGAACAATCATAGTTCGAACTCCAATATTTTACATAGAGTTTGAACTACCAAGATAATTTAAATTCCAAGAATGTTTCCTGAACTTTTGAACTGTCACAGTTCAAACTCCGGTATCTTTTATGGAATTTGAACTACGGTAGTTCAAAATTTCATAATTTTTTTTTTAGAATTAATTTAAAGATGTTTTATTTAAATTTTATTTCCGCATTAAAAAGTGACAATTTTACAATTAAATTTCAAATGATGGCTAAGTTTGATTACAGGTCCAAAAAGTGGCTAGCAACCAACTTTTTAGTTACCTTTTTTAGGAAATGCTTCTTTTGTTATAATATTTGATTCCCATTTTTTAAAATAGTAACTTACCTCACCTGTGGACAAAAGTCATTTTTCGCATAAATATTTTAATATTTAATTTCATACACTTGCTCCAACCAGCATTACACTTAAAAAATCATTTAAACATTCTCCGATTTGCTAATTCTATTAGTATTAATCTATAATAGTATATTTTTTTGCAAACATTATTTCTCACTTGCCAATAACATATCATAAAAGTATTTTTAGGAAAATTTCTCATGGTAAATAGTTTTCCAAAAAAATAAGTTTTTAGGGGAAATAACTTCCTTCATACCAAACGCATCTTAAAGAATATATGCTACTTCCCTAATGTCAGCTTAAGTTCTTAAGACCAAGTTTTTTTTCCTTTAATCTTTTATCTGATATTTAGTATGTTCTGCTAATTAATTTAAAACATTATTAATTTTATTGATAGAATTCTTAGTGTAGTTTCGAACTATGTTAGCTTTCCTTTGTTAAATTTAGGATTAGTTGACATTAATTTCAAATGAAAATTTGGTAATTCTGACTCAATAAGTCAAATTAAATAGGATTTTATAAAACGAGATGGAGAGAATAATATATAGATATTCCGCATACAAAAGCGTAAATGAGTCGATTTCATGCAGTTAAGGTTGTAGTGGTGAACTATGACAAAAGAATTGTTACAAAGTTAATGACATAATCACACGCAAGTGTATATTGTTGATTATCTTGTCCAAAATAAAAGTAAACTGTGTTTATTGTTATTGCCGTCAATGGTTCATGGTGCACTGCAACTTTAAAAGAATATGACGTACAAAAACTTAAATATTTAGCTTGAAGTAATCCAACAACTTAACTTGAAGATTCAACAAAAAATATCTTGTAACAAAAAGGTACAAAATGTTATCCCATACTTTATATGTTAATCAATTTAATCATTTCTCATTAGCTTTGCATATTATATCTGTAATGTCCTTTTCTGTTATGCTATTTTCAACCTAAATTTACTACGTATTTAGTACCAAATTCTAATTTTTCCTAATTGTCATAGGTCAGAGTGCAATTTATTACAACATATTCTAATTGCGCGTCTGAACATTTAATATTTTAGTGGTTCTAAACAAACAAGGTATAATGGCAATCTTGATGACATATTTAAAGATTTTTTTTACTGCTTTTGTGAAATCCTCAGTGCAACCTGCCGATGTTCTTACAAGGGCTTTAGGCAAGGATCAATTTTATTTTCTACTTTGCAAGTTGGACATTTTCGATCCTCATGCTCTAAAGGGGTATTGGAAAAATGGAATTTGAGCTTGTTTGTCAGCTAAAACCTTTTAAATATGTCATTAAATATGCAAAGTTCAGGTGGTTGTTAAATATGCTAATTGTAACTGCTAAAGTGAAGCAGAAACTCTTGAAAGTGTTGCTTTATTTAATTACCAGATTTAGCTCTTCCTTGCACGACTAACCAATGTACTTATGTATAGTATTAGCTGATGTTGGGAAATTTCGGTTTAAATATCTCTTCACATAGCCTCAACTTTCTCTCTATTGCAGAATATGCTTTTCTCTTGTATTATTTTAATGTCAGCACTTGCTTTAAGAATCAGCTGTTCAAATCTTCCCTTGAAAGATTCAACCATGGGAAACAATTTAAATGCAACATCTTTGCTGGATAATGCCTCAAGAAAGAACAGCATGTCACTCTCGATTGATAATGCCTTTCGGCTTCCTTCTCCATTGCCCAGTTGGCCTTCAGGTACATTTCTCTTCATCAATCTTGTAATCCTTCCATAGTTCTACCTGCTTTGTCATGATTAGTAGTTGATCAGTTGTTAATTATTGCCCGTTTGGGCATCAAATATTATTTCACTATTTCAAATACTGTACTTCAGTATATGCAAATGTTGCTTTTGCCATCAGTATTTTTAGTATTTGAAACGCTGATGAAATATTTTTAGTATTTTTGAGCTGAGGGTCTATTGGAAACAACTCCTCTACCTCACAAAGGTAAGATACGGTCTGCGTACACCCACATCCACAGACCCCACTTGTGGGAATATACTGATGTGTTGTTGTTGTTGAAATGCTGGTGAAATACTGAAATATTGGTTCAAGGAGTATCTCAACTGAAATAATGGTTTCTGCTTACGATTTTCAATTTTCACAACTTCTTTTTTTCAAGTGAAGTACATGTTCAAACACAAGGTCTTTTGAAATTTCAGGAGGATGCTTTGCAAGTGGAGTCGTTGATCTTGGAGGATTACATGTGTCTCAAATATTGTCCTTAACTAAAGTTTGGGCTACCCATGAAGGTGGACCAGATAATCTTGGAGCGACATTCTTTGAACCTTCAAATTTACCAAATGGATTCTTTATGTTTGGTTCCTATAGCCAACCTAACAATATGCCCCTTTTCGGATGGATTCTTGCTGGAAAAGATACATCAGGAGGTATGCTAAAGATGCCAACTGACTACACCCTTGTATGGAGTAGTCAGAATTCGAAAATCAAGCAGGATGGTGTCGGCTATATTTGGTTACCAATACCTCCTGAGGGCTATAAATCCATAGGCCACGTTGTCACGACCTCGCCTCAGAAGCCTTCTCTTGATAAAGTCCGTTGTGTTCGTGCTGACCTCACAGATGCATGTGAAAGTCATGATTGGATTTGGGGCACCAATGGCTTGAATGTGTACTCATCAAGACCTAGAGACAGAGGAATGCAAGCTTTAGGAGTGGCAACAGGTGCTTTTATGGTTCAGAATAATGGAGCTACAGACTCACTAGCTTGTTTAAAGAATGTCAAAGCTAATATATCTGCTATGCCAAATTTGAACCAAGTTCGAGCATTGGTTCAAGCATACTCTCCGCTGATTTACTTTCATCCTGCTGAAGAATACTATCCCTCATCAGTAACTTGGTTTTTCCAGAATGGAGCATTACTATTTACAAAAGGACAAGAATCCTCACCTGTTGCTATTCATCCCACAGGTTCAAATCTTCCTCAAGGTGGTTCAAGTGATGGTGCTTACTGGTTGGACCTCCCAACGGATGATGCAGCGAAAACTAATGTCAGGAAAGGAGATTTGCAGGGTGCCACAGCCTACTTGCACGTTAAACCAATGTTTGGTGCAACATATACTGATATTGCTGTGTGGCTATTTTATCCCTTCAATGGACCTGCAAAGGCTAAACTCGAATTCATGACCATTTCCTTGGGGAAAATTGGAGAGCACGTTGGCGATTGGGAACATGTTACATTGAGGATTAGCAACTTCAACGGGGAGTTACAAGGCGTATACTTTTCAGAACACAGCAGAGGCATTTGGGTAAGTGCTTCTCAACTTGAATTTCAAAACGGTAACAAACCCGTGGTGTACTCATCGTTGCACGGACACGCTGCTTATCCAAAACCAGGGCAGAATTTGCAAGGGAGTGGGGATGTAGGAATCAGAAATGATACAGGAAAGAGGAAGTTGATGGACATAGGAGCCAACTTCTCAATAGTAGCTGCAGAATATTTGGGTTCAACTATAGTGGAGCCAGCATGGCTTAATTATGCAAGGGAATGGGGTCCAAAAATTAGCTATGACATATCAAAAGAGCTAAATAAAATAAAGAGGTTTATGATTGGGAAACTGAAGAAAGCTTTCCAGAAAATTGTGAGAGACCTACCGAATGAGGTTTTGGGTGAGGAAGGACCAATAGGTCCAAAGTTTAAGGACATGTGGAGTGGTGATGAAAGGGGTTGAATATTCACATAATTCATCAACTTTAGACATTATAGGGCTTTGTTTTGAGCCAATTGTCTTATCTACTAACCATTTCTCTCAAAACAAGTTACTTTGGTAAGCCATGTAATAACATTTGATATTTAATCAAAGATGTTTCTCAAAAGTATTTTCATTCTCGACGACGTTCAAGTATAATCGCTAGTCGCGTCGCGACACCTCACAAAAAATTATATACTTCCTCCGTCTCAATTTATTTAGTATTATTTCTCTTTTAGTCTGTCCCAAATAAATGTCACATTTTCTTATTTGACAACTATTTAATGACATCATCTCTATTTTACACTTATTGAGTCCCATTTAATTTTAAAGATTTCTTATTATGAAGATAAATCAACAAAGTAGACAGTAAAGTAAGGACAATTTGATAAATATAACAATGTCTTTCGTTATTTTTTAAATTCTGTGTTTGATCAAATGATGCCAAATAAATTGAGACTGAAAAAATATTCTTTAGATCGTGTCAAATTTAGAATTTTTGGCTAGTAGAAACAAAGAAGCTAAGCAAGGACCGTAATGATTGACAACAATAAACCCATTCAAGCTAAAATAGGGACTCGACATCGGATTAGTATTTCCTTCGTTCAAATTTATATGATGTGGTTTGATTTAATATAAAATTTTAAAAAATAAAGAGAGATTTTTGAATTTTGTAATCTAAAATAAGTCAAGGATATTTGTGTAGTTATAGATCATCTTGTTAAACATAAAAGCTAAATTTTAAAGTTAAATTGTTGTCAAATAAAATAATGTATCATTCTTTTTAAAACTGATTAAAAAGAAAAGTGTGTAATATAAATCGGGATAGAAGGTAATTTGGAATGGAGTAATGTCCAGTTTCCGTATATTTCACTTAAAAACTACGGACATTCTTATTTATTTTTGGATATAGATGTCACGTGTAGAAATTGAATTATTGAAACCTTGATAGAGTGTCATGGAAGAGTTTTAAGTGTGAACTCCGCGCGAAAATTGGGAACATTAGGATTTCTCTCTTTTTTTTCGCATTCGTTAAGATGAAACAGTTTTATTTCGACTCACATATGATAATTAAGCACCTATCCAACAACAATATAAGAGTTAATAGCTAAAAATTCCCCTAATTTATCACGTTTTTGTAGGTTTTATAATTAAAGTATGCATTATTTCTGTTACCCTAAATTATGACTTTCATGGGTTAAAAACCCCCGGCAAGGGCTGAGCTATTGTATATGTTACGGGTTCGGCCTAACTCAAAAATTTTGGTCTAAACTTAATTTGTATTTGTCTTAAAAAAATTTATTGAATATATACAAATTACTAATTTAGAATCCAATAACGTAAAAGGACTAGAATCCTCAACCCATAAGCTTCAAATCTTGCTCTGCCTCAACCACAATTCAATATGTGTTGGTGCGTGTATTTTACGCTCCTAAAACACTAAAATATGTGCCAAGTTACACAACACATGCCATTTTAACTTAGAGTTAATACATAAAAATCGCCCCGAAGAATATTGCTCAATCGGTCTTGTCTACACGTGATACTATATTTTCAGCACTCTTTGCACGGATTTCCGTTTCAGGTTGGTCTTTAATTTTTGCCCTCAAATATGATGTTTTTTAATTTTTACTCGTGCTTTTCATTTAATAAAGATTTGTGGGTCAAAATATTTTTATTTATGACCTAAATCCGCAAAGCATAAGTTTAGAGAATTTTTGCCTTGTTCGGTATAAGTTATGTAGGAATTAAGTTACTCGGGATAAATTATGTGGTATCTAATTTGCTCAGCATAAGTTTAGAAAACTTTTGTCTTATCCGACATAAATTCTGCAGGAACTAAGTTATGTCTTGTTTGACCTATAACTTGTAGGTTCTGAACTGAAATTATGCCTCTATCGACATAAGTTTTGTATGAATTAAGCGGCACAACTTGTTATGCATTATAAGACATAACTTGTGTTATATTATTATATGAAAATATAAACTTATGTCGGCCATTTTTTTTCAATATCAAAAATATTTTTGATTACTATTTTGTTATTTAAAGTGCCAAAGGGCAAAAATTAAAGACCACCCGAAGATAGATGCATTGGTGTGAATGACCCTATTTTCAGCCCAAATTAAAACGCTTCAAAAGTTAATACAAAAAATTAAATAAATTAGTTATAAGTAAAAACCAAATAAAAGAATCAAATTTAAAAATAGAGAAGGAACGGTCGTTGGTTCTGGTGTAAAGCTTGAAAAACACTAGTTCTTTATTATATTTTCTTTTTTATCCGTTGAAACTAGGAATTGTCAAAAAAATTAAGATTTCTATATTTTGGGATTCAAACTGACACTTTTCCTTTCAAAGTTAGTATAATTTATTTGGGTGTGACACCCAATTGCTCACAAGTACATAAAATATTTGTTAAATATACACAATATACATGTATATTGTGTATATTGGCTCTCGGATTTGGTCTCCCTATTACCGTATATATATTTAGGAAATATTTAGTCTCCTAGTTTAGGTAATATTGTAATGTAATTAGTATTGTACACTTACCATAAAAGAAATAATTCCTTAATTATTTTCATTAATTGAAATGCTATATATATAAGTTACATATTTTCATAATAGGAGAATTCTATTCCTATTCTATTCCTAAAACCTTATTCTACTTGGATACTAACTATACATTTATGGTAATACAATTATTATGGTAAGTGTACAATACTAATTACATTACAATATTACCTAAACTAGGAGACTAAATATTTCCTAAATATATAGAGTATATACGGTAATAGGGAGACCAAATCCGAGAGTCAATATACACAATATACACATGTATATTGTGTATATTTAACAGGCAGGAGAATTATAAAGGACCAACCTACATGGTCCATGACTAGCAGTGATTTATTTTCATGCTCTTCAGCCTATAAACATATCAGACATAAAAACTGTAGTAACCCTATCTTTGCTAAAATTTGGACAAAAGGAGTTCCTTTTAAAGTATCCTTCTTTATGTGGAGACTTGTAAAACGGAAACTCCCTTTGGATAACAACTTAATTAGATTTTGTGTTGAACCCTCTGATTGTTTTGTTGCAAGGAATCTAAAAAGTTAAAGATCATGTGTTTGCTTGTGGAGATATACTATGGCATCGGTGGACTACTACACCAAAGAACCAAGTACACCAATTGTTGGGAAATTTAGAAAGCTAGGTATTAAAAAGGGTATGAAAATAAAAATATCTCCATCTCTAGAATGTCTAATCAAATTCTCTTTCAGGTCAAGGTGGCCATTGGGAAGAAATGCAATAGCGTGGAGAACTCTTGAAATTGGAAACAAGTCTGCAAAGTTGCTGAATGATACAAGCCTGGAATCAGCAGCCTCATGGTGAAAGGGATCAAATCAGATGCCAATACTTGGAAGCTCAACACAGATGGAAGTTACATGCTACAACACAATAATGCAGGGCCTGTGGTATTGTTAGGAAAAGAAATGGGGATTTGATTATGGCTTTTTCCACAATTCTCAATTCTACACTAACAATTTTAGTGAAGTCCAAGTAGTTCTTATTGTTGGAAATTTGCCTTTGGCGGGAGTTGCGACCGACCAACTTTAATGGCTTAAACACTAGTGTAACGTATGTTGGAGAATCCGGTTCTTCACACATGCATGATCTACTAAGTACGTAGATAACCGTAGGGCCAAGAATCGTCAAATTTCATTGAGAAATGAAAGAGATATTGGTTCACGAAGTAAGGTGTTTGAAGCATGGAAAGTGTGGTATTGTGTGTAATTCTCCCACATCGGTAGAGGAAGAAAGAATTGTTGTGTATATAAGATTCGAAATTGGTTTGGGGTTTGGGACCCCAAGGGGTATCCCATGTGTTTAAAGGAGGGAGGACCTAGATGTGCTTCTGTTCAAGTAAAGACCACACGCGCGCCGCCGCCGCCCCCGTCCGGCCCGGCTCCGGCTCCGTTCCGGTTCCGTTCACGTCCGGTTCGTGGTTCCGGTCGGGTCACGGGTCGTGGGCCGTGGGCCTTCTCGATATTATCTTTTTGGGCCGTAAAACTTTGCCGAAGTACGTTTGATCCCGAAGTTTCAGATGTGCGCTTTGGACCGAATTCTTTCGATGTACGCTTTGGTCCCTAAAGTTTCAAGATGTACAGCTTTGTCCCCGAAGTTTTCGTAAAGTTGGAATTTCGACGGTCAAAAAGTAAACGTCCAAGCTCTCAATTCAGCCATTTATTTTGGCTGAATTACTCCTCCTATAATGGCCAAAACAGTTGGTCTTTCACCATTTATGTTGGTGACTTTACTACCTCCATAATGGCCATTATTTGGCTATTATGGAGGCAAGCTTTTCAGCCCCTCCCTCACCTATATAAACACACCCTTACACCATTGTTGAGCACCACAAAGAATAGAAAAATAACAGTTCATAAAGCTCACGAAAATACACAACAGAAATAGTTTTCTTCCTACAACTTCCAAGCATCATTTCGTTACTCAATATTCTTCACGTAGCTCTTGAGTTTCCTTTGCTCAAGGGTTCCATTGTTGTTTTATCTTGGGAGACAAATTGTCCAGACGTATAAAGGATACATACGGGGCAATATTGTCTTAAGGACATAGTGCCACACTCGACTCAAGAAACCAGTTTCCATTTTTTCGTTTTCAACAAAATTGTAATTTCATTTTGTGGTTATCTTGTAATTTTCAGATTACTAGTTGAACTATTGAATCTTTGTTTATCCTTTCGAATACTTGTAATAGTTATATACTTCCCGTACTGCTTTATAAAGTACCATAGAGCAAAATCTCCCAACAACTTAAGACAATATTTGTATTGTATTACTATTAATATTCGAAAGATGTCGGTCAAAAATTATGTGACCAAATCTGGATATGGAAATGGTTTTCTGGTAGAAGAGAGTGATGATGATGAACGTGTTCATGGTGTCACCGCTACCAAGATCGGGTGGAAACAAGCGCTCTCGAGAGCCTGAGGATGTCAATTGGGACAAGAGGAGAAGAGTGAAGATGTTATTCTATCTTGTAGCAGAAGGCCTATATCTGTCCCAGACAAAGGATCCGAATAATGGTGAGAAGGAAATGGACACTCGGGCTCCGATGAAGTGACCGAAGTGAGCCGTAATCCGAAATTGGGATAAGTATTTTTCTCACTTGTCAAGAATAAGGATTAAATGATAAGTAGTTTTTCTTACTTGTCAAGAATAAAGATTAAATTATGTCTGATTAAAAATGGATTAAAGTAAGGAGGAATATGAAAATAATTTATATTCCTTATGCTTTAACAAATCGAAGTTTAATCTCATCTTCTTTTCCGTTTAAAGATTGGATTTTGTAAACGACTTAAGAAGATCCGTTCTTTTAAGTGTAATTACTAAAGTGTGTAAAGTATGGTCGCACATACTATGGAGAAAGATCCACTAACCGTGCGAAAACTTTTACCACTCTTAAGTAAGCGCCAAGAATTATCTCGGGCACCAATCATAACGGAAGAAGACTAAAAGCTAAAGACGCGAGCCCGTCATACTATTTGGCGAAGATCCTTCATAGGATGATATTGGACACTCACCATAAAAAGCCTCCGGCGACCGGAGTGGGCCAAAATTCCTTTGATATGATGATATTGGACACTCGGTCATATAAAGCCTCCGGCGATCGAAGTGGTGCCGTAATTCATTTCATAGGAAAAGTAATGGACACCTAGTAAGGTGGGCCGAGTTTCCAGTGTCCTAAATGATCCGAAGGCCTAAATAAAGGCAAGAAAGAAATTGGACACTCACCGCCAAAGCAACTAGAGTGGACCCGAGTATCGAGATCACATATGATCCGATTACGCCCTAACCACGGCAAAGAGGTTGTTCATGTGAAGCAACACCACCTCTAAAGTAGAAGGGGTTGGAGAGGTTGTCCTCAATAGGACTTCGTGGAATGAGATCACTCTAAGATGATGTGATACATATTCCTAACTTGGTTTAAGGGACGCCGTTGGTCAAGCTAGTTTGAAATTAGTCCAACAGTCCGTAATAACTAAGAATGGTACAAAGATGTCCGTAGCCAAATGAATGATATATTTGTAATCCGTGCATCTATGCCATCATAGATTAAGACACGTTAAATAGCAAGTCATTCAAAAGCTAACGATGTTGAGATTGTTGCCTACCGTCGAAATAAACCCTCAAAATAAATGTGAGGTAGATGAAGAGGCAAAATCACCTTTCCAAATTCCGTCAAGGGAATAGCGAAAGAAGCACCGCTCCTCTAGAACTTAGTCACACCTAATTGGGTGATTTGAAGTTTATACAAAATAGAGGGGGAGACAAGTACGTTGTAATCTTCATTTGATGATAGTACAACGTATGGAATCCTTTGTTTGTTGAAAAGCAAATGATGAAGTTGTTGAAGCGGATAAGCGCTACAAAGCGAAGTTGAAAATCAACTAAGCCTACGATTGAAAAATTCGTAGTGATAGAGGGGAGAATGTGAAGCATCGTTCATTAAACGAATGTTCATTTCTCACCTCGCCTAATGGTGTTAGCCAAGCGCGAAGTCGTATGCCCAAATTATGAGGGGTAGCTTGGTAAAAGATGGGCTACCGAAACAGTCAAGTTCGACCTAAGATCGTAGATTGCATATCCACCGGATCCGCAAATAACAAGAGTGTTGATCGCCTCTTGGCGTCAAAGAATGTCGAATTCTTTGGAGATAACTTTCCTTGAAAAGGAAAAAGCAATTGCTCAAGGTTAACAAGAACCCGCGAGGGCTCGATCGTCCGAACTAGACGTTCCGTATCTTCATGACTCGAAAGTTGCCGTCTATCCGAACTTAATATTCCGTATCCGCATAACTCGTGGATTCTAGATGTTGAACCAAGACGGAGCAAAGAGGGGACAAAGACTTGTTCCAAATCCTTCTAGCTTGTATGGTTGAGAACGAACCATGGACAATTAACAAATAATTGTTATCTCCAAAAGCGCCGCTTTGGAAAGAAGCTAAAGAGAGAAATAGATTCCATATATAGAACCATACTCGTGTAATAGTTAATCTTCCTCCGGAAAAGAACCTTTGGGTTGTAAAAAGTGCTCCCCCGTGAGTAGCTTCACATCCAGGGCCATTGTAATCTTACATGGCATGGGTGTTGAAATGTACCTTCCCAACCGGAGAGTTGGAAGAAGAGGATCGAATTGGTTTGCCGAACTGTTGGGCTTCTTCCCGAACTTTCATTTTGGTCCCCGAAATGTTTACATTTTAGTCCCGAAAGTCTCGGATAAAACAGTAAACAATGAATCGACCACGTAAACATTGGCTCGAAGTTAGAAAGCCAACAGCTTGGAAAACCAACGGTCTTAGAGTGAAAATCATATTGAAACAAAGTCTCGATATGAAAGATATGAGTATCACAGATGACATCTTAGGAATTGGATTTCTAAGACATCTAACGGATCGGTCGATAGTTGATAGCCTCGTTGAAGCCACCAATAGATATGAATCATAGAACCGATTGGAATCATGGTGCACCCATAGACAAGGAGCGATATGCTCGTGTCACGTGTAGTTCAATGTATTGTACACACTACAACCGACCCGGTATCGTCCAACAAATGATCGCTTGAACTAAGGTTCACCGATGATCTTAATACATGATCAATAGAAGGCGTTAAGTAGGATATGACGATATCTCGAATTATTCGCTTATCTACGGATTATAGTATTCTCGGATGTCCAAATGTTTCGAGAGAACACAAGTGATGCAAACCGGACATCGATCCGAAGAACACCAAAGCCACAAGTAAACGTGTATGGTGGTTCTTGGAAAATCCTCTAAACAAACTTGCATCGACCGATTCATGATGGTATCGGAGTTTATCGCTTTATACAAAGCATGAAAGAAGTTGAGTAACTTCACGACTCATTAGAGGACGTCCCTTATTGGGAGAAACCCGTGCCTTCAGCAGCTCTACATCGTGGCTAGCCGGTCGGCTTTAGGAAGGACACGGATGACGGCGTCTCGGACATATCCGTCGATCCGTCGGAGACATAAGACCGTATGGCGCTTGATCATCACGGTGTCACTTCCTTGTTTACAAACTAAGGGACTACCCAGAGATCAAGTGTTCTCGCCTGTTCTAGGGGAATGGGCTTAAAACCCAAAATATACGGACCAATACAAAGCGGAAACCCAACCTTACGAACCGGAGATCCCGTAATTTGGTTCAATGGGAAAACTAAGTTGTAAAGGTTCGTTGATCGCTTCGTTGGAAGCATGAGCACTTCGGATAGTGATTTCGAAAAGAAACACCAAATCCAAAGCCGTTCCCGTGATAGACGTTAAGTGCTATCTCGCAAGATGGGTAAAGGTTAAGTTTTCAAAACTCGTAATGATCCTCAACAAGTTGAGGTTAGGTCTTTGGGAAACTTTTAATGGTTCCTAACACTTGTGAAGTGGGGTATAGCAGATACCTTGTAGGAGACCACCTATTTAAGTGCGAGGACGGCCGCCTCAAATTGAACGCACTTAAGAATCCAAGACGTTGTCCATGGCCAAAACGGACAAAACATTACGAAGAAGAGAGTAAGGGAATTTGTTGTGTTGGTACCGTTGTCTTGGCTTACACTAAACACCGACGGTTCAAGACATCACGTTCACCGCGCAAAGAAGTAAGTCCGATGGTATTCAACTATGGAAGGTTCAAAGCCGAGGCTACCTCTCCTTATGCAACATCGGTCCGCCGAAATATTGCCGGAAATGAAAAGACACCATGTGAGTGCGCCAAAATCTCTTTCAAGAGGGGATTGTTGGAAATTTGCCTTTGGCGGGAGTTGCGACCGACCAACTTTAATGGCTTAAACACTAGTGTAACGTATGTTGGAGAATCCGGTTCTTCACACACGCATGATCTACTAAGTACGTAGATAACCGTAGGCCAAGAATCGTCAAATTTCATTGAGAAATGAAAGAGATATTGGTTCACGAAGTAAGGTGTTTGAAGCATGGAAAGTGTGGTATTGTGTGTAATTCTCCCACATCGGTAGAGGAAGAAAGAATTGTTGTGTATATAAGATTCGAAATTGGTTTGGGGTTTGGGACCCCAAGGGGTATCCCATGTGTTTAAAGGAGGGAGGACCTAGATGTGCTTCGGTTCAAGTAAAGACCACACGCGCCGCCGCCGCCCGCCCGTCCGGTCCGGTTCCGGTTCCGGTTCCGGTTCCGGTTCCGGTTCACGGTTCACGGTCACGGTCGGTCACGGTCACGGTCACGGTCACGGTCACGGTCGTGGGTCGTGGGCCGTGGGCCTTCGATATTATCTTTTTTGGGCCGAAGTACGCTTGATCCCGAAGTTTCAGATGTGCGTTTGGACCGAATTCTTTCGTATGTACAGTTTGGTCCCTAAAGTTTCAAGATGTACAGCTTTGGTCCCCGAAGTTTTCGTAAAGTTGGAATTTCGACAATCAAAGCAGTAAACGTCCAAGCTCTCAATTCAGCCCATTTATTTTGGCTGAATTACTCCTCCTATAATGGCCAAAACAGTTGGTCTTTCACCATTTATGTTGGTGACTTTACTACCTCCATAATGGCCATTATTTGGCTATTATGGAGGCAGTTTTCAGCCCCTCCCTCACCTATATAAACACACATTTACACCATTGTTGAGCACCACAGAGAATAGAAAAATAACAGTTCATAAAGCTCACGAAAATACACAACAGAAATAGTTTTCTTCCTACAACTTCCAAGCATCATTTCGTTACTCAATATTCTTCACGGTAGCTCTTGAGTTTCCTTTGCTCAAGGGTTCCATTGCTGTTTTATCTTGGGAGACAAATTGTCCAGGACGTATAAAGGATACATACGGGGCAATATTGTCTTAAGGACATAGTGCCACACTCGACTCAGCAAAACCAGTTTCCATTTTTTCGTTTTCAACAAAATTGTAATTTCAGTTTTGTGGTTATCTTGTAATTTTCAGATTACTAGTTGAACTATTGAATCTTTGTTTATCCTTTCGAATACTTGTAATAGTTATATACTTCCCGTACTGCTTTATAAAGTACCATAGAGCAAAATCTCCCAACACTTATTGGCATCAACTGGTGTTGGCCTTGAGTTGAAAGAGAATTCATTGATCATTGTTAAAATGATTAAGGGAACAATCAAGCTAATTTAGAAACTTGAAAACGTGATACAAAGAAGCCAAGACAAAGTTAGACAGAGGAGTATCATTGTAAACCACTGCTTCAGAAAAGGAAATGAAGTAGCAGATGCTCTTGCCAAATATGCCACCAACATTCAAGAACAAAAAATGTTCTTTAAAGTTTTGCACTTTCCAGGGTACTAGAATTAGCTGATCTTGTTGGAAATTTGCCTTTGGCGGGAGTTGCGACCGACCAACTTTAACGGCTTAAACACTAGTGTAACGTATGTTGGAGAATCCGGTTCTTCACACATGCATGATCTACTAAGTACGTAGATAACCGTAGGGCCAAGAATCGTCAAATTTCATTGAGAAATGAAAGAGATATTGGTTCACGAAGTAAGGTGTTTGAAGCATGGAAAGTGTGGTATTGTGTGTAATTCTCCCTCATCGGTAGAGGAAGAAAGAATTGTTGTGTATATAAGATTCGAAATTGGTTTGGGGTTTGGGACCCCAAGGGGTATCCCATGTGTTTAAAGGAGGGAGGACCTAGATGTGCTTCGGTTCGAGGAAAGACCACACGCGCGCCGCCGCCGCCCGCCCGTCCCGTCCGGTTACGGGTTCACGGGCCACGGGCTGTGGGCTGTGGGTCTTCTGATATTATCTTTTTGGGCCAGAAAACTTTTCCGGTTCCGAGTTCCGGGTTCTCGGGTCACGGGTCGTGGGCCAACAGATCTAATATCATAATTTCATGTACTTAGTACAATCTTTAGCTTAGGCTTTGGCCAATATATGTAGTCAATAGTAGTGGATACTACACTGCCTTCTTTCCCCATTCTCCCCTTATATCTCCTTGTATCTTTATTGTTCTTTTGCCAAATAATATACAAGGTAGAGGTCCATGTCAAACCCCCTACCACCATGGGAGGTGAAAGTCTGGATGGATGGAATTATATACAAAAAGATCCAAAAAAATTACTCACAATTCTTTTTCTTATTTTCCCTGTTACTACTGTCGAGATAATTAATATAATATTAAATGTTTTTCTTATACATTCCGACTATATTTGTCCAAAAATTGATAATACTTTTGATTAATTATTTTTTTATTATTCTGACTATGGTAGTCGGGCAATTATTGTATTTTTAGTTTATTTTAAAAAAATGTTCTGGCTATAGATGTCGGGATGTTTGGTCAAAATTATGTCGACGATCTTCATATGACTTGACCGACTACCGTGTCGAAAATTTCATTCCTAGAATTTTCTGCCAAGCTTTACGATTTTCGTTGTCGAAGTCGTGTCAGATAAATATTTAAGAAAAACAAAAATAAAAAAATGACTTTTCGACTACGACTTGAATAGAAGTTATGGATCCTTCTTTGGTAGAAATAATTCTTTCTGGTAAAGAACTCATTTCGGTACTCGGGGTGATTCTTTGGTAGAAGGAAATTATTTCTTTCAGACTCCGAAACAGTTCTTCCCAATCGCATGATACCTCTCTGCGATCACGATGTTAGTGGTCTGGTTCTCTCCATGATAGCGACCAGGTAGTCTGTATCGCAATAAGCAAAAAGAGTAATATTAATTAACACTAAGGCTGGCCAGTGGGCTGGGACGACCCGACCCCGGCCCGACCCCGTCCCGACCCCGCCCCGGTCCCGCCCCGACCCCGCTCTAAAAAAAAAAAAAAATTTAACGGGGGCGGGACTCGAACTCGGGACGGGACGATGTCTCGTCCCGCCAGACCCGAGCCCGCCCCAGGCCCGCCGGACCCGAGCCCGCCCCGAGCCCGTCTCAATATATCTCTCTACATTGTTTGCTAAATATTCAATTTTATTAATTCATTTGGGAATTGGGAGTGAAGTTGGCAACTAGCTTGAGGATCTTCCATCGAGCAAAGTTTCAATTTTCAACCTCTCGATTACACGTCGACGTTACGTCGGCGTTTGGTACATTCGTTCCTTCATTAAATTATTATTGTCTGTTTATTTTATTTAGCGCACTTAATTTTATTGTCTTTAATTATTTATTATCATAATTAAAATGGAAGGATTAAAAGGTATGTTTAAGGGTAAGGGTAAGGGTGCTTCTTCTAGTAGAGGCAACCAGGGCAAGGGTACTTCTTCTAGTCATCTTATTCCTACACAGATGATTTTGTTGATACTCAACATTTTCCTACAATACCATTAGATTTAGACGAGGAGTTATTTTCGGAACTCAAGAAGACTTTAATTTAGACGATGATCTAGACGATACACCCACTAATATTGATGACAACACGCCCACTAGTGCACCTTCAACCGAAATACCTCCTATTCCCCCTAGTATGAGACGAGGTCCAAAGCAAAACGACCATTAAAAGCAGATGCATTGACATTTTTTGATAGGGACGTAGAGAATCAAGTAGCCATATGTAAAATTTGTAAAAATGTTTTAAAATTTAAAATCGGAAAAGGTCACGGTGGGACGGGGGGTTTAATTAGACACGTAGTAAGTGCTCATCCAACTAGGTATGCCCAATACCAGGCTTCAAAACCGGGTGCGCAAACGGCCGATCCATCGGGACAAGGTTCACATACCGATACTTGTCCCGGACCAAGTACGTGGTCAAATTAACCCTATGACGGGGGGAATTGTAGGCTCTAAATACAACAAACATAGAGATAGGGAAGCAATATCAAAATTAGTTCTTTGTGGAGGGTTTGCCTTTTTCATTTCCTTCATCTCCCGGTTTTATTCATTACATTAGAGATATATATAATCCTCGCTTTTAACGGTTTTCCTAGGTCAACCGTTAAGAGAGATGTATTTAAATTTGCGCATGAATATCAACAATATTTACGTTTTTCATTATATCATTTTAATGGCAAAGTATCTATCACGTCCGATATAGGTCGTAGTACTAACGGCCATGATTATTTACTCGTAACTTGTCATTGGATAGATTATAAATGGTCTATGCAAAAACGTATTTTAGCGTATAGATATATAGATGATAGGCACCTTTGGTACTTTTATTGCAGAAAATATTTATCAAGTGTGCGATTATTACGGAATTACCGATAAAATTATGACTATTACATTAGATAACGCTTCTAATAACAATTACGCAATTACAATGTTAAAAAATAGTTTAGCTCCATCTTTTCCAGACCATTTTCATATAAAATGCGCGTGCCATATATATAACTTAATTGTAAAGGATGGTCTATCACTTTTTGAAGACATTCTTAGTAAAATACAATTTGCTATAAACTTTATTTTTAAAAGTAATAAAGTACAACGTAGAAAAGAATATAAAAAAATTTGTCATGATTGTGGACTACCTTTTAGAAAAATTCCACAAGAAGTATCCACTAGGTGGAATTCTTTATACGAGCAACTACTTGTTGCTTATGACTATAAATTACCTATAACTTTATTTTTTAACTCTCATAATAAAAAGCCAAATTGATATGATTTTAGATAGTGATTGGGAAAAAATTTCCGAACTTATTGTATTTTTAGAGAAATTTTTTCAAGCAACAAAAGAATTTTCCGGTATATATTATCCTACTATTTCAACTATGTTATTTTATATAACTCTAATATTTTTATTACTTAGTGAATATATGGAAAAACCAAACTTATAAGGCAAAGCCTATTAAAAAAATGTTTGTCAAAATAAAAAAATATTTTATTCCTATTCCTTCTATTTATATTATTGGTTCTCGTATTAAATCCTACTATTAAAATAGACGGTACTAAATCACTAATTGAAACTATTTACGATGGTATAGAAGTACTACCACCTCCAAGTCCCAAAAATCTAAATCACCCACCACCTATTGAACAAACTAAAGAAGAAGTGTTGAATAGCGTAGAACACCACCGCAAAAATATATATAGATTTTATCAACAAGAAAATGCTAGTAACGTACCGGCTACCATACCATCTTCTTCATCTTCAACACAACCTCACAAAAGACATCTTTTTCGCGGCTAGTATTGAAAGCCTCGAAATAGAATGTGCGGCCGTACCTCTACTAACCAAATTAGCGAGTTGGATATTTTTGTTTTGCAGGTGGTTCGTACCGTATCAAGAAGTTATCAATGAAGATGGACAAGAAGACTTGTCGAAATACATCGGAGGGGAATGAGAAGACCTTTCCGACACTTTCATTGATGGCTCGAGATGTTTTGAACATTCAAGCGTCATCAATCGCGTCGGAAAGCGCTTTTCGCGGGCAGCAGATATCAAATAGGAGACCACAGACACTCATTGGCCGGAGACGACTTGAAAATTGCGGTATTATTCGAGATTGGATACGAGCGGAGCGGAGAAGGTGCGGTCAACCGGAGATCAACGAAGAAGATGATGAAAACTACAACGAAATCTTAACCGAAGGTAGTGGAAGCGACGTGGATCAATTTGACCAACAAATACCTATTCCAACCGAAGAACCACATGAAATCATCAAGCAATTAGAATGATTTTTTTGAAAATGTAATTTTTTTAATTGCAATTTTATTATGTAATTTGCAACTTTTGGACAACACCATAAAGTTGCAATTTAGATTTTAGACAATTGTATTTGTATTACAAAAAAATCATATGTCTATTAAATAATATAAGAGGCACAAAAACAGCCTTGGGATGTTTTTATTACACTATCTTGTTTTGTTTATTGAGTTTTTTTATACATATGTTATTTAAAAAAAAAAAAAAAAAGGAAAACCCGACCCCGCCCCGCCCCGCCCCGACCCGAGCCCGACCCGAGCCCGCCCCGCCCCGATACCGATGGGATCGGGATCGGACTCGGGACGGGACCGGAGCAGTCCCGCCTGCACCCGACCCCGCTAGTCCCGATCCCGACCCCCCGGATCGTCCCGCCCCGATCCCGACCCCGCCAGACCCGGCCCGCCAGACCCGAGCCCGGCCCACTGGCCACCCATAATTAACACCAGAACCTGAAAAGGCTAAAATCCATCGCCAACTTAGCTCTAGCCGTATCCCCGGGTTAGTTCAAAATGGGCATCAACGTCCTAGATGGGTTACAGCGTAAAAGGTAATCCATGTTACTCATCATCTACACACATGTACTATATCGATTAAATACTACAAATACTGTACTATAGTGGAGCCCCACTTCGATATACTAAGCATTTTAAAACTTTATATAGTTAGAGAACATGATGGTTACGATTAGCGAGAAGGGGTCATTTATTAGCTAGTTAGGAGTAAGTAATTCATGTATTAAAATACTGCATAACTAATATTGTGTTTGATAGCTAGTTATGAGGTGATTATTCATATATAAAATTAGTACGGTGTTTATTTTACAATTTAAAAACTCGCATACCTAATATATGTATAAATTATAAAGGAATCTTTGTATTATTTTATCCGGAGCAAAAGATGGAATAACTAATACATGAATCTTTCACACTTCTCTTATCAAATTTCTAGTGAGAGAGAGCTAACTGCTGCCATAACAAATACATAACTAACTAAACCTGTATAACTAATACATGTATAAAATAATACATAAATTCTCTTATAATTAATATATATATATATATATATATATATATATATATATATATATATATATATATATATATATATATATATATATATATTACTAATATCTCGCATAACTCTAATCGCCTACCAAATAACCCTAACTGATTGATAGTATTATCTTTTAAACTATACGAAAATCTAGAATATTCTAATGCTAGCTGATGAAATCTAGAATATTCTAATGCTAGCTGATGAAATCAGGATTGTTTATGCTGAAAAAAACTAAGTATGGCCTACTTTTCAAATCTATCTGTGTAGACAGGTTTGGACTTGCCAAATAAAAATAGTACAAACTAAGCTAGATCTAATCTAGCTGATATTTACATCAAAATTCTTGTCAATATCGATTTATTAAACAAACAATTGTGACCAAAACTAGGAAATGGTGTATTAATTTAATTGCATCAAAAACAAGAATGACATGCAACTGGACACCCCTTCCCCCTGTTGGACAAATCAATTACAAATAAAATAAGAGGAGGTTAGACAATTAGGTAAATCATAGTGATATTTACTCAATTTTGTCATAATAACGAGATTTCCTCCTTCCCTTTAAAAAATTGCTGTCACATCCCCTATCAGTACTTTTATTTTGCAATATCAAAAACTATGATTTTAGTATTTTTACTCTTTTTTAAAAAGAAAAGTTCTATGCAAAATTGCCATATACTGAAAACAATATTACATCAACTTGTCTTGAAAAAACATGTTTTACGTACAATATTAAAAAGCTACATGAGTCTTGAAATCAATTCATTACAACATACTCCCTCTATTCCAATTTATGTGTCATAGTTCTAATTTCGAGAGTCAATATTTTAATTATGACTGTGAATTCGGCCATGTAATATTTAAGAGCTTTTAAATAAAATTTACATATTTGAAAACTATATAAAAATATTATAAATCACAATAATTTATAATTTAAAATATTTTAAAGATATATGAAAAATTATGGTGAAAGAAAGATTTGTTTGAATCTCAAAATTCGAAAGATATCACATAAATTGAAACACATGGAGTAAACTTTAACAGTTGGTAGGTCGGGTTCAAGTCATATTGGGGTATACCCTAATTAATTACTGTTGATCTTCTTAAGGATTAATTTTTCTTTTTAGAAAAAAAGAGACCATTTGGAATGGGAATAAATTACAAGAGATTCTGTAATTATTTTTAAAGATGTTAAGGGTGCTTTGACATTTTAAGCGAAAAAATGAGGTGTTTATTATATATTTTCTCTCTCCCAATTTATATGATACATTTTTTTCGTATATCCAGAAAGAATGATATATTTAAAAATAATATAATTTTAAATTTTTCCTTTTATCTTTAATAAAATAATTTACAGCAATACAAATATTTATAATTTATTTTTTTGAACTACAAATTTTAATAAAATTTCTTTGTTTTTAAAATTTTAAGCATCGTCTACTATACCACATATTTTGAGATGGAAAGAGTATAATATAATAAGCAAGCTACAAGTGTATATAATTGACCTTTAAATCATGACAATAAAAAACATATGAGGTCCCATTCAGGTTCTGGCCCTGGCCGGTGACACGTTTCAGAAACTTTGTTGTCCACCATATAAAAAAGTCACCGGCCAATTATATGCATATTAGTGGATCGTCAAAAAGAAAGAATTGTACGATGCATCCAAAAGCTAAATTGTATAGTGTCGTTTTCTTCACCAGTAAGTCATTCATTGAACCCTGGATTGGGAATTTTACTTTACGTATAAATTTTTTTATTAAAAGGGGTATTTCTCTTAGAAATAAATTTTACCCGGCATAAATTTAAATATAATCAAACATCAATAAGAATATCAAACACCGATTAAAAAAGTCATTCATTAAACCATAATTAAAGTATCCAAATCTTCTATTTCCATTCAATATAAATAAAAGCCATAGTCTTCTCCAAGAACCTAACAACTAATTCAAGAAAAATGGGTGATAATTACTCTTCACAACCTCCTTCAATACACTTGTGTTTCTTCTTTCTTGTTCTCTTCACTTTTGTAAGTATTACATGGTACATCAACTATGAGTCTATATTTGAAGGCATTATGGATCAGATGAAGCTTGTTCTCATGGTATCACCTTTGCTGTTGCTGCTAGTTGTGCACTTACTTTCATGCTTAGAGAAATCTCTCTTCTTTATTCCCTTGCCTGATCAAGAATCATTTCACAAAGCTGGTGGAACACCTTGGGGAGTTGGCTTGCTCCTTGTGCTTCTCCTTTTCATGATTTCCTACCAGTCTGATTTCCGCGAACGATGGTTTCCTCTTTTAGGTTGATTATTTATTGTTACAAGACGAATTAATCAGATTTAAGTTGTGCACGAGATCATTTCTGTATCTGTAGTTTTCCGTACCTTGTATATTATGTTTTTCTTTGAAGCTGGAACACCATTCCACTGCACCTATCAGTGAACGTATAGTCGAGCTTCAATATGATATACGACAGAAATTAGGAGTCTTGATGCTTAACAAGAGTGCCCAAAAAGTTCTGGAAGCGTCCGTAGCTTTACATGGCGAAAGCAACAATATCGCTTTTCTTGAACACCTTTCGAAAGGATGATCAGTATTTGTTGAATATGCTCTGGATTTATCTTATATCTATGGACAATGTAAATGAACTTTTATCGTAACATGTCGTAGATGAGTGCTAGCTTGTGTTATTATTTTAGTTATTTTGTTTCACTAATTATGATAAGTAGCTACCTTTAACTTCAAGAGTAATTTTGAATTTTCAAAGGTAAAGATGAGAGTCGGAGGCCTTGTTTATTTTATTTGGAAATTTTGGTTAGTGATCAATTTTCTTTTTTCTTTTTAAAATTCTATTTACGCTTTCTCTTTCATACTTTTCTCCTTTCAGTGCGTGGAAGTCTTACTTTCTGACCTATTATTTGAATAATATGTGGTCGTAAGTGATCATCCCTATATCTGTTCGATATTTCTAGGTTGTGAGAAACATATTGTGGTTTGTTGATAGGCTGAATGTCACGCCTCAAATTTGGGTGAGGTAGATCGGTGTTCGGTGTCCTAACTTCAGCGAGCGAACATCTCATATGATTATCATATAATTCTGAGAGATATCTGAAAAAAAAAGGTAACAAGATTTTCTGATAAACAAATGTTCGTATAACTGAAACAAAACTTCTGAACATAACAGAAAATAACACAGACGCTATGAAAGCCTCTAGGATAACTGAAACTGAACAATTGTCATACTCTCAGGACAGGGCCTTGACCTACCCGTAATCTCCATACATCCAATAAGGATACTAGACTCGACTCAGATCCAGATAGAAATAGAGCTTATAACATCTCAGTTGATGCCCGCACATATCTAGCGAGGCGAGGAAGTCTATCAACCTGTGCATCTGAACATGCAATATGAGCATATTTTCCCCGTCAAAAGGGGCGTGAGTACATAAAGAATTGTACTCGTATGTAAGGCAGACGAGATAGTATATGCAAGCACTAAAACTCATATAAGAGAAAAATGAAATATAATCAAGTAAGTACATCAGGAGCTAGGAAACAATCTATAGAAACACATGTCACGTCTTACGCTACTTAAGTCATTGTAGATATTCTTTTAAATCTTTCTGATGACATTTTTGGGTTTCTATATGGAGCAACGTTCTAGGATGGTTCACTATAGCACTTGGGATCGTATTTATTACGTTTGGTATGATATACATTATATATTTCCTTTACTAATATAAATCAAGTAAGCCACATGAGACACGTAATGAATAATCTGATGAACCACAAGGGTCTCATGTATATAATAACTGCCAGAATGACGACTATCATCTGTGTATAATTATAATAATAATAATTTTACCAATAATAACTGGCAGACTGATGAGCTAAATAGGCTATGAGTTGTGTGCAATAATAATAATTGTTAGACTTATGAACTACTTAGGCTATCAGTTGTGTGTAATAATAATAGTAATAATAATTGTCTGACTTATAATAATAATAATAGCAACTGCCTAACTGATCAGTGGTGTATATAATCCTTTAAACATATACGATACACTTAGGAGTATCTCTTAGTTAACCTGTGAAAAATATTAAGCATGCTTCTTATAAGGCTGTTCACTTGTGAACAATGGTTAATTCAAAATACATGTTACATATGGATTTCTCATGTAACAGAATCTGACATTCTTGACTAGACGAATAGTTTTACAAGATCCTATGAAATATCGATACGATAAGAACAACATCACCTGAGAGATAGATGAACATCAAGTATACAAATAGAAAATAACAACATCTTGTTCTATTGAATCTCACTTAGAAAAGAAGACATATGATAGAAACTCATGTCAAAGAAGACGAATATTATACACTCCATACATACTTTTTGCTCTTATGACTCTTAACTAAAGACCCTCTGAATTTGTACACCAGTTCACTTCTTACACTCTTGGGATATCTTCTATATTTAGTAAGTATAGGAAAGATCATTATGATCTTTACATCTCGCTGGTAGAATTCACTTATACTCATATATCGTTAATGACTCAACCCAAGACTCTAAGGCTCACATTTCGAAACATATACCCTCAATGACAGTGAAAGTAGAACCTTTCTTAATACGAATAGAAGATCTATTACAATTCACATATTACTCGCATGATCGTATACTTATGGCTATATCAAAGTAGTTCACCTTAAGTGACAATCTATAATCCATTAACAATCACCTGAAAGCTATCTTATGATTCATCTTAAGTAACAATCTATCATACATTAATTATACTTTGGAAGCCGTCACATAATTCATCTTAAGTAAGACATTGTAGCCCAATAATAGTAATTTGAACACTATCGATATAATTCATCTTAAGCTATATATAATCCCTTAAAGATATTAACCATTCATATCATTCATCTTCACTAGGACCTATAACTCGCTGACGAACATCTAAAGCTATATACATGAGTCATCTTAGGGAAGATACTGTTGGAAATTTGCCTTTGGCGGGAGTTGCGACCGACCAACTTTAACGGCTTAAACACTAGTGTAACGTATGTTGGAGAATCCGGTTCTTCACACATGCATGATCTACTAAGTACGTAGATAACCGTAGGGCCAAGAATCGTCAAATTTCATTGAGAAATGAAAGAGATATTGGTTCACGAAGTAAGGTGTTTGAAGCATGGAAAGTGTGGTATTGTGTGTAATTCTCCCTCATCGGTAGAGGAAGAAAGAATTGTTGTGTATATAAGATTCGAAATTGGTTTGGGGTTTGGGACCCCAAGGGGTATCCCATGTGTTTAAAGGAGGGAGGACCTAGATGTGCTTCGGTTCGAGGAAAGACCACACGCGCGCCGCCGCCGCCCGCCCGTCCGTTCCGGTTCCGAGTTCCGGGTTCCGGGTTCCGGGTTCTCGGGCCACGGGCCACGGGCCACGGGCCTTCTGATATAATCTTTTTGGGCCAGAAAACTTTGCCAGAAGTACAGTTTGATCCCAGAAGTTTCAGATGTACTCCTCCTATAATGGCCAAATCCTTTGGTCTTTCACCATTTATGTTGGTGGCTTTACTACCTCCATAATGGCCATTATTTGGCTATTATGGAGGCAGTTTTTCAGCCCCTCCCTCACCTATATAAACACCCCCTTACACCATTGTTGAGCAAAAAGAATGACCAAGGAGAACACTTGATATGCACGAAAATACACAACCAGAAAAAATCTTCTTCCTACAACTTCCAAGCATCATTTCGTTATTCAATATTCTTCACGGTAGCTCTTGAGTTTCCTTTGCTCAAGGGTTCCATTGCTGTTTTATCTTGGGAGACAAATTGTCCAGGACGTATAAAGGATACATACGGGGCAATATTGTCTTAAGGACACAGTGGCACACTCGACTCAGCAAAAACTGTTTCTACCTTTCCGTCTTCTACAAAACTGGAATTTTCAGTTTTTCTTGTGTAACAATTGTAATTTTCAGATTTCATGTTGAATTATTGAATCTCTGTTTATCCTTTTGAATACTTGTAATAGTTATATACTTCCCGTAATGCTTTATAAAGTACCATAGAGCAAAAACTCTCAACAATCTTAAGACAATATTTGTATTGTATTACTATTAGTGTTCGAAAGATGTCGGTCAAAAGTTGTGTGACCAAATCTGGATATGGAAATGATTTTCTGGTAGAAGAGAGTGATGATGACGAACGTGTTCATGGTGTCACCGCTACCAAGACTGGTGGGAACAAGCGCTCACGAGAGCCTGAGGATGTCAACTGGGACAAGAGGAGAAGAGTGAAGATGTTATTCTATCTTGTAGCAGAAGGCCTATATCTGTCCCAGACAAAAGAACCAAATAATGGTGAGAAGGAAATGGACACTCAGTCTAATGAAGTGACTGAAGTGAGCCAGAATCCGAAATTGGGATAAGTATTTTTCTTACTTGTCAAGAATAAAGATTAAATGATAAGTATGATTCTTACTTGTCAAAAATAAAGATTAAATGATGTCTGATTAACAATGGATTAAAGTAAGGAGGAATATGAAAATAATTTATATTCCTTACACTTTAACAAATCAGAAGTTTAATCTCATCTTCTTTTCCGTTTAAAGATTGGATTTTGTAAATGACTTAAGAAGATCCGTTCTTTTAAGTGTAATTATTAAAGTGTGTAAAGTATGTTCGCACATACGAGGGAGTAAGATCCACCGATCGTGCGAAAAAAGCGTTACCACTCTTAAGTAAGCGCCAAAGAACTATCTAGGCACCAATCATAACGGAAGAAGTCTAAAAGTTAAAGACGTTGAGCTCGTCATATTATTTGGCGTAAGATCCTTCATAGGATGATATTGGACACTCAGTCATACAAAGCCTCCGGGCGACTGGAGTGGGCCAAAATTCCTTTGATATGATTATATTGGACATTCAGTCATACAAAACCTCCGGGCGACTGGAGTAGGGCCAAAATTCATTTCATAGGGAATAAAAAAAAAAAAAAATAATGGACACCTAGTAAGGTGGGCCACAGTTTCCAGGTCTTAAATGATCTGAAGGCCTAAAGAAAAGGCAGAAAAGAAATTGGACACTCGACCGCAAAGCAACTGGAGTGGGCCAGAATATCTGGATCACATATGATCCGGTTACGCCCTAACCACGGGTAAGAGGTTGTTCATGTGAAGCAACACCACCTCTAAAGTAGAAGAGGTTGGAGAGGTTGTCCTCAATAGGACTTCATGGATTGGGATCACTCAAAGATGAGGTGATACATGTCCCAAACTTGGTTAAAGGGACGCTGTTGGTCAAACCTGGTTTGAGACTAGTCCAACAGGTCTGTGAAAACTAAAAATGGTACAGTATGTCTGTAGCCAAATGAATGATATATTTGTAATCCATGCGTCTATGCCATCATAGATTAAGACACGTTAAATAGCAAGTCATTCAAAAGCTAACGATGTTGAGATTGTTGCCTTCTTCGACATAAACCCTCAAAATAAATGTGAGGTAGATGAAGAGGCAAAATCACCTTTCCAAATTTCGTCAAGGGAATAGCGAAAGAAGCACTGCTCCTCTAGAACTTAGTCACACCTACTTGGGTGATTTGAAGTTTATACAAAATAGAGGGGGGAGACAAGTACGTTGTGATCTTCATTGATGATGGTACAACGTATGGAATCCTTTGTTTGTTAAAAAGCAAAGATGAAGTTGTTGAAGCGGATAAGCGCTACAAAGCGAAGGCGAATATCAACTAAGCCTACGGATTGAGAAATTCGTAGTGATAGAGGGGGAGAATGTGAAGCATCGTTCATTAAACGACTGCTCATTACTCACCTCAGTCTAATGGTGTTAGCCAAGCGCTAAGTCGTACGCCCAAATTCTTGTGGGGCACGTCGATCCTTACCGCTAATGCGATTCTCAATAGAACTCCGCATAAGGATAAGGGTAACCCTCCGTGTGATACATGGAAAGGATCTCACATACAAATGTTGTGATGTGGGGTGGTTTCATACCTAAGACTGTAGATTGCATATTCACTGGATCTGCAAATAACAGTAGTGTTCATCGCCTCTTCGCGTCAAAGAATGCTGAATTCTTAAAAGATAACTTTCCTTGGAAAAGGAAAAAGGAGTAACTGCTCAAGGTTAACAAGAACCCGCGAGGGCTCGACTGTCCGGAACTAGACGTTTCGTATCTACGGGACTCGAAAGTTCTTTGGCTATCCGGAATCGAATACTCCAGATCTACAGAACTCAGGGATTCTAGATGTTGAACCGAGACGGAGCAAAGAAGGGGACAAAGACTTGTTCGAGTCCTTCTAGCTTGTATGGTTAATAATGAACCATGAACAATTAACAAATAATTGTCATCTCCAAAAGCGCCGCTTTGGAAAGAAGCTAAAGAGAGAAATAGATTCCATATATAGAACCATACTCGTGTAATAGTTAATCTTCCTCCGGGAAAAGAACCTTTGGGTTGTAAAAAGTGCTCCCCTGTGAGTAGCTTCACATCCGGGGCCATTGTAATCTTACATGGCATGGGTGTTGAAATGACCTTCCCAACCGGAGAGTTGGAAGAAGAGGATCATAATTGGTTTGCTTTGAACTCATTGGCTTCTTCCCGAACTTTCATTTTGGTCCCCGAAATGTTAACATTTTGGTCCCGAAAGTCTCGGATAAAACAAGAAACAATGAATCGATCACGAAACATTGACTCGAAGTTAGAAAGCCAACGGTTGGAAAACCAACGGTCTTAGAGTGAAAATTATATTGAAACAAAGTCTCGATATGAAAGATATGAGTATCACGAGATGACATCTTAGGAATTGGATTTCTAAGACATCTAACGGATCGGTCGATAGTTGACGGTCTCGTTGAAGCCACCAATGGATATGAATCATAGAACCGATTGGAATCATGGTGCACCCATAGAAAAGGAGCGATATGCTCAAAGTCACGTGTAGTTCAATGTATTGTACACACTACAACCGACCCGGTATCGTCCAACAAAGAGATCGTTGAACTAAGGTTCACCGATGATCTTAATACATGATCAATAGAAGGCGTTAAGTCGGATATGACGATATCGAATTATTCGCTTATCTACGGATTATAGTATTCTCGGATGTCCGGCGGTTACGAGAGAACACCGTGATGCAAACCGGACATCGATCCGAAGAACACCAAAGCCACAAGTAAATGTATATGGTGGTTCTTATAAAATCCTCTAAGCAAACTTGCATCGACCGATTCATGATGGTATCGGAGTTTATCGCTTTATACAAAGCATGAAAGAAGTTGAGTAACTTCACGACTCATTAGAGGACGTCCCTTATTGGGAGAAACCCGTGCCTTCGAGCAGTTCTACTTCGTGGCTAGCCGGTCGGCTTTAGGAAGGACACGGATGACGGCGTCTACGGACATATCGTCGGGATCCGTCGGAGACATAAGCACCGTATGGCGTTGATCATCACGGGTGTCACTTCCTTGTTTACAAACTAAGGGACTACCCAGAGATCAAGTGTTCGCTGTCTAGGGAATGGGCTTAAAACCCAAAATAAACCGACCAATACGGTGGAAACCCAACCTTACGAACCGGAGATCCCGGTAATTTGGTTCAATGGGAAAACTAAGTTGTAAAGGTTCAGTTGATCGCTTCGGTGGAAGCATGAGCACTTCGGATAGTGATTTACGAAAAGAAATACCAAATCCAAAGCCGTTCCCGCGATAGACGTTAAGTGCTATCTGCAGTATGGGTAAAGCTTAAGTTTTCAAAACTCGTAATGATCCTCAACGGTTTGAGGTTAGGTCTTTGGGAAACTTTTAATGGTTCCTAACACTTGTGAAGTGGGGTATAGCAGGATACCTTGTAGGAGACCACCTATTTAAGTGCGAGGACGGGCCGCCTCAAATTGAACGCACTTAAGAATCCAAGACGTTGTCCATGGCCAAAACGGACAAAACATTACGAAGAAGAGAGTAAGGGAATTTGTTGTGTTGGTACCGTTGTCTTGGCTTACACTAAACACTGACGTTTCAAGACATCACGTTCACCGTGCAGTAAGTAAGTCCGATGGTATTCAACTATGAAAGGTTCAAAGCGAGGCTACCTCTCCTTATGCAACATCGGTCCGCCGAAATATTCTTTGGAAATGAAAAGACACCATGTGAGTGCGCCAAAATCTCTTTCAAGAGGGGATTGTTGGAAATTTGCCTTTGGCGGGAGTTGCGACCGACCAACTTTAACGGCTTAAACACTAGTGTAACGTATGTTGAAGAATCCGGTTCTTCACACATGCATGATCTACTAAGTACGTAGATAACCGTAGGACCAAGAATCGTCAAATTTCATTGAGAAATGAAAGAGATATTGGTTCACGAAGTAAGGTGTTTGAAGCATGGAAAGTGTGGTATTGTGTGTAATTCTCCCTCATCGGTAGAGGAAGAAAGAATTGTTGTGTATATAAGATTCGAAATTGGTTTGGGGTTTGGGACCCCAAGGGGTATCCCATGTGTTTAAAAGAGGGAGGACCTAGATGTGCTTCGGTTCGAGGAAAGACCACACGCGCGCCGCCGCCGCCCGCCCGTCCGTTCCGGTTCTGGTTCCGAGTTCCGGTTCGGGTTCTCGGGTCACGGTCACGGGTCACGGGTCGTGGGTCGTGGGGCGTGGCCGGGCGTGGCGTTTGTGGGGGCGTGGGCGTGGGCCTTCGATATAATCTTTTTGGGCCGAAAACTTTGCCGAAGTACGAGTTTGATCTCGAAGTTTCGGATGTACGTTTGGACCATAATTCTTTCGATGTACAGTTTGGTCCCCGAAGTTTCAAGATGTACAGTTTGGTCCCTCAAGTTTCCGAGAAACGGACGATACCAAAGAAGTTGCCAAGCACTCAATTCAGCCATTTATTTTGGCTGAATTACTCCTCCTATAATGGCCAAATCCGTTGGTCTTTCACCATTTATGTTGGTGGCTTTACTACCTCCATAATGGCCATTATTTGGCTATTATGGAGGCAGTTTTTCAGCCCCTCCCTCACCTATATAAACACCCCCTTACACCATTGTTGAGCAAAAAGAATGACCAAGGAGAACACTTGATATGCACGAAAATACACAACCAGAAAAAATCTTCTTCCTACAACTTCCAAGCATCATTTCGTTATTCAATATTCTTCACGGTAGCTCTTGAGTTTCCTTTGCTCAAGGGTTCCATTGCTGTTTTATCTTGGGAGACAAATTGTCCAGGACGTATAAAGGATACATACGGGGCAATATTGTCTTAAGGACACAGTGGCACACTCGACTCAGCAAAAACTGTTTCTATCTTTCCGTCTTCTACAAAATTGGAATTTTCAGTTTTTCTTGTGTAACAATTGTAATTTTCAGATTTCATGTTGAATTATTGAATCTCTGTTTATCCTTTTGAATACTTGTAATAGTTATATACTTCCCGTACTGCTTTATAAAGTACCATAGAGCAAAAACTCCCAACAGATACTATACCCATTCATGATAATCCTGAAAGCTATCAGCACAATTCAACTTAAATAAGAACATGTAACCCCTCAGCAGTCACCTAAATCTATCAATATGGTTCATCTTAAATAGGACCTATTATCCATTAACAATCTATCAATATAATTCATCTATAATCCATTTACAATCTCCTGAAAGTTACTAATGTGGTTCATCTTTAACATAACTATAATCATCGATGTATACCTGAAAGTCATCAATATAATTCGCCTTGCATAACGATCTATAGTCCCTCAATAATACTTTGAAAGCCCTCGATATAATTCATACAAAGTGTTGATCTATCATCTATTAACAATACTAGGGAGTCATCAGTATAATTCATTCTTAATAAGATATTCTAACTTCATAATGCCAAATTGGGAGCTCGGTCCTAAAATTAGGACATCATATAGGAGTAATGGTTGTTACGCACATAACATGATTCTAATCCTACTCATGATATGATAACCTCGGATTGACATACTTTGATAATCCTTAGACTTAATGGTAAATGAAGAACGATCCTTATACGAGTAGAAGGTCTACAACATATCACAATATCTTATCACCCGAATAATCTTATCCTAATAAAGTATTGGAACAATTATTACATATGATCCAGCTTAAATGAAGTACTATGACCCGATGATGGTAATCACTGGAAGCTATCGTTGTCATTCATCTCAATCAACGATCTATAACCCGCTTAACAGCTCCTTAGAAATTCAATCATATCACTCGAATGATCTCATCCATGTGGGTAGCTTAAAATGACTAATTAGATACAATTCACCTTAAGTGAAATACTAGAACCCCCAATGATTGTAACTATTGGAAACTCGGTCCTAAAATAAGGACAACCACATGACATATCGACTCATAAGCACTTGATGAATTTTATTTAACTTATGGAACCTATGACCTGGAATTGATATGATTTCGTGAACTTTAGACTTCATCACTCATGTAGAAAAACAAAAAATGAAAGTTGTTCCACAGTGGCGAAAGAAAGTATAGCCTTCCATACCTCAATTACTGATCCTCCAATCGACCACAATGAAACAAGTGTCCCTTACAAGTTTGGTCTACGAGAAAGCAATAACAATATGAATATCAAACAACACGAAAGCCTAATGACTAAAAGACGAGCGATGAGCCCGTTAATTTATAATTTATACGGTGTTTCCCCACGTCCTTCCTCCTTTCAAACTCCATAACAATAACACCACAATGAGGCAGCCCAATAATCAATACAAATAGTACTGTATTGGCTAAAATATGTTTACACCAAATGGACAAATCATAAGTTGACACATGACAACAGATTATAAATCATACTCAAGTCAGCAAGTAAAGAGTATCGCACAAGTCATTATGACTGGTTAAGAGTAAGTCTGAGCCTCCGTATCTGGAGACTAAGATCATGAATGGTCCAGGGAAGGTACAATGGTTCATCGGATAAGCAACGAAGAAAGCTTAACAGTCACCCGTTTCAGGAGATTTCGGGCTTTCCTCCAGTATTTATCATTTTTTATTTCTCATTATACGCATTTATGTTAGAAATAAAGAGGGCACAATTCATGGATTGTGTACCCCCAATCACAAGTATAAATAGAAGCTTTCATACTTATTGTAGGGCATCTAAGAACATATACAAGAAACAAACACTTACTTTGCATTTCTTTGAGATTATAATTTGTGTACATAGATTATAAAGCTTTCAGGCATAAACCAGGTCGTAGCCCAGAGACTCAAAGCTCATATTGCTTCCAGGAAATAGGCTAATTTACTTAAGTTTCACTATATTTTCTCTAGCTTAATCTGTTAACTCTCGTTTTTACTTTGCTAATTTGTTTATCTTGATCCACGTGTTCATAATCACGTTTACAACTTCAATTGTATCGTATTACCTATAAATAAGCCCGCAGTATGCTCAAAAACTCAAACTCACAGCTTCTGGTCACCTTCCCGTGACTCTTATATGATAAACACATCAATGACGACCTTTACGACCTCTTTTACAAAGTTAGGAAGATGATACATACCTTAAACAAGCTATAGCCAGCCTGCTCTTCTCCGAGCTTTCAAGAAATAAGCACCTACGACAATTATGAGAGAGAACAATGGGAGATCGACTATTTGAAGGAGAATAAAAGAGGAAATTTAATTTTAACTTACCCATAATGATTCCTTGAAGTTGGATGAAGTTTTAGGAGAGAAAGGGATTGATTTTCGTCCAAGAACGAAGTGGGAAACATGTGAAATGAGCTGGGGTCGGTGATATGCGTCATATCGATGAACGGTTTGATGAGTCAAAAACTAGACTCATAGAAATTCAATTTAATAGGTTGATCACCCCGTAACTCCAAATATAAAGAGAGAAAAGCTCTAAGAAAAATGACCAAAATATTCATGAACTTGTGAACGTAATTTGCGATGACCTTTGCCGACTTTCAATTTATAACTTGCTTGACTTCAAAACTTAACGTACGGCTATTATACACTTCAAATACCTTACGACATGGTCTTCTTAACATGACGAGCACGTCTAATATCTCAACTTAGGCGAACACATATTGAGAGGTAAGAGGTATTACATTGAAAATTTTGGATAGACCTAAAAACAAAGAAAACTTTATCAAAATTATTGAGAATCTAGAGAGCTAGTCAAAATTTTAGGCTCTAAATATGTTAGTGAATTTTAGGAGGTCTAGGAATGGATTCTAAATAAGGAATGTGCTGGTAATTTCTATGTACTTTATAGAGCAGTACGGGAAGTAATAACTATTACAAATGTTCGAAAGGATAAATAAATGGTCAATCTTCAAAATTGCCGCATATGTGTTGTGTCTTGAATCTTGATCACCTTGCAAAGCCAATCTTGAGAACTGCCGCAAGTTTGTTGTGTCTTGAATGTTGATATCCTGAAATCAAGAAACAACTAAATCTGGATGGTTACAACGTTGTGTGTTGAGTCGAGGATAGCCCTCTATCCTTAAGACAAGATTGCCCCGTATATAAGCTTTTACGTTAGCGGGCAATAGTCTCCCAAGATAAAACAACACTTTAATCTCAACACTACAAAGCCAATAGGTTGAGCCGGCGAAGAAAACAAATATGACTCGACTTGTCAAGATATGGAATAGGAAGGAAGAGTTTCTCAATACTCTTCTCTTTTGTCTCTGTGTCTATAGTGTGTCTCTGTAGTGTATATCTTGTGTATACGTGAGGGTTTGGTCACTGTTTTTCAGTCGAAAATTGCACCGATTTTCGCTGAATTTCACCGATCGTTTTGTGCTATTTTGTGGTGTTTTTCGGGCCCGTTACTTGCGTTTTTTCGCCTCTCGTTTGCTGCCTGTTTCTCACCGTATTTTCGTCTATTTTCTACCCCCGAGTTGAGCCAAATGAAGCTCAATATATAGCATAGAGAAGGGGCTGTCCAACTGCCAAAACATGGCTGTTAATGGCCATTAGGAGGGCATTAAAACAGCCAAGTAATGGTGTTAATGGCCATTGAAAGGTCGCCTAATCGCCAAGTAATGGGCTGTTAATAGAGGAGTTAATCGCCAAGTAATGGCTGATTAATGCCTCAAAAAACAGTCCCAACGGTAGGCAAAAAAAAGTCTCCGTAAATTCGGGGACCAAATCGTAAATATTGAAACTTCAGGGACCAAATCGTACATATAAAAGAATTTCGGTCCAAACCGTACATATGAAACTTCGGGGATCAAACTCGTACATCCGACGAGTTCTCTCGGTCCAAAAAGATAATATCGACATGTGCCCACAGCCCACAGCCCGTGAACCCGAACCCGTGAACCCGTGAACCCACGACCCACGACCCACGACCCACGAACCCGTGAACCCGAGAACCCGAAACCGGAATCGGACGAGACGGGCGGGCGGCGGCGGCGCGCGTGTGGGCTTAGCCTTGAACCCAAGCACATCTAGGTCTTCCTCCTTTAAACACATGGGATACCCCTTGGGGTCCCAAACCCTTTACCAATTAGAGACTTATATAGAGAGCAATTCTTCCTATTCCCACCGATGTGGTAGATTTGTCCCACACCACATTTCCATGTCTCAAACACCTTACTTCGTGGACCAATATCTCTTTCATTTCTCAACGAAATTAGACGATTCTTGGCCCTACGGTCATCTACTCACTTCGTAGATCATGCATGTGCGAAAAGACAAGGTCTCCAACATGCGGAACACAAGTGTTTAATTCATCAAAGATGGGTGGACGCATCTCCCCGCCAAAGGCTAATTTCCAACAATCCCCTCTATGAAAGAGAGATTGTGGCGCACACACAAGGTGCCTACATTTCAAAGCAATCTTTCGGCGAAAAGATATTGCATCAGGAGAGGTAGCTTACGCTTTGAACCTTCCCTAGTTGAATACCATCGGACTTACTTACTGCGCGGTGAACGTGATGTCTTGAACCGTCAGTGTTTAGTGTAAGCCAAGACAACGATATCAACACAATAACTCTTCTTATTCATTTTCCTTCTTACGTTTCGTCCGTTGTGGCCATGGACACACTTGGATTCTTAAGTGCGTTCATTTGAGTCGGCCATCCTCGCACTTAAATAGGTGATCTCCTACAAGGTATCCCGCTATACCCCACTTCACAAGTGTTAGGAATCATTAAAAGTTCCACAACTTTAACCTCAACCGTTTGAGGATCTTTTAAAAAGTTTTGGAAGCTTAACATTTACCCACCACGCAAAGCACTTTAATGTCTATCGCGGGAACAGCTTTGGATTCATGTTTCCGTACATAAATCATCATCCGAAGTGCTTCTTGCTTCCACCGAAGCGCTCAACTGAACCTTTTGCCGCTTAGTTTTCCCATTGAACCACATTCTTGGGATCTCCAATCGCATGGTTGGGTTTCCACCGCAAAGGTTCGTATTGTTTGGGTTTTAAGCCCATTCCCTAGACAAGCGAGAACACTTGATCTCCGGGTAGTCCCTTAGTTAGTACACAAGGATGTGACTCCCGTGATGATCAACTGCCATACGGTCTTATGTCTCCGACAGATCCTGAAAGATATGTCCAGACGCCGTCATCCGTGTCCTTCCTGAAGCCGACCGGCTAGCCACAGTGTATAACTGCTGAAGGCACGGGTTTCTCCCAATAAGGGACGTCCTCTAAAGAGCCGTGAAGTTACTCAACTTCTTTCATGCTTTGTATAAAGCGATAAACTCCGATTCCATCATGAATCGGCCGATGCAAGTTTGCTTAGAGGATTTTCCAAGACCCACCATACACATTTGCTTGTGGCTTTGGTGTTCTTCAGATCCGACGTCCGCTTTGCATCACCGTGTTCTCCCGAACCACCGGACATCCGAATACTATAATCCGTAGATAAGCGAATAATTCGATATCGTCATATCCGACTTAACGCCTTCTATTGATCATGTATTAAGATCATCGGTGATCCTTAGTTCAACCGATCTGTTTGTAGGACGATACTGTGTCGGTTGTAGTGTGTACAATATATTGAACTACACATGACCTGTGCATATCGCTCTTTGTCTATGGGTGCACCATGATTCCAATCATTTCTATGATTCATATCCATTGGTGGCTTCAACGAGACTGTCAACTATTGACCAGTCCGTTAGATGTCTTAGAAATCCAATTCCTAAGAAGTCATCTTGTGATACACATATCTTTCATATCGAGACTTTGTTTCAGTATGATTTTCACTCTCATACCGTTGGTTTTCCAACTGTTGGCTTTCTAACTTCAGAGCCAATGTTTTTGTGGTCAGATTCATTGTTTCGTTTTATCCGAAACTTTCGGGACTAAAATGTAAACATTTCGGGGACCAAATCGAAAGTTCAGGAAGAAGCCCAACAGTTCAAAGCAAACTAACTCGATTCTCTTCTTCCAACTCTCCGGTTGGGAAGGCTAGTTCAACATCCATGCCACGCAAGACTACAATGGCCCCTGGATGTTAAGCTACTCTGTGGGAGCACATTTTACAACCCAAAGGTTCTTTTCCGGAAGAAGATTAACCATTACACAAGTATGGTTCTATATATGGAATCTATTTCTCCCTTTAGCTTCTTTCCAAAGCAAGCGGCGTTTTTGTAGATAACAATTATTTGTTAATTGTTCATGGTTCGTTCTCAACCATACAAGCTAGAAGGACCTGGAACAAGTCTTTGTCCCCTCTTTGCTCCGTCTTGGTTCAACATCTAGAATCCCCGAGTTCTCAGATCCGGATTATTAAGTTCCGGATAGCCAAAGCAACTTTCGAGTCTCGAAGATACGGAACGTCTAGTTCCGGACGGTCGAGCCCTCGCGGGTTCTTGTTAACCTTGAGCAATTACTCCTTTTTCCTTTTCCAAGGAAAGTTATCTCCAAAGAATTCAAAGATTCTTTGACGCCAAAAGGCGATGAACACTATCGTTATTTGCGATCCGGTGGATGTGCAATCTACGATCTTAGGTATGAAACCACCCCACATCACAACATTTGTATGTGGGATCCTTTCCATGTCTCACACGAAGGGTTACCCTTATCCTTATGCGGCGTTCTATTGAGAATCGCATTAGCGGTAAGGATCATCGTGCCCCACATAATTTGGGAGTACGGCTTTGCGCTTGGCTAACACCGTGGGCGAGGTGAGTAATGAGCGGTCGTTTAATAAACGATGCTTCACATTCTCCCTCTATCACTACGAATTTCTCAATCCGTAGGTTTAGTTGATTCAACTTTCGCTTTGTAGCGCTTATCCGCTTCAACACTTCATCTTTGTTTTTCAACAAACAAAGGATTCCATACGTTGTACTATCATCAAATGACGATCACAACGTACTTGTCTCCCCCTCTATTTTGTATAAACTTCAAATCACCCAAGTAGGTATGACTAAGTTCTAGAGGAGCGGTGCTTCTTTCGCTATTCCCTTGACGATGAATTTGGAAAGGTGATTTTGCCTCTTCGCCTACCTCACATTCATTTTGAGGGTTTATGTCGAAAGAAGGCAACAATCTCAACTTCGCTAGCTTTTGAATGACTTGCTATTTAACGTGTCTTAATCTATGATGGCATAGATGCACGGATTACAAATATATCATTCATACGGCTACAGACATACTGTACCGTTCTTAGTTATTACAGACCTGTTGGAGTAATCTCAAACCAGCTTGACCAACAGCGTCCCTTAAGCCAAGTTAGGAACATGTAACACCTCTTTTTAGAGTGATCTCATTCCTTGAAGTCCTATTGAGGACAACCTCTCCACCCCTTTGATTTTAGAGGTGGCGTTGCTTCACATGAACAACCTCTTACCCGTGGTTAGGCGTAACCGGATCATATGTGATCCAGATATTCAGCCCACTCCAGTTGCTTTTGCGCACCGAGTGTCCAATTTCTTTTCTCGCCTTTTCTTTAGGCCTTCGATCATTTAAGACCGGAAACCGTGGCCCACCTTACTAGGTGTCCATTATTTTTCCTATGAAATGAATTTTGGCCCTACTCCGCCTCGCCGGAGGCTTTGTATGACCGAGTGTCCAATATAATCATATCAAAGGAATTTTGGCCCACTCCAATCGCCCGGAGGCTTTGTATGACTGAGTGTCCAATATCATCCTATGAAGGATCTTCTACCAAATAATATGACAGGCTCAACGTCTTTAACTTTTAGACTTCTTCCGTTATGATTGGTGCCCAGATAATTCTTGGCGCTTACTTAAGAGTGGTAATGATTTTCGCACGATCGGTGGATCTTACTCCCTCGTATGTGCGAACATACTTTACACACTTTAGTAATTACACTTAAAAGAACGGATCTTCTTAAGTCGTTTACAAAATCCAATCTTTAAACGGAAAGAAGATGAGATTAAACTTCTGATTTGTTAAAGCGTAAGGAATATAAATTATTTTCATATTCCTCTTTACTTTAATCTATTTTTTTTAATCAGACATCATTTAATCTTTATCCTTGACAAGTAAGAAAAATACTTATCATTTAATCCTTATTCTTGACAAGTAAGAAAAATACTTATCCCAATTTCGGATTCTGGCTCACTTCATCAGACTGAGTGTCCATTTCCTTCTCACCATTATTCGGATCCTTTGTCTGGGACAGATATAGGCCTTCTGCTACAAGATAGAATAACATCTTCACTCTTCTCCTCTTGTCCCGAGTTGACATCCTCGAGCTCTCGTGAGCGCTTGTTCCCACCAGTCTTGGTAGCGGTGACACCATGAACACGTTCATCATCATCACTCTCTTCTACCAGAAAACCATTTCCATATCCAGATTTGGTCACACAACTTTTGACCGACATCTTTCGAACACTAATAGTAATACAATACAAATCTTGTCTTAAGTTGTTGGTAATTTCTATGTACTTTATAGAGCAGTACGGGAAGTAATAACTATTACAAATGTTCGAAAGGATAAATAAATGGTCAATCTTCAAAATTGCCGCATATGTGTTGTGTCTTGAATCTTGATCACCTTGCAAAGCCAATCTTGAGAACTGCCGCAAGTTTGTTGTGTCTTGAATGTTGATATCCTGAAATCAAGAAACAACTAAACGGATGGTTACAACGTTGTGTGTTGAGTCGAGGATAGCCATCTATCCTTAAGACAAGATTGCCCCGTATATAAGCTTTTACGTTAGCGGGCAATAGTCTCCCAAGATAAAACAACACTTTAATCTCAACACTACAAAGCCAATAGGTTGAGCACGGCGAAGAAAACAAATATGACTCGACTTGCTGAAGATATGGAATAGGAAGGAAGAGTTTCTCAATACTCTTCTCTTGTCTCGTGTCTATAGTGTGTCTCGTAGTGTATATCTTGTGTATACGTGAGGGTTTGGTCACCGTTTTTCGGTCGAAAATTGCACCGATTTTCGCTGAATTTCACCGATCGTTTTGTGCTATTTTGTGGTCGTTTTTCGGCCTCGTTACTTGCGCTTTTCGCCTCGTTTGCTGCCTGTTTCTCACTGTATTTTCATCTATTTTCTACCCCTGAGTTGAGCCAAATGAAGCTCAATATATAGCATAGAGAAGGGGTTGTCCAACTGCCAAAATATGGATGTTAATGGCCATTAGGAGGGCATTAAAACAGCCAAGTAATGGCCGTTAATGGCCATTGAAAGGCTGCCCAACTGCCCAAGTAATGGGCTGTTAATAGAGGAGTTAATCAGCCAAGTAATGGCTGATTAATGCCTCAAAAAACAATCCCAACGGTAGTCAAAAAAAAGTCTCCAGAAATTCTGGGGACCAAACTGTAAATATTGAAACTTCAGGGACCAAACTGTACATCTGGCAGAGTTCTCTGGTCCAAAAAGATAATATCCCACAGGCCCACGACCCGTGAACCCGAAACCGGAACCGGACGGGCGGGCGGCGGCGGCGCGCGTGTGGGCTTAGCCTTGAACCCAAGCACATCTAGGTCTTCCCTCATTTAAACACATGGGATACCCCTTGGGGTCCCAAACCCTTTACCAATTAGAGACTTATATAGAGAGCAATTCTTCCTATTCCCACCGATGTGGTAGATTTGTCCCACACCACATTTCCATGTCTCAAACACCTTACTTCGTGGACCAATATCTCTTTCATTTCTCAATGAAATTAGACGATTCTTGGCCCTACGGTCATCTACTCACTTCGTAGATCATGCATGTTTGAAAAGACAAGGTCTCCAATATGCGGAACACAAGTGTTTAATTCATCAAAGATGGGTGGACGCATCTCCCCGCCAAAGGCTAATTTCCAACAGAATGTTCTTATGTAGGGAAGAATATAAAGCTCCTTAAATTTTTGTAATTAATTTGGTTAGTTTTGGGCTGAAGCGAGGTCGTTAAGTAACCCGAGCCAAAACGGAACCTAAACTAGGATGAAAGAACGACTAGGACATGTTAAAGTAAATATCACTCCCTCCATTCAAATTTATGTGAAGGTGTTATTGTTTGGGGAGGTCAAATAATTTTTTTTATTGACAATAATTCTCTCAAATAGTTTTTAAATATTTTTAGACATTAGCTATGTTGGCTAGTAGTAATTTTCATGTAATTATCAAATATGCAAATTTTATTTAAAATATAAAAAAAATTCTACATCCAAATTTATAGTTAAATGAAGTGTTTTGACCTTCTTACTCCGACCTTTCACTTAAATTTGAACATAGGGAGTAGTATATGTTGACGAGATTCGGAACAATGGTAATGGCTAAGGTTCTCAATAGGAAAAGAGGAGACAAAGGAGTTTGTCTGAGAATGCCTATTGAGGGGACTTATGTATAAGATGTGGGCTTTGCACTAACCTCATTCTCTGCCTAATTTTCTTGGTTCTTCCAAATTGGTTAGCTTCTCGTAATACCAGTTAATTTTACAATTTTACGCTCATTACAAGAAGAAAAACATTTGTCAATAACATTTTTTATTGTCATATCTTGGATGTTGTTGTTAAAATTACTTTGTCATAATAAAAATTGTTGCATATCGTTGCAATAACTTCCGATGTGAAAAGTTTTCGCGACAACAACATATTAAATTTGTTTCCATTTACGATTTTTAGCTATAAAATATTGATTTTTGGTTGCCATTTACGGTTTTTATATTGTTGCTAAAATTTTATTGTCAATTCTATACTTTCTTGTCGTAGCTACAAAAGTATAAATTCTGCTTATGATTTTCTTTACTGGAAGTCAAATCTAACAAAAGCCTTTTAATCCATTACTTCACGAATTAACACTTTGGTGACTTCAAAAGTTATTTTTTTTAAAAAAATCTCAAAAGATTTGTGCAGTTAAATGTCGAGGGTAACAATCTCATGAATAGAAGTAAAAGAAGACAATATTACTGTTATTATAAATATACTTTAGTTCATTCATATTCAGTTCCAAGTTTTATTTTGTCTATTACTTATACCCACTTGTTTACAATACCTTTTAGAGTGAGGCATATATAAAGAGTAAACTTTTACTTTCTTTTCTGAACAAACATTTTATCTATCTTTTTTAAGCTTGTTTTATTTTAAATTTATCTTTATTAGTGTTGTGCTGCTTTATTTATCTTTCTTAGAACCAAATATTATTTGATTACTGAACAAAGAACGACATGACTAGATTCACAATCTAATAAGGTTTATGAGAATATAATTCTTCTATGTAAAAGAACAAATTAAAGTATTAAGTAATAATCTTCGCACTTGTAGATTTTTTGTGTTGGTAAATAGCTTGTATTATTACCAAAAATGAACAGTTAAGAACATGGGGTGGGGGTGGGGGGTGGGGGTGGAACATGCTACTGGACACAGTCCCAGTAATCAGTTCGAAGATAACAAACATCCTACAAAACTGGGTTACACAGAATAAGAGTTCAAACGTTCTAACCACTTTGCAACATGAGCCTAAAGAAAAACTATAGCTTTGTCAAAAATAGTCAAATGAACTATGGTTTAAGTTCATCCATCCAATGATTAAAACAAGCTAATTTCTGTCGGCGTCTAATTGAAAGAATTTGTTACGCCAAATATCAAAGAAGGAAAGTTTGTCTAATATCTTAAACTATATGGAAGTATGTACGTATTACCTATTACATTACAGTTCCACAATCAGATGCAAGAAGACTAATCAATGTGCATAGACTATAAATGCCAAACTAGAGGTTCAAGACATTCAAGACAAGGGAACCAGACTAATGCCTGAGCAGATAACAACCAAATAGTAGGCTGCTAAAATAGAAGCCTGCTTAACCAGTTCATTATCTCAACATACAGGATTCCATCGCTGGATAGTATTACATTATTTCATAACAGAAACGTGAGCATAAAGACATACATGTTGTCATCTCATCTACTGAAATTCTATCCAATGTGTTGTATTAACTTTTAGTTCATTCTATTGGAGGAATCTCAATAGATGTAATGAGCAATCGAGGGTTTCGGTCAGGTTTATTGTCACATACCATAATCTCATTTGTACCGTGAGGACACCTCCCCTAAACCCGTAGGTAAATCCCAAATCGAGATAAGTTTCAAAACTAAAGTAAATGTGGAAAAGTAAATATAACAACTCAAAGTACTGAAATTGTCTTAAATACCTACTCCATTCATCCCAATTTATATGATGTACTTTCATTTGACACGCACTTCAAGAAATAAAGGAAGATTTTTGAATCTTATGATCTAAAATAAGTCAAAGATATTTGTGTGATTATAGATCATCTCGTTTTGCGTAAAAGGTACTCCCTCCGTTTCAAAAAGATTATATGGTTTTGACTTGGACAAAGTTTAAGAAAGTAGAGAAGATTTTTCAATCTTGTGGTTTAAATTAAAGATGTGTTGAATGTATAAAAATAATTTTTAATCTTGTGGTCTTAAACATGTCATGTGGAAAGTTGGAGTGAAAGAGTTGTCAAAAAAAGGAAAGATGCATTCTTTTTTAAACGGAAAAAGAAAAGTAAGACAACATTTTTGAAACAGAAGGAGTAAAGTTTAAACTTAAATTGTTACCAAATAAGGATGTGTCATTCTTTTTGTGACAGAGTCATTCTTTTTGGGACAGAGGGAGTACTAAGTTGAACTACTCCCCAAAATCTGGAAATAATAAGTACAAGAGCTACTAATCCGAATACAAGTTTGAAAAATACTACATAGACTATCTGAAATCAAGAAAGATAGAAAAAAAAAGATAAGAAGAAGTCTGTTGTTGTTGAACCATCATTGTACGCCTCAACGATCGCCCGAACTTTGAATTCTACTCGTGCTAGAATCAAAATCAGTACACAAAAGGTGCAACAAGTGTAGAGTGAGTACGGGAAGCACTTGTACCCAGCAACGATATAGACCGACCCTAAACTATAGCGATGACGAGGGATGGTACTCTTGATACTCGCCTTCTTACTTTGTTAGTATTAAGATTCACAGTTTATAAATATTTGAATAGTTAAAGTAAGGAATCCGCAACTTAGTTGTGTCCCTTCCTAAATGTGGTCGTAAATGTCCGACCTTTTCAACAATTTGGGAGGGTATAATCATCAAGATTCAATCTTTCCATCAATCAGAACAAGTAAAGTCATAAGGTTCAATTTTCCCATCAATTAGGACAAGTAAAGTCATAAAGGTTCAATATTTCCATTAATCATGACAAGTATGGCATGGGAACAAGCCAATTAAGTATAAATGGTATGTAATGCAAGTGAAATATATGCTACGCAATGGCCATATGCATCGGTATACACATGTTCCTACATTAGGTTTCACATGACTCATGAGGGACTCATGAGGTCCATATAACCACCCAGAATATCAGATCTCCTATATCATATCGGGTACCAGCCAAAAGGATATAATATCATCATCACTCCGTCCATGTACCCTATCCAATTTTCGGCTTCCAAGGCCCCTTTCTTGTATCTCGTCAATTAACTGCCCATAATATCACGAATGAATGTAATGGATATGCGTACACCATGCAAGTGCATAATATCAATTCAATTTATCAAGACAAATTCTTCTTTCATAGTTTATACGAGATATGAAGTGATGAATGCAAAACAAGTAAATATTCATGAGTATCAATCGAATATGGCTATCATACCAAAAAATAAGCAACAACCATAACAATTTAGTGGATTTAATCACCACCTCTGTGGCTCGAAGACTAAACATATGATCTCCGTCACAAAGCATAATTTTTTTATTATCCAAACAGATACACTTGTACCCGCACAAGTGCTCGTCACCACATGAACACTACATAAGGATCTAGTAAATCTTAACTTGCCTGAAGCTGAAGCCAAAGAGTCACTCCATGGCTTTTCCTTTCCTCTGAGCTTCCGAACAAGCCCACTCTATTCAAATACAATATTTACATAAGAATACGAAGCTATTGGTACCCATATTATTATATAATGGTTTTGGGTTCAAAAGTCAATCCACAATCCCACCCCGAGCCCTGAAGGTCAAATTGAAAATTTACCTTAATTTTTTATCTTACTCATAGACCAAATAATCTTAATTCTATAAATCATGAATTTCTTATCACAAACGGTCCTTCAATTTCACTAATTTGTACTAAACCCTTATTCTTCACTTGAAATCATTGGAGAAAATGGTAAATAATGGTTGAAATTATTAATAAATACTAAGATTATGGTTATGAACTTACCTCAATGAAGAATCTTGAAAGTAGCACTCGGAATCACTCAAATACGAGCTATCTAGCTCCCAAAATATCTTTATGAAGATGAAGTTCGAAATTGGTTAAGTTCTGCCCAGGCCAGATACTCTTCGCGACCGCGAGGCCCAACTCACAATGGCGGTGTGCCCTGGTCCAGCCCATCGTGATCACAATAAGGCCATTGCCAATGCGATAAGCCAGCTGACCCATCCCAACCCATTTCCCTTAGTCGAACGCAAAGGAGTGGATGCGATTGCGACCCTTCTAGACCCACTACCTCATGAATGTGAGACCTCCTACGCGACAACGTAAGAGGAAACCAGATAGCTGAAACCAGCAAAAATCTAGTTTCTTCCGAAATTCGATCAAATACCCAAAACTCACCCGGACTCCCGCGAACACGAACCAAATATGTATTTCAATCATAAAACACTCAGAATTTCCAAATGAGGTCATCTTGACCCGTTGTTGACCAAGTTCACTCCAAATTACTAATTCCTATATTTTCAACCAATGACCCAATTCACACTCGAATGCCTCAGGACCGAACCAACGACTCAACTAAGTCATGAATGACATACCAGACCTAATGGAATCAATGACACTTTAAAAATAAACATATATCCCTGATGATGACTTTGGTCAAACATCTTCATTTCTTTAACTTAGAAACCTCAAAATTTACTAAAATCACTCCAAAGTCCGCTCCATTACCTCGGAAACTTCTCTACCCATATCACAACTCATAAACACCAAAATGAAACTACAGGAAAGGTATTTTGGAGAAATAAAGGTAAAAAGCTCAAAATGACTAAGCGATTCGTTACATTAGATACCACTTAAATAAACGTTTGTCCTCAAATGATAAAGAAAATGAAATACCTGGACTCTCAAAAAGTTGGGGATATCTAGTCCGCATATCCAACTCAGTCTCCCAAGTAGCCTCATCAACTGGACGATGCCTCCACTACATCTTCACTGAAGCTATCTCATTCGACCTCAACTTTCGAACTTGCCTATCCAAATAGCTATGTCTCCTCCTCAAAAGCCAAATTCTGATCATGCACCACTGAATTTCACCGAATCACATGAGAACCGTTCGAATGGTACCTCTTCAGCATCGAAGCACGAAGGACTGGATGCACACTCGATAATCCAGGAGGTAAGCCAATGCATAGGCCACCTCACTAACACATTGAACAATCTCAAATGGCTCAATACACCTCGGGCTATTACATCTCGTGTTTTCACTCATCAAATTGTGTCCTAAGTTAGTCGATGTAAGCATGAATAACAAGATTATCTTTGAGGTTTTATATGGTTATGCTAAGTTTAGCAAGTGTTGCAGAAGTATTGTAAGGATTAGAGGTCAACAAATCAAATATAATAAGTTTTGTCAATGTAATACTCCATGCTTTCGGACTATAGAGTTTAACCGCTCAACATATGTAAGCGGACCCGAGTTCTGGAGAATTTTAGTCATATTCACGTATGAAAATAAAGAGCTCAGTGTATAAAAATATGAAGTCTCTAAAGGATTTTAAACTTAAAAGTGTGACTATGAGGATTGATAATAATATTTTGTGTGTGTCAAAATAGGCAATAGACTAGTGTTATACCACATGATCATGGTAATGAGTATATGAAGTGTGTTAAAATAATTATTATTTAAGTGAATTGAGATCAAGAAATTAATTATGTGTATAATTGGATAAATAGGGTATTGTAATGAAAGACAAGAAATTAATTAAAATTATTATATAAATAATATATGAACAAAACCATGTAAATATTTGACAAGTAACGTAGGAATACTTGTACATGCACACAAGAGTAAAGTCATGATAACATAAATGTGCGATTAAGTGGATTACACATGTAAATGGATTTGGTGACAAACTAAAAGTGTGCTTGTTGAATTAATTACACGTGTAAATGGGGAAAACCCTCATTAAGACACTTATTTCAATTTATTGATTCTCTATCTTGATAAAGAGGGGCTGCCACATTTTTATACATGTAAAGAGACATTACATACATATTGTTTTGACATTTTAAATGGAGAGAAATTTTTTTAAGAAGATATGAGCAGCAACAAATTGATGTATGGGAAAAAAACTATCATACGATGAAGTAAAATCACAAAGAAAAACGTAGAAGTTATGGATGCATCGATTGTATAACTCTAAACATCGAATGGTCTTCAGGTTTGAGCGAATCGAAGGATACTTCATAGTAAAGTGACTAGAAATTAAAAAGGAGGCAACCAATGTACGATCCATCATCAACGACCTTCTACGAGCTCATACGAGTAATTAAGATTTAACTTTTAAAGGGGGTTGATTTGGTCGATATCAAAGGTATGTTAAGGCTATCTTTTTCCTTCATTTGGCACAAATGAAACGTAAATGAACGTTCCACCAATATAACTCTATTCTTGTTAAGTTAGAGATGCTCATGTTCTTCAATTCTATGAAAATATTTCTTGAATCTTGTATGTCCCTTGTCGGGAGTACTTTTTATATCATAAGAGTTGTCCTTCATTATATTGTAATTTCTCTTGTTGATAATGAACCTCCTGATGATATGTTAGCTTAATAATTATAGTCAGAGGTGTGATGACCTTATGTCACTCCGACGAGCTCAGAATATTCCTTATGGTCCTCATGCATATATGCATATATGTATAATGTGTCTCTACGGTATTATATATATATATATATTACCACTAGTCAGTTAGTTATGATGATGATACCAACAGAGTCCTATGGTATTATATACGCATTACATATCTCAACAGTATTATATAGATGATGTTGCCTGCAGAGGTCTATGGCGCAAACATATTGTATTTATGTATTTCATGGCCCAGAGTGGAACGTCTAAGTTACAGGTTGATCCTTTTGGTCTCTCTTTACATTTCTGCCTTTACATATATTCTTATTTGTCTTACATACCAGTACATTCTTTTGTACCGACGTCCCATTGCCAGAGGTGTTGTGTTTCATGCCCGCAACTCTAGGTAGACGTATTGACGTACCTCCTCAGTAGGATATTCAACTCAGTGGTAGTGTGACACACTCCATTCTTCTTAGAGTTACTATAGTGCGTCGGCATGCTATGAGATCTATGTATATATGTATTTTGTGTATGACGGGGCCTTATCTCGACCTTTCTATTAGTATGATACTCCTAGAGACTTGTAGACTTGGATTGTATGTCTAGTTATCATGTATGGCCTTGCTGGCCTTCTGTTAGTTGGTTGATCTTTATTGTGGCCTTGTCGGCCTTATGTATGTATATATACAAGTTTTGGGTTGTTCACCCCTTTCAAGTTGTGTGTTTAGATGGCCTTTTGACAGTAATTATGTGGCCTTCTTGTCCCTATATAAGTTATTATCGTCCTAGTTATGGATAAGATATGTCATGGCCTTGTGGGCCCAGATTTACTGTACGCATAGGTTATGGCTTGAGATGTGGTTCGCAGGGGCCATTAAGGCACTGGGTCTCAGCCACACCCCCAAGGTTGGGGTGTGATAAACTTGGTATCAGAGCAGGTCTGTCCTAGGGAATTTGCAAGCCGTGTCTAGTAGAGTCTTGTTTATGGATGTGTTGTGAACCACATTTATAAATAAGAGGCTACAAAGTATTTAGGAGATGGTTACCCTTCTTTGTTACTCCATATCACTCACTAAAGTTAAGTCATAGGCGTTCGATTTTAATTTGGGTTGTGATAACTCAGTGTGCGACCCCATCAGATCATAGGTGTACGAAATGCGCTAGTTGCATTAAGAGTCTTAATTTGTGGATATTTATCTTACCTATATAGGAAAGAGGCTACGAGAGCATCAGAAGGTAAAGTACGAGTTTCAGAAAGTAAAAGAGGTAATGTATAGGAGGTGCGAGGTACCTACGTTGAGAAGCTTGTAAATAGTTGGAGCTCAAAGTGGTAGTTGAGCCAAGATTAGGATTCATTCCTCGAATGTATATTCGAGAGAACACTCAGTTTCTCAGTGATATTAGGTTGACTAAGTCATTGGCCAACGCAATAGACATATTTAAAATATGGTCTAGTTATCAACTAATATAGATGAGATACAATGATTAAGCCATTTGGATAGACACTTGACAAATCCTAAGCTTGATCGGGTGTGTCGTGAATGAAAGGATTTTATCTTACCACATAGAGGTTAAATTTACTGAATTCGTGTAAACGTACTTTACATATTGAGTTCGTCTTGTGGCGCCATCTAGGAGTTCCGCGTAGACCTTAATTTGATTAATGTCGATATGTGAATGCATGTAGGGTCACACTATGTCGATTGTCTTTTCGATCTAAGGATGCGTTGAGAGAGTATTAAATATTCAATTTAGAATCGAGATATTTAAATGAATAATGATTATTTTAATTAAGTCAAAATTGGATTTTAGATTTAATTAAGAATGTGCGGAAAATAAAATAAGACAGTGTAGGGCCACGTCAACGTCGCGGCGCCCACACCATAGAGTTGCGACGCCATGACCTAATCTGTCTCGAATTTTGGGCCAGGCCCAAGGTCAAATCCGAATCCGGTTTGACCTAATTTTTCACCTATAAATTCAGACTTACACTTCATTATTCATTACACTTTATTTTCATATAATTATTCTAAGTCTTAGAGACTCAGAATCAAAATACTCTCTCGAACCTCTACCGGATTTCCTAGCTTTCCAAATGAGGAATACATTGAAGCTTGGAGCTTGCAATCGAAAGGGCATTCACGTGCGCACCCACAGTAGATAAAGATTTCAGATATTGTAAACATGTAATTACCATTCAAGTCTTATGTTTACAGTTTAAAATTATCCTATAGTCAAACAGTTCTACGTTTGTTTGGTTTAAAACAAGTTTTTAATATCTGCTGCGTACAACAACCCAACAAAATCCCTTCAGTGGTATCAAGAGTCGGGGCTGTTTTGTATGATTATAAGGTAATTAGTTAATAATAATATGGGTTAGAATTTGTTTAAATCTGAAATTTATGTCGTTTAAAGCTTGAAAACCTAATATCTTAAAAACACATCATCCTTGTCTCCCATACTATTAAACAATGATGTAATCGATGAAGTCATTCCGATCTAACTCTTCTAAGTCAATGTGCGTAAATGGTTCATTGCGAACATGGTGCACTGAAGCGAAGAACGAGAAGGGATTGGATGATGGTCAATGAACGTGTTGTTTGATAGTGAAGGGTAACGAAGATGAATCTGCAAATCTGACCCTGAACCAGTTTTAGGGTCTCATAAATGCAAATTTTGTGCTTCTGAGACGGAGGCACCACAACTCCACGATGGAGCGTCGCGGCGCCACCTAGGGTTTTCCGCGGCACCGACGCTCCAATTTTAAAAAAAAATAAAATTACGGAACAATGAACAGTAACCGAACACTGTTTTGGTGTGAACACTGGCGGCAGTCACTGTTCCGGCATGAACAGTTGCGGCAGTCAACTGTTCCGGCGGGCAGTAGCGGTTTCCAAAATTACAATTTAGCCCTTGGAGAAAATCTGGAAATTTTAGAATTTTCTGAAATTGCAATTTGGTCCCTGGAAAAGTTTTTAAAATCATCAGATTTGGTCCTTGGGGCAAATTTGTAAATTTCAGAAAAGCAGATTTGGTCAATTTGGTCAAATCTGTAATTAATTTAAAATACTGAATATTATAGACAAATCCCTGAAATCTGAAAATATTTTCTGAAAATTAAAACTGGATTTTCTAAATTGAAATTTTATTTTCTTAAGGGACTAAACTGTAAATTCTGAAAATCTGAAACATACAGAGATATCCTGAAAATCCGTTTTTAAAATCAAAAAATATTTAAGGGACTGTTTGGATTAGACTTAAATTTTAGAGTTTAGACAAGTTAACCCATGATTATTATTAATTGTATATTATTAAATAATATACGAACTATATGCTAAGTATTTAAATGCTTTCATTTAATAATGAGCATAGTGTCCACTATAACTGTATGGGCAGGCGGCGCTCAGTATTTGATTAAACCATCTTATATCATGTCTATTGGGTTGACGGTTCCCAACTATATGTGTCATTAGTTTTGCATGATATTAAGATGTCATATTGGATATGGCATAAAAGAGTTGACCTTGGTTAAAACCCTGAATTAAAATGTTTCCCAAAATTTTAAATACAAGTCTAATTAAAATGTGTCGTCCATTATAATTGTTATAGTGCAAAATCCTTTTCGGCGATACGAGTATTTATGCCAAAGCATTTGCTCTAAGTCTACGAGGACCCACACTCTTTCATAGATGTGTTTTAAATGTATAGGTAAATGATAAAATTTTGTGGGTATTTACACCAAAGTGTTTGCTCACAAAGGCCAAATTTACTTAGATACGGACGCAAGATTAAATATAATATTTGATTAACCAAGAGTTGCAAATAAGTTTTGCAATTGGTTTAGAACCTACCAAGATGTGTTATTAAAGTTATCAGCCAAAGCAAATGCGGAGAAAGCATAGGCTTGGATCTTGGCCCATTATGACCTTAATTAATATAGGTCTGTATTCTACAATGGATCGTAGAAGTATGCTAAAATAGTGGGAGCTAATTAAACAAAAGATCATGTTTATTAGCCCAAATGAATGTGTATAATAGAAAATAAATTTTGAGTTTGATTTCCAGTCTATCTAATTCTTCAGATTATCAATGATGTCGAGCTTATCATTGAAAATGTTGATTGAAATAAACAAACTTACTGGACCTAACTACTTTGACTGGCTAAGAAATTTGTGAATAGTGCTGAGACAAGAGAAATTAGAATACGTGTTTGACACTGTGTTCCCAACAGTCCCTACGACAGACTCTGCTGAATATGCCTCTTTTGATAAGGATGTTTACCAAAAACACCTAAATGATGCCACTTCAGCACAGTGTGTGATGTTGTCTTCCATGTTTATGGAACTTCAGAGACAACATGAGAACATGGGTCCCAATGAGATGCTCAAACACTTGAAGAGTCTCTATGACTCACAATCCTAGACTATGGAATATGAGTTACTGATAGAACTTTTTAAGTGTGCGCTCAATGAAGGGGGCCAGGTCTCGCAACATGTGTTGAAGATGATAGGGCTGATAGAGAGACTTGCTTTAATTGGAACGAAGATGCAAAAGAATGTCGCTACCACCCTCATCCTGAACTCTCTCCCTCGATCCTTTGAAAACTTCATAGTGTATTACAATATGAATGGAACGAAGGTGAGTCTGCCGGAGCTGCACAACATGCTCAAGACCTTTGAGTCTTCTAATTCCAAAGGCAAAGTTGTGCTCATAGTGGGCTCTTCTAGCAGGCCCAAACCGAAAGGCAAGGACTGGCAGAAGAAGAAGGGCAAAGCAATCGCTGCGCCCTTAGCTACGAAGCCTAAAGAAGGTGTGAAGAAGAAGACGGTGAATCCGGCTAAGGATGTATGCCCTCAACTGCAACAAGAAGGGGCATTAGAAGAAGGACTGCACTGCACCAGGAGGAGGAAAAGCACTAGGTGCTTCTACCTCTGGTGGACAAGGTATGTATGTCATTGAAATAAATATGTCTATAAATAACTCTCATTCCTGGGTATTGGATACCGCTTGTGGCTCACACATTTGTACCAATGTGCAGGGGCTAACTGATAGCAGAAAGGTTGGACCAAGAGAGGTGGACCTTCGCATTGGAAATGGAGCACGAGTGGATGTTGAACGCGTAGGAACTTATAGATTAAATTTGCCATCTAGCTATTGTCTAGTGCTAAATGATTGTTACTATGTACCCTCGTTAACGAGGAATATCATTTATATCCCTGTTTTGGATATGGAGGGTTTTTCCTCATATATTTATAATGGCAGTCAAGTACTGTCTTTTGATAATGTTATATATAGAACTGCTCCTCTTGTGGATGGATTATATACACTAAACTGTAGTAGAGAAATATTCAATGTGCAAAATAAACGAGCTAAGATAAGTAATAGAAATTCTACCTACCTATGACATTGTAGACTTGGTCATATCAACGAAAGAAGGATAGCAAGGTTGAGGAAGCTTGACTACCTCGAACCATTTGACTTGGAGTCTTATGGTAACTACGAATCCTGTTTGAGAGGTAAGATGACCAACAAGCCACATTCTGGGAATGGTGTGCGAGCCAATAAAGTGTTTGAGTTGGTACATACTGATGTATGTGGACCATTCTCGACTCAAGCTAAGAGAGTTTTCCCTTACTTCATTACTTTTACTGACGACTTCACAAGGTATGGATATGTGTATCTTATGAAACACAAATCCGAGGCCTTTGAAAAGTTCAAGGAGTACAAGTCTGAAGTAGAGAAACAACTCGTAACAAGTATCAAGATCCTTCGATCTGATCGAGGAGGTGAATACTTGAGCAAGGAGTTTCTAGATTACTTAAAGCTACATGGAGTCCAATCAGAGTGGACACCTCCTGGAACACCAGAGATGAATGGTGTTGCCGAAAGGAGAAACCGAACCTTATTGGATATAGTTCCATCCATGATAAGCTTCTCAGCTTTACCGACATACCTTTGGGGACATGCTTTACAAACCTCAATATATGTTCTGAACAGGGTTCCTTCCAAGTCAGTAGAAAAGACATCCTATGAGATATGGTGTGGCAAGAAGTCAGCTCTTAAACATATGAGACCCTGGAGGTGCCCTGCATATGTTAAGAAGATGCTCACTTACAAGTTGGAATCCAAAAGTGAGAAATGTTACTTTGTGGGGGTATCCAAAGGAAACTAAGGGAGGGATGCATATTATAAAATATTACAAAAAATCAACTAATAATTCAATAATTGCAAATGCCAAAATATCAATCTCCATTAATAATAATACGAACGTGTATAAAGTAAATTTGTCCTAATATAGATTGTCTCTAGGACATACATATACTTTCATCGACTCGGCTCTAAATAGAAATGGAGTTCACCACTTAATGGTTGGATGCCCGTAATGGGTAGCGAGGAAGGTTGTCGACCTATTCATCTGCAATATAAACATAGCGCCCCCGACAAAAGGCACATAAGTATAGAAAGAATTGTACTTGTATGTAAGACAGACAAAATAGTATATCAAAATACTAAAGCTCATATAAGATACAAGTGAAATGTAATCAAATTAATACATCAAGAAGCTAGGGAACGTTTTATAGAATCACATGTCAAGTCTTACATTACTTAAGTTATTCAGAACTTCCTTTATATCTTTATGATTATACCTTTTGGATTGCTATCTGTAGCAATGTTCTGGAATCATTCATCTATTTGGAACACTGTACATTATGTCTATTCTTAATTCAGGAGACCCAATATCACACATGAACTTCATAGTCACAGAGGGAATATAACATGTGAAATAGCCTTTGAAATTATTGTACATTAGATTCCTTTTACATTTACTTCCGCACAAATTGTTACATCCCACATTTTCATATGTTAAAGTGTGTCGTGATTTAGTCAACATAAGGTTGAGAAAGACTATTCTCAAGTTCATGAGTGTTTAAAATCATGTATAGCACATGTTGAAAGGTTAAGAAGTTAAACGAATAGAAGAAAATAAGTTTCGTTGAAAGTCGGCAAGTTGGGAATGTTATAACCCATACTTTTGGGTAAGACTAGGAGTATTTAACATGCTAAGAAGGTCATGTTATAAGGTATTTGAATTTTATAATAGTCGTGTATTAAGTTTTGAAGTCAAGCGAGTTGTAAAAGAAAAGTTGGCAAAAGTTTTCGCAAGTTACGTTCATAAATTAACTAAAGATTTTGATCAAATTTTGCAGAGCTATCTCCCAATATATTTGGAATTACGGGGTGATCCACCAATGAAATTAAAGGTTTATGAGTCTAGTTTCCAACGTATTAAACTGTTCATCGATACAACGTCGGAGTAGAGAGATATTCGCATTTTCGTGAGACTGCGCATGCAGCCTCGTTGGGACCCACTTGAGGCGGCCACCGACTTAGCTTCTTTCAAAATCCGTTTGGGGGATTTTATTTGGTCATTTCTCAACTAAACGCGACCCTAATAATATCCTAAGATCTCTCAACATTTCATAAGAGTTTCAAGGCAAAATAAAAGTGTTTATACCCAACTTGAACACCAAAAGTTGATTCAAGAAGAGAACAACACTCCTATAGAATTGTGGTGTGATTGAGGGTTGTTGTGAGCTACACCAGCTGGGGATTTCAAGTTGTATCTACTACCTAAGGTAAGTAAATCATGTTCTTATTTGTGATTAAGGTTAATCATATGTTGGTTGAATTGCTTGAGTAAATCTACAAGATAGCAATTGACATGGCATAAGGAATTGTAATCTTTTTGTGGGTTGTATTGAGGATATATGTATGGGTTGTTATGGCTGGAAATTATGAGAAGTAATTTGATTATGTTATGGATGTTATTGTTAGGCTTATCTATGTGTTAATTAAGTTTATTGAAGAAGAAAACATGAAAAATAAGAAATTGGCAATAAGGATTAAGGTGCTAGGCGTGTGGACTGTTTTGAAGATTATTCTTACGATATTTTGGGCTGGAAATGATATGGTAATTATAGGTATGATGTTATAGATGTTGTAGGCAGATTAATAGAAAAGGAAATTGGATTCAAATTATATTTTGTTAATTGTAAATCGAGCTTACCGCTCAAAATAGTTGTTGAAGTAATCAGAAAGCTTATTATGAATTGTACTGTTGTTGTTTGGGCTGTTTGGTAACTTTTAGTAACTTATGGGATGTAGTATAAATAGGGGAGGTGCTATCTAATTTTTCCTGAAGGAGCTAGTTGTTTGATATATTGTTAGTTGGTTTAAAATAAAATGTGACATTGAGACCTTCGTTGTAATGGTTGGACTATTTTGTATGCTTTTAGAGGTAAATATATGATTGAGAATTCCCTGAACGTACTTTTTGTAATGTTGGGTATGTTGTCAAACTAAAGGATAAAGGATAATGGGGTTAAAAGTTCGTATGAGATTCAATCTGAGTTTGTCGCTCGTCGTGTTAACTAGTGACTTCGTTAGTAATATTCGTGTATTTATTATTATGTAGATTAATGTGTATTTTTAGGCTGCTTTGGTTGTATTTTGGAGACAAGAAGGAAAAGGTATGTAAGGCTTTTCCCTTCTTTGGCATGATCTTGTTTTAGACCAAAAGTGAAAGAAAATATCGTTAAAGGATTCCATTCTTAGTTGCTTGGTTATCTTGTGTTTTCCTTCAGTTATTTCTTATGATTCTGGTATGTTCCTTGTCGGAACTCTCATTCACATCTTATGATATTCTTTGTAACACGATTGATTCAAAGAGATAGGGTTGGATTGTAACATTCGTTGTATATGATTCCATAATGATAATCTGAACATAACAACCATCGATCACTCCGACTCTGTTCAGGGTGTCCCTTGAGGTCTGTATTGCATTGCACTTATATATATGTATCTATTTTCTTACCGTGTCGTGCTATAGTCGGCCAGGCACACACTTATATATACATACCACCGGCTGGCCAATTATATATCCTTATTTACCATCGGCTGGCAGTTACCACTGATAAGTTGGACATATATTATTGCGTCCTATATGGCCGGGTAGTTTATGATGAGCTTACCCCACAGAAGGACTTGATACTATATTATACGGCCTCATAGAGTGGCTTGATTTATACTTTCATGCATATGATCATGGTTATGTTAGTTGTGTGCCCTCAATGGCAGTTCTAAGTCTCACATTGACATTTTATACTCTTCACTTGTATTATATTCTTATATATATATTTACATGCCTTACACATTCGGTACATTTATTCGTACTGACGTCCATTTTGCTTGGAGAAGATGTGTTTCATGCCCGCAGGTCCTAGTAGCCAAGTTGACGGTCCTCACAGAAGGATACCAGTTCAGTAGAGGGTGTGTTGCACTTCATTTGTTTAAGAGTTACCCTTTTGGGTCAGTATGTTTATGCTATGCAACTATGGGTATGGCAGGGTCCTATCCCTACCTTATAATGTTTCATGTACTCCTTAGAGGCTTGTAGACAAATGTCATGTACATAGATACTTGTACAGCTTTCTCGGCCTATGGTTTGGATGTACTTATGGTCATGTCAGGTTTATGGGCCAGTGTGTATCTTGTATAAGTTTGTATAGCATGTTGGGTCATCTAATGTCGAGTACACCCTTATGTTGTATTTTGATGTTCTCATGACGGCCTTTCCGGCCTATTTACACATACTGGTATGGTAAGAAGAATACGTTACGTAGGTGCTCGGCTAGGTAAAGTACCATGTGCCAGTCATGCCCCTCCGGATTGGGGCGTGACACAAATGATCCATATGATATGTATAACAAATGAGCAAATAAACCACATATGGTATATATGAAACTACAATCTGCAAGTTTACGGCCTGTGCATATCATCATATGCAACCACATAATATGCCAAATATGGCATGTGCTGAGTATGACATGTGGCGTATCATCATATGCAACCACACAATATGCCAAATATGGCATGCGCCAAGTTTGTCCTATGGCGTATCACCATACGCAATCATATACTATATTGAGTATGGCTTGTGCCGAGTACGACCTATTGAGTATAGAATGTAAATCTAACAACAGAGGGTACAAACTTCATACAGCCACGTGGGCAACAACAACATTACAATATGAACTACTTAGTAATCTTCTGAACATTCTTTTGATTCATCTGATGCTATCTTGGGACTGCTATATATAATGATATTCTGAGATCGTTCACTGAAGCACTTGAGATCGTATACATTAGATTCATTCCTTTCTTATTAGAACAAATGAGCCCTATAGGCCATGCATGATATATCATATCTACTATTCCCTCAATTTCACAATATTTGTCTTACTTTTTTTAGTCTATTTAAAAAAATGTCTCTTTCCTTTTTTGGCAACTATTTCATTCCAACTTCTCACATGACATGTTCTAGACCACAAGATTAAATATCATTTTTATACATTCAACACATCTTTAATTTAAGACCACAAGATTCAAAAGTCTTCTCAATTTTCTTAAACTTTGTGCCAAGTCAAAACCAGACAATCTTTTTGAAACGGATGGAGTATGATTGTACCATATGGGAAAATGAACAATTAGCAATTAACTATTTTCGTGTAACATACATATAATAATATGGTAGCATTCTTGGGATCTTTCTTCATTAATTTATGAAAGCGTAACGCATGATCAAATGAAGTCCAACTTGTGTAAACGATTCAATAGATATTCATATGACTTATGGATTTCTCGAGTGAAAAACTTGGCTTGTGGCTTCCAATCAACTCAAACTTGTGGCTTCCAATCACCGTCACTTGAGTTCTTAACAAGTAGTATATACCTTATATGCTCGTATGGGCTCGTGGAAGGTCATAAACGACGGATCGAACTTGGGTCGCCTTCTTTAAAGCTTCCTGACACCTTACGTCATAATGAAGTTATCTCCTACTAGATAGGATTCGGAGGAACCGAGGTTATAATCATGAAATCATGATAGAGATCTTCATACTAAGTTGGAATTATACTTACTTGACCCTTAGAAATGGAGAGGAGAAGAGAGAAGAGCTAGAGAGGATTCCCCCCAATAATCTGCCCAAGAACTTTACCAAATGAATTCCCAAAATTTACGTTTCAACTTATACCCACCACCACCTCACCATGATTCGCGGTGCATGGTCCAACACGACCAACATGGTCGCTATGGAGCTCGCATCGCGAGGTCCTTTCAGGACTGATCAGTTCATCATAGAATACTCATAACTTTTTACTCTGATTCCATATCGATGAGCGGTTTATGACTTCTGAAACTAGACTCGTCGACCTTCAATTTGATAGGTGCATCACCCCTTAACTCCAAATATACAAGGAGAAAAGCTCTGAAGAAACTGACCCATATTCTAATGGATTTTGAATCTTAACTTTTGACGAACCCTCGTCGACTTCTCTATCGCAACCTGATACGCTTCAAACCTTTACATAAGACTAATTTATGACTCAAATACTTCACAATGCGGCCTACTTAGAATGACGAGCACTTCTAATCCTACCTCGAGGAAACAGGTCATTACAAAAGAACTGCATTGTAGCTTGAAATCTTCCCCTAAAAGTTAGCACATTTTCTTGTGGAATAAGGTTTTTCTTCTTTTATAAATAAGAGGCTTTCTTACCTTAGTTGGATCAATATATTACTGAGAATAATAAGTATCTCTGCAGTTTTCTCCATCTTTTTTTTTATTATTATTATTGTTATATAACACTTCAACTTTAATTTATTTTGCTAATGTTTAATTTTTCTAGAAAATCTTTCTTATTAAAAAATATCAAACAATTTTTATAATTAACATGACTTTACGCAAAAAATATTAGTAAGGGATCGTTTGGTTGCTGATTTGAGTTATGTAGAGAATTGGTATGCGTGAATCTATATGGCATAAGGGGCATGATGACTTGACGTCATCCTCACCTTCCTCCGACTTATCACCGATAGTCTGTTCAGGGTTTCAAATTTAACGCAACGAACACGAGGTTGCGCTCGTTTTAATCTCAATTTTTATTGTTAAAGGAAAAGGAGTTGCAAAAAATTGGAACTTAGCAGGCACACGGCTGTTTTCTGCCCATATGATTTGTTTTTAAAGACTTGTAAATCAACAGAACAAAAAAGGCCAACGACCGGTGGGCCCACTGTCTTCTACTTGTTCCTCTTATCGCTTTTGTCTTTCCCCATCACAAAAAAAGTGCGCACTACTCACACCAAATGTCCACCACCGCACCTCCGCCACAACGCCACCACACTTTCTGGTGTCACGAATGTGACATGGGCGTCTTCCTCCTCCACCCAATCCCTACTAATCCTCGTTGCCCTCACTGCCATTCCTATTTCCTCGAGCAAATGGACTCTTTTACCCCTACCCTTCTTCCCCAATTCCCAAATCACCCCACCACTTTCACTCCCTCCGATGACAACTTCCACCTTGACAGTCCTTATCTCCACCGTCTAATCCACCATCTCACCACCACTAACGAAGCTCCCACCGCCAATCCTCACCACAACCCGGCTTCCAGAGCAGCCGTCGACGCACTTGAAATACTTCGAATTAACCCTACCATGCTTGAGAATGATCCGGTTATTCCTTGTCCTGTTTGCAAAGACAACTTTTTACTGGACATGATTGTTAAAGTGTTGCCCTGCAAACACATGTATCATCCTGATTGTATCTTACCGTGGTTAGAAATGAATAATTCCTGTCCAGTTTGTAGGTTTCGGTTACCCACGGAGGAAGATGAGATTTGCGGTAGAGGTCAGAATTTTATAAATGCAATTAGGTTGGAAGAGTTGCTGGGTGAGCAAGAGGATATGTTTGGGTTTAGGCGTACGCTTAGACGCGTTGCGAGGAGGCATCAGCTGGATAGGGAGAATCCGACTGGGGGAGGTGACAGTTTGGAGTTTCTGCTTTCGCCTACTCAGATTGGCCAGGCGGGTCAAGGAGGTGGGGTTGTTGCTAGGGCTAATAGTGTGGAGACTGTATCAAGTTGGCCGCATTGGCCAGTGGAAAGTGGTAGTGAAGATGAAGTAGGTGAAGGGGATACTGTTGTCAGGTCTTGAAATTGAGCAGTGTTGAGGTATGCTAGATTGTTTTCTGCAGACTTTGCTCATGTCTTTTGGCTTAACAGTACAATGTTGACTGTTCGTTCTATGTGAATGTTCTTCTTTTTTTTTTTTTTGATACTGGTAACATTTGAATGTTCTTCGTATAAGAAAACTTGATATGTTTATTCTCTTTATGGTCTAATTGGTTATGATCTATCAACAACAACAACATACCCAGTGTAAATTACTTCTAGCCTATGTGGACAGATGAAGTGCTAGCATTTACGTATATGAGCATCTTTTGGTCCCATTTGGTGCACATATGTAATTGAGACATATCTTTATTATGTTTCAATTGTGCATCAACTCTGCATCTAGGTTCGATTGTACTTATAGTATTCAAGAATGCGACATTTCTATCCTTTGGTAATGAGGACCTATAAATAATGGAAGCTGCAAAAAGTTGGTATACGGTGATAGCGGATAATTTGAAGCTAATAAACCAAAGGTGAGTAGCTTGGCATGTATAACCATGAAACCAGAGGAAGTGGTTCAGTACCATTGTTTTTCAGTACCCTTATCCAATTAGGGGGACAGAAATGGATTATATTTAGGACTACGTGTTTCAAAATTTGTTTGGATAACATGCTTTCTGGATGTAAATACAGGCGCACAAGGAAATTAGAATAGCTATGGGTTGTAGGTTCATAAGCTGTAGTTTGGCAAGTTGTGGAAGTATGCATTTCCTGTTCTCCGAAGTATGTAGAGCTCTTACTCTGATAGGAGCTTGTGTTTCGAAATACTAATCCAGCTTAAGCACAATAATAAGTGTTCAAAAGTCAAGATAACTACTGTTGTTAATGTTAGAATATATCTAGGTTAGTAGTATGATATATTCTTATGGTTGTGTCATAAGTTGGCATCTTGGTAATTAGGGAAGTTTCATCAGTATAAACTTTCCTTACTCTATAAAGTCTAAATATTCCTTATATTTATACAGTTAAGCCCTTATGTAAGGTGCCTTCTTTTATGTTGTTATCGATTAATTTGAAAAAAGAGTTTTCTCTTTATTTTAATTTTTTTATTGGTAAAAGTATTGAATTAAAGAGCAGTAAACTGCTGCAAAGTATTTACATAGGAAAGCCTCATTACAGGTTGTGTAATGAGTTCAAAAAGTCTATCATGGCCTCCACATCATTTGCAATTGCCATGTTACACCAATAAAATAATAAAGAAATGCATCTGTTAATGCTGATAACTGATTCCTTTGTGCTCTCAAAAATTCTTGTATTCCGTTCTTTCCAGATGATCCTCCAGACGGTGACAGCCATCATATTCCATATCTTCTGCTTGTCCTTCCCCAGCCCTTTCAAGTACCAACATTTTAGGAGCTCAGTAGTTGTCCTAACATTGCCCTGTTAATCCCTATAGTATTCACATAAAAAATGCCAGACGTACATGGTGAAAGTGCAGTTAATGAAAAGATGATTGATATCCTCATTCTGCCTTTGACACAAAGGACACCTGTTGCAGATATTGATCCCCCTTTTCTTTAGGTTGTCCTGAGTAAGGCAAGCTCGGTGCCACCAACCATGTAAAACAGTCCACCTTCAGGGCTGCTTTGTTTTTTCAGATGGTATTTCACTGCCAGTTAGAAAAGCTACCAGTTGGATTCCTTAATTGCTGGTAGCATGGTCTGACTTTTCTGGTTTGTATCAGTGTCTATGATCTAGGAAAAGACCTAAATAGCTTCCATGTGACACTGCTTGTCAAGTCAAACATTTCCATCTTGTCATAATTTTACTTTTCACGTCTCTCTCAGGTGTCCATTCTGGCAGCAATATCTCCTCCGACCATAATTTGGGCTATTAATTCAACTTCCTTTCAAAGGAAAACATTCTGCACTTCTTTGTTTATTTTGCTTTTTCATGGTATCAGTTTTTGGGTATTGAGCCCCTCCTATTAACATTTGAATTTCGAGTAACTGTTCTGGAAATGTCTTATTCTCTGTTGTCTTAATGGGTTTTAGTGCCTGGATATTAAGTCTCTTGTAAACATTGAATTTCCAGTCATTGTTTAGACAAAATTTTCTGTTACTCTTCAACCACCAAGGTTGGGGTAAGGTCTGCGAGCACTCTATCCTCCCCAGAACCCACTTTGTGGGATTTCACTGGGTTGTTGTTGTTGTACTCTTCAACCACCAATTCAAGTTTTCTTTTTTCATGGTAACAAGCTGTATTGAAATCAATAAGGGCCAGTGAAATTCAAGTAGCAACTAAAGAGACTCTAGGAGTTCGTATTAGATTCTCTGTATCATCTATATACTTTTTTATACACCAAAAATGCAAAAGTCGAATATAATTAAGATTTATCTTTTGGATAGGGTTGCTTTTGTTTTCAAAATATCTTGAGTGCCTTTCCTTCCAGATAGTCCACCATATGCAGCCCGGGATCATACTCCAACTCTTTTCTTGAGCTTTAATTCCTCTTCTTCTGCTCCAACTGGATATCATATCTAGTGTATGAATTGGCATTGCCCAGCTCAAACCAATTTTAGCAAGGAATATGTCCCATAGTTGTGTAGTCACCCTACAGTGCAAAAAAAGATGACTATTTGTTTCTGCATACTCTCCACATAAGTCGCAAATAGAGCAAAGGTCTATTCCCCTTCTTTGCAGTCTGTCTTGTGTCAAACAAGCCTTCTTTACTACCAATCAAACAAAACATGCCACCTTGTATGGTATGCTTGTCTTCCGTAGTTGCCTCCAAGGCCATTGTACCTGGAGATTGTTGTTGTGATTCCTCATGTGGTATGCTGTCTTGACCGAAAAAACTCCTAATCTGTGTCTCAACCACCATAATATATCTTGCTCGGATGAGACTCCATTGAAGAGATTAAGAGTGTTGAGGAAGGCAATGAATCTGTCCATCTCCCAATCATTTAAAGGTTTTCTGGAACTGAGATCCCATCCTTGATTGTTCCATACCCCATTAATATTAGCCCTTTGATTCAGGATATAAACATCTGGATACAGACCCTTGTAAACATCCAGATATAAACATCTGGTAAGGCTGCGTATAATAGACCCTTGTGGTCCGGCCCTTCCCTGAATCCTGCGCATAGCGGGAGCTTAGTGCACAAGGCTGTTCTTTTTTTTTAAACATCTGGATATTGGTGCCTGAGGGAACCATTACCTAACCATTTGTCTTCCAGAAAGGAAATTTGCTGCCCATTCCCAACCTTGAATATGATATTAATGCTGAAAATCTTCCAAAGATTTCTGATGGTCTTCCAAACACCAACCCCATAGACTATGTTGACAATTTGGGTTTTCCCGACATCATTTTCTCCATACTTTTCCTTAGAATGTGCCATCATGACTTATTCGCTTTTGTTACCATCATTTTCATACTGCTTTAAATTTCTCGTTCGGGTCTGACCGTTTCTCTTGCTTTGCTTGTTCTTATATTTTGTCTTGAGCCGAGGGTCTTTCGGAAACAACCGCTCTACCTACCAAGGTAGAGGTAAGGTCTGCGTACACTCTACCTTCCCAAGACCCCACGTTGTGGGATTTCACTGGGTATGTTGTTGTTGTTGTTTTCCTTAATAACCTTCTTCCACAGGATTGGTCTTCATTTGAGTATCTCTAGAGCCACTTCATGAGCAGACATTGTTCTGCTTCCTTAGATTTTTTATGGCAAGTCCCCGTTGTTGTTTACTGAGTGTCAGAGTTTTCCATTTGACAAGATGGGTATCTCCTTTTTCTTTGTTGCCTTGCCACAGAAAATTGCTTTTCAACATATCCATTCTCTTCTCAACTTGTGGGGTATAGGAAAAGGAGACATCATGTAGGTAGGTAGAGCATCTAGAAAACTATTTATGAGAATTAGCCTGCCACCCAAAGAAAGGTACCGGCTCTTTCATCTTGTGAGTTTTTTCTCACATTTCTCTAAAACCCCATTTGGATCTGCTATTTGCACCAGGTGCCATGCCTAGGTAAGTTGTAGGCAAAGATCCCACTTCTCCTCCGAGTATATCCACACATTGCTGGAACTGTTGGGGCTCATTTACTGGAACATGATACTCTTCCTCCAATTCACATGTAATCCTGACATCTCTTCAAAGATAGTTATAATAGTTTTTAAAATCCTCATTTGGTCAATATCTGCATCACATCGGATAATTGCATCATGCATACATCGAATGCGTAATTTCCAAGCTATCACCTTGCTTGCTGCTGACCTTGACACCTCTGAGCCAATTATTCCTTTGAGCTATGATCAACATGTTGTTCAGACCCTCCCTGGCAATCAAAAAGAGGAAGGGAGAAAGGGAATCTCCTTGTCACAATCCTCTAGGTGAAGGAAAAAATCCCTCGGGGGATCTATTGATCAGGACTGAAAACCTGACTGTACTGATGCAAAACTGAATCCATTTCACCCATTTAGTGCCAAATCTTATTCTCTTCAGCATATTCAACAGGAAACCCCAGTTCACCTGATCAAAAGCTTTTTCTATGTCCAGCTTGCATAGGATTCTAGATTTTCCCTCTTTTATTTTGGAGTCCAGGCATTCATAGCATCCATGATTTGCCTGCCTTTAATGAATTCCATTTGATGTGAATCCACCAGCTTGTGCATTACTGTCTTGAGCCTTCTGTCAGTAGCTTGGAAATGATCTTATATACACTTCCTATCAAACTGATAGGCCTACAGTCCCTCAACTCCTATGCATCATTTTTCTTAGGTATCAATGCTATATAGGCGACATTAAAACTTTTTCTCAAAAAACTCTTGGCTGTGAAAATTTGGAACTGCCAACATAATGTCTGCTTTGATCACTTCCCAACAGTGGATGTAGAATTCCATGTTGAAACCATCTGGCCCTGGTGCTTTATTAACAGCAAAATGCTTGATACCGTCAAGAACCTCCTGTTCCTCAAAAGGCCTCTGAAGTCATTCTCTTTCTTGTTCAGTTATTTCAGGACCATCAATTTGATTAAATTTTGGTCTCCAACTTTCTGTTTTTAATTAAAGATGCTCAAGAATTTGATTATTTCCTCCTTGATAGCCCTGGGATCTGTTTCTACTCCAATCACTAAAAGATCAATGCTGTTATATCTTTTGTGGGCATTAGCAGTTCTCTGAAAATGTTTTGTATTCCTGTCCCCATGTTTTAGCATTTGCACTATCTTTGTCTCCAATGAATTTCTTCATTCACTGCCAACTCTTCAAATTCAGTAGATAAATTGGCTTTTAATGCCATTTCATCACTGTCCAGGCCTCTCAGCTGCTGCACATTATCCAGGTTCGCTATTTGGTTAAGTGTGCTGATTTTCTTTATTCTCATATTACCGTGAGTGGTCAAATTCCATTGTTTAAGCTTGAACTTCAGTGCTTTCATTTTACTTACTAGTATGAAGTCTGGTCTGATTACATCTTCAAAAGAGTCCCACCAAATCTTGACATGGTCTTTGAAACCATCAACTCTTAACCACCAGCTCTCAAACTTGAAGTATGACTTTGAGTTATACCAATTCCCACATGTCAGAGATATAGGCCAGTGGTCTGAGATGACCTTAGGCAAGATTGTGTGCTTCATGTTTCTAAATTCCTTGTCCCATTTAGGAGTGTAGAGAAATCTGTCTATCCTGGAGGTGGAGTCCGGAGTTCCTTCCCTTGCTCAAGTGTACTGCCCACCACCAAGAGGTGGATCCACCAATTCTGTGTCTTCAATGAAATTGGAAAAATCTTTCATACTTCTAGACAAAGAGGTTGCATTTTTCTTTTCAGAGGTGAACCTAGTTGTGCTGAAATCTCCACAAGCTACCCAAAGATCTTCACATAAACCCCTGGCTACACCAATCTCTTCCCACAAATCCAACCTTTCTTTCCTGGAATTTGGGCTGTAAATTCCAGTCAAGCACCACTTAAATTCTGATTTACTGCCTTGAACCTACATGTCAAAGAATGAACCCCAGTGCAGATGAGTTCTCCCTTCCAAACTCTACTATCCCACATGATTAGAATTCCCCCTCTAGTGCCACTTGCTTGTAAACATTCAAAGTTGACCCATCTGTTACCCCAAATTTCTTTCACAAAAATGGTTAAATCTGCTTCTACTTTAGTCTCTTGCAAACAATAGATGTCTGCTCCCGTTGGTGAATTAAGCTTTTTATGGTAGTTCCCCCCCCCCCCCCCCCCCCCGTCCATTAATACCCCTCACATTCTATGAGATGATATTTATCTTCATGATCCACCTTCAGTCGCCAATTTCCCTCTAGTTCTACCATTGGTTTTGAAATTCATGTAAAAGCTTAGGCCTTTGAGTTCCTGGATACCTTCCGACATATTCTATCAACAAAGGGACTTCTTCAGAAACTTCTATCGGAGGCATGGTAAAAATTGGAGAAGAATTATACTGTTGGTCTGTTTCTTCACTTATCAGAGCGAGTTCTTCCAATTCCAAAATTTCCGACCCCATTGCATTTGATATTGTGTACAGTTTCTCGCTGATGACCGACTGTCTCTCTGGTGGGGGTGGCGATTATCAAGTGAGAATGGCTTTCTCTAGTCGTAATTGCCTGGGATTCAATTAGCATTGGGTCTGCATCTGTGGGTTTAAAGTTTGCAGCATTATTTCTCAAAAATTGAATTGGGTCAGGGCCCAAATTATTTCTGAGGTCCAATTCTTTCTTCTGAATTGGGTTATTTGACTTAAAGACCACCCGGATTCCCGCGTGCCTGTCATGTGCATTATTTTTAAATATTGCACCAGCTGTCGAGGTGCCCACGTGCCCCAAAATTTGCAATGCCGTTAAATCCGCCGATACAGTACAGCATGTGCCCCTCAGAAAGCACGCAATTTCTATTACCCAGCGGATTTGGGGCATCTTCTTCTCTGTTTATCTTTTTCCTTCTCACGGTTGCCGGAACTTCGCAACAAATAGGTGATCTTCCTCTGTTTCGATCCATCCGTCCCAGGTATCTCCTAGCTGCTTGAATGTGGTTTGCGACCACAAATTCAAAGGTAATCCATACCCAACTTCTTGCCTCTTCTTCCGGCCAACAGCCAGCAGTAGGTGACCACCATTCCAGAGTCAACTTGGACTTCTTCCATCTCCATTCCCCTTTAATAACATGTTCCGCCTTTTTTCTAGATGGAAGTTAGAAGAGAAATTGTGAATCGTTCATTACGTATACATTGATTCCATGAGAGGAGTTCCAAGCACTGCACACCCATCTCCGGATGTCATTCAAAGTTGGAGTTTCTTGGTTTGAAGGCAAGAATTTCCTCACAATGAATCTGCCAAGTACATCATCTTCTGAAACCCTAGAGCCACCAGGGATGATGATTTTGGAATTTATGGTCTCCGATGTCGCTTCTTTTGTTGCTTCTGAGGGCTTCAGCAAAAGAGGACTTGAGTTGATGTTGTCTACTAGCTGCTGTTCTCTCACCCCTCTCTGGGACCACAATGAATCTTGAGATTTTCTGAGCTATTGCAGTCCATCCAACATTTAATGTGATCTAGGGAGTTATTATCACTTATCTGATCCCCCCCCCCCCCCCCCCCCCCGGTTGTATTGCAATAAAACTGATGTACCTACCATGTTCATTGTATTTAAAATTGCAAAAGAATTCAGCAATGGTCCCTTGTTTTCCATCTTCTGACTGACATTCTTTGCTCCTTCGATGCTGCAATAAATACCTGAATCAACCATTTCATAACTTTAAGACTTAAAGTTACTTTCCTCGTTAAATTTCTGCTGCGCTCAGTCCATTTGAACCAAGTTTCTGATCTGGAACTGGACTTAGAAATGTCATAAGACTTAAAACCGGCATGGTAATAAATCCTATCACCCCCCTTGATGGAAAAACTGTGAAACAAGAAGAGAGGATGCTGAAAAGAAAGGTGAGAAAACTACCACAGAAGGTGATACCTGAGGCTGAGAAGAACAAAAGAGAAGATTTCCGGCTGAAAAGTCACCGGAAAAGATGATCTACTCCCCTAAGTAGGAAAGAGAAGGTTCTTGGGAAGAGTGCCTTGGAGCATTTTTCCATTTTGTCAGAAAATTCCAAATTCAAGAAGTCCAAAGTGTTGCATGCATCACTATACTTATTTAGTTATTTTGATAACTGAGAACACATTCCTTCTTTGTGGTGCTGTGAGAAGTACTATCTTAAATGCACCCATCTCACTAAAGCTCATAGCCAATGCTGAATCCTAGCATGTAGAATTCTTTTGCATCCTATCCTTGAACCAGTGCAAATTCATATTTATCTTCTTTATGAGAAAAAAGACTATAACTTAGGGTTTAAAAGGTGAGCTTTTCATAAAGAGCTACATTTTCTTCACGAGTATAAATGTACCAAGGCAGTGTTACATTTTAAAGGGCAGCCCGGTGAACTAAGCTTTCGCTATGCGCTGGGTACGGGGAGGGGCTGGACCACAAGGGTCTATTGTACGCAACATTTTCTTGCATTTCTGCAAGAGGTTGTTTCTATGGCTTGAACCCGTGACTTCCTTGTCACATGGTAGCAACTTTACTAGTTACTCCAAGGCTCCCCTTCGGGGTGTTACATTTTCCTAACAAAAATTGTTTTCAAAGAAGTCCACGAAGCTCAAGGATCTTTCTAATCAATTTACATTGCTCTATTCAGTGTTATTAGAAGTCATTGTTTTGTCGCTTGAAGCGATGAAGTGATGCAAAGCGAGGGTAATCGCTTCAATCAAGTGTGTGCTTCAAACAATGACTCATAAAGTGATTTAAACAAAAATGGTTATTTCCTTGCATCTCAACATGGAGTTGTATTAATAACGGCAATATTGTACGGATGTTGAAATTAGTTATTTGAATTGCAATGTGATCAATTATGACAACATACCAGTGAAATTCCACAAGTGGGTTTGGGAAGGGTAGAATGTACACAGACCTTACCCTTGCCTTTGGAGGTAGAGATGTTTTTGGTAGTCCCTCAGCACAAGGACAAGCAATTCAAAGCAGAACGTTAAAATAAATAATGGAATGAAGAAGCCATGACAAAATATTATAGAAAGTATGACAGAGCAATCTGAAAAAAGGGCAGTAACTACCATAAATTAATATGATAATCGAAGTACAAGTAACAATATATAGTAATTGAATTCGAAGAACCAAAAACAATAAGAGTAATGTTACGTCTACTAAGATGGAAGTGGCACAACGCTCAATTACCTACTAACCTTATACCTTAATCATATGTGCTTTGTATTTTAATTTCTTTTCTTGCAATTGTGCAATGTGATTATTATAGTACTAAATCATATGTGCTTTGTATTTTGATCTTATTTCTTGCAATTCTGCGAATCACTTCTCACTTTTATCTTCAAGTCCCAAGGACCTTATATCTTGCGCTTTTCGCTTTTAAAAACATGGGCTCTGTTTACCAAAAAAAGAAAGAGAAAGAAAAGGATAGGCTCTTGTAAAGCCATGTTTTACTCCATGGAACAAAATCCTGAACCGGTGACCAATTATAATTGAGAACGGCATATAAATTATAATTATGCATTTATTAAAAAAAACAAGATGATATTTCTAGGCACATCATTAAAGTCAAAAGATTGGTCAGATTTATAGCAACTTTCTTGACTACTTTGGATACCCTACTAGTCATTTCATCCTAGGAAAGCTTAAATAAGTATGACAATGTCAAATACTCTAGAGTACAACAACATCAACAACATACCCAGTGAAATCCCACATAGTGGGGTCTGGGGAGGGTAGAGTGTACGCAGACCTTACCCCTACCTTGGGGGTAGAGAGGTTGTTTCCGGTAAACCCTCGGCACAAGAACAAACGTCAAATACTCTAGAGCAGTCATTAAAATACAACAATCATTCAACGACGTTTTGACTTAAGATTAGTTGGTCACTATATGAATCATTTACATTTCTACTCTGTATTTAGAGGATTCATCATATTTAGACTATCTTTACGCTGCCTGTCAACGTGCCAGAAGCCTCCTCTATTTATTTCTTTTGAAGTTTCGGAACCCTCCTCTTTTGTCCACTTGGGATTGGCTATGCTTTACAAAGCAATTTCAATCTCTGATGTTAAAAGGTGAAACTTAAATACGCTAGAAAAGGACTTCAGTCTTCAACATTGAGCATCCCTTGAAATTTCATTTTTTGGATATTCATTCGAAAAGCTTCATCATCCTTTCCTTGGAGAAAACTTAGCCTCAGATTTCTCACGTGTCAGGAGATGCTAATTCAAAGGTCATAAGTAGACTTTTTGGCTTCATACCAAAAACTTAAAATTGGAGGAAGTTTCTTCCCTGTGTTTGACACACTTAGAATAAAATTTTCCATGTCAAAGTGCTTCATTACATTGACATTCCTAGGGATGATACATTTAATTTTATTAATAATTCAGCATTCAAAAACTCTTGATTTGATCGATCCTAAGTTATGAACACTATCAAATAAGCACTCCGTACTTCAGTTTCCACTATTATGATATTTTATTTTCTTCTTTTGTGTCAGAAACCTATCAACTCAACTTTTGAGACGTTTTTTGTCAACAATCTTCTTTCCATCTAACTTTGCCAGAAAAATCTATAAAAGATACGGACGTTTAACTCCGAAAGAAGCACTTCATGAAGTCACACCATAAGAGCCATTTATTATCTTTCTTTAATTCCAGATCAAAGATTAATTTCATCATTCATTTCATCTTTATTATATTTCCTTATTCTTTGAGAAGAGAACCTACGGGGAAGGGCGATTTGCGGAAGGAACTCAACAAAATTTGGAAAATTCAAAAAGAAATATTTAATAACTCTAAAAGTTTTAAAAGGAAAGTATAAATCCAATTTCAAAAATTCAAAAGTAGAATTTATGCTTGTGGAAATTATTGAGTAACCGGAGATGAAAAAGAAGACCTGAAATTTTGTGTACAATGCGGAGTCGAATTTGTTGATTCTAATTTTGATCGACCACCTAGTTTTTTGTTTATTGGTTTATTGTAGGGCATATCTCATTACGAGATTCATCGACTGGAATCCTATAGTTTGGCTAAAATAACATGTGGAGGAGGCTACCTTATTGTAACAGTTTTTAGGACATAATTACCTGTTACTAGGATTGCTTAGTTGCATATGCATTCTTAGCAGGAATTTCGGCTGTAATCTGTGTTACTCGGACTCTTCACTTTCTTTGCTGCACCCGTGTCGACACGACATGGGTGTGGGTGTGGGATCCGTACCCGATCTTGTCAACCAATTTTGGGTACTTGACCAAAATCGAGGGAGATATTTCGGACAGATTCAATGATTTATGTAATCAAAACAAAAGCTATGATGAAATTGAAGAAAATAGAATAACTTGTATATAGAAATTTCTATATCACTCCTTTTTCTTTTATCTCCTTCTGAGATTCTCTTGTTGATCAATATTTTCTCCTCAAGTTTCCCCATAATATCTCATAATTTAGATTTTATAACTCTATTTTAGATCATGACGAATCCGACCTCTAGATCCGTACCCGTATCCGACCTCCGCACCCGAGTCTGAGCACCATAGGTTGTAATGCCAAAATCAATTCATGGGTTAAACTGTCCCATATTTATTTAGCAAAAAAAAGAAGAATAAACTAGCCAGGTTGTGCAAGTCAATAAGATTCTGTAAGATTTTCCTTTCAAGGGTAGTTTGTGATGGCTATGGCATGAGATTTTATGTCGAAAAACGACATTTGATTTCTCTCCACCGCCGTCTAAAAGCTAAGTTCCGAAAGTTTGCTGAACCAGATCCCTAGGCATGCAAGCTTCCCGGATTAACCAAGTTAATCTGTTCCATAATAAGGATAGGTACTCTCAAGAAAGAATAAGGAACTTGAATAAAGACTTTTTCTTTGAGGAGCAATATGATTCGGGAATTGTGCATGTAACTTTGTCGTATGGCAGGGTGAATAAGACAAGTTCTACAGGTTTGCTTCTTCGCAGTGACTTCTTATAGGTAAGCTAAGTTCATTATCCTTGTTAGTGTCTTCTTTGCTGTTCTCCTTCCTCCTACAGGAAAAAGCAGCACTACCCCTTGACCTCGTTCCTCCTTGCATACTATCATGAGCACCTTTTCTGATCAGTTGGATAAATGAGATCATTAACATTGGATTTAAGTCAAATTGTCCGTGACACATATAGCTGACACTTCTGCCTTTTACTCCTTAAGAGAGTCAGGAGTATTCTGCCTTTCAAATTTTGGATTATTACAATAGTTGGCTTGAGTTGGTCCCTGATGGTTCCATATTACAATACTCTGCTTGCGTTGGCCCCTGATGCACTCGCAATGTCTTTGCTCTTCTCAGTCTTTTTCTGTGGCGTCTTTATTCATGGATTGCATGGATCAGTTAGGTGAAAATTTAGAAATTGCTCATGACACAATTAAATCGAGCATACTGGGGAGACATTATTCAATGTTGGTGCCCAAACAGAAGTGACACTCCGGGGACATTTAAATTTTCTTTTCAAACTTTCAGTTCAAAATTATATTACTCTTGGCTAGGACGATTGAATTGCTGTTCTCCACTTCTACGTTTGCATTAGGTTTGAGACATAGGTTTCTGCAAGGCTGCATACACAACAGCTGTAACAGGGTGGTCTCGTAAGGACTCTAACAAGTATTGCTGGAAACATACTTTTGTCCTCCATTCAGCCCTTCTGCTAATATGTATAGGTAAGTTGCGCAGTTTTGACTTTTCTGTCCCAAAGATATCCATACTGGTGTTACATAACCATTATAAGATTGGTGGGCTAAAGCGAAGAATAGAATGTTACTGCTTTTTACTGCCTAAAGGTATAAAGAAAAAGACAAAATGAAATCAAAGAGAATACTGTCTATTAGTATACCGGTGTTACATATCCATCATATGTTCCTTTGAAGCCTGAAGGTTTAACCTTTTAGACTGTTGCCTCTGTTACCTTCTGCAAGATCAGGGATTTTATGGGCTAGTGGGAATTTGGAAAATCAAATATGGAAAACTTTGTTGGGTTCTGTTACTCATATTTGTTTTGATCTATCAAGTGACATTTTGTTTGAGCTGAAACACATGCCCGATATTTCTATATCACCGATGCACTAATTTTGTTTATTATGTGTTTTGTTGATTATCTTCGTTGACTTTTTTAATTTCATTTTGCAGGTACTGTGTATAGTTACCACTAATTAGGAACATCCAGGAGAATAATTTTGCCATAAATCGTCCAGAGAATTGTAAATCACGATGCATAAACATGCTTCTGCCACTAATCAAACTAGCAAGTGTCAAAAATCCTGTCAGTTTGTTATGGAAATATTATGTGTTGCTTGTCAAAATTGTAGTCTATTGTAATACCTCTACAGGCATTAATAACATTCTCAAATTTTGGTTGAAGCAGGGATATGCATTCCCTTATCCACCCTAGTGGTGTGTGTGCTCTGATCTTTCTATATAAGTTGGTAATTCTATTCAACTATTGTGGTGTATGGTGATTACTTAGCTGGGCAACATTGTTGGGGTTTAAAGTGACTGTTCAACCATTTTATAACTTTTGAATAGCCATCTTCTTAGACTTTTTGGCCAAAAAACATGAAATCGTCACCATCAGTGTGTTACTTGAGGTGAATTTGGTGGCGGCAGTATTGTTTGGTACTGCTGTGTCTTTTTTGCCGACCATTAAATATTCAATATGCCACTATTGTCTATTTGTGTGCGTTTTTGCTTATTTATGTTAATTATTTCATTTGTCTGCATGCGCGTACTTTATAGTTACAGACTAGACTATATACGTGTGCAAACAAGAAAATCAAATTATTTTTTAATTTCCTTAAATGCCCTTATTATTTCCTATCGGCCACCTCATTATAACGACGGTCATTTTTGTCATTTCCTCAGAAACCCTTCATTCAAGAATCTAGAGTGTAGTGTTGATTCAGGCATATCCGCATTTTACTGACAGTAGTGCTGAGGGATCGGGACTATTATTTTCAGGAATAGTCTGGCGGCATATCCGCATTTTTACTGACAGTAGTGCTGAGGGATCGGGACTATTATTTTCAGGAATAGTCTGGCGTAAGCCGAAAAGCTGGATATCAAAAAAAAAAAAAAAGAATCGGGAGTGTATCAGGTTTTCTGAATTAACTTCAAAACGATCAGAATGTATACATTTAAAAGAATTCATCTTTCTTTTTTGTATCAAAGAAAACAATATTGAATAGACAAACATCGTTTAAATACAATAATATATAATATTGTAAGGCTGGTAGCATTCTAAGTTTTGATTATGCAAATTTCGAGACAAATGACATGATTAAAGTGTCACAAAGAAAATGTGCAAAGCGTGCTACATAATATGGATGATGCTGTTGAGATAAGACTACATGTGTTGTGATAACAAGGTTAGGGAGATCTCAAAAATGGAATTGATTATTAGAAGTGCTGAATCAAAAATAGAAAAGAATCTGAAAAACTAAAAAAAGAAGGATAGTAATATTTCTACATATATGAAGAAAATATAGATGGTATGTAACTTATGTTTTGTTGGAAATTTACTAATGTGAAATTAAGTTTATCTCATTATTTATGACTCGAACAATTGGGGCCCCGCACGTCGGAAACGTCCTTTCCACACACGTGCAATCTTAGTGCCAAGTATCATACATTTCGTTAATAAAAGAGATATTGGTGTGTAAGTGAGGTGTTTGAGACATAGAATGATGGACGGTTATTGGCTAAATAACAAGTGTTCCACGTTGGTAAACGAATGAAGGATTGTGCGAGGAGTAAGATGGTACGGGTCGAACCGCGGAGCCGAGAAGGGCCGCGGCACTCCACTAGCTGAGCCACGGCACTAAATGCTGCAGCACCGTGGCGCTTCCCAGGCAGTGTTTGCTCGACGGAATCCCAAAGGTTTGACTATTGAGGTGATTTCAAAGGCATTGAATCCACCCAATAATGGCCATTACTTGGACCATTATGTTGCTGCATTATTTGGGGGTTAAATGTCATCCATTACATGGCAATTGAATGCCATTATGGGGCATTTGAAAGGCCATCTTGCCCACCTATAAATTGAGGCGGCTCAATTCTATAGATGAACATATATGAGAAAGTGAACATACTCACAAGTTAATAACACCACAAAGAGATTAGATTTTCCTGATAGCAATCCTTCTCTTAGCAATCTTCATTATTCGTGTTCTTCGCTAGGATCATTTGTGTACGCTTTGTACATTTGATAGTTTGTTGTTTCATCTTGGGAGAGTATTGTCCACACTTCCGTAAAGCCTATATACGGGGGCAATCTTGTCTTAAAGACAGATAGTCATCTCTCGACTCAGCCGGTGGTGTTGTGTTTATATAATTGGTTGCTAAGTGTTTCAGGTGTTAACTTAACATACGAAGGACTCTAACCATTCAGATTCTCAGCGGATCTACAAGCAACAAGTGTAGCAGTTCATGCTCTTGTATTTCCGAATACAAGATCCATGTTTGAAGTTCCAATTCAAGATCAAGATATTGACAACTTGTTGTTGTATTCTTTGTTGTTTATCCTTTCGATCACTTTAATAGTTATTTACTATTCTCGTACGTGCTTTACATATCCAATAATTTTAAGACAAGATTGTATTAGTGCTCGAAAGATGTGTGCCCGCAGATATGGTCACAAATATGGCTGTAGTTTTCTTCCTGAAAACAGTTCTGTTGATAGTTCTGTTAACAGTTCAAACACTGTCTCTGTCAACAACCGTGCTTTCAAATATGCTCCTAGTTTTGGTTCTCTCTTTGACGAAAGTTACAAATCTGTTTCCGTAAAAGGTGTGATCTCTGGATCTGATGTTGAGCTTCAAGATACTGCTGATAGTTATGCTAGTACTGCTAAAGATCAAGGACGAGTTGGTGTCACCGCTCCCGAGGGTGGTGGAAACAAGCGCCCACGAGAGGCTGAGGATGTCAACTGGGACAAGAGGAGAAGGTTGAAGATGATATTCTATCATGTAGCTAAAGGCCTATATCTGTCCCAGACAAACGATCTGAATTATGGTAAGGAGGATATGGACACTCAGTCTAACTGAAGTGGGCCAGAATCCAAAAGGTCTAAGTTAATTATCCTACCTTAACTATAATGAGTTTAGTTAATATCTGAATAAAAGTATGTAAAGCAAGGCTGAGAATATGAAAGTGTTTTTTTAAAAAACTTATATTCCTTACACTCTAAAATCAGATAGCGGTTAAAGATTGGACTATTGTAAACAAAACTTAAAAGATTCGTTCTTTTGGGTGTAATTATTAAAAGTGTGTAAAGTATGTTCGTATATACGAAGGAGAGAGATCCACTGACTATGCGAAAATTGTTATCACTCTTAAGTAAGCGCTAGGAATTGTATGGGCACCAATCTCAAGGAAAGAAGACTAAAAGATAATGGCTTATCTTAAGACGTTAAACCTGTCACACTATCTGACAGAAGATCCTTCATTTGATAGGATGATATTGGACACTCAGTCGTACAAAGCCTACGGGCGACTGGAGTGGGCCAGAATTCATTTGATAGGAAAATTAATGGACACCTAGTGAAGTGGGCCAAAATTTTCAGGTCTTAAATGATTTGAAGGCCAAAAGAAAGGCAGAAAAGTAATGGACACCCAGTGAGGTGGGCCAGAGTTGCCAGGTCTTAAATGATCTGAAGGTCAAAAGAAAGGCAGAAAAGAAATTGGACACTCAATCTGGCAAAGCAACTGGAGTGGGCCAGAGTATCCAAATCACATATGATCCGGTTACGCTCTAACCACGAGAAAAAGGTTGTTCATGTGAAGCAACGCCACCTCTAAAGTAAAAGGGGTTGGAGAGATTGTCCTCAATAGGACTTTAGGGAATGGGATCACTCTAAAAGGAGGTGATACATGTTCCAAACTTGGTTTAAGGGACGTTGTTTGTCAAACTGGTTTGAGACTAGTTCAACAAGTCTGTAATAACTAAGAATGGTACAGTATGTCTATAGCTACATGAATGATATATTTGTAATCCGTGCATCTATGTCATCATAGATTAAGACACGTTAAATATAAAGTCATTCATAAACTAACGAAGTTGAGATTGTTGCCTTCTGTCGACATAAACCCTCAAAATGAATGTGAGGTAGGCGAAGAGGCAAAATCACCTTTCCATTCCGTCAAAGGAATAGCGAAATAAACACCGCTCCTCTAGAACTTAGTCACACCTACATGTGTGATTTGAAGTTTGTACAAAATAGAGGGGGAAGACAAGTACTTTATGACCTTCATTAGTGATGGTACAACGTATTGCATCCTTTGTTTGTTGAAAAGTAAAGATGAAGCTGTTGAAGCAGATAAGCGCTACAAAGCAGAAGTTGAAAATCAACTAAGCCTACGGATTGAGAAATTTGTAGTGATAGAGGGGGAGAATGTGAAGCATCGTTCCTCAAACGACTGCTCATTACTCACCTCAGTCTAACGGTGTTAGCCAAATACAAAGTCGTACGCCCAAAATATGTGGGGCAAGGCGATCCTTACCGCTAATGCGATTCTCAACAGAACTACGCATAAGGATAAGGATAACCCTCCGTGTGAAATATGAAAAGGATCCCAACTACAAATGTTGTGTTGTGGGGTGGCTTGGTAGAGGTTGGAACACCGAAACAGGTCAAGTTGGACCTAAGACTGTAAATTACATATCCACTGGATCTGCAAATAACAGTAGTGCTTATCGTCTCTTGGTGTCAAAGAATGCTGAATTCTTTGAAGATAACTTTCCTTGAGAAGGAAAAATAAGTAATTGCTCGAGGTTAACGAGAACCCGCGATGGCCTGATTGTCCGGAACTAGACGTTCCGTATCTACAGGACTCGGAAGTTGCTGACTATCCAGAGCTTAATGTTCCAGATCTACAGAACTAAGGGATTCTAGATGTTGAACTGAGACGGAGCAAAGAGGGGACAAAGACTTGTTCCAGGCCTTCTAGCTTGTATGGTTGAGAATGAACCATGGACAATTAACAAATAATTATCATCTCCAGAAGCGTTGCTTTGGAAAGAAGCTACAGAAAGAGAAATATATTCCATCTTATAGAACCATACTTGTGTGATGGTTGACCTTACTCCGGGAAAAAAACCTTTGGGTTGTGAAAGTGGATACTCAAAAGTGAGTACCAAGTAGATGGATCTACTGACGAGTATAAGGCCTCAGCTACTTGTACATGTGCTCCCCTGTGAATAGCTTAACATCCAGGGCCATTGCAGTCTTGTGTGACATGGATGTTGAAACAACCTTCCTAACCGGAGAGTTGGAAGGGGGGGGGGATCAGAGTTGGTTTGTTGGACTGTTGGGCTTCTTCCTGAACTTTCATTTTGGTCCTGAAAGTTTAATATAAAGTTTAAGATAAACAGAAATAATGAATATGACAACAGAAACATTGACTCTGAAGTTAGAAAACCAACAGTCTGAAAGTGGAAGTCATATTGAAACAAAAGTCTCGATATGAAAGAAATGGGTATCACATATGACATCTTAGGAATTGAGATTTCTAAAACATCTAACGGACTGGTTTAACTCCAAACTCAGTTGTGACAGTCTCGTTGAAGCCACCAATGGATATGAATCATAGAACTGATTGGAATCATGGTGCACCCATATACCAGGAGTGATATGCGCATGTCACATATAGTTCAATGTATTGTAATTATACAACCTACCTAGTATCGGCCTACAAAGCATATCAATTAAAGTAGGGTTCACTCGTGATTCTGGAAATGATCGATAGAAGGCGTTAAATCGGATATAACGATGTCTGAAATGTTCGCTTATCTACGGAGTAAGGTATTCTGGATGTCCAGCTATTCTGGGAGAACACAGAGATGCAAATTGGACATTAGATATGAAGAACACCAAAGCCACAAGTAGATGCGTATGGTGTGTCTTGGAAAATCCTCTACGCAAACTTGCATCGGCCGATTCATGATGGAATCAGAGTTTATCGCTTTATATAAAGCATGAAAGAAGTTGAGTAACTTCACGACTCCTTAGGGGACGTCCCTTATTGGGAGAAATCCGTGCCTTCAGCAGTTATACATTGTGGCTAGCCGATCGGCTTCAGGAAGGGCACGGATGACGGCGTCTGGACATATCTGTCAGATCTGTCAGAGATATAAGACCGTGTGGCAGTTGATCACCACGGGTGTCACTTCCTTGATTACTAATCAAATGATATAGCGGACCCTTTAACTAAGGGACTACCCGAAGATCAAGAGTTCTGCCTGTCTAGGGGAATGGGCTTAAAACCCAAACAATACGAACCTTTGCGATGGTAACCCAACCATACTGACTGGAGATCCCAAGAATTTAGTTCAATGGAAAAACTACGCTGCAAAAGGTTCAGTTGAGCGCTTTGGTGGAAGCAAGAGCACCTCGGATGATGATTTCTGTAAAGAAACGTAAATCCAAAGTCGTTCCCATGATAGACATTAAAGTGCTACCTGTATTGTGGGTAAAGGTTAAGCTTCCAAACCTTTAACGATCCTTAAACGGTTGAGGTTAAGGTTGGGGAAACTTTTAATGATTCCTAACACTTGTGAAGTGGGGTATAGCATGATACATTGTAGGATATCACCTATTTAAGTGAGAGGACAGAACGCCTCAAGTGAACGCACTTAAGAATCCAAGTGTGTCCACGACCACAATGGATAGAACAATAAGAAGAAACGAATAAATGAGAGGTATTGTGTTGGTACCGTTGTCTTGGCTTACATTAAACACTGATGGTTCAAGACACCACGTTCACCACACAGTAAGTAAGTCCGATGGTATTCAACTAGGGAAGGTTCAAAGCGTAAGCTACCTCTCTTGATGCAATATCTTTTCGCTGAAAGAATGCTGAAAGTAGGCACATTGTATGTGCGCCAAAATCTCTTTCAAGAGAAGATTGTTGGAAATTTACTAATGTGAAATTAAGTTTATCCCATTATTTATGACTCAAACAATTGGGGCCCCGCACGTCGAAAATGTTGTTTCCACACACGTGCAATCTTAGTGCCAAATATCCTAAATTTCGTTAATGAAAGAGATATTGGTACGTAAGTGATGTGTTTGAGACATAGAATGATGGAAGGTTGTTGTCTAAATAATAAGTGTTCCACGTTGGTAAATGAAGGAAGGATTGTGCGAGGTGTAAAATGGTACGGGTCGAACCGCGGAGCCGAGAAGGGCCGCAGCGCCGATCGGACTGGGCCGCGGTGCCGGAGCGCTGCGATGCCCCACTAGCTGAGCCACGACGCTAATTCCATGTTTTGCATTCTAGAGCTGCGGCGCTAAATGTTGCAGCGCCGCGGCGCTTCCCAGACAGTGTTTGCTCGACGGTATCCCAAAGGTTTGGTTGTTGAGGTGGTTTCAAAGGCATTGAATCCACCCAATAATGGCCATTACTTGGACCATTATGTTGCTGCATTACTTGGGGGTTAAATGTCATCCATTACATGGCAATTGAATGCCATTATGGGGCATTTGAAAGGCCATCTTGCACACCTATAAATTGAGGCCTTTGGCTCAATTCTATAGATGAACATATATGAGAAAGTGAACATACTCACAAGTTAACAACACCACAAAGAGATCATATTTTCCTGATAGCAATCCTTCTCTTAGCAATCTTCATTATTCGTGTCCTTCGCTGGGATCATTTGTGTAGGCTTTGCACATTTGATAATTTGTTGTTTCATCTTGGGAGACTATTGTCCACACTTCCGTAAAGCCTATATACGGGGGCAATCTTATCTTAAAGACAGAGAGTCATCTCTCGACTCAGCCGGTGGTGTTGTGTTTATCTAATTGGTTGCTAAGTGTTTCAGGTGTTAACTTAACAGACGAAGGACTCTAACCGTTCAGCGGATCTACAAGCCACAAGTGTAGCAGTTCATGCTCTTGTATTTCCGAATACAAGATCCATATTTGAAGTTTCAATTCAAGATCAAGCTATTGACAACTTGTTGTTGTATTCTTTGTTGTTTATCTTTTCGATCACTGTAATAGTTATTTACTATTCCCATACGTGCTTTACATATCCAACATGTTTAAACCCTAAATGTGTTATATTAGATTGAAATGGATAAGAATTGATATAACATGATCATGTTCTTGTAGATTGAGTTCGTCGGCCATTGTTGAAGCATGCATATGTTTGATTCAGGTATATTAAGGTCTGAATTTTCTTAGGACCTTTCTCTAGATTTCACATGATTTGAAGTGCTTTTAAATGTGTTTCTAAATATGGGCATAGGCTCATGGGGACGTGCGGGTATGTATTGTATCGTAAAATAAAGTTGCCTGTTAAATGACCTACATTTGGCATAAATACAAATACTTGAAAAAATGTAAACTAATTTAATATGTATATCTATAAGTATGATTTTGAAACGTGAGTTCCCAAAGCTAAAATTGCATATATGTTTAAACATGTAATTAGAATATCAAAACAATACGTAAATTTTTTCTAATTATAGAATTATAGTCAAACCTCTCTATAACATGATTGTTTGTTTTGATATTTTTTTTGGCTTTATAGTTCTTGGTTATAATACACCTATAACAAACATTTGACATTTAAATATTATTTGACCGTAATAGGCAAAAAATATTCAAAAATCATTTTTTTCATTTTACTATATAAGACAAGAAGTGTTCTTTTTTTAAATTCAAAATCCCAAAGATATGCATACTTCACTAATTAAAAATTCAAGAAAGCTATTAAGTTATCAATAAATCCTTTACTAAATGTACAACAATTTAAACTCTAAGGTACACATTTAAAGCTACTTGAAAATTAGATTTTCTTCAATTATAGCTTGTTTTGTAGATTCCAATCTTTTAGAGGTAATACAACGTTTGAATTGGTGAAGATTTGCATCTAAACTTTTTAGGCGTATCTGATAATTTTTCCTTGAAGAGAATTTAAGAATTTAACAATTGAATCTTCTATTTCGGTTAAAGTAGCATTATGTATTGTAAGTACGTATTCTTCAAATCTTTAACTTTATACCAGATGAAAAGCTTTTGTCTGATGGAATATAAATATATGTGCAAATCTTTCAACAGAATGAAATCATTAGTTATAGATGTATGTACTCACGTAATATTTTTTGTCATAAGTGGTGTGTTAAAGTTTTAAAATATGTGATCCAATCTTTATATCTATTATTGATCATTTTAGATATTCTATTTTTATAACGATGATTATTATAAAGAAGTAATTTTACAAAGAATGTACTGATACAAAGATGATTATTAGTGTTATAGGTAAAAACTATTATAGAGAGATAAAACTAAAATAAAAATCAATTTTGAATTATTTTTTACTTTTATAGTGAAATTCAAGAGGTCTAACTGTATACAAATAAGTAAATCTTGGATATCAATATAACCATCCACATGGTACAAATTATTAATTAGGTTAAACAATGTAAATATATAACTGTTACATATTCTTTTTTTACTGTTTCCTTTTGTTATTTTTAACCTGATTTTGTCATTCCCAAAACACTTTTATGGTCAAGAGCAGACAAGATATCCTTATATCCCTCCCTTCCAGAAAAGAAATTAGCAAACGAGAAATCTATAGCAAGCGAGATCAAACAGAAAATTCTTTTTTCTCTAAGAATTTAGTTCGGAAAACAAGTAGAATCTCTTCATTTCATATTCTTGAAGTTTATGTTGAATTGCTCGGTATATGTACATGTATCAATCAAGTGTGAAGTCAGAATTTTTATTAAACAAATTAAAATATAGTTAAGTAAATAATGTAAACTTGTTTATGTAATGTAATTTTTAAAATAAAATATAAACACACACACATATATATATGGTAATTTTTACTCCCTCTGTTCAGAAAAGATTGTCCTAATTTCCTTATTAATTTGTCTAAAAAAGATTGACACATTTCTATATTTAGAAACAATTTAACTTTATGAGATTATTTACAGACACACAAATATCTAAAGCTTATTTTGGATCACATATTTTAATTTTTATTATTTCTTAAATTTCGTATCAAGTCAAATTAATTTTATTTTTTTTAAAATAGAGGAGTAATAAAGTGGTTCCAAATGAATTCCTGCCCAACACCCTATCTCCGCATCAGGTGAGGGGGACCTAACTCTTAAGCATATGAATTACAAACACTGAAACGAGAAAACATGAGTCATTTTTTTGGTCGTGATATACATGTTTTTATTTGTCCACTCATTGAAATTAAGAAAGTTTAGATAATGGTTGTATTTTTTACGCAAATTACTTTAGTTCCCTTAGATTCATTCAATAACTCTTTAACTTCTACTCCCTCAGTCCTATATTAACTGTTCACATTATTAAAAATAGTTATTTCAAAATATTTATCAATTCACAAAATTAAAATAGAATTAAGTAAAGTTTTTCTATTTTACTCTTAACATTAATTCTTTTTTAAAATAGCCAATATTAATTTGAGTGCAATTTATTAGAGAAAAATAATAATAATAATAATATAGTAAAAATACACTTCTATTTATAATTCTTTAAGAGGCGTCTAAAAAGAAAAGTAGATAAATAATATGAAGGGAATAAATTGCTTTATTTTTGAAATGTCAATAATCATTAAAATCACGTAATTTAACATCTAGAACACACGTGCCTGGGTTGAACTAATAACATCTATAACTGCTTAGTCAATTTTAAAGCCAGGCCACTATTTGCTGGGATCGGGCTTATAACTCAAAAGGTTAACCAATTAAAATAATAATAATAATAATAATAAATGTGTGAATAAAGCGAATAAATAATTAATTTATGTGAATAACAAGTTCTACAATTTCAATTATACAAATAGCATTAGTTGAATTAGAAAGGTATTAATTGCTTTACTTTTGAAATGTCAATAATCATGAAAATCACGTAATTTAACATCTAGAACATATTTGTTTTAGTGGCGTTAGTAAAAAGATGGTAGACTAGGGTCATGTTCTCGGTCGGGGACGGGGGCGAGGGTTAGGAGGGGTAAGTGGGGTAATGGAGATGTTAGGTTGTGAATAGGGTATTGGAACATTGAGACTTTAACGGGTAAGTCTATAGAGTTAGTTAAAATTCTTAAGAAGAGAATGATTAATATAGCCTGTGTCTAGGAGATTAAATGGGTAGGACCAAAGGCTAAGAATGTGGACGGGTATAAGTTATGGTTCTCGGGTAGGTCGAGGTATAGGAATGGGGTAGACATTTTCGTAGACAGAGACCTAAGGTATAAGGTGGTAGAGGTTAGGAGGGTCAATGACATAATGATGGCGATTAAGTTGGTGGTTGGAGGGTCCACTATGAACATTATTAGTGCTTACGCCCTGTAGGCGGACTTGGACAAGGAGGAAAAGAGGCTCTTTTGGGAGGATTTGGACGAGGTGGTGAGATGTATACCACCCACTGAGAAGTTATTTGTAGGAAGGGATTTTAATGGGCATATCGGGTCACTTCTGGGGGTTATGATGACGTGCATAGAGGCTTTGGCCTCGGGGACAGGAATGGGGGAGGCGTATCACTCTTGGAGTTCGCTAAAGCTTTTGGGATGGTGATAGCCAATTCGAGGTTTATGAAGAAGGAGGAGCACTTGGTGACTTTTCGTAGCTCGGTGGCTAAGACTCATATATACTTTTTGCTCTTTAGGAAGGTTGACAACGGTCTTTGTAAAGACTACAATGTTATTCCGAGGGAGTATCTTAAAACCCGACATAAGCTTTTGGTGATGGATTTGGAGATAAAGATGAAGAAGAAGAAAAAAGTTGTGGATGACAGGCTAAGAATCAAATGGGGGAGGTAGCTAGAGAAGTGTTAGGGGTCTCGAACTCTTTCTCTCTTCACACTTTCTTATCCAGACGTTTTGTTTTCCATTTTTGGAAGTTTTCCTGATTTTTAACTTTACGTCTATTAGACATCTTGGCTTTGGGTATTTCCATACTGAATTGTCCACAGAACTACCCTAACTGTTATCTTTCATTGAGGTTCTGTCTTTTGATCTGGTGATTAAGCTTGATCTCATTACATAAGGCTAAACCTTCTTATATACATGTGCCTGTGAGGCTTCCATAAGTATAAATGTCATAATTGATGGTAATTCCTCATTTTCTAAGAGACTTTCTAACTTTTTTTGCGAAGAGGGATGGTAATCCATCAATAAACTTGGACTTCCAGTGAGGGCTATTACATTATGGTAATTCCATGACTCTTCTATGGAAAACATCCTTATACCACCTAAATGAGGTGAGGGTTTTGCATCGTAAGTTCTGGAGTAAGGTCCTAATATTTTCACTATCATCTGACCATCTTCCAGTAAAATGCTCTATAATATTAATCCCTAAGGTATATACCGCATTCTACGTAGGTTCTACACCTGGTTCAATTTTCACTGCCCCAATAATACTATTACGTTGTTCTTGGGTCAAATAATGATCCCACCATCCTTTCAATTGACCAGTAAATTCTGATATAATCATCTCTACAACAATTTTGTCAGTGTTACTGTTAGCTTTGCAGATTGTGCTATACATAAGCATTCTATGGACCGCCGTATAAATTTGTCTTTCCGTATAACCATCTATGTTCCATTCATAGATGCTCTTTCCATTATAGCTATTATTATTCACAATCTCTTGCTCCTCAAACAATACATCCCGAGGAGTGGTCTGGGATAGTAGTACATCATTTGTACGGGTTTCCTAGCATATTTTTCTAGGTTATTAATCTCATCAGACATCTTCTGCTTATAATCATCACCAGAAAGGTCTAACTCATAATCTTTCGTTAAAGGGCTGTTTCGCAAACCTTTAAACTTATCATCCAGTAATTGCTCAAGTTCTGAGTATGCTCTTAACTTGAAATCTTTGATCTCAGGTGGAGGATGCACACTAGGAGTAGCTGCAGGTGTATGATGGCTAGAAGAAGGAACCAACTTCATGATTTCTGAAGTAAATTTCTCTACTCTATTATGTAAAAGAACAATTTGTTCACCCAATATGTTCATATAAACATTAGTGTAATTATTATGCTTGAGCATGTTATTAATATGCGAAGTTGTAACTAAAGCAGTATTATCATCAAATAATTTAGAAAAGGCAGTAAAATGAAGAATTTTATTATCCTTTTCAATTTGAAAATGTAGTTGTGGAGGGAAAACAATATTAACGACTCCCCCACTAGAGAGTTTGTACTCTCTTTCTAAAACAGAGATATAATCTCTCACATACTTAGCCATAAACCAAGGAACAAAAGATATAATATTGTTAGCTTGAGAGAGATCTTTATAAAATTCAAAATCCTCCTGAAGCATTATTCGCTCACTGTTATCAAAAGTTTCAAAAAATATTTTTTAAACGGTTCCTATATGAATTTATAAAAGTCTTCACTGATTTTTTTTCGTGCGGGCGATCCCCACCTATTTTGGATTTTGATCCATCGAATACTTGGATAACTCATGTCTGACTTAGTTATATATGGGTCTTCATTAACTCCTCTAGCAATATTATCATAACCAATTATAATCCTATCAACTCTATTGCTATCAGTATTATCTGGAACATGTGGATTTATAAAATCTTGAATACGTGAAGTAGAAGCTCGTGATGAAGATCTAACAATATAATCAGCTGGTGAAATATAAGAATGGTTTGAAACATCAGATTTAGTAGATCTTGATCTAAAATCATTTGTCAAGTAGTTTGGTTTAGAAAACTTTAGCTTGACCGTCCCATTAGGGGTTTGTTCAATGTGAGTAATATATGTATTACAATTATTATTGGGAGGGGCAGCTCCCTCTATGACCCATTCTTTGGGAAAATCAATTTATCCCATTTGGTAGGTCTTTTGGTGGTAATTTTTGATTTACCAAAATCCGTTTCTATTAAAATAGTTTTTTTTTTTTAAATCCATGATCTTACACATAGGATTCATGGTGCATAAGGGTTTAAAGTAAATTTTATAACAAATAAATATAATTTCAGTTCCAGACATATAATCATATCCATGCAGCTTAATACTTAATATTAAAGCATTTAAAGAATTCTCATCTTGCAGAGATACCTGCAAGTTATGGCAGACATTAAAATAAACAGGGTCATATGCTAAACTGGTATGTACTGTCCCTATAAGAGACTTTTTCCAATTCTGATTTCTACCCTCCCTTAGAGTTGCTATAAAGCTCTCTGGTAAGCCTCTTAATGTAAGTGGCTTGAAAGCAACTTGTACTAACCCAATATGCATAAATCGATGGGTTTCCCTATAAGGGACAATATAACTGTCATTTAATAATTTAAAAGTAGCATGATCACTATATACATTGATTGTTTCCTCAGTAGTTTTGACTACTTGTTTGAATCCTAATTTTTCAAAAGTACCTATTTGATATATTAACTTGGGTTGGATCCACTTATTAAGTAGATCTAAATGTTGAGGTATATCATATTCCTTTTTTTTTTTACTGTTTTAACAGTGTTCTTGTTTCTGATGATATTCATCATTTAGAAAGTGTGTTGAACTAGTTACCTATTACTACTTGTGTACATGACTCTGATACCAGAATTAGCGGAGGAATCACATAGAGGCACTATCAATGAAACTTTTTACGGGTCGACAGGACCTGACAGGGTTGTCTTAACTCAAAACAGATTCAAAAATGCCCTAACGCCACCACGGCTCAACGGGCTAAAACATGATCATCAGCCTGAGGTTCAGACATTCCGCCGGGACTATACTCTTAGTACGTTCTCACATGAATTATCAGCTTTATTGAAACATTAGTACTGTAGTCTGGTGCAAAAATATATAAACAGATCAGCTTATAAGCTTTATTTTTAGTCAAACAACATTAAGAGTGTTAACCGTCTCTAACAGTAGGGATATAGTAGCTGATTTGGATTATTGTTTAGGGTTCAAATTTCACATTATCATCCCCTTACCCTACCCTATGTAATAACTTTTTTATAAAAAAAGTTTCCAAGGACAAGTACACAACAGTAAGCATCACCGGCGAACTTGGTGCTCTCCGCCGAAATTCAATGTAGGTTTCTCTTCTTTTATCTCTCCCCACATTTCCTCTTATCAGAGAAGAACCCTAATCCATTAAGTAAACATTCTTATTCTTTTACTAATCTGGCATTGTATCATCTCTTCAATTTCTCTTCAAGATAAAAAGATGAACTATTATGGGTTTCAATTAGGGTGAAAGTCATTTTTGGGAAAAAGGCAATTTCGAAAAGAAAGAACTTTAAGAGGTCGTTTGGTAGGAGGAATAAGAGATAATTAATCACGAAATTAAATTTGAGATGAATTTGTTGACATAAAATTGCGGTATAACTAATATCGGGATAATTAATCTTAGGATAACTTGTTACCAACCAAACGACTCCTAAATGGTCTCTTAAATCCAAGCTTGTCTATCCAATTGAACTTGATAGTTAATAACTAATGAGTATTTATTAATTTAATTGTCTATGAAGATTCTTGATCCAGAAAGTTAGGGATATTGTATGTGTACACTCCCACTAGTGCGATCATGCTGGTTATGTTATTGTTGGACTCTATTTTTGAGTGGACTATTAATTTACCATGCAATTTTTGTTGAATTAAGCTATATGCAAAGAAAACGAATGATCTGGTTTGGGTATTAGACTTGATCACTAGGGTTTTATGCACGAAAATCAAAATAGCCGTCTATTGAGATTGTATGGCTTTCTGGTCAGTTGTTAATTCAGTTCATTGATGAGCTTTCTTGATTTATATTTTCTTGTTCCCTTATTTGTATATGGAGTCAATGAAATAGTCCAAATTCTTTGTTCATTTTTCATTTCCTTTATGGGAGTAGACACTGGCTTTTATTAAACTCATTCGTCCCTAGATGGGCTTTTAACATGTTTTTGTCTTCTCCAAATGACTGCAGAATTACAGATATGAAGGGAGCAGCGCCAATAGGCGAGCAGGTTGATATCTCATCGGGTGACTCATCTTCCTCTGATACAGATGATTGTAAACCAGAAATCAAAGAGCTGGAAAATAGTAACATCATCGATCAACCTCTTGAGGAATTTTTTGCTGAAGGTACTGAAATTACGTGTCATAATTCACATAAGTGTCTGCATATGTTTCGTTAGTGGCGATAGACTCCAGTTGCTTTGTCACTGCCAAAACAAAAATAAAAAACTTCTCTTGATTTAGCTTGGGAAATATTGTAGTTTGAGATTTTTATGTTTTTCCTCAATACTGAGGATCTTATTAGGCTGTTAGCATAATGTTGCATGTTTCTTTATTTAGCCAAGTTTGTGTCCTCTTTTAATAAGGGAACTGGGAATTAAAGATGGAGCTAGGAATTTAGTGCGGTCAAGATTTCTCACGTTAACTGTTGATTGCTGAAGTGTGATTAGCAAGCAGTTCGTGCATAAGTAAAGGTTGGTAGAGTATTGGCTACAAATCTATTAATTTCGTCTTACTTCTTTCCGGCAGTTTGTCTAATGGTCTTTGATGTTATGGCATTCTGTAACGGAGTTCAGCCGTGCAGGATCTTCAGATGAAATTTTATATGAAGTTTTTATGCAAACTAGCACATATAATCTGATAGCACTTCAGTTCCACTTGTTTAATAATGCAAGCTAAGAGCATCCAAGTAAAAGTGATTTGAAATATTCTATGTAAAGAATTTCATTTTCCGTCCTAAACTGGTATTGGTTATGGTTGCAAAATGTGCAAAACCGGAGATTTCATTTTTTTAATGGAGTAAGGTGTTGCATTTATGGTGTCAAAAAGATGTAAAATAAGTACAAGTTAAGCTTGGTAATTCCTAATACAAAAAGTTCCTATTCCAGAACAGGGAGCAAACCAAAACCAGAAAGTTGGCTACTAAGCCAGAGTAAAAGAGCTAATAAAATCTTAAAGGGGGATAACATCATTTGCAGGGGATAGGTTGCTCCAACTGAAAAGATTCATCAAACACTTAGATTTCAATAACAGTTGGGAGAAGAAATGCCATACAAACATATGCGATTTTTTCTGTCCAAATACACCAAAATATACTTGCTGGAATCATCTGCCAGATCATCTCGATGGTTCTGTCAACTTTTTAAAGACTCCAACTTTCAACTGCATCCTTAATGTTCTGTGGGGCTGACCAATTGATGCCAAGAGCTGAGCAACTGCACAGTGCAAACATAGATGGTTTATTGACGTTGGGCTATTCTGGCACATATAGCATCTATTTACCAGATAAAAGTTCCTTCTTAGAGGTTTTCCTGACGCAAGATAGCATCTTTAAGGGTTGTCCATGTAAAAGTTAAACACATGGCTTTTGTGGGAAGTTTATTCCTCCATATCAGCTTCCACGACCAATGCTCAATCATTCCATTAGATGTTCAGCTTACTGTACCTTGCCTTTACTGTCTATGTGCTTTTGTGTCTCTCCTGAAGTGGGGGTTCCATATGTTCCCTGCTCTGTTTTGAGCTATTGTGGAGTCAGGCTATGTAGCTATCTAATAAAGGCTAGAGTGTTAGTCTTTGAGAGGTTGATTATTGAGCCACTTGTCCTTCAAAATTTAAAAAAATTTCCATTCCCAATCTTGAGGGACACCTCTTAAAAGAATTCATCTTTAAAATTGTTGATATGCTTCCGGGGCCCAACTCCATGTGGGGCTTTGCTCTGCTCGGTACTCCAACTATCTTGCTTCCTATAGGCAGTTACAACCTCCTTTTATATACCTTTTTCTTGAGCAGACCTCCACCACCACTTCATGAGCAAACTCTTGTTTTTTTTTGACAAGGAAACAAGAGTTTAAATCTCTGGGCAAACTCTTGTTGTGTTAGCTTAAATCTCTGATACCTAGCCCACCTTGATTTTTTGGCATTACTTTTGACTACTTCATTGAATGTTGTTTATGACCTTCACTCTTTATTTTCCCAAAGAAAATATCATCTGATATTGTCAAGTTACACTTTCACCTCGCTTGGCATAGGGAAGAAGGATATAATGTAGGTTGCCATACTATCCAGAACACTATTGATTGATGTCAATCTTCCATCCGTAGACAAATATGCATTTTCCAAGTTGCCAATCTTTTCTCCACCTTCTAAAAAACTGCATTCCAAACTTTTGTTTCTTTGTACTTGGCTCCCAGAGGGAGGCATGACTTAGCATGTTGCTGGAAAAGAGCCAATGCCACAACCCATAATGTTTGCCAGTTCTTCCAGATAGACCCTACATTTACAGGGCAGATCACACTTTTTAACATACTAGTTTCTCGATGTATTTCGATTCATTTAGTATAAAATTTTGAATAATCATATAAAGTTATTAATTAAAATATATTATACGTCGAAGAATATTTTTTTTAAAAAAAGTGCAAGTTCATGTAAATAAAGAATATAATCATTAGGTCAATGTAATGACTTGGTAATTTAAGCTCAAACTAATCGAATATTGTTGAACTTGTAAAGATACACAGTCAGATAGTTAGTAGATATTGTTATTTTAATTATTATATCAAAATAATTCCTATTAGAAAACGTAGAAGGATTATCAATCGTATGATCAAGTAATCCAAGTAACCTGTTACAAAGTTACAAAACAAATATGCTTTGGATGCACTATTAGATCTATAATAAGAAGAACAACAGTTTTCAAAGGAAACATATAATTTATAACTTAAGCCTAATAATAACTCTATTACCGAGTAAACATCTCCATATACAGAATGTTGACTAAAGGAGTAAGTTTCTTTAAAAGAAACAATATCAAATGTCTCACGGCAAAACGATCTATCACCCATGTACTTACACTAAGCAACAAATATTCTACTTGTGATCTTTTCAATATTTTTTGTCAATTCAGTTGTTCTTTGTTTTATATTTGAAATGTATATCTGTTATTTTTCGTCTTTCTTCACTAATGTGAATGCTTGCGTTATCTACCGAATTTCACCTTAAACATGGAGTAGTATTTGACTATTTGTACAAGTCTAAACACAATAGTGATAATAATTGAATCATTTTTATACAGTTCTTAGAACAAAATTACACTTGGATTTGTAGATCAAATACAAAATTTGCAAAATAAGTAATCATCCCAAATTCATCGAAAATCATCATAAACTTATATAAATTTTCACCCGCGTCAATCAGTGGAAGTGCAAAATTACATAAATAAGAAAATTAGAACATATTAAAATCAGTGATTATTTTAAAATTATACCTTGTTTATGGCCAATAACTTCATCAAAGGTGTGTCAGCTAACATTAAGTTGATTTTATAAGATATTTCTTACAATGATCTTTTTCAAAATATTTTTCTCCATACGAAACTCATGCAATTAACAAGATTAGACATTTCAAAGTTGAAACTATTCTAATTTTGTGGTGAAGAACTAATATATAATAAATGGGAAATAGTAAGTAGTGTTACACACAGAAAACATTAACTTATTGAAGTGTTGGAAGTACCTATCATCTTTTGAAAGGTGCATGAATTATTAGAGTTTAATCATTCCTTCTAAGTTATGGCAAAAATATGAAATCGATTTCATAGCAAATATTTCAATACTCTTATTTTTATGTAGTTTTGCAGTAATAAATCATTCGCAAGGGTTATTATTTTAGAAAAATCAGGTGAAATGTACTAAAGGAAAACTCTGAAGTTTTTAAAAAGAACAAAGATATAAACAACACTCTGATTAATATTAATTTAGTTCAACATAAAACATTTGATTTGACAAAGAAAAGAAGGAAAATATCAGACGCATAAAAAATAGTGGAACGAAAAAAGCTTGTGCGAAAATTATATTTATTTTTCTCATAATTTTTACCCAATCTAGGAATTTAAGGCTTTGAACAAAGACTATTTTTTTTTACATATAATTAGGTTAATAATCACCTTACATGCTGCATTAGATGCAACAACATGTTATGATGACATAATTTAAATAGTATCTAAAAACAATAGGAATATTTTAGAGATTTAAAGAAGTAAAATAATTAGAAGTATGGCATTTTGGCTATATACCAATGAATACTCTTCTAGCAACTTCCAACATCAATTCCTATATAATTGATTATCAAATTCAGAAAATTAGAGAACAACGCAAAGATTCCACGGCATCACAAGTGGTAGAAATCTTCTCTAATTGCTTAAGGAAGATTATTAATTATCAATTTTACTTTATTCCACGAACAATGCAAGGATTCCACGACATTACAAGTAACACAAATTTTCTTTAACTAATCAAGGTAATTAATGACAAAAGTAGTGAATTACCATAATGCACAAACTAAAAGGCATTGCACGTAATGCAAATCTTCTTCAATTAATTAAGTAAAAAATGTAATGTATGTTGATTAGAAAATAGAAGAAAACTGACCCAATATGTTAACAACAAAAGCGTTCGAGGAATGCAAACACGCATCTAAAAAGTACATAACTTAAAGGAGTGGGAAAAACATGTTGTGCGGAAGAAGAATTAGGTTTGATGAGGCGGTCAGTTACTAACTTTTAGAAAGAGACGACTTCTAAGAAAAGACACAACAAACTATATTAGATTTTTTTTGTTATTTTAAGATTATATTTAATATAAAAAAGTGTTTAGAGAGATATTTTAGTACTTTAACTTTTAAGTTAGGGGTTTCCTGCTTTTAATATAATATAAATTGACGGCAGCCTTGAAATAGCTTCAAAAAGTAGTAGTGTCAGATTGAGATGTTACAACTGTGATTTCTCTGCCTCACAGAATATTATAGTATCATCTGCATAAAGTTGATGAGACACTGTGACTAAGGTAGCTGCATTGTCACCCACCCTTAAGTCCTTAACCCTTCAATCCATTGCATCTACTTTGCCTTGTCCAACATTATGCTAGACCCTACATGGCTAGGATGAATAGAAAGTAGAAATGGGATCTCCATGTCTTATCCCTTTTTGTGGAGAGAAAAAACCCACTGGAGATTTGGAGATCTATTCACTGGGATAGAGTATTTAATAGTAGTGAGGTTGAAGTTGCTCCATTTGATCTGTCTATCCCAAAACCTCATACCTCTTATCATTGATAATAGAGAGGACAATTAACTTTATCAAGATCTAGCTTGCGGAGCACTTTTCAATCTCCCATCTAGCAACTCATTGGCAAGTGTTGCATTTGTGATCTGCCTGTTCTTCGGGAATGTATTTTGTTCTCTAGAGACTAATTTCCCAACTACTATCTTCAATCTCTCAGCTAGGATTTTGGTAATTGTCTTATAAACACTTCCAATGAGACTTATGGGCCTGAAGTCCTTAAGTTTTGTTTTCTTCTTGGGACAAGAGCAATAAATGAAGTATTACTAGAGCTAACCATATAGAAGTTATGGTGTAAGTGATTCAGAGCCCCATAATATTTGATTTAATAAAAAAATAACAACCCAGGACAGAAAGAGGGAATAAGTCAGAAATTTTATTAATCAATTGGGTGCAGATGTGTATATACTGGTAGAAACCAAACTGAGGGCAACATAAATAACATTATTCAGAGTATCTAGGATAATAGATGGGCGGGGGAGGTGCATATGGAGGCTTTTGGTTGTAGTGGAGGGATACTAATTCTGTTGGGTAAGAGGGTATGGGAAGGGGAGTTGGTGGAATGTGGAAACCAAAGCTTAACATGTAAAATGACTGGGCAAAACTCAGGTTTCACATGGTTTCTGACAGGAGTATATGCTGTTTTGTAAATAAAATGATAGAAGAGAATTGTGGTGGGAGTTGTATGCAATAAGGGGAAGGTGTGAAGGGCCATGGGTGGTGAATGGTGACTTTAGTGTCATTAGATACCCCAATGAGAGCTAATTGTCTCAATTAATGGAGCAATGTCATAGTTCTCTGAATGTATAGAAGACCTGGAACCTGTGGATCGTCCTATATTTGGAGGATCATACGCATGGAGGAGAGGGGAAAATCATAGAAGTGCATCAAGAATTGACATAATTCTACACTCAACAGCTTGGGAGGAACAATTTGCATTTATTAAGCAGTCAATTATGCTAAAGATAGGATCTAATCACAATCATATCATGCTATCATGTGGAGATGAATTTTAAGAAGTCCTACTTCAATTTGAAAGTTGGTGGATGGGAGTTGAGGGATCTAAAGAAAAGTGAAAATTTGGTGGGTTCCTTCAATGTCAATGGAAGACCTGGATTTGTTTGAAAATGCTGAAAGAAAAGTTGAAAGGGTGGAGCAAAGATAATAGAGGAAACTGGAAACAGAGCAAGGGAAATATTCTTAATCAATTGGCTAACTGGGAGACAGTTCAAGTACAAAGAGCTTTAACAGATGATGAGCTAATTTAGAAATCAAATCTAGCTTTGGAATTTGTGGAAGTAGCTAGAAATGAGGAGATAGCCTGGAAGCAAAGATCCAGGATTCAATGGCTGAAACAAGGAGGCAAAATTACTAAATACTTTTACAGAATTGCTATAACCCACAAAAGGGTTAACACCATTGATTACCTGAATGTGGGGGATGAGGAGGTGACGGATCCTGAAGAAATTGAAGAAGCGATCCAGAAATTTTACAAGAATCTTTACAATGAAACAAAAAGGTGGAGGCCAGAGTTTGAGTTGCATGAAGCAACAAGGATTTCAGAGGAAGATCAAGAGTGGTTATAAAGGTAGTTTGATGAGGCAGAGATTTTGGAGTGCATTATACTGTGTGCCATGGAGAAGGTCCCTGGGCCTGATGGATCTCCTATGTCCTACTTAGCCTTCTGGGAGATTTTGAAAGATGACATACAGAAAACTATTCAGTATTTTCATGGCAACCAGAAGTTTGAGAGAAGCTTCAATACAACTTTCATAGCATTGATCCCCCAAAAAGCATGTGCTTCAGAGCTGAAAGACTTCAGACCTATTAAGTCTTATAGGTGGCATTTACAAGATTGTGGCAAAATTATTGGCTGAAAGACTTAAGCTGGTATTTAACAGTCTAGTAAATAAGCATCATATGACATTTATAAAAGGGAGACAAATCATGGATGTTGCAGCTAGTGAATGTGTGGATTCTAGGCTTAAAGGTGCTGAACCAGGGGTAATGTGTAAACTGGACATTGAAAAAGATTATGACCATGTTAACGAAGAATTTCTGTTGAACATCCTGGACAGATGGGCTTCAGTAAGAAATGGTTGAAATGGATTGATAGTATGATGAGAATAGTTATAGCTGGTGGATTAAAGGCTTTAAAATTAGGGATAACAATAAAGGAGATATGTCATTTGGGGTGTGCAAATAATCCTGTGATTTTTTGTGAACCAAAAGTTGAACAGATTGGTTACATTAAAATGATTCTGACAATTTTTTTAGGCTTGTTCCGGACTGAAGGTCAACTGCGGGAAAACTAGCCTGTTTCCAATTAAGGAGGTGCCAAACTTATAGACTCTTGCTCACATTTTAGGCTATAAGTTGAGAACTTGCCTGCAACTTATCTTGGCATGCCTCTAGGCAACAAGCACAAAGTAGGAGGAATTTGGGATGAGATAGTGGAGAAAACAGAAAAAAACTGGCTAGGTGTAAGGCTCAATACTTATCTTTGGGAGGAAGGCTTATTCTGATCAATTCTGTTTTGGATTCTTTGCCTACTTATGTTACGTCTCTGTTTCCCTTGCCATCCAACATTCAGAAAAAATTGGACAGACTCAGAAGGGAATAAAGAGGGCAAGGGTTACAATTTGGTGAAATGGAAGGTAGCAATGTAGGGAAAGAAAGGGGTGGGCTGGGGATAAGAAACTTGAGGACACAAAATAACAACTTATTGATGAAATGGCTATGGAGGTACAACATTGAGGAAAATGCATCGTGGAAGGAGGTTATCAAATGCAAGTTGGGTGAATCAATCATTGGTGTTCAAATGTGTGCTATGGTACTTATGGAGTTGGAGCTGGGAAGACTATAAGAGCACTTTGGCCAAAATTGGAAAGGAACTTGCAGATGAAAGTAGGTGATGGAAAAAAAATTCTGGAAGGATGCTTGGAATGAGAAAGTCCCACTAATGGATACTTATCCAGACTTGGTTCATTTTATGCAATAACCCAGAGGTGACTATCAATGAAATCTGGAGTGTACAGGGATGGAACTTAACTTTCAGAAGATTTTTGAATGATTGGGAGATATATAGTGTGGCTGATCTGTTAGACAGGATTGGGTAACTTCCAAGGTACCAACACTGATACAAATGATTGAGAGATATATAGGGTGGCTGATCTGTTAGACAGGATTGGTAACTTCCAAGGTATCAACACTGATACAAATACTTTGAGATGGAGGCACAATAGTGATGGACAATTCTCAGTAAACAGGGCTTACAGAAAGGAGGGCATAGGGCAGAATGGGGAGCACCAAAAATTTTGGATAAAAAATTTGAAGTGTCCAGCACCAACCATGGTGAAATGTTTCACTTCGTTGGTGGCAAAGAGAGCTTGTTTGACTCATTAAGTCTTGATGAGAAAAGGAAACATCATAGTATCAAATTATTTCTATGCAATGAAACCATCAACCACCACTTTCTTCACTGCAATTGCGTAGCACAACTATGGTCTTTATTTCTCAACTTGACAAAGACAATATGGACTATGCCAGAGCATACTGCAGATCTATTAAGTTGTTCGATGAGAAGAGGAGACAGCAAGAATCAGAAGCGGTGGAGGATGATCCCACAATGTATCTGGTGGACCATCTGGAAAGAAAGGAAATGGGAGGTGTTTTGAAGATAGATCCAATTCCATTCAGAAAGTAAAATGGAATTGTATAGTATCTTTCTACTTTTGGTGTAAAGAAATAGGATTAGAGGATATAGATCATTTTGTAGACTTGTTAAAATCACTGTAAGTATCTCTTTTCTCTTTCTATATTTAGATTAATACTTTTGAAGGTCTCCAGCATATCCTTAATGTTGAGGAATACAAATTTACTCGTGCTCTTTGATTAAAAGCCATTGTATAACAATCAGGGCCTGGGCTTTTATTAGGCGCATAAGTTTATTGCTGCCAGCACCTCATCCTCTTCAAAAGGTCTTTCGAGCCATATTGTCTCTGTTGATGTTATGCTAGCCAAACATTCAAAGTTAGCACTAGGCCTCCTTTCTTCATTTTCACTGTACAAGTCTTGATAGAAACTTAAGACTCCTCGCTGTCTTCACTAATTTCTTCCCCAATCATCTATTTGTCTACACAGTTATTCCTCCATGAGAATTGGCCATTTTCTAGAAGAATTTGGTGCTCCTATCTCCTTCTTTGAGCCACAGACACCTGGACTTTTGCTTCCATGACACCTCTCCAGCCTTTGCGATCTTTTGTAGCTCAAGTTTTAGATGCATTGATTTTTACTTTCAACCTGTGTCATGAGTCTGTTTTCAGTTGGGTGTTCCACTAAAGCTAGATCCTCCAGTAACTTAGTCTTCTTTGCTTCCAGCTGACCAAAGGTCTCCTTATTCCATTATGTAATGCCTTTTTTCAAACATCTCAGTATTTGCATTAAGATGAAGTAGGACTGCTCCCAATTGTGTAGATGTGCCACCACATCTTAATTTTGTCTGTAAAACCTTCTACTTGAAGCCACATACTGTTAAATTTGAAATAGGAGGGGTTCACTACCAATCATCACATTCGAGTAGTATAGGTCTGTGAATTGAGACAACTGTTAGCAAAGCAAATTGCTTGATTGCTTTGAAGTTGTCATTCCACTCAAGGAATATTAAGAACCTATCTATTCTTTCTTCCCATCTGTCCTAACCTTGGTGGACGGAGTTACCTGGTACCTGTTGTTGGTGGGAGGTGACAAATATCCTGTGGAATTAGTCGAGGTGCGCACAAGCTGGCCCGGATACCATGGTTATAAAGAAAAACCTATCTATTCTGGAACCTACATTGAACCAAGTGTAGTGAGCTCCCTGAAGGGGCAAATCTATGATGCCCAGATTTTGAATGATATCAGTAAAAGATTTCATGGCCCTGGATCTTCTGATAGTTTGATACTGTTATATCTTTCACTCTCATATCTACAAACATTGAATCACCTCTTATTACCCATTGATTATTCCATATGCCTTTAATAGCTGCAAGCTCATGCTAGAGAACCTCTCTCTGGGTAGTATGTTGTCCATAGACCCCTGTAAAACATCACCTAAATTCCTATTGTATGCAGGAAACAATGTATAAGCCTTGATGCACCCCCATGTTGGACCACTATCGTTTATCCCAAAGTACAATGATACCACCACTTTCTCCCATTTGAATTTAGCTCTGCCCATTCAACCCATTTGTTGCCCCAAGCTTGCCTAATGCAAAATGGTGACCATTCTTCAGTTTTTGTTTCTTGTAGTTGAGACATACTATATCTGCTTTCCATTTGTGGACTAGTGATTTTATTGTGCTCCTTTTTTCTACCTCATTGAACCCCTCACATTCCAACTTAAGATTTTGATCTTCATCCAGAGAAAGCTTTGTAGAACACGTCCTGTTCCTAATCCTTGTCTTCTTATCATCAGAATTCATTCCCCATTGCATTTTTTCCAATTCCAATGTCTGCTTCTTCTTCCTTTTAATATTGGCCTGATTGAGGGCTTCTTCTTGTGAATTTGCTCCTGTCTTTTTTGTTCCATACACAGGACCATGCCAAGAATATCATGTTTGAACCCCGTAACCATTTATCCCAAATACCTTGCATGCACTGAGCATTACCGACTTGATTTATCTTGAAGTTTCAATAACAACATGGCTGTGTACTGGAGGAACCAATATCATACCATGGGAGAGAGGCTTCAGAGCTACTTAGTGTTTCAAACTGCTTTAGCTGTGGTGTCTCGGAATAATCGGCCTCGTTGGTTCTGCCTCATCATCGGTATCTGATGGAGATTCACATGCAAAATCCATTGCCTTCTACTCTGTTCTCGGCACTTTTGTATCTTCTATTTCGACTGAGAGGATCAAATTGATTCCCATGGAGGAGGGAGAATTTTGATTATACATGGGTCAATAATGGGCCCAATGGTCAGTCAATTTTTAGTGAAGTTGCCGTTCTTTTTCTGTTTGGACTTTGTCCCTCTTGCATAATAAAACATCCAAGTTTCAGCCCAATGGTTTGTCAGCCTCTTTACCCTGCCTATTATTAACATTAAGGGCTGGTAGATGTGGTGGGTCACCCGGTTTATTTTGGGTCACTTTTATTACATTTGATAAATAATCATAAAACTTGTCTAATCAACTTCATAAATAATCATCCAGAAATAATTCATTTGAGTAAAATTTATTTTAGATTTTTCATTTTGTCATTCTTCAGATCTGAAACCAGACTAATTATGGTTTCTCAAGGGTGCCATAACTTTTAGGTTCTGAGATTTAATTAAAGAAGACCAACAGAGAAGATAATTTTCCCTTTTGTGAAAAATAGGTGACTGAGAGTAGCCAGCCACTTTGGGGTGTGCTTGGTATGAAGAAAAGTGTTTTCGTGATAAATAAGTGGTTTTCTTATTTTCTAGTATCTGGTAAGTAAGCAAAAAAAATATTATCCCAAGAGCGTTTAATGCAATTTAGGAAAACATTATGGGGTGGAGTGGGTGGGGAGTGGAGGGTTGAAGATGGAGGGGTTGGGAGAATTGGAGAGTGGGAAGGAGACGGTGAGATTGAAATGCCATTTATGAACTTGTTTTCCCTATCCCCAATAGGGAAATCATCTTCCTGTTTTTCAATGAACGTGGGAATATTGGTTCAGAAAATGTTTTCCTCCATGCCAAGCACACCCTTTAGACAGATTTTCCACAATTAGGTTCTTCCATCAAGATATTATCAGAATTTCCAGAAGCAAACGTTTTAAATTGACAAGTGCATCTATAATTCATCGAACATTGCAGACTAAGGAAAGTGGGAGAGCACATTTGTTGACTAAAGGGAGTGTTTATGCTAATAGTTTTTGATAGAGGCATTTTGGAAAGAGCAGTTAGCCCTTTCTTTTTGGTAGTGCAACAAGGTATTATTGACTACATATTAATAAAACCTATGTTGCTCGGACTCGTGTGTGGATACGTATACGGATCTAGAGGTCGGGTTCGTCATGATCTAAATTTTAAGATTCGTAGGTATGGATCCAAGTACGGATACGGGTGCTGGATTCGGCAAAAAATAACTCAAAATTCTAAAAATAGAGTTATAAAACCTAAATTATGGGATATTGTGGAAAACCTGATGAGAAAATATTGATCAAGAGGAGAATCTCGGAAGGAGATACAAGGAAAAGGAGTGACACAGAAATTTCTATAGACAAGTTATTCCATTTTCTTCAATTTGCACCATAGCTTTTGTTTTGATTATATAAATCATTGGATTTGTCCTCAATTTCTCCCTCAATTTTGGTGAAAGTACCCAAAATTGGTTGATCAGATCGGGTACGGATCCTACACCCATGTCGTGTCGACACGGATGCGGCACTGAAAGTGAAGAGTCTGAGCAACATAGAATGAAATTTCTACTTAACCAGAGCTCCTAGTTTTCTTGTCTCTCCTGTTGCTTGTCCTCTCCCATCTGGTCTCTTTCCCCATTTCTCTAGCTTACGTCCATAACACAAACACCAGCAACAAGAAAGCCTGCTCTTTGAGTGTGCGCAAAGAGAATAAAAGGCAGCCCGGTGCACTAAGCTCCCGCTATGTGCGAGGTCCGGGGAAGGGCCGGACCACAAGGGTCTATTGTACACAACCTTACCATGCAGAAATGAATGCGGAAGTATATTTAAGCTCCTCGAGTTTTCATATCGTGTCATTTTTCTTCCAATCGCAGAACGCACAGATTTTTTTGTTTCCTATTCATTCATTCCTTCTTGATTTCGGATCTGTATGAGTTTTAAGAACAGTTGAGCTTTAACTTCTGCAACCTTGGGAATGGTAACAAAGTAAAGATAATTGTTCGGACCAAAAAGTAAACATAATTGTTGAATTAGGTGATTTTCATAAAACGAAAATGCAAATGCTGCATCTGGACATATGTCAGATGCTTGCTTGTATTGGTTTTGTTTTTCTTCTCCAATAAATTGATCATGAGACAAGAAGGATACTTTGCATCAAGGAAACCTATCAGAAGCAAAAAAAGAAAATGTTACTACTTGTAAAAGAAAAAAAGAGGCTACTTTGCATCAAGAAACTGTATCACCTAACAATGATTGAGTGTCAGGTGGTTGGGATGATAAGAAGAAGGGCTGGTGGAGAGGAAGTAAAAGAGGTGTACGTTTTTTTGTCTGGTTGGTCGAAAATGAGAAAACTAGGTGAGAAAGGGCTAGAAGATACTCATCCACGTCAATTCTTTAGCCCTGTCAAAATTGGAAGAAAAGATGTATCTATTTTGCTTCCTTTCCATGTATACCAATTGGCTGATCATCTCTGGCAAGAAGTAGCTTTCATAATAGAAGCTGGGTGTTCCCAGAAAAAGCTCGTGCACAAATCTCTGTTCAGTTACTTAAATAAAACCTCTCCTATGATGTGAAAGCGCAAGTTGAGAGGTGTCTTTCTTTTTGGAGTATGGGTTATCGTATCAAAGATTTTATGTTCAAGTCTTGGTTCAAACTAGTTGCCACATGATTGACTACAGTGCAACGTTATCTTTACTTCATGTATTATATTCGTATAACTAGTCTAACAGCCTCTGCGTTACAGGTCCGATGATAAGAAAAGCAAGAATGTACCAAGAGTACATGAAGTTGGTCCCTCTTCCCACACAGCGTGGCTCTGTTATCCCTTTCACCTCATGGGTTGGATTAGCTGCATCCATTAAGGAGTTATATGGGCAACCCCTGCATTACCTGACCAATGTCCAGACGAGGCAGTGGGATGAAAAGAGGTTTGGTGCCGATGATGAAGACGTCCCATTAGACACCATCATCCATCCTAGCAAAGCTGAAGCAAGCATCTGGCTTATTGAAGAAGTTCACAGGTGTACAACGTCTCCTTATTACATTGCTAAACTTTGGCTTGCTGATCCAATGTATCATGCCAATGTTGATGCAATTTTCTCAAAGCTGAAGAGTTCACCAAAATAGATTCTTTGCCAATCTATCTTCATTGACTTGGTTTATCATGAACCTTCTACTTGAAATCAAACCCAATATCATCGCTCTTCCCCAAACAACCATATCAATTATATGAAACATTGTACATTATATCTGTTCTTGCCGTGACTTTATTGCTATTACTTTTTTTTTCGGATTGCTTTGGTTCGCTTTCTTTGAGCCAAGGGTCTATCAGAAACAACCTCTACCTCTCATGGTAGGGGTAAGATTTGCGTACACTCTACCCTCTCCAGACCCTACTTGTGGGATTACACTGGGTATGTTGTTTTTGCTTAGCATATTACGTTCATTTTTTCCTATTTGACCTGCTTTGCTATGGCTTTATTCTGAGCCAAGGGTATATTGTAAACAACCTCTCTACCTCTCAAGGTAGGTGTAAGGTCTGCGTACACTCTACCCTCTCCAGACACCACTTGTGTGATTACACCGGGAATGTTTCTGCTTAGCATATTATTTCTGTTATTATGTACTGTTCATGTTTTTTCCTATTTGGCCTGCTTTGCTATTGTTTTATTCTGAGTCGAGAGTCTACCGGAAATAGCCTCTCTACCTCCCAAGATAGGGATAAGGTCCGCGTACAACCGTACACTTTAAAGAGTACTATCTGAGCGTGATAATGATAAATTTAAAAGGAAAAAAAAAAGCTAAGAAAATTGTCTCTTGTTGAGTCATTTAAATATCTGTATAACTCAAGAATCGTTATTCAAGAAAAGAAACACTCAAGGATGAATAATTGGTCCAATTTCAAATGATGATAGGAATTAACTTCAAACTAAATGAAGAAACAGGTATGGCAAATCAAATTAAAATGAAATGAAGCAGAGAACATGACATTGTCGTTCAGTGTTCACTGCATGTTTAACAATAAGGATCCATGAAACACTTTCATGTGCAAATCACAAATTAAATTTTAAGAAATAGCATGTGACATCATAAGGCCAACGGCAGTGCTCTGTGTTTCGTTTTTGTCTTTTCTTTTTTACAAAGAAGTACGTTTGTAACTGGAAATTTGGTGCATCAAATTAGTTAGAGATAGTCCATATATAATTTTGTAGAAGAAAGAACTCCACTTGGTAAAAGATTTATTAGTAGCACTTGGAATAAATTATTGGCATAGCCGTAAGCCTGGAACGCCCAAGAAAAAGGGGAAAAAACAAGAGAACAGGCATTTAGCTAGGGACATCCCTAGCAAAGTGGCAAAGCCATTTTAGCTTGGAAAATGACCCAAGCTAAATTCCGTAGCTAATAAGCCCCTAGCTAAGTGTGGAAGATCGCATGGGAGGAGGAAGAGCATCAAGATAGCCGAATTATGGAGAAAGAAGGTTATGCATGTAAAAGTGGCTAATTCTAAAAAATGCAAGCTTTCATTTACAAAGGAAGACAACCAAACAAGGCCCTTACTTCATTAAGGGTATAATTGTAATAGCTAGTAGTCTTCCTTCCGATCTTAGTATTAGTAGACTTTTATTTCATTTTGGGTAGACTATTTTGATGAATGATATTTGATACTCTTTTGAGAGATGAGAGCTTGTTGAAGTTTTTGGTTGAACGGGTTATTGAGAAGGTTGGTTGCTTGGGGACTTTGTTTCCCTTGAGGTCACCTTAAGAAGTTTGGTGCTTGTGATTACTCAATTGGAGATCTTGGTTATATAGAACCTTGGTTGTCAATCGATATTTCTCTTTGTGTCAACTTATCTATCCTTTAATTTCCTTGTCTTTTTGAATTTCTAGTTAGTTTATTTGTTTCCATATCTTTTATTATATCACCTTCCTTGCCAAACCATTTGGGACGATGATTTCATCTTAGCTCATTTTCATCATCATCCACAAGATCATCATTCTCATGGGTATCCCCTTTAACATTCTCCTCACACTCCCCTTTAACTCCTTCAATACAAGTTTCTTCAAATTTCATAACAAAGGCTCTACGATTAGGACATTCACTCATCCTATGACCCTAGCCTTGACATTTAAATCATTGAAGATGTTTAGCATTATTACCTCCTTTAGGGGCAAACTTTGGAGTTTTCTTCTCGACTTGTTGGTTCGTGACAAACGACTTCTTGGATTCTTGCATGTACCCCTTGTTCTTTTGCCAATTGAAAGAAGAAGTTCTTCCTTCATTCTTGTTGTTCCATAAGCCTTTGTATCCTCTCGACTTGTCGATCTTATCTTCCTTGAGCTCCTCCTCTATCTCAATGGCAGCTTCAAGAGTTTCATCAATATCATGATAGTTGTGGAGTCTCATTCGGGAAGCAATTTCTTTACTCAACCGGATCTAAACTGAGTCATAACATTCAAGGGATCCTCTTCAAAGTTGATTCTCATTTTCACAAGTTGGAACTCATCATAGTACTCTTTGACACTCTTATCGTCTTGCTTCAAAATGTAGATCTTGTTTGTATTGCTCGGTGACATACTTGCGTCTCAAGATAGTCTTTAGTTGTTACCAAGTGGGAGTTGGAGCTAAACCATGGAACCTTCAAGCTTTTACTTGAGTTTCCCACCATGTTGGGCCAAACCCCTCAAATTGAACAATAACATAGGACGTCTTTTTCACCTCGGATATTTCATTGGTCAAGAAGATTTTACTACATTGCATAAACCAATCAAGGAATACATCGGGATCACTACCCCCTTTGAAGGTTGGGAGAGTTACCTTGATGAAGTTAAGACTTGTGTCTCGACCCCCAATGTTCCAAAAGTGCCCTTGATCTCCATGTGGATCTTCTCTGTAGTTACCACCATAGAGACCATGGCCTTGGTGTCTATCTTGTCCTTGATATCCCCCTTGCCTACCCATTTGAGGGATATGACTATTCCTTCCACCTCTACCTCGATGATGACCTTGGAATTACAATCGATGTCCCCTCATTTGGTTGTCATGTTGATCACCCAAGCCTCTTAGCTCCTCTTGTAATTCATCACCCCATGGTTGGACATTTTGGAGTTGTTGACGGGCATTCGGAAGTGGTTGATGGACATTTGGTGGTGGTGGATGAGGTTCATTTGGTGGTGGTGGTGCGATGGGATTGTCATCACGTATGGGTGTTGGTGATGTGGCATTTAGTGGAGTATGATGGTATATTCAGTGGATGGCTTCAGGTGATAGGGTAGATGAGGATTCATGTTGCAATCCACTTGTGTGACCTTGGAAATGGTTTCTGGGAGTTGAGGATGTTTCTCTAGTCCTCTATTCAACGACTCCTAATCTTGTATCCAAACCACTCATTTGTCGGCTAATAGATGCCAACACACTCATCATTTGACTTAAAGTTGGTTTCTCGGTGGAAACTCGTGATCATCTCCCGAATGCGCCATTGTACCTATTGAAGACACTCAACAAAGCAAGCAAACGCGTTAAGTTAGTTAAAATAACTCACAAAACACGCAAGTATTGTGCACCTTTTGATTTCATCACAAATTGCTTTGGCTAATGGTTGTATGCTTGTTAATCGGTTGAGTCACAAGGTTTCGTTTACTACTCGAAGTCAAGAGTGGTTCTTGTCGAATCGAAGAAAAGGACAACTCAATTCAAAACTATCGGACTTGAACCAAGAAGTTATCAACGAAGTTAAAAGGAGAAGAGAACGAAAGGAGGAGAATGAAAGAAATGAACGCGCAAGAACTAATTAAACTGTTAGTATGATCAATTACTAAGGTTAATTAGCTAAGAAAAGGATTAACAGTAGACTAAAGAAACTTGGAAACGAAAATGAAATGATACCAGGTTGAAGAATGAAATTGCAATTCAATTTTGGGTAAATGCGGGTGGAATTAGAGGAGGAGGCTTCGCATATGGGTTGTGTATGGCATGAAATGCGACCTGCAAAGGGCCGGATGTGGCCGCAAACTCTAAGCATAAAATGCATGCATGGTATGCGATTTACCCTTTGCTATGCAAACTCAAAACACTGAGCTCGGGAAAATATTGCCGAATGCAATCAACTTGCAGCGTCGCAAGTACAGAATGTGGCCGCAAACTTTGCGCGAATTGTCAGATTCTTTTTGTGCCTCTAATTTTGTGCCAAATCTGACCTTGTACCTTGATTTTCCTCAACAAATTTCCACTTTTAGAATATTTCTTTTGTACCTAAACACCTTTTTGCTCTTTTCACAAACCCTTTTTGGATCAATTAGCACATTTTGTAGCTTCTTCTTCGTCAAGCTAAGAGACCCACAAGAACACTTATGAACTCCAAAACTTGAACTCTTTGACTTCAACTCAATTTTTCTTCAAATGGTAGATCTGAACTCCTAATAATATGAAGAACAAACCCCAATGCCAATTGAACTCCAATTTCAACCGAATCAACGAATCCCAAATTGCTTGTTCTTCAACCCAACAATAGTGAAGGACTCAAAATTGACTCAAAGAACTTGAAACTTGAGATTTAGACTCTCATAACACTAAGAAACTCAAATATAACACTAGAATTAACAAACAACTATTTTTGGATTTTTGAACTCTAGAACACATTTTTTTGTAGTAACAAAATCTAAGATAAGGATTATAGAAACAACCCTTTAATCAAGCTCTTTTACCAATTGATATAATAAAAGATATGGAAACAAAGAAACTAACTAGGAATTCAAAAAGACAAGGAAATTAAAGGATAGATAAGTTGACACAAAGAGAAATACCAATTGGCAATCAAGGTTCTATATAACTAAGACCTCTAATTGAGTAGTCACTCAAGGGAAACAACAGTCCCCAAGCAATCAACCTTCTCAACAAAACATTCAACCAAGCTTCAACAAACTCTCATCTCTCAAAAGAGTATCAAATATCATTCATCAAAATAGTCTACCCAAAATGAAATAAAAGTCTACTAAGACTAAGATCGGAAGGAAGACTACTAGCTATTACAATTATACCCTTAATGAAGTAAAGGCCTTGTTTGGTTGTCATTCTTTGTAAATGAAAGCTTGCATTTTTAAGAATTAACCACTTTTGCATGCATAACCTTCTTTCTCAACAATTCGGCCATCTTGATGCTCTTCCTCCTCCCATGCGATCTTTCACACTTGGGATCCCCGGAATGGAGCCAAGTCATGCTCTCGGGTTCCCATCTTCATGCATGACCTTTTGCGGCTCGTTGTTCATGGATTTGAATTGCATCAATAGACCAAACTAAACTGATTACATTGATCATGAAGACAACAATAGAATTTGCAGAGCAAGTAGTTCAGAATGATCTTTGAAGCAAATAAAAATATTACCTCACAAATAGCAATCAAATCATCATAGGTGTCATTAATCAAATTGAGAATGAAACAAATCAGCTGGACTAAAATGAGATTAGGAAGCCGAATTAGAAGATTTATTTAAATCTGATTACTCATAAGTCCCTTGGGTTGGCCAGTCACCTCTTGATTTATAGCTTTTAACATGTCTTCCTCCTCTGCGTCTTTATTTCTTTGTTCCCTCAGTACTTGCCCATGTAGTATAGTTTTTTCTGCCTCTTCATCTTTACTTTTTGCCAGCCATGTTTCGTTCTCCTTTTACAAGACCATCTTCATTCCTTGGTATAAGAAGAAAATCAACATCATTTGGAGTCTCAAATGCTTGAATATCGTCAAGCATCCAATCTCTTGTCTCAGCAATGATCACATGTTTAACAATCAAAGGGATTAAGGAAGAAATAAATGTTGAACTATTGACAGTTATTATGGACAAACCATATGCCATTTACCACTAACTTATGTGGCAAAGAGCTGACTCATTTGATGATAATCCTGCTTGGAAAAAAGTGAAAACTAATCAATCTAGCAAGTAAAATCTTTGTCATTGTACGTATTAATTCTATTGAAGGTTGGAGGACAGTGTTGTATCCTTACACAGACACCCCAAATCTACAAGAAAGTTTCCTTAGCATGTCAAGGGAAAAGCTACCTGAAACTATGTTATTCTTCAAGTATACTATGATCACTAAACAAATGATACTGGCAGACAATCTAATTCTAACCATCAGAACTAAAACCTGGAAGTCTAAAGTAAGCAAAATGCACTATATTATAAGAAAGAAAGGATTCTGAATTGTGATTCCAACACTAGATAATAGTAATGGTAATGTATACGCATTGAAGCCATTACGAGTCTATTGACTAAAAGCTAATCAGGTTAAAGCAATTTTTTTAACTGGAGTACTGATATTAACCAGGATCCCTGCTTTTCCAATAATAACAAGTCCTAACACAAAAAAATATGCTACCAACACTCATATGCATCTTTTACCAACAATAACATTCTCAGAAATATGCATCTTTTTTAGCAACTGTAGTTATACTTTTCTTCTCTTAAGCATTTGTAGCAAAGCTATCTCTAGAATTGTGTCTTTTTTTTGGGACAAGCAAGGACGGACAGTTGACACTCTTTAAGACCCTCTAAACTAATTAGCTATATTCAGAACTTCATTTTCAATAAGTAATGATGTACGTTTATTCATACAATCAAGAGACACTATTATTCTTACAAGAAGTTTTAATATTGTAAGTAATAAGGCTTACAACTATTCTTGTATAAGCACGACTTTCATTAAGGTCTTCTAACTCTAAGTTGATACTACTGAACCAATAGGGTGAGAAATGTTTAAGATCATAAACAAAAGCACAAACTGAAAAGTAATTAGATGAAATCAGACTAGACGAAAAAAATATATTACCTTACGCATAGCAATCTCCCTTTATCGTTCCTCCATTTCTGAATAGTTCAGGTATAGTATCACCATTGTATACCTTCATTTAAGTAATAATTTCACTAATCGAGAAAGAACAGGGTAAAATAACAACTCTGAATTGGTGCAAGTGAGAAACTCAGGTGGTGATGTAATCTAAAATAACTAAAACTAGTAAATGGATATTGTTGAAATAAAAATGCTTAGAGTCCTTTACCACTTGAATGGAGAAATAGTCTGATATTGGACAAACATGTATTGTCAACTCTTGAATCAACGTTAAGGAAGCTTAGACTTTTGGAGAGTGAGAACATATCCAGGATATATTTCCACCTGAAACAGATTGGTAAGCTGTAAACATAAGAGAATAACATGAATGAACTAAATCAATTAAGTGTTTAGAGGAATGCTGACTGGAAGATTTCGGGCGTTTTTTCCACTACATAGAGAAGTACATCAACTGCTAGTAACATCAATGTTGGAAAATATACCATCTTAATAGAATGAAAAAAACAAAATAAAATTATCTAGAATGGTAAAACACAGGTTGTGCAAAATGTAGAGTACCAATTTCATGAACTACTTAATACCTTCAAAAGTTACCTCACTTCTTGTTAGACAATGTATATTCCATGTATATTCCCGTGACCGTGTGGAGTAGTGTAGTTAGTTAAAGTAGGATCTTTTGTATTACTTAGCATTGTACACTTACCATAATTATAGAAGTCTTGTACTACTAGAATAGGGTTTTAGGAGTAGAATAGGAAAATGATTTTCCTATTATGAAAATATGTAAATTGTATATATAGTCTTTCAATTAATGAAAATAATCAAGGGGATTATTTCTTTCATAATGCGCTCAAACGCATCATTCGGTATATTTAGGGGACACTTGACTATGGCTTGCATTTATATCCTTCTTCGACGTCAGCCCTTGTCTCGTATACAGATGCTGATTAGGGTGGCTGTCCAGACACCAGACGGTCTACGTCTGGATATTGTATGTTTCTTGGGAATAACTTGGTCTCATGGTCTGCCAAGCGTCAATAAACTTTATCACGCTCTAGTGCAGAGGCCGAGTATCGAGGGGTAGCCAATGTGGTGTCTGAATCATGTTGGTTACGTAATCTTCTTTTAGAGCTTCATTGTCCTATTCAGAAAGCTACCTTGGTTTATTGTGATAATATTAGTGCCATCTATCTGTCTGGGAATTCGGTTCAGCACCAGCGCACTAAACATATCCCACATCTTTACAAAGGGTCTTTCCTCAGTCCTTTTTGAAGATTTTAGGGACAGTCTTAGCGTTCGAAGACCGCCCGCTATGACTGCGGGGGTGTGTTAGACAATGTATATTCCATGTATATTCCCGTGACCGTGTGGAGTAGTATAGTTAGTTAATGTAGGATCTTTTGTATTACTTAGCATTGTACACTTACCATAATTATAGAAGTCTTGTACTACTAGAATATGGTTTTAGGAGTAGAATACATTTTTTTTTATTATGGAAATATGTAAATTGTATATATAGTCTTTCAATTAATGAAAATAATTAAGAGGATTATTTCTTTCACTTCTGATTGAGTTTTTGTGGATTCATTCTCTTGAATAATGTTGGTTTATATTCAGACTTGCATTCTTTAGTATCTCCTAAAATTCATTAGTTTGAGTTGAGTTATATAATTAATTGTTTTTTTTTTCAGAATCAAAGGTTACGGAAAAGGAGTGGAAGAATAAAATAAAACCTGATTGAGATAAGTTGGAACGACTGGAGATATCTTGCGGAAGCTCTTTACAAAATCGTAACCCCAGCGGTTCCGAGACAACTTCATTTGCGAGTCGAGAAAGATTTGAATACGACCATTTTCTGAGGCTTACCAACTTGTCTTTCAATATATTTGTGCATTTATCTGTACGCTGTTCAACAGTTAAGAGTTTTGAAGGCGGAGAAAATTGGAGATGGTTGAAGGATGGTGGTTTACCGATAAGAGGGAAAGAACAGATAAATAAGGGTAGAGAAGGGATAATGCTACAGAGAGAGGAAAAAGGCAAAGCTTGAATTTAGAAATTGGTGTTGAAGAAGGAGAGGAGATTAAACTGAATTTCGCGAAACTGTATTTGAAATTGAGGTAGGGATTTGTCTTCTTTTTGGTGCGAAAAAGGTAGAGGGAAAAATTCGGGGTGTAAAATTTTTTGAATATAAATTTCACTGCTAAAAATATTTCCAACTAAGTATTAGCTACAGATTTGGCGTGGAACTGTCCTAGCTAAAATGTCGCGGGATCGTTACTAGCTTGCTATATGTGATTCTGTTTTAGGGCCTTAAAACGTTAGCTAGGAAATTGAGCCTTTGTAGATATTACCCTAGCTAATGAGGCAAAAGACAGCCCGGTCCAATGAGCTCCCGCTACGCGGGGTTCGTGGAAGAGTCAGATCACAAGGGTCTATTATATGCAATCTTACCTTGGATTCTACAAGACACTATTTCTACGACTTGAACCTCCTGATCACATGACAACAATTTTATCAGTGACGCCAAGACTCCCCTTCCCATTGGCTATAGGTAACTTTTCAAAGATTCAGAGAAAAACTATTCATTGAGAATGTCTTTGATAGGAAAGGAGAATACTTTTCAATTTTCTCGTGTTTGGTTAGACAAAAGTCTTTGAGAATATATTTTCTTTAGGAAAATAAGTTGAGACCATATAAATGAGGAAAATAATTTTCTTCTTCCAAATCACTTCTCCATAGTTCTGCTTGTTTTATTTTTTTGAGGTAGTTTTTTCCAAGTTCCACCAACTCAGTAACTGGGAAGAACACAAGCTTTTTATGAGAGTTAACATTACGATCAACTGTTTGGATTTTTATGCTTGATAATTACTTTTTATTCTGCAGTGCGCGAATCTTTCCTCTTTTCTTTGACCCATTTATTTATTTTCCCTTTTACTCATAATTGGATTTTTTTTTCCACTTTTATTTATGTTATTATTGCTGATAGGATGATATGAGTTCCTCAATAAAAATCAAATTGCTTATAATTGAATTTTAATTCTTATTGTGATTTACACAAAAAATTTATTACGTGACTTGATTTCAACTTAAAATAATTATATTAATTCAAAAGAATTGGGATGGAAGATTTTCTTTAGATATGAAAAAGCTGTTTAAAAATTACATTAGCCTCCTTTTGTGTTTATCGAATCTTTAGATTACAGTATACTATTATTTAACAAGATTGCTAATCCCAAGGATTTAGGATTTAAACGCTAAAAGTTAAAGTAAGATTTTTAGCAAGATTTTTAGCATTGAACCTATTATATTTTTAAAGTTATATGTATATATTTATTCTTTATTACAACATTAATGAGGATGCTCAGATGGATGTGTGGGCATACGAGGAGGGACATGATTAGAAATGATGATATCCGGGGCCGAGTGGGAGTGACCTCGGTGAAAGACAAGATGCGGGAAGTGAGGTTGAGATGGTTTGGACATGTACGGAGGAGACACACAAATGCCCCAGTGCGGAGGTGTGAGAGGTTGGCTATGGACGGGTTCAGGAGGGGTAGAGGTAGGCCGAAGAAATATTGCGGAGAGGTGATTAGACGGGATATGGAGCAGACGTAACTTACTGAGGGTATGACCTTAGATAGGGGGTTGTGGAGGACACAGACTAGGGTAGAACGTAGTAGGTAGTCGAGCGTAGTCCTACTTATACTTACAAACCGATAGTTGTGGTGTTATTACTGTAGGCATGCTTGACATATCATACGAATAGACGTAGTATTGCTTTATAGTCTTCTCTAATTTTATTTCTTCTGCTATGCGTTCTTTAATGTGCTTGGTTTATCTCATTTATCTGCGTTATTCTTGCTTCTCTTTCGGGATGCGATATCATGGCGTATTCGCGTTTGCTATCAGCATTTTCTTACTGCTTACTGCTTTAATTTTTTGACCGGGTCTGACTGTTTTTTACTTTGCTTGTCCTGAGCCGAGGGTCTCTCGGAAACAACCGCTCTACCTACCAAGGTAGCTCAGATCCTACGTTATGAGATTTCACTGAGTATGTTGTTGTTATGGTACAATATTAATGAATTTTGATATATAAATTTACAGAACGTGCCTAAAATACTAGGTTCACACTCGCCCCTAATTCCATGTACTAAAGGAAAATGATTATTTTAAATGTTTAAGTTATATGTCAAAACTTTAAAATAATCATGGATAGGTGAACGTGATTACGCGGATCGTTAGGTGTTAGTTTATAGTATTGCGTGTCGGTCGCGCTTGTTTTTATAGGGCGCGTAATTTTTTTTATGCGATTCGTATGTAACTCTACATTGTGGATTGTGTATCTTTTCTAGTTTGATGTGAATGGTATAACACTCTCGAAAAATTAAAAATTATCTTTTTGTTCATAGTCTTATGTTATTAATTTGTTGCACTGTGCATATTTGAAGACAAATGCGCATTATACGGAAACAAAGTATTTTGATGAAGATCGTTTTGATAAATATTTTATCTTAGATAATCAAACTAACGTTATAGTCACACAGTTAATAAAGATAATAGTAAAAGACAACAATATAAGGTGTAATTTTCAAATACTCAGTAATAACAGTTTCTAATATGTTCTCTGAGTTTCTTTGTTTTATGAAATTACGCACTTCCATTGACAAAAGAGAGAAAATTTTCATATAAATTTAGTACGATCTTCAATGAATTTGTGCTGATTTCTTATACTGCAATAATTTAAGACGATACTAAATTATTGCAGTCTAAGAAATCAGCACAAATTCATTGAACATCGTACTACACTCATTGACCAAGTGCAGCCCCAAGCCAGTAACAAACATATGTATCTGGTCACTCATCTCAGCTATAATAGTCGGAGCATATCTGGCCAATGAATTAAACTGCAAGCAATATTCTCGAACACTCATATTGCCCTGCTCAAAATGTAGGTATCTATCCTGCCTGGCCCATTGAAGCTCGACTGACAGAAAATGATGTAAGAAGGCCTCTGAAAACTCTCTCCATCCTGCTGGTGGAGCACGAGGTCCCTTAGAATTCTCCCATGTCTCATACCAGGTCACCGCGACACCCCGCAGTCTATAAAATCAAACTTTACCGATTCAGTATCGGTAGCATCTATTACCCGCAAGGTGCGCTGTATCTGATCCAGAAAATTCTGCGGGTCCTCGTTCAGGCCTGATCCTGTGAATATCAGAGGGTCTAGATTAATGAAATCCCGAGCTCCCACACTAGCAGCTCTATCAGAAGGACTGGGAACCTGACGTTGAGCCTGAGCGACCACCAATCATGTCAATAAATGTACAACACTTCGCATGTCAAGATCCACATCTGGGGTATCAAGTGGAGGATCTGGGGGTACTGTAGCCAAACTAATCTCCTCTAGAGGTGGTGAAGTCGGGGAATCATACGAAGGAGTCGCACCGTAGGTTTCATTCCGGCCCTCGCTAGTGGGTGGCAATCGGCTAGTACCTTCGCCTGCAGCCGTATCTAGTGCCCTCATACTCTTGAACTTCTTCCGTCCTGTAGGCATTGCTGGAATCATAAAAACGAGACGGATTAGGAATGAAATGCTTATAACTTAGCTCTACTGCACGATTTATGAGATGAAAGAATAGAAACCATCCCTAAATGTCAGGTAGCCTCCTACTTATAAGTATGGTGCACAACATACTCATAAGCAAGACTCTACTAGACACGGCTTGTAGACTCCCTAGGACAGACCTGCTCTGATACCAAGTTTGTCACGACCCAAATCGAAGGGTCATGATGGGCACCCAGACCTTAACTGTCGAGTACGACTGATGTACCGAGTATGTCAGGTATGAACAATAGCATAACAGGAATACAAGAATAAATCGAACAAAAACAGCCGACAAAAATAACCAACCCGTAGTGAATGCCTCCGAGGGCCATAATATGCCTAAATGTCATGCACAATGCAAATGCATTGAGGGGTCAGGTAGGGTCTGGGTGCCCATCATGGCCTTTCGATTTGGATCGTGATAAACTTGGTATCAGATCAGGTATGTCCTAGGGAGTCTACAAGGCATTTAGGATGATGGTTACTTTTCTTCTTGATCTAGAATCGTGCTATAGTGCTGAGTTATAAGAATTCTCTTTGTAAACCTTATCGTGTTTAAGAGTATATCAATGCCTTCTTCCAATAGGGCTATGATTAGCAGGAAAATTGAGGTTGGATTGAGTGTAAATGCGATTAGTATGCTCTCTATTGAGATAGATCAGTTAGAAGATATGAGTAAGTTGTTTTCCTAGGCACGACTGCATTCTAGAGCGTCTGATAGAGATAGGCCATTGAGGGGTCAGGGAGTTCATAACCAATAGAGTTTATTAGTCAGGGATCGCTGATATTTAAAAGGTTCAAAGATCCTAATATCTCAGGGTCAAAGTTGTAAAGGTCGAGTGAGACCGCCCCGACCATCTTGTAGTCAGTATGGTCGAACACATATCGGATTATGCCACAAAGGTACATGGGGATGGTGTAGTGTGGCAACCATGGCCACAACGTTCCGAAGTGTCCCAAGTTAATGCACAAAGGTAAGGATAAAATGATTATGAGTTGTACAGATGAAAAGCAGAACGCATCATTGGAAGGTTTAATAGGTTATAAAAATCTACACGTTTTACAGTGACTCTTGTTAATTAGAATGAGGGAATATGTTATGTACGTGTGACCTAAATTGTAATGTCTTACCTAGAGTAGATTGAGAATTGTCCCAGGATAACATTAACAAGAGTGGATCGCCACAATCGAATCGTCTGAAGAGTGACCATCAATAAATTTAAGAAGATCATGTAAAGTGACGTACCTAGAATAGTGAGCTCAAGTCATATATATAAGGATCGAGTTATCCACGATAGTGGAAGGGGACATAAGCCTCTCGTCCGTGCATAAAGGGCCATACCGCGTATTATTGAGAATTGCATATATCAATATTAGTAGGCTCAGGTATGCTATAGGTATTGGACTTGTAAGATCTTCAGCTTCATTGTGCAGTATGTTACAATTCTAAATAACCTCTGAATAACAATAGCTTGTTAGGGCAATTGAGGACGTTTGGAAGCTATGGAACAATCAAGGAATGGTTGTAAGAAATATGGAAACAGTTAATACGTATGAATGGAATGGTATGATCAAGTATCAAGGCAGAAATATTTTTCGTTTAATGACGAGTAGAATGAAGGATTACGACAAGAAGGATAAAGGTGAACGAGATTATAGTTATGCAGGTTTCACAAATGTATGATTACCCAGAACACCGTAAGGACCAATAGTAGATGAGGGACAATAAGAACTTTTCGGCCAAGGGTGATGAACCTCTGATGTTCAGGAAGATAGGATGAGAAATACTTTGAGATAAGAGACCCCCAAGGCAACTTGAAATGGAAATATAAAGGTAAGACGAATGAGCACTCGGTCGATGGGAGATCTAATAAGGATAAGACAAGAAATCTTGACAATTAATTGGATCATGTAACATCATGAATATGATCTAAACATACGAAGCATCGGTTCCACAACACATGCACTCATACCTTTCAGAAAGTATGTAAATGGAAGTAACAGTGAGTAAAGCTCGAGATTAGCACCTAAACGGGTGAAAAAGGGCCAATGGCACATATGGATATAAGGTAGACATTAAAGATATATGTCAAGAGATAATGACATTATAATGAAGATAAAATGACAAGCAAATACATATGTCTTTGAGCATTTTTTAACTGACCAAAGATTCTACGAGATAGATAAAGTAATGGGTCTATAACTTAACGAGATCAAGGAAATCTTTTTCCAAAGTGCCATTGACAGAAAGTCTTAGCCATGAGGCAAGTGAAGTAATTCGAATCTAATTATATTGACTAGGTTTGGATATAGTAGGCCAACGTCATGTCATGCAAATTCTCCAGAATCTTTCACGTACAGAGTAAGGGATAGTAACACCAAAGATTGGAATCAGGAGCAATGTTTGAGATTACGTATGTATACCAGAATGTTTTAGAATAAAGACGAATACGACAAGTAAGAAAATGAGTGAACAAGTGTCAAAAGAAGTAAAGAAAGGAAGTTGTTTATAATTACGAGTAGTGAGAAAATACGAAAAAAGAGATTCAATTGAGACCATGAATGAGAGTTAACGACGATGATACACGCACTTCAGATTCGATGACATTATCCATAAAGCATTCGCGATTGAGATACTACAAATATAAGAGTTTTCAGCACACCAGTTAGTAAACAAAGCTAAGTTGACAATAGAATTATTCACCCACAAGCGACTTGACTAATGTGAGGACTAAGGAGAGAAGTTGACCTGAGAGAACGCATCGGTTAGTTAAGTGGGAGTCCAATTGGAAGATTCAAATAGTGATATCCCTATGACTCAGAATACGACAGATAAATTATCTAACGCATGATTTGGAGTTTGCTGCGGTGGTCTATGCACTGAAAATTTAGCGGCACTACTTGTATGGTATTCATGTAGACATTTTCACAGATCATAAAAGTCTGCAATACATATTTAAATAGAAAGAGTTGAACTTGAGACAAAGAAGGTGGCTTGAATTATTGAAGGATTATGATGTGGACATCTCATACCATCCCGATAAAGCTAATGTTGTAGCAGATGCGCTCAGTCGTAAGTCGCTGGTCAGCTCGATTCCGGTGCAGGTCAAGAGGAAAGAGTTAATAAGAGAGCTCCATCAGTTAGCTAGTTTGGGAGTTCGACTAATGGATTCAGAGGATGGTGACTTTGTGATTCAGAATACATCAGAGTCGTCCCTCATATCGGAAGTTAAAGAACGCCAATAGGAAGACCTCATTTTGGGAAGAATCAGAAAGGGCATTCAACAAAAGAAGACCACAACCTTTGAGATTGATGAACACGGGGTTCTCAAGCACCAGGGCCATTTATGTGTTCCAAATGTAGTGGGATTACGAGACAAAATTATGACGGAGGACTATTGCTCACGATATTCCATGCACCCGGGATCTACTAAGATGTATCATGATCTCAAGGGTGTCTACTTGTGGAACGACATGAAGAGGAGCATTGCGGAGTTTGTAGCTCAATGTCCTAATTGTCAGCAAGTAAGAATAGAGCACTAAAAGCCTGGCGGCTTGACTCAGAACATTGAGGTACCGATGTGGAAATGGGAAATGATTAATATGGATTTCCTTACCGGTTTACCTCGCTCTTATCATAAGTTTAATTCTATTTGGGTGATTGTTGGTAGACTGACTACCTACACAGCCGAGGACTATGCGTAGTTGTACGTTAAGGAGATTGTTCGCCTTCATAGTATGCCTATTTCTATTATATCTGACTGAGGTGCGCAACTCATAGCTAATTTCTAGAGATCATTTCAAAAGGGTTTGGGCACTTAAGTTAATATTAACACAACTTTCCACCCTCAAACAGACGGGCAGACCGAGCGTACGATTCAAACGCTTGAGGATATGCTACGAGCTTGTGTATTGGACTTTAAGGGAAGTTGGGAAGATAATTTACCCCTTATTGAATTTGCGTACAATAACAGTTATTATGCTAGCATTAAAATGGCTCCATACGAGACTTTGTATAAATGAAAATGTAGATCTCCTATCGGATGGTTCGAAGTAGACGAATCAGAATTATTTGGGCCTGACGTAGTGCACCAAGCTATAGAGAATGTGAAGCTTATCCAAGAACGGTTGTTAACCGTTCAGAGTCGTCAAAAGCCGTATTCGGATGTGCGGCAGCGGGACTTAGAGTTCCAATTGGATGATTGTTTTTTTTTTAAGATCTCTCCTATAAAAAGTGTAATGAGGTTTGGGAGAAAAGGGAAAGCTCAGCCCAAGGTATATTGGGCCATATCGCATAATTCCACGAAAGGGCCAAGTGGCTTACGAATTGGACATGCCTCCTGAGTTAGAATTTATTTATCCGGTCTTCTATGTTTCTATGTTGAGAGCGTGTGTTGGGGATCCTTCCCGAATTGTACCGATTGACGATGTGAAGGTTACAGAAGACCTATTATATGAAGAAGTTCCTATTGCTACCTTAGATCGATAAGTCCGCAAGTTGAGGACTAAAGAAGTAGCCTCCATGAGAATTCTATGGAGGAATAAAATTGTAGAAGAAATGACATGGGAGGCAGAAGAGGAGATGAAACACAAGTATCCCTACCTATTTCAAACCAACGCCGAGGTTCTGAAAGAAGCATAAGGTGAGTTTTATTTCAGATTATTATAAATAATGTTGGATGACCATGTGAGGTCTACTATAATGATGTATGTTATATTATATGACACGTGAAGCAGTGTATGTATTTTCTGACTACGTGACGGGAATTAGATATGCCACTCCAACATTCGAGGACGAATGTTTCTAAGGGGGGAATGATGTAACATCCCGTACTTTCGGGTGATGTTTTAAAAAGCTAGACGTATGCAAATAAAGAGTTTAGCATATATATAAGGATGTGATCCCGAAATAATTTTGGACTTAATAAGTGTGACGATGGGGATTAATAATAATAGTTGTATGTCCCCAAAGAGGTTATGGACTAGTGCTATATTGCACGATTATGACATTGAGTATATGAAGGTTTTATAAGTCATTAAAATTTAAGTGAATTGAGATCAATAAATTAGTTATGTGGATAATTTTAATTTTGGATGGGTGCCACGTGTTACCATGGGAATAAATAGTGGATGACTAGGCAAATAAAATGGTGAGAGTGACACCATTAATCTTAAGTGTCAAATGAGTTAATCTAGGAAAGACACGGGTAAAGGCATAAAATTGTAATTACATCTCTTATTCACACTTTTGAGAAAGGATATAAAGGAAAATAATATATGCAGCGTACTATTAGCAGCAAGTAACGTGACTTTCAGATTCTAAACAGCAACGCGAGCTACAACTTTAAGGAAGCAAAGTATCATTTCTTATGAAGAATAATATATGGATTTTTCTTACCACTTCAATCTCGTTGTTCCGTTTATCGTTGAGTTGTAATTCGGGCTTTCTTCAAAGTGAAGTAAGGTGGAAGAAGAGGATTTCTTGAAAAATAAGATTGGGGTGCATTACGGGCTGCTTTAGTTGTATTGTGGACACAAAATGACTAAGGTATGTTAAGGCAAATTCTTTTTTTCTTTTGACATGTTCCGTGTAACGAAACGTGAACATAATATTGTGCCATAAATAATTCTACTCTTAGTGGTTAAGAATGTTCATGTTATTCATTCCTATTGTCAAAGCATGTCTAAATATGTTCCTAAATCCTTATTGAGGTATATTGGAAAGATGTTAGTATTCATAATGTTAATCGGAGGTAAAACGATATTACATCACTCCGACAAACTTATAGTGTCTTATTATCATATCGTTCATGCATTACATTCATGTACATACCTTGACCTCAAAAGGAGTTATATATTCTACTATATGTATGCATTATATATATGTATGGGATATGGGGAAAGGGAAGGCATTATATTGGCAAACCACCTGCAGCTGGTACAGATATACACGATGATGATTATACCCACAGAGGGCCGATATGATATGATGGGATGCCCACATATGCTTAATGGCGTTGTATACACATATGTGCATGACCGCATTGTGCATGACTTTTAGGCATGTTATGGCCCTCAGAGGCATTCTAGACAGACATGATACTTATGCATATTATGACCCTCAGAGGCATTCTGCACAGACATGGTGCTTAGCCATATTATGTCCCTCAGAGGCATTCTCTATTGGTTGGTTGTTTCTTGTCTCAGGTTAATTTTAGGTCTCTATTATACTATTTTTCATGTTTGACATACTCAGTACATTATTCATACTGACGTCCTTTTTATCGGGGGACGCTGCGTTTCATGCCCGCAGGCTCAGGTAAAGAGGGTGATGGTCCGCACTAGTATCTTGCTGGTTCAGCTGATGTTGGAGCACTCTATTTGTTCCAGAGTTTCAGTCTAGTCGTGGTACGATATTTTTGATATGCATAGGGGTATGGTGGGGCCCTATCCCGACCTCATGATGTTACGTACTCCTTAAAGGCTTGTAGACAGATGTCCTATGTATAGTGATCGCGTATGGCCTTGTCGGCCTTGGTATGTATATGTATATAGGTTGGGTCCTTCTGGTTGCAGGATTCTACATAGCTCTTTTCCAATTTACTATTCTCATAAATCAGCAGGATATCTCGTGGTGGCCCTCGTTAACCATGAGAAATTACGAATATATGTGATAAGTGGTGCCCGACAGGTGGGTCCGAGTGCCCATCATGGTCCTCCGGTTTGAGTCGTGACAAAAGTGACTTAATTGATTCAGTGAAACATTATGTGGACTAGGTGACTTATATGATTTATGGAACTGTTTAGCTTTGGATTACTTGAGAGTCAACTTAATATTTATGTCTATTACGTATCTTCTGTCATTGTCGGCCTATGATGCCTACGGGGGTACATTGTGTACTCATGCTACACTTGCTGCATTTTTTTAATGCAGATATAGCGCCTTCTACCAATTCAGGACTACGTGACTGAGTCTGAGCCGACGAGTTTCCAGTATTCAGGGTGAGGATACTTTCTTCCAGCATGCCCTAGATGCCACTATCGTATTCCTGTCTTTTAGTTATCGGAGAGACATGTTCAGACATTTCTAGACATTTGGCTTAGGTTATCCTTTTATCAGACTTGTATTCAGTTTAGAGCTCTTGTATTGTTGATAGGATTTTAAGGGTTACATTGCTATATTCATAATTATTTCTGCTTTTATATTATGATTAGACAATCTTATTAAGTACTCCATCTGTCCTAATTTATGTGGTACCATTTTCTTTTTTGTCTGTCTAAAAAAGAATGTCACCTTTCTATATTTAGAAACTATTTAACTTTATTAAATGATTTACAGCCACACATTTATATAAGACTTGTTTTAGATAACATATTTCAAAAGTCTTCCTTTCTTTCGTAAACTCTGTGCCAAGTCAAATAGTGTCACATAAATTGGGACGGAGGAAGTATTTTGTTATTCCGCATTTCTTACCTTATTATGTTGATTAATTGAAAAGTGGTTCGCCTACCGATGAAAACAACATAGGTGCCTCCACGATTTCTTTAAAAGGGCCCTGACAACTTGTGAGAGACAATCATGCAAGTATCACTCATTAATAATTCATGTCATATACACACTCAAGCAAATTAATTTTCATAATAACTTCACATTTAGTATAGAATCAAAAGGTAACTAAGTTCCCAATTTTATTCAACACATTGCCCCAATATTCTGGGAGAGAATCCCTCAATAAGGGAAAAGCGACCTAAATTTCAATTTATCATAATACTTGAGTATTGCTAAAAGTCGGCAAAGTTAATCACTTTAGAACATCACATGAATGAAGATCGTTGATTTTGAAAAAGAAAATAATTGATCCAAGTTTCGAGGCATTGAGGTATCAAGTGCTTCTAGGTTTAGTCCGTTGCAAATAATTGAAAGACAAAACGACACAAAATTATGTGTTGCATGTATCAGGTTATTGTTTTTAAACCACCGAGAAGCACCAACTCTCATAATGAACATAATACATAACTTCGTAAAATCATAACTCACTCATTTTAAATCTGTTTAAAGTATATAGTATATCTAGGGATGGCAATTGGGCGGGGCGGGTGCGAGTACCCCTCTCCCACACCCGTACTCGCCAGAAAATTTTATATCCGTCACCTACCCGTCATTCGTGACGGATACATTTTTAACATCCATATCCGCCTAGACGGATATATTCTTAAATTCACACCCGCTCCACCACCCAAATGGATATCCTCAAAATTCATTATTATTATGTGTGCTAATTGTAACATGAACAAGAATCGTGTACCTGTTAAGAACGGTGGAAGTCTTCAAAACGATATATAATTACCAAAGAATTTGCCCCAAGTCTACTTCGAATCTCTAAAAACAAAGTTATTATCTACTAACTAAATGTCTTTCCTCTTTTTTTGTCTGTTGGAAGAACAAGAGAAGAGTTCTTCTCTGTTAAAGTGCAAGAAAGGGAGCGTACTTTTTCTATGGAAGAAAAAGAGAGGAAGGGACCGGTTAATCTGAAAATTTGATTTTGCCCATTATTATATCACCATGCGACAATTGGTTGTTCAAACAAAAAGTCACATGGAAGCTCATTTACACTTTTTTTTTGCTCCCACGCAACAACTAGGAGGTGAAACTACTCTCTTTGCCACCTGGCTTCGCCACCTGGTACAAGAGGGTGGTGATAGGCACCGGAAAAAAGAAGTTCACGTACGAGTAATACAAGTACACCATAATTTAGACGTGCAAGTTGCTTATCCAACCAAGCTTTATAGCACCATTCAGTTATACTCTTTGGATGATAAAACATCTATATATTTTCTCTCGCTAGTATAGTATTTTGGAGGCCTTCACTTTGGCCATGCTTTCTACTAGACTTTAACTGGCATCCTTGAATGGTCATCAGCGATTTGAGCTACTGCAGTTGTAACCTGATGAGTTTCAATCAACACATTCAAATTATTCTCTGAATTTGCTATATCGAAGGTTTATGTCGAATTTGTAGAGTCTCAGAGAATATTACCCCAAACTAATTTCGCATTCAGCTGGTACTGTTGTATTGACATTCGGTTGTTGGAGATGTAATGGAACACATGATTCCTTTGCTGAAGTTTGTCCACTGCAACTTCCCTCTTCTTTTCTGTTGTCAGTTGCTCCATAAACCTGAGAAAAGAAAATTGTTTTCTTCTTTCACAAGCCTGATAAATATGAAGTAAAAGAGACAAAGGACAACCCGTTGCACTAAGCTCCCATTATGCGCAGGGTCCGGGGAAGGGCCGGACCACAAAGGTCTATTGTATGCAGTCTTACCTTGCATTTCTGCAAGAAGCTATTTTGCACGGTTCGAACCCATGACCTCCTGGTCACATGACAACAAGTTTAACAGTTACGCGAATGCTCCCCTTCATGAAGTAGAAGAGGCATCTCTGTTTTCTCTCTAATATACCTTTTTATGAAGTTCTCTATTTTCTTGGTAGATGAGAGTGACCTTCTTAGACAATTCTATATTTTCATGACCGATGAGAGAGCTCTGCAAGGTATTGTCAGAGTTAGAAATTACAACAAGTGCATATCAGCTTTCCGATTAGAGTAATATCTGTACTATATATGATTGAAAACCTTTCGATTTAATTCTTCTATCTCATGAGTTAACATTTTTTCCTGCAGAAGTGTGACACCATGTTAAGTATTGGACTACGTTGATATCTTTACTTAGTTAAATTAAATAATATGTGTAGTGATTTTCTCACCTTTTTAATGCGGATATTCTTCAATCTCATCTCCAGTTCGTTTTCCAGATTGTGGAGATCGCTGATTCTCATGCCAGAAAGTTCTTCACCCTTCAATCTCCTGCAATATTTTTCACATGTACCTGACTATAATGTTTGTTTGGTACTTGTTGACATTCTGTATCTGTATTCCTTCAGTCGATAATTTCTTCTTTGGGTAAGTCTATGCTGATAATCAAAGACAATCAGCATAAATACCTGTCAGATTGGTCTAGATTTCTATTTCCCTTTAGGTTGGCTTATTGTCTTTTGATTAATTGATTCAAACAAATGGCTTTTAAAGTAGAGTACATCCATTTCATCAATAAGAAAGTATCTTTCACACAAAAAATACACCTAGGTGCTCTACTTTGGAATGTTTTGACATCTGTGACCACAATCAAAGTTAAATAGTACTCTCTCCGTCCCATTTTACGTGTTTGACAAGGCGCAATGAAATAAAGGAAGATTTTTTAAACTTATGGTCTAAAACAAAGCATTGAGAAATGTGTGGTTACAAATCATGTCATTAAGGATAAAATGAGAAATTTAATATTACATTGTTACTAAATATAATGTCATTCTTTTTTGGACTGACTAAAAAGGAAAAAGAACCAATTAGAGTGTCATGTGCTTATATGATTAATGCCGCTGAATATGTTCCCTTTCAAAATTCTCTTAGATAATGTGCATATACATTAGAATACCTTCACTAAACATTCCATAGTTGTAGAATATTTTACTGGATTGATGAAGGGGATAATGGATGCTCTTGGCAAATGTAGTTTGTGAAATTACCAGTAATTCTCTTGAAGATCGTCCAATTGCTGTCTCAACCTTTCTGCCTCCGTCCGCCAGAACTGGAAATTGAGAAAACAAATAGCTATTGTTAACTTACGAACACAATTAGGCTATAATTAACATTGTAGCATAAAAACATAAAAAAAAAAAGAAGGCAGTCCGGTGCACAAACCATCCCGTGTTAGCAAGGTCCAGGAAAGGGCCGCATTCCAAAGGGTGTGATGTAGATAACCTAACATTGTAACATGATTACTGAAAATGACATTCTGATTATGCAACTTTAATATATTTCTGTCAATAGTCTTATTTTAAGGTAGGGTTTTGGGGCAATGCCACATCTATGGAAAGAACACAAGTTAGAGTTTGTTAAGCTAACTGTCTGTCCTAGCTAGATCTGAAAAGAGTAACATGAGTAGAAGATCACCTTGGCTTCCGATGAGGGTGTCAACAATTGATGGTGTTCCTTTTCTTCGTTGTATCTTTCAAATATTGATTTCATGCTGAAAAGAAAAGGCTAATATATTAGTCAAACGGACATGTATAACCCTTACCATGTATAAGATCCTTTATTTGATTGTCTAGAATCCACGGTGCTAAGATAGATGAAAGGCTGAAAATATGCTATTTGTGGAGATTAAGCAAATTATAACATGTGAAGAGGCTGATTGGAACTTCAAGATTATCGACAAAGGTTAAAAATTGACAGTTACGAAATACGCGCTACTCAACTATCCCGAACTTCCTATAGTTTCCATGAACGTGCCTCCCCTAGGAGGCTACTGCCGGCCTTTGAGAGAGCATCCTTGTGATCCTCCTAACAGAGCCAAAAATAATGGAGGTCTGTTATTGCTGCATTCTTAAGACTTCCAAGCAAGATGAGTCGACGTCAGAAGTATGAAAGAGATGAAGTGATTATTAAAGAATTAGGCCTGAAAAGGTATGTGAGCTACCTTTCCATGAACTTCCTTCTCGCCCTTGATTACAAAGCACCACAATCTAAAACTGTCAAAAGAAATTGAAGATGATTGTTGTAACTGTTCATTCCTGAATTTCACAATCATAGATGTCGTCACACGAGAATAGGTGGAGGACTTATTAAAGGCATATCTGGGGGAGAGAGAAAAAGAACTAGCATAGGGTATGAAATCCTTATTGATCCTTCTCTCCTCTTGCTCGACGAACCAACTGTTGGAAATTTGCCTTTGGTGGGGAGGTGCGTCCACCCGTATTCAATGACTTAAACACTAGGATTCCGTATGTTGGAGGCTTTGTCTCTTCACACATGCATAATCTACTAAGTGAGTAGATGACCGTAGGGCCAAGAATCATCAAATTTCATTGAGAAATGAAAGAAATATTGGTCCACGAAGTAAGGTGTTTGAGGCATGAAAATATGGTGTGGGACAAATCTACCACATCGGTGGGAAAATGAAGAATTGCTCTCTTTATAAGTCTCAAAATTGGCTAAGGGTTTGGGACCCCAAGGGGTAACCCATGTGTTTAAAGGAGGGAGGACCTAGATATGCTTGGGTTCAAGGCTAAGACCACACGCGCGCCGCCGCCGCCCGCCCGTCCGGTCCGGGCTCGGGTCACGGGTCATGGGCCTTGGGCCTCTTCTGATAGACCCCCAAATTGTTTAATATTTACAGTTTGGTCCCTGAAGTTTTTGGAAAGTTGAAATTGGGAACGACGGAAGGCATAAAGTTTCTGCCTACCGTTTGGGTTGATTTTTGAAGCGTTATTACACATTAACCAGCCATTACTTGGTTGATTAACTCACTCTTTCAATGACCTTAAACAACCATTACTTGGTTGATTAATGGTCATTACTTGGCAGTTGAGGGGTCCCTCCCTTATGCTATATATTGGTGTCTTGTGGCATAATTGTGAAGACTAAAAATGAGACTACAAGAAAATATACAACACAGAAACAGAAGAGAGAAATTCTGTCCACAAACAGTGAACAGAAAATTAAAAACTCTTCCTTCCTTTTCCATTTCTTCAGCAAGTCATTTCGTGTTTTGTTTTCTTCGTCAGAATCAACCTATTTACTTTGTAGTGTTGATTAGTTGTTGTTTTATCTTGGGAGACTATTGCCCGTTAACGTAAAAGCATATATACGGGGCAATCTTGTCTTAAAGACAGAGAGCCATCTCTCGACTCAGCCTACAGTTGTAACAATCCAGATTTAGTGTTTCTTGATTTCAGGTTATCAAGATCAAGACTCAACAAGTTTGTGGCAGTTCTGAACATTGGCTTGTTTGTTTATCCTTTCGAACACTTGTAATATTTATTTACTTCCCGTACTGCTTTACATATCCAACACCAACTTCAGGCCTAATCTTATGATACAACCATAGCTAGTCAAAGTACAACAATGGTACGTAATTTCGAAGATTAGATTGAAGTTTAGACCCCTAGAGATTTGCAAAGGAAAACCAATTTTTTTCACCCACTCCAGAAGAAGAAGAGAGCTAAATCCTATAACTTATATTGGTGGGGAAGTTCTCACATGGAAGACCTTCAAATGAAGAGATTCCTCAGGATTTTGCAGCTAGGTTTTTGCTATGGGGAATAGTAAAAATTGGGCCTTATAGTTAACAAGCATATATTCATGGATTTCACAATAGAAGAGGACTATTAAAAAAAATAGCAGTCTGGTGCACTAAGCTCCCGCTATGCACGGGGTCCAGGAAAGGGTCGTACCACAAGGATCTAATGTACGCAACCTTACCTTGCATTTTTGCAAGTGGTTGTTTCCACGGCTTGAACATGTGACCTCCTGTTCACATGGCAACAACTTATCAGTTACTCCAAGGCTCCCTTCAGAAGAGGACTATTAGAACATATATTTCCGAATAAAACTACTAATTAGGGGATATTTGATGTGATTAGTCACATGGACTATAGATTTTAATGCGGAAGAGGAGACTTCCTTGGCACCCATCTGAATTAATCAACTAGCACTTAAGCAGCATAAATAATACAGTATGCAATACAGAGAATTACCTCTCCAATTGGTACGCTTTTAAGGATTGGTAAAGCAGCAAAGGTGAAATCAAGAACCAATTTTGTGAAAGTCATATGGTGGAGGTAGATCTTGATCGCGTGGTTCTATTTGGACTGAGATTATAGAAGAAGGGGGTAAACTTGGTGGGAGTTTTGAAATAAAGCTACCAATTGAAATAAAGTCCAAAAAGGAATAAGAGCTAATCTAGCAATAAGGAAGAATATGAAATGGGCAACAAGACATGTATTTAATACTTGGGAACAAAAGAAGGTTGAACAAGCTAATGCATAAATTCTGAGGTTGATCAATGGGAGCATTAATGCAGTGGTCGTAGGTTCCCAAAACATCATATGAAGAAAGGAGAACTATTAGGGGGAAATGTGGTGCAACAAATACTCCTAGTAGTTTACCGAATAAATTGATAAGTCGGACATTCCCGGCCTACCAAGCGAAGCCGGTCATCTTGGATTTGTCGATTATGTTATGGTCGGAGTCCTACTCATGGCGACATGGTTGAATTGGAGGAAGCCGTAGGTATTATTCTTACCTCAAAAGCATTACAGTTATTGATCCTAAGTGAGGAGAGTAACTCAGTAGAAAATGAAGTAGGGACTTCAACACCTACTCCCAAGAACACACAGACTTAATCCAAAAGCATTAAGGATACACTAGGGATCGCCTTAGAAGTTCACACTCACGGAGCCCCAAAGTGGTCCATGTAGTGCAGGACAAAAAAGAGCCAAGGTGGAGTACTCTCACCTAAACCCATATACAGGCCTCCTCAAATAGAGAACCTATAAGAGATGAAGATACCCTTGTTGAACAACCTAATTCAAGAGGAGGAAAACAGTGACGTTGAGTTTGATCATCGTGATGAAGGAGATACTGCAGAAGAGTAGATAGAGAAGAAGACGAATATGAGGAGTGAAACTCCGTAAATGAGGTTAGCCTGATCAATACATTTACTTCCAGAACATCATTGCATGGGCAAGAGACAAAAAATGTTATTATACAATAGAGAAATGCCTTGATCTTGAAAGATAACTTATCTCCCAGAGATAAGAAAATTCATAAGAAGATTGACAGTAAGAAAATGAAAAAACAAGATCCTATCACTAGGGTTAAGGTAAAAGCAAACCAAAATAGAAGGAGCATACCCTAACATTCATAATGATTAATATAATCATTTTGAATATTAGAGATGTTAAGTCCATATGTGATTTTGAGATGTAAGATTGTAGTAATTTCCCTTGGAGAGTATTCTCATTATTACAAAATATATATAGTGTGTACAAGAGATGAATCCTAATTCGGTAAGGATCCTAATATACCATAAATATACAGTATTCATAATTACACAATATATGGAGAATATTCGCTAATACACCCCCTCAGTCTGAGCGGGAGGAGGCCGGACACTGAGACTGGATCTGAAGTCAAGGAATAATTGTATGGGAAGCCCTTTTGTGAAGATATTTGCATACTAATATGACGAAGGCACATGCAACACTCTGACATGACCGAGCGCAGCCTTTTCACGAACAAAATAGATATCCATCTCAATGTGTTTGGTTCTCTGATGTTGAATCAGATTATGAGAAAGATATATGGTAGATATGTTTTCACAGTATACAATGGATGCCCGACATAAGGGACATTGGAGCTCCAAAAGTAGATTTTGGAGACAACAGATCTCAGCTACAACATTGGCAACGCCTATGTATTCTACTTCAGCACTCGAATGGGATAAGGTAGCTTGTCTCTTGGCAGACCATGAAATTAGATTATCCCCTAAGAATACACAATAGCTGGAGGTGGAGCATCGCATGTCCGGACGCCCTGCCCAATCTGCATCCGTATAAGATAGTAACCTGGTCGGTGCAGAGGGGTATAGATGTAACCCATAATTAAGTGTGCCCTTAATGTATCGAATGATACGTTTAATAGCAATGAAATGAGACTCTATGGGAGCATGCGTAAACAGGCACACCTGTTGAACAACATATGCAATATCAGGCATGGTGAAAGTCAGATACTGAAGTACAGCTGCAAGGCTCCTATATAGAGTAGGATAGGAGACTGGAACATCATCCGTAGCACTGAGCTTTGACTTAGAATCTATCGGAGTGGGCATGATTTTGCAATTTGCCATCTTAGTCCTATACATTATATCCTCTGCATACTTACACTGATTCAAGAACATATAATCTGCAGATCTGGTCACTAATATACCCAAGAAGTAACTTAACTTGCCCAAGTCAATCAAAGTAAATTCGGTTTTAAGTAAAGCAATAATCTCATTTTTCAACCCAACAGATGAGGCAGTGAGAACAATATCGTCCACATATAGCAATAAGTAAGCAGTGCTAGTACCTCGATGAAAAATGAAAAGAGAATTATCACACCTGCTGCATACAAACCCAATCTGCATAATATACATGTCAAAGCGATCATACCACACTTTGGGGGCATGTTTCAAACCATAGAATGACTTATGGAGACGACAAATATAGTGAGGGGCTGCTGGATGGACAAAACAAGATAGTTGGTGCATGTAGACGGTTTCTTTCAAGTCCCTATGTAGAAATGCATTTTTCACGTCCAACTGATGTATCGGCCAGTGCTTGCCCATGGCTATACTCAGAACTGTGTGAATTAACCACAAGTTGTGCCTTATATCTCTCTGCTGATTTATGCCATTATCCACAAGTCGTGCCTTATACCTCTCTAAGTCTCCACTGTCTCTGAATTTGTGACGAGATAGCCACATGCAAAGCATCACATTCACCCCTCCGATCTAGGAATCAAATCCCACGTGTGTTGTTTCGTTAAAGCATTAAATTCCTCACACATAGCAGAATTTTAATTAAGGTCTTGTTTGGCTAGTTTAGGGTTTTTGGGAATTGGGGAAATCGTTTAGGCAGATAGGTTAAACTGGACTTTGGGCTTGAAAATCCCATATTTGGCACGGATTTCCATTTGGTGAGTATAGGTTATTACTGGTCGGTTGGAAATGACAGTCGGTGGAGGTGACATAGCAGTTGGTGGTGTGTGACGGAGTTGGGTGATTTGTAGGTGGTTGACCGGTGGTGAAACAATGGAGATCGACTGGTCACCGGTGTTGGTGGCAACCGATGATGATTGTTTCGAGGACGACTTAGTAGACACCGCCGTGGGTCTGACGACAGAAGAGGCGATGGTGGGTGGCAGAAAGGAGGTTCCGGTGGCTGACTGATTTAGTTGGCTAAGAATGACGGGAGAGATGTCGGGCTCGTCAAGAAAGGTATAGTCCGTTTTTTGGAATTTTTGGAGATTCAAAAAAAGGAATGTGGTCTCATCAAACGTGACATGACGAGAGATATGTATTTGATTAGTGGACAAGTTATAGCATAGATAGCTCCCATGATTAGACGAAAAACCTACGAAGACACACGGAGTAGTTCGATGTGCTAATTTGTGAGGGACAGTGGATTCAAGATTAGGATAACACAGGCAACCAAATATCCATAGGTGGTCGTATGAGGGAATCCTGCGGTATAAAGTTTCGGTTGGAGTCATATTGTGAAGGGTACTGGTGGGTAAAATGTTTAGAATATATTCGGATATTTTGACAGCATAGACCCAGAAGGACGAATGAAGAGAGGCATGAAACAGTAGAGTACAGACTATGTTATTAATGGTGCGGATAATGCGTTTGGTTTTACCATTTTGAGGTGAGGTATGGGGGCAGGAGAAACAAAAAACCATGACATTATTGCTACAAAATTGGTGAAACATCGAATTATTGAATTCACGACCATTATCACACTGACATGATTTTATGCATTTTTCAAATTGTGTTTTGATAAATGTCTGAAACTCAAGAAATTTTGCAAACACTTCCGATTTAAATTTGAGTGGGTATATCCAAATATAATGATAAAAATCATCTAACAATACTAGATAATATTTATGACCAAGAGAACTAGAAATAGGAGATGTCCACAAGTCACCATGAATAATATCAAAAGGTGAAAAATTGACGCTGGTAGATGATTTAAAAGGAAGACGACCATGTTTGCCTAAATAACAAGAAACACAGTGCTGGACAATTTTCTCATTATTACATTTGATAAAATTATTGTCTCTAAGAAAATTAAAAACTGGGTGCCTGGGTCGCCAAGCTGATTATGCCAAGTGGATGGAGATATAGCCGCGAGAGAGATGGGAGAGCAGGATCCGGCAGCGGAGGTGGATGAGAATGGATAGAGATCCTCCGTGCTATTGCATCTCATAAGATGGCTCCTCGTATGAAGATCCTTCACAGTAAAACCAAACGGGTCAAACTCAACAGAGACAGAATTATCACGAGTAAATTTGCGAACATTAATTAGGTTCTTGATGATATTTGGTGCATACAGGACATATTTAAGGAAAAAGGCGGATGTAGTGGTTGTGTGTGGGAGGTATCATAGCCCTGTATTGGAATGCGATGACCATTGCCAACAGTAATGTATTGAGGATGCTTTAATAAAAAAAGTGTAGGAATATTACCTGCAGAGCGAGTGAGGTAAGATGTAGCTCCCGAGTCCATGTATCAATTTTTGTCGGGTTGCAGCAAGTTCAGACTGCTAAAGGCCTGGCCTAAATCAGATGGGGACAGACCAGTTGATGGTTGCATGTACTGGGCCTGATGCATCTGGTATGAGGATGCCCGAGAAGCTGGGGAGGGGCCCAACAGCCCCTGTTGGTTGTATGAGAATTGGATCGATACCTAGGCAGGTATTGAGGCCAGTTCAGAAGTTGGAACTAGGCAGCTGGGCTGATCCACTGAGAGTATGGACTGGGCTGCATCTGTTGTGAGTGTTGCTGCTGGCCGCGGCCCTTTCCACGTCCTTTGCCACCTCTGCCGCCGCCGCGACCTCTACTTCCCCTGCCTCTGCAGTTCTGCCGCGGCTGAGTGTTTTCCGGCGGGGTTAGGCTGACGGCAATGTTATTTTGAGGAGGCGTTTCGACTGCTAATACCTTTTGGTTGTGCTAGTCCTACTTTGTACGACGGGTTTCTTCTAACGACAATTGCGAGCGGGCCTTGTTGAAACTGGGTAATGGATCAGCATGTTATATCATGGTGGCCAAAGTGTCAAATTTACCTTTTGAGAGGCCTGCAACTAGTTGTAAGACCATATTTGTTTAAGAAACGGGTGAGCCGACGTTGGATAGTTGATCCGCCACAAGTTTCAACTGTTTGCAATAATCAGTCATGTTGGAGAAATTTTCAAGACGTGTATTATTAAATTGTTCCTCCAAATACACAACACGAGTGTGCTTGTTATCTTGAAAAATTTCCTTCAACCGACGCCATAAATCATGGGCCGAGGCACCGGATTTCATTATAGTAAGGAGCAAGTCCTGAGAGATACTACCATATATCCATTGTTTCACAGCGGCATCAAGACGAAGCCATGTAGTGTCGTCAACCTCAGCTGGGCAAGGGAAAGAGTCGTCGATATGGTCAAGCACGTTGTAGACACATGCATGAATACGGAAGAGTTCAACCCATGGAGAATATTGACCATTTTCTTGATCAAGAATAATTGGGAGCGGGTTGGATGAACTGAGGGAGAAAAGGATGATTTTGGTATGGCAGTAGTGACGACGGTCGAGGATGAGGCCATTGTGGGAGTTGTGGGAGGAGTTATTATAGTGGATGAATTTTAATGGAGTAGGAGAAGGGAGACGAGAAGAAAAAAAAATTGAAGGAAAGGTGGTTATCTAGGCCAAGGGTGGCCGCCAGTAGTAGTCTGAAACAGGGGGGTGGCACAGCTCAGAGAAACCCTAGGGTTTTGGCTTCTGATACCAGGTAAGATTGTAATAATTTTCCTTGGGGAGTATTCTCATTATTACAAAATATATATAGTGTGTACAAGAGAGGAATCCTAATCGGTAAGGATCATAATATATCATAAATATACAGTATTCATAATTACACAATATATGAAAAATATTCGCTAATATGAGAGATTAAAATTTCTTCCTAATCTTTATAAAATACAGATAATTGCTATACAAAAATCTTATTTAGAATCTGTGAAAATTGACAATTATAAAAGAAGATTGGGATTAATTTGAAGGGTGTCAGACAAAATTACAATGGAAATTTTTGGTTATCTTGGGTTGATGAACAACATATGATGATAAAAATCAACAACAAGGATGCAACAAATATTTTTTGATATCAGTGTATCAAATCAAAGCAACATTTGAGGTTACAACTATGGGACAACCTGAGACATAACTGTATAATTGTGACTAGGCCTCCGTGTGTTTTGGTAATTTTAATACAATCATATCTTCTGAGGAAAAGAAAGGGGGAAGGCCAAATAACTTTTCCTTTCATTTAATTTTAAAAATAGATTCTTCTAGTATTTTTTTATAATAAAATTCACATTTTTGAAAACTATATAAAAAGTACTATAAGTCTGCATGATTAATAATTCACAATATATGAAATAGTTGGAGAAAATCATAGTAAAAAAAATAATTGTTTGACTCCCAAATTGGTCAACCTTGAAACAAATTGGGACCGAGGGAGTATGAAAGATTTTAGAGTGGTTGATGTAGGCTTTACTGGTGTCTGTCTAAAAGATAATCATATATTTTTTTTTTGAAAGTGATTCACTTTATCTTGCAAATATGATAAAAGGAAACATCAAAACACCTTGACAGATGAATGATACCATTATTCAGGTTCTAGCAAAAGCTATGATAGGCAAATTGTATAGTCCAACATTATTACAGGAAGGCAACCAAGTTACTGATACCCTAGCCAAGTGGAGTATATATAGATGGATTGGGAAGTTACATCTTCAACTCCTCTGAATTACCTAGAAATTATTTCGGACCATACACATTAGATTTTCTTCAGATGGAATCCTTCAGACAAATATAGGAATAACTCTTTACCTAATTCTCTCAATGATGTATGATTAGAGGCGAATTATTTATATACTTTTGGCTATAGTTGTACCGAAGATGACAAATTAGTTGTAAGAAAAAGATGACTTTTTAGAATAAAATGAAAATTGAATTCATACCGGAAATATATGTGGCCATGAAAGTTGACAATAGTCTATTTGTGTAGGTGGAAGGCAACTGAGTCAGTTGCATTTTTTTGGCGTAACAAGGTTGATATTGATGATTGAACGGATTGTTGAAAATAGTAAATTTAAATGTTAAATGCCTAGATTCATGTGTTTGGTGTTAACCATATGACTATTAGGAAATCTAGGTGCATGGATTTGATGATTTCAGTGTGGTTAAGTTCATAGAAAGAATGTGAAAGTATTTTGGTAGTTTTATGTCTTGAATTACCCTTAGCACTTACATAAACCCTCTTTGTAATATTATTTTGGAAGAGTAGTGGAGTTTTTATAATGATGTGATTGAGTTTTAATGTCTCTCTCCCTCTTTCATCCTCTTTGTGTCTTATGATATTATCACGTGTCTAATAAGTGGTATCAGAGTATTGATTTGACCCTGGAAGGTGGTAAAGAATTTGGCAATCTCCATTAAAGTAATTGTGTCTCTAGGTTTGATGACATATTGAGAGACAGACTATTTGTAAAGAAAAAGAGTGGATCCCTCTGGATTTGTGAAGAAAGAGCAACTCATCAAGAAAGTTTGAGTCTTGAAGGACTTTACAAGATAACAAAGAAGATGAGGGAAGTCTTCCGTGAATTTGTGTTTGCAATAGCCAAAAGTTAGAAGGTAATGGAGAATTAATTACCTATACTAGAGCAACAGGTTGGCTCATTGAAACCTTATTCAAGGAAAGAGGTCAAAGATGCTTTATTTGGGATCAATATCAATAAAAGTCCAGGTCCTGATGGGTTTGGGAGTGGATTCTTTAGAGCTACTTGATCCATTATTGGGGATGATATCACATAGGCTATTCTAAAGACTCTTACCACTGGTAAAATGTTGCAACAGTTAAATGCTACTAGCATAGCCTTGATACCAAAGCTGGCCAGTCTAGAAAGTGCTGATCATTTTAGACCTATTTGCTTGTTGCAATGTGATATACAAATGCATATCAAATATGTTGTGTAGAAGGTTGAAGTGTTACCAACTTTGGTGAATGACACTCAAGCTGCATTTGTGAGTGGAAGGTCATTGGTACACAATTTATTGATATGTCATGATTTAATGAGACACTACAATAGGAAAACCACTCCTAGACATGGTGATTTGAGGAAGGCTTATGACATGGTGAAATGATACTTCTTGGAGGAAATGTTACATGGTTATGGGTTCCCTAAAAAAATTGTTCAGTTGATTATGTTATGTGTTACTACCACAAAGTTTTCTATTAAAGTGAATGCTGAAAGTCATGGTTACTTTGAGGGGAAGAGAGGACTGAGGCAAGGGGATCCTATCTCCCCCTTGATCTTTGTCCTAGAAATGGAGTACTTATCAAGAGTGCTTGGTAAGATGGGAAACCTGCCTGATTCAGATTTCAGAACCAGAAATTGACACACTTGACCTTTGCTGATGATCTAATGATATTTTGCAAAACTAATGAGGCATCAGTCAAGAGGGTTATGGAAGCTTTACAACACTTCCCAACAACAACAGGGTTGGTTGCTAATATTGACAAATCAAATATCTTTATTGCAGGGGTGAATGACGATATTAAGGTTAAAATCAAATATCTCTAATTGATTTTGCACTGGTTCATTCCCTATTAGGTATTTGGGACTTCCATTATCACCTAAGAAGAGGAATAAAATTGAATGTCGTCAGTTGTGTATGAAGATCACAGATAGAATAAGGAATGCTACAAACAGGCACCTGCATAATGTCTTTTGCAGGGAGGTTGCAAGTAATACAATCAGTACTTTTCTCACTACATAACTTTTTGGGAGCAATCTTCATCCTCTCCAAAGTGTTCTTAAGTGGATGAATTGTGTAGAGGATTCTTATAGGGGAATTCTGAAGATACAAGAAAAATATTCTTAGTAGCTTGGGAGAAAATATGTGGACCAAAGAGCCAAGGTGGTTTAAATATCAAAGATTGTAAGCTGCGGATCATGGCATCAGTGGGGAAGCTAATATGCTGGATAGTGAAGAGAGGAGACTTGTTATGAGTAAAGTGGGTATCTATATGCACAACATGGATGACTTTTGGGATCATATACCACCTAGTGATTGTAGTTGGTATTGGAGAAAACTTCACAAACTGAAGCACGAAATGCATGCTTGGTATACAAATGGACACTACACTCTAACTACTTCAGGGAAATATTCTGTAGTTAGTGGGTACTTGGATCTTATAGGGGATGGAGCAAAGATGGAAACTTCCGAATTAATATGGACTAGACTAGCATTACCAAAACACAAATTTATCATATGGCTAGCTGCACAGGAATGATTGATGACAAAAGACAGAATTCATGAAATGGAGCTAAAGTGTGACACAATAGAATGTGAAATTTGCAATGATAATTTGATAGAGGATGTTGCACATATATTCTATAACTATTCTTGGACAAAGAAGATATGGCATGAGCTGCAATTATGGTTAGGCATCAAGATATAAAACTTGAAAGTGCAGGACACACTACTTTGGATTAGAAGCAAGAGATAGAGAAAACTTCGAAAGCTGGTAATAGCTACTATATATAGTGCCACCATTTATCACATATGGACAGTTAGGAACCACAAAATCTTCAGAGGGAAGAATGTGCAGAGCATTTTCATATTGCAGCAGATACAGAGAATAGTTAGGGAAAGATTAAATATGTATAGGACTTCTTAACGGGGGAGGAAATTTTGTCATCTTATAGATTCTTTATGTAACTAGATTCTAAAGGCTCCTAATGCTTAACATGAGTGGCTAAGATTAGTGAGTGCTCTCTTAGGTGTAAGTTTTGATTTTATTGGTATGGTAATAATTCACATTTTATTGTCAGAAAAAAGAATTACCTGTAGTTGTGAAGGTATACACAAAGAGGATGTCAGCGGAACTAAAATCACCGAGATTAATTAAAAAATATGAAAAGACATTAAGTTTGAGAAGGGATGTTGAAAATGTAAACTTAAATGTTTAAATGTCTAAGTTCATATCTTTGGTTTTATCCGTATGACCATTAGAAAATTTAGGTGCATGCATTTAATGATTTCGATGTGGATAAGTTTATAGTACGTGTAAAAAACTATTTGGTAGTTTTATGTCTAAAATTATTCTTTATTATTTATATAAATCCCCTTTATAATGTTAATTTGGAAAAGTAGAATTTTTCTAATGATATGATTGAGCTTAATGTTTCTCTCCCTCCTTCATCCTTTTATGACCTATAATATTATGAAGGGACAGGCTTAATACTAATCCAACATGGATATGTCCATTCATGACTTCTCTGCGAGAGGTGAAATTGTATATTTCCTCAGTCCCAATTATTTTTTCACTTTCTCCTTTACATGTCCCTTAAGAAATCATAAATAAAAATGCATTTTTACTATATTATTTTTATCTCTCTCCAATAAATTATACTCCAATCAATATTAATTATTTTAAAAAATAATTAATGTTAATGACAAAATAGAAAAACTTTACTTAATTCTATCTTGATTTTTTATAAATTGACAAGTATTTTGGGACAACTATTTTTAGTAATGTGGACAACTAATATAGGACGGTGAGTACTTTTTAATTTTTTACTTTTGATTATATGCAAGGGGGTATTGTTGGGGGGAAACGCTGATTGAGTTCACATGGGAGTAACCTTCTTTTACGCTATTGTTTCATTGATAGACTAAGATCTATCTTGTATATTGAATTTTATTAGTATAAAATATAAATCTGAAAGATAGAAGGTGATCATCAAGAGAAATAAAACAATCAAAATCCTACATGATTTCCTGCTATTCTACTTGTAATGTTACAACTAAAAGACAACCGGCATCTATTTTAATGAACAAACAACCAAAGAAAGCAAAGATGGATTTGCCATCTCATTGTTTGAAGACATAACCTGATACGACTTACTGAAAATGAACGATTCATAAAAAATACTTTTCTATGAGATCACAGTGTATTCTATATAACCTTAATTAATTACTTAACAAATTGACAATTCTGAGTCATTTCACTACTAAAAATAGTGGTTTTTCATCGATATTTAGTGAAAAAATTGTGCTATAAAACATGATTTCCTATCTCATTCCCACCGATCCAACTCACAGAGAACCTGCATGATGGAAAACATGTTCCCATTGAAACGCTGGAAAAAAATTTAATTTTTTTGTGTAAAAACACTATTGCTTAGATTTTTTCCACTGACATTTGATGGGAAATAACGATTGAACATTTTTTTAGTGGAAAAATGGAGATTTTTTAGTAGTGTTTCAAGCTAGTAGTTCAATGGTGGCGTCTTAATCCTTTTATTGGCTCATTGAAACGAATAACTTCTATTCAATCTGAAAAAACAAATGTCTAGCTAGTCAAAACATAGTTTCCAGGAACTGAGCATGATCTTCAATATCTTTCACGTGTTATGAGTCCAAGATTCTATGCAGCTGTGAAGAAAGAATGAATTGGAGTTTCATCTCTATCCTTATTGGTTCTGCATTATCAATACTAGTATGGCTTGATTTATATTAAAAAATCCGATGAAAACCGGTGCTAGCTCCTTGTAATTATGGAGGTCTTATGACCAAATATTAAGTTACCACTACAAGATACAAGAAGAAAGATATTTGTCAATAACATTTTTTATTGCCATATGTTGGATGTTGTTGTCAAAAGTATTTTTCGCAATAATAAAAATTGTTGCATGTCATTGCAATAACCTCCGATGCGAAAAGTTTTGCAACAACAAGTTTTAGCAATAATATATTAAATTTTTATTTTCATTGACGTTTTTTAGCAACAATATATTTGTTGTTGCTAAAGTTTTATTACCAATTTTATACTTTCTTGTAGTGTACTTTCCAATTCATATATAGTTAGTTTCTTTTTCATGGTGTTTTTGATATAGTAATTAATGTGCCTGAGCATGTTAGTAAAGGTTGGGACATCACACATGAAAACTGAATAAGGCAGATGAAAATTTATTAGAAATATCGCTGAAGATAGCTATTACTGTACGTCTCTTCCACTTTTCATAGACAAAATGACAATAAGATTAGTTGCACGAAAGTAAGACAGAACGAAACGAATGGGAATTCCAATAAACAATATATGTGGTCGAGCATTATTAAGTTGAGGGATTGTACTATATAATCCTTTGATTCAAGATTTATAGTATTGAGTTGTGGAGCCTAATCCATCACCGATACTATGAAGACTATGCAGAGTGTGGAACGTTCTAGTTTTCGCTATATATTCTGGGGCGCCGTTTTTCTTTGTAATGTGAGCAAAAAATAATTATAAACACAAACTCCCTACTTTGATTATAGTAAAATCTACAGCGGCAAAGTAGACGTAGCTCTCGCATTGAAAGTGGCTATAAATCTCTATTTTATTTGTTCTTCGATTTTTACTGTTTTCTGATTATGTCGTATTTGAGACTCAAATCCTAACATATAGCACTATTAATGTCTCTATTTAAGAGTTCAAGAACTTGGATATCATGACCATATACGAACTTGTTGAATCCTGCGCATATCTATGATAAATATTAAAGGAAACTAATTGGTTGAACAAAGTTTGCAGGCAAAACTCTTTTTGAACGATAAAAATGCAGTGAACACACGACGATCTCGGAAAAGCTTTCTTTCTTATTGATTTTCTCATAGTAGCAGCTCGTATCTTCTTAGGCATGTCTAATCTACAAAAAATCGTGAAATATAACCCCTATCCGAACATTTATGGTTATCCTAGTTCATACATCAATCTTGGTTACATGTTGCTTAATTAAGATTGACGCGTATTATTTTCACCTCGCTCCAAGGATAATTAGCTTAATTTGTTCATTAATTTCTTCAAATTGTAATAACTTATGTTCGAACTAAACACATAGTGTCTCAGCTGCCACTCGAATCAAAGAACATTGAACAAAAGACCTAGAGTAGACTAAGAGTCAAATCAGTCCAGTATATTATTTGTACGGTAAAATTGAATCATTATTTTTCTTTTAGGGGAGGGAAAGAAGAACAACCTGGTACTTGAGTATTCGTAGAGTCGACCAGTGCTGGAAAAGATTGTGACTCCAACTTCAGCATCACAAAGGATAGCTAGTTCCTTAGCTTTTTTAACTAACCCGCTTTTTCGTTTTGAGAACGTCACCTGCCTGCTCGCTGGGTTGTCAATTCTTCTAATCGCGATCTTCCCTCTTGCCATAGTTTACTTCTTCTTCTTCTACTGCTTCAACCCCTAGCTTCCACCTTCAGTATCAACCGTTAACGATCAATAATCGATCAAACCAATTAATTGCTTGTTAATTGGTTAAATGCAAAAATGAAGTAGTAGTGTGGTTGCCTTTGTATTTCACCTAACCAAATGGAGAAAATGAGATGTGGTTGGTTTTTTAGATGCTATAGAAGTGTTTGATGAAATGATATGGTTGGTGAAAATTTATGGTCAGCGCTAGCTTAGCTATAAGGATGAGAAAACCGCTTGTATTTTATGAAACCCTATATTTCCAAAGTGGTTTTTGTGAGTACGTGGGAGATGAGGTCATAAGCAAAACTAAGATACAGACAAAAGAGTTGCTTAACAGCCTGCCACTATCATACAATAATAATATTTTGAATCAGTCTATATCATGATACCTTTACTCCATAAATGATAAAGTAGCTGCGCACATGAACCTAACATCTTGCTTTGTTGAACTTTTGCGTATTTAGGGTAATCTTGTAAATATAAGGAGACATACCATGTGATTACATTTCATTTTAATCAACGGAAATTTTATTATTCTTATTAAACAAAAGCGACATTTGGTTGTTGGAATAAGTAAACATCTACATTAATAACCAATATGTCTTATCACCAAGACATATTCGTTATTGATATAGAGGTTCGCTTATTCCTTCCAGATGATACTTTTGTTTAACCAATTAATATGTAGATATGTGTTGTTGGAGGCCATGGAACCTTACATTTTCTCTTCACGTGTTGGGAACAGTTCTCCTCATTTCAATACAAAAGTCAAGGGATTACAAGCAATGTGATTTATGTACTCAACGGTAATAGTTGAAAGCCTATTGAAATTCACAAAAATTAAATAAGAGGGCGATCTATGTTTCCCTGGCATAGCTTAAATACTATTGAAGTGGGCGCTGTTGTCTGAGAAAGTATAAGAATTCTATGGCAGTATAATTCACTGGTATGTTATATATTACTACTTGTATAAGGAAAAATTCGTATTGCACATATGTATGAATTATGTCATGACACATGGCAGAAAAGTTGAGAGTAAACAGAAATTTTCATTGTCTCATGTCATGTGTCTGGAGCATGCATTGTCCAAGTACCAATTATGCTTGCTTCCTTTCACCCACACCGTTGTATCTTCCTCGTTCTCTAAATCTGAGTCTCCAATGGCCATCAGGGCATGACGATTTGCTTCATATTTACAATCATCACTGGAGTCCCAGGTAGACTTCAGCGCCTTAGGAGATCCCTTGTTTCTTCTACCAAGAACCTGTTTTCTCGACTTGTTCCTTTCAGCCATCATTCTGAAATGGCTTCAGTGGTAATGATTATGAAATTGCTTGGTGAATGGCTTCAGTGGTAATGATTATGAAACTGCTTGGTGAATGGCTTCAGTGGTAATGATTTTTCCAAGAGACATCAGTTCATTGACCAATGAAGTGTACCTGGTGAACATTTCAGAAATAGTTTCTCCTTGCTTCATTCTGAAATATTCAAAATCTATTGTAAGCATGCCTTTTCTGAATTTTCTGACCTAGCTGATCCCTTCACGTGCGCTCGCCAATGCATCCCAAATTTTCTTTGCAGTGATAAAACTATAGATTCTACTGTACTCATCCAGACCAAGTCTACAGATCAAGACATTCTTTGCTTTAGCATATTTCTCGAGGATTTTGTATTCATCTTCCCCGTATTCACTCTTCTTCTTTGCGATGGTTTTTCCATCTGTATTCTCCTTGATAGGATATTTTAGGCCATCAATAACTCATTCTCACAGTTCATAATCTTCGGCTTGCAAGTAGTCCTCCATCCGAGCTTTCCACCAAGCATAATATTTTTCATTGAACAGTGTGGTCGATGAGTGGATTGACCTTCTCTGTGTCCGATGGGTGGTGGAGTATCATCATCATCATTTTCTCTTAAGGTGTTATCCTTATTGAAGAGAACCCAATGTGATACCAATTGTTAGTCTGCACACGTGGATTTCTGTCCTATGAGATTCCTAATTTTCGCCTATAGGATGAAACACATTACCTTACTTATTTTATGCATAGCTAATGCGGAATATTAAGAATAATAAAGTAAAAGACACAATACTTTTACGTGAAAATCACCTGGCTCAAAAAGACAGTAAAAACCACGACCTACACCTTTGTAGGATTTATCCCCAACTCCACTATAATGGTAAGCCTCTACAAATTCAAGTTACAATCTCTGCAACTGAAAAACTACACTCTAATTTCTATCTTACTAATCTACCCAGACCAGTAAGCAACCTTCAAGTTCAATTCTAACTTGAAGTTGAATTTAATAACATTTATGTTCTTATGACAATTCTTCTATGAAATAGAAAAGGTAAAACTCAATAAATAATCTAATACAAGATTCTAGACTTAAGAATTGGAAAATATTATTCAGTAAAACAACTTCTTCAATCTTCTTCGTTGTATCAGGGTTGCAACTTGAGAATCAGAACTCTCAATGATATCGTTGATCGCTCAATATTCTGGATTCTCTTTTTGAAATGCGTAACTTTCTTCATGGTATGACTTCTTACCTAAATTCTACTTGATACGGTCCATCAAGGTAGAGTAAGGTTTGAGGTTGATTGGGATTCATACACCTTCTCGCATATTTAGTTTCCATATATGATTATAAAATATCTTCATAAGTATAGTGTGAGATCTTGTGTCACGACCCAAAATCCCATTTGTACCATGAGAGCACATACCCTAACCCGTATGTGAACCATTAACATTCAAATAACTGAAATACATAAATATAAGTGCGGAAGAAAGAAAATACATAACAATGTTTTTTTAACCTTTACATTGTTTCACCAATTAAAATGCTTACTACCCAGAAGCTAGTGTCACTTATACAAGGAATCTAAGATATAAAGTACGAAAATAATTAATAGTTATGCCCTGAATAAATAAGGGTGACCTGAGTGGATGAAGACCAAGGCTACCGAGAATGAATGGTTTGTCTTAACCTTCTCGTGCTCCAAGATGCAACCTGAATAGACCGAGTACCTGCATCTACGTAAAAGATGCAGTAAGTGTAGAATGAGTACACAACGTACCCCTGTAGGAATCATAGGACGACAACTATGGAAGCTACGTTACAAATATAAATATCAAGTTGACTTTCGAATAGGTCCTATTCTAGGCAATGCAAATAGTCACATAAGTCACCTTGTTCACATAAGAGTTCATGAATCATACAAATCCCTTAGTTGACATAAGGGTCAATCACAATCAAGTACACTTCAATTCATATAGCACATAGAGATTTTACTTTCAACACCCACCAATCTGACCCTTTATCTAAGTTATATTCATACTTGGTCCCACTTACCCGACTTAACACCTTTAATAAGAAAAATTACACTTAGTACACAAAATCATGTTAAGAATGCTTTCCGAGGGTTTTATACCTAGACTGACCATAATAACCATCTCAGCTTTTTACTTAACTTTAGCCTTTAGACTTAATTATGACTCTATGTGTTTACGACATGACACATTTTAGTTCATTAACGTCCTCATTATATACCAAGTAGGAGTATATGCCTCACACCCTTTAATTAAGGAGGAATGTCTATACACACATAGCATGCAAGTCAACACCTATCACAATAACACCTCAACAAGATCTATGCTTGTAATGACTCGTCCGGTTATTTTTAGCATGAGACCTCTATTTGACTATTCTACCATTCTCATAAACTCCATATGGGGTTTATGATGTGCGGAGATTGGTGGCATCCGAAGTCTATTTTTCATGAATTTCGGATGAAAACCCCAAAATTAGAACCTTAGAGTTGAATAGTTTAACTCAAGGTTGACTTTTGAGTAGATGGGTTCGTTTCTGAGTTTTGTCACTTTTGGTAGCTCCAGAGGGTTATTTAATACTTAGTCGAGTTATTGGTTTGCTTCTTAATACAATCGAATATATTTTGTGGTGCTATTTGTGAAATTTATATATTTGGTTTTCCCGGATGATTCTTTAGAAAAGTATGTCTTAGTTCGGTCAAATGAAAAATTTGAGGGTATGAGTGAATTCATAGAACTATTTACCTTAGGGGAGCATGTCTGGTTTGTGTCTGGGGGTTCTCGGTAGGTTTCAGGTGTTTGGGTGGAAATTGAGTTGTTCTTGTGATCTGGTGTCTGCCTCGGAAGAACCTCCGTTCGATCTTGTGTGTCTGCCTTGGCGGGAGGCTAGCTCGCACAAGCAGGTTTTGGAAATCTGTGGTGTTTCGATCTTGTTGGAAAGATTTTCCATAGGGGCGGGTGCGCCTCTGCAGGTTCGGGATCGCTATTGCGCAGAGGTGAGGTGTCAAGTGACACAGCCTTAGCGAGGCTATTGTTCGCGGGAGCAAGTCCATGCCAGCGAGGTCGATTCCGCTGGTCCTATTAAATTCCTAGGTCAGTCTCATTTTCCCAAAATAGAAAGTCTCGAAGTTAGAGCCGCAAGGGGAGAGTTTCTAAAGTTTAAGAGCAAATTCATCTTTGAGGTAATTATTTCCATCCATTTATGTTTTGATTTCATGATTCCAAGTATTTTAGTGGTGATAGATTGTGCATGTGAATTGGGTAGAATGATTTATGGATTCCATTTGAGAATAAGAGAGTTGTATCCTTGATTAAATGGGTGTTTATGGATTAGTTTACTTTAATTGTTATTAATTAGTGATGGATTATGCTAGATTATCATGTTGGGATGTTTAATTTGATTATGGAAGTCTCTTAAGATTTGAGGAAAATTCTAGAGTTCCAAATTGGGCTTTTTATATATTGAGCAATTGAAGATCCAAATAAGTATAGGTTTCCAATTAACCAAAGGATATGATTATCTAGTACGTATTGATGTTTTTTGAATATTAAAGTTTGAGTCTTGGCGACGTGGGCCCGAGATTAGTTTTTGAAGTCTTGCTTTGTTAAGGATTATTTCTTTGTATGTATGTAAGCTTTATATTAACGAATAATTTATGTGTGATTAAACTTCGATTATCACGAGGCATAGCAGAAAGGCAAGGCTGTCTTGGAGAGTTGATTATTCGAGGCTTCAGTTCGGCCCAAAGGTAAGCTATTGTTTACTTTCACTAGACTCCGATAGAAGTACGTAATTAGTTATAAATATTAAGGAGTATTGGGCGTGTTTGGGGGTCCCATTCAACCAGTTGAGATGAACGTTAGAGTGGGAACCGGTGTTGAATTGTGATGAGGTGATTTAGGGAGTCAGCCTTATGCTGGTTCTGACTGCTGATTGATTGGGCTTGCCTCCATATTTGCTATTGTATGCTTATTCATCATACTTGCTTCTGTTACGATATCCTGATTTGTACTTGGATTGTTATGTTATTGAATTCTTGGAAGCATGTGATATTCATCTTTATACTTGATTGAATCTCATTTCATCATGTTTTTTCCTTATATAATCATTTGCATGCATACACTCATGGTTCTGTGATATTGATATGAGAGTGGTATGGAATGTTGTGGGTCCAAAAGACCGGAAAGGTGAGAATATTTATGAGATTATGTCAACACTGAGATGATGGTGATGATATTCGAGGGAACATGTTGCACATGTGCAACAATTATTATTCAGCCAAGATCTCAGCTCCGATGGGAAACTCCAGAGGAGCATATGGACTTCGCAGGTCCCCCATGGGTGTGCATCTTATAATAAAAACTTGAGTGCATGTATACTGGAAGATTAAGGTACCTGGCTTAAGCATTGCATACATATTATACATATTATCATTCATGGATTATCTGTTGATGAAATAAGTGTTGAATTGATTATTGATAACTTGATTGCATTCTTAGATAAAGAAGGATTGTTAATTTCTCATTGATACTTGAAATCATATTATTGATATATTCTAAAACTGGGTGACTTACGTGAATATGAAATATTATATGAACAAGGTCTTATGCTGATTCTGTGAACCATTCTTGAATAACGTGACAATACTTGAGTTATTGAACTGCTACATTAGGGATATTTGGTGTCAACTTAGTATTTATCTCTTTTTATGTATCTTTTGTCATTGTCGGCCAATGATGCCTACGGGGGTATGTTGTGTACTCATACTACATCTGCTGCATCTTTTTTGGTGCAGATATTGATCCTACAACCAGTTCGCGAGCTCGAGTGTGACCCTGAGCAGGCAGACATTCAGTATTCAGGGTGAGATGCTACCTCCGGCATACCTTGGATATTATATCCTTATCTTGTCTTTTATTTGTGATCGAGAGACATGTCCAGACTCTTATATTATCATATTTAATTTTGGCTTGCGTGTTGTATTCAGACTTGTATTAGATTATTAGTGCTCTTGTATGATTGACCAGATTTTAGGGGTTTTTGGTTATTTCTCAGACTTATTTCTGCTTTTATATCATAAGACATTTATTTTATATTTCATTATCTATCTGTTTTTCGTTATATATCATGTGAATGATTGGGAGTGGTTCGCCTACCGGTGGGAATATGTAGGTGCCACCACGATTCTTGAAAGGGGTTGTGACAAAGTTAGTATTAGAGCTTTAGGTTAAACGGTCTTGAATACAAGAGCAATGTACCACCACAGTGGGCTTGGCAGTGACCTTGGGCTGTACTATCCTGCCTATTTCCTTCAAGAAATTAATCCAGGCCCAGTCCAAGGCACACTGGCCTGCAGTCTGCCAGCCAGTAGCCTAGTGGTTTTGGGCCCAGCAGCAGCAGCCAAGGTCCAGCAGGTTTTGGGCCACTGCCGAACCATTGGCAGATGGCCCATTCGGTAGTGGCTAGCCCAACGGATATTGAGGTCGTCATGCGCACTCTTGGACTTAATACGCCTGACTCAAATTGGTACATGGACACCAAAACAACGTCTCATATGACGTCCTCCCAAGGTAATCTCTCGTCCTATTTTAATTTGAGCAAAAATAATGGTATCATTGTCGGAAATGGTCATTCAATTGCAATTCGTGGTTATGGTCCTACCAAATTGTCTCCACCAAACCCACCGTTGAATTAAAGAATGTCCTTTATGCTCCACAATTGGGTTTATGTTGACTTTGACCCTTTTGTATTTTTCGTGAAGGATTTTCAGACGGGGATGCGTCTAATGAGATGTGATAGTCGGGCGAGCTCTATCCAATCACCACACCCAATCATCAAGCCAAGTTACCATCCACCTTTGCAGCCTTAGCTCCTTCATTATGGCATGAACGTTTGGGTCATCCGGGAGCACTTGTTTTAGCCTCCCTTAAACAAAATATTTTTTTTTCATGTACACGCACACGTAATTCAAATATGTGTCATTCTTGTCCGCGTGGAAAACATGTTAAATTGTCATTTGTTGTTTCTAATTCATGCACTCTTATACCTTTTGATATTATCCATTGTGATATTTGGACATCTCCCGTTTTGAGCTCTTCGAGCCATCGATAATATTTGTTTTTGCTAGATGATTACTCTATTTTTTTGAGGACATTTCCATTGTCTAAAAAGTCACAAGTTTTTCCACATTTCTCACTTTTAGAGCATTCATCCTAAATCAATTTGAACGGGATATTAAAAATATTTAATGTGATAATAGTATGAAATTTGATAATGGGCCATTTTGGGATTTTTGCAATGCAAATGGTTTAACCTTTCGTCTTTCATGTCCTCATACCTCTTCTCAAAATGGGAAGGGGAAAGAAAAATTTGAACGATAAATAACATTATTAGAACCTCCCTTGCCCATGCCTCTCTACCACCATCATTTTGGCATCACGCACTACAAATGGCATCCTATCTCCTTATCATACTTCCAAGCAAACACGTGTCCTATCAAGCCCCTCTAAAAATCTTATACATAAGGGACCCATCTTACTCTCATCTACGGGTGTTCAGGTGCTTATGCTATCCTCTTCTTCTATCCACCACGATCAATAAACTTCAAACCTTGTCTACTCTGTGTATTTTTTTGGGTAATCCATCCAATCATCAGGGTTACAAATGTTATGACTTATCCTCTCAAAAAATCATTGTGAATCGTCACGTAATTTTTTATGAAGCAAAATTTTCCATTTAGAAAAATGCATGGGTCCGGGCCTCCTACATACGATTTTCTTGACGATGGCATACCCCCGTATTTGGCCCAACATTTTTTTCCCGTCCAAGCCCCACTATTTCGGCTAGCCCATTAAATTTGGGTGAATTGGGCCCTAAAACATTGGCCTAGATGTTGCCTATCATTGCCTAGCGTTCTAGGCCTTCTTGACTAAGCCCAGTTACTTCCGGGTCCACTTGGCCTCTCGCACAGCGCCCACGCTGCCTAGCTAGCGGTTTGGAGTCACGGGCCGCACCCGGCATTTGGGTCACAACCCAAGTCCCTGCCCACTGTCGGGCAGTCTCGTTCCACCCACTTCCTCTTCCATCCCAACGGCTAATCACTCGTAGTCAACACAGAATTTTCAAGCCCAACACAAAATATGGTCTTCACACTCATGTTACCAAATCACCATTGCCTCATAATCCTGTGTCTGCCCTTAATGACCTAAATTAGATAATGGCTATGGATAATGAATTTAATGCTCTTATTAATAATATGACGTGGGATTTGGTTCCCCATCCCCCTGATGTTAATGCGATTCGGTCTATGTGGATTTTCAGTCATTAAAAAATCTGATGGTACTTTTGAGAGGCACAAAGCCTGTTTTGTAGGTGATAGGAAGACACAATAAGTTGGTGTGGATTGTGGTGAGACTTTCAGTCCAGTGGCTAAACCGGCAACTATAAGAACGGTTCTTAGTCTGGCTCTTTCGAAAGTATGGCCGCTTCATCAACTTGATGTCAAAAATGCTTTTCTACATGGAGACCTAAATGAAACAGTGTACATGTACCAGCCCTTGGGATACCAAGACTCCACTTATCAGAATCATGTGCGCCTTCTGAAAAAATCATTAAATGGGCTCAAACAAACTCTCGGGCCTGGTACAAGAGGTTTGTAGATTATGTTTCACATATTGGGTTTTCTAACAGCCGATCTGATCATTCTTTATTCATCTATCGGCAGGGTAATGATAATGCTTACCTTCTTTTGTACGTGGATGATATTATATTGACTGCCTCATCCGATGCTCTTCGCAAGTCTATCATATCACTATTTGGCTCTGAATTTGCTATGAAAGATCTAGGGCCACTAAGTTACTTATTGGGGATAGCTATGACACGTCATACAGGTGGTTTATTTTTATCCCAAAAGAAGTATACAACAGAGATTGTTAAATGAGCTGACATGTCCTCATGTAAGCCGTCTGCAACTCCGGTTGTAACTAAATTGAAGTTGAGTGCCTCCTCTGGCAAGTCATATGACGACCAGTCACATTACCGTAGCCTTGCAGGGGCCCTGCAATATCTCACCTTCACGAGGCCCGACATCTCATATGATGTACAATAGGTCTGTCTATTCATACATAACCCGATGGAGGATCACATGCATGCTTTCAAATGCATTGTGCGGTATATTTAGGGCACTCTAGATTATGGGTTGCATTTATATCCGTCGTTGACATCCACCCTTGGTGTATTGTGATAATGTTAGTGCTATTTATCTATCTGGGAATCCGGTTAACCACCAACACACTAAGCATATTGAGCTAGATATTTCACTTTGTTCGCGAAAAAGTTGCTCGTGGACAAGTGTGTGTCTTACATGTCCCGTCACGCTACCAGATTGCTGATATTTTTACAAAAGGTCTTCCGCTGGTTCTATTTGAAGATTTTCGGGACAGTCTATGCATACACCGACATCCCGCTTCGACTGCGGGGGTGTGATAGAATAATATTGAAATTATTTAGTCATAATTGTAATTGATTATCGTATATTATATATATGGTAGGTATATATCTTAGTCAACTAATGACTTAATCATAGCCTTAGATGAAGATTCTACCCTTAGATGATTGTTGTATTTTGGGTATAATTACTACACTTTTGGAATGTAATTATTGAGGAAAATATTCTTACACTTGGGGGTATTTTGGTCTTCCAAGTAATTCTAGTGGACCATGAGCTAGAAAGACGTGGGTTGAACTCGTCTTGTAGAGGCCCAAATTTTTGGAATGCAATTGATGCATTTATATATTTTGCTATCCCTATGAGAGATTACATCGATGTTGTTCTATATAACGGTCAAATCATATAAAGATAACATTTGTTTATAAAGCAAGTTAGGAATGCACTTTACGTGATTCCAACAATATTATATGTAGATGATGCAACTCTTTTAAAAGAGTGAAGATGCAACATACACAGTCCAACTAAAGAGAGGATTCATAAAAGAGATAGAACAAATCATATTTCACCAAAAAAATTCTTCACACGAGCTCCAGAAGAATGGTGATATCAACGTGCAACTTCAAGTGATAATATGACTGATTTATTCACCAAATTTCTACCAACTACAACTTTCGAGAAGATGGTGCACAAGGTTGAGATGTGAAGATTCAAGTATTTGGTTTGAAGTTCTTATCAGGGGGAGTTAATACGCTTTGTACTCTTTTTTTCTTTTAAAGTTTTTGTCACACTGGTTTTTCCTTGTAAGGTTTTTAATGAGGTAACCGAATGACGTATTATTATAAATGTGTACTCTTTTATTCACTAGATTTTTTCCACTGGATTTTTTCTAGTAAGGTTTTAACCAGGCACATTATCTATCAAATAAACATTCAAAGGGGAGTGTTATAAATACTATTTAATATTGTGAATGTCTATCTCTACAAGAAAAGTTAGGGTTAGTAACTTTGGGACCAAGTCAGTTTCCTATTATAAATAGAAAAGTTCACATATATCTTTCAAGAGAAATAAAGAACTCCCCCTCTTCTCTCTTTTTCTGTAATATTATTGTTCTAGTTTTTTTAGTTTTTTGACAAGCCTAATATAATTGGATTAATTATTTAACTTCAATTAATAAGGATTTAATTAATGGTACAATTTAATTGGGCTAGTCCATTGATTTGGGCTAAAAATCATAAGCCCACTTTGCTAGGCCCAATATATCATTTTATTTAGAGGCCCAGTTTGGTGCCACGTGACGGATGACGTATCAAGTCAAGTCAAAAGAATGAGCCAATAGGATCAGACAACGTGTCAAAATGATGCAGCATACCTAAAGATGCACCATGTGTACAAGTGACATGTACCGACCAATCAAATATCTCATTGTCAACTTAAATCTGATTGGCTGAAATGAGTTTGTCCTTATCACAACTCCTCCATCCTACAACTATAAATAGGGGTCTGATAACTCAAAAAATAAATCAAGAATTCTAAAAAGAAGCCAGGAGACCTCATGGATCAAACGCCATAGATTTCTCTACATGCTACAAGAATTCAAGCACTCAAGTAGTCTCAACAAGTTCTAGAGATTAAGTACAAGTTACCGATCGAGTAGGGAGTGGCAGATGGGCCGTTTGGACTGAAGTTGGGCGAGTCAAGATGGTTCAATGCCCAACCCATGGCTAAATGATGGGTCATAACCCAACTTAACACATTACTTTTACAAATTTCAAACTTACCTTCTATGATATTATTTTATTTTGTATGATATTTAATTTTTTCAAATCTTTATTTTTAAAATAAGAATAATATTTTTAAGATTTTTTTCACTTTTTATAAAAGCAAAATAAATATATAAAATAATGGATATGAGGGCATCGGGGGGGCTGGGTAGTGCGGTAATAAAAGTTTTTCATTTTTTATAAAAAAAAAATGATAAATAAAATAAATAAATAAATAAAGTAAAAACTTCGGGTGGGGTGGGGATGGGGTAAGAAAAATTTTCTCATTTTTTATAAAAAGTTTATAAAAGAAATAAATATATAAAATAGAAAATTTTGTGGGGGGTAGGAGGGCAGGGGGTAGTGGGGGTTAGGTGATAGGGTACGAAAAATTTCTCATTTTAACTAAAATTTTATATATAAGTAAAATAAATATATAAAATAAAAACTTTGGGAGTTGTGTGGGAGGGCAGGGGGTTGGGGGTAAGAAAAAATTTCATATTGTTAATAATTATTTTATAAAAGTAAAAAAATATTAAATAGAAATTTGAGGATGGAGTAGGGCATGGGTTGGAGAGGGTATGGGGGAGGAGGTAAGAAAAAATTTCATATTTTTTATAATTTTTTTTATAAAAGTAAAAAGAATAGGAAATAGAAATTTGAGGATCGGGTAGGGCATTGGGTGGGGGTGGAGGGGGTATGGGGGAGATAAGAAAAGATTTCATATTTTTAATAATTGTTTTATAAAAGTAACAAAAATAATGAAATAGAAATTTAAGGATAGGGTGGAGGTTGGAGGGGGGGGGGTAGGTCGGGGAGGTAAGAAAAAATTTCATATTTTTTATAAAAGTAAAAAAAATGAAATAGAAATTTAAGGATGGGGGTAGGGCAGGGGGTATGGCGGGAGGTGGGGGTAGATGAGGTAGGTGGGGTAGAGGTGGGTAGGGAGGTAGGGGTGGGGTGGAGTAGGCAAGGTAGGGGGTAGAGATGTGAGAGTGGTTTAGTGCTTGAGTGGGGGTTGGTGTAGGGGAGGGGGTAGGGTGGATGGATAGTGTGGTGAGTGGTTGTGGTGCATTGGTGTATTTTTATTTTTTTTAAATAATAAAGGAATTTATAAATAATTATTTATAAACAAAAACTTTAATTTAGAGTGGAGCTCTTCGTGGGTCAAGTTTGGGCATCATTATGAGTTCATTTGGGCTGTTGATTTATGATGTGTCAACTTGGGTTAGCCCAAACCAATCCATCATCAAAATCACTCTTGCCCAAACCCCTGAAACCTTGGGCCGGTTATTTGGGTTTGGGCTAATTTTGACACCCTTCAAGATCAAAGCCCTTGAATTTATTATCGAAAATAAGAATCAGAGGATTCATAGAGATTGTAACACTATTATTTGAAATCAAATACTACGATCGTTGCGACATTTTCTTGTCTTGATTATTATTATCTCGATGCAAATTTTATTGTCTACAAATTCTGGCTCGCCTAATGAGATAATATCTACCTTTCATCTCAACTTTTCGATCATCAAAGTTCAAGAACATTGAAATGGACTCAAATAAGATCAACTCCAAGTCAACTTCCTCTAAGACTACCAACTTCTAGTTCTCTGCTGATGTGGAAAGCATCCACGGTGTTACCTTTAGAAGCTTTATATCCGTTACGAGGAGCAAAAAAAGCTTACCGGGACAACAAGCACCCAAAGGTCGTCCGCATAAACTCCTTCTTTTGTATCTTCATCCTCAAAAGGAACACGATCCTATATTAATGCATCAGAGAAAGATGATGATACTTAAAGCAATGAATCCTCTCTACTCACACAATATGAAGTAAGCCAGTCGAATAACAATATATTGACAATCCATGCTATTCTCCAACATCCCAAACAATCATGCAAACAATGGTAACTAACGTTTCATCTATGGAGGAAACCACTAGCAAGCTTGGCAAAACCAATTGACGGCTTGGCCAAGCATGTGCAAAATCAAGACACTTGGATTGACAAGTTGATAGACAAGATATATGGTTTAATCAAAGGAGAATCCAGTCATGCACATGAGAAGGGTCCAGAAGCTCAAGTGACTTCCTACATAATAAGTACAATACGCCAAGGAAATTCTAGTCTCTTATGAATTGTTGTTCCGATTGGCCCAACTGAAGAAATTCATCAAAGAGACTATCAAGAACATGTATGAAGTTGTTGGTGCATACACGTTGGATAGAAACAACATGTCCTATATAAGACTCAAGCAGAAGAAGAACAAATATATCTACCAATGTTAATTTTTTGGAAGCTGATCTTTTGATTTTGAGAGTATACCTCTCTGTACATGATAGTCATTAGCACTTAGGCTGATTGTAATGCATCAAAGGTTTAGCTCATTGCAATAACCTTTGAATCTTGTATATTTCTCTATTTATGAAATAAAAAGGACCACGCCCCCCTCAAAGGCATAAATTATATTTAAAAAAAAGTCCTCTCTTACATATGCAAAGCCGTACACAACAAGGATCGACAGCTTCAAGATGCCCGCCAATTATCCACCTCCCAAATTTCAGCAGTTTGATGGCAAGGGAAATACAAAGTAACATGTTTCACATTTTGTTGAAATCTGTAACAATACTGGGATTTATTGAGACTGTTTTGTCAAGAAGTTCGTCCACTCCCTCAAAGGGAATGCCTTTGATTGGTACATGAACCTCGAGCCTAATTCTATAAACAGTTGGGAGCAACTAGAGCAAGAATTTCTCAATCAATTTCATAGCACAAGGCGCATTGGGAGCATGGTGGAACTTACCAACACACGCCAAAAAAGGATGAACTAGTTATCAAATTCATTAATAGGTGGAGAAATGCAAGTGTAATCTGCAAAGATAGGCTCAGTGAAGATTTTGGCATAGAGATGTGCATCCAAGGAATGCATTGGGGACTTTGCTACATCTTGCAAGGGACTAATCCAATGTCATTTAAAGAACTAGCTACTCACGCTCATAACATCGAGTTGAGTATGTACTCCACTGGAAATGAAGTGATTCCTATCTACGACCCCCGCAAAGGAAAGTATAAAAAAGAAACCAAAAGGTGGATCAAGTTTGTACCCAAGAGTGACAACAAAGAATCCATGAATGTCAATGCCTAGATGTAAAGTTCACTAGAAGGTGAGCAATGATCAGAGTGTGAAGACAACTTCCTATCAAGGCAACACAATCCGAACGGCGACCTTGGAGGAGATGCAAGAAAGAGAATACCCCTTTATGGATTCCGATGTCCCCGAAGGTTTATCAAGGCAACACAATCCGAACGGCAACCTTGGAGGAGATGCAAGAAAGAGAATACCCCTTTATGGATTCCGATGTCCCCGAAGGTTTTGATGAACTACTCAAGCTAAAACTCATTGAGTTGCCAGAGATGAAGGGCACGATAAAGTGGGAAGAACAAATGACCCAAACTATTACAAGTATTATTGTCTTATAGGTCACCCTCTTGAGAAGTGCTTTGTCTTCAAGGATAAAGTTATGCAGTTGGCTAATGAAGAGAAAATTCTACTCGACAATGAGAAAGAAAGTTCTAATCAAGTCTCTACCACATTTGTCTCTCTGATTGGTCCAGATATGCAGTGTTGAAGAACATACAAAAGAGGGACCATTGGAGGAAGATATAACCACAGTTGATGAAGGCGATGATGATGGTTGGATTCTAGTAACTCGACAGGGGTGCAACAAAACATGTCCACAAAAATAATTATCTGAATACTCAACTAGGAAGAGGATAGTGAGAAGACCAAGGAAGAAAATACTAGTTGAGTATCCGAAGAAGACAAAAGGGGTGGTGTACTACTACCAAAACCATGATGTCCCATGACTTTGGAGGAATTCTTCCAAGTTGGTTCTGCACCAGGATTACTCGAGACAATATAGAGGTGTCATACTTCAATACCGAGTAAGAAGAATGAAAGTTTATCAATGGTGTTTCCATCATCATCTGAAAAACTTGTTGGGTCCTTCTTTCAAGAAGTGCACGCATGTGATAAAAAAATCACATTCACGAACGATGATCTCCTATTTGGTAAAATGATGCACAATCGCCCTTTGTATATGGTGGATCATGGGCTCGAAAAGAGGATAAATAGAATTTTGATAGATGATACATATGGAGTTAATATTCTTCCTATTCGCACAATGAAGGAACTTGGCATCACAACTGAAGAACTTTCTGAAAGCAGCTTGATGATTCAAGAATTCAATCAATGGGGGCAAAGAGCCATAGATGTTGTAAAGTTGGAGATCACCATCAATGATTTGCAATAAAGTGTATGGATGCATGTGATCAACACAAAGACTTCATACAATATGTTGCTTGGAAGGCCATGGATACATGAGAATAAAGTTGTCCCATCCTTCTACTGTCAATATTTGAAGTATCTCAAATGTGACAACAAAATGAAGATAGATGTTGATGATAAGCCATTTACAAAAGTTGAGTCACATACCGCCGATGCAAAGTTCTATATGAAGAACTATGTTATGAAGGAAGTAAAAGTCAATGATATCAAAACGGCCAAGAGTGATAAGATCGCAACCAAAAGAGCTGATGTGGCTTCTCAAAAAGTCAAAGTTGGCATTGAGGGCTCGCACTCCAGTCCGAATAAGGGGAAGATTGTGTCCTTGAAGAAGAACATGACTCCCATGCTCTGCTACATTCCAAAGGTGAATAAAGAGGAAGATCAATCATCTGACACTCGAGGAAATGTGCTAGGAGGCTAACTCTTCCTATTATACGAATTGATGTGATAATTTTTTCCTCAAAGCTCTTGGAGAGTTTGTGGCTCAAAATTCATCGCAAAATATGACACTTCCTACAAAATGTACAAATGAAGACTTTGATCCAAATGCTTACAGATTATTAGTCAAGGTTGGGTACAACCCCAACGAGCCATCAAAGTTATGGAAACTTACATCATGAGTTGCCATGATGCAATCAGGTGAAGTTTTGGGATACAAACAACCTCTGTTGGTCCGTATATCCATAATAAGTGCAAGTAACAACTACATCACCTTGGAAAATGAATCTGTTGATTCCAACAAAAGGCCTTCGGTATTTGATCGATTTGGAAAGTCAACTGCAAAAGCTTCTGTATTTTAGAGGTTAGAGATATTGAAGATGAAGAAGAAGAACAAGTTCCACATAAATTATCAGAGCATGAAAATGCCTACTTTGCCTAAAACCTAGAAAAATTTCCAAAGTTTGATTCCTTCTAGAATGTGGAGACAAAAAAACTAGTGGTTTCATGTGGGGAGATACTAAAAGAAAACTCACACACTGTGGTTTATACCAAGGAGTGTGATGAAGACTAGGAAAGTGTATACTCTTCATATCATGTTAATATGCAAAGTAATCAAGATACCTCATCACAAATGAAGGTTGACAAGAAGTTGGGGCATATTTCTTGGTGTTACCATATATCTTTCAATGATGGTGATCCTTAAGAGGATGGAGATGCTAGAGAGGCTCCGCAAAAACTTGAAAAAGGGGTGAAATCCATAGTAGACTCGTTGAAAGAAGTTAATCTTTGTACTGATGAAGACCCAAGACCCATCTACATGTGTTTTTTTCTAATAGATGATGAGGAAAACGCTTACAGGGAGATACTTAAAGAATTTAGGGATGTCTTTGCTTAGAGTTATAAAGAGGTGACTGGCTTAGATCCTAAAGTAGTAGTCCATTACCTTGCAATCAAGAACGGTGCTCGTCCTGTTAAACAGGCCTAGAGAAACTTCAGATTAGATTTGGTTCCTTCGATTGAAAATGAAGTTAACAAACTCATTAAAGTTGGATTTATTCGTGAAGTTAAATACCCTACGTGGATTTTGAGTATCGTTCTTGTAAGGAACAAGATTGTCCAAATCCGAGTTTATGTTAACTTCAGATCTTGAAAATGCACGCCCTGAGGATGATTTCCCGCTTCATATCCCAGAGTTGATGATTGATACTACTACTGGTTACGAGGTAATTTCTTTCATGGATGCTTCGTGTAGCTATAATCAAATTTGTGTGGCATTAAAAGATGAAGAGCTTATTGTATTCCGTACACCCAAGGGTATTTATTACTACAAGGTTATGCCTTTTAGTTTAAAAAATGTCAGTGCCACATATCAAAGGGCTTTACAAAATATCTTTGATGACTTGCTCCATAATGTTGAACGTTATGTCGATGACTTGGTTGTAAAATCAAGAAAAAGGAGCGACCACTTGCAAAATCTGAGAATGGTGTTCGAGCGATTTTAGAGATTCAACTTTGAATGAATCCATTGAAATGTTCCTTTAGGGTTACTTCTAAAAAGTTGTTTGGTTTCATTGTCCGATATCAAGGAATTAAAATTTATCAAGCCAAAGTTGAAGCAATTGTGAAAATGCTCGAGCCTCAAAATATTCATGAGTTAAAAAGTCTGCAAGGAAAGCTAGAATACATTAGGAGATTCATCTTGAATTTAGCTGAAAAATGCTAACCATTCAGTCGTCTCATAAAAATGGTGTTTCTTTCAAGTGGTACGAATCATGTACTAATGCCTTTGAGAGTATGAAGTCATATTTACTAAAGCCTCTAGTTCTAATAACCGATGCACCTGGAAAACCATTGATACTATATATTTCAGCACAAGAGAGGTCGGTTGGAGCATTATTGGCCTAAGAGAATAGTGAAGGAAAAGAAAACTTTGTTTATTACTTAAGAAGAATGATGACACCAAATGAGCTGAATTACTCGCCAATTGAAAAGTTGTGTTTGGCGCTAGTCTTCTCAATTCAAAAGTCAAAGCACTACTTTCAAGCCCATATTGTCCATCTTATTTTTAGAGCAAATTCCATCAAGTTTGTATTGTCAAAACCAGTTCTTAGTGATTAGCTAGCAAGGTGGTACCTCATTTTTCAATAGTTTGAGATTATATATATCCCTCAAAAGGCTGTAAAAGGATAGTCATTGGTGGACTTCTTAGCTAATAACTTGGTACCGAATGAACTAATCGATGAACTTGCTGATGAAGACGCAATGGCCATTGAAGTCCAACCTCCATGAAAGATGTACTTTGATGGTGCTACATATCGTAGCAGAGATGGTGCTGGAGTAGTATTTTGTTACTTCGCAAGGGGAGGTTCTACCATACTTCTTTACTGTGACGTAGTGTTACTCCAATAGTGTTGTTGAATATCAAGCATTAATGCTTGGACATGAAATGTCTATCGACATGAAGAATTTGGAGTTTCAAATCTTTGGAGACTCTCAGTTGGTGATTAATCAACTCTTTGGTAGCTATGACGTGATAAAGCCCGAACTGCGTCCTTATCATGATTATACATAAAAGTTGATAAGATGTCTTGGGGATGTAACCCTTCAATACATGCCAATAAATGATAATAAGCAAGTGGATGCCTTGGCTGCTTTAGCTTCAATACTAACTCTGTCAGATCAAGCATAAGTTACTATCTACCAAAAATGGGTAGTACCTCATCCAAATAAGGAGAAGGTGAAGAAGATAAGCTTGAGCATGTCATCATTGTTTTTGAAGTTGCAAATGAAGACTAGGGACAACCCATCATTGACTACTTGAGTTATGGGATACTGCCAAAAAATTCAAAAAGAAGAATTGAAATTTGTCGTCATGCACGTCGCTTCTTTTACTACAAGGATACTTTATATAGAAGATCATTTGAGATAGTACTCTTGCGGTGTTTGGGGGAGGATGAAGCAATCCAAGCAAGCACATTCAGTAGTATGTGGATCATATCAATCTGGACTGAATCTCCACTTCCACATACAAATGATGGATATTATTGGCCAACGATAGTGAAAGACTACTTTTACTATGCTCGAAATTGCAACGCTTGCCTGTTTTATGAAAATTTTATACATCACCTACCCGAAGCATTACACCCGATTGTCGCATCTTTGCCATTTGACATTTGAGGATTGGATGTTGTTGATCCGATGTTGAAATCTTCTGCTGGACACTTGTACACCTTGACTACAACCGATTGCTTCTCAAAATAGGCCAAAGTAGTCGTTCTTAAAGAAGTAAAGAAGGCAAATGTTGCAAACTTCATCCAAGTAAATATCACCTATTGCTTCAGTATTCTTCGTTATATAATAACAAACAATGGTAAGTCATTTGATAACAAATTAATGAACAAAATTTGTGATCTATTCGGTTTCAAGTAGTGTAAATCTTCTATGTATCGTGCTACTGGCAACGGTCTAGATGAAGCATTAAATAAGACTCTATGTAACTTGTTGAAGAAGGTTGTCTCTAAGTCCAAATGCTATTGGCATGAACGAATGAAAGAATCTTTGTGGACATACAGAATGACTTATCGCACATTGACACAAGCGATCCCATACTCGCTTGCTTATGGAGTTGAAATAGTTCTACCACTTGAGCGCCAAATACCATCCTTATGACTTGCTATTCAAGAAGGTCTCATCGAAGAAGAAAATGCTCGACTGCATCTTGCAATGTTAGAAGCACTCAATGAGAAGAGGCTAAAAGCTTAACAAAATCTTGAATGGTATCAAGCCTGTCTTTCTCCTGCCTTCAACAAAAAGGTTCTCTTAAGGTCTTTCAAGTTGGAGATACGGTCCTTGTAGTAAGAAGATCAATCATCATTTCCCACAAGTCTAGGGGTAAATTCACCTGGAAGTTGGATAGACCATATGTCATATAAGAAGCATATTCAACTGGCCTTTACAAGCTCATTGATGCAGATGGCATGAGAATTGGTCCTATTAATGCAAAATTCCTGAAAACATACTATCCTTGAAGCAAGATGACGCTCATTGATGTACAAGAATAAACTGCATATCACTCCTAGCCCGTAACAGTATTAACTATACACGGATCCAACAAATGTTTGCTATATTGAAAATCTCGCAAGAGGCGGCCTAGGCAAAAGTTAGGACTAAAAAATTATCTGCTAGGTTGAAAATCTCACAAGAGGCGGCCTAGGAAAAAGTTAGGACACAAAAAAATCACTTTCTCCTAAACTACTGAATGACTTGATCCACTTCACCGAGGTATGCATGCAACTCAGAGTTTCATTCTAAGTTCAGTCTCATAAGTTAAGAAGTAAATATCACTTTGAGTGTCGTACGAGTGAAGTATGATGAAAGAGGATGCACCCGATCAGGCATATAGAGATCAGATCTACCAACATTCTTTCATTAAAATTTGAACATTCACCAAAATACTGACGATTCAATGGGGGCAAATCAACATGGAAATTGGGTTTCTCCAATGGGATGACTGTAATCTTTTAGAAAGTTATTAAATCAGCATGTTGAAGTCTTCAAATCCGTTGATTTTCAAGTTGAAGTCCTTAAATTCATCAATTCCTTAAGTTAAAATCCAAAGCCACTGCATGTGCAAGTTGAAGTCTGCGAATTCACCAGCTCTTCAAGTTGAAGATTCAAATCCACAATGTTTGCAAGTTGAAGTCTAAAATCCAGGAAGTCTCCAAGTTGAAGTTTTAAACTCACCATGTCCGCAAGATGAAGCCTTCAAATCCGTTGAGTTTTCAAGTTGGATTTTCAAATCCACCACGTGAAAAGTTGAAGTCTTCAAAGTTCGCCAAGTATAGTATTCAAGCTGAGGATTTCTAAATTTCCAGTCTTAAGGTGGATAATTTTAACCTTTTGCACCTAAGTTGGACTTTTCGCAGATTTATCCTTAAAAGGATATGTAAATTTCCAGTCTTAACGTGGATAATTTTTGTCCCTTTGCACCTTAAGCTGGCCTTTGGTGGATTTATCCTTAAAAGGATCTCTAAATTTTCAGTCTTAAGGTGGACAATTTTTGTCCCTTTGCACATTAAGGTGGCCTTTTCGCGGATTTATCCTTTAAATGATCTCTAAATTTCTAGTCTTAAGGTGGATAATTTTTGTCCCTTTGCACCTTAAGCTGATCTTTTCATGGATTTATCCTTAAAAGGATCTCTAAATTTCCAATCTTAAGGTAGACAAATTTATCCCTTTGTACCTTAAGTTGACATTTTCCTGTTCACGAATTTTCGTCATCAAAAAGATCTCTAAATTTCCATTCTTAAGGTGGAAAAATTTGTCCCTTTTCACCTTAAGCTGGCCTTTATACGGATTGGTCCTTAAAAAGATTCCTAAATTTTCAGTCTTAAGGCGGACAATTTTTGTCCCTTTACACCATAAGCTGGCTTTATCGTGGATTTGTCCTTTGATGTTCTGTCAGTATGGATATTTTGCACCACGACTTTATCTTTTGTTGTCCCTTCGATATGAATAGTTTGGCGTTATGAATTTGTCCTTTGATATTCTATTGATATGAATATTTGGCGTCGCGGATTTGTCATTTGATATTTTTTCGGTATGAATATTTGGCATCGTGGATTTGTTCTTTGATATTCGGTCGACATAGATATTTGGCGTCGTGGATTTATCCTTTGATGTTCCGTCGATATAGATATTTGTCGTCATGTATTTGTCTTTTGATATTCCGTTAATATGTACATTCCATCAATAAGGACATTCCTTCAATATGAGCATTCCATCGATATGAATATTACATCACAAGGGTGTTCCATCGATATGAACATTTCACCGATAAAGGCAATCCATCAACATGGGCACTCCGTCTGTTACAGATACTCCATCATTATTGAACAACATGTCCTTTTGGTCTAAAAAAAGAGATAAAGAAAAGACAATACAAGTAAAATAAACATTGTTACCTTCCAAGACGTTTCGGATTCTGTCGAGTTCAAACTTGTGGCTAGATCTACTCGGAGAGACTTGAGCCAAGAGTTTTTATGACAATAGAGCTCTTGAAGTCTGGTTTCCAGCAATCAAGACGTATCATGATATAGAGGCATCTACATCAACATATAAAAACTTTGCCGAAGACATCCCAAGCTGAAAATCTGAACATGGCAGGATGCGAAGGTAAAATTTAAAAATTTATCTGGATCTTGAAGGAATCCAAATCCCAAACTCGGATATGTTGTATCCCTTCGTGTCTAATTTTGATAATATCAAGAGGATTACGATTCCGATATTCCTACATCAAGATACAAACTATTTGGTGTAGTCGCACAAATCTGAAATTATCGGCGTGACAGAATCTAGACAAAAATTTCAAAAATCATCTGGAAAGATCCTGAAGGAATCCAACTTTCAAATTCGGATATGTTGTATCCCTTTGTGTCTAGTTTCAGAAACATCAAGCGGATTACAATTTCGACATTCCTACATGATACAATGTTTTTGGTGTAGCCGCGCAAATCTGAAATTTTCAGCATGACAGAATTTAAAGCTAATTTCAAAAGTTCATCTAGAATAATATTGAAGGAGTTTAATTCTGAAATTTGGATATGTTGTATATATTGAAGTCTTGTTTCTGGAAAATCAAACTAATCATGATTCTGACGTTTTCTACAGCAAGATATGAATGTTCTACCAAAGAGGGGTTGAGCTATGAAAAAAGTGATGAAAATTGAAAGAGGAGAAATTACCTTACATCGTGGTCCTTCGTTATGACTCAAGAACGCTTGCCAATTTTGCTCCGTTGGATTCATTGATATCAGACTCTATGGGTATTTCCTGTAATCATTGTCACAACCCGGAATCACAGTCGTGATGGCACTAACTCCAAGGATTAGTAAGCCAACCACAATCATTCGACTCAAATCAAATAGAGAAATACAGTGCAAAAATTGTTAAGTAAATCAATTTAAGTCTTAAAAGTCTCATAGTATAATAGTACAAAAATAATACAAACTCCCAAGACTAATGTCACTTGTACAAGAACTATCTAAGAAATACAGGTTGGGAATACATCCCTAAATACATAATTGTCCAGAAATGAGAAGACATGATAAGAAAATAAGGCCGAAGTATCAGGTGCCATGGATCTATCATGTAGCTCACCCCAAATCCTTCGAAATAGCACCACAACGGCTAGATAGTCACAAAATAGCTCCACTCACGAGGTCCATACACCACTTAGCCTCACACACAATACCCTAAGTATAATCACACAGCCAGCTCACACTGTGCCTAAGCATAATCACACAGAAGGCTCACACAACGCCTAGGCATAATCACACAGCAGGATCACATAGTACCTATTCTAGTTACACAGATCTTATACTCGTCTATTTCCGCTCAGGTTTATACATTATGAAGCGTAGTTATGACATGCACGACAATAAGAAGCAAATATAGGCCACGCAGGTTAATACATTATGAAGCATAAATATAGTATGCACAAAAATAAGAAGCAATTATAGGCCACACAGGTTCTAACTCAGTCATTCATACAATAAAGACTCGATTTTTAGCTTCTTTTCACTTTAAATGAGTATAAAGGGATGAAAGAGGACTCATAGTCACATAGAACACATACATATAATAATATCACAGAAAGTACGGGCTTCATACCCAATCATGGAGCCAAAGGATCGTACTACACTATCAGCTAGTGCCCAAAACATGACATTCTTCTAAGTAATTTAAAGCACAAATACCCATAACATGACACCGGTACTCGATACGAGTGCTCATCACCTCACAAGTATCGGGACCTCCTTATTAACTTGTTATCCCTTCTTAATTTGTTTATTTAAACCAACCATGACACTTAAGTATGGTGCAAAATCTCAACTTTCTTGGAATAGAAGTCCGACAGCCACAACGAAGCTTTGTCTTTTCGTAACGCCTCCAAAAGATCCAAATCTAATCAAATATGAAAAGTACATCAATACATGAGTCCATAGATACCCATAATGTTATATAAAACTTTCGGACCCAAAAAGTCACCCAAAAATTAGGACCCCGAGCCTCGAAGGGCAAAAAGGGAAATTTATTTCAAAATCAGTTTACCCATTATCTATGGATTCTAGATATCAAAAAAAATTCAAAACTAACATCAATTTCATAGTCAATTGAATAACTTCCCTTTTTCTCAACCTAAGGCTCCCCCCCCCCCAATTTTCTCATCCCAAATCATGATATCTAGTATGTAATTCTTAAATAATCAAAGATATAATCATAAGAGAGTAATCAGGAACTTACCCACTTGAAGAATCTTAAAAATCTCTCCAAACTGAGACCTGAAGCTTAAAATATGAGAATAAAATGAAATGAATCATTTTTGGGCATTTTAAATCGCTGAACAGCAGTCTCCTCGCGATCATGGACCCCACTATCATGATCGTGGGACCTCCTGAACTTAACATTACACGATCACGACCTAAGGAATTACAACTGCGATGACCGTCTATCTAGAAGCTCGCGATCGTGGCCTGGTGCCACGCGATCGCGAAGCACAACATCAGAATGAGCATACCAGACTCCAAACTTTGATCCGACCCGTCAAAAGTATGACTCCCTAATATTGACCAGGCCAACTCCTTTACTAGTTATTTTTCCATAATCATAGATGTGCTTGACGCACATGGAAACTGCTTTTTCAATGATATCGAAGCATTTTTGCCTCACATAGTGGTTTATGATATCAGGATTAGTGGTATATTCATATCTCATCAGGAGGGCATGGTGATATGGAAAAAGAATTATAGTGAGTCATTTATTCTCAAAGCTGGTTGGGAGTCGATAAGAAATCGAACGGGCATTCAAGCTTGGACTAAATTTATTTGGGATAAAGCCATTACTATAATAATTAGCATTTTTGCGTGGAAGTCATTCTTATTGGGTTTCATCTCGATGAGGTAGGATTGGAACATTCACTCTTCGACAGAGTGCAGTGATGAGGCACGGGAATATCAATGAGGTCTGTGGTTGTGGTGCTTTATCCCGAATCTCTTCAGCGATAATTCTCCTAAAGTTGATCGGATAACGGGACCAGAGTAAGGGCATTGACTGTCTTGGTGGGAATCAATCTGAAATGCACAAGACTCCACCAAAAATTTGCCTCTAGCGTCAGAGTCCTTTTGTAGATCTTCTCCTGCCTATTCGTTACCTAAGTTGGTGAATCATCCTTAGCTATCACCGTAGGCATCCACTTAGGCATAACTTTCGACTTTATCCGATTCAATTTATCATTCAGCTCAGCCTCATTTGATGATGCGACATATGCATCTCCAAAGTAGAATATGTTTATTGCATTGCTGGAGATATCTACTTTGACATTTTAGACCTCAACTTCATCCAGTCATGAAAGTTTCTTTTTTATTGGCCCGGTTTCTTCATTTTGTATAGAGTGGCACCATATGAGGCATAGAACTCCCACACAAGGACAGGGCAATATTCACCGAGAGGGTCGTTGAAACTCTCCAACTTGTAAAACCGTAATATCTCAATTGTGCGAGAAAATGTGTCCATCCCAGAGAAGTTGATCTGCTGCTCCTCTCATATACTTCGTTACAGATTCTTTCCCTTCTTGTTCAATTCTAACCCCTTGTCGAATAATTCCTTGGACCCTGCTATAGAAAACCTCAAGCTATATTCCTCAACTTGCTTACTCTGTATTTCCTGCGATCACTCTTTTTCATCACTGTCCGGGTCAGAGACTTAGTTACTGACTCACTTGTATGTTCGGTCTCCCCATCAATAGAGTGACATGAGAAAGATTCCTCCTCTTCAGACAGGGAGGAATCAGATAAAGGTGTTACTTGGCTTGGTACAGATGCTGCGAAGGCCCTGTTTTTCTTTAACGGAATGACCTCATCTTCTTAGTCAAAGGCCTCATCATGCAAGCGTGTCTGCATTTCCGCGTTGCCTCTACCCATGCCTTTTTCTGGTGGTTGGGACCCACCACCTCTACTGCTGGTGATTTTTGGAGGCATACCTATTGAGGGACAACATTAGGCACGAAATAAATAAGAAAAGAAGCAAAACGAAAATCATTTTATTGTTTGCAGTTTACATGATTTGTTCAGCTACACAGGTCATACAATTAATAACGGACCGTACAAAAAATAACAGACGATACAAATAATTTGACGTACCGTACAAAATTGTACGGTCCGTAAAAAATTTGTACGGGCCATAAAAATTTATATGGTACCATACTTAAGTAATTATACAGACATGTATCATATCACACTCAATACATTCATATTTTGCATACTCTCACCCTTTCGTGATTAGGGTATCGGGGCTCGGGTTACTCAGCCTTCACCCTTTTTCACATAATTCCTCTCATTGGTATATTATTAGACAATTAGCGGGCATAACTATTTCAAACTTCAAGATTGAAATTGTCTATTGGAATGCCCTCCGACCGAGTGGGAGTTACTCATACTTCACTCCCTATTTTTTACCATTCTCTCAAAATCAATTGATCAAACAGTTGGGGGGCATGATGACTCAACAAGATTGTTGATCACCATGCCTTCCGAATCAATGGAGTTGCGATATCCTCATCCACACGAGTCCTATTCTATAGCAAATATACCAAATTCCCAACCCCCAACCAAAATTGAACACCATAATTCTATCAAGAACAAACCCTAGATTCAATTTTTCTACCCACAATGAATAATAAGCAACACACTATTCGTTACCATGAGAATGAACCAAAATAGAGATTGAAACATCAACATACTTGTTTAGTGACAATTCTTCCAGAGAAAAGTATGAGCAAGATGAAAATGCACAAGTCTGTGCTTTGGATTGCTGCATAGTGGCTGAGAAAGAGTTGTATGCATAGTGTGTGCGTAATGACTGATTAAAGAGGGAGTTGTGAGGGATTATGATGGGGTTAAGAATGATCAGTTATGGGAGAAAACATAGGAAAAAATTTGAATTTGAGAGGAAATGGAATAAGTGAGGGTCGGGTAAGGGTCTTAACCCTTTGCATGACCATCACGATAAAAGTATGGTCCGTACAAATTTGTACGGTCCATATTTTTGTGACGTACCTTGGTTCATTAAATGTTGTGGCATAGAAAAGTACGGACCATATAATTTACCATACAATTTATACGGTCCGTATAAATCTGGCCTACCTCAATACCCAGCAAAATAATGATTTGTTTTAACCTCCTCCCTTGCTACGGTGAAAAGTACGGTCCTTCCTTTTTGGTATGGTGGGCGTACAACCCGTACTTTCACTAATGCACATGAATATGTTTTTTCTTGTTACTCTCCTTCATTTGGACCTTAAAATCCTAACACATCAGCAAATATCAAACAATCCAAAAACAACAAAAATAACTTAAATCAACTAACAAAAAGAAAATACGGAAATTAAACTTGGGTTACCTCCCATGCAGCGCTTTATTTAACGCCGCGACACGACGGTGTTACCACTTTACTCATGATTAGGAGTGTATCTATGCTTCAAATTCTGTTACTGTCAATACAGCCATGGTAGTGCTTCACCCTGTAGCCATTCACACTGAAAGTTCGAGTCCCATCCCCGGACTACAATTCCACTAACCCATTGGATGAAACACTCACCACTTGAAAAGGCCCCAACCATTTGAATTTCAGTTTGCCCGGGAAAAGATTTAACCTTGAGTTGAATAGTAGGACATCATCCTTGGGTTGAAAGTTTCATTTTATGATCTTTTTATCGTAGTAATGCTTTATCCTCTCCTTATACAAGGATGCACTCTCATAAGCTTGGTATCTAAACTCATCTATTTCATTGAGTTGAAATAACCGAAGTTTGGGTGCTTCATCCCAATCCTTGTTCAACTTATTCAATGCCCAATTGGCTTTGTGTTCCAGCTCAACTGGAATGTGGCAAGCATTACCAAAAATCAACCTATAAGATTAAGTCCTAATAGACATCTTGAGCGTCGTTCTGTATGCCTAAAGAGCATCATCTAGCTTCTGAGACCAGTCTTTAGAATGCTCATTATCGTCGATCTGAAACTTTGACTTGGCCACTCATTTGAGGATGATATGGAGTGGCCACATGTTGCTTAACTCCATATTTCTCGAGCAACCCTGCAAATACCCTATTGCAAAAGTGTGAGCCCCCATCACTGATGATCGTCCTTGGTGTGTCGAAACGGGTGAAAATATTTTTCTTTAGAAAGCCCATCACACTCTTCGCCTCAAAGCCACTGCTTCTACCTATTTAGATACATAATCAACAATAACAAGAATATATTTCATTCCACACGAGCACACAAAGGGACCTATGAAATCGATCCCCCATACATCAAAAAGTTTAACCTCTATTATAAAATTCATGGGCATCTCGTATTTCTTTGCATTTGTTCCATGGCGTTGGCATTGGTCACACGACCTTGCCATTATATTCGCATCATGATACATAGTGGGCCAGTAGTACCCACATTCAAGAACCTTGGTTGTCGTCTGATTTTCACTATGATGACCCCCAATAGGAGAGTTATGACATGCCTTGTAAATAGACATCACCTCATCTTCAGGAACACAATGCTGAATGATGTTGTTGGCGCATGTTCGAAATAAGTAAGGCTCATCCCAATGATATTGGTGGCAGTGTCGTAAGAATTTCTTTTGATAGGATTTGAACTCATTGAGAATGAGACTGGTGACCAAATAATTGGCAGTATCAGCTTACGAAAGGGTTTTGGCACAATACAAGACTAAAAGCCTTCCATAAGGAAAATCATCAATTTCTAGCTCTTCATTCAATCTGCCTGCTTCTTCAAGCCGAGAGAAATAATCAGTGACTTGATTTTCTAAACCTTTATGGTCCTTAATTTCGAAGTTAAACTCTTGTAACAAAATAACTCATCGAATTAATCTAGGCTTAGCTTCCTTCTTTGCCATCAGGTATCTCAAAGTTGCATGATATGTATACACAACCACCTTAGAACCCAACAAATACGCCTGAAATATTTCGAACGCATACACAATAGCCAACAACTTTTGTTCTATTACTGTGTAGTTCATCTGGGCAGCATTGAGTCTTTTGCTAGCATAGTAGATCAGGTGCATGATCTTATTGTTCCTTTGACCAAGCACTGCTCCAATAACAAAACCGCTAGCATCACACATCAGCTCAAATGGTAGTGACCAATCCAGAGAAGTAATAATAGGAGCCGAAGTGAGTCGCTCCTTTAGTTCTTCGAAAGCTTTAAGTCACTTCTCATCAAATACAAATTTAGCCTCTTTCTCAAGAAACTTGCACATCGTGTTGGCAATTTTTGAGAAGTCCTTAATGAAGCGCCTATAGAATCCAGCATGTCCCAGGAAGCTGTGAACTCCTTTGAAAGAGATAGGCGGAGGAAGCTTGGCAATAACATCAATTTTTGCTCAATCAACCTCAATTCCCTTTTCAGAGATTTTGTGGCCAAGGACAATCCCTTCATTCACCATAAAATGACACTTCTCCCTATTAAAGATTGGTTTCTTCACACCGCTTCAACACTTGACCTAGATGGTCAAGACAATCATCAAAAGAATCTCCTACAACCAATAAGTCATCTATGAAAACTTCCAGGAAGTCTTCAACCATATCTAAGAAGATAGACATCATTCATTATTGGAAATAGTCGGAGCATTTCATAGCCCAAAATGCATCCCACTTAAAGAGAAAGTCCTATAGGGATATGTGAATGTTGTCTTTTCCTGGTCCTTAAGAGCAATATTAATTTGGTTGTATCCAGAATACCCATCCAGGAAGCAATAATAGGGCCGTTCCGCTAGCCTATCAAGCATTTCATAAATAAAAGGCATAGGGAAATGGTCTTGGTAAGTTGCGACATAAAGCTTTTGATAATCCATACACACTCTCCATCCAGTGATTGTTGTTTGTAAAATCAGCTCATTCTTTACATTTGGCACCACTCTGATGTCGTCCATTTTTGGAACGCACTACACTAGACTAACCATTGACTATCTGCGATTGGGTAAACAACTCCAACGTCCAACCACTTAATAATATCCTTTTTACCACCTCCTACATTGTTGGATTCAACCTTCTCTGATGTTCCACGCTTGGTGAACTATACTCATCACGCTAGATTTTATGTTCACAAATTCTGAAGGGGCTCCCCGAATATCAGCTATGGTCCAACCAATAGCTCGTCTGTAATTCTGCAACACTTCTAGTACCCTCTTCACCTGCTCTTCACTCAACAATGCAGAAAGAATGACAGGTAAAGTGTTATTCGGATAAAAAAACTCATACCTTAGGTGATATGGAAGTTGTTTTAGCTCCAGTTTCGGTGGTTCAATAATGGACGATTTGGCCGGAGGAGTAGCCTGATTCTCTAGATCAAGAGAAAGTGTCTTCGGTTGATAATTATAGGAACCAATCCTACAAGAAAATTCACAATATCTACATACCCCTCCATATCATCACCATCAATATTCACCAAAATAGCAGTTAAAGCTTTTCCTAGACATTCTTCTTCCATCTTGAACTCGACAACCTCTTCAATCATATCCACTGAATCAATAACCGAAATACTATCATAATTACTCGGCAACTTCATCCCTTTGCTCGCTTGGAATGTAACTTCCTCATCATTTACTCTGAACTTGATCTCGTTCTTTTCTGAGTCCATGAGTGCCATTCCAGTAGCAAGAAAAGGTCCACCCAATATGATCGAAATTTCTTTGTCAACAACACAATCAAGGATCACAAAATCTGCCGGAAGAAAGAAGTCACCAACATGAACACGTACATCATCAACCACCATCACCGGCCTCTTTATTGATCAGTCAGCCATCTGCAACCTCATACTAGTTGGCCTCGGCATACCTAACCCCAATTTCTTGTAGATAGCAAGTGGCATTAAGTTAATACTAGCCCCATTATCACAAATGACTCCGGAAAAGTCATGTTGATCGATAGTGCACAGAATAGTGAAACCCCCCAGATCTTCCTTCTTTTAGACCTTGAAGGTAGAAATAATAGAACTAATACGGTAAGTCCATTTACCGTATCATGCTTAATTGGTCGCTTCTTAGTTATCAATTCTTTCAAATACTTGGCAAAAAATCTAGCATTTCTTGGAAGGCATCTAATAACAAAATATTCATCGAAAACTGCTTCAACTGATCGTAGAACCTTTGACATTAGCACCTTCAGTCTTCTTCACCAACCTTTGAAGAAAGGAAGGTAAAGATTTAAACAGTTGTGTCAATGGTCTAAGTGCCCTGTCACCTTGCTTTTTCCCTTTTTATTTCCCACCTCTTGAGCCTTTGAATTCTCTGGAACACGGTCATAATGGAATTTGGATGTTTCAGTTTAATTACTGTCCTTTTAGCATTGTCTTGATCTTGTTTCTACTCCCGTTAGAGTTGATTCTTATTTTTTAGATATGCAATAATAATCAATAATATAACGAGTAACAATATTTAATATATATTTTAATAGTAAAGGAAGAACCATCATATGGTCCACTATGAAATTTCTGGACAAAAATCATAAACTTCCAATGTATACAGCAAATGTAGAACTTGCACCTGAATCCAATGGCGGCATATAATTATTCATTAGTATTTTTAAGAAAGCTACATATATCAAAAATACTTTCTTCTTTGATAAACATATTCACTAAAATACTTAATAGTACATCCAACGGATATTGAACCAACTGGATAACCTAACTAATCCGCAATAACAGATGGGACACGGAGTTTAAGAAATAAAAAAAAGACTTTTGGATCTTGTGGTCTAAAATAAGCCAAAGATATTTGTGTTGTTATAGAGAGAGTAATCTCATTGATAAATTTGGGCATATTAGATTTTTGGTCTGAGAATTTATGAAGTGGGCATGTTCAATTAGCTGAATACTCAATCGTGATGTGACCCATTAGAACAATCAGCTTTACTTTGATTTGTTCTTTAGCTAATTAAATAAGCCGTTAATTACTGGGATTGGTACCCGCATGGCTGTGCCCAAATGAAATGGTAAGTTTGGTTTGAGTGTCTGATCAGGTTGATCTATATGCTCCCTGGTGGTGAGAGGAGAGACGAGGTGTAGGGCAGACATACAGACAGACTAGGATTTTCGAGTTAAAAAATATAAAGGAGTAAACAAAGGAAGAAGCCAAGGGGTTCAATATCTACTACATATAAAAAATAATTTTAACCATTTTCATCCATTAAATAATATTTAAATTTAATCACTAGATGCCTTGCTAGCAGAAAGAAATCCAGTCCCTATCGCGCGCCCAATGCAACCTCTCGAGATTGCTCCCGAATATGACAGATGTGGAAGTGGCTAAAGAAGCGGAGGAAGAAAGTAGCTGTTCGCCCATCAATAAATGGACTGTTTGTTTCGGAGAAAGAAGACAAACCTAGAAAGCATTTTTTTCTACTATATATATAGATAAAAAATAATTTTAACATTGTATATATAACCTTGTATATATAGGGTAATTTTTTGCCGAAGGAGGTTCGTGGGAACCCCCTAGCCACCAACTGGCTCCGCCCCTGAGTGCAGTATGTACACAAATTACCTGCTGGAACAAAACAGGTCCGGAAGCTTGATCTGACAAAAATTTGAGTCGAACAAGCCTAGTGGGGAAATTGATGGTTCATGCAGTGATAGGGCTTGGAAGTTAGTTGTAAGGGTTCCTCAAGGTAGGTAGTATCTTTGTGCTTTTCTTTAGTTACGGCCTCTTTCATGCTAGGGAGCAGAGAAGGCTCTTTAAGATTTCTTCATGTGCCAGTTTCTTTTTCTAATGTTTGTATAAGATAGTACTATTATCAGAGTCATTTCAGAAAATTGAAGTCAAAAAATGTAACTGGTCGTTCCTCCATCTCCCCTAGGTTTTAGGGGAACAACTAACGTAAGAAATGCTTGGTTATAATTCTTTCCCTTTTGGACACAATTAGGCTTATGCATCGTGATAAAATGCGGAGAAACTCTTCTGACTGAGAATTTTTTTTGATATGATTGTTAAGGAATAAAGAGAATCTCGTGAACATCTTAAAGTATCTGCGATTTACAAGAGAAAGGAAGCAGTATGCCAAAGGTTGGATGGACCAATATTTATTCCTAGTGCCAAAGGGAAGCATGTTCTAGAATATGCCAAACTAATTTTAGAGCTCAAATCAAGGAGGACACTGATCCATTGTGGTGAAATATATCCCATTTAAGACTCAAAAGCATCTTCGAAATGCTAGCTAATGCTTGTCGATATCTTTAGTACAGTATTCTGGTGCACTTTTTGACTTTTCTCTCTTTAAGAAGTTAAAAGGAACATCAGAAACATTGTGTATGAAGGTCTTAATGATTATGTCATTATTGAAACTTAAAAGAGTCATTAAGAGTATTTTGTATTATAAGATATGTTATTAATGAAACTCATAAATAATCAAGAAATATTGTATTTTCAATGATTATGCCTTCATAATTAAGAATCCAGAGAATATGAAACTTTCTCGAGTTCATCAGCTCAAATTCCTAAGTAAAGATCCCTCTTGTTTGTTATTAATCACTAAATCAACAAAGTTTTTCTCTCTTCTTTTCTAGTGCCTTCATTATCTTAAGGGAAACATAAATAACTTTTGCCCATTGGAAGGCAGCCTTACACCTTCAGCCTGCCAACTTTGTCTTCCTTTTTAAAAATAATTTTACTATTCTTATCAACAACACTGTATCTCGCATCTCTTTCTGCGTTTGTCTTTGTTGTTCTCTCAAAGTCTCATCACTCATGACCAGTAGTGTGCATCCTACGTGTTTTATCAATTATGAAGTGCTGATGACATCTATCCTTATTAGCTAACATGCCAAATCAGCTCTCCATATTTGTCTTGTCATTAATTTATGTTAGCTAACTTGTCAAAACTAGCTGTCTAGGTCAGTTAACCTTTAGGCCAAACATTGAGCTAACTGGTAAAGATAGCATCTGTATTTCTTTGTCACTAATCTAGTTAAGCTGACAACATGCATGTCCGCAAATTCAGTCAAATCTGATCTGACTGATTCACAGTGGTGTCATTTTCAAGTCCATCTCCATTACAAGGCCAGTCAATCTTATTTTCTGCTACACTTTCCAAACTCGTGTTGTTTCACCACCTTGAGTTTGAGGGTTTTATTAAAAGTGAAGAGAATCATTAAGTAGATTGTGTAGACTATTCATAATGATAATAACATTATCAGAAGTCGAGAATCATTAGTGTATGTGCTAAATATTTATTATGATTATGTCATGATATTAGTAATACTAAGAATTAGAAAACTTTCTTATAGGAACTACCTAGTAAGTAATTTGTCACTAATTCAATGAGGATTTCTCTTTTTTGCTCGCTCATTCAAATTTTGGTGAGACTTTTTATGCATTGGTCAGAAAAGAAAAGTGTTGATTGTGTTAATTATTTAGCATGATTTTAGGAGACTTTATATTTCCTTTTCCTAGCGTAATTATTGGAATATATTATTTTATTTTACTGTAGTTGATTGCCTTTCCTTAATTATGTTAGAATAGAATAAGATTTCATATATAGTATCCTACTAGGAAAAAGATTGTAATGTAGTGTCTATAAATAAGGTTCAGTGTAATCATGTAGATACAACAATTCAATAATAATATTTTCTCTCATAATTTCTCACATGGTATCAGAACATTGGTGAGGAACATTCATAAAATATCATCACAGTCCCGTGCCTCAATCTCGGCGATTGTTTTGCGTTACTTTTCTTCTGGTAAGTGTTGTGCAAAATCCAACACCACCACAACGTAGATCCTCCACGCGCCCTCACGCGCTCTCCGGAGGTCTGACGGCACCAGCGAGTCAGTATCACGGGTAGGCGCGTGCGGCTGTTTCCGATCGCTTTTCCGATAGGTTTCTTCTTTCAGAGGACTCGCCTTTTCATTCTGAGCTCACCCATGCAATTATCTTTGAATTCCGACCACATTTTTTTCTGGTGAGTTTTCCGGCGACTCTTCAAGCTTCCGGCGATTTTAGGAAGTCTCCGTTCAATTTGTAGAGATCGTCCAGAAACTCTGATTTACCCATAGAGTTTTTTTTGTTGTTCTCCCGTCACCAGAATAGTGTTTTCCGGCTTGAACAGTGTTGTTTTCCGACCTGAACAGTGCTGCTTCCCAGCGTGACAATGTTTTCCAAACAGTTCGCACCCAGATCTTCAAACTCCATAGGGTTCTGAACATCATAAGTAGTTTCCAGCGACTATTTTCCGGTGATTGTTTTCTGCAACTTCTGGATCACGGTTTCTGAACATTATCAGCCTCTTTAGATTTCTTAAATTTTTGAATCATGTCTCTCGGATTTGATTTTTAATTCCAAAAACACGGGAATTGAAAATTCAAGTCCTATGATTAATTCACAACCCTTAATAAGGAGATAAAAAAATCAAACATCACAGTCTAAAATTCGACAAAAAAGAGGTCGTTTTGGAAGATCTAGACCTAAGTGTAGTTATTGTAATATATATGGACATGCTCGTGAAGTATGCTATTCTCTGCATGGTCGACAACCCAATAATACTCATATTTCTCAGACTGGCACTACAGGTAATCAACAGGTTTATTTATCCGAAGAAGAATATAATGAGTCCCTTCAGTATCGAGCAAGTAAACAAACATCTCCACAAGCAGCCTCAGTCGCACAATCTAATATCGCCGGATCGTGGGTTGTAGACTTTGGCGCTTCTGATAATATTTCTAGTGATAAATCACTTTTGTCGGATATTAATTATTCACCGTCTCTTCCCGCTATTACTTTAGCCAATGGGATCCAAACAAGCAAAAGGAGTTGGACAAGCTAAACCCATATCTTCGGTCACTCTAAATTATGTCCTTTATGTCCCTAGTTGTCCTTTTAATCTTGCATCGGTCAGTCGTTTGACTCGTGCCTTAAATTGTGCCATACTATTTCTTGATGATTCTTTTATTATGGAGGACCGCAGTACGGGACCGACAGTTGACGTAGGATATGAATTACAAGGCCTCTGCTACCTTACCTCTACTCCTAAGTCCTCTATAGTAGGTCTAGTTACAGATCCTCCGGACTTAATCCATAAACGATTGGGACACCCGAGTCTGTCCAAGCTACAAAAGATGGTGCCTTATTTGTCTAGTCTGTCCAAATTAGATTGTGAGTCATGTCAACTTGGGAAACACTCGCACTATCTTTCCACGTAATGCCGAGAGTCGTGCAGAGTCTATTTTTTCAATAGTTCATTATGATATTTGGGGTCGTAGTAGAGTCAGTTCACCTTTAGGATTTCGTTACTTTGTTAGTTGCATTGATGATTTTTCCAGATGCACTTGGTTATTCTTAATGAAAGATCGTTCTGAGTTATTCTCTATAATCAAGAGTTTTTGTGCTGAAATACAAAATCAATTTGGTGTTTCTATTCGTACTTTTCGTAGTGATAGTGTTTTAGAATACAAATCCTCCCAATTTCAGCAGTTTATGACTCACCAAGGAATTATTCATCAAACATCTTATCCGTACACCCCTCAGCAGAACGGGGTAGCAGAAAGGAAGAATAGACATCTCATTGAGACTTGCTCGCACTCTTCTCATTGAATCCCATGTTCCGCTGCATTTTTGGGGCGATGCAGTCCTCACAGCTTGTTATTTAATTAATCGAATGCCCTCATCTTCTATTCAGAATCAGATTCCATATTCCATAGTATATAATGGAAATTTTACCTTGTCAATTTTTGGCAATGTCATTTTTCTCTGTGTTTTCACACAGGAAGGATCCATATAAACCAATTATCCAACCATTCCCGTGACTTTATGGGCTATCTTTCAAGTGTGCGACTAAATCCTTCAATGGTACGTAGTCAAATGTTAGAAAATTCATTTCTAATCAATAATGCAATTAAGAAGTTCGATACCCTTGTTCCAATTATTCCTTTGATTGGATCATTAGCTAAAGAAAACTTTTGTACCGTATTAGGGCATCCCATTAGTAAACCGGTTTGGTCCGATTTATCGATTTCGATATTATTGACCGATTTGGGCGTATATGCAGAAATCTTTTTCATTATTATAGCGGATCTTCCAAAAAAAAGACTTTATATCGAATAAAGTATATACTTCGACTTTCTTGTGCTAGAACTTTAGCTCGGAAACACAAAAGTACTGTACGCGCTTTTTTGAAAAGATCGGGCTCGGAATTATTGGAAGAATTCTTAACGTCGGAAGAACAAGTTCTTTCTTTGACCTTCCCACGAGCTTCTTCTAGTTTGTGGGGAGTATATAATCATCTCTATACTCTCTTCCTCGTATTTTTGGGAGCACATGTTTTGTCCATAACCTAGCTCCGGGAATAGATAAATTAGCCCCTCGCTCTCTTAAATGTGTCTTTCTTGGTTATTCTTGAGTTCAAAAGGGGTATTGTTGCTTCTCACCTGATCTCCGTCGATATCTTATGTCTGCCGATGTCACATTTTTTGAGTCTTAACCTTACTTTAGTTCTTCTTCTGATCATCCTGATATCTCTGAGGTCTTACCTGTACCTCAGGTTTTACCTACACCGGCCTTTGAGGAATCTACAGTTACTTTTACATCTCCAGTCACAATGCCACCACTTCTGACGCATCCAGCATCAGGCCCAGATGATGCATGTCATGCGTTGGACCCTGCACCTACTGTGGACTTGTCTCCTTCTGATCAGCCGATTGCACTTCGGAAAGGTAAATAGTCCACTCGTAACACTAATCCACATTATACCCTTTAAGTTATCATCGTCTATCATCATCCGATTATGCCTTTGTATCATCATTGTCCTTTGTCTCCATTCCTAAGTCTACATATGAAGCCCTTTCTCATCTCGGATGGCGACAGACTATGATTAACAAGATGTCTTCTTTACGTACGAGTGGTACTTGGGAGCTTGTTCCTCTCCCTTCAGGTAAATCTATTGTTGGTTATCGTTGGGTTTATGCAGTCAAAGTTGGTCCGGACGGCCAAGTTGATCGGCTTAAGGCTTGCCTTATTGCGAAGGGGTATACACAAATATTCAGGCTTGATTACAATGATACTTTCTCTCCCGTGGCTAAAATGGCATATGTTCGTCTTTTTCTATCCATGACTGTTGCCTGCCATTGGCCTCTTTATCAGTTGGACATTAAGAATATTTTTTCCATAGTGATCTTGAGAAGGAAGTTTATATGGAGAAACCACCCGGTTTTATTACTCAGGGGGAGTCTAATCTGGTGTGTCGATCGCGTCGGCCACTTTTATGGTTTGAAACAGTCTCCTTGAGCTTGGTTTGGTAAATTCAGCACAATAATTCAGGAGTATGATATGACTCGCAGTGAAGCAGATCATTCTGTGTTTTATCGACATTCTGCTCCAGATATGAGTATTTATTTGGTGGTTTGTGTTGACGATATCGTTATAACTGACAATGATCAAGATGATATCACTAATTTAAAGCAACATCTCTTTCAGCATTTCCAAACTAAGGATCTCGGCAGACTAAAGTATTTTCTAGGTATTGAGGTTGTCCAATCCACGTCAGGCATTGTTATTTCGCAACGCAAGTATGCCTTAGACATTCTCGAGGAGAGAGAAATGATGAGATCTAGACCCATTGACACTCCTATGGATCCGAATGCTAAACTCCTACCAGGTCAGGGGGAGCCACTCAGTGATCCTGGAAGATATAGACGGCTGGTTGATAAGTTGAATTATCTCACAGTGACTAGACCTGACATTTCGTTACCTGTCAGTGGTGTAAGTCAGTTTATGGATTCTCCCTGTGATAGTCATTGGAATACAGTTGTCCACATTCTACGATATATTAAGTCAGCTCCAGGTAAATGACTGCTTTTCGAAGATCGAGGCCATGAGCAGATCGTTGGATATACATATGTTGATTATGCAGGATCACCCTCGGATAGACGTTCTACATCTGAATATTGTGTGCTAATAGGAGGTAATTTAGTGTCCTAGAAAAGTAAGAAACAGAGTGTCGTTGCTCGATCTAGTGTTGAATCAGAATATCGAGCAATGGCTGTAGCAACTTGTGAGCTAGTTTGGATTAAACAGTTGCTCAGAGAACTAAAATTTGGAGAAATCAGTCAAATGGAACTTGTGTGTGATAACAAAGCGGCCCTTCATATCGCATCAAATCCGGTATTTCATGAGAGGACTAAGCACATTGAGATTGACTGTCACTTTGTCAGGGAAAAAATACTCTCCGGAGATATTGTTACTAAATTTGTAAAGTCGAGTGATCAGCTTGCAGATATTTTCATCAAGTCACTCAGTCGTCCTCGTATTAATCACATCTGTAATAAGCTTGGTACATATGACTTGTATGCACCAGCTTGAGGGGGAGTGTTAGAATAGGAATAGGATTTCATATATAGTATCCTACTAAAAAAAAGATTGTAATGTAGTGTCTATAAATAGGGTCCAGTGTAATCATGTAGATACAACAATTCAATAATAGTATTTTCTCCCATAATTTCGCACAAATTAGTTAGGATTCACTTGTCCAAGCCTTGGTAGTTACTCGGTACCTGTATTGGTGGGAGGTAGCAGATGCCCTGTGGAATTAATTGAGGTGGCGCAAGCTGGTCTGGCACTACAGTTATAAAAAAAATCTTTTTCTTTTTTCTCAAATTCTACATGGTATTAGTGCCATTGCAGTAGTTACGGATCTGGCTAGGTTATGTAGGGCTCGTCCCTTCTCCGGGATATCAATTTGAATGGTGGGCTTGACTTTATAGTGCTACCTTTTTGAGGCGAGTTTTTTTTCCTTGCAGCACTAGGGTTCCTCTTTTTCATAACGAGGACCAGTTTTCTCCCTCCTTGATGTTGTTCGCAACTAAAACCAGTGATTTTAAAAATCTAATACCACCACAGGTTCACTTGTAAATTTCAAGCCTACCATCAAGTTTCAGATTTTTTCAAGCACCGGAGTTAGGGTTCCCAATGATTCCCTTTGGATATAAATATATAGACTTCTTTCGAGTATCTATGTGACAATTCTCGAGTTAATGTATTAATCTCTTCTCGCGAATAGAATTAATATTTAACGGAAGAATGTCCTACAACCAATCAAAGTGGTGGAGAAATTGAGATATCTGTTGCGATTAATAAATCAATAAACTCCTCAAGGAATCAAATAAACACATGAGATGAAAGGCGAATTAATCACTAATTAAACCCTAGGTTTTATCAAAACTCAACTACAAGAGATTTACTCCATATGTGGAGCAAAATTAACTGTGACTATATTAAACATCAGCAAGTTCATGATCCAAGAGAATAAAAGAGAAGATAAATTGAAGTCAAGAAGAAACTCTCAACAAATCTTCAATCTCTCGTGAAACCTTGGAATTTGCGCTTCCTTTCTCTCTTTTTTCCTCCAATAGTTGTGTCTGTCTGAGTGTCTGCCCTCGCGAGTCTCCAAAAAATTCTCTATATATCCTTTCTCAGCCGTAATAATCAAAACTTTCAGAATTATTGCTTTCAGATTGCACCATCGCAGCAGTCAAAACTCAGGCGCTGCGACGGTCGGGGCTGTTTAGTGTGTCCTACAAGTGCTGAAGGAGTATTGCAGCGCCCAAAGTTCCAGTGGTGCAAAGGTCGGGGCTGTTCAGTGCACAACAATTCTTCAACAAGTTTTTCTTCATTTCTTGGATCTCTTTTGCTTGAATCTTGTGTGTTTCCTCCTCAACTCCTTTATTGCATATCCATCATCAAAACAACACAAATATGTGAGGTATTGCACCATATAACAAATTAAAACCCAATAAATTGAACATGAAAAGAGGATCGTATCTCAGGCTAAGGTTAGACCTGTAAGATGGATGTTAAGTCCCATGGGTTCGTTACTTTCTAATTATGGCTAAAATAATTTGCAATACTTAAAGGTTATGTTTGGAAGTAATATGACTATTTGGAAGTGGAATGGAATGAGTTGGAAAATAATTAGAATGATTGGAGTGATATCAGTAGCGAGCGTTGCAGCGATCAAAAGTTGACCGCTGCGATGGTGCGAAAATCCCTTAGGCAGATGCGACCGTCGCAGCGACCAAAAGTTGACCGCTGCGACGGGCGACGCTAAAGCTAAAATATAAAGTACGAAAAATCATAATTTTAAGAGAAATTCCACACATTCTTTGGATGACTTTGAGAGAGAAAAACAACCCCTAAGCCCTAGCACAAAGTTCCTCTCTTCCTCTCATCCTCCTACATCAAGGTAAGATCATTCCTATGATTCTTAATCAGTTCTAGCATTAATTTTATGATTCTTAACAAGATTAAACCTAGGGAATTCATAGATTCTTACTTGAGTCTTCATCTTGGACAAGAAACCCTAGAATCCGAAATACAAGATTTGGATATCGAAAGGTAATACATTCATCCTTTAATTGATTATAACTTTGTATTGATGACTATAGACTATAAGTTCATGAGATATGAGTTGATGGGATTGATAGAGAAGCATGAACCATTGTAGGATTTTGGATTGTTGACTTAGGATTGTTGTAACGATATGGGTGATGAAGAATGATGTTAAGTATATCTATTTGAGATTGTAGAATCACCTAGAAGCAAGAGGATGGGTAATTGGGTGAAAAAACACCATTAATGAAGGTTGTGGAGCTTTATGCCCACCAAGTGTTTGATAAAATATTTAAATGACCAAAGCATGATTATCCTTGCTAATATTGATTTCCCTCGACTTATATGGCTTTAGATTAAAGGTGAAAGGGAGCGACGAACGTTGTATTACGCTCAAGAGCATGAAGTTAAAGTATGTGAGTAACTCTCTACGTTTGGGAATGTTAATAATTCTTCGTACGCCACGTTCTTTATTGACTATCACGAATTGCCTCAGAACATAGTTATGTCTTAGTTTCATGAATAGTTACAGAACTTCTATTCTCTAGTTTCGTAATTCGTTCATGATCTTCATTTTGAATATTGTGAACTTAGAATATAATCAGTATATACTCGTGTTTGCTACTCACGAGTCTTAGTCTAGAAACTCAGCAGGTCTAGAAACAATTAAGGCTTCAGGTCTCATACTCAGTTCATGAATACATGTCTCGGTTGAGTGATGTTCATTATTCCAGTAATGTCAGTTCCTTAATAATTATTAATGAATAGTAAACATACGTGACTGCCCAAGGGCATAAGTCTCATGTATACATATACTTGGCCAAGGCCATAGACTGACACACTTGGCCAAGGCCATAGTAGTGCATTTATTATTGGGCAAAGGCCCCACATATGTATACTTGGCCAAGGCCACTGACGCACTTACTTGGCCAAGGCCATAGTTTGTGCATTCATTATTATGCCAAGGCCCCACACATATAAAGACAGATAAACAACAGGGAGTACTCATAACTTCACTTCTTTTGTTCATTACAGTTATTAGTTACAGTTTCAGTTTCAGTATCTAATAGTTGTTTATTTATTTGGGCTGCCCTTTCCCGAGCATCCCACTTACAGTTCTTCCTTTCAGTTGCTTTACATACTAGTGCAATAAAAATGTACTAACGTTCCTTTTCCCGGGGCCTGCATCGCACGATTTACAAGTTGACGATCCAGCTCGCTAGGTTCCAGTATTAGCTGATTTGGTGAGCCCCAGTCTATTGGGGTGTTATCTTATTTACAGTCTTTATTTAGTTCAGACATTCATGTATGCCGGGGGCTTTAACCTGGTAACAGTCAGTACTTCATTATTCTTAGAGGCTTCATAGACTAGAACAACAGTCAGTCAGTACTTATCATGCTTTTATGTTAGCCATGTCCGATACATTTATATACTTATTCCGCATTTATGATTTATTAGTTAGACTTTTTAGTACCTCAACATGTTTATTTGTCATATTCCGCATTTAGTATACCACATGTTGATTTAGCCAGCCAGTTGGTTCGCTCGGTCACATGTAATCAAGCACCGAGTGTCGTGTTACGCCTAGGCCATAGTTCGGTGCGTGACAAAGCTTGGTATCAGAGCACTAGGTTTAAGTGTCATAGGGAGTCTATGAAGTCGTGTCCAGTGAGGTCACTTTTATATGTGTGCGCGCCACACATATAAATGGTTAACCACCAAGACATTCAGGATTGTTTCACTTCTTTCATACTCTAGATCGTGCAATTAGAGCCATGACTTCAGGAATTATCCTAACACATTCGTATTACGTCCTTTCAGAAAATGTCTGCTAAGAGAAAGGCAACTACGAGCCAAAGGGCTACTATTGATGCGACCCCAGAGGTGGACTCTCAGACCCAGGGAGTTCAAATTAGATAACTCTTCGACAGTAGGTCGTCAGGGCCTACTCCATTCACCATTGGTGTTCCAGCTCAAACCAGTATGAGAAAAAAGGGTTTTCAGAATTCTATCTGCAGCAAGAGACACCAAGGGGTGTGCCACTCAGGCATTTATGGGTGCTTTGGGTGTGGCCAGCAGGGTCACTTTCTGAAGGATTGCCCGTCAGCAAAAACAAGGCACCAGAGGTAATGAGGATAGACTGAAGGAAAAGAACAAGCTGCAGAAAGGGAAAGATAGGAAATTTAGCAAGAGAGCTAAGTTCACAAGTAACTTCAACCGTGGGGAATCTCAGGGATGTGGAAACCGACAGTTTTTCATGAATAGGTCATCAGGACCTGCTCCATCTACAATCAGTGCCCCAGTCTCGAGGTTCAAATTTAATCAAAAAAATCAAGATTTCGGATCAGCACACTTACAGTCACAGGCCAGTGTAGGCCACCAAGGTCCTAAACACCCTACATGCAACAAGTGTGGTAGTAGGCACCCAGGAATGTGTCGTTTGGGCTTGGATGGTTGTTTTGGATGCGATCAGCAGGGTCACTATCTAAGGGATTGTCCTTCAGCAAGACAAAGTACTGGAGGCGGAGGTCTGGACCGCTTATATGCTCTAGCAGGTCGTCAGGACTCGAGGGCATCCTCAGATGTAGCCACAGGTATGATGATGATAGATCTAATGTAAGACTCCACGGGGCAACATGTAATGATTTTAGCCACAACGACCATAAATTGCTTGTCATGGTTTTGAATAGAAAAGAGCTTAAAAATTTTGAATGAGTAAAAATGTTTGATATTACAACATATATGTTTTTATACGACTCATGTACATGGCTAAGAGGATATGATGTACGAAATGAGAACAAAGGACAGACGATAGTGAAATTAAGGGAATAATTTTAATTGTTCAAGTCAATTCATATTAGAGCTAGACAGTACAACGTTAGTAAGTTACTACAAGAAGAAAATATTACTATGAGATAAAAGATATGACAGTTCCCTCTTAGGTTATGTGATTAAGTGTTTACCCCGGATGGGTATAGTATGATATGATTTCGAAGTGTATAGAAAGTTTGGGGTTAGTTGTTCCAATTTTTCATTTAATACAAATGAAATTTCCCTGTGTGATCCATGTCGATAGTTCAAAAAAAGATAGTATATGATCGTACAATAGCGTCAAATGATGAGGGAAGTTAGACATAACCTTATGCTTCACATTAGTATTCAGAGCAGAACTACAGAACACGATGCTAGCAGGTGGTTAGTAGAAGAATAGTAAGTAAAGTATCGAGTAGATTCAATGAATTAGCAATTTCAGCAGGGCTAGTAGAGGTACGATTTGATTTCCTCAGTCAGGTTAACACTAGTAAATGGGTAACAGTTTGAATACACCAAATGAGTGTTCTACCCAAAGAGTTGAAGTTAAACTCGAAGTACAGTGGCAGTGGAAGAAGTAATCAACTAGGCAGTAAAAGAGCAAACTACAGAAGCATAGGCTTTAAGAGTTACCCAAAAAGGGGTTTTCCTTAAGACTGACAGTATGAGCAAAGTTAAGTCGTTAAGACAGAATATGTCAGTTAAGAATACATTAGTTCCTAGTCCATGTAACTAATTGAGTTTTTCCTAGTAAGGAAGATTGCTCAGAAGTGAGTCGAAGGATGAGTCGTCAATGACGTAAAGTGCAAGGAATTGTAGAAGATAAGGAAAGTTGGTCAGATTCCCAACAAGAGAGAAGGATCCACAAGTGTAAGACCTTAACCTTTGGTCTAAAAGAGAGATGTGTACTTCGTCGGTAAGTCCAGTTGAATATATAAAAACCCGAAAGGTTAACATAAGATATGAAGAACCTCAGTTCAGTAATGAGAGCATATTGAGATAGTCTCCGTAAGGAATGTGCGTCGTATGTGCCAGAAACACAAAGTGAATAGAATGATCGTCGATCGACTTATGTTAAGATCAGTTATTAACTTATTATCGATTAAGCGATTACAAAAAAGCTATAAGATCCTGCCCAAATATATGTCACAGGGATGATGCCATGACACGAGAATCTAATTTCAGGGTGCTGGTCAAAGACCTAGCGCACAATAGTACTAGGGGTATTTCAGGTAACCTCACAGAAAGAAATCATGTACGGGGAGTTTAGCTCATGTTGAGGTAGCCAGGAGAATCATAGCGAGAGAAGTTCACTGTATGACAAACCTAGGAGTCCGACTCTTGGACTCTAAAGATGGTGGTGTTGTCGTTTAGAATAGGGTTGAATCCTCCTTAGTAGCAGAAGTGAAGGAGAATCAGTTTAATGATCCCTACTTGTTACAGCTAAATGAGAGGATTCACAAGCATAAGACAATGGCCTATGAACAAGGGGGGAGATAACGGTACCTTGAGATACTGAGGCAGATTGTGTGTTCCAGATGTAGACGGGCTTCGAGGGAGAATCATGTTAGAAGCCCATAATTCCAGATATTCTATTCACCTAGGTTTCACAAAGATGTATCATGACCTCAAAGAGATTTATTAGTGGAACGACATGAAAAAAACCGTTGCAGATTTTGTGGCCAAATGTTCGAACTGTCAGCAGGTGAAAGTCGAGCATCAGAGGCCCGGTGTTTTTGTCTCAGGACATAGACATCCCTGTTTGGGAATGGGATAACTAATATGGATTTCATAACAGGTTTACCTCGCTCTTTTCGTAAGCATGATTCGATTGGGGTGATTGTAGACCGATTTACTAAGTCAACACACTTTTTGCCCGTGAAAATTACTGACTCAGCAGAAGACTACGCCAAGTTATATATTCAAGAGATCGTCAGATTGCATGAACCCCAGTGTCCATTACCGTGGTGCCAAATTCACAACAAATTTTTGGAGATCCTTTTAGAATGGATTGGGCACAAGGGTGAACCTTAGCACAACTTTTCATTCTCAGATAGATGGATAGACAGACCACACTATTCAGACCCTAGAGGATATGTTAAGGGCACGTGTCCTTGATTTGAAAGGTGATTGAGATGATCACTTGCCTCTCATCGAATTTTCCTACAATAACAGTTATCACTCTAGTATTAAGATGGCACAATTCGAGGCCTTGTACAGTGAAGGTATAGATCACCTATTGATTGGTTTGAAGTTAGCAACACAGAATTGCTAAGGCTAGACTTGATCCATCATGCCATGGAAAAAAAGTTAACTTGAATCGGGAGCGTTTGAAAACGACTAAGAGTCATCTGAAGTCCTATTCGGATGTGCGACGCAGAGATTCAGAGTTTCTTGTTAACGATAAGGTGTTTCTTGAAAGTTTTGCCTATGAAAGGTGTCATGCGATTTGAGAAGAAAGAAAAGCTTAGTCCCATACATATTAGACCATACAAGATCCTACAAAGGATTGGTCAAGTGGATTACGAGCTAGAGTTACCACTAGAGTTGGTCGCCGTACACTCAGCATTGTGTTATAATATTCACGTCTCCAGCATTCAAATATTCATGTCAGTTCAGTACTCAAATATGCGTGCCAGCTTAGTACTCAGATATTGATGTCAGTTCAATGTTTATCTAGTTCAGTATCCTTCAGCTCATTATTCATGTGATCATGACAGTTGAGTGTACACATGTTTTCATCAGTCACGTTTATGTTCAGTTACCCTGTTATGCGTATTATGAAGCCCTGTGAAGTTTGTGTTGATACTCTGATTAGATGGCAGGTGTTTGAGAGAAGTTGTGATAATCCTATTTACAAAGGAAATTTTTTGCCGAAATTTGTGTAAAATTCTAGATTTAGTCTTATTTTAATCATGATCCATCATTCGAGAAAGAATTATCCCAAGGGGGAGATAATGTAACACCTCGTATCTCGGGCTAAGGTTAGACCCGCAAGGTGGATGTAAAGTCCCATGGGTATGTTACTTTCTAATTATGGCTAAAATAATTTGCAATACTTACAGGTTATGTTTGGAAGTGGAATAAATGAGTTGGAAAATAATTAGAATGATTGAGGTGAAATCAGTAGCGAGTGTTGCAGCAATCAAAAGTTGACCGCTGCGACCGTGCAAAAACCCCTTAGGCAGATGCGACCATCGCATCGACCAACAGTTGACTCTACGACGGGCGACGCTAAAGCTAAAATATAAAGTATGAAAAATCATAATTTTAAGAGCAATTCCACACTTTCTTTGGATGACTTTAAGGGAGAAAAACAACCCCTAAGCCCTATCACAAAGTTCCTCTCTTCCTCTCATCCTCCTAAATCAAGGTAAGATCATTCCTATGATTCTTAATCAGTTTTAGCAATAATTTCACGATTCTTAACAAGATTAAACCTTGGGAATTCATAGATTCTTACTTGAGTCTTTATCTTGGACAAGAAACCCTAGAATATGAAATTCAAGGTTTGGATATCAAAAGGTAATACCTTCATCCTTTAATTGATTATAACTTTGTATTGATGACTATAGACTATAAGTTCATGAGATATGAGTTGATGGGATTGATAGAGAAACATGAACCATTGTACGATTTTTGGATTGTTGTAATGATATGGGTGATGAAGAATGATGTTAAGTATATCTATTTGAGATTGTAGAATCACCTAGAAGCAAGATGATGGGTAATTGGGTGGAGAAACACCATTAATGAAGGTTGTGGAGCTTTATGCCCACCAAGTATTTGATAAAATGTTTAAATGACCAAAGCATGCGTATCCTTGCTAATATTGATTTCCCTTGACTTATTGCTTTAGATTAAAGTTGAAAGGAAGCGACGAATGTTGTATTACGCTCAAGAGCAAGAAGTCAAGGTATGTGAGGCTAACTCTCTACGTTTGGAAATGTTGATAATTCTCCCTACGCCATGTTCTTTATTGACTATCACGAATTGCCTCAGAACATAGTTATGTCTTAGTTTCATGAATAGTTACAGAACTTCTATTCTCTAGTTTCGTAATTCGTTCATGATCTTCATTTTGAATATTGTGAACTCAGAATATAATCAGTATAGACTCGTGTTTGCTACTCATGAGTCTTAGTCTAGAAACTCAACAGGTCTAGAAACAATTAAGGCTTCAGGTCTCATACTCAGTTCATGATTACATGTCTCAGTTGAGTGATGTTCATTATTCCAGTAATCTCAGTTCCTTAATAATATTAATGAATAGTGAATATATGTGACTGCCCAAGGGCATAAGTCTCATGTATATGTATACATGGTCAAGGCCATAGATGTGCATTTATTTTTGGGCCAAGGCCCCACATATGTACACTTGGCCAAGGCCACTGACGCACTTACTTGGCCAAGGCGATAGTTTGTGCATTCATTATTGGGGCAAGGCCCCACACATATAAAGACAGATAAATAGATGTTTCAGATGCACAACAGGGAGTACTCACAACTTCACTTCTCTTGTTCATTACAATTATCAGTTACATTTTCAGTTTCAGTATCTATTACCTGTTTATTTAATTGAGTTGCCCTTTCGCGAGCATCCCACTTACAGTTCTTTCTTTCAGTTGCTTTACATACTAGTGCAATTCAAATGTACTTACTTCCCTTTGCTTGGGACCTGCATCGCGCGATTTACAGGTTGGCGATCCAGCTCGCTAGGTTCTAGTATCAGCTGATTTGGTGAGCCCCAGTCTTTCGGGGTGTTATCTCATTTACAGTCTTTATTTAGTTCAGGCAATCAGGTGTGTCGTGGGCCTTGTCCAGATAACAATCAGTACTTCATTATTCTTAGAGGCTTCATAGACTAGAACAACAGTCAGTCAGTACTTAGCAGGCTTTTATGTTAGCCATATCGGCTACATTTATATACTTCAGACTTCTTCCCCATTTATGATTTATCAGTTTGACTTTTCAGTACCTCAGCATGTTTATCAGTTATATTCAGCATTTAGTAGACCACATGTTGATTTAGCCAGCCAGTTGGTTCGCTCAGTCACATGCAGTCAGGCACCGAGTGTCGTGTTACGCCCAAGCCATAGTTCGGGGCGTGACAAATACACAAAATTGTGGCTCGTCAACAAAGAACCCAAATGATATTATTTTCCCCCCTTCAGTTGAAGAGTTAAAATATGATACACTTTGAGTTTTGAGTTTTTGAGTTCCTCTCCTTAGTCAAAAAAATTTCATACAAAACTGTGTAGCCTTACAGTTGGTAACTTATCGTTGTTTATAGGTAGTATTAATCTAGTTTAGCTTTGGCCTTGAACATCAGGGTGCCAACACCAACTTTTCCTTCTTCTTTTACCTTCTGGTGCTAGGTGTGTGTGTGAGATCAGGTCCAGCTCTGGTTAAATAAAGTACTTCGAAATGTCCTCATTAGAAAGATTGTGGACAAATATGTGCAGGTGGAATCATTGACTAATCAAGAAGAAGTGGAGTTGCGCAGTAAGATCCAAGCCCTAGGACTGGAAGTTACAAAAGTTCCTTCAAAATCAGCGCAAAATCTTGACGAGGTAGGTTGGTATTAATTTTGGTTTGAAAGAACTGTGTTATCATCCTTTGCTCTTTGTTTCCCTGGTTGAAATGATTTATTCATTTGCAAATGTTATATTAGATGGAAATTGCAAAACAGTTGGATAAATTATCAGAAAAGCTGGATAATGTGGATCAGATGATATCCTCAGCTATCACTGCAGATCCACAAGTTGGGTCTCTCTTAAGCAGTACTGCTGATCTTTGGATGCCAGTTATTACTGCTGGTTCTGAGGAAAGGCGTAACCTTAATGTGTCAGTTGAAGATGATCTTGAAGTGAAAGGCAACAATTCTCAGTAGCTTTTAGTTAAAGTCATCGTCATACGTTGATTTTGATTCTCTAATAAACACACTCCTTCCATCATCAATTACAAAGCATAACCAGAGGGTACATGAAAGTATCCTCAAGTTGAAAATGCCATATTTACGTCTCCTGGTGACATATGGATGGTGTCAGATGAAGGTGATACTTCATTTTGTTCGAGATGTTCTGTAAGTCATTTCCAGTATCTTGGAAAGGCACACAAGACTCGATGATACTTGAACATATATCTGTGAGAATAAATTGAGACCTTTGCTCCTATTTGAGCATGTACTCTCTCTGTTGTAAAATAACTGAGCAGATACAAATACATGACATTTTTACTTTTTAGCTGTGAATGAACAATGCATTGAACAATTTGTGTGTTGATGCTTATTAGCACGTGTATTGTATTATATTTAACCATAGTCCGTATCCATATACCACGTATTATCGAATTGTCGAGGAGTCAATGTGATGAAAGCCGGACCCAAATTGGATTGGGAGAGGCCTGGAGGGGACTGCTGGGCTCCAGGAAATTAGGCCCAAAATTGATCTCCAAAATTGGGAGTTGTGGAGAAGTCATTATAGTGGATTGTTTTTTTTTTCCAGAAGGAAGACAAACTGGTTCGGTTCTCCGGTGAGGAAGAGAAAAAAAAAACAGAAACGTACTGTTGACACGAGGTTCTTGGGTAAAGGACGAAAGAATCAGACAACAAGTTGTGGTGTATAATTGTTTCTTTCGAGAATGTGAGACAGAAAGCCAGAAAAACAAATTGATTATCGGCACAAAGACCAAGATTTGTTCTTGGGTAACGTAGGAAAAAAAAAAACAGACCAACAGTATAGGACAGATAATGGTTCTCGGCACAAGGACCAAAACTTGTTCTCTGATGTAAAGGAAAAGAAATCTAATGATCTGTAGTTTCTAACAGGGGGGCTAAAAGAGAAACGAGGACAGATAATGATGTTGGTCTCGATTAAAGGAGAAGGAAAAGCAGGGAAAGAGAAGCAAATTTTGGTCTTCTGATTGTGAAGCAGCAGCCGACAGACAGTGTTGGCAAAATTGAGGGAAGGCTGCGGTGAAGAATGTCGCGCCCGTTTTTAACCCGCGGGTCAAAGCGGAGTGCAACGTATTTGGTGATTTTTGGGTTAGATTAAGGAGTCGCCACCTAATTATTTACGGTGAATTAGGACACCTAAATATTAAATAAATGCTGCAATATAACTCCAATTTTAAGGTCTATGAAACTAATGATATTCTAGGTAATGGTTCTTTATTATCTTAAAGGGAAGGGGTTAGGCATCCTTTAAGATCCGCTAACTTGCGGTTATCCGGTCAAACTCAGGTTAATTATTGCTAAGAAAAATGCATGTTTTAAAAGTATACTAGATTAAAAAGATGTTTGCAAATATTTAGTAAATGGTGCATTTTATACAAGTATGCATTTGTATGACATAAAAGAAAGATACATGTAAAGTTTGAAAAAAATATGCATTTGTAACAATTGATAGTAAAAACAAATTATTTATAATGCCAAAGAAGTAATTTTTTTTGGAAATCATTGAGTTGCAAATTGAATAAAAGATAAACTTATTTGTAAGATTAATAAAGCGAATAAAAGATGACCAAAGTTGTTTTGAAAATCTTGAATATGCATGATGAGTCTAAAAATAAATAACTAGCGGAGGGTTTCTAAGTTTGAATTAACCGAGCCTACAAGTAAATAAGCTAGCGGCGGTTTTCCAATTTTAGACTACCCTATTAATTAATTCTAAGTCTACCTATTCTAAGCATTTCAATAATTACATAAGTGCAATAAATAATATTACAATACTGAGCGAGATAAAGCTGAATTAAAGAAAGTAAAACAACAAAATAAATAAACTCCGAGGAGTATCTGTCCTTCATTGGCTTTGTTCCTTGCAAGCTGTCAAGACAAACGGTTACAAACAGTTAAATATAAATAACTTCGGATCCGTATCCAAAACAGTGAATGTTTTGATCACGGAGGGCTCAGACTTAAATTTTGAAAAAAGACCATTCCAATCACGTCGTGGCTGCAAAGATATAACTCATCGGTCATTTTAATTGCCTCGCCTACTAAACATGTTGGTCTCTCGGGTGAAATAAAAAGGTTTAAGTCTCATCCTTGCCCAGAAGTTATATTTCCGTCTTTACAACTGTGGAGGCCTCAAAATCGACGGATATTTTTCATCTGCCAAAGTATAGTATCATGTTCAAATCAGCAAAATTTGTACCAAAATAGCAAGCCAAAACCGAGAGACAAATCCCGAAGGGACATGGCCTCAAATTCAATTTCATTGGCCTAAGTGTAGTATTTGTTCAAATCAGTAAATTGCCAAAGCAGCAAGCCGAAACCGAGGGACAATATCCGAAGGGACACGGCCTAAAATTCAATTTCATTGGCCTAAATGTAGTATTTTGTTCAAATCAGTAAATTGCCAAAGCAGCAAGCCGAAACCGAGGGACAATATCCGAAGGGACACGGCCTCGAATTCAATTTCATTGGCCTAAATGCAGTATTAGTTCAAAATCATTGAAATTAAATACATAGCAATAAACTGAAACAGAAACGATTTCCGAAGAGACGCGGCCTCGAATTCAATTTCATTGACCTAAATGCTGTATTAGTTCAAACCAGTAAAATAAACAACATATCAATAAGCTGAAATAGAGAAACAATTTTCAAAGGGACGCGGCCTCGAATTCAATTTTTTTGGCCAAAATGCAGTATTTATTTAAATCACTAAAACACTAAGATATCCGTTGTACGGATGTTTAAATGCCATAAACCGAGTTGAAACAGAGAAAACTTCTGAAGAGAATGCAGTATTAGTTCAATCAACAAAATAACAAAGAGAATGTAGTATTAGTTCAATCAACAAAATAACAACATAGCCGCATAACGGAAGTTCAAGTGCCAAAGTAGACCAATAGTAAGCAATTAAAATATCCGATCCAAATTCTGAAATTTTAAACCAAAACAGGATTCAGAACGTTTATGAAAAGCCGACCCGGATTCTGGACAGCGACCCGAATCAAAATAAAAAAAGTGCCCTGACCCGGTGCCGAAAACAGACCCGGATAGACGACCCGAGAAATGCAACCCGAAGCAGTGACCGGAATCGGAATCAATTTTTTGATTTTTCAGATAACCAACAAATAAGATGCAAAATGAAAAAATCTGGAAATATACCCAAACCGGGTCGACCCGACCCGGATCGATGGCCCGACCCGAATCAGAGGTCTCAACCCGAATCAGTTTCTTCTCAGATTTTCAGATAACCAACAACAGAATATAAACACAAAATTCTGAAAAATTATTCGTCGGAACAGTAACCCAATCCGGAACAGTGACCCGAATCGAAAAACCCGAAAACAGTGAAGAACAACAACAAAAACAAGCAGATTTTCGGATTCGGCTTACGAGGCCAAATAGAAGTAATTAAAACCAAAGTTCAAGAACGAAACTCACCCCTTTTCCTTTTGATTTTGGACTTGTTTTCGGACTTATTTCTTGAATAACAATGAGGGTGAAAACTAAAAATCAAGAACACAACATATATTTTCTCTCCTTTTCGTCCCCGGTCGGGTTTTTTTTCGAACAATCCCCGGTCCCCTAACAGTGAACAAATGGGGCCCTTTTATAGATGTAATTCCCCAAGGACTGGCTCGCCTAGAAATTGGAATCTAACATTCTTTGTTCGGCAGTCAACATTAGCGTAGCATGACACTAACCAATCCATGCCCATAATAACATCGAAGTCAACCATTTCTAATTCCACTAAATCGGCTAAGGTCTGATGACTACTAGCTAATACTGCACAATTTCGATAGACCCGTCTAGCGATTACCGATTCACCAACCGGTGTAGATACCACAAATGGATCCCTTATCAACTCAAGGTCCATACCAAATTTACAAGCAACTAAAGGAGTAATATATGATAAATTTGAGCCTGGATCTAACAACGCGTACACATTATGTGAAAGGACCGATAGTGTACCTGTAATGACATTAGGTGAGGATTCCTGATCCTGTCGTCCCATCAGTGCATAAGTACGGTTCTGGCCCCTTCCTCTGCCTCGACCAGATAACGTCTGCTGACTCTGCCCTAACGGGTGTACCGATTGGGATGAAGCTGCTGCAGATCCAACCGGCTGGGCTCTAGCACCTTCACTTTTTATCGGACAATCTCGCGCTATATGACCACGCTCCCCGCAGGAATAACATACTCTTCACTCTTATTGGGATGACTTTGTATGGGTTCCACCACACGGCCATATCGAGCCAATGGTGGCCTCATTTGTATAGAATTCCCTCTATAATAAGATCTTGGTGCTCGCGAACTCTGACCTGGTCCCGTTTGAGTATAACAATCAGCCTTCGATCCTGAAGATGGCAATGATGCGCCGGCTGCTGGGTAATATGGTCGTCTATAAGTCTGTGGCCTGGGCCCACCTCCGAAGTCCCTCACGCCACTTACAGACCGAGCCCTTTTATGCTGGCCCCTATCACGCTCTAAATCAATTCGATGTTGCCTCTTGCGATCCTCCAGGTTTTGTGCATAAGCCTGGATACGAGCAATATCCATGTCCGGATTCGAAGAAGTCGTAGTACACTCGTTGACCAAGAACGGCCCCAAACCAGTAACGAACATATGTACCCGGTCACTCATTTCAGCTATAATTGTAAGAGCATATCGAGCCAAAGAATTAAACTGCAAGCTATATTCTCGAACGCTCATGCTGCCCTATTCAAGACGTAGGAACCTGTCATGTCTGGCCCGTCGAAGCTCAACTGGCAGAAACTGTTGTAGGAATGCCTCTGAAAATTCTCTCCATCCTGCTGGTGGAGCACAAGGTCCCCTAGATTGCTCCCATGTATCAAACCATGTTACTGCTACATCCCGCAATCTATAAGAAGCAAACTTTACCGACTCAACATCGGTAGCATCCATCACCCGCAAAGTGCGCTGTACCTGATCTAGAAAATTCCGCGGGTCCGCATTCAAGTCTGTTCCTGTGAATATCGGAGGGTCTAGATTGATGAAATCCCGAGCTCTTGCGCTAGCAGCTCTATCAGAAGAACTGGGAACTTGATGTTGGGCCTGAATGGCCACCAATCGTGTCAATAACTGAACCGCATTCCACATATCAAGATCCACGTATGAAGTATCATATGGAGGAACTAAAGGTGTTGCAGCTCCACTAATCTCCTCTGATGGTGATTAAATGGGAGAACCTTACGAAGGAGTCGTACCAAGGGTCTCACTCTGGCCCTCGCTAATGGGTGGCAATCGGCTGGTACCTTCGCCTGCAGCCGTATTCAACTCCCTCATACTCATGGACTTTTTCCTAGCAGTTGGCATCGCTGGAATCATAAGCACAAAATGGATTAGGAGTGATTTACTTATAATTCAGTCCTATAGCACGATTTATAAGATGAAATAATAGAAATCATCCCTAAAATGTCAGATAGCCTCCTGTTTATAAGTATGGTGCACAACATACCCATAAACAAGACTCTACTAGACACAACTTGTAGACTCCCTATGATAGACATGCTCTGATACCAAGTTTGTCACGACCCAAATCGTAGGGCCGCGACGGGCACCCGAATCCCACCCGCCGGGTTCCGCCATACTTACCCTGAGCATCTAATCATAATTAATTACGGACTAAGCCGAAAGAAAATTATAAACCACCAGGTAACCAACTTATATATATACATGTACTAAGGCCGACAAGGCCGTACAAGTCTACTACTCACAGGATACCGGTCTACAAGCCTCTAAGAGTAGCAACATCAAAGGTCGGGATAAGGCCCTGCCATACCAATATAGAAACGCAAAACTGTATCATACCAAAATCAGACCGACACCCCAGAAAGAGAGGAGTACTTCCAAAATCTGCTGAAAATTGCAATCTATTCACGTGGGTCGTTGCCTTGCCTATGCGAACCTGCGGGCATGAAACGCAGCGTCCCCCGACAAAAGGGACGTCAGTACGACTGATGTAATGAGTATGTCATGCATAAATAACAGCATAACATGAATATACCAATAACTGAAACATAAACAACTGACCAACAGGAACTGCCTCTGAGGGCCCTAATACACTTTCCTACATGTTATGTACAATGCATTGTCCATATTTATTGGCCTCATCGGGCAATTTCCTTACCATGACAGCCTCTGTGGGCATCATACCATGTAATGGTTAATTAACATATGCATGATGCAAGTGCGGTATATATATATATATATATATATATGTTAGTGTTGCGGATCGTGCAACCCGTCCCAATATAGGTTAGTGTTGCAGATCGTGCAACCCGTCCCAATATAGGTTAGTGTTGCAGATCGTGCAACCCGTCCCAATATAGGTTAGTGTTGCAGATCGTGCAACCCATCCCAATAAGCCATATAGGCATCACATCACATCATCACATCATATTGGCCTCTTCGGGCTCTTTTGTGATAGTCTATACCAGCTGCAGATGGTGTGCGTATATAACGCATTTCCCTCTTTTAACATATTCCCTACATATATAATATTTACCATATAGTAGTGTGCATAGCACCAGTGGGTCTAGGGTAATATATGAATGCAATGCAAGTGAAAATGCATGAATGATAATAAAATACCCCGAGTGACATAATATCCTTGCACCTTTGGCTAACACTGTGAATATCAAACATCTTCCGTATGCCTCAATAAGGACTTAGAAATATATTTAGACATGCTTTCAGCATAGGAATCAATAACATGAATATTCTTAACTACTAGGAGTAGAATAAATTATGGAGCAATATCACAGTTATATTTTGTTACATAGAACATGTCAAAATGAAGAAATAATTTGTCTTAACATAGCTCGAATCCAAGCTTAAAGGGTCAGTTGTTTTAACCATCGATTCTTAGTTGTCGTAGACGATTCATAGCTAAGAGAATAAAAAGGAGAATGAGAGGCACTATTATGTATGGACTGATGTAAAATAAATTTCAGGTCTGTAACTTCAATTTCTGTACCTACGTATATAATTAGGGATTATTGGGTCGTTGAATTTATTCAAGAATCAAAGTTAGCTAACCCACTTTCCTAACTATGTAGAATGCTTAGTGTCATGTAGAAAAAAGGAATGGGTGACACGTAAGAAGGTAATATACTAGCATAGGATTTAAGAAATTCTTCTTTGTAGTGATCTGACTTAGTGGAAAAGTTTTTCCCCTTTCCTTATTACATATTTCAAGATGTACTAATTTAATACCCAAATGATTACTTATAATCATGTCCCTCCCACTTGGCCAATATTTTGGCGGTGGGAGCACTATAATCGTGCCACCTTGTACCCAACATGCAGCCTAATTAAATGTTAAGCGATCTATCTCCACATAATTTATCAATCACACCCATAATTAATTCTAGATCCCACTTTATTTATATTCTAAAAACTCATAAGACCTTTGTATACTTAATGTCATAATTTATGATATGACACTAGTCCATAACCTCATTATGCACGTACCAAATTTTTTTCCGCTTTCTGTCGTCACACTTACGTCCAAAATTATTTGGAGTTTAATCATTTTTATATACTAATCTCTTTATTAGCATACGTAAATATACCATAAATTTTTCCCAACGCTCGGGTCTATTTACACATGCCTAGCGATTTTATATACGCTTAGCGATTTAAACCGTAACCCGAAAGTACGGGACGTTACACGATCTGCGGGAGGATATGAGCTGTAAATCACTATCTGCGGCCGTATTTTCCACTGCAGATGGTGGCATGAGGGTGGCATAAGAGTGGCCCTGATCTGCGGCCTTATCCGTGACATAGATTGGGTTTTGTGACGCAAAATGTTTAGCGTATTGTCATATCTTCGTCAATATATGGTTCCCTCAACCGAATGACTTCTAACCTTTTGTAAACCTTCTTAACACCCTTATAAGCCATATGAGACCCTCGAAAAGGACCTCGAGTCCTCGAGGTTCAAGCTAGCTAACTACGCTCTCACTCACTCACGAAACTACTAGGTGTAATATAAAGGTTGGGTGATACCTAGGACAATGTTTTTGGAAAAGCCTTTGCATTGCTCCTTGTTTCACCTAAAATTCGTTTAATAGGAAAATCAATTAGATTTAGTTGTTTGAGGTCTTTAGCAACAAAATCAACCCGAGCTTGTTCTAAAAATCAGTGATGTGAGGTATGAAACAAGAATATATGAACAATATAAAATAAAACAATTATAATAACATAAATAATTGTATGGAAACCGTTGATCCTAAAACCATGGAAGCCGGACTTTGATTTCAGTATGGAATTCCTCACAAAAATTCCTCTTTGGGTCACATTCCTAAATTTACCCATGAGCTATTGGGAAGTGGTTCACTTAGCAGGATTGCTAGTACCCTAGGAAAACCACTTTTTGTGGATGAATGCACTACCAAACAGACTCATATTGCTTATACTAGAATATTAATTGAAATCAATGTTACTAAACCTCTTCCAAGTGAAATCCTTGTCCTTGACCCTAGTGGATGGAAATTTGAGCAAGATGCTAGATACGATTGGAAATCAATATATTGTCCATAATGTATGACCATATGACATGTCTATCAAAGGAAACTTGAGGCTCAAAAGGTTGTATCTCCTAAGAAAAAAGGAGATACTAGGAAGGTAGTTCAAACATGGCAATCAAAAGCACCTACTACTACATTTGCCCAACCTGGTGAGGTCACTCAAGGCCAAGCTATAGCTCGGCAACCAGATTCTATTACTGTTGGTACTCAGAAGGAAGGAGCAGGGACAAGCCAGACACGAGATATCAAGCCTCAGCAGATCTCTTAGAGTGTGAGAAATCAGCAGAGGAAGGAGAGTAGTACAACAATAATAGGAGATATTCCACACAAGCTCAGATCAAGTCTAAAGGGAAGGATAAAGTTCAAAGTCCGGAGTTATCTCTGGACAATTTTCCTGTATTAGAGCAATGCTATTATTAAGTCCATTCCTAGGAATAATTCTGGTCAGTTGAGAATTGGGGAACAGAGATATAAGCCTTCTGATAAATCAGGAACCAATCCAAAAAAAAAAGTATGATTTGGTTGATTTGGAACATCATAGGGTGAATAAAAAATATAAGCAGATGGAATTGAGAAACTACTTGAAAATAAAGCAAATAAAGCTATTAGGCCTCTTGAAAACTAGAGTATAGTAGCATAGATGTGAGAAACTTACAAAGATCAATATCCCACAATGGGGTTTACTTACAAATTATCAACATGCTCAAAATGGAAGAATTTGGATAATGTGGTATAAGAAATACTCCATTTGTCCAAATTTATGTGATTGTTCTGACAAGGCACGGAGTTTAAGAAAGAAAGTAAGACTTTTAAAACAAGTGGCCTAAAATAAGTCATAAAGATTTGTGTGGTGGTAAATCATTTCGTTAAGGGTAAAAAGGGAAGATTTACGTTAAATTATTTCTAAATACAGAAATGTATCATTCTTTTTGGGATAGACTAAAAAGAAAAATGTATCATATAAATTGGGATAAAAGGAGTAATTCATAGTGGATATGGTCCAATGCTCAGGTCAATATATACAATGTAAAGTGAAAGGAAGATTGGACAATTTTCATTGTTTAATAACTTTAGTCTATGGGTTCAATACTGTTGAACATAGAAAGCCTTTGGGGATGAACTAATTTCCTCGGCAGGACAAATCAACCTACACTGGGTTGTGGGAGGAGATTTTAATCCATTACTAACCTCAACAGATAAATTCAGTACTCATCCAGTTAGTTACAATGAAGTTAAGTATTTCATTAGTTTCCTTAACACTATACAACTCAATGAACTTCAACGGAAAGGTGAATTCTATACTTGAAAAAATAAACAACAAGATGTAGACAGAGTCACTAGTAAACTGGATAGAACTTTTGAAAATTTTCAATAGATGATCGCTTGGGTACACATTTCTGTAGAGTATGACCTCCCTAGGATCTCTGATCATATCCCTATGCTACTATCAGTAAGGCAGTCAGGTCAAAATATTAGAAGCGGATTCATATTTTTCAACATTTGGGGATATCATAGTCTATTCAATACCATTGTACAACACAGATGGAGAAGAATAGCTACTGGTTCTGATGTGCAAATCATCTGGATCGGGTTAAAATATCTCAGATCATCACTTAGGACCCTCCGTAATACTAAATTCAAATCCATCAATTTATGAATTGAACATGCCAGGGAGGAACTAACTATGATTCAGACTAGTCTTTCTACAAACTACTCTGATTCTCTGCTAGAGCGAGAAAATGAGGCAATTCAGAATCTGGAAAATGGAATATGTTGGAGAAAAGTGTTATAAGGCAAAAGTATAAAACTAATTGGATTCAACTAGGTGACTCAAACAATACGAATTTCACTATTGTAGTGAAAGAGAGAACCCAAAGAAAATAGATCTTAGAACTCACTTCCGTCGATAGAAATAGGCTAACCAACTCAGTGGACATCAAGCAAGAAATCATCCATTTTTACATAGGTTCAATGGGATGCTCTAATCCAATTCTAACTATTGTCAACAAAGTAACAATGAGCAAAGGCCTTAAGCTATCACATCTACAGCAGATGGAGTTTTGTGCTGAGGTTACTGAGGAAGAGATTCATGAAGGTTTATGCTCAATTGGAAATAACAAATATCCTAGAGTAGATAGGTACAATGCCTTCTTCAAGTAGGCATAGAGTATCATCAAAGAGGACATCATAGCAACAATATCAGGCTTCTTTGAAACTGGTAAACTGTATAGAGCTATAAACTGTACTGATGTCACTTTGATTCCCAAAGAAGACAATCCTCTTATAGTTAAAGAATATCAACATATATCTTGTTGTATTGTACTACATAAGATTATTGCTAAATTACTTGCAGCTAGGCTACAAAAGGTGATGACCTCTACAGTCTCAGAAGCTCAAGCTAGTTTCGTTCCTGGTAGAAAGATCTCAAATAACATTTTTCTTGCCCAGGAACCGGTTAAGGCATACACTAGGAAAAAACACTTCTCCTAGATGTATGATTAAAATAGACCTTGAATAGGCTTATGATTCTGTGGAGTGGTGTTACCTAGACCAGATCTTGGATAAACTTGGCTTTCCAAGAAAATTCACCTCCTGTCTCTTGGAATGTGTTAAAACTATTGAATTATTCTATCCTAATTAATTGAGAACCTCTGAGCCATTTGATGCAGTAATGGGTCGTAGACAGGGTAACCCCTTATCTCCCTTCTTATTTTCTTTGTTTATGAAGTACCTCATTAGAAGTCTAAGCATGCCAAAAGAGGAGAAAGTTTTCAAATGTCATTCTAGTTTCTCAAAATTAGGGATCATACACCTTGCATTTGCTTATGACCTCCTCTTGTTTGCTAGAGAAGACTTCAGAATCTGTAAGCCATCTGTATGACTATTTTTTGGAGTTTTCAGCAACTTCTGGTTTTCAAGCTAACAATAGTAAGAGTTCAATAGACTTAGGAGGTGGGCAACAAAATGTACATGACCTTATTCTTCACTATCTGAGCTATACAAAGGGAGAACTTCCATTCAAATATCTGGGCATCCCTTTGACCACAAAGAAGTTCTCATTAATACAATGGCAACCTCTGATCAATAAGATGGTAGCTAGAATCTCCTCATGGACAACAAAAAACTTTCATATGATGGCAGGGCTTAAGTTGTACAAACTGTCCTCTTTGGCATTCAGGCTTATTGATCCCAACCATTTATCATTCCTTCTAAATTCCTCTCTACTATCGATGTTTATTGTAGAAGTTATCTCTAGTCTAGTGTTAACACTATTACCAAGAAAGCCCTCATCTCATGGGAGAGAGTCTGCACTCCTAAATCTATAGGAGGGCTTGGGCTGATTAATCTCAAGTTAAATAAAGCAGCTATTGTTAAGGCTTGCTAGAACATTGAACACAAAACAGACAAGATGTGGATAAGATGGATACACACATTCTATATAAAGAACCAGCAATTCCAGCAAGCTAAAGTGCCAAAACAGGCATGCTGGATTGTCAGGAAAGTATTTGAGGCTATAGAAACCATACCTACTGGTAACATGGCTCATACAACAAGCAGCAAGATCAAACAATTCTATTTGCAACTGATGGGGGAGCAAGAAAGGGTGTACTGGAAATGCTTGAGATTTGGCAATGATGCTAGACCGAAGGCTCAATTCACTGTATGGGTTGCAAATGTATGAAAGACTGTTCACATGGGACAGGTTGAGGAAATGAGGCATCACTGTTGATCCAAAATGTGCTCTATGTCTACTGAGGATAAGACTAGGAACCATTTGTTTTGGGAATGCTCTTACACCAAGAAGGTTTGGAAAGGGCTAGTACAATAGATGCAGGAACAATCTTGTACAACAATCGCTTGGGAACAATTTGTAGATTGGGTGGTCAAGAAGTCCAAAGGCAAGTCTAAACATGCTCAGATTTTTAAACTAGTTTACACTGAATTTGTCCATTATGTTTGGAATGAGAGAAACATGAGGATATTTGAGAAGCAATATAAGGATCAAAATCAGTTCACCTGTGTAACTGCTATGTTTGTAGTGCAAGAGCAACAACTAGAACAAGAAGCTCTTTTCATTCTTTTCTGCTCAAGTTTTGTACTAGTTGATGGAGGCTGTAACAGTTTGTTTTTATAGAATTTACCTTGAGATAGCTAGCTAAGTTTGTAAGCTAAGGTGTGGATCTTATATTTCAATTACTTTGGTGATTGATACAATGGGTTAGTTACCAAAAAAGAAATTATAACGTAAAAGAGACAGAAAAACTTGTTCAAACTCCAAACAATGGAACTGAATGCCTCTAAGAATCAAAGTAATGAATACAAAAATAATGAACTGGTCATAATGAGAGTAAGAAAATAGTGTAATGTATTACTCAATGTGTATTTCGATGTCCATAAAGTAGGAATTGAGGGGTTACATATTGGGTAAACTTATCTAACTACTTCCCTAACACTAAGCACGTTGGAGCCATTGCGTGTGTAAGGATCATGGATTCTAGAAAATAGGATAAGTCGTGATCCCCTAAATCTCAAAAGTCATGGCTATACCTTCCTCTCATCCTCTAATTGTTGCCTCCAAGTTTCTTTAGGTTCGTCGATCTAATCCCTCCCCCGTCACATGTAAGCTTTCTGAGGTTCATTGTACTTTTTCCAACATAGATAGTCCCCGCACTTTCTCAGTAAGCTTACGAGGCTAGGGAAGTGGAAGCGTTTGTGTGGAACGATGACTCATCATGATTCATCGCACTAAGTGACAATTCAGACTTATCCATTATTGTGATTCAAAATCTAGAGCGACAACGTCTTTTCTCGTCAATGTCAGAGACACATGGTGAAAGTTGGCTAGACAGGCGTCAATCATTTGCCATTGAAATAATGAGTCTTTACCTATAAATATTCCTTCACCCCCCAAGTGATCCTCACTCGCACTTCATTTGGCTACAATATTCTCTTTCTCCATTTCATCTTCTTCTTTTAATCATTTGTGAGTGAAATTTTCAAACCTTTGCGGAAGTTATAACTGTTTATCATCTTTATTATGGATTTAACAAATCCAACAATAGTCGTCGTCAATACTAGAGCACAACTGATGGTTCACTATGAAGTGGCGACAGAGGTGACTTTTTACACCGCTAATACTAACAAGGGGAAGGCCGCCACCGCCACAGAGCCACTTGGAGAGGGACGTGGTCCAAACCAAGAGGTCCCTGATAGAATATACCGTGATATACACGGTTTTGTATACTATGTATATCACGGTTTCACAAGGAAAGTTTCTAGATTTGAAACCATGACATAAACGGTATACATTACCGTGTATATCACAGTTTTAGAGCATTATTTGTAGTATAATTGTTGTATTAAATTAGAATTGTACACTTACCATAATTATAGAATTCTTGTATAAATAGAATAGGGTTTTAGGAATAGAATAGGAATATGATTTTTCCATATTATGGAAATTATAAATTGTATATATACTCATTCATTGATGAAAATAATCAAGAGATTATTTCTTTCATGGTATCAGGAGTCTAGGTTTTTCATACCTCCTTCTCCCACAGCTTTCGCTCATCTCGGCCAACGTGACGTCCGAGCCACCACCTCGGATTCCGTGACTGTCTTTTCTCTTCTCTTCCAAATATTTCCAAATACCTTCCTCATATATTATTCTTTCGTCATGTCTAAGAACATGTATCATCATGTCCTTACTGTTTCCAACATCAAGAACCACATCCCTATTGTTCTTGAGATGGAAAACGTCAAATACGCGACATGGGCAGAGTTGTTCAAAATTCACGCCATCTCCCATTAAGTTCTCTATCACATCATTTCTCCCGCTACCTCTACTCCCGCGGAGGATCCTCAGTTATGGATTACTCTTGATGCTACTGTCCTTCAGTGGATTTATTCCACTATTTCTACCAACCTTTTACAAACGATTATTGAGCCGGACACTACGGCTATGGCTACATGGAATAGACTGCGTGATATATTCCAAGATAACCAACATTCCCGCGTTGTCACCCTTGAGCAGGAATTTTCCCAAGTCCGCATGGAAGATTTTCCGAATGTTTCGGCTTATTGTAAACGGCTCAAGGAATTGGCAGACCAACTCCGTAACATTGGAGCGCCCGTTACCAATAATCGTCTTGTTCTGCAAATGGTTGCAGGCCTATCTGAGGCTTATGTCCTCCATCAAAGTAATCCATTTCCACCTTTTTATCAAGCTCGTTCGATGCTCATGTTAGAAAAAGCCGGTTTGGCCAAAAAGGCGGCTACCGGCGCTAGTCCCGTGGTCATGATGACATCCTCCGCTAATTCTCAAGGTTTTGTTGATAAATCGGGCCAAAACTGTGCTCACGATTAAGGCAAGAAAATTGGAAAAATAATGGCAAAAATCGCGATGGCAATCATGGTGGTTCCGGCGGTGGTGGGGATGGCCCGAACAGTGGCGGCGGTGCTCGGCAAGGTGGCAGTGGGCCACAGCCCCACTGGTCCACGCCATGGACCCCCGGGCAGTGGAGCTGGGCCAGTGGGCAGTGGCCCAACAACCCTTATTTTTCAGGACCAGCGTACCACGGCCAGTGAGCCGGCCAGCAGCCCTTCAGGCCCAATTTTCCAACTTCAGCTTTCGGGTTCAGAAACACTGCTTGGTCGGGGCATCATGGAGGTTTGCTTGGGCCTCGGCCTACGCATGCATTCTCGGTAGTGGGCCCCACACCAACTCCAACGGATATTGAGGCTACAATGCATACGCTTGGATTAAATCCTCCGGACCAAAATTGATATATGGACACGGACGCCACTTCTCACATGACGTCCGACCGAGGTACTCTCTCGTCTTATTCCAATTTGAGCAACAATCGTGGCATTATTGTTGGTAATGACAACTCAATTCCAATTCGTGGTTACGGTCATAAAACTTTGTCTCCCCCCCCCCATCCACCTCTTGTCTTATAAAATGTCATTCATGCCCCTAACTTAATTAAAAATTTGGTGTCTATCCGTAAATTCACCACTGATAATTGGGTTTCTGTTGATTTTGATCCTTTTGGATTTTCTGTGAAGGATTTCAAGACGGGGATACCTCTCATAAGATGTGATAGTATGGGAGATCTTTATCCTATCACACCCGCATCCAACCTCTCGAGTCAAGCCTTGCCATCTACTTTTGCAGCTCTAGCTCCTTCCTTGTGGCATGCACGTTTGGGTCATCTTAGGTCATCCATTGTTTCTTCCTTGCATAAAAATAATTTTATTTCTTGTAAGGGTACGCATAGTACTCCAATTTATCAATCATGCCCTTTAGGAAAACATGTTAGATTGTCATTTGTAGCCTCTACTTCTCGTACTTTAATGTCATTTGATATTATTCATAGTGATTTGTGGACATCTCCCGTTTTAAGTTCTATGGGTCATCGTTATTATGTTCTATTTTTGGATGATTATTCTAATTTTTCATGGACTTTTCTGTTAGCGAAAAAACCTCAACTATTTTCCACCTTCTTCCAATTTCGCGCATTCGTCCGTACCCAATTCGAATGAGAAATCAAAAATATTCAATGTGATAATGGCAAAGAATTTGATAATGGGTTGTTTTGGGATTTTTGTGACAAAAATGGCATAGTTTTTCGTTTCTCTTGTCCTCACGTCTTCACAAAATAGGAAAGTCGAATGAAAAATTCATATCATTAATAATATTATCCGCACTTTATTGGTCCATATTTTTTTACCACCTTCCTTTTGGCATCATGCTCTACAAATGGCTATTTATCTTCTTAACATATTTCCTTCCAAAGGTTTGGCATTTTCATCTCCTCTTCAAGTCTTGTATAATAAGAATCCTTCGTATTCGCATCTTAGGGTCTTTGGGTGCTTATGTTATCCACTATTCCCGTCAACTGCAATTAACAAACTTCAAGTTTGTTCTACCCCTTGTGTCTTTTTGGGTTATTCATCTAATCATCGTGGTTACAAATGTTTTGATTTATCGTCTAATAAAATCATAATTAGTCGCCATGTTATTTTTTATGAAACCCAATTCCCGTTTGCTAAGGTTAGTGGTCCCGGGCCTAGTTCATATAATTTTTTAGATGACGAGGTCTCCCCGTATTTTATCCACCATTTCTCAGACTTGTCCTGTACCCAAAATCCGCCAACGGGCCCACTGCCCGCTGGACCTCATGTCCCGTCGCCTCTGCCCAGCTTATCTGTCACGGGTCCAGCAACTGGGCTGCTGATCCAGCCCAGTTCCGCCCCTGCCACTGTTTCAGCTCCTGAATCCAGTGTTGGCCCACCAGGCCCACTGCCTGCTGGCCAGTTCGTCACCCCTCCGATTTTGTCTCAAAATCCACCCAATTCTCCATCAAGTCACAGACCGGTCACTCGTAGTCAACAAGGTATTTTTAAACCAAAAAGATATTTTAATTTAAATTCGAATGTTCTTAAATCCCTCCTACCCCGTAACTCAGTGTCTGCCTTAAATGACCCGAATTGAAAATTGGCTATGACCGACAAATATGATGCTCTTATTGAGAATAAGACGTGGGAGTTAGTACCGCCTCCTTCTGGTGTTAATATTATTCGGTCTACGTGGATTTTTACTCATAAGGATAATTCTGATGGTTCTTTTGCGAGGCATAAGGCTCGTCTTGTAGGTGATGGTAAGACTCAGCAGGTTGGCATGGATTGTGGTGAGACGTTTAGTCCGGTGGTCAAACCGGCTACCATTCTCAATGTTCTCAGTCTACTTCCCTAACTTGTATACTCTTATATGTGGATGATATTATCTTGACTACCTCTTCTGATGTTTTGTGCAAGTCTATCATGACCATGCTCAGTTCTGAGTTTGCTATGAAATACTTAGGGCCCTTGAGTTACTTTTTGGGGATTACTGTCACTCGTCATGCAGATGGGTTATTTTTATCACTACGAAAGTATGCCACTGAGATCATTAAGCGAGCTGGTATTTCCTAGTGCAAGTCTACTTCCACTCCAGTCGATACTAAACCCAAGCTAGGTACCGCGGCTGGCTCACCGTACGAGGATCCGACCCACTATCGCAGTCTTGCAGGGCTCTTCAGTATCTTACTTTCACGAGACCAGATATTACGTATGTCTTACAGTAGGTGTGTTTGTTTATGCATGATCCCAGGGTTGAGCACATGAATGCGCTCAAATGCATTATTCGTTACATCTAGGGAACACTTGACTATGGCTTACATTTATATCCCTCATCGACGTCTACATTTGTCTCGTATACAGATGCAGATTGGGGTGGTTGTCCAGATACCAGACGTTCCACGTCCGGATATTGTATGTTTCTTGGTAATAACTTGGTCTCATGGTCTTTGAAGCGTCAGTCTACATTATCACGCTCTAGTACAGAGGCCGAGTATCGAAGGGTAACCAATGTGGTCTCTGAATCCTGTTGGTTACGTAATCTTCTTTTAGAGCTTCATTGTCCTATTTAGAAAGCTACCTTGGTTTGTTGTGATAATATTAGTGTCGTCTACCTTTCTGGAAATCCGGTTCATCACCAGCGCACTAAACACATCGAGATGGATATCCACTTTGTTCGCGAAAAGGTAGCTCGTGGACAAGTACGCGTCTGCCATGTCCCCTCCTGGTATCAAATTGCAGACATCTTCACTAAGGGTCTTCCCTCGGTCCTTTTTGAAGATTTTAGAGACAGTCTCAACGTACGAAGACCGTCCGCTATGATTGCGGGGGTGTGATACAATATACAGTGATATACACGATTTTGTATACCATGTATATCACGGTTTCACAAGGAAAGTTTCCAGATTTGAAACCATGATATACACGTTACCGTGTATATCACGATTTTGGAGCATTATTTGTAGTACAATTGTTGTATTAAATTAGAATTGTATACTTATCATAACTATAGAATCTTTGTACATATAGAATAGAGTTTTAGGAATATAATAGGAATAGGATTTTCCATATTATGAAAATTATAAATTGTATATATACTCATTAATTAATAAAAATAATCAAAGTATTATTTCTTTCGGTCCTATTTCTGACATTATCCCTCGTTCTTTCGAATTGTTATATGACTGTCGACTCCGGGTGAAAGTTACTGGTGACCAGAATAAACTAGTGAATGACATCCCTTCACTGATAAAGCCTAATCTTATTCCCAAGGTCAAGAAATATTATGGTTGGGAAGGAATCACCATTCTCGGCCCCTCTGAGGAAGAGAGGATCACCAGCTATCGGGAGGGGTGTTCCTTTGTATACACTTACCCATTTACTATAGGGTTCAGGCTTTCGATAGATTGGGTGGTGGATGAACTCTACCAGAGATATCAGATCTGTGTGGACCTTCAGTTCAGTTTCCTGATCGGGAGATATCATTCACCATCCCGAGCAGTGTGGATTTGCTGAAAAATCTGCATTACGCCGAGCAGTTCTTTTATGACCTCATTGGTTCAATTGAGGATGCAAGGCTCAGGGAGCTTACTTCTGAGCAACTCTACTCCCTGTGGGGTATGCCAACTTCCGGGTAAGCATTAGTACTTAATTTTGACTCATCTGCTTCCTGTAATTGACCGAGATTTTATCCTAAAGCATTTCGTATACTTCTTTTCTTTACAGGTAACTTGCTTGCTACGGCTACCAAGCAGAAGACTCAAGCGGCGCATGAGCAACTGATCGGGTTATCCCAGGAATATGTGAAGATGTCTGTTGCGAAGGGCATCTAGGAGGAGAAAGTTGCGAAGCGCCACCCAGATTTTAGAGGATATGCAGCACCAGATCGCCAATCTCGGTTCTCCACTTGATGTTGCTACTTGCAAAATTAGGCTGTTGGAGGCGACGATCACGGTCCGGAGTCGAGATAGTAACGAGAAGGAGATTGCTACAAGCTTTGCCCGGGTTTCTGCTGAGGAGGGTTCTCTTGGAGGCGAAGAAGGTTGTCCCGGATCGAGAGGATGATGCGTCCCGCCTTGAGGGTGAGAAGGCAGGGTTGTGCCGGCAGCTTGTGGAGGCCAGGACCTTCCGGGAGTTAGAGTGAAACTGGTCGACTGTGTTTGTAGGGACGAGCGTGTATATTCTCCTTCTTTCATAAAATGATGTATAAATACAAGTGAAGTGTTATCTTTAAATAAGAATTGCATGATTGCAATTATTATATGATTTATGTTATGAAGATAGCATGTGTCTTTAGATGTTTTAAAGTTTATACTATGATTTTGACTTCAATCTACGACATGATTATTTATGTTATGGAATATATGGTTTTCATATAAATTCTATGACACGTTTTAAATGTTAGAGTTGTGTTTCATTATGAAATGTCTCTAAGATTACCATAAGAGCTAAAAATGGTGTTCAATGGCTATTTTTAAGATAAAAATATCAAGTGGTCGAGAAATGCCAAGTTTAAACCAGGAATAAGGTCGATAGTGCTATTTGATATTTCAAAATGTTTTGGAGTAATCTTAGATAACTGAAAGGGTATTTGGACGCACGACTTTAATGCCTAGATATTGCAAGTAGTGTTGTAGACGTAGTTAAAAATCCATTGAGAGATGCATGCAAAAAACCCAAAAGAGGGTAATTCATATTATACTAGCATGTTTGTCAAAACTGTACGACATTTCATGGGAGTCTTTCTTATTAATACAAATATATATAGTGTGTATAATGTTGAATTCCAATATAATAAGAATCCTATATTTACTATAATTATACACTATTATTAATTACAAATTATATGATGAATATATTGTAATATTCACTAATACTAGTAACAATTTAGTTGATCGGGAGGATGTTTGGACGTCATGATTTACACATGGCGCAGTTATGTCAGTGTCGATATACGAAGATCCTCAGAATAAAAAAAGGTATATGTATTTTAGACTATGGGCATAAATGCAGATTTGATAGTTGTTACAATTTCAGAAAAAGATTTTTGTTTTATAAGTTATATCGCCAAATGCACACATAATATGTTTCTAAGGACCTGGGCACGTAATGATGTATATTATCTCATGAAATATTTTATGACAACTACATGCTCATCAAATGTATAGTTGCATGTCTCCTCTTATCCTTGAGTGAGGGTGTCGATGGCACTTACTAAGTAAAACTGTATTCAGAACTGAAGGCAATGTTGTTGTGTTCCATTGCAGGTGCATTCTGAGACAGTACTCTGAGCTAGGCTTCGACTACTCCAGTGTTACATTGGTGAGCTCCACTACCATACCAGTGGATGCCAATTATGTCATGTCTACTGTTTTATCTTGTTGGTCTATGTCTCGACCGTTTATATATTATTCAGTTTGAAGCTCCATACACACGGTGGGTAATATAATATGTCCAGTAATAGTTTTTGTTGGAAATTTACTAAATGTGGAATTAAGTATATCCCATTATTTATGACTCAAACAATTGGGGCCTCGCACGTCGGAAACGTCGTTTCCACACACGTGCACACGTAGTGCCATGTATTGCAAATTTCATTAGTGAAAGAGATATTGGTACGTATGTAATACGTTTGAAACATAGAATGATGGACGGTTATTGGCCAAATAACAAAGTATTCCACATTGGTAAACGAAGGAAGAAGTGTACGAAGTGTAAGATGAAACGAGTCGGAAATCGCCGCGGAGCCGTGAAGGGCCACGGCGACACACCGTCGGAGCGCCTCGACGCCTCCCAGGCAGCGCTGCGGCGCGAATTGGTTGGCCATGCATTGGAGCCGCGGCGCTTCGGAGGCAGAATGCTGCGACGGGAAGTTGAAAAGTTCTGACCTTTGGGCTGGTTTTGGAGCATTGAATCTCCATTACTTGGCACATGAATTCAGTCATTATTTGGCTGAATGTAACCCCTCTATTAAGTGTCATTACATGGCTATTGAAGGCCATTAGTTGGCTAGTTAAGGGGTCTTGTCATTACACTATAAATTGAGGCCTTTGACTAAATTGAAGACACTACTCAACACTTAGAAAATACTCCAGATTTTCTGAATTCATCTTATTCCTCTCTAGCAAAGTTACTATACTCAAAGTTCTTCAAGAGTAACACTTGAGTTTACTTTGCTCATTTGTTAAGTTGTTGTTGTATCTTGGGAGACTATTGCCCAACACCGTAAAAGGAGATATACAGGGCAATCTTGTCTTAAAGACAGAGTGCCATCACTCGCCTCAGCAAATCACCAAGCAGTTTGTTAAGTTCTTGATTTCCAATTTTATTGTAATAATTAGTTTATCATTTCTTACTATTGTAATAGTTACTTACTTTCCGTTCCCTACAACAATTGTATCCCAACAATTTTAAGACAAGAGTTTGTTGTAAGTACCTAGAAAGATGACTGGAAGAGATCAAACTGCTTCTGATTCTGCTGCTGCTGCTACTCAAGGAAATCCATCTACCTTCTCCACTGCTCAAGGCACACCTAATTCTTTTCCGATTACACAAGGCTCATCCAACGCCTTTACTGCCGCTCAAGGGAATGTTGTCGTTCCTCCACCCGCTGGATTCCACCATGAACGCCCTGAAAAGTTCATGGGCTCAAACTTCAAGAGATGGCAACAAAAGATGTTATTCTATCTGACTGTTATGGGAATGGCACGTTTCCTAACAGAAGATCCTCCACAAGCTGGAGATGAAATGGACCATTCGCCTTTTGAAACGGGTGAAGGGGGCCTAGGTATCCATGTCATTAATGGCATGAAGATGGTTCTTGATGCATGGAGTCATAGTGATTTCATGTGTAAGAATTACATATTGAACTGCTTGTCAGACCCTCTCTACACGGTGTATTGCACCGTAGGCACTGCAAAAGAGTTGTGGGAGAAGCTGCAAAAGAAGTACAACGCACAAGATGCAGGTACTAAGAAATTCATCGTTGGAAAATTTCTGAAATTTCAAATGGTGGATAGTAAAACAGTGATGTCCCAAGTCCAGGAATTCCAAATGATTCTACATCACCTGGATTTGGAAGGAATGAAATCAAATGAGCAGTTTTTTGTTGCATCACTGATTGAAAAGTTACCTCCTTCATAAAATGAGTTTATGAGTTACTTAAAACTCAAGACAAATGAGATGACCTTTGAAGAATTTATTATCAAACTCCAAATTCAGGAAGATAATAAGAAGGCCTTGCCTAGGGGTAAACAACCCGCTGAGGCGAAGGCAAATCTGGCTGAGGCCAAAGGGAACCCAGGCAAGAAGCGCAAGTTCCAGAAAGACGGCAAGACCCAAGCGGCGGAGAAGTTCAAAGGAAACTGTCACCACTGTGGGAAACCTGGTCACATGATCAAGGACTGTCGCAAGCTTAAGACTGAGCAACAAGAGAAGGCCAAGGCTAAGGGCAAGGCATGGGTTAACGTCGTCAAAGACAAGTTTCTGGACGACATAATTGAGGAGTTCTCAATGGTAGTGCTAGAAGTAAACCTTGTTGAGAATCACATGCAATGGTGGATGGACACAGGTGCTACAAGACACATCTGTTCCAATAGAGATGTCTTTTCCACTTATACACCGGTTACAAACAAGAAGTTGTTCATGGGAAACAACGTTTCCTCTGACGTGTTGGGGTAAGAGGTAGTTCTGAAGATGACTTCTGGAAAGGAGCTCACTCTGAAGGGGGTGATGTATGTTCCTAAGATTAGAATAAATTTAATTTCAGGTCATTTATTGGTTAATGCTGGTTTTAGGCTAGTGTTTGAGTCCAATAAATTTGTAATCACTAAGAATTGAACGTTTGTGGGAAGAGGATTCGTCTGTGAAGGCCTCTTCAAAGTTAACATCATGTTTGTATTACGTACAAGCAATAATATTGAAGTCTCTTCTTCTTACTTGCTTGAGTCCTCTAATTTATGGCATCATAGATTAGGACATGTCAACTATAAATCCATCCGAAGGTTGGAAAAGTTGGAGTTGTTGCCATCTATCAACGTAAACCCTCAACATAAGTGTGAGGTGTGCGTAGAGGCAAAACTCACAAAACTTCATTTTCGATCCGTCGAAAGGAATACCGCTCCTCTAGAACTTATTCACACAGATATATGTGATTTGAAGTTTGCACAAACTAGAGGGGGGAACAAGTACTTTGTGACATTCATTGATGATAGCACAAGGTATTGTTACCTTTACTTGTTGAAAAGTAAGGATGAAGCCTTTGAAGCGTTCCGACGTTACAAAGTAGAAGTTGAGAACCAACTAAGCATGCGGATTAAATCCATTCGTAGCAATAGAGGGGGAGAATATGTAGCACCATTTGAGGAATATTGTGCCGAATCGGGCATTGTTCATCAAACGACGGCTCCATACTCACCTCAGTCGAACGGTGTGGCGGAACGTAAGAACCGCACATTGAAGAAAATGATGAATGCCTTGCTCATCAATTCCGGTCTTCCCCAAAACATGTGGGGAGAAGTCGTCCTTACCGCTAATACGATTCTTAACAAGAGTCCCACATAAGGGTAAGGACAAAACTCCATATGAATCATGGAAGGAAAGAAACCCACCTATAAATATTTAAAGGTGTGGGGTTGTTTGGCAAAGGTTGAAGTACCCAAGCCAAAGCAGGTCAAGATTGGGCCTAAGACTGTAGATTGCATATTCATCGGATATGCAAATAACAATAGTGCTTATCGCTTCTTAGTGTATAAGTCAGATATTTCAGATATCTACGGGGTACAATCATGGAATCAATGAATGCTCAATTCTTTGAAGGTATCTTTCCTAGAAAGGAAAAAGACATAACCTCTTACAAACGAAGTTATGAACAAAGCTCTCAAGAATCGGGAGTCGTTGACGGCCCGGATCTAGATGATTCAGATCTAGTGGATCTCGATGTGGCTGAATATCCAGAATCTAGTGTTCCAGATTCTCAGAACTTGGAGACTCCAGAGATGGAACTAAGGCAAAGTAAAAGGGCCAGGAAGGATAAATCCTTCGGTCCTGACTTTGTAGCTCATATGGTTGATGATGAACCAAGGACAATTGTTGAAGCATCGTCAACTCCAGAGGCACCACTCTGAAAAGAAGCTATTGAGAGTGAAATAGGCTCCATTCTGCATAACCATACTTGGGAGTTGGTTGATCTTCCTTCGGGAAATTGGGTTGTAAATGGATACTCAAACGGAAGTATAAAGCAGATGGGTCTATAGATAAGTACAAGGACATGTTGGTAGTCAAGGGCTATCGGCAAAATGAAGGTCTTGACTACTTTGACACGTACTCCCCGGTGTCTAGGATGACGTCCATACGAGTATTTATTGCGATCGCAGCGTTGCGTGACCTTGAGATACATCAAATGGATGTCAAGATAGCCTTCCTAAATGGTGATTTGGAAGAAAAAATCTATATGGAACAACCCGAGGAGTATGTGGTTCTAGGGAAAGAGAAGAAAGTCTGTCGGCTTGTCAAATCTCTGTACGAGCTGAAACAAGCCCCGAAGCAATGGCACGAAAAATTTGATAGTACTCTACTATCGAAGGGTTTCGCCATTAATGAGTGTGACAAATGTGTCTACATGAAAGGTAACTCTAACTCGTTCGTTATGATATGCATGTATGTAGACGACATGTTGATCACGGGGAGCAGTCCTAGCATAATTCTAGAGACTAAGAACATGTTGAAACAATGCTTCGACATGAAGGATATGGGTATCACAGATGTCATCTTAGGGATAAAGATTTCTAAGACATCTGACGGACTGGTCTTATCTCAGTCTCACTACATCGAGGATGTGTTGAGAAAGTTTGGGATGTTTGACAATTCGCCTATAAAGGCACCACTGGATAGAAATCAAAAGCTTGATAAAAATCATGGTGCACCCGTATGTCAGGAGTAATATGCACAGGTGATTGGTAGTTTGATGTTCATAATAAATTGCACCCGACCTGATATTGCTTATGCAGTCAACAAGTTGGTTAGGTTTACCCGTAATCCGAGTAATGATCATTGGAAGGCGTTGAATCGGGTACTACAATACCTGAAATACATGCTAACTTACGGGTTGCATTATTCAAGATATCCAGCTGTACTAGAGGGGTACAGTGATGCAAACTGGATATCTGATATAGAGAACACCAAGTCCACCAGTGGGTATGTATTTACAATTGGTGGTGGAGCTGTGTCTTGAAAATCCTCTAAGCAAACTTGCATCGCCCGATCCACGATGGAATCGAAGTTTATCGCTTTAGACAAAGCAGGAGAAGAAGCTGAGTGGCTTCACGACTTCTTAGAGGATGTTCTTTGTTGGAACAAACCCGTACTTTCTGTAATGATCCACTGCGATAGCCAGTCAGCTCTAGGAAGGGCACAAAATTCTATGTACAACGACAAGTCTCGTCATATTCGACGGAAACATAAGACCGTTAGGCAGCTGATCACCACAGGTATAATATCCATTGATTACATAAAATCAAATGAATAACATAGCAGATCCACCGACAAAGGGCTTACCCAAGGATTAGATGTTCTGCCTGTCTAGGGGAATGGACTTAAAACCCAAGGTATAAGGACCAATACGGTGGTAACCCAACCTTACTGACTGAATAACCCAAGATTTAGGTTCAATGGAAAAACTAAGCAGTAAAAGTTTAGTTGATCGCTTCGGTGGAAGCATGAGCACTTCGGATAGTGATTTCTGTGAAGATACACCAAATCCAAAGTCATTCCCACGATAGACAATAAGTGCTATCTGCAGTGTGGGTAAAGGTTAAGTTTCCAAAACCTTTAATGATCCTCACCGATTGAGGTTAGGTTTGGAAAAACCTTTAATGGTTCCTAACACTTGTAAAGTGGGGTATAACAGGATACCTTGTAGGAGACCACATATTTAAGTGCGAGGACATGCCGCCTCAAATGAACGCACTTAAGAATCCAAGAAGTGTCCACGGCCACAACAGACAAAACATTACGAAGAACTGAGTAAAGGAAGTTATAGTGTTGGTACCGTTGACTTGGTTTACACTAAACACTGACGGTTCAAGACATCACGTTCACCGCGCAGTAAGTAAGTCCGATGGTATTCAACTATGGAAGGTTCAAAGCGTATGTTACCTATCCAGATGCAACATCGGTCCGCTGAAAGATTGTTGGAAAAGGCACCAAGTGTGTGCGCCAAAATCTCTTTCAAGAGGGATTGTTGGAAATTTACTAAATGTGAAATTACGTATATCCTATTATTTATGACTCAAATAATTGGAGCTCCGCACGTCGGAAACGTCATTTCCACACACGTGCACACGTAGTGCCAAGTATCGCAAATTTCATTAGTGAAAGAGATATTGGTACGTATGTAATACGTTTGAGACATAGAATGATGGACGGTTATTGACCAAATAACAAAGTATTCCACATTGGTAAACGAAGGAAGAAGTGTACGAAGTGTAAGATGAAACGAGTCGGAAATCGCCGCGGAGCCGTGAAGGGCCACGGCGACACACCGTCGGGCGCCTCGGCGCCTCCCAGGCAGCGCTGCGGTGCGAATTGGTTGGCCATGCATTGGAGCCGCGGCGCTTCCGAGGCAGAATCCTCCGACGGAAAGTTGGAAAGTTCTGACCTTTGGGCTGGTTTTGGAGCATTGAATCTCCATTACTTGGCACATGAATTCAGTCATTATTTGGCTAAATGTAACCCCTCTATTAAGTGTCATTACATGACTATTGAAGGTCATTAGTTGGCTAGTTGAGGGGTCTTCTCCTTACACTATAAATTGAGGCCTTTGGCTCAATTGAAGACACTACTCTTAGAAAATACTCCAGATTTTCTGAATTCATCTTCTTCCTCTCTAGCAAAGTTACTATACTCAAAGTTCTTCAAGAGTAACACTTGAGTTTCCTTTGCTCATTTGTTAAGTTGTTGTTGTATCTTGGGAGACTATTGCCCAACACCGTAAAAGGAGATATACAGGGCAATCTTGTCTTAAAAACAGAGTGTCATCACTCGATTTAGCAAATCACCAAGCAGTTTGTTAAGTTCTTGATTTCCAGTTTTATTGTAATATTTAGTTTATCCTTTCTTACTATTGTATTAGTTACTTACTTTCCGTTTCCTACAATAATTGTATCCCAACAGTTTTAATGACAATTCATGTTTATTATGATTTCTATATATATACTAGTCTTTGGTTATGCGTTTTGGGTGTGTACCCCATAATGAGTATAATAATTTTAAAAATCACATATATTGCAAAGAAATTTGAGTAGTAAAACGATAATTAAAGAAAATGTGATTCTATTAGATGATTAATGTTGATCCTATTTAGTTAAATGAATAACTCTCTCTTGCGTCTCTTTCTAATACAAGTATTTGTTTTATCATTGTTGCTTAATTGCTACAGAGAACTGTATGCTTCAGTTGTGACGTTAATGACCTGCGATGATTGCTGCGATTGACATTGAATCAGAACCATATTGATGAGCATGGAGTTCAAGCCTAGATAGGTAGTTTTGATTGGAATTACAGATGTGCTCATAACAGAGGTCAAAATGAGATAAAAGTAGGTAGATTAGTGAATATTTTTCACTTCAAGACCTAATAAATACAAAATTGAACTGGTTAACCAATAAGCAAATGGTTAGAGAAGGAAACTTTGGTACCTTGAGGAACTGAGTTTTGAAACTTGAAGTCCTTGCAGGAACGCTTTTGCAGAAACTCTACATGCACAAGCTGAAGCTAATAGGCTTCACTGTTAAACACCTAGATTGGCTAGCAATAACAAATAGCCCTAGAGAATTGTTGTTGCTAAAGTACTTTAGGTAGTTAATAGTCTTGAACAATGAAAATACTAGCCTTCACAATTAATCGGAATTAGCTCCAATCTAACTGTTATAATTCACCTAAAACTGAATGCGGATCAGTTTTCCAGCTTCTGACAACAGAAGAAACGATCCAAACAATAAATAACTAGGAACATCTGAAGCACCTGCTAAAAACTGAAGAAGGTTAGAGGAATTTTAGATGTTGTATCTATTAATGCTGCTGTTGCTGCTATTGGAAGGTGTAAAGCATCCAAAAAGATGGGCCTTTTTTTTCTTTTCACTATTTCTCTTCCCAATATGGATGAAGTTCTTCAATGGAATACCTGTGTAGTTCCTGCAAAATCTGCTTCTGGCTATGCTTTTCTTTTCATCATCCAGTTTCTGTAACATGCAATGAAGTTTTTGAACCACCAATTGTAGCCGTCCAATCTTCTCGGACTCCTTTGTTGCCTGTTCTGAAACTCTCTTGCGCCAGATATTCAAGACCTCTTTCGAATCTGTTGAAGTACTTCCTGCGAGAAGTGTGCTTTCTTCGATATTCTTCATCAAATGGCCATTCAAATTCACCAGCTGCACAATCATTAATTCAACTTCTTGTAACTGTTCTTTTGCAGCTTCAAAATCAACATTTTTGGCTTTTCTAGCCTTTCTTTTCTTATCCAATTTCCTTCTCATGTTATCGACAGTCATCTGAAGACTAATCAATTTCTCCGCATCAGAGGAAAGTCGGTCCAGAATCTGCTTATTTGTTTCGTGACTTTCATCAAAGGAGTTCATTGATAACTCTAACTTATCAACACCCAACTCCTTCACCAACCCTAATTCTGTTGCTGGATGATTGCTCCTCCACTCCAAAATTCTAAATTGATTGTATCCTATAGTCCCCTCTGTTGGACGATTTGCCCATTCCTTTAAGTCCTTCACACTTCTATTGGGGCTACCTTCCTCTGTGGTTACCCATAGCTGAAGCATCTGATCATCTGCCCTGCCAGAGCCAGAAGAACCTCTTCTTCTAACTCTTTGTAGTGAGCAATCAGAAACATGATCAAGAGGTATATCTTTCATCAGTATCCTGTTTTTGACGTCAAAGGATTTGGGTTTCGTCTTTCTCCCATCATGACCATCACCATACTCATTCCTAGGACTCCTCCTTTCTGCATGCTCGTGTTTTTCTAGATCAAAGCTATGCTGAGATTTTAACGCCTCAACTTCACTTCCAGCACTGTCTCGCTCAATCTTGTTGTACGGAGATACCTGTAAAATAGGCTTGTTCCTCTCTTTCACTACTTTTTCAACTGCTTTAATCCTGGCCCTGAGCTCCTGCAGATCTAGAATGTCTTTTGTCATCACAGGTTGATCTTCTATCAGCTTTTCAGATCTACTTTCATCTGGATGAACCTCAACGTCAACATACTGCAAATATATGCAGGAAGAAGAAATTTCAACAAAATATTGCAGCTGATTAACAAATTCTCCAACTTTTCATGTCTAGGTGGAAAAACAAATGAGAAAAACAGCTGGGAATGATCTTCATATATTTTGGCTTTATTTTAAAACTAAAATCCATACAATATATTTACAAGCCAATTAGACAATATCAACAGTGTAAAATTAATAATTTTCAACCAGATATCCTTTCACAATCTAGATGCAGGTCATAAGACCAAGTCAAGAAACAAGTCAATCTAGCCCTAAGAAATGCGAGAAGCTGGAAATTGTTCTGACAGAATGAATCCTCAAGAGGAAGAATTTCAAAGAAAATCCTGACTAACAATAGTATTTAAAGTAATAGCACACATATGCCAAGAATAGTTCCAATCAAACCACTGATTGATGTTCTAAAGCAAAGGTCATGCAAAACGCAAAATGCTTGAGTTACATTCAGGCCCAATTTGCAGTAAGCAGGAGCATAAAGAAACATGTATATCACTCATTATAAGAAAGTACATTACCTTTGATTCCTGAGAGCCAGCTAGATCAAACCTCGTCTGGAGGAGCGTATTATGCTCAAGCGACACCACATCATTCCTTAAAGAGGCTATTACAGGAGCATATGCATGTAATTGCGACTTCCGTTTTCCAATTTCATTCTCCATTAAATTGATTTTTACTTTCATCTGTTCAATCTCCAAACTTTTGGAAGCATTTTCACTCTCGACTTTCCCATAAACCTCAGTTAACTCATGCATCTTGTTTTCCAGCAATGCTTCTCGAGTGGAGGAAATCTGGAAATCAAAATAAAATGTTGCTGCCTCTGCCTCCCATAGTCCAAACTCATAGTCTTTCTCTTGGAGCTCTGAACTTAGGCAGCCTTCTCTGATTCGTTGGTCTTCAATTTCTTCATGCAATTTACCTAATTCACCCACCAAATCCATGTTTGCTTCTCGAAGGAATTCAATTTCCTTGTTCTGAGTGGTATTCTCCCTCGATATTTCAAATATCTCCTTTTCTAGATCTTCATTCATCCTTGAGGATTCTAGACAGTCAGTCTTCAGTGCATCCAGAGCCCTACGCAATTCTGAGTTCAACTTTTCAGATACTTTAAACTTCTGTTCTGCTTCCAAGAGCCCGATTTTCTGATTACCCAGAAGTTCTTTTCCAGTTAACATTTCCAGCTTTAGATGATCATTAGATTCCCTGACCTCATGGAGCTCCTTTCCTAACCTTTCAACTGATTTCTTCAGGAGTAGGTTTTCAGTTTCCTTCATATCCAGATTTCCATTCAATACATCCATCTCCTTCTCAAAGTCAAGGATAACACCGTGAAGCTTGCGCATATCTTCATAAATTGACTTTAGCTCAGCAATTCTTTCACTCCCATAACTCTTCAAAATTGTAGAGAAAATACCCAGCGCCAGTATCTCAAGGAGAAAAACATCATTTTCCTGCTCCACTATCCATTTCTCATCCTTGATTTCTGACATTTTTGTTAACAATGTTTCATTCTGATGAATTACTTGGGAGTATTTCTGTTGTAATTCAAGGTAAGCTGTCTGCAACTCACCATGCTTAACATTGAGAGTCCGAACCTCCACCTCAAGTATGGCATTTCGTTGACTACTGCTGATCATTTCTGACTGCAATTTTTTGTTCATCTCTAGTAGGCCATGGTTGTCTTTCTGCACTGTAACCAACTTCCCTGCCACGATATTAAGCTCCTCCTCTACAGGTTTCTTCATTGACTCCAATTCCAGGCCCTCTGATTTCAGCTGTGCAACTACAGTTAGAAGAGCTGAGTACTCAATCGACAATTGTTTCTTATCATACTCGTATATTCTGAGTGAACATTTCAGATCTTCAACACTGTCCAAAATATAATGCAGGAAAGTTTGTTCGTTTTCCACCTTATCTTTAGACAGAAAGTCAGAATCATTTTCAAGGGCCTTGAAAACTTGATATATCCCCATTTTCAACCTTTCAATTTCATCTACCAAAAGCTCTGCTTCAACCTGCTGTTCAACGCTCTCATTCTCCAACTCTGAAATCAGTTTGTCAGACAATTTTGATGTCTCAATATGTTTCTGACACTCAATCAACAGAGAATAATTCTTTTCTTCCATATCTTGTATAAATTTCTGTAGGATGAAAATTTCAAACTGGGATTTTAAAGCTTTGTCAAGTTCTTCAAATTCTTTCTTCCTCCACTTACTCTCTTCCTGTAGGTGATGCATATGGTTTTCCATATAAATTAATCGGGTCTCACTCTGATGTGTAAAGTTGGTCCTTTCTTGTTTCTCCATTTCAACAGAAACTCTAAGTTCTTCAAGTTGTAGTTGTTCTGCTTGTTTCTCCTTCTCTAGGCAAGCATATTTCTCTTCCAATCCCATAACTCTTGTCTCCCGGCATTCAAGTCTCCGTTCAACATTTTTCAACTGAACAGCTAGGTGACGTCTTTCAGCAGGAATATTGGACTTCTCATTCTTCAGCAATTGGCATATCTCTTCTAAACCATTTGCCTTTTCCACTACATCTTCAAGTTCAACTTTTGCACCCAAAAGATAGTTCTCAAGCATAGCATTTTTCTCTAGGAGTTTCTGCGTGTTCTCTGTTATAATTTGCAATTGAAAGAGCAAAGCGGCTTTCTCAGCAACAAGAGTAGATTTTTCTCCATTGAGAATTTGACAAGACTCTTGCAATGCTCTCGCCTTTTCCTGCAATCCCTGCAACTCAACAATTACGTCAGACAGGGAACTCTCCAGAACAGCCTTCTTCTTCAAAAGTTCATCCATGTCCTCCAACTTCTTGTGGAGGACTTCTTTCTCGCTTTTGTTGTTCTCACATATTATCCTGATCTTGGAGTTCTCTTCCTGCAAGCCCTTTATTGAAGAGTCAATACATTCAGGGTTTATACCTGCAGCCTTCACTTGCTCAACTAAAGCATGGTAGCTCCTGTTCAGGTCCTTGATTTCCTCTTTCAAACATGCAATCTCTTGTTGAAGGTTGTTACTTAGTCCAACTTGTTGTGCAACCTCCTCTTCAAGTTTCTCCTTCATCTTCCTCAAGCTAAGGATTTCATTCTCCAGATTCTCTATCGAATTGCTTGAGGAAAATTTCAGTTTATTCAGGCAATGGTTTTCATCCTTCACTCGCTTAAGTTCGCCTTCCAAACTATTTTTGCATGTTTCCACTTCCTTCAACAGCTCAAGACTATTTTTGAGCTCCATGGCCAGAGCTCTCTGCTCTTCTTGCGATTGACGGTGCAAATGTTGCAGAGCCTGAAGGGTGGCTTCAACTTGTGCATGGCTTAAGTGCTCATTTTGCAAATCAATTTGAAGTTTCTCCAACTCCCTCTGCTTCTCAGAGAGTTCTTGATCTTTCATTGCAAGCTTCTTTGCCAAATTATCTACCTCTAGGTACAATGCATGCTTTGATATCTCCAGCAAAACACACTTGTCTTCAGTATCTTTAAGCTTTGCAGCTCCTATTGAAACCTCACCATTAAGGCGCTTTATATCCTCTTGGGCACAAGCTAGTTCATTCTCAAGGTTGAATATTCTATCCAGACAGCATTTATAGTCGCAAGCAGCAGCTTCTTTCTCCTCACTTAGTTCCATCAGAACAATTATAAGTTTCTTGATCTCAGCTTCAGCTCTATCAGCTATCTCCGTAAGCATTCCGGATTCTTCCTGAGACATCAACAGTTTTTCCTCAAGGTCAGATATGTTTACCATGCTTAGCTTATATTCATGAAGGACAGCATCCTTTTCAGACTCAAACTTAGAGATCTCATTCCTAAGATTCTGAGCTTCGGTTTCCGCCTTAATTGCTCGATTATTTAATTCTTTCATGTCTTCAGGTGCTTGAGAAGCCAGAACTTCCAGATTGTATAACCTATCCATACACTTTTTGTGTTTGCTCAAACCAGCATCTTGTTCAGCCTCTAATTTGATAAGGGATTCCTTCATCTTCTGAACTTCATTTTCAGCTCTGCTAGCTTGTTCACTGAACTTCACGGAGTCCTTCTGTGCACTATTGAGCTCCCTCTCTGCAGCAGATAACTGCTTCAGGCATTGCTGATACCGAATGAAGGTAGCTTCTTTTTCTGCTTGCACACCAGCTAGGGTTTCTTTCAGGTTTTGAACTTCAGCTTGGCCGACATGCTCCGACTCGGCGAGAATTTTTGACTTGAGATTATCATTCTCATTTGATAATTCAGATACTTGATTATGCAAACATTTTTCCTTTTCTTCTGTGTTTCTGTTCAATCCTTTACTCAATTTTCCTTCGAGGAACTTTGTGTTCTTTAGCATTTCTTCTCCTGTCCCAAGCATCTCAAGTAACTGTTTTAAACCCCACTCACTTGTTCTGTTATTAGAATCACTAGTATGAGGTCCAATCTTCTGAGCAGCATGTATACTAGGTGGTATTAAGCCCATCGCCGACCGATGAAATTCATGTGTATCAGACGATGCACGAAGGCCCAATAAGTCTGGCGTATGTGGCTCAGTATCTTGTGTGGAAGATCTCATGGGTGAATCTTCAGCCAGTAGAAAAGGTAGTTGGTCCGGAAATGCCTCTGACATGGTTTTTTGGGCCTGCCTGAGCTCGCCAATTACATGATCATATCTTTCTGCAAGTGCCCGATATGCCCTGTAGAACTCCTCAACTAGCTTCATTAGCTCGGGCCTTTTCTTGTAATACATTTCAGCCCTTTTTGCAAATGAATCTGCATCTTCTTCAATGAGCTTGATCATTGCCTTTACTTTAGCATCCATTTCTGTTGAAATAAGATGCAAGACCAGTTAAGTTCCTCCTATGAGATTCTAGAAAAGAGAAAAAAAGGTGCATAACAAGAAACTTATAGATAAGTTTCAACTACTACAACAGAAGACCATGTAATGAGATATTCATTATTATGCGAACTATCGTAGCATTAAATATGAGTCATACAATGAACTTTTGAGAAAGAGTAATAGAGCATAGACTTAGGGACACTATAAAAGTGACAAAGATCCAGTTTGAATTTATGGCTGGTAGATTTACAACTGAGATCATACTATTATTAATAAAATTTATGAAAATTTAATGAGAGAGGAAGGACCTACACAAGGTGTTGACTGATCTAGAGAAAGCATACCATAGAGTGTCAAGAAAAGTTATTTTTGTATTGTTGGAAAAGAAAGGAATTCAAAATAAATTTATGGAATGCCATAAAGGGTATTTATAAGGGAGTTGTAACTAGTTTGAGAACAATGGTAAGAAATACAAAGGAGTTTCTCATAACAGTGCGTCTGCACTGACGTTCGACATTGAAGCCGCATGGCTTTTTCTCCAATATCTTTCGGTAAAGAATGAATCTTGGGCCTAACTCAACCCAAAAGCTAGCTCAAATGAGGAGGATTGCCCGAGCCATATAAGGAGACCAAGGACCACTTATCCCACCGATGTAGGAGAACTCAACACCCCCGCACGCCAAGGACGGGACATCTGGACATCTGGAGCGTGGACACTATAAGATGGGGACTCAACATCGGAAATAATAAACTGGGAAAGCCCGACTCTGATACCATGTAAAGAATGGATCTTGGACCTAATTCAACCCCAAAAGCTAGCTCAAAGGGAGGAGGATTATCAAAGTCATATAAGGAGACCAAGGACCACTTATCCCACCGATGTGGGAGAACTCAACACGTTCCTACTCTTTCCTTCCAAAAATCTCAATGAAAAGATGAAACATTTAATTAAATAAAAATAAAAACTTAACTGAAGTCTCTAATAATAAATAACTAATATTTTTCCTTTTAAAGAATTAACTGTAAAGTAAACCTACACATGCCCTTTTTCATAATTTGATGTTTAAAGAACTTTTTGAAAAAATTAGCCAAACACAAAGTACTTTTAAAATACTAACAAAAGCGCTTCTCAAATGTTTGGCAAAACTCAAATTTATGCAGCTCCAAAGTACTTTTACCGAAAATGACTTTTCAAAATAAGCAGATTCTGGAAGTTTGGTCAAACATGCTCTAAGTAAAGGGTTTAGGAGAAGTAGTAGTGGGAAGAAACAATGCAAATTCAGCCAGCATAAAGAAGAGTGAAGATGATACGAGATTAGACAGGAATATGGTGTCTAAATGCAAGTAATTCAGATATTTAAGTTTGTTGTTTTAGGAGAATGATATGATAGATCAAGATGTTACACATAGCATCAAAATAGGATGGTTAAAATAGAGAAGTGCTACTAGAGTGTTGTTCCGTGAGAGAATACAAGGCAAGTTCCATAGACGGTTGTAAGACCGACAATGTTGTATGGAATTAATCTTGGGCCATTAAGGTCCAACATATCCACAAGGTTAAGATGGATGTGCGGTCATAGAAGATTAGACAAAATTAGAAATGATCACATTTGATAGAAGGTGAAAGTAGCACATATAGAGGATAAAATAAGAGAAGTTGCTTGAGATGGTTTGGTCATATCTTAACGTTGACATTCAAAGGTGCCCATCTGCAAGTATGAAATCATGGTGATTGAAGGTGTTAAAAAGAGGACAAGGTAGAGACCTAAAATCACATGGAAGGAAGTTGTCTCAAATGACCAATAATTTCTTGAAATCTATGACGACTTAGCAAAAAATAGGACACCGTGGAAGAAAAAGATTTATATTAGCTGATTTAGTCATGTTTTTACATTACTCTAGGTTCAATGTTTTCAAGGAGTCTTCTAGTCTTGTAGAGATCTATATGTCAGTACAAAATGCAGAGAAATTACAGTGCTAGAGAACCTAATTTTTAAAAAATATCAAGTGGATTGAAACATATCTAAATTGACATGGATAGTGAAAATTCATATAGCTGACGCAACTTAATTTGGGATTAAGGCATGGTTGTTTACAAATAGAAGACTAGCTTGAGTATGGGTAGAAGACAAATATTAGCCTAATGCTACCCGCTTCTCAACTACTCTTCACCTCTACATCATCATTTTCTGCTCCTTTGCTTAGCCAACTTGAACAGATTTGTATGTATAAATGAATATGCAACGTGAATATGAAGATAGGTACAAGGTATGTGAAGAGAAGAAACTGATGGTGTAGTGAACAGTGATGAACTTGAACAGATTTAGTTCATAGAATAAGTAGCTATGTTGCATATAATCTCTTACGCCATTAATAAGATATGCACATAAAGGGGGATATCGAGGTAGTTGATAACTGGATCTGGTGAATGTTGTCAGTTTGAGTGCATAATGGAGCTAGTTGGGGATAGCAAGGGTGGTTGTGATCACTTTGTATAGATGTGATGCATCTGCAAAAAGAGCTGTATCTACCATGGTCCATAAAGGAGTGGAAATTAGAAAAAGTTTCAATTAAAGTAGGAGTGTCTGGAAATGGAATAGAAGGTAACGTGTTCTCGCACAGGGATCATTGGATCAAGCAGAGAGGATGGTACTCATAGCACTAATCTATAGTCAGAAAGGTTGGGCTGTTATAGATGTAGCTAGCTCTAAGTCAAGGGTGTAGGTTTAGGTGGGTTGCAGTTTTTGGCAGAAAGATAGAGATAGGCAAATGGCAAGGAAAGGAAGTACCATAAGGTGGAAAATTTTATCAACAAAATATCATAGATCAGGGTAATTTTATTTTAAAGAAATACTGTCAATCACATCAAGAACCAGAACCCTTATGCTTAAGTGTTCCGAACAATGACCAGAAAAAAATGAATTTGATGAACCAACAGTGCACCTGCCAAGACCAGACAAGTAACCCCATAACATCTTACTCCCCATCTCTTGTGGAGTCAGAGTAGCAATTCCTTTACTAATTATGCATTGAAATGATTTCTCCTATCTAGAGAATTTCCTATCTAAGTTCCGTTTTTTACATTAACCCCCCCCCCCCCCATAAGACCAGATATTTTGAAGATTGGTATGTGCAACTGCCTTTGAATTGGTTGGTAAGTGAAACTGCCTCTGAATTCGCTCTAATCACTCAACCTAAGATCTGAAAAACAGAATTTTCAGGAGCCATTCCAAGGGAATCCCCAATCTGCAGAGGATACTTTAAGAAATAATTGTCACAATAGTTCATTGAACAAAAAGACCCTAAAGCGTAAAATGAACTCATCAAAATCAATTTAATTATATGGCTTCTAGTTCGGCAAAAAGGACAGCAAAAAATCTGAGACACAAAGCAGATTATCTACCCTTCGATCACAATGTATGTAATGCAGAGAAGAGAGGACAAGGCAACCAGGAAAAAGAGTAATTTTATAAGGTAATGGAACAACAGATATATGCAATTTCAAGCATGTGACCTCCTAATTGCCAAACTAATCATAGTCTAGCTCATACAACATGATGGTAATCGACTCACAAGCACTAATTGCATACACACATTTTATACACTTGTGACCACAGAAAACACATAAAATGCAAACAGGGATGAACCAAGATCAAGGCAAGCCTTCGATCACTGATATTCTATTCCTTCCAACTAAAAGATCAAAATATATGTCTTCCAAACACTCATAGATGTACCAAGGGAGACAAGGAGGAGAAGAGATACTACTTTTCTCAATTCATTTGAACAATATAGATTACAACAACTCTTTATATCTATGATTATTAGATGGCGGCTTCTTGATAACCAAGTAAGATCTAAGAGAAATATGTTCCAAGTTATGAAAAATTACTAGAACATAATAACTCTTTTACATACTTTAAGATAAAAATAAACCTCATGGTTTAAGCCAGAATACATTTCCTCAGTCATTAAAGTGACCAAATTTCACTATTGACTACAATTCAAAGATAATTGTGCCTCTGGTTGCTATATATTTTGCACCTGGTTTTTAGCAATATGCATTGTAAATTAGGCATTCTGTGGTGACGCACGCTAGGTCTATCCCTCTTCTTGCTGTCAGCTGTTTCATTGGTTCTGTAAAAATGTAATTCTTTTCTACTCTTCGAATTGTTCCATTTACTGCTGATATCACTACAATCCTCAGCCAATATAATGTTCCAACATTCTCTGGTTATTGCATATTTCCATTTTTAACATCAATGGGTCTTCATACACACAACAGACCATATATTGTCAGTGCAATGCAGTATTACCAAGTTTTCGTAAAACCAGAAGACACCATCATCCATTAACCCAAGCAAAAGCTTAACATCAAAATGACAAGAATCATATTCAAACAAAGCCGTAATTAACAGGCTTGAAGTCTGCTTCTCCTAAGGCAAACCCAACATGGAAAGCTAATTCAAAATGAAGCTATTTCTGCAAGGCCAAGAGAAGAAGAAAATTATGAAAAACAAAAAGTGGAAAGCTCCTCACCAGTAAGATCTTCTTGAAGCCATTTCGAGTTTTTTGAAATATGGCTATCCCACCACCAAGAGTACAAGCGCCTCGTTTCAGGATGTAGCAAGGTGGCCATGACTCCGGCAAAGAACAAAACCGCAACAGGTTTTGTCCTTGCCAAATCCTGGTCTTTATACCAGTAAAAAAAATTATGAATCCAAGCCAGTATTCTGAATTTTATATTGCTCAACTATCAAAATCTTTCCGCTTCTGTTCTCTCACCTAGGCAACAGAATAGCGCAAAACATAATAGAAAGAAGAAAACAACAATTTTAAAGTAATAAACGATCAAGACCTGAAAACTGTGACTCATTGATAATAAAATCAACATAGGTTTGCACCATACCTGCTCTGCTTCTGCACCAGGTATGGACAACCCAAGATGAGATGCTGTAATTCTTTAATTGCAAAAGGTCTCAAAGCTAATAAGCTGCAATCTGGATAATGCCAAAAATATGCAAGTCCTATCAGTTTGGCCCCAGTACTACAAACAGACGTTTTTTCCACCAACATTCAGTGGGAAATTTGTGCTATAAAACATGATATTTTCCATCTTATTCCCACCGAACTAGATCACTGGGAAAACGCATGGTGGGAAACAGGTTCTATTAAAATGCTGGAATACGATTATTTAGGTTTTTCCACCAACATTCAGTGGGAAAATAGAGATCTTTTAGTAGTGCCCATAATAATACTTTGTCAAGATAGAAATGGTATAATTAACATGCACATCATAAGTATCACAATCAGAAGAAAAAAGAGAAACTTGTAACAAACTGTGGGAGACATCACAAATCAAGAAACTTGTAGAACAAACAGTTTAAGGCTTCACACACTTACCAAGTAGTAAAATGAGAGTGCACAACACCAAACACTATAAAGCCAAAGAATTTGCAAAGGTGACAAAAGGTCAATCATCTGATTATTTGGATTAAACAAACAAATCTGGCGTAAAATCTATTTGAAAATTTTATTTTTCATTGATAAGCACGACTTCGCCTTGATTAAGTTCTTTTTGTGCCGAGGTCTATCGGAAACCGCCTCTCTGCCCCACAAAGATGGATGTAAGACTAGATACATTCTACCTTCCCAGATCTCACTCCGTAGGATTACACTGAGTATGTTGTTGTTGTTGTAAGCACGACTTCGAATATATCGATCACTTCATAGTTCATATCAACCAAACTGACCAAATAAAATGGACATTGACTAAAACAAGTTAAAGCAAAATGAGTAGAAGCTTACGAAAATAGTAGAGAATCTGATTAGCAGCCGTGATTGTGAAAACCACTGAGCTGCTTCATTTCCCCTCAAATCCATGGTCTCTTACTTCAATGGCCCATCTGCATTTCTTATACTCCCTCCCGATCAAAAAGTGTCCACTTAGCTATAAAAATAGGTAATTTTACTAAATTATAGTTCATTAAATAGGTGTTGTTAGTTGGTTACTTAACACTTAATAAGAACAAATTTAAAAAAATAGAATTAATTCTTTGTTGATTTAATGAATAGGGTGGACCTCTTTTTTATCCGTAGAAAGTATTATGATTTATGCAGTGTCAATGTGACAAAACTCATAAAGTGGAGACAATGTGGAAGACATTAAAATGCACCTTTGAATGGTCTTCACTCGTCAGTCTTGATTCTTGAATATACAAATGTATGTATATACACGCTTTAAATTTGAATATTGATGAAATGACGAGAAGGGAGGCGAGGAGAGGGGTAGCCTATTTGCACTAAGTCAAGCTTTAATTTATAACTCTTTTATCATATTTTTTAAATATTTTAAATTATTAATTATTCTAATTTATAATATTTTTTATATAATTTTTAAATATATAAATTTTATTATAAAAAAATAAAAATCTATATTTAAATTCACACGGAATATTAATTAGTTTGATTACACCCCCGCCATGTTGTCGCTGCTTTATGGGGTAACACAACTCTATATAGTATAGTAGTACTAAAATACTTGAGACCACGCGTGGGATCTCAAAATGCTCTTTCTTGGGTTTTATAACTTTATTTCATCTTTTTCCTTCTCTAATCATTTCTTTTTTCTTATGAAATTGCAAGAACCTTCATTCATGTCTAGTTGTGTAATATGATTATGAATTCATGTGAACAATCCAAATTAGATCCAATCTAGAAGTGAGATTCATCACATTTTAGTTCTTTTCTTTGTTAAAAGGCTAAGATTCAAATTGCTTCATATTTTCAACTGAAAATTAGAATTAAATAATTTTAGATGATTGACTTTTGTCTTTCAAAAATCATCTTATTTTACCTAATTAGCTTTAATGGTCATCTTGACTTATTTTTTTTAATTAAAACCACACAGCAGATTGCATGTGGTGCTTTATTCAATAAAATCAAAGTATTTACACAAAAAATCAAGTGAAAAAGAAAAATAAATCTATCCTAGAAAAGTAAATGACAAATTTTATGATCAATTTCACTTAATTTTATATTTTCCGATGAGACTTAACGACGTGACAAATTTAATTTTTAAAAAATAGTTAAAACACTATTTATCTGGAGCAATTTAAAATCAATCGAACCCAAAACGGACTTAGTATTTGACCCATCCCCTTTTATTTTAAAAAAATATTCAAGCGCTCATATTTTCATGTTAGAAGCAATTTTTTAATAATCCACTACACAAAATTTAATTTGTGTTATATTTGCTCATTTACTGCTACTTTTTGCGTCGGCTTCGAATTTTTTTCTTTTTTTTCCTTTTGAGTCGAGAGTCTTTCAGAAATAATTTTTCTCAGAGAAAAGAAAAGGTTAATATCTGCGTATACTCTACCCTCATCAGACTCCACTTGTGAGATTACAACAACAACAATAATATATCCAGTGAAATCCAACAACGTGGGTCTGGGGATAGAGATGGCAATGGATCTTGGACCCGATCCGGATCCGGTAGATCCACATCCGTTTTATAGGATATGGATCTTTAAAAGTTGGATCCGACGGATCTGGATCTGGATCTGGATCTTGTATTTGAGATCTGTATCCGGTCCAGATCCGATCCGTGGATCCGTTTTTTATTAAATATATTCATAACCTAGAATGTAATTTTATAAGTATTTTCTTAAATTTTTTTCATAATTTATGTATTGAATAAGGGTTGAACCAGGATAAGGCACAAGTCACACAGCCATGTAATTTGTCTTTGAAGTTTCATTTCTTTTACCTATATGCTCTCTGCAGTTTTCCATATTTTCATTTCTATAAAAAGAAAAAATTATCACTTTTCTTTAAATTTCCCTTTCTTAAATCTGCTAGCCGTAAGCTTTAAGTATCTTTCTCTCATTTGTTTGATCAGCAAAAAAAAATTTGGGACTTTTGATATATGACTGACATTGTTTTATGTTGTTTAATGAAGTCAATCAGTAGAACTACAAGTGGAGCATCACTAAAGCCTCCAAATTAGCTCAAAGTTGCAACATGTTCAACATCATTAATGAAGTCAATCGTCTTTATTTTATTGTGATGCTAAAATTTTGTTCAGTATTTTGGAAGAATGGTGTCAAGTCGCGGTGCCACAACCTTTTAACTAGGCGTGCCTTCTCCGACTCAATCAGGGGGGTGTTGTGTAGGGTTGATTGAATGAACTCGATCATTTTTTTCAATCAGATTGCGTTTCATTTTGTCATAAAAGTTTCAACATGTGGGAATATTATTCAAACCAAAAATATTTACATGGAGATCCAGATCCGATCCGTAGACCCGGTGGATCCGGATCTGACTTTTATGGACCCGATGGATTTGGATCCGGATTTGGATCCAGGTATGAAAAATGGATCTGGATCTGAATCTGGATCTAATAGGATCCGGTCCAGATCCGATCAGTTGTCATCCCTATTTGGGAAGGGTAGAGTGTACGCAGACCTTACATTTACCTTGAAAAGTAGAGCGGTTATTTCCGAAAGACCCTCGGCTCAAGACAAAGCATAAGCATAAGCACAAGCAAAGCAAGAGAAACGGTCAGACCCGGACAAGAAATTTAAAGCAATATGAAAATGTTTGTAACAAAAGCGAATAAGTCATGATAGCGCATTCTGAAAAAAGAAATAGTAACTAACGCAGGTAAATAAGATAAACAAAGTACACTAAAGAACACATAGCAGCAGAAATCAAACGACATGTGACTATAAAGCAATATTGCGCCTACTAGTATAATAGACTAAGCAGGCCTACAATAATAACACTACAACTACCAGTTTGTAAGCGTAAGTAAGACTATGTTCAACTACCTACTACCCTTCTACTATAATCTGTGTCCTCCACAACCTCTATCTAAGGTCATGTCCTCATTAAGTTGCACATGCGTCATATCCCATCTAATCACCTCTCCTCAATACTTATTCGGCCTACTTGTCTCCGGCGCCGATCGCCGGGACTCTGACAGGAAATGAGAGAAGCAAACAGAAACATACAAGAAGAAGAGAGACAAGAAAGAGGGGAAAGAAAGAGAAGAAATTAGGAGGGAGAAGAGAGAAAGAAAGGGAGCGGGAAACCTTACCTTCATCGTCGGGACAACGGTCAGTGGAATAAGATTAGCAGCGATGGTGTTTAAGTTACCGTTGAAAGAGAGAGTGAGATTACATTGAATATATTGTTATTGTATATTCTCTTAAATCTTGAAATGTCGTTGTTTTGCACACTTCTTTTTTCAGATGTTCTTGAATGCAGCACTTTCGTGTGCTGAGCCCCGAAAGTGAAAAGGGATGCCTGATAATAACCTTCATTTCATTCCCGAGAGTTCAATTGGCAGGCTGCTGAAGACCAATGTGTGCATTTATCTTTTCGCCACGTGTCAGATTCTTGCACCTGACGCATTTTACCTACATAGTTTGTATAACTGAAGCATTATATTTATGTTAAACTTTCATAGAATAAATGAATTTCTTAATTTTCATCAAATAAGAGATACAAGTGTTTGATTTTTAAAATACATGATATATATAAATAACTTAGCAGGCATTTGAATATATAATTAAAATCATGATTTGAAAATATTAATTTGGGTAGGGTTGATTTGAAGTTGAAATTTTATTTGAACTTGTAATTACTTTCCCAACTCTTATACAATCTTACCAAATGAGCGAATCATAGTTCATAAATAAGGTAATGAAATATCTTAAGTCTTTGCATTAATATATCACATATCTCAATTTATAAACAAATATTTGTGATTATATGCTATTACAAACTTTCAAATACATATAATTTTACAAAGATTCAGTGATCCAATAAATAAAAAACAGTAGTAACTAGATATTGATCAATATAATCCTTTCACTTGGTACGAATAATTTCTTCATATCGAGCATTAAAATCATGAACATTATTTTTTCACAAATTAAAATTATGAATCTTTTTTACAAAATATAAATTTATAGATCAAGTTTTAGATTTATAAAAAATTAAAATCACAAATTTGGAATTGAAATTCTATTTTTTAAGTGAACTGGATTTCAAATAAAGCTCAAGTCTTGTTCAAATGTCATAAACACACACATATTTCAAATCAAAACATTAAATTTGAAATTCAAACTAAGTGATTAAATGGAACCTTGATCATATTATAGGTCTTAGGAGTGTTTAGTGTAATTATCCTAACTCTTTTTTTATTTATATATATATATAATTAAGAATTTTGGTGTTTTTTAGCAGGGAGCCTTCCCCGAAAGGGTTTTAACGGTGTTGATTTAGCAAGAATTTTAAATTACATATGTATAAAAGAACAAAAAATCATTTGAATCTTATAATTTTAAATTTATCATATATAATATTTAAATTATCAACTTATTAAATATAAAAAAATGAAACATACCAAAAAAGAAAAAAGAAAGTAGATGAGTAGTTGTTTAGGTGGTAAGGATTTGCACGGAAGAGTACAATTGTTGGAATCTGGTGAAGCTGTCACATATAGCTTTTGTCTAGGCAAACCCCCGCGCTTTTGTCTCCTCTCAAAACATCCACAAACAAATATTTTCCTTCCAAACCTTTTCTTTCTGCAAAATCCTTCGAAATTTTGTCTTCCTCAAAATCTGCTTATGGCTAATTCAATTTTCCTTCTCTGATTTTGGGTATTCTTCCTTTTCCTTTACTTTATAAAAAAATAAATATATATATATATATATATATATTAACCTTTTTGTTTTTCTTTTCGATAATTGATATTTTTGGGTTTTAAATTTAAATCTACAGATGGTTGTTGATAAAATATTGTTAGGTCTTTCAGAGAGATAAAGTCAGTGTTTAATTTATTTGCTTTGAATTGTTCTCTTCTTCTTCCTTTAATAATAATTGTCAATGGTTTCAGGTCAAATTTGGAAAGTAGTTGTATATGGAATTTTATTTATAATTGAAGTCTTAGTCGTTTTGCTTGTGGGAATTGTATATGGAATTCTTTGACCCTTTCAAGAATATTTTTGGCATATTACTCCCTGTCTGAATTGCTTTTTTAAGATACCCTTTTTGTGGTTTTGAGTTATTTCAAGCTTTTTTATATCTAGTTTGATCAATGGTTAGACAGTACCAATAATATCTTATTTTAATTGAATTCTTGATTCATCAATATTTGAAGCTTTGTAGATATTGTTAAGTGGATGGAGGTCTCTACAGTTGAGGATTATAAATTGAAGGGCCTAGGAGCTATTGATGAAAAGAGTATGGCGCCAAGAAGCATAAGTAGCAATGATATGATATTCCGGGCAGACAAAATTGATTTGAAAAGTTTGGATGTTCAGTTGGAGAAGCACTTGAGTAGGGTTTGGTCAAGAAATGTGGAGAATCAAAACCAAAGGCCCAAGGAAGTGTGGGAGATTGATCCTTCAAAGTTGGAAATAAGGTATCTTGTAGCTAACGGAACCTATGGTACTGTTTACCGAGGTACCTATGACAATCAAGATGTTGCAGGTAACACACTCGTCTTTCCCTCTCTACGAGAAAATAGATTATTTCATGGTTATTTATTGCTAGTTACTACATGTTTATGTATCTGAGAATTATAGGAATCATGTCACCAGTTTTGTATTACTAGTTACTACATGTTTATGTCGAAGGGGAGCCTTGTCGTAGCTGGTAAAGTTATTGTCATGTGACCAGGAGGTCGCAAGTTCGAGCCTTGGAAACAACCTCTTGCAGAAATGCAGGTAAGGCTGCGTATAATAAACCCTTGTGGTCCGGTCATTCTCCGGACCCCGCGCATAGCGGGAACTTAGTGCACCGGACTGACTTTTTTATGTCACCAATTTTGTATCATTGTTGTATTTGGTCATATATCTGTTCCTCTTAAAGTATTATTTGACATTGGCTATTAACTAGACTGAGCTCCATGTTTTATATAGTTGAACCTTTTATGATACAATTTGCCAATTCTTCTAAATTTATTTGCTTGAATATTGACGCGGCAATGACAAGATCCTTTCCGGTACTCTTGTGTACACATTTGAATCTACAAATGACTAAGTCAAACTTTCCGAGATTGTAGTTGTTTTATCAAATACTGAGTTGTCATAAGGAATGCCTAAATAATAAAAACTTCTTCCTGATGGATGTGTCGCTTTTTTTTTTTCTTGCATCAATGAAATTTCTTGGAGTTCGTTCTGATTGGAGTATAATTTACGGAGATCTCACCAGAAGCTTAGAAGCATTGAACAAGATATTTGGCATGCAATATGCATTAACTAATTTCTTTAATTAATGGTTACCTACACCACTGTTTATTAAGATCTATACAGTTGACAGTGAAGAAATCCTTTCTCCCTTTTATCTTAATGGGAGCGGATTTTTATTGGAATGAAAACGGGTCTAAATGGAAAAAATTGATAGTAAGGATAAATAAAGTGGCCCCCCAACTAGCTTGAGATTCACATATAGTTGTTATTGTTGGGGGTGAGGGGTTTGTCCGGTGGAAATCAAACATAAAGTAGCAAAGTTGGGTATAGTTTCTCCGCTTTCACATTGTTTATAGGTATAAAAAGCTCAATAAAGAAAAAGGAGAATGAAGGAAAACTCTTATTTGTTCCAGTATTACAATGTGGCTTAAGGCCAATATCTTAGTGTATGAGATTTAGGCCTCATTTGTTTGCGCTTAACAAGGGTAATTATTCAAATTTCAGCCCATTAAGTGTTTTTTTAAAAAAAAATCTACCACTTATTGGATCTGATTTCCTCTGATTCGGTCAGATCTTTAAATGTGTCTTAAAACTATTCAGATCTTAACATGTGTTCTTTTAAATATTAAACTAGGTGTTAAACACTTGAAAAAGGAGCAACTTTCTTCCCCCAAACCACAAACCTTTAAACACTGGTTTCTTCTACAAACCTTATGCAATTAAAGCTGATTTCTTCCACTACTCCTTGCACTATAATATGTTCTCTTTGGAGAATAACAGAACATGGATTTTTATGATTACATCTTATTACAACAATTTTTCATGAATATATCATTTTTTTAATAATTCAAATAGTACAATTTTTGTATCAACAGAAAATATTTATTTATATCTTTAAATACTTTAATTCATCTCTCAAATAATAATTTTGTTGTTTAAGTTGATATTTTATCTAATATTCTCTTGATGTAATTTTTAGTTACTTTTTTAATTAAAATTATATATTTATTATGTTTGAATATTGATCTATTATACACATTCAGATGATGAAAAACAAACAGTTTTAATCATTCAGTGTTCAGATCTACAGACAACATCTTAATATTCATATGTGTATTCAGATTCAGACATCTTAATCTTAAAAAAAAACAAATGCAACCTTATTTGCATTGAACGCTTCAGAGAAATCTATATGCAATCCTTGCATAAAAAGGAAAAAAACAAAAATGTCTATATGCAATGTCCCAAAGAGAGTTCTAATTGAATTATGTACATGTCACAACTGCAATTCGTTAGTGTCTATGGAACGCTCATGCACTTGGGAGGTTTGAATCCACCCCTAAAAAAGCGAAGAGGAAAAGAAAAAGGAAAAAAGTTGAGAAACTGCAATCCGGTTTTTTTTAATGTTTTTGGTCACAAGCTGTACAGTCAGGGTGAAAAACATCATATTATTAAGATCACATAGCACCATAATGATATTCTTATTGATGAGCATATGATATTTGAAATGAATTTAGAAACCAAATAAAAAACATTTTTGAAATGAACTTTGAGTTAAAGATGGATAGGACAATAGTTTCACTTGACAAATCGAGTGAAATACATTCGGAGGAGTTTGGGATGTGGCATTTGACAGAACTATATTCTAAAGGATCAGTGACAACTTTAATTTCTATGAAAAAGGATGCGACCCGTTAATGAAAATACTTAAGAAAATTCTCCCAACATCTTTTAGGGGATTTTTTGCAACAACAGTTGTAAAGACTTTCTTGTGTAATATTATTTGTGCAGTGAAGCTATTGGATTGGGGAGAGGATGGCATGACCACTGCTGCGGAAACTGTTGCTATACGGGCATCATTTAAGCAGGAGGTTACTGTTTGGCAAAAGCTTGAGCATCCAAATGTTACCAAAGTACATATTTTCTTCTCTATTATGTGTTTTTCAGCATGTAATTATCAGCCTATTGCAACAATTGTAGTTTAACACATGCTCATAATTTCATATTTGGTACGTTATGACTATCTCATTAAGTTGCTCATGCTTCCAAATTATATTCGATTATCATTTTCATTTTCAGTTTGTTGGTGCTTCTATGGGAACTTCAAATCTTAAGATTCCTTCAAAGAATCCTTCCGAGGGTTACACCACATATCCGTCTCGGGCTTGTTGTGTACTTGTGGAATTCCTCCATGGAGGAACATTGAAAAATTACTTGTTCAAAAACAGGAAAAAGAAACTTGCCTTTAAGATTGTCATTCAACTTGCTTTGGATCTGTCTAGGGGGTAAGTGTCTTCGTCTAGCATTATTGAGTTGGTCATTATACTGGATGATGTTTGATTTCCTCTTGGTTTTGTAGGTTGAGCTATTTGCATTCGGAAAAGATTGTACATCGTGATGTGAAAGCTGAAAATATGTTGTTGGATACGGATAGAACTCTAAAAATTGCTGATTTTGGGGTTGCTCGTGTTGAGGCACAAAATCCTCAGGACATGACTGGTGAAACTGGAACTCTTGGATATATGGCTCCAGAGGTATTCATGTTATTTTACAAGAAATGTTAGATTTGAATATGAATATCTGACATGATGCTATCATATCATCATTGGTCTACCCTCTTGTTTACTTGTATTGTTTGATATCTTCAATCCTTTTACTTTTCTTTAGAAGTAATCTTTTGTATCTCACAGAAAATCCAATTCTTCTGATGTACTACATAAAGAGACTAACTGGGTATGTCCTTTAGGTACTTGATGGCAAGCCCTATAACAGAAAATGTGATGTATACAGCTTTGGTATTTGCTTATGGGAGATTTATTGCTGTGATCTTCCATATCCAGATCTTAGCTTTGCTGAAGTTTCTTCCGCAGTTGTCAGACAGGTTCGCTTGTTTCAGAATTTTATCCTGTTATTCACGCAATGATCTTCCCTGTATTTTTTGGTTCTTTCTTGCTTCTGCTGAGTTACACATAGTGCAGGGTATCGTTGTCTGAAGTGGTCTTTGATGACGGGTCAAATGTCTGTATGCATCGCTCCAATAGCTCTCAAATACTTTTATATTACATAAAATGAGGTCCTATGAAGGTTCTTGTTTTATGTATCTTTCAGATAGAAAGTGAAAACCAGGGATGGCTAGTTGGTCAAAAATTTTGGAAAACATTTTTTCTAATAAAACAAGTTCCTTAAAAATGAGGAAAATAATTTTCCTAATGGAAGTAGGTAAAACAAGTTCCATAAGTAATATGCCACACTAGTTGTCTAATACCCACCCTCCAACACACCCCACCTCACCCCAACCTCATAGCCCCTATCTCACCACCCCCAAGCTAACCCCTATAGTGTTTGCCTAGATTATATACAAATACTTTTGGGATAATATTTTCTGTTTATTTACCGAACACCATAAAATAAATAAGAAACTCACTATTTTTCAAGAATACATTTAGCTTCTCGATTATCCTACTATACTTCGCAAGTGACAGTTAAAAAACTCTCTGGTTACTGATGTATTGGTTTTTTTGGGGGGAACTTGACTAAATATAATGTATTCTTATTATATATTTAATTTCGTTAAATCCAAGTGTGTGACACTTGTTTAAGTAACCTGAATATCCAAGTAGAAAATTCATGTCCCTAACCTTGCATTTGTTCCAATGCCAGTCAGTCTTGGATGGATGGTTCCACGTTTAACTTAACTTGTCAACACTTTTTATTAAGGAGTGGTTGCTTCCTTCTGCTATTACTACACATAATTTCTTTGACACTATTCCTGCAAGTATTCATACCCTTCAATACTAGAACAATAATTTGTTTTTCTTGAGGTTCAGTTGTTATAGTGATCCTCTTCGGCTTACCGCCAATATGCTCTGATCATTTACATTTTGCCACCTTTTCATTGTGTTTGATCGAAAAGACACATGGGTTGCTTTCTCCTAAATGATTCACTTTATTAAAACCTTATTCTTGCAGAATTTGCGACCAGAAATTCCCCGATGTTGTCCAAGTTCTCTATCGCACGTCATGAAGAAATGCTGGGATGCGAATCCACAAAAGCGACCTGAAATGGACGAGGTAGTAAGATTATTAGAAGCAATTGATACGAGCAAAGGAGGAGGAATGATACCAGAAGATCAAGCTGGTGGCTGTTTCTGCTTTGGTCCAACCAGGGGTCCATAATTTTCTATAGTTTATTTTTGTTTTCTTTGACTAAATCAATGAAATTGTACCATCTATTAGAAGTCAAGCGGGGAATGTTAGGAGCTCATTTGCTTGACTACCTGAACTTTCACCTTGTTGGTGAGAGTTCAATTCCCCACCTTGTAATTCCCCCACATTTTCCCTTCCCCCACTCCCAATTTTGAAAAAAATAACTTGAAGTCAAGCAATACTTCTTGAACTTTTGCTTTGGGTTATTGACATCTAGAGTTTAAATATTTGTATGCAACCTTTCATTTGTACAGTTCTTCTTGGAAGAAAAAGTTGTTCACATATATCTGATGAATTGTTACTCTTGGATGTATCTTTTAATTAGGGGACTTAGTCTATAGCAACCTTTGACAATTGATTCATGAATAGGAAGGCGTAGGGGTAAGGTATGCGTATACTCTTCCCTCTTCAGACCTCACTTATGAGATTTTACTGGATATATTGTGTTGAATAGCAAGAATAACGAAGAGATTACACGATTTTCCCTTCAAATGGGGTGGTCTAAACTTTTGCCTTTAAATGGGTTGGTTTTCTATTTTTGCCCTTAACTTATGTAAAAGAACGATATACACATGTATGTCATGGTCCAATTTGGACTCTACAAATTGTAATTCATGTATAATTGTAATTATGGTATTAGTCTTGTACTAGGAAAATATATTAGAATTAGAGTAGGAAAATGTAGAATTATTTTATTATATTTTTCATATTTAGGAATTGTATATTTGTATATATAACTCTCATTATCAATGAAAATAATCAATGGATTATTTCTTTCATGGTATCAGAAGTCTAGAGCTAAAATACCTTTTTTCCCAAACTTCCGCTACCCCTTCTTTTCTCAGTTTCCATGACCTACTCTCGGATTCCGTGAATTTTTTTTCTCCTCCTCTATTCCCAAATTTAATTCTAAATCCCTAATTCACCTATTGTTCTTTCATTATGTCTACGTCAAAGAACATGTTTCATCCTGCCCTTACAGTTTCCAACATCAAGAACCACATCCCTATTGTTCTTGAAATGGAAAACGTCCAATACGCGATATGGACAGAATTATTCAAAGTTCACACACACTCGCATCAAGTACTCCATCACATCATCCCCTCGGTCACAGGAAAGGAAAATGTGTCTATTCCGGAGGATGACCTGGTGTTATGGACAACCCTTGATGCTACCGTTCTACAGTAGATATATTCCACCATCAATACAGACCTCTTGCAGACGATTATTGAGCCCGACGCCACGGCGATGGAAACTTGGAATAAGATGCGTGATATTTTCCAAGACAACAAAAATTTCCGTGCTGTCACTCTTGAGCAGGAATTTTCCCATGTTAACATGGACGATTTTCCTAACGTCTCAGCCTATTGTAAAATGCTGAAGGAATTAGTGGATTAACTCTGAAACGTTGGTGCGCCCGTTACCAATTATCATCTTGTTCTTCAGATGGTTGGAGGCCTATCCGAGGCATTTAATGGAGTTAGGACACTGATTCGTCAAAGTAATCCTCTCCCACCATTTTATCAGGCCCGTTCCATGCTCACGTTGGAAGAGGCCGGTTTTCCTAAGAAAGCAGCTACCAGAGCAAATTCCGTCATGATGATGGCCACATCTGACGACCCTCACTTATTCTTTGAAAATTCAAGCCAAAATCGTACCAACGGTGGCGGCAAAAAATGTCAAAATCAGAAAAATAATGGCAAGAACAGCGGTGGCAGTCGCAGTGGTAATGACGGCGGCGGCGGCGACAGTAGTGGTGCTCGGAACAGTGGACCGCAGGCCAACTGGCCGCAGCCTTGGGCCTCTTGGCCATGGGGCTGGGCTTGTAGCCATTGGCCCAACAACCCTTATTTTCCACCGACGCCATATCCTGGAAACTGGGCCCAATTCCAGTCAGCTTTCAGGACCAGTTTCACGGTCCAGAATAATGCATCATGATCTAATGCTGGGTCGAGGCCTCAGCAGGCATTCACTGCTGCGAGCCCAGTCCGGTCCCGACACCTACGGATATTGAGGCCACAATGCATACACTTGGATTAAATCCCCTGGACGCAAATTGGTACATGGACACCGGAGCCACTTCTTATATGACGTCCGCACAAGGTAATCTCTCGTCTTATTTCAATTTGAGCAAAAATTGTGGCATTATTATTGGTAATGCCAACTCAATTCCAATTCGCGGTTATGGTCATACGAATTTGTCTCTCCCACATCCACCTCTAGTCTTGAAAAATGTTCTTCATGACCCTAACTTAATTAAAAATTTAGTGTCTGTCCGAAAATTCACCACTAATAATTGGGTTTCTGTTAATTTTGATATGCTTGGATTTTCTGTGAATGATTTCAAGACGGGGATACCTCTAATGACATGCAATAGTAGGGAGGAGCTTTATCCAATCACCACCATTTCCACGAGTCAAGCCACACCTTCTACCTTTGTCGTTCTTGCTCATTCCTTGTGGCATGCACGTTTTGATCATCCGAGGTCATCTATTATTTCTTCTCTGCATAAAAATAATTTTATTGCTTGTAAGGGTACGCGTAGTACTCCGCTTTGTCCTTCTTGTCCATTAGGGAAACATGTTAGATTACCGTTTGTAGCCTCTACTTCTCGTACTTTGATGCCTTTTGACATTATTCATAGTGATTTATGGACATTTCCCGTTTTAAGTTCTTTGGGCCATTGTTATCATGTCTTATTCTTGGATGATTATTCTAATTTTTTGTGGATCTTTCCTTTATCTAAAAAGTCTCAAGTCTTTTCCACATTCTTAAAATTTAGAGCATTCATCCGTACCCAATTCGAATGGGAAATTAAAAGTATTCAATGTGATAATGGCAGGGAATATGATAATGGGTTGTTTCAAGAGTTTTGTGACACTAATGGAATATATTTTCAGTTTTCTTGTCCACATACGTCCTCACAAAATGGAAAGACAAAGAGAAAAATTTGTTCCATAAATAATATTATCCGTACCTTGCTAGCCCATGCGTCCTTACCACCTTCTTTTTGGCATCATGCATTAAAAATGACTACATATCTTCTTAACATCATCCCTCATAAAGACTTAGCATATGAATCCCCACTTAAAATTCTTTACGATAAAGATCCTTCGTATTCTTATTTAGGGTGTTTGGGTGTTTATGCTATCCACTTTTTCCATCTACTACAATTAACAAACTTCAAGTCCGCTATACCGCTTGTGTATTTTTGGGTTATCCATCTAATCATCATGGTTACAAATGTTGTGATTTATCCTCTAACAAAATCATAATTAGTCGCATGTTATTTTTAATGAGTCCCAATTTTCGTTTGCTAAATTGTGTAGTTCTGTGTCTAGTTCGTATATTTTTTTGGATAATGGGATCTCACCGTATATTCTCCATCAGTGGGCCTAACCCCCCAGTTCTCCGGATCCACCAGCAGGCCCACTGCATGCTGGCCCCACAGATCTCATACACAGTACCGCGGCACGGCCCAGTTCTGTGGTTTCTTCAAGTTCTCGAGTCAAGGGCCCGTCACTCGTAGCCAACGTAGTATTTTTAAACCTAAACGACATTTTAATCTAAATTCTAATGTCACTAAATCACCCCTACCACGTAACCCAGTGTCTGCCCTTCATGACCCGAATTGGAAATTGGACATGGATGACGAATATAATGCTCTTATTGAAAATAAAATGTGGGAGTTGGTGCCCCGTCTACCTGGTGTTAATATTATTGGGTCTATGTGGATTTTTACTCATAAAGAAAATTCTGACGGTTCTTTTGAGAGGCATAAGACACGTCTTATAGGTGATGGTAAAACACAACAGGTTGGCGTGGTTTGTGGAGAGACATTTAGTCCGGTGGTCAAACCGGCTACCATTCGCACTGTGCTTAGTCTAGCTCTCTCGAAAGCATGGCTCATTCACCAGCTAGATGTGAAAAATGCTTTGTTATATGGTGATCTTAAGGAGATAGTATACATACGTCAGCCCTTGGGTTTTAGGGACCCCAATTATCATCATCATGTCTTTTTGCTGAAGAAGTCCTTGTATGGGCTTAAGTAGGCCCCACGGGCTTGGTATAAAAGGTTTGCAGATTATGTGTCTACAATTGGGTTTTCTCATAGCATGTCTGATCATTCTCTATTCATCTATCGACGTGGTACTTCTCTGGCATACATTCTTTTATATGTTGATGATATTATATTGACTGCCTCATAGGATATTCTACGCAAATCTATCATGTCTTTTCTCAGTTCCGAATTTGTTATGAAAGACTTGGGGCCTTTGAGCTATTTTTTTGGCATAGCTGTCACACGTCATACATGTGGTCTATTTTTATCACAGAAAAAGTATGCGGTAGAGATTATTATGAGAGATGGCATGTCATCTTGTAAGCCTTACTCCGGTTGATACAAAATTGAAGTTGAGTGCTACGTCTAGCACACCATACGAGGATCCCACCTATTATCATAGTCTTGCAGGGGTTCTTCAGGATCTGACTTTCACAAGACCAGTTATTACTTATGCAGTACAATAAGTGTGTTTATTTATGCATGATCTGCGGATTGAGCACATGCATGCGCTCAAATGCATTATACGATACATATAGGGCACACTTGATTATGGATTGCATTTATAACCGTCCTCCGTCTCTACTCTTGTGTCATATACAGATGTTGATTGGGGTGGTTTTCCAGATACCAGACGTTCGACATCTGGTTATTGTATGTTCCTTGGGGATAACTTGGTCTCTTGGTCGGCTAAACGCCAAGCTACTTTATAACGATCCAGGGCTGAGGTCGAGTATCGAGGGGTAGCTAATGTGGTGTCTGAGTCATGTTGGCTACGTAATCTTCTACTAGAGCTACATTTTCCTATTCAAAAAGCTACATTGGTTTACTGTGATAATGTGAGTGCAGTCTATCTTTCTGGAAATTCGGTCCAACATCTGCGCACTAAACATATCGAGATGGACATACACTTTGTTCGAGAAAAGGTAGCACGTGGACAAGTACGCGTTCTCCATGTTCCTTCGTGATACAAGATTACAGACATATTTACTAAGGGTCTCCTTGTACTAGGAAAATGTATTAGAATTAGAGTAGGAAAAGGTAGAATTATTTTCCTATATTTTTCATATTTAGGAATTGTATATTTGTATATATACCTCTCATTATCAATGAAATAATCAAGAGATTATTTCTTTCATTATGCTTAGATGAGTATAAGTTCTTTAAGGAAAAAAGTCATGTGGATGCGGGGCATAACTCGTGGATATTATGATGTAAAAGTATAAATCCATGCCCCGCGAAAAAGTTGTTTGTAACCAAAGAATAACAGCATGATACTACCAAATGCAGTGACTATTTGCTCTAGTGTCCTGATTACATGAAGAAGAATCATATACAAATATGGTTCTTGTTGTGTGGTATATTTGCAATTTGCTCTGAAAACGAAGGGGATCGATCCTATTCTAATTTCTATGCCTCTGGTTGTCTTGCCCTACGTCTAACAACTTGTCAATACTCTTTTACGCATAAGTGGGATATTCCATAATGACCATAAATATATTCATGCAACATCGCATACCCTTTTTCAAAAAAAAAAAATGAAAAGGGAAAGGGGATTTCCAAATGAATATGATGATTTGAGAAACGTTTGGGAAGGAGTTTCGTGGAGTCGTCATCTCACATTATTTTATCCGTGCTATGTCATATTATATAAGTTTTCCTGAAATCATAGAGTTATTATTATTCAAAAATCTCAGAGTTATTATTTTTCGGAAGCTCTTTCTGAACCCAAGACAGTTCCTACCCGGGGAGGTACGGTGTGGGTACAATCTTAACCCGCAAAGACTCAAGGGAAATTGTCACAAATGCCTTATTTTGGGTTAGTCTTTAATTTTTGGCCCTCACTGAATGTTTTAAATTTTTCCATTTAGTTTTTAAATCAATAACATTAGGATGAAACTACTCCTTCCATCTCACATAGTGTAGGGTTCTTTTTCAATTCATCTTCTTCTCAAATCTTATATTTCTTTCCTGTTTGGGCTCTAAGTATCAACAATGGTAAATTTCAAAAGCTCTTGAATTATTTGAGTATTTTGAGTACATTAATAGTCACAGAAATCAACTCCGACGACCACGACGAGTACAGCAGCTCCGGCGACGGCGAGTAGACGGAGAGTACGGTAGCTCCGGCGACGGAGAGTCGACGGAGAGTACGGCAGCTCAGGCGACGACGAGTACTATGACGGCCGAGGATACTTCTAGGCCATGGAATTTGCGGACTCGGCGGGCGGCGTGTAAGGCGCCGATGAACGGAATTACGTCGACGGTTCATCACCGGTAAGGACTGATCAGAACAAATCTCCAAGACTTCGAAGTGTGTTCGCCGTTGCCGGCACCGGAGATACTTCTACCGGCGAGAACAAGAGAGCAACGTTTTCGATTTCGCTTGGTCGGAAAGAGATTGAAGAGGATTTTACGACAATGGTTGGACATAGACCTCCACATCGACCTAAAAAACGAGCTAAATTGGTTAAAAATTTTACTCCTTTCGGCCCAATTTCTTGGAAGGTTGACCAGTTTGGGAATCAAACATTTTTTTTACTTAATTTTAAATATAGATTTTCTAGTATTTTATAATAAAATTTACATATTTGAAAACTAAATAAAAAGTATTATAAGTGTGCATGATAAATAATTCATAATATATAAAAACAGTTGGAGAAAATCGTAATCAAAGAAAGAGTTGTTGAACTCCCAAAATGGTCAACCTTTACAAAAAAAATGGGACTTAGGGAGTAATATTTTTTTCTCTTTGATTAGATGTGTGATTTGGCACTTCAGAGTATCAATTTTTTTGTTGTGAATTTGTACTGCCATTTGAAGTAGGTGATTAAACACGCCTAGTGGAAGAAATTGAGTTAGGAAGAGCTTGTATTTGTACTCGAATGATTACAAATCCTACGTGATTGATTCCTCTTTTTTATGAAGTAATAAGATTTCATTAAAAGCATCAAGCAGATGCATAGGCAAAAATACAAACTCTCATTGTCGTAGGTGTTTTTATGAGGATTCCTTTATTTTTTGCTTGTAATACTGTAAATTTTGCCTTGCGAATTCAAATTCTACCTTAAAATAGTTTATCTTGAGGCATAAGGTAAACTCTGCCTTATAAGGTAGAGTTTGCAGGCAAGTTCTACCTTGCGAATTCACACTCTACCTTAAAGGCAACAAACTCTACCTTAAGGCACGCAAACTCTACCTTAAGAAAATTTTTGCCTTCTGGCATAAGGCTCTCTGCCTTATAAGGTAGAGTTTGCAGGCAATCTGAGCAGGAATGTCGGACAGAGACCGAGTCAAGTACCTTCGCCTACTCACACTATTAATATGATCTTCGGGATAAATGTTATCAACAAGATCACATACACGTCAGTGAGAAAATCCAAGATCTACGTATCGACCACTTGCTGCGGACAGAAACCCATGGAGAGTCAGGATATCATATTCTCTAGCAACGACTACGAGGACATCGCTTTATCTCATAATGAGGCCCTGATAATATCTTTGCAAATTAATAATCTTTTACTAAACGTGTTTTGATTGATCTAGGGAGTTCATCGAACATCATCCAGCTGCGAGTCTTGGAAAAAAATGCAAATGGACGAATAAATCACCCCCGTAACAAAGGCGCTAGCGGGCTTCAACATGTCCATCGAGCTGACAAGGAGAGAAGTTAAATTGACAGTGCACGCTGACGGCGTGAAGTAGGTTACGACCTTCGATGTCGTATCCAGAGACATGTCGTACAACACGATACTGGGACGACCATGGTTGCATGCAATGCAGGCGGTCCCTTCAACTTATCACCAGAAGGTCAAGTTTTCTATGCCTTGAGGGATCAGAGAAATCAAAGGAAACAGTAGTTGTTCTAGGCCAGGGGCTGCACTAACAGTAACGATTCTGCAAGAACAAGAAGTGGACAAATAGAAATTACAGACGTTGAGCCTAAATAAAATGCTCGGAGGGAGGAAAGAACGGTTCACGGAAGAAGGATGCTCAAATTTAGCCATCTCGGAAGGATTCGTCATGCCATCAGACAAGGACCCCGCAAACTCAACCATCGAGGAGCTGGAAAGCGTGACACTTTTTGAAGAATATCTCAAAAAGAAGGTATACCTCGGCTCGGAGCTTTCTCTCAGGCTCAGGATTGCATTTTTGTGTTATTTCAAAACTAACTCAGATAGCTTCGCTTTGTCTCACCTTGACATAACAAGGATCCCCCCTGAGATAGCTATTCACCGGCTGAGCACTGATCCTAATCACAGTGAGATAGAGGAAACGGCCGATATTTGTCGTCAGGGATTAATTTTGTGAATGAAGAGGTGACGTGCCTACTTAACATAGGGTTAGTCCGGAGGATCGAGGACCCCGCGTGGCTGGCCAACATGGTGGTGGTTCCCAAGAAGCTGAACAAATTCAGAATGTGCGTGGACTTTAAGGATTTGAAAGAGGCATGCCCTAAGGATTCATTTCATTTGCCGCACATTGATCAAATGATTGATGTCACGGTCGTGCATGAGTTGCTTAGTTTCCTAGATGCATAGTTCGGATACAATTAGATCAGCTTACACCCGAAGGATCAGGGAAAAAACCTCTTTCATGACCAATCACAGTAATTTTTGTTACAATGTAATGACTTTTGGTCTTAAGAATACAAGGGCAACTTACCAGAGGTTGGTGAATAAAATGTTCGAAAAACAAATCGGCCATACTATGAAAGTTTACATCGATGACATGTTGGTTAAATCCCGAGAAGCTTAAACCCATCTGGACTCCATAGCTGAAACCTTTGACGTCTTGCGTCGCCAGGGAATGAAGCTAAATCCAGAAAAATGCGCCTTCGGAGTTAGGTCCGAAAAGTTCTTGGGTTTCCTCATCTCCGATCGCGACATCGAGATGAACCCCAATAAAATTAAGGTTATCCAGGAAATGTCAGATGCACTGAATAACGTCAATATGGTACAAATATTGACAGGAAAGATTGCGTCCTTGGGTAGATTTATATAACAATCGACAGTTCGGTGCCATAAGTTCTTCAAACTCATGAAAAATGATCATCATTTCCAATATATGCAGGAGTGCAGCCAGAGCCTATAGGACCTCAAGGCTTATTTGGCTATCCCTTACATAATGGCAAAACTAAGGGTGGCCAGGACGGCCCGACCCCGTCCCGAGCCCGCTAAAAAAAAAAAAATGGGAGCGGGACTCGAACTCGGGACGGGACAATGTCTCGTCCCGCCAGACCCGAGCCAGTCCCAAGCCCGACACCGACCTCGCCCTTTGTCCCCCCTTTGCAAATATGGTCGTTGCACCAACGACCATTTTAGATTTTGGCCAACGGCCATTTTAGGCCTCCCCCCTACCCCAACCCCTTAATATTTATTTTTAACCCATAAGTTATTATATTTACACTTTAACCCAATTTTTCAACTATAAATAACTCATTTTCTCTTCATCTTCCTCACAAATCTTCCTACAATCTCTCTAATCTCTCAATATATCTCTCTACAAGTCTACATTGTTTACTAAATATTCAATTTTATTTATTCATTTGGAAATTGGAAGTGAAGTTGGCAACTAGCCTGAGGATCTTCCATCGAGCAAAGTTTTAATTTTCAACCTCTCGATTACACGTCGACGTTACGTCGGCGTTTGGTACATTCGTTCCTTCATTAAATTATTATTGTCTGTTTATTTTATTTAGCGCACTTAATTTTATTATCTTTAATTATTTATTATCATAATTAAAATGGAAGGATTAAGAGGTATGTTTAAGGGTAAGGGTAAGGGTAAGGGTGCTTTTTCTAGTAGGGGCGGCAACCAGGGCAAGGGTACTTCTTCTAGTCATCTTATTCCTACACATGATGATTTTGTTGATACTCAACATTTTCCTACAATACCATTAGATTTAGACGAGGAACTATTTTCTGGAACTCAAGAAGACTTTAATTTAGACGATGATCTAGATGATACACCCACTAATGTTTATGACAACACACCCACTAGTGCACCAACATTATTTACGTTATTCATTATATCATTTTAATGGCAAAGTATCTATCACGTCTGATATAGGTCGTAGTACTAACGGCCATGATTATTTAACTGTAACTTGTCATTGGATAGATTATAAATGGTCTATGCAAAAACGTATTTTAGCGTATAGATATATAGATGATAGGCACACTGGTACTTTTATTGCAGATAATATTTATCAAGTGTGCCATTATTACGGAATAACCGATAAAATTATGACTATTACATTAGATAACGCTTCTTCTAACAATTATGCAATTACAATTTTAAAAAATAGTTTAACTCCATCTTTTTCAGATCATTTTCATATAAAATGCGCGTGCCATATATATAACTTAATTGTAAAGGATGGTCTATCACTTTTTGAAGACATTCTTAGTAAAATACAATTTGCTATAAACTTTATTTTTAAAAGTAATAAAGTACAACGTAGAAAAGAATATAAAAAAACTTGTCACGATTGTGGACTATCTTATAGAAAAATTCCACAAGAAGTATCCACTACGTGGAATTCTTTATACGAGCAACTACTTGTTGCTTATGACTATAAAAACCTATAACTTTATTTTTTAACTCTCATAATAAAAATCCAGCTGATATGATTTTAGATAGTGATTGGGTAAAAATTTCCGAACTTATTGTATTTTTAGAGAAATTTTTTCAAGCAACAAAAGAATTTTCCGGTATATATTATCCTACTATTTCAACTATGTTATTTTATACAACTATAATATTTTTATTACTTAGTGAATATATGGAAAAACCAGCTTATAAGGCAGCTATTAAAAAAATGTTTGTCAAAATAAAAAAATATTTTATTCCTATTCCCACTATTTATATTATTGGTTCTATTTTAAATCCTACTATTAAAATAGACGGTACTAAATCACTAATTGAAACTATTTATGATTGTATAGAAGTACTACCACCTCCAAGTCCCAAAAATCTAAATCACCCAACACCTATTGAACAAACTAAAGAAGAAGTGTTTTCTAGCGTAGAACACCAATGCAAAAAAATATATAGATTTTATCAACAAGAAAATGTTAGTAACTTACCGGCTTCCATACCATCTTCTTCATCTTCAACACAACCTCACAAAAGACATGTTGTTTCTGCAGCTAGTATTGAAAGCCTTAGAAATAGAATGTGCGGCCGTACCTCTACTACTAACCAAATTAGCGAGTTGGATATTTTTGTTTTGCAGGGTTCTGTACCGTACGAAGAAGTTATCAATGAAGATGGACATGAAGACTTGCTGAAATACTGGAGGGGGAATAAGAAGACTTTTCCGACACTTTCATTGATGGTCCGAGATGTTTTGAACATTCATGCGTCATCAACTGCGTCTGAAAGCGTTTTTTCTGCCGGCATATATCAAATAGGAGACCACAGACACTCATTAGCCGGAGACAGCTTGAAAATTGCAGTATTATTCAGAGATTGGATACGAGCGGAACAGAGAAGGTGCGGTCAACCGGAGATCAACGAAGAAGAAGACGAAAACTACAACGAAATCTTATCCGAAGGTGGTGGAAGCGACGTAGATCAATTTGACCAACAAATACCAATTCCAACCGAAGAACCACAGGAAATCATCAAGCAATTAGAACAGGTTTTTTTGAGAATGTAATTTTTTAATTGCAATTTTATTATGTAATTTGCAACTTTTGGACAACACCACAAAGTTGCAATTTAGATTTTACTTTTTAGACAATTGTATTTGTATTACAAAAAAATCCTATGTCTATTAAATACTATAAGAGGCACAAAAATAGCCTTGAGATCTTTTTATTACACTATCTTGTCTTGTTTATTGAGGTTTTTTTATACATATGTTATTTAAAAAAAAAAAAAAGGAAACCCACCGGACCCTGCCCCGACCCGATTCCGACGGGATCGGGATCGGGACGGGACTGGAGCAAGTCCCGCCAAACCCGACCCGACCCCTTCGCCCGTCCCGCCCCGACCCCGCCAGGCCCGCCCCGCCAGACCCGAGCCCGGCCCACTGGCCAGGCCTAGACAAAACTCGAAAAAAGAGAAAGGTTGCTCACTTACGTGACTATCTCAGTTGTGTCAATTAGCATTGCTCTAGTACGGGAAGAAGGAGAAGTGTAACTCCCCATTTACTATACAAGCAAGACATTAATAGGGGTCGAGTCACGATATCCGGATGCGAAAAAGCTATCCCTAGCCCTCATCACGTCCACATGGAAGCTACGACCATACTTCTGATGCTATCTGATAACAGTCATAACAGATGCCCCGCTGCAAACCCTACTACAAGGGAGAATCTTACAAGTCGGTTGTCGAAGTGGTCAGTTGAGATAAGTGAATACGATCTAACATACCAACCTCGATAAATAACACAAACGTTGAGCTTGCCATAATTTGCGGATGATTTTGCCCCTACAATACGTCCTTAAAAATCGCCAGCTATGGATTCGTCCTTTTCCCCCTTTTTCATTTTCCATAATCTTTTTCAATTGCAGGAATGGGACTGGCATCAAGATTGGGACTGTTCGTGCACGTCACGGGCTCAGAAGATGTCAAAGTGAAGTCCGGCAAATACGTGTTGCACTCTTTTCCTTGACTTGTTTTTTCCCAAATAGGTTTTTGTCGGCAATGTTTTAATGAGGCAATGACTTTAAATCATATTGAACCCTCTTTGACGATTCTCGCGCAAGAGAATAAGATTTGCTCCTAGCTAAAAGGGGCCAGAGGCCTCCACCTTTTTGAACCCTCCAAGATGATTCTCGAACACAAGACACGGCATGTAGGCCTCAGAGCGTGAAGGAAACATAACTTTATGCCCGTATAAGATGAGGTCCAGACATCATCCTCATCAGCACCGAACAAAGGGAGGCCCTTCTTTTATTTATGAAATGGATGATTTAAATTCCCAATCATAAAATATATGGCCATAAGTAACATTCTCGGATTGGGGAAGCGATTGCTCGAAATCCCGCACACGTTGCAAAGAAATAAAAATACAAAACATGGAACTTAAACAAAAGCGTTCGAATTCTCCATAGAGCATAGTCCCGATGAGGGGGTCCTTGGGTGGAAGGATCCCTTTGGTTGAACTGTTTCACTTCAAAGGGTCGAGTAATTCTTACACCCGGCCACAAAGCATACCAACATAACTAGAGAGACAAATAATGGCTAAATGTCTCCCGCATGAGACTTAGCCAATTTAGCGCAAAAATCTTACAATTTAAAAGATAGTAAAATACGAGATCACGAGATGGCATTCAACAAAGGGGCCCGAAAACATGGGCAATACTAGTAAAGAAAAACAAAGTGTTTTTCAAAAATCAAACAAGCATATCCAAAACATTAAAAACTCTGCACGGGGAGTGCCGAAATCAAGCATCAATAACTGGTGGATCCCTTTTAAAGGTCACTTCTGCATCATCTTTTCTCGCCTCTGGAGTTTCGAAAGGGTTTTTGGGATGGGTCTCCTCCTCATTACCTTTTCCGCTCCCACTCTCAGCCATGGAGACCTCGGAAGAGTGCTCCTCACATCTGATCGGGGCTTCCCTTTCACCCTCATGAGACTATCTATCATTATCAGAAGAGTGAACAAGGTGCGTGGGAAAAATATTATGGGCCATATCTTCTACCCTCATAGCAGCGACCAGGGCGGCATCAACATTTATCGATCCCTCTCAAACCTCCTGGAGAACTTGTCGTCGAGCCTGATATACAACGTGAGTCTTTTCAAGGGTGAAATCCAGCCTTAACGGCTGAACTATGGCATTTGTATCAGACATATCGACCTTCTGCATAGCCACACGGAGGGAAGTGTAGCTCTCGATCAGATCCTGGTTGTGCTTGACCTGTTTGTCATAACGGGTTGACAAGTTCTTATACCTCCCCTCTATCACACTCACAACTCTTTTGTAGAAGCTTTGTCTCTTTGACAAGCCTCGAGTTCAGTCCCCATGACCCGAATCTTCTCCGTCATGTCCGTTTTCCTCTAGACCACATTTGAAAAATGTTCTTGATGTTCGACCCACTTTGTCTGATGATCCAGAAATCCTTATAGAACTTGGCAACCTCCTCGCTGTAAATCTTCATGTCTTGCTCTGACTTAGCCAGCCTGGCCTCCAGATTCCTCTGCCAAAATTAGCTAGCTCTCTAGAGTTGGGAGTCTTTCTTATAACTTCTGATACTTCAGCATCATCTCCCTCTCTTCGGCAAGCATCCATTGAAAACCCTTCATGGTGAGGAGGCTCGCCTAAGTAAAAGAGAGTTGCAAAAAATCAAAAATCACGATAATAAAACAAGCTAAAGGAGCCGACTGAAAAGAAAGACGGTCACATACCTAGGTGGCCACATGAGCACCGGCATTGAGAAAGCAATACCAGAAACCCTTCCCATTTTCTCCTTGTCCCTCTCACTCTCCAAAGGCCTTAAGTAGTTGGCCACCATACCGGACGTGAAAGAAGGTTGCATTCCTGAGGGATGGAGAAGGATACCTACCGACGAATCACAGGATGACGGACTGGGCCAGAAAAGTGTCTACTAGCCATGATTTGCGGGAGCTTCGAGAGCCCTCATTGTGCGCTCCGGTGCCGGGACCCTCAGTGCGCCCCCTAGGAACGGGACCTTGAGGCCTGGGAACTCATTTCAATGTAGCCGGAGCAGGAATGGTCCATGATGATGATGGAACACAAGGAATGGGTGCAGGGCCCGGAGTCACACCTCCAATTCGGGCGGGGGTAAGAGAGAAAGGAGCACATGAGTTCATCTTATTTGATAACTCCATCTCTTTAAAGATACCGGTGGTAACCGCTTCAGATCTATCCACCCTTTAACGAATAAATTCTGAGATGAGATCATTTTTTTCCTCGCTGGCATTAGACTCTATGTTAATGGCCACGGAAGGAATAACTGGAGCCGCTGAGATTGGTCCCTGATCGTCTCGTCCCCTCGCACTCGGTCTGGCTTTTTTGGCCAGGGGAGGAGAGGAAGAAGACAACGATCTTTTGGATCCAGTCGAAGTGGTGGCCTTTGAATTTCAGCCTAATTGAGATGCAATTTGTTCGATTTGCTGTAAAGTTGCCTCCAGATTTTCAAAAACCTCCTTAATGGCCCGTACCGATGCTCCCTTCGGGAGGCCATGATTCTTTTCTTTCCAATTGAGCTTTAACGCAATCTCCCACCACATACGAAGGGAAGAAGGCGCATAGTCCAGATATTTTTGGACCCATCGGGCCAGACCTGATATTGGCTCGGGCTTCCAAGATACGGCTGATACAGGAAGAAAGATGAGATTCAATGACATAATTAGGAATCATGGAAGATGAAATAAAAGGTCAGACATTAACAAAGTACATACGGTCAAAATTTTATCGCTCGGGGATGGGCGCCTCCGATGGCTTAACCAAGTCATTCATCCCGATAACGACGTACCTATACATCCATCCACGATTAGAGTCATCATCAATGCTAGCAATTATTGCATTTTGGTTGCGGCGGGATAGTTGAATAACCCACGCACTGAAAATTTTAGGAGAATAGATACGAATTAAGTGGGCAAGGGTAAAAATTCTTCTCCACCTGAGTTGAAAGGTATCGGAGACACGCTACCGTCCTCCACAAGGTCGGGCCGATGTAAGCCAAACATACGTATTTCTAGCAGAATTCCAAAATCACGGGATCAATGAGTCTGCTTATCCGCAATAGTATCCCTGTCGGTAGGAAGTGATGTCCTCTCCTTCTCTGGGGAGGAGCACCCCTATGTCAGTCCAGCCGCAATCCACCTGCACCCGGCTCAAGTAGCGAGCGCTAATGAAAAATTTGTATTTTCTAGCCGGCCAGGACCCCTCATACTCGATGGAAGTTAGGTGCTTCATGAGGTCTTTTAAAGAAGACCAACTACTGGAGAGATGAGCATTGGCCTAAAGATTGAAGGACGATGCCGATGAATTATTTTTCTCAATGTCCTGCTAGACAACGGCAACCAATCTACAATGGGAACCTGGTGAATAGGGATATCGAATCACCACGAGCGAGGCTCTGAGCCCGGATAGTGGCACTACTAGCGATTGAAGAATCCAAAGACATGATGGGAATATTTAACAAAGAAAGGTAAAGGGACTGTGTTTTTCCTCTGAAAGTGTTAGAGAGCAGAGCATTGGAAGACTGGAGAAAAGAAGAAAGCCCTTACAAGAGGTAATATGTATAAGGTAAGAGAAAGGGTGGTGTTTGATTCAAATGGAAAGAAATCAAATCATCATCATTGCACCCCCTCCCTAGGAAAGATATTGATAGGCACGCCACATGTGTAAAGTAGATGATACATGAGTCGCAGAGCATTTAATACGAATGGTTGGCATGCGAAGAAAATATAGCATGTTGAATTAGTGCATCAGTTTCAAAAAACGTCATGTTAAAATAAGAAGGTCGATAGACTCTTCCACTTTTCGGTCCTATGAGTTCAAAGGTCCCAAAAAGTGGGGGACTATCTTTTCTTCGGTAGAAATGCCTCCAAGAAAGTTAGTGTATTTGAGAAGGTTAGTGGTTCCAGAGTCTTGATACAACTGTCTCCCATTCCCAATAATTCTCATCACATCAACTCTCCTAGATCAAAGCGTTACGACGCTCATAGGTACGGTGACATCAGCACGCTCACATCGTCACAACTTTAGGGGGTATAATAGTCTAGTTTTGTCTTATATATACAAGACTTAGAAGAGAAGGAACACACATTGTATTCTCTCTAAGACAAAACCTGTAACCAAGATCTCTCTCAAGCAATATACCCAACAAAACACTTGTTCATTGTTTTCATATTGTAGCTTCCGAATCTAACTTATTTACTCATTTTTACTTGTTTATTCTTATATGCATTTACCTTTTGTTTCATACACCAATAACTGAATCCATAACACTGGAATCATTAAAGAGGGTCTTCGGATCGGATACAACCTACTTGTCTTTAAACCCTTGAATATAAATCTCTAACTATTTTTTTGGTTAAAATCATTTTCACAGTAAAACAAATTACTAATGTGGAGATAAAATGGCAGTTGCTCCATATTCATGATTGAAGCAAATAACACACCCACATAAGTGATATAACCACAATTAAACAACACCAATAACCAAAATTCATAAAAACTCATTTAAAAACACAACTAAACATCACCACCATAAGAAAAATCTTGAATTATTTTAATCTAAAAACCATAAAAATCAAATCTTTTTATTTTTTCAAATAAAAAAAGTGGAAGAAGGGTATGTAGAAAGGGTACATGGGTGATGTATTCTTTGCCAGTGATAGTATGGAGGAGGTCAAAGTCAATGATTTGAAGGTGATGAAGTTTCGGCACCAATTCCACAACATTTCTCTATGATAATTGTATGGTTGATTTAACTTGTGCAAATTCAAATTGTTTCTGTAATTCTAGCAATTCTTCATCCATCTCTCTTTGTGGTGGAATTCAAGAATGAGAGCACGGTGAATACTCTGATCAGTAAAGAGACGATGGTTGTAGAGTTGGGAGATATTGGGCCAGCTTAAGCAGTGATTATTGGAATAGGAGAGTAGTTTCGTCACAAAAGTTTTATTAAATGAATATGAGGGAAAAAATAAAAGATCATGTATAAAAGGTGTAAGAAGGTATTAATCTCCCTTAGGGAGTTTTTCTCATTAATACAAATTATATATAGTGTGTACAATGTGGAATTCTAATACAATAAGGGCCAATAGATCTCAGCAACAACATGTGTAACGCCTATATACTCTGCTTTTGCACTCGAACGGGATAATGTGGCTTGCCTCTTGGCATACCAGGAAATGAGATTATCCCCTAAGAACACCCAGTAGTCAGAGGTGGAGCGTCGCGTGTCCGGACAACCTGCCCAATTAGCATCCATATATGATAACAACCTCGTTGGTGCTGAGGGGTATAGATGCAATCCATAATCAAGTGTGCCCTTAACTTATCGAATGATACATTTAAGAGTAGTAAAATGAGGCTCTCTTGGGGTATGCATGAATAAGCACACCTGCTGAACATCATAAGCAATGTCAGGCCTAGTGAAAGTAATATATTGAAGTGCATCTGCAAGACTCCGATAAAGAGTGGGGTCGGATACTGGATCATTATCAACAACACTAAGCTTTGATTTAGAGTCAACCGAAGTGGACATGATCTTGCAGTTCGCCATTTTAGCCCTGTACACTATCTATCCTGCATACTTGTGCTAACAGAAAAACATAGTATCCGTAGATCTAGTCACTGATATCCCCAAAAAGTAACTCAACTTCCCTAAGTTAGTCATAGCAAATTCGGTTTTAAGAAATGCAATGATCTCATTTTTCAACAACTTAGAGGAGGCAGTAAGCACAATATCATCCACATATAACAACAAATAAGCAATGCCACTACCTTTATGAAAAATAAATAGAGAATTATCACACTTGTTGTAGACAAACCCAATCCGCATAATGTATTGTGCAAAGCGATCATACCACGCTCTAGGGGCCTGTTTCAAACCATAAAGTGACTATGAAGACGGTATACGTACAGAGGGGCTGCATGATGGACAAAACCAGGCGGTTGGTGCATGTAAACATTTTCCTTCAAATCCCCATGTAGAAATGCATTTTTCATATCAAGCTGATGAATCGGCCAATGCTTACTCATAACAATACTCAGAACTGTGCGAATAGTAGTCGGTCTAAGAACCGGACTGAACGTCTCCCCACAATCAATACCCTTATGTTGATTAGTGTCATTAGCCACAAGTCTCGCCTTATATCTCTCTAGATCACCATTTCTCTTTATTTATGACGAAAAAGCCACATGCATCGGATCACATTCACCCCTCTAGTCTAGGAACCAAATACCAAGTGTGTTGTTTCGTTAAAGCATTAAATTCCTCACACATGGCCGCATTCTAATTTGGGTCTAGTTTGGCCAATTTGGGGGTTTTGGGAATTAGGGAAATGGTTTATGTGGATAAATTAAACTGGACTTTGGGTTTGAAAATCCCGTGTTGGGCACGAGTTTCCATCCGGTGTGTGGGGGTAGGGGCATAATGGGTATTTTGGTGGGATGGATGGGCCGGGTTATTTGGGGCAGTGGTAGTGTTGGGTTTTTTCTAAGGTTGGTTGACTGACTGCGAGGTATGGGGAATGGGTACGGGCGATCGCGAATGATGGGGTGTGGCTGGTGAGTTGGTTATATCGAGTGGTTGGGGTTGAGGCGATGTCGGTGATGGTGGATGAGAGGTGTGACGGGGTAGCGATGACGGTGACGAGGTTTAGCAACTAGTATAGTGATGGATCATTATTGCAGGGGTCTAAGTTGAGACATCGGTACAGTGATGAGGTACTGTGGTGAGAGTGTTTTGGGTTTCTTGGTTGTCGGCTATAGTGATTTTTGGTGGCGGTAATACAATTGGTACTAGTTGAGGGAGCCGGTGGGTGGCAGGGATGGTGATCGGTGGTGACACAAAGATGGTTGGCCGATTGCCGGTGGTGATGGCAATCGGTGATGACTGTGATGTAGGAGACTATGAGACATTGTCGGTGGTGGCAGTGGTAGGTGGCAGAGACAGTGTTACGGTGGTGGACTAGCGCAGTTCACCGAGGATGACGGGGGAGATGTCGGACTCATCTAAAAATATGTAATTCGAAGTCTGACATTTTTGGATATTTGCGAATGGAAAGATTGCTTCGTCAGACGTGATGTGATGTGTGACAATAATTTTATGGGAAGACAAGTCGTAGCACAGATATCCCCTATGATTGGGCGGAAACCCTAAGAACACACAAGGGGTAGTGTGGGGTGCAAGTTTATGCGGGGCCGTGGAGGCATGATTCGGGTAGCACAAGTCATAAGTTGGGATCCTACGAAATAGAATTTCGGTGGGTGTTCTATTTTGGAGAGTCTGAGTGGGTAAAATATTTAGAATATATTTGGCTATTTACACCGCATAGAACCAAAAGGTAAGGGGGATGGAGGCATGAAATATGATCGTACGAACAATGCTATAGATAGTGCGAATGATTCGTTCGGCCTTGCCATTTTGGGAGGAGGTATGAGGACATGAGAACCGGAAAACCATTCCATTAGTAGATCAAAAATTGTGAAACATAGAATTATTACACTTACGACCGTTATCACATTGCAGCGATTTTATGTCTTTTTTAAATTGTGTTTTGACATAGACACGGAATGCAAGAAACTTGACAAATATTTCAGACTTGAATTTAAGCAGATAGACCCAGACAAAGTGAGAAAAGTTATATAATAAGACGAGATAAAATTTATGACCCAGTGAGCTAGTAATGAGAGATGTCCATAAATTTGCATGAACAATGTCGAAGGGAGAATACGTAACACTTGAAGAAAACTGAAACGGAAGGCGAACATGTTTGCCTAAGAGACAAGAAAGACAATGTTGAGCAAATTTTCCATCATGACAACAAATTAAATTATTGTTTCTAAGAAAATTAACATGGGCTCCTAGGTGTCCAAGTCTATTATGCCAGGTCGACGGAGAAATTGTTGCTAAAGCGGTGGAATGAGTGACATGGCAGTTAGAGATGTGGGAGAATTGACACTAGCAACGGACGTGGATAGAAAATGATAGAGATCACCCTCACTATTGCATCTCGTAAGGAGTTTTCCGGTACGGAGGTCCGTGACAGAAAATCCAAATAGGTCAAAGTTAATTGATATAGAATTATCGGTGGCAAATTTCCTAACGGAGATTAGATTTTTGATAATGTTATGAGCATATAAGACGTTATTTAGGGAGAAATGGGGATGCGGTGGTAGGGTTAGTGTGTGGCTAAACCCTTGAATTGAAATGCAATAACTGCTTTCAATCATAATAGATTGTAAATTATTTAAACTTCCTATGTGAAGAAGATTACCAGAATCGTTGGTGAGGTGAGACGTGACACCCGTATCCATATAACACGCATTATCGAACTGGCGAGGAGTCAATGTGACGAAAGTCGGGCCCAAATTGGATTGGGAGAGGCCTGAAGCGGAGTGGTGGACTCCAAGAAATAGGGTTGTGTTACTGTGACCCATTGACTGGCCTGGGGCGGAATGGTATGAAATTGGACCCAAAATTGGTTTACAGAACTTGGGTTGTTAGGCTGTCAAAGGTTGGGCCGCGGATGTAGTCCCAGCTACTGTTGGGCCGCGGTTGTTGATTGCATGTCCTTGAATGTTGAGCAGTGTGTGTCGACGCTGCCATGAATTTTTTATTTTTTTTGGGTAAAGCACAACTTCTGGTTGTTCTTGGGTGAAGGAACAAAAAACAGGAAAAAAATTGTGCTTCTGATTGTTCTCGGGTAAAGGGACAAGAGAGCAAAAAAAAAATAGAAAAGTTCTGCCATTCACGAGGAACAGCAACAGGTTTATTTCTCAGGAAAAGAAAGAGGAAAAGCCAAGAAAAAAGGAAAGCTTTTGTTACGTGGCTTTGTTATTCGGGAAAAGGAAAAGGAAAAGCAAAGAAGAAACCAAACTTTGTTCTTTTGTGTTTTGGCTTTATTTTACGGGAAAAGAGGAAAAGCAGTAAAGAGACAAAGCTTTTGTTCTGTGAGCAGCCGCCGGCTGTAAGGACGAACAAGAAAACAAACAATTTTGTTCTTGGAAGGAAATGGTTGCTCGCATACGTAAGATATTAGATGTCTGTCCACCTCACCTAGGTTGGGGTGACAGAGATGCCCCTGCGTTCAACATAGGAAATTTTTTAGTTTCAATCCGTACCGTTCCACCGCATAAAAAGCATCATTTTAGGGCGTGTTTGGTATGAAGGAAAATGTTTTGAATTGAGAATTCTTTTTTGAAAAATAAATGATTTTATTATTTATTTTATAGTGTTATATAAGTAAGCAACAAAGATTATACAAAAACATTTATATATAATCTACCCAAATACTATGGGGCATGGGATGGAGAGTAGGGTTATTGGGTGCGGGCTATGGGATGTGGGTGGGATGGGGTGTGTTGGAGGATGGAAAGGGGTGGAATGTCGAGTAGGATAATTAGATTTTTTCGAAGGGTATTTAAGTAATTAAAATTTTAAATTTAGAAGTTCTTGCTTTTATAACAATATAGATATATGTTAAGTGAAAATTTTCAGTTTAATCCTCACTACTATCTCGCTGGGAGCGGCTGAGATAATTACTGAGTACATATTGATTTACTCACACTACATTTGTTGCGCTCTGTGCAAATACAAAGTTGTTCTCGAGTAGAGCCCACGAATGAGCGAAAAAGAAGTTGATTGAGATTGTTGTGGTGAGTTGCTTGATTCCATCCGCAACACCTTTGAATTCTTTTATTTTTAGACTAATCCTATTATCCAGACAATATTGTTATGTTGAGACAATTGTATTATTCTATTTTAGATGCTCATGACTTATATGAACAGATTATGAAGGTATTTTTGTTTCCGCATTTTATTAGACCTTTAACTTATTATCTTTTAAAATTTACTACTTTAAGGCTTATTCATGTCTTTTTATGGCTTAGACAAATTGAGTCATGACAATTAGATGAATACACAATGATGTTGAGAAATTGGCTTGATACACAATTCATCATCCACTACCAAATTATAACATTGCGTCGCTCCCCTAGATTAATCAAATTCGGACCATGTTTCTCCTTTTTGTATGTATTATCGATAAACCCAAGCTTATTCCGGCATTTCAGTTTCATAATCTTATGTTGTGTTACCCGAATAATTCTCGAATTGTATAATACTTTTTGGAAAAGTATTTCTATCCAAAAAATGTGTAGCTTTTAAGATGGAAAAAGACCATTTATATAAGCACACATTTTAGGGTTGAAACTCTTCCCAAACATGCTAGGTCTTCGTTTTCAAGGGACTAAGAATTAATTAACGAGGCTCATTATTACAAAATTAATTCATTTTGCTTAATTATCCTACTATAATAAATTATGAATTATTCCACTAATTTTCAATTGTATTCCTCAGTTCAATTTTGAATATTTTCATTAAAATCTTATTTAACTCCTCATGCTAAGATGACACATACCTATCAATTAAATTGAATTACTAATAATTTAATTTGAAACTAATTCCTTTGGGCTTTCGCTTAACTTATTACACGTTTCGAATATAAAATCCACCTGTAAGGTTTACACGTGAAAAACTTATAAACTTTCATAATAGAGTATCAATAATCTCTTGACCAAGTATATGATCTATCACCAAGTTGTAAAGCTACAGGGATAGGTCTTACTTCCTCCAAACCATGTCTCTTGTGGATAGATAAAGGTATTAAATTCAAATTTGCACTCAGATCACAAAGAGCTCTAAAAGAAAATTGAGTAGCAAGATGAAGTTATAGTAAAAAGGACGGTCCGGTGAAAGATGCAAGTAATAGTGATAAAATGAAATGAACAGGATGCCTAAGCTTAAGATAGTTTTCTAATGTATTTGCACCATCACCGTCTTCAAATAAAGTCTTTTCTACAGTAGCACCATGAATGGCGCATAGCAAAGCTTATTCGAATTGTGCTCTATTCTCAGCAAGTGCCACCGTCTCGTGGTCCCCCTCCTACGTCCCTCTCATTTGAAGGAATTCCTTTCGTAAACTTGACATAACTCGACATCTATTAGAGAGCATCTAAAAAAGAAATATGAAATGCAATATAGTTAAAGGAAAGACAAGATCCAACTTTACCCACACTTTTCTGGCTAAGCGCAACATTCTTCACTTGTCCGACTGTTGTTGAGCAATTTTTGAATATCAAACAGACCTCAGCCAAATCCGAAGCAGAGCTAATGAAAAAGAAAAAAACAAAAAGATGATTTTTGTTTTTTAACAGTTTGGGGAATGGAAGCTGAACTTTCCTTTGGCTCTCCCCGAAGTCGACCTTCCCTTTTTGAGCCTATTTTTAAGGAACTCGAAAAAAAATGAAAAATTCAAAAAGAAATATTTTATAACTCTAAAAGTTTTAAAAGAAAAAATAAAATTATTTGGAAAAATTTATGATACTTACATCTAAACATAAAGGGGCAATTAGCAGAAATGCCCTGTTTTTGGGGTGGTCCTTAATTTTTGCCCCTCAAATTGTCGGTCTTTAATTTTTACCTCTCAAATACTTTAAGTAATAAAAAAGCGGTCGAAAATATTTCTGACATCGAAAAAAAATTCGCAAGGCGTGATTTCATAAAAATTATATTTATTCGGTCAAAATTACATATAAACTATGTCTTAAGGGGTTATGCCCCTTAATGCATAGTTTCAAGACAATACATCATTATCCCTCTGAACTTGGATCATATTTTTAAAAAGACACTTAAACTTTGCGGTGGTCCTATTACCCCTAACTCGGTTTGAAGTTGAATTATTTGATCATTTTGAGTACACCTGATTAGAGAGTGTATATTATTCTCTTAGAGAGCGTGAAAACGTTATCTTTTACATTATTTTTATTAAATATATTTTATTACTTTTTTTATTTTCAATTTAAGATGTTTTCTTTTTATTTTTCTATTTCATTTTCCTCCTCGGAGCTCTGTTGCAGCTCTTCATTTCAACTCCTTTTCGTTTTTAATTTCTTCTCTTCTTTTTTTTATTGTTTTTCTTTTCTTCTCATTTGAATAGGTCAGCTCTTCGATTTCCTCTCTTCTCTTTTCCTCAAGAAAATCAATCGTCCCTTTCCCTTCCAATTCATTCTAATTAGATATTTTTTAGTTTTTTAATACAAAAAATAAAAGAACATAAGGGGGAGGGAGGATCAAATCATTGATGTTTCTAATGGATTTCTTCTAGATCTGAAAAAGTATTTAGATTAGAGTTTTAAATGAAGAACATATTCACTTCGCCGGAAAAATGACTGACACCGGCGAACTAACTTTCCGACAAATTAAAAAAATTGCAACCCCTAACTAATCCCATCGCCCTTTTTCTATCTTTCATTTTTTCAAACCCAGCAATTAATTTTTCTAGAAAGCAAAAAAGAAGAAAAGAAGAAAGGGATGGTAAGAGAAAAGGGAGAATAAAATAAAATCAAAAATAGAAAAGAAGTAAAAAAGTGAAATAAGGAAAATGAAAAAACATAAAATAGCTAAAAATCGAAAAATGATGTGCCAAAATAGGATTGGTGCGTGATGTTCACACTTTTCTTTAAAACTAAGATTGGGCTTAAAATATTGTATTAATTCCACTTTGAATTTGTTCCGGGGATAACAAGACCCCCGCAAATTTTAAGTGCCTTTTTAAAAATATGATTCAAGTTCAAAGAGGTAATGACGTACTTTCTCGCATAGTTTCTATGCAACTTCAACCGAAATGAAATGCATGGCGATGTTGCAAATTCTAATGTGCAACCTGATGGCATAGTATCTAAGTTGCATGCAACTAATACTGTTAAAACTGTGGACCAAGGGAGCCCCTTCACCTACTAAAGGATCAGTTACTGGACGGCTACACTTCTCTAGGCATGGTTTTTTATAAAATTGTTTTGCGATTTTTTTTACTCTGCTGGAATTCAAACTCAAAATCTCTGATTTCGTAGACAACGAATAAAGAACACTATGGCCTACAAATTTTCATTAAATGAGAAGTATGAACAAATTAAAGACCAATAATTTGAGGTGGGGGGGGGGGGGAATTAAAGACCAGTCCATACGAAGGGCAATCCGCGGAAAAAAAAGAAAAAGGAAAAAGAAAATGAAGATAACAAATACAGAGACTTCTAAGGAAGCACATTAACTTTGGTTCGACTGTCGAAATAAGTCGGCCCAATCCTATTTACGGGTTTTCCATTTAGAATGCTCACAAGTAATAATATTTTTTTAACTAACGACTCCTTAATAACCCAACACATGTCACTTTAATGAGATGGCTACAGTTGAGTTGAGTTGAGTTGAGCCACAATGCAGAGGATTGGACAGACAAGGACTGATGAGCAGCTGCACCCAATCTCGGGCTACATTCTTCAAACAGCATAAATGTTAAAGCACACCAGGCTATATTCAGCCACTTCAATGCCAGAATAAGGAATGAAATAGAAAAAATAACTGTGTAATCCATTATTTGGAAGAGACCACAAGAACTGTGATGTCATAATCGACGTGCTAGGTGTTAACAAAACTTGTTTACATCACATGTAAAATTGCTACTGTGATCAATTTTACAAGAACACTAACCCTGTAACTACGGGAAACAATCATTCCTAACTACAAATTGGCGTCTATTCAAAGAACTAGACTACAATAATTTAATGTTAGCCAAGCGTTTCTTGACGCTGACGTTGTACAACAGACCTAGAATCATTCTGGTGCAGCGACACTGGCAAAAGATCTAGTACCCATCTTGCCTTCTCCATTGTGGCTGTTATTTTAGGTTGGCTCAATCCCGAGCTGTATTATACTACTCACTATACCACCACATGATATTCCTTATTACTCCCGGTCCATGGCTTGCCCATGCATGAAATGGCGTTCATCTGCAACAGTACAAAGGAATGCTGAATACTAGATAAGGAAGAATGTAAACTAATAGAAAGCCGATGCAGGGCCATGAAGTTTACAACAGTGTATGCAGCACAAACATAACAAAAAGTACCAGATGCTATGACATTAAATCAGTAACACTTTTGATAACCAAAGTACAATTCTTTTCGTTTTACCCTACTAATATTTACTATTAATAGATTATTACTACCATCATTCTTGTTGGTTCCTCATCAAGCCAATATACTTTAAGAATGTCATTGAGGATATACCTTAATGAAAATGTAATTTATTTTATGAAAACAAAAGGATATGTCACAAGCTAGAATACAATAATACAAGTTTAGGACATTTCAGTGTTTCCATAGGTGTGCAAAAACACAAACACTGGAGATTACATGCTTCAATGAGAAAAGCCCCGACAACAATAGTGATTGTGGAATACATTCTTTACAGTACAGACACCTTCCCACCCCCACCTCCAAAAAAAAACAGAAAACTTTGTACTCCACAAAATCACTTATTTTTTGGACGAGATGTTCATTCAGCAATATCATTTTTCGATAGTAAATGCTGTAAACAATCTGGTGAGAACATTTTGATTTTAAATTGTACAAGACAAGATACTTTAGGATGCTATGCAATTCTAACAGATTAAATTCTGTTGTTTTTTAGTTTTGGGAAACACAAACAACAGGAATAAAATAGAAAATCTGATTCCTATTGCTTCTTTTTCCAAAAATGAGGCAGAACAAAATGTCAAGAGTAGGTCAAATTGTTCATTTGTTTCCAGTCCTCATTCCCAGAAACACCAAAAAATCTTCCCAAACATTTTTCCATTAGAAACACGGTTATAACTGTAGACTATTTAAAAGGAAAGCCCCAAATAACGGAGGCAAGATCAATATGGGCTCCATATCCGTTCCTTCAAACCACCAGTCCAAATTACTCTCAACCTCCCCTCACCTCATCACCGTCATGAAGGCAACTCGACCCCCTAATCTGGGCAATACACTGCACGCCAACCTCCATCGGTTTCACAAAAATTGCAGAATTCCTCATTAAACATACAACTCTTTTCCATCATTGGAATACTTTTTCTTTCTCGAGGTCCCACTTATGCTCCAGTTAACTTCCATAGAACTTCAATTGTCAACTATATTATGGGTGTGTTTCGTATGAAGGAACATGTTTTACATTTCCAAGGAAAATAAGTGATTTTCTTACTTATTTTCTGGTGTTTGATAAGTAAGCAGAAAATATTGTTCCAAAAGCATTCACATATAATCTAGGCAAACACTATAAGGGTGGAGGTGCGGGTAGGTGCTTTGGGGGTGGGGTGGGGTGAGGAGTGTTGGAGGGTGGGGACAAGACAACCAATGTGGAATGTCACTTATGGAACTTATGATTCCTACTTCCACTGGGGATGTCATTTTCCTCATTTTTAAGGTAACTTGTTTTCCTAGAGAAAATGTTTTCCAAAAATTTGAAGAACATTGTCTAGAAAATATTTTCCTCCATACCAAGCACATCCTAAATACTATTCTCTCTACTTAGCCAGCTGAGTAGAGTGGTTCCGCTCAGTCTATTGAATCAGGATACTCAGTTTGTCTAATGCAAATTAGAAACATCACAGATGCTGAAGCATCCACAACTTCTTTCATTCTAGCAATTATTTGTTTATTTTATTTTCACAGGAGCTTTAGAATTATTAATGAATTTTAGAGGAATTAGAATACACACTTCAATATTAGTTGTTTCCATTTATTACTTTTACAATACAAAGGTTCAAACCGCAGCTTCATAGAGAAAGCAATGAGAAAAAAATTAGGACTTCAGACTTAGAAAAGGTCATAGGTTAAAATCCCCAAATCCAAGACGAATTTTGTAACAATGCCTAAAATGAGAAAGAAATGAAAAATCATTTCCACAAAGTCATACCACTTTCACCATCAGATAACTCTCCAAGCCTTGAAATGGCATCTAGAAGTGCTTGCTCATGTTCCTGCACAAAAAAAAGTCAGTATCCTGTGCAATAAAGTTGTGAGTATTAACAGCTACTGGAAAGTTGAGTGTCACTAACCTTCAGCACTTTCTTTGCCTTCTCAACCTCCAGAGGATCTGGATGGCCGGTGCCAAAAATCCTCTCCACCTGACCACATTCACCATTCAATGAATGAATGTACAAAGTGAAATGTGAGGCAGAAAACAAATGCAGTGCTTACCTCTTTGATCAATGTGTCAGTATGAAGTAACTGAATGTCATCAGATCCCTTCTTTCCTATGCCATTCTGTGATGGTGGAAAATCTTTTCTGGACTGAGCTTTCGTCAAGCCCCTACCTCTCCCTGCACCTGGAGCACCAGCAGGTCTAGTCATGGCATGACCTGATCCACCATAATTTCCATGCTGAGAAATTCCAGGGTCTTCACCCTCCCACTGAATATCCTCGGGAGAAATCTGTCAGGGTAGGGAAATACAAGTCTAAACCTTGAAGAAGCTCTTCAAAAAAAACTGAAAAGAAATGTTGAAAGACAAAACTGATTACCATATGCCAGACTGTTTCTTTCCTTTTTGATATACATTACCATACGCAAATTATGAAGAATTAATACAGGTGAATGAGGAGCTACATTGACAGGAAAACTCTAGATTGTTCACATTTTGGACTATCAGGTATGTAGCAGACATATCTTAATGCCTCTCCAAAATGCTGCAGATGAATAGCATGCAATACCAGTCTAAGAGAAGAGGCTGAGAAAGTTTTTGCAATCAAAATCTCATCATGTCTTACACTAACCTTTGCAACAAAGATAATATATGTCCATTCATTTGGAATGGAAATCCACAGAGCAAGTCAGTATGTCAATATCAGAATCAGAAGTCTCCTTATGTGATTAATGCAAGTAGAATAATTAGTGCCTAATTCATTCATATCTTATTAACAATGGTTGAAGTGATACTACTTATCAGTTATCATACTCCAGAGAGTTCACGGCAAGGTTTTTTTTTATGAAGAAATTTCATTAGAATAAAAAAAGCATCAAGCAGATCCTAGAAGTTACAAAACTTGATCAGTGCAATTTATATATAAAAAAAAGGGCAGCCTAGTGCACAAAGCTCCTACTATGCGCGGCGGGGTCCAGGGAAGGACCGGATCACAAGGGTCTATTGTACGCAGCCGCCTTACCTTACCTTTCTGAAAGAGGCTGTTTCCACGGCTTGAACCCGTGACCTCCTGGTCACATGGCAACAACTTTACCAGTTACTCCAAGGCTCCCCTTCATCCGTGCAATTTATAGTAGTCAAGTAATCCAGTTAAAGTTTATTAACAATGGTTGAAGTGATACTACTTTCATAGCTTATTAACAATGGTTGAAGTGATACTTCTTATCATACTCCAGAGATTTCACTGCAAGTAATCCAGTTAAAGTTCCAAATCATTTCAATAAGCATCCAGGTAATTAAAATCAATTGCCACAAAGTGACCTGCATTCCAACAACTAAAGCAGTCATGACTACATTCTTTACATAACATTGAACTGCAGGCAAAAGAAAACCCTGTTACAACTTAGAAAAATGGTAACAGTAAAAAAATTGAAAAATGGCACTCTGAAACAGCTAAAAACCATCATCCACCTCAAAAGAGATGGAAACAGGCAAGAGAGGTTTTGGTAAAACTGATTCAAGATACTATACTCTTTTTGTCATTAAGAAAATCCCCATTCTAACCGATATATAGCAGTCCAAGGAATAAGAGAATGTATAGCATCAAAACAAAATTCCCAGAAAAACTAGATGCAAGACGACTTTAGTTCACTAAAAGACTGATAAAATTACTCATACATGTATGCTCCCTGAAAAAAACCATAATCTAGCATCAATAAACTCAGAGAAAAAACTACCCCTATGGCATCCTTCATATGCACCAACAGTTCTCCAACCAAAGGCTTTACAAGGACAAAAAAGTAAGACTATCATATAGCATGATACACTTAAAACAGATTTATGTCTGCTAAAATATCAATATCATTAGAATGAAGAGTCAAAAGACATGAATACAAACTCAGCAATATATGGAGGACAGAAATGGAAAATTCACAAAATCACTACTTAGCGATATTGATAATTACGAACTTGAACAAGGAGAACTACACTACATAAAAAAGGACTAGACGGAAAGAACTCCGAGTAAACAAAGCAAAAGCCCATCTGGCCGATCTCAAGCTGGATGAGAAGTCAGAGCTCTAACACTATACATAAATACTGGTGACAACAAGAGTTGTTCTTGGTTTCACTAGTTTACCTATACTACAACTTTTTGAGCTGACACTTATACAGAGTTCTGCCAATGCATATTCCAGAAAATGGAAGTATGAAGCAGCCTTCCAAACTTCATTAAATTTGGAAAGACACATGCAACGAAATATGGTTTTTACCATGAGTTAGGTATTAACAGAAAAAAATTAGTTACCAATAATTTACAGGTAATAGGTCAAAACAGCACCTATAATTTCCCAACAAAATATGTGGTGATTACCTTATCAAAGGGAAATCTAGTGAAGCCAACTTCACGTGGGTTTATTGCCCTTCCCTAGCTCTTTTATGAGAGAAGTGATATGTTCCATTATCAAAATAATTTTGAACTTGCATTCTGAATCTCCCTTACTATTTCTATCGGTTGCTTGGAAGAGCAAACTTTCCCATGAGAAGTTTAAGACATTCTTTACCGCATTACAAGCCCATGAAATACATATCATACAATATTCCAAGTGGTAGAATAGCAATATTTCTTTGTACCACCAACCTTATATATCAATATGAAAAGGATTTTCCATTAGGACAAGCCAAAAAGTCATTTAAATGTTTTATTGCATAAGAAAATAGCATCTAACTACCTCAGCAAGGTTGACCCATTCCCATGTCTCATTTGCAGTACCCATATCATAAACAAGAGCATGTCTACCCTGAAAATTCGCATGAAGATTTCAGCATTCAACAGCGGGGAGAAAAAAGAGTAAATGTTCCAAGTAAAAGAGACAACAAGAGTAAATGTTCCAAGTAAAAGAGACCAGGCATACCTCAGCTCGATTAAAATCAGTTATGACTGCTTCATAAAAATTATTGTCATCAGGCCATCTAGTCCTCACTTTCCTTCCAATCAATGTATCAAATGATGCTGCTTCAGCAGGTTCAGAAACCCGATTACCAAATTGAGCTCTTCCAGAAGGACCAGGAGTAGGGTACTGCATTTTCATCAAAGAGGCACCAGGCATCATCTGGCCCTATGAATATACACATAGCAGCAAAATATCAGAACTATAGACTGATTGGTACGCAAGCTTCCAAGTTTCTTAGAACATCCGACTTACAGATTTATGCTTTTTTCCCTTGGGCCCCAACATAGGTCCTCTCTTGGCAGCAGATGAAGATGGCTGGTTTGCAGCAGTCACTGGAGGTGGATGAAAAGCAGGAGATGGTCCAGCAAAGGACTGAGAAGGTAAAGACTGGGCTAACTTCTGTTTCTTACGTGACGCTGAGACAGAAGGGCTGGGTATTGGATCATGAACGGATTGACCAGCACCAAGCATACCAGGTTGATGCCCACCAGATTGCCTCCACTCCCTAAAACCAAGCAATAGTGTAACGCTAGCCTCAGAGCTTTGACAAACTCCAAAATACACAAAGATTAACTAGATAAATTTAAGAGGGAGAATCTGAGGAGTATAGCTGTAAAAGACTAAAAGCAGACCTTATTCTTCTGATGACATCATCATTATTAACTCTAGCAAGAAGTTCTCTGTGTTCTTCATTGGACAACCGTAACTCTTTTCTTAACTCAGTTATCAAGCTTTCTTTCTCCTGAAGAAAACATATTAGTGGAGTAGTCATATAAACCTGATCAAATATACACAATACTAGATTCACGAGTATACTACTAACAAAATATACCCATGTAATGGCATCAGCTTGAGCTTTAAAGGCTCTTAGAACTGAACTGTATGCTTCTTGCTCAAGTTGGTGAATTTGGGCGTCCATATCTGTTTCACCATACACCCTCTGGTAGGGGACAGAACCAATGACAGCAGATCTTCCATTTCCAGTAACGCGACCACTACCTCTTGGAATCCTATTTTGATGTGATGGAGGAAGATCATCATCAGTTCCTGCAAAATATTGAGAGTTTTTGAGATCTAGAATGCTAGTAACCCTATGCATTATACAAACTTAAAACACAATACAAACTATGGAACCCATCTACATTAGCGCCATACTATTAGAAAGATACGTAAACTTAATCGCCAACACATAGAATTATCCAACTGTCACCTCATCCTGCAGGGACCAAAGACAGGTGTGGACAACAACTACATCAAACAAAACGGATCCTCATCATTCCACTCTTGATATGGATACAAGGAAGTACCGAACATAACAACCATACAACAATTCCAAGACAGTTACTGGGCTATATGTATTCCAATTAGCTCCATTTGAACCCATTTCATTTCAATAAAAGATAATTTGTGGTTATCTAACACTAAAGGTTCTTTACATTTTCTATTGTTAAACAAATCTCTAAAGGATGAAAACCTAATATAAGCATACCGACATGTCTAAGCCTAAATCCAAAATTAGTTGGAATCACCTATACCACAATGTTTTATTTTGTTCCTCTAAGTTTACATTCATTTAGAGAGATTGTATGTCATTTGAGACAACTTCCTTCCATGTGATTTAAGTTTATCTTGTCCCCTTTTCTGTAAATACTTGATTTTATTTAGCAACAAAACACCACTAGCTCTAAAATCTTATACCACTTCTAAATATTCCAAACTAAAATTTCGTAATTTCACAATATTCCAGATCACGAGCCTTCAAGTCGCACACACATCCATAATGTATATTCAGTTACCAACTATTTTCACATTTTTCTCCATCCTAACAAAGTAAATGTTTTAAATTAAGAAGGAAAAAACAGAACTTTTGAAGGAGATAAATTCCGTTCAATGTTCTATTTTGAGCTCATTATTACATAAAACACGTTACTTCTAACAGAAAATCATTCTAAATTTCTGTGAGGCAAACACCAACCACAAAGCATAAGTAGTCAAATTAACGAACATATCTCAAAGAAAAAGTTTAAAAGGAAAAGAATTCCTTAACATACGCCGGAACTAGATAGATTGAATACAACTGCTCAAAATTTCCAAGTCCAGTAAACTAGTTGTAATAATAAGAGACAAACATTGGAATACAACAACAACGTATCCAGTGGAATCTCACAAGTGGGGTATGGGGAGGGTAGCCTACCTGAGAGGTCGAGAGACTGTTTCCGATAGACCCTCGGCTCAAAGAAAGTAAACCAAAGCAATCCGAGACAAAAAATTGGAATGTTTCATGTAAATAACAATGTACATGCTAATTCAACTAACACTTAACCCCAAACCACACTGGACAACCCTAATTTCAACATCAAGTTGCAAAAACAAAAAAAATCATATTTTTTGTGAATGTATAAACTCACCACTGCTATCGTACGGCTCGTAGTCCATAGCCAGCTCGCAAACTGGAACTTCAAGAACCGAATAGAATCAAATTGAACTCAAATCAAAACGGCGCCGTTTGGGAGTGCAAAATTAAGGTTTAGGGTTTTCAAGTACACAAATCAATTGGCTGTGATTCGGAGAGAGGGGGCAAAGGTGAAGGGGAGTACGAGTTTGGGAACGCGGACGTGAAACAGATTTTTAATATTTAGTTTAATGTTAGGATTGAATTCCGCCTCCTTTGATCTTTCCCCCCCCCCCCCCCCTTTTTTTTTTTTTCCTTCTTCGAATCGCGTTTGCCCAAAATTTTGCCACGAGGAATTGGAAGCACGTGGGTTTGGGGGCTGAATAATGAATTTATGAGATAGTGACCCTTTGGTTTGGACAATCTTACAAGTCACTTGCTTAGGGAAGTTAGGATTCATCCTTTCATTTAAATTTTATTCACCAAAAATTTAATCAGATTTATCATTCAGTTCTTGTGTCGTAATAGTTAAGTTATAATTATGGTCCCATCTATTTATCTTTATTAGATTTATATAAAAACTATTTATAATTAAATTGTAAGGGACTTTCTTGATTGAATAGAATCATTGAGGTGGAGCTAGCAGTTTGGAACTGTTGAGCGTTAAGAGGGTAGAGACGTGACCACTAATAATTTCTTAGCTGTTACGGGAACGGTTGTAAATCTTGAATTTGTTGGAGATCGTTTAGTAAAGTGTTTGGGAAAATTTCTACTAGATTTCCTTTTTTAAGTAAAAAGCGTTTTCACGCTAAAAAACTTATATTGATTTACTTTTCACAATTTACCTTCGTGCAAGTTGTATAATTGTTCAAAAAACTGTTCTTTGAGTGCTTAGGTCATGGCTACATATATATATATATATATATATATATATATATATATATATATATATATATATATATATATATATATATATATATTGAGTAACAAAAATAAAAGTCAAAAAATAGAATACAAGTTCATAAAATGATAAATACGGTGATTGCCCACCCAATTTTTTTTTTGATGACAGTACTTAATTAATATGCGTAGAAGTAGATTTTCCTCAGCAAGTAATATATAATACTTGAATTTATTCGAACAAGTATTATCACCACTAACTGACAAATTGATTGAAGATTTTCGAAATCAAATATCACTGAAATTCATTAACGTTTTGAAAGTAAAAATATTTTTATTACTTTTCATTGTATGGAACTCGTAGATTGCAATCGATGGTGGAACGAAGTTAACCATAAGCTTATTGACTGAAAAACGTACTTATACTTATTTTACATCAAATTTAGTAAAGAGAATAAATATTTTTTTAAGAATTATCTAATAATTATATGGGTATATTATAAATTTATCTTTTATCAAAATGACTATATTTAAAATGAAAGAAAACAATTGAGACAGATATACTTGTAATAAATCATCTGGAAATGCAAAAATATATTATACTAACAACATTCTTTTGACTAACCCCCTGTTTGAATGGTTGTTACCGGTCGTTTATCATTGTATTATTTTCTATAAAATCATGTTTGTTTTCATTGTTCTTAAAATTATGTTGTATGGTGTTGTAAATCCGTTGTTAAATAACCATGAAAAAACTCAATTTTTATAACCACGAATTTGATGGTTTTTGCGTGGTTATGTATTTCATATTTCCATTATACCCCACCCACCTCTATCCAACCCAAATCCACCCAACCCCCCACCTACACCACCACTACCCCTACCACCCACCCCCACACCCACACAACTACCTACCCTCGTCCATCACACCCAAACCACCAACCCCTATCCTCTACCACTCACCACCACCCATGACCCCTCACCATCACTCACCCCACCCACCACCTACTTATTTTTTAATGTTCCCATTTTATCCTCTCTCACACCCAAATACATCCAAACCCCACCCTTTCCCCACCCACCCCACCACCAACCCTACCACCCACCCATACCAACCCAACCCCCACACAACTACCCCCTCCATCATACCCAAACTCACCAACCCCCACCCACCCTTACACTGCCACTCACCACCCCACCACCACCACCACCTACATATTTTTAAAAGTTTCCATTTTATCATTTATCTTAATTTTATTAATATTTAAAAACTAGTTTGTAATTAAGAGTTAATGATATTTTAGTAAACTTACATGTTATTATATAGTAACATACAATCAAATCAAATAATAAAAATATCATTAAATCACAACAAACGATACAGTTTATCCAAAGATTACGTTCATTAATGAAGTACAATAAAATACAACACTATACTATATCATATCATAGTATACATTAATGAACCACGGGAAACAACCATCCAAACCGAGGGTAAAGTATCAAAGATTAAAATATAAAAACTAATAGTAGAGGATATTCGAACCAATCTTTCTTTTTATGTCATTAGAGAGGTCAACAATTGACTTAAACCAATAGAATGTACTATAAAATTTCTCCGTTACCCACCATCACTCTCCCTCTTCACTTTTTCTCACCTAAAGAATTGTATCACCCGCATAATATAAGATAGAAGAAGTATATATTGAAGGTCACATATGATAGTATCCATCTCTCGCTTTGAGGTAAAAGGCTGGCTTCGACAACATAGTCTTCCAATATAGAAAGTATGATCAGTACAAAACGATACCTAAATGCTAGTCAGTCACGGATTACTCGACTTCCTTATGATGATTCATTGTAAAGCCCAATGTTACATTCTCCTTTGATCTCACATTAAAGGGTATTATTTTACGTACCTCTTCTAACTCATTCTAACTCTGGAAATCCATAAGAGAATTTTCCTATTACAACATATTGAAGGTTCTCTTGGATAGTCATATCGTTCACTTCTGCTTCCTCTCATATCAAAAAGGTTCTTTATGCACATACATAAATGGTTTAATGTGAATAGGTTGAGTAGATTTTACGTTAGCGGGACAACCTCAAGGATAGGTTGTCAGCCAATGGCCGAACCATGGCTAGGGTTATGGTAGTGATGACGAATAAAGTTTTGCTAGGGCTCCGGTAGAGAAAGTCTTTTAATTAGATAAAATCTCAGCTGAATGAACTGTCTCGGAGAAGGCCACCAGCACAATCATTCGGCCGATTGCTCTTACTCTTATACTTCCTTCGCTGACACAGAAGAGAGAGAGAGCAAGAGCACTCCCCAAGCCAAGGATGAGTGCCAAAGAGAAGATGCGCAAGCTAGTCTATCAGAACGAAAAAGCGAGGGAGTGAGATTTTAGGTTTCATGTTGGCTTTTCATATTCTTTTTCTCTTTCTTTAGTAAATACGCTAATAGAAATGGAGTTCATCTAAGTTCTATTTCTAATAAAAATATTTACATTTGTAATTTAATCAAATATATAAAATTAATTATCATATGCATATACAAGAAAAAATTAATCTATTCTATCTTGAATAAATTTAGAACAATATCAATTACTATACAGTACTAATGTCTTTTAAAACCACGTGAAGTGTGGGCTACATCTCTAGTATATGATAACCAGACAATGATACACATTGTGTCCAATTCAGTATTGGATAAAAAAAATCATAATATCGAGATCGTTTATCACTTTATTCGTGAGAAAATTCAGTCTGAACTCATCTCACTTGGTTTTGTTAGTTCAAATAACCAATTTGCATATACGTTCGTCAATGTACTTTGAGGATTGAGAATCAATTATCTCGAATCCCACACTAGTGGTGGAACATAGACTTAGTTTTCTTATATGATTTTGAGTAATTTTCACTTTATGAGTTAGCTTTTCGAGTTAAATAAGATTTGAGATACATTCTCTTATCATGACATCAGAGTTAAGACACATTCAAATTTCTCCATTATCTAATGTTGGACTCCTATATTATATTATTCACCCTCCAATTGATTGATTTGAATTGCGAGGGTGTTGAGTCTCTCATCGATTGAGATGGAACTAGGTCTCCTTATATAATTTTAGACAATTGCTCACCTCATGAGCTAATTTTGAAGTTAGTTAGACTCAAAGTTTATTTTCTTATCAAACCATAAATGTGACATGTTTTGAGCCGAGGGTGAATATATTACTTTTTTCTTGTGTTTGCTTTGAAAGTTCCTGCTTATGAACTATCTTATTCTCGAGGGGAGGAGCAAAATATGAAAATTCATTATACAGAATCATATAGAATAATACATACTTAATATAGTTCTTATTAAGAGACTAATTAGTTTGTACCAAATAATATCCCAATCGGTCATTTGACGTGAGTGAAACACTCTAAAAAATGTTAGTCAGCCTACATAACCAATTTCTCATACCAACCTATAAAAGATTGTCATTCTAAATAACTAACTTCTCATACCATAAAAGTCGTGTATCATACTCCTGTAGTTCGAGCCCTAGTAAATAACGTAACTCATAGTATCCTAGTAAATAACGTAACTCACCTCGTTAAATAGGCAATATCACCTGGTATTGCATTTCAACTAGGGCTGGACGGGACGGGACGGGACGGAACGGAATCCGGCGGGACGGGAGGTTGGCCGTGATTGGGATCCGGCGGGCCGGGATAGGCGGGACGGGAAGAGGTCCCGTCCCATATCCTGCCGGAAGAGGGGCCGGGATTTGGGGGGACGGGTCGGGTCGGGCTGCGGGATTTGAGGGGTTTTTTTAGACACTTAATTTTAAATATATATATATATATATATATTTAAACACTTAAAGAATTGAACAAGATAGTGAATAAAAACATCTCAATGCTGTTTTTGTGCCTCTTATATTATTTAATAGAAATATAATTTTTTTGTAATACAATTTCAAAATTGCAACTTTGTTTCGTAATTCAAAAGTTGCAAATCACATAGTAAAATTGTCATTAAAAATTACATAGTCAACCATACTCTTTCTAATTTTCTTACAATCTCTTGAGGATCTTCTGTCGGAATAGGAAGTTGTTGGTCAAATTGTTCGACGTCGCTTCCTGCTCCCTCGGATAAGATTTCGTTGTAGTTGTAGTCGTCGTCTTCATTGATCTCTGGTTGACCGCACCTTCTACGCTCCGCTCTAATCCAATCTCTGAATAAAACTGCAATCTCCAAGCTGTCTCCCGCCAATGAGTGTCTATGCTCTCTTATTTGAAACCTTTCAGCAGAAAAAGCATTTTCCGAAGCTGTTGATGACGCTTGAATATTTAACACATCTCGAGTCATCTTTGCTACTGTCAGAAATGTCTTCTCATTCTCCCTCCAGTATCTCAACAAGTCTTCACGTCCATCTTCATTGATAATTGTTTCGTACGGTACAACACCCTGCAAGACATAAACATCAAACTCGCTAATTTGTGAAGAAGTTGAACCACTATACATTCTATTTCTAAGTCCTTGAATACTTGAGGCAGAAACATCATGTCTTTTATAAGGTTGCAGCGAAGTAGAAGAAGATGCTATAGAAGTCGGTTGATTATTTGCACTTTGTATATATATATATATATATATATATATATATATATATATATATATATATATATGCATTCGGTGTGTATGCTAGACGTAACTTCATCTTTAGTTGATTCTTTATTTGGATCTACTGGACTTGGAGGTGGAAGTATTTCTATACTTTCATAAATCGTTTCAACAAGTGCTTTACAACTGTCTACTTTAATAGTCGAATTTAATACAGCACCAATAATATAAATAGTGGGAATAGTAAAAAAGTATTTTTAAAATTTTATAAACATTTTTTTAATAAATGGAGCGTAAGATGGTTTTTGCATATATTCACTAAGTAACAAAAATATTAGAGCTATATAAAATAACATAGTTGAAATAGTAGGATGATAAATACCAGAAAATCTTTAGTAGCTAGAAAAATTTCTCTAAAAATCCAATAAGTTCTAAAAAAAATTCTCAATCATTATCTACAAGCATATCTCTTGGATTTTGATTATGAGCGTTAAATAATAAAGTTATAGGTCTTCTATACTCATGAGCAACAAGTAGTAGTTCATACAGAGAATTCCATCTAGTCGCTACTTCTTCTGGAATTTTTCTATAAGGTAATCCACAATCATGACAAGGTTTTTATACTCTTTGCGTCTTTGTATTTTATTACCTTTAAAAATAAAGTTTATAGCAAATTATACTTTATCAAGAATGTTTTCAAAAAGTTTTAGGACATCCTTTACAACTAAGTTATAAATATGACATGCACATCTTATATGAAAATTATCGGGAAAAGATGGAGTTAATCGAGTTTTTAAAAGTTTTACAGCATAATCATTAGAAGCAGCATTATATAATGTAACAATCATAATTTTATCAGTTATTCCATAATATTCACAAATTTCATGAATATCTCTTGCAATAAAAGATTCAGTGTGCCTATCATCAATATATCTATATGCTAAAATACATTTTTCATAGACCAATTATGATCTATCCAATAACATGTTACAGTTAAATAATCATTACCGTTTGTACTACGTCTATATCAGAAGTGATAATCACTTTGCTATTAAAATGATTTAATGCATAACATAACTACTGTTGATATTCATGTGCAAATTTAAAAACGTCTCTTCTAACAGTTGATCTAAGAAAACCGTTAAAAGCAAAATTATATGTTTCTCTAATGTAATGAATAAAATCAGGAGATGAAGGAAATGAAAAAGGCAAACCCTCCACCGTAACTAATTTTGCTAAATTTTCCCTATCTTTATGTTTATCATATTTAGGACCTATAATTTCCCCCGTCATCAGGTTAATTCGACCCTATACTTGGTCGGGGACACTATGTGAACCTTGTCCCGACTCAGAAGGCATTGGCACACCCGATTTTCAGCCAGGTATTGGTTATACTTGCTTTGTGAGGGTTTTCTACATGTCTCATTAAACCTCCCGTCCCACCTTGACCTTTTACGATTTTAAATTTATAAACTTCTTGACAAATTTTACATCTAGCTAGTTGATTATCAATGCCCTATCAAAAAAATCTCATGCAAGTGATTTTAATTTTCGTTGTCTTGGGCCTCGACTCATACTAGGGGGAATATGAGGCATTCCAGTTTGAGTTTTAGGCTGAGACGCAGTCTGAACCTGAGGTGGAGGTGCACTAGTGGGTGTATTATCTATATTATCGTCTAATTCATTTTCAAAATTAAAGTCTGGTTCAGATGGATAATATACCTCATGATCTAATAGTATATTAATATCATTAAAAATTAGTTTCATCTATATAAGTGAAATTATCAAGATTAGGAATAAGATTACTAGAAGATGCACCCTTACCCCTAGTACCTCTACCAGAAATAAAACGTCTAATTCGTTTCATTATAATTATGTAAATAAATAATTAAAGATAATAAAATTAAGTACGATAATTAAAATTAAGTAATAATAATAATTTAAATAAGGAACGAAGATACCAAACGCCGACGTGTAATCGAGGTTGAAAATTGAAACTTTGCTCGATGGATGATCCGCAAGCTAGTTGCCAACTTCACTCCTAATTTTTGAACTTTGATATAAATAAGCAAATAAAATAAACTATTTAGTAGGCAATGTAGATTTGTAGAGATATATATAGAGTGATTAGAGAGATGGTAGAGAAATTTGTGAGAAAAATGAGGTTTTATATTTGAGAAATAGGGTTAAAGTATAAATATACTAACTTAGGGGTTAAAAATAAATATTAAGAGGGCAGGGGGTTTATGGGATGGGTGCCAAAATGGCCGTTATAGACGTTGCACAACGGCCAAATCTAAATTTGGTTGTTGTGCAACGACTATTTTTGTAAGGGGGGGGGGATCGGGACGGGGGTTCAGGATGAGGCGGGACGAGCAGGATCGGGACGAGCCCTAGTCCCGTCCCGAGTTTGAACACGGCTTCCATTTTTTTAAGGGGGATCGGGGCGGGTCAGGGCGGTAAGCGGGACGAGCCGGGTCAGGATCGGGTCGACCCGACCCACTAGACAACCCTAATTTCAACCATTAGGACAAATAGTTTTGTCTTCTCTCATCTCTCTCTTACCCAAATAAGAATCAATCGCAAATGTTCTTCAAAAATTAACTTTCAAAAACTTTTTGTTCTTAGTTGTACCAAAAGGCAAATCGAATCGTACGTACTCTAGATAACATACTTGCAATGATATTATGATCGTTCGTCGGTATAGAAAATCAATGCCAACACCATACACAGTTTTGGAGATTGAACTACTTCTAAAAGAGGATTTTACAATTTTGTTTGAGTTAAAAAGAACACTATGGTAAAGAAAAATGACTCTTCTTAAAAAACCTTAGGCTTCTAGAATAGCAAAATTTGTCTAGTGAATATTTTTTGCACGAATTCGAAGCGATGTCAGATTCTTGAGGACGGGCATGCCCAAGATGAAGTTGCTTAATTATGGTCAATGATAAAAAAAATTGTGGTAAACTTAGATGAAAGATACCATTTGTAGGATTACACTGGTATGTTGTTGTTAGTTGAAAGACAATTTAAGTGCTACGTGTTAGTGTCAAATTTTAATGATAACAAACTCTATTGTGCATGTTAACTCACAAATAAAGGGAAAGCACAACTAACTCACAAGGCCCAATGAACGACGCCAGTTCAGCTAACTAACGAAGCCAAAGTAACAAGTTCAAGCGAAATAAATAAGTAAGAACTTATTTATAGAGACAAATAAATCAGAGTTGGAAAGAATCAAATCAAACATCTACAAAATACAGGCGCATCAATCAAGCATATCTCGCCTACTTCAATAAATAAACAAGTACCAAGCCTCAAGGAATTAATTACGGACAAGCACCTTAAAGATTCAGTCGCATAGCTCACATGGAAAGAACATCAGTCCATTGGAAAGTTCTACCATTATTCTTGGAAAATAGGATCCCCTAGTCCTTTTTTCAAGGATCAAATCTCTTGGATTGCCATCTCTGCGAGAGCCAAAAATACCACTTTACATCTATAAAAGAATGGCTCTAAATACGAAAGAGAATATATTTTCGTCTCAACTTCTCAAGCTCTCTATTTACTTTTAACAAGCATTGTAATTCTGAGTAATTTATAGTGTATACAAAAAGTGAGAAGAGATATAGTATAGTTGGTGAGGCATTGTATCAAAAGATTATGAGTATTTAAGTGTAGATGTAGGAGCACCATCCAAACTATACTTGTACCAAACCAATCTTCAAAAGAGCTGCAAAGAACACATTTTCAACCCAAGGGGACTCGATTAGGATTCACATTGAATCTGAACCAATATAAAAATATATGGTGTTATTTACTTTCAGCTTTTAATTTATGCATTATATATGATAACAGTAAACTAGCACCTTGAGGTAGTCGACTAAGAAAATAAAAATTACAATACCCCCACCCTCTTGCAGTTCTAATAGGTATCAAAGCAAGGTCTCACATTTTATTTGCTTAACATCAAGTGAGAAAAAGATCATGTCAGCCTACGTTACAATTAGAGCTTTATTTCAATAAGGTACTTTCCAAACTAGACCACTCTACTTCAATGGGAAGCATTTCTCTCATTGAAAAGTTAGAATGGAAGCTTACATCAAGTCATATGATGTTAAGATCTGGAGGGTCATCAAGTTGGGAGATATTCCTATGCCCAAAACAAAGACTGATGATAAAGAGAAGGAAGAAGCCACATCAACAGATGAGTTGGCCTCACTAGCCTACTACACTGATGCACAAATGGAGGTGATACAAATAAACTCAAAAGCAAGGAACCTGCTATACAATGCTATCAGTGGAGAAGAATATGAAAAGATCTCCACATGTAAAACCGCTAAAGAAATGTGGGATAAACTTGAAGTCACCTATGAAGGTACTGACAAAGTAAAGGAAACTATTGTTAGTCTCTTTGTCTATGAATATGAAACCTTCAAGATGAAAAATGGAGAAACAGTAGAGGACATGTTTGCAAGATTCAACAAGATTTTTGGAGAACTCAAAGCTTTAGGAAAAGTCTTCTCATATGTGGATACATAAGAAAGATTCTCATATGTCTTCCTCCATAGTGGCATGCTAAAGTTGTTTCTGTTGAAAGCATAAATTTCAAGACACTTACCTATGATGAAGTAATAGGAGACTTAATAGCTTTTGAATACAAACTATCCAAATAAGCATGGACAAGATGAAAGCAAGAAGAAAGTTGTGGCATTCAAATCCCAAATTGAGGAATTTGATGATGATATTAGGGAAGAAGAAGTCTCTATGATATCTATATCTGTGGTAGAATCCATGAGAAGATCTACGAACAACAGGAAAAATTCTTCAAACTTTAGAAAAGATAAATCTCAAGGTGATCAATCAAGAAATGATGGAAAATGCTATGAATGTAGGAAGTATGGTCATATAGCCTCTGAATGTCTGGAATAAAAAAGAAAATCATTTAGAGGACAACAAAAATAAAGAGCATTCAATAGTTAGAGTGAAGATGAAATCTCAAGAGATGAGAACAAAGAAAGTGACAACATATGCTTCATGGCAATTGGTGAAACCAGCGAAGTAAGACCCTATCCTTGTTCTAAATGTCAAGAAACTCAAGAGTTACTTGACCAAACTCTTAAAGATCTAAATAAATTATTTGATGAATACAAAAAATTAATAAGAGAAAAGAAAGATTGGGAAATTAACTTAGAAGTCTGTGAGATTGAAAGGGATCTTCTTCAAGAAGAAGTCAATGATTTGCAACTACAACTAAATAGTTTACGCAAATCTACCAGTCATGGTTCTATTAGGTCAACTCATTCGACTTATCACAATAAGTCAACTGGGACGAAGCCTATTAGTGACAAGTCTGTTTCTAGCTACTTAACTAATAAGTATATTGCATATTCTAAGACAGACCGGTCAACTCAATAGACTAAGTCAAATGGTAGGAAGTCTATTAATTATCCTGGAAAATCAACTAATCAGCATGTCACCCAAGAACACTTTTCTGAATCCTGTTTTTGTTATGAAAAAATTGGACATAAATTTTACAACTGCAGATTTTATTACGAAACTACTCCTGGCTGGACATGGAAACCAAAAGATGATAATAACTATGTTAGAACTAACCCTCAAGGACCCAAGAAAACTTGGGTACCTAAAAGAAAATAATCACTTTGTTTTACAAGAACACCACAAGGAAATATCAAGAGGTAAGTGGTATTTGGATAGTACGTGTTCGAGTCACATGACTGGTGATAAATGCTTATTCAAAATAATTGTGGACTTTGATGAAGGACTGGTAACTTTTGGAGACAACTCCACTGAAACTGTAATTGGTATGGGAACCATAACTTTTAATAACTCATGTGATATCACTAACGTTTACTTGGTGAAGGGTCTCAGATATAATCTGCTTAACATAAGTCAACTATCTGATTCCGATCTAGAAGTTAGATTCAGAAAAATAGGATGCATCATTGAAGACCTCTCTGGAAAATATGTGCTACCTGGAAGCAGAAATAAAAATGTGTACATACTTGGTTCAGTAAAGAGTCTTGTAGGACATATTTGCTTAGTATCAATGGGAGAAGACCTATGAATTTATCACAAAAAGCTTGGACATGCAAGTATGCGCTTAATAAAAAAACTTGCAAAACATGAATTAGTAGTAGGACTACCCAAGCTGAACTATTCCAAGGATCATGCATGTGATGCCTGCCAAAAAGGTAAGCAAACAAGAAACTCTTTTAAAATTAAAGATAGTGTGTCTACCTCTAAACCCTTGCAGCTACTCCACATGGACCTAATTGATCCCACTAGAACTGCTAGTATTGGAGGAAAGAGGTATGTTTTTGTTATAATAGATGATTACTCTTGTTTTATATTGGTTATATTTCTCGCTCATAAAGATGATACTTTAAAAACTTTAAGTTTTTCTGTGAGAAAGTACACTGTGAAAAAGGATACTACATCTCTTCTATTAGAAGTGATTATGGAGGAGAATTTGAAAATAAGGCATTTGAAGAGTTCTGTAACGAACATGGATATACTCACAACTTTTCTTCGCCACGCTCTCCTCAACAAAATGTTGTTGTTGAGCGGAAAAATAGAACACTACAAGATATGACAAGAACAATAATGGTGGAAAATAATCTTCCACACCACTTCTAGGTTGAGGCTGTAAGCACATCATGGCATGTCTTAAATAGATGTTTGATTAGACCAATCTTGAAGAAAACTCCATATAAGCTATGGACGGGAAAGAAGCCTAACATAAGTTACTTTCATCCTTTTGGATGTAAGTGCTTTGTCCATAATAATGGCAAGGATAATCTTGGTAAGTTTGATCCACACAGTGATGAAGGTATTTTTCTTGACTATGCAATTACTAGTAGATATTTTAGAGTATTTAATAAATATACTCTAACGGTTGAAGAATCTATTCATGTTATTTTTTATGATACTAATGACTTGGCCGAGAAAGGTAAACATATAGATGATGAAGATAGTGAACTACCAACTACAACAATCACTTCCACTGTTAACTAAAATAGCGATAAAGAGTCGACTATTGAACTTGACAAGTCGACTAATCTAATTGTTGGAACCGTTCCAAATGAATAGAGAAGCGAGCCCGACTATCCAAAGAAGTTTGTTATAGGAGACATAAATGAAAAAATGAAGACTAGATCTTCAGCAAAAAATAATGCAAATTTGGCTCTTATCTCATAACTAGAGCCAAAGAAAGTTGATGAAGCTTTGAAAGATGATCACTGAATTAAACCTATGAAGGAAGAGCTAGACCAATTTGAGAAAAATAATGTGTGGAATCTAGTTCCGAGACCTGAAAATGCTTCAATTATTAGAATCAAATGGGTATTTCGAAACAAGCTCAATGAAGCTAGAGATGTAATAAGAAACAAATCTCGACATGTTGCTCAAGGATAGTCACAACAAGAAGGAATCAAGTTTTTGAATGAGCTCCTTGGTGTATTTACTTTGACAAAAGAATATTCCCTTTTCAGATTGATGACTTTATAGTCCCAAGAAGAATGTCAATTTTCCCATCATGCTCATCTCAAATTCACTTGGCATTAGATTGGAAAACTCCTTACACATAGAGGGATTAAAACTTCCAAAAATAATATCATCGACATAGATTTTAATAATAAGGTTTCCAGAGGAAGTCCTTTTAATAAATAAAGTTGAATCAATTTTTCCTCTAGAAAAACCATATTCAACTAGGAAAGCACTTATCCTATCATATCAAACTTTGGGGCTTGGTTAAGGACATATAGAGTTTTAGTTAGTTTGAACACATGGTAAGGAAATTTAAAGTTTTTAAAACCAGGAGGTTGTTTAACATAAACTTCTTCATTAATGAAACCACTTAAAAAGCATTTTTAACATCCATTTGAAAAAGTTTAAAGCCTTTAAATGCAGCATAAGTAACATTCAAATTGATTCTAACCAGACAACTGGAGCAAATGATTCATCTTAGATAATTTTAGGAATCATTGCGAATCTTTTATAAAATTTCCTTTCCTTAATTTGCTCTCTGTTAAAATAATTTTCAAATTTTTATTGCCTTAATTATGTGTATTTCATTAATCATATATTTGAATGCCTCTCATGTCTAATCAATTCAGATGTAATTATTACACTATGTCAGTTATCTCCCTCCTCTTTCTTCTTTACGTCGTCGATCTCTATTCCCCAAAAACTTTATCTTTTTCTTAACTCTTCGGTTAACCTCTCTTTTAAACTACCCACTCTCTCTTTTCTCTCCACGACATCATCGCCATGGCCAAAACCCAAAATTCCTCTAATCCCCTCTACTCGAAGCAGTTCCCATTTCAAAAATAAGGGGAAAACCTCCTCTCATAATCATATCCACTCAGACCAATCCGCTCACTCTTCTTCATCTGATGCATATGATTCTACTCCCATAAAAAAATTTGGAAAAAGGCCTATGAATCATGATGCAAGTTCTATCTCCACCAAGAAACCTAAGCCCGACCAAGAAAGCCTTCTTGACATCAAACGAAAATTCTAGGATCTTTTGAATAGATATTTTATTCTCCCTTTACAAGACAAATCTATCGTCACTGGCCGCATAGTTGACTTAGACCTCATGTAATCTCAATACTGCAAGGAAAAGTATCACTTTACTTATCAAGGGTGGCAAAATTTCTTTCAAAACCCTACTCGTATTTATGAAATCCCAATGCACATGTTTTATGCAAATATATGTTCTTCTATGGTAAAGGAACTTGAAACCTTGGTCTTTGGGACTCGTATTGTGTTAGATTGTGTTGTTCTTGATTTTATTCTTGATTGTTTTTGCTCTAATTTTTATGACTTACCCAAAATCTCTTGGCCCAAATCCCTGAATGTTCCTTTTGACAAAGCCAATAAGTCTTCTCAAATTCCTCTTTTGTTCCTGCTCAACTTGGTCTATTTGATATCACTTTTAAAGCCCGTGTCCTTTGTCACATTGTGTCAACCACTATTGTCCATCGTGTTTGGTCCTACTCCAATATCACTCAACGTGATACTCTTGTCGCCTATTGTTTGTTGTCCAAAAAAAAAGCTTAATCTATCCGCCATTATCATAAATTACATGATTGAATGTGCTTCTAATCCCTCTAGTCTTTCCTATGGTATGCTCATCACTCGAATTCTTAAGGCTCATCATGTCAATCTCTATTCCATTACCCTTGTCAAATAATGCTACAATTCTAGAGCCTTTGGCAATATGTAGTATGTTCTCTCTGGGATACTTGGCTTGCCGAGAATGTCCCTGAAGAACCACACCCTAGGTCGCCTCCTAAAGCTACTACCTCTACTCTATTCCATGTCGTGCTTGATAATTCTGTGAAAGTCCTTTCCAAACTCAATGCTATTGATGCCAAGGTTGAATCCCTGAAGGATTTGATGACATCTTTCCTTTTTCTCCTTGAGAAAATTCATGACTCCACCAAAGAAACAGGGACTGACGTTGCTCATCTGCGCATCAAGCTGGAGATCATGATGAAGGAAGCTACTAAATTGTCTGCTAAATTGTAGACAAGCATGACTGATCTGCCTGGGAAGTTCTATGATACTCTTTAGAAAACCAAGTGTGCTATAGTCAACACCTTGGCTTACTTTCTTCGTCCCCTTGCACAACAGTATCAGTAGGAGCAGCAAGAGCAGGAGCAACAATAGGAGCAGCAGGATGAGGGAGAGAAACATGAGGAAAGAGAGCAACAGGAGCAACAACAGGATGACATAGAGGAACTTTAAAACCTGTTTGATATCTGTTTCTTTTGGACAGTTCTGATGTGGCCTGTTAAGACAATTTGTTTTTGTTTTTGTGACTATATGGGACATAAGTCCGGATGATTAGTTGTTTAACCCAGTTACTATTAGAACCATATATCTATGGTGTTGTGTTGTTCTTTTCTTTTGATTGATGCCAAATGGGGAGAAAAATAATCATAGTCAACTACTCAGGGGAGCACCCTGAGTCAACTACTCAGGGGAGCACCCTGAGTCAACTACTCAGGGGAGCACCCTGAGTCAACTACTCAGGGGGAGCAAAAGTCGACACATAAACATGGAAGTTGACTATATACTATTACACTTATTGTCATCATAAAAAATGGTAGATTGTTAGTGTCAAGTTTTAATGATGACAAACTCTATTGTGCAGGTTAACTCACAAAGAAAGGGAAAGCCCAGCTAACTCACAAGACCCAATGAATGACGCCAGTCCAGTTGACTAACGAAGCTCAAAGTAACAAGTTCAAGCGAAATAAATAAGTAAGGAGTTATTTATGGAGACAAATAAATCAAAGTTGGAAAGAATCAAATCAATCATCTACAAAATCTGGACGCATCAATCAAGCATATCTCACCTACTTCAACAAGAAAACAAGTACCATGCCTCAATGTAATAATTACGGACAAGCACCTTAAAGATTCAGTCGCATAGCTCACATGGAAAGAAGATCAGTCCGTTGAAAAACTCTACCCTTATTCTTGACAAATAGGATTCCCTAGTCCTTTTTCCAAGGATCAAATCTCTTGGGTTGCCATCTCTGCAAGAGTCAAAAGACCACTCTACAATTATAAAAGAACGGTTCCAAAGACGAAAGAAAATATACTTTCGTCTCAACTTCTCAACTTCTCTACTTTACTTTTAACAAGCATTGTAATTCTGAGTGATTTATAATGTATACAAAAAAATGAGAAGAGATAGTATAGTTGGCGAGACATTGTATCAAAGATTATGAGTGTTTGAGTGTAGACGTAGGAGCACTATTCAAACTATCATTGTTCCAAACCAAATTTCAAAAGAGTTGCAGAGAATACTCTTGCAACCCAAGGGGTTTTGAATTAGGATTCACATTGAATCTGCGAGAGCCAAAAGACCACTCTACAACTATAAAAGAACGGTTCCAATATTCTTTCGTTTCAACTTCTCAAGCTCTCTACTTTACTTTTAACAAACATTGTAATTCCGAGTGATTTATAGTGTATACAAAAAAATGAGAAGAGATATAGTATAGTTGGTGAGATATTGTATCAAAAGATTATGAGTGTTTGAGTGTAGACGTAGGAGCACCATTCAAACTATCCTTGTACCAAACCAAACTTCAAAAGAGTTGCAGAGAATACCCTTGCAACCCAAGGGGTTTTGAATTAGGATTCACATTGAATCTGAACCAGTATAAAAATATCTGGTGTTATTTACTTTAAGCATTTAATTTCTGCACTATATCTGATAACATTCGAGTAGCACCTTGAGGTAGTTGACTAAGAAACGAAAAATTACAATTCACCCCCATGCACTTTCACTACGTTGGGGATTTTGTTACTTTCTGGTTGGCGGTTGAACATTTCCCTGAGCTGCTTTGCTTGTTCTTCAATCCGCAATTGTAAGCTTCTTTGAATCTAAAAAGGGACGAACATAACCAATATGAACTTGTTTCTCTGATAATTAGAAGAGATAATGGTAAAAAACACACCTTAAGTATCACTTTTTGTGAGCTTCCTACCTGAACTATCAGGTGTTTGCACTTTCTACCTGAACTATATTTACAAACTATTTATCAAAACACACCTGAACTATCAAGTGTTTGCGTTTCCTATCTGAACTATCACCAACTATTTATCAAAACACACCTCGACTAGTATTTGATGATGCTGGAAACTCGCAAAAAGTGATACTTCAAATGTGCTTTTGACCGTTATCTCTTAATTATTTTAAAAAATTTCAATTAACTGTCCCATTTGACACCATTTAAAAAAAAAAGAATGTACACCACGCACCATCAAATAGTAGTCGAAGTGTATTTTGATAAATAGTTGGTGATAGTTTAGGTAGGAAACACAAACACCTCATAGTTCATGTAAGAAATTCACAAAAAGGTGATACTTAAGGTGTGCTTTTTATCATTATCTCTAATTAGAAATAGCAGAGTAAAGCAACTCAAACCTCAAGTTGTTCATGTAGGGTCTGCTGGACGCTTATTTGCAGCTTTAAAGCCTCCAAGATTTGCGAATACCTATCATATGTGCAAGACCAAAGAAGTTTAGAAGCATTGAAGTATAGATTAGAAATTTTAATCGATTAATCTACTTGGACAATTAATCTTTCCTGGCAAACTTACGTTTCTGGAGCATGCGTTGGCGATGAACTTGTACGAGGTGATCCTTCATTTTTATCTGCAAGCAATGTACAGTAGTTTCCCTTTTTACTATTAGAATACCCAAGAATTTAAGGTACTTTATCTACTAATCTAAGGATTATAAATCATGCTTGTTTTTGTATTTGTTATATGATTGCAGCTCCTTTTTATCTCCACTTAACTATCTATAGTTTGCTTGTCTATAAGGATATCGCGCAGCTGATCTTTACATGATATGTTGGACTTGCAAGTACTTAAATCTGAAGGGTACCTTTGGGAGATATCGTTACGTCGCAGGTAACACGATATTTCTGAAGACGAAAAGAATAACAAAATGAGTACCTTAGATTTCTGATAAGCGAGAGTCAATATCATCAGTAATAATCTGGAAATGTACATAATGCTTTATACCTGCAAGTGACTTTTAATATTTGAAATAGTCAGTCCATCACATTTCATTAGCTTAAGAATTGCCTTTGGTGTTGCCTCTGCATTCAGTCAAGGAACAGATGTTCAGATCATAGACATCACGTTGATTGTGGACTAGAATTACTATTTTCAGAATTTGTACTTACTTTTGGCTCCTCCTAGTCGATTTACACATTCAGAAAATTGCTTGTGAAGATCCTCAGTCCACGTAATCCGCCTCCTTTTTGTTGTTTCTAGAGTGACATTGCTCGATGAAACGCAGATACTTTCGTTAGTAGGGAATTGAGGTTTCTTCTCTACTTGGCACTCAAAACATGGTTTTATAAGTTGAGAGCTGAATGAATCCTTGCCCACCTATCAAGAATTTATTTTGCCAAGAGATAAGCAGTGTTTCTAAACTAATTAGAGCATTAGATGCAGAGGCGAATTTATGATTTATAGAATATGGGTCCTATCACTAAAAAAAAAAAAAAAAAAAGAATTAAGTGAACATTAACCCCTAGTTCTCTACATAAAAACTTAACCTTCAACCAAGTGTATCATTTAGTACTCTTGTAGCATGAGTGCCAACATATAATATTTTACTAATTTTTAAAAATATATACATAAAATATCTAGTTTTACGAAGAGACCATGAATTCACGTGTCCAAAATTTAATGCCTAAATTTGCCCCGATTAGATGTAAAAAGTTATGGTAACTTAGGATTGTGTCAATCTATATATCTTTTAGGGAAAAGGGTTAAAATAACCCTCTACTTTTATAAATTGGCTACTTTTATCCTTCGTTACAAGTTGCGGCCAAATGTACCCCTCTCGTTACAAGTTGAGGTCAAATATACCCTTACTGTTAGCAAAATATTCAAAAATATCACTCATTTCTAACATATTCCCACATAAGCAAGTCTAGTCATTGAAATTGGATGACATGGACGCCACATGGTATTTAACTTATTCTATGTGGTGCCTACTTGGTAATTTTTTTAAAAACAATCTGGAAAAATGACTTATTAAAAAACTGATTTTTTTAATTTTATAAAACCCGTTTTTAGGAAAATCTAAAAAATCTAAAAAAAAAAAAAAAATTAATCTGGATTTAAAAAAATATTTTTAGGACACTTTTTTTAAATTTTTTTTTTACAGTTTTTCTGAATAAAAAATCATTTTCTAGATTTTTTTAATTAAAAAATCCAAATTTCCAGATTACTTTTTTAAAAAAAAATGGGTTTTATAAATAATAAAAGCCATTTTTTCCATATTTGTTTTTAGAAAAATCAATTTTCCCGATTGTTTTTACAAAAAATGTTACCTTGGAACACATAGAATAAGTTAAATATCATGTGGCGTCCATGTGACCAAATTCCAATGACTAGGCTTGCTTATGTTGGAATATGTTAGAAATGAGAGGTATTTTTAATAATTTGCTAATGGTAGGGGTATATTTGGCCCCAACTTATAACGGAGTGACATAATATACCGTGATATAAACGGTATATACACTGCCTTGTGTATACCATGTATATCACGGAAACACAAGGAAAACCATTACTGTGTATACTTGTATATTTAGGTAATATATTATTGTATTTAATTAGCATTATACACTTACCATAATTATAGAATTCTTTTACAAATAGAATAGGGTTTTGGGAGTAGAATAGGAATATGATTTTTCATATTATGAAAATTGTAAATTGTATATATACTAATTCATTAATGAAAATAATAAAGAGATTATTTCTTTCATGGTATCAGAAGTTTAGGACTAAAATCCTTCCGCTCCTCTCCCAAATTAGCTCTCGTTCCGACCACCCTTCTCGGCCGAACCTTCATTTCTTCTCCAAATCCCTCATAAATTATTGTTCCTTTGTTATGTCTACCTCGAAGAACATGTTTCATCCTGCCCTTGCTATTTCCAACATCAAGAACCACATCCCTATTGTTCTTGAGATGGAAAACATCAAATATGCGACGTGGGCGGAATTGTTCAAACTTCACGCAATCTCACATTAAGTCCTCCATCACATAATTTTTCATGTTGTCCCTACACCCGCAGAGGATCCTCAGTTATGGATCACTCTTAATGCTACCGTCTTTCAGTGAATTTACTCCACTATTTCTACCGACCTTTTACAGAAGATCATTGAACTAGACACTACGACTATGGCTACCTGGAATAGATTGCGTGATATATTCTAAGATAACCAACATTCTTGAGTTGTCACTCTTGAGCAAGAATTTTCGCAAGTTAGCATGGAAAATTTCCCGAATGTTTCAGCTTATTGTGAACGACTCAAGGATTTGGCGGACCAACTCCGTAATGTTGGCGCGCCTGTTACCAATAATCGTCTTGTTCTCCAAATGGCTGTAGGCCTATCTGAGGCCTATAATGGCGTTGGAACTCTACTCCGATAAAGTAATCCGCTTAGCCCTTTTTATCAAGCCCGTTCGATGCTCACTTTAGAGGAAGCCGGCTTGGCAAAAAAGGCGGCTACCGGCGCCAGTTTTGTGGCGATGATGACATCCTCTGATAATTCTCATGGGTTTGTTGACAATTCGGGTCAAAACTGCAACAACGGCAGCGGCAAGAAGGGTCAACATCGTAAAAACAATGGCAAAAATCGCGGCGGCAACACTGGTGGCGGCCGGAACAGTGGCAACACTGGTGTCGGTCGGAACAGTGGCACCACCGGCGGGAACGGTAACAACAACAGGGTTGGGCATCAGAACAGTAGCAGTGGGCCGTAGGCCACTTGGTCCCAATCTTGGGCTCTTTGGCCGTGGAACTGGGCCAGTGGCCCTTGGCCCAACAACCACTATTTTCCTCCCAGCCCTTACCCGAGTCACTGGACCCCATCTCAGCACCAGGCCAGGCCCAATCCACCTACTGGCAGATTTCAGTCTGGGCTGGGACCGCAAGCAGGTATGCTTGGGCCTCGGCCTCCGCACGCTTTCTAGGAAGTGGGCCCCACGTCGACTCCGACAAATATTGAGGCCGTCATGCGTACACTTGGATTAAATCCCCCAGACGTGAATTGGTACATGGACACCGGCGCCACTTCTCATATGACGTCCAACCAAGGTACTTTCTCATTTTATTCCAATTTGAGCAAAAATTGTGGCATAATTGTTGGTAATGGCAACTCAATTCCAATTCGTGAGTACGGTCATACAACTTTGTCTCCCCCCCCATCCACCTCTTGTCTTGAAAAATGCCCTGCATGCCCCTAACTTAATTAAAAATTTGATGTATGTCCGTAAATTCACCACTGATAATTGGGTTTCTGTTAATTTTGATCCTTTTGGGTTTTCTACGAAGGATTTCAAGATGGAGATACCTCTCATGAGATGTAATAATAGGGGAGATCATTATCCCATCACGCCCGTCTCTCGAGTCAAGCCTTGCCATCTACTTTTGTAACTCTGGTTCCTTCCTTGTGGCATGCACGTTTGGGTCACCCTGGGTCGTCCATTGTTTTTTTCTTGCATAAAAATAATTTTTTTCTTGTAAGGGTACGCTTAGTACTTCAATTTGTCATTCGTGTCCTTTAGGAAAACATGTTAGATTACCATTTGTAGCATCTACTTCTCGTACTTTAATGTCATTTGATATTATTCATGGCAATTTATGGACATCTCCCGTTTTAAGTTCTGTGGGCCATCGTTATTATGTTCTATATTTGGATGATTATTCTAATTTTTTATGGACCTTTCCGTTAGCGAAAAAATCACAAGTTTTTTCCACATTCTTAAAACTTAGAGCATTCATCCGTACCCAATTCGACCGAAAAATAAAAAATATTCAATGTGATAATGGGTTGTTTCAAAATTTTTGTGATACTAATGACTTAGTTTTTCGTTTCTCTTGTCCTCATACTTCCTTACAAAATGGGAAAGCCGAACGAAAAATTCTTACCATTAATAATATTGTCCGAATTTTATTGGTCCATGCTTCCGTACCCCCTTCCTTTTGGCATCATGCTCTACAAATGGCCACTTATCTTCTTAACATACTTCCTACCGAAGGATTGACATATTCCTCCCCTCTTAAATTCCTCTATAATAAGAATCCTTCGTATTCACATTGTAGGGTCTTTGGGTGCTTATGTTATCCACTATTTCCGTCAACTACAATTAACAAACTTCAAGTCTGTTCTACCCCTTGTATGTTTTTGGATTGTCCATCTAATCATCGTGGTTACAAATGTTTTGATTTATAGTCTAATAAAATTATAATTAGTCACCATGTTATTTTTTATGAAACTCAATTTCCATTTGCTAAAGTAAGTAGTCATGGGCCTAGTTCGTATAATTTCTTAGATGACGAGGTCTCCCCGTATTTTATCCATCATTTATCGGACTTGTCCTGCACCCAAACTCCGCCAGCGAGCCCAATGCCCGCTGGACCTCCTGTCCGGTCGAATCTGCCCAGTGGGCCAGGTACTCACGTCCCGGGTCCAGCAACTGGGCCGCATATCCAGCCTAGTTCTGCGCCTGCTTTTGTTTTAGGTCTCGATCCAGATTCTTGTGTTGGGCCAGCAGGCCCACTTCCTGCTGGCCAGTCCGTCACCCATCCGAATATTTCCCAAAATTCACCCAATTCTCTCCCGAGTCACAGACCGGTCACTCGTAGTCAATGGGGTATTTTTAAACCAAAAGGTCATTTTAATCTAAATTCTAATGTTCTTAAATCCCCCTACCCCGTAACCCAGTGTATGCGTTAAATGACCTGAATTGGAAATTGGCTATGAACGACAAATATGATGCTCTAATTGAAAATAAGACGTGGGAGTTGGTGCTCCGTCCTTCTGGTGTTAACATTATTCGGTGTATGTGGATTTTTACTCATAAAGATAATTATGATGGTTCTTTTGCGAGGCATAAGGCTCGTCTTGTAAATGATGGTAAGACTCAGTAGGTTGGCGTGAATTGTGGTGAGACGTTTAGTCCGATGGTCAAATCGGCTACCATTCGCACTGTTATCAGTTTGGCTCTTTCAAAGGCATGGCCCATACATCAGTTAGATGTGAAGAACGCTTTCTTACATGGTGATCTTAAGGAGACTGTTTACATGCTGATGCCCTTGGATTTTCGAGACCCCAAATATCCTCATCATGTCTGTTTATTGAAGAAGTCCTTGTATAGGATTAAGCAGGTCCCACGGGCTTGGTATAAGAGATTTGCAGACTATGTTTCGTCTATTGGGTTTTCTCACAGCAGGTCTGATAATTCATTGTTCATATATCGTCGTGGTACTTCCCTGGCTTATATTCTCTTATATATGGATGATATTATCTTGACTGCCTCTTCTGATCCTTTGCGCAAGTCTATCACGACACTGCTCAGTTCTGAGTTTGCTATGAAAGACTTGGGGCCCTTAAGTTACTTCTTGGGGATTGATGTCACTCGTCATGCAAATTGGTTATTCTTATCACAACGGAAGTATGCCGCTGAGATCATTGATCGAGCTGGTATGTCCTCGTGTAAGTCTACTTCTACTCCAGTTGATACTAAGCCCAAGCTGGGTGCTGCGGCTGGCTTACCTTACGAGGATCCCACCCACTATCGCAGTCTTGCTGGAGTACTTCAATATCTTACTTTCACAAGACCTGATATTACGTATGTCGTACAGTATGTGTGTTTGTTTTTGCATGATCCCAGGGTTGAGCACATGAATGCGCTCAAACGCATTATTCGATACATCTAGGGGACACTTGACTATGACTTACATTTATATCCATCATCAACGACTACTTGTCTCGTATACAGATGGTGATTGGGTGGCTGTCCAGATACCAGACGTTCCACGTCTGGCTATTTTATGTTTCTTGGTAATAACTTGGTCTCATGGTCTGCGAAGCGACAGTCTACATTATCACGCTCTAGTGCAGAGGCCGAGTATCGGGAGGTAGCCAATGTAGTCTCTGAATCATGTTGGTTATGTAATCTTGTCTTAGAACTTCATTGTCCAATTCATAAAGCTACCTTGGTTTATTTTGCTAATATTAGTGCAGTATATCTTTCTGGTAATCCTGTTCAACATCATCGCACTAAACATATCGAGATGGATATCCACTTTGTTCGAGAAAAGGTAGCTCGTGGACAAGTACACGTCTTACATGTCCCCTCCATGTATCAAAGTGCAGACATCTTTACTAAGGGTCTTCCTTCGGTACTTTTTGAAGATTTTAGAGACAGTCTCAGCGTACGAAGACCGCCTGCTATGACTGTAGGGGTGTGACAAAATATACCGTGATATACACGGTATATAGACTGCCTGGTGTATACCGTGTATATCACGAAAACACAAGGAAAACCATTACCTTGTATACTTGTATATTTAGGTAATATATTGTTGTATTTAATTAGCATTATACACTTACCATAATTATAGAATTCTTGTACAAATAGAATAGGGTTTTGATAGTAGAATAGAAATAGGATTTTCCATATTATGGAAATTGTAAATTGTATATATACTCATTCATTAATTAAAATAATCAAGGGATTATTTCTTTCACGGATGATAAAAATAATCAATTTATTAAAAGTAGAGGGTTATTTTTTACCCTTTTCTTTCCCTATCTTTTAAATGGATACATCTTGTACATTATTGTTTCATTGTCATCATTGGCCAAGTAAATGCTCTTTGGTTGAAATTGGAAACAGAATATGTCAATAGACTTACTTGATTGTCTCTCCATGAGATTTTTGCACCCTTGGTGGCTGACTTGTTCATGAGATGCTCATGATGAAGCAAATGTTTTCTCCAAGACATTTGGCAAGATTGATGAGGTTTGTGTCTACAAGTAAAAGAAGATTGCACTAGTGATTGCAAGGTACCTCTTGATTTAAATCTCTCATCACCCAAATCATACAGCTTCTCCGAAGGATTATATTTATTTGATGTACTGGCTGAATCATACATCTCCAACTCTAGTGAACACTTTGGCATTCTATCAGCACAATTGTCACCATATTGTCCATAAGTTGTTGAACTCTCAGATGGTGAAAATTCAGAGGTTCTTGATTTTAGATGTTTAGATAGAATTCCATAGAGAGAATCTTCACCACCCAAGACTCCTCGCGAGTCTGGTAATTCAGACTGCAATCAAGGAACAAATTACATTTAATGCGGAAATAAGTTAACCACATAGTAAACTTATTTGAGAAATTGAAGTACTCTTCAGAAATCAACGATGCTGATTGTTCATTTCAGATGTCTAAACAACATATGTGAAAAATACCAGATTAAATTAAAGAACCAAAGACTCAACTTCCCTAAATTGCTGCAATGTGTCATTTCAAATCTTTCAACAAGGAGACTTTAATAACTTAGCAATATCAGTGATAACTATTAGCGAATATTCTCAGAATATTCTCCGTATATTTTGTAATAATGGTAGATGTATAATTAAGGTAACTTAGGATTCTAACTGTATTAGGAATCAACCTTTGTAAGGTAAGTTAGGATTCGTACCATATTAGGAATCAACCTTGTACAGCTATATATATCGAAGTGTGTGACCATCTGATCTAAAAGCTTAAGCTTTTAGATAGAACACACTTTTAATATTATATTCTCAACACGCCCCCTCACGTGCTGACCTGATTTTTTTTCATGGTCCAAGCACGTGGAAATTCTTTTTGAGAATGGGTGGCGGTGAGGTTCGATCCCAGGACCTTTGGCCTGCTCTGATACCATATCGAAGTGTGTGACCATCTGATCTAAAAGCTTAAGCTAAAAAGCTTAAGCTGTTAGATAGACCACACTTTTAATATTTGATTATATTCTCAACACGCCCCCTCAATACGGGGAAAATTCTTACACGCTGCAATAGTGTGGGAAATCTCTACCCATTCACGCAATCTTCCGCTGACAGACCGCAAGCACCTCTATCCCTTGCGGCGATCTCTCCCTCAACTTGGCACAACGAGACTCGGACACCCGGAGACCCGTTTTTACTTTTCTTAGGACTTCTAAGCGTATTCAATGTAATAATGGAAAAATTGTCCAACACTGTTTTTCTTGTCCACTAGGCAAACATACTCGTCTTCCCTTTATGTCATCAAACAGTGTTACTTTTTCTCCATTTGATATTGTTCATGCTTGATTTGTGGACATCTCCGATTGCTAGCTCTTTGGGTCATAAATTCTATCTAGTATTCTTGGATGATTTTTCACATTTTGTCCGGATTTACCCACCGAAATTCAAATCGAAGTTTTTGCAAAATTCCTCGAGTTTCAAAAATTCATTAAGACACAATTTGAAAAACCTATTAAATCATTCCAATGTGATAATGGACGTGAATTTAATAACTCGGCATTTCACAATTTCTGTTCTAAACAAGGCATGGTTTTCCATTTTTCTTGTCCCTATACTTCTTCCCAAAACGGAAAGGTGAAAGAATTATACGTACCATCAATAACATGGTCCGCACACTTCGTTTCATGCCCGCCTACCACCGCCTTTTTGGGTCTATGTCAAAATGGTAGAATCCCTTCTAAATATTTTACCAACTAGCACACTCCAAAACAAAACTCCTACGAAATCTTATACCGTAGGGCGGCCATCATATGATCACCTACGTATTTTTGGATGCTTATGCTACCCCAACATAGCCTCCATCGCACCCCACAAACTTGCCCCTCGCACTCTTCCATGTGTCTTCCTTGGTCTATCTCCTAATCATCGGGGCTACTTGTGCTATGACATTGCTACTCGCAAAATCATCGTCTCCCGTCACGTCACCTTTGACGAGACAACCTTTCCTTTTTCAAATCTCCGGAAATTTCGGACCACCGATTACATCTTTCTCGATGAACCAAGTCTGTCCCCGGTCATCCAAAATCTATACCAACAACAGCCCCATTGTTCCGACAGTCCCACGTCCAAAGCACCACCCCACCAGCTCCCTACTCACCCCTACGGCCCCCGGTCGAGTCACTGCGCCACCGGCGACACGCGCCCACCGGTCCGAACCGGTGGACCAAAGAACCTCGCCCCCGACCCACCACCACGCCCTCACATCGCATGGAGACTCGTGCACAACACGGGATCTTCAAACCAAGGTTCAATTCAATCTCTCCACACAAACCTTATCACCCATTCTAAACAATCCAAAACTAGCAAAACTGGACCCAAATTGGAATGCGGCCATGTGCAAGGAATTTAACGCTTTAACCAAGCAGAACACTTGGGATTTGGTACCTAGACCAATTTGGTGTGAATGTTATCCGGTGTATGTGGCTATTTCGTCACAAGTTCAAAGACGGTGGTGACTTAGAGAGGTATAAGGCAAGACTAGTTGCCAATGGCACTAATCGGCGGGGAGGGTATTGATTGTGGTGAGACATTCGATTCGGTTGTTAAACCGGCCACTATTCGGACTATTCTCGTATTGCTATGGGCATGCATTGGCCGATTCATCACTTGATGTCAAGAATGCGTTTCTTCATGGGGATTTGAAAGAGCGTGTACATGCATCACCTCCCGGCATTGTTCATCGGCGACTCCTCCGCAAGGATTTGTGTGTCGTCTCGGGAAATCATTGTATGGATTGAAACAGGCACCCCGCGCTTGGTATGATCGGTTCGCCGGTATCTTCTGCAGATTGGTTTTGTATGTAGCAGGTGTGATACATCTCTCTTCACGCTTCACCGAGGTAGCGACCGCATATTTGCTATTATATGTCGATGACATTGTTCTTCTTGCCTCATCGTCGACGGGTTGAAGAATGAAATCATTGCTCTACTCAAAACCGAATTTGCTATGACCGACTTGGGCAAGCTAAGTTATTTTTGGGTATATCGGTGACAAGATCCGCAACCACTATGTTCCTGTGTCGGCGTAAGTATGCGAAGAGATAGTGTACGGGGCCAAGATGGCAAATTGTAAAATTATGCCAACTCGGTGGACTCAAAATCCAAGCTTAGTGCTAATGACGGTGCGCCGGTTTCGATCCCACTCTATATCGGAGTCTAGCGGGTGCTCTTCGGTATCTTACATTCACCGGGCACGATATTGCATATGCCGTTCGGCCAGGTGTGTACGTTCATGCACGACCCCCGAGAGTCCCATTTTGCCGCCCTCAAACGTATTATCAGATATGTTAAGGGCACACTAGACTTTGGTTTACATCTATACACCTCTTCCCCAACCAAGTTGCTAGCCTACACGGATGCAGATTGGGCAGGATGCCCCGACACACGTCGCTCCACCTCAGGGTACTGTGTATTTCTAGGGGATAATCTTATCTCATGGTCCGCCAAGCGGCAGGCCACGCTATCCCGTTCGAGTGCTGAAGCAGTATATCGCGGAGTTGCTAATGTTGTCGCTGAGATCTGTTGGCTCCGAAATCTTCTTTTGGAGCTCCAGTGTCCATTGCACAAGGCGTCTATAGTCTATTGTGACAACATATCTGCTATCTATATGTCTCATAATCCAGTCCAACATCAGCGGACTAAGCATATTGAGATGGATATCCACTTTGTGCGAGAGAAGGTTGCCCGTGGTCGGTCAAAATTTTACACGTGCCTTCCTCTTATCGTATGCGAGACATTTTCACAAAGGGACTACCGCGACAGCTCTTCACCGACTTCCGATCCAGCCTTAGCATTCGGCCTCCTCCCGCTCCGTCTGAGGGGGAGTATTAGCGAATATTCTCAGAATATTCTCCGCATATTTTGTAATAATGGTAGATGTATAATTAAGGTAACTTAGGATTCTAACTGTATTAGGAATCAACCTTTGTAAGGTAAGTTAGGATTCGTACCATATTAGGAATCAACCTTGTACAACTATATATATTGTGAATAATGAAAGGAATCCCCAAGGGAAATTATTCCATCTCTCAATAACAGTTGGCACAAAAACATAGTTTCACATAAAGGGTGACGCAAAATGACGACAAAAGGTTGTTTTTGCTTAATGGAGATTGAACCAATGAGAGAAGCTTCTGTCAAATATCTTTTACAAATAATATATACTCCCTCTCATCAAAATTAAGTGTTTTAGTTTGGCTGAACACGGAGTTTAAAAAATAAATTGAGATTTTTGAATCTTGTGATCTTAAATTAAAGATGTGTGTAGTCATTTAAATCTTGTAGTCTTAAACATGTCACGTAAAATGTTAGAATTGGAAAACTTATTAAATATAAAAAGAAATACTTTTTTTGGAACAGACAAAAAAAATAAGACACTTAAATTGGGACGGAGGAAGTAGATATTTACCATATTTTCCCTCTCCAACTAGCTTCTAAGCAACGATAGAGAACATTACCTGTTCAAATGCAAGAGACAAGAAGGTAATATATTTAGGAAGACTAATATAATCTAGGGAGAGGAAGGAAATTCTTGTAAATTAAGTGCATCCAACTTTCAATATTATGTTTATATATTTAAGAACATAGAAACGGGAAGCATGCATAGTGGAGGAGGCATTTCAGGTGAGGTTAATTTTTATAGTATGAAATATGAATGCCATCACAATGACAACAGTATGTTCAAAAGTGTGTTGTTGTGGGCCCTTTAGCATTTGGAAGTACAAGCATATGTGTCTTGCTAATGCAAGTTGTCTTTTGTTACCTTTAACAATCCATTTGAAAGCCAATTAGCTGATTCTTGTAAACGTCAACCCCCGGCTCCAAAGTACACTATTGGATATTTGTACATAACTAAAAGTAGCTAATCAACTTTTAATCATTAGTTTGAATATGAATATAATTTTACAAGAGTTTTTATTCTGTAATGACGACGCCGATTAAATATGGGCATTGCTTTCAATCCTATTCAGCAAGTCCTCAAGAATTCATCATTAAAATTCATAGAAAATGACCTCTCATTTTCTTACTTGCATAGGCAATCTCATCAAGAGTGTCCACAACTGCTCTATCACCCCACTTTATAATCTCGAGATTGTTAAGAACAAAGTTTTATCCTTCTCGTTGTGTGAAAAATCAGTGCATATAGTCAAATACGGGCTTTAAAGAAATAGTAATTCATTTGCATGTTTTATCACCCCCACTATTCATTGAGTATATTTATGCACTGGAAATGTAACCTTGACGTTAACATTTCTCGGATAATTTATGAAAACTAATCCTTAAACTCTTAGAATATGAATTTCCAGTTATGACTGACATTTACATGAAAGTGTAGACGTCATTTAAGATTATCTCTATTAAAATGATAATGTTTCCCGTGAGTACTCTATCTTCTCACATAACAAATGTTTAATGAGAAGATATGTCAATATTTAATTATAAGCTACACTTAATGTAGTATTACAATACATGAGAAATGATTTGCATCACTTGCGGCCACACATTATATATCAATCATTCTCTTTTTGTTTTATCTCAAAAATTGCTAATATTTAATTAATTAGCTGTAATAAGATACTCACCAAATAAATTTTACGTATCTTTTCTTCAGAAGAAGTATACTGCCACATAATTATGCCTCGATCATTTTCAAAGAACTTACCGGATGAATGGAAAGCTTAGTTTCATTCTCTATGAGAAGACTATGTCATTCTTTGTAACCTCATCACCAATATTTATGTTGAAGCATCAATCTTGTTCACTAAGCATGAGTCATTTCTCATTTTTTATTTTTCTCAAAAGTACCTCATACCAAAATAAAATTTAGAATAAGAATCACTCAAAATAAATCTCAAAATATGGAGATTCAAAAGTACAAATAATTGACTCTAATATTTTACAAAATTTCATTAGTTCGTAAATTGAATATGAATATCTTCGATATATATATACCATCCCTAAATACCCGTCAAACACACTTTATCTTTCTTGTTTCATTTCTGAAATGCTTACCGACTAGATGAAAATTTTGAATTCTTCCAAGAAACTTTTAAAGTTGACTCTATCACCTTCTCCAATCTCTTTGGATGTGAAAGAAATAGTTTATGGTACTACTCAAGCACATTAGCGTAGGAGACGAAGATATCCTTGCAATAATGTAAATAATCTCAATTATATTGAAATATGAATGTATAATCTCAATTATATTTCTTCTTCCTTTTTTATTATAATGAGAATGGATGTTTTCTCCCCTTGAATACTCCATCCAACCGAAATTACTATCCTAAAATTGTTGTAGAAAATTCAAAAGAATACAATGGAGTAGCTTTGTGCAAGACAAATTTAATAAACAGATTAAAGAGAGAAATAATGAAAGAGAATTCAATGAAAAACACAGAACGAATAGGTAAGACGTTTCCAAGAAACTATCTTTAGGATAGTAATTTCCTCCACACTGTGCAAGTGGTTAATGAGAAAGTCCATCCCCAGAATACAATGCTACTCTGGAAATCAAAGTTGCATTCTTTGATTTCTTCTACCACAAAAACTCAACCCAATAGGAATAAGAATAAATTCTTGGAAGAAAATTATTAACAAAGAAGAAGGGTGTAGTAATATATTGATGGCAGATGACATTTTAAGGAGCACAGCGGACAAGTTCTCATTATGTGCTGCTGTAGAAAACCTTTATAAACAAGGCTTATGTATTCTAACTTCCTCAAAGGTTGCCAACAGTTAGAATTTGGAACCAATTCAATTGAATGGACACACCTTTTAGAAAGTACATGACTTATTAGATTAGACTCTTTCTTATTTTAAATATTATTATTATTATTAAATAATACTCATATTTTATATATATGTACACAAACCCCTTCTCTTCTCCTTATTATGCACTGATTTGGTATGATATACCATCAGGTATACAGGGTATACAAACTCCTATATATGTCTAGTATATATAAGAATGTATATCATGTATACCTAAGTATATCATGATATACTTGGTCATCCAGACCGTTGTTGGGCTGAGTTTTGTTTATTTTATGCTACATTTTCTGGTCCTTTCATAGAAGATAAGTTGAAATGGACCTGTTTACTAATGTATTGCACTGTGGGGCTGGACTCGATCATCTTGTGTTTTCTTTTCTGGTCCTTCATAGAAATGGGCCTGTTTTATTGTTATTGGGTTGAATATAATTTCATGACAACCCAAATCTGTTTGTTTAAATGTCACTCGCACATTTAGTATGAACATCCTAATTGAGTGATCATATTTAACTGATACGTTTTCGTTTGTGATTTTCCTTGGTTATTATTGATATCTGCTAATAGTATTTTTCCTTTTCCCGCTCCTTTTTTGCATGAATCCGCGCCTTGCATGGGCCTGTTGGCCCAGTCTCTCATTCGCTGAGTTTCCGTTGGGCCTGAGGCCCAACACCTTTATTCAATTGAGTATGTTCTAGCCCAGAAGGCCCAACCATAGGTGAAAATGATCATTCATTTGACTAGGGGGCTCAGTATGCCCACCAACCTACTTTGCCTTTTAATTTTCCGCATTTTTGGCTTATGTAATTAAACATGTGTGTATTATTGCAAAGGAATATTTACATGGTGTAGAATACATTAAATAGATATTTATATATAGTAACTATTGTTTAAATAAATTACAAAGCATAACTATAGTGTGTATTTGAATTACCTATCATAGCTATATTATATATTTAAAGTAGAATACTCTATTTTTATTATTTTTATTCTTGACTGAGAATCTTACGGCTACTCCGACACAATACTCGGGTGACAGTCTCACATTATTTCTCCATCTCAAATGATAGCCTCCGCCGCCACCAACACTGGTCTCCTCATCTGTTACTCGGCCATAATCAGATCTGAGATCTGCTACTCCGGAGTCTCAGATATCTACTACTCGCCGGAGTCTCAGATCTGCTAATCCGGTCTCCTCATCTGTTACTTCGGCGAGTCTCTCACATTATTTCTCCGTCTAAGATTTCTCAGACTCAGATCCCATTGCAGCCGCCGTCACCTCCTTCTCCATCTCATATCTGGATGTATTTTTTTGTATTTCTCATATCCCGTTGCTGCTGCCGTCATCTCCTTCCCGTTATCGCCGCCGTCATCTCCTTCCTGTTATCGCCGCCGTCATCTCCTTCTCCGTCTCAGATCTGGATGTATTTTTTTCTTGTATTTCTCAGGTTTGGCCAGATTCTGAGTGTATTCATCTTTTTAGTGTAAAATACACTGTATTTTTTATATTTACGTCTGTATTTTTGTATTTTATTGTATTTTTGCTTGTATTTTTAAATTTTTTTGTTTGAATACAGTGTAAAAGTAGCTACAATGAATACAATGATTTGAATACAACTGAATTTTCGCATTTATGTTGTTTGAATACAATCGAATTTAAATACAATAAGTTGAATACACTGTAAATCAGAGTGTATTTTATTTCTTATACTTCAGATGGGGTGTTTTTTATTTCTTGTATTCAGTATTTGAGTGTATTCATTAATTTTTAGTGTAAATACAATATTTCTTTATATATTTTTCTCTTGTATTTTGAAGAAGATTTTTTTGTATACAAAGAAATAAAGTGAATTTGAATACATCTGAATATTTCCTACATTTGTTTTGTATTTATGTTGTTTGAATAACCGATTTTTAAATAAAATAAATTGAATATAGTGTAAAAGTAGCTACAAATGAATACAACTGAGTTGCATACATCTAACTTGAATACAACGAACACAATACATGTTACTGTAGCTACGAAATGTAATTAGCTAAAGTATAACTATGCCTAAAAAAATCCAAAATATAGTCATTTGTGAAAATTTCCCTAATTATTATATGTAAAATAGTTTTTAAAAAAGAATTATTTTTAATTGACCTTTTTATTCCTTTGAAGAAACACCATTTTCAAGAAAATAATCAAGTGTGTGCTAGATACACTGTAATCTTGATTTTGGTTAAAGTTAGTTCCACTTACGAATCATAAAGTTTTTTTTTGATATTCTTTTGATCAAATCTTATTGCGAAAGTTTATTAGTCATTATAAGAAAATATCAAATAATAATATCCACTTTAATTTTAGAGAAAATGACACAAGATACCTACTTAAGACTCTTTATAACTAAATATATTTATTTTTCATTATTTATAAAACATAATGATATTTTACATTTTATAATGGATCTGGTAAAAAGAGGACTGCTTCATAGGCCGTTTAGGAGAAAAGCACAACAATAAAACTCCTTGAACTACGCTTCTCACATTCGCTTAACCTTCCAATGAAATTCCTGGACCAAACAAGCCAAGGAAAATTAATTTCTTTAATCAATTGGTTGCTGAAAAATAACTAGATAAAACTTGATTTCCGCCGTCAACGACCAACGAATTCCATTAGCATAAACCAAACTTAACCTTTAATGATGTTCATGTTTATCCATAAACTGGTACAATTAAATTTGTACACGTGGTCAAGCACATATTGATCTCAAGTGACCAAATTGGCGAATTAACTAGGAAATAAATCTAAAGGAAAGATTATGATCTAGTTAGCTTGAGCCTAGAAGAAGCTTTGTGATGTGACTTCTGGACTTGATGTTGGCAATAATGTTGGAATGCTAGATTAAGACAAGAATTTAGAAAATAGTCAAAGCAATGAATAAGTATGTATTTCTCCAATATGATGTCCTTACAATGAGTTGATTGGTCCCATTTATACTTGGATTCGTGGGTACACATTTCATGAATTATGCCCCTAATAATATCAATACATAAATGCTGTAATAATCAGACAATTAGTGTATTTTTAAATGCATTTAATGCTTTCTTTGAAGATGTAAAGCTATATAAGTAACAATCGCCCGTTACGATTTAAACCGATCTCCGAGCCTTCTGTTTTTCAGTACATGTAACTCATTGGTGCCCAGGTTTGATACTAACGCCTCTGGGACACTGAAAACTGCCTTGGATCTGACTCACCCCCTTCTACCATGTATCATGACATAATTCATCCATCTGTACAATATGAATTTTACCCTATACATATAGTTCCCGCACTTTTCGAGCGCATTCCCTTGGGCGCCCGGAAAGTGGATTTGATCTTCGAATAAACCAAAAACCCTATTTTGGCCGGAGCACTGAAACGCTATGATGATTTAATTCAAAACATCAAACATTGCAACCCTATTTAATGCATCTGAAATGGCGAAAACCTTCTAATCACTCCGATTGACATAAAGCTGCACGATCATGATGAGTTGTGACTTCTAGTTTCTCGATCATTACCTACTTTTTTCATTATATTGGAGGCAAAAATATTTTCTAAATATTCAACCAAAATTTTCTCCCCTCCTACAAACCCAAGTCCTTCAAGGTTTTTTTATGCTCCATTACCATTACCAGATAGCAATATCGTCTTCCAAATCGTCTCCTTCCCATTCCTCAAAGAAAAAAAAAAATGATGACTCTCCCCCATGCCGCTGTCCAGGGAAAGCTGGGGCTTCTCATAGGAGCCAAGAAATCGATTTGAGTTCTCTGGCAGCCAAAATTCTCCATGCTGATTTTGAATACCAATGAGATTTTTGCGTCGATGATCACCTTGAATCTATGGAAGAAATTGAATCACTAATAACAACAGATATTCTCCCAAAAGCCCTTAAAGACTGCAATTTCAACCCCAAAACTGATGTGAGAATTGTGAGCCCAACAACCAGAATAAACCACAATGTAGAAGGTTTTTCTATGGTTCACACATATCCTTTCATCACCGGCTTCCGTCTTCCAGTCCAAAGATCATCGAGGACATGTTCTGATGCTGCCGGGTGTGCCTGGGACAAGTTGTCCCTCAAATTTGAATATTAGTGTATTGCATATAGATGTTAGCAGACCGTTCTAATGTCCCGTTCACTATCGATCATCTCATTCTTCTTTACTATCCCAGGTTGTTCTAGGGTAGTATTATACACGTATATTCTCGCGAAAGCCGAAGCCTTGTCACGCGGAAGATGATTATGACCGAGGGTGGCTGACCAGGTTCATCAACCAACTCATGAACCCTTTCTCGAGGAATGGAATAACACCCGTAAGTTTCCTTACTATTATTCCTTTCTTCCCCTTTCATATGTGCAGAATCTCACTTTTCATGCATAAAATGCTTACCTCACAACTACGCCCGTTGAACCACAATTGATCGTGGGTATCTTCGAATGGGTGGTCAATCTCCTTCGCGCATCTCCCAATATGATCCGGACTCGGAAATGGTGGAAAGAGAAATACCACTGTAAGACATTGGTCTCAGGATGAACCCAAATTTTTACAAAATTCCTCCTCATTTCTTTTGTATTTCTTATAGGACTCCCTGTAAGGAAACCTTCTTTTGAGAAGGTTCCCACTCGTGCAACCTCTTGACTAACATAGTTCAGTCGGCGTCGAGTAGTCGTAAACGGAAACCCCAAGAGGGCACCATCGAGATTCTCTAGAAGATATGTAGAATGCAGGAAACAGAAGAATGAAAAGCCAAATATACAATAAATACTACTTCCAATCATTTACCATCATCGATGAAGAGGAGCGATCGCGTAAGAACTTGATTGTTGCTTTTGAAATAGTCTTGCTATCCTAATGTTCCTATTATTGAACACTAGAATATTGGATGCGATGAATAACTCCGCAGGTGCAATTTTCATGTCTCTGTGATGTATTGATTGGTATATTTACAAACTTGTTAATTGATACATCTAATATGTCAGACTAATGATAGTAGTTATCCTCTTAATGTTTTCTTCGAATTTCTCATGGCATCATGCATCTATATATATCACTTGATTATTGCCAGCATAAACACTTCTAGTGAAAGTGGATCTTAGAGTCTCTTAAGAGACCTTCAATCATTAAGAATATGTGTAAACGAAGGAGATTAAGATATCTTTTGCATTGACAAATTAGCGTTGATCTTTCTCTCTCACAATAAGAGTTTCAAATTGTGCAATCGTAGCCAATTAGATCTATCCTTTGCAAATATGAGGATTGGTTTCTTTCAGAAATTAATGGCCTAATTGCTTTATGAATTATATAAACTTAAGTGGCTGAACAATTGAACATTTTCCACTATTTTCGAACTGCTTCACATATAAGTTTTTTTTTTTTCTTTCAATGGAGCACTGCGAATATCACAATTAATTCTTGCAGAGAGACATTGACAAGCATAGGGGTTTATTTACTGAAGTAGATCCAAACTAAAACAGACATCATCACCGTTTCACCAGAGTACATGTCATTATGGCTTAAGTTTTGCCAGATCAAATGTCAAGCATAGCTGACCTTGTGAATATATCATGTTGGAATTTATAAGTAAAAAAGTGGATAGGAACTACTACCAGATAATTTCCAGTACCCCCAAAAAATAACCAGATTCAGCCATCAATAATTGTATTCCAAAAACCTAAGTTACAATGCATAGCCGAAGCACAAAAACTCACAAGTCTCAACACGTAGAAGCACCGAGGTAAAATCAAGATTGCCAAAATGTCACCAGCCTCTGGTATGAAGCATGGTCTCAGACCTCTGATCTGATAATATAAACTTTTACATCATAAGAAACCAAAAAGCTAGCGTTCACGCTGCGTAAGCTAAATGAACATGATTTATCGCAACACTAATATCCGGTAAATATAATTGCTAAAATACTACAGTTCCTTGACCATATTCAACAAAGTAACTCAAAATGGATTTTGAAAACTAGAAAGGCCTATTCATTTGAACCAACAGGGCCCACAAGGACTCCTTGTGCAGAGCCTTCCTTTCGACCGCTCTCCTCCTTTACATCAGCGTCAGGCTTTCTGATTCTAATTTTATACTTGGCCTCAAAATCAGAAATCTCCTTTTTCTTTTTCTCCAAGGCTTCATTCAGTCGAGCTATCACTTCCTCAATCCCTTCCTTATTGCGTTGAACAGCAGGCAGAACTTCCTTGATGGTTCTCTCAACAAGAACACCTCCAATCATCCTATAACACCGCCTTGCAGGATCAAGTGGTTGTATAGCATTGACCACGAGTGAGTGCTCACTAACTTCCATTTCTAGTTCCGTAATTTTAGAGTAAATCTGGGTGATCTCAGACCTCATGGCACTGTAGACATTGGCAACTGCTTGCTCATTGATTGGTTCTTCAGCTTTAGCAGCCATAGCGCTGAGACACAAAACAGACTATGTCAAACATCACATCTATGCTCAGCTACTCCAATCACTTCCACAGTGTTCAAAGCCACAAATTGTAGTGATGAAAAGATCAAATATCAACATTGTTCAAGACAGAGATAATTTCTATCAAGTAACTAGTGCAAAAGAGAAACCAAAAGGGCAGTAGAGTTCATGTTATAATTAAAAAAAAAGAATTCATGTAATTAGTTAAAGGTTCCAAGCAAACCAGTTGCATCATTGAAACAAATATGAAATGTCACGCAACTTAGGTTGGGACTTCTCCGGGGCTTAGAATTACATGGAAGCAAAGAAGAAAATGTACTGACAGAGAACTGGAGAACCTTTTCCTTTTGGTAAATGGAGAGCAAGAAAACAATGTCAAGTTAAAACATGATTCTCCTATAACGTCTTCTCCAAAAGCACTCTTTTATCCAATAACATAGCTCCTATTTGGTACTCGGTAAAAACTCAATAAGATCAATTGACTAGACTTTCAACAATATGTACCATGAAATAAAGTATTACCTCTCACAGCCAATATGAAACACATAAATGAATCGATCTACCAAAACATACTTCCTCAGGAACAAAATATCTTTATATTTGTTGTGGGCTTCCTAGTTTTCAGTTTAGCCCTCAATGATTCTCATTATTTAGTATCCGTACATCACTAGGGCCTCACTTTTATATGACGAACCCAAGGGCAGTGGGTGGGTTTGGCGCGCTTCAATGGAACCTAGAAATGATACATATTCTCCAAACGAAATGAAAATGTGGGACAAAAACAGCTCAAATTTTTGGATCTCTAACTTGTTTAATGATAAACAACTCTTTTCTTTTCCTTGCCTTGTGGAAAAGGTACTAGTTTTTCTTACAGTATCAGTTCTTCCTTGCGTAAGATTTAGGCAAGTGAATAAACGCTAATGTTGTCTAAAATGACTTACATAGAACATATTGTTTGAATGGTTTACCCTGTCACATGTAATATCTTTTCTTGAGCCCATGGACACACAACTACTAGAGATTGTAAATTTGAGCTGAGCTATTAACAACTAGAACAGAGATTCTTAGAAAAGAAATGGTTAGGCGAATTATGCGATCATACTCACTACCAGTAATAAGAATCTCAGCCTTCTTCCCAATAACGAGGAGCAAAGTTTAGTTAAGACAAACACCCCTATCAACGTCACAACTTTCTCTTTTCAGCAAGAAACATCCAATAGGAACCACAAGTATCATCCAACGCCATCTAGCCGTAGCCAAGGCAGAGTATAGTGACCTAAGTAAGAGATGGGCTCTGTGTATGATTGAGGGTGGGCAATTGCCCCCTCAGAAGTTTCTGAAAGATTTACTTGTGTCATACCAATTTCAAACGTCTGCCCCTCAAAATTGAAGACTGTTGATATAGGCAAGGGTTGGACAAAGCAAGAATTACCAGTTATTTCCAGATTTGAAGGACCAATACCCAATTAAGGCAGCTATTTCTCAACTTTGACGGAATCAAATGGTCTATAGCTGGGAATAATTTTTTGCGTTGTTGGTATAGGCAAGGGTAGGACAAAGCAAAAATTAGCTGGCGGTACACTATCCCAGCTTGTATCTAGTGGGGTGATTTGGAGAAAAAGGAACTCAAGATATTTCAAAGGGAAGCAGAAAATCAGTGCAGACGATTAAGTTAGATCATATCATGTTATTTCACTTATTGTGTAAAAAGAAATATGCAAACAAGGGAGTAACTTTACTAGGGATTCTGAGGGCTATATTGTGGATCTTTTGTTCACTTGTACAGAATCCCAGCACTACCTTTGTGCTTCTTATGAGTACAATTATTCCATTTCTTTTTTTTTTTAAAAAGAGGCAAAAAAGTGCTTTCTATACTGAACTACTTGAAAAAGCTGTTTTTTTCTTCTTCAAAAGTTCAGTAAGAGTCATAGCAATTTTAAGATCTTATATTCAACAATTTCTCTTTAGGTATGCATAATCAGTAGGATCTTGATACAAAAATTGCAAAAGAAGTACATAAAGATTTAAACATTAGTTGCTCAACTGGTCGAGAAGGTCCTAGATCTAACTTAACAACTAGTTTCATGCACCCTGTAGGTGATCACAAGTTAAAGCAGACAGCTAACCAATCAAAACCAAGAATCTGTTGCTAGTGAGGCAATACATGTTGTTAAGCTTTTAACTGGAATATCATAATCATATGTCCAGAAAGAAAAACAACAACAACAACAACATACCCAGTGAAATCCCACAACGTGACCCTAAACCCTAAACCCTAAACCCTAATCCAGAAAGAAAAACGTGAAGTACAATATGTTCAGATTTGTCTAACCAGCTCTACCTCATTTTTCTATTCTTAACTCTATATCTCCCCTTAAGTAGCACCTCATTTCAAGATTATGCAGCTTTAGCATTAGCAACTCCCTAAGTAAATCCAGTGTGATAAAGGCTAAAGGCTCAATGTATTAATTAGTGAAAGCAGCTTCATTTACACCTATAACTAGTCACATTATCAGCATCAACACTGAGGACCCAATTGGCCATGATAATTTTTCACTTTTTTCCAGAAAATCTATTCACTTTTTTTTGAAAATCAGCTCTTGGCCATGAAAATTCTAAATTTGAAAAAAAACTAAACCCTTGTTTTCACTTTTTTCACCTTTTTCACTTTCAATATATTCAAACAACCAAATATTCAATGCAAAAAGTACAACCAAACACAGCTCCAACTTCAAAATTTCAAATAAAGTAAAAAATATTTGATTTTTATGGCCAAACGCCTACTCAATTTCCTTGACACTAAAATTACAATGAATATTTATTATTACCATCAAATCCGAAATACTTTTGGCCCTAATTTAATAAATCTTGATATCCACCAACATAAGGCAAGCTACAGAAAAAAGACCAGAGAATCATAAGATACTCATAAACATAAAATTGACTTACCCAAAAATGATAATAGGGAGGAATCAGAAAGATTTATTTTGGTCTCGTTGTATCGAGTGGGCCGCTTTTATTTATACATTAGGCGGACAACCCATTTGTTTTACTTTTTGTCAATTTAGGAGAGAAATAAAAAAGAAAAGACAAAAATGTATTATTGGTGCAGATCCTTTTAATATAACATTAAAAGATACTAATTCATTCAATAAATATTGAAGATTTTCTTTTGGCATTATTTATGAAATTCATTTAGATTAATTGGAACAATGATATGATTCGGGATTAACAGAATTATAAAATAGAATGATAGGAATTTCCTAAAAAAAAGATGAAGAATGATAAGAATCTTAGATTCTAGATAGTTGAACGTCTAATATAACAATCAATACACAGTAAAACCTCTCTATAATTATCACTTTCACTATTGCGGCATGATTTTCTTCGGAATCAATTTTTATGTTATATTTTAATTTTCTATAACAATATTCTACCTATAATAACAATGACATTCATTATAGCGGTATACTCTTTATAAAATTAACTCTCTATAATAGTCATATTCAAATATTGTGTGATAATATTTGTAAGAAGTTGTTGATAGTTGTTAAACAGAGGTAATATACCTGTGATATACACTGAATATACAGCAGTTTATCACGGGTATACAAAAAACGACAAAAATGGCGGCCCGGAGGGCGGTGGCGGTACCAACGAAAGACGGCCCAAATGGCACGGACGAAATGGCCCGATCACGGAAATATGGCAGCAAAACAGTAGGACAATTCTTGTATATTAAGGAATGTATATTGTAGTATTTTTGTAATATATTAGGATATACTCTTACCATATTTAGTGTTATACACCTACCATAATTGTAGAGTTAGAATTATGGTAGAATAAGGTTTTAGGAATAGATTAGGAATAGGATTCTCCTATTTTGTAACTTGTATATATATCTATTCAATCAATGAAAATAATCAAGGGGATTATTTCTTTCATGATGTCTCTAAATCCCCCTTGCCCCGCAATCCTGTGTCCGCATTAAATGACCCTAATTGGAAAATTGCTATGAGTGATGAATATAATGCTCTTATTGATAATAAGACGTGGGAGTTGGTGCCCCGTCCATATGGTATTAATATTATCAGGTCTATGTGGATTTTTGCTCATAAGGAGAATTCAGATGGGTCCTTTGCTCGGCATAAGGCGCGACTTGTTGGTGATGGTAAGACTCAGCAGGTTGGTATTGATTGTGGTGAGACGTTTAGTCCGGTGGTCAAACCGGCTACCATTCGCACTGTACTTAGCTTGGCTCTTTCAAAGACTTGGCCGATTCATCGGTTAGATGTCAAGAATGCTTTTCTACATGGAGATCTCAAGGAAACGATCTATATGCATCGGCCGTTGGGTTTCGGGGATCCCAACCGCCCTCATCATGTCGTTTGTTGAAGAAGTCATTATATGGGCTTAAGCAATCTCCACGTGCCTGGTATACACGATTTGCTGATTTTGTTTCGACTATTGGGTTCACTCACAGCAGGTCAGATAATTCTTTGTTCATCTACCGCCGTGGTTCGTCATTGGCCTATATTTTGTTATATGTGGATGATATCATCTTGATCGCCTCCTCCGATGCTTTGCGTCGGTCTATCATGGCCATGCTCGGTTCGAATTTGCTATGAAGGACTTAGGGCCGTTGAGTTATTTTTTGGGGATTGCCGTCAAACGTCATTCGGGTGGCTTGTTTTTCTGTCTCAACGGAAGTATCTCGCCGAGATCATAGAGAGGGGTGGGATGTCATCCGTAAGTCCACTTCCACACCGGTTGATGCAAACCCAAAGCCGAGTGCCGCGGACGGGTGCACCATACAAGGACTCGACCCGCTATCGCGATCTTGCGGGGGCTCTCAAGTATCTTACCTTTACCGGACCGGATATTACATATGCGGTTCGGCAGTGTGTTTATTCATGCATGATCCCAGGGTTGAGCACATGAATGCAATCAAACGCATCATTCGGTATATTCAGGGGACACTAGACTATGGGTTGCACTTGTATCCGTCATCTACATCCACACTTGTCTCTTACACGGATGCTGATTGGGGTGGGTGTCCCGACACCAGACGGTCAACTTCTGGCTACTGTATGTTCCTTGGCAACAACTTGGTCTCCTGGTCGGCCAAACGTCGAGCAACTCTATCACGCTCAAGTGCGAGGCGAATATCGAGGGGTAGCGAATGTGGTCTCCGAATCATGTTGGCTACGTAATTTGTTGTTGGAGCTTCATTGTCCCATTCGAAGGCAACCTTGGTATATTGCGATAACATTAGTGCCATCTACCTGTCAGGTAACCCAGTTCAACACCAACGCACCAAGTATATCGAAATGGATATTCACTTTGTCCGTGAAAAGGTTGCAAAGGGTCAAGTTCGCGTCGCCATGTCCCGTCTCGTTATCAAATTGCGACATCTTTACAAAGGGTCTACCGGCGGTTCTCTTTGAAGATTTTAGGACGATCTCGGCGTTCGAAAACCGCCCGCTATGATTTGCGGGGGTGTGTTAAACGAGAGGTAATATACCGTGATATACACCGAATATACAACGGTATATCACGGGTATACAAAACAAGAAAAAATGTGGCAGCCCGGCAGAGGCGGTGGCGGCCCAATGTAAGACGGCCCAAATGGCACGGACGAAATGGCCCAATCACGGAAATAGGGCAAAGCAAAACGGTAGGACAATTCTTGTATATTAAGGTATATATATTGTAGTATATTTGTAGTATATTAGGATATACTCTTACCATATTTAGTGTTATACACCTACCATAATTGTAGAGTTAGAATTATGGTAGAATAAGGTTTTAGGAATAGATTAGGAATAGGATTCTCCTATTTTGTAACTTGTATATATATCTATTCAATCAATGAAAATAATCAAGGGGATTATTTCTGTCAATAGTGTGTCATCACTTATAACCCAACTACAACCTCATAACACCAATCAACCAATGAATACTACCACTTATAGGAGTTTCACGCAACTCTTTCAATCCTTGAAACTTACACAGATAAAGAGATTATTGCACAAGTTATTGGAGTGGAAGAACAAGAAACAACTGATACAAAAGGTGACATCGTAAGTGTTGATGAAGAGCCTCAACCTATTGCTACTTGGGGTGAGATAGTAGAGTCAACTGTTAAGCTCTTAGACAGTTTTCAAGGGAAAATTATTGAATTCCCTTTCGCTGAAAGTTTGGATAAAATTCTCCGTCAATTCAAACGTTATATTATCGCCAAGAGAATGAAATTTACAAAGCAACCTATAATTGTAGAATTCTTACGTCAAACTTGAAATTGTGTTTAAATTCTCAATTAATTTTAAATGCATATGTTTCTTAGATTTTAATTCTTTATCAGTATGGTACAATTAGTCATGGATTTATTTACAATTTATTAGTCTTTTTAATTTTTAATTAATGAGCTATGAAAATCAATTGAGATTTTAAAATTAACAAATATATTATTTTCGTTTATAGCATAAAAATCCAGAAAAATAATTATTTGCATACTTTCGTTTATAACAGCTAAATGAGATCTAAACATCAAATGTCAATATACATATATAATAGCACCTCACTATAGCGGCCATGAAATTCTCGGACACGCTGCTATTATAGAGAGGTTTGACTGTATATAAAATCAATTACTCTTAAAGAATGGCAAGATAAGAACCAAATATATAAAAATTGATGAATAAAATAATTACCACCAATAACACAGGCTTGAAAGTAATTCCCAAGTTCAATCCAAACTATAAAGGTTTCCAGCCTCACAAATACCCAAAATCTCTCCTAAAGAATAAGTCTACTAAATATTTACCGTTATTACATCTCTATTCCAATCAACGAAGGAAATAGCTAAAACTAAGGAAAATAAATTCATGTTCTACCAGGAAAACAATATAGAAAGTTGAATCCCACCAAGAAAAGGAGTCAAAATGTCAGTTCTTGAGAACAATTGTAAACCTTCTTAGGAAAAAGAGGGCAGCCCACCTAATGCATGCATTAGTGGCTAGTTCTTAGGAAAGAAAAGAAGAAATACGAAGTACAACAAACTCAGCATCAGGGCTCATATAAAAAGGTCTACATTTTTAATTGAAAATTAAATTCTTAAACAATAACAAGTAGAGTCTGGGAAGGGTGGATGTACGCAGAGCTTACCCCTATCTTTGACTATAATATATGAAAATCTTGAAAATTCTTATTCCAGTAAAACCTTTTGGGTATAATATAAGAAAATATGCTATTGTAATTAGTAAAGAAGAGAAGCCCCACCATAACATGATTTAGCATAAACGAGTACAAACAGAGGGAGCTCTAACTTAAAAACATAATGTACTATTTATCATTTCTACCTTCACTAGAAACTCTAGTGTACATTCCATTTATGGCATAATCTCCCTCCCAGACTCCAAATCTCAAAGCAATGCATGTAATGCCATGAAACAGATTTTGATCTGGCCCTTCATACTAGAGAATGTGCAGACTTAATTATTTTATATTAGTGTTCTGTTAACAACATACACCAATAAATACACATCAAAAAGAAGAAAAGAAAAGAAACACATGCACCTTTAGAGCTAAATACAGATGGACATAAAGGGCACATAATCACACAAATCTATTAAATGGTTTCCTCCCAGCTACACTGGGCGTCGAAACAGCCGAATTCACACTCATATGATCTCCCATAGATTCATGATCCCTTAAAGAAGACGCATCCTTGTCAGACCCTTTGTTCCACTTGACGGACCCAGTAGTACTTGGAGTCAAAGGAAATGATAATCTCCTCCTTGAGCTGTTTGACGGGGTACCTGTCTCAGGAATGGTTTTTCCTCTGAATTTAGCCTTGGCTGAGATGGTTGGTGACATGTAACTTGGACCTGAAAAAGGAGGACAGCTTGTGAGGCTGTCGTCGTCCTTCAAGGAATGATTGAAAGGGGAATCAGCACCACTAGCACGACGTCTTGAGTATTTGGATACGCTCGAGCTGCTCATTGGTGATGATGTTCTTCTGGGAGTATGCATTAGTTTGCCCCTTAATGGAACTGCAGACTTAGTTGACCTTGGTGTAACTGATCCCTGACTGTCATAATCCAAATGGAGGTGTCTGAAGTTCTGACTTAGACGCCATGGACTTGGCTTGTGCTCTGATATTGCCCTTGATGGTGTTAGATGGATGTCTTTCGCAGCAGATTGGCTATCGGAATCATTTCCTGGAAGCAGCTCGTGGTCCAACCAGTTCCACCACCAAGGAATTCCACGGGCTTGGATGTCTACAGTTGATCTGGGATTGCTTCTCCATAACTGATAAAAGAGGTGCAACATGGTAAGACATTCATATGGTTAAACAGAAGTATTGACTTTGACAACATGTCTTACCAAGAGTAACAAACAATGATCAAGTACTTTGAACCATAGTGAAATTATGTGTTTTACCTTGATCGTATTGCCAGAATCACTAGTTGGAAGTTGAAACAGCATAATTGAATGTTTTGACATTTGTGGTAATTTGCACAAGTGCATTTTGTTTTGACAAGTCTTTGAAGTGCAAAGGCATTGATTTAAGATTAGTCAAAAACAACAAGAGCAACAAACAGAGAGTATAATATAAAAGACTGGTAAGAAATAGAACTGTTAAGAGACCATCTAAATAACTTGGCAGCAAACTGAGAGAAATTGTTATGATGCACATCGTACAGCATACAACATAAAACAAGTGGTAAGCACTAAATACTAATCTTCAAGAACAGCCTACAATAGTTATATTAAATCTGATGCAAGCTTCAAAAGAGCATCTCCTTCCCCCTTTCTACATTGTCGCATTACCGTGCTAGGAAGCTATTGGCAACTTCTAGTGTACAACGCTAATGAATGTGGAGGGTATTTTTGTAAATAAATAATTAGAAATTATGCAATACTTTAATACATCAAACCGAACAGTGGATAAAAAATAATCCCAGCACTAATAATACACCCTATTAAGCACTATTCTTAAACACCCTACCAAACGACCCCTAAGGGGTCATTTAGTTTAAAAACAAGTTATGGAACGGATTAGTAATTTATATAGAGATTACTTTAACAAGCGTTTGGTAAAACGCAAGGGAGAAATTGTTTTTGGCCCTTTACAATTTGTTTTAGTTTTATGACCCTTTTACAAGAGATTTTCATTTTTTATATGATCTGAAAAATCCATTTTCTTCTATTCAAATTATAAGAGGCCAAGAGATCTCATTTCCTAGTTATACAATGTAAATTTACAAGAAGTCTGTCACAATATGATACTGTGACCAAGTTTTGAGTAATTCATTTTAGTCCTCCAAGTATTTAAGTAGTTAACTCTAGTTTTATAATTACAAGTCCTCCCTTAAGTTATGTTAATTACATTATAGTCCCCTGATTATCAAAGAGGTGTAATCCAGTGTAAGGTTATTTATAGCCTACACTGTTTCATTGATAGTAAGCAATATACATATCAGAACTCTCTTCTCTTTTTTTCTTTCCTTCTCAATCTCATACTTCTCCACTAGTAACAAGAGCAATCCTCTTGTTACAAATGGCATCAGAGCCAACTGGGCCACCATTGGAAATACTAGGGTTACAGGACGAGCTGTGCGCCCTAAGAAATTTGGAACGAGGTTAGAAGCATTGGAAACTAATCAATTGCATTTTCAATCGCAGTTTGAAGAGTCACGAGAAACCAATAAGAAATTGGATTTGATTTTGTCGAAAATGCAAACAACGAGCTCCACATCACTGGCGATTTCGAACCCTAGTTCTCCGGCGACACTAGGGACCACGGCAACATTAAGCGCATTAACAGAGGGAACACCACCAGTTCAAAGTCACAGTGAAGCAGGGCAGGCCTCCGATGGAAGTTCAGCAGCCTAATACTCATTTCGTTGTATCACATAGTCCATATGAAGCACAAGGATTGGGCCTTGCTGCGACTGCTCCTGCACACAGAGGAAAGCATACAATGACGACAACGACAAGGTTTGAGAAGCCGGAGAGCAGACATAATAACTTCAACACGCAGTTACAAGAAAGTCGAGACATTAACAAGAAGCTCCAAATCATCATCGACCAGATGGGTCTCTCAATAAAACAGGATGCATCAACTCTCCCTCGATCTTACACTTCAATGGGTCAGGGAGCTCAAAATCAGCAGGAACCTGGATATGCTTCATTTAGCAAGGTAGGTTTTGAGCATTCAGATGCTTGTGATGAAAGTGTAATCACGGAAATTAAAAGCATAGCGATTGTAGACAAGGTGTTTGATAAAAGTCTTCAAAGAAATGAAGAGCTCTTCTTTGGAGGAAATGTTCGGAATGATGAAAATGCTTCAGATGACGTTGGTTATGCCAACATCGACAAGTTAGAAGAACCAAGCCAGCCACTCTTAGCAATTGTCAAATCTGGAGAAATAGAGGACCAGAGAGAAATGGAAAATCAAGGTGCAAATGTTGTTCTTCATATTGTGGATCAGGTGTTCGACAAAACTCCTGAGAAGGACAATGCTGAAATGCCAAATGAAAAGCAGTCATTGTTGGACAGAGAAGTACCAATGGAAATCGAAGTTGAAGATGCTAAAGCTTCAGAAAACTACGGCGTCGGGGTGGTCGATAAGAACAAAATTCTCAACTTCACTGAACAATTGGAGAACACGAAAATTTCTGCTATCACTGTTAATTGCACCAGCGAACTTATTGTTCCCTCCTTGATGGATTCTATGGAACATATGTGCCCTGATTTTGATGATGGAACACCATTAGAAAATAACATTGTAGAAGCTAACGGAAAGTCAACTAACGACTATGAAATGCTCGACCAGATTCTTCAGAAGTATGAAATCAATATGACGGATATTCAATGGGATGAAAGTGTAGGAGATGAGCCTCTTGAACATGAAGATAGAGAAATGAAGTCAGAAATTAAAGAGTACCAGGTGTTTGATATAAGTTCTCTTAATGACGAAGATGAAGATCTGAATGACGAGCAATTGCAAGCAGTTGAATTCTCACTCGTAAATTCAATCTCGCTCTCTCAAAAAATGGTTCCCAATGATATACTTGTGAAGAGGTTAAAAACATGGACATTACTTTCAAATGTGAAATAAGAAATGTAAATGTGGAACCTGTTTTGATTACCCTTGATTGCCAGAACTTTCGCAGGCCTAAGAAATTTGCCCAGACAAAGAATTTCACCACTATTGATAAATATCGACATGGTGATTTTATTGTAGCAGTTTCTGAACCAACAGTTGGTACTGCTAGCGTAAAAGAGATCAAGAAACATCCTATCATTTCTCACTATGTAACTAATGATTTCTTTGGATATGAAACTCAAGCTGTTGAGGATGCTAGAAATCTCATTCTATCTGGAAATAATGTTCAATCTGTTCTCAAGAAGTTGCTAGAGAAGATCACAGTAAGATGGGATGTAATGGTTAGTTGTGCTCCCCATGCTTGTAATAGTTCTGATATGTTGCAGACTGTTTCGCCAATTGAAAATGTGAGAAAGAAGGGAATGGTGTATTTGGTGGATTTTACTATCTCCATAGAACTGCTACTTGGTTCGAAAGCTAATAATTATTGATACAAGGTTGTGCTTGCCTGGCTAGTCTCACCAAATGGCTTGAAGCTCATACTCTTCCAATGGTGTAAGTATTCTGATTTCTGGTCATCCAAACACGGAGATCAATTTCCAGGTTCACCAGTTATACACAAGAAATGGTTGCGACAATATTGCACTACTGATGGACAATTACTTTCTACCTGTTTGAATCAATGGTCCTATAATTCGAGCTGGGCAATGACTGAATTCTTAGTTTTAATTCATAAGATGCCAGAAAGTTATGTGCTCAGGTCTGGTACCGATGATATTTGTCAGACGTTAGACGTATCATTACTTCATTTGCTGCACTGCTTGTGGACTCTGATAAAGATGGGTGGTGTGCTTCTCTATTTGACAGAGATAGCTAGAGTGGCGAAAATGAAGTTGTTTAAGGTTGATGAGTTCAATTCACAAGATGTTGCTACAGGGGATACGCAACTAGGTGCTTATTGGAAAGTTCACATTAGGGAAGGATCTACCATGGAAACATTACCAGCTCACTTCTTAGGTGATGTGATCACGCTAACTTTGTGGAATCCTTATGTGCAATCATTGGAGGCCCATAAGTCTGCACCAGAGTGCGACAAAAACATGTGTGCAATAATTTCACCTTATTTTACCAGAACAGGCTTATCATTGGCAAGGAATAAGCTAGATCAATTTGGTAACTTCTTCTATCTTCCTTATATTAACATAAGAAGAACAAATGGTTGCATTGGTGTTACTATTTCGACAAGTGATCAACTCGCTGAAATGATAATTCATGTTGGTTTATTCTTGTTTGAAGTGATGGATAAACATTATGGTATTAAATCTTTGTTGGTTCTTTTCATTGTCATGGTTTATCTCCTTCAAAGGGCTGGTCATTTAGAAGAAGCTCCTGAGCTTGTCAATTTGTTAGTAGAGTTGTACAGTATCAAACTACCAACGGTTAGGTGGACTAAAACATTTTCTGTTGGGAAAGGTTTCGGTAAGAGTGAGCCGATGAAGCAGGGGATATTTAAGGATGAAATGGTTCCTGACACCCTTTCAAACAAGTACATTGAAGCAATTGAACAGAATGGTATATCATTGATGAAAGAAGCATTCTCAGACACAGTTAAAGTCCTTGTTGGGAGAGAAGAACAGGAATGTGTGTTGAAGCCAACAGGGGCTATTCATGTGGCCAAGTTGCTAAAATGTTATCCCTTTCGTGTTGTCCGAATGATAGTGAAGCTTGTGATCATTGGGTCGAAAATGTTGTTGGCCTTGCCCTTGTTGCTTTCTTCCTTTAGTGTGTCCTTAAAGTTGAAATCTGGAAGTGCAACTCCAGCTTGCTTACTGGAAGGTGAAATTGCATGTGCTAAAGCTAGTTATGGAACATTTGCACCACTGCTAATTTACCGTAACCTAGAACTTGGCTATAATTTAGAGCTAATTACTGAACAATGGCTTGAATAAGGAAACTGGTTCCTTCTCAAGGAAAGTTGCAGCATTCTTGCATAGCCTTTTGAGGTTTCTAAGCTACGCAGCACTCGATAATTGTCAAGAAGGATTGTTGGAGCATTGCAACAAAGTGTCACTGGCCTCGTCCATTTCAAACTTCATATTTTCAACCTCGAGGATAAGGTTCTCAATGGGGGATGATTTGTCACGGATGAAGAAGATGTTACCTTGTGGATATTGGTACATTGTGTTGATCCGTTTCCTGAAGAATCTACTTGGGAAGATTATCAGTTTATGAAGTCACAATTCCCAGACATAGCTGAGTTTTGAAGGCAGAAGCTTATTCTCAAGGAGGGTGGAGTGTCACAATATGATATTGTGACCAAGTTTTGAGTAATTCATTTTAGTCCTCCAAGTATTTAACTCTAGTTTTATAATTACAAGTCCTCCCTTAAGTTATGTTAATTACATTATAGTCCCCTAATTATCAAAGAGGTGTAATCCAGTGTAAGGTTATTTATAGTCTACACTGTTTCATTGATAGTAAGCAATATACATATCAGAACTCTCTTCTCTTTTTTTTTTCCTTTTCAATCTCATGCTTCTCCACTAGTAACAAGAGCAATCCTCTTGTTACAAAGTCTTTGGTTTCAAATTGGATAAAGTTTTATGTACAATTATACCATTTGCTTACGTAAACGAACAACAACATTGATATTCCATTATATTATACAACAATCTTTATTTGCAGTCTAGTCATTCATTAGATAAATCAAACAAATAGGGAATAAAATAACTCAAAAAGGAAATAGAGGGTCATCGACCTCTATTCAATTTGTAGAGGGCCTCCTTAACTAATTCTATCATTCCAAACATTGTAGAAACCCTAAGTTTTTTGCCGCCATAAAAAGAGGAATGACGGGAACCACAGGAGGAGGAGGTGTCGACAACTTTTCAAGATGCCCGGACGAGATTCTCCATGAAAATCAGTCCCGGCTTCCACTGAAAGATGCAGCCAAAACCAGTCAGTTGTCCCGGAAATGGCGAAGCATTCGGGCTTCTCGTCCTCAAAATCATTTGGACGAAGCAGATTTCGTAGGAACCAAAAGAAAAGAAATTTTGTCGGAGCACTCTACTCGCCACTGACCCAACTTCTTGAAGTACTTGGACAAATTTGCGGAGATCCGTGAGAAGTTGTGAAGATCCAACAATTGTGTACTTGACACTTTATTTCTTCATATCACAGTTGAGGATTATTAAGCTAAATCCGTGGTCAGAAAATGAATTACTTTGTTCCTTGAAAAAAGAACTTACAAAGTTATGTCTCAGTGCAAGGTTGCCTTCCGGTAATATTTTTGACTTAGGTAAAGTTAAATTTACAGTACCTGAAACATTGGTTGAGTTAGAATTCCTGCATTGTGATATATCCCATGGTTCTTTTATTGCTAATGTGAATTCACTCTTCCTGAATGATGTCTCTATTGAGGATAATGCTTTCAAGAATCTCATCGTTGTGTGCCCTCGAATTCAAAAGTTAAGAATTCAGAATCCTGAAAAGTTGAGAACTATTATAGTTCCAACTTTACATACTTGGAATGAGCAAAAGACTCCAAATTGTTTCTTATCCAAGTGTACCAGTCATCATCAAGCACCCTAGGGTTTAATTTGAATTGAACAAAATCCAACTCACGAGAAGCTTAAATTCCGAGAATAAGCGAGTATAGACCAAATAATACACTAGAGAACTCGAACGATTTTAACTTTGGAGCATCTATTTTTATCTCATCTACTAAGTGCCAACCCTTAAGCACAAAGTTGGCCAGATTTGGTTGAGAAAGAAGAAGCTTGTCCGCATCAAGGATAGTATCTATCACAAGTTTCTCAAGTAGAGGAATTTTTTTTATAAGTTCCGACAACCTCCCATTAATGTCGTTAACAGAATGAAATGTCAACTCTCTAACTTTTGTTGGGGAAGTAATGTCTACTTTACATTTGACAAGGCCCATAAGAAGCCAAATTCAAGAGATTCAAGGTTTGGGGACTCTATTCGTATACAATCTATACCTTTACTAGAAGTGACTAAGACACGCGGCGATGAGATTCTTAAAAGCATTAGCCTCAACAGAGACATCATTCAGAAAGAGCGAATTCACATTAGAAAGCATAAAAGAACCATTGGATATATTACAATGCCCAAATTCTAACTCAACCAATGTTTCAGATGCTGTAAATTTAACTTTACCCAAGTCAAAAACATTACCAGAACGGGAGGCATCCTTGAACTGAGACATAACTTTCTAAGTTCATTTTCAAGCAAAATAATCCATTTTCTGACCATGGCTTTAGCATAATAATTCTCAAAGAAATAAAGTGTCAAGTGCACAATTGTTGGATCTTCGCAACTTCTCACGGATCTCCGCAAATTTGTCCAAGTACTTCAAGAAGTCATTTCCTTTCTTTTGGTCCCTTACACTGGTTCCTACAAGATCGACCCCAAAATCTGCTTCGTCCAAATGAATTTGAGGACGTGAAGCCCGAATGCTTCGCCATTTCCGAGACAACTGACTGGTTTTGGCTGCATCTTTCAGTGGAAGCCGGGACTGATTTTCATGGAGAACCTCGTCCGGACATCTTGAAAAGTTATCGACACCACCTCCTCCTGTGGTTCTCCTCATTCCTCTTTTTATGGCGGCAAAAAACTTAAGGTTTCTACAATGTTTGGAATGATAGAATTAGTTAAGGAGGCCCTCTACAAATTGAATAGAGGTCGATGACCCTCTATTTCCTTTTTGAGTTATTTTATTCCCTATTTGTTTGATTTATCTAATGAATGACTAAACTGCAAATAAAAATTGTTGTGTAATATAATGGAATATCAATGTTGTTCGTTTACGCAAGCAAATGGTATAATTGTACATAAGACTTTATCCAATTTGAAACGAAAGACTTATTGTAAATTTACATTGTATATCTAGGAAATGAGATTTCTTGGCCTCTTACAATTTGAATAGAAAAAATGAAATTTTCAGATCTCTTATGTGTAAAAAGTGAAAATCTCTGGTAAAAGGGTCATAAAACTAAAAAAAAAGTTTGTGAAGGGGCCAAAAAATATATCTCCCTTGTATATCCCGTTTTACCAAAACACTTGATAAAAAGTAATCTCTATAAAAATTACTAATCCGTTGCATAACTAATCACGTATAAATAATCCCTGCATAACTTGTTTTTAAACCAAATGACCCCTTAGGGGTCGTTTGGTAGGGTATATATGAATAGTACTGAATAGGGTGTATTAGTAATGCTGACATTAGTTATGCTGGGATTATTTCTTATCCACTATTTGGTTGGTTTGATGTATTGAAGTATTGCATAATTATTAAAAAAATATTTCTTTACAAAAATATCCTCCACATTCTTTAGCTCACACACTAGAAGTTGCCAATAGCTTCCTAGCACGGTAATGCGACAATGTAGAAAGTGTGTGTGTGTGGGGTGGGGGGGGGGGGGAGGACATGCTCTTTTGAAGTTTGCATCGGATTTAATATAACTATTGCAGGCTGTTCTTGAAGATTAGTATTTATGGTTGTGGTCAGTAGTTATATCTAAATAACTTGGCATTTCCAGAGGTTGCACGAAATAGAATGATGAATTTCTGGTATTATTAAAGCACATTTACTCAATGGTTACCCCTTTGTCACCACAGATTCTTTACATGCTAAAGGACATAAGTCTGACGTACCTGGTTAGAATATGCATAGGTCATTGCTCTCTCCCTCTTAATGACTGCCTCCACTTTCTCCTGCCGCCTTGCGTCTACCTCATCTTTAGTTAGAGTACTATTATCCCAATCATCATGATTACCTGCCACAGTCTAAACCGAAATTTCCCTTTTAACATCAAACGTAATTCAAAATATGTTTGAAAAGGAAAAGAACTTCAATTCGATAACTCTCATATCCTTGCACCACAATATATGTACAAAATGAAATCCTAGAACCTAAATTGGCATTGTTGAAGAAGCATCATACCATCGTTGACCAGTGGAGGAATCCATCAGTTCTTTCACAAGATAATCAAGGAGCAAAAGCACCAATATTGAGGAAAATTACACTATTTAAATGAATCAAATTAACCAACTAAAGAATGTAGGCAAACAGTGCCGCCAAGATATGGCATCGGCCTATATCATCACCACTAAATAGGTGAACACCTCAAGATGTGTAGAAGTTTAAACTTACCACATGAGTCCATTTGCTTAGGGTGCTCTCAACTTCTTTATCCTTCATGTTAGCTTGACTATGGAGTGCCTGGAACATCTGAGTCCTCCTTGACTGAATTTGCATTTGAACCCTACTTAGAAGCTGCATTTGTTTCATGGCATTTACTGTCTGCCGCTTTGCGCTTCTGCTTCTGGCCACTCCTTGAAGTCTTGCTAAACCCCTCAGGCTCAAAGATCTCAAACCCCTCCTTGCCTGTGAAACAGAGCTCATTCACATAGGACATGTAACACTTGTTAGCAATTGATACACTCTCTCTTGGAACCAAATGCATTCTTGTCCCCATCAATTGCTCTAGAAAGGAGAGAAAATGGGAAAGGATTCTAATGGTTCTTTTTTTTTTTTTTAAAGAATCTTTATATGATGCAATGAACTTCTATTTTTTACCCCTACTTGAATCAAGACAAGGCCAGTAACAATGATTACACAAAATTCTATATTGTTTTCTTTGACATAAGAAGTTTTTCTAACAAGTTGATAAGAACGAAATTACTCGAATTTTCAAGAAACTTCAGACAGATGAATGCAGCCTCTGTATTTTCATTGGTTGAGGAGGATAATTCAGAAGTTGGGGAAAACTACTCTAGCAGTAAAGTCACTACGACCAGAATTGGGGGATAATCACTAGTTTTTTGAAAACAATGTAGGGGTCTCAATTACTTTTACAAGAATTTTAATCTTTGTTTTCCCTAAATGTTTCAGATAATCTGCAAATTACTCCATTTTTGTCAAAATTTCAGAAAGAAAAATGAAGTTCTTGGACAAGGAAAATGGTCTTTTTGTAATTAATCAGTTAAATTTGTTCTGTTTCACAGCCAATCTGCTAAAAGATATAGTGAAAGGTATAAGATCTCGGGAAGCTCAGCATTGAAGAAGGGATTGTGAAGCTTAAATGGTCAAGTCAAACTATCATAAAGAAAGAAAAATAATGATAGAAGATCAAAGGATTTCTGCAGTCTGCAGATCAAGTGGAAATGCAATAATAAGATACCAATTGTGGTAGAAACTAACTTCTTAGGTAGACACGCACCCTGAGACCACTAAATGAACTCATACATGCTTTAGTCGAAGGGCTAGAAATTTGTTTACCTGTTACCAAGTTCTCTAACACACAGTAGGATATTTCTCCACATAAAAAGCAACCAAATCTTAGACTAAGAGAGCCACAAGTCTTCAACAAAGCACAACGCTATTCACATAATTTATTTACTCTCTCAGCTTGATGCTCGCCTTTGTCAAAAATAATTAGTTGCAGCAGACATGGAAATGATTACTTGGCAAGCTATTAAAGTTGTTTCAACAATGACAAATTGTTATCCGATATATCATGAGTTTGCAATAACATGACCTATAACTTATCACTCAAGATCTAACCAGCTTACAAAAATCTAGTAGTATTCTTAAAGGCTATTTTCAGCCAAACACTGCATGAAGGAGTTAGGTTGAAGCTTACCATGTGACTTCTGTAGGCTGCCTGTATCTTGGTTGCTGAAAGATGGAGCGTCAAAGTTGGTTCTGGTCTGTTAGCATAGCTAATCTCATTGTGGTTCCTACTCAGCTTAGGATAAGTAGATCTAGGGGAAGAGACCCTTGGAGAAGTAGCCTTTGGAGAAGGAGCACTAGAAGAGGTAGCCTTTCTAGAAGCTTCCCTAGGAGAAGTAGCCTTTCTAGAAGCTTCCCTAGGAAAAGTAGCCTCTGTAGAAGCTTCCCTAGGAAAAGTAGCCTCTGGAGAAGCTTCCCTAGGAAAAGTAGCCTCTCGAGAAGCTTCCCTAGGAGAGGTAGCCTTTGAAGAAGCTGCCTTAGGAGAGATGACCCTTGAAGAAGAAGCCCTCGGAGAGGCAATCCTTGGAGAAGTATCCCTATAAGAAGTCCGAGGAGATGCAGCTCTAGGTGAATTGGTTCTCGGAGAAGTTGGCGTCACAGGTAATGCAGATGGAGTGTCAGATTGTTCAGAAGTAGGAGGCCGAACATATAGGTTCTGATCATCAACCTCCCCCAGTATTTTCTCAATACTGCTTGGTTCTCTGAAGAGGAATGATTTGAACTCTCCATGGCTCAGTAGTCTACGACCCTTCTTCTTTTCCTTAGCATTTTTCTTCGCACCCTGTAACAATCATCCAATTTAGCTAAGGGTTGTATTACAATATTTTAAGCCTAGATATCCAGCAAGTTCTTCCCAGTTTTCTTTTCCAATAAGGTCGTTCTTCCCCCATCTTGATATGATTTATTCAGAAATATTTAAGGAAATCAAGCCAGAGAATACAATATTCTTTTAGTAGTTCACCCTTGGTCCTTTTTTATAAAACACAATATCAGCCAGTTTTAGAAGTTAGATTGACTTGAATAGGAAAAAAGAAAACTGAATCAACTATTGAAGTCAGTTTATTTCATTATACGATAACACCTCTGGGAGAGAAATAAGTGATATGAGAATATCAAGTTCAAGAAACTAGACTTTTAGAAACTTACATAGGCAGACTTCTTCTTGGAGTTGCATGTAAAAATCCTTTTGAGGGCATTAAACCAACTGCCTTTTCCCCCCATGTTTCTAGCATAACTGTGTCACCCTGAAGAAAAGGAAAAAGGGAAAATCAACTTAATTTAACACACGCAGCGCCAAAGCAACGTCATACTCTTATTGTATTGAACAGAAAAAATCTAGAATGTAACCCAAGCGGAGGAATTTTGAGCCTGCCGAGGAGAAGGCAATGCAAGTGTTCCCATAACATAGATCGCCACCTAAAACCCTATACATGAAAGATTTGCAAATCGTCTAATTTACTCAGTTGGTTCTTTATTGATAAGCATCTTAAGTAAAGTCATATCATTCAAAGAAGATTTTCCGAAAGTTCAAATTTGGAGTTTTATCACTTAGCTGCTATAAGGTGGTCAATGGAGAGGAACATTATTCACCACAAAGAAATGGGAATGTCCATCTCTCTCTATCTTCATTTTTCAAAGAGGTCAAAACCAAAACAATGAGAAAAGGAAAAGGCAAACAGGGAAATGATTTTTATGGTCCCTTTAATTTCTTCTTGATATATCATTATTTGAGTTGACTTTCAAATTCAACCTTCAAGAATCAGAAGGAATTAAACTAAAGGATAATTTTTTCATAACAGACACAAGTTCAGGTTATCTATCATCCAAATGATTTCACAATACTCTTTTTTCTTTTTTTAGTTTTTATTTTCTCCTAGCTGCTATGCAAACTACCAAGATAACACTACCTTTGTCCCAATTTATATGGCACCTTTCAGATTTCGAGATTCAAACAAGTCTTTCTTTGACTGTAATATTTATATAGTATCTTTTAAATATTTTGAATTGTTAATCATTGTGACTTATAGTACTTTTTACGTAGTTTCCAAATATGTAAATTTTATTTTAAAAAAAACTTGAAGATTTCATGCCCGAACTCAGTCAAAATTAAACTGTTTGACTCTCAAAATCTGAACTCTGCCACATAAATTGGGATAGAGGGAGTAGCAATTATTCACAAATCACAACTTGGTGTCCTGTTTCAGCTTGATTTCTGAGTTTTTTCAAGATGGTGATGAGACAAGAGAAGAGGAACACAGAGAGAGATACTTTATTAGAGTAGATGCCAAACGCTAAAATTTCATTCTGAGGATGAAGTATATGTTAAATTGTCGTTATTTTCCTTGACAATTACAAAGAATGTAACAGACCAATAAATTTAGAAATTACAGAAGAAGAAAAAACACAAAAAGAAAAAAAGAATGAAACAACAGACCCACAAATTTCACTCCCAAATTCCACTCCATATACAAAAACACACACACACAGAGTGAGCGAAAAAGAGGTAAATCAATTTTAAGTTCACAAAGAAGCTAACAATTACGTTCTGAGGATGAAGTATGTTATTCTATCGTTATTTCCTTGACAATTACGAAGAATGTAACAGCCAAATACTATTTATTTTTTATTTTTTAAAAAAAGTTACCAGTTTCAGAAAACAAAAACAAATTTCACTCCCAAATTCCACTCCACAAATAAACACATATACCACAGTGAGCGAAAAAGAGGTAACACCAATTTTTTTAGGTTTCTCATCTGGTGTCTAGTACCCGCATTGGAGCCCGACTATATTCACGCTCCCTATCAAGGAATTTTCCATAGCCCGGCTCGAACCCGAGACCTCAATCCATTCACTACACCGCATCTTTTGATGGTCGGTAAGATCAATTTTAAGTTCACAAAGAATCTAACAAGTTGAAGGGGAGTTTGGAGTAACCGGTAAAGTTGATGACATGTGATCAGGAGATATGGTTCAAGCCGGAAATAGCCTCAGCCAGAAATGCAGGTAAGGTGGCAAACAACAGTAACTTATGGTTACGGCCCTTTCCGAACCAGGCATATAGCGGAAGCTTAGTTTACACTGTCTTTTTTTATTAAAGAATCTAACAAGCAAAAGAAAAAAGGGGAAAGGATCGCTTAAGAAGAATTATCGTTAACATCCAGACTTGCAGAGCAAACTAATTCAAAAGAAAAAGAGTCATGTACCTCAAATCCTCCATAGAAAGCGAAAAGCGAAAAGAATCTACTTGTGTTTTTTGACTTTTTTTCCCCCCTCCTCCTCCCCTACCTTTTTCCAGTATTTCTTTTTTCAAGTGTGAACAATCAGGCTGTTAAGTAGTTTCTATCTAAAGTTTATTACTCCTAATAAACACAGTTAATTCATTAAGAAGTCAAGTCTATTAATAGGTGTAACTGATATATATAATAAATTAACTAGTTAGGGGCGTTTCATCTATTTTAAATTTACTCGTCTCATTTTGAGACGTTATATATAGACATAGTTAATTATTTATCTAATTCCATGAGTTAATTGTTATACGTATGAATGGACAGAAAACATAGAGAGAATTTTGCTTCTCATGAGAATTAACACTACCTTAACCACTACATCGCAATTGGGAGCAAACCTTCCAAAATAGTTGACATTATTCTACTTCCATATGCATTTTAACAATTTAAATTCTTCATATTCTAATAACAATAACAACAACATATCCCGTCACAACATGGGGTATAAGGAGGGTAGAATGTACGCAAACATTAACTCTACTTGGTTGGTAGAGAGGTTGTATCCAAAAGAACATCGGCTCAAGACAATACATAAGCACAAACAAAGCAAGAAAAACGGTCAGATCCGGACAAGAAACGACTCAAGACAATACATAAGCATAAACAAAGCAAGAGAAACGGTCAGATCCGGACAAGAAACGACTCAAGACAATACATAAGCACAAACAAAGCAAGAGAAACGGTCAGATTCAGACAAGAAATTTAAAGCAGGATGAAAATGATGATAATAAAAGCGAATAAGTCATGATAAAGCATTATGAAAAAAGAAACATTAGCTAACGCATGTAAATAAGATAAACAAAGTACACGAAAGAACATACATCAGCAGAAATCAAATGACATGAGACTATAAAACAATACTATATCTACTAGTATGATAGGCTAAACAGGACCACATCGTTAGTCATTTGATAAATCAAATTAATATTTTAAACCTTTTATCCGTCAAATTGTCATAATAATGATGTGAAGTTTTTTTGTTAGGGATAGGTAGGGGGGTTGGCCAGTTTGTCAGTCATACTTGGTGATCCAGCCTCAGCTATAACGGATAGGTTTGGTACTTTATCTAATTTCTTTTCGAATACTATTTGGCATGGCAACATTTGGGGTGGACATTGACAGTGATACCATGGGAGAAGGAAACAAAACATAGTACAAGAACGTGATACAAAGATCGCAATACCACAACCTCTTTCTTTGTGCTGAAAAGATGTTATCATCCTGTATTCTAAACCAAATTCAATATAGCAAAATTTGTTTTTAGCCCACAAATTATACTGTGTATTTGAGCTTACAGATTATACTGTGTGTTTTTAAAGAACCTAATTCTCTTATTGTTATTAAGGTTTTAGATTAATTTCTTCTGAAATAGAATGGAATAAACTATTCTATAATAGCGATTTCAAATTACAAAACAAAGAACAGAGGCAGGACCTCCGAATTTATAACCAATGATAGGTGTCTGTTCGAAAATTTATTCTTTCTAAAAAAAGACGTGCCTTTTCGGAAAATAACAGTAGACGCAAGGAATAAAACCTTCATATAACATCTAAAATTGTGTACTGGAAATTTGCTATAGTATGTTATGTGACCATTCTCAGTGCTCAATGGTTTCATTCAGAGGTTGTGGGGGAAACATGGGATAAATAAGGTAGTGATGATGCATAATGGAATTGTATTGGTTAGGTTTGACAGTGTAGAGGGGAGGAATGAAGTAATTCAAGGAGAAATATACTATTTTGATAATAAGCCTTTGATTGTGAAGACATGAAATGCTGATATGGAGTTCACTAGGGATGAACTGTACTCTGTCCCATTATGAATTAAACTACCTGGATTAGATTTTAAATAATGGAGTCAAAAGGAATTAAGTAAATTGGGTAGTCTGGTGGGTAAGCCATTAATGGTGGATAGGAATACTGAAAGGAAAGTGGGATTGAATTATGCAAGATTGCTTGTTGAAGTTAAGATAGATGAGGCACTGCCAGAAGAATGAAAAGGGACATGTCATAGAGCAGAAGGTCACTTATGACTCGAAGCCCACTTTGTGCAAAGTTTGTCAAAAGTATGAACATAGTGAAGAAGTAAGTAGAAAGAATAAGAAGCCAGTGCAGGAAAAAGACATCATACCTGAACCAGATGTGCAAGCACCACAACCAGTTGAAGAGATGCAAGAGAAGAAGACTAAGAGTGTGGTTGAGAATGCAGTAAATAAGGGTGTATCTCAGGGGAATGAGGTGGGACAAAATCATCATGGTGAAAGGGGTAGTGGATGGAAGAACCAACAAGGAGGAAGGGGTGTAGGGGGTAGAGGTGCATTTGCTAGAGGGAGAGGATGTAGGTGGCTAACCAACAGTATGCTGAGAAGCAGGTGGCTGTTAATAATTCCTTTCAGCCTCTTGGAAAAGAGGTGGGGGAAGCTAGCAAAGAAACTGCTGAAGTTGGGAGGGGAAGTACTAAATCTCCTCCTGGGGATGGTTAAGTTCTTGAGTTGGATTATGAGAGGCCGTAATGGCCTCAATAAGCAGAAAGATGTAAAGCTCATCTGCAATAAGTTAGATGTGGGGTTGATGTGTTTTGTTGAAACTAGAATAAAGAGGAGTAAGGTGGAGTATGTGATTGAAAGTATGTTTGGGGGATGGAAATTTGAAAATAATCACGATTCTCACTATAATGGTAGATTAGTGGTGGTGTGAAGGCAAGACTGGTTTGAGGTGGTAGTACAAAGTGAGTCTGCCCAAGCTATGGCATATCTCATAACCTGTGTGGCCTTGCAAGTGCAATTTACTACAACTTTTATATATGCTTTTAATCTGAAAGAGGAAAGAAAGGAACTTTGGGACTTGTCCTTCGGTGATTATAGGTGATTTCAATATTGTTTTATATGATAAGGATAGAATTTAGGGGAATAAAGTGACTTATGCAGAAGTAGAAGAGTTTCAATCCTATTTGGATACTTGTGGTCTAGTGGAGTTACCTAACACTGGCTGCAAGTATACATGGAATGATAATCAAGATGTGAGGGTATTTTTTAAAATTGATTGAATTTTTATAAATGAGGAGTGGATGGATAACATGGTAGATTGCATCACTAATGTCCTACCAGAGGGGATAAGTGACCATTATCTCTTGGTGGTTAGAATAGTAGAGCAAGGTAGTAGAAGGAAGAAGCCTTTTAAATATTGTAATGTTTGGAGATCTCATCCAGACTTTAAGATTATAGTTGAGGAAGGATGGGGTGTACCTGTAAGGGGATATAAAATGTTACAGGCTGTGAGGAAAATGAAGATGTTAAAGAAGAATTAAGGAGGCTGCATCAAGAGCACTTTAGGAACATACTAAGGGAGGCCAAAGAAGATAGGGTAGCAATGTTGGTGAGTCAAAAGACACTGCAACAATGCCCTCTTGATAACAGGTTGCAACAGGATGAGAAGAAATGTAGGGAGAAATTTGGGTTGTCTTCCAAATTTGCTGAAGAATTTCTAATTCAGAGGAGTAAAGCCAATTGGATACGAACCGGGGATGACAGTACAAAGTATTTTTTCTCTGTTCTCAAGCATAGAAGGTTGATTGGATGAGAATAACCAAGTGCAATATGAGCAGGAGAAGATTGCTGAGGTGTTTGTTAAATATTATCAACAGTTGCTATGAGAAAAGGGGGGTCCAAAATGTCCAGCATATACAGGTTCTTGCTCCGATCTGTGACAGATAGGGATATTAAAGTTGCTAGGTTTGATATTAATGTCAATAAGAGCCCTGGCCAGATTGCTTCGATAGTGGGTTCTTCAAAGCAACATGGAATGTGGTGGGGCAGGATATATGTGATGCAGTCAAATAATTTTTTAGTTCTGGGAAGCTGTTCAACCAATTGAATGCCACATTGATTTCTTTGATCCCTAATATGTGTAATCCTAGTAATGCTAGTCAGTTTAGACCAATCTCATAATGTAATGTCTTATACAAATGTATATCTAAATTACTTTGTGTAAGACTAGCCAGGGAAATTCCAGTCCTAGGACGTGACACACAAGCAGCATTTGTCAAAGGGGGGGGGGGGGGTCTTTGGTGCATAATTTCCTAATGTGCCATGACATACTAAGGCACGATAATAGGAAGACATCACCAAGATGTTTGATGAAGATTGATCTTAGGAAAGCTTATGACATAGTACAATGGAATTTTATCAAAGAAATGTTGGTGGGGTATGGTTGTCCACCTAAATTCACTAGTCTGGTCATGACTTGTGTTATATCCACAAGTTTCTCTGTTAAAGTTAATGGTGATAGTTGTGAATATTTCGATGGAAAGAGGAGGCTGAGGCAGGGGAATCCATTATCACCTCTACTGTTTGTTTTGGTGATGAAGTATTTGAGTAGAATTTTAAAGTAGATGAGCCATTTATCTGACTTTACGTACTATCCTATGTGTAAAGAGGTGCAGCTCACACATTTCACCTTTGCTGATGACCTGATGATCTTTTGCAAAGGTGGTGTGGCTTCAGTGAAATGGAGTGATGAAAGATTTAAAGCATTTCTCTGTTGTAACAGGACTGCGTGCAAATTCAGATAAATCTAATTTGTACATGGTGGGTGTGGATGATGTGACTAAGGAGAGCCTATTGACAATCATTGGCTTTATTGTGAAGACTTTTCCTATGAAATATTTGGGACTTCCTTTGTCCCAAAGAAGTGAAACAAACTAGACTGTCACCATTTGATTCTGAAAATTACAGAGAAGATTAGAAATATCTCAATAAGGCACCTTTCATATGCCGGCAAGTTGCAAGTTAAAACTTCTATTCTGTTTACATTGCATAATTTCTGGGGGGCTGTTTTTATCTTACCTCAGTGTGTGCTGAAGGGTGTGAACAAGAAATATAGAGAGTTTCTTTGGAGTAGCAATGAGGAAGCAAAGAAAGTAGCTCTAATAGCCTGGGAGAAAGTATGCAGGCTTAAGAAGGAAGGGGGGTAGAATGTGAAGAGCTGTAGGTTGTGGAACTTAGCATCTGTGGGGAAGTTAGTTTGGTTGCTGGCAACAAATAAAGAGGTGTTTTGGGTTGGATGGATTCATGGAATATATATGAAATCAGGTGAGAATTTTTGGGATCATGTGCCAACTAGTAATAGTAGCTGGTAGTGGAGGAATATTGATAAATTTAAGCTGGAAATGCAGCACTGGTACAACAATGCTAGATACTTGTTAATCAACAATGGTCAATATGCAGTTAATCAGAGTTACTTAGCTTTGCTAGGACATGGTATAACTATTGAAACACATGCACTCGTCTGGAGTAAAGTGGTCTTGCCTAAACATAAATTTATTTTGTGGTTAGCATACCAGAGAACGCTACTAACTAAAGATAGGATGGTGGGAATGGGGATACAATGTGACAGTGCAGAGTATGTGTTATGTGATCAAGAGGAGGTAGAAGATGCTCAGCAATGGTGCAAGATGAAAAGGAGGTAGTAACAGCAGTTTATGGTGCATTGGTGTACTTCACTTGGCAAATCAGGAATTGAAAAATTTATAGAAAAACATATGTGAATATGAATTCTATAGTACCACAGATACAGTTCATAGTGAAGGAGAGGCTAGGGATGTTCATTAGATCAAAACAGGCTAGTAAATGTATAGGATTTCTTGAGAGAATTTGTTCTTAGTTTTTTATTTGAGGCTTAGTACCTCGACACTTTGTTTGTAGAGGTCGAGTATAGGTGCTAGTTTTTGTTTTGTATTCGTGTAATTTGGTTGTTCATAGTAATAAAATTTTACAGTTTATTGCCAAATTTTTTTTATAATCTTAAGAAGCATGCAAAAAAAATAGAGTTGACAAGTAGGACGTGGGAGTACCATACAAATATATTAAATGGGAAAAAAACTCAAAATTAGAGCTGGTTGACCTTCATTTATATTATTTGTCACCTTAAAAACATCAATAAGATATGTTTGAAAGCAAAAGGGAAGAAAAAGGACACTAGCCTCTTGCTTTTATTAGAAAGCAACGTGCTCCAAGCTTATAAAATGAAATAAACGCGTGTTGGTTGTTGTGGTTTATTAGTCAGGGACGAATTTACAATTTTATATGTAGGTTTATATGAATTTAAATAAATTGTTTATATTCTGTATATATATTGAAAAGATTATGATAAATTTAATTGTAAATTTAATTATTACTTGTGTATTAACTTGATATTTATTTAGAAATTTATAAATTTCAAATCGTGAATCAACGCCATTACTTGCTATGTACTCCTCCATTTGCATCAGCATATTTTTTTATGATTTGCTCATGTCATGTCAGATGAAAGTCAAGTAGTTTAGGTGATGCAACACTTACCTACTCCCTCTATCCCGATTTTTGTGATACCATTTTTTTTGTCTGTCATAAAAAAAATCACATTTTTATATTTAGAAATAATTCAACTTTATGAGATGATTACAATCATATATTTATATAAAACTTGTTTTTGACATCACATTTCAAAAGTCTTTTTTTCCTTTTTAAACTCCATGTCAAATCAAATAATGTCACATAAATTGAGACGATGGGAGTAATATATTGGCCAACTTCATCCTGATCGTACACAAGGGAATCCAAGAAGTCTGTTGTTCTCCTTTGGTATGAATTATGACTCTTTTGAGAAATGATATATAAATTTACAAAATGGTGAATTTTAATGTTAAAGTGTTTAGCTAAGCAAATTATAGGAGTACAAGTTAATTAAGAGAATAAATAAATAGAATAAGGAATTTATCATCACAAGATTTTTCTTTTTATAGTGAACACATCAGGGTATTATTTGTAAATATACAATACATGTTGTTTACTATTTTAATTGCATTATTCATCATCTTGATACATCATATTAGGCTTTCTTAGAATTTATTAGTGGTACTCGATAAGAATTTAAAAAGATAAGGGTCAAAAATACATCTCAAGTATCACATTTTTTTGAGTTTTCTACGTGAACTATTATGTGTGAAATTTTCCACCTAAAATATCATCAACTAGTTAGCAAAACACACCTAAACTATCATTTATTCACTTTTTCTATCATATCTCAATTATCAGGTATGAAAAGTGAACAAATGATAGTGTATGTGTATTTTGCTAACTAGTTGGAGATGGTTTAAGAAGGAAACCCTCACACCTGATAGTTCAGGTAAGAAATGAAAAAAAGTGATACTCGAGGTATATTTTTGACCCCTAACTCAAATTTTAAATATATTATCATAGACCTTAGTGATTTTTATTGATGCTTTAAGAAAGAACTTAGATTTTTCAGTAGCACTATTTTTGTGAGAATTGTAAAAGTTTCATAGAATCAAATGGCCAAAAGTGTCATCAAGGGACACAATGCAAGCCATGAGGCAACACCATTTAAGAAAGAACTTAGACATACTCAAATGGCTCTATGTATGGCTAATTAAGGACATATAAACTACTCAAAAGTAAACCAACATTCAATCTTCCTCAGCCAAAACCATTCTACTTAAAGAACTTGGCCCAAGTTTTTTTCTTCTTCTCAAAGAATTTCTTCTCCTAATAACTTCCATTTGATTCCTCCTCCTAATTTGCATCATTGCTTCTTCTTCAATCACAAATCTCCTCATTAACACATCATCATTCAAAGATTTCCCCCTGAAAATTTTCCTCCCTTCCAAGCTCATCCTTCCATTTGGAATTCTTTCTTGTGAAATAGTCATTGGCTTTGTTCTAGAATAATAATAACTATTACTTTTTCTTGGTGGAACAACATGATGGTCTGCTTGAAATACTTCAGTGTAGGAAGAAATTGGTGCACATAGACAAACTCTAGTGAAAGAAGTTGCCACCCTTAAGGATGTGCATCTTCTTAGCTTTTGTCTATTATTGGAATTTGTGGTTGAAATCTCTCTTGATGACTTAGAAATGCTTCTCCATAATGTAGGATTTGTTGTGGGAATTTCACTTGGCTTGGCAAATGTTTTCCATAGAGAGGCCATTTCCATTGCCTTTTGGTACCAAGCCTTCCTACAAAAGCATATAGATGTAAATCTGAGTAAGTTTTATACATTATCAATGCATAAATTTTATACACGATCAGGTTAAATTTACTTTGAACAATAGGTAAATTTTCATAACAAGCCTCATCTGGTAACCTGGAAATTAGAAGACTAATATGATACAACCAATGAAAATAACCTGATCATGTAAAAATTCTTTATACTATCCGTGTATGTAACTTAAATCCAACTTGTATATGGTGCAAAAATTATTTACACAAGTACGTTACTTAGAAATTTAATCACGTGTAAATGTCAATAGAGAATAGATAGTTTGGACTAATAACCGGAAAAGTATTACAAATAACCTGGTACAACTGATTAATCTTTTTAGTTGTCTGTATATATAAGTTAAATTCATATTTAATAAGGTTGTCCTCTTCAAGTACTTAAAAACAACACTAAGAAAAAGGCAGATGGGGATATAAAGTGAAACAAAACTAATATAGTACTCTATTCAGCTTCTTCTGGTCAGATGCATGGAACTCCAATTTTTCAGCTTCTTCACCAACTAAACAGTTGAGATACCAAGGTTGACTTTATGAAAAGGTGGATAACCTTTGAATGTCATGAGAAAGAACAATAATGCCATGAACTTAGATTAATCAAGTCAATTAATATTCTCTAGACTGAGCCAAAATTTAAAAAGGACTAAGAATTCTAATTGATGGAAGAGTAGAAAGTTATGTTGAACAAGTCTTTTGGAGATAGGTCAAAGATTGATTGTCTTTAACAAAAAGTTACAACAACAACATACCCAGTGAAATCCCACAATGTGGGGTCTGAGAAGGTAGAGTCACAGACCTTGGTAGGTAGAGCGGTTGTTTCCAAGAAACCTCGGCTCAAGACAAAGCACAAGCCTGATGCAGGTGATGCGTGGTGTGCTGGGATGGGTTTAGAGGTTTGGAGAACTTTGATCACATCAAAAGTCCATTGGTTATCCACACAAAAAGAACACTTCATTATGATCTGATAGCTGGAAAAAAAACTTATCTTCATGTTCTGGCTTAATCAGCTCCAATTGCCAAATTAGTGTCCACTCATTTTGATAAAGTTGATACTACCGTCGTGGTTTCAGGAAATGTATTGGCTTCAAGCAAGGAATTACTATCAAACATATTGCACATACTGTCATTTACAGTAAACTAGTCGAATCAGCTGTAAGGAACCTGAACAATGAAACAAGAACAAGCCCCATCTCTAAATTTGTTGGAAATTTGTCTTTAGTGGGAAGGTGCGTCCACCCGTATTTAATGACTTAAACATTGTGGTTCCGTATGACGGAGGCCTTGTCTCTACACACGTGCATAATCTACTAAGTGAGTAAATGACTGTAGGTCCAAGAATCGTCAAATTTCAATGAGAAATGAAAGAGATATTGGTCCACGAATTAAGGTGTGTTTGAGGCATGAAAATATGGTGTGAAACAAATCTGCCACATCGGTGGTAAAAGGAAGAATAGTTCTCTTTGTAAGTTTCAAAATTGGCTAAGGATTTGGGACCCATGTGTTTGAAGGAGAGAGGATCTAGATGTGCGCGCCGCCGCCCGCCCGTCCGGTCACGGAACTTGGGACTTGGGCTTTGGGCTTTGGGCTTCTCACTAATGGCCATAAACAACCATTACTTGGCTGATTAATTCCCTCCCTAATGATCATAAACAGTCATTCTTAAAATCAAGAAACACAAAATCTGAATTTAGGATAGGCTTTGTTTTACTTTGCTGTTAAATTCAAGTTTGCAAATATCACACCATACAAGCTGTGTCTTACTTTTCCTTTGGCCTCCCCATGACCCACTTCTCAAAGGTTGGATAAAAAAATTGGAATTTACATTTGCAGGAGTCAATTTCTCTACAAGATTCAGGGGAGAAGGCTGTTGAACTGGTGGAGAATTTGGAGACAAAAAGGCAAAAAGTTTTGGAAAGAGGAGTAGCCACAGACGAGGTCCGTATTTGTCTCGCTTGCAATGTGGTCCGCAACAGCGAGACTGTTTTCAAAACTCATCTCACAGGGAAAAAGCACATTGCAAACATATCAAAGCAACAGAAGTTTGCCCTGCCTCTACATCTCTTGTTCCTTCACCAAATCTTTAGCAAAACGTTAAAGGTCAAGAAATTGAATTCATTGACCTCAGAGGACATGCAACCCATTTCATGTTAAGGCTTTTGATATGGGCCTAAGTGTATTGGACTAACATGGAGAGACCAGGCTATACAAAAAATTGGGCCATTTGTTGAGGTAGAAAGCCCAACTAACAGGTAGCGGAAAACCTAGCAAGTTTTTTCATCATTTGTACTTTTTAAGGTTGGTGTTCGAATTTTGTTCCTGATAACAAAAATTGAACAAATATAATTATATATTAGGATTTTTCTCCTTCATCTCCATCTTCTTCCTCTGTTATTTGCAATACATTACGAGCACACATTTAAAATTGTAAAAATAGAAGAAAAAAAAAGAAAAAGAGATATATATCGTAAAAAATTGAAGACACATTGCTTTTACTTGTGATTGGAATTGAGTGGGTAACGTTTCATTGAAAAAGAAGTACTTGTGATTGTTCAAGAAGAAATGAAATAAAAGATATGGGTCGTAGTAAATAGGACAGAAAATTGAATTTAATTCTTTATTTTTACAAAATAAATTACAAAAAAAAAGGAGTAAGCTCATGACACGTTCACTAAACAAAAATAGTAGCCAATCATCACACACAAGCGGTCTCAAACATAAGAATATAGTATTTTGCAAAAGGAACTTAATTTGAAAGTCATATTTTGACTCAAACGTTTTCGGAATGCCGCTAATAACCAACAAATGACAAGTGTTTTTTCACAAAAGATCAAGTTGGTGAGCCGTGTGACGAGAAACTTTCCCGCACAGTTCGAAGAGTAGTGAATTAGAATCAGAGGTTTACCACCACATTATCAACCTATTTGTCGATCTATACCCTAATCTACCGTTATTCTACTTTGCACGTTCTGGATAGGTGCGCATCCTCATGGAGTGAGGGGTAGAAAAGATCACTGAAAAATTAGAGCGTGAGCTAGCTGATCTACCGACAAGTCCTTGATTTTGGAATCAAATAATATTGGTGTTATATGATGGGCGATGATTTATTGATACAAGAAGGAAGTCCTGTAAAACGATAGAATATCATGAAGGAGAGGGTAATCTAATTTTGTATCCAGGTCCGTGTGTGAAATGGGTGCAACCCCGGGCTCGAGAATGCGCGGATCTAGATCTCTCGCAAGAGAGGAATCAAGAGGGTCATACGAGGAAACCTTCCCACGTCGCATGCGGTTTGGTCCCACTATTTGGAGGTTTGAACCCTTTCATCCCAGAATATATATATTTTCTATGAGAATATAGATTGTTTTTTCAACAATGTTCTGTCTTTAGCCCATTAGGAGTACCTTTACGAGTGAATGTAGGATAAATATGTGAATATTCACTAGTGTTAGTACGGAGTTTGCTAGAGTCATTATCGAATATCCGTCGTGGTTGAATCACAAGGAAGAAAGATGGTAACTTAGGGTAGACTATATTCGACGATATGCCACAAGGTTATCCGAGTCCACATGTGTCCTTGCTTATCCCTTTCTTCGTTAAGATGGAGTTGGTGTACCCACCCATTTACTCACAAAAGAGAAGAAATATAGACTATTTGCGGGGATGACTAACCGTTTGGTTTTGTTGAGCTTGCTTGTTGAAGAAGACAAAGTGGACTTATAGATTTTGAATGTATGAGTTTAATCTGTCATTGAGAGTTGTTGATCTTGATCTTAGAACGGTGGATATCAAATATGGAGTTGATATGAACCAATTGGGGACAATTTTGAAGCAAAAACGTGTAGGTGAACTTAGAAACTTCTGGTGATCCGCCAGAAATTATAAATAATTTGTTCCAAAATTATGAGTTACAGTATATGACACAATTTGCACAAAATTCCGGTCAAACGCATGACTTATGACAAACCCATCTATTAGAAACTCATGTTGATCCGCCAAAATAATTTGTACTAAACTCCTGATGATCGCCATGATTTATGACAAGCTTATCCATCAAAAAATTCTAGTGACTAGGATAATTTGTACTAAACTCCCGGTGATCACATGATTTGTAGCAAGTCCATCCATCCGAAACTTTCGATTTTCTATCAGGACAATTTGTTCTAAACACCTATTAATTCGTCATGACTTGTATCCATCCGAACATCTGCCAATCCGCTATAAGCCCTTTGCAGCAAAATTTTGACCGGGAAGCTATTTTTGCGTAACTTATTTAAACGGGGCTAAACTTAAACAGTGGCACAAAAATGACCTATTTGCTCAATCATCCACAACTTAGACTATTCTTATTGGTCATCTCCTAAAGACTATAATCATATGAATTCGAATTTTAAGCGTTAAACAATAAGTTTATAAATTATAATTTGAAGTGATTCAACTTGGAATTGCATTCCACTAATTGCAACTTCGTCTCGTGTCACTTTACATATTCAAAACTCAGGTACTTCACTAATAAAAGATAAAAGAAAATTATTAGAAGTCTAGTCTGATTTATACATAGATAAGTAAATAATAACAAAAAAAAATAAAATCAATACCCGATGTTTGTGATAAATCAAGTGAAATTTACTTATGTAATTAGTCAAACTTAAGTGATAAAAGTTAATTAAAAAACACAAACTGAATTTCTCCATGGAAATTCATTTTGAAAAGATGGTATCTATCGTACAAATTTTTATTGATTCAACGAGCTTCACCGAACAACAAGATTCTTCATTTTATTAACTACTTGGAACTGTAAATTTCGTACAATAGTAATAACCTCAATTATACAAATGCAATTCTCCATAAACTAATTGATATACACTTCACTGTGTAAAAATATATATTTATGTCAACTAAAACATAATTATAAGAAATTACGCATAATAAGTGAAAACCAGAAAAACACGTCAAACAACAGAATAAATTATAGTAATCTCAAATTACATTGATAGTGTAAAGAATTTTATTACTCCATGTAAGTGCATATAAGTTAATCCATCCGAGCATGTAATTTTAAATAATGAAAGGAAGAAGAGAAAGTTACCTTGCTTGCGAAGAGTTGTTTGGATCTTGCATGAACAAAGAAGAAGATCAAGAAATGGTGTGATTGAATTAAAAATATAAAGAGAGCTTTCAGAGAAAACAAGAAGATGAAGAAAGTTCTACTATTACTAATAGCATAAAAGAAAGGAGTATTAATTATAATCAAACTTTTGCTTAAATTATACACAGTGTTTCTGAAAGATGGGTTGGCAACTTAGACCTTTCTTTTTTTGCTTTGCTGCAGCCAAATAATTCTTGCTGACATTCAAATTTCAAAAGTGCAAAGTTACACTATTCCTTTTCTTTTTTCCCCTTAGGACCCCCCCAATATCAGATCATCAACTTAAAGGGGACCACATAAGTGAAAAATAACATTTTAAGCATCACTTTCAAAAAATTCTTAATTGGGGGAATAAGGGAAAGGAAATTGATTAAGAAAGAAATGAAGTTCTCAAAAAGGTATGTAATGCGAATAATATGGCAAATTTAGTTTTTATTAGGTTCTCTAAAATCACTTAGTCTTCCACGTTTAAAATGATATCCGTCGAAAGATCTACAATTAATTGGAATCAATGTAAACTTAGTTTGATGGATAAGCTTGTCATAAGTTATTATATTTACACTTTAACCCAATTTTTCAACTACAAATACCTCATTTTCTCTTCATCTTTCTCACAAATCTTACTACAATCTCTCTAATCTCTCAATCTATCTCTCTACAAGTCTACATTGTCTACTAAATATTCAATTTTATTTATTCATTTGGGAGTGAAGTTGACAACTACTTTGAGGATCTTCCATTGAACAAAGTTTCAATTTTCAACCTCTCGATTATACGTCGGCGTTTGGTACATTCGTCCCTTCATTAAATTATTATTGTTTTTTTATTTTATTTAGTGCACTTAATTTCATTAGCTTTAACTATTTATTAGCATAATTAAAATGAAAGGAATTACAGGTATATTTAAGGGTAAGGGTAAGGCTTCTTCTAGTAGGGGTAACAAGGGCCTGAGTACTTCTTCTAGTCATCCTATTCCTAGACAGAATCCTATTCCTACACATGATGATTTTGTTGATACTGAACATTTTCCTCCAATACCATTAGATTTAGACGAGGAGATATTTTTTGGAACGCAACAAGACTTTAATTTAGAAGATGATCTAGATGACACACCGACTAATCTAGATGACACACCCACTAGTGCACCTCTAACTGGAATGCCTCATATTCCCCCTAGTATGAGACGAGGTCCAACAAAACGACCATTAAAATCAGCTGCATGGATTTTTTTTGATAGGGACGTAGACAATCAAGTAGCTAGATGTAAAATTTGTAAAGTGTTTTTAAATTTAAAACTGGAAAAGGTCAGGGTGGGACGGGGGGTTTAATGAGACACATAGAAAGGGATCACCCAGCTAGGTTTTCCCAATACAAGGCTAAAAAGTCGGGTGCGCAAACGCCCTATCCATCAAAACAAGGTTCATATACTGTCCCGGACCAAGTACATGGTCAAATTAACCCCACGACAAGGGCAATTGTAGTCCATAATTACAATAAACATAGAAATAGGGAAACAATAGCAAAATTAGTTGCCGTGGAGGGTTTGCCTTTTTCATTTCCTTCATCTCCTGGTTTTATTCATTACATTAGAGAAATGTCTAATCCTGCTTTTACCGGTTTTTCTAGATCAACTATTAAGAGAGATGTATTTAAATTTGCACATGAATATCAACAGTATTTATGTTATTCATTATATCATTTTAATGGCAAAGTGGCGATCACTTCTGATATATTTCGTAGTACTAACGACCATAATTATTTAACGGTAACCTGTCATTGGATAGATTGTATATGGTCTATGCAAAAACGTATCTTAGCGTATATATATATATATATATATATATATATATATATATATATATATATATATATATATGATAGGCACATCGGTACTTTTATTGCAGAAAATATTTATCAGGTGTGCGATTATTACGGAATAACTGATAAAATTATGACTATTACATTAGATAACGCTTTTTCTAATAATTATGCTATTACAATTTTTAAAAATAGTTTAACTCCATCTTTTCCAAATCATTTTCATATAAAATGTGTGTGACATATATATAACTTAGTTGTAAAGGATGGTATATCACTTTTTGATGACATTCTTAGTAAAATACAATATGCTATAAACTTTATTTTTAAAAATAATAGAATACAATGAAAAAAAGATTATAAAAAAAACTTGTCACGATTGCCAACTACCTTATAGAAAAATTACCGAAGAAGTACACACTAGATGGAATTCTTTGTACGATCAACTACTTGTTGTTTATGACTATAGAAGACCTATAACTTTATTTTTTAACGCCCATAATCAAAATCCAACTGATATGGTTGTAGATAGCGATTTGGAAAATTTTTCCAAACTTATTGTATTTCTAGAGAAATTTTTTCAAGCAACAAAAGAATTTTCCGGTATATATTATCCTACTATTTCAACTATGTTGTTTTATATAGCTCTAATATTTTTATTACTTAATAAATATATGGATAAACTAGATTATAAGGCATCTATTAAAAAAATGTTTATCAAAATAAAAAAATATTTTATTCCTATTCCCACTATTTATATTATTGGTGATGTATTAAATCCGACTATTAAAATAGACGGATATAAATCACTTATTGAAACTATTTATGATTGTATAGCAGTACTACCACCTCCAACTCCCAAAAATCCAAATGACCCACCACCTATTGAGCTAACTAAAGAAAAAGTGTTGTCTAGCGTAGAAGACGAATGCAAAAAAGTATATAAGTATTACCAACAGGAAAATGCTAGCAACCAACCGGCTTCCATACCTTCTTCGTCTTCTTCTTCTTCTTCAATATAGCCTTATAAAAGACATGTTGTTTCTGCGGCTAGTATTGAAAGCCTCAGAAATAAAATGTGCGGTGGTAACACTACTAATCAAATTAGCGAGTTTGATGTTGTTGTTTTGTAGGGTAGTATACCATACCAAGCAGTTGTCAATGAAGAAGGACATGAAGACTTGCTGAAATACTGGATAGGGAATGAGAAGATCTTTCCGACACTTTCAATGATGGCCCGAGATGTTTTGAACATTCAAGTGTCATCAACAGCGTCTGAAAGCGTTTTTTCTGCCAGCAGATATCAAATAGAGCATAGACACTCATTAGCCGGAGACAGCTTGGAGATTGCAGTATTATTCAGAGATTAGATACGAGCGAAGCGGAGAAGGTGCGGTCAACCGAAGATCAACGAAGAAGAAGACGAAAACTACAACGACATCTTATCCGATGTTGGTGGAAGCGACGTGGAGCAATTTGACCAACAAATACCAATTCCAACTGAAGAACCACATGAAATTATAAAGAAACTAGAACTGGTTTTTTTTCAAAATGTAATTTCTTTAATTGCAATTTTACTACGTCATTTGCAACTTTTGAACAACACAAAGTTGCAATTTTGACAATTGTATTTGTATTACAAAAAAATCATATTTCTAGTAAATAATATAAGAGGCACAAAAACAGCCTTGGGATATTTTTATTACACTATCTTGTTCAATTATTGAGTTGTTTATATATATGTTATTTTTTAAAATTAAGTGCAAAAAAAAAAAAGGAAAATCCCGATCCTGGCCCGTCCCGGCCCACTACCCTTTTTCGATGGGACCGGAATCGGGACGGGACATCGGTGAATCCCATTGTGTACCGTTCCCGCCCCACCGGACTGAATGTCTCACCACAATCAATACCATCCTGCTGATTAGTACCATTAGCCACAAGTCTAGCCTTATATCCCTCTAACTCACCGATGTCTCTGTATTTATGACGAAAAATCCACATGCATCGAATCACATTCACCCCCTTCGGTGTAGGAACCAAATCCCAAGTGTGCTATTTTGTTAACGCATTAAATTCCTCACACATGGCCGCATTCCAATTAGGGTCTTATTTGGCCAATTTTGAGTTTTGGAGAATTGGGGATATGGTTTGGGTAGATAGGTTAAAGTGGACTATGGGGTTGAAAATTTCATGTTGGGCACAGGTTTCCATGTGGTGCGTTAGGGTAGGTCAGGGTACTGGTTTCGAGTTTCGTGTCGTAGTGACTGAGTCGGGTTGGTTTCTGGTTAGGGTGACAAGGCAAGGTACCGACAGAGTGGTAACTAGGTTCGACGATGGGTTGGGTACGAGATGAGAGGTATCTTGGTTTAACGTCAGGCTGGGTAGGAGCGACGATCTGGGTAGATCGATGTGGGTGGAGGGACTTGGTGACGGTACCGGTGATGGGGAATGGTTGGGAGGAGAGATAAGGGTCTGATATGGAGCGATACTGGTCTGGGTCGGGGTTTCCATGCTAGTAGTTGGGGGGCAGGTCGACTGGAATGCCGGAGATGGGTGCTGCTGACACTGAGGTTATCGGTGAAGGTAGCCGGTGGGTGTGAGAGGGGATAATCGATGGGTGGGAGACAGCCGACCGATTGCCGATGGTGGGAGTGGCACTTGGCGGCGTCGGTGAAATTGCTGAAGGACTACCGGTATTGGCAGTGACACGTTGTGGTGACGGGGATGTAGAAGCAGTGGTGGTGGACTGACATAGTTTGTGAAGTATGACGGGGGAGGTGTCGGACTCGTCTAGAAAGGTATAGTCCGTGTTCCAGAATTTTTGAATATTTGCAAGAGGAAAAATCATCTCGTCAAACGTAACGTGTCGAAAGACATGAATTTGACGAGTGGACAAGTCATAGCACAGATATCCCCTATGATTAGACGGAAAACCTACAAAGACAAACGTTGTGGTTCGGGGTGCTAATTTATGAGGAATAGTAGAGGCAAGATTTGGGTAGCAGAAGCAACTGAAAATCCGAATGTGGTCATAGGAGGGGATCCGACGGTATAAGATTTTGGTTGGGGTCATGTTATGAAGAGTACTGGTAGGTAAAATATTAAGGATGTATTATACCATTTTGACTGCATAGACCCAGAATGACGAGGGGAGAGATGCATGAAAAATAATGGTACGAACCATGTTGTTGATAGTTCAGATTATTCGTTCGGCTTTTTCATTTTGGGGTGAGGTATGGGGACACGAGAAACGGAAGATCATGTCATTCTTGGTGCAAAAATTATGAAACGCAGAATTGTTAAACTCACGGCCGTTGTCACATTGGAATGATTTAATAGATTTTTTAAATTGTGTTTTGATACAGTGACGAAACTCAAGAAATTTGGGAAAAACTTCAAACTTAAATTTTAGAGAGTAAATCCATATAAAGTGAGAAAAGTCATCTAATAACACAAGATAGAATTTATGACATAGGGAACTAATAACAGAAACAATATCAAACGGAGAAAATGTAACACTTAAAGATGACTGAAAAGGAAGGCGAACGTGTTTGCCTAAAGGGCAAGAAAAACAATGTTGGGCACCTTTTCCATTATTACAACGAATGAAATTATTGTTTCTAAGAAAATTAAAAATAAGAGGTTCTGGGTGTCCAAGTCTATTGTGTCAGGATGACGGAGAGATTATTGCTAAAGTGGTGGGAGGAGTGACACGGGCATTTAGATATGTGGGAGGGTTAACACTAGTAGCGAACGTGGATAGGAAATGATAGAGGTCTCCCTCACTATTGCATCTCGTAAGGAGTTTTCTAGTACGGAGGTCCATTACAGAAAATCCAAACGGGTAAAAATTAATTGAAACAGAGTTATTAGCGGCAAATTTCTTAACGGATATTAGGTTTTTAATAATGTTAGGAGCATATAGGATGTTATTCAGGGAGAAGTGGGGATGCGGTGGTGGGATTAGTGTATGGCCAACCCCTTGAATTAGAATGCATGACCATTTCCGACCATAATGGATTGTGAAGTATTTAAATTCCGCAGTTAAGAAAGATTACCAGAATTGTGGGTGAGGTGAGACGTGGTGCCCGTATCCATATACCACGCATTATCGGACTACCGAGGAGTCAGTGTGCCGAAAGCCTGGCCCAAAATGGATTGGGAATGGCTTGGAAGGAACCACTGGGCTCCAGGAAATTGGCCCTGATTAATGTGGCCCGTCGGTTGTGCTGGAGCTGGCTGTGTAGCTACCAGAAATTGGGTCGCAATTTGGCTACCCGTAACTAGGTTGGAGGATGACCAGAAATTGGGTCGTGGCTGCTGGAGAAGTATTTCTGGTGGCTTGGTGTGTGCTGGGCTCGTGCTGTGGGCCACGACTGGATACTTGGATCGTGTTAGCCCGCTACCGCAGCATTTATTTCTATTGGGCCGCAGGCGCTGGGCTGTTGCTGGAGACCCAATCCCTCTTTTTGTTCCTGCTACTGCCAGAATAACCACTGTGGTTATTTTCTTCCATAAGTGCTGCCGGAAAACAGGGGAGAAATAAGAAATAAAAGACTTTGGGGTTTCAGGGCAGTAGCCGAGATGTATGTCGGCCTAGGGGTGGCAGTATACGTGCAGTATATGACCTGTTGGCTTAGGGATGGGGGGTGTATCTTGCAATATACGGGTTGTATACGTGCATTTTGTAGAATTGGAGGGCTGGACATTTGTATATCAGCGTATATCAGAGGTATACCGGCGATATATGGGCTGTGTGGTGCCGAAAAATGAAGAAGAATGGCAGCCGAATTGCCGAAAAAGGGAAGGGAAGGGAAGGGCGGCCGAATTTTAGGGTTTAGGTCGGGAAGGATTATTGGCTTCTGATACCATGTAGAATTGTATTAATCTCCCTTGGGGAGTCTTTCTCATTAATATATATATATATATTGTGTACAATGTGGAATCCTAATACAATAAGGATCCTAAATCTACCATAATTATACAATACTAAAGATTATAAAACAATATTCGCTAATAAGAAGTACCAAATCCATTACCTTGGATATGACTTCATTGTTTCATTGTCCCTTAAGTGTTAGTTCTTCCTCATTTCCAAAACAAGAATATTCAAAAAGTTTATCTCATAAACTTCACGTTTCATGTTATATGATTCCCCATTAGTAATTCTTAATGTGCTTCGCTGCACCAAAAAGCTATTGGTAATGATATGATATGATTGAAGCAGGTACTTAAAGCCTCCTATGTTTGTGTTTCTCTTATGACTTTAGAACAATCATGTGTGTAGCTTTGCCCCTTTTATTTTCTATTGGGTAATACATGTCTTTGGCCAAATACATGTGTACCCCTTAAACTTGTCCAAAATTTTCATTTGAAGTATTGAACTATGTCAAATTGTGTCTATTGAACACATTTTTTACAGCAACACAAAAATCTCAAGCAAGTGAGATTTACTCTCCAAAACAGCAAATCAGCTTATGCCAATCACCCGACACCCCCACTATTCAAAGCTCACCCACCCCTACCCCATCTTTTTGTGGCATCATTGACAGTACATATCGAAAATGGAGTAATCTTTTACAATTCGTGAGGGAGTGATACATTCCACACATTATCCATGGGCAATAAATTATTGATCTTATTTGTCTTTATTGGAAGAAATTTTTTACCATGGATCACATCCCTATCATTTTTGAAATAGAAAACGTCCAATACGCGACGTGGGCCAAACTGTTCAAAGTTCACGCACGCTCGCATCAAGTCCTCCATCACATAATTCCCTCAGCCCCTACTGATACGAAGGTGCCTAAACCCGAGGATGATCCTAAATTATGGACGACTCTTGATGCTACCGTTCTTCAATGGATTTACTCCACTATCTCTACCGACCTGTTGCAAACGATTATCGAACCAGACGCTACGACGATGGATGCTTGGAATAGAGTGCGTGATATATTCCAAGATAATCAAAATTCTCGTGTTGTTACACTTGAGCAGGAATTCTCCCACGTCAATATGGAAGACTTCCCTAACATTTCAGCTTACCGCAAAAGGTTGAAAGAATTGGCGGACCAACTCCGCAACGTTGGTGCGCCCGTTACCAACGATCGTCTTGTCCTTCAAATGGTTGAAGGCCTATTTGAGGCCTATAGTGGTGTCGATACGCTTCTTCGTCAGAGCAGTCCTCTTCCGCAGTTTTTTATCAGGCCAGTTCCATGCTCACGCTCGAAGAAGTAGGCTTGGCTAAGAAAGCGGCCACTAGGGCCCTTTCTGTCGTCATAGTGACCACGTCCGACTTTTCTCCCTCCATCTCCAACAATTCTGGCCAAAACCGCAACAACGGTAGTGGGAAAAAGGGTCAGAATCACAAAAATAATGGTAAAAACCGGGGTGGAAACCGAGGTGGCAATAACGGGGGTGGCAATAGGCCTCGGGGTAGTGGGCCGCAAACCAACTAGCCATAGCCTTGGGCCCATAGTCGTGGAACTGGGCCAGTGGCCCTGGACCCAATGGCCCCTACCACCCGTCGTATGCCCACAACCAGAATTGGGCCCAATTTCCAGCCGCCAACATGCCTAGTTCTGCCCAGCAACAGTGGTTCCCGAGACAGTTTTCTAGGCCGGAGTAGCAAACGGGTGTGCTTGGGCCTCGGCCTCCGTAGGCCCATCATGCAGCGGGCCCCATCCCTATCGACATTAAAGCCGCGATGCACACACTTGGATTAAATTCCCCGGACGTAAATTGGTATATGGACACCGGAGCCACTACTTATATGACGTCCGACCAAGGTACTCTCTCGTCTTATTCCAATTTGAGCAACAATCGTGACATAATTGTTGGCAATGACAATTCAATTCCAATTCGTGGTTACTGTCATAAAACTTTATCCCCCCCACCCTCTCTTGTCTTGAAAAATACCCTTCATGCCCCTAACTTAATTAAAAATTTAGTGTCTATCCGTAAATTCACCACTGATTATTGGGTTTCTGTTGATTTTGATCCTTTTGGGGTTTTCTATGAAGGATTTCAAGACGGGGGTTCCTCTCATGAGATGTGATAGTAGGGGAGATTTTTATCCTATCACGCCCACATCCGGTCTCTCGAGTCAAGCCTTGCCATCTACTTTTGCGGCTCTCGCTCCTTCCTTATGACATGCACGTTTGGGTCACCCTGGGTCGTCTATTATTTCTTCCTTATATAAAAATAATTTTATTTCTTGTAAGGGTACGCGTAGTACTCCAATTTGACAATCTTGTCCACTAGGAAAACTTGTTAGATTACGTTTGTAGACTCTATTTCTCATACTTTAATGCCATTTGTTATTATTCATAGCGATTTATGGACATATCTTGTTCTCAGTTCTTTGGGCCATCGCTATTATGTTCTTTTTTTTGGATGATTATTCTAATTTTATGGACTTTTTCGTTAGAGAAAAAAATCTCAAGTGTTTTCCATTTTTTAAAAATTTAGGGCATTCATCCGTACCCAGTTCGAACGGAAAATAAAAAAATATTCAATATGATAATGGAAAAGAATATGATAATGGGTTGTTTCGGGATTTTTGTGGTATTAATGAAATAAATTTTCGTTTCTCTTGTCCTCATACGTCCTAATAAAATGAGAAAGCCGAAAGCAAAATTCATACCATTAATAATATTGTTCGCACTTTATTGGTCCATGCTTCTGTACCCCCTTCTTTTTGGCATCATGCTCTACAAATGACTATTTATCTCCTTAACATACTTCCTACCAAAGGATTGGCATATTCCTCCCATCTTCAAATCCTCTATAATAAGACTCTTTCGTATTCACATCTTAGGGTCTTTGGGTGCTTATGTTATCCACTATTTTCGTCAACTACAATTAACAAACTTCAAGCCCGTTCTACCCCCTGTGTGTTTTTGGGTTATCCATCGAGTCATCGTGGTTATAAGTGTTTTGATTTGTCATCTAATAAAGTCATCATTAGTCGCCATATTATTTTCGATGAAACCCAATTTCCTTTTGCAAAGGTAAATAGTCACAGGCCTAGTTCGTATAATTTTTTAGATGACGATGTATCCCCGTATATTATCCACCATTTATCATACGTGTCCCAAACCTAAAATCCGTCAGTGGGCCCACTGCCCGCTGGACCTACAGTACCGTCGCAAATTCCCTGCCCTCTAGTTACGGGTCTAGCAACTAGGCCAATGATCTAGCCCAGTTCTGCCCCTGTTTCCGTTCTCAGTCCAGCCCACGTTTCTTCTTCTAGTCTTGGTCCAGCAAGCCCACTGCCTGCTGGCCAGTCCGTCACCCCACCAATTTTATCCCCAAATCCACCCAAGTCTCCCCCAAGTCACAGATCGGTCACTCGTAGTCAACGGGATATTTTCAAACCAAAAGGCATTTTAATTTAAATTATAATGTTCTTAAATCCTACTTGACTTAGAAAAGCGAACATCTGGGCAAGGGAAAATGCAGTGCGCCTGGTGCAAATGGCTTTCTTTTTTCATGATATAACAATCAGAATTGAGGGTCCTACCTACATACATGATTGATAGAATCACTACGTAGGGAGGGAGGGTCAACTTGATGCGGGAGAGGCATGAGTGCAGTTCAATCTTGTGGTGTATTCATTTGTAGTGAGTAGGGCCTTTTTCTCGTTGATCAGTTCGCCTCCGCTCTATTGAAAATTAGAAATTCCTACGGCGGTTTTGTCAACGAACGCGTCTCGAGCTGGATTGACTAACCTAACCCACCCTTAAGGAGGCTTTTCCATAGTTGGGTGTCCGCTTTAGTGTGATTTACAAAGGCTAGGCTAGGTTTGGTAATATCCAAAACAAATGAAAAGAGATCGGGGTCGATAAGTGGCAGTTGGCAATGGACTTGATCCCTCCCAAAAAAAGGGTGAAACCGCGGTCGAACTCACATTCTGGAAATAAGTCGGGGCCCTTTTACCAAGTATACCAGATAGAAGATGATAGAGGGCCAACTATCGTTGCCTTGCAAAAGACGGTGCCTTTTCACTTCAAGTTCCTTCCTTCGTAGTCAAATCTGATGATACGCTTTGGCGATGTTACCTACCAAATAAAAGGCATGCTAGGTGATCGAAATCGCTCAGGTTAGTGAGGACTCACTCACTCACCTACTCCTTATCTATTTAATACTTTCTTCTATCTACTTAATTTAAAAGGTGACCCGTCGCGCCATGCTATAAAATAAGATATAGTTCTTGTACTAATTGATTGACTGGTAAGAAAGAGCTTCCGTAAGAACTGGAAGACTCTTGTATGTCCGATAACCCTCTCTTCCGCTATCGGTGGATCGTTGCACGAAAGGGCGACGAAGCAACCTTTCTTAGCGCGCTTTTCAAGTGCTTAGCTTCTGCTAGTGGCGGGGCGGCAAGGCCATGTTGTTCAGTTGGAAGCCTAAGCCAAGAAGGTACGAACGAAGTGATGGGCCCCTTTAGAAGATAGGGGCGGCTTTCTTATGGTAGTAATTGCGAACATCTCTCCTCTTCTCTTAGCGTGCATAGTTTGCTTACATTCCGCCTTAGGCACATCTCTCTTTCTTAGTTTTACGTTGGACTAGTGATAATGAATGAAAGTCAGTCTTTTATTAAACGTATATAAGCAGCTCTTTAGTGTATAAGCAATTCTTTAGTGGTCGCACCGAAAGTACGGTGGAGGTTGGTTGAAGATAATGTGAATTAGAAAGAAGTAAGGAAATGAGACGACTCTTTCTTGAACTATATCATAAACAGATCTTCCCCTCCATACGGCTTTAATTTCTTGTCTTAGTCTGACCGCTTCTCTTGCTTTGCTTTGGTTGTGATTATGCTTTGTTTTGAGCCGAGGGTCTCTCGAAAACAGTCGCTCTACCTACCAAGGTAGAGGTAAGGTCTGCATACACTCTACCATTCCCTGACCCCACGTTGTGGGATTTTACTGGGTATGTTGTTGTTGTTGTTGTATTAATATGGTCCGAAGAAGGCCGCACCTCAAGATGTGTGATATAGTCAGCTTACACTCATGCAAGCATTAACGACTTCTTCCATGGCTCGAATCCGTGACCTATAGCCTATAGGTTACACAAAAATAACTTATTTGAATGCTTCCTTTCTTTTCGTGCATTTTTTTTAAAATATTTAAAAATATTTTAAAAATCTATATCAAAATTATAATCTAAATATTTTGACCCTTAAAATATTTGAAAAATCTATGGTAAAATTTATAATCTAAGTATTTTGACCCTTATACTCATTTGAATATATTCACGTAAATTGGAACGGAATGAGTAAAATCTCGCAGCTAAATGTATTTAAGAGGGACACGAGTGTGGAAATAGTGCATATAAATTAAGTAGCCAAAATGGATGACATTATGATTCCTTTTCCTTGGTGGTGTTAAATCAATGAACCCAAAAGCTGCTGCAGATGATTACATGTACTTTTGTTAGGTATTGCCATTAGCTCTAAAGTATAACATTTTAAAAGCCTAAGTAAAGATCACTTATTACAAAACTTAAAAAACAATAATAAAGAAAATAAAAATGTAAAATAAGATGACAAAACTTTTTATAGTGTCATAGTAGTAGCTATTTAGAACAAGGAATAATCATATTCTTTTACACAAAAACAGAAAGAAGTTAGACACATTCTTTTCTATTTTTACTTTTGAAAACTCTACTTAAGGCACTAACAATAATGAGATTAATTGAGGAGGTTCTAACAACAAGAAAGCTTTATTCCATTGTGAACTATAATTTCTTTCTTTGTTTGTTGGTTTGTTTGGAGACCAGAAGGGAAATTGTCTTCATAAAAGGAATTATATCACTATATAATTGCTGAAGAAGAAATGAACAGAGAAATTACATATGTTTGCAAATTATAGGCCATAAAAAGTGAAGAAAATGATATCCTTCTTGTCCATCTCTTTTCATTTTCGCTTGAGAAAATAACAATTACAGGATAAATTTCTATATTGAACTATTAGGGTGTGTCTGGTACAGAGGAAAATATTTTCCAAATAATAGTTTTTAAATTTTTTCATATTCGATTAGTTAAAAGTTTTAAAAAATATATTTTTTAGAAAAATACATGCATTAAAATGAGCAAAATGACTTCTCTGGTGAATATAGGAAAACAAGTTTCTCAAGTATCATTCCACTCCTCAAACACATACCATCCCACCCCCACTTCCAACTGATAGAAACCAAAACCGTGTATCTCACGGACAACTTATGTATATTTAGGTTACTTACCATATTTTATAGAATCATTGTACAAGTGTAATTAGGATATTAGTATTATAATAGAAATATGAATTTTCATATTTAGAGATTGTATATTGTATATATAGACCTCTTCATTAATGAAAATAATGAAGGGATTATTTCTTTCATGGTATCAGAAGTCTAGGGCAAAATTTCCTTCTCCCAACTACACTTCCGCCGCCTAGCACCCTCGGAATCCACGATTCCAACACTTTTTTCTTCTTCTAAAAGTTTTCCTATCTTCCGAAATTCTCTTCCTAATCCCTAATTATCCTCTTGTCCTTTCATTATGTCTACCTCAAAGAACACGTTTCATCCTGCCCTTACCGTATCCAACATCAAGAACCACATCTCTATCGTTCTTGAGATGGAAAACGTCCAATACGCGATGTGAGAAGAATTATTTAAAGTTCACGCACACTCGCATCAAGTCCTTCACCACATCATCCCCACGGATACAGGCAAGGAGAAGGTGCCTACCGCAAATGATGACCCTGTGTTATGGACGATTCTTGATGCTACCGTACTCCAGTGGATAAATTCCACTATCTCTACGGACCTTTTGCAGACGATTATTGAACCCGACGCCACAGTGATGGGTACTTGGAATAGGGTGCGTGATATATTTTAAGATACCAAAAATTCTCGTGTCATCACTCTTGAGCAGAAATTCTCCCATGTCACTATGGAGGATTTTCCAAATGTCTCAGCTTATTGTAAAAGGCTGAATGAATTGGCGGATCAACTCAAAAATGTTGATGCGCCCGTCACGAATGATCGTCTTGTTCTTCAGATGGTTGCTGGCCTATCCGAGGCCTATAATGGTGTTGGGACTCTTCTTCGTCAAAGCAACCCTCTTCCTCCGTTTTATCAAGCCTGGTCTATGCTTACCCTTGAAGAGGCAGGGTTGGCTAAAAAGGTCGCAACTGAAGCAACTTCCGCCATGATGGCAGCTTCCCCACAAAATTCCTACTATTCATCATCTTCGGTTAATTCAACTCTAAATTGGAACAGCGGGGGTGGGAAATGGGGTTAAAATTGGAAGTCCGGCAGCAAAGGTTGCGGCAGCGGCGGCAACGGTGGTCAAGGTAGCAGCCGGTAGAAGCAACCGCAACTTGGGTCAGGGTAGTGGGCTAACAGTGCCGCTGGCCAGTGGGCCTGACAGTGGTCCAACTAGCCAATTTACACCTTTCCAGTTCCATCAGTCTACCCGACAAATTGGGCCAGCCAGCAGAGGCCCAATTTGCAGCCAGTTCCAGCAGTTTACCCAGCGAATTGGGTCAGCCTGCAGAGGCTCAATTCGCAGCAGTTTCAATCCAGTCAGCCGACTTTTGGGCCTTGTCAGCAGGCCTTCACGGCTGCGGGCCTAGCAACAGTTCCAACACCCACGAATATCGAGGCCGTGATGCATACAGTTGGATTAAATCCCCCGGACATAAATTGGTACATGGACACCGAATCCACTTCTCATATGACATCCGCGCAAGGTAATCTCCTATCTTATTTCAATTTGAGCAAAAATCGTGGCACAATTGTTGGTAATGGAAATTCAATTCCAATTTGTGGTTATGGTCACACAAATTTGCCCCCCCCCCTCCCCCACACACATCCACATCTCATCCTCAAAAATATCCTTCATGTCCCTCAATTAAAAAAATTGGCGTATGTCCGAAAATTCACAACTAATAATTGGGCTTTGGTTAACTTTGACCCTTTTGGATTTTCTATAATGGATTTCAAGACGGGAATACCTATAATAAGGTGTAATAGCCGGGGAGAGCTTTATCCAATCATCACCACCACCATTTCCATGAGTCAAGCCACACCTTCCACATTTGCCGCTCTTGCTCCTTCCTTGTGGCATGCCCGTTTGGGTCATCTGGAGTCGTCTATTATTTCTTCTCATAAAAATAATAATTTCGTTGATTGTAAGAGTACGTGTAGTACTCATATTTGTCCATATTGTCCTCTAGGGATTAGATTATCGTTTTTTGCCTTTACTTCTAATATGTCGATGCCCTTTCATTATTCATAGTGATTTATGGACATCTCCCATTTTGAATTCTTTGGGCCATCGTTATTATGTTTTATTTTTGGATGATTATTCTAATTTTTTGTGGACCTTTCCTTTGTCTAAAAAATCTCAAGTTTTTCCACATTCTTAAAATTTAGAGCTTTCATCCGTACACAATTTGAACGGGAAATTAAAAACATTCAATGTGATAATGGTAGAAAATATGATAATGGGCCATTTCGGGAATTTTGTGACACTCATGGCATATCTTTTTGGTTTTATTTTCCTCATATGTCCTCGCAAAATGGGAAGGCTGAAAGAAAAATTCATACTATTAATAATATTGCTCGAGCCTTACTAGCCCATGCTTCATTACCCCCATCTTTTTGGCATCATGCGTTATAAATGGCAACCTACCTCCTTAACATTCTCCCTAACAAAGGTTTAGCATATCAATCCCCACTTAAAATTCTTTACAATAAAGATCCCTCGTATTCTCATCTTAAGGTGTTTGGGTGCTTGTGCTATCCACTTTTTCCATCCACTACAATTAATAAACTTCAAGCTAGGTCTACCATTTGTGTATTTTTGGGGTTTTCGTGTAATCATTGTGGTTACAAAAGTTTTGATTTATCTTCTAATAATATCATAATTAGTCGTCATGTTATTTTTTATGAAACCCAATTTTTGTTTGCTCAAGTGTCTAAATCCATGTCGAGTGCTTATAATTTTTTGGATGATACTCTCTCCCCGTATATTCTACAACATTGGGCTCACTTTATCCGTGAGTCACATCTGCCAGCAGGACCACTGCCTGTTAGTCCAAATATTCTCCCTACCGCACCATCCAGTGACCCAGGCCCATTACCTGCTGGCCCAAATACCTCCAGCCCAGTGAATTACCCGCCTGACCCAGTATCACGGCCAGCAGGCCCACTGCATGTTGGCCAGTCCCAAGGCAGTTCGCCAACGTCCCTGGTCCAGTCCGTTTCTATTTCGAGTCAAGGGCTCATTATCGTAGCCAAAGAGATATTTTTAAACCTAAACGACATTTTAATTTACATTCTAATGTCACTAAATTACTCCTACCACGTAACCCAGTGTCTGCCCTTCATGACCCAAATTGGAAAATGGCCATGGATAATGAATATAATGCTCTTATTGAAAAATAAGACATGGGAGTTAGTGCCCCGTCCTACTGGTGTCAATATTATTCGGTCTATGTAAATTTTTACTCATAAGGAAAATTTTGACGGTTCGTTTGAGAGGCATAAGGCCCGTCTTGTAGGTGATGGTAAAACTCAACAGGTTGGCATGTATTGTGGTAAGACATTTAGTCCGGTGGTCAAACCGACTACCATTCGCACTATTCTCAGTCTGGCTCTCTCGAAAGCATGGCACATTCATTAGTTGGATATGAAAAATGTTTTCTTACATGATGATCTTAAGGAGACAGATTAGATGCATCAGCCCTTAGGTTTTAAGGACCCCAATTATCCTCACCATGTCTGTTTGCTGAAAAAGTCCTTGTATGGGCTCAAGCAGGCCCCACGAGCTTGATATAAGAGGTTTGTAGATTATGTGTCTACTATTGAGTTTTCTCACAACATGTCTGATCATTCTCTGTTCATCTATCGTTATGGTACTTCTCTAGCATACATTATGTTATATGTGGATGATATAATTTTGACTGCCTCATCTGATAATTTGCGCTAGTCTATCATATCCCATCTCAATTCAGAATTTGCTATGAAATAATTGGGGCCCTTGAGTTATTTTTTTAGTATAGTTGTCACTCGTTATGCAGGTGATCTATTTTTATCACAGAAGAAGTATGCGGCTGAGATTATTGAGAGAGTTGGCATGTCATCTTGTAAGTCCTCTTCTACTCCGGTTGATACCAAACCGAAGCTGAGTGCTACTTCTAGCACACCATATGAGGATCTCACCCACTATAGTAGTCTAGCAGGGGCTCTTCAGTATATTACTTTCACGAGACCAGATATTACTTATGTTGTACAACATGTGTGTTTATTTATGCATGATCCGCAGATTGAGCACATGCATGCGCTCAAACGCATTATACGATACATACATGACACACTTGATTATGTATTACATTTATATCCATCCTCCGTCTCTACTCTCGTTTCGTATACATATATTGATTGGGGTGGATGTCCAGATACCAGACGGTCAACATTTGGTTATTGTATATTTCTTGGTGATAACTTGGTCTCTTGGTCGTCAAAATGCCAGGCTACATTATCGCGATCCAGTGTGGAGGTCGAGTATCGAGGGGTAGCCAATGTGGTGTCTGAGTTAGGTTGGCTGCGTAATCTACTTTTAGAGCTTCACTTTCCTATTCAGAAAGCTACATTAGTCTACTGTGATAATGTTAGTGCAGTCTATCTCTCTGGGAATCCGGTCCAACATCAGCGCACTAAACATATCGAGATGGATATTCACTTTGTTCGTGAAAAGGTAGCTCGTAGACAAGTACATGTCCCTTCAAGGTACCAAATTGCTGACATCTTTACTAAGGTCTTCCCTTGGTTCTGTTTGAAGATTTTAGGGTCGCTTGCTATGACTACGGGGGTGTGATAGAAACCAAAACCGTGTATCTCACAAACAACTTATGTATATTTAGGTTACTTATCATATTTTATAGAATCTTTGTACAAGTGTAATTAGGATATTCGTATTATAGTAGGAATATGATTTTTCATATTTAGAGATTGTATATTGTATATATAGACCTCTTCATTAATGAAAATAATGGAGGGATTATTTCTTTAACCAACAACCCCCTACCCCTACCCCATCCCTCAATGTATCTGTATATATTATATATAAATCTTAATAAGATTTTTTTAGCTCACTTAAGAAACGCCAGAAAATTATAAAATCACTTATTTTCAAGGAAAACATTTTATGCGAAGAAACAATTTCCTTAGTACCAAACACACCCTAAGGCATTTGCCAGTTTCTTTCATATATCATATTAGAGAATCATTGTATAATTTTATTAACAAAAGTTAGGCCTAGATAGTTCGTTTAGCCAAGGCACATTAATACTAGTTAGTAAATCACCAAGAAGTATGAATTGGTAACATGGGACATATATAGTTAAGGATTGATATTTGTTTTTTCTTTTCAAATGTTAACCTAAAGTTTGACTCCAAAAAGAGGGGAAATTTGTGATAGAAAAGTGAAAACTACCGATTAATGTAAGATCCCACATGTATGCAGGATTGCAGGTATCATTTTTTTTTTGGACAAGTTAGTAGTTGAGGACTGGACCACCAAATCTTGGACTAGCTCTTATGAACTTCCATTATTTGTTTTCCTTTTCAGAATTTTGCTATATGTGATATCATTATCATGTTTCATCTTGTTTTTTCAAGTCATTTTCTTTTGACCGAACTTCCCCAAACATATGAAATCAAATGATGGTAACAACATAGGTGAGTGGGCTTAATAAATTAGGAGTAGTTTAGATGAGTTTTTAATCAAATTGTGTAACAAATTAGTTTTTCTTTTTAAATCCACTAGCAAACATTATCAAAAGATGTAGCTTTGGAAGACGGAGTAGTATATGTTGCTCTATTTAGAGAGAGAGTTTCTATTTCCCTGTAACCTATTTTCACACAAGGGCAAGGGCCAGCGAGTATTTTTGAAGAACATATAATCATCAGTAGTAAGCAATGCCTTAAATGTGAGACACAAGAGACCAGTGACCATCACTTGTTTAATGGGCTGGTTAAGGATTATTCATAATTAAACTCTCCACAACTTATCAATAGATATAACTCATTTGAAAATTTCGCTAAAGATATTCAATATATATATATATATAATGTATTTGTAGTGCAGGCGGAACCAAATTTTTCGCCAAGGGTTTAAAATATGAAGAAGTCAAGGGAATTCAACATCTACTATATACACAAAAAACAATAATCTTATAGTTACATCATAATTTTCCGCCGAAGAAGATTCGGATGAACCCCCTTACTTCCACCTAGCTATGCCCCTTTGTGTCTAAAAATTAAGTAATATTTAACTTATAAAAAATACTATAATTTTTGGAAGAAATATATTAATTGAACTCATCCTTGTTTGCCAACTGTAGCTAGGACCCTGCAAGAGACGTCCCATAAACCAAGCATGCATGGCTAGAAAACAAATCCTTACGTTTGACATGTTAATTTCTTATCCCCACACTACTTTCGAAGGACATGTTTCACTTTTTTGGTTGAATATCCAATTGTCTCCGTCACATCTACAGAAGACAAAAGTCCTACTGCTGCATGCATTTTTTTAATTTTTTTTGTGCTCAGACTATGCATATACTGATATTCTGTCTCCATTTCAAGCAGAGAATGTAGGGGTATGTATTTACACAGATCCATACATACACGACATCAAATTGGCTTATATCCTCGGAGGAATAAGGGAACTTTATCCCATTTTATGTCATTATTACTCATAAAGTTGTTGTCATGTGATCAGAAGGTTATGATTTTTGAGTCGTGGAAAAAACTTGCAGAAATGCGAGATAGAGCTACATACAATAAACCCTTCCCGAATTTCGCGCATATCGAGAGTTTAGTGCACCAGATTGTCTTTTTTTTAATTACTGTATTCATGTAATTGGTCCTTCAGCTTATGGTCCTGAATATGTTCTAGTTCAATTTTACCAAGAATCTCTGCACTAGAAAATTGAGGTGGGACAGTTTAGATTAAATATAAAAGTTTCGGTTTTCAAATTCAGAAAGAATTACAATATATCCAAATGAGTACTAGATTGTTCTTTAAAGATCTCGAATTAACCAATTTGTTTTTTTTTCGGATTTTGATTATGAGTTTGTACGTTGAGTAGCTTCTTGTTATAAAAATGAAAATTCAAATAAAGTATTTGTGTCAAACCGCTTTAATAATTCCTCATTCTCACCATAACAATTCAAATAAAGTACACATGCATGTAATGAAATCATTATCGAGGAAATTCCTAGCAACATAAACATTAAAGCCTGGGATTTAACTAGTCCAAACAAAATGAAACCATATCCAAATAACATCCAATTAAAAATAAGTCACAAATCCGCAATACAGTTCGAAATCCAATCTAAAATTCCAAACAAAAATCCATAAAATTAGGATATCAGTTGTCCAAACATATATTCCCAATTGCCCATTGCCCACCCTACTAGCTACAGTGGCTTCCGAGGGTTGACAAATATAACCACCATGCCAGGCTCATCACGGCCTTTTAAAATATAGGCATCTGTACAGCATTAATTTTTGTTGAAAATAATTTGAACATTATCAGCAAGTACTTGATGCCCTTAATAAGGGTTCACACAAGCATACGAGATTGGAACACTCAAATATTAGGTGCCAATGCCATTGGCTCCCAATGATGAATTTCACCACACACTATAGATTGAATCTCCAGTTGGTGTTGCATAAAAAGGTCCAATTTCTTATTTTCTGCAAGATGTTACATGCAATGGTTTTTTTTAATGGTGGACAGAGACGTAATTTCCCCTTGCAGAATTTGTTAGTAAAATACGGGACAATATTGATAAGAACAATTAAAACAGTAAAGAAAAATTTATCGAATCACTGTTGTGTCGTGGCAAGTCACTGCCTTGAAAGTAATTTCGGACCGACTCCGGTGCAAATCGTTTAGCCCGGTCGCTCCCCAATGTTCCACAACACTTCTGGACACTTGCACTAATGACTGAAAGTTTGGAGTTTGCACAAAGTAATTTATCCAGAAAATAAAAGGAAGAAAATTGCTTTGAAGAAGATGATATATTTTTTTGTGTATCAACAATAGAGATTTCTACCTCTATATATAGGTAGAGGTCAGGGTCTCGGTAGTAATGGATGAAATCTGAAATGTCTTTAACGTTCAAAAAATAAAGAATGAATCTGAAACGTCTCCCAATGTTCAAAGAAATAAAGATCACCATTAAGTCAGAGTATTTACGGATAATGACTGTTGCTATAATCAATTCCGAAGTAATGAGCTTTGACCGGTACCGTAATAATTGCGGTTCCTGAAGAATAAGTCTGGACTGGTAACAACTGACTCTGAAGGTAAAAGACCTATGTCCGGATATGAGAGCTACGCCCAGACTTTAATCCGGACGCATGAATTTAGACAATTTCGAGTAAGCTCAAAAATAGCAAAATAATATTTTACGAAATCAGAATTGAATTTGACCTCACATATACCTCGCGCGTACGGGGAAAATCGACCCGTTTTGCTTACGAAGCCCAACTCTTATGTGCGCGAGGCCCCTCTCTTATTCTAGCCCATTTACCAACCCAATAAAGCACATTTCAGTATAAGATGGAAGAAAGGACTTTCCACCACCAATATGGTACAAATAGCATTTCACAAGAGTCAAGAGAGAGATAATGAAAAGAGACCCTCAAATATTCTTTGACTTTGCATTACTTGAAATAAGAGAGTAATGTAAATAGATATATAGCACCAACAATCCCCCACTAATGCAAAGGTGAAGAATATGAATGAATTATGGGGAAAAGAAGGAACATGTACTTAAGTGTTAATATATTTCGATTTGAATTAACACGTAGTGAAATGAAAAGACAACTAATATCCAAAAAGTGAAGTACTATTGAACTGATTGGACATAAGTTAAGATCCCCACAACACATACTATGTTCTTTAATTTATGAAAACTTTATGATACTAACAAAGTGCGTTTATGGTCATGCACACACACCTTGAGTCTAATGAGTGCTCTAGAAAGATGGCATAAGTCTTTCATAAAAGACGACCACACATTTACACTCACGTAGGTGATTTCATCAAATCTATCTCATAGACCACCTTAAGGTTATGGAATCCTTAAGAGCAAATAAGCTCAACCTTATAAAACACTACCACACGCCATAGGGATAGGAAATTTAGTGTATATTGATGGCCAATATCGCTTCGTTTGATCACAAACGTGTATCCACCATATTACCTCAATCTATAGGCTTTAGCCCCATCTCTCTCAACGTTTCAAGGATCATCTTCCTTGCCAAACTCTTGATTAAAGAATCCGCCAATTTCTTTCGAACCTTACATATTCCAAGAAAATAACACCATGTTTCAACAGTTATTTAACCACACCATGTCTGATGCGAATATGTCTCATTTTTTCATTGTACACACTATTCTTTGCAATCCCAATTGCTGCATGTGAATCACAATGTAAGAAGACTAGAGAAGCTCATTTTCCCCATAATGGCACATCTGCCAAAAGGTTTCTCAACCACTCAGCTTCTTACCCTGCCAACTCAAGAGTAATAAACTTAGATTCCACAGTAGAACGTGCTAAACAAGTCTGTTTGGAAGACTTCCACGAAATAGCACCTGCACCCAAAGCAAACACATAGTCACTAATGGAGCTAACTTCATCATTGTCAGTTACCTAGTTTGCATCACCAAAACCTTCTAAAATAGTACAAAATTTATTAAAATGCAAACACCAATGCATAGGACCTCTTAAGTACCTTAACAAACAATGAAGAGCAGTCTAATGTTCACTGCTGAGACTATGTGTATATCTACTCAATTTACTAACAACATAAGCAATATCAGGCCGAGTATAGTTCATGACAAACATTACACTCCCAATTATTTTAACATATTCAGTTTGAGAAATACTAGGTTCTTTATTCTTTTTCAAGTGTACGCTTGGATCATAGGAAATTCTCACTGGAGCAACATCAATACAATCAAACTTTTTCAACATCTTCTTAATGTAATGACACTGACACAAAGAAAAACCATTAACAGTTCTTTTGATTTTAATTCCTAAAATTACATTTGCTTCTCCAAGGTCCTTCATTTCAAATTTAGAAAACAAAAAATTCTTAGTCTCATTTACAACATTCACATTAGGGCCAAAGATTAACATGTCATCCACATAAAAATATATAATCACAAAACTTAATCCTATCATTTTAAAATAAACACAGGTATCTGAAGCATTAACAACAAAATCATCATCCACTAATGTGTTGTTAAATTTTTCATGCCACTTTTTAAGTGCATGTTTTAAACCATATAAGCACTTTCTCAACTTACATACTTTATCTTCCTGTCCTGGGACCACAAAACTCTCAGGTTGAGTCATATAGATCTCTTCTTCTAAATCACAATTTAGAAAAGTCGTTTTAACATTTATTTGGTGTACCACTAAACTATGTATAACGGCTAAGGCAATAAGAGTTCTAATGGCCATTATTTCAGTCACAAGAGAATAAGTATCAAAGTAATCAACACCTTTCTTTTGGTTAAAATCCCTAATCACAAGTCTAGCTTTATATTTATCAATTATACCATCAGGTCTCAATTTCTTATTAAATATCCACTTGCTATTTATGGATTTAGAACCTTTAGGTAAATCATACAAGTCCCAAGTATAATTAGAAACTATAAAATCTAATTCACTTTTAATGGCTTCTTTTCAAAACATAGCATCTATTGACCTCATTGCTTCATCATAAGTCTTAGGGTCTTCTTCCATTAAATAAATAGACACTAACTCATCATCTAAAATATCAATATCACAATTCCCAGTCAAAAATGCAGTAACAAAATCAGGACCAAAGCTAGTCTCAATTCTACGTCTTTTACTTCTTCTAAGTTCAATTTCATGCTCATTATCAACAATATTAGAAGAAGGCACAACATGAGAATTAACATGCACAGATGTAGAAGCATTATTTTGCATATCACTAGACACATCGGTTTTCAAAGAAAACACATGCTCAAAAAATTCTACATCTCTAGATTCACAAATAGAATAATCATTCAAAGACATAAATCTATAAGCAGCACTATTTTGAGCATAACCAATAAAGACAGAGTCAAAAGTCTTAGATTATACATTTAACCGTTTGAAATCAGGTAGACCAACCTTAGCCAAACATCCCCACACTTTCAGATTTTTCAAGTTGGGGGGAAACCCTTTCCATAGCTCATACGGAGTCTTGTCTAACTTTTTATGATGGACCCTATTAAGAATATAGCATGCAACCAAACTAGCTTTTCTCCATATATTGTCAGATAAACCTGAACTTAAAAGCATAGAGTTCATCATTTCCTTAAGGGGTATATTTTTACGTTCAGCTACACCATTTTATTAGAGAGTATATGGAGCAATAACCTCATGTATAATACCATTTTTCTCACAAAAAGCCTCTAGAGTATTGGTACTATATTCACCACCCCTATCAGATCTAAGCCTTTTTTTTTTATTGTCTAATTGATTTTCTACTTCAGCTTTGAATTTCAAAAATATGCTTTCAGCCTCATCTTTAGACTTAAGAAGATATACTTTAGTGTATCTAGAAAAGTCATCAACAAAAGTAATATAAACTTCTTTCCACATTTACTAACAGTGTTCTTAAAATCAGCTAAGTCTTAATGTACAAGTTCAAGCAATTCTATTTTTCTACTAGTAACAGGTTTAAATGATTTTTTAGCATGTTTTGCTTCTACACACACAAGACACTTAGAAAAGTCATCAACTTTTCTCACAGGAATTAATTCCATTTTTCTAAGTCTTTTAATAGAAGCAATATTAACATTACCTAGTCTACCATTCCACAAATCAATAGACTCAACAATATAAGCAGAACTTAAAACATTTTTATTAATAGACTCTTGAATAATGTTCAGTACAAACAGACCTCCACTAAGATATTCCTTCCTAATAAAATCTCCTCCACGAGAAATAATTATTTAATTAGCTTCAAAAATAAGTTTAAGGTTGATTTTGTTGAGAAGTGCTCCAGAAACTAAGGTTCTACGAAGAGAGGGTACATACAGAACATTGTTCAAGGCTAAAAAATTTCCAAAAGTTAACTTAAGAAGGACTTTCCTTTACCCATAACTCCAGCAGTAGTGGAGTTACCCATGTAGACACACTCTCCATCAGTAGACTCCTCAGAAGTATAGAACAACTCCTTGTTAGCACATAGATGTCTCGAAGCGCCTGTGTTCAGTATCCAATCTGCATTATTAACCACCAGATTGCCTCTACGATCACCGCAACAATCACTTCATTTCCAGTAGCAAGATTAGCTTGGCCAGCACCTTATCCTCCCGGTTTTGAGTTTTGCCTTTGTCTTTGATAACATTGGGCAGTCCTGTGTCTGAGTTTCCCACGAACAAAACAAGGTCCCTTTGACTTTTGAATTTGACTTTCCGACTTGTTGAAGTGGTTCTTCTTCTTTCCATTTCCATTTCCATTTCCATTTTTTGGGATTGTCTTCTATTTGACTTTGAACCTGTCTTTCACAACAATATCGAAAGTTTCCACAAGATTAGCTTTAGAAGAATTAAGAGAAAGAACTTCTATCTTATCTTTGAGACGATTTGCCTCTTCAGTCCTCATGTGAGTGATCAATTCTTGAAGAGTAAGGTTCTTCTCTTTTTCTTCAGTTGGTTTCGGTAATCACTCCAAGACTATGAGAATTTTTCAAGCAGAAAATTAGCCTAAAAAATCTCAGACATCTTCATGCCCTCAGTAAGAACATCAGAAGTCAAGTTCTCATACTCGTGAACCTGTTTCATGATTGGTTTATTGTCAACCATTTGAAACTTAAGCCATTGGCCTACAACATACTTCTTCTTCCCTGTATCATCAGCACCATATTTCTTTTTCAAACTATCCCAAATTTCCTTAGCAGCTTTATTAGTATCAAATAAATCAGTTAGAGGATTAGCCATATGGTTCAGCAAATGACCTCTAACAGTCTTGTTATCCTTTATTTCTTTTTAGCAACATCATCCAGAACCACAGTAGCAGAAGTAGTACCGGTAGCAGTAGGACTACATTTAGCAGCAGAACTACCGGTGGTGTTAGAAACATTAATAGAAATAACAACAGTTGGCTCTTCAAACAAAACATAATCAACTTCTAATTATTCAAAGAAAATTAAAAGCTTTTGAGACTAATGTTTAAAATTATTTCCATCCAAATGCTCAAGTTTTGATAAATCTGGAAAAGTTTTGTTCAAAGAAACAACCATCTTATCAATATTGTATAAAATTGCTTTCAATTGTTAGTAAAATACGGGACAATATTGATAAGAACAAATAAAATAATAAAGAACAACTTATCGAATCATAGATGTGTTGTGGCAAGCCAGTGCCTTGAAAATGATTTCGAACCGACTTCGATGTAAATCATTTAGCTCGGTCGCTCTTCAAGGTTCCACATCACTTCGGGACACTTGCACTAGTGGCTGGAAATTTGGAGTTTGCACAAAGTAATTTTTCCAGAAAACAGAAGGAAGAAAATTGCTTTGAAGAAGATAATATATTTTTTTGTGTATCAACAATAGAGATTTCTATCTCTATATATAGGTAGAGGTCAGGGTCTCGGTAGTAATGGCTGAAATCTGAAACGTCTCTAACGTTCAGAGAATAAAGAATAAATTTGAAACGTCTCCAAATGTTCAGAGAAATAAAGATCATCATTAAATCAGAGTATTTATGGTTAATGACCGTTGCAATAATTAATTTTGAAGTAATGAGCTTTGACCGGTACTGGGATAATTGCGGTTCCGGGAGAATAAGTCTTGATCTGTAACAATTGATTCCGAAGGTAGAAGACCTACGTCCGGATATGAGAGCTATGCCTGGACTTTAATCCGGATGCATGAATTTAGACAATTTTGGGTAAGCTCAATAATAGCAAAATAAAATTTTACAAAATAGGAATTGAATTTGGCCTCATGTATACCTCGAGCGCGGGGGGGGGGGGGGGGGCAAATCGACCCGTTTTACTTATGAAGCCCAACTCTTATTTGCGTGAGGCCCCTCTCTTGCTCTAGCTCATTTACCAACCCAATAAAGCACATTTCAATATAAGGTGTAAGAAAGGACTTTCCACCACCAATGTGGTACAAAGAACATTTCACAAAAGTAAAAAAATGATAATGAAAAAAGACCCTCAAATATTCTTTAACTTCGCATTACTTGGGAATAAGAGAGTAATGTAAATAGAGATATAGCACCAATAGAATTATAACGACATAAGTCATACTACCAAATAAGAGAAAAAGTTGGGTTTAAACTTACATGTGGGTTGGGTAGGGTGTAGCCATGGAGGTGCGCATTTTGGGATCCTTATGTAATGCATAACCAAAATTTATAAATGTTTGTACATTTGATCACTTCATAATCACCTTTAGATATACGCGATTAAAGTTTCAAAAATTCGCATTTGAAGTTACAATTTTTTGGTTTGAATTTTTGCATTATAATCCCAAACTTCATATATTTTTTTTTTATAATTTGGCTTGACAATCCTAAACATCAGACTTGTATGTCTGAAATTTGAGCTACCAAGCCTTACTTCAAACCTCAATCATTTCTCAACATCTCTATGGTCCCGTTTGGCCATGAAAATTACAAATACAACTACCTTGTTTTCACAATTTTCACTTTTTATGTTTGACCATTGCTGTTGTCTTTTACTTTTTAAATTTTACCCTATATTTTTTATTTTTATAAATTTGACCTCATTTAATTATGTCAACAACCGGTGTTTTCATAATTGGTTTAAGAGAAATATTAAACATAAAATAATTTTCTTGTTTAAGTTGAATATATGTAGTAGTAGTAGTATATGCCAGTGGACTATACGATATTAAGGGCTTTTGCTCGTATTTTAAACGGTGTCTCAGACATGCCCTTACCGTTATGTTTTGCAACCACTTGTGCCCTTGATTTAACGGAAATTCAAAAAATATACCGGAAGGCATATTTGCTTCAGCGGTATGATTCCTCCAGACGGTTTATACGGACACAATTTCTTTTGACCATAACTTTCTTACTTGTCTGTCAACAATACCAAATGGCTCCTCCTCATACGTTATGTTCTCATCAAGCTGTATAGTTGGTGCTTCAAGCACACATGAGGAGTCTGATATACATTTCTTAGCATAGAGACATGAAACTGTGGATGAATAAAAGACATATCTCGAGGAAGTGTCAAACGATACGCCACTTCTCCTACCCGGTCAAGTAACTCATATAGTCCTATAAATCTTGGGCTTAATTTACCCCTTTTTCAAATCACATCACGCCTTTCATAGGGAGACTCGTAAAAACACTTTGTCCCAACTGTGAACACTAAATCTCTTCTTCTCTTATCTGCAAGACTTTTGTCTATTTTGAGCTGTGAGCAACCTCAGTTTAATTAACTGGACCTTGTCAATAGCTTCTTGTACAAGTCTGGTCCCAATACATTGACCTCTCCAACTTCAAACCATCCGATAGGAGAGTACGACACCGCCTACAATAAAAAGCTTCGTATGAAGCCATTTGAATGCTCGACTGAAAGTTATTATTTTAGGCAAATTTAGCTCAGGATAGGTAAGAATCCCAACTATCTCCAAAATCAAGAATCAAGAATCAATCTCTTAATTAACGTATCCTCATTTTTGGTAAGGCAACCCTTGAACCCCCTAATCCCTTTTTCTTTTTCCTTGCCAGATGGACTTCAGCCCACTTTATTTCTCTTTCCATTTTTTAGTTCTTCTTTCTAAGAGTAGTGTTTATTTCTTTTTTATTAACTGTTTGTTTGCTTCTATCCTTATTTAGGTATTTACTAATTACGTATACACTCTTATTTAATGTGGGATATTACATCAAACGCTTTTGCTAAAGACAGAATGTCCCTATCAACATCAGATATAACGGTTATCTTGGGGGTTCAAGTGATGTCGAACTTATGACTTAACTTCTTGAAAACTATTTAGAGCTTGAGAAATTAATTGTTAGTCTTTGCAGTTGTTTACCACATAAGGAAGAGTTTCAAAGTTGAGCGAAGATCAAGAAGTCGGGCTTGACAATAATTACAAGATATTTTTTCTAAAAGAGTCGTGTTGATGATCCTTTAAATCACCCTCTCCATCCCGTATTGATTTTCCCCTTGTTCCTCCTCTTATATTAAGCTTCACACGTCAATATTTATTGATTGTTATTTCCGTGTTTGATAATCTACTAAAGATATTTATATTCATCTTAATTAAGGGTGATAAGTGGTCAGGTCAGCCCGGTCCCGATCCGATAGCTATAGGGGGATAGGGATTAGGGGGATAGGAGACGAGGGATCAAAGTAAAAACCGGCTCGACCCTGATCGGTCCCGTCCAGGTCTGACCTGGTCCCGTACGATCGAGAGCATTTATTTTTTGTGTTGTTTTATAGCCGTTGCAGGGGCCCCAAAAACGGCTAATCGGAGGCAGCCCCTTTATTTGGGCGTTTTGCCTTAAGTTCCAAAACGGCTATAATGTCGTTTGGAACAACCCCCCCCCCCCTCCAAAAAAAAACAGCCCCTACCCCCATATTTATTTAACCCCTAACTTTTATTCATTATACTTTGACCCAAATTCTAAATTATAAATACCCAATACTATTTTATTTTCACACAATTCTCTCGCTCTCCCTCTCTAATATTTGCTAATTATATTATCATCTTTATTATTTTGAGAAATTTATATATTTTTGTGAATTGGAAAATTTTGAAGCAACTTTCAAGCTTCAACATTTCAAGTCTCAGATTCAACATTTTCAATTACATCTGCTTTTGCGCAGACGTTTGGTACGCTCATTCCATCCATTATTAGTTTAATTTCTTGCATTTAATTTGCGTCTTTTATTTAATTAATTTTTATGTTTTATTTTATTTTACTTTATTTGATTATCAATTATGTCTTCCCAAAAAATAATTAGTGATAAAAGTGGTAGTAGTAAGATTAAACGTGGTAGTTTTAATAAAATTAAATCTAGAGTTGAAAAAAAAATGGAAGATTTTACTCACGTTGATTAAACTGATTTTTATTCCCTCCCCCCACAGGTTTTCATGATGTTAATCTTAATGAATGTAGTGCTAAAGATAGCAATTTAGAAAATGAGAAATTAGAAAAAGCTTATGATAATTTTGATTTAGATGAATTAGAAGATGTGGAAGAAGACGAGGGAGAGGAATTAGATTTAGATGATACACCTACTAGCCCCGTTAAGCTCTAACTCGAACATCATCTCGTTCTAGAGTTGGTCTTCCCACTAACCTCCTACTCGTGGTAAGACTAAGGTGCAATGTCCTAGAACTAGTCATGTATGAAAATTCATGACTTATGATGAAGATAAATTGTTGCACGTTGTCATACATGTAAAAAAATGGTTTAAACACGGATCGGGCGAAGGGTCGGGTGGTTTAGACAGACACTTAAAAAAAAATGTGTTAAGAAGTCATACTTGGATGCTCGAAAAGAAGCGGGCCTTGACGGCACGGATCCTACCAGTGTCGTGACTAGTTGTACTCCTACTGGATCCGTTGGATGTTCTAATATGGTCCAAATGGACCTGATCAAATGGTATACCGTTCATTTGTTGGTAGATTAAAAGCATGACTCTTGATTTTCAATTGGTTATTTTTGCATTAATTGCTACTTCATTAATCTTGATTAGCATACCCATTGTGTTTGTTTCTCTGGATGGCTGGTCAAGTAACAAAAATGTTGTATTTTCTAGTACATCCTTATGGATTGGATTAGTCTTTCTGGTAGGTATCCTTAATTCTCTCCTCTCTTGAACCATGTCATACACGAAATTCCACAAGTAAACTAACATAAGAACCCTTTGAAAACACCAAAATCTTTCTTTTCAATAATTTGGCAATTGGAAGTCCAGCAAATGCAGGAACGTGTGGTGTTTCATAAATGAAACAAGAAACTCAAGATATAGTGCAGCCCAAATCAATAGTTGGTGTCTCATAAATGAAACAAAGCTCCTGATATAGAGCAGTCCAAATCAATAAGAGAAACATATAAAAAGACCTAACTTTGACAGAGATGTTGCGTCACTTGGCATCCTTTCCCATTAGCTTATAATGGTTGATACTTGAATATAATTCCCCAACTCCAGAAGTTCTTTTACTTCTCTGATCATGGATGGCTCACTCATCGAAAACAAAAACTTGTTGAACCATAAGCCGAATCAGTAGACACATACTTATCGCATTGCCAGCCTATAACGGAAAGAACAATTCTGTCCTAACTCCACAAGCTCTTCCGCTTCTTTAATCATGGATCGTACAACCAACATATCAACAACCCGTTGTATTGTAATAGTAAGAACATTATGTTTCAAATCAATACACTTCTTACACAAGTCATAAGCAAAATCAGGATCATCCTTGTTACAGGCCAGAGGAATAAGTAAACAGAACGTCGCAAGATCAGGAAGACAACCATTTTCCCTCAACTTTGCATACCAACTTTTAGCCAATTCCAAATTGCCATCCTTTGCATAACCTCTAATCATCGCGTTATGACTATGTGTATCAGGGTTCACTCCCCTTTTCTTCATTTCCTCAAACAAACTCTCAGCCTCTACAACCTGATTTTTCTCTACCAACCCTCGTAAACGCGAATTATAACTCCTAACATTCGTAATCGCCTTCTTTTCCATCAAATCCCATATTTTTTCCGCTTCATAAAACCTACTATTCTTGTAAAACCCATCTAAAACCGTATTAAAAGTAATAACATCAGGGTCAATTCCATTTTTTCCCATCTCATCCATTACCAAAACCGCGGAATCTAATGAACCCATGTCGCATAATGCCTTGATCATCGTATTATACGAAAAAACATCAGGTTCAATACCTAATTCCCCAGGCAATTCCCTGAAAATCTCATTAATTTTATCATATATCTTCGAATTAACACCAGCTGCCAATAGAGCATTGAATGACATAACCGTACGCTGACATTTTAAGTCAGGCATTTCGTCGAACAGTTTCCGGGCATGTTCAAACATACCAGCTTTTCCATACAAGCTAATGAGCCGTACAGCGAAACGCTCGTTTTTTATATCTGGGTAATTTTTTTGGTGTTCGAGGACATCTTCAATAGCTGAGAACTGTTTAGTTCGGATGAGATGGTGTACGAAAGATTCGTAATTTGTAAATTGGTTACGGAATTTGGGACTGTTTGATGACTGCTTGAATTTACGAACAAGAGATCGATATTTCTGCTCTTTGGAGGATTGTGGGGTACCGGTGGCGTTACCGATGGCAGTAAGGAGTTGGGGTTTGCCGGTCTTGGTGAAAACATCGTGGAGACGACGGTAGAGAGAAGAAGACATTTCGGTGAGGTTAGAAAAAGTCCTAGTCATTTTACATTATTTCTGCTTAGATGTTTTATGATTTTTTTTGCTTTTTCTTTTTCATTTAAATTAAATTCACTTCATTGAAAAAACAAAATAAACAGAAAAGGGTAAAAAATAAAATAGCCGTAACATATTGAAAATAATTTAAGTAGGCGTTAGGCTATGAAAATCAAATATTTTTCACTTTTATCTGGATTTTCGAAGTTGTGTTTGGTTATGTTGTTGCAAAGAATATTGGTTGTTTGAATGTACTGAAAGTGAAAAATAAATTTAGATATTTTTCAAATTCCAATTTTTTTTTATTTTCATTTTTCGTTTAAAATGAAAAATTCTCATGGCCAAATAGGTCCTAAATTTACTCTCTTTCCACGTATTGGACCTAATTATGAGATGACACGTGTAAAATTTTAATTAAATAGATTAGCACTGTATAGGGCAAAATTCATAAACACAAATTGGATGTATCAAGAGATGACATGTTGCGATGGTGACAGGTCAGACTCGAGTCACCAAGCGAGGAGTTTTGAGGAAGCTCCGGAGAAGTAATTTGGTAACTCGCTTCCGGGAGCAGAAATTACAAAGGACCCGGATAAGCATGTCAACTCATCAGTCAAGCGTCATTCAATGTACGAAAACATTAAACAAAGACCCCAAGTTTCCTCCGGCCTTTATGACATCTTAATTATCTTTTATTGTAGCATTAATATTGATAATTATGAGGGCATGATTCATGAAACTTGCACCCTATAGCTCTACTATAAATAGAGATTCTCATTCTATTGTAAGACATCATCTATAAGATAATACAACATACTCTTTAACATTTCTCTCATTTCTTACGCTTTCATATTAGTCACGGAGGCTTTATCAAGAAATAAGCATAAGGCTCAGACTAATTATTTCTTTTACTTTGATTTAATATTGTTTACTATTCCACCATTTTATCTAATATTATTGTCAGATCAGTCACTTGAGATCTATTAGTCCTTGTCCCGTATACAAATTCAACTGTACCATTTTACGGGTAAACAGTTTGGCGCCCACTGTTAAAATGAATAATTTTTTATTCAATTTTATTATTTATTTATTAATTATTAATATTTTGGTCAATCGTTGAATAAAATCAACTGAAAGGGAAATTATTTAGCCCTTTTTATTTAATTTTATTTAATTACACGTCGTAAACCTATATAACAAGAATTATTGACAAAAATTCTTATATTCAAATTATTTTAACAATAAATTAATAATGAGATGGACTAAGCAATCTATGGGCCTGGACAATTATGGTGTCACAAGTGACCCATTTCTCTACTAATATAATCTTTTCTTTGAGTCTTGTTTTTTGTCCAAAACAAACATATGACAAGAATGAGAGAATACGGAAGCAGTCGCAATATCAGGGACAACACAAGCAACATCCCACTCGGACTGGATGGTTTGCCAAGAGAAACCCCGGTACCAGAGGACCAGATGTTTGCAGATGGAGCCACCTCCGGAGGTGGACAACCTCAGCATGAAGATGTTCCTAATGACGAGACGTCTAAGGAAGCTATACAAAATCTGAAGGCGCAGAACGCTGCTATGAGTGAATAGTTGGACCACCTGATGCTGTTTTATTCTAATTATGTTTCCAAAAATATTGTCAGTGCCCCAACAAACGCACCGGTACCTCCACTAAATACCATCGAGGATTCATGAAAATCCATTCCAGGAGCAGGTTTTGAAATTTATGAAAGACATGACGGACAAAGTGGACACCAACACAGAGAAGGCAGAGAAAAATGGCAAGGAGTTCCGGCACTGGTTGAATCAAATACTAGGAGCTCCTCTTCTGTTTGAGGGACCAAACGCGAGGAGATATATTTAGTTGGCATACATGCTAGAAGTTGCCCCAGTGTTGATCCCGAAGAGATTTGTGATGCCGGACATTCCCAAGTATGATAGAACGACAGATTCGGAGGAACACATAATGGCCTATACCATGGTTGTCAAGAGAAATGACCTAAAATCGAACAAGATCGAATCGGTCCTAATCGAAAAATTCATCGAGACAGTGACTAAATGGGCCCTAACTTGGTATTCTCTTTTACCCGAGCACTCAATTGATTCATTTGCTATGCTAATAGATATATTTATTAAAGCACACGTTGAAGCCCGAAAGGTGTGAATGCGAAAGGCAGAGACATCTTCAGCATTTTGCAAGGGGAGTCTGAGCGGCTCCAGGACTTTGTCACCCGATTCCAGAAATAGCAGATGTTGTTGCCAGTAGTACCGAACGAATGAGTCGCCGAAGCTTTCACCATGAGTCTAAATCCTCTGAGTTCTGATGCCTCGTGGAGGTTAAAGGAAAACCTGTTAGAGTTCCAGGCAACAACATGAGAAGATGTTCACAATCGGTATACGTTAAAGATTCGCGTAGAAGATGATCATGAAAATCTATCGACATCTTCTGCGGTCCGAAATCAAGGTCAAATGAACTTTGATCAGAGGCATTCCAGACACCAATTTTTGAACCATACCCATCAGAACCAAGGACTGACAGGAGTCGGGAGCGTTTCTGGAGTGAGTCGGTAGAAAAAAACTTACATGAAGAGCAGTAACATCTATGAACATTGGGGATTATTGTGTCAAAGCATCAGAAACCATAACACTACATACCAGAAGCATCTGAGAAGGCTCCTACATAGTAGAAAAGAAAAATATATATTTTGCCCAAAGGCATCATATCTGGAGATAGCCGAACTGGCTTCAGAATAATATGTTTGGGATTGCCAGATCAGCCCCGGAAGGAAAAAATATTAGAAGGAACCAGAATCAAGACCCGGCTAGACCCAATATGTGTCAGTCCGGCAGAAATTCTCTTGCAATTTATTTTGTTCATCTCCTGAAAGTTATCGTATATGCAAAGTTGTAAACACTTGTGTACGTTCAAGTTCAAGTAATGGGATGAAGCAAAACATGAAACTTCTAAACATTCTCATATACGTCTGAATGAAATGAAATCATTCTTAAATTTGTCTGTGCTTCAAGTTAAAAACATATCAATACCAAGGACTGTCCGGAGGGTGAAATAATTTACACCTATAATCGGAATGACTACACTATATGGCAGCCGATAATTCTTATATTTTAATTAACATTTGTAAATAAAAAAATTAATAAAATTTTCCTTTTTGTGATAAATTCTTGCCACGGAAAGCTAATATATCACATGAACGTTGTCTAATGACATATCGAAAATTTATGCAAAGATGAACAAGAGACGTCCTTTTCATAAGCACCGAAATAAAGGTCCTCTCTTATGAAGTCATCCAGTCAAATGGATAAAGGCCGAATGCTATGTTTCCCGATGGTAAAGTTAACAGGACAAGTTATATTTGGACTTTACTAGAGCTAGAAAATGAAAATTTCTGGTCATCACATCCCCGGCTTCTGAGACTGTAAGATCATAAAAGTTTTGGGTATAACTAAAAATTCTAGGGTCAAAACTCTTTGGGTTTAACTTAAAACCCTATAGTCAAAACTCTAAAATTGAAATTTTTGGGGAAAATTTAAAACCCAAGAGTCCAAATTCAATGTTTAAAAGTTTTGGAAGAAACTAAAAATCCGAAAGTTAACACTTGAAGAAGTTCAGGGTGAACACTAAAAATTCGAGATCAAACTTTCTCAGTAATGGTACTTTTACAGCACCAATAGGCCATTGACAATAGAAAAATCAGTGTCAGAGTTGTCATTTGAATCCCTAAGTCCTGCACTCTTTTTTTCTTTGTCCGATTTTTATCCCAATTGAGTTTTTTGACAAGGTTTTAATGAGACAGAAGCAAGGGTGATTACATGACATTCCGACAAGAAGGGGAAAATCTTCAACTTTTCTGTCACATCTCAGCAAGTAACCGAAAAGTGGGGGGACTATTTGTATAAGGCAAAATTCATAAACACAAGTGGACGTATCAAGAGATGACATGTGGCGATGGTGACAAGTTAGACTTCAGTCAGCAAGCCAGCGGCTCCGAGGAAGCTCCGGAGAAGTAATTTGGTAACAACTTCCATAGGCAAAAATTACAAAGGACCCGGATAAGCATGCCAACTCACCGGTCAAGCGTCATTCAATGTACGGAAACGTTACACAAGACCCCAAGTTTCCTCCAGCCTTTATTAGGCTTTATTAGCCTCTATGACCTCTTAATTATCTTTTATTGTAGCATTAATATTGGTAATTATGAGGGCATGATTCATGAAACTTGCACCATATAGCTCTAGTGTAAATAGAGGTTCTCATTTTATTATAAGACATCATCTACAAGATAATACAACATACTTTTTAACATTTCTCTCATTTCTTACGCTTTCATATTAGTCACGAAGGCTTTATCAAGAAATAAGTGAAAGTATATTTATATCCTAGAGACAATTTGTATTAGGACAAATGTACTTTATACACATTCGTATTGTTATTAATGGAGATTAATATTTTGGCATTTGCAATTATTGAATTATTATTTGATTGTTTGTAATTATTCATTAATGTGCATCCCTTGAGATTACGTTGTCATTAATAGAGTGAGATATTCATGATAGAGCGTAACTCTTAAAATAGTCTCGACTAATGATCATCGAGAATGGGATATCGATGATATGTGATAAGTCGACATATGGTCTGCATCACATTCTTATAGGATGTAGTATGTCTCACCTACTACGTGTAATGGCTACTCGTGATGGACACATGGATACTTTGGAAGTATTGGTATACCCTGCTGATATACTGTTTGTTATACTTGTCTAAAGTATGATCAGCGTGTGGGAGATAGAAATCCTTAGACTTGAGGTCAATACGCGTCTTGTCTACAAAGTAATGTACTTTGATCCCGTCCTAAGCTCAAATGTCTTATAGGTTGAGATACGACTTGTATTGGGTACATTACGATGTGGATTGAAGGTGGTAGTTGAGCCAAGATTAGGATTCATTCCTCGAATGTATATTCGAGAGAACACTCGGATTCTCAGTGATATTAGGTTGACTAAGTCATTGGCCAACGTAATAGACGTATTTAGAATATGGTCTAGTTGTCAACTAATATAGATGAGATACAATGATTAAGCCATTTGGATAGACACTTGATAAATCCTAAGCTTGATCAGGTGTGTCGTGAATGAAAGGATTTTATCTTACCACATAAATGTTAAGTTTACTGGATTCGCGTAAACGTACTTCACATATTGAGTTCGTCTTCCGGCGCCGTCTAGGAGTTCCGCATTGACCTTAATTTGATTAATGTCGATATGAGAAGACATGTAGGGTCACACTATGTCGATTGCCCGTTTCGATCTAAGGATGTATTGAGAGAGTAATTAAATATTCGATTTGGAATCGAGATATTTAAATGAATAATGATTATTTTAATTAAGTCAAAATTGGATTTTGGATTTAATTAAGAATGCACGGAAAATAAATCGAGACAGTGCAGGTGCACGTCGAGCGCCGCGGCACCCAACCCTAGGGCCGCGGCGCCTCTGCATCGATTTTTGGGCCAGGCCTAAGGTCAAACCCTAATCCGGTTTTGACCTAATTTCCAATTATAAATAGAGGCATTCTCTTTCATTATTCACACACCATTTTCTGAAAAACATTCCAAGCCTTAGAGACTTAGAATCAAATACTCTCGAACCTCTGTCGGATTTCCTAGCTTTCTGAAGGAGAAATACATTGAAGCTTGGAGCTTGCAATTGGAAGGGAAATCGCGTGTGCACCTCACAGTTGATAAAGATTCCAGATTATTATAACTTGTAAGTAAATGTTTTATGTTACAAGTTTCATTGTCGTATAACCATACCAGAAATTATTGTTGGGGTAAGTAAGAAACAAAAAAATTAAACTTCCGCTCTGTCTTACTTATGTGCTTTGTGTTATTAATCTGTATTCCAAAAAACCAGTAAACAATAAACACTGAAAATAAACAGAATCAGTGTTGAAAAAATAAGAATAATTTTTCAGAATATAATCGAGCCCACTTAGTTCAAAGTGTGTCCTTAAGGAAATTATTCCCCTCACAGTACTCGAGGTTGATGGAATATCCCCTCCCAGGATAGAACGATTATCTTACCAGAATAGTAGTACTTCAAACTCTGGTAGCGGCGAACCACTCAACAGTAGTATATCACACAGAATTTATTCGTGCAGAAAAAGAAGAAGATTTTGTAGTTCAGAAAATTAGTAAGTAATATTCTGAGGAATCAAACGAATTTATAGCCATGGAAGTACTGTTTCTGAATGTTTGCAACCTTTACGAACAACCCGCCACCGAAAATGGTGGGAAATTTAAATAAGGAAAAGAAATCGGGTCGCGGGTCGACACGCGGATCCGGCGGGTCGCGGTCGGGGGTCACTAACGGGCAGATTGGATAAGTTAATTAATTTAATTAAATAATGATTAATTAAATAATTAAAAATTAAAGAAAATTTGGTCCAAAAAGATTATCAATCAATCAGATCATTTGACCAAATCCAAATCCAAATCCAAATCCGAATCCGAAGCCGAATCCGAAGCCGTAGCCGTCGCCGTAGCCGAAGCCGTAGCCGTAGCCGTAGCCGAAGCCGAGCCGAGCGAGCGACGACAACGGCGCGAGGGGTCCTTGCCCCCTCAACCCTTTTACTGACAAGAAGGAGTAATTCTACTTATAAGTAGAAGAACTTTTCTTTCCACTACCGATGTGGGACAAATGCTTATTTTATAAAGCAAGAGGGAACTCCCACTTTCTTTCCACTACCGATGTGGGACAACTCCCACTTTTCTTTCCAATCATTTCCCATTCACCAATATCAATACCCAACAATCCCCCACATGAATGGGGAATGGCTATAATATAAAAGTGCGGACAAGTGTGATATACAAGCGAGAATTGTTGCGTCGGATAAGTAGGTTTCCCTTTGAACTTTCCGTAGTGAACTTATATCGGATATACTCGATCAATCGGTAGATTTGATATCTTTGAACCGTCGAACTTTGTCGTATACCTAGACAACATAAGTCACACAATCAACCCTCAACCGTTTATGGTTCTCACGGTTGTGTTCGTTTCAGCCATGAACACCTCCTGGTTTCATGAGTGTGTAGAGAATGGGCCTTTACTGTCATTCCCCTTTAAAGCGGCTTACACTTAACACTCACATAGGTGATTTCTAAACATGTGGTCCTATAGCCACATTATCCGGTCATACACCGCCGATTTAGATAATCATTAAATAACCTTAATGCTTTATTAACTCATTAACAAGCCATAAGGTGTTATCCTTATTTACGAACATTGTCTTCATCCGAGAATGGGTTGAGTTATTTGACAATGTTGAACCGTCATCACAACTTTGTTTGATCTCCTTGAACCTAGCTCTTGGGATCTCCGGTCTACTAGGTAGAGTTACCGCCATGATGACTTGTCCTCGGCCTTAACCCCATTCCCATTGATGATCTACTAACTCCCTCTCTAGATAAGCCTTTTGTAAGCGGATCCGCCACGTTATCTCTTGACTTTACATAGTCAATCGTGATAACGCCACTAGAGAGGAGTTGTCTAACGGTGTTGTGTCTTCGTCGTATGTGACGAGATTTTCCGTTGTACATTACGCTCCCTGCCCCTACCTATTCTTTGCTTGATTGTCACAATGTATACATATAGGAGCCAAAGGTTTGGGCCGAGAATGGAATATCTTCTAAGAAATTCCGGAGCCATTCAAACTTCTTCACCGCCTTGTCTAAAGCTATAAATTCAGATTCCATTGTAGAGCGGGCGATGCATGTCTGTTTTGATGATTTCCAAGACACTGATCCACCCCCAATTGTGAAAACATAACCACTCGTGGATTTAACTTCAAATGATCCGGTGATTCAATTTGCATCACTATATCCTTCGATCACGGCGGGATATTTGTTATAATGCAAAGCATAGTCTTGGGTGTGTTTTAAATACCCCAAGACTCGTTTCATTGCCATCCAATAAGTTTGATTGGGATTACTCGTGAATCGACTCAGCTTGCTTATAGCACATGCTATATCTGGTCGTGTACAATTCATAATATACATCAAACTTCCCAAAACTCGTGCATAGTCCAATTGTGAGTCACTTTCACCTTTATTCTTTTGAAGTGCAAAACTTACATCAATTGGAGTCTTTACAACATTGAAATTTAAATACTTAAACTTGTCAAGTACTCTTTCAATATAATGAGACTGCGATAATGCTAGACCTGTGGAGTTTTATGAATTTTGATGCCTAAGATCAAATCAGCAACTCCTAAGTCTTTCATATCAAATTTGCTAGCCAGCATACGCTTCGTAGCATTTATATCGATAATATCTCTACTCATTATCAACATGTCATCAACATATAAACAAACAATGACTTCATGATTTGGAGTATTTTTAATGTAAACACATTTGTCACACTCATTAATCTTAAATCCATTTGCCAACATTGTTTGGTCAAAATTTGCATGCCATTGTTTGGGTGCTTGTTTAAGTCCATAAAGTGACTTAACAAGTTTGCACACTTTCCTTTCTTTACCAGGAACCACAAAGCCCTCAGGTTGTTCCATGTAAATTTCTTCCTCCAATTCTCCATTTAAGAAATTTGTCTTGACATCCATTTGATGGATTTCAAGACCATATACGACCGCCGTTGCTACTAACACTCGAATAGATGTTATTCTTGTTACCGGCGAGTATGTGTCAAAGTAATCAAGGCCTTCTTTTTGTCTATAACCTTTGACCACAAGTCTTGCCTTATATTTGTCAATAGTGCCATCACTTTCATTTTCCTTTTAAAAATCCATTTTGATCCTAAAGGTTTATTTCCGGAGGAAGATCAACCAATTCCCATGTATGATTGTTCAAAATTGATTCAATCTCACTATTGACCGCCTCTTTCCAAAATGTTGAATCGAAGAAGACATCATTTGCTTTAAATGTTTGAGGCTCATTTTCAAGCAAGAATGTCACAAAATCTGGTCCAAAGGAAGTAGATGTCCTTTGACGTTTGCTACGCCTTGCATCCTTTTTACTTGGTGTATTTTCCTTAGGTTCTTCCCGCGGTCGCTTAGATCTTTCACTTGACGACTCACATTCGGTTTTATACGGATAAATGTTTTCAAAGAATTCAGCATTATCGATTCAATTACCGTATTAACATGTATTTCGGGATTGTCCGATTTGTGAACCAAAAACCGACAAGCTTTGCTGTTTGTAGCATAGCCAATAAAAACACAATCCACAGTTTTTGGTCCGATTTTTACCCTTTTGGGCAAAGGAACTTGGACCTTTGCTAAACACCCCCACACTTTGAAATATTTCAAGTTGGGTTTTCTTCCTTTCCATAGTTCATATGGAATAGATTGTGTTTTTCTTTGTGGGGCACCCTGTTGAGTATTCGGTTAGTTTGTAAGGATAGCTTCCCCCACAAGCTTTGCGGTAAACCAGAACTTATTAGTAAGGCATTCATCATTTCCTTTAATATTCGATTTTTTCTTTCCGCAATTCCATTTGATTGTGGTGTGTAAGGGGCAGTAGTTTGATGAATAATTTCATATTCTAAACATATCTCTGCAAAAGGAGATTCGTACTCTCCTCCCCTATCACTTCTAATCATTTTTATCTTTTTATTTAATTGATTTTCCACTTCGTTTTTGTATTGCTTAAATGCATCAATTGCTTCATCCTTATTATTAAGCAAATACACATAACAATATCGAGTGCAATCGTCAATAAAAGTTATAAAATATTTTTTCCCACCGCGAGATGGTATTGACTTCATATCACATATATCTGTGTGAATTAAGTCTAAAGGATTTGAATTCCTATTAATAGACTTATATGGATGTTTAACAAACTTAGATTCGACATGATTTCACATTTAGATTTATTACACTCGAATTTAGGCAATACTTCTAAATTAATCAATTTTCGCAAGGTTTTGTAGTTGACATGTCCTAAACGAACATGCCATAAATTATTTGACTCCAATAAGTAAGACGAAGCTGAATTCTTATTAATACTGTCAACAACCATTACATTGAGTTTGAAAAGGCCCTCGGTGAGGTAGCCCTTTCCTATGAACAAATCATTCTTACTTATTACAATTTTCTCACTAACCAACACACATTTAAACCCGTTTTTGACGAGTAGTCCAACTGAAACTAAATTCTTCCGAATTGTTGGAACGTGCATAACATTGTTGAGAGTCGGGACCTTGGAAGTCATCTTCGAAGTATCTTCCCATATCCTTCAACCTTGGTCGTTGCGGTATTTCCCATAAACGGTACCTCTTCGGGTCCGGCGGGAGCATAGGTTGCAAATGCTTCTTTTGTAGCGCAAACATGTCGAGTGGCACCGTAATCAAGCCACCACTCCTTTGGGTTACCAACCAAATTGCACTCCGATAGCATTGCACACGGATCATCCATATCATCATTCTTTTCCACCATATTGGCTTGTCCTTTTCCCTTGTTCTTTTTCGGGAGACGACAACGGGGCTTTGTGGCCTGACTTTCCCACAATTAAAGCAGTTGCCCTTGAACTTTTTCTTGTTGGAATCCTTCTCCTTTCCGAAGGCCTCTTCCTTTTCTTGTTCTTTTTCGAGCAAAGCATCTTCAACGATGTTTGCCCCTTCAATTGGTGAAGTCTTACGATACCTCTTCTCGCGGTTTTGTTATCTTCCTCGATCTTGAGACGAATCACAAGATCTTCCAACTTCATTTCCTTTCTTTTGTGCTTAAGATAATTCTTGAAATCTTTCCATGAGGGCGGCAACTTCTCAATCATTGCAGCCACTTGGAACGCTTCATTTACTACCATACCTTCAAAGAATAAGGTCATGGAAGATAAGTTGAAGCTCTTGAACTTGGGTTCCAACGGTTTTTCCATCCACCATTTTGTTGTCTAGGAATTTGGCAACCACAAACTTCTTCAAGCAAGCATCTTCGATTTTGTACTTCTTTTCAAGTGCACTCCATAGTTCTTTGGAAGTCTCTACCGCACCGTAGACGTTGTACAAGTCATCTTCTAAGGCACTCAAAATGTAGCCTTTGCACAAAAAGTCGTCGTTTCCAAGCCTCAAAGCAACCATGAACTTTTGGTTGTCGGGCATGTCGGCGGCGAGCACGGGAGGGGCCTCACTGGTGAACTTTTGCATACCAAGGGTGGTAAGCCAAAAGAACATTCTTTTTGTCGCCATCCTTTAAAGTTGGCACCGGTGAACTTCGCAGGTTTCTCGGCCGGTGGCACGGCGGTACGGGTTGTAGGAGTAACCGCAGGTGCGGAATTGCAGAGGTAGTTCCGGTCTCAATTGCCATTATTCGTTTGTCCTTTGTCAAATCGACAAACTGTTTTAGTTAATAAAACCGAATAGCAATTCAATCACGGACTTAAACGATGAAGATTTTTTTTTTTTTTATTTCTTCAAATTGCAAAGTATAATTATGAAACTTTAGTATTCCAACGAAGTTTTTATATCTTCGAGTCGAATACTAATATTCATATGGAGTAGAAAAGCGCACAAGTTTTAATCTCCAAACGAGAATACAACAACGATGAAGTTTTTATGTTCTTCAAATCGTTGTACAAGTATGAACTTTAATATTCCAATGAAGTTTTTATTTCTTCAAGTCGAATATGAAATTTCACACGGAGTAGAAAACCACACAAAGTTTTAATCTCCAAAACAAAATACGATTAATCTAAAAATATAATTTCCTTAAGATTGTTATTAATCCGTATTCCAAAAAACCGAGAAACAATAAACACCGAAAATAAACAGAATCGGTGTTGAAAAAATAAGAATAATTTTTCGAATATAATCGAGCCCACTTAGTTCAAAGTGTGTCCTTAAGGAAATTATTCCCCTCACAAAGACTCGAGGTTGATGGAATATCCCCTCCCGGGATAGAACGATTATCTTACCGAATAGTAGTACTTCAAACTCGGTAGCGGCGAACCACTCAACGAAGTAGTATATCACACGAATTTATTCGTGCGAGAAGAAGAAGAAGAAGATTTTGTAGTTCAGAAAATTAGTAAGTAATATTCTGAGGAATCAAACGAATTTATAGCCATGGAAGTACTGTTTCTGAATGTTTGCAACCTTTCTGAACAGCCACTGAAAATGGTGGGAAATTTAAATAAGGAAAAGAAATCGGGTCGCGGGTCAGGGTCACTAACGGGTAGGTTTGGATAAGTTAATTAATTTAATTAAATAATGATTAATTAAATAATTAAAAATTAAAGAAAATTTGGTCCAAAAAGATTATCAATCAAATCATTTGACCGAATCCGAATCCGAATCCGTAGCCGTAGCCGTAGCCGTAGCCGTAGCCGTAGCCGTAGCCGTAGCCGTAGCCGTAGCCGTAGCCGTAGCCGTAGCCGTAGCCGTAGCCGTAGCCGTAGCCGTAGCCGTAGCCGAGCGAGCGACGACGACGGCGCGAGGGGTCCTTACCCCCTCAACTCTTTTACTGACAAGAAGGAGTAATTCTACTTATAAGTAGAAGAACTTTTCTTTCCACTACCGATGTGGGACAAATGCTTATTTTATAAAGCAAGAGGGAACTCCCACTTTCTTTCCACTACCGATGTGGGACAACTCCCACTTTTCTTTCCAATCATTTCCCATTCACCAATATCAATACCCAACACTTTGTACCCAAGAAAACCTTACAATAAGCACAACGCTCAGGCTAATTATTTCTTTACTTTGACTTAATATTGTTTACTATTCTAATATTTTGTCTGATATTATTGCCAGATCAGTCACTTGAGATCTACATATCCCCGACCACGTATATAAATTCAACTGTATTATTTTATGGATAAAAGAGCACTAATTTATTGGTCTACGTGGCCCTGATCATAAATAACACGACTCATTCATGTTAAACAAAAATAACTAGAAGTTGTGATTTTTGGTAAAAAAAAATATGCAAACAAGCTCCAATTGAATTCATGTCTAGGTCAACTCAGCCTTTTCATTCTTTAACAATGATGGTTTCTTATATGAAGTCCTAACAGTTTCGAACAAAAAAAAATAGAACAAATTAAATTATTTATGAGTTGGATCTTATATTTACGTGGACTAATAAATTAGTACCACTATTTAATTAAAGTTTCACACCTATCATCCATTATATTTCATTAAAAAGGGAGCATTTCAATCACAAAGGAATATTTGGATCTAATAGGTAGAAATATTTATACTTTTAACCTGAAAATTAATGTTAAATGCAATTTGGGTGGACACGGATAGAAGGACGACACATTTAGATCATTTCATAAAATAAATGATAACTTAACCTAGTTAATTAAAGCTTCTCCGAGGATTGGGAGACTACTAGGGTGTACACATGTCAGGTTGGTTCAATTTTTTCATTTTACCAAACCAATCTAATCCAATTCAATTGTGTCGGCGTGTTATATTTATAAACCAACTCAATTCAAAGTTCAAACTAATAAAAGTCGAGTTTTTTATTTTTATTTTTTTTCTTGATTTTAAATTTTTTCATGGTTCAACGTGAAGCATCTTAGAATAAAATTTGTTTAATTTTTGTAAAATATACTATAAATGTCACGCTATTTCATGCATTGATACTTAATCCATTTCTTATAATAATTATACACAAAATTATCAACCACAGCGTGACAAAAGGAAGAACAATTCATGCCAGAATTGAGAGCTTTAACTATTAGAAATTGAGTTTTTTCTAACTTTATATAAAGGAAAAAACTTGATTAAGAATGAATGGGTTGCTACTAGGGACAAGGAAAACATTAGGGGCGTAATTGTTTCATTTAATTTTTATATTTTAGAAGCCAACAAGTCTTGCTTGACTATACAGAAACACATGTATTACACTTATGGTAAACATGTGTACTATTTTCTTCTCCATAAAATGTATGTATCGTATATAAATTCTCTCTAATTCACCGACGATTCCTATGATAATGAACTCAATCTCTCTTATTCACATGTGATAAAGTGCGACAATTCTAAGAGGATTTGAAATAATCTATATATTATTAAAAGCAGAAGAAAATGGTGTCACATTAAGTCAAGTGATCTAAGTAAATTTAGATGTGTACAATTTTAGGACAAACGAAACATACTCTAATAACTAGTAAAGTAATTTCTTAAAAAATTCAGTGAAGCCAAGTGGCATCCCAAATAAAAGCCAAATTTAAGTATATTATTGAAGGTAGTTGGATATAATTTAAGGTAAAAGTGGAAATTTTTACTCCACATAAAGATAACATAAAAAATTTAGTTTGAATTGTTAGAACCTATCAGATTTCAAATTTTTTACTCCCCTTTCCTATTTTAAATGACACTTCTACTATCTTTTACTATGATTCTTTCAAATAGTTCCTAAATACTTTTAGGGTGTGTTTGGTATGAAGGAAAATGTTTTCTTGAAAAACTGTTTGGTTAAGGAAGCAAAAAAAATATTATCTGAAGAGTATTTGTATGTAATCTAGCAAAATGTTATGGAGTGGGGAGTGAAAGTTCAGGGGTGGCTGGGGGTTGGATGGGTAGGGAGGAGACAATGAACTTGAAATATAACTTATGAAATTTATTTTTCCTACTTCCATTAAGAAGTCATTTTCCTCATTTTTTAGGAAATTATTTCCTAGAGAAAATGTTTTTCAAAAATTTTGACCAACCAAATATGTAAAAATTGAAAAATATTTTCTGGAAAATGTTTTCCTCCATACTAAACACACCCTTAAAGTCAAAAGATTGTAATTTGTAATAATTGCAGCTAGAAGATGGGGATATTATTTGCTTTCAGAAATCTCTTTCGAAAGCAAAGCAATGACCAATATCGCTTTTCATAATTAGTAATGAAACAATAGCAACTACATAATATTAGTTTGTAGTAAGACTGGTTCAAACAAAAGCGAGAATATAAAATTTACAATATATAATGCTAATAGTAGTAATAAATAATGTACTTCTTGGGTTGTTTAATGATGTTCGTTCAGATAGCGAAACAAAGAGTGTTGCATTCCTTCATACAAACTAGTCTTATATTGCAATATTTAGGGTGTCGTTTGATATGCGGGATTGGGCGAAATATCTCATCTTATCTCATCAAATTTGAAATTATTTTATTTCACCTCTTAAATGAAATAAGTTAGTCCCAAAACTATAATCTCAGAATTATAATTCTGGGATAATTTAGTCTTAAATTAATAGGTTATGTAAGCTATTCCTTCAACTTCTCCATGAAAGACATTTCACATCCAGAAAGAAAAAAGAAGAGAAAAAGAGATAGTATTACTTTTTTGTATTACAACTAGTGGCATGTTACCCGTGCTTAGCAAGGGCCCAATTTCACTTATAATATTGAATTATTTTTTTCTAATCTTATTTAATTTTAATCCTCCTCTTCCTCCTTTTATTAGTTCCTTAGTTATGTAGTAAACATAAAATTAACATGCTAGAATGCAAGCGCAACCTACAAATATTAATGCTGCTTAAATTAGATAATTGGTCTCATTAATATATGGTTATCAGAATTATATTATAGCTTTTGTATTGTTCTTTACCCTTTTTTAAAGTATTGATCACCCTAAATCACATCAACCCTAAACGCTACCTTAAAACAGCATGAGATATTAGAGAAGAAAAATAATTTCGTTTAGAATTGTATTTTTATTTTACTCGTTTGATCACCCTAAATCTTAATTCATAAACTCTAGATTCTTCAACAAAAATGAGAATTGAGAAGAAAACTAATTTCAAAAAATAGTTTTTCTTTTACTTTTTTTTTTATGTTGATTACTGATAAGTGATAATCTGTTACTTGTACTCTATCCACTTTTACTTAGAATCATTAAATAATTGTTTGAGTTGAAATTAGTTACTTTAATATTAAACAAAGCAATTTATACTTCTATGCTCTATGTAAGGTTGGCTTAAATACATTTTACATTTTTACTCTCTTTACGTAACCAAGCCTTGCCACCTTTTTCAATTGCTATTAATATATCTTTGTATTTTTTACAAATTAAACTTGCATATATATATGATGTAAACTAAATAGCCCCAGCCTACGCTGGCATCAAAGAGGTTAAATTAAAAATGGAAAAGGGCCAAAATTACTCTTGAACTATTCGAAATAGACCATATATACCATCAGTTTATTTTTGGTATCAAATATGCCATCGCAGTTAATCTAAGGGACCTCAAATGCCCTTCTCTTTAATGGACTGACAAATTTGTTGACTGGCCAGTGCCATGTGGAAAAAATTGTCCACATGGCCATCCACCTAGGCATATGACCCAACACACATTTTCAATTGAATTTCCAAAACTATTATCTCACAAAATCCAATAAATTATTGAACCAATTTCTTCACAAAGATTACATTTTTGACAAATTTGTAATAATTCTTAAAAGAAAAATGAATTATTGAATCAATTTCTTCACAAAGATTCAATTTTTTTGGACAAAATTAGTAATTTCACAAACCCACCAAATATTTTTAACCAATTTCTTCACAGACTAAAATTTTCAATAAATTTCTAATAATTTTACAAAACCCAATAAAGTCTTGAACAAATTTCTTAACAGATTAATTATTTCGACAAATATATAGTAATTTCACAAATCCAACAAATTGTTAAATCGATTTCTTCAAAAGAAATGAGAAATTTGTTAGAATAATCTAACAAACTCAAGTATTGAAGGGAGCCTTGAAGTAACGGTTAAAGTTGATGTCATATGATCAGGAGGTCATGAGTTCAAGTCGTGTAAATAGTCTTTTGCATAAATGTAAGATAAAACTGCATATAATAGACTCTTATGGTCTGACCCTTCCTCGAATCCGCGCATAGCGAGAGTTTAGTGCACCGCAATTGACTTTTTATATTTTCAAAGGTATTATCGGTCCCATTCTACAAGTATATGGGATAAATATTATTTAATGACTTTTAAAGTATAGGAGTTAAAGTGAAATTTAGTTTATTATAGTAATAATCTTTTACCTAGCAATTGTTAGTTATCTTATTTTCTTCCTTTTTTGGGTCCTTGCAGGACAAGAAATATTTTATTCCATTTCCCTTTTACATTTATTTTTTGGTTTCTGGGTTTTGCTGCTGTTGAAATTGATTTGAAAAGAATAAGGGCTTCGAAGATGGTAAACCCTAACTACTCCTTTGTCCAATTTTATGAATTAAATCTGAAATTCAACCAATGTTAGACATATCTGTGCTTGATTTTCCGATTAAATTGTACATTGATATTAATTTTTCAATATCATGCTATATTTGATTTTCCGTTTTCTCTTCACTTAGAGAATTCCGTTTTTCAATGCACCACACGGCTGTAATAATTGCATCTAGGGCTTGGATTAGTACTGCAGCTAAGCTCAGTTCAAGCCCTAGGGAATCTTGAATATGCTAGTAAATCTCTAAGCAGTTTCCGATTTTCCGTTTAAGCCGCTTAGAGATTTATTTTGATCCCCAATTTGCTATATTTCCTTTGTGAGATTATGGATTTCTGTAGATTATAAAGTTCATGCTAGATTCTTCGCATTCTTGATTGGTTATGTATTGTATCCCTGAATCCCAGTACATTGATTGTGGATATTAGTTTTCAAATGTGCTTGTTGATTTAATTAACTGTACACTCAGGTGCTGGTGTATTGTGTGCCTAGGAGAGAGTATGTAGCAATGAATTCCATGTGTAGGGTTAGAGAATTTGTGGGATTCAATATTTTTACTCTGGCTATCAATCTCCTTCACTGGATAAATGAGGAAGGATTATGTGTGTTATATAGCAGGAGTAGGGGTAAGGTCTGCGCGTACATCCTACCCTCCCTAGCCTCCACTTGTGGGATTACACCAGGTATGTTGTTGTTGTTGTATATAGCCAGAGTAGAAATAGCGTATTTCCATGAATCCTCTAACTCTGCACATTGAATACACCCTTACATGCTCTCGTGAGAATGTATTCAAGCTATCAACCTATCTTATCCCTTCCTCCTTTATTCTGGTGGCACTGACAATGCGAACTCACACTGGTTATGTCAAAATCACATCGTGGAGCTCAATGTGCTTCCTATTTTTGTATACAATAGGGTATTTTAATTTATTTTAGGGAGTTTGAAGGAGCGGCTTTGTCTATCTTTTTGGTAGAACATAAGTTGACAGTTATTGATCTGAATTGAATTTGTCAGGTACGATTACAGACAGACCCATTCCTCAGTGAACTGACAAACATGTTTGAGCGAACAACTGAGCATGGTTCCGTCTGGGTTACTCTCAAACACTGTGAGTTGTCTTCCTCATTGTTTTTTCTGTATTTTGTGCTCTATGTATTCTCTTTATGATTGATTAACAATAGAGCTGTATGTTGAAGTGCTGAATGAGCAATGTTGTCCTTTGTATCTACAGCTTCTGATAAATCTAAAGTCCAACGGAATAAGATGAAGACAGCTGGTGAAAATATTGAATTTAAGTGCCTCATCCGAGCAACTGATGGGAAAAAAAATATTTCCACAATGGTAATCACAGTAGAAAGTATTTTATTGTTTTCCATTGTGTAGTCTTGTTGATTGGAGAGTGGTTACAGCTTCTCTTTGGAAGTCTTTCTTTTCCCCCCTCTCTTTTCACGTTGTTGAAAAATACTATCATGTTCTCTGGTAGGAACATTTGAGAGTGTTAGTTTCTCGTGTGAATTAATTCTTAGCATAAGTTTAAACGTGCAAATAGGAAATAGATAGATTCTAGCTCCAAAGATTTATCTTTGAGATTGAAAGCATCAAATTTCAAAAAGGAGATGGTAGCCTTGTGATACGAAGAGAATGATAGTTGCAGTCCTTGTTTACTTGATTGATAACTCATAAGTGACATATATACTTGTAAATTTTTTTTGGTTGATAAGGTAAAGTAACTTTAGGGCAGATAAAGTGACAGTTTCTTTTTGCTTCCTCGTATTAAAAATAAACTATATTATTCTAGAGGCACTTTCCTTGCTTTCCTCCTTATTTATGCCTCTGGATCGTATCTGTCCCCTCCTACCTCTTTGTCCAACTTAAACAAGTAAGATGGAAGAAGAAACAAAACAAGTAAGAGAACAGAGAAAAACTGGAGGTTGCTTGAGCATTACTTGGTGGAGTTTGATTTTCACAAAATTGGTAACGTATAGTTCCTAGTACTTATATGCTGAAGTGATTCCGTTGTTCTGGTTATAGGAATCTTATACATCTTTCATTAGTATTGACTAAAAGATAGATGTAGACCAGAATCTGCAGGGGCTTCTAGCATCTAGTATTGAGCATCTAAATTTGATAGCAAAAACTGTTTGGCAAACAATGTTTGGGGGAATGAGATAAGTGCGACTTATTTATGTTTTTGGCACAAGTTTTCTGAAGCAGGTGCAATGAAGATACTAGGTGTGAGTGAGTGGTTACATGGCCTGAAACAAAGAAACCTGATTCTGGGCGACTTTACGTGGGTGTTCCAATTGTTATCTGCTAGTAACAAAATAAATGATCAGAAGTAGGGTTGGGCATAAGTACCGAAAACCAAAAAACAGGACTGAACCGAATTAATATGGTTTTTCGGTGTCGGTTCTTCGATGCTTTGGCCTGGTCTCGGTTTTATTTTTTCTAGAACTTTGGTATTTGGTTTTAGAGTATACTGAACCTGCTGGTTGCTTCTGTTTTACTAGCAGTTTCCTAGTTGCTGCTTGGTGAACTGCTTGCTATTAGATTAGATCATTGTTAAGTGGATCTAAAAAGCCTTCCCTATTGTTATTCCCACTGAGATCTGTATAGTTGGGCTTATTTGTCTCCTTTAGACTCCCCAGATACCTTGTTGAACTTTGTTAGCGCCTTGACTTTAGCTGGAAGATTGTAATGGAGCTACTTAGTTACTTTTGCATCTATTCTTTTGTAACTAGTTTGCATCTTCTTGATGCCAGAAATGAAATCTTCACTTCGTAAAAAAATGTTTACTTTGGTTTTAGTTATAATTTTCAGAATTAGTTCTTCAAATTTGGAGTTGTCTTAATTATTCCTCCATGTATGCTGAACCTGAGAACGGGAGGCTAGAGTTTAACTATGAATGTTCTTAGCTTAATGAAGATGAGGCACAGTGGCTGCGGAGAAACTTTGAATAATAGAAGGTGTGGGAGAACCTTAAGTCTTGTGCATAAGATAAAGTTCTAGGGTCAGATGAATAGACTATGAGATTCTTTTTCTTTTATTGGGATATTCTTAAAGGGACATCATGAACACTGAGGATTTCTCTCCCAGGAGTACTTTGAAAATAGCTTTAGTGCCATCGATATGCCTCTGATCCCTACATGTTTGGAACTGTGGAACTGAAAATTCTTAGGCCTATAAGTCTAATAGGAAGTGTGTAGAAGGTCATTTCCAAATTGTTAATGAGAAACTAAAGAAGGTGATTCTCAAGGTGGTTGATAAGCATCAATTGACCATTATCAAAGGAAGACAAATAATATACTGCTTTGATAGCTCATGAATGTGTAGATTTCAGAATCAAAGGGAAGAATCCAAAAATCTTGTGCAAACTAGATATTGAAAAAGCATTGTTCCGTGAATTGAAATTATGTGCTGAAAATTCTCAAGGACATAGGCTTTGGATTCAAGTGGATCAGATGGATTTTGTTCTATATTCTGCATAAGTAATGTCAGGTTCCCCATCTTGATCAATGGCTTACTTGAAGTTTTTCTCCCTCCTAAAAGGGGATTGAGCCAAGGTAACTCTTGTCACCTTTTCACTTCATTGTGGCTATGGTAGGTTTTATGAATATGCTATAGATGGCAAATCAAAATGGGTGAAGAACGGGCTTCTAAGTACTCAGCAATGACATGAGCAATCACATCCACCTTTTAGCAGAGATGTTGGAATGTGAAATTGGCTGTTAACCAATAACCTACCTTGGATTATCTCGGGGAGTAATGAACAAGGCTCTTGAGATATGGAATGGGGTGCTAGAAATATGTGAAAAGAAATTGGCTAGGTGGAGAAGTCAATACCTATCTTCTTTAGGAGGAGGGGTCCTGGTCAATGATGTGCGTAGGACTCTCTGCCTACTTACGTGATGTCTCTTTTCCTTCTACCTGCCAAGACTTAAAAAGAGAATTGATGCATTTAGAAGGAACTCTACATGGAGAGGATATTAAGACAAAAGATAGGGATGCACCTGGCCCGCATAGCATTTTTATGCATTTTCAACTGCCCCGCATCAACCCACCCCTATACCATTATATAGAACTAGATAGACCAACATTAATAAAAGCTTAGCATTATCACAAATTTAAGACGCTGTATATCCAGCAGAGACAACCTCGTGAATAACTTGATTCTACCATATAAAAGAAGGGCAAATAATATGTTCTACTTTTATTGAGTTTCAAGAACATAGTTTCTGTACTGTTCAAACTGCATTATTCCTCTTGAATTTGAATCATAGTAGTTGTAACTGAATCACTTTTACATAAACTTCCATGGGCTTCTTCACTTCCCACCTTGGTTCTTCCGGCTTGGAACTTCACTCCAGAATATATATCATCATACACAAACCATGGTAAACTTGTTTACTTTCTTCAGCCTCTTTAGTTTCTCGACCAAATTAAGCTGGTGTTGATAAATCACTACCTCACTTCCCATTTATAGAACGGAGCCAGTGACTTCCATGTCCATAGAATTTAGTTCTGTGGGCTAGACAAAAGGAAACCACCATGACGTATAAAAAACAATTCAGCATGTAAGTACTATTTGATCACTTTAAGCTGCAAAATGCAAAAACATCTAAATGTTGTTGAGTGCAAAGAATCATTAAATGACACAAAAATCAGATCAATGTCTCTTGTAAATCTTTTCATTCTTTTAGCAAGGGAAATCCTTCTCTATTCCAAATGATATCATTTTCTACCTTGTCACTAATGTTGCAACTGGAATTTGATATCGGTAAATGAATTAGTTGTTAAGCTTACTATATTGTTATAAAACATTCCTTTTACTAATCGATTTATCCAAAAATGCTCCTTATTCTTTAATCCTTAGTCATGTATGTAATGTTTTCAAATTAAAGATTGAATGTTGATAGTACCGTTACAGGTGTTTAAAGTTGAATAGACTGAAGAACTTCAATTATCAATTTACTCCTAAAAAATGATTAAATAGTATAAAAGTCAAGGGTATAATAGACAAACAACCATATACTTATTGAATGAAATTGACCAAAGTACAAGGTACTATTCACGTTGAATCTAGTACAACAACACACAGCAGTATTCGCCCACCCCAACTCCCATTTCTATATAGTAGAATATGCACAGTGAGTACACGACATTTATTGTTGCAGTTGGGCAGCTGACATGTTTTGGTTGTTAATTTGTTTATAGTATCAATATGTGTGTGTTTCTTCCTTGTTTTTTTTTTTGGGCTGATATGATGGGTAGTTGGTGGGAGTGGAGATCAGAATCCTTGACAACACATTGTCAAGGCCCATAGGGTAAGAATGGAGGTTGAATGGGAGAACTTTAGAGTCTTAAGAGTATGATATTGGACTGTATTTTTCAGTTGATTTTTAACATGGAGTTTTGGTTAAGATCATCAACTTCCCAAAATATGAACATCCTTAAGCATGCAAGCTTTCACTGCTAAAAATAGCACGAAATTTGTAGTTTAGTCTCTTCAGTTCGCTTGTTGGGTTTGTATAGGTTTTTGCTTGATTAGCCAATTGTGTTTTAATCTCTCTAGAAGATACTGATTTGGTGTTCCTGGTGTAAATTTCACACTTCAATTCATCATAGAATATATTCGATGATGCATCTACAACCACTCTAGAACTACTAAATACACAAATTGTAGTGCTGAAAGCATCTGCGAGCTGGAGCCTTTTGCACTCTTTGGTTCTGAATTTGCTTAACTGTACATGCAAATACTCTTTGGTTTGTTACTTCTTGAAATTGAGAACTTGACAAGGTTTTCCACATGCTACACATGTATGTGCATGAAGTTTGGGCTGAACAGCCCATCACGTGTCTAAGGATGTATTATTCCCTTTAATATAGAACTTTGTCTGGTATGACTGCTAGCTAGCTCTCCCCAGTTTTCCTTCTTGAATGCCTCTCCCTGTCCTATAATGGAGACAAGTACACCAACTTAAACTTTCTTTTCCTTATTTGTATTCATGTCTTGCTTGTTGCTATTTCTGATAATGTAAATAATTTTATTAGTGATGGGAGAAATCTGGTATACAAGCGCTTGTATACCAAAATGAAGAGAACCTACACCAAGATATGTTTCTCTACAAAAGAAAAACCGGCCGTCTATACACATAGGCACCTTGTATGTGCACCAAACCAATCATCTTATTTGTATTCATGTCTTGCTTGTTGCTTATGTAATTTATTATTATTATTATTATTTATGTTTTGATGCATCATTTCGCTTCTTGTGGCCAATGATGCACTTGATTTCATTGGACTAACAGGTTGGAGCAAAAGATCACCAGCGATTCCAAGCATCTTATGCAATTTTGCTGAAGGCCCGCTTGACTGCACTAAAGAAGAGGGAGAGGAAGGACAAGAGGAAGGCTACTGATTCTGACAAAAAGATAGAGAATTCAAAAAAGAAATCCGCTGCTCCTAAGGCCTCTGCATGAACTTTAGTCCTTTGGTTTATTCCCCTATTTTGTTTCTAGGATAGAGTTGTAGGACTTGACCTCCATTTGGGGTGACAAGTCTGAAACTGCATTACAACTCCAACTGCATAGAATGAGGAAAGGAGGTGTTTTTACTCATTTGTTTCACTTCTAAATTAGTCAAACTTTGTGAAGAGCTTGTTGCCATTATGGAACATTTGATGTTCTGCCATAATCTTGATTTTTAATTCCTGGAACGACATTGAGAGTAGAGTGGATGAATCAATTGCAGGTTGCAGCAAACATACTTTTGGTTGATGGAACTTAAAATGAGATTTTGTGGTTTTTTTTACTCAGCCAGATTCTTTTCCAGACTGTTCCAAACCATTAAGTCTTGAAATAGGCACATTATTTGGTGGGGTTTCTTTTAATCTTGACTGAGACTTTTTGTTATTTATTTGGTTTTAGTGGGTGCCTATTAGTCCTTTGCATGTTTGAATTATGAGATTAGTGTTGATGTCTGGTAGGTAATATATTTGAGATCTCAAGCATTCTGTTTACATACTGTATTAAGAGTATATTTCACGAAATCACCAAAATTGCTGAAGGGCAAGCCACATAATATGAGCGTCTTCAATTTTGTTGGGGATAAAATTACGGATTATTAATTACTCAACAAGCCAAATTTGATGACAGTTGTGAGTTATTTCACTTCCAACCATTATTCAATTCAACAAGGGATAGAGGAAAATAAATTCTTCTCATTTGCAAATTGCAACCATTATGTATGTATTTATTTCTACATTATATTTTGTTCCTTTTTTTACGATTTTGTTTCTGACGTATGCACAATATTTTTTATTTATTTACGCTCATGTTCTGCTCTTTTACGAATTGCCTATTCTTAACTCTAAAACAAAGGATAGATGCAAATGAGGCGAATTTTTCTATAATGTAGTAACTAGTAAATATTCTCCACTAATGGAATCTTTTTTGTTACTACGTCAGTGTATAATCTAGTTGATGTACTTCCATATCTTATGCAAATATAACTTTAAAAAATTTAGCCGTAAATGTTTGGGCTACCAAGAAAAATGAAACAGTCGAACTCAAGTATTAACTTCCTTTATAACCCCTTTTATTAGATTGACAATCTTTTTAACATGTAGTCAGTATCTAAACATTTCAATTGAACATCTGAGTCTGAAAATATATCAATTATTCTCCTAACAATTCCCAGTCTCTACACCAAGTTGGTGACAATACTCAGTGTAATAGTCAATCCTTCTATCAACAGCCGGAGGATTGCCACCATCACACTCAAGCGGGCCATAAATGGCTCGAATCGTCGCCCCGAAACCTAGGCCAGAAGTTACGAAAGAGTGGCAAGTGTTCATCCAGTACCACAAGGCTGTCTTGAATGATATAATGTTATCTCTAGCCACGATATCGGGGTCGTTTAGGCCATCGAATCCGATGTCTTTTCCGGCAGGTCCATAGTTGAAGTTCCATGATAGTTGGATTGGTCCTCGGCCGTAATATTTCTAGCCGGAGACACAAGGGTACTCTGTGCTTTGGTCATCGCAGTAGTTCCTAGATGGACCATTTATCTCACTTATGTAGCACATGTCTGCATAAAAAATAAAAATTCTATGTTGTTAGTTGAGTAAAGTACGTACATGTTATATGTGATAAGTTGTAAGAAATTAGGGGGTGTTTGGTCGGTGTGATTTTCTTATTTATTTTCTAGTGTTTGATAAGTAAATAAAAATATTATTCAAAAAGCATTTATTTATAGTTTGACAAACAGTACGAGGGACGAAAATGGAGTGGGCAGGGATAACTACTAAAAATAACAGAAATTAGTAACATATAATTTTTGTAGCTAATCATCAAAATCTGTTGCTAATTATATTTAGTGACACATTATCAGATATTTATGTTAGCTACACAAGCAATTTAGCTACGAAGTTTATAGCTACTTCGAACTTTTCTTTTTGTAGTGGATGGAGGGGGCTTTTGGAGGTGCGAGTATGTGTGTGTTTTGTTTGGTGTTGGGTGGGGTGGATGGAGTGCTGAGGGTAGGGTAGACCATGGAAAGTCACTTATGAAATTTATTTTTCCTCAATATGGAATATCACTTATAAAATTTATTTTTCCTACTAAAGAAAATTTGTTTTTCTGATTTTTAAAGAATTTATTTTTTGATAGAATATGAGAAAATTGGTAGACAAAAATGTTTTCATCCATAATAACACACACATTAAAAAATTACAATTTTAGTTCAAAGGAGATTAAAGCATATTGTATGGAAAATGACTTACGGCGAGTCTCATGAGTGACATGAGCAAAGAAAGCGGCAATCTCACGCTTTGTATCATTAGAAGAAGCAACAGTTGCAAATGTAGGATAAGATTTGAGAGCTTCAAGAAATGCAACTCTTGTGTAAAATCCTTTGCCATCACAGCTTGATTAGCAATGCCATTGAAGAATCAAATATTAAAAGTGTATTATATCTAACAACTTAAGCTTTTAGATCAGATAGTCACACACTTCAATAAAGTAACAATATAAGAAATTCCATTATTATTATCATTATTATTATTATTATTATTTGTTGAAGTAGTAAAACAAGCCCCTCCTTGGCAGCCTTTCCCACAGTAATCATTTCCAGTGCCACAATAACCCCATTTGCTGCAGCATAACCCTTCTACACACTCACATTTTTTAGCCAAGATCAATTTTGGAATTAAAACTATAACTATAGTATAAATAATAATTAAGTGCTTTCTTGCAGAAAAAATATTAATCATTTTTGGTGTGAATATGGAGGAAATTAAAGACTAATAAAAAGATACAAGTATTTATATAGAAGCAAAAGATGAGCTAGTAGTGTTAAAAATTGTTCAAAATACAGTAACTTTAGTGTGAACTTTGGGTAGGTTGACTTGTTTGGGTCTCCCAATTTATTAAGAAGGATATGGTTATCTCATAAGGTCCTTGCTTATTCATGCATGCAGTTGATGCATTACTGATTAAACAGATCTTCTCAAGGCTTTTGATGAATGTAAATACCTGCCTTCAAGTTTTAAGAACTAATTGTAGGTTATGAGCAGTTTGGTAGTAGGTAAAAGTTTAGTAGGAAATTGAGCGTGTCCCGTTTATCTTTTCATACTAGTAGACGTAGTAATATTGTTTTTGTAGTTTTTGTCGTTTGATTTCTGTTACTATCTGTTGTTTCTTGTTTCTTGTATTTTGACTATCTTATTTATTTGTGGTGGCTAGTGCTCCTTTATTTCAAACTGTTTTATCATGACTTATTCACTTTCATTATTTTCATTTTCATACTGTTTTGAATTCCTTGTCCTTATGCCGAGTATCTACCAGAAACAACATCTCTACCTACTAAGGTAGGGAAGGTCTGCGCAAACTCTACCCTCCTCAGACACCACTCTATGAGATTTCACTGGGTTGTTGTTGTTGAGCCGTTTGGCTCAATGAGTGAACCAAAAAAAAATTTGACACTCGATAAGCGTGAGGTACTTATTAACAAATTTGGATGAAGGCAGTAATAAGTTAAGTAGGGTCTTGATTGCTTTAGGATGTTAAGGAATGTAAAATAACTACTAGACCTACCTTCTACTTTATAATTGTTTCTTATTAATTATCACTTTTATTCAGTACTTAAATCTTAAGTTAAATACAAATATTTAATCTAAAACTAAACATTATTCACAACCTTTTGGAGAAATTTTGCCAGTTTCCCTTTCGTACTCTACTTTGTTACGTAGTATACATTTTCTCATTGGAGACAGAAATGTCTTTTTTCAAGCATGTACCAAAGTCAAAGTTCACATGTTTTTAATTTATTAGCCACCACCGAAGGATATTATTTTTAACTGTTTATTATTTGAAATATTATTTCGATTAATTCATATTTATATTTGATATATTCACTTATGAAAAAATATACTGTCTAGTGAAATATTTTTCGTTTTCAAAGTTTGAACTTAGATTCCTATTTTAGAGTAAATATTTTGAGGAAAATAATAACATGAACACTGTTCAAACGTTTCAACGAAGCTTACACTCGTTCACATTGGTTCATCCTGCTATGCCCGGGGCCTTTTGCTCTTCTAATGTAAGTCTTGCTTTATTGATTTCATAAATAGTGGCGGATCCAGATTTTTTTCACTCAAGGAGTACTAAAAAACTGTTGGAAATTTGCCTTTGGCGGGAGTTGCGACCGACCAACTTTAACGGCTTAAACACTAGTGTAACGTATGTTGGAGAATCCGGTTCTTCACACATGCATGATCTACTAAGTACGTAGATAACCGTAGGGCCAAGAATCGTCAAATTTCATTGAGAAATGAAAGAGATATTGGTTCACGAAGTAAGGTGTTTGAAGCATGGAAAGTGTGGTATTGTGTGTAATTCTCCCTCATCGGTAGAGGAAGAAAGAATTGTTGTGTATATAAGATTCGAAATTGGTTTGGGGTTTGGGACCCCAAGGGGTATCCCATGTGCTTAAAGGAGGGAGGACCTAGATGTGCTTCGGTTCGAGGAAAGACCACACGCGCGCCGCCGCCCGCCCGTCCGGGCTCCGGGCTCCGGGTCTTCTGATATTATCTTTTTAGGCCAGAAGTACAGTTTGATCCCAGAAGTTTCAGATGTACAGTTTGGACCAGAATTCTTTCAGATGTACAGTTTGGTCCCTGAAGTTTCCAGAACGTCAGAATTTGGACAGTCAAAAGCAGAAACGTCAAGCACTCAATTCAGCCATTTATTTTGGCTGAATTACTCCTCCTATAATGGCCAAATCCGTTGGTCTTTTCACCATTTATGTTGGTGGCTTTACTACCTCCATAATGGCCATTATTTGGCTATTATGGAGGCAGTTTTTCAGCCCCTCCCTCACCTATATAAACACCCCCTTACACCATTGTTGAGCACTAAGAATGACCAAGGAGAACACCAGAAACAGTGCACGAAAATACACAACCGAAAATAATTTTCTTCCTACAACTTCCAAGCATCATTTCGTTACTCAATATTCTTCACGGTAGCTCTTGAGTTTCCTTTGCTCAAGGGTTCCATTGCTGTTTTATCTTGGGAGACAAATTGTCCAGGACGTATAAAGGATACATACGGGGCAATATTGTCTTAAGGACAGAGTGCTACACTCGACTCAGCAAAAACAATTTCCATTTTTCCATCTTCTACAAAACTGGAATTTCCAGTTTTCTTGTGTAACTATTGTAATTTTCAGATTTCTAGTTGAATTATTGAATCTTTGTTTATCCTTTCGAATACTTGTAATAGTTATATACTTCCCGTACTGCATTATAAAGTATCATAGAGCAAAAACTACCAACAAAAACAACAAAAGTTAAACATAAAAAATAATATTGTCCCTAAGAATCGAATCTAGGATGTTAGAGACAATTTTGATCACCCTAGACCACTTGAGCTAACCTTTTATAATTGTTCAAGATATTCAAATGTTAATATATGTATATAAACATAAAAAATCTACCTTATATAATGTAATTTTTGCAGAGGGTATTTACACCTCTTAAATCCGCCCCTGTTCATATATACGTTACCTACATGACATAGTATATAGTCCTCAAGAATCTGCCTTAGTTTCTTATCCTCTAACTATATAAGTTTGTGTGTATCATAACTCCTCTAAGGAACCATCATGATACACCTAAGGGATATGGCTAAGCAGGGGCGAAACTATCATTTTTATTACGGATACTTAATAATTCTGGTGAAAATTTTGTACTGTGTTAAAAATTTACACTATAATATATATAAATAATTTATTTAGAATTCAATAATTATTTTTTTTTAGAATTTAGAACCTATAAATTCAAACTTTTAGCTCCATTTATGTGGCTAAGAATAGAGATCAATCCAGGTATTGGGAGTGTACTGTCTATCATATTCCAACCATATCATACATGCATACACTTTTGGGAGATACAAAGGATAATGTTATTGCTTTATGTCGGACCCTTGAAATGATTTTGAGATAATTCTATGATACTTGCTTAGAAGTCCAGTGAAGCCCACTGATGTTCTTTATTATTGTAGTCACTCTACCAGTCTTCACAATATCAAGAACACCTTGTTAATGGTATATGAAATAATTGAAATTAACGTTGCTTATAAAGAGAACCATCACAATGTGCCTATTAATAATTGCTTGCTTAGTTCCAAGCTTAATGTTTTCACTCGTAAAGTTATCAACACTAAAGCTGAAAATATGACACTATTATTTAGTACTACGTACAGGAAAGAACTTCATTTGGAGGCATGAAATTACATACGGATCTCTAAGAAGGAAGTGAAATTATGTCATTCCGAAATACAAAAGTTAAGTCCCATGTAAATTTGCAGTTATATAATGATCTGTCATAAAACTGACAAGTTATATATGATATATGTCATAAAAATTTTAGTCGTGAAACAGAAACATTAATATTAAAGAAGATATAATTAGATCTTTTTTTTGTCCCTTCCAGATGATCGAAAAATAAAGAAGTGATTAATATATTACAGATAATTAAGTATTTACAAAATACCATCTCAATTCATCATATTTCATTAGATCGAGAATATGATATGGTTCCGAAGGTTGAATCAAATATGGACAGTTCCAATTTCCTTCTTGAATGAAAATTTATTTTTGATTTATTTCATCTATTTCATGACTTCAATAGGGGAGGATACACATTATGCTACGATTTTTAATCAGAGGAGAGATTTTAAGAAATGACAGGTCTATTCGCTCTATCAATAACCAAGTCAGATCTGATGTATAATATGAAATTTGCCTTTTCTATTGATTTATGTACTTTAATTTGAATTATTTTAGGTTGCACTGATTACAATATGATAGCCATAAAACACAAACATAAGCATATTATAACTTGTCAAGGGGCGTTCCCAGAAAAACCTCAAATAAGAGAACTTAAATTCATTCTTAAAACTTCAAGGAGGTCTTGCAATTATCAAAAGCGTCAAGGATTTCTTGTGATCAAGTAACCTTTTTAATGATTTCTTGTGATCAAGTAACCTTTTTAATGAAAAAGCTAGGACCTTATGGGTTATGACATAACCATATCCTTCCTAATTTATTGCAACACTCCAATTAAATAAAAAATCAACCTATATCTAAATCACACTAAAATTGCTGAATCTTAAACAACAACTCAACATTATCGGCTCAACTTTTGCTTCTATAAATACTCTAGTCTTTCCTCCATGCATATTCAGCCTAGTCCATCAAAGAATAAGTATTAATTTTTTCCTCACCAAAAATGATTACTTTTTATTCTTCAAGAAAACACTTGATCTTATTATTTATTTGTACTATTGCTATAGTTGTTATTACAAAATTAACATTGGCTCAACAGTGTGGGTGTATAGAAGGATTGTGCTGCAGTAGATGGGGTTATTGTGGCACTGGGAATGCTTATTGTGGGCAAGGTTGCCAAGGAGGGCCTTGTTATACTACTTCAACAAACAATACTAGTAATAATGGAATTTCTGATATTGTTACTGAATCATTCTTCAATGGAATTGCTAGTCAAGCTGCTTCATACTGTGAAGGCAAAGGATTTTACACAAGGGCTGTGTTTCTTGAAGCTGTCAAGTCTTATCATAGGTTCGGAACTGCTGGTTCTTCTGATGATAATAACCGCGAAATTGCTGCTTTCTTTGCTCATGTCACCCATGAGACTGGACGTAAGTCATTTTTCTTACAACTTATCATATGCTTTAATTTTTTTCTTTGATCCTACTTCTTCTTGATCTTTTCTTGGATCCTCCATGTGATCTTCTTATCACGGGCCATTAATGGTCACTTCGTTCCATTTTATATGACGGTAATTGACTGATCAGGAATTTTAAATAAAAAGGAAGAGTTTTGGCACATATATACCAAAATACCTAGAGAACTTGTGGGCCACTTAACTTTTTGTGCGTCTTACATGTACACATTTACGACTTAACCATAGTTAAGTGATATGACTTTTCACTTCAATTATACGCTAAGGTTAATTTTAATGATTTGAAGTAAATAGTCGGTGCGGATAAGTAATTACCTTACTAGGACATGTTATTAAGAGGTCAAATTGAAAGTTTAAAGTTAAAAAAGTTTTCAAATATAAAAATATGTAATTTTTTAAGAATAAATTTAAAAGAAAAGAGTGTCAAAGAAATGACAAATATAAAAGGATTTTGTACCATTTGGTCACTTAAAAGATACAGTAACTAAAGACCGGCTTTGTAAAAAATGAGATTAGTAACTTAGAAAAGACAATCGAGACATAAAATGTTTGATTTAGTCCAAATGAAATGACTATATATTTAACTAATTTCAGATCCGTCACAGCTATGTATACAAGTAGTATTGGACATTTCAACAGCTACATGACAACTAACACTATATTCTTCTGTCTTTTTCACTTTTTTGCAGAAATGTGCTACATAAACGAGATAAATGGTGCATCTAAGGACTATTGTGACCAGACAAACTCAAAGTACCCTTGTGTCTCCGGCAAGAAATATTACGGCCGAGGACCTATCCAAATCTCATGGAATTTCAACTATGGACCAGCCGGAAAAGACATCGGATTCGATGGCCTAAACGACCCCGATATCGTCGCTAGAGATAGTCTTATAGCATTCAAAACTGCCTTGTGGTACTGGATGAACACTTGCCATCCTCTCTTTACTTCTGGCCAAGGTTTTGGGGCGACAATCCGAGCCATTAATGGTCCACTTGAGTGTAATGGTGGCAATCCTGAGCCTGTTGCCAGAAGGGTTCAATATTACGTTGAGTATTGCCAGCAACTTGGTGTAGACACTGGGAACAACCTCACTTGTTAGAAGACTTGGAAAAGATTAATTTTCAGGCTATGAGAGTATATTTTGTGGAGATTGAATTAATAATTACTACAAAATGGAGATTTAGTTGTTTTATTCCTATATAAGAAATATTAGTAATGTAATATGGAAAGGGTTATTTCATTTAGGAATGAAGATATTACTACTTGAGTTCGAATGTGCGATTCAGCACAAACATGTTGTACCCAATCCCACTAGGGGACATGCACTGATTAGATTTAGTACGGTATAAGAAGCCCTTGTTTGAGTGAGAGCTTCTAAAATGTCGTTCATTTTGCAATAAGAAACTTTTCCATATAGAGGTTTTAGCTACTTAAAGCGAGGCCATTCAAAAGTTCGAGAAGAGTGCTCGGCCTTGGTTGAAATAATTATAGGTGTCAATGAACCGATTTCACCCGTTCGAATTTTTAGAGTTAAATTTCTTAATTTTGATTGTAAATTCGGACATAGAATCTTTAAATTTTAAAAATAAAATTTATATATTTGAAAACTACGTAAGCAGTACTAGCTATAAATCATCATAATTAATAATTTAAAATATTTAAAAGATACATAAAAAGTCATGATCAAAGAAAAACTCGTTTAACTCTAAAAATTTGAAATGTGATACATAAATTGAGACGAAGGGAATAAATAATTTGATTTGTCTAGACTACATTATACCTACACAATCATTTCCTACATATCTAGAATGAAGTCATGAACAAAGGGAAGACTTTTATTGACAACAAATTGACTATTCATTCATTCTATTTATAAACTCATCTCTACATAATTTAATAGTAGTAAATATTTTATAGCTAGAACTATATTTTTATTGACCGTGTATTTGTTTTGTGATCGAAGAATTCATATAGAGACATTCTTTTGAAGCAAATTTGAAGATGATGGACCCGCTCTTCACTCTTCTCTACTTAAATACTGAATTTAGTCCAGTGTTCGAACTTCTTAAGAATATTACTATTAAATTAAGCATAAGTTACTAACAAAACAGTTTTCAAATAGTTAAAACTAATTATTACTCATCGAAAACACATACTGTAACAAAAAATAGGTGGAAAATCATAGATCCTTAAGCTTTCAAAAACTTGCTAAGTTGGTAGTCACTTCATTGCTTTTCCTGAGACTGAATGCATTTATTTCTTGTAATTTAGTTAGAAGCTCTATGAGTGTAGGTGATGTTTTTATGTTCATTAGTTAGTACATTTTAGGTATATTTATGAATTTTAAATGTTTTAGAAGCCGCTAAACGATTGGCTCAATGTAAGTTTAAGACATCAAGTGCCGATCACGTGCTCTTATGCAATTGGGGTGTGACATTGCTTTTGATATGCTTTGTTTTTTCTTTCATAATATAAAATATAAATACTGAATATTGAAAAGATCAAGTAGCTTATTAGAAAGATTTAGATTACATCTTGACAAAGGAACACAATTAATTTTAGTATCCGTTGTGAAGTCCAAGCATTTTGGAACTTCAAAAATCTTATGAGTTTTCAGAAACACACAAACCTTTTAAGTGAATTCACAATGAAGCCGATTACAATAACATAAATTAAGGTTTTAGAAATTTATGTTTTAAAACTTGATTATCTTTTACACATACTTGTGTGTTGGGCGTGAATTAGTATACTTTCAAGAATAGTTGTTATATCGTACTTATATTTTTTATGAAAAAATTATAATCACCCAAACTTTCACCTCCTGAGGTGTCTGTCCATGTCAAATTATATAACTTATTTGTACAAAAGTTGTCTCTAGAGACTATACGAAAGAGTAAAGGAGAAGAATCTTAATACAAGTCCTCCAATAATAATTCAGCTAACAAAGAAATGGGACTTCGCATATTAATATAGATGAAAAACCTTCAAGTCTCTCGGTGTGCATAGTAAAGGACTTAAAATAATAAAAAAAGATATTCGGATTCTTAAAATGGGATAGCATTACATGTTTTTCTTTTTAGAAACAATTTACTTTTCTTAAATTGCACTATGATGCTATTTTACCTCTTAGAGTGTTAGTTGATAATTTATGCATATTTTGTCAGAAAGTATCGTCTCAATCTTAAAGGAGTCAATGACACTTAGTGAGGACAATGTACAATGTGGATGTACTCCACCATATTGTGATTATTACTTCCTCCGTCTCAATTTATTTGAAGATTGATTAGTTTAAAAGTCAAATAGCTCTTTCTTTAACTACGATTTTGTTAAATTATTTTCATATATTGTGAATAATTAATTATGCAGACTTATAATATTTTTTTATATAAATTTTATTATAAAATATCTGAAGTATCTATATTTAAAGTTAAATCAAAAGAAAAAGTTGTTTGACATCAAATTGATAACCTTCAAATAAATTGCTACAAAGAAAGTATTGATTTTGTATCATGAAAATATATGTATTAATGAATTGACCGTGCGAGTTAGGCATGGAGTTCTCTATCCCAGATTTTGGTGAGCCCCACCACTTCTTATATGTTCATAGAGATTCTATGTTGAGATGGCAGTGGATCTTGGACCCGATCCGGATTCGGTGGATCCAGATTCGTTTAATAGGATATGAATCTTCAAAATTTGGATCCGACAGATCCAGATCGGACTCGGATTCATTTCTGACGGATCGGATCTGAATCTTGTATTTGAGATCCGTATCCGGTCCAGATCCGACCCGTGGATCTGTTTTTTATGAAATATATGCATAACCTATAATGTAATTTTATAAGTATTTTTTTAAAATTGCTAAGCACATCCTTGCAAGTTTAATTCTCAAAACAAGTTTAATTTATCCCCGTGTTAACTCAAAAACCAAAAAATGAGGTAACTTCGATAATAAAATCAATGTTATATTAGTGAATGACTAACATCTCCATAGACAAGTAGTTAAAATTATATTCACTTCATTTGTGAAGATTCCAAGCACATGCAAGTTCTGCATTGTGGAAATACTAGTTAGCATTTTCCACAACATTGTCCAACATTTTCAATTAATAGCTCACAATCAAAACGAGACAACGAACAAAATATCTCATATGAACATTTCAAAATTGAAACACAGTAAACTGTTAGCTAAGTAAAAATCGTTTGTCAGTTCAAAAAAAAATTCTTAGCAAGGTTACATTCTTAGCAAGGCAAATTTTTTTACATGTGGATCCAGATCCGATCCGTGGACCCGGTGGATCCGGATTTGGATTTGATTTTTATGGACCCACCGGATCTGGATTCGTGTATGAAAAACGGATCTGGATCTGGATCTGGATCTAGTAGGATCCGGTCCAGATCCGATCCGTTGCCATCCCTAGACTTCTATGTCATTGTGGGAGGTCAAGACACATTCATAAGTGCTTTATGACTTTCTTTTGGTTATATTAAATATTATTTTGTAAGCTAATTATGATATATTTAGATTTGATTTTTGCTTTAGGATTAATGAGAATGATTGAGTATTCTATTATCAGTATATTATTTAGTGAAATAGACATCGATACCGATCACAAGATCACCTAAAATTGGGACATGACATGGAGATACATGTAATGTAATGAAGGCAGCTTAGTTGAATCTCGTCCATCCGAAATTATATAGTGAAATAGAGTAATTTTTGTTTTGTATAAGGGATTCAAAAAGTGTATTATATCGCATGCTCAATGTTGAGAATATAATCAAATATTAAAAGTGTGTTCTATCTAACAGCTTAAACTTTTAGATCAGATGGTCACACACTTTAATATGGTATCAGAGCAGGACAAAGGACCTGGGATCGAATCTCACCGCCACCCATTATCAAAAAGAATTTCCACGTGCTTGGACCATGAAAAAAAATCAGATCAGCACGTGAGGGGGCGTGTTGAGAATATAATCAAATATTAAAAGTGTGTTCTATCTAACCGCTTAAGCCTTTTAGATCAGATGGTCACACACTTCAATACTCAAATTAAGAATTTTTTACTTTTTTTTCGTTTCGTGGTTTGAATAGGTTTAAGAAGGTTAACACAATTCACGGTTAAATTCGTCACTTGATGAACATGATGTAAGAAGTTAAAGTCGTGTTATGCGAAGCAAAAAAAAACGAATAAAAGAAGTAGCTAGGCTTCATGCTATTAAAATACACGAAAACTAAATTTCAATCACTATTAATTTTTTTTTATTATTGTCAACATTTGAATTTTTGTAATAGTACAACTACTTTTGTGTATAATCATAGTTTCCTAATTATGTTGTAACAATTTTCTAATAGCTCCATCCAGCCAGAGTGCTATTAACCTGCTCCTGCGCCTCACAAATGCAGTGTCCATTATAGCAAATTAAAGGGGCATCGCGGGACGACAAAAAGGAGAACACTTCTCAGATTTTTTGCATGGTTCCACATTTTTCAAGCCTACAAATAAATAAAAGTAATATTTCAACCTAAAGTATCATAATTTTAAGGGTTAATGTTTAAAAATACATACTTTTTAGTTTCTTACCTGATAGTCACTTGAACTATCAGGGGTGTGGGAGTTTTCTTTTGCAAATTAGTTGGTGATAGTTCAGATAGAAAAAGTGAACAAATGATAGTTAATGTGTATTTTACAAACTAATTGATGATATATAGATAGGAAACTCTCACACCTATAGTCAAGTATAAAACTTAAAAAAATGTGATAATTGAGATGTTTTTTTTACCATTATTTCTAATTTTAATGCTTGAGTGAGATAAAACAAAGAGAAAATACATAATTTTCGCCCTAAACTTATTCGAAAAACTCAATTTCATGTTATAATTTTATGAGTGTTTATTTATCTACCTATTCTTATCTAGAGTAAAATAAATATCACCCTAAAATTATAATATGAGTCTCATGAAAGGTGTATTACACACAAACATGTGACTGCCTTGTCAACTTCACTTCAGAGCCATCTAAAATTATCTAAATTTTGATTTTTTTTATTCTTTTTCATTTCTTTTTGTGTATTTAAAGTCAAATTCGTCTCTTCCACCGGCCAATGCCGGAGGTCGATGGGTGTTCATAGAAGAGGGGCGAGTTGTTGAAGGACGAGCGGAGAGAATCAAAGGATTGCTTCTTTTTTTTTGGAATCGCAATGGTGGAAGAAAGATGTAAACAGCTTCTTTTACTTTCCAAATTCTGAGAAAGAAGACGAGGAGGCTTAATCAAAGTTTTAACAGAGTTAAATTATCCGGTTAAATGCGGCGAACTGTGGACTTTCCGGTGAGGAAATTGGAAAGCTTGAGAAATTAGATATGTTAGTAAATGCTCTTTCTGGGTCTTTGACAAATGAGTTGGGTAATTTAAAAAGCCTGAAATCTTTAGATTTGTCGGACAATATGTTTCCCGGCGAAATTCCGATTAAATTAAAGTTTCTGATTGATATTCGACATACATACACCTGAACAAAGTACAACATAATCTCATTTTTCAATTTCCATTGCTTGTGCAGCTTTAGCAGCCATCTTTGTCTTCACCAATTGAAACCCACTTCCACCTTTCTTCCTCTTCTTCATCATGTGCTTCTTCTCTTCGAAGATCGTATTTTTGCTGCGTTTTCCGGCAATCCAAATCATTTTTTCGACATTTTGGAGACAGTGGACGCTCTAGGATTTTCTTGCTTCTTCTACCAATAAGTTGAACCCTAGGGACTGCTAAAAAAAATTAGAAAAAGAAGGAAACGGGAGGGGGTTAGAAGAAGGAGGAAGGGCCTGGGGGCCATCTTTGTTTTTATTTATTAAATGGGCCCACCCTCTTTTTCTAAAAAATTAGAAAAAGAAGGAGACGGGAGGGGGTTCGAGTCCTGCTATCAATTTTTTTTTAATATTAATTGGGGTCGGGGCGGGATCGGATCCGGGTCGGGCCGTCCGGCCCACTGGCCAGCTATACATCAAACAATAATAGGGGGTGAGTTTGACAGGAAAGTTATAGTTTGAATCTGACAGACAAGTTTAGAAGGAAACTTATGTAATAAAAAAAGTCACTAGACAATAATATAGGCCATCGTTTAAGAAAATGGGTTAGAAGAAATATTGTAATTTGAAACGCCTCAATCCCAAACTAATTTGGATATTTTTATAAATCGTATATACATATTTCATTCAATTTATGTTCATTTAATTCCATTACTAAGGAAAAGGTTCTTTAAACCTAAAAATTATATAAATGTTTACACATTGCCATGAGATTATACATGTCTTTAACTAGAATAATATGACTCCTAAAATATCAGACATAATGCAACTACAACGAAAATAACCAATCTTTAATATCAAACTGGTTGATATCAAATATAGGGCTAATCTTGCTACTATTTGCTAGATCACATCATATAAAATAATCAAAACAGAATTTAGGATATGCATTTTGGTTAAGAAAAGGTCCTTGAAATCAAAGATTCTTAGAAATAATATTGTGTGGACATGAATTTATATTTCAAAATTTCAAACATTAAGTTAATTTTTTTATTAAATACTTTTATGTTAAGATTCAATTGCGAGTTTAGGCATACATACATATATGAAATTTGATGATTCCAATTTGAATGAGAACAAAAATAGATAAATATCTATAGTGATGAGTATCATATAAATTGTTGGATATGTAAAGCAATACGGAAAGTAAATAAATATTACAAGTGTTCGAAAGGATAAACAAATAGGCAATTCAGAACTGCCGCAAGCTTGTTGAGTCTTGAATGTTGATAACCTGAAATCAAGAAACATTAAATCTGGATTGTTACAATTGTGGCTGAGTCGAGAGATGGCTCTCTGTCTTTAAGACAAGATTGTCCCGTATATATGTTTTTACGTTAACGGGCAATAGTCTCTCAAGATAAAACAGTAATTAATCAACACTACAAAGCAAATAGGTTGTTTCTGATGAAGAAAACAAACACGAAACGACTTGCTAAGGAATGGAAAAGGAAGGAAGAGTTTTCTGTTTTTGTCCACTGTTTTGTGCTTCACGTTTTGGACTGAATTTCGGTTGTTCTCTTTCTGTTTGTCTATGTGTTGTATATCTTAGTCTCTGCAATTGAGCCAAAAAGGCTCCAATATATAGCATAAGGGGAGGGACTCCTCAACTGCCAAGTAATGACAGTTTATGGCCATTAGTGAGGGAGTTAATCAGCCAAGTAATGGCTGATTTAATGTGCAACATAAAGGAGCTGTTAGGGAGGAGTTAAGGTGCAGATTAAGCCCAAGGCCCACGACCCGTGACCCGAGCCAGGACGGGACGAACAGGCGGCGGCGGCGCGCGTGTGGACTTAGCCTTGAACCCAAGCACATCTAGGTCTTCCCTCCTTCAAACACATGGGTTACCCCTTGGGGTCCCAAACCCTTAGCCAATTTTGAGACTTATAAAGAGAACAATTCTTCTTTTTCCCACTGATGTGGTAGATTTGTCCCACACCATATTTCCATGCCTCAAACACTTTACTTCGTGGACCAATATCTCTTTCATTTCTCAACGAAATTTGACGATCCTTGGCCCTACGGTTATCTACTCACTTAGTAGATTATGCACGTGTGAAGAGACAAAACCTCTAACATGCGGAACCCTAGTGTTTAAATTATTAAATATGAGTGAACGCACCTCCCCACCAAAGACAAATTTCCAACATAAATCACGGAGAGCAACATGATGGATGTCTTTCTCAATGCCATATTAAAAAGTGTGCAATAATTTTGTGATGAGATGTAGTTTGTACAAATACCTTTTGTCTTTTCTTGCTATATATAGTTTTAAGGATCAATCCAATTAAGGTTAGTGCAATCTGAAATGAGTTTGAAAAGATTATCAAGTAATTTATTTAGATAGTTTAAGAAAATTCCAAATCAATTTGGTTATCATAGCAAGACACAACCACTTTCTTAGTAGTGGTGATACACAATCAATTTGGTTACCATAGCGTCACTCGACATCATCACCGACCACCACTCCATTGCCAACCACAACAACAACCCTCATAAGTCATTACCATCACCGATCACTATGTAATTTTTTAGAAATATTATGTTAATTATTACTTATTAGATTAATTAGTGTTTCAATTGAATTTTACGTATTAATTTTTAAATATTGATAATTTTATATATTTAGATGTTGAGAAAATAATATATTTTAATTATTTAATATATTTATATTATAATATAATAGCTCAATATTCAGATACCTATTAAGATCGAGAGTTTTAATGTTAATAATAATAATAACAAAAAGGTTAGGTTGGTATGATAAACCAAATTTAGAAGTGTTAAAAAAGAGAGAAACCACAATTGTAACTTTTCCATTTGCGTATGTCACTCCAGAGGAAGCCTCTCCCTAAATACATTGATTTTCTAGCAACATTTCTTCGAGACCAACCGACTTTCTTTTATTCCTTGAGAAACTGTAAGTATTCATACATTCAATTTTGCTTCTTTTTTTTTTTTTTAGATTTGGGATACCATTAAATTCTCTAAATTTATCAAAAATTGATAGCTCGATTGATCTTTGTTCAAGGATTTCTTGAATCTTAGTTATATTGGATCTGAATAAGGTTATAACGAAGGAATTGTGAAGTTGGGATTGCAGATTTGGTGTCTTTACGTGATTTGATGTTCACTAAACTAGTCCTAGTGCAAGATTCTTGATTTGGGGTTTCTATATCTATTTCAAGATTCAATTTTTATGTGGATTTTGTAATGAATTTGATCAATTGGATATCCCCAGAAGGAAAAAAAGATAAATTTTAGCAAAATAAAGTTGAGGAAAGAATTGTGAGTGGCTAAGGTGGAAAAGGTTTCTTCACATGGGGAAACCATTGTTTTATGAGATATTGGAGAAGCCAGCAACAAGTTGTGCAATTGGAATATGCAGTGCAATTTGGTTTTATATTCAGAAGTCAAATATTGGTTATTCACATGTGGGGTTGAGTTATGAAGCTGCTATGGAAGGTCATTATTGGAGGATAATAACGTCGGCGTTTTCACATATTAGTGTGATTCATCTTGTTTTCAATATGAGTGCACTTTGGAGTCTTGGAGTTGTTGAACAATTGGGACATTTAGGTCTTGGAGTATGGTATTATCTTCATTATACATTGGTCTTGATTGTTCTTTCGGGCATGCTTGTCGTGGGAATGTACCATATCTTGATTCAGAAATTTAAGCTAGAGTATTTTCGGAGAGTTACTGCCGTTGGATATTCTTGTGTGGTGTTTGGGTGGATGACGATTCTTTCGGTCAAGCAACCGTCTTCAAAGTTGAATCTTTTTGGTTTTCTTTCACTTCCCATCAGTTTTGCGCCATTTGAGTCACTCATATTTACTTCTATTATTGTTCCTCAAGCGAGTTTTATTGGACATTTATCGGGAATTATTGTTGGTTATGCTGTTGGTTGGGGTCTGATACATGGGATGAACAATTACTGGGCGGTTACAATGCTGGGATGGACTGTGGTTGTGTTTATTTTCAGTTTGAAAAAGTCTGGTACATTTGATTTGAACTTTCTCGAGATTGAACCTGTCACGGATCCCTCTTTGCCTTCTGTACGGTTTTTTGCAGCTGGAAATGGTAGAAGTTTACAGATGAGTACATTACCAGATGCTGGTTCCGATCTTGTATAGCTTTCAGAAGATTTCACAACGTAATTCTAGTATTGGGATTTTGCTGGATAACTTGCTGATTCTGCAATGTTACCTCCAAAACCGTCATTTACCCGATGATATGTTTATTGGTTCTCAAAACACCCGTTTGTTTATTGAACCAACTATTTAGGTAACCACTGTCATTTATAAGTGTAGTGGACAAAGCTCTTATTATATTTAATAGATGAACCATGATGTGTTCCACTTAACACTGAATTTTTGTGGTCAGGTGCTTTAACTGTTATGTCCGGTCCATACATTTTAAATGATTTAGCAGGATGTTAATTGCAAATCTCAAAAGAATTTCTGTTCTGTTGTTTAGGCTACTATCATGAACAATTACATTTACTGTTGCCAATTTCTGTCCATTATAATGCTTATTTTATGTCTCAGTAGATTCATGGATTTTGTTTATACTGTCAAACCTTCAACCTTAATTACTAATCTCTCTCTCTCTTTTCTCTGATACTCCGTGCTTATACCACGGCCCCGCCCTACTACTCTCCAATGAAAGAAAAAGAGAGTCCTGTTAAGAATGAAGATAGCCTTCAAAGAGAAAAAAAGACACTGCTTCAACTATCTAAGTTATGTTTATGAATGAAACTTGGGGCGAAATTGCCTTTCTGGTTTTTCCTTTGTGAAGTTTCCAGAAACCGTCAAGGGATTTAGTTATGAATCTTGTCCTTGAAAAAGCCTTAATTGCAATTTCTTGCGAAGAAAAACCTATAGAAAAAGAGGAGGAAAGAAAAATCCTGCTAATGCCGGAAACCAATATCCTTTCCTTTTCTGTTTCCTTTGGCCATGCCACTTTTGGCCAACGCTTGCCTCACGGTATCGAAGATACCGGTGTATGGAGAAACACTTTTGACATGTAATTGGTTGCTAACTTAGTTTATCATTCTTTTCTTGGACTGTTTAGTGATATCCTTTAATACCTAGATCATACACCTAGTGTCTCTAGTCTATTGAATTATGTCTTACTTTATACTATGCTTTGTTAATTGGATATTAGCTTAAATTTAATCTAGTGGGGTATATGTTTCAATGTTTGATCTTAAACAGGACCTTATACTAGCTAGTTTTGGGTTAGGTTGTATGCTGGTACCTTCATTGAGCAGAACTAGTTGGAACTGTTTCTCTTGGATCTTTTGGAGGGTCATAAATTTGCAATCTTTGAAAGGTTCCCCATTATTATTTAGGTTAATCTTGTCAGGTGGCATCCTGTAACTTCATTGATCGGAACAATTTGGAACTGTTTTTCTTAAATCTTTTGGAAGATCATAACTGTGTAACTTATGATAAAATTAGAACAAATTGGAATTGTGCTATAGACAAAAAGCCTGCTACTTAAGTGGAGAAGGTGGAGGAGCAGGCTCATTATCCACCAAGTTTCGTAATGTGTACCACTAGCTCTCCGAGAATTCTCGGTTACAAGAAGAAAAAAAATTTGAACAAGTTAGAACTGTGTTCTGAATCATGTAAATTTCAGTTTGCTCTCATAAGAGTATTTGGTTTCTTTGTTTTTCTCCTCCTTTTGACTTATTTTTTCTGGCGACGATATCTTCCAAAACTGTCGTATAATTTTCGATGTTCTTCCAAATAGAAGATAAAGAACTGTTTAATGTTCTTCCAAATCTGTTGTATTAATTCTCAACTTGGCAGAGAATGGAAAAGTTCAAATTTTATGAATAGTAACTATTAACTTCTGCAAAGATATGAAAATGGATATGCTGATGTTAGTTAATTTGAGCAACACAATTGCATAAGCTTCAGTAACTTCTCCTTGGCAAGTCACAATACAATACAATACAACTCAAATTATTATCTAAAATTTGCAGAAATTACTAAAAATAAAAATGCAATTACTTTCTAATCGAGATATACAATATAGTAGTAATATGGAATCACGATTAGTTTTGCAACTTCCCAGATATAGCCTTATTTGAATTCCTGAAACAGTAAACTTATTAGTCCAATAAAATCCGACGTTTTATCTGAGGAAAAAGATCCAAGCTGCAATCTGTGTGACAAAATATTTCCTCAATCAACCAAAATAGTATTGCTGAAGAGGAAAAGAAACAACGAATCCCTTCAAATTAGTAACCAAGCAATTGATATAAATAAAGAAAAATCAATATCAAGAATACAAGTGAATGAACAACTGGAGGGTAAGTTGTTTTTTCAGAAATGTCAAATGAGAATGGCAAACGGTAATATAACTGAAGAATGCTACTGCAGTTCCCTGTCGCTAAATCACCCCCAGAAATGTATACATGTTTTTGTAGTATTTGATTTCTACAGCTACAGAATACAAATAATGGCAAATGTAGCCATCACAAGTAACAATACGAGAGACCAATATTGTAGTTCCTCGAGCTTGAAGCCATATAACCTTTCAGGAAATAAATTGTATTTACAGTGTGGAGATCTGCAAAGTTCAAATAATTAAGAAATGTATCAGTTAATGCAATAAGAACATAAAGAGATATTTCAACCTATAGTTACGAAAACTCGAATTCAGAATACAGAGGGGAGATTTAGATATACAGATTTATTTCAGATATTAGAAAATAGTATCTTTAATGCATATAACTTGAGTAACATTTCATTTGAAACATCCAGAATATGAAGAGAGAACCGTCTAATGAAGAATACAAAGAAAGCAAGGGACACATTGCGTGGAAATTGATGATGTTGTCTTCATTGGAAGAGGACGTGAATCAAGAGCAAACTCTAATAGAAAAAACAAAAGCAGCACGCCAGCACCTACACGCGACTGCTTGTTTAAACAATGAAATTAAAGACAAAAAGTTTCTGAGAAATGTAATATCATGCTGTATTAACATCTTCATCAGAAAAAAATTTGCAAATAATTTAGCAAATTATAATGTTTCTCGCGGAGTTTATGTGTAGACTACTGGACGATAAGCTTGACATATGAAGGATAGCCAACACTGGGATAGGTAAAAATGTCCAGTACATATACTTGAGTCATTGAACTCATTGTTTATATACTTGGGAGTCATTATGAGCTAAGTTACTACAACCATTGGCACTATTTATGAGGGAAGCATCTCAAATGATTTAAAGTATTCTGTGGATCGGTATGAAGAGTAAGGCTGCGTACAATATTCTATCAAAACATAAATGCAAGGTAAGACTGCGAACAATAGACCCTTGTGGTCCGGCCCTTCTCCGAACCCTGCGCATAGCGGTAGCTTAGTGCACCCGGCTGCCCTTTTGTGGACCAGTATGAAGGATAGAAGAGAGAAGAATGATAGGGTATGTAAAATCTAATGTGAATGCATAACTGGTCAGAGGAACTCCTACGACATGATTTAAGAAACCATGATGCAATGAGTTTAAAGCTTTATAGACGACATCAACTTACGAATCCACACTTTACAGAGGAATTTTTCTTAAAGTGCATTGGCTATAGGTGGAAAGAAACCAGAGGAAATTCGGAATAAAGGTAAAACTAGTACAGTGTAGCTTCAAACAATCATAACTACCATTCACGAAGCTATAATTAACAGGAGGAAAATTCTCAGGAAGAGGAAGAACTGGGAGCGCTTTCAATACTATGGAATTAAACCACAAAAAAGAAATTTGTAATCCTCTTGTGCTTTGATTTTAGTAACCCTGAGAAGGATGTAACCTTTTCCGTCAACACCACCAAAAAATGAAAAGCTTCATCCCCTAAGTAAACCAATTTCAGTGCTGACAAAATGGACTAAAACAAGGATATGCCAAACTTTTAGAAGTTGCCATGCTTGGCAATTTAAAAAGATATCATCTTACCATCTTAAGATTTTGTATAAAGTAAACATGAACTCAGGATTTAAACCATGAAACATTTTTATTTTTATTTTTATTTTGGGTGGAGGGAGGCTGCGTAATGTAGTCAAATTTAGAAAGAGAAAAAGTAAAACTAACAGAAGCAAAGAAAATCCCAGTTTCTTTCATCACGTTAGGTATTTGATGAAGTGTTCTTGAAGTCTAAGATCGCTTACCATTTTTTTGTGTCTTCTTCAGACATCCCATTACCAACATCCCCCTTTACATGTGAGGGACCAGAGCTGGAGAAACTGTTCCCAAATGACTTCCATAACCTTGAAGGAAAAGAAGGCAGCAACTCTCTCGTGTTCCCATCAGATGGCATTTCAACTAGCGTTGCTGAAGTGGTCTTCAGCTCTGAAAATCTTACCGCTCCTAAAATCCGTTCTGGAAGTTCTGATTGAGTTTGACTCTCGATTAGGAAAGCTAAATCAACAGTAAGAGTTGATATATAATTATACGCGAGATGAACAATTGCATTTGCTATCACTGAAGATCCTATATCAATATCTACTTCTATGAAGTCTTCTCCTATACAGTACTTGCAAGTCAGTGCACGTCCAATTACACATATAGCTTGCTCCCCAACTGCCTTTCTTACAATCCAAGGTCCTTCAACAATATTTGCGATCAATTTTAGCCTTTTGGTTCTAAATGCATCATCTCCTTTCAAGAACTGTTCCATCAAAGACCCTTCAGGGACAGGCTCGAGACCCACAAAATATGCGACAGCACTGAAATTTTCCTTACTAGGAACTTGCAAGTTGAAAGCCCAAATAAAGGGCTTGCAGCCAGTTGGAGTTTCATCCTGAAGAGCCCTCCTGATACGGTGTTTTGGATTATTCAGAAGATCAGAAATTTTTTTAGGACCTTTTATCCAGTCAAAACCAAGAGATTTCAGAAGAAATTCACCACCAGGAACCTTAACCTTTGTTGAAAAGTATTCTGGACCTCTTACCATGAAACTATTCCCTGGTGGAGAAGCCCAGCCATTTGAGCAGTTATCTGGGTCCAGAAGGGGAACGGCACCTTCTGATTTCACTCTCTTTATCCATTCAGGTTCATTTATTCCGTCAAGATTGGCCATATGCAATGAAAACAATCTGTAAGACACCAACTTAGATTATGATCAGAGGATATTATTACCAGGATGGTTCTGAAATAAATTAGAACCAATATACCAAAAACATTACTTCAAAGCTTTGTTGCTCGGACTCTCCAAATATGTTGCAGCACCCATGTCAGATCCTCCAAAAATGCACTACTTTTGGAGGACCTGACAAGCACACGTCGACATTTTTGAAGAGTCTGAGCAACATAGTTTCAAAGTTGCTAGAATGTAATATTGCTGCAGATTAGTTCCCTTCAAACTTACCAGTTCTCATTAACATATTCAAAAGAGTAAATATAAACAGATAAGTGCCACTAGGAACAAAAAATGTATGAACGACGGGCCATGACAAACTGTGACAAAAATAGATGATCAATTGCATGGTCAACACTCATGCACTTATTTGACATGTTCATCTGCATCATCATGATGTTGTCTAGCCATAAAGTCTCAAGTTATCAGACAGCCAGTGATTCTATGCTATCTGCCAAACATAATAGTATATACAGTCCCTTTAATTATGGTAGGCCAACATCCATCTGATGAAATTACTGTTTCTTTCCAGAACCAAGTTCTGAATATGCTGACTCGCCGATCTTGAATAACTGCAAAGGAATAAACCTTGATATGGCACTGCTACAGTCAACACCTTTTAATTTCAGAATAAATTAACTTTACGACCTATTAAGAAGCAATAGTACAAAACAGGGACCATCTTATCGTGTCTGTGAAACACTCTAAAGTCTAAACTACAATATTTATCTGAGGAGTATAAGTTAGCATCCCTCAAAAACAGACCTTGTGGTCCGGCCCTTCCCCAGACCCCACGCATAGCGGGAGCTCAGTGCATCGAGCTGCCCTTCTTTTTTTTATCCGAGTAAAAGTTAGCATCCCTCAAAAACAGTAATTTGAAGCGGTAAATCACTGGTATACCCCACGCACCAAACAACTATACACCAAGTAGTGTTCGCCCTTTAACTTGTTCATTATCATGGATACTAGATCTAGTCAGCTCTATCTGGTTTTTACATTTTACTAGTATGTTAATGCCTATTCTTTTTCTTTTTTTTCGAGACTTGTAACAGTATGCCTATTCTTTTTCATAATAGTCATGCTTTTAAACTTCGTTAAAATTTTCTATAGATTACTCCTTTTAAGTCATAAAATCTTTACCCGGCACATTCTTGATAAGAAAAGACATTAGGAGGTTTCATTGTCAAACTGCACTCGATATTTTCTTAACATACTTAAGCTGCACTGGGAATACACACTGATCTTGACTTCCCGAGACACGAATGTAACTTCATAGAGAAAAGGCGTGCCTTCAATATTTGTTACTAATATCATCTTAACTAGTTCACTAATGACATCCACTTGTTTGGTTGCATGCTATTTGCAGTCTAGGAGAATTGCAGTCTGTATCTTTCCATGTCGAATTAATTCAATACAAAAGGTGCTCTTCAAAGACACCCTGCTAAAAGTTAATACTCTGCGCCCAATTAAGTAGCCACATTCGGGTTCGCTTATATGATCACAGTTTCATTCTCTGAAGTGATATTTTGGGCATAAACGTGGACATCTTTTCTCTTTAACAAAGGAAAACATAGGACCAAGTTTTCCGTAATTGAAAAAGAGTCAAGAGGAAATAAATAAAAATCAAGCACAAAAGACACCTGCAATACAAGCCTAAACTTGCCTAATACATCATAATTAAGTGCATAATCTTACCACCAAAAAGATGGAATAACATGATCAAAACTCCAAAACTGTAATACCGATGAATTCATCTTTTTTTTTTAATCATAATCTTTAGGTTTCTACTCTCTCAACTTAAATTGACAATTCTAAACCATTTATGAAACATGTGAACCTAAAGTGAATTCGTTTTCCTAGGATAGGTGACTTTCTAGGATTCATCACTAGGGGCGGAGGCATAATGCAAGTTACGGGTACCCCAGCAACTTCAGCTCAAACCTTATATTGGCTTTAAAAAATTCATGCAGTACATACAATTGATTTACTCAACTGAATAAGCAAAATAATTATGATTCAGAACCCATAAACTAAAAATCCTTGCTCCGCCTCAGTTCATCGCATTGCATCGCTCGTTTTGTCAAATATTTTCGCTCATTAAAAGAAAATGAATTCATTGTGAAACTTCATCCAACAGACCACGGATTTCCTTATCCAATTTACATCTTACATTACCATAATTCTCTGAATGGAATTAGTGAAATTTCATCAAGTACCACTACTGATGAAATTGCAGAATCTAAATTACATTGTTTAGGGGTTAAATTCTTTAAACATGTATATGTACAGGATCAGTATCACTATCCACTGTAAAATTATTCCCTTTAAAAGTAAAAGTTAGCTCGGACCTCAAAAACACAAATAGATTACTTAGGTAAAGGAAATAAGAGAACTTGCATAGTATAGTAAAAACTATAACATAAATTCAAAGAATTCAAAAAAAAGGGCAGCGTTATGCACTAAGCTTCCGCTATGAGCGGGGTCGGGGAAAGGGCCGAACCACAAGGGTCTATTGTCGTCAGCCTACCCTGCATTTCTGCAAGAGGCTGTTTCCACAGCTTGAACCCGTGACCTCCTGATCAGATGACATCAACTTTATCCGTTACTCCAAGACTCCCTTCTAATTCAAAAAATTCAACTATCTCAATTTTCCAAGAAATACCCACTACATGTAGCATTCTGGGAGAGCACATAAACCTATTAGATGCTCACTTTATCCAATTCTAGGACTAAATTTCTTAAAATCCGTAAAACCCCACTTACAACACCAACAACATACCCACTGTACTCTCACACAGTGGGGTCTGAAGAGTTTAAGATGTACGCAGACCTTAACTCTGTGGTAAAACCCACTTCTCCCATAATATTTCCCAATTATATTCCTATATATTACTCCCTCCGTTCCAATTTATGTACATCATTTGACCGAACACGGAGTTTAAGAAATAAAAGAAAGACTTTTTTTTATTTACCAAATTGCTCTTACTTTAATATCTTCTTTTGTTGACTTAATCTTCAAAATTAAGTGGACCAACAAGTAAAATAAGAATGGTGCCATAAATAGTTACCAAATAAAAAAATATAATATCTTATTAGATAAACTAAAAAGAAAATTGTGTCACGTAAATTGAGATAGAAAGAGTACCTAAGCTATGTTTCTAAAATTCCCAAATCAGCACATGAAAGAATGATTGGTACAGATAATGCAGAGCTAAAGATAAGACTAGTATGAGTGTTAATGAAATGAAAAAAAGCAGCATACCTTGAACGACTTTGATCAGGTCTTGGTTCTATAATTATGATCGTGAAAATGAATTGTCAATATGGAGGATAAAAGAAATAAAGTTGTCTTTTTGAATCAAGATGATTTTTCTCTTCTTGATTGGACGTGAAATAAGTAGGCAGAGAGGGCAGGCAAATGCAGATTCTATTGCAGACCTCCTTCTTTCCTTTTATATAAGAGCTAAATTACATTAAAATCCATAACACAACTCAATTCTAAATCCTAGAAAAATGTTATTAGTGGTTATTAATTAAATATATGCGGCATGTATCATAATGGCCTTTTATCTTGTGGTTTAAATATGTCATATGAAAATTAGAATAAAAGAATTACCAAAAACGTTTTCTAAATGGACTAAAAATGAAAATAAGACAAATATTTTGAAATGATGGGAGTATCATTTTATTAGAGTATAAGCGTTTAGTTTTGAAAAAATATGAGATATGTTTATAAGTATATTAAAATAGAATTAATAAAAGACAGTTTTTAAATATAAGAAAAAGTTCTTATATGTAATTAATGTGAAGAAATTTGAGAGAATAAAGATTTGTTGATACTTTTGAATAAAGGTCATCTCCATTTTGTTTTTCTTGTTGTTCAACTGATATCACCTACATGGTCTTATCCTAAAAGAGAGCAAAAATCATGTCCCAGAAGAGAGCAAAGTGCTCCCACTAAAATTCGAACACATACTACAGGCCTTCAGCTGGATATTAAGTTCACCTCATTTGTCATACATGTGTGCCGGAGGACTTGTTTCCTCCCTTCTCTTAATTCATGTTTTCATCGTTATAGAGAGTCACTAGCCCAATATCTTCTCTAGACCAATGATCATGTGACAACATATAAGGAAGAGGAATAGAGGATAAAAGAAACGTGGTTCTTTCATTTGGAATTTCTTGCTTCTAACTCCGTCTAAGCAATAGTGACTTTTGAAATATTTAGACAAAATTGAATTATATTTTTCGTTATAAATTTTCTTTAAAATTTGGGTGAATAAAATAAAAGTTAAGTCATATATTGACTTATCCCGGAATAATTTCCATCAGAATATTTACAGAAAGTACAAATAGGACCCAGAGTTCATATCAATATTCTTAAGACCCGAAAAGCTCATAACTCCTTTAGAAATTTTAAAACAATGATTTTTTAACTTAAGATTTTAAAACTGTCATAAAATTTATATTGCTTGAAGACTTCTGAAACTAATCGTGTTAAACATGTCTGTATCAACAAAAGCTTCTTATTAAGGGTAAATGAGATTTTTTAAAATTAATTATTTTCTAAAATAAAAATGTATTATTTTTTTTAGAACATACTAATAATAAAATAGTAATAGTGTCAAATAAATTGAAACGGACTGGACTCGGGAGTATTTTACAAGATTTAAATGCTTGAATTAGTTGAATGTATCAGTCAAATGATACAAGTGACAGTACAAAACTTTACTCTTTGAACAGATCAATAAAGCATTTCTTTTAAGGAAAGAAGTCAAGAACTCATTGTGGTTTGTATTTACTCTTGACAAAAAAATCATTATACGCGTTGAGGTTTTGCAAACTTAGTTCATGCTTTCAAGTTGAAACAGAGAAGTTTTAACATTTTTTATTTTCAGAATATATGCATTTTAGATTTCACTAATCACTTGCTCAGGTCAATTAGCCAAATAATAGTCTTGATGACGAGAGGACAAGAGTGAAAAAACCAGGAGTTGTATTAAGAAGTCATTATTGCAATCCGAACATAAAACAACATACTTAATGTACTCTCATGAGTGTAGTTTGAAGAATGTAGGATGTACGCAGATCTTATGTCTACCTTTGTGGAGTAGAGAGTCTGTTTTTGATAGATCATCGGTTCGAAAAAAAAATGATTTGAAGCATATACCAAGAAAAATATGAGAATAAAATATCACGATAAAAAGCAAATGAAACAACAAATGGTAATATACCTTGAAGAAAAGAATCTACGTGATTACTCACTAATACTACTAATAAGGAGAATCCGACTACCTACTAATATTCTATCCTCATCTTCGACCTTTACACCTTCCTATTTAGGGTCGTGTCCTCAGGAAGCTGAAGATGTGTCATGTCTTGTCTAATCACCTCCCCTGAGTTCTTCTTTGGCCTACCTCTACCTCTCTTAACTCTTGTTATAGGCAACCTCTCATGCCTCTTTACTAGCGCATCCACACCTCCTCTTCACATGCTCAAACCATCTCAATCTCGGTTCCTTCATCTTGTCTGTCAGGGAGGCCACTTCCACCATGCCTTGTATAACTTCGTTATTATTCATATCCCTCATAGTATATCCATCTGAGCAACCTCATCTCCGCTACACTCATCTTCTGGACATGGGCATTTTTGAGTGGCCAACACTTTACTGCATACAACAAAATCAGTCTAAACACCACTTTATGGAATTTACCTTTAAGCATTGGCGACACATTCTTATCACACAGTACTCCGGATGCGAGCATCCATCTCACCTACCTCGCTCCAATACAATGTATGACGTCATCATCAATCTCTCTGCCTCCTTAGAGTATGGACCTAATATACTTGAAACTATCTTTCTTGGGTAGGACTCCGCTCATGCATCACGTTACCGAACTTGCACTCTAGATACTTTATTTTAGATTTGCTTAACCTAAAACCTTTAGACTCTAGAATTTGTCACCAAACTTTGAACCTATTGTTAACTCCATCGCACGACTCATCAATCAGTACAATGTCATTTGTGAATAACCTACACCACAACACATCCCCTTGAACATGTGTCGATTCATCCACCACTATAAAAAATTGAAATGGACTAGGGATTGATCCATGATGCAACCCAATCATGATCTAGAAGTGTTCTGAGTCACACCCTAATGTTCTAACCCGCATCTTGACTCCATCCTACATGTTCTTAGTTGCCCTAATATAAGCCACATGTACACCTTTAAACTCCAAAAGTGAATCCAAACATGAAATTTAATTTGGAATTTTACACCCTTGGAAAGTGTCTGTACGCAAACTTTAGATACTAGTTCTACCAAAATAAAAAGAAAATACTAAAAATGATTGACCCCCTGAACTTTTCTGAAATGATAACAAATTTTAAAAAAAACGATTATAAGATGGAACCAGCAACCAGTATCATTTGCAGGAACAGGCGATTAACGTAGTATTGGTGTAATTCACATATGGGAACTCAAAAAAATTTCTAAAATATCACACCTAGAATTTGAACGTAGCCAAAAGCAATGTCTGAAACCACTTTGCCACTTGAATTAGAATCTTCCCCTACGTCGGGATAACAGTTTATATATAACCAACAATCTTGGTCAAACTTGTTACTAAAAGCTAAAAGGTGAAGCGCCAATTCGAACATCTTACTATCATCAGACAGGACGTCAATAGCTCCGAAACAAAGGTTATACAACTCCACTGAACTTATTCGTTTTATAATCTAAAAACAAAATTCAAGAATCGAACAAAACAAAAAAATGATGGAAATAATAGTATCAGTTTCAAGAAAAAAAAGATGTACAAGAAGTAATTTAAATATTAAATCACCAAATCCACAGAAGAATAACTAACGTAAGTTATAGACAAATACTTGGAAGAAAATTTAAGATTAGAATCTCTTCAAGGCATACGAGCATACAACCCAAAGGCAGTACGTGCATGGGCCATAAGTCCTACCTATGAGGAGCCTCATGAAAATTTCCTCCATGAAAGCTCAGACCATTCGAAATCAAATGTGAACGTTGACACGGAGAGAGAGAGAGGTGCTTGATGTTTTAAAAAGACTACTACAAAGAATACTGGTACCATGAAGAAAATCATGTTGATTGTTGACAAAATGACATGCCATAGAATGGGGACTTGAACAATTCCAACTAAAAGTAAATGACCCTACAAAGTACTAAAATGCAGATGAAGAAGCTAATTCAAAGCAAGAACCTGAGCTAGATGTTTTTAAACACATGATGATTTTGAAACACAAAAGTGAGCTAGATGAAAACACATGATGATATTAAAACATACACCAACTCTTACTGTCTGGCCACCACTTTTTTAATCCTTTGCTACACCACTAACATCAGAAGCATTGTCATTTTGAGCAGATGAGAGCGAACTTCTTGACATCACATCACCAGCTTGCGACAGTTGTTCCTGCTGCTGCATAAGAGGTTGCTGTTGCTGGTGCTGCAACTGTTGCTGCTGAAATTGGTGGAGCTGATGTTGCTGAAACTGGTGTTGTTGCTTATGAGAATGTATCTGGAGCTGTTGAAGCTGTTGTGCAGCCAACAACGTATGCATTGCCTGGTTGTTAGAGTAAAACTGCTGATTGCCTCCAAAGGATGTTGGAAAGTTCATCATAGGTCCACCATTTGCCATGGCTTGCCCAGTTAGCACTTTAAGATGCTGTATCTCATCCTTTAGAGCGTCATTCAACGCTACATATGGAGAATATAAAGAATAAACAGAGCGAAATATCAATTAGCAACTCTCCAAGACAAACTCCAAATAACTGGTAGATGAATTAGTTATTCACGAATTCCTATCCAAGGAATTTACATATGCAACTCTACCAATCTAAGGAAAGTGTTTTCCTAGGCTTATGTTACTCAGTAGCCAGGTACTAAATCCATTATCCACAGAGTCGCAAGCAGAATCCGGCTGAAGAAGTTCGAAGAAGCTGAAGAGATTATGGAGAGAAATTTTTGAGCGAGAAAGAAGGAAAATTATGTTAAGGAAATTGTTCTTATCTGCCCAAATACAATTGTTCATGGAGAGCAAGAAAATAAGGTTCTGGTTGAATATGATCTTTGAAAATTTCTATGGTGTCAAGGGCCTTACAAGGTGATTCGTAGGCTATTGGTGTCTCCTAACCACCTTAGGATAACTTCCTCGTATTTCTTAACACATAATACTTATCCAGATTTTCTATGGATTAAACAAAATATTATACATGGGTGTTAATCATGACACTAAATCTATGAATTTTTCAATGTTCACTTCTATAACGGCAGCATAATGTTATGAGAAATAAAAGCTTTTGAAGTTCTAACATCTGAAATATGCAACTATCTAACATCCACTATCAAACTATTAGAATTCGAAGGAAGTACTAACTTTAAAATTATTGGACTGTATATAATATTCCTATATCTACGTCAAGCAGGTCCATATTCAAACTATGTTTGGCCGAGCAAGGTCAAACTGGAATCTTGGTTGTCTCAATTTTCGTACAATAAGATGAAGAATATGATAGAATTACTAGCATCTTTTACCACAAAAACATCAATACAATACCACACTCAATGTGAAACTGATGAAGTCTATCAAAATTGATTTTACTTTCTTCTGAAATTGAGGAAATTCGTGAAACCAACAAAGCCTAAATACAACCAGATATCAACTTGTTGGTGACAATTAATCCAGTTTTAATCAGCTTGAATGGTCAAACTAAATACATTCAAGATACCATTGAGAAACGGCAACCATTATTCAGACAGATAAAAAGAGAAGGTGGGTTTTGGGCAAAAAGTTACTAAAGAAGTCAGCTCAGATTCTTACCATCTTGCAAGTGCACCTGTTGTTCCATTGTTTGTAAACGCAGTTTGAGTTCACTGTTTTCAGCAGTCAGGCCATTTGTATCTCTCTGTTTCATGTGGGAAAAAAAAATCTCAAAACCGATAATATTATGTTATACATGAGAAAAAAAGTAGTAAGATACATATATCTGTACATTTTTCCATGTGCGAGCAGATGCTGCATATTCTAGCCAAGCACTTATCTACTTCCATCACTTTAACCACACTCAAATGTATTTCCAAATAACAGAAAGCAACACAAACAAAAGGAGGAATGAAAATAAACAATTGCTGGGCAATGAGAGCAACTGATATACACCTGCAATAAGGTCAACTGAGCAGACAAAGTAGTTGCTTCCGTTTGCAGAGTCTGAACTTTTCTCTCAAGCTCTGCTATATATCTCATTTTCCTTTCCTTTGATCTTGCAGCAGACTGCCTGTTGGCCCAAATCCTGTTGCACAGCACAAGGAAAGACAGTGATGAGTAACAAATTGACTTAAAGTTTTAAATAACCATATCAGACAAATTTAACAAATTCAAGGAACACGAAGGACCTCAAAACAGTGGATCACCTACATCAACGCACTATGAATACTTTCAGAAAGCTGTGCGAAGACTTTGGATAGCTCTAAGATTTTTTTACTAGCAACTGTCTTCATCAAAATTAACGATTTGTCTGATAAAAAAGAGAGCAAAAGACAAGAAAAAAGAGGCCTCTTGGATACACAGACAATTGGTTTCAGAGCGGAGACAGCTAACCTCAGCACCACTTGAAGTAATCACATAGCCAAAAGGTAAAAGGATTGTGTTTAGAAACCATCCACCTTTTTTCCTGATAAGAATTTTACAACCATCCTCCTTAATCTCACCTAGTGTTGTCAAAGATGCAAAGGTGCACTTAAGCCCTAATGTTAGATTTAGGGGTGTTGAAAAATCAAACCTGACAGAAAATTGACTTCTGGTTTGGTGCTGAGGTAAAAAAAAAACGACAATATTTGGCTTGGTTTGGTAATTGGTATTAACCTAGAAAAAATCAAACCGAAACCAAACCAAACCAAACCGCCAATAATATATATCATTTTCTTAAAAAAAATTAATACATAAATATTTATTTTAAAGTAATTTGTATATATTTTAGAGAATTTTCACAATTTTTTGCTTCTTGGCATGTGATTTCACGTTGAGGAGAAGAAATATAGCTATCATCCGAATAAAATGGAATGACGAATAAAACTTGTTGAAGATGAACGGCATTTACTGCTTAAGAACGAAAACCATTAAAATATTTGGGGTAGAAATGTTTTACAGTTTTTTTATAATGGTAAGTATTCCTTTCCGAAACAGACATGTTCTACAGTTTAATTAGACTAAATTTAACTATTCTCCACTTCACTTCATTTTTTTAATGACCAAGAAGTCTTTCTGGGGCCAACCTTTAGGACCAACCACAGCCTTCGGAACTCACGGATAATGGGCTCTACCCTTCTCCACTTAAATGTCGCGCTTAGTTCGCATGGTGCAGGGCTTGAAGCTATGACCTAAATCACAAGTCCCTCAATCTTTGCAACTTGAACTAATCCCTTGGGCCACTTCTTTCTTTACTTTAGCTATTACAGTTTGGTCATAAAAAAGAACAACACATAATTTCACTTGAATTTAAGTTCCTTTTTTGTAAGTTCCAATTATTCTCCATTTATAGACTTAATGAATGAACCACTAGCTTGGGAATATACATCCTTCATGTATATAATTTTTGAATACTTCTCAGTTCTCATATGGTACTAGTTTCTATAATTTAATTTTTAAGACAAACAATGAAGAGTATTTTCTTACAGATTGGTTTAGAGGATTTCAAAATGATTTTATATTTGTAATGGTGTTTGGACATGTCCATTGCTCTTATAATTTGTCTTACCAGTCATGGAGTTGGCTCCAAAACAGTTTTGTATTCAATACTTGATTTAATACATATTAGCAGTGAAAAGTTTTTAGTTTACTCATCTTGATTATACTCCATAAAATCATTTTTAGTTTACAGGTACACCCGCTAAACTTAGATGTCTGAAACAAACAATACTCTTGCTATTCAGCTCCTATTTCTTTACATTGTAATCTAGTTCCCATAAGTCCATTTTTTTATTTTTTTGGGTAAGAACGGCACGAGATAGGAAAAGACAAAAAGAGCCTTAATGTAATACCAGGAGAAAGACTGAGACTAAAATACTTGTATAATTTTATCTGCAATGAACCAAAAAATTTAAGCTCTCCCACAAACAAAAGCATAATGAAGCTACTACTAAGTCACTTAGCAAAAAAAGCATGGGACTCGGAAAAGAACAGTCAGACTGGGACAACTAAATCAAGCTTAAGACATTGAGCTATCCAATCACTTTTCTGTAATATGTGCAAGCCAGTAACCCTTATAAAGAAAAATTTCTACTGTCATTTGTCTTATATTAGATCCTATAAAGACAATACACAGTCTCCCTATATGCACCACCATTGATTCACCTCTCTTCATTAGCACTCCACGGTACAATTACCTGCTTCACACTCCCCGGAGGAGCCCATAGTTTTGATCTCATATATGTTTTCCGATAAAGGTGGAGCCGGGGCAAGCATGCCGGGACGTCGACTATTTCACCGGCTAATTGATACCTTCCACCGGCATAGGCACTGGTAACTCTGCCAACAAGGCTTGGGCAGATACAAAGATATCACCTAGTGTTTTTGTGTCTCTGTCGGGATTGGTCTCCAACAGAGACAAGTTTAAATTGCCTAGAAGGCAAGGGAGGAGCAGCGGTGGAAATGATACCCCGTGGCCAACAACAAAGGCCAACTTTAACTAATTTAGAGGAGCCATAAAGCTGGAATTTGGTACTTAGAGGTGGATTTGGACACCTCGTAAATGATCTCCAAGTTTTGGGGAGCGGAGCTTGTTTGTGTAGGCTCAAGGAAGAGCTGGAGAGGACAAGAACTAGAAAAGAAATGCTCGGGGGAACACGAGCAACTTGTTGGCACAGATAAAATACAGGGACAGAAGGGCCTAGTCTCTCTATTCTTTTTATTTTCCTTTCCTGTAACTCTCATAATTTCACTGTTTTCTTCAGCCTTTGAAAGGGAAAAGATGACAGAAGAGACCCCAGGCAAACCTTTAGAAGTTCAACGACAGAACTGCTTCGTTAAACAAAAACCAAAAGGTTCAAGGAGCTAGGAAATACAAAGATAAAATGCCTAACCACCACAGAACAAAACAACAGTGTAGCATAATATCTAAAACTTTCTTAAGCATCCAGAACACACTTGGGAGGCGCATACTTTAGGCCACTCTAGTCTGCCACCAGACCTCCACGTAATGGTTTCATCCTAGGCAATACCAAATAATATAAAACCAAAATGCAACGGCAAGGCCAAAGTTTAAAATAATGTGAAAGAGACTGCTTTAATAAATGAGCAACAACATTTTTCTATTTAAAGCCTTACCTCTTGGCACGTTTCGGATCAATAAGAGCAAGTTCAGCAAGCTTCGCAGCAGATGTGGCTTTCTTAGTTTCAGCTGAAGATGGCTCTTCCACTCCTGACATGAGCATCTCTGCTTTGATTGTAGTCGAACCATCCATGGACTGGCTATGCTGATGTCTAACTCTCGGCTTCTCACTAACAGTAGGAGCAACTTCATTTATTCCTGAAGCCATTGCTGGTGTTTGTGCTGAAGAAGACTCACCCACTTGGAATTCAGAAGACAAAGACGAAGACTTAAACTTATCCATGTCAAGGTACATTGAGAGGATATCCTCCTCAGTCTCGTCTGACAGAGACGGCCCATCTAGTCCAACAACACCAAGATCACTATCAAAGCTAATATCATCAGGAAGAGTAAGAATTTCCGAGTGGGCACGTCGGTGACCAAATTTTCTAGGTGGATTATCAGGCATTCGGCTTATATCATTACTAAACAAGCTTGAATCCCTCGACAAACCATGACCAAAATGACCCGATTCTGAAGCATTTCCAGGTCCTAAGGGAGGTAAATTTGCTAATCCAGGTTGTTCCGACTTTACATTGGAACTACTACCAGGAGGTGAAAATAACGAGTATCTCCCCAATGGAGGCAATGAAGACTTATCCTTATCCATATAACCCTTCCAAGTCCAGACAGAATAAACCCCAACCCCAACCCTTCAAATTAATGATCTTCAAATGTTAACAACTCAGCACCAAACCCAACATCCCATACACATACATATATATACTCCAAACACAAGAACCTTAATACCAAAAACACAAAAATCAACACGCAATGATAGTTTTCGCAGTCAAATCAAGAACTTTATAGCTGGAAAACCATAAATCACCAAAACAAATTGATTTTCCAGTGCATTTAAAATCATGGGGTAATCAAATTCCACCGAAAGCAGAGAACTTTAACAAAATTTAACTACAATGGAACATGAAACCCCTTGTTGAGACACTGTAGATTCCTCAAATACTAAGCAAGATTGTCCCAGATCAATTTCCTCTATTAAATGCACCCTAAAAATTAAAATCAGAAAAAAAATAGCAAACCCCACAAAAATTTAGAGATACAAAGATTGGATTTTGATACTCAAGAATTCATATACAACAGAGATTCAAGAAAAAATAAATACAAACCCGGACATTCAAAGATCAAATAAATTAAAACCTTAACATTTAACAACCCATTTGATGAATTTAAAGAGATGGGAATAAAGAAAATGAAACATAAAAAAAATATATATATTAATTTATTTAAAAAAGAAAAGCAAAAAGAGGAGAGAAAAGGGTAAATTCTTATACGGTTTGGATTTGCTTTGAAATTAAATCTGCAGAATAATGAAGCAGCTTTATCACAGGGGGGGGGGGGGGGAGAGAAAATGGAAAAGCTTTTGGGGAGATGATAAACGGAAGAGGCAAATCTGTGTGAAAATTTGTAAATATAATAATGCTGCTATGGAAATACTATAAATTCGGACAGGGATATGCGGAGGACATGTTCGGACGCAGAACAATAAAAATGGACACCTATTTATTTATTATTTTTATCTTCTGGTCTCTGCCAAAAAATAAAAAATGTAAGTTTGTTTTTTATTAAATCTCGCTTTTGTGTAATATACGGTAAATCATATCGGAGAGATAATCTCACTAAGCAGGTTTTGAGCGCCGAGGTCGACCCAAAAGACAAACAGTAGGGAATTTTAAACTTGAGATTTTCGTTATGAAAGGCCCGTGCTCAGCTGACTGAACCACCCTTCTGGATTTCCTTTCTTTTTTTTTCCACATAAATTATAGTTTGAATTTCAACTAGGAATAATGAATGTGACGGATTGCATCTTTTTAAGTTCCATCTATGTTCCAAGTTTACTCATACAATTAATTAGAGTTAGCAACATATAGATCTATTGAGAGAGTAAAACGTTTTTCTTGAACTCAATATTTTTAGTTATAGTGGGAGATTCCAACAATTTTACCCTACTCTGAAATGGCAATATCTTAGCTGTTGGATTATTTTCAAATTTATGTTGTATACTTATTTATTTAACTATTACAGATAAATATATTAAAAGAGTAAAACGTTTTTCTCCTGATCTTTATCCACTCAATAACAAAGTAGAGCATAAGTCAAGGAAATTGTTCATCCTAAAAAGCTTTATTTATTGAAGTTTTTGAAAAACTAGTTAGACGGGATTACATCTATTTTTGTTCCTTCTAATAAAAGAAAAGCGACTTCATCTAAATTATCCCAAAACTGATTGTTATCTTCTAATAATCTCGTCATGCTCTGAAATAGTAATATCTTAACTGTTGGATTACTTTCAAATTTTTATGATGCATGCTTAATTATCTAATCAGCAAAATTATTATTTCTTTTCCTGCCTCGTTGTTTTCTCAATTCTTAGCTAGCGTTTGACCATAGATTTTGGATTAGATTTTGAAAATTTATCTTCAAAAAAATTTCAAGTTTCAAAAATTGGCCTGGACTAGTTTTTGGGTTTTTGAGACTTCTACTCACAAAACTTTTAAATCTTCTCAAAGTAAAAAAACATGTCCAAAAATCACAACTTCAAAAACTCAAGTTTTCAAGTTTTAAAATTCAACTTCAAAATCTATAGCCAAAAGGAGCTTAATCTGTTTATCCCAACCAATACTTTTCCAAACAAATATAAACATTTCTATTGTTATTTATACATAAAAAGGAACTGAAATAATTCTTCAAAACGAACGACAGTACAAAATTGTTCTTAATCCTATAAAATATTGAATGAGAAACCATACCTACTGAAAAAGGAGTGGCGAGAAATAAACATTCAAACATTACCCAAGTGTTTTAACATTGAACTTGTTTAGTGTTAATTGCTGATATGATTGAACGTATCTGGATATTGTAGTGATGTGGCCCAGTTGTAAGTTACATTTTTCATTTTGTAGCCAAGCCAAGAGATAAATCGTTATTTGAAAATTAAAATAGTACAAGTAAACAAAACCAAGAGCTTTAAAATCCCCAATCAGTGTTTTTGGCTTATGCAATTTTCACGGCATTCTATTATTGTCTGATATCCATATTGAAGCCCGATTAAATCTGAATTGCGCGTTGCAAGACCCATTTGGAGGCGGCACTCCCAATAGGATTTTTTCCATTTTCATAACTCGAATCCGAGACTTCTGGCTAAGGGTGAAGAGATCCGAACCATTCCACCACAACCCATATTTGGTAAGTGCAAAATGTTAGTAAAACTTAAAACCCTGTTTCAGCAGAACTCTTGATAACAAATGAAGATGGGAAAAGGACAGGTGACAGATCTATTTGGTCAGGCTTTTAGCTCCATCTATTTGTCTTCAACAGAAATATTTTCATATCGGTTATCTAAGCATTGTGGCTAGAAATCTGAATGAGTTGTACTGAGAATAGTCCAATTGTCTGCTGCTTCATTGTTCATCAGCTAGCCCTGTGGCTTTGGCGTTCAGCCGATGAACTAGTTCTCAAATCCGCAGAAGATCTATCTTTTAACCTATGTAAAACAAGGCCTCACTCCAATTCTGTAGCCTAATTTTGTTGCCAACACAAAGTTAAACTGCATTCCTTGTTCACAAACATCTTTTGGAGTAACGTTTCCAAAAGTGCAACAGTTTTGACACAACAAATGAATAGTCGGCAGGGAGAGCGAAGGTAGCACAAAGCAAAGCTTGGCATTACATGTTATATCCTTTTCTACAAGACAGTACATCTGCAATAGTCCAAATAATTTTCTGCCCGAAAAAAGAACATAACAGTAAACCAAATAAGCACTATAAGGATATCACGACAGGAAGGGTTAAAAGGAAAAATATCACACATTAAAGTAACAGGAGCGAAGATGGCGCTTATTCACTATACTATAAACAACCGCATAACATAGAAGAGTGGACTTTGAACGAGTTCCATCAGAAAATATAGTCTGGCACCAGAAGGGGAAATCTTGACACCACAGCTTCGAATGGACAACCTTTTGGATCTGCTAATCTGCGGAAAAAAGGAAAATATAATAATGTTCTTAGTAGCCAGCCAACAACAAAAGTTTCCCCAACTCTTTCGAATACGAGATTTTACTGGACTGCTCTAAATACAAAAAAAAAAAAAAGGTATCACAAAATAACAAACACAAATTTTGCTACAAAAGGATAAAAATGAAAAGGCAAAAGTAGAATCCTCTGGAGCAAGGATACAGCAATGGAAGGTTTTTAGACTCTGACTGCAGAAAGGATTTCCTGGAATTTGCAGCTTACTAGTCCAGCTTCAATAAAGTGCAAATACTATCACGTTGCAAAAGCTTTTGAGCATGCTTTTGTGAAAAATGTTGTCTCTGAAATATCAAGTTTCTCTCCAAACTTAGTTTGTGAGAGCAAATGAATCCTTACAGAAGTGGGAAATCTTTTTTTTTCTTAATCAACAAAATTTTGAACCACTTCTAGCTTTGTGCATGTCGTCCTTAATCAGGGACCATGCTAATCACTTCTGGAAGAGGGAAATCTTATTATCAGACCGCCATTTTTAAAATAAAAGAGGCAGAAAGAGAAGTAAATGCAGCAGGTAGACCACAAGGGACGAGGGTTAACATCAATCAGCCTAATATAAGAATTTGGCAAGAAGCATTAAAATGAGATTTCTTTTTCCTTCATACAGTCAGATGTATACCAACCTGAGCATCTACAAACCAGTAAAAACAGTGCACCTGTGCTTTGGGTAGAACTAAACGGAGAAGTACAATAAAAGCTCTGTAATCTTCATGTATTATTCATTCATTTATCATCTAGACAAAGTACTAAGGCAGGAAACAGCAGATCCTAATTTCCTAGTTCAAATCTGAGTATTGCCTTCAGTCAAATGAAAAAACACATTGCCAAATTCTCTTATTTTCTTCAGTTATAAAATATAACAATTGGATGACTGTATCAATATGATCTGTTTTGCTCGAACACTCTGACTATGTAACCAACTGGCTTTGCCTACTACTTAAATGCCTAGAAAATGCTCACCTGATTATTTGGGTCAAATCATGCAACTCCAAGGACACATACTTTAAGTTGCTATTCGACTAGATCACCGAAGTGAAATACCTTTTTCTTTTTTTTTTCCCTTCTTTTTTTTTTGTGTGTGGGTGGGGTGGGGTGGGGTGGGGGGAGGGGGGCAGACAGGCAATGTCTTCTATGAAGCTAAAAGTACTAGTAAGAGTGCATTACCATTGTGTCATTTCAGGATTAAAATAAGAATCCGTTGTATTAGAATCTACAGGTTGGCCATGTGAAAATGGTGTATACATGAAGTTGCAATTACTATCCATGCTAGAGTGCATGTGAAGGTATAATGATAAACTCACCACAAGGGAACAACTGATAGAGCATCATTTTGATGGTGTACCAATGGCAATATGTGACATACCTTCCAGGTACGAAAGTAAAAGCTCCTTCGATTGAGCCTGGTGAAGATGATTGTGCTGCGCAACTCTCATAGACAAATTCTTCCTCCCCCGGTCATAGCAGTGGAAACTGCAAATATGATCAGAAGCACAAGAATTAGATAATCTCCAGTACAAACTGCGGCTGAGGCTAATTGGTCCAATAATGCACATTCCAGTGGAAAACAAAGAGCTTCCATAGTTAAACTCTCTCCGGGGAAAAAAGAAGCAGCTCAAGATTCGGATATTGGTCAAAAGTGGTCAGTGCAGCTAAAGGAGAAAGTAGAACTATAATGAGTGTGGTAAATGAGCACAAGGAAAAGCTCGTTCTTTCGTTTTTTAAATAATAAACAAACATATTCCCTTGACATCTACTGTTTCTTTCTTTTATTTTCTTTTTGAGAAATCAAATATCATTTCATTAACATCACACCATGATGGGGTCAAAAAATCTATTTACCACAGAAGAGTTTGCCCACCACCATTTCCTATCAACACTTCCACCCATTACATTGTGCTCTTTCTTTCTGCTGTGTTCTGATTTCATCTCAATTCTCAAAACACTATTCTGATATAGTGTTGAAATTATTCAGGTCAGCAGAATACAGAGAAGAATCACATAATTGTAATAGAACAAGAAACGCCAACAGCCCTTCAATCATCCCCCGCCATCTTCCACCACTGACCCTCGGGGGGAAAGAGGGAAGGAAAAGAGCCTGCAGCTGTTCATCAAGGGAGGAGTTCCTTGATGTTTCAGTTGAGTTAATTATTTTGCAAAAGTTTGACAGAGAAATATAAGAACTTTGAGATGCTGTCCAAAAAGAGCTAAAGCAGAACTTCAGATTTTTTTTTGAGGACATAAAAAGTAAATATTTGACAGCTAGCTTAAAATGCTTTCCCTTTCTCTCTTTTTGTGTTAAAAAAATTGTGGGTTACAACAATTGCAAGAAACGGAAGTAAGTAAATATTATAAATTGCTAGAAAGGATAAACTAAAGATTACAACAAGCTGGAATCAAGAACGTTACAAACTCCTTGTGATTTGCTGAGTCGAGTGATGACACTCTGTCTTTAAGACAAGATTGTTCCGTATATATCATTTTACGTTGTCGGGCAATAGTCTCCCAAGATACAACAGCAACTTAACAAATGAGCAAAGGAAACTCAAGTATTACTCTTGAAGAACTTTGAGTATAGTAAACTTGCTAGAGAAGAAGAAGAAGAAGATTTCAGAAAATTTATGTGAGTGTTTTCTTGGTGTTGAACAATTGAGCCAAAGGCCTCAATTTATAGTATAATGAGATGACTCCTCAACTAGCCAACTAATGGCCTTCAATAGCCATGTAATGGCACTTATTGAGGGGTTACATTCAGCCAAATAATGGACGAATTCATGTGCCAAATAATGGAGATTCAATGCTCCAAAACCATCCCAAAGTCAGAACTTTCCATCTTCCCGTCGCAGCATTCTACCTCCGAAGCGTCGCGCCTCTGCGAATTAGCGCCGCGGCCCTTCACGGCTCCGCGGCGATTTTTGACTCGTTTCATCATACACTTCTTCCTTCGTTTACCAACGTGGAATACTTGTCAGTTGGCCAATAACCGTTCATCATTCTGTGTCTCAAACGTATTACGTACGTACCAAAACTGGTGCTCCTGAGTGCCCGAGTTTACTGTGTCAGGTTGAAGGAGAGATTGCAGCTAGAGAGGTTGGTGGATTGACACTTGCAGTGAAATTGGATGAGAAAGGATATAGGTCCCCACACTATTGCATCTCGTAAGAGTTGTAACCGTACGTAGGTTCTTCACAAAAAAACCAAAAAGGTATAGATACAAAAAATTTACTAGCAAATTTTCTAACAGAGATTAAATTTTTAATGATGTTAGGAATATATAGGACATTTTTAGGGTAAGGGGAGGGTGATTTGAGTGGTGTCTGAGTGGTGTCATAGCCCTGAATTGGAATGCGATTGTCATTGCCGATCAAAATAAATTGAGGATTGGTCAAATTAAATAGTTGAGGGATATTACCAGAGTCGCAAGTAAGGTGAGAAGTGGCACATGTATCCATGTATCATGAGTCGTTGGGCTGCTGGAGATTCATAGTGTTGTAGGCCTAACTCAGTTTGGTAAGGGTCATAAGACAGTATGCCTTTTGTTGTGGTTGGGCCGCAGAGAAGTGGGCCTGGTTCGGTTGACATGTGTGTTGTGGGCCAGGAGTAGGGCCCAATATACTCGGCGGTGGGCCACGGCATTGGGTTGGCCCACTGATGTGGTGACTGGGCCTGCCGTAGTTGTCCACCAGAATTTGACCTACCTCCACGACCCCTTCCTCTGCCGTTGTGTCCGTTGTCGCGGCCTCGGATACCGCATTGGCCGACGCGCTGATTGTGGTGGTTGGCGGGCTGCGGTGGTCAGGCGGGTGCAGTGGCGGCCGACAGTGCATCAACTACTAAGGCCTTCTGAGTGTATTCATCCTATTTGGCACGTCTAGTCTCCTCCAAAAGTAATTGTGATCGGGCCTTGTTGAAACTAGGGAGGGGATCAGCCTGTTGAATCATCGTCGCAAGTGTGTCGTACTCACCCTTTGGCAGACCATTAATTAGTTGTAGGACCATCTTTGTTTCTGAAATCGGATTGCCAACATTAGATAATTAGTCTGCAACTACTTTCAATTATTTACAGTAGGCGGACATATTAGCAAAATTCTCAAGACATGTGTTATTAAATTGCTCCTCCAGATACACGACATATGTGTGTTTGTTGTCTTGAAAGATTTCCTCTAGCCTGGTCCATAGTTCGTGAGCTAGCGCACATGTATTTATAATAGTATGCAGCAAATCCTTGGATATTGTGCCATATACCCATTGTTTAACAATTGCATCTAGCCGCTTCCACGTCGTATTGTCGATATCGGGTGGACGAGGTGTGTTGGCATTGATGTGATCAAGGACGTTGTATGCACAAGCATGTATTTGAAATAGTTCAATCCACGATGAGTATTGTCCATCCTCTTGACCAAGAACCAAACGAATAAAGTTCTTGATATTTGTTACGGCGAAGATCGGATGAAAGGAGTTAGGAGAGGAGGAGGGAGGAGAAGGATTGTGACGTTGGGGGTGGAGGAGGAACCCTCGGGAGATTCGGGAGTAGCCATGAAGTGGCTGTTTTCGGTGGTTCAAGAGAAAAAAAATTAGGGTTAATGGGGAGGAAAGGTTACCGCCGCCAGAAGCAAGGAGAGGGGGGACAGCGAAAAGAGTACTAGAGAGTGTGTTTAGGGTTTGACTCTTGATACCATGTAGAATAGTGTAATTCTTCTTGTTTAGAGTCTTCTCATTAATATATATATATATATATATGTGTGTGTGTGTGTGTGTGTGTGTTTATAATTGTAATCCTAATCGTATGAGGATATCTATTTTACATAATTACATTAAAATAATAATTACATATATGGAGAATATTTACGTATTCTCTATTAATACCAAACGTATACGCCTTCTTCTAGGATCAAGGAAAACATTTGTCTCTTCCAAATTTACATACCATACAGGCTTGTCATAATTAGTGTCAATGCAATCGATTAATTGTTGTTTTGAAAGTGGATTAGTTCTTTTTAGTTTTAAGGGCATGTGCGACGTAACAACTTCAGCTGCAGAGGAAGCCCAACAACAACCTACAACTAAAAAAAATTATGTGTCATTAATTTCTAAAAGAAAGGCAAATCCATAATAATCATATTAGAACTAAGTTAAGTGAAAACAAAACTTGAGACATACAATAATGTGCTTGATCAACCACCCAAGAATTCATTTTCTTCCCAGTCAACAAAATTGAATTTAAAACAAATTTATATCAATTTAAGAAAATTTGAGTTAATTGAAAATAATATCGAAGACAATCAATAGATACAACAAATTAATAGATTTAGACAACAAGAACACATGATCTAAAAACAATAATACTCATACATTCTAATGAAAGATTGAATCTTCGGCTAGTTGTTCATCTTCTAGTCTCGGGTAGCTTCGTGCATCCCTGACCCCTAAGCCCGAAACCTCGTAAACCTCATGACCCCCCTAGTCATGAGTTCGAACCTTGGGGGCGAGTTGGAGAGGAGTCAGGAGAGCTGGGGTATAGTGGAGGTGTGGATTTGGTATTTAAAGTAGTGTATTATTTCGAGTTAATTCTGTTGATGTACGTTGTTTTAATATGTGTTTGTTTTTGTATGTCAGTTTAGTAGAAACACCCCCCCCCCCCCCCACCCTTTGTGATAACTTAGAGCTCTATGCACAACTAGTAAAATATCAACTATTACTTTCATGGTTTAAAATATAAAATACCAATCAATGACGCTTGAGAGTAGCAAATTTTTTATCATATTTTGAGACCTGACAATGGCCTAATAGTTTTTAGGGGAAAAGGCCAAAAATACCTCTACTCTCATTTAATAGTTATTTTTGTCCTCTTTTACAAGTTGAGGCTATTTATAGGTTAATTTTGTCCTCTTTTACGAGTTGAGGTTATTTATGGATAAAAATCACATCCACCTTGTGTTTATACCAAATCAATTAATTTTACCTTTGTAGTTAAAATATAGACCGAATATCGAGGAGTCGCCAATGTGGTGTCTGAGTCCTGTTGGTTGTGTAATATCCTCTTAGAGCTTCATTTTCCTATTCAGAAAGCTACATTGGTCAACTGCGATAATGTTAGTGTGATTTATCTCTCGGGGAATCCTGTACAACATCAGCGCACTAAACATATCGAGATGGATATTCACTTTGTTCGCGAAAAGGTAGCTCGTGGACAAGTCTGTGTCTTGCATGTCCCTTCACGTTATCAAATTGTTGACATCTTTACTAAGGGTCTTCCCTTAGTTTTGTTTGAAGATTTTAGGGACAGTCTCAGCATACGACAACCGCTCGCTATGACTACGGGGGTGTGATAGAATATACACTGTATATTCTTGTGATATCATTAGTGATCTTGTACATCGATAATTATGGTAGTAATATTTTGTATTATGTAAGTGTATATTTGATTTTCGTAATTATAGCCTAGGATGACTATTGTATATTATGTATATAAACCATTTACATTAATGAAATCAGGGATGGATTATTCTATTTTATGTAAAGAATGGATCTTGGGCCTAACTCAACCCCAAAAGCTAGCTTGTATGGTGAGGATTGTCCAAGTCCATGTAAGGAGTCCATGTTTCCATTTCATATCCGATGTGGAACTCTTAACACTCTCCCGCACGCCCAGACATATTAACTGGAGCGTGGATAATATAATTTGGGGGCCCAACATCAGTGAACAAAGAATTGAAATGGGTCTGGCTCTGATACCATGAAAGAGAATAATCTCTCCCTGATTTCATTAATGTAAATGGTTTATATACATGATATACAATAGTCATCCTAGGCTATAATTACGAAAATCAAATATACACTTACCTAATATAAAATATTACCACCATAATTACAGATGTACAAGATCACTAATGAGTGTATGTATGGATAACACGTGTCTTGTTTCAATCGGTTTGGTGTATACATTGGGTGTGGTCCGTATTTATGCCTCTGCCGTTATGAAAGTTAACCAAAATACCCCTTATTCTACAAAAATCCCAAATCAACCTCATTGTTTTGCATCTCAAGGGTGTCGCGAAGGGCCAAAAAAATTACGAGTCCAGATATCCTTGCGACGCAAGCGTGCAACAATTGTTGTCTTGCCTTTAGTAAAACGTACAGAGCTCTGATTGACCTGATCTTTATATGATTGAAAATGTATTTCAAAGGGCTACAACTTTCATGTTTTGTGTTTTCTCAAGTTCTCAACATATCTTTGAGCTATACTCGCTTGAAGTCAGATATAGCGTAAACTTAATCGATACTCTCAATTTCTACGCACTTCACTATTCGTCTTGATCTTAAGACAATATTTTCCCCTAGCTTCTTTGGCTACATTTATAATTATCTTATTTTTTTATTATTATTTTATAACACGTTATCAGTACAAGATCTGACATTTAAGTTTAGTTTTCTATTTCACGTGCAATTATTGGAGTTACACGAGTGCATTTACTTGATAATCTTTCAATGTGTCAAAATTATATTTGTGATATTTGTTTTGATCACTCCCATCTCTGTGAACTTGAAGATGCCACTTTTTACCTTGAATAGAAAGTAATTTAAAGCCACGAGACCCTTTATTGGAAGAAGGTTCGGATTTGCAAATTTATTTGCCCACTGTTAAAGCGGATTTTCGTATGCTTTCGTTTCATGCAAAACTAGAATTCGTTCAGTGGCGTTTCAATTCATTAGTCCATTATACGCTTGGGGATGTTCTATTGACACCTGGAATATATACTTCAATCTCGTTTTCCAATATATCTTGGAACCAAAATCCTGATGCAAATATTTTGCAGGAAGGTTAGTACAATTACGTTGTCTTTTGCAACTAATAGTACAATTACGTTGGGTTCGTTTGAAAGTGATTCGCTTGACCATTTATGTCTCAAAATTGTTCTTGAAGAAAAATATCGTTAGGAGAAATTATGATATTAATTTTATATCTCTTAATGACTAAGAATGAGGGTGTACAAGAAATATATGATTATCAAAAGTGATGATAATATCGTAAGTCTTGTTATAATTAAATTAATTTATGCCTATAATTACATGAAGAGATAAGATTTTCATAGGTCTGTTTTAATTACAACTGAAGATACATTAAAAAAAAAAAATCTCTACATTATACGTGCCTCGATTTGCTCATGAATTAGAAATGTCATGCTCCAAATTTGGAGAGGCGAGACCAACACCCGATGCCTCACTTGACTGAGTGTATCAACCTTTAACACTTCTTATTTGAACATATATGAATACCCATAGGCCGACAAGGCCGAATCATGTTAGAATCTGTAAATTGGTAGGCTTACAAGGGCGTAGTACTCAAAATGATCTGAGGGTAAGCAAATATATTAAACTGCACTGGCAACAATCCAAAAGATATATATACTGGGACAAATTTACATGTAAAAAATTGGTCACTTGAATCCATGGCTACTCGACTAAATTGTGTATATTTATTATAAATATAATTAATACTAACTGAAGGAACACATGGTCAAACTAAACCCTGTGAAGCACTGGTTGGACGTCTAGCTTAAGATCTTAATGTAAAGGGTTCGAATCCCCTTCCCTTTTCCTGTGCGTTCTTTAACTTTAAAGTATTTCTTCATTTCCCCTCTTTAAATGCAAATAAAAATGTAGCGGTTGGGATTTGAACTTGGAAACTTAAGGTAACATTTAAACCACTTAAAGCACCAAGCCAACTTCTAGTCTTAAGACTAAGGGATTCAACATTTATATAACTCCATAGAAAATAAAAATATCACCTTAGGGGTGAACACCTTTACCCCTCCCCCACACCCCTCTGATGGTGAATCCATCTTCTTGAAATTTTGGATTCGCCTCTGTTTATATATATATATATTATAGCTCGGGGTGTGAAATGTCATATAGAACTCTCTATTTGCACCTCTAACATGAAACAAGTTCTAAACATAATATGAACTCCCTACAAGGGACATACATGTAACATATGAATGATAGAACACTACAAGGGAAATACTCGATAATGACTCTTCTTTTATGTGCTTCGTTTGGAGACTATTTTAGGTCCGGATTCATACCAAAGGAAGAAGTAAGGGATAGCCATTACATACCTTTCATTCCGTGACACAACAAACTTAGTCCATACAACACCTTAATCTACAATAAAAACAATAGGATCAACGTTAAGCTAATGAGTAGCTAGTTTACATTACATCGAGGGGCAAGCTCGATTCATAACTAATAACACAACACCCCTCTATACTTATCCTTCTTTCAAATCACACACCAACAACATCAACACATCTTATGCAACTTTATTCTCCCCAACTCCAACCCTAACAATATCACAAGAACACCTCAAAACAGTCTAACATCACCCAACAACACGTATACGACTTTCGACCGTCGAGTCGTAGATTCTAGCTCAAACAACTTAGCTATAACTTGGATTCACTCAAATACATATGAGAGATGAGAAATATTACCTAAAACAGTAGTAACAATACCTATTTCAAGATTACATCACCTTGAAGAAACTCTCCAATCAACCACAACAAAGAGAACTCAAGTTTTGCGAGTACCACAAAGATTTTGACATGAGATTCACATTGTTACCTTTGAATTTACTCTTGGACCATAGGAGAACACTTAATGCATCTAGGAGTGATATGAGAGTTGTTTGGGTCGAGAATGACATGAAAATGAAGAGCCATCGCCTTAAATACTTAAAAAGGAGATGACACTGCCCTACTTCACGATGGGTTTCACGGACCGTGAAATCATTCCACGGGCCATGATCCAATCGTACCTCACCTCTAATTTTCCAGTAACTTAGCTTCACATTCTGCCTTTGAGATATGGTGACACCACCACTTTTAATGGTCTGTCAAACATTTTGACGGTTTGTGAAAGTGGTCCAACCTTTTCGAGTCTCGACGAACTTGTTTTCTTCGATTCGTTTAACCTCTAATTAATAGTATGTTTGAGAAGATTTGGTGATGTTGACCTATTTCTTAGATCGACTATTTTAGTAAAAATGGATTTTCCAATATTTTCATACTGTCTTGAGTGTTTAATAAAATTCGTCTATAATTATTTGTCATTTTTTTTATTTTACATGTCCCTTAAGAAATATTAATTAGGAGGGTAATTGACTAACTTTATTTTTATTTATGTCTAAGTTATAATCTCTCTCCATTAAATATTTACTCTATTTATATGTCATACTAAGGTTAATATGGGAAAATATTAATTATTATGCCTTAAATTTTTAAAACGATATATAATTTTGATAGGGATGGAGTAAAAATACTAGTCTATTTTAATAAATAATGAAGGATTAAAATTGCTCAATTTTTAAATCAACTACTCCTATTTTTGTCATTTTCTCCTAGCAGTTTTTTAATAAGTACACAATATAACAGTAGGGTTTATGCTTTATAATAAGCTTGTCGCACCACATTCTTCTCTCCCTCAACAACAATGGCTAAACTAAAAGAAAACAAGAACATACAGGACCAAAACCCTAGCAAAGCTGATGTAGTGGGAGAAGAAAGCAAAAGGGTAGATGATGATACACAAAACCAAGAAATTGACCATGAAGCAAAATCAAATAAGAAGAATAAAGAGAACCATACTGTAACGATGGAAACCATAGCTGAAAACCCTAATAACATTTCTCCAATTGTTGGTTATTTTCCTTCAGGTTATGACCCTTTAAGCAACAAAAGTGTTACCAAGTTATATAAGAATGTGAAAAGAAATAATAGGTTACAGCTTGTGGTGAGTCCTAATGGGTCACAGGTGGATTTTGTGGGGACTAATTATTCTGGTGAGGCAACATCGGCTCAGTTGTGTACTTACTCGCTTGGGGTGCTGGATAAGGAAACCCAAACTCTCAAGATTGTCCCTATTGCAGCAAACAAGGTAGTAATTTTTATGGGAATTGTTTCTGTTTTAGCATACAAGGTAGATTTGCTTTACCTCGGATATTATTGTGTTTTATTTGAGGCTTAATTTACCCCCATTGTAGCAAACAAGGTGTATTTGATTCCGAAGGTTATTTTTATTTGATTGGTGAGTGAAAAAAAATAGGATCTTTTTCATAGAAATATTACCCATTGTAGTAAAAAGGTAAATTTTGATTCTGAAAGGTTGTTTTTGCTTGATTGATTATTGTTTTAGCATACAAGGTAGATTTGGGTTATTTTGCTTGATTGGTGAGTGAAAAGAAACTTTTTTATTTGAGGATTCATCTGCATTGCAGCAAACTTTTTAAATTTGATTCCGAAGGTTATTTTTATTTGATTGGAAGTAAAAAAGTAGGATTCATTTTCATAGAATATTACACTGGGTTTGCTGTTGTTGATTCCTCATTGTAGTAAACAAGGTGAATGATGAGTAAAAATAAGGTATTTTGCTACTTTGCCTGTGACTGGGCAGAGTAAGTTTTGCCAATTGACTCCTTCTGATCGTATGTAGATGTTTAATCAAATAATGGAATAATTTTTGCGTCTTTACGTGCTTTTCTTTTCTCAAATCACTTGAATGAAAAATTATGAAATGTTAGATTAACACAGTATTAACTGATGGTGTGAACTCTTGTAGTTGTCAAAATTGGATGGCCACGGCGGAACATTTATTGTAATTGATCCATATCGTTCTTTTAGTTTTGGTTGAATGTGATCATAAAACAGAGAGTTCTGGCTTTGATTTGTATAGTGTTCTGTTGCTAATGTGTTTGCTCAAGGGTTCTTCTTGCGAAGGAAGTTTCAGTGCGCGTACCATTTTGAAATGCTTAGAAACTGGAGATTTTTTCTACTTTACACATAAATTCAGTTTGTTATCTAACCAATAATTGTGATATTATCTAGGCTATTACACATAGCTTTGATGATCTTGTATATCCTGATTTTAAGTAACTTTAAGTAGGTGATGAATGTAATAACTGTTTCAATATTGATGTCTTATTCTCTTTGATATTTGTTGGCTTATGATTGCAGATAATTAGGTTGGAACCTAGAGTTAGAGAGTCAGAAGTACCGGAAACTGAAGACCCAGAAACGGTCAAGCAAGAACTCACTGAAGAAGAGAGATATGAAAAAATGAAAATTTTAACTCAAATGTACTCATCAAAGAAGTCTATACTACAGGTACACTCCTCCCATTTTCCCTACAAGCTTTGACAGACATGAAGAACATTATGGAAAAGTTCTCTACTGTTTCAGTTGCTTGAAATTCGTAGATTTTGGGTGTGTTCGGTATGGAGGAAAGTATTTTTTAGGAAAATAAGTGGGTTTCTTACATATTTTCTTGTATTCGATACGTAAACAAAAAATATTGTCCTAAAAGCATTTGTATATAATCTAGACAAATATTATGGGAGATGGGTTGAGAGTAGGGGTGTGGGATGGTGGGGGTGAAGATGCGGTGTGTTGGAGGGCACAATTAATGTGGAATGCCACTTGTGGAACTTGCTTCCCCTACTTCCACTAGGGAAGTCAGTTTCCTCGTTTTTAAGAAACTTGTTTTCCTAGAGGAAATGTTTTTCTAAAATTGACCAACAAAACACGGGAAAATGTTTTCCTCCGTACTGAACACACCCTTTATGTTTAATGACAAAGATAAATCGTGGAAGAGCAAAAGTTGTATTAAAAAAAGGAATATAAATCTTGGAAGAACAAAGCTGGCTGTCATTGTTAGCTATCTTCTTCTGAGTAAGTACATGACCTTGTAGAAGAAAGAAGAGACAAATTTCTCTGCAAAAAAAATTGTCATCAATCTTTCGTAGTAGTAGTATTTCCTTCTTTATATAGTTCTGGTCTTTGAAGGGGAGCCTTAAAGTAACTGGCAAAGTTGCCTCCATGTGACCAGGAGGTCACGAGTTCAAGCTGTGGAAACAGTCTCTTTCAGAAATGCTAGTTAAGGCTGTGTACAATAGGCCCTTGTGGTCGGCCCTTCCCTGGACCCCGCGCATAGCGGGAGCTTAGTGCACTGGGCTGCCCTTATATAGTTATGGTCTTTGCTTTCCAGGCTAGGAAGCTTGATTCCCTACGTCAACAAGAAGATACTGGAAATCAAGAGGAATTTGACAAGAATATAGCGGGGGCAATAAACAAAGAGGCTCTTGAAGTAGCCGTTATCACAGATAATGCTCGGAATATACCACCACATGATCTAGCTGCCACGACACCCCAATTGGCATATCCACTAGACAGGATTATTTTCAGTGGAGAGTGGAATTATCTTTTGGATGTTTTTGAACTCGTGAAGGCTGGAGCAGATGTGACACATGATCTTTATCCAAGCTTTGTTTGCAACAGATCCTACAAATTGGAGCATATACAGGTACTAAATGCTTAAATTTTCTTATTATGAACGAGTCATTAGTTAAAAGTGGTGTATGCATTTTTTTAAATAAAGAGTGATTTTTTGCTGCCCCAGACCCCAGTTGTGGGATTTCATTGTTGTAGACTTGTAGTGATCTTCTACTGATTTGAAGGCACAGAGCACAAGAAATATTAATTGCTCACTTGCACAGTTTGAAGGCACAGAGCACAAGAAACATTAATTGCTCACTTGCACAGTAGTTATTCGAATGCTGCTTTTTTCCTGCCTTTTAATATTCCATGTTAGTACCAATTTAGGCACACTGATCCTTAAATATTGACTTCAAAGCAGTAAGCACTTCTAATGTGGTGGTCTTATTTACACTAGTGGGGTTTGATGTGCATAGACTGATTATTATTCTCTCTGTCCCAGTTTATGTGACGCTCTTTCCTTTTTAGTCAGCCCAAAAAGAATGACATCTTTCTAACTTTAAAACCCCACCTTAATGAGATGATCTATAGCCACTCAAATATCTAAGGCTTATTTTAGACCCACAGGTTCTAGAAGTCTTCCTTTATTTTTTGAACTTTTTGTCCAGTCAAACACCATCACATAAATTGCGACAGAGGGAGTATATCTTTTCCTTATTAGCAGTGAACACTTGGGTCATATTAGATCCAACAGTTCCATATTTTCCTTATCCTGCGTGCCAAACTCACCAACTTTGTTGTAGGACGAAAATGAGAAGAAAAGGCTGGCAGGCATATTTTCGTTCATTGCTCATCTTGTTAAGTTCAAGGATAAACATTCTATGGATGGCGTATCATCTTCAAAGCATCACAAGATTCCTGTCATCTTGTTCCAGAAGTTCTCTTCAATGTTTGCTATTACAAATTCAAAAAGGCTTCCGGATGAGAAAAGAGATCTTCTTATCAGCTATGTGTTGGTGCTTACTCTCTTTGCTGATGATTTTCGTAGTGATCTATCTGATATAGCCAAAGATTTGAGAATGAGTGCTGTAACACTGCGGCCTTACTATGAGTACTTAGGTTGCAAGTTTGTTCGTGAGAAAAATGTACTGTTGGCTACCCTTCCTGTTCCACTTGAATTTCCAACTCTGAGGAGGAAGAGAAGAAGATAGATTCTCTTTTACATGAGTTAATGGAGAAGAGCCATTTGGGCAGCGGGATTGAGATGTGATTTTCAACTTATCTATATTTCAACAGTAACTTTAGACATTGAGATCCTATGAAATACAATGTGTTCATTACAAACCTCAAATCATCCATGTAGTCAGTTTTTTGTTTTCCTGTTGTCATGTTTGCCATCAATTTTATTGAAGAGTTATAATGCATGGTGTATGGATGTCATATTATCACATTTTATTTGCAGTTCTCCAGGTATGCAAAGGCCAACCATATATGTGGCCACCTAAAGTTGTCCCAATTTTTCAATTAAACACCTTAACTAAGATTGTTACCTATTAGGCACCTAATGTATGTAAAACATGTGTCAATTAACCATTATAGGTGCTATCAGGAATATTTTTCACAAAAAAGCAACCTGATTGCAAAGGACTTCAAAACTCTCCAAATTACCACATTAACCAGTTCCTAATCGACCTTTAGTAAGTAATCTCAACCGATGATATACCAATATTCTTAAAATTGAGGAAGAGTTTTGGAAATTAAAATCTTATTTTCAATGGTTAAACCAAGTGAACAAGAACACAATTATTTTCATATCATAGAACACCTAGTTTAAATCGGAGGTAACTGGACGCATGACCTAAATGGTATTTACAATATTATTCAATCTTTTTTATATCAGTCCTTACAACAAACTTCTAACAGAATCATTAATTTTTCCAATTACTGTGAGGCTATTAGTCAAAATGACAAAGATGATTTAATGGAGCCTGTTACTATTTTGAAAATTATAAGAGCCACTCCAATCCTATGGAATATTCCTTCCAAAATATTCTTCTTACAGACTTTTGCCTTAAAAACTGATGATTCTAAATAGGCGTTTCGCCATAAACCCATTTATATTTCCCTTTTATTTGAAATTTTAAAACTGGAGTTAAAGATGGATTTGTATTTGATTATAGTTTTTGTAAAAAATATTTTGTTGTTTGAATGTACTGAAAATAACAAAAAGTAAAAACATCATTTTATGTGTTCTAAATTGCAAATATAACTTAATTCGGAATTTTCTTAATCAAACGCCGATTTGCAAATAAATTTAAAAAAAATCCTAAAAAGTGATTCTCATAGCCAAACGAGTAAATTTATGCAAGAAGAAATGAATAAAAAACTATATTTGCCTCATTCCAAAATGTGAAGAATCTACCCAGCAGTTTAGGATAAGGCTGGCCAGTGGGCCAGGACGGCCCTACCCCGACCCGACCCCGTCCCGAGCCCGCCCCGGTCCCGAGTAAAAAAAATAAAAAAAAATTTGGTAGCGGGACTCGAACTCGGGATGGGACAATGTCTCGTCCCGCCCAGGCCCGCCAAACCCGAGCCCGTCCCTGATCCCACCCGAAAGCCCCCTTTGCAAATATAACTGTTGCACCAATGACCATTTTAGATTTTGGTTGTTGGGCAACGGCTATTTTCGGCCTCCCCCCCCCACCCCTTAATATTTATTTTTAACCCATAAGTTATTATATTTACACTTTAACCCAATTTTCCAACTATAAATAACTCATTTTCTCTTCATCTTTCTCACAAATCTTCCTACAATCTCTCTAATCTCTCAATCAATCTCTCTAATCTCTCAATATATCTCTCTACAAGTCTACATTGTTTACTAAATATTCAATTTTATTTATTCAATTGGGAATTGGGAGTGAAGTTGACAACTAGCTTGAGGATCTTCCATCGAGCAAAGTTTCAATTTTCAACCTCTCGATTACACGCCGACGTTACGTCGGTGTTTGGTACATTCGTTCCTTCATTAAATTATTATTGTCTGTTTATTTTATTTAGCGCACTTAATTTATTGCCTTTAATTATTTATTATCATAATTAAAATGAAAGGATTAAGAGGTATGTTTAAGGGTAAGGGTGCTTCTTCTAGTAGGGGCAACCAGGGCAAGAGTACTTCTTCTAGTCATCTTATTCCTACACAGGATGATTTTGTTGATACTTAACATTTTCCTACAATACCATTAGATTTAGACGAGGAGCTATTTTCTGGAACTCAAGAAGACTTTAATTTAGATGATGATCTAGATGATACACCCACTAATGTTGATGACAACACACCCACTAGTGCACCTTCAACTGAAATGCCTCCTATTCCCCCTAGTATGAGACGAGGTCCAGCAAAACAACCATTAAAATCAGATGCTTGGACATTTTTTGATAGGGACGTAGAGAATCAAGTAGCTATACGTAAAATTTGTAAAAATGTTTTAAAATTTAAAACTGGAAAAGGTCACGGGGGGACGGGGGATTTAATTAGACACGTAGTAAGTGCTCATCCAGCTAGGTATGCCCAATACCAGGCTTCAAAACCGGGTGCGCAAACGTCCGCTCCATCGGAACAAGGTTCACATACTGATACTATCCCGGACCAAGTACAGGGTCAAATTAACCCTATGACGGGGAGAATTGTAGGCCCTAAATACAATAAACATAGAGGTAGGGAAGCAATATCAAAATTAGTTGTTGTGGAGGGTTTGCCTTTTTCATTTCCTTCATCTCTCGATTTTATTCATTATATTAGAGATATATATAATCCTGCTTTTAACGATTTTCCTTGATCAATTGTTAAGAGAGATGTATTTAAATTCGCACATGAATATCAACAATATTTACATTATTCATTATATCATTTTAATGGCAAAGTATCTATCACGTCTGATATAGATCGTAGTACTAACGGCCATGATTATTTGACGGTAACTTGTCATTGGATAGATTATAAATGGTCTATGCAAAAACGTATCTTAGCGTATAGATATATAGATGATAGGCACACTAGTACTTTTATTGCAGATAAAATTTATCAAGTGTGCCATTATTATGAAATAACCGATAAAATTATGACTATTACATTAGATAACGCTTCTTCTAACAATTACGCTATTACAATTTTAAAAAATAGTTTAACTCCATCTTTTCCAGATCATTTTCATATAAAATGCGCGTGCCATATATATAACTTAATTGTAAAGGATGGTCTATCACTTTTTCAAGACATTCTTAGTAAAATACAATTTGCTATAAACTTTATTTTTAAAAGTAATAGAGTACAACAAAGAAAAGAATATAAAAAAATTTGTCACGATTGTGGACTACCTTATAGAAAAATTCCAGAAGAAGTATCCACTAAGTGGAATTCTTTATACGAGCAACTACTTGTTGCTTATGACTATAGAAAACCTATAACTTTATTTTTTAACTCTCATAATCAAAATGCAACTGATATGGTTGTAGATAGTGATTGGGTAAAAATTTCCGAACTTATTGTATTTTTAGAGAAATTTTTTCAAGCAACAAAAGAATTTTCCGGTATATATTATCCTACTATTTCAGCTATGTTGTTTTATATAACTCTAATATTTTTATTACTTAGTGAATATATGGAAAAACCAAACTTTATATGGCAAACTATTAAAAAAATGTTTATCAAAATAAAAAAATATTTTATTCTTATTCCCACTATTTATATTATTGGTGTTGTATTAAATCCGACTATTAAAATAGACGGTACTAAATCACTAATTGAAACTATTTACGATTGTATAGAAGTACTACCACCTCCAAGTCCCAAAAATCTAAATCACCCACCACTTATTGAACAAACTAAAGAAGAAGTGTTGTCTAGCGTAGAAGACCAATGCAAAAAAATATATAGGTTTTATCAACAAGAAAATGCTAGTAACTTACCGGTTTCCATACCATCTTCTTCATCTTCAACACAACCTCACAAAAGACATGCTATTTCTGCGGCTAGTATTGAAAGCCTCAGAAATAGAATGTGCGGCCGTACTGCTACTAACCAAATTAGCGAGTTAGATATTTTTGTTTTGCGGGGTTAAATATGCGTACCAAGAAGTTATCAATGAAGATGGACATGAAGACTTTTTGAAATCTTTGGAGGGGAATGAGAAGACCTTTCTGACACTCTCAATGATGACCCGAGATGTTTTGAACATTCAAGCGTCATCAACTGCGTCTGAAAGCGCTTTTTTTGCCGACAGATATCAAATAGGAGACCACAGACATTCATTAGCGGAGACGACTTGGAAATTGCGGTATTATTCGAGAGATTGGATACGAGCGGAGCGGAGAAGGTGCGATCAACCGGAGATCAACGAAGAAGAAGACGAAAACTACAACGAAATCTTATCTGAAGGTAGTGGAAGCGACATGGATCAATTTGACCAACAAATACCAATTCCAACCGAAGAACCACAGGAAATTATCAAGCAATTAGAACAAGTTTTTTTGAGAATTTAATTTTTTTAATTGCAATTTTATTATGTAATTTGCAACTTTTGGACAACACCACAAAATTGCAATTTAGATTTTAGACAATTGTATTTGTATTACAAAAAAACAATATGTCTATTTCACTATCTTCTCTTGTTTATTGAGTTTTTTTTTATACATATGTTATTAGAAAAAAAAAAAAAGGAAAACCCGCCGGAAACCCGCCCCGATTCCGACGGGATTGGGATCGGGACGGGACTGGAGCAAGTCCCGCCAAACCTGACCCCGCCCGACCGGACCCCGACCCCACCAGACCCGAGCCCGGCCCACTGGCCAGGCCTAGTTTAGACCCATTAGTCTATGTAATAGTGCAATTTTAATCTAATTGCAAACAGAACTAAACCTCTTCTCCCCACAATAATACACCCGATCCAATCCAGTTTCATAAAAGAAAGTTAAGACATGACACAAGGTCAAAATTGAAGGGAAACAAAAAAAGCAAAACAGAGAACTAAACTAAGAGACCAGTTGGTAAAATATCGCCAGCTTTTGTATGTGACATTTCCTCTGTCCTTTGTGTTTGACACCCTAGTTACCTACAAAGCACCAACCAAGAAAGAACCTGTTAAGGGAATTTATAACATTAAATATATTAGTGAGAAACAAAAAATCTATTTTTTTAAAAAAGAACGAGAATTGCCAAAGTGTACCAGATCGAATAATAATGATAATCAATTAATTTAAAATTGCGGAGTAGAAGGCCAGTTGTAAGAACTGCAATGCACGAATTGAAATTTTGGCATCGCGGCTTTTTTTTATTTCAATTTTAAAATTTGGATTCTGGGACCCACACGAAGAAGTCAACAATGGCTGCCAATGGCTCAAACTTTGACACGTCATCAGTAAAGGCCTAACCCATTGCCGTGTTAATTTGTTGTTATAAATATGGGAGAGTCCAATTATTGTCTTGTTCGGTCTCCATTTAAATATATTAGTTTGGAGTGAAGAAAATGTGGAAAGCTTTTGAATCTTCTAGAATTAAATTAAAATAATATAATGTATCAAAATCTTTCGATCTTAGTCTTACACAAGTTAAAATGTTGAAACTATAAAGTTACCAAATATAAAAGAATATTATTTTTCCAATAAATTAAAAGGAAAGTAACACTTGAAATAAAACGAAACAAGTAATATTTTTTTTTCTCTAATAGGAATTGAACCTTAACCTTCTACATTTTTTATTCCAGTTTCCGACCACCTAACCACACCCTTAGGTGCAGCAAACCTAGTGATGAGCAGTGTTTAATAATAAAACTAACCAGCTGCTAAAAATGCAGACCCATAACTAGATTGATATGAATATTTGCCTGTCTAAAGTTTTTGGAAGACTTTTCGCACCTAAAAGCGAATCCAAGTATCCAACACATAAAAATGTATCCATTTGTGCTCGACCAATAGCAAAAACGTTCACTCTAGCACAGTGAAAACTGGACTGAAAGTGTAAGGCAGTACAACTCATTCATTTGGACCTTTAGTTATGAACCTATGGTAAGAACGTTAAAACAAAGTAGTTTCAGAACAAGTTCCTTCTTTAACCTACAATATCTTTCATTTTACAGGCTTTACTTTCCAGGATTATTCTTATCCATTGAAAGGAAGAAAAAGGTCGGTAAATCTGTCTGATAGCTTGAAACTTACCATGAACGAGTTTGCAGATTGTACACCTAATCTTACACCCAGTTCCTAGTCTCTGTCAACATTTGATGAAAACGAATATAGAAAAGCAAAATATCAGGAGATAATTGCTTTGCTTTTCTTATACAGGGTTCTTTAGGTACAAGAGTCCAGGCAAGAACGCGGTCTGCACCCTAATGTATGATGCGTTAGGTTATCCATCATATTTAGGGTTAATATAATGGCGAGATAGTATAGTAAAGATACGTTTGGATTGAATGATCTTTATATTTCGAGGATTCAGGTCTTTCATTTTTAGTTCTTATCATTCCATCTTTTTTTAAGCTTACAAAGCTCTCATACTACCATTTATCCACATCTTTTTGCTACTATTTTGCTTTACACTGAAAGGAAGTTGAAAAATATCATTCTTATGTGTCTACTCTTTTGCCTACCACAAACTTTAATTTTTACATGGTTTACTGAAGCAATCTAAGCTACAGTCGCCCATGGTAAAACCAAAAATCCTCCAAAGGGCCCGAATCTGGAGAATAGACTCAATTACCTAAGAATTTGCCTAACTTCTAGCCTATCCAGCTTTGATAATGATTTCGTTTGCTGCACTACCATCACATTGTCGAAGAGGTGTATCAAGAGCAATTTTTGACTATATAGTTTGCAGTTTCCTTTGGGGTGGGAGTGTGGGGAACCAAGCGACAAGAACTACTAATTTGAGAGAACATAAAAGATTGGAATCTGATCCATTAGAGACTTGGAAGATAACATTTTAAGTCTGCGAGGTTTGTTAAAACTAATTGCAGAGCCAAATAGTTGTATCAATTTATTCATGTAGTTGTAAAAGATGTATTCCATTGACTTTATAGCGATGTGGAAAGGTAAAATGACTTCACGGAAGAATTTTCCTATGTGCAAGCGAAGCTGTAGGTGACAGCGACGATAACCCCCCTTCCCTCTTCTTTTATTTGCATGTTTTTCTCTTATAGGTAAAGAGAACTAAACTTGCTGTTGTCTGGATATAGAGAATTCTATTACTGAAAACATGAATATCAATATTTTGCTAGTGCTCTTGCATAGAGTTTTGGGTATTTGTAATGAGTTTGTATTACAATTTTGTTTAAACTGGTAACTGTAGAGTTTATATTACATATATCTTAGTATATTCCTAAAATATATATTAAAGAGCATGCATATTTAATAATGCAGGAATATATGTTTCAGAATTCAGTAGAATTATAGGTCCGTAACGCCAATTTACCACTCAATTCCAAAAAGGTTCCTTAAAGCTCAAGTTAGTAATGGTAAGCATTTATTATTTGAATTCTTAATAGCAAATGTAAATCAAACTACAGGGGAAATACTGAAGCTAATCAGCTCTCAAAGTAAGCTACATTATCATATGAGTAAAAGCTATGCAATCCTAACTAATGCATATAAACAATATGAGACTGAAATAAAAGTAGCAGCAAAGATATGGTGAAAAGGTATTCAAATGTGAGAAATTGGGATAATCACAGAGGCAAAAACGAAAAATGCTCACACTAAACCAATAAGACGAGGGCAGTATTTAACAAATCATATTATGTCAGCTTGAAGCACATATAGGCAAAGCTCTAAAAATGATAAACTAATAAACATGGCAAACACAATCAAGTATGTCACAGGAAAAGAGAGGATCAATACTGAGGTTCACCCAATCTACAGAATTCCAGAGCATAAACGGAAAAAGCCAGTCCAGAGTACAACTGCTACTCCATCATTAAAGTCAACCTAAACATGGAGGTCTGGTGCAAACCATGCATGCTAGACATCTATGACCCTCGTCAATTTTCACCACCGAGAAACCAATTGAATATGGAGTCTTGGTGTAATGGCAATGAATCATTTTGACTTAATTCATTTAATTTCTCCTATTAAAATAGCTATATATGGCCAAAGAAAGTGACTGTTACGAGCTCTGCTTACTTAGCCGCTCACTACTCTTGGAAAATTTCTCACAAGACAACAGAAAAAACCTCCAATAATAACTAATTTCACAAGCAAATGCCTTAGAACTTTTCACAATCTTTCTGCAACCATTAAAGCTTTTCACTTCTAGCAAAACTTACCGTTGATGTCAAACATACCACCAAAACCATCAAGAATCTAGATTTACACTTTTCATCTCCAGGCCTACAGATACTGAAAATCTACACGTCCAAAAAGAATTACTAGCTAGAACATTCATCCTCTTTCTTTCCCTAGGACATTGTAGTTTTTTTTTTAATAAAAGGGATAAAAGAGATGGACTAGACACCAGAACCACATAATTAGTTAGAAAGACGGAAGAGAACACATTAAGCACAAAAATAGCTCTAATGGGAGAAGAAAAAGAAAGCAACCCACGAATCAAGAGTTAGTAGTTACCTAGTTCAAGGAGACCTTCTCAATGATTGCCTGACCCTTGCCCACTTTGACTATTTGGCTTCTGCTGGTGTATCTTAGAGAGGAGATTAGCTGCGAATAATAGAGTCGCCTGGTAGCGTTCGTTCTTGTCAACCTCCGATTCTGCTCCCTCCTGTGCTGACCCATACAGTGCAGATTGCAACTGCTGCATTTGAGTTGCAAGCCCCATCCCAGAGGCATCAGGCATGCCATCTTGTGGCTGGGAAACGCTAGCACCATGAGTCTGGTTGGGCAATGAAGCAAGATTTGTTGGTTGTTGAGGAACAGATGAACCGTAATGTCCTAAGGCATCTCTGCCATGAGCTATCCCAGAACCACTCGCAGCATCTTGATATCTTCCAAGCTGAAGCTGCCGTTCAACATGGGGCTGGGCCGAGAGCTGTGTACCTTGAGAGATGATGGTCGATGTCAATGGCTGAGGAGGACCGCCTTGTGCTTGCAAGTTGAGGTTATGCTCTTGCATTTGGCTAAAACTAGAGGCCGCTTGAGAATAATGGTTAGGCGTGTTCAAGACTTGCGGATGAGCTTGAAGCTGCGAGAAAATTTGTGTTTGGTTGTTATACTGGCTACCAAACGCCATGTGATCGGCAGCTTGACCAGGAGCTTGCTGTTCATATCTCCAAGACTGTTGCTGCACTTTGCCAGGTGCAACAGCAACATCTGATGCAGGCACGGTTGTTCCTTCCACACTTGATAACTTGTTAGCTGGAAGCATCTTTGCTAGGGTCGCAATAAGTTCAGGTGTTAAAGAGACCCCTGCTTGAGTTGGTGCTGCAGTATTGCTTTGGTGTACAGGATTCCCGGGGTATGCTGCAGTATTGCTTTGGTGTACAGGATTCCCGGGGTATGCTGCAGTTTTACTTGGCTGCACAGGATTTCTGGGGTATGCATCAGTTAGAGAAGCAAATTCTTTTGGAGGCAGCTTCGGATCTTCTCGGGTAACCTGATTATAGTTCATCTGTGAAACCCTTTCCACAGATGGCATTGCATCATACGCAGCCTGAGAGGATGCTATACATGGTGCATCGACATATTGAGGTTGATTGGGCACTGGTGGCAAGGATGAGCCACTAGGTATATGATGTGCAAACTTTAAAACCACCCCATAAAGACGTTCTGGACCAACCACCTTCAGAACTTTAGTAAGGAAGTCCGAAGGTGGCACCAAGAACAAAGTGGTTCCATCCCCAAATTTCGCAACCCCGGCACGATCTTTTGAACCGAGGTACCTTAGGAACTCCGTATACGAAGCAAAATCTGCTTCACTGTCGGGCAAGAAGTAAACAATGTTGAACCCAACAGCGTCCGCATAGTGTTTAGTTAACATGTCTAATCCCGTTCTGGCAGAGCAATTGACTACCTCAGGACTGCAGAAAAAAGTATGTCAGCACTTGAGTGTTCCTTATTAACTATTTATGGCTGCATTTGAGTGCCATATAACAGGATTCAAACATATTACATCTATTAAAGTAATAGGGTGCATGCAACTGAATGAAGAAAAAGCAATAAGATTTATATATAGGAGTAATTCCAAATTAGTTGTACCAAGACCCATAAATCTTATTTAAGAAGAAAGCTAATCCAGGAACTTCAATTACCCAAAGAAAGATCACACATATGCCTGTGCTAACAGCCTTTCTTGACAGAATTTAGGAATGAGTTTCATAATAAATTTTGTGAAGAACCTACCCCCCCCCCCCCAAGCCAAGTTTGGAAAACAATTTTGGAAAGATGATAACTGACTGACATCAACAAGCTGAGAAATCTGGAAACAACGTTAAATCAAGAGGCATTATTCTCAAAAAAAAAAATCATAGAGGCAATTCCATAAACTGATGTTTCCTTCAAGAAGCAACAAGGAAAGTACAAAACTATACTTACATCTCAGATTCTATCTTTTCCCCAATAGGAACACAGCGAGCATGACACACAGGTGTTCCACCCTTGGCAATAACACCACGCCATACATAGTCATGGCCAGAATGGCGCTGTGCTGAAGCAGTTCTTGCATCTAGAGGGCCTGAAGGAGCATTGTTACCAAATGGATCCACACTATATTGTTCATCCAACACAGGACCTCGATATGGTGAAGCCCCATCAAGCCTCGATCTTTTGGCTTCCCTTTGATGTTGGCTAGAATCAAATACATCCCAGCCAGGTAGGGCAGATCTACTAGGTGGTTTCTGCTCACCTGAAGGAGAAGAAAGCACCCCTGGTGTTGGAGATGCCTGCTTCCAGTTTTGACCTCCCATCACGTTGTGAGGACTTATATCTCGCAATGGGCCTGAAATAACAGGACCATGAGTGCCATATGGTGGCAAACGTGCAGGTATATTAGACGCCAACATAGGCCGATTATGGCCAAATATGCCCATCTGTGCTGGTTGAAATGGATTTTCATTGGTATAAAAGTTAGGTGATGGGCCCATAATTGAGGGAAGATACTCCAAGAAATCTCTGCCAGGTGCAGGACCACTGCTTGAATAGTCAATTGTGATTCTGGGATCATTGAAAAGCTTGCCCTGCAAGCCCTCTTTAGCGCGCTGGGCTTCCTCCACGCTTCTAAATTCAACCAATGAGTAATTCCTATCATAAAATGTTTTTATTCCATCGATCTCTCCAAACAAAATCATAGCATTGTGTAGCATGTCTTCATCAACATGGACAGAGGGAGGATAACTTATACACAAAACTTTACTAGGTTGTCCATCTACTCTTTGTCCCGCTCGCAACTGAAATGGCTGCACGAAAGAAGATGATCAAGTGAACATTAGGACTAACAAACATGCATACTTCATTCCAACTATAGGACCATGTTAACAACCTAATTTTCCTTCTTTTTTGAGATAAGGTAAGGTAATTAAATTAATAAAGGTACCCAGTAGCTACCAAACAGTACAAAAGTAGGACAGATGAGTATCCTACACGACAAAAGACTCAAAACATATCCAGTGTTTCTAGCACACTAGGTATGAACTTTACTCACAACCAGAAAACTAATCTATGAAATAGAATTATGCATATTAGCAATATACCTGGATAAATGTATCTAACGACAGAAATGCCCTTAAAGTAGGCAATCTCTACATAACAATCCCTATATTATTATTCACCAACTCATTGTATAACAAATCCTACATTATTATTCACCACATAACAAATCTTACATTATTATCACCACATAACAAATTCTACATTATCATTCACCACATAAAAAATATTATTATTCACCATAAAAAAATCATATATTATCACTCACCACATAATAAATCCATGTACTATAATCCATGAACCAAACAACTTCTAAGAAAAAAATTAGATATCTTTCAAAGACAAAGGAGCATTACATGTTGTCTTTTGAAGCCAGCATGCATAGGATCAGAGTAGTTCCTAACAAAATCTTGAGGCATGAGCCGAGAGTCAGGATGGCCAATGCTCCTATTGGGATACTGTCCATCGCTCATTTCCCGAAACTCCAGTCCTTGCTCCTGAAAGATTTAAGATAACATCATACAAAATGGAGGCATGCAACATAAATATCCACAAATCAACGAGAAGATTACTGGGTGAACCCAAATGTTGTGCTAGCAGGAAACAATCAATCAACTATGCTTCAACCCAAACTAGTTGGTTCCGCCTATACAAGTCTTTTACATCCTTTTTTCAACTTATGAATCCATTCCAATCTATTCAGGAACGCATGCTATTTAGGCAAGCCCTGTAGAACTCAGTATTCATAAACTTCATCATAATTAGATTACTCTAAGCTTGTTGTCAATCTACCATGATCCTCCTCCTTTATTCAGACTCTGGACCTACTATGCTTTATTAAGCTTACATACGCGTAGTTTACCACACCTTCGCTTCACCAAACACTAAGAATATACTTTTCTCTTCAAGGACTCTGATTCTTACGACTTACATATTAGATTCTATATGCTTTTATATCATCAAGGTGACTGTCACGCAAAAAAAATCTGTATAGACACCACCCCTCATTTACCAAAGCTAAAACAACATTCTTAAGGTTGACACGCATCTACTTGCATACCATAACATATTTTCCTCTACAAAATTTAGCACTCCAGAAAATGAATCAAATATCTATAGTAAGAGTAAACCTTGCTGTAGAGAAAACAACTTACTCTTCTCGTAGGTTGTGACCTGAGATAATCCACGCGGATCTGTTCACCACCGAATTTTTTTCCATTCATGTTCTTCAGTGCTTCTGCTGCGTCTTCCAGTCTAGCAAAATCAATGTATGCGGTGTTGCGATCCCTGATGAACTTAAATTCTTGAATTTTACCAAATCCCTTGAATTGATCTTCCAATTCTTCTTTTGACACAGACTTGCTAATCCCAGCTACCCACAAACTTTTGCACGGCTTTGCCTGCAAACCAGACAGCATAACTGTTGTTAGACTAACTGCCTAACACAGCGCAATGGACAATGAGAACCACAGCAGAACAAGTTACAGACAGGTAACTTAATCTTTGTAAGAGGAATCACTCCGGGCAAATAAACCAGCACTTTGACAACTATAACAAAATCATAAATGTATTCAGTCATCAAGTAATAAGAGTTGAGGTGCCCATGGCGGTAAAGGAACTCCAAGTACAGACAACAATGATTGAACCATCAGGCATAGTGATACAGAAACTCCACATGCACACAAAATGCACAGTGCACATTTTACCATCATAATGTACAAGGGAGCTTCACAGAAACCGCAGTTAATTTAGCTTTCGCATAATAGTTTGTAACATTATGCGAACGGAGATGAGGATGCTGACATAGATGTGTGGGTATACAAGGAAGGATAGGATTAGAAATGATGATATCCGGAACAGAGGGGGAGTGGCTTCGGTGGAGGATAAGATGCGGGAAGCGAGGTTGAGATGGTTTGGGCATGTGCAGAGGAGAAACACAAATGCCCCAGTGCGGAGGTGTGAGAGACGGGTTCAGGAGGGGGTAGAGGTAGGCCGAAGAAATACTGGGCAAAGGTGATTAGACGGGATGTTGCGCAACTTAATGAGGAGATAACCTTAAATATGGGGTTGTGGAGGGCACGGATTAGAGTAGAAGGGTAGTAGGTCGTCGAGCGTAGTCCTACTTTCGTTTACAAACTGGTTGTTGTAGTGATATTACTATAGGCCCAATTAGCATATCATACGAATAGGCCCAGTAGTGCTTTATAGTCCCATGTAGTTTGACTTATGTTGCTATGTGGTCTTTAGTGTACTTTGTTTATCTTATTTTCATGTGTTAGTTACTGCTTCCTTTCCAGGATGCGCTATCATGGCGTATTCGCTTTTGATACCGGCATTTTTATACTAAAAATTTCTAGACCGGATCTGACTGTCTCTCCTGCTTTGTTTGTGCTTATGTCTTGTCGTGTCTTGAGCCAAAGGTCTCTCGAAAACAGTCACTCTACCTACCAAGGTAGAGGTAAGGTCTGCGTAAACTCTATCCTCCCCAGACCACGTTGTGGAATTTCACTTGATATGTTGTATAATAGTTTGTAACATTCGTTAATGAGCATATCCCTAAACAATTCTATGCCACATATACTGGCCAAAATCACAATCCCAACAAACAAATGAACTCAAGTTACGAGTGAGATTGAAAACTAGATAGTCAATGTGAGGCTAAGTACCTCGTGCCTAGATAGTTGTCATGATTGTATGTGGATAACCAGTTCTAATGCATTGAGGTCAACAAAAGGAGGAAAAAGTCAAGCTTAGGAGCAATTTATTTGAATATTTCATTTCCCACAAGTAATCTATAATATATCATGAAAATAGCCCTCAATCCTCGTGATAATGTCCAAATGTGAGATGAAAGTGGCGAACAAGACAAACTAGGGGAAACACCATTTCAAGAGGTATAGCTGGTGAACAATAGCTTAGATGTATGGACGTGTCCTTTCTCTCTTCCAAGTAAATTTACGTCTATGGTTCAGCTTGACTCCTTCCCAAACTATCCATATACATATGCATCTTCTACCAACCAATTCAATTCAGATCACTTAAGGATCCCAAAGGGACCAGCTACCTCTGAAGTGGCATGCATTTAGTTATGTGTGGACATTAGGGAATACATAGAGATACACACCAAATTAATCATAACTAGAAATAGATGTAGCCTCCCCTTTGAAGGATAAACATATCATTATTTTGAAGAGAGAAAGAGCTCTCTAGTCACCAGGAGTGCATGTAATCCAACAAAAGTTTGTAGTTTGCTGACTAGTACCAGGAATGAGAAGTTGCATGTTTGGTGCTTGGATGGATGCTCATTTTTCCCCATCTCTTAGCAACTATCAGCTCTTGGTATATGCATATAATTTTTTTTATCCAGACACGTTTATAACTGAATAGAATATGTTAACTTTGCTTCAGCTGCCAATCTTTTATAGAAGGACTGGTTCTTTCTATTTCCCAGCAAGTATCTCCAAAGAGGTTACAAAACTGGGTCATTTTCAGAAAATATAATGAAGTCTTGATCATACTTTTGAAAAGTCTAAAGAATCTCGCAAACTACATTTCCAGGAATACTTATACAAGTACAATTATTTTCAGAGGTTCACAAATAACGTCCCAAACTGCATATTGTTCTCTCTTCTTTTTTTTTTGTTTGGCTGGGCAGGGAAGAGACATGATATTCATTGCATTGATAAGTGAAAATTTTGTCTATACCAACCTGTGTTGGACTTTCTTGATATATAGATATTCCTTGTGGAGGAAAGACATTCGTTTCTAAAAGGTTGTTCATCCATTTACTTTCATTTACTAAACTTTTAACAAGTAATTAATGTTCGATAGAATAAAACTGTATAAATCTTTTTAGGTAATTTGAGTTTTTAGATGCCCATATGTCTAAACAACTCTTCAACTAATATTACGTTTGTTGTACAACTACATCTAACAATTGATTTCAACGTCTGATTAAAATTTCGAACACTTGAGAAAGACTTGGACGCAAAGAAGTCTAGAAGATTCCATCAGTTAGATTAGATTGGATATAAGAATCTAACCGAATCTATAACATGCGCAGTAAAAAGTGGGTGAAATTCACGTCGCAATTTTTTTTGCTTTTTGACGGTAAGGGTTTTTAATTGGATGGCGTTCTCCAAAAACCTGTATTAAAGCATCCAGTTTTAGAAAACGAACAGTGCCTATATTTGCAGATTGTGCTCGTGGTCTTGGATGCATGACACGGTCGGTACCGTTCCAGAAATATGCTCTTCTAGAACTGATTTATTCTTTTCGGTTACCTTATAATTGCCAGTCAAACAGGACAACATATCTACCATGTTTTCTACAATTTAGATCCTAGTCTAAAATCCGCATAAGGATCCAAAGTTCTGTAAATTTAAGCACGTTTTGAAGTCTAAATTTCAACTTTCTACACTTTAAATAGGGGGGAATGGCCTCCTATAGCCACTTACAGCTTTGAAAAAGATGACCTTTTAAATCTCGTGTTATTTTCAGATGAAAATTTCTTATAAAACTAAAAAAAAAGTTGTAAAGGACTACAAAACCAGTTGACCTCCTTAATTTGGGCGGCCACATATCTGCAATCTACAGAAAAGCTAATTGCCTTGTCTATTGAGATGATTTTGTTCAATTAACAAGTTTAATATACCAATCACATTTCGTATCTGATTATGTTTCTTCTTCAACAAATAGATCGGTCAATGGTTGGGAAGGAATTGAATACCAGACGCATAGATGTTGCAAAAATATCATTTTCAGATTTATGGAAACGATCCGTATTTCGATACATTGCTTCTCTCTTTGTAAATCGTATTCGAATCCAATCGGTACATTTCCCTATCTTTTATTCTTTCATTTATTACTAAAAAAACTGTGATTCTTTTCTTCCTAATTTATTACATCTATATCTTTTATCTATTTCCTACGGATCTACTTAATTTCTCGCAGATCTGGTTCGATTTTTTATGTTTTTATTTGAATTTGCGGGAAAAAGCAAAATTGACAATTTCACTAACAAATAATCGATAAATAAACAACAAAAATCCATCGGAATCAAACAACGTAGAAACAGATAAAACAAAAACACAAACCGGCTTTGCGAATTCAATCCTAATCGGATTTCCATGAAAGGAGGATCCTTGAAGCGCGTCTTTAGCCTCCTTAGCATCGTTGATGTTTTTGAAATAGAGAAAACCGAAACCGCGAGATGAATATGAGGTTACGCTATCAAGCGGACCGTATTTCTGGAAAAGAGACGTTAAATCGGGATCGGTAACGTCGGGTGCTAGATTACCCACCCATAGATTGTTCGACGGAGTTTCTGCCGGCGGAGCCATTATTGAAACCCTAGAAAACTAAGCAACAAGAAAGCGAAACCCTAGAAAAAAAACTATTTAAATCGACAGATTTGGGGAAACGAGAAAATGAGAGAGAAGATAAATTCTTAATTGCGACGGAGAATGAGAAGAAGCAATTAAGTATAGAAAGATTTGTGAATGGCGTTACGGTTTTGTTATCTTAGAGGCGACGATTGCAAAGTGGGGATTATGTGAATCCAACCAAAATTATAAGTGGTCACACATCTGGTTCGGTTGTATATTGAAATGGACAATTTTACCCCTACAGTTTATATTTTATCCACGACATTATCTTCTTGGTAAGTTGTTCTCTCTTTCTCTCTTGTTTTTTTCTTATGTTATTGTGGTTCCCTTAGGGGCCTATTGGGGATGGAAATTGGATTTGAGTGTAATCTAATTACATAGTTTAATTTGTATGTTTAGTCAAGTTTTGGTTAGTAGAAAATTGAATGTAATTGGAATGGGGCTCAAGGAGATGTTGACAATTTATTTTTTTTAGTTTTTAACCAGCTATTGAGAATTGGGTGATTGTAATTACATGATTATTTTTAATTTTTTTCTTTTTTTATTTAATTTTTTTCTTTTTTATTTTTTATTTCTACTACTTTATTATATTTTTAAAATATATATATTTTATATTATTTATCTTTCATTTCCTTTCTTCTCATTTCTCAACCTTTACTTCTTTTTCTTTCATGTAAATGCTCGTATTTTTGTTACTTTTATCTACTTTTCTTCACTTAATTAATAATCATATTTGTAACTAATATTGTAAAAATAAAATTCTACTTTAATAACATCACTCATCATATGATAAGTTTGTTAATGATTCATTCTTTCTAATATTAAGAGGTGTAGTTTCAAAAACTAGAATAATAACGCAATTATGCCAAATGAGAAAAAATACGAGCAATTAAAGAGATGTTGTTCTCTTCCTTTTATTTGGAAAAGTCATTAATTTATCTTTAGAGTAGGATTGTGAAGTCCTGTGAATTATTATATAATTAATTCAAACTAATTTCCAATTTAAAAATACAAGTTATATAATCTTGAATCACGTGGTGCCCGCATAAGCATGACAAATCTTTAGAATGCATGAAGATAGCTTAGGTATAATTGATTAAGTATACGGATGTGTTGAAAGTTGATATGAGATCCATATAATCTACAAACACATGAGGGAAACCAAGGAAAAACTTTATGAATCGATGACATCCTGGTGCGTCATGCGCACCATAGAGTCATGGGGGAGGGTAACACAGTAGCATGGCAAGGAATAGTCTCCACCATGCCAACCATGGCGCCAGAGTTTTTCAAAGGGACAGGTCACACGCGATGGATGGTGTGTCGTGTCTGTCCCAATGTCCGATGCTTACAAACTTTTTAAAAGGCAACTTATAGAGAGATAAATGTTATAATTTGAGATCAAGTTAGTTGAATATAGCATATAAGAAAACAACACTATCACTATCATTCCCTACCTATCATTACAAGATGTTTTAAATTTGTTGACTCATAAGGAAAAAATAACAAAGATATAAAAAAATTATTTAATCGATATACTTACCGATTCAAGAAGAAGCAAAGTTACGCCAGAGACGATGTGTCGCCGATGAACTGTTGAATTTCAAGATCGGCTGTGAAAATAGAGAAGAAAGCAATTGGATCTAGGGTTTTAAGAAAATATAGAATATATATATATGTGTGTGTATACCTCTAACTTTCCCACTAAGCCTATAGAAAATCATTTACCATATAATTAAATTTTAAGCTAATACCTCGAAACCCCCTAAACTATTCATATTTTGTCAAATTAATGCTTAAACTATTGGATGTCGTTCTTATCCCCTTGAACTATAACATTTTCTTCTAAAAATCCTATAGTATCGAGTGCCAAGTGCCAAGTAGTTATTGATGATATAATTTAAAGCAAACTTCTTTCATATTTTCGTTCTTTTCAGCATTCCTACTGTATTAAACCCTTCCCTAAAAGTTTATGGTTCATAATAATTAGCTAAAGCAATTTATGCGACACTAAAAAAATTTGTGTTAGAAAAACTAAGTATGGATACTTATATCGCTAACATAGTTTCAAATGTTATTGTTATTTATAATTCTTATGACAGATTACTTTCTTCCGCCATATATTCCTAGTCCTTATTTTTCTTCTTCTTCAAGTCAGTCTTCTAAAAGAGCAAAAGGTGCGCACAATTTTTGTGAATGGTTGGAGTATAATAAGCACTTAAATACGCCCTTCACAAAATAACGAACTTGATGTTTATATACTATAGGTTGAGAGATATTGATGATGAAGATGGAAATCTGAACTTATTAAAATGCTAGAGGAAACACAAAAAATAATATTCGATTCAAATATATAAATGACATGAGATGTGTTAATTATTCAAACATCATCTATAGATTCAAAAAAGTACTTTTAGCATAGGAAGATTACAACTCAATTACCACAAAACACTCATTGACAGGGGATAACTAGATAGAAGTTCTCAATATGTTAAGAAGGTCGTGTCATAAGGAATTTGGAGCGTATAATAGTCGTACGGTAGGTCTGGAAGTCAAGTAAGTTGTAAATTGAATCGGGAAAGGTCGTCACAATGTTCATAAGTTCTTCAATAAAAAGTCTGATTGCGCTGAGCTTTTCTCCTAATATACTGTGAGTTAAGGGATAATCTACTTATCAAATCGAAGGTCTACGAGTCTAGTTTTCAATAATGCAAATTGTTTGTCGATAAGATATTGGAGTAAAAGGTTATGCGCATTTTACTACGGACCTGTGCAGTGCCCAATTACATGCGGACACGTGGGCGTCCAAGGTTAAGTCAACCAAAGCCTATCTTTTATAAGCCAAAACTTTGAAATTTCTCTCTTGTTTCATTGTAGACCTTATGGGAACTTAATCTCTCCATTCTCTCTCCTCATCTGACTCTCCAAGGTCAAGGTTAGTGATTCAAATACTTCACTAGTAAAATTCATCCTCGAGAACATGAATCTCACCCTCAATCCATCTTTGATTCTTGAATCAATATTTTTTTTAGCAAAGTTCAAGTGAAGAATTCTTAGGGAAACAACAACCAATGTAGGAATCTTTCCTCTAATCATATTTATGAATTCAAATAAGTATATTAAAGTATTTTCGATAAGAACTCAAGGGACGGTGATCGAAAGTCATAAGTACAAGCTTTGTGATTCATATGTAATATGTAAGGGGTTGTTTTGTATGTTGTGGTGTGTGGAATGTGTTGTTAACCTCGTAAGGGATTTGGTGTGTTGCTATAAGCCACGAGGAAGGAAGGGTGTGGTGAAACACCATGGGGAAATGGCCTTACGCCCACCAAGTGATTGACAAATTGTCCGAATGGCTTGAATAATGTTTGGTTGTTAACATGAGGTTTCTTTTATTTCTAATATTATAAATAGAGGCTATAGATGAACACATCGATCTTCGTAGTACGACAACCATTGGAATCAAGGTACATAAGGCTATTTCTCTCATACGCCGCTATGGCACGGTGTGCGTTTATTTTTTTCCTACATTAGTTATCAAACTTAAAGCTTGCAAATGTATAGATTCCATGTTATAAGTGCCATGAGACTTCTAAGAGATGTTATATATCCATAATCAGTAGTTACTCAAACGTACTACTTTTAGAGTCGAATTCTAAGTTATGATGATGGAAGTAGAGCCCCCCCCCCTCTTAGGTGGGATAATGTTGATAGCTTACAAAGTATGATTAAAGGAGGAGGGGGTTATATATTATTATCTAATATGAATGATATTGATGGTTTCTATGTGGTTGGAGTTGGAATGTTGAGGATTACTTATAATGACTTATATTGGTAGCTCTTAAGAGCAACAATGAATGAGCAAATGAAACTTATGGTGAATAGTATGACGGCTTCCAGATGATAGTTGATGAGTTACAAACCTTGGATAAAAGATAAAGTGAAGTATGTCGATAGTTATGGCTTATAGTTATGGGGTTATAGAACGTTCATTAATGTGAATGATATCCTATGGCTAGTAATCAGATGATTGCTAAGGGATTATAGAGCATAATATAAGGTGAATTATGTTGTAAGTATTTATAGTACCATTAATGGGTCATATAGCTTCCTTTAAGATGAATCACATTGACATAGACGATCATAATCCTTCCGAAGTAAGATTTGATTAGAGGTTTAGAGTGTGAGTTCCGAAGGTGTCATTAGAGGGTCGTAGAATAATAAGTGCATATGTCAGATCGTATCCAGCGACACGAAGTCTTGCCATATGTTGCTTCACTATATAAGTTCCCAAGAACAAAGTATTACGAGTCTCCTATTCATATATGGTCATTTCTTTCAGTAACATCATTCGTATTGTGTCGAGCCTTCATAAGGTTGTATAGAACTCACTTGGTTTAGCAAAAAGGTTAGATTCTGCTACTCGAGCAACCAATATGCTATATGTGTATTGAATAAGCCAGTTCACACGTGAACAACCCTATAAGAATTGTATGAAACATATATTTATTCGCCTTTTTTGTCATGGTCTTGTCCATATGTTGTCTTTCCAGAGAAACTCCAAAGAAACGTCTATATTAGGCACTCCACTTTTGATAATGAATAAGTTTCATATATTTGTCACTTGATATTGTTTTGTACTTGTTCTCCTTGGTAAATAAAGAGCCGTAGGGAAATGAATTGTCGTAGTAACTCTAGACATAGACTTGATAGTTTCCTAGCTTGTTCTGCTGATTTCATTGAAGACCACCAAGTCGTTATTCGGTCATATAGTACCTTACTTGATTCCCGAGACTAATTGAACTCCTGGCTATATCATTTGCAAGTTGGTATTATCATTCGAGTAATTGAATCAGTTGTAAAACGTTTCTAGGTAAATGAAGTAATCGTAAAGAACTGTTGTAAGCTAAGTAGGTGTATGTACATGAGTGTAATTGTAGTCTATAGTACGACATCAAAACGGGCATATGTTGACACATAATTTTTACCCTTCAATACCCTCATTTAAGTATTCAAAGTTCATGAGTTATAAACGGAGTAAAATATGCATTTTACAAAAATTATCTCGGTGGCAAAATATCTTCGAATATATTATTGTATATCATTTGCATATTTTTACATGTTTTTAAGAAATACCTATCAATTTCTATAAATTAAAGAGGATGATTATTCAATTAATTGTCTAAATTAACTATATTAAATTGGTAAATATTTTACTCCGTTGAATAAGGAAATTTGAGTGATTAAATAGAGTATCAAATAGCCTCTCATTTTATTTCTCAAGATTATCTCAAAACTTTAATTTTTTTTACATTTTTATGGTTTTTATTTAAAAACAGGTTTTAATTTCGACATCAATTTGTTTTAATTAGTCGATTTTGGTCATGCTTGAAATAGAAGTGGCCGCACTTAATTAATCTTGTGACCATATTTGCATAAGGAAATTTGAGTGATTAAATAGAGTATCAAATAGTCTCTCATTTTATTTCTCAAAATTATCTCAAAACTTTAATTTTTTTACATTTTTATGGTTTTTATTTAAAAACAGGTTTTAATTTCGACATCAATCTGTTTTAATTAGTCGATTTTGGTCATGCTTGAAATAGAAGTGGCCGCACTAAATTAATCTTGTGACCATATTAGCATAAATTTCAGATTGTGGATCGCCTCTTTTATTTTGGCCGAGTCCAGTCCGTAAAGGACGAGACCCGGACCATCTGGGTCTTTACGCCAACGAAGAGGGGTAATACCCTCGCTTCGTCCAACTACGGCTAGGGTTGAATAAACCCTAATGCCGACGCACTTCTTCTCTCTCTCAAAATAGCAAAGCCACAAGCAATTTTTAATTATGGTTTAAATACTCGTTCATTGTCGCACGACAAGAAGGTATGTTCGAATTCCTCTCACTCTCTTCCTTTTAATTATGGTTTAAATACTCAACATTTGAGTTAATTAAAATACTTAGACTAGTCTTGTTTAGTTCAAATGTGTATTGTGTTGGTTTAGTTTCTGATTAGTGAAATTAGGGTGAAGATTAGTTAAATGATTAATATGATGGCTGGTTTACTGTTTAGTTCATGATAACTAGGTAGTTGTTTGCTAGTTTGACTTCTAATGCCTAGATATGATGTACTAACTTCAGGACTGGTCTGATGAAGTATGTGTTGTATTAATACTTGTTTAGTGTAAGCATAGTGTATATTAGTTAAGTATTTAGCAGAGTATGATGCCTATCTCACAAAATAAATGGTCTTCAAGCAGTTGAAATCTGAATGTCTGATTGTGTTTATTTTCCTGCACATGTTGAGATCATATCAGTACTTACAACCTAATCTTGATTTTTTTCTTAGGAATCTAGATATATGTTTATAGACATGTCTTTGTGTGATTTAGGAGTTATATGGGATAAACCTCAGCTTTGAATCCTTGATAGCATGCCTGCAAGCCTATGTTAATGAATTCAAGAAATTTTTTGTGTGAAATCTGTGAAGGATCTTGAGGGTCTCTCCCCTTCTATCGCTATATGTGTAAAAAATGAATGGGTCTGGGTTTTATTTTGCTTACATATTCTGAATATGCACAAGTTTGCCTTTCAAATTCTGTGTTGTGAATTAGATGACCATTGGTCTTCTATGTGTGTTTGGTCCCTATACATGCTAGATGTGTCCTGTATGGAGGTGTTCTCTCAGTGTTATGGTCTGTATCTGCATATTGGCCTTGTCTTTCTCATACTTCCTATGTGAGCTGCTGTGCACAGTGATATATTCCAAAGTATATTAGGTATAGAGGGTATGGTATACGTGTATATCAAGGCTGCATAACCTGGTATACCTCTGAATATGTCATGTATCTCTTAAATGTCTAGTGTATATCATGTCCTTTTGCGTCTAAATGAATATATATGGAATGGGCTCGCTTTACTTTCTTCTCTTTGAATCTGAAAAATATGTGTATTGGGCCTATGTTCCTTTCCTTTCCTTTCTTTAAGTCTGAATTGTTGGGCCTGCTATCTCGTATACTTGTGTCATGTGAGCTAATTAAGCCCAGGTCTAAATTAAGTCATCTAAGTTATTATCTTTTGGGCTTACTGTTTTGTCTAATTTTAATTAGTTAAATATGTAGGATAAGTGTTAATTTTATTCACAAATAATTGTTTATAGCTGATATAATTGGGTACCTTCTAATTCATGTATGTTCCCCCTCTCTTTGCATGAACATGAGCCCATGGGAGCCAACCTCTCGCTATTTTCGCACACTGTTTGAGCTGTTGGGCCTGAGGCCCAACACTACATTCTTTCATCGAGTATGTGAGCTTGAAGGCCCAACCATGGATGAAAAATGGCATAAAATATTTGCAAGAAGACCCAATCATGGGCAAAACTGGTAGAAGGCCCAGCCATGGGTGAAAATGACGTAGAAAATAGGCTCTACTTTCTTGTACTCGATAACTAGTGAGCCGGTATAGCCACTAGCCCGCATTCATTTTTATATTGCTTTATTTGTATTGTGTGTAAAACACTTTAAATATTATTGGAACCTATAGGTTAGAAATTAATTATATAAGTTGCCTCCTCTTTATGTTTCCTAATTTTATTTTTTTTAAAAACACTTTTGGATGCAATGAAAGATTTTTCAATATTTTTGTTTACCCCGTTTTGCTTTAGATAAAAGAATAAAATTTCTCTCGAGTTTAGTTTTTCTTCCCAAATAATAAAAATAATAAATCTTTGTTTAAGAATCTCTTTGGGAAAAATCAAGTCTTGAACAATTAATGATATCAAACCAAGTCTTTGAGTTAAAAATCCTCTATGAATTATAGTTTGGGTAAAGGGAACAAACCCCTCCATGGTTGACCTCTTTTAAAACTATTTTACTAAAGGTATTTCAATTCCCTTAGTTTTGCATTAAAAAGGGATAAATATTTTCTCTTTTTGAAAACAAAGGAACTACTTTTTCTCAAAAGAAAAAGAAATTTTATAAAGGAAATTTGTGCATATTTATTCATGTGTGTGAAAAGCTCTCTCTTTTTTGACGGAAAATGATTTGAATGACTATATTTTGTAATAATTTTTATTATATAAGACCCGAGGTCAACCGTATCTTAAGGATCCTTAATGTCGGGTGCCTAACACCTTCCTGGGGATCATTTGAACCCTTACCCGAACTCTGATTAAAATTGATTTTTTCTTTTGTTTGAGAAACCCTTTTAAAAAATGATTTTCCTAGTTTTCTTTATAAAATAGGTGGCTTATCATTTCGGAATCCGCAATTCAATATAGATGGATATATACCCCATCCATATGTCTCTCTTCCTGTCATTTTGCCATTCAATTTGGAATACTTGAACGATCGATTCTTGTTTTTTATCTCCACTTTCTCCTGAAAGCGGAGGAATGTCTCATTAGTTATAACTAACTATTCCATTAAACAATTAGAATTTGAAATAAATATAGAATGAGAGATATATATGATATAGAATCAAATATAGAAATGTAATAAAAACGATTTAAAATGTCAAAAAAAGAAATGAAAAAGAATATTTACCATTCAAATTGAAAATGAAAATAAAAGAATATTAACAATATTTACAATCACTATTTAATAATATTAGTATTAGAATTGGTATTAGAATTGTGATAAATCTAAATTCTATATCGCTATATTAATCCTTATGTTCTAGAATATTCAATATAATATTGAATAGTTAATAACTAAGATTCCAATTCCAGTAGTTTAGTAAATTACTATGTATATAAGATTTATGTTATGTGGGCCCGCTTAGCTCAGAGGTTAGAGCATCGCATATGTAATGCGATGGTCATCTGTTCGATTCCGATAGCCGGCTTTTCCCTATTGTTTTTTTATTCCATTTTTTAGATGATTGATAATGTTCGTGGCGACTCTAAAATAAATAATAATTTCAAGAGTCATAAGTTATCCAGTAGCTTTTATGACTCCGCGTAAAAGTGAACCGTAACAGCATATACGAGAACACTGCTTGCTGGCCATAAAGGCTTATTTGATGGCCCACCGAGACTTATTTGATGACCCACAGAGGCTTATTTGCTAGCCTACAGAGGCTTATTTTGGGGAAGAGTATTTATTGTACTTAAACATATTACGCCCTACGTGACGTGTATACCATAGAACTAATAGTAGTTTCATAACATGCGCTCATATGGCTTATGTGTTCTAAAAAGAGGTAATAAATGAATTTAAGGTACGGTAATCAAAGTATGTGAGACCAAGTGTTACAGTAAATGATTTCAGAATGTTGCTCCATATAGCGACCCAAAAACATCATCAGTAAGGTTTAGAAGAATGTTCAAAATGAAGTAAGTACGGTAAGACTTAATAGGAAAGTGAAAAGAGACGTTTTTAGAGGAATCTTAATAGCTCAATTGGTCGGCTATCTTAACTTTCACCTTGTTGGTGAGGATTTGATTCTCCACCTTATTTTTAGCATCGGTAAACTCTTAAAGAAATATAATTTTCTGATTTTGGATAACACCATCAACGAAGCAATGAGACAGTTAAAAAGAAAGAAAAGAATAGGAAAAGAGAACAAAAAAAAGGAAAAAGATAAAAAATAACTGGTGAAAGTATCTCCTCTTTCTCTGCTCTTCCACAGAATGTATATATACTTCAACTCCTACATAATTAACTATCGTAATGGACTAAAACAAATTACTTCGAAGAATTTTTATGTATTTTTCCAAATTTGATGCACAAGAAATATGTAGTAACTAAAAAGAAAGCACTTCTCACTGTAACATGTATACTGGGTCTAGTTTAACCATGTGTGAATGTCCAAGGCAACAGTTTGGATTCTCCAAGCTAAGTGTGAAGATAAACAGGAATCAGGTATTCCTTTTTTGCTTTTTGGCTGGTAGATGTACTATTCCTATACAAAAAATGGAAGGCATGATATAAATAACACATTCTCTGGGACGTTTATAGCGCCAAATTCCCATGCCCGACCTAAAAGTTATCCTTGGCACGGCGAATGGCTCCCAAGGCTTCTGCATCTTCTGCAGTGGCTGGAATCTTTAGCAAATTCCGGATTTCTGTACTTGAAGTTCGAAGAAATGGATTACATAGCTTCTCTGCTTTGAGTGTTGTTGGAATCTAAAGCACCAAAAACGAAATATTTAGCAAATACTGACAAATGACAATTAAGAGAAATATAATCCCTAAAATTAGGGGGAAAAGATCTACACATGCTTTTATCTATTTTTTGCGTTAAAAATGAAAGATGTCTACAACATACACATATTACTGGATTCCTCAACCTAACTTGGGAAATTTTAGCATCTTCTTGGTGACGTTATCGGTTACCAATAAATTCTTTAAATTACTAAAAGATTATTGGACATCTTAGCACACCAATGGGCAAAGGTGTATTTGGAAATGTTCACCAGGGTCAAATACAAAACCACCAAACAAGTCCAATTAAGCTTGTCAGAGATTGATTAAGGTAAACAAGAGGAGACACCTACTGAACAAGCTCATGAATCATGCCGAGTGTCCCTAAACTTTTAGGGGGTTTAAAATTCCAGGTCAAGTATAACTTGTTCTCATTACAGTTTTCAGCTAAAGAAGCTTACTGTTGGCAAGCCTTTCTTGCGAAGATTGGCAACATGAGCTGCATATGACTGCAATTCTTCATTTCCAGCTTCTATAGAAAGTGCAAACTTCGAATTGCTCTGTTAAAACATGTCATATAGTCAGGTAAGAAGAAACTGTCAATGTTATCACTTATACCAAGTTATCAATAGACAACAATGTTCAAAACTTAATTTACCAATGTATACTCGTGGCCACAGTAGACATTTGTATCGTCTGGTAAGGACATGATCTTCCCCAGTGAAGAGAACATCTGTAACATACAGATGATAAGTATATCACAGGAATATATATTTTACTATATATATATTCCACACAAACCAAAGCAATCTGCAGCGTAATTAACAACGGCCTAGGATAGGTAGAGATATTTCTTGATTTTCTTCTAATACAACCACATTTTAGATTTGGCTAGCTCACTGCAAACCACGTTTATGGTTACAATAGGTTATAAGATTATTCGTGCTAAGCACACCCGCCGAGAAAGCCCTCCCTATTTTCTCCCTTGGTGATTCAAACTCCCAACCAATTGGTTGGAAGTAGTGCTTTTGCCATTTCAGCATTCTTTCTTGTTATATTATGAGATTACTCATCCGTCCTATCCTATCACATTCTTTACTTTAACAAAGGAGCAATGAGTTTTGGGTTTGATTACTATTAAATCTGATTCTGGCCAGCAAATTGACCTACTGTCAATGTTTGAAGGACAATAGCAGAAACGGGAATACACATTAAAAAAAAGGAAAAAGAAAAAAGATCAAAATAAAAATAATGGGTGAAAGTGAAACGTTTAGGAATCCCAAAACGGAGAGAGAAGAAAAATCAAAACATCAAGGACAGCTGGCTGCTTTAAGCATTACATGTTTGGCTAATCAGCACTTTTTGGCTCAAGTACGCATTTGGTAAAAAATCAAAGTTCTTATAAGCCAAAATATGTCCTAAACCATAAGTTGCAACACTTTTGCTTTGACAAAGTTTTTAACTATTTTGTTCTAATTTGTTTGTAATCCCAAAAATACTTTTTTCAAAAACAAAACCCTACCTCAAATCTCCATTCTATTTCCGTCATACATGATTTTTAAATTTATATTTTTTGTAAATAATTTAAGGGTATTTCAATCATTTTAACAGAAAAATGCTTATAAGCATTTCTTTAGCAAACATACAAACTGCTTATCAGTTTCACCATTTCTATCTAAACACATAAACTGCTTATTCATTAAAGCAGCTTCAACACTTAAAAAGTATCGTGTGGCACTTGGTACTTATCAGCTACTTTTAGTCGGCTAACCCAAACAGGGCTAGTTTTCATACCATCACAAAATTGACAATATGTATCCCATTATTTTACGAGAAGAAAATAGCAAGAATCTGTGTCAGTTTACATCAAGTCTTTAGGTTAAACAAGAAGAACTATTAGTTTTACTTATCCTCATTAATTAGTCCAACTCAGACTTGCTAGTTGACAACCATCAACATCTGAATCCAAATAAAAGAAAATCATAAAGAAGCCTAGATGATACAGCCTGCAAAATAGAAATCTACTTTACCTGCTCAGGAGTCCCTTCAAAAAGTTTACCACAAGACAAGCTGAACAATGTGTCTCCTGTGAAAATTGCCTTTGATCTCGGGAAGTAAAAACTGACATGCCCTGTCATGCATTTTTTTGTATTAGTAAAATTGAGGAAGATTTTTAAGCAAATAAAAACACACATAAGACCATCTAAAAGATAACACAATTTAAATCAGAAGTAATCCTCACTTGACCCTAAATCTTAAATTTCTCATATTAAATCGTGTGAAAAGAATTAACAGCTGTGATGAATAGAGAAGGGGCATAATTTATCTCTATCTCAATATGTATGACACTCTTTTTAAGTTGGAACACACCAAAATGTTACATCATTCCATTAATAATATTAACTTTCAAAAGTTTCTTCAACTCACATCTATCTAACTAATCAATATAAGATGATGGCTATCTCCTTTAAAACTTCTCAGATATTGCACTAGTATATTCATCCAATAGTGTGACATAAAATGAACATGCCCAATCAAATGGTCTTGCATGAAATGGGATCAGACGGATAGAGTAATTAAGCAAGTTGAATGATTATACAGCCCTCTTTAGTGGAATACATTTCTGATAAACATATTTCTTTCCTTGATCTGTCATCTCTTTCCTTAATTCTCCATGAGTAATTGGACATAGGACAATAAATTATCGTGGTAAAAATTCTTAGCTCTCACTTGTAAGATGTTATTTTTTTTTGAGATAGCTCACTTGTAAGATGTTATTTACTACTGGATACGAATTTTCTCAATGCGTTTGCACTTGTTAACCAACTCTCGACTGGAGTTCATACATCTATTCTAAGCAGATATTTCCCACAGCACATGACCAGCAAGTAACTTGAAGAACTAGTGAATTGTTAAAAACAACGTATAGAACAAGAAATTGTACACAAAGATAATGGTGATGTGCTCCCAAAATGGAACTGATATGTAACATAACAATGAAGGAAAGCATAAAGAAAGAAGGAAAACCAAAAGTTAAGAAGCGTGTCATTTGACAGGGAAATGGACGTTTGTTTTGTCAGATAGCTTCAGAAGTGAACAAAAACTTGAGACAATTCAAGGTAATTTTCAAATGATATCAGACACAAATACAACCTCGTGTATGACCAGGAGTCTCCATGACAAACACCTCATGGCCAGCAAACATCCATTGGTCCCCGTCATTTAGGGCTATGTCAATACCAGGTATTCTATCACTGTCTACTCCAGATCCAATTACCTACAAAATCATGTAACAAATGAAACCCTCTCCTGAAAAAAAGTCAATTGACACAAACATATTAACCCTTAATCAGCAAATAAAGAGAAATGCCCGTCATAATTACCAAGGATTCTTTTAAGCGCAATATCACTTTGAAGTTATCCTAATTTCTACCCAATTCTAACAAAAATTGAGCGTGAATACAATAGTTGATTGATTGACATGTGTTGTGCTTTAGTTGGCTTTTCTGGTTTCTTTTTCCCCGTACAGTAATCTAAATTCAGTCCCAGCAACGCCTAGCACAGATACTGCCATAGAAAATTGTACCAACAGGTCCTAAAGCATTTCGCGAGATTTATGGCAACAGGAAAGCAGTGCTAAACCACCTTCACATTCCTCCTTTTTCAAGAGCACACTCTTGAACCCAAACCTGTAACCAGGTAAACTTTTCCCTATCTCCCCCCCTACCCCCCCCCCCCCCCCCCCAAAAAAAAGAAAAGAAAGACATCTAAAACGGGAAAAAAAAGATTAACCAACTGGAGTAATTCAGAGAACATAAGGCCTAGACTTAAATTAATAGCTGCAAGTAACTAAAAGATATTTGCTTGCTTTGCTTGTGATTATGCTGTCTTGAGCCGAGGGTCTCCCGGAAACAACTGCTCTACCTATCAAAAGGTAAGATCTGCGTACACTCTACCCTTCTCAGACCCCACGTTGTGGGATTTCACTGGGTATGTTGTTGTTGTAAGTAACTAAAAGATATTATATATCAGAAAGGTAGAAGACCACACTTTCAATAAGACAGTAATTGCAGAAATTGTTCATTAGACTATAACATAAACAGATAGGTTCGTATAATACAACAGAAGAGCAGCTACTGAATTTCTTAGGAAATATATTTGATCTATATGCATAATAACTTCAAATAACTGTGGCAAGAGGAAAACTTCATCATACCTTTGCCCCATACCTTGCTTTTAACTCCAAGTTGCCACCAGTGTGATCATAGTGATGATGTGTGTTCAAAATGTAAGTCAAATTACGGTTGTTTCTACTCAGTGCGTCCATAACAGGAACAGCTTCAGAAGGATCCACAACACCAACTGTACCAGTATCCACATCGTGCAATAGATATGCATAATTATCCTGTAGACATGGTACCTGACAATTGACAACAGAAAAGATCAGCAAAACTTATCAGGGTTTCTCAATGTAGAGGTGGAGAGCCTTGTTACACTATGAAGTGATGACTTTCTTTTATGCTCTCTCGTCCAGAAAAAGAAAGCATAGAAGAAAGGAAGTGGAAGAGAAGCAGAAAAGCCAGAAATTATATTATTCTTTCTCAGCTAATAAATCTGCTTCATGAAAATAAGACCAAACAAGCTTTCCCATCTTTCCCACCCAAAATGAAAGCAGCATAGCATCATTTTTTGAGCTGAGACTTACTTTAATCATTTGGTACTAGCAACACTAATATAGGGGCATTTTGCCTTTTTTGTTGAGAAAGGTAACAGTGAAGGATCATTTTGCCTATTTATGGTAAAATTTGGACAAAAAGGATGTAATCTAGTAAGAAAAAGAAAGCACTCCAGTCGCCTCCGATGATTGGTTTGTCAACCACGCTTTCTCTCCCTCAAAACAATGCGAACACATCTGCATACCAGAGAATACAAGGCACTAAATAAAGGAATTCCCAGTCAAAACGTTCATCCAATTGCATACATATTGGAATGTCATGAGCGCTCCAAAGGCTAAACTAAATAATATTGAATCTGAAATAAGCTATAGTCCACATTAGAGCACGAGGGACAACTAACTGGCTCCTCCTACTCATTGCTCTAGTATTCCGATAGTTACAGTTGTGCAGCAGTTAATTCAGAAATAGTGGGGTGGGGGGCAGAATATTCAGAACAGATTGAACATTAAGATCCATACTTAAAAACGATCTAGCGATGTAGGAGAGGATATGATCGGGGAGCAGTTCTCCTATGTCACACAGTATAGTCCTTTATAAATACTCTACATGAGGCAACATCTTCCCTGTTTTTGTCCAACTAGGTGTAAGACCTTACTTTCGAGAAGTCAATTAAATGCACACATAAGTCCCAGAAGGATTAGGATACAGTGTGTATTAACTCTTAACAGCTGAGTATCAACAATTACTGTGATCACAGGGTACTCAGCCAGATTCTAAAAATACAAAAGCCACTAATACCACATTCCAACGCCACCCAGTCACACTAGGTGTCTACATATAAAGTAATCATTTTTGCTCATTATCGCACAAAGATGCTCTTCTTTCTGGTCTGCTTGAATAATTTCAAATCCCTTCTGGCATCGGTGATTTCTATCCCAGTCACTCATTCAAGATAATTTACAGGAGGAAAAAAGACATTCAATGGTGTTTCAAAGCCACTGATAGATCAAATATTTCGATTGACAAATAGGAGTTATTGGATGTGCCCAACATTGAAATCAAGCCCCAAATGACATTATTACAGGTTATATGCGCACCATCAAAACAAAGATACAAATTACTGTATACATAGGCACCAGAAATGCACATTACAATGGACTCACCAGTTCAATTTGCAAACTTGAAGATGTACTGGTAATGCTACAGAGTTTAGAAACTTTGAGTGTCCGACTAACTCCACGTATTGTCTTGAACGGCATTGAGAATAGCTGCATAAATCCATACAGTAGATGCTTCCTAAGAGAAAGCTGTCTCATGCCAGGCCATACAGAAACCCCTGTCCGGGACTAAGAAACCCAACAAATACAATTAAATACAAAAACAAGCAAAAGACCAAGGATCTACTTACTAATTAAAGCACCACATACTACAAAGTATTCCCCTTTTAAAAAACTAATTATGAATTGCATTAACTAAAAGATTCCCACGAGAAGATCAGATAAAATTAATACACATAACTTAGGAAAACACAATCCTTTAAAAATCGGGTTGATTTCTCAGATGGTCAGTAAGTCACCCGACCCTTCTTCTTGATTCCAATTTTTTTTAACAAAGAAAGTGACTTTATGAGATAATAACTATTAGTTGAGTGACCATTTCGGAAATCAACTCTTTTAAAAATCCTAAACCTTAACAACTCAGACCCAACATAGTAATTATCAAAACAACATAGTAATCATCGAAATGCTAATTAACCACAGAAAAAGATCTGGACTTTAATACAAGAAATCACTCATACATTCATATATACCACCACTTAAATCACACATTTCAAGATACCCATATGAATTCAGATTTAGATACATCAAAAAGCACAAAGGCAAATTTAATCCATCTATTTTCTCCAATTTACTTCCCCCCCCCCCCACACACACACAAAAAAGACAGGGATAAATTTGTCTACTATAATTCAAGACTACACTGGGTATGTTGTTGTATAATTCAAGACTATTAGAGTACTCTACAAAATTCCACCAAGAATATATATGTGTACAAAATATGTTGTATAATTAAAAGGGATGGAAGAGAGAAGAAAAAACCTTAGAACAAGGGAAAGAGGCCATAGCGGAGGGTGCAATTCTACACAAAGTTTGCATAATTTTGCATTTCAATTTTGTGTTGGTAAAAGAGGTGTGTAGAGAAAGGCAATGGTGGGGTTGCACACGCAGTTTCTTGTTTGGCTTTTGGGACTCTATTAATTTATTATCACACCTAGTATACTACTTGGAGTAATCAGTCGGTCTCAAATTATTTGTAGTTTTTAAATTTATACGCACCTTAATAAATACTCTCTTCATTTCAATTTATGTGTCATTATTTAATTTATCAAAAAATTTAAAAAATAAAGGAAGATTTTTAAAATATGTGATCTAAAATAACTCTTATATAAATGTATGACTGTAAATCATCTCATAAAGTTAAATTGTTTATAAATATAGAAAGATGACATTTTTTTAGAACATATCAATAAGGAAATGGTGTCACGTGAGTATAAATTAGGAGGGGGTGTTTAATTACTTTGCTCTTATGTTTAAGTTATAATCTATCTCCATTAAATGTATTTCCTTCATTCCAATTTATATGATGTAGCTTGACTGGACACGAAGTTTAAGAAATAAAAGAATATTTTTTAATTTTGTGGTGTAAAATAAGCCAAAGATATTTATGTGTTTATAGATCATCTCGTTAAACTTAAAAGATAAAGTTTAAAGTTAAATTACTGCAAAATAAGGAAATGTGTCATTCTTTTCGGAACTAACAAAAAAAAAGTGTCGTATAAATTGAGACAGAAGTAGTAACTCTTTTTCTCTGTTATCTCCATTAATGATAAATTTTTACTGAGGATAAAATGAGAGGGGAATAATTATGTCTTAAACTTCTAAAATGACATATAATTTAAAATAATTATTTTTAATAATAATGACAAATAATTTGAGATAGAGGGAGTATTTATTACTACATCACAAATAGGCATAAAAGATTCTTTAATAGAATATGCTATATGTTCCATTTTAAATAAAATGTTTAGTTCTTTAATATTAATAATTAGTTAGTGCAAGTCACAATGATGATAATGACGATAAAAGAATTAGTACAAATTTCTATTTTACTTGGTTATGATGAACTCATCTTGTCACTTCAGTGGTGTAAAATTGCTGAACTCGGTTTTATGATCGAGAAGAGAAGATATACATTAACTATTATTGGGCCTGAAGAATGAGATAGTGAAAGGAGTGCAGACCCATTGCTTAGGCTCAAGTCTTAGTCCATTCTTCATTTTAAGGAAATTTGGGTGTTTTATAAAAAGGAAAAATTACATGTAGCGTATTTTACTCCTTTATTACTTTTTATAGTGGTACTTTTAAATAATATAAGGTATAGTTAAATTATGTAATTATATAGCATATATACACTTATATGTATTTGCGTATCTAAAAATCCCGATCGTTATTGACCACCCAACCTCACATGTTCGTCATCGCCACAACTCGTCGGTGTTTCAGTTGTCCATTGAAAAATTGAAGTTGTTTAGTCGGAGATCGTGTCATACATACATCCGACATACACTTCACTTATACTTTACATACCCATCACATATAATTGACCTCCCATACATTTGTCCAATGATGTGTGCATACCATTTGAAACACATATACATTGGATCATGTCTTAGTGGCGGAGCTAGAAAATTAACAAAGGGTGTTCAAATTATAAATTAATTTTTTCAATGAATGGGTGCACATAAATTTAAATCAAACTACATAATATTTTTTTGTCATTTTGTTTTGTAGTTTGTCCACAAAGCATTACCCAAACATTAAATTAAAAATGTGTTTTTTAGTTTTCCCTAAAAAATTTAGTCAAAGAAAATCACTTATGGGAGTCCAATAAAAAAATCACCACAAGTTAAAAAAGAGCTGAAAGATAATAAAAGATAATAAAGAAAAGATAACAAAGAAGAATGAACCGGTTATCCAACTTCGATAACGTCTGACAGGTGAAGACGACGAGATTTTAAACAGATTTCTCAGAATAATTTAAAAGCAATTCAAGTGGATTTTAGTTTTTAAAAATAAAGTTAGTAAAATGCTCTACACATCGTGCGGTGTGAAAGCATTAATTACTTAATCAAAATATTTGTAAGCATATGAATATAATAATATATTAATGAAATTACAAATATAAATATTTTTATTAGAATTATAGAGTACATTGAACTGTGTTTTTCATTATTAGGTTTTCTTATAAAAGGAAAACAATATTTTAAAAAACTAAAATTTCACTTTTATATCTGTTGGGTGGAATTTAAAATATGATTATATTAATTTAACTATATGAATAGTTAATCTATTTATGTATTCGAGAAGATCTGAGCGAAACATTTTTGTATATCTCTTTAATGATATTTTCAGACTAATTTTTAGAACGGATTTTAAAAACGAATAAAAATAAAGGAGGAAAATTAAATTTGCCTTTGAGTGGAGATCCAATTTGATCCTACCTCGTATTCAATTTAAAAGTTAACGGAAAAGCGTGACATTAGTGGGAATTGAACTCACGGCGCGAGGCACTGTATTCAATTTAATAGAGAAAGAAAGGGTTGCTTCAAGGGGAATTGAACCGCGAAGTGAGCCTCGCTTTGAACAACCTTAACCGCTGAACCAAGGCACTCGATGTTCAAAAGATGTTCATTGTATGGTATATTTCTGAGAACAATAGTACTTGATCTATAATTTTCAAGCAAAGCTTGTTCATATGACCACCTTCGGTAAGATGTAGCTCCGCCCCTGTCCTCAGTCCTGTCTATCACACATACAATTGATGTCTTCACATGTATACACATGTATCCAACTTCTAATTTGAAAATACATACATACACACACAATTGCCCACACATGCATCCAACTTCCGCTTTGAAAATACATACATACATGTACAGTTGGGCACACCCACATACTCATAAAGTTACAATTAAATATTGTATTTGTACGATTTCAGTTAGGATAATAATATTATATGCGCGCAAATATAATATATTTTGCTACCTTTTGAAATTAAAATGTTGCTAAGTTCTGAAAAACGTAATATTTCGCTATGTTTTACAAAAATGAGCGCTAATAACGCTATTTATGATTTTTTTATTTATAAAAATGACCTTAGAGGTGAATGGTCTTGAAATTTTGACGCTCCATGAGCAAAATTTGAAGTCTAGCAAATTTTGATTTGACCTTGAAGGTTTGCCCACGGAACAAACAGAGGTCAAAAATTCAAAACCATCTTTTTAAAGATTATTAATGTAATTCTCTGAGGATTTTTTTTAGTATTGGCCTATTTTTAATTTAAGAGTTTTTTTCATGAATATTAAGACGAAATAAAATATTTACTCACTTGCAATTAAAAAATATTCCCTCAAAATCTTACACTACAACAATTATGCATCATATATATCTTTAGGGTATCCAATTCACATTTTGTATATCTTAAAAAATATATAACAGTAAGAATAGTTGAATTACACGGTTGTATACCATTAAGATATACACCAATGTAAATTGTATATCCCGAATATATACATGGTACATACATGTGGTGTATTTTGTAGATATTTTTGCTTAACTAAGTATAACAATGTAATATTTTTTTAAAATGTTCACCTTTTTTTTACCGCCTTGGGTTCCCATGTCAATGTCCCTTTATTTTCTTAATTGTAGCGGGTTGATTTATCAACTTGAATAGGGTTCAACCACTTGCATATAAGAAATCATATAAAGTGTTTTCACACCATCAGTCGACATTGATTCATCTCCTGTATGAATATAACATGAATCATAAAAGTCTTATAAATAAAGACAGGGTTCAGATTAAGTACGCAACAAAGAAAAGGGATAGAAAGATGCATACTAAGGAGGTGGAGAAGATTCTAAATCGAAGGGCTCTTTTTTTATTATTTGAAACGAAGATCTTAACCCTCTGGCTTATGAGTAAACCCTTCAAAAATAGAAAATCAGCATCCTCTTTGAAGAGTTTTTTGTATGAAAGGGTAGCTAGTATCAAGGTTTCAAAACTTAGATTGTTCATTTTTATTTTGATGTCATACAATTCTCTCTCTCGTGAAACCTTAAGCTGTTGTCTCCATTTTGACCGTTTTTATTGCTAACAAAATAATAGTATTAGATCAGAGTTTGAATTGCATATTAATATGTATTGGTAAGAGAAAGTATCTATATACAGTAGAATAATTGCGGTGCACGTACTATTGTGGATACTACCTAACTATATAAATAAAGAAAAAAAATTACTTCAGTGGTATAACGTACGTAAATTTATTTAAAATTTAAAGTACTCTACTTGTTGAATTATCCTTTCTACTTTTTAAAGCTCTTACTTGGATAAGTGCCATATATTCCATTTAATATGTGTGATTTAGTGTTAATTGATTAATGTGCCTTAACCATGGTAAGAATAATTGATAGTATATATTTTCTTTATTTCCTCCCAAAAAGTTTGGCAATCCTACAATTCTAGCAGCAGATTTCCACTAATATAAAAACAATATCTACATAAACAGTCATGTGTAGACTGAAGAATGCAATGCCTATTACTACACTTGTTCAATGAACAATTACTAATAAAGAAGAATAAGTATAACAAGTAGACACAGGTTCAGCAAAGATTATGAGTTACCTAAAACGTGTGATTTGCTATGATTATCCTATATTTAAATTACCTAATTAGAATTTAAAGGCCACGAAAATGAAGCGTGGAATCAAGCAACATATATATGTACTCGATCTCACTTACATTTAAAGTCATGATCATTAGTACTTACTTTTATCATCCTAAGTCACGAACAAATATAAGTATAATATGTGATTATATTTCATCATCTGCAATGATTTTCGACACAAAAAGTATATTAATGATTTTCTTGTATGTTTTGAGTTTTGACACTCTACGTCGATAAAATTTCTGCCCGTAATGTCATGTATTTATTCGTATTGGTATAACTTTTTTATTTATTTATTTCCACTCGAAGTCCAATTATTTACTTTGGAACTAGAATAGTTCAAATTTGTACCTGGAAATCGACGTTTTGGTGCAATGTTGTCCTATATGAATGGCGTAATATGCATGTCATTAGCTGTCTTCTCTAAGTAAACCCATTTTTGGCGCTTTAGATTATGGTTAAACTACTTAAACTGTTTTCATATCATTATTGTCATCTACAAAGCCAAGGCCCACGCTTTTTTCTTTCTTTTTTGTTGTTTTCAGCTTACTTTATTATTTATTTCAATAATTATTATTCTGTCATAATCAGTCCTAATAATTAAGCATTATATTGTTTGTTGGAAATTTAACTATGTGAGATTGAGTTTTTTTCGTCTTTAGTGACTTAAACACGTGGACCCCGCATGTCGAAATATCGTTTCTTCGCACATGCCTAATCTACAAAATGAGTAGATGATATTAGTGCCAAGTATCATCAAATTTCGTTAAGGAATGAAAGAGATATTGGTACACAAAGTAAGATGTTTGAGACATGAATAGATGGATTGTTTTGGACAAAATAACAAATCTCCCACATAGGTAGAAGATGGAAGGATTGAGCATTATATAAACTCTATTTTTGAGTAAGGGTTTGGGACCCCAAGGGGTAAATCATGTGCTAAGAAGAGAGATGACCTAGGTGAGCTTGGGTTCGGGGCTAAGCCCCACAAACGCGCCGCCTGTTCGGTTGGGGCTAGGGGTCATGGATCATGGACTGTCTTCCGGAATTTTTTTTGGTCCCTGAAATATTTCTTATTTACATTTTGGTCCTGAAAGTTTCAGAGATAACCAAATGTTGCAACTAATCCGACTTCAACAGTCAGAAACACCTTCTTCTTCACCTATAAATTGAACATTACTGTTCAATTCAAACATACGAAAATACAGAAATCCTCTTCTCTCTTTAGCAGTCTGTTCTATATTATTTTTCTTTGCCAGAATCAACATTACTTGCTTTGTATTGTTGGTTGTTGATGTTTAATCTTGGGAGACTATTGTCCATTACCGTAAAAGCATATATACGAGGCAATTTTATCTTAAAGACATAGAGTCATCTCTCGACTCAACCTTTCTTCTTGTTTAACCTTTCAGATACACAATTTTCACCTACAATTTCTAAGTGTTCAAAAGATGTATGTTTCAAACATTGCTTCTGGTTCTGCTGCTGTTACTCAAGGGAATGTTGTTGTCCCTGCTCCTGCCAGTTTCCAAAGCGAAAAGTTTATGGGTACCAATTTCAAGAGATGGCAACAAAAGATATTGTTCTATTTTACTACGTTGAACTTGTCACGCTTTCTGATAGAAGATCCTTCTTCTGGTGGGGATGTAATAGACACTCAGTCTAACACAACGACTGAAGTGGGTGAAGATATCCAGGTCACAAATGCCCTGAAGTTAATATTGGATGTCTGGAATCATAGTGATTTCATGTGCAAAAATTGCATTCTGAACGGTCTGTCGGATACACTCTATATTGTGTATTGCACCGTGAAGACGGCAAAAGAGTTGTGGGAAAAACTCGAGAAAAAGTACAGCGCACATGATGCGAATACTAAGAAATTCATCGTTGAAAAGTTTCTGAAATTTCAAATGGTGGATGGTAAATCAGTGATGTCCCAAATCCAGGAGTTTCAAATGATTCTTCATCATCTGGACTTGGAAGGAATGAAGCCAAATGAGCAGTTTTCGGTTGCGTCTTTGATTGAGAAATTGCCTCCCTCATGGAACAAGTTCATGAGTTATCTCTAACTAAAGACAAATTAAATGGGGTTTGAAGACCTTATCATCAAACTACAAATACATGAGGACAAATACATGAGGAAATCAGCCAATGGAGGCAAAAGCAAATCTGGTTGATTCGAAGTGAAACGCTAACAAAAAACGCAAGTTCCAGGGAGACGGCAAAAGCCAAACGATGGAGAAGTTCAAAGGAAACTGTCATCACTGTGGAAAGCATGGCCATATGATCAAAGAGTGCCGCAAACTGAAGTGAGAGCAGAAGGAAAAATCCAAGAACAAAGGCAAGGCCAAGGCTAACATTGTGCAAGACAAGGATGATCCTTCGAACCTTGACGACATGATTGTGAATTTCTCGGCTGTAATGCTGGAGGCAAATCTGGTGGAGAATTTAAGGAAATGGTGGATAGACACGGGTGCAACCCGTCACGTCTGCTCTGACAAGAGTGCATTATCCTCTTACACCCCAATCTCGGGCAAAACGTTGTTCATGGGCAACGACGCTACCTCTGAAGTGCAAGGGGTTGGAAAGACTATCCTCAAAATGACTTCAGGCAAAGACCTTACTCTGAAGGAAGTGATGCAAGTCCCTGACATCCGCAAGAATTTGATTTCAGGGCCATTGTTGGTCAAGGCTGGTTTTAGACTAGTTTTTGAGTCAAATAGATTTGTAATAACTAAGAATGGTATATTTGTAGGAAAGGGCTTCGAGTGTGACGAACTCTTCAAAATGAATGCTATGTCTGTAATCCGTTCATCTAATGAAATAAAACCTTCTACCTACTTGCTTGAGTCTTCTAATTTATGGCATCATAGATTAGGACACGTTAACTACAAATCCATTCAAAAGTTAGTAAAGTTGGAATTGTTGCCTTCCTTCGACATAAATCCTCAACATAAATGTGAGGTGCGCGTAAATGCAAAATTAACCAAATCATCTTTCCACAGTCGAAAGAAACACCGCACCTCTAGAACTTATTCATATTGACATATGTGATTTAAAGTTTGTGCAAACTAGAAGGGGGAACAAGTACTTTGTGACTTTCATTAATGATAGTACAAGGTACTGTTATATTTACTTGTTGAAAGGTAAAGATGAAGCGTTTGAAGCATTTAAACGTTACAAAGTAGAAGTAAAAAATCGACTAAACCTACAGATTAAGGCAATTCGTAGTGATAGAGGGGGGAATACGTAGCACCGTTTGAAGAATACTGTGCTCAATTCGGCATTGTTCATCAAACGACCGCTCCTTACTCGCCTCAGTCTAACGGTATTGCCGAGCGCAAAAACCGTACGTTAAAGGAAATGATGAATGCTTTACTTATCAATTCCGGTTTAGCCCAAAACATGTGGGGCGAAGCGATTCTTACCGCTAATACAATTCTCAATAGAGTTCCGCATAAGCATAAGGATAAAACTCCATATGAATCATGGAAAGGAAATAAACCACGTACAAATATTTGAAAGTGTGGGGCTATTTGGCAAGGTCGAAGTACCTAAACTAAAACATGTCAAAATTGGACCTAAGACTGTAGATTGCATATTCATCGGATATGCAAATAACAGTAGTGCTTATCGCTTCTTAGTGTATAAGTCGGAGATACATGATATCCATGAGGGTACGATAATGGAATGCTGAATTATTTGAACATATCTTTCCTCGAAAGAAAAAAGAGTTAATTTCGTGCAAATGAAGCTATGGACAAAATGCTCAAAATTCAACAAGACCCGGGAGTTTATGTTTATCCGAAACTAGACGTTCAAGATCTACATGACTTAGAAGTTACTGACTATCCGAAACTTAATGTTCCAAATCTACAGAACTTAGGGGTTCCAGAGGTTGAATCAAGATGGAGAAAAAGGGCCAAAAAGGACAAAACCTTTGGTCCAGATTTTATAGCGTATATGGTTGAAAATGAACCGAGGACAATTAAGAAAGCATTGTCAAGCACTGCTTTGGAAAGAAGCTATATAAAGCGAAATAGATTCCATCATGCAGAACCATACTTGGAAAATGGTTTACCTTCCTCCGGGAAGCAAACCTTTGGGTTGCAAGTGGATACTCAAAAGAAAGTACAAAGCAGATGGAACTATTGACAAATATAAGGCCAGATTAGTAGTCAAAGGCTACAGACAAAAGGAAGGCCTCGATTACTTTGACACATACTCCCATGTGTCTAGATTAACTTACATAAGAGTATTCATAGCCATAGCAGCTTTGCTTGACCTTAAGATACATCAAATAGATGTTAAGATAGCTTTCCTAAACGGAGAGTTGAAAGAGGAAATATACATGGAACAACCCGAGGGGTATGTAATTCCAGGACAAGAAAAGAAAGTATATCGACTTGTTAAGTCTCTGTATGGACTCAAACAAGCTCCGAAACAATGGCATGAAAAGTTTGATAATACTTTATTATCAAAAGGTTTCTCCATAAATGAATGTGATAAAATGTATCTATATCAAAGGGAACTCTGACTCATTTGTCATGATATGCCTTTACGTAGATGACATGCTCATCACCGGAAGTAGTCTAAACTTGATCATGGAAACCAAGAATATGTTGAAACAATGTTTCGACATGAAATATATGGGTATTGCAGAAGTAATCTTAGGAATTAAGATTTCTAAGACATCTGACGGGTTGGTCTTATCTCAATCTCATTACATTGAAGATGATTTGAGGAAATTTGATGTATTTGACAGTCCCCCTATTAAGTCACCAATGGATATGAATAATAGAATTGATAAGAACCGTGGTGCACCCGTATCCCAAGAGCGATATGCGTAGGTCATTGATAGTTTAATATACATTACAAACTGCACCCGACCCGACATCGCTTATCCAGTCAATAAGTTGGCTAGGTTTACTCATAATCCTGGAATTGATCACTGGAAGGCGTTAAATCGGATACTACGATATCTAAAATATTCGATGACTTACGAATTATATTATTCTAGATATCCAGCCGTATTGGAAGGATATAGTGATGCAAACTGGATATCGGACATAAAGAATACCAAATCCACCAGTGGGTATGTTTTTACAATTGGTGGTGGGGCTGTGTCTTGGAAGTCCTCTAAACAAACATGCATCGCCCGATCCACGATGGAATCAGAGTTTATTGCTTTGGATAAAGCATGAGAAGAAGCAGAATGACTTCACGACTTCTTAGAGGATATCCCTTGTTGGGATAAACCCGTACCTTCGGTGATGATTCACTGTGACAGTCAGTCGGCTTTAGGAAGGGCACATAACAATATGTACAACTGCAAGTCTAGACGTATTCGTTGGAGACATAAAAATGTTAGGCAGTTGATCACCACAGATGTCATTTCCATTGATTACGTCAAATCAAAGGATAATATAGTGGATCCATTAACTAAAGGCCTACCCAAAGATCAAATATTCTGCATGTCTAGGGGAATAGGCTTAAAACCCAAACAATAAGAATCTTTATGGTGGTAACCTAACCTTACTGACTGGAGATCCCAAGAATTTGGTTCAATGGGACAACTAAACTGTAGATGTTCAGTTTTAGCGCTTCACTTGAAGTAAGAGCACTTCAGATTATTATTCTGTAAAGAAATATAATTGCAAAGTTGGTCCCGCGATAGACATTAAGTGCTACTTGCATAATGGGTAAATGATAAGTTTTTAAAATCTTTTAATGATTCCTAACACTTGCGAGTAGGGTATAACATGATACCTTATAGGAACCTATTTAAGTGTGAAGACATACCGCTTCAAAAGTACGCACTTAAGAATCTAAGAAGCTGTCCATGGCCACAAAGGACAAAACTATAAAAAGAAATAAATAAGGGGAGTTATTGTGTTGATATCATTGTCTTGGTTTACACTAAACACTGACGGTTCAAGACATCACGTTCATCGCACAGTAAGTAAATCCGATGGTAATCGACTAAGGAAGGTTCAAAGCCGAAAGCTACCTTTCCTAATGCAATATCTTTCCGCTGAAAGATTGCTGAAATTTGGCACCTTGTGTGCACCAATTCTCTTTCAAGAGGGGATTGTTGGAAATTTAACTATGTGGGATTGAGTTTTTTCGTCTTTAGTGACTTAAACACGCGTATGTCGAAAATATCATTTCTTCGCACATGCCGAATCTACTAAATGAGTAGATGATATTAGTGTCAAATATCGTCAAATTTCGTTAAGGAATGAAAGAGATATTGGTACACAAAGTAAGGTGTTTGAGACATGAATAGATGATTCTCTGTCTCGACTCAAACTTTCTTCTTGTTTAACCTTTCAGATACACCATTTTTACCTACATTGTTTTGCCAAAAACTTGAAAAAGAAAACGATGGGATATGATGGTTGAAAATTACTTGAGCTTGGAGACAAGGGTAATTTTAAACATAAAGAAATGTAAGGCTAGAAACTGCAAACTTTGTAAATAGTTGAGCACTACTTATATTTGGCGTGTATCATGTGAGCTTCCCACTTGATATTTTATTCTTAATTACTAAATTAACTTGGTCAATCAGTACGCTGATATTAATAAATTAATAAATTCTGACAATTAGCGATTCTTTAAAAACAACCCTCTTATAGCATGAAATCCTAATACACGTGGAAAATAAGTGTGTGTATCTACAGTCACATGAGTCATAGGTGACTTTAGAATTAAGGAGTGTGGATGATTGAATAAAATTATTTATTCTCAATTGAAGGCATCAGATGCGGGGAACCTAGTAATGAACACTCCTGCTAAAGGGACATTTTAATTTTTCTTTAATGGGTTGTACACAACTCAAATCAAAATTAAATTTTACATCCTTTATATTAAGGACTCGTTTGACCATAAAAATTATTTATTTATTTTAATTTTTTTAATTTTTTTCTCAAATATCAGTGTTTAGCCATGAAAAATTCAAATATAACTTGTAGTTGTATTTGAAATTTGAAAAACAACCAAAATCTTGTTTTTCACCTTTTTGACAACAAAATCTTGTTGAATAAGTACATTTCAACATCAAAATATTATTTATAAAAAATATGGTCAAACACAACTCCAACTCCAATTTCAAAAATTTCAAAATAAGTGATTGTATTTTTGGTTTGTATGGCCAAACGCCTATAAAACATATATCCTCTCTAAGGATTGGGGGAAATGAATTTAAGATGGTGAAAATTGGTGCAATTTAGCTTGTTATACCATAATATTTACTTGCCTTTATATTATAAAAAGATTAGACTTATAAAGAGGTTTACTTTGGAGTATCTACCATAGAATATTTTAATTTAGTAGTCTGAAAAATTATACACCCCTATCAATGCACAAAATAAACCTGAGGAGTTACAATACTCCATCCGTTCCAATTTATATATGCAACATATTTTACTTTCCGAAAATAAATTTGACTAATTTTTAAAACTAAATTGAATTAAATCAACTCAACAACAATAACAATATATCCAATGTATCTTAACAAGTGAGGTCTAGAGAAAGTAGTGTGTATGCAGTCGTATCTCTAGCTTGTGAAAGTAGAGAGATTGTTTATCAATATTTTCAAATAAGACATTAGATATGAAAAATAATACAAAATCGGCTATAAATTATATTTCTTTGTTTCAATTTATGTGGCACCATTTGACTTGACACGAAATTTAGAAAAAAAGAAAAACTTTTGAAATGTGTGGTCCAAAACAAGTCTTATATAAATGTGTGACTGTAAATTATCTCATAAAGTTAAATTATTTTTAAATATAAAAATATGACATTCTTTTTGGAACACACCAAAAAGGAAATGATGTTACATTGGAACAAAGAGAGTAATTTTTTTAAGATGCAAAATATATTTTAAGATATTAATTTGAATGTTATTGATTTATATAATTTGAATCTTGGAGTAATAAATTAAAAGCACCACATAAATTGGCAGAGGAAGTGTAGGTAGCAGGGCGCACTATTAAAAATGTGATGCCCTTATCATTAAAACGTTAGCAGCAAGAGGCCTCTGTGTAGTACAGTGTTGGGCAGGGATAAAAGGCTGGCTTTATTAGCACCCAAAAACGTTACACATGGCTCTGTGAAGTAACGACGTACATGTCAACCTATGGTAGAGCCATCATTCATAATGCAATATCATTAATTTGAACATTGCCAATTCACGAGTCACTCTCACCTTAATATAGGAGATACAAGTATAAAACATTACTTTTGATTCCGTTAGTTTTTTAGTAACAAAGTGTTGAAAATTTAACATGTAGAATTAAGTTTATTTCATTATTTATGGCTCGAATAATTGGGGTCCCACACGTCGGAAACATCGTTTTCACACACGTGCAATCTTAGTGCCAAGTATTGTAAATTTCGTTAATAAAAGAGATATTGGTACGTAAGTGAAATGTTTGAGACATAGAATGATGGACGGTTATTTTCTAAATGATAAGTGTTCCACGTTGGTAAACGAAGGAAGGATTGTGCGAAGTGTAAGATGGTACGGGTCGGAAAAGGGCCGCGGAGCCGAGAAGGGCCGTGACGCCTCCCGGACTGGGCCGCGGCACTCCTTGACTGGCAGTGAGCGTCGTGGGTTTTCTGGTTGAATTAGCGTCGCGGCACTAATGTGGTAGAGCCACGACGCTTCATTAGCAATGACTGCTCGACGGAATCCCAAATGTTTGGCAGTTGAGGTGGTTTCAATGGCATTGAATCCACTCAATAATGGCCATTACTTGGACCATTATGTTGTTGTATTACTTGAGGATTAAATGTCATCCATTACATGACAATTGATTGCCATTATGGGGCATTTGAAAGGTCATCTTGCACACCTATAAATTGAGGTCCTTGGCTCAATTCTATAGATGAACATATATGAACAAAAAACAGAAATACATACAAGTTAACAACGCCACAAAGAGATAAGATTTTCCTGATAGCAATCATTCTCTTAGCAATCTTCATTATTCGTGTTCTTCGCTGGGATCATTTGTGTAGGCTTTGCATATTTGATAGTTTGATGTTTCATCTTGGAAGACTATTGTCCACACTTCCGTAAAGCCTATATACGGGGGCAATCTTGTCTTAAAGACAGAGAGCCATCTCTCGACTCAACCGGTGGTGTTGTGATTATCTAATTAGTTGCTAAGTGTTTGGTGTGAACTTGATTCTCAAAGGACTCTAACCGTTCGGATTCTCAGTGGATCTACAAGCCACAAGTGTAGCAGTTCATGTTCTTGTATTTCTGAATACAAGATCCATATTTGAAGTTCAAATTCAAGATCAAGATATTGACAACTTATTGTTGTAATATTTGTTGTTTATCCTTTCGATCATTGTAATGGTTATTTACTACTCCCGTACGTGCTTTACATATCCAACACAAAGTACTTGGATTTTTTTTATTTACGATTCGGTTTCCATTAGGGTCTCGATTAATACAGATTCACATCGCATAAGGTCCATTTAAGCAAGAAACGCTCTCTAATATGATTTTTTTCATACCCAAACCTCGAATCCAAAACCTTTAGTTATGGGTGGAGGACCCTATCTGTCCCACCACAATCATTGTCGGTTAACATTAACTTGTGTGCATCTCAACTATTTCTCAATACGCAACCATCAACTTGTGCGCACAATAGTAAACTCATTAACCATTGTTGGTTAACATTTAACTTGTGCCCATCAATAGTAAACTCATAAGATGGAGTTCCAGTCTTAGATTGTTATAGGAAAGTTTGGCTACCTCCCACTTATATAAATATCAAATTTTACTATTGATTTTTTTTTTTTTGAAATGTATGAAGTGCGACTAATCCGGGCTGCCCTTTTTTATGAAGTGTGATTAATGTAAAAAATTTAAAAGCTCAAAAAATGTTTAAAAAGGAAACATAGATAGTATTTCGGTCTAATTAACCAATTTGTATATTCTAACGATATTAGTGGAGCTTCCCACACAATAAATGTGAATTCAATTTTTATTCTTCTTTTCTCTTTTCATTCTTCTGAGGTAACAGAAAAATGATAAAACATTAAAACATTAAAAAGAGTGCACCCAGAATTTTAAAATCTTTATACGGTAATTTTTCAGGTTCATATAGAATAATTCACTTGTATTGGTTAATTCACATAGGCCTCACTTTCTTAAATTCGTAAAATCTCAAACTTGTAGTGGACATCTCATAATCAATCTTTACATATTTTATTATTATCAATTGTACTGATAGTGCTATTAAATTTCAATGAGACAACTAATTAATATTACATACGGTAGAATAGTGTAATTCTCCTTTGATTTGAGTCTTTTCATTAATATAATATATGTAGGTGTTTAACATTGATGGAATGAGAATATTTACTTTACATAATTATACTAAAATAATAATTACAGAATATATGGAGAATATTTACGTATTCTCTATCACAATTCCTCAGTCGGAACGGGAGGAGGTAAGAGCGGTAAAGTGAGGCTCCCTGGGAGCATGCATGAACAAGCACACATGCCGAACAACATAGGCAATATCGAGCCTCGTGAAGGTAAGATACTAAAGTGCACCAGCAAGACTCCTATAAAGGGAAGGATCGAGCATCGGATCCCCATAATCGGTACTGAGTTTCGACTTTGAGTCGACTGGAGTGGGCATGATCTTGCAGTTTTCCATTTTATCCATGTAAACAATTTCTTTGGCATGTGCTGACACATGAACATTGCATTTTCGGATCTGGTCACTAGAATCCCCAAAAAATAACTCAACTTACCCAAGTTTGTCATAGAAAATTTAGATTTGAGCAGGGTAATGATCTCGTGTTTCAGCACGTCAGATGAGACAGTCAGAATAATATTATCCACATAGAGCAAAAGGTATGCAGTGTCATTACCTTGATAAAAAATAAAAAGTGAATTATCACTTTTGCTGCACACGAACCCGATCTGCATGATGCAAGTGGCAAAACGCTCATACCAAGCCCTGGGGCTTGTTTCAAGCCATAGAGTGACCTTCGAAGACGACATACATACTAAGGAGCCTCTGGATGCACAAAGTCAGGCAATTGATGCATATATACAGTTTCTTTCAAATCCCCATGTAAGAACTCATTTTTTACATCAAGTTGATTAATCGATCAGTTCTTTCCCATAGATATGTTCAAAACAGTGCAATGGTGGCTGATTTAACCACTGGACTGAAGGTATCACCACAATCAACTCCATCTTGTTGTCCCGTGCCATCTGCAACAAGTCTTGCCTTATGGCGTTTTGTCTCAGCATAATAGTGACCTGGGATTGAAGTCTAGCCTTTCCTCCCTCCCTTTGAAGTAATTCAATCTTTTCAGCCAAAGGTTCCGAAAGCTACTATAATTAAGAAGCTACTATGATTGAATTCGACATCAGTGATTTCGAGCGTTACCTACGACACCACTATCTCTGAATTTGTGACGGTATAGCCACATGCAACGAATCACATTCACCCCCTTTGGTCTCGGGACAAGATCCTAAGTGCATTGTATAGTGAGCGCATTAAATTCCTCACGCAAGGCCGCATTCCAATTCGGGTCAAGCTTGGCTACTTTTGGGTTTTTAGGTATATGTGAGATATTTTGAGTGGATAGGTTAAAGTGGACTTTCAGTTTGAAAATCTTGTGTTAGGCATGGGTTTTCATACGGTGGGTTTGAAATGAGACTGTTTAGGTTATGGGCAGTGGGGTAGGTACGGGCAGTGAGGTAGTTTGGGACACGATATTTTCTGTCATGGGAACAGTGGTAGGGGATAAGGCAGTGGGCTCGGTGACACGGGATTTTCTGTCACGGAAATAGTAGCAGGGGGTGGGGTAGTGAGCACATCGATGAGAATGATGAGGTCGAGACAAGAGCAGTGGGTCGAATAATGGTCAACGGGATGGGAGAGAAGTAGTCGAAGAGGGCTGGGGTAGTGACGTGATGGGATGGGTGCCACAATATATTCAGACGTTGCGGGATGGGTGCCACAATGAGAGGGGAAGTGTACGAATCGTCAAGAAATCTATAGTTAGTGACTTGGAATTTTCGGACGTTGGGAAAGGGGAAGATGTTCTCCTCAACCGTGACATGACGAGAGACAATGACTTTATTTGTAGGCAGATCATAGCATAAGTACCCCGTATGATTAGACGGGAAACACAAGAAAATACACATAGTAGTCCTAGGTGCTAATTTGTGAGGAGCCATGGAGGCGAGATTAGGGTAGCATAAACAACCAAAAATCCGAAGGTGACAATAAGAAGGGATCCGACGGAATAAATTTTCGGTAAGGGTTTTATTTTGAAGGGTACGTGTAGGTAATATATTAAGGATGTAGGCGACCATGTGAAGCGCATTGACCCAAAAGGGAGGGGGAAGAGACACATGAAATAACATGGTACGAATCATATTGTTAATGGTATAGAGGATACTTTCGGCTTTACCATTTTGAGGTGAGGTATGGGGGCACGAAAATCGAAACACCATGTCATTGTCTGTACAAAATTTATGAAAGTGAGAATTGTCAAACTCACGAGCGTTATCACATTGAAATATTTTGATGGTCTTTTCAAATTGGGTCTTAACATAAGCTTGAAATTCAAGGAAATTGAGTAAGCTTGAGACTTATATTTTAGAGGATAAACCCAAAGAAAGTGAGAGAAATCATTCAAAAATACCAAATAATATTTGTGACTCAGTTTGGTAGTAATGGGGGATGTCCATAAATCCGCATGAATAATATTAAAAGGAGAAAAGTAACACTCAAAGATGATTTAAATGGAAGTCAAACATGCTTTCCTAAAGGACAAGAATAGCAATTTTGGGTAAATTTCCCATTATTTCAACTTCTAAGAAAGCTAAAAACTTGTGCTCCCGGATGCCCAAATCTACTGTGCCAGGTTGATGAAGAGATTACAGTTAGAAAGGTATGTGGATGGACACGTGCAATGGAATTGGATGAGAAATGATAGAGGTCCCCCACTCTATTGCATCGCGTAAGAGGTGTCCCTGTATACAGGTTCTTCATAGAAAAACCAAAAAGGTCAAACTCAATAGATACATAATTGTCAATAGCAAATTTCCTAACAATGATTAAACTTTTTATGATGTTAGGAGCATATAGGACGTTTTTTTTAGGGAAAAAGAATGGTGCCATAACCTTGAATTAGAATGTGATTGCCATTTTCGACCAAAATAAATTGAGGATTTTGTAAATTAAATAGTCGAGGAAGATTACCAGATATGCTAGTGAGGTAGGATGTGGCGCATGTATTAGGCCTCGTCGGACTGCTGTAGATTCATATTGATGTAGGCTTGGGCAAATTTGGTAGGGGTAAGTAGGCTGGAAGTTGATGCTGCTGTTGGGCCGACGCAATATGGGCCTGCTCTGTGTGGCCTGCCTGACATAGAACTGGACAAGGCCTAATATGCTAGGCTGTTGTCACTGACCAGCGTGCTGGGCTGGTAACGTTAGGTATGGGCATGAAGGGGCGGCCCAGTTTTCAGAAATCACCCAAGGCAGTGGGCCGGACCAAGGTGATGAGTATAGGGCCTGTTGTGTTGGGCCGGTGGAATTGGATCATCCTCCACGACCCTTTCCTCTTCTGCCACGCCCATTGTCGCGGCCATGTCCCTTGCCGCCGCCTCGGCCACCACGGGTGTATGTGGGTGGGTAGTATGTGGGTGGCGGAGGACCGACGGGTGTGTTGGTGGTTGGCGGTACGTCAACTGCCAATGCATGTTGAGTGTGTTCATCCTGTTTGGCTCGTATGGTCTCCTCCAACAACAATTGTGAACGGGCCTTGTTGAATCTAGAGAGAGGATCAATTTGTTGGATCATCAACGCAAGTGTATCGTACTTACCCTTCGACAAACCATTGATAAGTTGTAAATCCATCTTTGTTTCGAAAATCGGAGTGCTAACATTAGACAATTGATTGACAACCAATTTTAGTTGTTTACAATAGTCTGACATATTGGCAAAGTTCTCAAGACGAGTGTTGTTGAATTGTTCCTCCAAATAGATAACACGTGTATGTTTGTTGTCTTGTTCCTCTAGCCGTATCCATAATTCATGAGCAGAGGCACCTGTCTTCATAATAGTATGAAGTAAATCATTGGATATAGTGCCATATATCCATTGTTTGACGATAGCATCGAGTCGCGTCCACGTCGGATTGTCTACGTCAGGTGGACGAGGGGTAGTGGCATCGATGTGATCAAGGACGTTGTAAGCACAAACATGTATTTAAAATAATTCGACCCACGATGAATATTGTCCATCCTCTTGATCAAGAACTAAATGGATAAAGTTTTTATTGTTTGTTACGGCAAAAGTCGGATGAAAGGTGTTTGGAGGGGGAGGGGGAGGATGAGGATGTGTGACGTCGTGGGTGGGGGAGGAGTCGGCGGTAGAAGCCGTGATGATGGGCTTGTCGGCGACGTGAGAAGAGGCCGCCGAATTTAGGGTAGAGAGTAGGCCGAATTTAGGGTTAGAAAGGAGGTTAGGGTTTGACTTCTGATACCATGTAGAATAGTGTAATTCTCCCTTGATTGAAGTCTTCTCATTAATACAATATATATATAGGTGTTTACAATAATCCAAATTGAATGAGAATATTTACTTTACATAGTTGCACTAAAATAATAATTACAGAATATATGAAAAATATTTATGTATTTTCTATCAGATACGATTCTAGATGAACATATATTTTATTTTGTTAAATCATTCATTAATATATGGACAATGGTTTTATCCAACCTCTTAAACCCAAATTTGCTTTAAAGGATATTGGCATTTGTAATTTAATGCACCGTTCCTTTGATTATTATATAATATCTTTCACTTTGACTTTATATGATTTAAATGCTAAATATAAAAAAAATTATCCTTAAACACTTGCAATGTATAATATTAATACTTTCTTTGAACGACCTTGTATTTCAATAAGAATTGGCATCACGTAGAGGATTTATGTGGAACCATTTATTTTTATTGCTTAGCATTTATTAAAAGATTTGCAAAGCTTTTAAACCAACATAAGCATAATTAATCTATTAGATTTAATTAAAATTTATCTTGTTAAATAATTTGTGACGTAATAACACATCCGTCACAATTTTGTGACGAGGTCATAAATTCTACTTTTCAAATGAATAAATTATATATATAAAATTTGTGACAGAATAGTGACCGATCTTCATTTACCTCACAAATTTGTGACGTATTTGTGACAAATTTTTACGTGTCAAATTTTTATTTTTATCACAAATTTGTGATGGGTTATTATTTTCGTCTCAAATTTATGATGGAATTGTGACAGATCATCATGTCCGTCATAAACCTGTCATAAATTAGTTAATTTTGTCACAAATCTGTCTCAATTTTGTGACGACGTTGTCTGTCATAAATATTCTGTCATAATCTCTAAGAGCTTTCTTTCCATGCGGATAGGAAGAAGAATGGAATAGGAAGATAAAAGGATATTCTTCAGAGTGAAACTGAACCAGACAAAGGCCCTTCTCTCCATCTATCCTTCACTCCGCTCGTGTTCCCCCACCCGTTTCAAGTGGATGTTCAGTTGGTTCAGCGATAGATGTAGTAGATGGGGTAGAGGGTCTGCAGATACTCGTCTAGCTTCTCATTGTCCCAACCTTCCTTGTAGGCTCCCTGTTCAGCCAGCGCGACAACTGTCCAAATCATTTGACGCTTCTTCTCACTGAGCAGCCCCTTTCCAATGAGTCAAGTGGCTTTCCGCTCCTTTTGGCGCGCCCTAGCCGAGCGGTCCTCGCCTGCACAAGCAAGCAGATTAGCTCTCTCATTCTCTTATTGTGCCGGCAGGCCTGGGCGAACGAGGTTGGGTTAGATTAGATGGATTTTATGTTTTTCTTGCCGTGAAGGAGTCTACATTTTGAGCATAAGATCGTTCCGATAGGGGCAGTTGACAATTGAATCCAATTTTGACCCTTATTTTCATATCCGTAATAGTGCGAAAAGAAGGCCCGGCTCCAAGTTGTTCAAGAATAGTGGCGTTGAGTTTCTCGACCCTTTGACTTAGGATTAGTCAGTTCTATTTCTCGATGGGGTGGGGAGAATCCCTATTCTAAAAATAAAAAGATAGTCAAATCCACGAGTTTATAACCAAGGGATAGATAAGTTGGAACAAGAAGAACAAAAAACTAATATTTAAATTCTTGCAAAGTAAAAAATTTAATAATATTATTCCATATAGCCACAATTGACAAAGTAATTAAATACATGTAGTGGTGAATTGTACAGATTTTCATAATATAATCCAAATGCACACAGGTTAATATAAACACAGTCAAACTTTTCTATAATAATTACATTTCATAACAATATTTCACTATACTAGTCAAGTTTTGCTTGAAATTGATTTTTCATATTATGTTCTCTATAATAATCTATTAGAAACAATATCTATCAAGGTATCAACAAAAAAAATCTGAACAAATGACATCATTATAGAAAAATTTAACTGTATCACCTATTAAGAAAACAAGAAAAGATAATAATAATAATAATAATATTTGGTATTTGTTGATTTTAAATTTAAAAATACTCTAATTATACTAACTCAGAATAGAGAATTTATAACATTTTGTGTCCGTCTAAAACCCACCAAACATATTGGGGACAGTGGAAGTAGTAGGTTCTTCACTGTTTATCAATTTTCATTTTGGACGTATATAATGAATGAATGAAACAAAGTCCAACAAGCAAAACGGACGATCCGAAGAACCCACCTTCCCTTTCTCTCTCTCTCTCTCGCTATAAACTAGTGGAGTTTATTACTACTATTTCATATATCTTCTCTCTCAACAGACTCAGTAAAAATAACACACACACACACACTCCAAGCAAGAAATAAAGAATCTTGATTTTTCATTCTTAGCTGACGATCTTAGTGTTGGTATACTCTGTTTTTCTTATCAATGGATACCATCTAGATAGACCATCATCAGGTAAGATTTTCCTCATTTCTTTCCCTTTTTGTTTGTTTATTTCCCGATTTAGTAATTAATTAAAAAACCCCACTTGATCTTCTCTAAAAAAAGCTGTCATCTTTATTTATTTAGTACAAAAATAATATATCCAGCATAATCCCGCAAGTGAGGTTTGAAGAGGGTAGCGCGCATACCTTACCTCTTACCTCTACCTTTGCAAGTTAGAGATGTTGTTTTTGATACGCCCTCGGCTCAAAAGAAAGTAAACAGCAGGATTCATTTGGTTAGTAATCTTTATTTATTTAGTATTTGTTTCTTTTTCTTTTTTGGGGTTTGACAGAATTCATATTAGGTAAAAGGGTACAAGAAGAAGACAAAAAAGTAGCATTCTTTGACGTTGTTGAACAATCATGGCTGTGGTTGAGAATGCTGCTATTAACGTTGTTGGCTCATCGAATCCGGGCATAATTGTACAGAAAGATGTTACTGTTGTCGTTGATCATCATCAGTCAATGAAAACGAAACAGAATGGTGTGATGCAGAATTTCCATATTAATCAGCTAAATCAAGAACCCCAGAAAGAGAACTCTATACAAGCCAATGGAATTCAGCAAAATGGGAATGGAGTATTGGGTAATCACAGTAAAATGAACGGTGTTGATTTAAGGAACGGTGGTGATGGTGGTGGTGATGAAGGGTTTAAGAAGGAGATGAGGGATCTGGAGGAAATGCTTTCCAAATTGAATCCTATGGCTAGAGAGTTTGTGCCTCCTTCACTGACTCACAACAACAACATGCTAGTACCATTTCCACCTGGCACGATGCAATTCTGTTTTGATGCTAACAATTTTGTAATGCAGACTGACCAAGGAGCTGCCAATGGAAATTCTAACAGAAGGGTATCATTTGATTTTCCTTCCTGATTTATCAAGTTTTTATTTAGTCTAACATAAGGGTATCATGTTTCAAGCCTTCGAAACAACCTCTTGCAGAAATGCAAAGTAAGGTTGTGTACAATGACCCTTGTGGTCCGGCCCTTCCCCGGACCCCGCGCATAGCGGGAGTTTAGTGCACCGGGCTGCCCTTTTAAAAAAAATTATAATTTAAATTTGTTTGATTGAACTATTGAAGTGGAATAGGAATATGTTAGGTTACTTTTCAGAATTATCTTTAGTTTATGTTAGATGTAAGATGATCACTTGAAGGTCATATTATATTGTTCAGTAGTTATTTTGCATAAAAGTATTAGGAGGTTTTAGTCATTATTATAGCGTTAAAGTGAAGGTTTTTTTCTTTCTCGACCCTTTATTTCAGAAAAAGAAATCTTTTCTGTTTTGTATTTTTGGTAATAAATCTACATCCGTGGGTCTGAGCTGATTAGTTGAATTTTCAATTGCACTTGCAGAAGAAGAATGGCTATAGTTATGGAAGGAGAAGGATGAATACCCGAACAGGCATGGCCCAAAGGGAAGACGTTATAAGGAGGACGGTTTACGTATCCGAAATTGATTATCAGGTAATAAAGAGAGGTCCTGTGTTATTGTTAATTGGGTTATGGCACCTTTATCTTTTTTATTTTAATAATTCGGTTTCTTCTTTTGTGTAGGTGACTGAAGAGCAGCTCGCAGCACTCTTTCTTAGCTGCGGACAGGTGGATATCTATCCTTTATTTCAAGCTTTTGTACTCATTCGTGGTTATTGTCTCGCTTTTTAATTATGTTGAGTAAATGTTTTGTTTCCATATCTGACTAACCTCCACGTGCTGAAGGTTGTCGACTGCCGTATATGTGGTGACACCAATTCTGTGCTTCGTTTTGCCTTTATTGAGTTTACAGATGAAGGTAGGTTGAAACATTATTATTTGTTTACCTATTCTGGCTAGATCGTTAGGGTGCTTGTTCTCTATTATCACGTTTTGCCTAATCCGTTATGCAGAAGGTGCAAGGAGTGCTCTAAGTCTTGCAGGAACTATGCTCGGGTTTTATCCCGTGAGAGTGCTTCCTTCTAAAACTGCGATTGCACCGGTTAATCCAACCTTTCTTCCAAGGGTGAGGAATTGTGGCTGCTTTCGTAACAATGTTCTAAAATTGGCAAATGCATACTTATTGCTGCTAATACTAAAATTTTCACCTTTTGCACTGATGTTAGTCTGAAGATGAAAGAGAGATGTGTGCTAGAACTGTATACTGTACAAATATTGATAAGAAGGTAATTTTGGGTTTGTAATTCACTTTGTTGATGGACATCAATGAAGAAAAATATTTACGACTTGTATGTTTGTATGAAGCAGGTTACTCAAGCAGATGTTAAGCTGTTCTTTGAATCCTTTTGTGGAGAGGTTTGTAGCTGCTCATGTAACAAGTCTGAAAGTGCTGTTCCTTCTTGAAATCCTAACTCTATGTTATGGATTTTCTTCTCTAACATAGGTTCATCGCTTGAGGTTGCTTGGTGACTATCATCATTCGACTCGTATAGCTTTTGTTGAGTTTGTCATGGTAATTTCCATGAGCTTCTGACTTTGTATTGCTGCTTATACTTCCTTGAGTTGTGGACCTCTTCTTCTTACTAATCTTCATAGCTACTGTAACTTCCAATAGTTGCTATCAATCTCTGATCATGTTGATTTTGCTAATGCTTTGCATTTAGCATTTTATTTTTGCTCAAAGTGTGTTATCTTTTTTAATTTGCGCTTGTGGTTTCGAGAGGGTAAATAATTTTATTAATGTGGGATAGCTCTCCTAACAAGATGTATACTAAAAAGTAGAGTACCTACATAGTTATATGGTTATCTACAATCTTCTGTATAGACAGGAGCTTCATAGGTGCATGAAAAAAATAAACTAATAAGAGGTTATTCCTCAAATGTATAACATCATTTTCTAACCCCTCTAAAGCTCTCCTCTTTCTTTCTTTTCACAAGATCCACAAGCTATCTACCGGGCGACATCCCATGCCATGCCCTGCGTCTTCTTGTTCTTCTTCAACACATCTTTCATTGAGCCCGACATTTTTTGACCGACTTTCCTGAAAATGCACCATCACTTTTTGCCCCCTGCCTTCACGAGTCCTGACCAGTGAGTGCTATTCTAAGTGTACAACATTTCCATCAACCTTTGGATTTCATCTACTGCCCGATCTTGTAAAATTCTTTTGGATCTCAAGTGTCAATGAACTCACCCTTCTTGTACCACCTGGATTTGCTTCCATCATGTCTGTTTTTGCACGAACTTGTGAATAAGTTAGGGATGCTCGTCCTGAACGTGCTCTTTCCACGACCACTGTTGATCCCAAAAGACTCCTCTTTCATTTTCTACCTTATACGTAAAGAAGCTGCTAAAATCTTCTCAACGACTCCGTATTTCCTGCTATCACCTCCCTTCATAATGCCTGCTCTTCAATCCCAAAGGCCAAATCTTCATAGCCACTTCCCAAGTAGTGCCTTGTTGAAATTGAAAATTCTGAAGTCTCATATTCGAATGTGAAGATCTTTGAACTAACCTGGTGAAACTTTCGGGTTTCATCTGCTGAGTCCCAGAAGAAGTTTCTCCTTTTCAACATTTTTGTCACATTTACTGGAACTCTGTGCCTGTGTTTGAACATTAATATGATGTTACGTGATTCTTTTGCGGTCAAAAAGTGTAGAAACACCAACTCTGGTCCCTTTTTGCGTATATTGCACTAACTCAAAATGTCGCTGGCATGGTCACCCCTATGAATTCTGATACTAATTCACATAAATTGAGTTTTGGCTTAAATTTTTCTCCCTTTTCTCCTACGATTCCAGTATAAGCATATACTGCTGTTTTTCTTTGCCACCACTAAGTCACTAACTGACCTTAATTTTGTTAGCTATCAAAGCTTTTCAGTGTTCTCTGGGTAAGTTTCTCTATAGTTAAGCCTTTCTTTGGCTTGGCTAGTTCCTTCATCTGCAGGTTAACTGGTACTGTAGGTCTATTGATAGCCAATTGCAGTTTAGTTTTCCTGCTTTAGTTAGTTACGTATCGTTGCAGGTAAAGTTACTTTTCGTAGGAGAATTTCTTTAGTTCCTCAATTAGCAGATTAAATGAGAGAGATGAGCGCAGTTTGTTAGAACTTTGTCCACCTTCCTAAGAGAGTTCACTTTCAGGATTAACTTCATGGTTATAATGGTTGACCAAAACTAACTTGGGCTGAGAAAAGGTCACCCTATGTTGAAGACATCAAACTGGCATATTTTCACCTTTTGCGCTTCATTCATATGAAGAATTGTGGTTGATTCGGGTTGAGTTATATCCACCCACATTTTATACATACTTTTTGAATTGGTTTTCAATGCATTGTTGGACTTACAAGGAAATAAAAGAACAGAACAGCTGCATCCTTTGCAAATGAAGAAATGGAAGGTCTCAGTACTATTAAGGGATTTGAAGGAGCTTATTTACATAGTTCAAGATGGATCACATTATGGAAGGAGTCCAACAGTAGAAACAAAATTAGAAATTAAAAGACCTTGCTGAAGGGGTTCAAGACAGCAGAAACAAAATTTGCTTCGCTGTTGTCTATTTGATCAGTTGAATAGGAATCTGACAATATTCAGTCTCTATCTACACATATTAAGTCTTGATGTAGCCCATCTGCAGCATCTAGAGATATCAGAAGCCTTAGAATTTAGAAAGGTAGATACAAAGAAAATTCCAATCCTTGTGTTTTTGATGCCTGACCAACTACAGTGGACTTGTTAGTGAGGAATCAGATTTATAGAATGTGGAAACAGAATGCCCCATGGGTGGTCCCCCCGAACTATTGCTCTTGCACTACATGTTCAGATTGTCTGGCAAAATTGTTATTTACTTTGCTTCTATCAGTGACCAAATTTTAAGTTCTTGCCTCGACTTAGGACCTCTCAGTTTACATAGTTGTAGGGCTGTTGCTTTGATGGGAATCTGTTACATTCTTACAATGTGATTATTTATGTCTTGATCACTTAAATGAAGGCTGGAGATATGTGGGCTATCTACTTGGTACTGTTTGTTCAAGAAAATAGATAGAGTAATATTAGCCTCCAAACCATCTTCGACTTTGATAAGTAGGGAGTACTATAATACCTGCAATTTGCCGAGTTCGATTCCACTTGATATCCCAGCAATTGCAAGTAATCTTATTTAACCTGTATTTTTATTGATTTGTATTTTCTCAGTTCATAAGTTGCTTTCAACTAGTACGTTTCTTCTTTTTCCACCAGATCCTATTCTTTTAAGGGGTTAAGAATTGCTAGGGATATATGAAAAATCCTCTATAATCTTTTCCGTTCACTGGATTTTGTGTCTGCATTTGAGGTTTTCATCCAATGAATTCCAGAAGTTCGTTTGTCACCTGCGGAAAATGTTGTTTCATAAGTTGAGATCATGAACTGTAGTAACACACTCTCAGTTTACGTTTTGCATGTTAATGTAGGGGATGCGACTTCTATAAGGGGATTAACACTCCCAAGTTTGGAAATGACATACTTTGTCTATTTGTCTTGTCAATTATTTCTCTTTCTACTTTTTCTCAGACTCTGCAGCTGATTTTCATGGCAGACAATTCCCACATGGTGCCTTTTGTTAGAATTTCATTTGATACTAGTGTGCATGGTGTGGCATAAATAATGGCATTTATGTGATCTCAACAGTCCTCAGTTTCTGAAGATTTTCTTTTGTAGTATATTCATTAGATTTCAGAACAGAAAATTTTGAAATGTTCCATTTTACTGATTCTTTTTGTGTGTCACTGCATCTCCTTCATGGAATTTAGTACGACTTTCCATGCCGCACTTTATGTACGGTTTCATGTTAAATTTTCTTCTGTTTCAGGCGGAGAGTGCAATTGCAGCACTGAATTGCAGTGGTGCAATCTTGGGATCACTTCCCATAAGGTTGCTTCCTGATTCCATAAAACTTCCGCTCGTATTTGCTGAGATTCTCATTTAATGTTTTATCTTTATATTATGGTCTATGCAGGATTAGCCCGTCGAAGACTCCTGTGCGCCCCCGTTCTCCTCGCTCAGCAGTGCTCTGATCAATCACTTTGGCATTGCTTTTCAGTTGCCGTTTGCTTATAAGCATATCTAATTATATACATATAGTATTAGAGTACTTTTGTGGCATTTGTCTTTTAGTTTTTCGTACTTAATCACAGCTGGGAAATCTCTCATCCATGCACGTGGTACTTATCAGGTTTATTAAGGTTATAGAGTTGGCTGGTTCCTGAGGGCGTAAGTAGATTTATTATGTTGGTATATTTATGTTTCTATAGACAATGCCTCCGGAGTACCAATACTAGATGGATGTTCTTTACAGTTACATTTATCAGTAACTTTCTCAAATTTCCTGTGTTTTGCTCTTTTCACTCATTAGGGTAGGTTGTCTACGTCACACCCCTTGGGGTGCGACCCTTCTTTGGATTACTGCTAACGCGGGATTAGCAGGATGCTTTGTGCCCTTTAGTTAGCTTTCTGCTATGTCATTGGGGTTGTGTATAGCTTGTCAGGCCCTACTGTGATGTAGGGAAGTGATTTTTTTTTTTTTTGGTTCTTCATTTCTTTTCATGAATAGATGATAGTACTGAAAAGTTGAGAATTTGACAATACTAAATTTGGGGATGATACTGATTCCTCTGTTGAGGTAATATCTGGTGCAGTCGAAGCAAGTGGCACGTCCTTTAGAACAGGATTCAATTTCAACTGGGAAATCTTAAAAATATGTTTTCGTTGTAGGTCGAATTTATAATGTTCAAGTCACATAAGAGGTTAGATGTCTTTTGTTCATTGCATTGCTTTACAGTTTACACATAGAAATCCTTTAACTTGAAGAAATGAATGGTCAATGTTGAATCTGATTAATGTACTCCATTTGCTATATTACATTTGGGATCTCCAGTTAATGAACATAATGTACAGTTACTCTCTAATTTAATTGTTAAATCTTTTCTTGTTTTGATTTTCACTGCAAAGACTTGAGTAATATACGGAAAGTAACACTAAGAGAAAAGAGTAATATTGCAAGCGCCTCTTGACTTGGTGAATCAAGATCTCATATATAGCTCATGGTATCCCTTCTGTTTTACGGCCGCACTAGGCAAAAGCGGATGATTTTGACTATATGGGTTTTGAATTTTAAAATGATGACTTCAAGCGTCAATAGTTGGGTTTTAATTTGTGTACATATTTAATGAATTTCTTAATATAAATACATCATTTGAGCAAATGTTATTGGGTTATACTACTAAACACGTATAGGGGCTTCGAGCTCGGCCCTGACACTAGGTATAATACAAGGTGATCTTTATAAATGATGGTCAAACAAGGATTTTGGTTCTTATATATGCCAAAAATAATACAATGGTTCTTATATATGCCAAAAATAATATAAGTCAATCATATTAACAATGGGAAAATGAACAGCCGTCCGCTTGTTTGGTCTCAAATAGTGAACTATAGGGAGGGTTATTGGGTTAACATGTTTGCCATTTTCTTTTTTTCCAAAATGAGATAGGAACCTAAATATTAGTATAAATTTAGGTTATAGATAAGGATAGACGAAATTTCCTTTTTTTTTTACTAGTGTACTTGACCGCGTTTCGCGCAGTCATGAAATTTTTTCTCTTACAAACATAAAAATTGAATATTTAATAATAAAAATGATGATAAATAAAATAAAACGTATAGACATTGATTCCTACAATTAATTTAAAATATTTGTTTCTATGAATTTTTTATGATATAAATATAATAAAATAGACTAAGATGTTAATACATATAGAAATGTAAATCTACCGAAAAGAAAGAAAGAAAGAAATATAGAGAAAAGAGAGAAGAAAACATAACACGTGCTTGTGAGTCTTAAGCCTCTCATCGGGCAAGACATAAAAAGTTGCATACGCATTTTCATGTAAACCACAAGAACGATATATGCTGCAAACAACTAACATTTTGAAATGAAAAGTTTACAATTGAATAACGTTAATCCATCATAGACAATTTAAACGAAATATAATTAACGTATACATAGAAGAATACATGGTGAAATACCATAAGGTATCATAAATTTAAACATTAATATTTAGAGTTATGGACATGAAAAACCTATAAGTTATTGTTGTTAATTAATGTTATTAAGAGTATAAGTTGAAGAGGTGTGAGTTAGGGAGGTGAGGTTACTAAAATAAGATAAATGAAAAAATAAGAGGAAAACACAAAAAATGAAAGAAAAAAGATAAATGAGATCCTTAACTAAAGAGAGGTACCAGTGCCACATCATTCTTCTTTGCAAGAAAAATTATAAATTTTACATACCAATTAACAAAACAAAAAATAAAATAAAGATGCACTAAGAGATAGTCCTACTCTCATTAATGACTAAAGAATAATTTTTAAATATATCAAATTTCTTGAAAATTCAGATGATATTTAAATACACAAAGACATTGAATAAGAGGGTGTTTGGTTATAAGCAATTTTCTTATTTCCGCGTTTGATAAAAATAAAAGTGTTTATAAGTCAAAATAAGTCATAAGTCATAAATTAATCTTTTCTAACTTTTTATTTTTAAATTTATAAGCACTTTTAGTTTGTCCAAATATTTTACTATTCTATTCGTAATATTTTGTAATCTCTCGAATAGTCTTCGTGAAATAAAACCCCTAAGTCTCTTCCTAACTTCATTCTTTCATACGTTCTTTTGAATCCAGCAACCCTGCGGCCATCACCAAGAAGCAACCAAGTTCCCAAACTTTTCTACGTATTAAGCATTTGTTTATTCTATACAAATATTTTGAGAAAATAGCCAAATGACTCATCAACGTTTGACCGGATTATCAACTACGCCTCTTTACTATACATGGTCCTATTACCACTAAATATTTTTAAAATGAAATTATTACCTCCCTAAATACTTAGGTAGCAAAGTGAGTGTATTTTGTAATTTTACTCTCCTTGCGAGAGTGAGCACCAAACATAGATATTAAAATTTTAATTTTTAATATTTTTTTCATAAATATAAGTATTTTTAATTTTTTTAATTTGTGTCTATCTCATTTCTAATTTCTTTTTCCTTATTTTTGTGTTTCATCCGTGTACTTTCTTCTTCTGCAACATTTCCAAACACGCCGATGAGCTCTTCCATCTCCACCGCCACAGCTTCTACCACCATCGCGTTCCATCTCTTCGGTCGTAGCTCATCATTTTATTCGACGGTCTCGTCCATGCAATCGAGCCTCACTCTCACCACTATGGCGCATAATGTCTCAATTATCACTTGCACGTTGATTTCAAATTCATTTCCAGAGAAAGTATTTTGAGATTTATGAAGATGTATGGATGGAAAATCGACCAGATCTGTTACACCATAAATATATAAAAATAAAGAGACAAACAGAGAAATGAGCTCGTCGGAGCAATTGATGTCCGGTGGAGGTGAGCTTGTCGTGGAGAAAGGGAAGGGACTGTCGCAACGTCGCTTCAATTGAATCTGTGTGTGCGCATTAATGGAGGAGGAAATGTTGTCACCCTGCCTTTGGGGAAGATAAAGGAAATAAAAAAAAATTAAAAAGAAACATGAAGACGATAGAGGAAAGAGAAAAAGAAAGAAATTAAATTAATAGAATAATACATCAAACAAATAATAAAAAATTAATTGATATCTACACGTGTCAAGCGCGACATATGTGGGTGTAGTTTTTAAGGGTATAATAATATCATTTTTAAAATAGAGGGGGGGTGGGGGTTAATAGGACCCCGTGTAGCAACTATATGTAGTTGATAATCCGGTCAAACGTTAGGGGGCAATTTGGCCATTTTCTCCAAATATTTTTGTACGTTTGTTAACACTCAAAAGTAATTTAAGTGTTTAGCCGAATTCAGTGACAACTGAACTGTTCCAGAGCCGAATTTACTCATAGCCTTCGATTACAAAAAACTTCTTCAGCTACTAAGGCATCTTAGCCGAGTTGTTAGTTAGAGGTACGACTGGGACCCACTCAAATGCAGACGCCGTAACGACCAAGTCAAAAGGGTTTCCAGACTCTTATAAGCGGTAACGACCAATAACAGCTAAAAGAAAGGTCATTATCCGAGCAAAAGGAGTAGAGGGCGTGAAAATCGGCACCACCCCCCATAGTCGGCCATTGAACTAAGTGGGTTAGTTGATGGCTGACATGGGGGGCACGTTGTACAACTTTTTTCCTTTTTTGTACTATAAATATGATAATTCTTTGTATATACGGGACACACAATCAATCAAACAACTCAAATTTTATATATCTCTTTATCCTTTACTTTATTGTACTCAGTTGTATTCATGTTTCTTACCTCTTAGTTTACTTATACCACCGTCTTAACGCTTTCTGGAGTACTTGGGGAACTCATTGCTGTAAATTAGAGTTCCGTTTCCACCCCAAATTGCTTAAGTTAAGGAATCAATTTGTCTCCTGATTTCATCAACCGATAAAATGGCAAAGAACAGAATTCGGGGCGAGAACAAATTTGGCATTCCCAGTGGGACCATAGGTGAATTAATAGCAAAGTTTGATTCTCCAGGTCAGGACCATTCTTGGCGTATGCGCCTAAGGTCCGGTAAGAAAATAAACCCGAGTCCAGTCCACATCCTAAACAAAATCCTCCGAGAAGGAACAACGAACCAACATCCTCCTCGAGTATGCCTACAACGGTTGATACCCCTCCACTTCCTCCATCAACCAAAGCTGTGGAAGAATCTAGCCAATCTGAAAGTCCAACCATAATGACCACGTCTTTTATTAGAAAACAGATTGACTTGGGCATCCACGACATTATGTACCAAGTTTCTAAATAGTTGGCTGACATTGTGAAGCCGATGGTACATAATGAGGTTCAGCAAGCGAGGGAGATGGAAACCAACCGAATGCACCCAAGAGAATGTTCGGCTGGTTCTGCCATCCCTCTGACGAGCAATGCTGTTCAGCATGAGACAGTGACTCCCGGTGTTGTTCCTCAGCCGCATGTGCATCAGCCAGTGCATACTTAGGTGCAACCGGTAGCACATCTAGGAACACAAAGCCCAATCGTCTGGCAACCAGCACACTGCATGGTCGCCGCCGAACCTTGGGGGCAAAATGTGCCACTTGACCAAGCGAGTCTGTAGTATGGGCAGATCAACATGGCTCGGATACCAGTTAAGGCTCTAGGACGCTTTGGATTGCCGTACGTTTCTACTAACGGCCCTACAATGCAGGCGAACAATATTGGCCAGCCGATGGCCCCTGGCAATGACTTAGCTCGGCTATCTGGTGACGCTGTTTACAGCGGAATACCATTCCAGCAGTCATTACCAATACCCAATCCATACCTTCCAGGAAGCGTAAATTTTCTAAGAATAGCCGACGTCTGAGGAGAGCAGCCATGGAATACTGTTCCACCTTATCCTTAGGCTCTGTTAGCCGTTCCAGGAGCTCAAGTTGCAGACTTTGGTGGCCATACCCAACAACAACAATGAGACATTACCCCACCTATTGGTAATGACCAGCATACCACCTACAACCTTCAAAACCATGTCCAACAAAGTGCAGAATGGAAGCCGCCAGTGCAGAACACCTACCAACCGAATCCAGTCGAGAATCGGCAGGGGACATCACAACTGATAAACTCAAAAATTATTGCTAATACCATGCGGAGGCACTTCGGCATCCAACTGAAACCTTTGGACATACTTGTTTATAAGAAGCCTTACCCCGATTGGGTAGATCAGATAGCACCTTTGTCGAGGGGCTTCAAAACACCGGAGTTTGCTATCTTCTCTGGCGACGACGACAAATCCACTATTGAACACATCGGTAGATTTACTGCCCAATGCGGCGAGGCTGGCCAGAATGAGTATCACAAGTTGCAGTTATTCCCTCTCTCTAATGGGAACAACCTTTGCATTGTACTCATATTTGTCTCCTGATTCCGTGCAGAGCTGGGCTGACATGGAGGGTTGCTTCCATGATAGGTTCTATTGGACATAACCTCAGGTTACCGTGACTGATCTAACGAATCTCAAGCAACAAGTCGATGAATCGGCTGCCGATTTTATCGAGATTCAAAAAGAAGGTTGGGAAATGCACCGTACATTTTCCCGAATCTGAGTGTGCCCACAAGATAATAAACAACACGCACCATCAGTTAAAGGAGAAGTTGGTGGGACAATCGTGCTCTGACCTGAGCCAGTTAGCCGAAAAGGCTAGCCAAATAGAGCAGTACGTCTAATAGAAGGAGCGGAGAAGAGCCAGCCGAAATCGAGGCTCCCACTTGGTATACATCATTGAAACAGATGAGTCCGACTCAAAGTCAGCCGATTGCACGGCAGATGCAATGGTGGCCGAGATTGTTAGGGGTAAGGTTTACTCTTGCCCAGCCTTGAAAGCTGTAAAAGGCAATGAGACGCGTTCATCCGATGACAGGGTCAGCTACTCATTTGACATCACGAAGGCAGATCAGATCTTTGATCATTTGCTCAAAGATAAGCAGATTCGGCTGCTTGATGGTCATATGATTCCGCCTGCCGAGGAACTCAAGATAAGAAGTACTGTAAGTGGCATAATTCATACAATCACTCTACTTCTAATTGTGTGGTCTTCATAAATGTGATTCAAAAGGGCATAAAAGGGGAGGTTCAAACTAGCCGATAAAAGTATGGCTTAAATGTCCATTGATACCGACCCCTTTCCCGTGGAACCAATATCTATGGTATCTTTTGCTAAGCCCGATGAGTCAAGGAACACCAAAGGGAAACAGTCGATGAAAAAGGTGTGGGTCCCAAAGAAACCTACCGTAGGGGAGAAGGCCACAAGGACCTCTGTGTTCAACCGATTAGGCAGCCTACATGACATTCGTGATGACAGGCAGCCAGCTAGGAGCCGTTTTTATGGCCGCCCTAAATACTCGAGGGACGTTGAACGAAAACTTCAAAAACAAACCATGAGGTTCAGAAGGGACCCTATCCACGCCAGGCATAGGCCTGGGGGGCAAGTACGGATGTCAACCAATTGGCAGCGGAGCATGCCTCAAATAGATGAAGAACCACTCCCTAAAACCAAACAGAGGGTGGTCGAGTTTAACGTGAACGAGGGTGTTTTGTCCTTACGTATCATGGCAAGAAATGAGGACCAGACGATACACCGGAGAATGATTAAACCACCTGCCAACACAGAAGAGGGGAAATGGTCTATCAATCAGGCTCCCGAAAAAAAAGAGGCACCACCGAGAGTCGGATCCAGGACTAAAAAAAAGAATGCAATGTGCCAATGCCTTGCATAAGATGCAACAGACATTGCATCTAGTTTCCAACACCAAGGCAGCCAAAAATCAGGAGATTCCTGAGTCTGCCGTAGCTGAGGCTATCGAGCGGAAATTCAGCTCAGTTGCTTCAGGGGAAATGTCTCATGAAGGAGAGACGCCGGGTCAACAAGAGCTGGATAAATAGCCTACCGACAACCTGACAGAGGAACCTCGGCAAAAGAACGTGGCCCCGGATGGACCTCTAACTGAGGCAATCCCACAGATCGTGCAGCGGAATCAGTCAGAGGATCCCAGTCGATCCCCATTTGTCTCCGGGAAATGGAAGATATGAGCTTCTGGTCAGCTGAATTGAATGAAGGAGGGAACTCCATCCCTGACTTATTTAGCCATAACGTGGTTGATGAGATGTGGGCATACATTGAAATGGTTAGCATAATCTCATATGAGTTCTAAGCCAGCCGCTCCACGCTGGATAGCATGGAATGTGATGTTTGCGTAGAAGATGCAGAATGGGCAACAATAGTCGATACCACGGCTAGGGACGTTTTGAGCACTGCGTTTGGTGCACCTATGGAAGAGATGGTTAAACACCTCAAGCCCCTCTATGTGAAGGCTTACATCAATGTCATAACCATTAGCCGGGTGTTCGTCGATAATGGGGTTGTGATGAATGTGATGCCGCTACTTACTTTGAAAAGCCTCAACAAAACCAAAGAAGATCTCATCCCAACAAACATCAAAATGACTAGCTTTATGGGAGAGGCTTCTGAAGCGTTGGGAATTTTAGTGGCAGAAATCACTGTGGGTCCCAAGACGGTCAGGTGTGCCTTCTTTGTAATAGATGGCAGGCCGTCTTACACCATTCTGCTGGGCAGGGACTGGATTCACACCAGTCGATGCCTTCCTTCTACCATGCATCAAAAGCTTATCTTTTGGGAATGAGAAAAGATAGAAATCATCCCAGCGGATGATAACCCGTTCCAATCGGGGGTTCAAAAAATTGTAAAAATAATGGCAAAAACCGCGGTGGCAATCGCGGTGGTAACGGCGGCGGACGGAATAGTGGTGGAAGCAGCAGTGGGCCGCAGGCCAACTGGTCCCAGACGTGGGCTCCCTGGCCGTGGAGCTGGGCCAGTGGCCATTGGCCCAACAACCTCTATTTTTCGCCCAGTCCAATCCGAGAAACTGGGCCCAGTTTCAACAACAATCTAGGACTAGCTTCTCGTGTCCAAACAGTGGCGGCATGTACTCTTTTGGGCCATGGCTGTAGGCAGACCTGCTTGGGCCCCGGCCTCCGCAGGCTTTTCATGCTGCGGGCCCAAATCAGATCCTCATACCTACAGATATTGAGGCAACAATGCATACACTTGGATTAACTCCTCCATACGCGAATTGGTACATGGACACCGACTCCACTTCTCATATGATGTCCGATCAAGGTACTCTCTCGTCTTATTTCAATTTGAGCAACAATTGTGGTATTATTGTTGTAATGGCAACACAATTCCAATTCGAGGTTATGGACATACTACTTTGTCTCCCCCACATCCACTTCTAGTTTTGAAAAATACTCTTCATGCCCCTAACCTAATTAAAAATTTGGTGTCTGTCCAAAATTCATAATTGATAATTGAGTTTCTGTTAATTTTGATCCCTTTGAGTTTTCTATGAAGGATTTCAAGACGGGGTACATCTAATGCGATTCAATAGTAGGGGAGAGCTTTATCCACTCACAACCACCACCACTTCCACGAAAAAAGCCATACCGTCTACCTTTGTCGCCTTTGCTCCTTCCTTGTGGCATGCACGTTTGGGTCATCCGGGGTCGTCTATTATTTCTTATTTACATAAAAATAATTTTATTTCTTGTAAGGGTAAGCGTAATACTCCACTTTATCCTTGTTGTTCGTTAGAGAAACATGTTAGATTACAATTTGTAGCCTCTACTTCCCATACTTTGATGCCTTTTGACATTATTCATAATGATTTATGGACATCTCCTGTTCTAAGTTCTTTGGACCATCGTTATTATGTTCTATTTTTGGATGATTATTCTAATTTTTTGTGGACCTTTCCTTTAGCGAAAAAATCTCAAGTTTTTTCCACATTCTTAAAATTTAGAGCATTCATCCGTACACAATTCGAATGTGAAATTAAAAATATTCGATGTGATAATGGTAAAGAATATGATAATGGGTTGTTTCGGGAATTTTGTGATGCTAATGACATAATTTTTCATTTTTCTTGTCCTTATACGTCCTCACAAAATGGGAAAGCCAAACGAAAAATTCATACCATTAATAATATTGTCTGAACTCTATTAGCCCATGCTTCCGTACCCCATTTTTTTTGGCATCATGCCCTACAAATGGCTACTTAACTCCTTAACGTACTTCCTATTAAAAGCCTAGCATATAGTTCCCCACTTAATCTGCTTTACAATAAAGATCCTTCGTATTCTCATCTTAGGGTGTTTGGATGTTATGATATCCTCTTTTTCCATCCATTATAATTAACAAACTTCAAGCTCGTTCTACCCCTTGTATGTTTTTGGGTTACCCATCTAATCATCGTGGTTACAAGTGTTTTGATTTAACCTCTAATAAAATTATAATTAGTCGCCATGTGATTTTTGATGAAACTCAATTTTCGTTTTCTAAATTGTGTAGTTTCGTGCCTAGTTCGTATATTTTTTTGGATGGCGGGGGTCTCACTGTATATGATACACTATTTATTCGACTTGTTCCATGACCAAAATCCGCCAGCAGGCCCACTGCCTGCTGGCCCACAAGCTCCCGTACCGGCTGGTCCTACAAGTATGCCCAGTGGGCCAATATCGCTGCCCAGGACCGATCTCGGTACTGTTCTGTCGATCCAGCCCACTAACGGTACAGTTTCAGTTCCTGTTTCACATGTTGGGTCATAATGCCTATTTCTTGCTGGCCAGTCGGTCCCCAGCGCACCCACCGTCCAAAATTCACCCAATTGTACCTCGAGTCACGGGCCCATTACTCGTAGTCAAAGGGGTATTTTAAAACCAAAATGGCATTTTAATCTCAATTCTAATGTCTCTAAATCCCTACTACCACATAACCATGTGTCTACACTACATGACCCGAATTGGAAATTGGCTATGACTGACGAATATAATGCTCTTATTGAAAATAAGACGTGGGAGTTAGTACCCCGTCCATTTGGTGTTAATAGTATTCGGTCTATGTGGATTTTTACTCATAAAGGAAATTCTGACGGTTCTTTAGAGAGGCATAAGGCTCGTCTTGTAGGTGATGGTAAAACTCAACAGGTTGGCGTTGATTATGGTGAGGCGTTTAGTCTGATGGTCAAACTGGCTACCATTCGTACTGTTCTTAGTTTGGCTCTCTCAAAAGCATGGTTTATTCATTAGTTGGATGTAAAAAATACTTTCTTACACAGTGATCTTAAGGAGATAGTATATATGCATCAGCCCTTGGGTTTTCGGGATCCCACTCATCCTCATCATGTCTGTTTTCTAAAGAGGTCCTTCTATGGGCTTAAGCAGGCCCGACAGACTTGGTATAAGAGGTTTGCAGATTATGTATCTATTATTAGGTTTTCTCACAGCTGGTCTGTTCATTCTCTATTTATATATCGTCGTGGTACTTCTCTGGCATACATTTTATTGTACGTAGATGATATTATATTGACTGCTTCATCTGATAATCTGCGCAAGTCTATCATTTCACTTCTCAGTTCTGATTTTGCAATGAAAGACTTGGGACCCTTGAGTTATTTCTTGGGCATTGCTGTCACGCGTCATTCAGGTGGTCTATTTTTATCTCAAAAGAAGTATGCTGCGGAGATTATTGAGAGAGCTGATATGTCATCTTGTAAGTCTACTTTCACTCCGGTTGATACCAAATCGAAGCTGAGTACTACGTCAGGCACACCATACGAGGATCCCACCCACTATCGCAGTCTTGCAGGGGCACTTTAGTATCTTACTTTCACGTGACCTGATATTACTTATATAGTTCAACATGTGTGTTTATTCATGCATGACCCACAGATTGAGCACATGCATGCGCTCAAACGCATTATACGGTATATCTAGGGCACACTTGATTATGGATTGCATTTATATCATTCTTCCATATCTACTCTTGTGTCATATACAAATATTGATTGGGGTGGTTGTACTGATACCAGATGCTCAATATCTGGTTATTGTATGTTTCTTGGGGATAACTTGGTCTCGTGGTCTACGAAACACCAAGCTACATTATCGCTATCTAGTGCAGAGGCTGAGTATCGAGGCGCTAATGTGGTATCTGAATCATGTTGGCTGTGTAATCTTCTATTAGAATTACACTTTCCTATTCAGAAAGCTACCTTGGTCTATTGTGATAATGTTAGTGCAATCCATCTTTCTGACAATCCCGTCCAATATCAGCGCACTAAATATATCGAGATGGATATTCACTTTATTCGCGAAAAGGTAGCTCGTGGACAAATACACGTTTTACATGTGCCCTCCAGATACCAAATTGCTGACATCTTTACGAAGGGTGTTCTCTCAGTTCTATTTGAAGATTTTAGGACAGTCTCAGCTTACGACAACCGCCCGCTATAACTGCGGGTGTATGACAGAATATAGCACGCTACCGTGCTCAAATAGGATTAAGATTGTAATTAAACTAGTGTACAAACTTACCATAGTTGTAGAATTTTTGTACAAGTATGATTAGGATTTAGAAGTATAGTATGAATATGATTTTCAATATTTGGAAATTGTAACTTGTTAGCTCATTCATTAATGAAAATAATCAAGGATTAATTCTTTCAAAATTAAATTAAAAAGAAAAGAAAATTTTGACGAACTTTCTAGTAAACTCTGGTTACGCAAAGGCATTTAGGCGCAACTGCCAAGTGCTTCACCGACCCTATGCGAAACCAACGGTTCTATGAAATGGTTTTAGTGGATTGAGCCAATTGTCTTGACGTTGTCATAATGCTCGTTAATTTACACTGTTACAGTCCAAAACACGTGTCATCTTCTCATTGATTTTCACGTTTACGTACCCTGCAACTGATTGGTCCACGTCATCAAATATGATTCACAGGCAAAAAAATGTTTTTCTTTCTAATTTTTATTTTCCAGCACGAAGGGAAGACGAACCTGGATCTCTAGTTGCCATCACCGTCTCTTCAAAGAGAGAAGGAGGAGGAGAATTTGAAGAAAGTTGATCGAGCAATGGCTGGTGGTGCGTGGAAGAGAAGCGCATCCTTGATCGTCTTGTTCGGTAAGCTTTTCAATTGCTTACATTCAAATTAGCCTTTTTGAGATAATGTAAACGATAATGAAAAGTGAGCTGCGAAATCTCTTGCAGTGTAGGTGATAGTTAGGTTAGAAGATTCACATCTGTTAACTTTTAGATTTGTAGATTTTAGGAATTCTCTGTTCGGAGAGAACATTGTTTTTACGGTTGATTTGTCAATTTCACTATATGCATGCACAATCTTCAATGGAAATTTGCAAGCTGCAAAATTGGCTGACAGTTAGGTTAGAATATTGATGTCTTTTACTTTTAGGTTTGTCGAGTATAGTGAGTTTTGGTATGATATTCCTGCAATATTCAGATCTGGTACCTGTCTATTTGTTCGGAGGGTAGTTGTATGAGATCTCTTAGATAGAAACATGTTGATGAAAGAACAATGACTGCATGCTTAATTATTTGATTACTGGTTTTGAGAAGTGGCGTCCTATTTATTTATTGAACATACCTAGTGTAATACCACAAGTGGAGTCTTGGGAGGTAGGAGTCTTGGGAGGTAGAGTGTACGCAGTCCTATTTATTTAATCAGAAAAAGATAAATGAAACGGCATCCTTATATACATTTGTTGCAAAAGAGTATGAAGTTTGAGTGAGTTTCAATTTTCATTTCCTATTGCTTTCCCTTTTTTGCGGCAATCGAGTCTTATTAAATGCATATGCCAGAGCCACCTGGTTATTACTAAAAGTGTCAATTGGGAAAATATGCTCCAATGACTTCTTTCCTAGAGTAGGGATTACCTTAAACAATTTGGTGACTTCGTTTGCGCCTCCTCTGCTTCTTCTCTGGTATATTATTAAACCTCTTTTAGAAGCAATAGTTCTATCCTTTACAGTTTTCTCAGCTTCCTGTCTGGGGAGTACTATAGAAATGTGGACATCTGTGTTGAAAATTGTAATGGCTAGCAATGCTATTTTGGGAATAACAAATGTGAAAGAGACACCTATAGCCTGTTTTCCAAGCTTCTAAAATTAGCTTATTTTGAAATAGATTTGTAGGGAAACTAAAGTCAAGCATGCTACGAAGAAAAAATTGCTTTGTTTGGCCCTAACATTAGAATATTCCTTTGTTAGTTTGGCCACTTAAACCAGTAAAAGTGATAACTATAGATGTCCATAGTCATAACAGTGCATTGAGTTGTTCGCTGTGTTTCTCTACAGGGTGCTTGTTTGCAATTTCTATAGCCAAAGAAGAACCTACCAAGTTGGGAACAGTTATCGGGATAGATCTTGGAACAACTTACTCATGTGTTGGTGTTTACAAGAATGGACATGTAGAAATCATAGCAAATGACCAAGGTAATCGTATCACCCCTTCATGGGTTGCCTTCACAGATGGTGAGAGGTTGATTGGTGAGGCAGCAAAGAATCTAGCCGCTGTTAACCCAGAGAGGACCATCTTTGATGTCAAAAGACTTATCGGGAGAAAGTAAGCCATTATCTTCTTTAATTAAAAATATTATGTCTGAATGTTTGTGTGATATTGTAGCAATGACTCTAAACTATCTATTTAATAGGTTCGAAGACAGAGAAGTTCAAAGGGACATGAAACTTGTTCCTTACAAGATTGTTAACAAGGATGGTAAACCATATATCCAAGTTAAGATTAAAGATGGGGAGACCAAGGTCTTCAGTCCTGAGGAGATCAGTGCCATGATTCTGACCAAGATGAAGGAAACAGCTGAAGCTTACCTTGGAAAGAAAATCAAGGATGCAGTTGTCACTGTTCCAGGTAACGTTGAAAAGTTCCTTCTCTGGATAGAGTGTGTCCTGTTCCAATTTTTTGTATCATATGATTACTGATTTTTTAATGCTTTCTCTTCTTTTAAATCTGCAGCATACTTTAATGATGCCCAGAGGCAGGCCACTAAGGATGCAGGTGTAATCTCTGGGCTAAATGTGGCTAGAATCATTAACGAACCAACTGCAGCAGCTATTGCCTATGGATTAGATAAGAAAGGTGGTGAAAAGAACATCCTTGTCTTTGATCTTGGTGGTGGGACATTTGATGTTAGCGTCCTCACCATTGATAATGGTGTTTTTGAAGTTCTTTCCACTAATGGAGACACTCACTTAGGAGGTCAGCACCCTCTTTTAACCGCGCATAAATTGTTGTATTGTATTTGTTTGTTTCTACATTTTCCCCATATATTATGATATACTACTAAACTTTCACTAGTTATTATTTGGTATTTGAATTAGCTTGAAGAAAACAAATGTTGGTGATGAATTTCAAGTTGTAAACTAGTTCTGTAACTCTCGGTTTCAAATCAGCCCTGTTCACAAGTTAACACTAGACATTGATGGTTTCTTGATTACAGGAGAGGATTTTGACCAGAGGATTATGGAGTATTTCATTAAATTGATTAAGAAGAAGCATGGGAAGGACATCAGCAAGGACAACAGGGCTTTGGGTAAGCTTAGGAGAGAAGCTGAGCGTGCCAAGAGATCTTTGAGCAGTCAGCACCAAGTCAGGGTAGAGATTGAATCTCTCTTCGATGGTGTGGATTTCTCTGAACCACTTACTCGGGCACGTTTTGAGGAGTTAAATAATGATTTGTTCAGAAAGACAATGGGGCCTGTTAAGAATGCTATGGAGGACGCTGGGCTACAGAAAAACCAGATTGATGAAATTGTACTTGTTGGTGGAAGTACCAGGATTCCAAAAGTTCAACAGCTTTTGAAGGATTATTTTGATGGCAAGGAACCAAACAAGGGTGTCAACCCTGATGAAGCAGTTGCTTATGGTGCAGCTGTACAAGGAGGAATTTTGAGTGGCGAGGGAGGTGATGAAACCAAAGGTATTGCTTCTTCTGTCTTTATCCGTTTGACGGAGCTTTTTGGAAAAGCATATATTTGAAAATTAACTTTGGAATTTAACCAGATATTCTTCTTCTGGATGTGGCTCCACTCACTCTTGGTATTGAAACTGTTGGTGGAGTGATGACCAAGTTGATCCCAAGAAACACTGTTATTCCTACTAAAAAGTCTCAAGTCTTCACCACTTATCAGGATCAACAGACAACAGTGACAATTCAGGTATTTCCTCAGAACTATTCTTTTAGTGAGCTCAACGTATTTTGCTGAAAGTCTCAAGAGAAGAAATATGTCTGGACTTATGGCTCTTCTGACATAAAAGTTCTTTCCTAAAGGTCTTTGAAGGTGAACGTAGTCTCACAAAGGACTGCAGACAGCTTGGAAAATTTGATTTAACTGGAATAGCTCCAGCTCCAAGGTACTTGTCTACTGCACCTGGTTGATGAGAGTGTCTGATGAGTTTCTTTTTGCCTGCTTGACTAAAATAATATTATCTCCTTCTTGACTAATATTTTCGTATTTCAACAGAGGAACTCCTCAAATCGAGGTCACATTTGAAGTTGATGCAAATGGTATTCTGAATGTCAGAGCTGAAGACAAAGCCTCTGGAAAAGCAGAGAAGATCACAATTACCAATGATAAAGGTCGCTTGAGTCAAGAAGAGATTGAACGTATGGTCAAGGAGGCTGAGGAGTTCGCAGAGGAGGATAAGAAAGTAAAAGAAAGAATTGATGCCAGAAACAGCCTGGAGACATACGTATATAACATGAGGAACCAAATAAATGACAAGGACAAACTTGCAGACAAGCTAGAGTCTGATGAGAAAGAAAAGATTGAAACAGCGACAAAAGAAGCGCTTGAATGGTTGGATGACAACCAGAGTGCTGAGAAGGAAGATTATGAGGAAAAGCTGAAAGAAGTGGAAGTTGTGTGCAACCCAATAATCACTGCGGTGTATCAGAGGTCTGGTGGAGCGCCTGGAGGAGAATCAGGTGCTAGTGAGGATGATGATCATGATGAGCTGTAGATGATTGCTAGCTTATAGTTTTCTGTTAAAACAAGTGATAGGATACACATGGTTTTCTCATATTTCCTGTTGACAGTGACTGGAATAGATTAAGATGAGGAGACATTGATGAGGCACATTGATCAATTTAGAGATGGTTATTCTAAATTGATCAAATTTCAGGACGACAGAAGAACCTCCCCCTCGTTCATTTTTGGAATACATGTATGATGTATGGTGACATTCATCAATTTAAAGTTGCTACTTTTGTATTCTTTCAGATATGATGTTAAAATTAAACTTTGCGGTGAAGCATTAAACTATGTTCTTAGTAAAGTTAACTTGGTCCCAAGCTAAAACTTTAAGAAAGAGCCTAAAGAATAATGAGTTATGACAACCTAGAAATCTGTCCTCTGTTCAGTTGGCATTTTATACTACTTCGCCCGGCTGGCTGTAGTCCAGGAAATTGTGAGTGCTTAAATAAATTCTGGAACTAACATAACCGTCAATCATCATGCCAATTGAAAACACGAACTAAAGAAAGTGTTGATGCTAGAACATAGATCACTAATGAGTGGAACTACATGTCATGAGCTATAACAATCACGGGGATTCCAGCGCGAGCAAATGCTGTAAACACGCGTACCCTGTTGCCTTCAACTCCTTTTAGAAAGCGTAATTAAGCACGCGTACGTTGTTATATGATGGATTTAGTCAGTAACCAAGTGAAAATGCGCACCTTAGATGTAAAATGACGCAAAAAGCCGATGAGCAAATTAGAAGGATGATTCAAGAGGTGTATTGGGAACCTTATCCATCACTCAGATACTACTAAAGAGTTTGCTGCAATTTAGTTCTGAATGGAGTCAGCATGAATGGCTAAAAAAAGGAGCATGTGCTGGACCGTCGAGAACTTACAAAGAAATAATTAAAAAACAAGATGCGCATCCGGGGAATCGAACCCCGGTCAGTACCGTGGGAGGGTACTATGATACCACTACACCAGATACGCCTTGTTGTTGTTCTTTCCGTGTATTTTCTAATCAAACACGACAAAGGGAAGTAAATCAAAACTAATTATCTAAAGTTTAGAGACTTGAATAGAAAAGTAAAGGAGATAATTGAACTCTTAAATTATCTTTTCCAGCATTTTTCACCACCTTTGACATATCAAAATACTAAATTCTTGTACTTTTAGTCCCTTATCTTACGCGAAAGATGTATTTAGGAAGAAGAATTTATTAATTATAAGGTGACGACATATATGCATATCATGCATGTTGGCACGTTTATCTTCGTTTTTTGTTTTATTCGTGCAGAGCAATTCATTTTGAAGAATTAGTATGGCCAATGATTGCGCAAGAACAGAAAGCTTGAATTCCAGTGATATGGGGACTGGGGTTGTCAAACTGAGAGAAAGCTAGTGGCTGGCAGCCTAGCAGGGAAACATTACCATCATTTGCTGAACATACTAAAATATTGCAGCTTCTTTTGGTTTTATATACACATGCAGTAATGCTGGATATCTTCATTTTACATTCACATTTAACAAACAAAATACATAAAGCTGTAAGCAGACCACTGTATCTAATTATACCTTAATCAACCTGCTAATGCGTTTTTTAAAAACTATTTTTCAACTAAACTACACCCAGAAAATAAGTGGAAAACTGTTTCGTAATTTTACTTGAGTATATATACAAGCTCTTGTAATAAAATTGTTTCAATGAATATGTACTCTTCATGATTGAGGTGACTAATATATATTTACTTTTATTTTATTTCTAAAAAGCCTGCAATTTTTTGTGTATTTTAATATAACAAATGATATATTTTATCTAAAAAGGATTACTAAATCCTTCATTTGTCTGTTCATTCCTGATGTTATGAAATTAAACTGATATAAAAGAGAAACCAAAATGATTGTTACAACTTCTAAAGTGTAATTTTGATTATTTACAAAAAAAGAAAATCAGTTTAATATACTAATGTTTTTTCTTATAAAATAATAACCATTGACATTTGACGCATGCGGGTTAACTTCTTTTCCATGGAGAAGGCAAAAACAACGTTATCCGGTATTAGCCAATGTACATCAATAAATATAGTGGAGTGACAAGTATTAGCGAATATTCTCAGAATATTCTTGGTATATTTTGTAATTATGATAGATGTATATTTAAGGTAACTTAGGATTCTAATTGTATTAGGAATAACCTTTGTAAGGTAAGTTAGGATTCGTACCATATTAGAAATTAATTTTGTACAACTATATATATTGTGAATTGAATCCAAAGTAAAATTATTCTATCTTTCAACAAGTATTTTTTAATGATTCGGGCTTAGAGTCCTTTAGACACGGAATCGTCCTTTTTTAAAGAGCACTTTGCTACTAATAATGGACTTATTACGCGAATTCAAATTTAATCGGAAACATAAAGACATCTTCTTCTCGCTCGACTGAGGATTTCTCTTTGGTCGAGCTAGGACACACAAAAATGTCCTGCGAAAAGATTGACGGTATCGCGAGATGGTTAGGGACGAGTGTCACGTCGGCATTCTTCGCCTCGTTGGAGCGATGCGCTTGTGTCAATCTGACAACCTATGCATCTGATGATGAGGAAGATGAAGAAGAAGCTAAAGATCGGCCATTGTTTATGAACAATTTGCCTTCTCATGTGGATCCTTGTCCTCAGACGAACAATTCTCCCTCCGTTGTCAACCTCCCTGTTTGACTCTTCTGGTAATTTCATATGCCTGCCTTCTTCTTTTTCCTTCTTATATAGCTATAGAAATTATATCTATTTGATCGGACTAAAAAAATAATATGTCTATTGAGATTAATAGGACAACAAGGAATCAATGATAGGTATACATTGTCAATGTAGTGATTTCTTTTTTGTTGTTAATGCAATATATGTTGCTTGGTAGGTGATCCAGATTTCCGATCGTTAATTACTTAAAGAATATAGGGAAATTTACAGCCCAATGCCTTTTGGGTGATCTAGTTTATAAAATATCACCAAAGTCCAAATGTATAGGTTTGGTATACTTATATGTATAATATACATAACCAATGTATATGTTTTGTATATTTCGGCCGTATTGGTAAATAAGTTTGGCTGAACTGTACATATGCTTATGTTTCCCAAGAATATATTGTTAATTGTTTACAAGCATTGAGGGACATTAGGGCATTTTAATTTTGATCTCTTGGCTTTCTGGAATTAGACAATCTGATTATGTGTTTGTATGTATGAATACATGCACAGATGTTATCAATTTTATGTTTCTGAATATTGAAATTAGTATCTATCCTCCCCCCCCCCCCCCCCCCCCTCATTTTAACCAATTAAGCATTCAACTATGAGATCTATAATTGGTTGGAGTCATATATATAAATCCTGTGTGTTCAATTCACTCTACGTCTTTGCTTAGATAGGCGTCTCTATGGCGTTCAAATGATTCATCATAATTGAATCTTTAAAAGGGCTTAACCCTGGTTAAGAAGTTCTCTCTGGCTTGTATGTTTCAATGCCTCAAAGCTGTTTTCTATAGGTCATCAAAAAAGCAATTCTACTATTGTGCCAAAGCTCGCTCTCATCTAGAGAATAAGTTTAAGGAAAATTAACAATTATCATATCGACTGTTTATCGTATGCTTTGAAAACAACTAAAAGATGTGTTGTTGGCATTTGCACAACAATGGTTTTAAAGTTCCAGATGCTAATAGAATTGTTTTCTTGGTCCTCTTCTGTCAGATAGATGGACTCTAAGGGTTCTAACGGATAGGAAAGAGAGGAAAAAGATTATTTACTTCATAAACTGAAAATGGAGGTTTTCTTTTGTATTCTCGTAGTTTTATCCTATTAATGGAGAATGTAGGCGTTGAACCAAGTTAATAGCTGCTACCATTTGTATTGGTACAATGTTGACACATGTATTGCCAATGGTTGTCATGCTTATTTGTTGGACATAGGATCTATTAACAAATGGAGGGATGTTTCTTGGAAAACTAATGCAGTTGGGCTGTTAGAAAATAGGCATGGCAGGCTTGTGTTCTTCTTAGTGCCTAATCGCCCAATGCTTCCTGGGGTGTAGAAAAAGAAAAATTATTCATTATTTACTTCCAAATGTTACCTTTAGGAACTCCATTCCCAAGATTGTCGAACAGGATTATGACATCCTAGTACATGGAGCTTGCACAATGAATTTCAAAAGAATTCAATTCACATAGATAATAGCGATCGATCTGATTTCTCAGTTTAAATATAAGATCACTGGGAAATGTATTGCAGATGAACTACATCTTTTATTATTTTGTTTATCAGAGAACTTGCATTGCTTCCGACTACAATTGCCATGGAATCCGTTTACTCTGAGTTGGACCATGATTGTAGAATCAAAGCTTGCAAAGAAGGTTACTACTGGATCTTCTTGAGGGATTAAATTCAACTTTTATGGTTGGTTGGTTGGTTAGATTATGCCTGATAAGCGAGCATTTGGAAACCCTTAGTCCCAAAGTCAAGAAGCTTTTAGACGGTTGGCTTTATGTTGAGTGCTTTCATGTGTGGAATCCTTATGGTTGGAATTTCTAAAACCAAAGCTGAAGAAGATTAACAAATTGTTCCTTAATATAAGTGACTCACAGATTTCTGTATATATGTTAAGGAAAACCTTCGATATGGAGCTTACGGTTGGTGAAATTCAGATATCTTGTCCAAATCAATCACTTAACTACTGTTTATTTAGATTACTGTAGATTAGGTTGAGTAGGTTCTAGGAAGAGCTTGTTCAAAAAGATTTGATTATTATCTGTCAAAGACTTGTTATAAATGCTAAATCTTCTTGATGGACAATAAGACTAACATTCTTGATGCCGACATATACTGATAAACTATTAGGTGCATGACACCAACTTAAGTGGTGCTTTCCATGTTTAGAAGTGGTCTTGATTTAGCCCAAATGATATTGTGTCACCAAAAAATAGTTAATTTCCTGATCTCATAATGTTTGTTTCTTTGCATTTGGTCATTGTCAAAATTTTGCAGCCCGATCTCTACTGGACAACTTATCTTTTTTCCGTTTATTGTTTTCCAGAACTGGCATCGACTTCGTCATATTAATCCCCTGGCTTCAAACAGAGGAAATGAAAATGTAATTCTGGTATTAACTGTAATACTTTTTCCTTATTGACTGATTTTTCCCTTGAAGTGTTTTGTATGAGGTATTGTCCGTTGGCAGTTTTGTTACAAGGTCAAACATTTAAGCACGAACAAGACACATTTCATTGTTCCTTTACCTTGATATTCATTACCTAGTGTCTTGCTTGCTCTAGGAAAATAGCAAATGCCAATTGAAGTCTGCTGTACTTCTATGGCTGTAGCAAATGCCAATTGAAGAACTCAATAGGTAACAAATTGTGCTAAATGTTTGTTTACTCCCTCCATTTTATTGATCTATCACTATCTATGCTGATTATTGTTGGGAGTTTTGCTCTATGGTACTTTATAAAGCAGTACGGGAAGTATTTAACTATTACAAGTATTCGAAAGGATAGACAAAGATTCAATAATTGAACATGGAATCTGAAAATTACAATAGTTACACAAGTAAAAACTGGAAATTTCAGTTTTATAGAAGACGGAAAAATATAAATTGGTTTTTGCTGAGTCGAGTGTAGCACTCTGTCCTTAAGACAATATTGCCCCGTATGTATCCTTTATACGTCCTGGACAATTTGTCTCCCAAGATAAAACAAACAATGGAACCCTTGAGCAAAGGAAACTCAAGAGCTACCGTGAAGAATATTGAGTAACGAAATGATGCTTGGAAGTTGTAGGAAGAAGATTTTTTCTGGTTGTGTATTTTCGTGCATATCAAGTGTGCTCAATAATGGTGTAAGGGGGTGTTTATATAGGTGAGGAATGGACTGATTTATCGCCTCAAATCGCCTCCATAATAGCCAAATAATGGCCATTATGGAGGTAGTAAAGTCACCAACATAAATGGGAGAAAGACCAACGGATTTGGCCATTATAGGAGGAGTAATTCAGCCAAAATAAATGGCTGAATTGAGTGCTTGGCTTTTCTGTCTTGACCGTCGAAATTCGAACTTCGGGGACCAAAGCGTACATCTTGAAACTTCGGGGACCAAACTGTACATCTGAAATAATTCTGGTCCAAACTGTATATCTGAAACTTTTGGGATCAAACTGTACCTCTTTGAAACTGTACTTCTGGCCCAAAAAGATAATATCAGAAGACCCACAGCCCACAGCCCACGACCCGTGAACCCGTGAACCCGGAACTGGAACCGGACCGGACGGGCGGCGGCGGCACGCGTGTGGTCTTTCCTCGAACCGAAGCACATCTAGGTCCTCCCTCCTTTAAACACATGGGATACCCCTTGGGGTCCCAAACCCCAAACCAATTTCGAACCTTATATACACAACAATTCTTTCTTTCTCTAGCGATGAGGGAGAATTACACACAATACCACACTTTCCATGCTTCAAACACCTTACTTCGTGAACCAATATCTCTTTCATTTCTCAATGAAATTTGACGATTCTTGGCCCTACGGTTATCTACGTACTTAGTAGATCATGCATGTGTGAAGAACCGGATTCTCCAATATACGTTACACTAGTGTTTAAGCCGTTAAAGTTGGTCGGTCGCAACTCCCGCCAAAGGCAAATTTCCAACAATCCCCTCTTGAAAGAGATTTTGGCGCACTCACATGGTGTCTTTTCATTTCCAAAGCAATATTTCGGCGGACCGATGTTGCATAAGGAGAGGTAGCCTCAGCTTTGAACCTTCCATAGTTGAATACCATCGGACTTACTTACTCCGCGGTGAACGTGATGTCATGAACCGTCAGTGTTTAGTGTAAGCCAAGACAACGGTACCAACACAACAAATTCCCTTACTCTCTTCTTCGTAATGTTTTGTCCGTTTTGGCCATGGACAACGTCTTGGATTCTTAAGTGCGTTCAATTTGAGGCGGCCCGTCCTCGCACTTAAATATGTGGTCTCCTACAAGGTATCCCGCTATACCCCACTTCACAAGTGTTAGGAACCATTAAAAGTTTCCCAAAGACCTAACCTCAACTGTTGTTGAGGATCATTACGAGTTTTGAAAACTTAACATTTACCCATACCTGCAGATAGCACTTAACGTCTATCGCGGGAACGGCTTTGGATTTGGTGTTTCTTTTCGAAATCACTATCCGAAGTGCTCATGCTTCCACCGAAGCGATCAACCGAACCTTTACAACTTAGTTTTCCCATTGAACCAAATTACCGGGATCTCCGGTTCGTAAGGCCGGGTTTCCACCGTATTGGTCCGTATATTTTGGGTTTTAAGCTCATTCCCCTAGGCAAAGGAGAACACTTGATCTCCGGGTAGTCCCTTAGTTTGTAAACAAGGAAGTGACACCCGTGATGATCAAGCGCCATACGGTCTTATGTCTCCGACGGATCCCCGACGGATATGTCCAGACGCCGTCATCCGTGTCCTTCCTAAAGCCGACCGGCTAGCCACGGTGTAGAGCCGCTGAAGGCACGGGTTTCTCCCAATAAGGGACGTCCTCTAATGAGTCGTAAAGTTACTCAACTTCTTTCATGCTTTGTATAAAGCGATAAACTCCGATACCATCATGAATCGGTCGATGCAAGTTTGCTTAGAGGATTTTCCAAGAACCACCATACACATTTACTTGTGGCTTTGGTGTTCTTCGGATCCGATGTCCGGCTTTGCATCACCGTGTTCTCTCGAACCGCTAGACATCCGAATACTATAATCCGTAGATAAGCGAATAATTCGATATCGTCATATCCGACTTAACGCCTTCTATTGATCATGTATTAAGATCATCGATGAACCTTAGTTCAACCGATCCGTTTGTTGGACGATACCAGGTCGGTTGTAGTGTGTACAATACATTGAACTACACGTGACCGAGCATATCGCTCCTTGTCTATGGGTGCACCATGATTCCAATCGGTTCTATGATTCATATCCATTGGTGGCTTCAACGAGACCGTCAACTATCGACCGATCCGTTAGATGTCTTAGAAATCCAATTCCTAAGATGTCATCTCGTGATACTCATATCTTTCATATCGAGACTTTGTTTCAATATGATTTTCACTCTAAGACCGTTGGTTTTCCAACTGTTGGCTTTCTAACTTCAGAGTCAATGTTTCTGTGATCAGATTCATTGTTTCTGTGATCAGATTCATTGTTTCTGTTTTATCTGAGACTTTCAGGATCAAAATGTTAATATTTCGGGGACCAAAATGAAAGTTCGGGAAGAAGCCCAACAGTTCAAAGCAAACCAATTTCGATCCTCTTCTTCCAACTCTCCGGTTTGGAGGGCTGTTTCAACACCCATGCCATGTAAGATTACAATGGCCCTGGATGTGATGCTACTCACAGGGGAGCACTTTTTATAACCCAAAGGTTCTTTTTCCGGAGGAAGATTAACTATTACACACGTATGGTTCTATATATGGAATCTATTTCTCCCTTTAGCTTCTTTCCAAAGCAGCGCTTTTGAAGATAACAATTATTTGTTAATTGTCCATGGTTCGTTCTCAACCATACAAGCTAGAAGGACTGGAACAAGTCTTTGTCCCCTCTTTGCTCCGTCTTGGTTCAACATCTAGAATCCCTGAGTTCTGCAGATCTGGAATATTAAGTTCCGGATAGACAGCAACTTTTGAGTCATGAAGATACGGAACGTCTAGTTCCGGACAGTCAGGCCCTCGCGGGTTCTTGTTAACCTTGAGCAATTACTCCTTTTTCCTTTTCCAAGGAAAGTTATCTCCAAAGAATTCTACATTCTTTGACGCCAAGAGGCGATCAACACTACTGTTTTTTTTTGCAGATCTAGTGGATATGCAATCCTACAGCTTTAGGTACGAAACCACCTCACATCACAACATTTGTATGTGAGATCCTTTCCATGTCTCACACGGAGGGTTATCCTTATCCTTATGCGGAGTTCTGTTGAGAATCACATTAGCGGTAAGGATCGCCTTGCCCCACATAATTTGGGCGTACGGGTTTGCGCTTGGCTAACACCGTTAGACTGAGGTGAGTAATGAGCAGTCGTTTAATAAACGATGTTTCACATTCTCCCCCTCTATCACTACGAATTTCTCAATCCGTGGCTTAGTTGACTTTCAACTTCTGTTTTGTAGGCTTCAACAACTTCATCTTTGCTTTTCAACAAAGGATTCCATACGTTGTACCATCATCAATGAAGATCACAACGTACTTGTCTCCCCCCTCTATTTTGTATAAACTTCAAATCACTCAAGTGGGTGTGACTAAGTTCTAGAGGAGCGGTGCTTCTTTCGCTATTCCCTTGACGGAATTTGGAAAGGTGATTTTGCCTCTTCGTCTACCTCACATTCATTTTGAGGGTTTATGTCGACAGTAGGCAACAATCTCAACATCGTTAGCTTTTGAATGACTTGCTATTTAACGTGTCTTAATCTATGATGTCATAGATGCACGGATTACAATATATCACTCATTTGACTATAGACATATTGTACCACTCTTAGTTATTACGGACCTGTTGGACTAGTCTCAAATCAGATTTGACCAACAACGTCCTTTAACCAAGTTAGGAACATGTATCACCTCTTTTAGAGTGATCTCATTCCTTGAAGTCCTATTGAGGACAACCTCTCCAGCCTATTTGATTTTAGAGGTGGCGTTGCTTCACATCCAGGGCCATTGTAATCTTACATGGCATGGGTGTTGAAACAGCCTTCCAAACCGGAGAGTTGGAAGAAGAGGATCGAATTGGTTTTTGAACCTGTTGGGCGAGTTGTTTTCTCGCATCCGTTTCGTGATCGATTCATTGTTTCTGTTTTATACGAGACTTTCGGGACCAAAATGTTAACATTTCGGGGACCAAAATGAAAGTTCGGGAAGAAGCCCAACAGTTCGGCAAACCAATTCGATCCTCTTCTTCTAACTCTCCGGTTTGGAAGGTCGTTTCAACACCCATGCCATGTAAGATTACAATGGCCCCTGGATGTGAAGCTACTCACAGGGGAGCACTTTTTACAACCCAAAGGTTCTTTTCCGGAAGAAGATTAACCATTACACAAGTATGGTTCTATATATAGAATCTATTTCTCCCTTTAGCTTCTTTCCAAAGCAGCGTTTTTGGAGATAACAGTTATTTGTTAATTGTTCATGGTTCATTATTAACCATACAAGCTAGAAGGACTGGAACAAGTCTTTGTCCCCTTCTTTGCTCTGTCTCGGTTCAACATCTAGAATCCATGAGTTCTGCAGATCTGGAATACTAAGTTCCGGATAGCCAGCAACTTTCGAGTCCTGTAGATACGGAACGTCTAGTTCCGGACAGTCAGGCCCTCGTGGGTTCTTGTTAACCTTGAGCAATTACTCCTTTTTCCTTTTTTTTTTCCAAGGAAAGCTATCTTAAAAGAATTCAGCATTCTTTGATGCCAAGATGCGATCAGCACTACTGTTATTTACAGATCCAGTGGATATGCAATCTACAGTCTTAGGTCGAACTTGACCTGTCTCGGTAGTCCAACTTCTACCAAGCCATCCCACATCACAACTTTTGTATGTGAGATCATTTCCATGTCTCACACGGAGAGTTATCCTTATCCTTATCCTTATGCGGAGTTCTGTTGAGTATCGCATTAGCGGTAAGGATCGCCTTGCCCTACATAATTTAGGCGTACGAGTTTGCGCTTGGCTAACACCGTTAGACTGAGGTGAGTAATGAGCAGTCGTTGAATGAACGATGCTTCACATTCTCCCCCTCTATCACTACGAATTTCTCAATCCGTAGGCTTAGTTGATATTCAACTTCTGCTTTGTAGCGCTTATCCGCTTCAACAACTTCATCTTTGCTTTTCAATAAACAAAGGATACAATACGTTGTACCATTATCAATAAAGGTTATAACGTACTTGTCTCCCCCCCTCTATTTCGTATAGACTTCAAATCACCCAAGTAGGTGTGACTAAGTTCTAGAGGAGCGGTGCTTCTTTCGCTATTCCGTTGACGGAATTTAGAAAGGTGATTTTGCCTCTTCATCTACCTCACATTTATTTTGAGGGTTTATGTCGACAGAAGGCAACAATCTCAACATCGTTAGCTTTTGAATGACTTGCTATTTAACGTGTCTTAATCTATGATGTCATAGATGCACGGATTACAAATATATCATTCATTTGGCTATAGACATATTGTACCATTCTTAGTTATTACGGACCTGTTGGACTAGTCTCAAATCAGATTTGACCAACAACGTCCTTTAACCAAGTTAGGAACATGTATCACCTCTTTTAGAGTGATCTCATTCCTTGAAGTCCTATTGAGGACAACCTCTCCAGCCCCTTTGATTTTAGAGGTGGCGTTGCTTCACATGAACAACCTTTTGCCCGTGGTTAGGGCGTAATCGGATCATATGTGATCTCGATACTCGGGTCCACTCTAGTTGCTTTGGCAGACTGAGTGTCCAATTTTTTTACTGCCTTTATTTAGGCCTTCAGATCATTTAGGACCTGGAAACTCTGGCCCACCTTACTAGGTGTCCATTACTTTTCCTATAAAATGAATTCTGGCACCACTCCAGTCGCCCGGAGGCTTTATATGACTGAGTGTCCAATATCATCATATCAAAGGAATTTTGGCCCACTCCAGTCGCCCGGAGGCTTTATATGACTGAGTGTCCAATGTCATCCTATCAAAGGAATTTTGGCTCACTCCAGTCGCCCGGAGGCTTTATGTGACTGAGTGTCCAATATCATCCTATGAAGGATCTTCTGCCAAATAGTATGACAGGCTCAACGTCTTTAGCTTTTAGACTCCTTCCGTTAAGATTGGTGCCCAGATAATTCTTGGCGCTTACTTAAGAGTGGTAACAGTTTTCGCACAGTCAGTGGATCTTACTCCCTCGTATGTGCGAACATACTTTACACACTTTAATAATTACACTTAAAAGAACGGATCTTCTTAAGTCGTTTACAAAATCCAATCTTTAAACGGAAAAGAAGATGAGATTAAACTTCTGATTTGTTAAAGTGTAAGGAATATAAATTATTTTCATATTCCTCCTTACTTTAATCCATTTTTAATCAGACATCATTTAATCTTTATTTTTGACAAGTAAGAACCATACTTATCATTTAATCTTTATTCTTGACAAGTAAGAAAAATACTTATCCCAATTTCGGATTCTGGCTCACTTCAGTCACTTCATTAGACTGAGTGTCCATTTCCTTCTCACCATTATTCGGATCCTTTGTCTGGGACAGATATAGGCCTTCTGCTACAAGATAAATAACATCTTCAATCTTCTCCTCTTGTCCCAGTTGACATCCTCAGGCTCTCGTGAGCGCTTGTTCCCACCAGTCTTGGTAGCGGTGACACCATGAACACGTTCATCATCATCACTCTCTTCTACCAAAAAACCATTGCCATATCCAGATTTGGTCACACAACTTTTGACCGACATCTTTCGAACACTAATAGTAATACAATACAGATATTGTCTTAAGTTGTTGGGAGTTTTGCTCTATGGTACTTTATAAAGCAGTACGGGAAGTATTTAACTATTACAAGTATTCGAAAGGATAAACAAAGATTCAATAATTGAACATGGAATCTGAAAATTACAATAGTTACACAAGTAAAAACTGGAAATTCCAGTTTTATAGAAGACGGAAAAATATAAATTAGTTTTTGCTGAGTCGAGTGTAGCACTCTGTCCTTAAGACAATATTGCCCCGTATGTATCCTTTATACGTCCTGGACAATTTGTTTCCCAAGATAAAACAACAATGGAACCCTTGAGCAAAGGAAACTCAAGAGCTACCGTGAAGAATATTGAGTAACGAAATGATGCTTGGAAGTTGTAGGAAGAAGATTTTTTTAAGGTTGTGTATTTTCGTGCATATCAAGTGTGCTCAACAATGGTGTAAGGGGGTGTTTATATAGGTGAGGAATGGACCGATTTATCGCCTCAAATCGCCTCCATAATAGCCAAATAATGGCCATTATGGAGGTAGTAAAGTCACCAACATAAATGGGAGAAAGACCAACGGATTTGGCCATTATAGGAGGAGTAATTTAGCCAAAATAAATGGCTGAATTGAGTGCTTGGCTTTTCTGTCTTGACCGTCGAAATTCTGAACTTCAGGGACCAAAGCGTACATCTTGAAACTTCGGGGACCAAAGCGTACATCCGAAATAATTTCGGTCCAAACCGTATATCCGAAACTTTTGGGATCAAACTGTACCTCTTTGAAACTGTACTTCTGGCCCAAAAATATAATATCAGAAGACCCACAGCCCACAGCCCACGACCCGTGAACCCGGAACTGGAACCGGACCGGACGGGCGGCGGCGGCACGCGTGTGGTCTTTCCTCGAACCGAAGCACATCTAGGTCCTCCCTCCTTTAAACACATGGGATACCCCTTGGGGTCCCAAACCCCAAACCAATTTCGAATCTTATATACACAACAATTCTTTCTTCCTCTACCGATGAGGGAGAATTACACACAATACCACACTTTCCATGCTTCAAACACCTTACTTCGTGAACCAATATCTCTTTCATTTCTCAATGAAATTTGACGATTCTTGGCCCTACGGTTATCTACGTACTTAGTAGATCATGCATGTGTGAAGAACCGGATTCTCCAACATACGTTACACTAGTGTTTAAGCCGTTAAAGTTGGTCGGTCGCAACTCCCGCCAAAGGCAAATTTCCAACAATTATGACTGCGAAAAAAGTTAGGAAGTTATCATTCTTAAGTATGCATTTTCAAATCGAAAGGGGGGAAGAGGGAACCTAGTCACGAAGTGAAAATGCTAAGGGACACCTCTAGAATTAACGTACGTCTAATTGGTTTCATGGAGAGCAATTACACACTTTAGTAGTCCAAACTTAAAAGACAGTCCAGTTGGATAGTCTCTTTCTTGTTTCTCACAACTTATGGACCTTTTAAACTATAATCTAAATATTTCATTCGAACAAATTGAAAAAGTTATGAAAAAACGTTGGACTAAGGTCTAAAAAATTTTAAACATTAAACGACAGTTTATTATTTTATCAATCGCAAGGGTTATATTTGCACAACTTATAAATATAGAGATACAATTTAAGTGATAACCTAAAATAGGGACATTTACATAAAATTTCCCTACCCAATGTAATGCAACTGGAGAAATATTTGGATGATTTACAAGAATGGTCTTGAAAATAAGTGAGCAAAACTTCCAAGTTTGCTCCATGGGCAACACTTTTGACTTTTAGTTAAAGGTTCGTCTATGGGACAAGGGAGGGGTCAAAAATTCAAAGCCGCGTATTTTCTTTTTAAAGTAAAAACACAAAAGACCACCTATTTTCAAGGTTATTGGGTGTAATTTCTATTTGATAGGGCCATCATTTTAGCCAAAAAGGAAAACCCAGGGATGACTATCAGATTTGCTGATTCCGTATTAGCTCCAACATGCATGCAAATTGGCTCATAGTCATCAGAATTCATCAAGGAATTAACCAATCTCTCATATTTCAAAGACTACAATGATGATGCTTGGAAGCAAAATCGTTGAACCTCAAAACAAGGTTCAGCCTCTATTAACAATTTTGCAAGAAGAGCGCTCAGCTCTATACATATACAACTAATAACTACTGATTTTTGTACAGAAGAACTAATCAATGAAGTCACATTTGTTGTTGTGTGTTGTACCAACATTGTGATGCTGCTAAATACAATTTTGGAGCTGTAAATTTGAAAATGCCGTCTTAAGTTAGCGTAACTATGTTACCAGCAGCCTTGCCCCTGGACCTTGATCTAAGTGGTAAGAGCGCAGCGCGTTCTATGTGATTAGGCGCACATCACAAGTTCAAAACCTGTTGCAGACAAAAGTTTAGTATTTAAGTGGGGAAGGATTATCCACCGAGATTAGAACCGTGCACCAGAACAAAACATGTTACCAGCAGCCTCTCTGTAATGAACCTCCCCATTTTACCAGAAAAGGCTGCTGTTCCAAGCAGAGGTCCAATTCAGCAGGAAGCGGCCCCCACCTTCCTCACAATGAACCGATGGTTACTCCTATTGACTGACTATATGGCAGACAACTTTTCAATCATTCAGAACAGCCAGCATGCCATAAAAGATGAAGTTCCCCACCATTTCTCCTTGAGCAAATTAGAGCCACTAACCCCTCCTTCCCTGGTCTCATTTAGATAACCAAGAAAAGAGAATTATGAAAGGTCCCGCAGGCACCTCGTATATGGATAAGCATATTATATGTAGACCACTCGTAAAATATTCATTTCCTTCCCAGGTCGGTGGATGAATGGCACTAAAAAAAAAAAATAGGTGCCAGCTAGCGGCAAGATCAGGTATATCCAAGCAAAACTTTGATATGACTTGTAAATACCTAAAGGGGCCGGTCAAACATCATTCGTCACATGGAGCTCTTGCTGCAACAGTGAACTCTGTCAAGTAGTTACGGGACAAAGAATATACACACCGTGGCAGTTTCTGCAATCCAGAAAGGTCTTCCACTTCCTTGAAAACCCTGATAATATACTAGTCAAAGTGGCGAAGGCAGTCCATAATTGTGATATGACCTAATTCGCCCATCATAGCCTGCAGCAACAATAACTAAACCCCAGGCATGAGAACTGGATGAACTCTGGCAAGAACTTTTGAGGAACTTGTATTGAGATTTACACATCGCAGACCGAGGACTTGACAGTGGAAGCTTCTCTTCAGGCCAGGTCGCAGATCCCTTGGGAATTGCTTCTAAATAGAAACAAGGAGAAGCCCGGAACGGGAAATTGTTTAAGCTTTGACTTAGTCCTTGTGAGTGACACTGATTCTCGTCGTTGACATTTTTCAGGCCAGACCAAGGTATTGCAAGGGATGCATCACTATAGAAGAACTCAAATGATCTAACCGCTTCAGGTTGGGACACAGAAGACTCTTCTGGAATGTTAAAGTTCCACAGATAGACATTAGAATCTTCAGATGCAGAGATGATATGCTTCCCATCTGAGGAGAAAGCAGCAGAGAGATGGCTTCCTCCATTTCTTAGGCCTAGAGAATATAGTAGCAGAAAGTTAAAGAAGAAACAACATAAAAACTCCACCAGATATCCAATGACCACAGAAAATTAACTACATATTAAAAAAAAAGATAATTACAGTCCAATGCCTTATGGTGATCTAATTTACAAAATAGTCGGCAAATGTATAGGTTTTGTTATTAAGTATAAATATAAATAATCAATGTATAGGTTTTGTTATTAAATATAAATATAAATAATCAGTGTATAGGTTTTGTATATTTTCGGTTAGCACCTAAGTTACTCGGGTGCAGATCCTTTATGATCTAAATTTTAAGATTTGGGGGTACAGATACTGGTGCGTAGATACGGCTAAAAATAATTCAAATATTTAAAAATAGAGTTATATGTCTAAATTACGAAACATTATGTGGAAAAGTTACAAGATATCCCGAGGAGAAAATATTGATCAAGAGGAGAATCCCAGAAGATGATACAAGGAAAAGGACTGACATAGAAATTTGTATATATAAGGTAACCCCACATTTTCTTCAATTTCACCTGAGTTTTTGTTTTGATTACAATGTATCTTTCCTGAATTTCCCTGTCGATTTTGGTCAAAGTACCCAAAATTGGTTGACCAAATCTAGTACGGATCACACACCCACTTCGTGTCGACACGGGTGCAGCATCGAAAGTGAAGAGTCCGAGCAACTTAGGCTAGCGCCCATAATTAATTTTGGCCGACTGGCCAAAAATGAAAAAGTCCCTAAAAAGAATAGGTTGATAGCAAATCCCATATTTGTAGACAGAATTGCAATATCAACTACAAGGACTCCGCATTGACATGAAAAGAATAGAGATGCCACTCAAATGACGGAAAATAGGCATATAAAATAGGTTATCATCTAAAACTCGAGAAGAGAACATACCTCTGTATTTGCCAATCACAGTGATGCCACTAAGGATTCTTACTTGGGAGTCAGCACAAGTAACAATCACTTTACTTGGGTCTTGTGGAGGAAACTGCATTGAAGTAATTGTTTTATCACCATCTTATTGCATTGCTATCGAGAATTAATAAAGCAATAGTATCTTGGTGATATATACTAACCTGAAAGCCAGTAATTCTTTTGCAAAGTGACCTCTTCTTACTGCCCAAGTAAATCTGCTCCTCCAGTTGAATCTCATGATCTGTGATGGTCCAAAAATGTCAAAACACATTTCTAATTTGATATAAAATCTGTATAACACACTATCCATACATTAGCCGCAAAAATATGGACTGCAATTTGCAGTCACTCTAAACTACATACGCATCCTTTTATAAAGAGAAAAGGCAGCATTACCGATTAAACTAAAGAAGCAACACGCGCTTGCTATAGAACCAATAATCCCACCCTGCATGAGAAGTAGATAACTTGTTTAATGAACTGCTTGAAATTTCTGAATCTATAAGGGAATTTTGTAACAGGAAACAAGATACAAATTAACAGACCTTCCCATCAGGACGATAGGAAATAGCAGTCACAATGTCTTTTATGTCCGTCCAAGTCACAACTTGACCGCTGTTAATCGCCCAAGTGCGTACTTTTCCGTCTATTGAACCACTGATGAAGCAATCATCATTTACTGGGTTAAATTGTATGCAAGTCACTGAAAAACAAAAAAGAAAGAAATAGTGAGTAATGCAGTTTGGAACTACAATGTCAGAAACCTATAACGGAATGGTTAATTAGCATAAAAACAAGTGAATCAGAAAAATAATGATATCCAAAGGATTGGTGCATACCATAATTACTGTGTAAAAAAACTTTGAGGCATTTATCATATCCAACTTGCCACATACGAACAGTTTTGTCAATTGATGATGAAAGCAAATACTGCAGGAATAATACATCATAAAAGAAAACTTGATTAGATCAAGAATTGTTAAGAAAACTTTAATCAAGTATTGTGCAATAAAACGTACATTGTTCTTTGACCACGAAACATCCAATATATCGCCACTATGTCCTTGGAACACATGCAGCGGTTCTTCCAAAATTCGAAAGACCTTAGGCGGGAAAATGACACAGGAAGAAGACCCTGTTGTTTTCTTTAGACCCCTCAACTTATTGATCCTCTCTTTCTCTGTCACCAAAGGAGCCAGTTGTGAATGATGGTTCACAGTGAAGTACATACTAGACGGATCTAAGTCTTGAATATCAATTTCATTGGATCTCTCATCTTCCACCACTTGCCATACACGCACAATCTTATCTTCACCAGCACTGGCTAGGTATTGCCCGTCAAGGCTGAATTTCATAGTTAAGATTGAACCTTCATGAGCCTGGATATTTTGCCCCACAAAAAGTGCAGACAGTTCCTTTAGTCGCTTCTTGCGGTGGTGAACCTTAGCCCTCTGACCCCTAGACCTTTGGACAGGGCTGGAGCTGCCAGCCTTCAAATCATCACTTCTCCCTCTTCCAATTACAATGCACGTTAGTGTTCGCAATCTACTTAATAAACGCCTCTTGACAGCGTTCAGTTTCCTCCCACTATCTCCAACGAGCTCAAGTTCTCGTTGTCCATGTTGCTGAATTATGGGGAACATATGTGAGTCCTTCCACTCGTGAGTATTCTCGGTCTGGTCATGTACATTGCACTCGCTTCCACCATCTGGATTACCATTCCAACACACAAATGCCTCATTTGAATCCAACTCTTTATATGAACCCGAAACACCAACGGCCAGACCAGGTAGAGGTAATTCGTCTTCAAGAATCGTGGTTCGCACCACAGCCTCGCTACTCTCCATAATCCGTTCGATTTCACAACTAGAATCAGAACTTCCACATACATCTACTGGATCTTCTCCACCATTTACGTGTAAGTCCATCCTACTAAAGAACTCCCTACGCCGCTCTCCAACACTGCTGGGACTTCTAGTCCACACATCATACAGGTAGCTACTAGTGACACAATTATCAACCCTGGAGTTCGAATTGTTGGAAACTAGATCAGTGTTCTCAAAGGCATCAAAAGATACACATTCTTCATCATCACTGATGCTGCTACCCATTATGCCTTTAAGTTCACCCCATGTAACCCCACCTCAAGAAATCACCTTTTTTAAGCTCTAGGCAATGTGCTGAATTATTCTGTCCTCGTAAAGCCCTGCAACACAAAAAAATTCAAAATTTTACACAATTTAGTAAAACAAAGAGAATAAAAAACACGACTACCAAGTAAATAGCAATTTCATTATTCTAGTGGCAACAACCAAAACTGTACTTTTTAACATTACAATAACCAAAAAGCATATAGATCCAGCATGAATCCCAATTAAACATGGTCTAAAACTCCCCCCACCCCCACAATATAATTTCACAAAGTATAATTTTAAGAAAAGGAATTTTGTTTAACTCCACTATAGTTGCTGTAGCTATATACAAATATGAACAGTCAAACTTGCAAACCAAAGGAATCAGCAAATACCCAACAGTTATTTCCACCCAAACATGAAAACCCACATAGCAAATTACCAGCACTAACAGGCATAACAATAAATCAAATAAAGAACAAAAATTAAAAAAAAAGACACAGAAAGGAAACTGAAAGGATTATTTGCTCACATGGGTCAGGCTTGTTTCTAAAAAACTGAATGGATGAGATAACAAATTAATCACACACACACAAACACTCTTCTCTTCCCCTCCCTATCCATCCCTCTTCTCTATAAAATTGAAGAAGTAAAAAAGGAAAAAGGAAAGTAGGAAAGTAGGAAGAGGGAAAAGAAAAGGGGAAAATGCTCTCTTGAGAGATGTGAGTGATTATGGATGGAGCGAGAAACGAGAGAGTAGACAGACTAGTAAAGGAAAGTAGGTTCTGTTAATAATAATGTTTATGTGTATAGCCTATTTGTCCTAACCTTATTTTAGGCATGTGTTACTCTTTTTATATTACGAACAAAGAGGTCCGGGACATAGCTGGATGGACATTGGCAAAGGAGGAGATTTAAAATTCAGGAGATCTATAGCGTTGGTTCGAATCCTTCTGGAGTAGGTATGTGATATAAGTTATCATGTTCTCAAACTCTGATCATTCAGCACATCCCGCGATTTACTAATAGTAGTGTTGAAGGACCGAGACTATTATCATCAGAAATAATCTGACGTAAGCCGGAAACTGAATATAAAAAAAAGTTCGGATTGCTCCACCTAAGTAAAATGAAAAGAAGGAATTGGAAAAGAAAAGGGGATAGATTTTTAGAAACTAAAAAAAATAGCTTTTGTTCAGAAATACTTTGTAAAAAAGTATTTTTAAGAAAAATATATTTAGGAACACTTTCTAAATACTTGATCAAATATTAATTGATATTTTAAAATAATTTTTAAATTAATTGGTCAAACGCAAATTATTTTTCACTAAAAGTATTTTTTTAAAACACACTTTTTAAAATAAACAGATTTTACAAATTTAACGGAATGAGCTATTAATTTGGTTTGTTTGGTATCATTTGTGCGCCACCCTATTTTGCCCACATTGCAGGACTGTCTGTCTTAAAGTCCAGTCCCCCCCCCCCCCCCAAACCACCCTTTCTGTCACCTCTCTCCTATTATATTCAGATTTTCTCTATTTTTTTAATAGGTATTTAATTTAATGAATAATTAGCATAGCACTCCTTATGTTTTAATTCGTTTGACTTACTCTACATTAATTATTTATTTAAAGTATTTAATTTACATTTTAAATATAATAACACAACAACGCACTAGTGTAATCCCACAAGTGGAGTCTGTGGAGGGCGTATATCTAACCCCTACTCATTTTTTTTTATAGATCAACGGTTCAAAAGAAAAGTACCCGATGCAGGATTGTAGAAAAAGAGACATCGAAATAGCAAGATACAAAATAAATGTAACAACAGATACACATCGAAGAATAAGAGACTAAACGATGACATTGAACTACATACTAACCTTCTACCATAATCCTCAACATTCATATCTTTTTATTTAAGGTTATGTCCTCAGTCAATTGAAGTTGTGTCATGTCATGTCTAATTAATCACCTTCTCTCAGTTCTTCTTCGATGTACTTCTACCTCTCTCAACTCATGTTACCGCCAACCTCTCGCACCTCGTTACTGGTGCATCCTCGCACCTCCTCTTCACATGTCCGAATTATCTCAGACTTTTTTCCTCCATCTTGTCTGCCACTGATACCACTCTCGCCATATCCCATAAAACTTTGTTCCTAATCATATCTCTCCGAATATGCCCACATATCCATCTGAGCATCCTCATTTTCACTACCTTATCTTCTGAACATAGGCGTTCTTTACTGTCAACACTTATCCCATATAATAATTTTGATCTAACCACTACTCCGTAGAACTTATCTTTAAGCCTACGCGACACGTTCTTATTGCACAATACATCGGAGGTGAGCCTCTACCTCACCGACCCTGCTCCAAAACGATGTGTGACATTCTCGTCAATCTCTCTATCTCCTTGGATTAGACCAAAGATACTTGAAGCTTCCTCTCTTGGTTATGACTAAGTCTTTGATCTTCAGTTTCACCTCCGCCTCATACGTTACATTACTGAACATTCAATATGTGTACTCTGTTTTAGTCCTGCTTAGCTTGAAACTTTTAGACTCTAAGGCCTTTCTCCAAACTTCTAGCCTATTATTAACCTCCTCACGCGTCTCGTCAATTAACACTATGTCATCAGCGAAGAATTATAGTTTTAAATATGTCATAATATTCGTGTGTAGAGGCAAATTTAAGATTTGAAGTTTATGAGTTCCTTTAGCGACGTCAAGTTAATTTACCATAATAATTCAGTTTACAATCACATATTTATAAATATTTAATGGATTTCTTAATAGAAATGTAGGATCTGTGAAAAACTAATAGATTCCTGTGAATTCGTAAAATATGTTATACATCTGCCACTATTTTTTGTGAATATAAATATATTTTGACATTTGCACGACTATAACAATTTTTTATTAAAAATATAAAAATGTGCATTAATAAAAAAATGTTAAATAAAGTGAAACTGCGAAAAGTAGTTGATTACGGTCCCATGGTAACCATCAATATTCTTTAAGTACTGAAAAAATTAGTCTCTCAGTTTATGCATAATATTCACTTTGGGTTTTTGACTAATTTTACTATGTAAGGCCTACTAAAGGCGAAGCACCCCTACTAAGATTTTTCATTATAGGACTTGAAGCCGGAATTTTTTATTAAAGAGGGAGAGATTCTATTCGTCACACTATAATTCTTAATTACTTAAGTAAATATATATTATATGGGATAATTGCTCTAGTATTCAATAGATAAATATAGTTGATTCTTGTAATATACCCATTTAAGTATATTTAAGTTTCATTAATTAGTAAGGATATGTGTTTTTGTCCTTCAACAAATAAATCTTCATACATTTAATAAACTTTTAATTGCATAAACTATGCGAGTACTCATATTTATGCTAGGATAATTGAGAAGAAATAGTGCTGATCTTGTGCCCTATTTTTCAATTATTTTTTTTTAGACAAAGTAAAGGGATGTCCACTAAACTCATTAAACACAATACTCTACTAATCATTATTAAGGCAACAAATGAATTTCTTTTTTTCTCTTTTTTTTTTTTTTGTTACAGAACCATTTTTGTAACCCAACAACAACAAAGAAGTCAACAGTCCTTGTCAAGTCAAATCAGAGTAAACAAGTAGGGGTGGACGTAAAGAATCAAACATATTTTTTTTAATTAAAAAACTCAGATCGCGGGTGTATCATAATTTCATATTATAATAAGTAATATGGAACAATCGAATTCTCTCAAGGAATCCATATAGAATTTTGCCCATATAAATTCACCTTTAAAAATAATTACAACAGAAAAAAAATCCGCCGCATAAAAGATTTCACGTTAGCAGGATCCGGAAAAGGGTCGCATCCCAAAGGATATGATGTAGACAATCTACCCTAATACAAGCATTAATAATTGCTTCCTCAACTCGAACCCATAACTTATAGGTCACATGGAGATAATTTTACCATTACAATAATATTTAATTATATAATAATGAATTAACTTTTAAAAAGATAAAAATGAAATTCAAATTTTAAAAAAAAATGATTTTTACTCGATTTTAAGTTTAGTCACAAAATTTCAACATTTTTAAAGTTAAATGCATGTTCTGACATAACTTGATTTTCAAATACATTTTTTATTTTATTTTTAAATATCATGTTTTTATGTTCAAACACTTAATCGTTGTACAGTTAACTCAACTGTAAATACTACTACTACTACCTATCATTAGATATCGATATCCTGCTACAATTGGTATGTTCGTTTAACTAATTAAATGATCAACCAATCTAGTTTTACATGTGATTCTTCGGTTTGCACTAAAAATGGTAGGAATAAGGTCTACACTATCATTTTTAGACTCCACTTTATAGAATTTAATGTGTATGTTATTGTTGTTGTAGTTGTTAAAATGAGATGAGACATGATATCACCCTTGATACCTTCCAATTTGTACCGAGCAAATTGATTTTAATATAATAACTACTACTTTGTATACATGTGATTGTTGAAAATTTACTAATGTGGAATTAAGTTTATCCCATTATTTATGACGCGAATAATTGGGCCCCGCACGTCGAAAATGTCGTTTTCACACACGTGCAATCTTAGTGCCAAGTATCGTAAATTTCGTTAATGAAAGAGATATTGGTACGTAAGTGAAATATTTTAGACATAGAATGATGGATGTTTATTTGCTAAATGACAAGTGTTCCACGTTGGTAGACGAAGGAATGATTGTGCGAGGTGTAAGATGGAACGGGTTGGAAAAGGGCCGCAACGCCTTCCAGATCGGGGCCGCGGTGCCCCCTTGCGCGGTATTTGGAGTGGCGTAGCTCGGTGATGAATTAGTGTCGCAGTGCTAAGGTGACAGCCGCGCGCTTCACGCGGCATGGATGATGCTCGACGGAATCCCAAAAGGTTTGGTTGTTTATGGGGTTTCAATGGCATTGAATCCACCCAATAATGGTCATTACTTGGACCATTATTTGGTGCGCATTTGTTGGGGGTTAAATGTCATCCATTACATGGCAATTAGAGCCATTGTGGGCCATTTGAAGAGCCCATCTTGCACACCTATAAATTGAGGCTTTGGCTCAATTCTATAGAAAAACATATATGAACATATGAACAGAAAAACAAGTTCACAACACCACAAAGAAATCAGAATTTTCTGATAGCAATCCTTCTCTTAGCAATCTTCATTATTTGTGTTCTTCGGTGAGATCATTTGTGTAGGCTTTGCACACTTGATAGTTTGTTGTTTCATCTTGGGAGACTAGTGTCCACACTTCCGTAAAGCCTATATGCGGGGGCAATCTTGTCTTAAAGACAGAGATGCATCTCTCGACTCAGTCGGTAGTGTTGTGTTTATTTAATTGGTTGCTAAGTGTTTCAGGTGTTACTAGCAATTCAACATAAAATTCAAGATATTTCATCGAATCATGGAATGAAAAGATTCTACTTGTCTCCAACTTAACGAGACGAAGGACTCTAACCGTTCGTCTTCTCATGGATCTACAAGTCATAAGTGTAGCGGTTCATGTTCTTGTGTTTTCAGAATACAAGTTCCATATTTGAAGGTTCATTCAAGATCAATTTATGGACAACGTGTTGTTGTCTTAATTGTTGTTTATCCTTTCAATCATTGTAATAGTTATTTATTATTCCCGTTGTTGCTTTACGTATATTCCAACAATTTTAAGACAAGATTTGTATTAGTGATTCGAAAGATGTTGGTCGACAAGTGTGTGACCAAATCTGAATGTGGTTCTCTTCTTGACAACCGTGCTTTCAAGATTGGTCCTAGTTTTGGTTCTCTCTTTGACGATAGTTACAAATCTGTTTCCGTCAAAGGAGGGATCTCTGGATCTGATACTGAGCTTCAAGATACTGCTGATAGTCATGTTAGTACGGCTAAAGATCAAGGACGAGTTGGTGTCACCACTTCCGAGGGTGGTGGAAACAAGCGCCTACGAGAGGTTGAGGATGTCAACTGGGACAAGAGGAAAAGGCTAAAGATGATGTTCTATCATATAGCAAAAGTCCTATATATGTCCCAGACAAAGGATCCGAATTATGGTAAGGAGGATTTGGACACTCAGTCTAACTGAAGTGGGCCAGAATCCAAAAGGTTTAAGTTGATAATCCTTCCTTATCTATAATGGGTTTAGCTAATATCTGATTAAAAGTGTGTAAAGCAAGGTTGGGAATATGAAAGGGTTTTTCATTAAAAACTTATATTTCCTACACTCTAAAATCATATATTAAATTTCCTTCCTTCCCGGTTAAAGATTGGACTATTGTAAACAAAACTTAAAAGATCCGTTCTTTTGAGTGTACTTATTAAAAGTGTGTAAAGTATGTTCGCACATACGAAGGATAGATATCCACTAACTGTGCTAAACCTGTTACCACTCTTAAAGTGGCGCCAAGAATTGTTTAGAAGATCCTTCATATGATGATATTGGACACTCAGTCATACAAAGCTTACGGACGACTGGAGTGGGCCAGAATTCATTTGATAAGATGATATTGGACACTCAGTCGTACAAAGCCTACGGATGACTGGAGTGGGGCTAGAATTCATTTGATAAGAAAATTAATGGACACCTAGTGAGGTGGGCCAGAGTTTCCAAGTCTTAAATGGTCTGAAGGCCAAAAGAAAGGCAGAAAAGAAATTGGACACTTAGTCTGCCAAAGCAACTGGAGTGGGCCAGAGTATCCAGATCACATATGATCTGGTTACACCCTAACCACGGGCAAGAGGTTGTTCATGTGAAGCAACGCCACCTCTAAAGTAGAAGGGGTTGGAGAGGTTGTCCTCAATCGGACTTCAGGGAATGGGATCACTCTAAAAGGAGGTGATACATGTCTCAAACTTGGTTTAAAGGACGATGTTGGTCAAGCTGGTTTGAGACTAGTCCAACAGGTATGTAATAACTAAGAATGGTATAGTAGCTAAATGAATGATATATTTGTAATATGTGCATCTATGCCATCATATATTAAGACACGTTAAATAGAAAGTTATTCAAAAACTAACGAAGTTGAGATTGTTGCCTTCTGTCGACATAAACCCTCAAAATGAATGTGAGGTAGGCGAAGAGGCAAAATCACATTTCCAAATTCCGTCAAAGGATAGCGAAAGAAGCACCGCTCCTCTAGAACTTATATTCGTGAAGACAATGAGCCCGTTTGGATGGACTTATGACTTTTGACTTATTTTTGTTATTTTGACTTAAATAGCAAATGCTTAAAAACACTTTTTAAATTTACACAAACATTGCAAAAGTGATTAAAAGCTATTTTGGCTTAAAACATCTAAAATAAGTCTATCCAAACAGGCTCAAGGAGTTAAATATCTCCTAATCTCCAACCCATATTTCCTTATTTGTTCTCTCATTTTTCTCCCCTTCTTATAATAATCATGGTAGCAAACTAGTCCTATTGCTTTGTGAGTGATAAAGAATCAAATGTCACATTTTTTGTGAAGTGTTTCCTGTTTTGCTACTTTGCTGCTACATGAGTTGCGACAAAGTGATGGGCTAAACATGGCTACTTGTGTCATCAGAGCTTTGGGAGTCCCCTCCATTCCGACAGCTTTCATAATAACCCCAACATTATATATATTTGGTCCACACTAAGTCAAGACCTTCAGTTTTTCCTGACATTTCTCCATCTCTATGACTATGAGAGTATGGGTTTTGCACATTGCCTCCCCTCTATACAACATTACTACTTACATCTATCATCTTTCCCCCCTCTCTGTTCAATTTACTAGCACTCCATGTCTACCATTGTTTGACAACATGGAACAATATATTCAAAGTGTAATCTCGGGGAAGCGGTTCAATAATTTGGGGCCTAAAGCGAAATTTCAATGAGACCTTAAATTTCTTGTCACGAAAATGAAAAAAAAACCATAAATATATTTTTCATTTGAAGTCTATCTTTTGAGGATCTATATTAGATATCTCACTAACTTTCTCAAGAGTTTCTTTTTGAGATTGTATCAAAAATTTAATTTCTCTTTATCTTTTTGAGTTTTAAACAACCAGATACATAATTTCTAGTTGACATATTTTATATTCTAAAAAAATAGTTAACAAAATAATATATATTACGTAGTAAAATATCAAAACAAGCAAGTTTGAGATGAAAACAATACTAAAAGTTGAAATAATAGAACCCGATTCAAGAAGTTGATAACTTGATTTGAAAATATTTGGTGTCTGGAAAAAAAAATAGCAAATTCATACAAGTAGATTGAAACTAAAAGTTTAAACATATACTAAAGTTTTAGAAAGAAATGTCACAAATAGATTGGGTATTATAGAGAAACCAATCATAAATTTTCTTTTTTGTCAATATACTAAAAATAGATAGTATTTATACTATACTTTACTTACTTATTTAAGGCCTTCTTTACCGTCAATTAGTTAACTATATTTTTGTAATGACAAAAAGTATTCAAAGTACTTAATAATTTTGAAAAGAAAAATATAAAATGAAAAGTGAGGCCGTCAAAAATGAAAGGCCTTAGCTTTAGTGGCTTTATCCAAAAGCCACTCTTGTGTAATATCACAACGTGAGAGTTTGGCAACATGTTTTAAATTTAGATTTTAAATCTTTTTTTACATGTTACTACGAAGGAGGAAATTGTCTCACATGACTAGTCATAATTTGAATAGGAAAAAAAAACCTTATAGAGATCTCTTGTTTTTGTTCATTAATTTTGTGTATTGTACTTCACTGATTTTTAACGAAAGGGCTATAGAAACTAAAAAAAATAAACTATAATGGTTCACAAAACTGATCACCCCTAATAAACAATTTCACAAGACAAAAGTGAACTACAATTAGTTTTTGAGGAGAGAGGAAATGATCCCCTTGAACAGTCGACGCAGGACATGATCATATAATCTTAAGTGACATTTTCTCATTTTATTCTCGATGTGCGCTACTTGAATCTTTTCATGAATGTGATCATTTCTAATCTTGTTTAGTCTTGTATGACTGCAATCCATCTTAACACATCCGCATCTCTACAATATTCAGCTTGTGAATGTTTTGAACTTTAGCGACCCAATATTTACTTTCATATAATTTATTTATTATATTGTAATTTGCAGAAATAGTTTTGATACTATTTCACCCTATTACCTTTTGTTTCTTAAAAAGTCATAGCAGGAGCGAAGCTACATCGTCTAAGCAAGGGGTTCAGTTGGATTTGTTTTTTATCAAAACTAACTATACCGAACACTATTAGAAAAATCTCTATTTTTCTACTAAAATTTTCATTGAAAAATGTTTAGGGGTTATTTCTAGCTAAATATCAGTGAAAAAACTTAAATAGTAGTGTTTTCAAACAGAAAAATTAAAAAGTTTCTCAGCGTTTCAATTGAAACTCATTTCCTGCTATACGTTTTTCCGGCGAGCTGGTTTGATAGGCATAATGTGGGAAAATCATGTTTTATAGTACAAATTTTCATTGAATGTCGGTGGAAAAAAGCTTCTGTTTCTAGTAGGGGAAAGATAAAAATAATTTTTTATAGAAATTACTGAATCCTTTTAATATAGATGACGTTATTTTTATTGGTTGATGACGTTTCTAGTATACTATAATGTTAAAAGTGATTCAATTCTTTCTTTTTTTTTGCGCAGTGTTTTGAATTATTATTTTTGTTAGAACTTCTGACTCTATCACCAAAACATGGCATGTATTTATCTACATTGTTGGTGAAAGTATGAACAAGCTGTTATAGGATGAAATATTTTTCCCAGATTGGATAGGATTCGAGAAAGTGACACTTCTTTTGAAAGAGCCAACATTAGATGTAAATAGTGGCCAGTGGGTGTTGTATGATTATTAATCCCATGCACCAGTCCTCCTCTTTAAAATTAAAGACTACTGTAGCTTGGGGGTGGCCAGTGGGCCGGGCTCGGGAAGTAAGTTTTTCAGTCTCTGAAAGGTATAAAATGTGCTTCTAAAAGATCAATCTATAAACATTTTAGAAAAAATCTTAAGAGCCCGTTTCGTTTGAAATCGGGATAGTATTATAATTTCAAATTTAAAATTATGATTATAACCTAAATAACATGTCCCGAATTTTATATGAGATAAAATATCTAAATTATAATTTTTAATTTCAATACTGATTTTAGGTAATGTTTATCCGTAAAACAGTACGGTTGGATTTGTATACGTGGTCAAGGGCACGTATGTCTCAAGTGACTTATTTGGCAAAAAGTGTTAGATAATATACAATGCAAATAAGTAATAATAAGACAAAGTTAAGAGATAATTAGTCTGAGCTTGCTATAAGCTTCTTGGCGAAGCTTCCGAGTAGTATATTTGACTAGTATGAAAGCACCAATATTGAGAATAATATTGATAAGAGTATTGTATTAGCTTTCATATGATTATTTCACAATAGGATAATGTGTCCTATTTATACTCGAGCTCATGGACACATACCACACGATATATGCTCCAACTAGAGTGAATAAAAGTAAAAATTCCAATTGTATATATTATTTATAGGTGATATTATATTTCAAAATTTGGAAAAGTACATAAAATATCAACTTAAAGGAGTTTTTTTTATAATTTCATGCAAAAGAGAAATGATTTTTAGTTAAACGAACATACCAATTGTAGCAGGATATCGATATCTAATGATAGGTAGTAGTAGTAGTATTTACAGTTGAGTTAACTGTACAACGATTAAGTGTTTGAACATAAAAACATGATATTTAAAAATAAAATAAAAAATGTATTTGAAAATCAAGTTATGTCAGAACATGCATTTAACTTTAAAAATGTTGAAATTTTGTGACTAAACTTAAAAACGAGTCAAAATCATTTTTTTTTTAAATTTGAATTTCATTTTTATCTTTTTAAAAGTTAATTCATTATTATATAATCAAATATTGTTGTAATAGTAAAGTTATCTCCGTGTGACCTATAAGTTATGGGTTCGAGTTGAGGAAGCAATTATTAATGCTTGTATTAGGGTAGATTGTCTACATCATATCCTTTGGGATGCGACCCTTTTCCGGATCCTGCTAATGTGAAATCTTTTATGCGCCGGATATTGATTTACTTAAGTAAATATATATTATATGGGATAATTGCTCTAGTATTCAATAGATAAATATAGTTGATTCTTGTAATATACCCATTTAAGTATATTTAAGTTTCATTAATTAGTAAGGATATGTGTTTTTGTCCTTCAACAAATAAATCTTCATACATTTAATAAACTTTTAATTGCATAAACTATGCGAGTACTCATATTTATGCTAGGATAATTGAGAAGAAATAGTGCTGATCTTGTGCCCTATTTTTCAATTATTTTTTTTTAGACAAAGTAAAGGGATGTCCACTAAACTCATTAAACACAATACTCTACTAATCATTATTAAGGCAACAAATGAATTTCTTTTTTTCTCTTTTTTTTTTTTTTGTTACAGAACCATTTTTGTAACCCAACAACAACAAAGAAGTCAACAGTCCTTGTCAAGTCAAATCAGAGTAAACAAGTAGGGGTGGACGTAAAGAATCAAACATATTTTTTTTAATTAAAAAACTCAGATCGCGGGTGTATCATAATTTCATATTATAATAAGTAATATGGAACAATCGAATTCTCTCAAGGAATCCATATAGAATTTTGCCCATATAAATTCACCTTTAAAAATAATTACAACAGAAAAAAAAATCCGGCGCATAAAAGATTTCACATTAGCAGGATCCGGAAAAGGGTCGCATCCCAAAGGATATGATGTAGACAATCTACCCTAATACAAGCATTAATAATTGCTTCCTCAACTCGAACCCATAACTTATAGGTCACACGGAGATAACTTTACTATTACAACAATATTTGATTATATAATAATGAATTAACTTTTAAAAAGATAAAAATGAAATTCAAATTTAAAAAAAAAATGATTTTGACTCGTTTTTAAGTTTAGTCACAAAATTTCAACATTTTTAAAGTTAAATGCATGTTCTGACATAACTTGATTTTCAAATACATTTTTTATTTTATTTTTAAATATCATGTTTTTATGTTCAAACACTTAATCGTTGTACAGTTAACTCAACTGTAAATACTACTACTACTACCTATCATTAGATATCGATATCCTGCTACAATTGGTATGTTCGTTTAACTAATTAAATGATCAACCAATCTAGTTTTACATGTGATTCTTCGGTTTGCACTAAAAATGGTAGGAATAAGGTCTACACTATCATTTTTAGACTCCACTTTATAGAATTTAATGTGTATGTTATTGTTGTTGTAGTTGTTAAAATGAGATGAGACATGATATCACCCTTGATACCTTCCAATTTGTACCGAGCAAATTGATTTTAATATAATAACTACTACTTTGTATACATGTGATTGTTGAAAATTTACTAATGTGGAATTAAGTTTATCCCATTATTTATGACGCGAATAATTGGGCCCCGCACGTCGAAAATGTCGTTTTCACACACGTGCAATCTTAGTGCCAAGTATCGTAAATTTCGTTAATGAAAGAGATATTGGTACGTAAGTGAAATATTTTAGACATAGAATGATGGATGTTTATTTGCTAAATGACAAGTGTTCCACGTTGGTAGACGAAGGAATGATTGTGCGAGGTGTAAGATGGAACGGGTTGGAAAAGGGCCGCAACGCCTTCCAGACTGGGCCGCGGTGCCCCCCTTGCAGCGCTGGAGTGGCAGTAGCTCAGTGATGAATTAGTGTCGCAGTGCTAAGGTGACAGAGCCGCGGCGCTTCATGGGCAGGGACTGCTCGACGGAATCCCAAAAGGTTTGGTTGTTTATGGGGTTTCAATGGCATTGAATCCACCCAATAATGGTCATTACTTGGACCATTATTTGGCTGCATTTGTTGGGGGTTAAATGTCATCCATTACATGGCAATTAGAGCCATTGTGGGCCATTTGAAGAGCCCATCTTGCACACCTATAAATTGAGGCTTTGGCTCAATTCTATAGAAAAACATATATGAACATATGAACAGAAAAACAAGTTCACAACACCACAAAGAAATCAGAATTTTCTGATAGCAATCCTTCTCTTAGCAATCTTCATTATTTGTGTTCTTCGGTGAGATCATTTGTGTAGGCTTTGCACACTTGATAGTTTGTTGTTTCATCTTGGGAGACTAGTGTCCACACTTCCGTAAAGCCTATATGCGGGGGCAATCTTGTCTTAAAGACAGAGATGCATCTCTCGACTCAGTCGGTAGTGTTGTGTTTATTTAATTGGTTGCTAAGTGTTTCAGGTGTTACTAGCAATTCAACATAAAATTCAAGATATTTCATCGAATCATGGAATGAAAAGATTCTACTTGTCTCCAACTTAACAGACGAAGGACTCTAACCGTTCGTCTTCTCAGCGGATCTACAAGTCATAAGTGTAGCGGTTCATGTTCTTGTGTTTTCAGAATACAAGTTCCATATTTGAAGGTTCATTCAAGATCAATTTATGGACAACGTGTTGTTGTCTTAATTGTTGTTTATCCTTTCAATCATTGTAATAGTTATTTATTATTCCCGTTGTTGCTTTACGTATATTCCAACAATTTTAAGACAAGATTTGTATTAGTGATTCGAAAGATGTTGGTCGACAAGTGTGTGACCAAATCTGAATGTGGTTCTCTTCTTGACAACCGTGCTTTCAAGATTGGTCCTAGTTTTGGTTCTCTCTTTGACGATAGTTACAAATCTGTTTCCGTCAAAGGAGGGATCTCTGGATCTGATACTGAGCTTCAAGATACTGCTGATAGTCATGTTAGTACGGCTAAAGATCAAGGACGAGTTGGTGTCACCACTTCCGAGGGTGGTGGAAACAAGCGCCTACGAGAGGTTGAGGATGTCAACTGGGACAAGAGGAAAAGGCTAAAGATGATGTTCTATCATATAGCAAAAGTCCTATATATGTCCCAGACAAAGGATCCGAATTATGGTAAGGAGGATTTGGACACTCAGTCTAACTGAAGTGGGCCAGAATCCAAAAGGTTTAAGTTGATAATCCTTCCTTATCTATAATGGGTTTAGCTAATATCTGATTAAAAGTGTGTAAAGCAAGGTTGGGAATATGAAAGGGTTTTTCATTAAAAACTTATATTTCCTACACTCTAAAATCATATATTAAATTTCCTTCCTTCCCGGTTAAAGATTGGACTATTGTAAACAAAACTTAAAAGATCCGTTCTTTTGAGTGTACTTATTAAAAGTGTGTAAAGTATGTTCGCACATACGAAGGATAGATATCCACTAACTGTGCTAAACCTGTTACCACTCTTAAAGTGGCGCCAAGAATTGTTTAGAAGATCCTTCATATGATGATATTGGACACTCAGTCATACAAAGCTTACGGACGACTGGAGTGGGCCAGAATTCATTTGATAAGATGATATTGGACACTCGGTCGTACAAAGCCTACGGATGACCTGGAGTGGGGCTAGAATTCATTTGATAAGAAAATTAATGGACACCTAGTGAGGTGGGCCAGAGTTTCCAAGTCTTAAATGGTCTGAAGGCCAAAAGAAAGGCAGAAAAGAAATTGGACACTTAGTCTGCCAAAGCAACTGGAGTGGGCTAGAGTATCCAGATCACATATGATCTGGTTACACCCTAACCACGGGCAAGAGGTTGTTCATGTGAAGCAACGCCACCTCTAAAGTAGAAGGGGTTGGAGAGGTTGTCCTCAATCGGACTTCGGGGAATGGGATCACTCTAAAAGGAGGTGATACATGTCTCAAACTTGGTTTAAAGGACGATGTTGGTCAAGTTTGGTTTGAGACTAGTCCAACAGGTATGTAATAACTAAGAATGGTATAGTAGCTAAATGAATGATATATTTGTAATATGTGCATCTATGCCATCATATATTAAGACACGTTAAATAGAAAGTTATTCAAAAACTAACGAAGTTGAGATTGTTGCCTTCGTCGACATAAACCCTCAAAATGAATGTGAGGTAGGCGAAGAGGCAAAATCACATTTCCAAATTCCGTCAAAGGATAGCGAAAGAAGCACCGCTCCTCTAGAACTTATATTCGTGAAGACAATGAGCCCGTTTGGATGGACTTATGACTTTTGACTTATTTTTGTTATTTTGACTTAAATAGCAAATGCTTAAAAACACTTTTTAAATTTACACAAACATTGCAAAAGTGATTAAAAGCTATTTTGGCTTAAAACATCTAAAATAAGTCTATCCAAACAGGCTCAAGGAGTTAAATATCTCCTAATCTCCAACCCATATTTCCTTATTTGTTCTCTCATTTTTCTCCCCTTCTTATAATAATCATGGTAGCAAACTAGTCCTATTGCTTTGTGAGTGATAAAGAATCAAATGTCACATTTTTTGTGAAGTGTTTCCTGTTTTGCTACTTTGCTGCTACATGAGTTGCGACAAAGTGATGGGCTAAACATGGCTACTTGTGTCATCAGAGCTTTGGGAGTCCCCTCCATTCCGACAGCTTTCATAATAACCCCAACATTATATATATTTGGTCCACACTAAGTCAAGACCTTCAGTTTTTCCTGACATTTCTCCATCTCTATGACTATGAGAGTATGGGTTTTGCACATTGCCTCCCCTCTATACAACATTACTACTTACATCTATCATCTTTCCCCCCCTCTCTGTTCAATTTACTAGCACTCCATGTCTACCATTGTTTGACAACATGGAACAATATATTCAGTGTAATCTCAGGAAGCGGTTCAATACAGTTGGGGGCCTAAAGCGAAATTTCAATGAGACCTTAAATTTCTTGTCACGAAAATGAAAAAAAAACCATAAATATATTTTTCATTTGAAGTCTATCTTTTGAGGATCTATATTAGATATCTCACTAACTTTCTCAAGAGTTTCTTTTTGAGATTGTATCAAAAATTTAATTTCTCTTTATCTTTTTGAGTTTTAAACAACCAGATACATAATTTCTAGTTGACATATTTTATATTCTAAAAAAATAGTTAACAAAATAATATATATTACGTAGTAAAATATCAAAACAAGCAAGTTTGAGATGAAAACAATACTAAAAGTTGAAATAATAGAACCTGATTCAAGAAGTTGATAACTTGATTTGAAAATATTTGGTGTCTGGAAAAAAAAATAGCAAATTCATACAAGTAGATTGAAACTAAAAGTTTAAACATATACTAAAGTTTTAGAAAGAAATGTCACAAATAGATTGGGTATTATAGAGAAACCAATCATAAATTTTCTTTTTTGTCAATATACTAAAAATAGATAGTATTTATACTATACTTTACTTACTTATTTAAGGCCTTCTTTACCGTCAATTAGTTAACTATATTTTTGTAATGACAAAAAGTATTCAAAGTACTTAATAATTTTGAAAAGAAAAATATAAAATGAAAAGTGAGGCCGTCAAAAATGAAAGGCCTTAGCTTTAGTGGCTTTATCCAAAAGCCACTCTTGTGTAATATCACAACGTGAGAGTTTGGCAACATGTTTTAAATTTAGATTTTAAATCTTTTTTTACATGTTACTACGAAGGAGGAAATTGTCTCACATGACTAGTCATAATTTGAATAGGAAAAAAAAACCTTATAGAGATCTCTTGTTTTTGTTCATTAATTTTGTGTATTGTACTTCACTGATTTTTAACGAAAGGGCTATAGAAACTAAAAAAAATAAACTATAATGGTTCACAAAACTGATCACCCCTAATAAACAATTTCACAAGACAAAAGTGAACTACAATTAGTTTTTGAGGAGAGAGGAAATGATCCCCTTGAACGTCGACGCGAGACATGATCATATAATCTTAAGTGACATTTTCTCATTTTATTCTCGATGTGCGCTACTTGAATCTTTTCATGAATATGATCATTTCTAATCTTGTTTAGTCTTGTATGACTGCAATCCATCTTAACACATCCGCATCTCTACAATATTCAGCTTGTGAATGTTTTGAACTTTAGCGACCCAATATTTACTTTCATATAATTTATTTATTATATTGTAATTTGCAGAAATAGTTTTGATACTATTTCACCCTATTACCTTTTGTTTCTTAAAAAGTCATAGCAGGAGCGAAGCTACATCGTCTAAGCAAGGGGTTCAGTTGGATTTGTTTTTTATCAAAACTAACTATACCGAACACTATTAGAAAAATCTCTATTTTTCTACTAAAATTTTCATTGAAAAATGTTTAGGGGTTATTTCTAGCTAAATATCAGTGAAAAAACTTAAATAGTAGTGTTTTCAAACAGAAAAATTAAAAAGTTTCTCGCCGTTTCAATTGAAACTCATTTCCTGCTATACGTTTTTCCGGCGAGCTGGTTTGATAGGCATAATGTGGGAAAATCATGTTTTATAGTACAAATTTTCATTGAATGTCGGTGGAAAAAAGCTTCTGTTTCTAGTAGGGGAAAGATAAAAATAATTTTTTATAGAAATTACTGAATCCTTTTAATATAGATGACGTTATTTTTATTGGTTGATGACGTTTCTAGTATACTATAATGTTAAAAGTGATTCAATTCTTTCTTTTTTTTTGCGCAGTGTTTTGAATTATTATTTTTGTTAGAACTTCTGACTCTATCACCAAAACATGGCATGTATTTATCTACATTGTTGGTGAAAGTATGAACAAGCTGTTATAGGATGAAATATTTTTCCCAGATTGGATAGGATTCGAGAAAGTGACACTTCTTTTGAAAGAGCCAACATTAGATGTAAATAGTGGCCAGTGGGTGTTGTATGATTATTAATCCCATGCACCAGTCCTCCTCTTTAAAATTAAAGACTACTGTAGCTTGGGGGTGGCCAGTGGGCCGGGCTCGGGATCGTCGGGCCGGGTTTGGTGGGATCGGGGCGGGGAAGGGGCGGGGTCGGGTCGGGCGGGATCGGGATAGGCGGGATTTGCCAAAGTCCCGCCCCGACCCCATCGGAATCGGGTCGGGTCAGTATCCGGGCGTTTTTTTTTTTTTTTTTTTGTACTTAATTTAAAAAATAACATATATATAAAAAACTCAATAATTAAACAAGACAAGATAGTGTAATAAAAACATCCCAAGGTTGTTTTTGTGCCTCTTATATTATTTAATAGACTTATGATTTTTTTTGTAATACAAATACAATTGTCAAAATTGCAACTTTGTGGTGTTGTTCAAAAGTTGCAAATTACATAGTAAAATTGCAATTAAAAAAATTACATTCCGAAAAAAACTTGTTCTAGTTTCTTAATAATTTCCTGTGGTTCTTCGGTTGGAATTGGTATTTGTTGGTCAAATTGATCTACGTCGCTTCCACCACCTTCGGATAAGATTTCGTTGAAGTTATCGTCTTCTTCTTCGTTGATCTCCGGTTGACCGCACCTTCTCCGCTCCGCTCGTATCCAATCTCTGAATAATACTACAATCTCCAAGCTGTCTCCGGCTAATGAGTGTATGTGCTCTCTTATTTGATATCTGCTGGCAGAAAAAGCGCTTTCAGACGCCATTGATGACGCGAGAATGTTCAAAACATCTCGGGTCATCATTGAAAGTGTCAGAAAAGTCTTCTCATTCCCCTCCAGTATTTCAGCAAGTCTTCACGTCCTTCTTCATTGAGAACTGCTTGGTACGGTACAGAATCCTGCAAAACAAAAATATCAAACTCGCTAATTTGGTTAGTAGCGGTATGGCTGCACATTCTATTTCTGAGGCTTTCAATACTAGCCGTAGAAACATCATGTCTTTTGTGAGGTTGTGTTGAAGAAGAAGAAGATGGTATGGAAGCCGGTAGGTTGCTAGCACTTTCTTGTTGGTAAAACCTATATACTTTTTTGCATTCGTCTTCTACGCTAGACAATACTTCTTCTTTAGTTTGTTCAATATGTGGTGGGTGATTTGGATTTTTGGGACTTGGAGGTGGTAGTACTTCTATACAATCGTAAATAGTTTCAATAAGTGATTTAGTACCGTCTATTTTAATAGTCGGATTTAATACAACACCAATAATATAAATAGTGGGAATAAGAATAAAATATTTTTTTATTTTGATAAACATTTTTTTAATAGCTGTCTTATAAGTTGGTTTTTCCATATATTCACTAAGTAATAAAAATATTAGAGTTATATAAAATAACATAGTTGAAATAGTAGGATAATATATACCGGAAAATTCTCTAAAAATACAATATGTTCGGAATTTTTTACCCAATCGCTATCTACAACCATATCAGCTGGATTTTAATTATGAGAGTTAAAAAAATAAAGTTATAGGTTTTCTATAGTCATAAGCAACAAGTAGTTGCTCGTATAAAGAATTTCACCTAGTGGGTACTTCTTCTGGAATTTTTCTATAAGGTAGTTGGCAATCGTGACAAGTTTTTTTTATATTCTTTTCTTCGTTGTATTCTATTATTTTTAAAAATAAAGTTTATACCAAATTGTATTTTACTAAGAATGTCTTCAAAAAGTGATAGATCATCCTTTACAATTAAGTTATATATATATGACGCACATTTTATATGAAAATGATCTGGAAAAGATGGAGTTAAACTATTTTTTAAAATTGTAATAGCGTAATTGTTAGAAGAAGCGTTATCTAATGTAATAGTCATAATTTTATCAGTTATTCTGTAATAATCGCACACTTGATAAATATTTTCTGCAATAAAAGTACCAGTGTGCCTATCATCTATATATCTATACGCTAAGATACGTTTTTGCATAGACCATTTATCATCTATCCAATGACAAGTTACCGTTAAATAATCATGACCGTTAGTACTACGGCCTATATCAGAAGTGATAGCCACTTTTCCATTAAAATGATATAATGAATAACGTAAATATTGTTGATATTCATGTGCGAATTTAAATACATCTCTCTTAACAGTTGATCTAGGAAAACCGTTAAAAGTAGGATTATACATATCTCTAAAATAATGAATAAAACAGGGAGATGAAGGAAATGAAAAAGGCAAACCCTCCACAGTAACTAATTTTTCTATTGCTCCCTATCTCTATATTTATTGTATTTAGGGCCAACAATTCCCCCCGTCATAGGGTTAATTTGATCATGTACTTGGTCCGGGACAGTATCAGTATGTGAACCTTGTCCCGATGGAGCGGACGTTTGCGCACCCAATTTTGAAGCCTCGTATTGGGCATACATAGCTGGATGAGCTCTTTCTACGTGTCTCATTAAACCTCCCGTCCCACCGTGACCTTTTCCAGTTTTAAATTTTAAAACATCTTTACAAATTTTACATCTAGCTACTTGATTCTCTACGTCCATATCAAAAAATGTCCATGCATCTGATTTTAATGGTCGTTTTGTTGGACCTCATCTCATACTAGTGGGAATATGAGGCATTTCAGTTGAAGGTGCACTAGTGAGTGTGTTGTTATTTACATTAGTGGGTGTTTCATCGTCTAAATTAAAGTCTTCTTGAGTTCCAGAAAATAGCTCATCGTCTAAATCTAATGGTATTGTAGGAAAATGTCAGTATCAACAAAATCATCCTGTGTAGGAATAGGATTCTGTCTAGAAATAGGACCCTTGCCCTTGTAGTCCCTACTAGAAGAAGCATGACCTCTACCCGTAAGCATACGTTTAAATCATTCCATTATGAATTTATAATTATACTAATAAATAATTAAAGTAACTGAAATTAAGTGTGCTAAATAAAATAAACAGACAATAATAATTTAATGAAGGAACGAATGTACCAAAAGCCGACGTAACGTCGACGTGTAATCTGAGAGGTTGAAAATTGAAATTTTGCTCGATGGCAGATCCTCAAGCTAGTTGTCAACTTCACTCCCAAATGAATAAATAAAATTGAATATTTAGTGGACAATGTAGACTTGTAGAGAGATAGCTTGTAGGAAGATTTGTGAGAAATATGAAGAGAAAATGAGGTATTTATAGTTGGAAAATTGGGTTAAAGTGTAAATATAATAACTTATGGGTTAAAAATAAGTATTAAGGGGGTAGGGGGAGGCCAAAAATGGCCATTGCACAACGGCCAAAATGTAAAATGGTCGTTGGTGAAACGGCTATTTTTGCAAAAGAGAGGATTTCGGGCGGGATCGGGTCGGGACTGTCGAGTCTGGGGAGGGGCGGGCCGGGACGAGACCATGTCCCCTCCCGGTTCGAGTCCCAATACCGCGAATTTTGTGTTTAAATAGTCGGGTTCGGGGCGGGACCGGGCCGACCCGACCCACTGGCCAGCCTTACTGTAGCTACATATATTGGTGAAGTAAAAGAAAATGGGGTCACCAAGTCAAAAAGAAATTCTTGTTTCCATTTTACCATACAGCTTAATTAATTACTTCAATGCTAGGATTACCTTACTCTTACACTTAACTATTCCTTTTCCTCCTACTAATTAATTCCACTTGATTACCGACATTATTTTTCTTGTTTGTTTGGAGCATCAAGTACAGACAATACTCCAACATTTGGAGATTGTTTTCAAATGGCTTGTCACATGTAATTCTTTTAGTTACTTGCCAATCAATTCAAATTCTCTAAGTACAACAAATGTGAAATTTAACCATGAAATTATTAGTTACAAGAAAATCAATATTCCTTTCTTGGGATAAATTACATTTCATATCTAAATGCACAAGTCACATATTTTTAGTGATGAAGCACAAATGTTGTAGCAGAAAAGTGGATTCAAGTCGTTTATTGAGTTGGCACGACAAATAGTAAAAATAAATGGTAGCAGTAACTGAATGCAAATATGGGAATAAGATTAAACCCAAAGGGTTGTATTTTAAAAAAAATGTATTTTGCACCAGTCCACTAAAAGGGTGTAGTAAGATGCTATAATTTTTTAATTATAATTTTAAATTAGAAGTTTTGAATTTAGATTTTTGGAATAGAAACTTTGCGATTGAAAGTGTGTATATATCACCTAGTAGACTTATCTAACATAAATTCGTATTGGTCGAGCTAATATATTTTGAATATCGAATAGTTAAGCCAAAACAAAAATGATGGGACAAGTTTAAAGGTTAATGACATCCTAGAGAAAAGGGGCAAACGAGAGCTGGTAACTCATTCCTTCGTTTGTCTTTGTCTGTAACTAATAAATATTCCTAATTAGAAGAAGGAAAAATGAAAGGAGGAAGAAAGTTGTCCGCATAAAATTTTAATGCCTACCAAATGAAATCCATTTCTTGATAAATAAAAATTGGATTTAATTAAGTTACGCATATTGAGTTTAGGATGAGATGGGATTATCAGTCTCATAGAATTGGATTTATCTCATGATTGATTCGTGGGATAACGCTTTTGATATCCCAATCAATCTCATCTACATGAAATAAAAGGTGGATAAGTTATCCCATATAAAGGGTGAGATAAGTAATCTCATCTTATAACACTCAATCCAATCTATATGGGATTACTCATCGCCTCCTACATATCTTGTTTTCTAGAAAGGTTACCAATCAACACTAATTACTTTTTTGTCTTAATTTATGTAAAAGAAAATTTCTTTTTTCATTGGTCCAAAAAACAATGACGTACTTCTATATTTAATAACAATTTAAATTTAAATTTTATCTTTAATGAAATGATTTATAGTCACAATAATTTCTATGCATGACTTATTTTACACCACAAAAATATCTTTCTTTTTTCTCTTAACCTTCACGCTCAATCAAAAACATTCACATAAATTAAGATAGAGGAAATATTATATCAGATTACCTATACTTAGTTTTTAAATGACCTAATTATGTAAATATTTTCATACCATCAATATATAGAACTTAACCTTATATAAGTATTATCGTGAAATATATATATACAAGCCGTTTAAAATGATAATACTTGAGCTTAATAGAAAGTAAATAATGAGTAAGTGCATCATCAAAAAATGTAATGAAATAGATCGAGATGAGATCCTTCCATTTTAATCAGAAGTCTAACATGGGCACAAACCCTGAGAATGAAGAGATTTTTTATCGGAAATGTTTTTCCTAAAATGAGTCTTAGCATACACCAGAACTAATCAAATCAGTGGATTTCGAATGTCATATAATTTCAATTATTAATAATTAAAAAAACGAAAGTACAAATTTGCAATGCGATCTCTAGCTAGTAGTTGCACCTCTTTACAAACAGTTCATTCCAATGAGTGGTAAGTGAGGGGGGTTGTCCGTCTTAATGCGTCTCTAATAATAATAGTAATAAGATTCATGAAAACAAAACACATGTTTCCAACTAGTAATATCCTAGGTTAGGTACCCTGTCTCGTCGATGGAAATGTATTCTTAATCATACATAGTAGCTAATCATTTTCTGATTCTTGTTTTAACGAGACAAAACATCATTATTTAAAGAATCTCAAATTTAGCGCTTTGTTTCCTGACAATATTGCTTCTACAATTTTAATGTATTATAAACCGTACTAATAAAAAAGGGTTTAAACCACTTGACACTTGCATCTTAATTTGTATATATGGATCATGTGTATTAATTAGCCCGTTTTGGCTACACAAATTTTCAGATGATCAATTGTACCTTACAATATATTATTAGACAACTAACTAATATTCGTGTGTAGATAAGCATTGATCATATGCGTAGGAAATTAATTCCATGATCTTATTTTATTCCCAAGTATATAATATATATATAACTCTACACAATCAATTTTGGCCATCTCTAAGGATATACTAATTAATATAATTGATCTAATATCCTAATTCTATGATCTAATTACAACATGATTGATATGATGAGATATGATGGGATATGATGGAGATAATTGGGGATTATGTCCGTAATTATCCTAACAGTCTCCCGCAGTCTTAGCTGAAGGTTCTCGTATACTTAGATTGTCCCTAAAATCATCAAACAATACGCGCGGAAGGCCTTTAGTGAAAATGTCGGCAATTTGATAACGGGATGGTACATGAAGAACACGGACTTGTCCACATGCAACCTTTTCTCAGATAAATAATATATTCATTTCTATGTGTTTTGTGCGTTGATGTTGGACTGGATTACCCGATAAGTATATCGCATCACATTATCACAATAGACCACGATTGCTTTTTCAATTGGACACTGGAGCTTTAGAAGGAGATTACGGAGCCAACATGATTCAGCAACCACACCGGCGACCCCTCGGTATTCTGCTTCAGCGCTTGACTGAGACATCATAGGCTGTCATTTTGACGACCACAAAATGAGGTTGTCTCCCAAAAATACACAATAACCAGAGGTGGAACGTCGGGTGTCCGGGCAGCCACCCCAATCAACATCTGTATAGGATGAGAGACTCGAAATGGAGGACTTATACAGATGCAATCCAAAATGAATAACACCTTTAACATACCGCAGAATTCGTTTGAGAGCCCTCATATGTTCTTCTTTTGGATTATGTATATGTAAACATACTTTTTGAACCGCATAGGAGATATCAGATCTCATGAAAGTAAGATACTGCAATGCCCCTGCTAAGATGCGGTAATGTGTTGGATCACTGTATGGAGTACCTGTAGAGCTACTCAATTTTGTATTTGTATCAACCGGTGTATGTGACGGTTTGCAGGATGTCATACCGGCTTTGTCAATGATCTCCTCAGCATATTTTTTTTTACTGAGAAAAAGACCACATGCATATTGAGTTACAACAATTCCTAAAAAATAATTTAAAGGACTCAAATCCTTCATTGCAAATTCTGCTGCAAGGGGGGACATAATAGAGTAGCGAAGTGATGTAGATGATGTTGTGAGAATATGTCATCTACATATAGAATGATATATGTCATGTCATTGCCCTTCTTATAAATGAACAAGGATTGATCAGACTTGTTGTATGAAAAATCCATTTTGGATTCCGTTATTTTTGGTAAAAAAATTATAGCATACGACAATTTGGTAAAAGAAACTTTCCATGTGACTTAATAAATATTTTATGGTAACATGCTGATAGGAAGACCACAATTCATATATATACCATATCAAATATCATAATATCAAAATCACAATATAATTTTTTTTTAATTTCAGTATGATAATCGGTATATGACATACCATGTCCACCCTTAGGTGGGGGGTGGGGGCGGGGGTTGGGGTTGGGGCGTAAAATATTTGTAAACTTATAGTAAAGGGTGTTAGTTGAAAAAGAATGAGAATGTCATGTACGGAAAATATTCTTGAATTAAATGGAGTTGATTGCTTCTTACCCAACAAATAATAGTCAATGCAAACCCATGCTCTCTCCCAAAGATTCTGAGGCTTAAATATTATTATTATTATTATTATTATTATTATTATTATTATTATTATTATTATTATTATTATTATTATTATTATTATTATTATTATTATGCTTGCTTTCTACCACTGCTGTTTCGAATTTATATTACTTTCGGATTTACAAATAAAATGTAACGAAAAAATATTACTCTTTGAGTTCTGTAGTTGACCTTAATTTTGGAAACTTTCTATGCCTGTGCCTATCAGCACATTATAAAAATCACCATTTCATAAGATGAAGCCAAATTAGAAGAGTTCATTCTTTTCTGATTTGGTGATTAAGAAATAACAAAGGTGCTAGAAAACCTCTCCGTACGTGGCATCTTTAATATAATGACCAAAGTGCTGTTCTAATTGCCGATTTTGTGGACATAGTATAAGTAGTGAATTTGGCTATATAGCTTTTTGGTTTTGGCCTTTTCCAAGTATATAAATTGTCCAAAATGGATGAAGTCACTTTTTTAAGAAAACATAAGGGGCCAATTGTCAAATGAATGATGTGACACATGCCCTTTGTTCTCTAATGGTTTTGCATGATAGTCGACCCTTTCTATTAAGTCAGCCACATGTTATCCTCCACAAATTGTTCCATACTATTATGACTATCCTGTATTTTCATTCACGAGCCAATGCATCTTCGATATTAATTTATTTAAATTTGGATTTACCTAATCAATGGCTTGACGTTATCTGCAAAAATCTAAAAACTAAAGTTAGAGGCAAATTTTGGAAGAAGAGGATTGTCTGATATCATATAAGACGATCACTCATCTTTTTTATCTGATGTGGGATTTCTCAATATCCCAGCTCACGTCCATGACTGGACACTTAGAACGTGACAAATTTAATATGTGGATCCAATATTGTAAACAAGAATCGGGACAGACCCTGTTGTACTATCATATTAAATGAATTTTGAGTATAATTCAATCTCAAAAGTTAACTCGAAAGATTGCCTAAAACATATAATAAGTATGTTAAATATACTCGTGATATACATGGGTTTGTATACCATGTATATCACGGTTTCACAAGGCAACTTTACCATATGTGAAGCCGTGATATACATGGTATACAAGCCTGTGTATATCACGATTTTGGAGCATTATTTTGATGTAAATATTGTATTAAATAGGCTTGTACACTTACCATAATTATAGGATTTTTGTACAACTAGAATAGGGTTTTGGGAGTAGAATAGGAATATGATTTTCCTAGTATGAAAAATTATAAATTGTATATATACTCTTTCATTAATGAAAATAATCAATGGATTATTTCTTTCAAAGATCACCCATAAAATAAAATAAAGAGACCACCCATCCATTTTTCAACCGATGTGAGACTCTTCAACATATTGAGTCTAAACTAATTATTTGTTCAAATAATTTTTCTAAGAAAAAAAATTAAGAATCGAACTAAAGTTACTGAATTCATCTTCTACTCTAATTTTGGGCGTTGATTGGATGTGACCATTGTCAGAGAATGCTACGTACATTTGTTCCTCATCAATTAATTGTGTAAGGATTTTAAATTTTGAGTTAGATAGCTCACATTCTTTAACAATCATGAACTAAAAAATTTGACCATGATAGCAAAAATAAGTAATTCTTGGTATAAACTACTAGTCTAACTGTCTAAGGGTCAGGTGAAATCAAAAGGCCTACAAACGAATACAAACAAATATGGTTAAGAGTCTCGCATCGAATATGAAATGAAAACATGGACTTCTTATATGGACTTGAACAATCTTCATCCTACAAGTTAGCTTTTGGGGTTGAGTTAGGCCCAAGATCTACTGTTTACGGATACCTTTTATTTTTGGTAAATAAATACAAACAGATATCAACTAAACATTTGAATGACGGAACCATATAATATTGTTCGTAGCTACATTGTCAAGTTAGACAAACAAATAGAAGAAATGATCTTAAACGTTACTATTATATTTTACACGTTAAACTACAATTTGACTAATCTCAATAAATTAGATGCAACTTTTCCTAGTTATCAACCCTAAATAACACGATTGAATAAATATCTATCACACAATCTGCCAATAAAACATAAACTCAATTTTTTTTTAGATATAATGCAGAGAAGATTTCATATGTAGATATTTTTATTGTTTGATAAAGATGGGACTTTTACAATTATCCTATTCCTATAAAGGAAAAAAGGTACGTACCACGGCTTAGTTGATGTTTGATACAGATACAATTCACCTACGAAAATCTCTCTTTCTTGGGTCCTAAAGAGTTGTGGAAATGGAAGTGGACAGAGATTTAGGGGGGGGGGGGGACGTACTCACATTTATCGCATACACCAAATCATACAAATTTATCATGATTAAAGGAAAATTGAGATGAAAATACACATTATTTACTATGGTTAAGAAATGAAAATGTGTATAGGAAACAACAACAACAACAAATTTAGTATGATGCCACAAGTGGGTTTTGGGGAGCTAGGATGTACGCACACCTTACTCTTATCTTTGTAAGGTAGAGATGTTGTTTCCGGTATACTCTCGGCTCATGTGGGTAGAAAATGTATGTCATATATTTATTGATTTTTTTCGTTTTCATCCGAAGTCCAGTATTTGTATTGAGGCTCGACTAAATTTAAATACGTATTAAAAATAATTATATTTCTATTAATTTGATATAAACATTGAGCTTAAATGATAATTTTACGTAGGCAGAGAGTGTCCACCACCAAACAATGGAACGTGGGTGGTGGAGCGTTTGAGTGGGCCTTTGATGGCTGCGTTTCTCTGAACGGATTTTAATTAGGATGGGTACCCACCACAAACTGTCTTTCAAGTATTTTTCATGGGCCTGGCCCTCTTTTACCTGAAATTTTCCCTTTGCTTCACCTCTATGCATAAAGAGGTAACCAAAAAGCACATGCCACTGGACTAATTAATTTTGAGAAAAACAGTTGCTCCAAAGAATTATTTTGAACTGTAAAAAGAGCAGAGCACAATCTCATGGTTTATGCTAAGACAATGTAAGGAAACAAATAAGTACTTTTCCTAGAAATACTATATAACAAAAACAAGGGATAAAACAAAAGAGATCACACTAGCTTATAGTTTCTGAAAGAGGGAAAACAACATATTAAAATAATACTCCTTATGTCACAATTGATGTGATACAATTTCATTTTCAGTCGATCCAAAAAAGAATGATACATTTTCTTATTTGACAACAATTTAATTTTAAAGTTTACCGTTTACGCTTAACGAGATGATTTATAACCACACAAACATCTTTGGCTTGCTTTAGACCACAAAATTTAAAAGTCTTCTTTTATTCCTTAAACTTTGTGCTCAGTCAAACTATATCACATAAATTGAGACAAATTGAGACGGGAGAGTAATAGTAATGGACTTAAAGATTATTACTATTACACAAAGGATGAGGAGGGATTTGAGTTGTTGTGTGTGATGAGTGATGATGACAGTTCTCTTCTTGCTCACGGGATCTGAATTTCTGATTACAAAATCTCTGATCTTTTACTGAAGACTTCTTCCCAGGTAATGGAAAAGGAAATTGGAACTAGCATTACCCACACCATCTAACATCTGCTCCAATTGGGACCACACCTACCCTAAGCTTCTTTCTTTCTCCTTTTTTTTCTTTATCTTTATAACCTTGTTGTCTAGGACAATTTATATACTCCGACTATTTCATTAATATTGAGTAATTCTGCCTACCAGGATAACTTGGTACACCTTTATAGTTTTGTAGGATAATAACACAAACCTCATTTTTATAACAGTGGTGTCCGGGATAACTTGGTACACCTCAACTATTCTATTGATATATTTGTTATCTCTCACTAATACTGGTATCGAGTAGTTATGCCAGTTACGAAATCACATTTAATGTTTTGTATGGATTATAACACATGCTTTTCATTTTTATAACAGTGGCTTCCGAAACGGCTTCACTCACCTTAATTGTTTCATTTATACCTATCATATCACACCAATACTGATACCAAGTAACCCAATCAACTAGCATGGAAAGAATTAGCAGAGCTAGGGTTTCATTTGAACCCTCCTCATAAAAAAAATTACATTACATATTCAAGGTCAAAATTATATATGTATAATATGTTGAATTGTCTTGGCTTTTTCATGCATGTACTTCTTTTTATTTTGAATTCCGAAAACTCTGACTCCTTAGGGATAATACCAGAAATCTGATCAAGATCAAAGGAAGATCAATTTTTTGTGGGTAGTATAGTACACAAAGCCATCAAGAAGTAGTAAATGAGACAAAGAGAGCCGTAGGGGTGCATTTGATCCAGTTCTGATACTTGTCCTTGTAGGGTTTGTTGGGTTGTTGTACGCAGCGGATATTGAAAACTTGTTTCAAACCCAACAAGCGTAGAACTGTTTGACTATAGGATAATTTAAAACTGTAAACATAATACTTGATAGGTACTTACATGTTTACAATATCTGAAATCTTTATCAATTCTGGGTGCGCACGCAAATGCCTTTTCGATTGCAAACTCCAAGCTTCAATGTATTCCTCCTTTGGAAAGCTAGAAAATCCGGCAGAGTTTCCAGAGAGTGTTTTGATTCTTAGTCTCTAAGACTTAGATTAATGATATGAAAATCAAGTGTAATGAATAATGAAATGTAGGTCTGTATTTATAGGTGAAAATTAGGTCAAACCGGATTAGGGTTTGACCTTGGGACTGGCCCAAAATTCGAGACATATTAGGTCATGGCGTCGCGGCCCTATGGTGTGGGCGTCGCGGAGCTGACGTGGCCCTACATTGTCTCGTTTTATTTTCCGCACATTCTTAATTAAATCCAAAATTCAATTTTGACTTAATTAAAACAATCATTATTCATTTAAATATCTATACTCTCTCAATACATCCTTAGATCGAAAAGACAATCGACATAGTGTGACCCTACAAACCTTCATATATCGACATTAATTAAATTAAGGTCTACACGGAACTCCTAGACGGCGCCGCAAGTCGAACTCAATATGTGAAGTACGTTTACACGAATCCAGTAAACTTAACCTCTATGTGGTAAGATAAAATCCTTTCATTCACGACACACCCGATCAAGCTTAGGATTTGTCAAGTGTCTATCCAAATGGCTTAATCATTGTATCTCATCTATATTAGTTGACAACTAGACCATATTCTAAATATGTCTATTGCGTTGGCCAACGACTTAGTCAACCTAATATCACTGAGAGGCTGAGTGTTCTCTCGAATATACATTCGAGGAATGAATCATAATCTTGGCTCAACTACCACCTTTAATCCACATCGTAATGTACCCAATACAAGTCGTATCTCAACCTATAATGCATTTGAGCTTAGGACGGGATCAAAGTACATTACTTTGTAGACAAGGCGCGTATTGACCTCAAGTCTAAGGACTTCTATCTCCCACACGCTGATCATACTTTAGACGAGTATAACAAACAGTATATTAGCAGGGTATACCAATACTTTCAAAGTATCCATGTGTCCATCACGAGTAGCCATTACTCGTAGCAGGTGAGACATACTACATCCTCTAAGGATGTGATGCAGACCACATGTCGACTTATCACATATCATCGATATTTCATTCTCGATGATCATTAGTCGAGGCTATTTTAAGAGTTACGTTATAATATTAATATCTCACATTATTAATAACAACGTAACCTCTAGGGATGCATATTATAGAATATTATAAACAATCAACTAATAATTCAATAATTGCAAATGCCAAAATATTAATCTCCATTAATAATAATACGAATGTATATAAAATACATTTATCCTAATACAAATTGTCTCTAGGACATACATATACTTTCAGTCCTCTCCTCTCCTTAATTTATTTGTGTAAATTCCAGTGGTTACTCAATAGGGTAACCTGTAAACAATGAGCCATCCTAGCCTATGTTTCTGTTTGTTTTTTTAGAACATTCAGAGCCATAGGGTGGTCCTTCAATTCCACTGTGTAAACAGCTTGAATCATAAACATTAAAGTGATTTTCTGACATTACCTCGACTTACTTCTTATTGTGGTACACCTTACCAGTACTTGCCTGCTCGAATTTGATGCCGTTTGGCAAGTCTAATGAAGAGCATTGCTGACAATTGGGCTTTGTGCGCTTGATTGATACTTATACAATCCTTAGTCAACAACAATCCTTGGTATATTGGCATATTTTTAGTCAACAACAACATCCATTGTAATCCAATAAGTGGGGTCTGGGGAGGGTAAAGTGTAGACAAAACTTACATTTACCTTAGAGGTAGAGATACTGCTTAAAAAAAAACCTCGGCTACCTTAGTCAATTATTTATTTTAGCAAATAAAAGCCCAAAAGATTGACATCCTATAGTAAACTTCAGTTGTTACCATGTCTTCACTAGAAGGTTCAAATTCTCTTCCTTATTTCATGCTCCACAAGAGCCTATTCATCAATAACATTCCGAACATAGATGTAATACCAATCTTGTTACCTTGTATTTACTTAGGAAGGTCAAAATTATTTATCTTATTTCATGCTCCATAAATATCTATCCATTAGCAACATTCCTAACATAAATATAATACCTACATTTTTTTATTCCCAACCAAAAATGTCCAGCTAATCCTCCATTGACGAAATCAACTGTATAACTTGTCCTTCATACATGTGTATCAATGTATATCTTTGTTAGTATAACATTTGAATAATTGATTGTATATCAATTATTTAATAGAATTTAAGCATGATATACATTAGTTGATTTGTCTTTCAAAATATGTATAATTGTATAAGTTGTCCTTAATACATGTATATTAGAATGTATATCTCTTATATAACTTGTACAACTAACTGTATGCCAATTATTTAACAGAATTTAAGCATGATATGTATGATCTGATTTATGAAATATAGAATTAGCTTCTTCAAAATAAATTCTATTCAATATTATGGAGTTATATGGAAGCTTGACTAATTTCATTAATGGAGGAATTGGTGGGGAAGATCCTTTTAAAGAGACAACTGTTAATTTACCTATTTTACATGTGGTTGTACAATGCCAAATATTTAGTAGGTAATTTGTATTTAGGCTATCAGATGTCAAAACATAAAACATGGGTTATTTTGTACCAAATTTTGCCCCACGTTATATTGCCTTTTGGGGTACTCTGCGAATATAAACATAAATTTGAACTAGTTGGGTCTTTATTTACGTGCAAATCTTTCAAGTTTAAAACAAGACTTAAGAGTCGAGTATCACTTTTCTTTGAGTTTTCTATTTGACTATCAGTTGTGAAAGTTTCTTACGTAAACTATTACCAATTAGCTAGCAAAACACACTTTAAATATCATTTGTCCACTTTTCCTACCTGATAGTTGAGGTAGGAAAAGTGAATAACTGATAATTGAGGTGTGTTTGCTAACTAATTAATGATATTTTAGATAGGAAACTCTACACCTGATAGTTAAACACCAAACTTTAAAACTTGTAACTGAAATAACAATCGTTACATAGAAATAAAGTTATAGAAACGTCTTTGACAAATTATACCACCATTCAATAACATTTGATACAATAATTTGGACGACTAATGTATCTAAAAAGATTATTTGATTTTATGTATTTTATATTTTTCTTACGCCAAAAAAGGCAATACTTAAATTTCAATGGCTAAAAAATTATTTTGATTGAATTTTACGGACAACCAAATTCCTCAATCAATTTTGTTCTAAAATCAGAGAAAATCATCCAAAAAATCTATTTTAGAATATCATTCTTTAGTCTAAAAATCCTAGAAAATAACCTTGAAGGTATTTGTTGAAAAATCTTAAAATTGAGTAATTCATTAGCAATTTCTTATAATTGATTTGATATTTCAGGCATCAACTACTCCATAAACAAAATTCATAACAAAATTTCAATAAATTCCATCAACATTTCAAGATATGAAGTGAAATAGCTGATCAAATGTGTATTATCATATTGCATTGGTGGCATCATAGATGGCCCAGATCTTCAGAATGGTATATGCAGAAGTCAAACTGTTGCCTCTTAATTTTAATTGATTTTGCTTGGCTGTGGATAGGAGATTAGATATACTGTGATGGCTAATGCTATTGTTTTGTAACTGTCATTTTGGTAATCAATGGAAAGTTCAGTTAAAAAAAAAAAAAGTGAAATACAAGTGAGTTTGTTTCTAAATCTAATTTGGGGATTTAAAAAAGAGAAAGTTATGTAAGCAAGCAATTTTAAAGCAAATTAAAATTGCAAATATAATTTACCAATTTAATTAATTTTAATTGGTTAAGAATGTCATCACTTCTTACCATTCGATAGAATAAGACAATTTAAGAGAAGGAGATTTGAGAGAGAACTATAAATATTTCGTTTCCCACCGTTAAGTGCTTTTCTTCTACAATTTCTTCAGTTATTCAATGTTGAAGATTATTTTAGTTTCCGCTTTTAATTAAATAAAAATTCTTCTTGTTCAATTTTCTTATTTAATAGATAAGAATATTTTTGTTAGTAGTATTAACTCCAATATGGAGTACTTTTTCTTGTATTGAAAAAGTGAGATATCTTGATATTTTTATATAATAATAAGTATTATATTAGTAGTATTAACTCCAATATGGAGTACTTTTTCTTGTATTGAAAAGGTGAGATAACTTGATATTTTTATATAATAATAAGTATTATATCTAAATTTCACGTGCTTGAGCTCAAGCTTTCTATTTTATTTTTATACATTTACAATTAGATGTTATTTAATTTGTTAACATCTATCTATTTAGTACTGTAAATTATTATTTTTACTAATTTTGTAATTGAGAGAGGCGGAATAGTAATACTATTAATTTTGGTGTTGATAGATTGTTAACATTTATTTAGTGACATCTATCTCTTTTATGTTATAAAGTACAAAAATTAATCGAATTATATCGATATCAGAGAAAAACAGAGATATTAAATTGATTTCAAAAGTTTAGTTATACATAATACAAAAAATTAGTATAGTATAATCTGTTAAAAATAACCATTGAATCGAACAATTATGACTTCTAAATGAAACAACAAAATCAATGCCTAAACTGACAATGAATCATATGCGTAGTAAACTTTGACTTACCTATATTATGCGTCATTGAATGTTCTATATTAAAAGGAGACTGTCATCAATGTAAATTGTAATCTAATTGACTAAACATCATGATCCGAAAAGCCTTATTAGTCGCCAAATTATTTGAAAATAATTTAAATATGGATAAAAACACCTCAATAAAGAAAGATATTATCCTTTATTCATCATGTGTATCAAATAAATAAATAAATATTAAGAGCTACAATTACAAATTACATAATAATGTGAGAATATATCTTAATTAAAAGGTGTTTGGCTAGCAAAATGGTTTATAAGTACTTTTTAGCTGATCTACTTGTTTGGTAAACACCAAGTGCTGAAATTGTTATCAACAATTCTTTTATTAAACACATCAACTATTTATTTATCGTTTCAACACTTCTATCTAAAGTTCAAACACATAACTACTTATTCATATTATAAGTTGCAACACTTAAAATGTTTTCAATGCCTAAAATTTATGAACTATTTACATTCAACTAATTTAAACGGGTTATTGTTGGAAATTAGCCTTTGGCGGGAGTTGCGACCGACCAACTTTAACGGCTTAAACACTAGTGTTACGTATGTTGGAGAATCCGATTCTTCACACATGCATGATGTACTAAGTACGTAGATAACCGTAGGGCCAAGAATCGTCAAATTTCATTGAGAAATGAAAGAGATATTGGTTCACAAAGTAAGGTGTTTGAAGCATGGAAAAGTGTGGTGTGTGATCAATTCTCCCTCATCGGTAGAGGAAGAAAGAATTGTTGTGTATATAAGACTCGAAGTTGGTTTGGGGTTTGGGACCCCAAGGGGTATCCCATGTGTTTAAAGGAGGGAGGACCTAGATGTGCTTCGGTTCGAGGAAAGACCACACGCGCGCCGCCGCCGCCCGCCCGTCCGGTTCCGTGTTCGCGGGCTATTATCTTTTTGGGCCAGAAAACTTTGCCAGAAGTACAGTTTGATCCCAGATGTGCAGTTTGGACCAGAATTCTTTCAGATGTACAGTTCGGTTCCCGAAGTTTCAAGATGTACGAGTTTGGTCCCCGAAGTTTCAAGATGTACGAGTTTGGTCCCCGAAGTTTCAAGATGTACGAGTTTGGTCCCCGAAGTTTTTCGAAAGGCGAATTTCGACGGTCCGAACGTAAACGTCCAAGACTCAATTCACCATTTATTTTGGTGAATTACACCTCCTATAATGGCCAATCCGTTGGCAATTTTCTCCATTTATGTGGTGGCTTTACTACCTCCATAATGGTCATTCTGTTATGGAGGCAGTCAAACAGTCCCTCTTCCTCCTATATAAACACCCCTTACACCATTGTTGAGGCACACTTGATATACACGAAAATACACAAAGCGAGAAAGCAAAGCGTTTCTTCCTAATCTTCCAAGCATCATTTCGTTATTCAATATTCTTCACGGTAGCTTTTGAGTTTCCTTTGCTCAATAGTTCCATTGTCTTTTTTATCTTGGGAGACGAATTGTCCAGACGTATAAAGGATACATACGGGGCAATATTGTCTTAAGGACAGAGTGCCACACTCGACTCAGCAAAAACAACTTTCCAGTTTTCTTGATCAACAAAATAGTAATTTCAGTTTGTTGTTATATTGTAATTTTCAGTTTTAGAGTTGAATTATAATTTCAATTCTTACATAAGCAGTTACTTGTAATTTCCGTTTCCTGCAAATCCTTGTAAACACCAACAGTTATTAGTATAATGTTTATAAAGAATCACATGATGTATGCCCAATGATTTTATAGTTTGTTTGGTCAATTTTTTAAGAAGCTAAAAGCATTTTTCTATAAAGAAAAAGTATGTTTGAAGATTTGAGGTGTTTGATCGAAATAAAAAAAATTTATTAAGACAATATAATCAACTTTTTTGTTTTGAGGATGAAACCACAATTGTTTACTAGAAAAAAAAGTAGAAACAGAAATTAAAATGTCAAGACAAACATGTCATTATAAAAAACTATATTAGTTAAATTAACTTTCATTAATTTTATTCACATTTCTCAAATATAATTTTAATCCGCCCTCACCCCACATTTTTTGTTTTGTTTTGCCGTCTCTTAGAGAAAACTTTTGATTTATATTGAAAGGTACATTTTAGTATATTTAAGTTATCATGTAAAAATAAAGTAACTATACCGGATATTCAATATTGTTACATCACTTGAATTATATTTATAAGATTAATTACACTGCATGTTAATTGAAGTAGTAATAATATCAAAATTGATCCATTTTTTTAAAATCTTACAAAAAAAATGAGCAAATTATTTTCTCTAATCCCCTGAGCGTCGTACCCTTTCCTACTGTGCTTCCCAACCTGCACGATTGGTTCAGCCAAATGTACATTTATGAAATTTTCCATATTTATATAAATTCGTAATGTATAACTTTATTTTACATTGAATATTTTGATTAAGTAAACATAAAAAACTTGATTCATAATTAACATTTTTAAAATTATTTATTTGATTAAATAATATTAATTATAAAATAAACCTTGCACTATATTTTCTCATAATTTAAACATTTTAAAAACAAACAAGTAGAAGTAAAAGTTGACGGAACATAATCTAACAACATATATATACTTTTCATTTTAGTAAACGAAAAATAGGGTTATAAATTCCTCATTTTTCTTCGACTCTTTCTTTTCGATAATTTATCGGATTTGCAGAGCATTTCCAGAAATTGGAACAATACCCTTTTATACTTTTGTGTATTTCTCTCTTTGGGTGGAGTAACATGGCGGATGCTTATTGGAGATACACTAGCGGTGGGCAGCAGGCGGCAGCGGCAGGGGCAGCTCTTCCTCCTCTCATCGGAAAACGTCCTCGCACCGAATACGGTATTCAAATCAACTCCCACCTACTCGTTGTGTGTAAATAATTCGAGATTTCGCATAATATCTAGGGTTTGTAAAAGCTAGTTTTTTTTTTTTTCATTTACCAGTCAATGAACTTATTTTTATGGCTTTTTATATGGCTGGGGTGATAGATAGTTGTGTTAGGGATTGGAACAACACTCAACAAGAGTTCATTCGTATCGCTGAAGTGAAGTGAGTGGAGGATACAAAAATTTTACAAGTACTCTAAGCTGGGAGAGCCCAAGGCTATATAAGCCCCACATCAGATCCCCATTTAATCGATGTGGGACTCTCAGTCTCATTCCATGCAATAATATCATAACATACTCCCTCCGTTTCAATCTCCAAATATAAAAATGTGTCATTCTACCCTCCCCCAGACCATGGACTACACTCGGTTTGTTGTTGTTGGTGTTGTATAAGCTAGAACAAAGGGAGTAATTGGTTATAGGCCTCCTAAAGCGGAAATGTTCAGATAATTGTTAGTTAAGTTAGGGATGGGAAGAATACTCGTCAAGAATGTCTTTGGTATTACAGAAGTGGAGGAAATAAAAAAAGTAGTAGTAGTTTATGTTGTAGTCCCCATAAATTGGGAAATGAGAATCTTTTTTTTGGCTTAACACCAGCACTTTTTTTTGTTGGTCCTTATACATTAGATGACCCTTTTTGGTGTATGGGCTTATTTAGTAGGGGTTGATTGAACCTATAATTTTCTATTGAGTTTAACAGTCAATGTAAAACTACCTTACATCGGCATACAATGCGATAAACTCGGGCAAGGGATTCCATCATATTGTCACCTGGATGTGAGCAAGGATTCCTGCATCATGAACAATCGACACGCCCGGTGTGGTGCAAGATGGGAAATGATTCCGACCATCATGGACATGACGATAAAAGAGAGTTTGGATCTGGGGTAGTTCGAACATAGGCTCTTTGGTAGTATTCATGTATACCTTAAAAGGAAGGACAGATGGTATTGCATGCCTACAAGAAACTGAATGTAAGGAGAAAAAGGTTGGAGAGATTGGCAACATGTGTTATAAATTGTGGATAGACAAAAATAGAAAACAGGTGATGTTGAAGCTGGAATATAGGCATAAAGTCGTAGAGGTAAGGCGAGTTGGGGTGTGATTATCTCATTAAGCCTTGTATGGGAAAGGAGACAATTAATGTCATAAGTATTTGTGCAATCAATTATGATTAGATGCGGAAAGTACAACTAAATTTTGGGAAGATATATTCAAATCGATGCAGTGTTATTAAAAGAGCTTCCTTCAATGCTTAAAGCGTGAAGCGAGGCGAAGGGTCAAGCGCTTCTATGCTCTGAAGCAAGGCGAGATCAGAAAAGCGCTAGCTTGATGAAGCGAGAAGCGTCACTTTTGCGAAAGAAACGAGAGTTTTGGAAATTTAATTGAAACAAGGGTTAATTTTAGGTCTAATTTTAAAACAATTGCAACAGACTTGCACGCATCTTCTTCGCTGGTCCTTCTCCAATTCTAGGGTTTCAAGGTAAGTTCTTCTCTTCTCTTTTTTTATAAGTCAACGTAAGTTCTCTTATCTTCCTATTTGATTTTCTCTTCTTCCCTTCTCCTCTTTTTTCAATTTTTTTGCTCTTTCTTTTCCTTCTCTTCTCCTCTTTTTTCAATTTTTCTCCTCTTCTCCTATGTTAGTGTACTGTAGCTTCTTTTTTTTGGCTGTTTCTCTGTTCTTTTAAAACTTTTTTTGCGCTTCAGTTGAAAAAAGCGTGCCCCTCGCTTCTCGCTTCGGTGAAGAGAGACCTCATCCTTTTTTTCGGCTTCTCACTTTCCAAAACCTTCTCTGACCTTTTGTTTCCATATTTTCACTTGAGCCGAGTGTCTTTCGGAAACAGCCTCCCTACCAAGATAGGGGTAAGGTCTGCGTACGCTCTACCCTCCCCAGACTCCACCTTGTGGGATTAAATTGGGTATGTTGTTGTTCACTTTCCAAAACACTGCATCGGTCCAAGAGATTCCAAGGAACCAACATGATTTTGTTAGGAGAGATCTAAATAGTCATGTGAGTAGAGATGGAGACCGCTTTAACTAAGTACAAGAATGATAAAGAAATATCACTGTAGAGGTTGCTTTAGCTTATGATATAGTTATAATTACACATTTAAAAGAGCGAAAATATCACCTAATAACATTCTAGAGTGGGTTAATCATAGTCAAACAGAATTTATCCTTACTGGAAGATGTGATGAACCACATAAGGACTGCAAAATTATAACAAGAAAAGCTATGACTACTCAACATAAATGGGTGGTCTTGGATGTAAAGCGAAAGAGAAGAGTGAGAAAGGAGATGAGTCACATACAACCGAGAAGTCAGTGATGGGAATAAAGGCACTAACAATTTAGCAAAAAACTACAAGAGGGAGCATGAGACATCCTGTAGAAATAAATGTCAAGTTGCATCAAGAAAGTAGCAAGTAAATTTCTAGGAGTGCCTAAAGCCCTCACACCTCGAATATGCCTTGTAAATGCATCAGTTCGTAGGTGTAAGATCATAGGGAGGAAGGTGTTTAAGAGAGATGAGACAGATCTACAATTTCAGGGAAGGAAGTTGTCTTGAAAGACGTACAATCTCTTGAATCCTTCAGACTAATAGGGCACCCTGGAATACTAAGATTTATATATGCAATAACAATTACCCCTTTTCCCAATTTATGTGACACGCTTTCCTTTTTAGTCTATCCCAAAAGCATGTGACGTTTCAACATTTAGAAATAATTTAACTTTTAAAATTCTTATTTTACTCTTAATGAGATGATTTATAGCCACACAAATGTCTTAAGGTTATTTTAGACCACAATTTTCAAAAGCTTTTTTATTTTCTTTCTTAAATTTTGTACCGGGTCAAACAGTGTTAGATAAATCGGGACAGAGGGAGTAGTTGGGGTTATAAATTTGGTCATTTTGGTACATTTACATGTTTGTTAGCAGTCCTTTTGTCTTGGGAGAGAATTTCTAGTGCCAGAGAAACTAAGTTTTATGATATTGGACTGAGATAGTTCAAATGGAGTGATGCCCCGATTACACTGACTAACTGAACTTTAAATATACTTATGGGACATATATGGAGAAACGAAAAGTTTGGGCCTTGGGATCCCTAAGTTACTAACTTAACTGGGTTTCTTAATAATAACAAAGTGATTGAGTACAAAAGGAGGCAGAAAAAAGAGAGGGATAAAACTCCTCGCCATTGTTGGAGATTTGCATCTTTGGTTTTAACCTATCGGCGGCACTAGATTTCCCTTCAACTAACACATCAGACGTTTTGATGAATAGGAAAGCGGAATGGTTTCAGAAAATTACCAGAAGACGAGCTGTTCCTTAAACAAATCTAGTTCCAGTAATGAATCTGCTTTGTGGGTGTATAAGCTATTTGATGAAATATGCTCAGTTTAGGGTCGAAAGATGAAGCGTTTCCTAAGCGCAAACCCAAATATAATTCAAGACTAATGTTGCAGGGGTTTTATAGAAGAGTAAGTATATTAAATATGTCAAGAGTGAAGATAGCAGCCATGCACAGTGGATTCAGAAATCAATCATATTCTAGAGATTGCGATTTCTTTTATTATATATAGATCTGACCATTTAGGTAAGTTGAATTTAGTCCTTAATCCAAAATCATTCAAAGGTTCTAAAGGGAAAAGAAGGGTGAAAGAAAACAGGGAACATTCTACTTGAGCTAAAAATGGGTGGAACAACAGCGGCCCGAACTGATAAAAGCCGAACTGAGTTATTTTCTGTTTGGTGATCACTGATTAGTTCATGTATTCAAAATGTGATAACCAGCAACACTTAACCGAAGTTTTAAAAACTGAACTGAATTGACCGATTACCCACCCCTAATGAAGAATATGATTCATATAACTGGCCCGAACATGCTTAGGATTGACACGTAGTAGGTGGTGTATGTATATCAATAAAAATTATGGAAGTACAATGATATTATTGGCTAAGATTGTGCTAGCCCACAGCCCACTGGTACTAAAGATTTTAAGTTGCAACTGTGCATGACAACAAGTCGCTTTAACCCAACCTTTAACTTTATTGTTTAGGGAAATTAGGGCAATGATTGTTTCAAATCTCAGGTTTGGTTCATATTTTGTTGTCTCGTGTTCATGCTGATATTTGTTGCACTTTAATTAGCTTAATTTTACTGTTCTTTTCTTGTTTGTTTGTGCTCATATATTATTGGCTAAGATTGTGCTAGCCCACAACCCACTGGTACTAAAGATTTTAAGTTGCAACTCTGCATGACTACAAGTCGCTTTAACCCAACCTTTAACTTTTTTGTTTAGGGAAATTAGGGTAAAGATTGTTTCAAATCTCAGGTTTGGTTCATATTTTGTTGTCTCGTGTTCATGCTGATATTTGTTGCACTTTAATTAGCTTAATTTTACTATTCTTTTCTTGTTTGTTTGTGCTCATATATTACCCGAAACATGTATAAGTTTCTTGGCACACAATTTAGTGCTTCCTTCTCTCTTTCTGCAATTAATTTTTTCGGTGTTTCCCCCCTTTTTAGATGCTCCAAGTGGTCCTGAGTATCCTGGCTATTATGGCTGCGATGATGGAAGGGGAATGCCTCGATTCATCAGAGATGCAGATCCTATTGAAACATCCTATGAGCGCTACCTCCGTAGTGGGGTACTTTATTTTTCTTTCCTTTTGAGCTTGTTTCCTTGATACTGTATAGGTCTAATATAGTGGTAACATTTCCAGCAAATTTCCTCCCATGGTGTTGAGTCTGCAAGATCCATGAATAGTGGAATTAATGGCCATCCTATCGAAGATCCACGTGTTATGGGCATTGGGGGATCCGACCCGCTAGCTTTAAAAAGCAGGAATGTTGGAATGGTAGGTGGCAGACCAGAAGTTACCCTTCCTCCGGATGCTAGCAGTACGTTGTTTGTAGAGGGTTTGCCTGCGGATTGTACAAGAAGAGAGGTGTCTCGTATCCTTGTGTGGTCTGCTTTTCTGTTTTATTTTTGTACGGCCCGGTCTAGTTTTTCCCTTGACTTTAGTTTTTGCAGATATATTCCGCCCTTTTGTAGGTTACAAAGAAGTTAGACTGGTACCTAAAGGATCAAGACATGTAAGAATACATATTACATCTTATCAAGGCCTAGTTCTGTATATTGTTATTTTGGAATTCACTGCTCTATCAACTTTTGCAGGCTGGAGGCGATCCTTTGATTCTTTGCTTTGTTGATTTTGCAAGTCCACTTCAGGCAGCTGCTGCAATGGATACCTTACAAGGTGAGCTTGACACACTCTTCTATCTTGACACACCCTTCTGTAGTCTTATCTCGTTGCTGCTAGTAATACAGTTGGCCCTCATATTCTTGCCTCTTTTGGTAGCCTGTAGAAACAATGACTCCCTCTGTCCCAATTTATGTGACACTATTTGACTGGACACGGAATATAAGGAAGAAGGGTAGACTTTTGAAACCTGTTCTAAAACAAGCCTTAAACATTTGGGTGGCTATAAATCATCCCATTAAGGGTAAAATGAGAATTTTAAAGTTAAATTGTTCCTAAACATATTAATGTGACATTCTTTTTGGGACAGAAAAATGAAAGTGCGCCACATAAAATTGGGACAGAGGTCACAAGATTGAGGTTTTCAAAGTTTAAACAAGAGCAAGAACAAACATTTTTTCTTCTAAGTTGCAATATTAAAATTACTTAGCATATTTAGTGGTCAGAATGGTTAAACTTGAGACCAGGAAGAACAGTTCCCTTTTACCGGTTCGTCAGTCAGTTGTGCAATTCTTGATCGTATGTGATCTTGCATTTAGTAATCTTTAAGAACTGGGGTAGTCAGTCAGTGCTGTGATGGCTCCTTGATGGCGTGCTAGGTTTGTGCTATACACCCAATACTTTATATCTTTTCCAGTATGTAATAAAATTATATTTTTGCCTTTCTTGGTGGAAACATAAGAGGTTCCAGTGCTCTGTAGGCAAAAGTGGCTTTGTAGTCTAATAACCTACCAAGGTATTATAGTTTTATTGTACTGTATCCTTTCCCTTTTTAGGAGTAAGTAATCCATATGCAATCCTGTCAAATTGCGTCCAAAGTCGTGACTACTTACAAAATCCTCTAGAATAGATTACTCCTACTCTTTATTTACGATCCATAAAAGTCTAAAGTATACTGATATCTTTCTTTGAAAAGACTAAGTAGATTGATATCTTGGCCAAGGGATGGTTTCTTTTCTGAGTTTGGTTCGCCAGGGATATTCTCTTTGTATTTTTCGGACGGTGCTGGTTCCTCCCACTTGGTTTCATTTTCACCTTATTCATTCCATCCTTTTGAGTGCCATTCTAACTCATCTCCTCTATAAGTTGTTCTCTGATATATCTCGAGGAGTATTTGTACGTGGGAAGTGACACCCACCTCCTGAATTTATGGAGATCCTTGGGCCATTTTTGAGCATTTTCACAAAGTACAAATTGGTGTTCGACCAGTTCTCCTTTTTTGCTTTTTCTGTTGTCATAGCTCTTGATAAAAAACTTCTTCATGTATTCTTCACAGCTGACATGGGTACCTCAATATCGAGTGCTGGTTGTAGAGAGTCCTAAAATTTTCATCGGAATAACACTAAACAAAATGCGATGTGTTGTGAATAGTCTAAAATTTTTAAGGTGGAGCAGTGCTGGGGAAATAGTAGCTCTGTAAATTACCTAACCTCTTAATTACTCTGTGGTGCTGTTTCTGGACAAAGGGCTAGTGCTTATGAATTACTAGTTTATAAACACTGTCTGCCCTTCACCAGTTGTCAACTTTTGGTGGAAGAATGCAACTTTGACTATCATTTTTACTATGACGAAGTCTAACGACTAACTGAGAAAAATGGTAAAGAAAGATCATGATGCCGTGCTGAAGACGTGATATTGGCTGGCGGAATTTCATGTGGTATCCGGCGTTGCTCTTCTGCCTACGCTTTTCTCCTTTTTCCCATTGCTGTTCTTTTTCTTTATCTTTTTTCGTGCACTATTTGGGATTGACGTTAGTTGATTGCCTGCTTGCTCTTTTGGCATTCCCTTTAGGCACCATTGATTATGCATAACTTATCATTGTAAGGTCTTTGGGTGTATTATAGACCCAATTTCTGGCTTGTCAAAAGACCCATTTTCTGGCTAGTCAGCTATTCTTTGATTTTGCCAAAAGTCAAAAGAGTTAATGGTGCTATAGAATTCTAATGAAGGTGAGTGTTTCTTCAATGGGTTGTAATCTTACTAATCAGCTTGTGGAATTATCTCCCAAACTAGTTGCCAGGAAATTAAAAAAAATCTGGAACTGAAAAGAGGCCAAAAAAAAAAAAAAAGCGAAAAGATGCTGATTTTCGGTGTCTTTAACTTAACCCTTTTTTTGTCTACCCAAAGTTAACAGATAAGCATTGATTGAAATTGACACTGCATGCTTAATAATTTGGGGAATATTATAGTGGATGGAATTTACACACTCCAAATATTGGCTCCTCCGTTGACCAAGACTTTGTTTATTTAACTTTTAATCTTTTATTTACAAAAAAAGTAAATCGTAAGTCTTTCGGTGATATCCAATTTTATTTTTACAGCTCAAAATAGTTTGTGGGAAGAAGCCATTCTATATACATTCAGGCAATGTTATATACAATGACCTAGATTAGTTTGTCTTTGCGTTGCTGTCTCCAGGACTCAATCTTAGAAATTAGGCTTACTCCTTCCCCATGTGCACGATTCTAGTGGTTAATTTATCACTTCTTCTGTAGCCCTTTCATCTTATTTCGTGGTGTGAATTGCATGATAAAAATTTTGGTCTTCTGGCAATTTAAGGGGATTAAACTTTCATGAAAGTTGAAGGGTATCTGCAAGCTGCAGTCTTGCGCAGCTCTGCATGTTCCTTTGACTCTGCCATAGCCTGGCGAATGCCTCATCATTTCATGGGTCGGTTGCATGCCGAACCTTTTCCCGGTTGAAAACAAACCCATATCCAATTGTTGGACAATCTATACAATATCGTATGTTTGCTGGTGTACATTCGAGTTGTCAGTCAGAGAGAAATTTGTTGCGCTGGTGAGGTAGTAAAAACTAAATCTTGCAGGTTATAAATTCGACGAGCATGACCGTGATTCGGTCAGCTTAAGGCTGCAATTTGCTCGCAATCCTGCCTCGAGGTCAGGTGGAGGAAATCGTGGAAAACGTTGAAACTATGCGTCTTTACAGGTGACATGCTAGACTTCGGTGCACTTGACCCTTTATTATCGATGGCCATAACATATGGTACACAGTTCATAGGTCAAACTAAATTGTGGAACTATACTTCTGTGTAGGACTTGCCCAAGTTTGGAGATTTATGATACTTAGAGACGTTATGCCGGGTTTGCAGTTTCGTGTGCGACGTGTTTGTCTGATCAGGTGCTTTCGTTAGGACCAGCTTGAAATTGCTGGGTTTACTTTATTCGGGGGAAGAAGTGATAGTTGCTATAAAGCGTTTAGCTTTCGTTTCAACCTCAATTATCTGCCTCGACTTACTGGACCCATGCATTGTTAAATTTCGTGTCTGGACGGACGAGATGATTTCACCTGAATCTTACGTATAGAATGTTATAATGTACGTGTAATGTTTAAGTGGAGCTGCTGCTTAGCTGTTTTAAGAGTTGCTTGTTTTATCATGCCATGAATTGTTTGAATTCCTTTAAATTCGCTAAACAACGTATCATTTAGTAGACATTTCAGGCTATTGTATGATGAGCCATTAACTTCTGCTCTGTTGATGAAAGAAATGGGAGGCTTTTCGCGTCAATTTTGATTATCTGATAGCTATCATTTTAGGTCTGGAGACCTTTTAAGGTTGACGGGAACAAATAAAGAAAATCCAATCCTTGCTAGAAAGTGTCTGCCTTCCATGGTTCCGTTTCTTGGTGGTTTTGGACTTTTGGTTACCTGGTCCATAGAAAGCATTTCTAGTAGGTGCCTGGGAAACCCTTTATGGAGGGGGGAGGGATTGGTGCTGGTGGTAGTGTTTTATTCGGAGTCTATGAAAGCACATACAATTGTACGTCTTAGAGTCCCATGTTCCTTCAATGTGTATTCCACCCTTTTGTTATAATGGGGGCGAAAAATTAGTCGGCACCAGCTTGTTTTGGACGACTTCCCTCCTACGGTTAAAATAAATGGTTGACTACCTCAAAAAAAATCCATATTGTCCATCAGAAAAACTTGTCTGCCATATGTTTATTTTCTTCATTCAGGGCTTATTAGCGTTCTTGAAATTTACAGAGCCAATTTAATCTAGTAACTTATACTGGGTTATGTGGTTCAAGTTGAGTTATTTTATGTTGGATTCATCACAATTCACAAATGGTGCTCCTGGTTGCAAGTTTGAGCAGCATGCTCATTCTATTACATAGCAATGGAGTGCCTTTATTTTTTCTTGTTCATATTAAAGCACGATTGCGTGTGATGGTATATATTGTCAGACTTTTCGCAATATTTGACTAATGGGTGGATTTTTGCTGTAAAGCCTGGAGTCGGAAGCTCATCGTGAATGAAGTACTTGAGAAAAGAAGAAGAAAATGCATTGGCAGATGACTTGGATAATTTATATTTCCTTTTCATTTTTTTTTTTGGAAAATCTAAGTAAATTATTACAGAACCAAGGAAAGCGTCACCCAGCACTAATTCCACCAAAATATTAAAATACAACTGTTAATAAGAACTACTTTTTCTTCTTAATCGGGGATTCTGGAGTGGTATATTTTGTAAAAGTTAGTTCTTAAATGAAATTGATTATTTTATTAAATTGTTAAATCAAATAATTGCTGATTTAAATAGTCTGAACAGTTTTCGAAATGCATAACCCCACTTTGACAAGTGAAAGAAAAATACTTTAATCGCCTAATGTAAGAATTGCCCTGCTAAAACCACGTCCTTAGTCCAATAAATACTCTCACCTGCTACTTCCGATGAGTTAATGTCTCGCAGAATATCCAAACTAATACTCCTATCTATTTTTCCCAGTCTAATTCTATGAGACTGGAAACAGATTCAGATTTAAAGTTACTCTCCTTCGAGGCATATTTAGGATTGAAGATTTTTTTTTTGATGACAAGGGAACTGCAGCTGCTACCTTTGGGTGCACATAGGGTAAATCCCGCCATGCACTACGACAAGTACATTTGAAGATTTTTTTTCCTCCTGTATTGCATCGCTCGAGCCTAAAGCAATGAGTTTAGGCTAAATTCGCCTCAATCTCTAATCTGTATATCCTTTTATTCAGCAGAACAAATAGCTAACATGTTTTCAAAGAAATACTAAAATTGATGTCTGATTTCTGTAGAATATATACATCACTGTTAATGAGTCATTCTTGAGGGACTTACAAGAAGATTTGACCATGGACACAACATATGAAGGCTACTCTAATGTATGCCCCATAAAGCAAGTGGAGTGCCAAGAAATGTGATCCTACAAATGTTGTGCTTTCAGAGCGTGGCCTACTAGGATCAATTCTTCGCTCTTGGTCTCTTTTCCTATTGCTGATTTCATCGATAGCTGTTCAGGGTACAGTTGCTGTTATGCCTATAGATAGCATTTGATGGTAAACACGATATCTAAACTATATGCTTATGTGGACGCTTGATCTGTTTATGCAACTCACATATCGGCTGCTGTTATGCTTTATTAGAAGATTTCACTTTGTTTTTGGTCAAAGTAAGTTCTTTCAGAACTTATCTTTGCTCGAGTTCTACCAATTATTAAGTCTCAAATACCTTTTTTGTTGGTTGGAACCTGTTAAGTATACTTAGTTTCTTATTGGTTAGTTTAGGAACTTACGTATGATTGGTGAATGATCAGAAGCTTGTACTTGTGTAGGTAGCTAATTTGATGAGTTGAGAGAAACCATATTCACATTGCCATAATTTAAAATGACAACAGATTAGAATTGTTATCTCGTTTAAAATGGAAATAGTTACTACTCCATTGTCTTAACCTTGTTGTTCTGTGTACATAAAACTGCAAATGTTAGGTTTTGGCTGGGATAATATTTTCCTGAAGCATCAACAGGTTGGGACATGACATTTCAGTTCCTTATTCAGGTAGAAGCATGCATGGTTTTAGCTTCTGTAATTAATGATAGTATATTGTACCACTGACTTTTTGGTTTTAAGTGTCTATGGAGGACTATATAGTGATTCATTGATTTGGTTTAGCTTCAAGAATGATTAGTTTTGCGAATGTTTCTTGAAAACACTTCTGGAAATAAATTACTATAATGTTAAATCCTCTCTATTGTTGTACCATGGTGCATGATTTGAATGTAAAAGAGAAGGAACGGTGCACTAAGCTACCGCTATGCGCGAGATCTGGGGAAGAACCGGACCACAAGGGTTTTCTGTACACAGCCTTACCCTGCATTGTGCAAGAGGTTGTTTCCACGGCTTAGAACCCATGACAACAACTTTAGCAGTCACATGCAGTCTTTGCATACTACATATTTCCTGTTTTTGTCTTTCAAATGCTGATCACATTTCTTGGCTTTGTTGATTCTATCCCGGTTCAGCAATTGGGTCCTAGGCCTTGGCACCGGGCCTTTGGAATTTATGTTTCTCAGACCTTCAGAAATGTTGTTGCACCCGTGTTGATCCTCCAAAAATGTTGCCGCATCCGTGTGGGATCCTTCAAAAATGCATAGCTTATAGAGGACCCGAGCACACACCCAATGGTATTTTTTTAAAGTCCAAGCAACACAGTTGGAATTTGACTGGTTACAATTTCATTCTACCAGTGAAGTCCTCTGGCTGGTCCATCTGCTGCCTCAGCCAATGTAGCAGCTGTTTTCATACTTGTAATGTATGTATCCTGTAATATAGAACTCTATAATGCCAAATATTTCTCTCCAAGTTTCTTAAGCTGGATGGAAACTATGTCGATATATAAAGCTGCCCTATGTGCAATTCTGATGCTTTATTTGTTGATGTTTCTGTTCAAATCTTGATCACTTGCATCCATTTTTAGGCATTACATATCTTAAGATATATTTCGCCTGTTAATTCTCAAGATTGCGGAACTACAACAGTACATCAATAATTTACGAGATACATAAAATAAAATTAACATCTGGGTATGAAGCAAATATATATGGCTTTATAATCGTAAGTTTCTTCATTTAAGAAGTGGTTCATCAATAGTCTTTTATTATACTTTCGTTGAACATATGATAAAGTCATTCATAATATAGTTGTTATCCCCAAAAATAATCTGCCATCAATATAAACAAAACGAAGAATCAACCAGTTAGCACCATTGCAAATTATAATGAGGATATGCAATGCTACATTAGGATAAAAAAAGGTAATTAAACTAGATCATAAAGAGCAAGATTAGTTTGCAAACATGTAATCTGGTTCGACTCTCAAAAGCATAAAGGCCTAGTCAGTTTCATAAAGTGGGTAAAGACAAATAACAATTAAGAAAACTGCATTATTCTATCGCAATTTCTTGGAGGCTAATTGCGAGAGTTATTCAAATAGTTTCTTATTTTAATCATTGGAATTATTATAACAAAGGCATTTACAGGAACTTGATTGTATTTTCTTGGCCAAATATACCATAATACAAAATATTGATGAAACTCATTAGATTTTCTTATCCTAGCTAGGTTCATATATAAAGCAGCTAAATAAGCAGTCATGTGAAATTCTACAAGTCTTAATAAAATCATATTTAATTATTAATAGACATGACATAAAGTGAAAGTTTGGGAGCACTAATCATGAAGAAATTTAGTTTGTAATCTGTACCTGTTAGTTCATATCTTAAATGGGAGTATTTTTTAAAGTATTGTTTTTATCTCTTATTGTTAGCTATGACTACCATGCTTGTGATAATTAAGCTAATTTGAGTATATATTTAAACTATTGCATTCAACAATGACAAAGATTTGTACACAAATTCCAACATTTTGTATACCGGGGGTGAGTAGCATGACAATGTGGCCAAGAAAGCAGTCTTTGAAAAAAGGACAGGATCAATGGGCGATCAATAAGGCCCATGGCCTAAGTTGGTGACCTTCATTGCACTTTGGAGGAGGGGTGCCCGCCTAAGGTCGGCCCAAGTGATCGAGCCTACGTCATAATTTGTGATAGAGGGGGCCTGCATTCACACGGCCCCTACCAATTCTAGTTCAATCGTATAGCCCAAGTGCTTCAGGCCCAAATGTGCCATAGATCTCTTGCTTTGCCCACAAGCCCTACTAGCGTAGCAAGTCTGGTCGCTGGTGTGTTGTTCGTTCTAGCGATAGGTCCAGTAACCGGTTTATGGATGAGTGCTCTTAGAGTAGTCGGTCTAGCCCTGAACCTACGTGCCTATGACTTCAATTTTTCTGAAATTGACTTGGCCGGTTGTTTGAGTCCATTGGCCATCAGTTTTAGTAGTCTTTCAGTTTCATCTACCTGTCCAAATGTGTGTTATTCTTATGGCCCAGCGTAATTTCGTCATTGAAATCTAAAATTTCTCTTTAATAATATGCTTTCGTTATTACAGATAATTCTTAACATTTAATTAGTACTTAATTTCCTTTATGGTTCAATTTTAGCTCAAGTTAGCCAAAGGAAGCGTTAGCTGGATTAGGAAATAGTACAATATTTGCCTGAGACAACGTCAACCATTTTTGCAAAATGGGTGAAACAAATTACTTCTCAACTTATAATGTTGTGGGAAAATGTAAAATTTCCTCTAACTTTAAGCAGCAGATATTCTTCTCTTTTAACTCTATTTAGTTCGATATCTGCCTTATATTTAATCATTTTAGAAATTAAATGATTCTCTTTTTAAATTATGCTATTATTTTCACTACAATAAATCAAATTTAATTTGTAGTAAACGTAATTAATTAATAGAATCAGATGTATTTCATGTAATAACTTGAAGTATGCCTTTGATCAATTGAAAATGTCCAAATATACTCCTAAACAGTTAAAAAGGTCTAAATATGCACTATCGTGGCTTCCACTGTTAGTACAGGGACATATTTGGACCTTTTTAATTATTCAGAGTACATTTGAGACATAAGATAACGTTCGGGACTTCTGTAAGCCGATAAGTTATATAAGAAAAATCATAGACGTTAGGGACATTTTTGGCTAATTTTATAGATTTTATAATAAATTTGTAGAAGTGTTTCTATATTTATGCATTGTATGAGTTCATAATTACAATTTAAGAACCACTAAAGTTTGGTGAGACGGATGAAATTCTTCCACACTAAACAAGACATTAGAGCCCTAGTGAATGAAAAACAATTTGATAGAGAGCTTTTCCTCCTTTATAGATTAGTCGGGCAAGTGAGTTTCGACTTCAAATGATTATATTGACAAACAATTCATGATAAGATAAAAGATCATTTCAATTATAGGTGAAAAAAGAACTATAAGAAAAGTACATTGGGTTGGGGGTGGGGGGATGACGGGAGGGATTAATAATGTGAATGATAAATAGACATAGCTTAGGATGTGAGAATGAAAATGTCTATAATTCAAAGTTGAAAAGAATTTTCACCTCCAAAATAATGGGTCAAAAAGCCTATATCTTACAGTGGTGGAACTAGAAGAAGGAACAGGGATGTGGATTCCTTTTGTCAAAAAATTATACTACATAACAAAAAATTATACTACATAAATGGAGTAAGAGTAAATTTTTTGATTGTATACAAATTGTTGAATTCATTTGATACATAAGAAAAAATCTAGAATAGTGATAAAGAAGATTTAAAAATTACTTTAAATCACAGGTCCAAATCCCAAATGTTACAATTTAATTAGGAGTACTAGTTTGAATCACTCATAAATTCCTGGCTCTGTAACTCTATTTTCACACCCTTGGTAAGATTATGATTACCTCTTCTATGCAATTCTAGTATATGGTTCTTCCTATAAATTACTCATATGAGGCAAGATAAAAGCAACCCAATAAGCAATAATACAGTTATATCTCCACCTCTTGAGTCAATATTCTAGTCATGCGTAGGCTTCCAATCCAATGACAAGCAAAAGACGAAGAAGTAACTTACTATACCTTACCTCCTTGTGTCCATAGCTTGACCTTCGCCTTTTTCTACCTGCATGGATGCCTTCCCTTCCTTGCAAACCGAACCTAGTCAAGCAATGAAAGGAGAAAGGAAAAAGACCTTCCTCGCGCACAGACATACCATCTTTAGCGAAGTCCCTCCTTCCCAACCTTATATCAAGCATTGCCCTGTGTAGTTGTCCGGAGGAGCTATGGAAGAGGAGAAAGAAAAGAAGGTATGGTGGTAATATCTCATGTTCATGGTGAGTGATGAAGGAGAGTCTTGGTGTAACTGGTAAAGTAATTATCATGTGATCAGGAGGTCATTATTTCAAACTATAGAAACAACTTCTTGCAAGAAATGCAGGATAAAACTGCGTATAATAAACTTTTGTGATCTGACCCTTTCTCGGACCCGCTCATAATGGGAGCTTAGTGCACTGGACTGTCTTAGCCTAGTAGTAAAAAGAGAAAAAGAAATTAAAGGTCATTTTCCACCTATTATACAGAGGGTATGGATTATAATCCTTGTACAGAGAAAAAACAGATGACATGGAAACAATGAAATCCAAATAGTCCCACTACCTTTAAACTAAGGGTGTCCAACGGGGCGGGGCGAGGCGGGGAGGGTCCCGGTAGGATTGGACCCGGCGGGACAGAGGAGGGTCGGGACTCGGGTTCTGGCGGACTGGGCTAGACGGGACGGTGGGAGGTCCCGTCCCGTCCCACATCCCACCGGAACGGGGTCGGGTTGGGTCAGGCCGGGGTCGGGTCGGGACTCAGGATTTATTTTATTTTTTTTGCCACTTAATTTTAAAAAACAATAAATTGTTATATACAAACATTCCAATAATTGAACAAGATAGTGTAATAAAAACATCCAAGGTTGTTTTTGTGTCCCTTATATTATTTAATAAAAATATGACATAATAATACAATTTCAAAATTATAACTTTGTGGTGTAGTTCAAAAGTTGCAAATGACATAGTAAAATACTAAAATTACAATTAAAAAAATTACATATTCAACCATACTCTTTCGAATTTCCTCACAATGTCTTGAGGATCTTCTGTTGGAATTTGAATTTGTTTGTCATATTCTTCAACGTCGCTTCCTGCTCCCTCGGACAAGATTTCGTTGTAGTTATAGTCTTCTTCTTCGTTGGTCTCCGGTTGGCCGCACCTCCTACGCTCCGCACGAATCCAGTCTCTAAATAAAACTGCAATCTCCAATGTGTCTCCCGCCAATGAATGTCTGTGCTCTCTAATTTGAAATCTTCCCGCGGAAAAGGCGCTTTCAGACGTTGTTGGTGACGCTTGAATGTTTAACACATCTCGGGCCATCTTTGTTAGCTTCGCAAAATATCTTCTCATTCTCCCTCCAGTATTTCAGCAAGTCTTCTTTTCCTTCAGCATTGGCAATTGATTCGTACGGTACAATACCCTGCAAAACATAAACATCAAATTTGCTAACTTGTGAAGAAGTTGAACCACTACACATTTTATTTCTAATGCCTTGAATACTAGCAGCAGAAAACACATATTTTTATAAGGTTGCAGCGAAGTAGTAAAAGATGGTACAGAAGCCGGTTGATTATTTGCACTTTGTAGTTGGTAATACGTATCTATTTTTTTGCATTCGGTGTGTATGCTAGATGTAACTGCTTCTTTAGTTGGTGTGTCAATTGGTTCTTCAGTTAGGTCTGTTGGAAGTACTTCTACACAATCATAAATCATTTCTACAAGTGTTTTACAACCGTCTACTTTAATAGTTGGATTTAATACAGCACCAACAATATAAATAGTGGGGATAGGAAAAAAATATTTTTTTAATTTTTAAAATATTTTTTCAATAGCTGCCTTATAAGTTGGTTTTTGCATATATTCATTAAGTAACAAAAATATTAGAGCTATATAAAATAACATATTTGAAATAGTAGGATAATAAATACCGGAAAATCCTTTAGTAGCTTGATAAAATTTCTCTAAAAATCCATTAAGTTCTAAAAATTTATCCCAGTCACTATCTACAAGCATATCCCTTGGATTTTTATTATGGCCGTTAAATAATAAAGTAATAGGTTGTGTATAATCGTAAGCAACAAGTAGTTGCTCATATAGAGAATTTCACCTAGTCGAAACTTCTTCTGAAATTTTTCAATATGATAATCCACAATCATGACATATTTTTTTTATACTCTTTGTGTCTTTGTATTTTTTTACTTTTAAAAATAAAGTTTATAGCAAATTATATTTTATCAAGAATGCTTTCAAAAAAAATTAGGCCATCATTTACAACTAAGTTATAAATATGGCACGCACATCTTATATGAAAATGATCAGAAAAATATGGAGTTAATCTAAGTTTTAAAAGTCTTATAGCATAATCATTAGAAGAATCATTATCTAATGTAATAGTCATAATTTGTCATTTATTCCATAGTATTCACAAATTTCATTAATATTATCTGCAATAAAACTATCAATGTGCCTATCATCTATATATCTATATGCAAAAATGTATTTTTGCATAGACCAATTTTGATCTATCCAATAACATGTTACCGTTAAATAATCATTATCGTTATACTACGACCTATGTCAGAAGTGATAGCCACTTTGCCATTAAAATGATACAGTGTATAACGTAAATACTGTTGATATTCACTTGCAAATTTAAAAATACCCCTTCTAACAGTTGATCTAGGAATATAATTAAAAGCATGATTATATATTTCCCGAATGCAATGAATAAAATCAGGAGAGGAAGGAAATGAAAAAGGCAAACCCTCCACCGCTATTAATTTTGCCATATTTTCCCTATCTTTGTTTTTATCATATTTATGACCAAAATTTTCCCCCGTCGTTGGGTTAATTTGATCCTGTACTAGGTCAGGGACACTATGAGAACCTTGTCCCGACTCAGATGGCATTGGCACACCCAATTTTTTAGCTAGGTATTGATTCCACCTAGCTGTGTGCTCGCCTTGTACATGTCTCAGTAAACCTCCCGTCCCATCTTAACCTTTTCCAGTTTTAAATTTATAAACATTTTTACAAATTTTACATCTAGCTAGTTGATTCTCTTCGTCCCTATCAAAAAAATATCATGCATCTGATTTTAATTTTCTTTTGTGGGGCCTCGATTCATACTATGGGAAATATGAGGCATTCCAGTTTTAATTTCAGACTGAGACTCAGTCTAAAACTGAGGTTGATGTGCAGCACTAGTGGGTGTGTCATCTATATTATCGTCTAAATTAAATTATAATTCATCTACTTCATCATCTACTGGTATATCATTAAAAAAAGCATTTCCATCAATATTACTGAAATCAATCAAATCATCGGGACTAGGAATAGGATTACTAGAAGAAGTATCGTTACCCTTATTACCCCTACTAGAAGAAGCACCCTTACCCGTAATCAAACGTTTAAATCCTTCCATTTTAATTATACAAGTAAATAATTAAATAAATGAAATTAAGTGCGATAATTAAAATTAAGTAACAATAATAATTTAAAGAAGGACGAAGGTACCAAACGTCAACGTAACGTCGACGTGTAATCGAGGTTGAAAATTGAAACTTTGCTCGATGGATGATACTCAAGCTAGTTGCCAACTTCACTCTCAATTTTTTAACTTTGATATAATATTTAATAGTAGAAAGATTTGTAGAATTGTAGAGAGACTAGAGAGTAGGGATGGTAGGTGAGTATAATTTTGCGGATTCCGCACCCCCCCCCCCCCCATATTTTGGCATCATGCACTCCAAATGGCCACTTACCTGTTGAATATTCTTCCTCATAAAAACATGTCTTACCAAGCTCCACTAAAGATGTTTATTTACGAGAGCCCTCATATCTTCATTTAAGAGTGTTTGGTTGTCTTTGCTACCCCCCTTTCCATCAACCACAATCACAAAACTCCAACCCCGGTCTACTCTATGTGTCTTCTTGAGATTTCCTACTAATCATCGCGGTTACAAATGTTACGACATTACTTCCAAAAGAATAATTATAAGTCGTCACGTAATTTTTTATGAAATAATTTTTCCGTTTGCCAAGATACATGAAACCGGAACTTACACTTATGATTTTTTGGATAATGGTAGGCTTCCGTATCTAACACATTTTTTCATAGCTCGGTACCCACTGTTTGCATTGGAAATACGAGTTTGGGCCCACTAGACCAACAAACAATGGCCCAGCCACTTGACAATTCAGTCCAGCAACTTGGGCCTTTGGTTCTATGGCATAGTCGCCCTCCCCCACTCTCACACTCCACATATGAACAGTCCACAGGCAGCTTGGGCCAGCTCTCGGCTCCAGGCCCAATCTCGAAGCTAGTTATCCCTCTCCCAATCAGGGCCTCTCAGTCCACTTCCACTAGGCCGCCTAACATTCTGGATTTCTCACCACTAACCAGTGGCATCCAGTCCACTGGCCCTGAAAATCACCTTGTCACCCATAGTCAACATGGAATTGTCAAATCCAATACCAAAATATAGCCTACATACCCAGGTCTTGAAATCACTTTTGCCTCGTAACCTAGTGACTACTCTAAAGGACCCGCATTGGAAATTGACCATGGATGATGAATATTATGCTCTAATTAAAAATAGGACGTGAGATTTAGTAACTCATCCATATAATTCTAATATAATTCGATCTATGTGGATTTTCAGTCATAAAGAAAAATCTGATGAACCTTTTGAGCGGCATAAGGCCCGTCTTGTAGGTGATGGGAAGACACATCAGGTTGATGTAGATTGTGGGGAGACGTTCAGTCTAGTGGTCAAACCGACAACTATCAGAACAGTTCTCAGCCTGTCTCTCTCAAAAGGTTGGCCCCTTCATCAATTGGATGTCAAAAATGCCTTCTTCCATGGACAACTCAATGAAACTGTCTACATGCACCAACCGTTGGGATACAGAGATCCCAAATATCCTAATCATGTGTGTTTACTCAAAAAATCATTATATGGACTGAAACAGGCCTCCATGGCATGGTATAAGCGGTTTGCGGATTTTGTGTCACATATTGATTTTTCTCACAACCATTCCGATAATTCTTTATTTATTTATCATCAGGATAATAATATTGCTTATCTTCTTTTATATGTGGATGATATTATCCTAACAACATCCTCAGAATCCCTTCGCAAGTTTATCATGTCACAGCTTGGTTCCGAATTTGCTATGAAAGATCTTGGTCCACTACACTACTTTCTAGGAATTGTTGTGACAAGACATGCATGCAGATTATTTCTCTCCTAGAAGAAGTATGCATCTGAGATTGTTGAACGAGCTGGAATCTCATCTTGCAAACCTTCGGCAACTCCGGTAGACATCAAGTCTAAATTAAGTCCCGCTTCAAGTAAACCATTTGTCGATCCAACATTATACCGTAGCCTAGCAGGAGCTTTGCAGTATCTCACGTTCACCAGGCCGGATATTACTTATGCAGTGCAACAAGTGTTCTTATTCATGCATAATCCGATGGAGGAACATATGCATGCTCTAAAACGCATTGTGCGATATATTCAGGGCACTCTGGAGTATGAATTACATCTATACTCATCCTCTGTTTCCAAACTTGTCACTTAGACGGATGCGGACTGGGCAGGTTGTCCGGACACCAGACGCTCCACCTCAAGTTATTGTGTCTTCCTCGGTGACAATTTGATCTCCTGGTCTTCAAAAAGACAAGCCACAGTGTCACGATCAAGTGCTGAAGCAGAATACCGTGCTGTTGCAAATATTGTGTCCGAATCATGTTGGATTAGAATCTGTTACTTGAGCTTCATTGCCCAATTCCGACAGCCACACTGGTATACTGTGATAATGTTAGTGCAATCTATCTCTCAGGGAATCCGATCAATCATCAGCGCACTAACACATATTGAGATAGATATCAATTTTTTCGTGAGAAAGTGGCTCGCGGACAAGTGCGAGTGTTACATGTCCCGACACACCATCAGATAACAAATATTTTCACAAAAGGACTTCCGCTAGTATTATTTAAAGATTTTCGGGATAGTCTTAGCATTCGCCACCCTCCAGCTTCAACTGCGGGGGAGTGTTATAATAATAATAATAATTAGAATAATTATTATAATTAATGATAGTATCATTTTATGTATGGTAAGTAGTAAAATGATAATTAGGAAGAATATTATTAGGGATTGATTATTGATTAGGAAGATTAGAGGCTTGATTTCCTCTTCACATTTATTTGTATATTGTGTATATATTATTCCCTTAATGGAAGAAGACAATTGAAGAAAATATTTTCAAATTATTACAGTAAGTACACAGGTTTTAGCAGTCTCTTGCCGTCGTGAAGCGTCAAAGAAAGTTGTTGTCGTTGACTCAGTCTACAACACGGAGTAGCTAGTAAGGTTAGATGATGCGTTTGTCACGATAGTACTTTTGCTCTCGGAAATGAGTCCTTACACTCCTCCGCCTATTCTCGTGTGATGGCATTCTATGATTGTAAAATTAAGAAATGAATAGGTGCAACAATCACGTTTAATTTCTTTTGACAATTTTAGATTGTGGAGCCATGCATTGACTTGGTCTACAATATAGTCGTACGCCAAGTTGGATGGTGAGTTAATTTCAATGGTACGTTCAGTCGAAATAGCCATACTGATGCGTAGAGTCGTACCTACTTGTTGGACTACGGCTAGATCTGATATTGAATTTATGTTGGCCATTGGGCGAGGAGCAAGTTAATTTAGTCCTCCACGTTGACTGTATGACTAGGTTCTGGCATAGCACCACAAAAATTCTCACGTTTGCTAATCAAGTCTTTGGTTGAAATGATCCCCATTAGCTAAAGAATAGACTTTTAATTAATGGGTATTAATTCTTTCCAACTATCTCTCGTAATCAGTTACAATTTGAATGATAGAAACGATCCTACACACTTTTTATGTGTTTTATTTACTGATGTCTTATACTTCCTAATTTCACTTTTACTTATCCACTTTAGAGAGAAATACATTTTTTTCTTGTTTTACCCTTATATTAGTTACCCAATTTTTAAGTCTATTGAGACTATACACCAATTAATATGAATATTATGGTAAAATACAAAGCCAAAAGTGGACGATAAAGAATGGATCTTTGGCCTAACTTAACCTCAAAAGCTAGCTTGTAGGGTGAGGATTGTCCAAGTCCATATAAGGAGTCCAAGTTCTCATTCCATTTTCGATGTGAGACTCTTAACACTCCCCCGCACGTCGACCTCATTAACGAGAGAATGGACAATATAATTTGGGAGCCCAACATCGGAAATCTCGAGTTTATCCTCTTTCCTTTTCTTCACCTTTCATATTTTTGCTCTTTTCTTTTTTTGTGGTCAAAGTGATGGGCATGAAATGATTAAACTTCAAAGGGACTACTTTAATTTGTTTGTGGAAAATGTCTAAAACCTTGTGAACACATGAATGATAAAATCAACTATTCCAAGATGAATCAGAGTTGATGTTCCCTGTGAGTCATGATTTTGACTGCTCCTTCTGTTTATATCTAACTAAATGAATATAGTGAGTCAAATTTGCCGTACGTATTCAGAACAATGATTAAAGATGCTAACAAGTTAGCTTGTTCAACTTGTCAATGCTATATTATATTCTTAACGTGCGACCTTTTCTGTTTCACATTACTAAATGAAGGGTTCCGAAAGTCTATACATTGGACTCAGTAGGAAGAAAAATATTTTCCAAGTACTATTTGATTTTCTATATTATTAGAGCTAGCAATAGTTTGAAGTAAGGTTGGCCAGTGGGCCGGGACGGCCCGACCCCGATCCGACTCTGCCCCGATCCCGCTTAGTAAAAAAAACAAAAAAAATTCAGTAGCTGGACTCGAACCGAGACGGTTCAATGTCTCGTCCCGCCCCGCCCCGAGCCCGTCCCAAGCCCGCCCCTAGTCCCCCATTTGCAAATATAATCATTGCACCAACGATCATTTTAGATTTTGGCCATTGGGCAACGACCATTTTTTGCCTCCCCCTCCCCCAACCCCCTACCCCTTAATATTTATTTTTAACCCATAAGTTATTATATTTACACTTTAACCTAATTTTCCAACTATAAATAACTCATTTTCTCTTCATCTTTCTCACAAATCTTCCTACAATCTCTCTAATCTCTCAATATATCTCTCTACAAGTCTACATTGTTTACTAAATATTCAATTTTATTTATTCATTTGGGAATTGGGAGTGAAGTTGGCAACTAGCTTGAGGATCTTCCATCGAGCAAAGTTTTAATTTTTCAACCTCTCGATTACACGTCGATGTTACGTCGGCGTTTGGTACATTCGTTCCTTCATTAAATTATTATTGTCTGTTTATTTTATTTAGCGCACTTAATTTTATTATCTTTAATTATTTATTATCATAATTAAAATGAAAGGATTAAGAGGTATGTTTAAGGGTAAGGGTGCTTCTTCTAGTAGGGGCAACCAGGGCAAGGGTACTTCTTCTAGTCATCTTATTCCTACACAGGATGATTTTGTTGATACTCAACATTTTTCTGCAATACCATTAGATTTAGACGATGAGCTATTTTCTGGAACTCAAGAAGACTTTAATTTAGATGATGATCTAGATGATACACCCATTAATGTTGATGACAACACACCCACTAGTGCACCTTCAACTGAAATGCCTCCTATTCCCCATAGTATGAGACGAGGTCCAGCAAAACGATCATTAAAATCAGATGCATGGACATTTTTTGATATGGACGTGGAGAATCAAGTAGCTATATGTAAAATTTGTAAAAATGCTTTAAAATTTAAAACTGGAAAAGGTCACGGTGGGACGGGGGGTTTAATTAGACACGTAGTAAGTGCTCATCCAGCTAGGTATGCCCAATACCAAGCTTCAAAATCGGGTGCGCAAACGCCCGCTCCATCGGGACAAGGTTCACATACTGATACTGTCTCGGACCAAGTACAGGGTCAAATTAACCCTATGACGGGGGGAATTGTAGGCCCTAAATACAATAAACATAGAGATAGGGAAGCAATATCAAAATTAGTTGTTGTGGAGGGTTTGCCTTTTTCATTTCCTTCATCTCCCGTTTTATTCATTACATTAGAGATATATATAATCCTGCTTTTAACGGTTTTCCTAGATCAACTGTTAAGAGAGATGTATTTAAATTCGCACATGAATATCAACAATATTTACGTTATTCATTATATCATTTTAATGGCAAAGTATCTATCACGTTTGATATAGGTCGTAGTACTAACGGCCATGATTATTTAACGGTAACTTGTCATTGGACAGATTATAAATGGTCTATGCAAAAACGTATCTTAGCGTATAGATATATAGATGATAGGCACACTGGTACTTTTATTGCAAATAATATTTATCAAGTGTGCCATTATTATGGAATAACCGATAAAATTATGACTATTACATTAGATAACGCTTCTTCTAACAATTACGCTATTACAATTTTAAAAAATAGTTTAACTCCATCTTTTCCAGATCACTTTCATATAAAATGTGCGTGCCATATATATAACTTAATTGTAAAGGATGGTCTATCACTTTTTCAAGACATTCTTAGTAAAATACAATTTGCTATAAACTTTATTTTAAAAAGTAATAGAGTACAACGAAGAAAAGAATATAAAAAAAATTGTCACGATTGTGGACTACCTTATAGAAAAATTCCAGAAGAAGTATCCACTAGGTGGAATTCTTTATACGAGCAACTACTTGTTGCTTATGACTATAGAAAACCTATAACTTTATTTTTTAACTCTCTTAATCAAAATCCAGCTGATATGGTTGTAGATAGTGATTGGGTAAAAAATTCCGAACTTATTGTATTTTAAAAGAAATTTTTTCAAGCAACAAAAGAATTTTTCGGTATATATTATCCTACTTAGTGAATATATGAAAAAACCAGCTTATATGGCAGTTATTAAAAAAATGTTTATCAAAATAAAAAAATATTTTATTCCTATTCCCACTATTTATATTATTGGTGTTGTATTAAATCCGACTATTAAAATAGACGGTACTAAATCACTAATTGAAACTATTTACGATTGTATAGAAGTACTACCACCTCCAAGTCCCAAAAATCTAAATCACCCACCACCTATTGAACAAACTAAAGAAGAAGTGTTGTCTAGCGTAGAAGACCAATGCAAAAAAATATATAGGTTTTACCAACAAGAAAATGCTAGTAACTTACCGGCTTCCATACCATCTTCTTCATCTTCAACACAACCTCACAAAAGACATGTTGTTTCTGCGGCTAGTATTGAAAGCCTCAGAAATAGAATGTGCGGCCGTACCGCTACTAACCAAATTAGCGAGTTGGATATTTTTATTTTGCAGGGTTATGTACCGTACCAAGAAGTTATCAATGAAGATGGACATGAAGACTTGTCGAAAAATCTTGGAGGGGAATGAGAAGACCTTTCCGACACTTTCAATGATGGCCCGAGATGTTTTGAACATTCAAGCGTCATCAAGCTGCGTACGAAAGCGCTTTTTTCGCCGGCAGATATCAAATAGGAGACCACAGACACTCATTAGCCGGAGACAACTTGGAAATTGCGTATTATTCGAGAGATTGGATACGAGCGGAGCGGAGAAGGTGCGGTCAACGGAGATCAACGAAGAAGACGAAAACTACAACGAAATCTTATCCGAAGGTAGTGGAAGCGACATGGATCAATTTGACCAACAAATACTAATTCCAACCGAAGAACCACAGGAAATTATCAAGCAATTAGAACAGGTTTTTTTTGAGAATGTAATTTTTTTAATTGCAATTTTATTATGTAATTTGCAACTTTTGGACAACACCACAAAGTTGCAATTTAGACAATTGCATTTGTATTACAAAAAAATCATGTGTCTATTAAATAATATAAGAGGCACAAAAACAGCCTTGGGATGTTTTTATTACACTATCTTGTCTTGTTTATTGAGTTTTTTTTATACATATGTTATTAAAAAAAAAAAAGGAAAACCCGCCGGAACCCGCCCCGATCCCGACCCCGACCCGACCCCGCCAGACCCAAGCCCGGCCCACTGGCCAGGCCTAGTTTGAAGTGATGTAAAAAACTTAATTAACATTATTATTGAAGAATTAATTTAATGCTTCAAAAAGGTGATTAAAGTTCATTTGCTTAGTGAAAAGGAGACAATATGAGACAGAGCCATGAGTAAGTTTCTAAAACTTGAATCAAATAATAGGATAATAATGAATCCTTTTTACATCAACTCATGTGAATTTACTTTCATAATTGAAACACTAAAGAAAGAGATGATTATCTAACAAAGGGTCCATTAATTGTTGGAGCCCCAAAACTAAAATTCATGTCACACCTATTTGAACAAACACATTTTCATGCTAACTAGCAACTAGCTATCATGCCTATAATTTTATTTTTCTGAGGCATCGAAATCTAAAGATTTCTTTCTACTACTCTTTATCCTTATAAGTCCATAAAACTTTCTAAGCTCGTTCACACTTTCCTTCCCAAATGTACCTGATTCCACCATGGGTCGAACCGATTTAGATTTGATCAATCCTTGTGGATACATACCCGACTCGCCCGTTTCCTCCACTGGTCGAACCGATCTAGATTTGCTCAGCCATAGTGGATGCTTAGATGCTACATTTAACTCATTGCTACTCTGTATCGTTTTAATTTTATCGGATGTTGTTGGAGAAACGAGCTTATTGTTACTCTGATGAGTAGAAATCACCAATTTCAACGCCCTGCTTGGCGAACTCCGGTTCGAAATCATGATTTCACTGATCTCAGCGGGGCTCAAAACCGACCCGGTTTGAAAATTTTCCTCTACTTGTGGGAAAAGCTTGTGATCTTTCAATCCCAAATGACTACTAGCTAGACTTTTGAATGCATTAAAATCACATAAAGGAAAGTGTATATGATGATCAATTCTTCCAGGCCTTAGAACCGTTGGATCAATCTGATCTTTGCTGTTCATCGTGAATATCATAATTCTCTCATCTCCACAACACGAAAATATTCCATCCATAAAATTGAGAATTGCAGAAAAGCTTAGAGCCGTTGATTTGTTACACAGGTAACTGTCGAGATCTTCGATAACGATCAACGACTTACTCGTGGTCTGCAATAAAAGTACTTTCAAATCCGATTCGTCGGATACTTTTGATAAATCAATGTTGTACACGTCATAGTTTAGGAAATTTGCCATTGCTGCAATGAATGTTGATTTTCCTGTGCCAGAAGGTCCGTATAGTAAATAATTCCGTTTCCAAATCCGGCCGATTCGAATATAATGCTGCTTTGATTTTAGAAACGTTTCTAAATCAGCTTTGATTTTGTTCTTCAGGTCCTGTTCCATCACGACAGTCTCAAATGTCGCTGGATGAGTAAACGGCACAGATATCCATCGTCTATTTCCATATAATTCATAGTTAATGTTGACGAACAATCTCACTTCCTTTCTCCTCCGCTCGATTTCTTCGAATTTCGCGTGAATGTGTTGAAGATAAGGACGAAGAATTCGACGTTTATCGTTCCTCCTTATCTTCAGAACAAATGAATTCTGACTTGTTTTTTCATCCTTCTCATTGATCCAAGCAACTCTGGCGCCGAGGAAATTATCAACGATGTTCTGACTGGCGTCGAGGACGAGGTTGATTTCGTTGGATTTGTTTCCCGAGAAAAGGTTGGTGAAATCGGAATCTTCAACACAAGGTAAAGAATTCAGGTACGTGCTGATTTTTCGATAGAGTTGATTTTCCTGTATGTTGTGGTTGAATTGGGGGACCTTGTAAAACTGGTACACATAACATTTGTCTTCTAACAAACGCAACCATTTCTTGAAAATGTGAAGTATAGAGGTTTTCAATACAATTTTGAGAAGGCAACACAAAGGAATAATTGTTAAAAAATACATAAACATGATTACAAAAAGTGGGATGAACTTAGAATGATGGAAAGGTAAAGTGATAACAAAAGTGTAAAGAATTTTAGTAGTAGTAAAGTGCAGTTGGCATGTTGAATAATGAAAAGTTTGAGTCTTTTTATTAAATGGCTTAGGTGTTTGGTTTGAATTTAGGGAGACGGCTAAAACCCGCCATATGATTTGCTATGTTTTAAAAAGAATTGGCAGGCTTAATTGGTCAAATAAGGAATATGAATTTTGTCCGTCATATAGCGGGCACTAGCCGTACTTATCTGACCCATATAAATTCGTTTTTGGGGAGCATTTAATAGTTAATTATTGAGTTTAAGTTACCTATGTAGTGTAAAAGCTTAATATTTCCTCCGTCCATTTTTACTTGCCTCTTAAGGAGCCATAAATATAATGGCAATTTTACTATATCATCCCTAATTTTTACTAAGTCATCTACTGATTTAAATCAATCAAATATACTTTAAAAGTTGTGCATCAATTAACAATTTCTTAAAGTTTCCAACCCAATAATAAATAATAAAGGTAAAATAGAAACAAAATGAAAAATGATCTCCTGATTTTCAAACTGTACAAGAAAAAATGGATAACTATTTTTAATATACAAAACAAGTAAAAATGGACAGAGGGAGTATTATATAAGTGTAATTTAACTGATAATAGCACATTATTGCTCTATTTACTAGATAACTATATCGAGGTTGCTATGGAGAGTTTGTTGCTGTTATAGATCAACTGAATATGATGGTGTAAAAAATATTGGTGAAGTGAACATAAGCTCTTTTTTCCCCCTCGTGTTTTCCTAGTGGAAAATTCTTTGTGTACTAGTCCTTACTAGGACGATAAATGTATTTTCTTGTTGCTTTCCTAATAAGATGAGCAGAATTTTAGTTGTTTACTTATTTGGACCCAATTTTTCTTGTGTTAAATATTATACTTAAAATATCCGACGGACAAATTTGATTGTGACCAAGCTGTTCGTAGGAGCATTTATTCTATTTCAGCAACTATACATGTGTTACTAGTTTTTAATTTTATCACGTTTTTGCCTATATTAATTCTGATTGATATTTTAATTTCCTGCTCATCCCTGTTGACTATAGTATATGACATAGTCGAGCAAACTTAAATATTCATGGTGCTTGTTTTTCTTTTGTCATAGAATACACGATATTGCTCTTTTCGGCCAAAAATAATGAAACTATTAAACACTATTCTAAATATGACATTTCAAGCATTTACCTATAAATTTTGCAATTTAATGTACTGTTTAGGTAGTTTAGAAACATATATACAAAAATTTAAAAATCTTTATAATCGAAGTTCATGTTGACCTTAAAAAAAATTGGTTAGATTAACTCATACTCTGGAAACGCTAGCTCTTACTAATACACCTTATGGGAATTAAGGAGCATGTTAGTCATGAAGGGAAGAGAGGAAGGGCGAAATCTTTAGTAGGAGTGTCAATGCTGATGATGATTTGATACTTCTTCTTTTCTATTTTGCATAAAACGTTCTATTTTTAAATATATTTAAACTTTTTTAATCCTTAAAAACTCTTGATTTTAAATTTCTCATTATATCCTTAATGATATTTCACTATGTTGTACCATTTGTTTTGTGTCTTGATTTTTTGTTGTCTTATTTTTCATGTAACCTGTATTGATTACGTTTTTTTTGAGCTGAGAGTCTATCGGGAAAAGCCTATCTACCCTGTAAAAGTAAGGTCTACGTACATCCTATCCTCACCAGACCCCATTTGAGATATTACATTGGGTACGTTGTTGTTGTTGTCACGACATGTTTAAGAGCATAACTTCAATCAATTCTAACTGTAGTTTTGATATATGTTAAAAAAATTATTCTTTTCTTAAATTTCATATAGCTAGTTTATATTTATACTGAAATAGCACAAAAGTCACATCACGAAATGGTATGAATTATTTGGTCCTTTTCAACCATAATCACTTTTTGTCCATTTCAACATGAGCTCTTTTCAACTGAATGCATTTTATCCTACGACAATAGTAGGCTGAAATATGATATAGTGCGTTGACATCAAGAAAGATTGATAAACTTTTTGCAAATTAAAAACACCTCTAAAAGTTTTAAGAAGATGTACATTGCGCTTGGATCATATTTCTATCCACTCAGAAAAAGTGCGATGGAGACTGGGAGGGGAGGACTGTCTGCTTTTTGTGGTGAGTTGGGACAAAGTAGCCACGTTACTCGTACTCTCTCTGTCCCAATTTATATGACACACTTTCCTTTTTAGTCAATCTAAAAAAGAATGATATATTTTCTTATTTGGTAATAATTTAACTTTAAACTTTACATTTTACGCTTAACGAGATGATCTATAACCACACAAATATCTTTGGCTTGTTTTAGATCACAAGATTAAAAAGTCTTTCTTTATTTCTTAAACTCCATGTCAAGTCAAAGAGCTTCATATAAAATGAGACGAAGGGAGTAATAACTTAGACTGACTTTAATCTTTTTTGCTAGGTTAAATGGTCTTTTTTCCTCTGGACACTACATGAAGGAAGACATTTGCCAATAAGATGTTACCAAAAGTACTTTTCGCAATAACAAAAGTTGTTGCACGCCGTTGCAATATCTCCGATGCGAAAAGTTTTCGCAACAAGAAGTTTTTTTTGTTGCCATTTACGTTTTTTAGCAACAATAAATTAAATTTTTGTTGTCATTTATGTTTTTAGCAATAGTATATTAAATTTTTGCTACCATTTACGTTTTTTAGCAACAACATATTTATTGTTGTCATATCTATACTTTGTTGTACTGCGAGATATATCCGGGCATATATAGATACACTTATGGGAGGAAGAATAGTTATTCGTATCTATTGTTTATATATACAATACTCACTAAATTAATCTTTATATCATTGGAATGGTGAAGAGTCAACTAGTTTCGTGATTCCTCATGAGGGGCTGATTAGAGAAAGTTTTGAATTAGAGCTCTAACTTAGTCGTAGAGTAAGTTATACTGATTGATCACCCAAAAGATGTCATGTCGTATGGAACTCTAGTTCGGCAATCCAGAGACAGAACCCATGGCCATCTTGATCCACTTTCATTGTAGTATCTAAACTAATTGTAAAGGAAGTCACGTTGGTCTCTGACTCTATGGTGCTCAGCCTTGACCAGCTGACAAGTTACAAAATAAAGTGAGAATACATATTATTTAATTATATTATTAAATAACAAGTCTATTGGCAGGAGATGAGTCTTGCGTTTATTTATGAATTTAAGTTAGGTATTTTGGCAATGTAAAATATTATTTACACTATCAATAGTTACTATACTTTTTAAAATTACTAACTATACGTGACTTAATTGTGTATTATACAGAGTCACCAAGTACATGTATGTCGACTGGATTATATGAAAGCAAAGTCAAGAGGCAACATGGACTACCAGGTTATTTAATCTTGTTCGCTCATGTTTTCACACTTCAGTGTCGGTTATCTTGTCCTTAAAATTCAGATAAGAAAAGAGTTTCAAACCTTTATGCATGCACCTCCATACAAGTTACGCTCAAGATAATTGAGAAAGATTCAATTAATCTGAACCGCTCACGTCACAATAGTAGTAGCATAATTCGTTGTGAGAGTACCATATAGTTACTTCACTTTCTTCCTAGCATGTTCGGAATCCATTTCTGTGTGTTCGTCCTTGCCCAACTACATCATACTTTTCAAATACAGCAGCGTCAAAGAAGCTGGCTTTTCAGCCTCTAATATGGACTATGGAGTCAGAAACAGTCTTTATATACGTGTATTGTTCAACATATTTGAATAAAGCTACTTTACTCAAAACACACCCGCCCGGACCCTCCATGAGATTTTAACAATAAACAAGAATATTCTTTTATCAATATATGTAGTAAAGTAACCAATGTCTACTGTACACACTTTGACTTTCATCTAGAAAATCACAGTACCTAAATCTATTCAGGAAGGTAGAGTAACAAATCTCTTCCACATTAATCAAGTAAAGAAAGACTTAGAATTTGTTTTAGATCATTTATTAGATAAGTGTAAATTTGAAGGGAAAAAATGAATACGGAGCATCATCTTGGTTCTTGTAGAAGAAAACCACTCAGTTCGGACCAAATTTGAAAAGCTAACATCACTTATTGACAACATTTTCTGGATACATATGTTATGTTAAGCCAAGAGCCAAATGTTGTATTCCATGGACAGATTGTAGAGCTATAATATCATTTAATACAGGATCCAGGCCTCTAACTATATTGTACACAGCCAATGAGCGGCAATGCCCTTTCTACCTCCTCATTTGGACCTAAATCATGAGGGGAGAGAAACAGAAGCAACAGGAAAAAAACAAGAACATCTCCAACTACTAGCACTTGAAGAACATTATAACTTGCTAAAACATTCAGTTCACCTGGTGACAAAGTTTGTCAATCAATTATCATGTATCATACAATAGCAGAAACCCTGATACAACATTCTCCAAGACCCGGAGCCATAAAGAACCCAAATTTCAATTTCTCACATATGCATGCAAGTTCCTGACACCACCAAAATGAAATGAAAAATAAGATTAACAGCCTATGCAGCTCGGTTACTTGTTAGACATTAGATGAGCATACAACAGTTCACCCTTTGCAGTGAACATCAAGCAAATGATAAAATGACTACTACTGTTATAAATTTAACAAGGTGGATAACAGCACACGGTGCTTGAAAAGAAAAGTATATAGCACCCGGCATAACCAAGATACAATCAAAATCTTACGGTCCATAAATACTGTATGGCAATTGCTAGTGGCAGTTAAGAATCCTGGTTTTCTGTCTGGAGATTTAAAATTTGCGAAACCACAAGCTTAGAGAGCTCGCTGATTGCAGCTTGGACTGGATAATCATCCGTCTCCGTTTGCCTTGAAAATCCGACAAATTGTGAACGTACGGTGTTGTATTCATTTGCAGCAACCTGTGTCTTCTTTGATGTAGCTATAACATTCTCCAAATCGGAATTTGATAATGGCCTTGGCTCCTGCTCGAAGAACAAAAAGTATATTCATGCAAAGAGCTTTGACCCGTGACAATCTTGTGAAGATACAATTAAGAAATCAAGGGTGCTCCCGACAATCCCATGCAAATACACCGTCAATTTTTCCTAGCAAATCTTCCCAATCCAAATACAGAGCTAAATAGCTAATAGAAATCAAATAAACAGAGCTTTGACCCCTGACAATCTTGTGAAGATACAATTAAGAAAACAAGGGTGCTCCCGACAATCCCATGCAAATACACCGTCAATTTTTCCTAGCAAATCTTCCCAATCCAAATACAGAGCTAAATAGCTAATAGAAATCAAATAAACAATCATAGCAGAAACCAACATCACAAATAGGTGCTAGAATTCATCAAGCTCAACATTAATCCAGGGTCGAGCATCAACTATATCACAGTTACAGTTGCAATTCTTTTTGGGTATCGGTTGCAAAAAAGAAAAAGAAGAAAGGATTCTCTACTTTGTTGAAGAATACATTTCTTTTTTCATCAAGGACAAGTTAAAATCAGAGTTGAGGCCAAAGAAATTAAAAAAAATTAAAGAAAAAGAATCAAGAGTAGAGGTAAAACAAAAACAAAGACGTGCACAAATTTAACTTTGCTGAACCATGGAGAGGGGACATCTATAAGAGGTTCCCTTTCTAGGTACCGATGCCTCCCTCTATGTCTGCTAGTGTACAGACCTGCTCAAAACTGAGCAGTTCAAGTTGATCAGCTAAGGTTCCTCGTAACCCAAAGAAAAGATGGATTTATATTTCAAAGCAATCTTTATCTTCTTTTTCCTTTATTTGTCTATTTTTTTTGGAACCCCAAGACACAAGTATCAATGGATAAGATAAGCCACAGGTTGCTTAGAGAGGTGAGTATTTCTAAGCCAATACAAATTCAACTTAGAATTTCAACAAAAAATAAAGAACACAACACTAACCGGGGCAGGTTTTCCACTTTTCTCATCATTAAGCAGGTCGCGGATAGGAAAGAAGGCAGCTTTTTTACAGAGCTCAAGAAGATCTGAGCCAGTGTATCCATCACATAAACTAGCAATGCGGTCATAGTCGATGTTATCTTCCACCCTCTCTCCCCTCAGGATCACCTTCAGAATTGCAGCTCTCTCTTTGCGGTCGGGAAACCCAATCTCAAAGGCCTGAGGAAGACGTCGAAGAATTGCTTCATCAAGCTCAGACGGGCGATTAGTTGCAGCAAGAACCATTACTCGTGCATTCTCTACATCAGGTACTTGACAATGATTAAAGAAGAACAAAGTAGCTAGACCACATTAACTAGATAAAAGATATGACCATCTCAAATTATGATGGTTCCTCAAAATAAAGAAATGGATAGTGAGGATTTATATGCCGAAACCAACTATCTTAGGATTGACTCAATCTGGTAAAGTAATCAACTGATTCAGCGGTGAACTTACGATCTGTGGTAAAACCATCCCATAAAGCCATGAATTCAGTCTTCATGTTTGTTAATGCTTCGTGATCGGTAGTCTTGCGCTGGCCCAAAAAGCTATCCACTTCATCAATAAATATAATTGCTGGCTGGAGTTTATGTGCCAAACTAAATACGGCAGCAACTGACATAAGATTATCAAGTAGTTAGTATAAAACCATGCTGAAACACTAGATAGAACTAAAGGACTTTTTAAGACATCACATGACATGAGGGATATACAAATCATCCTCAGTGTATAATTAGAATTATGATATGATACTTACAGATTTAAGGGTTTATATGACCTCAACTTAGGGATTATTCATGAGGAATTTGAGACAAATTTTCTAGGCGCCCTAGTTTTATAGCATCGGAAACAGCCTCTCTACCTCGAGAAGTAGGGTCTGCGTACACTCTACCCTCCCCAGACCCCACTTGTGGTTTCACTGGGTATATTGTTGTTGTTGTTGTTGTTTGCCCTAGTTTTATAGCATAACAGAGGCACAACTTCTTTTTCCTCGAGATCCATTTTACTATTAAGACAATGAAAAGCCCAGTAGTTTCCAGTTTCTCTACTCAGAATCAAGCCTTAAATCAGCCAAAGAATTCATGGTGATGAATGCTTCACTTTTCTTACCTTACCTTTTTTTTTTTATGACAGTGGTGACCGGGCAAGCTTCCGCACACTTCGACTATTCCGGTACCTACTGCCTCCCATTAGCACAGGTACCGATAACTCTCCAAGGTTTAGGCATACGTAATTCTGCCTTGCATAATTTTTGGTTTGAAGACAAGACGTATCCCTGTTGTATGAACTTAGGGGACGTTTGGTAGGCTGTATTAGGTAGAATAATGCTGGTATAAAATTTAGTACAATGTTTATGTTGCAAATTTAAGTCTAGTACAACTAACAACAGTATTACTTATTCAGCCTATTTAGTACTATTCTTATGCATAGTAAACCATGGCACTAACAATACCAGTACTATTCTTATATTTATACACCCTATTCAGTACTATTTAAAGATTATGCAATGCATGTTATTTTTAATACAACAAACCAAACAGTCAATGAAAAATAATGTCAACATAACTAATCCCAGCATTACTAATCCCAGTAATATTTGTCTTCGAACCAAACAACCCCCCTTACAGCATAAAGTACTTTCAGCAACAAAACATATGAAGCAAGGAGGTATTAAAGCTCATGATGAGAAGCCAATTTGATCTTCAAAAATAAAAAAATAAATGCTTAAGCCGTGATAAGAGTACTTTATTTTTTTAATTTTATAAGCAAGCTAGGATAAGAGTACAACTGTATCCTAATATACCACATACTGTTCATACAAATATGTCCTAAATTTCAAGTTTTTTTTTTTGAAAAAGAAATGATGCCTTGAACATACCCCATATCCTGCCCTTACTCTAGAACCCATGCCAGGTATTAACAAGGCTATAAAGCATCAAATCTCATTATCTACTTTATCTTGTAATGCTTGAAATATTTTCCTCCCGAAATCTCAGTGGATATGGGGTGCCATTCTTGGCACTCAAAATAAGCCATTTGAACAGGCATCATTTTATAAAAAAAAATAACCTCACTGACCCCAAAGCTCGTAATCTTGCTAAAAAGTAAAAAAGAGCTGCAAGATAGTGAAACACATAAACGTGTGCACAAGCTACTTACATATTACCTTCACTAAATCAAGTTAGTGAGCTGAGGAAAGAACTACATTAGAGACATTTTTAAAAGCTTGAAATGTTCCAGAGTTGGATGATCTTAATGTTAAAACATGACTCTCAACTTAGTCTTGATGCTTTTTCCCCCTAATTCCCAGATCCATTTGGCATATAAATCAAATAACAGATGATTTCAGCAAATTGAATAGAGTTAGCCAAGAATCACGAGCTATCCAAAAAGATAGGGGGAAAATCTCGATTAGACGTTTATGTTTATCCCTCAAAAATCTGTAGCCACCTTGGGTGATTCAGACAATATCTTGAAAGTTGCTCCTAATAAGTACTCGGGAAGTTAGGCTCTCCTGTTTTCTTACTTCTCCAACTTCACTAGTTTATATGGGCTATAGCAGTGTTCATTGCAAAAGAACTCCAATCGATCACAAGATGTTGAAAGAGATTTTTAAAATTAACAGATCATCTCTCCTGTTGAGGACTTGAGGTCATGCAGAATGTCGACATTGAGATGAATGTAGAAAGGACCAGCAAAAATTAAGCGACTTCCTCCTGAGATAGAGTATCATGACAAAGTACTTATGTTCCTCGGATAATTACTTTTTGGACAGAGTCTGCTTGTGGAACTGAACAAGATTCAGAAAATAAAAATGCAGTCATGTGACTTTCAGCAAGTCACACTACACGCGCAAGAATAGATAATGCTGAGAAAAGAACCTTGCAAGACTGAAGCAAAATCTACACTCACCTAGTTTTTGTGCATCACCGAACCATTTGCTCATCAAATTTGATATTCTCACGTTAATAAAAACAGCGCCCGACTCTTTAGCAATTGCTTTGGCAAGCATGGTCTTTCCAGTCCCAGGTGGTCCATAAAGCAAGACTCCTTTTTGCGGACCCAGTAACTTTCCATGAGAAAATAGCTCAGGTCTTCGCATGGGAAGAATTACTAGTTCGCATAATGCTTGCTTAATGGATTCTAACCCACCAATGGAATCAAATTCCACATCTATATGATCAGGGTTCACTACATCACAAGCTATCACATCCTGTTGACACAAAGTACGAAAGAAAAATATGTTATCCCATCTCAATATGAGAATGAATGAATTTAATATAAAATTTATAGTCTTGACTACAAGTTAAAAGGTAAAGTCAGATTCTCTAAATTATTGACACCAAAAAAGAAATATTCTACTTGAATTAAAATATACTCCTTATAACTTAAATTAATCTATCTTTTAAACCTAAATTTTCAGATATCACAGGATATTATACCATTAGGTAAGGGGGTGTTTGGGGAGCAGGTAAGCTCTCACAAATCAATAGTAAAATGATCCTAATCAACATAAGTGAATATAATGTGTGTCTGATACTCTAAATAAATACAAATGGAAGTATACTATCATCTTCAACAAGAAAATATCATTTAAACCAAATTTTCAGAACAGTGAGTTAGACTTACCAATACAACATTTTCACAAGAAGTAGAAGGGCGCAAAGTTCTAAAAGCTACAATACTCTCTTTAACAGCCAATGCCATCAATATCACTTGACCAAAAGAGTTGTCTCACCAATGTAATAAAGGATTATTTGACATAAATACTCTTACTAATTAATAGCACGTGAACATCTAAATCTTAATCTTTGCAATATTAATCAAGATTACAACAACATACCCAGTGAAATCCCACGTTCACTACGTGGGGTCTGGGGAGGACAGAGTGTACGCAGACCTTACCTTTACCTTGTTAGGTAGATCGGTTGTTTCCGAAAGACCCTCGACTCAAGACAAAGCATAAGCATAAGCATAAGCACAAGCAAAGCAAGAGAAACGATCAGCCCCGGACAAGAAATTTAAAGTAGTATGAAAATGATGGTAACAAAAGCGAATAAGTCATGATAGAGCATTCTGAAAAAAGAAGCAATAACTAATGCAGGTAAATAAGATAAACAAAGTATACTAAAAAACACATAGCAGCAGAAATCAAAAGACAAAAGACTGTAAAGCAATACTGCGCCTACTAGTATGATAGGCTAAGCAAGCCTACAATAACAATACTACAACTACCAGTATGTAAGCGTAAGTAGGACTACGCTTGACTACCTACTACTCTTCTACCCTAATCAGTGTCCTCCACAAACCCCTATCTAAGGTCATGTCCTCAGTAAGTTGCACCTGCAACATATCCCGTCTAATCACCTCTCCCCCCAATACTTCTTCGGCCTACCTCTACCCCTCCTGAACCCGTCCATAGCCAACATCTCACACCTCCGCACTGGGGCATTTGTGTTTCTCCTCTGCACATGCCCGAATCATCTCAACCTCGTTTCCCGCATCTTATCCTCCACCGAGGTCACTCCCATTCTGTCCTTGATATCATCATTTCAAATCATATCCCTCTATGTATGCCCGCACATCCATCTCAACATCCTCATCTCCATAACTTTCATCTTTTGGATGTGCGAAGTCTTGACTGGCCAACACTCCACCCCATACAACATAGTCGGTCTAACCACTGCTATATAGAACTTGCCTTTAAGTTTTGGTGGAACTTTTTTATCGCACAAAACTCCAGATACGAACCTCCATTTCATCCGCTCTGCCCCAATACGATGTGTGACATCGTCATCAATCTCTCCATTCTCTTGGATAATGGACCCGAGGTACTTGAAGCTTTCTTTTTTCGGAATGACCTGTCTCACGGTCACTCCCGTTACTGAACTTGCACTCCGAGTATTTTGTCTTGATCTACTCAGCCTGAACCCTTTAGACTCCAAAGTCTGTCTCCAAACCTCCAGCTTAGCATTCACTACACTACGAGTCTCATCAACCAGGACTATATCGTCTGCGAATAACATACATCATGGCACCTCCCTTGAATTTGTCGCGGCAATCCATCCATCAACAAGGAAAATAAGATTGGGCTAAGAGCTGATCCCTGGTGCAGCTCCGTCATCACTGAAAAGTGCTCCGGGTCTCCTACTGTTTGTACCCTGGTCTTGGCTCCATCATATATATCCTTGATCGCTTTAGTATACGCCACAGGTACACCTCTAACCTCCAAACATCTCCATAGGACCTCCCTAGGGACTTTGTCGTATGCCTTCTCGAGGTCGATGAAAATCATATGTAGGTCTCTCTTTCTCTCCTTATACTGCCCCACCAACCTCCTAATAAGATGAATCGCTTCTATAGTCGAACGCCCCAGCATGAATCCAAACTGGTTCTCGGAAATAGACACGCCTCTTCTCACCCTATATCCACGACATTTTCCCAAACTTTCATAGTGTGGCTTAGCAGCTTGATACCCCTATAGTTGTCGCAACTCTAGATGTCACATTTGTTCTTGTACAACGGAATCATTGTACTCCACCTCCACTCTACGGATATTCTCTCCGCCTTAAAAATGACATTAAACAACTAGGTCAGCCACTCCAAACATGCCATGTCTGCGCTCTTTCAAAATTCAACTGGGATCTCATCAGGCCCGATCGCTCGTCCCCTGTGCATCCTGCGAACAACACCCTTAACCTCCTCAACCTTAATACTTCTACAATATCCAAAATCCCGGTACCTTCCGAATTGCTTCGGATCTCCCTGCACAATGTATTTATCTCCTTTTTCGTTCAAGAGTTTATGGAAGTACGACTGTCACCTCCGTTTAATATGCGCATCCTCTACCGGTACTTTGTCGTCCTTGATGCACCTCACGTGATCCAAGTCACGGGCCCTCCTCTCCCTCGCCTTGGCTAGTCTGTACAACTTCGTATCCCCGCCTTTTTCCTCTAATTTCACATAGAGGCGTTCAAAAGCCATCGTTTAGCAGACTGAAATCTCTTAATAACTTTCATCTGCAAGGGTTGTTGTACACTTGCTCATGACTTCCATCTCACAGCCACATAAACACATCCATAAGGAAAAGACGGTTCCTTCAACATAAGCTCAAACCAGAAAAACTGTTTATTCTGTAATAATTTTGAGCTCCAATAGCAATTGAAACAATAAAACTTCATGGAAACGAAAATATCCAAATCAAATTTGCAGCAAATTTGATAAAGCAAGCTAACATCTTAATGTTTCACCTACCGACACTATTTTCTCTCGAAGCAAATACTACATACATATGTCGATGGAGCATACACTCAACGGTATATATGTGAAAAATCACTAAAATTTCAAAAAATATAAAAATTGAAACCAATTGTGATGGACTCTGCGATAAGAACCTATATATTGAACTCATAAAATTTAAATCCTGAATTCACCCCTCAACTACCTATAAGCTGGTATCATCAAGAACTAGGACATGAGAGCAATAACCAAGATGCCATATACATACATAATAAAGTAGTTTGAACATATTTTTTATGACAAAGTTTGAACACATTGTCACAAGGAGTAATGGTCTAAATCCTGCATTTGATTCGAACTGTATCTAAAGTTCAAAGAATCTTAAGAAAAATACATTTTCATACTCAATTCGAACAGAGGTATATTGGTCTCTGAATACAAGTACTCCCTCCGTCCCAATTTAAGTGTCTTGCTTTTGGGAGTGCCTTTTTTTATATTAGTACGAGATTGAAAGAACATTTTAGTACATTATATCCATATTTAATTTAAGATCACAAGATTCAAAAGTGTCTCTTTATTTCTTATAATGAGTGTCTAGTCAAAATAAGACACTTAAATTGGGACGGAGGTATATTTTCTCTGAATACATGTACTCCCTCCGTCCCAATTTAAGTGTCTCTCTTTCCTTTTGGGAGAATGTCTTTTTTTATATTTAGTAAATTGACAACTCTAATATCATGTGTGCCAAGTTTATAACCACGAGATTCAAAGGACATCTTTAATTTAGGACCACGAGATTCATTTATGTGGCTTGTCAAACTGAAACATTTAAATTAAGACGGATGGATATTAACTAAGAATAACAAAAAGAGAAAGCATCCAAAAAAAATGGCAAAATTGAATTATGACCTCATAGGGATTGGTTTGAATGAGGGGTCGACCCAAACGCTTAGCAATTTCCTTCTTGTGTTCAAGAGCCTTCTTGGATGCTTCCCGGTTCGGGTCAAGCTGTCGGAGCCCCACAAACAATACGAGACAACTAAGTGCTGCACTTGCCGCATAGAGAATCAATTCTTGCAAGAATTTCGTCTCTGATGAACCTCTCTTCATCCTAGTTAAACACACTTGATTTTTTTTCTCTATATAGATTTAGAAAAAATTAAAGGGGTTTCCTCTTTTTTCAGTTGGATGAAGAAAGGCGTTGTGGGTTTCAAAATTTTACACTCATAATAGAGGATTCAGACGGTTTATCGGAGAGGAGTGAATGTACGTAAATAACTAAATACCTTTCCAACGACGATTAAGCTCTTTGGCGGCGCTCTTATTGGGCCGGAATCACACGCCACGTTAGTTTGGGCTTGGACCCAATCCACTAATCAGGCTCTCAGATCATCCTAATGGATCTCTAAAAATTTTGTTGCAATATTTGGTGGGTCATATAACAAACAATTTTTTTTTTCAGGATATAAATTTAGATTTTTATACCGTGCGCTTTTAAAGAAAATTTATATCCCATTAGGCATAAAGTTAATTTTGAAAGGCAAAAATTAATGACCATCCTGTTTGAAGGGAAACAGTGCAATCTTTCATATTTGGTTGAAGTGTGATGGATATTTGAAAGGAAAATTGAGTCGATAATAAAAAATGTTGTTTTTACAACAACAACAACATACTCAGTTAAATCTCTAGGGAACATAATCCTGCTACAAAAAATAAGTTTTATATTTCAGAAATTTATATGGGATAGCTTTTCTATGAATCGGTATTTAACTTTTGACTCTATTAAGGGAAAATGTGGAAAAGGGGACTTTTCGACATAGTTTCTCTCCTTCGCCTTCTTCTTCATTTTCCCTTCTTCTTCACATCTTTTCTCCATCTATTACTACTTGTTTATGGGAGGAATTGAGCGTATAATGCTTCATTGAACTTATATTGTAAAAGTCTTTTTTGATTGGATGGGAATGAATGAAAAAATATTTAATCGTCCCGTATTCAATCTGAAATTTTGGTTCTTCCCAGAATTGTCCTTGATAATTTGGATTGATTTAGTTGGAGTTGAATTTGTTGAATTGAACAAATAGTTGAAAGCACAGGGTGGTCTATTAATTTTTCAAGGTTTGGGTTATATCTAACGCTGGCCAATGGACCGGGTTGGCCCGGCTCCGACCCCAGTCCCGCCCCCGATCCCCCTAAAAAATGGTGTCGGGACTCGAAAATGGGACGGGACCTGGACTCGTCCCGCCGCGATCCCGACCCCCCTTTGCAAAAATGACCATTGCACAATGACCAATTTATATTTTGATCATTGTGAAACGGTCATTTTTGCCCCCACCACCTCATAAACCCTCCCTACCCCCTTAATATTTATTTTTAACCCCTAAGTTACTATATTTACACTTTAATCCAATTTTCAACTATAAATACATCATTTTCTATTTATTTTATCTCACAAATCTTCCTACAATATCTCAACTCAATCTATCTCTCTACAAGTCTACAATTACATTGTCTACTAAATATTTTATTTTATTTGTTCATTTGTATAATTGTATCAAAGTTAAAAAATTGGGACTGAAGTTGACAACTAGCTTGAGGATCATCCATCAAGCAAAGTTTCAATTTTCAACATCGATTACAAGTCGACGTTACGGCGGCATTTGGTACCATCGTTCCTTCTTTAAATTATTATTGTTACTTTATTTTAATTATCGCACTTAATTTTATTATCTTTAATTATTTATTATCATAATTAAAATGGAAGGATTAAGAGATATGTTTAAGGCTAAGGGTGCTTCTTCTAGTAAAGGTAACAAGGGCATTGGTACTTCTTCTAGTCATCATATTCCTAGACATGATGATTTGATTGATTACACTCATATAGATAAAACTGGATTTTTTAATGATATACCATTATATGATGAGATATATTCTGCAACTCAACCAAATTTTAATTTAGAAGATAATCTAGATGACACACCCAATAATAAATATGACACATCCACTAGTGCACCTCAAACTGAAACTGGAACGCCTCTTATTCCCCCTAGTATGAGACGAGGATCCACACAATGAAAATTAAAATCTGATGCATGTAATTTTTTTGATAGGGACCAAGAGAATCAAGTAGTTAGATGCAGAATTTGTAAAAATGTTTATAAATTTAAAATGGGAAAAGGTCAGGATGGGACGGGAGGTTTATTGAGACATGTACAAAGCTTTCACAAAGCTAGGTGGGATGAATACGAGGCTACAAAGTTCGGGTGCGCCAATGCGCTCTCAATCGGGACAAGGTTCACATAGTGTCCCGGATTAAGTACAGAGTCAAACTAACCTGACGACGGGTGAATTGTAGGTCCTAAATACGATAAACATAGAGATAGGAAAGCAATAGCAAAATTAGTTGCAATGGAGGGTTTGCCTTTTTCATTTCCTTCCTCTCCTGGTTTTATTCATTACATAAGAGATATGTAATCCTGTTTTTAACGGTTTTTCTAGATCAAATGTTAGGAGAGACGTCTTTAAATTTGCACATGAATATCAACAATATTTACGTCATGCATTATATCATTTTCTTGGCAAAGTATCTATCACTTCTGATATAGGCCGTAATACTAACGACCATGATTATTTAACTATAACATGTCATTGGATAGATCATAATTGGTCTATGCAAAAACGTATTCTATCACTTTTTGAAGACATTCTTAATAAAGTACAATTTGCTATAAACTTTATTTTTAAAAGTAATAGGATATAAAGAAAAAAAGAATATAAAAAAACTTGTCACGATTGTGGATTACCTTTTAGAAAATTTTCTGAAGAAGTAGCGACTAGGTGGAATTTTTTATATGAACAACTACTTGTTGCTTACGATTATAGACGAGCTATAACTTTATTTTTAACGCCCATAATCAAAATTCAACTGATACACTTATAGATAATGATTGGGAAAAAATTTCAAAACTTCTTGGATTTTTAGAAAAAAAATTTCAAGCAATTAAAGAATTTTCTCGTATATATTATCATATTATTTCAGCTATGTTATTTTATATAACTCTAATATTTTTGTTACTTAATGAATATATGAAAAAACCATCTTATAAAGCACCTATTCAAAATATTTATTAAATTAATAAAATATTTTTTTCCTATTCCCACTATTTATATTATTGGTGTTGTATTAAATCCGACTATTAAAATAAACGATTGTAAAACACTTATTGAAACTATTTATGATTATATAGCAGTACTTCCACCTAACTCCAAAAAACACAATTGAACAACCACCTAAGGAACCAACTAAAGAAGAAATTTTGTCTAGCATACACGATGAATGCAAAAAAAAATATACGCATTACCAACAAGAAAGTGCTAGCTACCAACCGGCTTCTATATCATCTTCTTCTTCTACAATACAACCTTATAAAACACATGTTGTTTCTGTGGCTAGTATTGAAAGCCTTAGAAATAGGATGTTTAGTGGTTCCACTACTAATCAAGTTAGGGAGTTTGATGTTTTTGTTTTGCAGGGTGTTGTACCGTACCAAACAGTTCTCAATGAAGAAGGACGTGAATACTTGCTTAAATACCGGAGGGACAATGAGAAGACATTTTCAACACTAACAAAGATGGCCCGAGATGTGTTGATCATTCAAGCGTCATCAACAGCGTCTAAAAGCGCTTTTTCTGCCGGAAGATTTCAAATAGGAGAGCACAGACACTCATTAGCGGGAGACAACTTGGAGATTGCAGTTTTATTCAAAGATTGAATACGAGCGGAGCGTAGAATGTGCGGTCAACCAAAGATCAACGAAGAAGACGACGAAAACTACAACGAAATCTTGTCCGATGGAGATGGAAGCGACGTCGACCAATTTGACCAACAAATTCCAATTTCAACCGAAGAACCACAATACATTGTGAAGAAATTAGAAAAGGGGTTTATAAATATGTAATTTTTTTAATTACAATTTTACTATGTTATTTGCAACTTTCAACACCACAAAGTTGCAATTTTGAAATTATATTACCAAAAAATCATATTTCTATTAAATAATATAAGAGACACAAAAACAACATTGAGATGTTTTTATTATACTATCTTGTTCAATTATTGAAGTGTTTATATATGTTATTTTTTAAAATTAAGTGGAAAAAAAAATCCGATCTCGACCCGACCCCGCCCCGCCCCGCCCCTCCCCTCCAAGACCGATCCCCTTTTCCGACAGGAACGGGACGGGACGTCGGCGAATCCCGCCAGTCCCGCCGGAGGACCGGTCCCGCCCCGAACCCGGCTCACTGGCCACCCCTAGTTATATCTAACCATTAGAATTGTTGAAAATGGTATTAGAAAGTTGTATATTAGCTTTAAATCCATTTGGAGTTGGCTTGGACAAGTTTTGATTAAAAAATATAGTCGTGAAATTTTACACCAAGTTATAACGTCTCATTAAGATTTTATGATCAGTTTTGATAATTTATTAAGATTTAATCATAAATTCTAGTGATCCTTCAGAATTTGTGACAAGGCAAATTTTATCAAAAATTGTATGCCAAATTTTGTCGATTATTACGACAAGACAATTGCATTCCAGCGATTGGTCAAAATTTTGCTGACTAATATTGATTGTTAATCTGTCTATTTCCTTAACATATTAGACAGAACATGGTAAATTAACGTTATTAGATTGATTTAGTTGCTGAATTATGTGTAATACGTATATAGATTTTCTTCTCTTTATCTTAAACATGTAACTAGAATTATAATTTTCATTAATGATAGTACCTACCTGATAAATATATTTTTATTGTTAAACATCCAACTGAATACCCTAATGATAGTACCTACCTGATAAATATATTTTTATTGTTAAACATCCAACTGAATACCCTATAAAGCAATACAATGACTATTACGAGTGAGGCCTAAGTTGACAAATGTAGTGAAATTGGGCCAACTAGGAAGAGTAGTTTACCTAAACATCCACCAAAAAAGTTGTCAAATTACATTTAGAATCTCCGCTAGGAGCATGTGCATAGGGCTAACAATGAATCAGAGGTGGATCGGGTAGAACTCAATCCGTTTCCACCCGTCAACCATTCATCTACCACCCGATCCATTCATCATCTTATTTTTTCTTCATCCACATCCGATCCACCCATCATCCACGAGTGGATGATGGGTGAATCGGGTGCTTCACGGATGAAAATTATAGCACAATCAGTTAATCACCTAAAATATAACATAAAAATCGATTTCGGAGAAAATCAGGCCGTTATAGTGAAATGTTGTTATAACGAATGACAATTATAGAGTATGTATGATCTTTGTAATGCGAGGATGATAAAGATGGGAAATTATTTGTAATATTTTGAAATTCCAAGTAAATATTTTATTTTTCTCTCAAGGGAGAAAATAGAAATTAATAAGTAGATCAAATTAGTATTCATTTGAATTTTTCAAATTCGAAATGATATTTTTCTTAAAACGTAAACTCCACATATGTCCTTTAGATATTCTTTCAAAGGTGAAACAAAAAATCTATTCGATCTCTATTTCTTATTTTTGTTGAAAAACTGTATCTAGTGCTAGTTGGATGACTTCAATCACAATTACATCAAGAAATTATGTCAATTTGTTGCACTCCATGTTTGCCTTTTGAAGTTATTAAGAAGACTTGCAAAATCTTAACTAGGAGAAGTGTCCCGTGGATGAATGGATCGGGTGGTGGGTTGGATGTATGTCCACCCGAATCCGACCCGATCAATCACCATATACATCCGTCACTCGATTAAAATTCATGTTTTGTCGAATTTTCGTTCATATAATCGGGTCGGGTGGATTGAATATTCATCGGGTCAGGGTGAAATTGACAGCCCATGTATACCACATGAAGATGCATGTATATATAATAGGAGATATTTCATTATGGTTATATAAGACTTGTGTCGAGTTCATATTCTAACTAATCAGGTGATCTATTACTTATCTGCATAATTAAAAAGTGAATTTATTTACCTCTTGAAAATTGATGTGACATAAATATAAAAATAATTTAAAAAGAGGCATATTTTGATTAAAAATATTTCCGTTTTTTCTTTTTTCTTAATTGCAAAATTAAGATTTTTGTAACCCCACTCCATCCTTCCCTTTCATCTTCATTTTTCCCCATCTCACGAGCTCATCCCCTTCCACCGCCGGAGCACCGACGAGCTCGTCTCCGGCGAAGACGCCCAATTTGTTTCAAACCAACAGATCAGTCTCTTCCATTTTTCACTTCTTTTCCACTAGCCGTCCACGATGCTCCCAGCCCCGCTTTCTCTTCCATCTTTACTCTTCTTTTTATTCCATTCTTTTTCTCTTTTCTCCTTTTCAGTTTCAGATTTTTTTTACTTTGCATTCTATTCTACAAATTCGTCCCCACTCTCACTGACGCCATTCAAAATGATTTGAAAATTCTTTTGAGTTTCAATTTTATGAAATAAATTACAAATCACCATCGATGGGTTTTAACAATGTAATATAAAGGACAGGTTGAAGCGAGAGAAAAAATGCAGGTTCTTGTTCAAAAGAAGATGGTTTATTTTACTAGATTCTCGGCATTCTTGGTGGAATTAGAATAAGGTGGGTAATGGTGGCTCCGGTGGCGGCGGATATGATATTTCTGGTGGGATAAGAGATGTGGTGATTTAGTGACGAACAAAATATAATTATTGAATGTTTTAATGGTTAATTAAGAACTAATTAGTGTAAGATATAATTAATAAAAAAAATTAATGAATAAGGAAAAGAATATAAAAATTAAAATTTAAAAGATTTATGACATGGTACTGAAATGGCATTGACTAGCAGGTGAGTGTGTAACAACTTCCCTTATTCAACGGGTTATATGTGTGTCAAGAAATAAATAAATTTACATTTTAGTTGTGCATAGGATAATAGATCGCCCGATTAGTAAAAATGTCAACTCGATATTTCAGGTACATACAATCTATATCTTTTCCCTTTTCTTTATTTAGTTTTGTAGAATTTTTTGGAACCTCCCTTTTCTAATTTTTTTTTTGGTAATGAAGTTGATGAATAATCTGCTTGTAAGTTCCTTTATTGATCAAGCCAAAGCTATAATTTGACAGAATGATTGTACTAAACTAAAAGGCAAGTCCAGAAGACAAATGCAGGTTCTAGAACAGTAAGCAATACTCATAAGCTCATCCTTAAATTTACGAATCTAAGTGTGAGATACAAAAAAGAAGAAGATATATATGCACAATAAATCCTTATTAAGCCTCTTTTTTTTTTTGCCACCGCAACAATCTAAAATAAGAAACAATGCCAAGTTTGTGAAACAAAAACTACAAAATAGAAGGAAAAAAAAGAAGCTATTTTGAAAAGATCTTCGACCAAAGCAAGTACCATTGATACAACTTAGTAAAAGAAAATTTTATATTGCAACTACATGTGAAATTTATTTTTAAAGAGAAAAAAAACGAATGACAGTTCGCTAAAAGTCTTCATGCTTTTAATATAACATACATATAGATATATTATATACTGTTTTTAATATTAAGAACCAATTGTCCACCAAGAAATGCATATACAATTAAAAAATACAGAAAATGTTAATTCACGTATTAAAATTCTTGTATTAATAATATTCGCATCAAATATCCTCTAACCAATTGATCCCTTACTGTGTTAGAAATAATGTATTCGTTTCATTGAATGCAGAAAGATGGATCGGTGGTTGAGGAAAATTGAGTTATTGTTTGAGTATCGATTGAAAAATTAATGCTGCAATGAATGCAAAATGTAAGTACCTAAACTATCAATATCTCCGACTGCCTTCAAAGAGCAAACAGAAAATTGGTGTTTTCTTTCTCTAATAATCCTCTGATAGTATCAATTTCCCTAATTCTAATACGCTTAATTCTATTATGTAATAATATTGTTTTTTTCTGTTACTCCTTTGCTATCATTGCCCTTAATTTTAACTAACCATTTATAAATGATGGAACGAATATAATACTCTTTTCATCTCTTTCTATATATATATAATGGTGTTTTAAAGATCAATTTGAATTTTATACATTAAAAAAATGTCAACATATTAATTAAATGTATATAACATATATAAAATTCTCTTACGATCTCATAGTAGACAATATACAAATGTCGATTTCTATAAGAGCATATCATTAAATAAAATACTAAAACTAAAGCTTTTTCAAACACAAAAAGCGCCATATTGTTTTAACAAATGCAAATAAAAAAAGAGTCATAAGTAGAATCTAACCGAAGCAGTGATAAGTAACAACTCATATTTTCTCCAAGTAATCATGCCAATAAGAATAACAAGGGTAGCCAAGCTGACGTGGTTTGCAGGCTATTGCGTCAGTCCGGGGTTTACTCTGTGCGCACTTGAGAGAGTAGCGGCTGCGGGTTCCTTCGTCAACAAAAAAAAGAATAACATAAGTAATAGAATATAATCCTTTTGTGATTAAGTTAATTAGTTACCTAATTTGTATCAAAGTAAATATTCTTGTGACCTTATATATATTGTAAATCATTCATCAATGGACATATTCTTTTATGGTATCAGTAAACTAAAACTACAACCCTACCCTAGTTGCCGATACACCTTCTCGGCCGCCACTTTTTTTCCCACGTCGGCACCTAGCCCACATCGAAACCCTAGCCGCCGACCTCTCTCGGTCGCCCATCCCCTCTTTTTCCCACGACGGAACCCTAGTTTTTTCGGCCATTCTCCCTCTTTCTTCCTACTAAATTTCCTCTTCCATGGCTGACAAAATCAAATTCCATCCTGCACTTGTCGTAAACAACATTAAAAACTTCATCCCTGTGACTTTTGAGATGGAAAAGGGTCAATACTCGGCGGAGCTTTTTAAGATCCATTGTTGTGTTTACGAAGTTATCGACCACATCATCTCTCCCACGCCGAAGTACACAGACATACCATCGGCTTCGACTTCTGATGATGCACTATGCTCTCGTTTGGACACAGCCGTCCTCTAGTGGATATACAACACAGTATCTAATGATCTGTTGTACACCATCATTGAGGCCGATGCCACTGCCCGCCAAACGTGGGAACGTTTGGAAAGTATTTTCCATGACAACAAAACTTAACGAACGTTATACCTTGAAAATCAGTTCAGGGACGTTCATCAGGACGATTTCCCAAACATGTCTGCTTATTGTCAAGAACTCAAGATGCTTGCCGACCAACTCTCCAACGTCTGCGCACCAGTCACTAATCAGCGATTGGTTATGCAATTTATTACAGGTTGGAACGAATCATATGACGGCATTGCCATCATCCTTCAGCAATGCACGCCGTTACCTTCGTTTTATGAGGCCCATTGGAAGCTCCTCTTTGAGGAAACCCAGAAAATCAAGCGCAACACCACTCGGGCCAGTATTGCCGACGCTGCCCTCACCACCACTGTCGGGCCCTCTGCCGACGGCAAGGCCTCTCGTTCTGATAACCAGAACCGTCGATCAGAAGACTCGCAATAGTCTGCTTCCTCCCGTAACAACCATCATAGTAGACAGTCTGGTAAGGGCCACGACGGAAGAGATTCTGGCAACAACGGAGGCAGGAAAGGGTAGTCCCCGCAGGCCAAAAATAACCAGTAGCGACTGCGGTAGTGGCAACAGTCTTCGCCGTGTGCCTACCCGTGGTGGGCCGCATGGGCCCCACCATCATGAGCCTCCCTTCCTTTCCTGTATCTGACATCCTCGTGGACTACACCTCATAATCGACAGGCCCAACCTGGCATACTTGGCCCACATCCACAATGGGCCTATACAGCAGAGGCCCTCCCGCCATCGACTTATGCATTGACTTATGCACCGACTCCAGGCGAAAATTGGTATATGGACATATGCGCCACATCTCACATGACGACATCACAAGGTACTCTCTCGTCTTATTCTAATTTGAGTAATTTAAATCAGAATATTATTGTTGGTAGTGGACAAGGCATTCCCATTTGTGGTTATGGTCATTCCTCCATATCCTCACCACATTCATCACTAATCTTAAAAAGTGTCTTCCATGCCCCTAAACTCATTAAGAATCTAATCTTCGTGCAACGTTTCACAACTGACAATTGGGTTTCCCTTAATTTTGATCCTTTTGGTTTTACTGTAAAGGATTTTACGACAGGGAGATGAATAATGAGATGTGACAGCACCGAAGATCTCTACCCTATTTCAAATGCCGTCAACAATCCATCATCAGTTTCATCAACCTTTCCTTCTCTTTCATTTTTCCTATGACATTCTATATTAGGACATCCGGGAGACTCTGTTTTACGCTCCCTTAGAAAAAATAATTTTATTAATTGCAACCGTATTTCTAGGACTCTTATATGTGAACCTTGCATTTTTGTGAAACATGTCAAATTACCATTTTCTGCATCCATAAATTGTACTTTAATGCCTTTCGATATCATACATAGTGATTTGTGGACATCCTCTATTTTGAGTACGGCTGACCATCGATATTATGTGCTATTTTTGGACGATTATTCCAACTTTCTATGGACTTTCCCAATTGGAAATAAATTCGAGGTCTACCCCATTTTTTATTCATTTAGTACTTTCGTAAAAATACAATTTGAAAAGAGCATTAAATATTTTTAATGTGACAATGACGTGGAATTTGATAATAACCAATTCAAACAGTTTTGCTTCAAAAATTGTCTTACCTTTCGATTTGAAACAACATATACTATATGCTTACTTTTTCAAAATTTCAGGTGAAACACATCATAATAAGGGTATATGACAAACTGACAAAAACAGAATTTTTAAAGTCATTTAAGCATGATCTTAGACTAAGCTAGCTATGTGATACCAGACACATGAAAAAATAAGGCATAACCATATACTCCTATTTCAACTAGCATAGAATATAATAATAAAAGCAACAACAGATACTAGACCAATCATGTACATCACAATCTTCACCAAACAAGCACTACCAATAGCATATACATCAATATCTTTAAATATAAACCCAATATACCATACTAAAGCATAACAACCAATCAAAATAAGCAAAGGTCAATACAATGCTCAATAATTACACACACAATCCCCTTCAACGAGTATTAGACCATATTTTTTGCACTTTATTTAGTATGGAACATGAACACAATACATGCGTTGATGATATACCTAATCTAATAAATCATGAGATACCTTAATTGATTCAAATATGCCAACTTGAATTATTATTAATAAGCACCCTTAACATATCTCATAACTTAATTGATGATCTAATCTAATAGCAATTAACCTAATTTAAACTAAAGCATACCAAAACAGACAATAATCCAAACAAAGCACAACTAATTAAAGCAGAAACGTACAACAAATACAAAAGAAATTAAAATCGAGAGGATTTTGAGTTTACGGACCTTCTTTGGGCAGCGAACCGAGGCGTCGTCTAGAATCGTTGAATCCGCTCGGGGAAGTTATTTTGGAATTCTGATTCTTGCGATTTCCAAATTCTGATTTTTTTATTTTTGGACTTTTAATTTTCTGATTTTGGAACCGGATTTTGACCCGACCCAAAACAAACCCGGTTTCGATTTTGACCCGACCCAAAACAGACCCGACTCGAAACAACCGGAAACGTGAAGAACAAAAGGGGATTTTCGGATTGAAAATTAAGAACCCAAAAGAGTATTTTATAACAAAAAATTAGGAACAAATCGACTCTTTTCTTTCTGATTTTCTTTTCAATTTACATACGTTTTTTTCTTTTGTTTTCGGACCCGAAAAAACCCGACCCATTTTCGATGACTTTTTGGATTCCGACCTTCATTTTTTATTTCCTTTTTCGGACCTCGGACAGGACCGAATTAGGACCCTTTTTTGATTTCTTCCTCGGACTCGGACCCCCTAAAATGTAGAACAATGGGGGGGGGTATTTATAGATGGATTCCCCCCAAAACCGTTCACCCCATACTCTCTTTTCAATTTCGAGTTTGAAATTCAAATAAAAGGGGCAAAGGTGATGATTTTAGAAGCGGATTTGAGAGGTGCATGTCGCGAAATTTAGGGGATATGGTATGGGTGAAGTGACGGAGAGGGATGTGGTAGTGTCAAGGTGTGGTGGTGTCAGTGCTGGTGGGTGAGGGGTCGGTGCTGCGGCGGATTTTTTGGGGGGATAGGGTATGAGTGAGAGAAAAAGGTGAGGGGTTTGGTTTAGGTTAGGTTTAGGAGGATATGGGCGAAAAAGAGGGGTTGGGTCGGGTTCGATTGGGCTGTTTTTGTGGGTTGATAGAATGTTTTGGGTGAGGAGAAAATGGGTTGTGGGTTAAAGTATAAAAGGGGTTTATTATTAAAAAAATGCTTTGGAGAAAAATGTAAATTATTAAAAATAAAAAATAACAAAAATAACGATGTGAATAATAATAAAACATAATATTTACGAAATGCTTATTGCTTAAAATAAATATGCGATGTCGTTTTGCAAAAATAAAATAACACATATATATATTTATTAAAATTGTTTTGAGGTGTCAAAATATTTAAAATCGCAAACAAATAATCGAAAAAGATGGTACAAAATTGGGTGTTAACAACTTGCCCCTCTTTGGCTGGAGACGATGAAAGAGTTTTCGGACAAAGAAGTTGACTGATTAGCCAATTTTGTCCTGATTATCGAGACATGAATGAAGATTAGAGATATATGGGTGGAGATAGAATTCAGAGGGAGAAGAAATTGCGATATTGGTAAATCAAAAGCAAAAATTGGTGCATATTAATATCGCCCAGTATCGAGTTATGATGACACCGGTGGCGGGTGCGGCAAAATATTGGAAAAGAGCGGAATGACGTTCGAAGCAGGACATTGACCTATGTTGGGAACTCCAGTTCTCCAACAAATTGCCTCAGTTCGCTATAAGAGATAGTTCCACGTTGTGCTGAAGCTCCTGCCGATTCAAACTCATGCGGACTAGAGCTAAGATAAAAATTAGTGTATAACTGTTGCATACAATGGGTATATGAGAATACGACTCTGTGAATTGAAATGACGTCTTTGCACAGACGTAATGCGATGCGACGTCCTTGCACAGACGTGATTAAAGACGTCCTTGCACAGACGTAATGAGATGACGTCTTTGCCTAGACGTAATGCAAAATGACGTCCTTGCACATATGTGATGCAAAATGTCATCCTTGCACAGACGAAATGTAATGACGTCCTTGCACAGACGTAATGCAAAATGTCGTCCTTGCACAGACGTAATGCAAAATGTCGTCCTTGCACAGATGTAATGTAATGACGTCCTTGCACAGACGTAATGTAAAATGCAGTCCTTACACAGATGAAATGTAATGACGTCCTTGCACAGACGTGATGAGATGATGTCCATGCACACACGTAATACAAAATGACGTCCTTGCCCAGACGTAATGCAAGACGTCGTCCTTGCCCAAACGTAATATAAATGATGTCCTTGCACATACGTAATGCAAAATGTCGTCCTTGCCCAGACGTGATACAAAATGATGTCCTTGCACAGATGTAATGAGAATGCGACGTCATTTCCCAGACGTGATGAACGACGTCCTTGCACAGACGTGATGAGATGACGTCCTTGCACAGACGTAATGCAAAATGACGTCCTTGCCCAGATGTAATACAAAATGCCATCCTTGCATAGACGAAATGTAATGACGTCCTTGCACATACGTAATGTAATGACGTCCTTGCACAGACGTATTTACCATCCTTGCACAGACGTAATGCAAAATGTCGTCCTTGCCCAGACGAAATATAAAATGACGTCCTTGCCCAGACGTAATGCAAAATATCATCCTTGCACAAACGAAATGTAATGATGTCCTTTCCCAGACGTAATGCAAAATTTCGTCCTTGCCCAGACGAAATGTAAAATGACGTATTTGCCCAGACGTTATGCAATATGTCGTCCTTGCTAGATGAAATGTAAAATGACGTCCATGCCTAGACGTAATGCAAAATGCCGTCCTTGCACAGACGAAATGTAATGACGTCATTGTATAGACGTGATGAGATGACGTCCTTGCATAGACATAATACAAAATGACATATTTACCCACACGTAATGCAAGATGTCGTCCTTGCCCAGACGCAGTGATACGTGAACCTGAGGCCAAAATGCTATGTTGAAGTTCTTGAGATAAGTGGTATATGCAGACAGATAATGTCTAAACTTTTGTGCAACCCAAGTCAAGGCACAACAAGTGCATTCCGGCAAAGTATACCGAGCTTCATAAGGCGTGAACTTCTTGCTCAAGTAGTATATAGCTTGATCCTTCTTTTCTGTTTTATCGTGTTGTCCCAGCACGCATCCAAATGCATTTTCTAACACATACAGATATAACAACAAAGGCCTTTTGGGTTCTTGAGGCACCAAAACATGCAGATTAGACAGATATTCCTTGATTCTATTAACCGTTTGTTGGCAATCTGATGTCCACTTGGTAGCAACGTCTTTCTTCAGTAGCTTGAATATTGGCTCACATATCACTGTTGATTGCGCTATGAACCTACTGATGTAATTGAGACGACCGAGAAAACTCATCATGTCTTTTCAACTCTTTAGAGGAGGCACGTCTTGAATATCTTTTATCTTCGAGGGGTCCAATTCAATGCCCCTTCTACTCACGATGAAACCTAACAGCTTCCCAGCAGGGACACCAAATGCACACTTTGCAGGATTTAACTTCAGATTGTACGGTCTCAGTCGGTCAAAGAATTTCTTCAAACTTGTCAAGTGATCTGAAGCCCTTCGCGACTTGATAATAACGTCATCTACGTAGACCTCGATTTCCTTATGGATCATATCATGAAAAATAGTAGTCATGGCTCTCATATAGGTGGCACCTGCATTCTTGAGTCCGGATGACATTACCCGGTAATAGTATACTCCCCAACGTGTAGTGAATGTTGTCTTTTATGCATCTTCCTCATCCATCAGGATTTGGTGGTAACCAACAAAACAATCAACAAATGACTGCAACTCATGCTTCGCACATTTATCAATGAGTACGTGAATATTTAAGAGAGGGGAATCATCCTTCGAGCTAGCTTTGTTGAGATCCCGATAATCCATGCATACCCGTATTTTCCCATCTTTCTTTGGCATAGGTACGATGTTGGCCAGCCAAGTGGGGTACCTTGTAACTCGAATGACCTTTTCATCGAATTTCTTGGAAACTTCATCCTTGATTTTTAAACTCAAATCAAGTTTGATTTTCCTTGGCTTTTGCTTCACCAGAGGGCAAGATGGCTCGATGGGTAATCTATGTGAAATAATATATGTGCTCAGACCTGGCATATCGTCATAAGACCAAGCAAACACGTCGATATATTGCCTCAAAAGATCCACCAATTCTTTCTTTACGGTGTTTAGATGGACGATGATTCTTATTTCCTTCACAGGTTCTGCGTCTTCCAAATTTACTTCCTCTGTTTCATCCAAATTTGGCTTTAGCTTATTCTCTAAATGCTCCAATTCTTTCGACTGTGAGTCTTCATCACATTCTCTGAAGTCATGGTCATCGTTTGGATTTTGTTTGCTTGTTTCATTACATGTCACATTCACATTATCGACATATTTATTAGTTCGCATGCTGAAAGAGAAAAGAAAAATTATTAAACAAAATTAATTATGAAATAGCAGCAAGCAATGTGGATTTGTTGTTTAAGCTTTCAAAAGGTGGAGGCAAAACACATTAAAGACATAAATGCGATTCAGGAGATGGAAAGGTTTGCGGTGCAGTTGCACTCGTCCTTTGTTCGGGGAGTGGAGTATTGAGGCTGATGGACACGTTGGTGAGATTTTGGAGCCGCTCAATCTCAGTCTGCATGGTTGCCATCTGTTGCAACAGTTGAGTTGGGCGAGGTATTCATCCTGGATGGTAGTATTTCTCCTTTCTGAAGTTTCTGGTTCATCTCCCGGAAGAGCGACAAGTCCCAGACCAGCCTGTTCGGATGCACCTGAATCAGTCATTTTGCTTGATGATCGTGTCTTTGATCTTGTGATGTAGGGGTGTTCTGCCAGCTTTAGTCAACACAAATCAACCTTTTAGAGAAATAAACCAGGCAAAATAAACCTTCTTCTAATAATGAAGAAAACCAAGTTAGTATAAGGCGAGTAATTATTGCTTCAAATAATATGCACAGAGTGGAAAGCAGCAAAATAGCAAGCAGATTGTATGGAAACCAAATACACGTCCTAACATGCATGGGGCCTCTCTTATGCAAGAGGTGAGCCTAAACGCAAAATATGCGAGATTATGATAGATTGATCCAAGCCACTAAATTGAAATGCTTTCTGTTGGAAATAAAGGCTGAATTCTACTGCAATAACAATAATGCATACAATAATAAAACAGATTGACATAACATAAAGTACTCCTATGACCATGCTTAAATCTTGCTCTCGATCACACAGATGGGGGAAACGAAGATGAAGCCCCAACACTGCTAGGTCCGGCTCCTGCGCCTTATAGGTAATACATTATGTTTTGCATTTGATGCCACATTTCAGGGGTAACGACTATGTCCCTGAGCCGAAAATTTCTTATCCAAATTGTTGTGCCAATATCCTCAAAACTTTGTTCGCCTTCGGGACTAGGGTATATGTTACCGTGATCTTCTCGCAGCGACGCGTGATATTCTGGAATACTCCATGCCTGACTATCTCCAATATCCATTTTGTCAATGTTGTTCCATTCATCGAGAATTTGCCTAGCTCTGGGATAATGAAGTTCGACCCGAATTAGATTTCAGAAACTCTCATATTTGCTCGGAGATAGATTATTTGCTCTTGGCCAAACTGTCAGAGTATGAGAAGTGGAGCATATGGTTGGAGGCCTTTCAACCCGATAAGCCCGATATAGTAAAGCCTTATGCATCTTATATAGGCTTTCTTGGTGCTCGGGAGTAACGGGTATTTCCATTAGATCTGATCACTAGTGCGGGATGCCAAAAACTTATACCAATCATCGGTGCCGACTGGTGACACAAACTGTTTCGTCCTGGCGTAAAAGCTGACAATTTTGTTTGACTTGCTGAACCATATGTCTACCATGTTCGGGCGCAGATAAAAGTGTTTCATTGCCCACATTTGCAGGATAAGGTTGCAGCCTTCAAAGAAATTTGTTTTACCTCTTTTACATTTCCCTAGAGCCCGAAATATCTCTGCTAAAATCATAGGAGCCAAAGTGGTTGTCTGCCGTCAACTCTTTCAAAAATTGCCCGAGACACAGAACATGTGCAAGTACTGATCTTCCCTTGCTCAAGTGGGAACACCAAAGTCCCTAGTAAAGTGACAGCAAATGCGATAGGGCATCTAACTCGTCAATGGTCGGGAGTGCAAGAGAATTCTTTTTTGAACAACTTGTAACCATCTCGACATCCATATCTCTCACAAGGATAATCCAAAGAGACCCAGTTATTTTCAAAGCACCGTAGTTCCTTAGTGTTCTTCAGCCTCGAGTAGCGGAGAAATTTCTTTCCGGACTGACCGTGCAGGATAATTTATCCTCTACCTTGGTAAATTAGGTTGGTGAAATAGTTGATCTCTTCCAAAGTAGGAGTTATCTCAAAATCTCTGAATTTAAAGACAACCTGATCTGGATCCCAAAACCGAATTAGTGCTCTGACCAAGTGCTGGTCGGGGGAGATATCGAACGATAAAACGAGGCACTCCAATCTCCTTCTAATTGCCATGTGGCTGCCAAGGTCAAAATTTGCACACCATACTTTCAGCTTACTCGGAATCCCACTCACCATCCTGATTTGCAGAATAGATTCCATCCTATAATACAAATATACAAAAAAATGAATATATATATATTTTTCAATTCCGGCATGTCATGATTAGACTTAGATCCGTCTATTATTATCACGCTACACATAATATATTGATTGATCGTTGGGTTGTGAGACCCGTCGACAATTGGTGGATTTCTTAATTGTGGAGTTGATACCAAGGATCGACCCACCTAAGTTGTATTCATACATGACTTAAGATGAAGCGTGGTATATCCTAATTTTTCTAAGATTTGACTTATTAGACCTAAGGCTCCCGAGCGGACTGCTCGAATGAGAAGGCTACGCGGCTACTGGATAGTCCGAACACCCCGCACATACGCCAACTCTCCTAATATTTGGAAATTTGAAAGAAAATTTTGTGGGTGCGCGAAACACACCTCTCGTGTATGTGTGATAGTGTCAATTTTTCGAAGTGGAGGAAATATGAGCGAAATGCCAATTTAAGAAAAGCAGTAAAATAAAGTAGCAATTAAAGTAGTTAAACATACAGAATTTTCACAAAGGAAGCAATTTAAAGTTCTAGATCAAACAAGGAGCAAATAAAGCACAATAATAATTAACCTAGGTTTGCTATGGTTAAGAACCTAAGAGTATCCCAGCAGAGTCGCCATGTTGTCGCACTCGTTTTTAACCCCCACCGCGAAGACGGGGGATCCAACATGGTCGCGACGTATTGGTGATTCCTAAATTAATTAAAGCTTAAGGAGTCGCCACCTAATTATTCGACGGTGAAATAGGGCATCTAAATATTAACTAAATGCTGCAAAATGAACTTCGATTAATGGTCTGCTAATCTATGAATTCTAGGTAAGGGTTCTTTATTATCTTAAAGGAAATGATTTAGATATCCTTTAAGATCCGCTAACTACGGTTATCCGATCAAACTTAGATTAATTATTATGCTAAGAAAAATGCATGTTTAAAAATATAAAGTTAATTAAAAGGATGTTGCAAGTAGTTAATAAAATATGCATTTTTTGATAACGTAAAGATTTTTTACCACTTATTTTCTTTTCAAGGAGTCTCACAAAGGTGATTACGGTTCTGAGAAATAAATTCCCGATATAAAATCCGAAAGTATGCATGACATTATTTATAAAATATATGTAAAGTTAATTTTTTTATTATAAAAGCATGTATTTGTATGACATTGTTTATAAAATACATGTGAAATTGATTATTTGGATAAAAGCATGCATTTGTATGGCATTGTCCATAAAATACCTATTTTTGACAATTGATAGTAAGGAGAAAAGCAAATTGTTTATAATGAAATAAATTATTTATATGGAAGTCATTTTAAATCGCAAATCGGGTGAAAAATAAACCTTATTTGTATGATTAATAATGCGAATAAAGGGTGACCAAATAGTTTTGAAAGTTTAAACATGCATGCCGAGCCTAAAATAATAAACTAGTGGCGAATTTCCAATTTTACTACCCTATTAATTTATCAATTTAAGGCCTAATTATTCGAAGTATTCTAATGATCACACAAAATTGAATAATTCAATTACAACCGAAAAATAAAAAATGGTGGGATCAAAAAATTAAAAGCAACGACTAGGGCAGATGACGATGTCATCCCGCCCTATTTGTTTAGAAATCCCGAGTGCAGGATAATGCAATGAATGTGGATGCGGGTCTTCGTTTGACAATAGTCATGATGAGTCTCATAACGAGACTTTTCGTTGCTCCCGATGCATTTCATGTAAACGAAAGAAAAGAAAAGGATTAGTAGACGGAACATGAAAATATATAAGAAAAATGTAAATAAATAATTCATGAAAGATAATATGTTGTTGGGCCTCAGGTTTGATACACAACATAGATAACAAGAAAGGGAAAGGACAAATACACAACCAGCTTAATAGGCAAAATATGATACCACATGACCTAAAGGACTTCTCATACTAACATGGAGGCACTTTATACTCAAGCAGGAAAAGGCAGAGGTATAATCAGCATATCAGACATAGCTAACATACAAAACTAGTTAAATGACTCCTTAAAAAAACACCTTAGATCATACAGAACCACTGATGGTCTAATTAAGAATATGTGGTCACATTCATGCTGCATACCGATCAGCATGACATCCCAGGACAGAGCACAGCTTAGGAAAGCTAGCATACACGCGGATACTCTAAACAAGACACAAAATGGTTCAAGTGGTAGAATAGGCACGGTCTAAGTAGAGCCGAACTAGTTACAACACTCAGTAAGACATCGTGCTTCAGTATTTGAACCCACTCATGATCATACTATGTCCAGAAATCAAAACTGGCATATACATGGATCATTTTTATCCTAAACTATTGAAAAGAAACAACATATACTATATGCTTACTTTTTCAAAATTTCAGGTGAAACACATCATAATAAGGGTATATGACAAACTGACAAAAACAGAATTTTTAAAGTCATTTAAGCATGATCTTAGACTAAGCTAGCTATGTGATACCAGACACATGAAAAAAAAGGCATAACCATATACTCCTATTTCAACTAGGATAGAATATGTTATTAAAAGTAACAACATATACTAGACCAATGTACATCACAAGCTTCACCAAACAAGCACTACCAATAGCATATACATCAATATCTTTAAATATAAACCTAATATACCATACTAAAGCATAACAACCAATCAAAATAAGCAAAGGTTAATACAGCTCTCAATAATTACACACAATCCCTTTCAATGAGTATTAGACCATATTTTTTGCACTTTATTTAGGATGGAACATGAACACAATACATGTGTTGATGATATACCTAATCTAATAAATCATGAGATACATTGATTGATTCAAATATGCCAACTTGAATTATTATCAATAAGCACCCTTAACATATCTCATAACTTAATTGATGATCTAATCTAATAGCAATTAACCTAATTTAAACTAAAACATACCAAAACAGACAATAATCCAAACAAAGCACAACAAATTAAAGCAGAAACGTGCAACAAATACAAAAGAAATTAAAACGGACCTTCTTCGGGCAGCGAACCGAGGCGTCGTCTCGAATCGTCGAATACGCGATTTTTTTATTTTTGGACTTATGATTTTCTGATTTTGGAACCGGATTCTGACCCGACCCAAAATAGACCCGACTCGAAACGACCAAAAACGTGAAGAACAAAAGGGCATTTTCGGATTGAAAATTAGGAACCAAAATGAGTATTTTATAACCAAAAATTAGGAACAAATCGACCCTTTAGTTTCTGATTTTCTTTTCAATTTACAGACGTTTTTTTTCTTTTGTTTTCAGACCCGAAAAAACCAGACCCGTTTTCGATTTCTTTTGGATTCCGACCTTCGTTTTTTATTTCCTTTTTCGGACCTCGAACCGGACCGAACTTGGACCCTTTTCAATTTCTTCCTCGGACTCGGACCCCCTAAAATGAAGAACAAAGGGGAGTATTTATAGATGGATTCCCCCCAAAACCGTTCACCCCCATACTCCCTTTTCAATTTCAAATTTGAAATTCAAATAAAAGGGGCAAATGTGACGATTTTGGAAGCGGATTTGAGGGGTGCAGGTCGCGGGATTAGGGGGGATAGGGTATGGGTGAAGTGACGGGGTGGGGGTGTGCTGGTGTCAGTGATGCTGGGTGAGGGGTCGGTGCTGCGGCAGATTTTTTGGGGGGACAGGGCATGGGTGAGAGAAAAATGTGAGGGGTTTGGTTTAGGTTAGGTTTAGGGGGATATGGGCGAAAAAGAGGGGTTGGGTCGGGTTCGGTTGGGCTGTTTTTGTGGGTTGATAGAATGTTTTGGGTGAGGAGAAAATGGGTTGTGGGTTAAAGTATAAAGGATTTATTATTAAAAACATGTTTTGGAGAAAAATGTAAATTATTTTTAAAAAAACAAAAATAACGATGTGATAATAATAAAATAAAATATTTACGAAATGCTTATTGCTTAAAATAAAAATACAATGTCGTTTTGCTAAAATAACATAACATAGAATATTAGGACAAAACTATGATTATGATATTAAAAAGCAAATGCTAGTAAAAAATATGAATAATAATAATAATGATAATAACTAATGATATTGAGAATAGATGATGATATTAAAGGCCTTATTTTTATAGATATATATTAAAATTATTTTGAGGTGTCAAAATATTTAAAATCGCAAACAAATAATCAGAAAAGAGGGGACAAAATTAGGTGTCAACACCTCACATTCACGAGACCAGACATATCCTATGCCGTGCAATAAATCTTCTTGCACATGCACAGTCCGACATAAGCACACATACATGCCCTCAAACGTATGTTATGATACGTCCAAGGTACACTTCACTTCAGATTACATCTATACAAGTTTTCGCTCACTGGTCTCACTGCTTATTTTGATGTTGACTGGGGTGGATGTCCTGACACCCGACGCTCCACGTCTGGTTATTGTGTTTTCCTCGGAGATAACCTATTGTCTTGGTCTTCCAAAAGGCAACCTACACTATCCCGATCCAGTGTAGAAGCAGAGTACAGAGGTGTTGCCAACGTCGTCTCAGAGTCTTGTTGGACCGTAATCTTCTACCTGAGTTTCACTGCCCGGTTCAAAAGGAAACACTGGTCTACTGCAATAATATTAGTGCGATATATCTTTCCGGAAATTTCATCCAACATCAGCGCACTAAACACATTAAGATGGACATTCATTTCGTTCGCGAAAAAATGGCTCGTGGTCAAGTTCGTGTCCTTCATATTCCTTCTATATATCAGATTGTCGACATCTTCATCAAAGGACTTCCGCGCATACTATTTGATGATTTTCGAGTCAGTCTCAGTGTTCGTGAACCTCCCGCTTTGACTGCGGGGGTGTAATAGAATATTTCTCAATATTCTTTCATTAATTGTATTAATTGTATATCTTCTATTTTAAGTAGAATTATAATCCTTTTGTAATTAAGTTAATTAGTTATCTAGTTTGTATCAAAGTAAATATTCTTGTAACCTTATATGTATTGTAAATCATTAATCAATAAACATCATCGATAATCAAGGAACATACTCCTTTAATAAGTGCATTAAAAACCTTAGGATCAAAATGAATACAGGTAACACGTCATTTTTTTCGGAAGAATAAAAAAATTATCACCTAAAATGAGACAGAGAAAGTAATATATAATGTCATTAATTAATCTTATATAATCAGTTAATCATACAGATTTGATATTACTTATAGGCATATCATTGCAGCCTATGATCGATTAATAATTTGAGTAGTCTTATCTTAGTATTTTCCTGGAATAATACTAAACGGGAAGAAGGTGTATAGAGACAACCGAAGGTGGGACCGAAAATGGAACATTAAAAAATAAAATTAAAAATAAAAAGGTAGAAAAAAGGGTCAATAGGCAAATAAATCATTCTAAACTTGTCATTTTCAGTGCTAACCAAAAAATTATTTGTAAACCCATAAGATCCATCTATTCCTGCGGGGTGGATTGAGTTATATTGTATACGAATAACTACTCAATATAATTCATTTATTTTGAAAATCCCTTTAAAAGTAAAGAGTTCTTCCTCCTCCCCACCCTTATATTCATGGTAAAAAGAAAAATGTTAGTTTGAAAAACTTTGTTTCACCATTTATTTATGTTTGACTAAAATTTGAAAGGCAAAAAGTGTTTATTTACCGAAAAAATATTTATTTTAAAGAATGAAGCTATTTGATTAAAATTTTAGCGAAGAAATAATTATTTTTGAATAGTAATAAAAAAAATTTAGCTTTTAACCAAAAGCACAAATATTTCCTAGACTAGACTTTAGAAGTGTGCACTGAAATTATCTACTTTAACAACGCTTGGTGATCAAACTTTATATTAAAATATTGTCAATGTGTTCAGTGCCACAAATATGAAGTTTTCAGATACTTTCATTATTTATAAATTTCATTACTATTATTCGATTAGTTTAGCCGGTAAAGACTCAACAAATCCGTTGATGGCTGTCACTTTGCCAAAAAGTGAAGAGGAATCCTACTCGGTACTTCCTCCTTCTTGTTAGTATAATAGGATTATGACTGGACAGAGTACAGATAAAAAAAAAAAAATCTTTTTCTCGAATTGCAATAGGAAGTCATAGTTTAAATTTAGAAAGGAGAAAAATGTTGCCTTATATATATTTTATCCAAAAAAAATATTTCTGAATTTCGATCATTACGATAACAAAGTAAATAAACAAACAAATAATGTTTTAACAGTGTAGGTAAATAATTAACTAAATGGTACTATAGCTAATGTCTAACGTATTATGACTCAAATTTCCAAAGATAAATATGTTGGAAATTTGTCTTTGGCGGGAGTTGCGACCGACCAACTTTAACGGCTTAAACATTAGTGTTACGTATGTTGGAGAATCCGGTTCTTTACACATGCATGATCTACTAAGTACGTAGATAACCGTAGGGCCAAGAATCGTCAAATTTCATTGAGAAATGAAAGAGATATTGGTCCACGAAGTGAGGTGTTTGAAGCATGGAAAGTGTGGTGTTGTGTTCAATTCTCCATCGTCGGTAGAGGAAGAAAGAATTGTTGTGTATATAAGACTTGAAATTGGTTTGGGGTTTGGGACCCCAAGGGGTATCCCATGTGTTTAAAGGAGGGAGGACCTAGATGTGCTTTGATTCAAGGAAAGACCACATGCGCACCGCCGCCGCCCGTCCGTTCCGGTTCCGGGCTGTGAGATATTATCCTTTTGGGCCAGAGAACTTTGTCAGAAGTACAGTTTGATCCCAGAATTTGCAGATGTACAGTTTGGACCAGAATTATTTCGGATGTACAGTTTGGTCCCTGAAGTTTCAGGATGTACAGTTTGGTCCCTGAAGTTTCAAGATGTACAGTTTGGTCCCTGAAGTTTCCAGAAAGTTAGAATTGGGCAGAAGAGAACAGAAACGCCAAGCACTCAATTCAACCATTTATTTTGGCTGAATTACTCCTCCTATAATGGCCAATCCGTTGGTCTTTCACCATTTATTTTGGTGGCTTTACTACCTCCATAATGGCCATTATTTGGCCAATAATGGCTGTTATGGGGGCAGTTAAACAGCACTCCCTCACCTATATAAATACTCCTTACACCATTGTTAAGAAAGAGATATACTACACGAAAATACACAAGCAAAAATAGTTCTTCATACAACTTCCAAGCATCATTTCGTTACTCAATATTCTTCACGGTAGCTCTTGAGTTTCCTTTGCTCAAGTGTTCCATTGTTGTTTTATCTTGGGAGACGAATTGTTCAGGACGTATAAAGGATACATACGGGGCAATATTGTCTTAAGGACAGAGTGTCACACTCGACTCAGCAATAACAAAATAGTTTTCAGTTATACTTCTTCAACAAAATTGTAATTTCAGTTTTGTTGTTCTATTGTAATTTTCAGTTCTTGAATAACTTTGCAGTTACTAATAATTCTCGTTTCCTACAACCTTTGTAATAACCAACAAAAAATTCTCCTACCTAACAGAAAAAAACAAAGAACACGAGACAGAAAGCACCACTAATAAGAGTTATGGCGTATTATTATTATTTTTTTTTTATTAGAAAAAAAATTATAATGAGTTTGAATGAAATTTCTTCACTCTTAATCATTTCAAGTTTGAGCCATGGAAATGAAATAAATCCTTATAGGTAACACTTTCTTCTTTAATGGATCATACGTGTTGCGAATTTAAATTAATTAGATTACAAAATTTTCGATACTAAATGATTATAAGGAATAATTACAATAATTACTAAATTCATTTTTGAGTGCTCTGGAAGAGCAAATTCAACGGGGAGGACAAAATTTTGCGGAGCAAGGGAGAGGGAGGAGGCCAGATCTGAAAATAGTTGTATTTCTCAAATTTGGATTTGAGTGTATTTTGTATTTTCGTTGGAGATGTGATCGGATTTGATTGTATTCTTCATTTTTTAGTGTAAATACAATGTATTTTTTGTATTCGCTTGTATTTCTATATTTTTCGAAGAAAAAAACTATGTATTTGAATACATTCGAATACACGTGAAACATGTAAAACATAGTTATATTTGACCGACTATAATTGAAACTGTATTTAAAATACATATAAATACACGCAAAATAGCTAAAAACGATAATTAAGAAAGTAATTATTATGATGGATTAGAATCCTAAAAATGCAAGTTACTCGTAGAAAAAGAGAGACAAAATAACACAAATTTGGAACAAGTAGTAGGACCTAAAAATTGTAAGAAAACCAAAAAAAAGGGTGTCATAGATGTCATACTTTGAAGTATTTGTACCAATCCCCCCAACTTTTAAGTTTTAACTACCACTGGTCGGCGCACGACCGCAGAGAATTTAGTTGATGCGCGTGTGTCACACTCGCAAATGGGCGTGAAAATGACATCGTAATTTCCACCACATTTCAAGGGCATTTATCTTTTCTTCCACATCTTCACAACTATATATGCATAATGTATATTCAAAGGTGTTCGGTGAAATTGTTTAGATTTGGAGAATCCAAGACAATAAAGTCCTCGTGAGTAGATGCAGAAGTGTATAGAAATTTCATTTATATATGAATCTGTTTGATTTGCTTATTTATTTGTGAAAGTTTCAACTTTGTTTTAAAGTAATTAAGGTGAATTAATTTGGGTGTTGCAGTAGCAGGAAGAGATGGGGTCAGATCAGAAAGTTCATGTATTTGAGGAGGTTGCAAAGCACAACAAGACTAAAGATTGTTGGCTTATTATCAGTGGAAAGGTTAGATCTTTATTTATTTCCTTTCAAATATTTTATGATGATCAATGAGTCTTGAGTGTTGTTATATTCTTGATGGGGTTTCGTTTTTCTTCTCTTTGTGGCCATTAAATCAACTTATTGAGATGAATTATCAGTTAAGATAAGTGGGGTTGTGGAAAGTAATGTTTATTGAAGTTACCGAATTGTTTGTAATCTGGGGATAGCTTTGATCTGATAGAGTTTTGTTTAAGTAGGTGTTAAATTGTTTGCTTTGTGCAAGCTCAACTGTTCTGTTCTCTATTCTTAAACGTTGATGTCTATTATTTTGACTTTGCACCCATTTGGTGCTAGTGGTGTTAAAGAGACAAAGGGATTAATTTTCAATTTTTCCGAATTTCAACATCTCAAATGACATATTTAAGACCACAAGATTAAAAAATATTTTGTTATATTAAACTTATCTTTAGTTTAAGATCACAAGATTTATAAGTCTTACTTTCTTAAACTCCGTGCCTGGTCAAACTAAGTCAAAAAAATTGAAACGGACGGAGTAGTATATAAAAGGGCAGTACGGGGCACTAAACATTCCGGATTCGAGCAAGTCCAATGAAAAGCGCATCCCAAGGGGGTGTGATATAGGCAGTTTATCCTGATGCAAGCATCAATGGCGGATCTCATGACTCGAATTTGTGACTTATAGGTCACACAAAGACAACTTTATCATTGCTCCAAGGCTCTCATATATACAAAGTAATAACCTTTTTGCAGATGCTGATAAGGTTTATCTTGTTAACATAAATATAGGTTTCCCCCTTGATAACTGAGAGCCGGTGTGTAGGTAAGTGACTTGTCGCAGATAAATTAGCAATGTAGAAGATCAGGGGTTGATAGTAGAAACAAACTTTATATTTATGCAGAAGTGATAGCCAGTGTGCTTCTTTTATCTCCGGGTCTAAGGTCAGCACCTATAGATTTTGGTTTTTGCCTGTGAATGTTGCTATTGTAATAAGTGACTAGTATCATATTACCCAAAAAAGTGCGACTGATATCACATATATTGAAAATAGGCTTGTCACATTGATGAATTTATGGCATAAAATATAAACATATATAAGAATTTTGTATGTTTAAAAGACGACCAGACAACATTTTTGAAATGTTCTGTTGATTCAAAGAAGAAAATCTCTAGACACATGAAGAATTTCCGGTCATGTATCTATTGTGTCGCAGTGACTCTCAAGTCCTGCCACATATGTAAACCTTGTAGGAGTATTTTTATGGAAAGGTAAATCAAACTTATGTTATGTTAGTGAAGTCAATATGTTTTAACCTTGCCGGTTCTTTGACTTCCAATCAGCAATTTTGGCTCTTAAAGTTTGATGAAACATAGAGTAACCTCATAAAAGCAAGGATCCTTTGATCTTATTTGGAAAACAGAGTGATCTTCCCTACATAGATTTAACATACATCTGATTTATTAAAAAGAAAATCTTTAGTACGTACATCTAATACAATAGTTCAACTTTATTACCAGCCAGTTAGCTATAACTTCTGGAGATTAAGAAAGCAGTTTCTTACTCACAGAGATGGTATTAGATACCTAACTCTAAGGAGTACCTTAAGGATTCCACAATAAAATTTTGCTTTAAGCTAACTTACATTGTCAAAATCTCCTAATATTTTTCTTGGATACTTCCAGTCGTTATAATGTTATCTAGAGTAGACCAACTCATATCTCCTCCAATATTTTTCCTTTTAAGGACCATAGTTCTTATTTATCGATCTTAATCCGAGTATTTGATTAATGTCTTGGTATCAAATTTCTCTAGGTGTATGATGTGACTCCTTTCATGGAAGATCATCCAGGTGGTGATGAAGTTTTGCTTTCAGCAACAGGTAATTCCCGAGTATTTCACACAGTTTATCTTGGTTTTAAGTCTTGATAACAGATTTCTCTATGGCCTGGTTTTTGAAATACATTTGATTGTCTGACAGGGAAAGATGCAACAAATGACTTTGAAGATGTCGGCCACAGTGATTCTGCTAGAGAGATGATGGATAAATATTATATTGGAGATATTGATGCGTCAACAGTTCCTCTAAAACGTGCTTACATTCCTCCACAACAAGCCCCATACAATCCGGACAAGACTTCAGAATTTGTTATCAAGATTTTGCAGATCCTTGTGCCCCTCTTGATTTTGGGCTTAGCCTTTGCTGTGCGACACTACACCAAGGAGAAGTAAATCCGTTGCATTCTAATTCGGATTGTTTATGTAGTTGTCAAATGACACACTTGGTTTATAGTTCATTAAGGAGCTGTAGTAGCTGAGCTTGATTATCAGTTATGTGTTCCGCAGTTGCCATTCGAAGTGACCTCCTTTAAACAATAGACTTTACTGGGTTTATGTTTATGATATTTGAGAGACGTGCTTCTCCATTTTGAATAATTTCTGTACTACATCAGTTTGTACTAGAAAATATAGCTGCAGCTAGCCTATTGATTCGAAACTAAATATAGCTGCAGCTAGCCAGCCTATTGATTCGAAACTAACTTTGAAATTTAAGTGGAAATATAGAAAAGGGAAAAGGGTCAAATTTGGCCTCCAGCTATGCTTTATAGTTTAACATTGTCCTCCGTCAAACTTTGCGATCAAATTTACCCTCCCCGTTAGCAAACTTGTTAAATTTACCTTCGGCTGGACGGATTTATGAGTTGGACTCCACGTCGGATCTACGTAGACGCCATGTAGGATGAGTTGGACTCCACGTTGGATCTACGTAGATGCCATGTAGGCGCCCTCCCAATTCTTTTAACTCGTACCCGTTACCCCATCATTTAAATTGTTTCAACCCGGTCCATTTTCATTCGTGCATCCTTTAGTTCCCCTAAGTGACAGGAGCTTTAGCCTAGTTAAATTTCGGCACCGCAACGCCGCATCTCCAATACTCGTAGATCTACGGTCACATTTCAAAGCAACCTACATTACCGAATCAAACTGAGAAAAAATCAACGGAACAACAGCTACAAGGTCCGATTGTGCGTTAAGTGAGAGATGATGACGACTTTGCCCTTCGACACGTAGCCAACGGCGACAAATGAGAGAACAACTTTTCCGATCACCTGAGCTAAGAAAATGGAAAATGCAAGCTAAACACTCATCAGGTAAATTAGAACTATAATCAAAATCTCTGACATCGAACACATCGACAACAACATCCTCCGAATCGTCACTTTCCTTCATTGAAGAAAAAATCACCGGCGAAGATCTAAATTTGATACGGTTTTGAGCTCCGGCGACGGTGGAAGCTGATTGACCCATCCACCACTAAAAATTAAAAAGATTAGGTCACTGTTGGTATCCAATTAATCCGTATTTTTCAGATGAAGTTGCAATATACCGGACCTGAAAATAGATTTTTTCAGGTGAGATTTTTTTTTTGGAGTGTTGGAATTAGGGTTTGTGGAAAGGGGAAAAGAAGAAAGATATGATGAAAATGGAACGGATTGAAACAATTTAAATGATGGGGGTAACGAGTACGGGTTACGAATTACGGGTTAAAAGAATTGGGTGGGCGCCTACATGGCGTCTACGTGATCCAACGTGGAGTTCAACTCATAAATCCGTCTAGCCGAGGGCAAATTTAACAAGCTTGCTAATGTGGAGGGTAAATTTGATCGCAAAGTTTGATAAAGGGCAATGTTAAACTATAAAGCATAGTTAGAGGGCAAATTTGATCCTTTTCCCTATAGAAAATAATCTTTGGTCCCTAAGAGATGAAAAAGTGTTACTTGCCAGCCTTTACCCTTCAGTGCCAAGATAACTTTACAGCATATAGGACATTAGAATGGAGGTAAAATGGCTCTTTGAACTATTAAGCAAATAATTGCGGTACTTTGGTAGTATATTTGCCTCTTCATGCATCACGAGAATTAGAACCCCGGACTGCAGCTCGACTGGAATGTCTAGTCGGAAGGAAACGTAGATAAGACCAACAAATATTATGTTTTTACCCAACATTATTAGCGTTAAGACTGGCACGTAATGAGTTAATTTTTCGCACACATTACCTATATCTGATTTCTTTATAGAATATCAATAGTGTCCGAACTTGTGTGCAACTCGCCAATTCACTAATCAATCTATCCAGCCTACAAGTAAATGTTACCAAGATAATCCTGCCTGCCAATACTGGTTTAGATGGAAAGTGTTGGCAGTTAGAATTTGAACCTACAATCTCTAGGCGGTTACTTCTATGCCTTGATCGCTAGGCTCCACTTTGGGAATAATAACATCATCTAGTACCTGATCTGAAATTACTCTGGCAGGAAACTGGTGAAGGGTTACTAATAACGTAATATTGTGAGATTAACTGCTCGTGCAGTTTGTGCACATTCAGAAGCTTCAACCTGGTGGTGATTTTACTCGGGCACTGTAACAGCTGGAAGAAAGGAAATGTTCTGCCACGGGATTTGAGGCAAGCCAAGTTGCAGGCAAACGGGATTACAATGTCAAAGTGTACAAGGCTTTCAATGTTTCTGCTCTGCAAGATATTGAGGTTGCTTAGCACACAGTCAAGAAATCAAAATCCAACCATTCCACATCCCAACTGCTAAAAGTATCACGAAACGGTGTAAATACACAATTCTAAGGCTCTCGTGGCCAACATCGGATACTTTAATATAACTAAACTAGCTCATGCTTGGCCACAGTACTTCCACCCCGACACCCTACTCCTTGATCCCAAGGAAAGTGGGCAATGGGCAGAAGATCTCCACTTTGAATAAGTTTTTCCTACTATTAAAAAGACCCTATAACTATAACTCTATAAGCATTAAAAATGAGAACTTAAAAGATATATATTGAGCATGGTAGACCAGTCTGGAACACAGGCTTTCTAATAATGCTACACTGAAATGGAGCAAATAGCAGTGCCTGTACTCAGCAGAGTTACGAAGATGTCCCCAATCTCCGACTCAAAAAAGCAGCAGCAGCAGCAATGTTGTCACTTGTCAGGTAGGAAGTCCTTTCTCACCACAAACACGTGAAGACTTGAAGAGCACCCACTGACTAATGCTGAATTTAGCAAAGAGAATAAATTAGTGGTATAAAATCTTGGAAGCCACTATAAGAAAGGTGTCTATATCTTGTCATGGAGAGTGACCACCAAATCATGGGCATCATCTAGTAGCTTCCATACATCAAGATGACCAGCCATGTTATTGCACTCCCTTAAAATTTCATCCATGCTACTATACTTCTCAGTGATTTGTTTCCTCCTCTGTAATACAGATGCTGCAATTGCATAAAGCAAAAGATCATCTGTTGGTGGGGCACGCTGCCTAATCCTACTCCATGCAGACTTCCCAATCCCAGCCCTAATAGCGGCCTGATCTGCCCACATTACCTCCCATAGGCAGAGTGTTTGCTCAAAAGTTAATTCCCTCCTGAAGAGCACTACCACCATCCTGTACACAAAAAAACAGTCCTCTGCTTGGAGCTTCTCTAAGTGTCTATAGAGATGTGAATCCTTATGTTTGATGATCTTAGATATAATTTTTAGTTGCCTCCTAATTCCAACCTCGTCAAGCCTGAAGTTATGTCTAGCCTTCCTCATGAAACCAACGAAGCACCAAAAAGCTTCATGGTCTTCTGTCATCACAGTAATTATTGGTGAAAGCAAATCACTCATTCCCTGGCAATAGCCAATTTCAGGGTCATAAAGCGCATAGGCTTCAAGGATGGCAACTAATCGAGCAGCATGGAAGATCCTTGAGGGCTCTAGGTGATCATAGTCCTTCAATCCAACAGCCTGCGCAGAACAGTGTGCCCGGCCATCTGTTACTGCTCCAGCCTGAGGTGTAGAATATGCTATCCATTCTTCATTAGCACGAACTGCGTCAACCCTAATTATTCGTTGCCATGTAGCAAAATCTTCTGCATTGCAGGGCTCTGACTGGACTTCTGTCTTTGAAGGAGAAGCGTCCTCCTTAGAATGCACTTCGGCTGTATTCTCATACATGCTTCTTATATAGAGGAAAGTATGGCTGACATCATCATCTACAGAGAAATCAGAATCTGACGACTCAGAGTCAGATACATCATTTGGCTCCATGGCTCGTTTGGAACCCGAAAATTCATCCAACATTATACTGCCCTGATTGTCTGAATCCTCAACAAATGGGCTTATGTCCCCACTAGAGAGGGATTCCAGGGCACTGACAACATCTTCATAATCGGGGAAATCCATCCCTTCCATGAGATTTCCACTGTCTCCGTTGCTTCCAATTCCGCCCGTCACTTTCATTTTAAAGGTTTGACTATTGCGTCTCAGCAGTTGGCAGCACTTCCTCCTTAGTCTCTCATATTCCTTTCTGCATTCACATATTTGCACCATTAAGGAGTATGAACTAAAGAGTCTAAAAATAAATTGGAATTGCTAATAATAAAAAGGCGATTATGACTTGTCAACTGAAAAACAGAGATTAAAAAGATTTTCCTGTATGAGACCTTTGTCACGGTAGTGCAGATGAATTTGGAAACATTACCTGTTTTTTTTTCTTATAGTATCTCTTTCTTTTTCGGAACTGTCCAATTCATAGCTGCAGAGACACACAGAATAATTATCAGCTCTGACCCAAGCCTTCACCAGTATAAAACTTGACACATAAAGTAACTAGACAGACGCAGAAGCCAGTAAAATGGCTCTCTAAACCCTCCAAAAACATTGACAGCCCATAACTTCACCAAGTTAATAAAACAGAAAAGAGTGTACTTTCTCAGCATAGATCTAAAGGGACAAAAGCAATTAAGAACCCACTAAATAACCAATGAGTGAAGTTATTTTTGGACTTAGTGACAAGAGCTTGGTTTCGCTTATATAATCTTCCGCAAAAAACAACCCTAACAGAATAGATAACAGAAAACAGGGACCCTACAATATATAAAAACAGGTTCATAAGAGGATTCATTTAAAAGATCCAGTAGAATAACTGCAGTACTGCTCTCACTCATTATGGACACGAATTAATTCACAGAACTGGAAGAAAGTTTAATGTCAATATCTGGAGAATGGAACTCCATCATCTCCCTTGGAAACTTGAGCAATTAAAATTGGCACACAAAAGTGAAAGCAGAAAGGGGGAAGGAGTGTGTTGAATGAACCAAATTTCAATCTTAATAAAGGTAACCCGTACTAGAAGACGAAAAACTTACACCCCGAGAAGAAAAGGCCAAACCTCCGCCCTGATGCTAGGATCAACTCCCTGCATAAGAGAGACAAAGTTCAGTAAACAAACCCACCCATTACATGGATAGTAGGGAAGAGAAAGAAAAGGAAGATGGTAAAATTTTCTGCTGTTAGGTTGACAATAGAGGAAAAAGATTTCAACAGAGAAAACTGATTTGCAATTTGGAATTTATGAAAAGTAAAGCAATCTACACTTCAATTCACCATTCCCTTCCTCTTTTTGACTCCAAACAAACGAAAACTGTGTTATTTTCACCTTTACCAAGGAAAAGAAAACCGTTCTCTTACAAACTCCCTCTTTTCATTTCCCTTCATTTTGCTTACCTTCCCTTTCACACTTCCAAACAAACATTAAAAGTTTTATATATGTAAAATAAATGATACATGGAAAATGTGATTCTCAAAAAATATCGAGGTGCAGGAACTCACCCCGCTTCGAACTTTCTTTAGAAATTTAACTCCTCCATTACGAAGCTTTCCATCGGGGGCAAAAAAGCTTCTCCACTGCAGGGGTGCAAGGACATGTTTTCTCTTTCTGCGAGACCATGGTGATTTGAGATGACCTCTGAAATGAAACAGACGTAATTAAACATTTCTGAAAATGACAGCTACAGGTAAAGGTAACAACATTAGGAGATCAATTTTTTTTAGGAGATCAAATTACCATCTAATAAGTCAGATATTCAGCATCATTAAAATTTCACAACTTCAACTATCCAGCAATAAAAAGGAAAAGCATAAAGGTGACAAGGAAAAATTGTTCACCGGTGCTAACACAGATCAAAACAAAGGATATTAAATGACTGCAAGTCCACAATTGTTACATGGAGATGATAAGCTTATCAAATTCTTTTTCCATCTTCTCGGTGCATTATTTGAAGTAAGAGATAGCCAGCCCAAAAATAAAAATAAAAATCTCAGGGTTCATTACAAAATAAAGTAAGATGCCTAAGGAATAAGGAAGCTCTACATAATTAAATTATGCAGAGTTGAAATTTATCTGACAAAAGTTCGAGTCGTGGTACACCAGTGATTAGCAGATTAGCCCAATTCAGCTTTTATCCACAAAGCAGAGCAACTGATTATGAAAAAGATCAACTTGAGAATATCACAAAGATTTATAGATACAACCCATTTTGACAGTTTTATCCATAAGCTGAGGATGAACAACTTCAAAATAGACAGGTCGCAGGAAACAAAGAACTCAACAATAATGTATTTGATTAATTTACTGAACTGATACATAGGGGCAACTTAACCTCTCAGTGGACTTCTGCATAGGTATTATCTTTGACTGGTGTAATTTGCAACAAGTAGATGTGCGTCTATTCATACATCTTCTGAATCGAATATCCTAACACAAGCATTGTCAAATTACCTCCAAATAAAATTTTGCAACAAACATTAGGAGAGGGGATAAACTATCTTCTGTCTGAAACAGCAATGTAAAAAGTTCAGTCATGCAGTACAAACAACACAGCGCAACAAGCCAGGCAGATCATACTAGTTTACTTCCTTAAATGAGTTTATTCAATCGTGTAGGCCTATGGACTTGGGATTTATACCAGTATAGATGAGAACATTTCTGCCTTTACCCTTAAGCATCAGATTTTGTTAAACATTTACCAAATGATACCTCAGATTTCACCCAAAAAGACACAATGCAGAAAGATGCCATAAATTACAAATCAGAGACATAAAAAGTACTTCATAAGGCAGAACATCACATTCCAATCCCGAAAGAGCCTTTTTCATCCAGAGGAAATGAAAATAAGGGCAATCAGTGTACCAAGTAATTCTCCTCACAATGTCTTATAGGAGTGGAAGTACAACACTGGTTTCAAAAATAAACTAAAACCCACCAAGAAGTAAAAAGAACAGGAGAGCATCCACAAAAAGACTTTTAAAAAATCAACAACAAGTAGTACTATGGTTTGTATTCTTTTGCCACTGAATCAATCCTCAGAAGCAAATAGTACTATGGTTTTCTAAACTTAAAAGATGTACAGTCAGTCCTGTTTGCATCACCCAAAGAGGAGGAAAGGAAAAATAAGCGAGCAGCAAGACGCCAAAAATAAATAGCTATTAGCTCCCATTTGGCCATAGATTTTGAAGTTAAACTTGAAAATTTGAGTTTTTGAAGTTGTAATGTTTGGAACTTGAAGTTGCATTTGGACATACATCTTACTTGGAAATTGTTTTTAGTTTTGTGAGCAGAAGTGAAATTTCTCCCATAAACTGGTCGGAACTTGAAAATATTTTGAAGATAAATTTTCAAAATCTATGGCCAAATGCTAGCTTAGCCTTCATATTTTTTTGTCAAATAAATAAGCTGAAATAATATATAGACTAGAGCCAGCAAACAATCAAATAAAAAAATGTCATCACCTTATCAACAACTTTAAAACAGTTGAAATAGAGATCAGATTTAAATTCGCAACCTTTAACTTTTATAAGTCAAAATCTAGTACACTACTATTATTATGACCTGTTCAAATCAAAGTACTTACCTGGACCCCGCGCATAGCGGACTGACTTTTTTTTCCAAACCAAAGTCCTAAAAGAAGATATCCAAATTGAAAACAAATACAACAATCGCAAAAATACACACAAAGATAATCCATCCACTAACACATACAGGCATATAGAGAACACATGAATTGAGTAAATGATTTGGAAAAATATCTAACTTTTTTGGAAATAGCCTAGGAGATCGAGATCTGAGAGGAATACACTAAATTTAACTAAAATGCTAGTTGAATCGAAAAGGCACAGTTATAGGAATAACTGAAATGCGCAGATCGAAACGGAGAAGTAGCATACTAACCGATCAGATGAAGAACAGTAAGCTGGTGATGAAGAAGCAACAACAAATAGAACTGATCTCAAATGAATCCACGACGACGACGATGATGACGAAGAAGATGGTGAAGATGAAGACGGTGACGGTGATGGTGAAGGTGAATTTGATGACGATGAAGTCTGACTTCGTCGTAGAGCTTTCATTTACAAACGAATTAATTACTATACTCTTTAACAGATTTCTAGGGTTTTTAATTGAGTGAGTGAGACGTAAAAACTGCGATAACGCAACTTCCTTTTCGCTAACAATATCTTTGAAAATTTCACCCAGTTACATTTTTATGCGAATCCGACCAACGCAGTGAAAGCAAAAATTACTCCGTCATTTGAAGGGTGGTGGTTCTACCAGCAACCACCGCTGGCAATGAGGTTAGTGATACCGGTGCCGATTGAATCAAAGAGGTGAAGAGAAAGAGGAAAAGCATGGAAAGAAAGAGAGATAAAGGAATATGGAATGACGATTATGCCCTTTTCCACCATAACACACACACACACACACACACAAGAAGAAGAAAAAACTGAACGTTTTGTCCTGGTTCAACTGCTTTTGGTTATAGATTTTGGTATGATTTAAAGATGAGTGAGGGGACCTAAAAAAAGAGTCTCCTAAGGGGGGGCTTAGGGTGGGTGGATTGTCTATTTTCATTTTGTAGTGTGTGCACTGCTTAGAGTGAACGCCGGATCTGAGAGTGTTCATCTTTTAGCACGGATGTGAAGTGCCTAAGCTCGAGAGTTTGAATTAGTTTTTTGCTCATTTTTTAAAAGCCGTTAAATCAAAAAGCTTAAATAATTAAGTAAATAATAAAAACTTAGGATTAGATTCAAATTCAAATTAATTTAATTATTTTGGTCATAATTAAAATAATTTTGCATAATTAAACGGTTTACTTTTAAAAAATGCCCTCGAACTCTGAAATTTAGTACAAAAGTGTACTCCGTTTATCTTTGTGCTCTAAAATGTGTCTGTCGTCAAGAGTCGTTAAAAATAAGGATAATTTAGGCTCACTAGGTTGACGGCAGAAGCATTTTAGAGCGAAAAGGTAAATAGAGGACTTTTTTGTACCAAATTAAATAGTTCAGAGGCATTTTAGACCCTTTTCCGTTTTATTTAACTTCCTTTTTAGTTTGTTACTAAGTATTCCCTCCGCTTTAAAATGATGATTTTGACTTGACACGAAGTTTTAAAAAATAAATAAGACTATTGAATCTTGGAGCCTTAAATTAAAGATATGAAGAATATAGCAAAATAGCATTTAATCTTGTGGTCTTACACATGTCATGTGGAAAGTTGAAATTAAAGAGTTGTCAACCAAGAAAAGAAGCAAACATTTTGAAACAGACCAAAAAGAAAAGTAAGACAAATATTTTAAAATAGAGGGAGTAACACTTTTTATATTAGTATGATTTTTAATTTTATTTATTTATTCTTAACTTAAAGGAAAGTTCTTTAGAGTAGTGGTTAGACCGACATTATTGTATGAGACAAAGTGTTTGACTAGTCAAGAACGGTCACGTTAGGAAGATGAAGATGTTCAGATGGATGTGTGGGCTTACTCGGAAAGATATGATTAGGAATGAAGCTATACAGGATTGGTTGGGAGTGACATAAGTGGTGAACAAGATGATGAGGCGCGACTGAGATGGTTCGGGCATGTGAAGAGGAGGTCCGATGATGCGCCAGTAAGGAGGTGTGATAGAGGTTGCTTGTAACAAGATTTAAGAGAGGTAGAGATAGGTCGAAGAAGAATTAGGGGAGATGATTAGACAAGACATGGCGCAACTTCAGGTGATTAAGGGCGTGATCTTAGATGGAAAGGTATGAATGTCGAGGATTATGATAGAAGGTTAGTAGATCGATCAGTAGTGTCGCACTTTGTGTGGGAGAGGATGGGGCTATCTTACTCCTCTCCCTTATCCTTTTTAGTAATATTATTGAGTTATAGCGTATTTCATAGTATTATTTAGCTATTACATAGTTCCTTATTCTTATTCGTGTATTAATATATGTTGCTGCATTTGTTATGTATTTTCCCTTTCACTGTATTCTTTTATTTTATTGTGAGCCGAGGATTTATCATAAAAATAGGGGTAAGGTCTGCGTACATTTTATCCTCCTAGATTCTACCGTGGGATTACACTGGGTATGTTGATGTTGTTGCAATATTATGACAAATATAGAATATTATGACATATCTATACCCCTAAGCTTTATCAATTTCTTTTCATTTGTAAATGTAGAAAATTTCAATATATTCCAACTCAATTCAATTTAAGTAGAAAAATTTCTCTTTCTTCATTCGTACGTATTCAGTACATTTCAGATACAGAGTTAGGTAAATATTCATGTGATACAGTAAACAAAATAGAAATGCCATCCTTGCTGATCATTTATCTAATGTTAGATGAAAAATGAATTTAATAGTTTTTTTTGATAAATAAAAATTAAAAGTATCCGGAATGGAAATGAGGGAATATCTATATAAACCTGGACTAGATACTTTTGACATCTGCAGAATAAATGAATTTCTTTTGAAGCTATATTACATATGCACTTTTGACTCTTACTAATAATATTCCTTATTACATCTGCACTAAATCCCTCCCCTCTGGAAGGTGTTTTCAAGGGCTTTTTTTACTTGAATTTTCGGCAATCATTTTCCCCACTATTTTAGCTATTCCACAGTCAAACCATGCCATAAAATTAAATTAAAAATAATTTAATTAATAGATAAAATAAAAAACCACGACAAATATATTGAATACATAAAATGCTTCTCAGATCACTTTGCTTATTGTTATGATTTAAAACATATACTTATATTATTTCAAATTATAATATAAGTAGATAACTTAATTGTATAAGCATATACCAGTTCGCTAGAAAAAAATTTCATTCACGGTTACTGATCATAATTCGAAATGGGGAACTTGTATACTAATACGTAAAATTATTTGCCCTGTTAATTATAAGTTCTTAAGACAAAACATAAAATAATTTGACAAAGATCTAACTTTTCAGGTTATCTTTTTTATTATCCTCTCTCTAATATATATGTGTGGAATACTCTTTTAATTTTCAGTCTTGAAGTTATATAGGAGTACTCGGCTCCACCCGCGAAGTTTAAGATCATAAAATAGAAAATTAATTCCAAAAAGACAATTGTATCTAGGCTAGGTGTGGATAAAATGATCTTATATTTAACTATCACTATTTTTTTTATTTTTCATCCGGTGGTATTTGTGCTGCGTAAAGCCATATAAAGGAGAAACGCTATTTAATAAAAAAAAATTATATTCAAAACTCGAACTCGATACCTCCGAATAAGGGTGAAAGAACCTATTCATCACACCAAAATCATATTTTTTCCAATTTCCATTCTTCACTAGACAGTGACTTTACCCACTACCTAATTTTACCGTGCCAAATTGGTGAAGATTTGCAAGCTTTATACGCAAGGTAGCCCGCACACAATCATTTTCCTCTTTTCCTTTTCCGAAGCCAAGTGATGATTGGTCATTAGCACAGTCAACTTTAGGGAGGATTGATGAAGAAGTCGTAACTGGTAAGTTGTTATTTCTTTTCCTTAGGTCAACCAAAAATAGTCAAATTAATTAAAAAAAAATACATGAATTAGGCCAAGCATAATAATGATGTACTTTGTCTTTATCATTAATGAGTCAAAAAAATTGTATGCGAAAGCAAGGCATGTGCAATTGTTCATCGACAAATCTGGGATAGTATTAATGATACTTAATTATTACTCTCTCCGTCCCATAATAAGTGTATATGGCAAAATTTGTATAAGACAGTTGTACGAATTATAGTATGACACATGAAATATGATGTTGAGTAAGGACCACGTCAGTCTAAGACACTACCAATTAGGTGTTGGAAATTAGCCTTTGGCGGGAGTTGCGACCGACCAACTTTAACGGCTTAAACACTAGTGTTACGTATGTTGGAGAATCCGGTTCTTCACACATGCATGATGTACTAAGTACGTAGATAACCGTAGGGCCAAGAATCGTCAAATTTCATTGAGAAATGAAAGAGATATTGGTTCACGAAGTAAGGTGTTTGAAGCATGGAAAAGTGTGGTGTGTGATCAATTCTCCCTCATCGGTAGAGGAAGAAAGAATTGTTGTGTATATAATACTCGAAATTGGTTTGGGGTTTGGGACCCCAAGGGGTATCCCATGTGTTTAAAGGAGGGAAGACCTAGATGTGCTTCGGTTCAAGGAAAGACCACACGCGCGCCGCCGCCCGTCCGGTCCGGTTCCAGTTTCGAGTTCCGTGTTCTCGGGTTCACGGGCTGTGGGCCTTCTGATATTATCTTTTTGGGCCAGAAAACTTTGCCAGAAGTACAGTTTGATCCCAGAAGTTTTAGATGTGCAATTTGGACCAGAATTCTTTCGGATGTACGTTCGGTCCCCGAAGTTTCAAGATGTACGGTTTGGTCCCCGAAATTTTTCGAAAAGCGAGAATTTCGACGATCCGAACGAAATGTCAGCACTCAATTCAGCCATTTATTTTGGGTGAATTACACCTCCTATAATGGCCAATCCGTTGGCAATTTTCTCCATTTATGTGGTGGCTTTACTACCTCCATAATGGTCATTATTTGGCCAATAATGGCGTTGTTATGGAGGCGATCAAAGATCCCTCTTCCTCCTATATAAACACCCCTTACACCATTGTTGAGGCACACTTGATATACACGAAAAATACACAAAGCAGAAAGCACTTTCTTCCTAATCTTCCAAGCATCATTTCGTTATTCAATATTCTTCACGGTAGCTTTTGAGTTTCCTTTGCTCAATAGTTCCATTGCTGTTTTATCTTGGGAGACGAATTGTCCAGGACGTATAAAGGATACATACGGGGCAATATTGTCTTAAGGACAGAGTGCCACACTCGACTCAGCAAAAACCGCTTTCCAGTTTTCTTGTTCAACAAAATAGTAATTTCAGTTTTGTTGTTATATTGTAATTTTCAGTTTTATAGTTGAATTGTAATTTCAATTATTACATACGCAGTTACTTGTAATTTCCGTTCCTGCAATCCTTGTAGAAACCAACATTAGGTACGCGTGGTATCGGGAGCGACACAAGCATGACTGATACCAATAATACAGAAGGCTGAGAGTCATTTGAACTGTAACGGGCGGTCGTTACCAAATTAGTCATATATCTTCCAATGAAGCTTTAATGGCATTTATTGAGATATTGATTATCCAATTATTACAACATTCATTCTCCAGTATTGATTAGGGCATATTTCGTAGGTTGTGTACCCGTGTAGCTCATGTATAAATAGGACACATTGTTCCATTGTAAATCATCACATTCTAGTTATTACAAGATACTTGCTTATATTCTCTCGATTTCTGTGTTTACATACAAGTTAACGACCCAGAAGTTGTCACAAGGCTCAGGCTAATCATTACTTTACTTTATCTTATTATTACTCATTTTTAGTATAATTCATCTAGAATTCCTATCTAACGTGTCACTTGAGATCCACATATCCTTGATCACGTATACAAATTCAACTGTACCATTTTACGGGTAAATAGTTTGGCGCCCACCGTGGGGCCTGGAATAATTATGGTGTCACAAGTGACCCCTCTACTAATTTAATTTTTTTAAGTCTTATTCTTTGTTCAGATCAGATAAATGACAAGAATAGGAGAAAGCAGTCGCAACGTCAGGGACAACACAAACAATCTTGGGCCGGATGGTTTGCCTATAGGAACCATGAGACTCGAAGACCCGATGTTTACAGACGGAGTTACTTCCAGGGACGGACAAACTCGGTATGAGGATGTTCCCATTTACGAAATACCCGAAGAAGCTATACATAATCTTCAGGCGCAGAACGCTGCAATGAGTGAGGAGTTGGAACGTCTTAAGCAGTTTCAAAATGAGTTTATGTCCAAAAATATTGGCAGTACTCCAATAGGGGAACCGATACCTCCACCAAATGCAAATGGAGAAACCGATAATGATTAAGGCAGATCAGGAAATGATGATTCAGAGAGCGAAGCCGCCCCTAAAAATGTGTTCCAGGAACAAGTTTTGAAATTCATGAAAGATAAGACTAGCAAAGTTGATACCAACGCAGAGAAGGCAGGAAAAATCACCCAGGAGTTTTGACGCCAGTTCAGCCAGATATCGGGGGCTCCTCCTGTGGTTGATAGTCTAGATGTAAAGAAATATATTCAGTTGGCGTATAAGTCAGAGGCTGCACCCGAATTAATCTCCAAAAGGTTCAAAATGCCTTTTGTGGCCAAATATGATGGAACTACTGATTCATAGGAGCATATCATGGCATATACTACGGCCGTGAAATGAAATGATCTAAGAGAACACAAAATAGAATCGGTCCTGATCAAAAAATTCGTTGAAACACTCGGTAAGGGAGTTTTGACATAATATTCACAACTCTTTGAGCATTCAATTAGTTTGCTTTCCCAACTCGCTGATATGTTCATTAAGGCTCACAGGGGACCCGGAAGGTGAAGACACGCAAGGCGGATATCTTTCACATTGCGCAAAGAGAAACATAACTCTTTAGGGACTTTGTTATGCGGTTCCAGAAAGAACGGATGTTGTTACCGGCAGTCTCGGATGAATGGGTTGCGGAGGCTTTCACAAAAGGTTTGAATTTGGCAAGTTTAGATACCTCCCGAAAGCTCAAAGAAAATCTCTTGGAGTTCTAGGAGACAACTTGGGAAGATGTGCTCAACTGGTACGAGTCTAAGATCCGAATTGAGGATGATATACTTGGATCTAAAGTCTGAAGTATCTTTGCAAAGCCTGATAAAGGAGCCGGAACTGACCGCAATTCCTCGAAAAACCATTATCAATCTTATCCTACTCCCGGAAAGTAGGAATGTGGACAGGGTTTTCGCTCATTTGAAAAATCAAATAACAAAGGAGGTTCCAGATGAAACAATTAAAGACTAGTGAATTTCGATAAAGGTAACTCATCTACAGGTACCCAAAATTATTTGAGTATAACTTCAACATTAATGAAGAGAAAATGGTAGCGGTACTAAGAACACATCTGGTGTCCCGGCCATCGAAACCAATGCAATCAAATACTAGTAAAAGAGACCAGTCCATTTGGTATGATTTCACGACACACACGGGCATAAAACTGCAGACATCTACGAGAAGAAGTGGCATGAATGCTAACCAGGGCCCACCTCCGAAGATATTTAGCGAAAGAGCTCGCAACAATTATGAGCGGGGACCACACGCAAAAAATAAGTCAAATTCGGTCGTACCACCCCGTGTTATAAACATGATTTATGGTGGGTCAATAATTGGCTCTACATCTTTCATCGCGGCTAAGAAGATGAAAATTTCTGTAACCCAAGAGAAAAGATTCCGGGAGATACCTGACGAACATATGACAGACATTCCTCTAGAAGTCACAACTCACAAGTTGTGCCTGAATCTCAATTTCCCTTCAGTGCGGCAGAAGAACCGATCGATCGCCGAACTCTGCAACAGGTTTGTTAAGGAAGAGGTAGCTAGACTACTTAATATAGAATTCATCCGGAAAGTAAAATACATGGATTAGTTAGCAAACATAGTCGTAGTACCTAAAAAGGAAAACAAATTTAGAATGTACATTGATTATAAGGATTTGAATAAAACATGTCCTAAAAGACTCATTTCCGCTACCGAACATAGATCAGATGATCGATGCTACGGTCGGACACGAGATCATGAGTTTTCTCGATGCATACTCCGAGTATAACCAAATAAGGATGCACCCGTAGGATCAAGAAAAAACATATTTTTAACTATTTTCGGTACTTATTGTTTTAACGTTATGCCTTTTGGACAAAACAATATCGGGGCCATGTACCAAAGGTTAGTAAATAAAATAATTAAAAAATAAATACGAAAAATAATGAAAGTATATATAAACGATATGCTTGTAAAGAGTCTTCGTGCATAAGACCATTTAAGCCATTTACAGAAAATTTTGAGGTGTTGGGCTTAGATCTCAGTTTCTCTTCTGTGCGGCAGAAGAAGAGGCCGATCACCGAACTCCGCAACAGGTTTGTTAAAGAAGAGGTAGCTAAACTACTTAATATAAGATCCATCCGGGAAGTAAAATACCCGAATTAGTTAGCAAACGTAGTCGTAGTACCTAAAAGGGAAACAAATTTAGAATGTACATTGATTATAAGGATTCGAATAAAACATGTCCTAAAGACTCGTTTCTGCTACCGAACATAGATCAGATGATCGATGCTATGGTCGGACACGAGATCATGAGTTTTCTCGATGCATACTCTGGGTATAACCAAATAAGGATGCAACCAGAGGATCAAGAAAAAACATATTTTAACTATTTTCGGTACTTATTGTTATAACGTTATGCCTTTTGGACTAAAAAATATCTGGGTCACGTACCAAAGGTTTGTAAATAAATGATTGAAAAATAAATAGGAAAACAAGGGAAGTATATATAAACGATATGCTTGTAAAGAGTCTTCGTGCAGAAGATCATTTAAGCCATTTGCAGAAAAATTTTGAGGTGTCGATGAAATACAATATGAAGCTAAACCCCGAGAAATGCGCTTTCAGGGTGGGCTCTGGAAAGTTTTTGGATTTCTTGGTTTCTCAGAGAGGGATCGAAATAAACCCTAACAAAATAAAGGCTCTCAAAGATATAACGGAAACACTTGAAGATGTAAAAGTACAACGATTGATCGGGCGTGTTGCGCTCCTAAGCAGGTTCATTTCCCGATCTTCAGAAAAATGTCACAAGTTTTTCTCACTTCTAAAGAGGAAGAATATTTTTTTTGGAAGATCGAATGCCAACAAGCCTTACGGGACCTGAAGGCTTACCTATCCAGTCATCCGCTTATGTCAAAGCCTAAGGATAGAGAACAACTATTGATATATTTAGCGGTCTCAGAGGTAGCGGTAAGTGCAGTGCTGGTACGAGAGGAAAGAGGTACATAATTTCCTGTCTATTACTTAAGTAGAGTAATGTCAGGAGCCAAAACATTGTACCCATTACTCGAAAGGCTGGCTTTTGCCTTTGTAATGTCGTCGGGAAAGCTTCGACCATATTTTCAATGCCACTTAATTGCCGTAGTAACTATATTTCCTCTTAAAAATGTGTTGCATAAACCCGAGCTCTCCGGACGCTTGACTAAATGGGCGGTAGAACTAAATGAATTTGTATTGAATATGTACCTCGACTGCGATAAAGTCGCAAGTCCTTGCAGACTTTATGGCTGATTTCAGTCCGTGAGTAACCCAGACGCAAAAGGATGTTGTCTTGGTTTCGGGGACTGCTACCAAGATCTGGACACTTTATACAGATGGTGCCTCCAACATCAAGGGGGACCGTCTGAGAGTGATATTGTGAACTCCCATCGGTGAAACATTAAGGCAAGCAATACACAACCCTCAATTGACTAACAATAAAGCAAAATATGTAGCTTTGGTTGCAGATTTAGAATTGGCCCGAGGATTAGGCTCACAAATCACTGAAGTCAAATGTGACTCACTATTGATAGTGAACCAAATCCACGGAGTGTTCGAAGCCAAAGAAGAACACATGTCAAGGTACCTTGAAAAGGTCCTTGAAGCTTTTGACTCATTTTTAAGAATGGATGGTGTTGCATATACCCCGTGAAGAAAACATAGAGGCAGATGTGCTCGCAAACTTAGGCTCCAGCACGGAGGCCGAAGGTTCTAAAACCGAAACGGTTATTCAGTTGTTGCATTCTACACTAGATCCCATCGGATACGATGAGATAAATTGAACCAGCCTAACATGGGAATGAAGAAATGAGTTCTTGGACTATCTCGTGAACAGAAAGCTCCCGGAGGACCCGAAAGCATCCAGAGTTCTGAGGACTAAAGCTGCCTGATGCGTAGGCTCTGACGAAGCTGATTACGTGATGAGAGAAGTCCATAAAGGCATTTAAGGGAACCATTTGGGAGCGAAATCCCTAATGAGGAAGCTCACGAGGACCGGTTATTATTGGTCCCAAATCCAAAAAGACACAAAAATGTTTGTACGGAAATGTGATAAGTGTCAACGCCATGCACAACTGTTACACCGACCGAGAGAATAACTACATCCGGTGGTATCCCTGTGGTCGTTTATGAAGTGGGGGATGGACATTGTCGGACCCTTGCTAGCGGCATCATGACAGGTATGTCAAATTATATTTATGACTGATTATTTTGCTAAATGGGTTGAAGCTGCAGCTTACACAAAGATACGGGAGAAAGAGGTGAAGGACTTCATATGACATCACATTATTTATTATTTTGGTATCCCGAAGGAGATAACTTTTGACAATGACCGGAATTTTATTGGAGTCAAGGTCATGAAGTTCCTTGATGACTTACTTATAAAGCAGATCACATCTACTCCCTATAATCCCAGTGCAAACGATCAAGCTGAGTCGACCAACAAGACTATAATTCAGGATTTGAAGAAAAAGCTGGAGGCTGCTAAAGGAAATTGGTCGTCTATGCTAGCGGAGATATTTTAGGCGTATCGGACCACGACAAAAATGAGTACATGAGAAACTCTTTCCTTCCTGGTCTACGGTGTAGAGATATTGATCCTGGTAGAAGTGGGAACTCCCAGCTTGACATATTTCTGGTCTGATAATAAATCAAATGTAGAGTCAATATCCATGCACCTAGATTTTCTCGAAGAACGTCGATATTTAAAATACATCCGGATGGTAGCCCAAAAACAAAGAATGGAGCAATACTACAACCGCGCACAAATCTCCGACATTTCAAACTCAGGGACTTGGTGCTCCGAATGGTAACTCATAGCACCCAGGAGCATAACGCAGGGAAACTAGGCGTAAATTGGGAAGGACCATATACGATCCCCAGTATTGCTGGAAAATGAACTTATCGACTAACAGACCAACGAAAAAATAAACTTCCAAGTAATTGGAATGTAAGTCATTTGAAGAAGTACTATGTGTAGTAAAATAAAACATGTGCTGCACTCTTTTTCCCTTCGTCCAGTTTTTATCCCAATTGGGTTAATCTGACAAGGTTTTTAATGAGACAACATCACAAAATGAGCATGTTACTTTTCTTGCTACCGAAGAGAACTACTCAGTATCCGAGTCTTCATAACATGAATTCTCAGATACTGGGGGCCCATATACACTCGGAATTTAGTGATTTTTTTTAAATTTTAACGTTTCGAAGGAAAGCACCCGATACTGGGGACTGCCTGGATAGTCAGGATACCGAGGACTGCCCGGATATTCAAACTATATATAACCGGATTGACCACACTAGGTGACAACTGAATTATTCTTGCACTTGTCCTCACATTTGTAAGTCAAATGAATCAATAAATTTTTTTATGATTAATAATCTTTGCCATCACGAGCATAAGCACATATGTTATTATCTTAAGCATATCGAAAATTCGGTGTCATAATGAACATGAGATATCCTCTTCTACAACACCATTAAAAATAAGGGTCCTCTCTTATTAAAACCTTAATAACAAAGTTAAGGCTCCTGATACAAGAAGTACCGGAGTTTAAAGTTATTCAGAACCAAGTTAAGTCCGAAACTTACTTTGAAGGCCATGAGAAGTCCCGATTTAAAGATGAAAAGGAAAATACATATTTGGAACTAAATTAAGGTTATCAAAAGTTTTTAAACTTCTAAAGCTTAGACTGTTCCGATAAAATGAACCTCAAAGTTAGGTTCTGGTTCATAAAGCAAAGTAATTGAGTTTGTAATTAATGCTTGCTTATGAAAATAAATAAAGAATGAAAATCTTATGCAGAGTTGCAAAGAAAAGGAAAAAGTTCATTCATTCATATTTTTCAGACTGAAAACAACCTGGATACAAATGATACTAACCAGGCCCAAAAGTGACATTGTAGCAAAAAACTGAAATAAAAATCCGCGCAAAAGGTTACAGCACGTCCGTTCCATGATCCACATGGGGTGTTCCTAGTGTTTCCAACAAGATCTAAGAAATGAGGGCTGAAAGAGGTAGTTTTGAGACTGATGCTTTCGGAGCATTATCTGAAGCAGGAGGCACATGCTATTGGAATGAGGAGCCTTGGTTCCCGGGAGGACTTTATTATCTCTGGCCCTCCTAGACGAAGCATTGTCTTCTTATATAGGGAGGGAGCCATCAGGACTACTAGTAGAGGCCAATTCAAATTGTCGGGCCTTAATGATTTCCTCCACAATATCAACAAGCATGGCATTCACTGCTTCCAAGGCCTTACGGTGCATTATATAGTCGTTTCTAATAATGGACAGAGTATAGCTGTCAATGATGGCTTGGACTTCTTTTTCTGCAGCTTGAATGACCTAAGTAAGCTCGGTACTGTTAGCGTGGATGAGTTCATTGGCATGGGTTAACTCAACAATCTCTTCCCGTTGTCTCTTATTCTGAGCAGTCATAGCAGAAAGATGGGACCTCAAGGACTCGGTCTCTTTCTTCAGGGCTTCTATCTCTGTTTTCTTTAATTTGCAGATGTTCCTGAAGGTGCCCACATCAGCCTCAAGACCGGAGAGACGCATCATCAGATCTGACATAGTTTTTGATACTTCATTTCACTTCTTCTGTCGATCCCCGGCCCGATATTCATGTAAAGTGGCCTGCTACCTATAGGCTTCTTTATCTTCCTCCAGCTGCTTAAGTTTGCCACGCAGTTCATCAACCTTGGCAAGCTTCACTTCCGCAACTGATAGGCGGTGAACAACATTGTCCCTTTCAGTCATCTAGGTGGTTTTTTCTTCGATCATCCATTGGAGCCCTTCGTAGCACAAAAAGTTGGTTTGAATGATAATCGTGATTATCATAAGAGAATATGTAGAAACGGTAAAGTACAAGCAGATTGGAAAAGGGATAATACCTTGGTTGCATCATACATTCCTTCATTAATAATGCATTCAGAGGACACCCGGTGAGCCTTCCTCATGTCCTTGTCTGAAGTCATGTGTTTCATGTAGTTAGCCACTCCAACGGGCTTAGAACAAAGGTGGAAGTCAGCAGTGAGTTGGAAGGTTACGGTCCAGAATTCTACAGGCTGAGCTACCATGGCCGGATATTTATTTTCCAACTCATCAGGAAACCTGATCAAGAGAAGATGAAATCTCATGATCTTCTTCTTGGGCAATGGTCGGCATGACCGAAGAGCCGGGATCCTCAGCAACTGGTATCAGAGTGGTGACGGTCGGTGCATTCAGGGGCTGACGCGCAACAGTGCTTACCGGGGCAAAAGAGGCATTGTTGTAACCAACTTTGTGACTAGCAATTTCCATTTCTGCAAAAGTACGGGGGCTTCATTCCTTCTTCTCTCCAAAAGTTATTTTTCCTCGGGACCTTCATCATCCAAGTACACCACGGAGAAAGAACCAATCACTAAATTGGTGTTACCGGAGGCGGTGGGAGGAGTACGGTCAGAGTGATCCGAGATTTTCTTCTTCAAACATTTTTGACCAATCCAGGGGCTAACGGAAGATTCATTTCATAGTATTTTTCATTCATGAGCCTGCTGAATAATGAGGGCGGTCGCCTCCGGATCTTTAATTTCATCTTCAAGAGGGGCATTATCAGTCGCCTTGGAAAGACCTAAAAAAAAGGAGAACAATTTTGTTGGTAGGCCAAAGAATGAGTGGAAGAATAAAGATTAAAATCATAATATGTACCATGGTGACGGGGTACCCAGTTCTTCTTTAAAGCAAGTATTTTCCACGTTCGGAGTTTCGGGATGGATACATCAAGGATCTTCTGAACCCAAGTCTAAAGGTCGTATGTCTCCGCAGGATCCCATACGGTGGCTAAAGGAAAGAATAGATCCTAATAAAAAATGGAACGACACGCTTAAAAAGAAGCGTTAAAACAAATATAATATGAAAATGAACTTATAGTGGAAGTTCCATCGCTTCGGGATTGGGCGGCTGTCTGGGTGAAGGAGGTCGGCGGTAGGAACGATGACGTATCTATCCATCCAACCTCAATCTCAGTATTCATCAAGACTGGAAAAAATAGTTTTGCTTTCTCGGCGGTATAGATTAATGACTTTATCACTGAAAATGCGCTGGGAGTAAAGGAAAATCAGGTAGTCTAGAGTAAAGCTAACGTCGGCCACTCGAGCAAAGTGACGGAGGCATGCGACAACCCTCAAAACCCGAGGGTCCACCTGAACTATGCAGACTTTATACCGGGGATAAATTCTAGAATGACATCATTAATAACTTTCCAGAGTTTCATGGGAAAGGGGTAAGTATAAACATAACAATATCATTGCTTGTAAGAGGTGATTCTTTCCTTACCGGTAGAAATCATGACTTCAATCGATTCCCAACCGCAATCGGCCTTCACAGTTGGTAAAATATTAACGGTAATTCGAGTTTTGTAATCACCGACAGGGGAATCTCTGCCGCTGGGTAAAACCTTTGAAACTATTTTTTCTCGAAGGTCATGAGTAAAACACCATGACTTTGACAAATAGGAAGAGGCCGAAGGGTTTCAGCTAGAAGGAGCCCCACCTTGGGGGTTGGTTTTCTTTTTGCCCGAAGAAACATTGCCGCTAGTTGTAGGGTTGGTCATGCTTGCTATGAAAAAAAAAGATGATAATAAGAGGTTTAGCAAAAATTGTCTTTGTGCAAATAAGAGGTGAATAGCCAAACCCTCAAATTTGGTAGAGTATTTATAGGGAAAGAAATAATGACGCCGCTTGAAGGAAGTATGTGGCAAATGCCAAGCGGTGGCAGCACATGTGTTTCAGAGTAGAAGTGATTGTATGGCTTGCCTCATCATTACTCTGTAGTCTTCCGTTAATTGAGGGAAGTTGAAAAATTGTCGTCGTTTCAACAAGATGATGATTAGAGTAGCGAAATAAGTGGATGATATTCTCCGAAGTTCCCGCCAAAGCACGAAGTGTCGATTGGTTGTTGTTTCAAATCCACTTCCCGAGTGCATAAGAGTCACACCCGCAAAGTGCGGGGACTATATATATAGGGCAACATTCGTATAAGATAGTTGTATGAATTATAATATCACACATGAAGTACAGTATTGAGTCAGGACCACGTCAGCCTAAGGCACTATCGACTAGGTATGCGTGGTACCGGGAGTGACATAAGCATGACTGGTATCGATAATACAGAAGGCTGAGAGCCATTTGAATTGTAATGGGTGGTCGTTACCAAATCGGTCATATGTCTTCGAATGAAGTTTTAATGATATTTATTGAGATATTGATTATTCAATTATTACAACATTCATTCTCTTACATTGATGAGGGTAAATTTCGTGGGATGTGTATCCGTGTAGCTCATGTATAAATATGACACATTATCACATTGTAAATCATCACATTCTAGTTATTACAAGATACTTGCTTATATTCTCTCGATTTCTGTGCTTACATACAAGTTAGCGTAGCTTTGCCCAGAAGCGGTCACAAGACTCACGCTAATCATTATTTTACTTTGTCTTATTATTACTCATTTTCAGTATAATTCATCTAGAATTTCTATCTAACGTGTCACTTGAGATCCACGTGTCCTTGACCACGTATACAAATTCAACTGTATCGTTTTACGGGTAAATAATAAGTGTCACCTTAGTCAAAAAAAATTATCCCATAATAAGTGTCTCCTTAGAAAATCAAGACATAAATTGGCTAGTTTTTTTTTCAATTCTACGCTTAGACAAAAACAGACAAGTTAAAGTAACATCTAAATGATGATTGGAAAAGCCACACGGTAACTTGATATTGTTGGATTCCCAATGTCAAAAGGTTTACTACTCCCTCCGGATAAAAAAGAGTGTCCACTTAGCCTTTATTTTTTAGTTTAAAAAGAGTGTCCACTTACTAAATAAAAAAAGAATTAACCTTACTTTTTCAGATTTGCCCTTATTAAGTGTTAGATGAACAAATTCCAATACCTATTTAATTAGGGATATTTTAGTTAAATTACCTATTTTTATCTAGAAGTTAGTATTTCCTTAAGAGGTATGCAAATGACTAAGTGTATACTCTTTTTGATCAGGAGGGTGTACTTGTGCATGCTCTAATCAAAATGAAAAAATAATTTACTTTAATTATATAGGGGTAATCTGATAAACTTCACATTGTATTATTGATTTCTTAATATGCGTATTATTGACTAAGATGACATTTATTAGGGGACAAAGGGAGTATATCAACGAAGGCATGAAAGAAAAACGTAAGAGTTTTGTCATTCGTCATGTTTCATGGCCTACTTTAATTGTGGAGTTTACCAAATTAGTAGTAATAGCTAAGGCCTACCACCAACTTGCTAATGTGCGATACCCGAAGGATTAGTTATTGGGATTAAAGATTTGCCTATTCATTTCGTCAAAGAAAACTATGTCTAATTGCATATGGGGAATTAGTAAAATAGTACAATCACACATTTGAATTTGATAATGGATAATGTTTGGATTTCAGTTTAGAAATCATCAATAGTGAGAAAAAGAATTCCCTCTGCTGATGGACTATGGACCTTAGACGCCAAAGGAAGGACATAGGCGAAGCAAGGATTTAAATCTTATGGGTTTTGAATTTTAGAATACAACATCAAATGCTAGTAATTGGGTTTTGGATTCAATCTTTGAACATATTAAGTGATTTTTTAAAATATATATATATATATATATATATATGGAGTTTGGATCAGAGTTATTAAATTTTGTCAAACTCATATGATATATGCCACCTCCGCCTCTGCGGAAGGACCTGAGCAAGTATCAGATTTGGTTATTTTGTTTCAGTATATACCCCACATCTGACCTTGGGTAGAAAAAATTTGTGTGAGTTATTTCCGGCATCTCTATTTATGTAAAAATATTTAATTGGACAACTAAAATTTAAAGAAAAATCCATGATTTATTAAAATTAAAAATAAATTATAGGCATTTGTGTGATTATAAACATCTTATTAAAGATGATATGCTATTATAATATTATTTTGACACAGTTAAAAAGAAATACGACACAAATTGTGATAGATAATTACTTGTGTAATCCAAGTATAGCAAGTTTTGTACGCAAGCAACAACCACACATCAATCCCCCCCCCCCCTCTCCCCTCCCCCCTTCTTTTTTCTGAACGAAAGTGATGATACGTAATTAGCACAATCAGGCTTTAGGGAGGAATCAAGGAGTCCTGACGGGTAAGCTCCTGCTTAGATTTTTCAGCCCCTGATTAAATTTAACTATAAGTTGACGGTGTAATAATATTTTTATACTGTAAATGTAATTTATCTATTGTATTTTTAATAAACAATTATTTATTATATAGGGTAAAATTCGTGTTATACAGTCGGACTAATTATGTCGTGACACGTGGCAAGTATCGATGAATCAGATTCAAGTCAGCTTACAGTCCTACCGGTCGCGTAGAAGTAGCACCGGGGTATCAAAAGACCCCAATGTACGGGAAGGCAGGAAGATCGGATGGCCGGTTTGAATTCCAACAGGAAGCTGTTACTTGTCCGATTCTACACCTTTCAAGGATGCATTAATGGTATTTATGAAGACACTAATTGTCTAATTATTGCATCATTCATTTATTTGATTAATAGGGGCATAAATCGTGAAATATGTGTCAGTGAGCCAAAGTATAAATAGGGTCAATTACTTCATTGTAAAGACATCAGATTCAAATTATTATGATATTGCTTTTCGATTCATATTCTTTGACTTAATACTTGAGCTTTCAACACTCGATCGGAAAGCCTTATCAAGAAGATTCTAGCAGGCTCAGACTAATTACTTCTTAATCTCATCTTGTTATTCTTTATTTGTTATATTTATCAACTAACCTATTTGTCAAATCAGTCACTTGAAATCCACGTGTCATTAACCACATATATAAATTCAACATTGTCCGATTTACGAGTAAACACTTATACTTACTTTAAATAAATTAATGGCGTAAAAAAGTTACTCCCTTCTATTTAGGAGTTAAAGTCCAGTTCTTTTTATTTGTTCTACAATGTTTTTTTGTTTTGGTCAACTAAAACGGTCCAATTAATAAAAATGTGTATGCTATTAAACGAAGCACATAACTATTTTTATCTTTATATTTTGGTGTATAATGGGTCAAAATAATTTGTACTGGAAAGCAAGGAACTTTCAATTGTGCATTGACAAATATTTGTATCGTAATGATAATTGATAATAAATCAACGAAGGGCATGATAGCAGAGAGGGGGCGGTGCCATGCTTCATAGCGTAATTAATTAGTGGGTGGTACAAAGTAGTAATAATTATTTAATGCCCAACCTCCACCTGTGATATCAGTTCCCGGGAGTACCCTAAAAAAAGAAACCTTTCCTCTTCCCAGCCATTTTTGGTTAAGAAGATGTGAAAGCGCGTTTATCTCTATAACTATAAGAATGGTGCGTTTCGAGGTGTGAAGTGGGAGAGAAGGGATGTCACAATTGGGGTTTTGAATAAAACGATCATATTAAAGATTTGGCCATTCATGTGTCATCAAGCAAACACTTAATTCAAAATAAGTATTTTTACCACAAAAAAAAAGTATCGCTAATATTTGGGTTAATCACATTTTAAGTCCCTTAATTACTGATAAATTCTGATTGTAGTTTTGATTAATTTACTTTGCCAGAGTTGTATGTTTGAGTTGAGGTGTGAATAAGAAGCTGTTGGTTCTTACGATACGACAAAAAGTATTTGATTAAATATATTTAATTTTTAATCAATTGATACGTGCATTTTGATCATTTTGTTTGTAACACATTCGCAAATTTACCATGATTATTTATTGTTGTTACTACTAAAAAATCACTATTTTTTTACTGAACAATATTTAGTGGTTATTCTCACAAATATTCAGTGAGAAAAGAAAATAGTAGTGTATTCACACGGAAAAAAATTAGTAAGTTTCCTATCGTTTCAATGGGAACCTGTTTTTCACCATGCGTTTTCTCAGTGAGTTGGTTCGGTGCGAATGAGGTGGAAAAATCATATTTTATAACACAAATTTCTCACTGATCGGCAGTGGGAAAAACCTTTATTTCTAGTAGTGTCTACCACGTAATTACACATGTATTGTGTTAAACTTGTACGATTGCTCCATATTTGACAGTAATATAGTTCTAAAATATAGTATATTTCATACATAAAGGGACCGAAAAATACATATTTCAATTAATTGAAGGTCAAACTTGCTTTGATTTGTCAAATATCACAAGGACTACAATTAAAATTTAGCAATAACAGAAGAACTAAAAGTATGATTAACCTAGATATTTTGACATACTCATTTTAAAAATTATTTAATAATAAGAGTTACTTGATTAAACTGTCGTTAGATGTCACACCCCAATCTAGGTGAGGCGTGATCAGAACCTGGTGCCATACTTGGCCTCGAGCAAACCATCTGTAACTCACGCATGTTGAAAACAACATTAATTTAGCAGACACGGCCATACTCTGCACAATTTGTAATAATATATATCTCTTCTGAAATTAAGTCAACCCAAAAGATATATATGTATACACAGGTCGGCAAGGCCATCATACTGACATACACAACAAAACGAATAGGTCTACAAGCCTTTAGAGAAGTATAATTGTGCTATAGTCAGGACAAGGCCCTGACCTACCCATAATATCTATATATACAGGAAGACTCTCAAAACATGGACATGGTAACTCCGACTGAGATGGAGCTTACCGATCGACTGAACTCTGACGTACTACTCGAGAGGCCTCTCTACTTGTCTCTCAGAACCTGCAGGCATGATGCAGCGTCCACAAACAAAAAGATGTCAGTACGAAATAATGTACTGAGTATGTAAGGCGGCTAAATAACTGAAAGTGTAACATAAGTCTGCTGAATAAGATAAGGTCAGAGGTAACCTGAAATGTACTCGTCTGTCTCTACTCAACTTATATACATAATAAACTCTCGCGTCTACCCGATCACATTTGTAAACTGAACTAAAACCAGCCCCAATATCTACTAGCTTGTGCCAAGCTGTGTTGTAACTTCTGGACTTGCGTATCATCTAGTCATAAGATGGGGCTAGTATAACGTGCTATGGTTGAATGAAGAGTATATGACTGGACTACAATCCTGCGGTATCCTTACACTTCCATAGTACTATTACGGTAATCTCATCTGATTTGTTGGTCTAAGATAGTTACCGGGTCTGTCTTGTTAGTTGAGTCTCTTGTAATTTAAATGATGTCTGCTAGAACACGACCTTTGTATCCCTAATTCCTATTCGGTTATCATATTTTCTATCCCATACTGATTTATGTTACCCCGAGAATCTAACTTAACCTTCTGATAATTATGTTGGAGTCTCCAATTTATTTCTCGAAATATGGGTATAATCTTATGGTTTATACGCTCTTATGACTTCCAGATCCGTCTTTTCTTGTACTTATCGTCATCCTGTCATATTCCAACTTACTGTTATCATCCATTTATCACATCTTACTCGAAGCGCTTTACTTATTCCTTTGCTAATATTTCCGTCTTTATCCCTCTTATGAAAAACTTCAACAAGGCATTCTTTTGCTTGCATCTTCCCTAGCTTCATCTCACTTTGTTTTTGGATCACTTAGTTCTCTATCTTTACTAGGGATGGGAATCACGCTAAGATTAATGCTTATCCATTCTAGGATTCAAATGCCTAGCTTCTGAACTTTCTAGACGTTCTAGTAATCATATATGATTGTACTGTTTTAGAGTGCACCACCTTGGCGTCTCATAAAGAAACTTTTATCACACTCACAGTATCATTCAAAGATATCTAGTCTAATAATATGTCAATAGCAAAGGCTATTGTAACCCCAATAAGATTATGAAATCTCATCATTCTTTTAAACTGCATCTATTGGTTCTCATACAACATAACTGAGATGAGTGCGACTACTTGTTCGTACCCCTCTTACTGTCAAAAGTAGATTCAGAATATTCATATTTTCCTACCTGAATTGTAGATACTTATAATCTTTATTAACTGTACTTATACTTTTACCTTTTGATACTCTCATCGCCTTCTATCTGCGGATGTGTATTAGATGTTCCCATCTTAAGGTCCTAAACATAAAATTTGTACCTCCGATATGTACACTCTGATAGGGCCTCGAATCGGATCACGTCATCTAGAATTCTCTCTACTACTGCCTACCTGTTGTTGTATTAGTCCTCTGGCTAGCTGTAATATTTTTTATCGCAAACATCTATGTATATCAATAGCAAACATAAGTCCTGACTCTAACTCTTATGACTCAGCTCTACAACACGATTTGGATTTGAAAGAAGGGTAACAAACTCCTAAATGTCATGTAGCTTCCTGTTTATATGATATGGTGCACAACACACTTATAAATAAGAATCTACTAGACACGACTTGTAGACATCCCTAGGACAAACCTGCTCTAATACCAAATTTGTCATACCCCAACCTAGGTGAGGTGTGGCCTGCACCCGATGCCCTACTTGGCCCAGAATGAACCATCTGTAACTCGCGGATGCTGAAGACAACACTAATTTAGGCCGACAAGGCCATACTCTGCGCAATCTATAATAACATCTATATCTTTTGAAACTAAGTCAACCCAAAAGATATATATGTATACACGGGCTAGCAAGGCCATCATACTGACATACACAACAAAACAAATAGGTATACAAGCCTCTAGAGAAGTATAATTATGCTATGGTTAAGACAAGTTCCTGACCTACCCATAATATATATATATATATATATACATACATTAAGACTCCCAAAACATGGACATGGTAACTCCGGCTGAGACGTTGCTTACCGTTCGACTGAACTCTAACGTACTACTCAGGAGACCTCTCTACCTTTCTCTCAGAACCTACAGGCATGATGCAGCGTCCACAAATAAAAAGGCGTCAGTAGGAAATAATGTAATGAGTGTGTAAGACGGCTAAATAACTGAAAATGTAACATAAGTCTGTTGAACAAGATAAGGTCAGAGGTAACCTGAAATGTACTTGTCTATTTCTACTCAACTTATATACATAATATACTCTCGCATCTACCCGACCACATATAGGGGTCGATGTGTATCTACCCAGTCGTAGGAGGCTCGGTGTGTATCTACCTGGCCGTATAGGTTCGGTGTCATCTACCCGGCCATTTAGGCTCGGTGTCGCTCTCAATAATAATCCAACAACTATCAACAATAGACATATAAAACTATCAACAACTCTATTGCACAACAATAAGCTCTAAATACTGAAAGTATTCCCGACAAGGGACAAATAAGATAAGAGAGTAATAGAACTCTAAAGAAATGAAATCGAAACTCTTTTTGGGACATAAACACGTTTCATGATTATTTTCGATAAGGGCCCATGCCAAGTATGAAAGGATAAACCTTAACATACCTTTGTAACATTTTTCCCAACAACAACCAAGCTTATCTCGCTGCTCCTTAGTCTACAACAATGAAACGATACTAACGTCACATTACAAATGATATAACGATCGTATTTCGAACGATAAACCTTATTTCATAACAAAATGGGCAGCATCTCCCCTATTTCTTCAACTTTCCGCAAGTTCAAGACAGTCATAATAACAGCCCAAACAAATAACAATTTCTTAATAGGTTCTTCAAATAACCCAACAATTCAACGAGCGGCAAGCTCAGTTTACGATTAACAAAAGTATATCTTAAATCCATTTTCTTTCTTCACAAACATGTCAATAACAACAATAACAATATTCTCAGGTTATTCCACCAAGTTCCAGCCCACAAAATAACTCAAAACAACCACCACATAGTCCACACGATAATAACAACATCAACTACGATTTTCAGTATAAATTGTGTACTTTCTCATCTAACAATTTAACTATGACATGGACGAACTTATATACATCTAGGAGAGGAGGATTCTTACCTTGTATGCCAAGAACTACTCTTTTTCACCTTACTTTACTTTAAAGAAAACCTGAATCCAACAATACGACAAAACGAAACAACAAAATCGAAACGGTGCACAAAACTCGTGTATTGCTTCGAAAAAGAATTATACTTGTCCCTTTTAAAATGAGAATCGTTGTTGAACTTCTATGTTGTGCTATGTGAATTATAGGCTGCCAATTTTTTTCTTCTCAAAATGAATTCTTAAAAGTATATGAAATGCCACTCTTTACTTTACACGTGGCAGCCTCTTAGGCCACAATTTTACACTAACTTAAGTGTTGCCACCACCTCCTAATTCATGCATATATATTCTTGTTGACACTTGTCAATAATCCATATGGTGTGTGTCCACGTATCACTTATTTAATACTTTTAATTAATTTTTTGTCTGTCATTACAATCCTTCATTTAATCAATTACACACATAATTAATTTCTTGATCTTATTTCACTTAAATAAAAAAATATTTTCAACATACCTCACATACTCATTATCATGCTCAGGTGATATAGCACTAGCCCATAGCCTATTTGGCACACACAAAATATCATTTTCAATCATCGTCATCTCACTTTTAAGTCTAAAATCATTTCAGGACTTCATCTTCTTATACAACGAGCTCTTTATTTGCATACTTGAATATGACCAAAATTTCTCTGTGGCTCAAGTCTACTTACATACGTCGAGTGGTTCCAACCATAGCCTGAAAGTACCGGGTATTACATTGACGAAACTTATTCTCTCTCCGAGCTTACGTCGACTAATTTACGCCGCTACTCAACGTATAAAAATATGGGATGTAACATTAGATATTCGCAAATTATTCGTATATCTCTCCTCAAACTTTTTAAATTATATTAGAGTAAATTTAGATTTAGAAAATAATAATTAATGTCTTCTTGAAATTCTTAGATGACATTTATTTTACATCAAATAAATATTGTTAAAAGGACACTTATTTTGGACCAGGAAGTATATATACTTGTACACTGGCTTATTAGTGAAAAGAATCATATTATTGTTTGGTTTAAATCATGCATTTGATTATGGAGGTTTAGAATTTAAAGAGTATAAATCATCAAAAGTGCAAGCATGAATATTGTTGCAAGGGTTATAACGGAACTTACATCATACCCTCTTTCTCATTTTAATTGCTATTTAAAGAGTAAAATAATTTGTTGTTTGACCACCATAAAATTTTAAAACATTCTTTTGAAAAAAGAATCCTAAAAATTTGTGATTTATGATAATATTGGTTAACTCTCTGAACATACTAATTTTATTTGGAGAACATATCCGAAATGATGTCCATATTACGTCTTCATGATTTGTCTAATCTTCTCTTTGAACATTAACGTTTTAGAATTGAAGCATTATCAATTCTGCTATGTTATGTTATTAGTGCACTAGAAGAAAAAGAAGACCATTGATTTAACTAAGGGTGTCCAATGGGCCGGGTCGGCCCGATCCCGACCCGTCCCGTTCCGATCCCCCAAGGTAAAAAAAAATTATCAGGGTCGGGGCTCGAACTCGGGACGGGGCTTGCATTAGTCCCTCCCATCCCCAGTCCGGCCCGTACCGTCCCCCTTTGCAAAAATAGTCGTTGCAACAACATACAAATTTCGATTTTGGCCGTTGTGCAACGGCTATAACGGCCATTTTTGGCCCCTCCCACCCCTACCCCCTTAATATTTATTTTTAACCCATAAGTTAATATATTTACACTTTAACCTTATTTTCCAACTATAAATAACTCATTTTCCTCTTCATTTTTCTCACAAATTTTCCTACCATCTCTCTAATCTCTCTACAATTCTACAAATCTTCCTACTATTAAATATTATATCAAAGTTAAAAAGTTGAGAGTGAAGTTGGAAACTAGCTTGAGGATCATCCACCGAGCAAAGTTTCAATTTTCAACCTCGATTACACGTCGACGTTACGTCGGTGTTTGGTACCTTCGTTCCTTCTTTAAATTATTATTGTTATTTAATTTTAATCATCACACTTAATTTTATTTATTTAATTATTTATTTATATAATTAAAATGGAAGGATTGAAATGTATGATTACGGGTAAGGGTAAGACTTCTTCTAGTAGGGGTAATAAGGGTAAGGGTACGTCTTGTAGTAATCATATTCCTAGTCTAGATGATTTGATTGATTTCAGTAATATTGATGAAAATGTTTTTTAATGATATACCAGTAGATGAATCAAAATTTAATTTAGACGATAATATAGATGACACACCCACTAGTGTTGCACATCAACCTCAGGCTTAGACTGAGTCTCAGCCTGAGACTGCAACTGGAATGCCTCCTATTCCCCCTAGTATGAATCGAGCCCCGACAAAAAGAAAGTTAAAATCACATGCATGACATTTTTTTGATAGGGACGAAGAGAATCAACTAGCTAGATGTAAAATTTGTAAAAATATTTATAGATTTAAAACTGGAAAAGGTCAAGGTGGGACGGAAGGATTATTGAGACATACACAAGGCGAGCACACAGCTAAGTGGAATCAATAACAGGTTAATAAATCGGGTGTGCCAATGCCATCTGAGTCGGGACAAGGTTCCCATAGTGTCCCCAACCTAGTACATGGTCAAATTAACCCGATGACGGGGGAATTTTTGGTCCTAAATATGATTAAAATAAAGATAGGGAAAATATGGATAGCAGTGGAGGGTTTGCCTTTTTCATTTCCTTCCTCTCCTTGGTTTATTCATTATATTCGGAAAACATATAATCATGTTTTTAATGATTTTCCTAGATCAATTGTTAGAGGGGATGTTTTTAAATTTGCAAGTGAATATCAACAGTATTTACGTTATGCACTGTATCATTTTAATGACAAAGTGGCTATCACTTCTGACATAGGCCGTAGTACTAACGGTAATGATTATTTGACGGTAACATGTCATTGGATAGATTAAAATTGGTTTATGCAAAAACATATTTTAGCATATAGATATATAGATGATAGGCACACTGGAAGTTTAATTGGAGATAATATTAATGAAATCTGTGATTACTATGGAATAACAGATAAAATTATGACTATTACATTAGATAATGTTTCTTCTAATGATTATGCTATAAGACTTTTAAAACTTAGATTAACTCCATATTTTCCTGATCATTTTCATATAAGATGTGCGTGCCATATTTATAACTTTGTTGTAAAGGATTGCCTAAAACTTTTTGAAAACATTCTTGATAAAATACAATTTGCCATAAACTTTATTTTGAAAGGTAAAAAAAAATACAAAGACGCAAAGAGTATAAAAAAAATATGTCATGATTGTGGACTATCATATAGAAAAATTATAGAAGAAGTTTCGACTAGGTGGAATTCTCTGTATGAGCAACTACTTATTGCTTACGATTATAGACAACCAATTACTTTATTATTTAACGCTCATAATAAAAATTCAAGGGATATGCTTGTAGATAGTGATTGGGATAAAATTTTAGAACTTAATAGATTTTTAGAAAAAATGTATCAAGCTACTAAAGAATTTTTCGGTATTTATTATCCTACTATTTCAAATATGTTATGTTATATAGATCTAATATTTTTGTTATTTAATGAATATATGTAAAAACCAACTTATAAGACAACTATTGAAAAAATGTTTAAAAAATTAAAAAAATACTTTTTTCCTATCCCCACTATTTATATTGTTGGTGCTGTATTAAATCCAATTATTAAAGTAGACGGTTGTAAAACACTTGTAGAAATGATTTATGATTGTGTAGAAGTACTTTCAATAGCCCTAACTGAAGAACCAACTGACACACAAACTAAAGAAGCAGTTACGTCTAGCATACAAACCGAATGCAAAAACAAATATACGTATTACCAACAACAAAGTGCAAGTAATCAACCGACTTCTGTATCATCTTATACTACTTCACTGCAACCTTATAAAAAACATGTGATTTCTGCTGCTAGTATTCAAGGCCTTAGAAATAAAATATGTAGTGGTTCAACTTCTTCACAAGTTAGCGAATTTGATGTTTATGTTTTGCAGGGTGCTCTACCGTACAAATTAATTGCCAATGATGAAGGACAAAAAAACTTGCTGAAATACTGGAGGCAAAGTGAGAAGACACTTCCGACGCTAACGAAGATGACCCGAGATGTGTTAAACATTCAAGCGTCATCAACAGCGTCTGAAAGCGCCTTTTCCGCGGGAAGATTTCAAATTGGAGAGCACATACATTCATTGGCGAGAGACACATTGGAGATTGCAGTTCTATTCAGAGACTGAATTCGTGCGGAGTGTAGGAGGTGCGGCCAACCAGAGACCAACGAAGAAGAAGACTACAACTACAATGAAATCTTGTCCGAGGGAGCAGGAAGCGACGTTGAAGAATTTGACAAAATTCCAATTCCAACAGAAGATCCTCAAGACATTGTGAGGAAATTCGAAAGAGTATGGTTGAATATGTAATTTTTTTAATTGCAATTTTAGTATTTTACTATGTCATTTGCAACTTTTGAACAACACCACAAAGTTGTAATTTTGAAATTGTATTACTATGTCATATTTCTATTAAATAATATAAGAGGCACAAAAAAAGGCTTGATATGTTTTTATTACAATATCTTGTTCAATTATTGAAGTGTTTGTATATATATATATATATATATTTTTTAAATTAAGTGGGAAAAAAATGAGTCCCGACCCGACCCGCCTCAACCCGATCCCGTTCCAGCGGGATGTGGGACGGGACGGGACCTCCTACCGTCCCGCCTATCCCGGCCCGTCAGGCCCACTGAAACCCGAGTCCCGACCTTCCCCCATCCCGCTGGGTCCCATCCCAACGGGACCCGCCCCGACCCACCCGTTGGACACCCTTAGATTTAACTACTACTACTATTACCTTTGTCTTCTCTTTTATCTTTAACTTTGAATATAATATCTTTTTGTTGTTGTTGAGAGTGATCTGCCGGATTTTGTTGACTAACGTTTCTCTTCTTTCAATGATCAAATTGGGACGAAATCCTTTCTTTGAGAAGAATTCTTGAAACCAACGCCCACACTTTAAAAAAGAAATGACCTCTTTATTCGGTAATGTGAATTTATTTTACCTTACCTTGTTAAGTTTTGCAGTAAAAATAATACACTTAAATTTTTGAGTAAAAAACAATATTATAACCTTAGCTTTTAGGCTAAATCTATATATAGCCCCTTAATTTGGCATCAATATCTACTTAGACACCCCAACTAATACTTATGCCTCTAGAACAACGAAATCAAGTCAAATTATGTGTATTAGACACAACTTGATGACATAGCACATAACATAAGAAAGCACCTCAAAGACATATTTGTTGAAGGTGTGAACAAAGTCTCATATTGGTAGCTGAAAAAAAGTACATTATTCGTAAGGAATTTGATATTCTTAATGATGTGAGGTCTTTTGGAGAAAATCGTTCAGGTTTAGCCCAAAATAATATCACATCATGTTAAGAATATCTTTGTGTCATTTTAGTCCAACAATTGATATCAGAGCAATGATTCGGCGAGAACAGTGTGGAGATTTCAGAGTAATGACATAGGGCTTGACATAGTGTCTTTGCCCATTTACTCGCCGATTTGCTACCTTTACTCATACATATAAAAAAAAAGCTGGTGGCCTTTGGTGACCATAAATACTAGGTTGATATTGCCGGCATAAAATTAATTTTTAAATTAGCTCATGAACGGTGATGAATCATGTGAAACTTAGTTAAAGGGCGAGGTTGTTCATATATGTCAATTAAGTCCTACATTGATAACCGAAAAGAAAATTATCTTACTTACAAGGTATTAGGTACTATTAATGGTGTCAGATGTTTTTGAAAAAAACTGTGCAAATTTCTCCTTCCTTCTCTCTTCCGGCCACCACCTCCCTCACTATATCCACCCTATTCTCTCTCCCCTCCATGGCCTCCGTCTATATATCTTCCCTCTTCATCTTCTCTCCCCGCCACCACCTTCACCATCATATCCACTTTCGTAATGGATGAGGCAATGATTTTTTAAAAATTTCCACATGTTGTATACTGCTACGTCTTTTTGTCGTGTCACTGCATTTGGGAGTTGCACTTTATTTTAGTCAGAGACTGTCAGTTAGATGTCTAATAGGTATAACTAGGCGAATTAAAGTGTTCAATAAATACAAGCTTCAGTCGAAATATCTTAAGTGAAAATTGATGCAAAATTTAGGATTGGTTACACGTATTGGAATTAACTTGTACTTCCTCCGTAAAAATTTACGTGACACTATTTGACTTGACACGAAATTTAAAAAATAAAGAAAGTCTTTTGAAATTTGTTATTCACAATAAGTGTTAGATATTTGTGTGGCTAAAAATCATTCAATAAAGTTAAATTATTTTTAAATATATTTGGAACATACTAAAAAGAAAATAATGTCATATAAATTGGGACGGAGAGAGTAGTATAATACTATAATACAAGTGTGTAGTGCTTGAGTTTGGTATCTTTTGTAGTACAAAAAAAAATAGATTTAAAAATGATGATAGTAGCAATGGACTTGAAGGGAATTTGATCCTTGTCTCCTGACTTCTCCAGTTCCTTTTTGTTACTGGTAAACAAGAAATATGGCAAAGAAAAAGTAAAAGACTTGATCAAAGGGTGACTCTTTAAAGTGACATGATCTTTATTACTATGTCTTTTAATATGCACTACAAATATTTAGTACAAAATTTTACTTCTGTACAAATACAAATGTGATATTCAGCGAGTCTATTTATTGTTATATTCTCCAGAAGTGTTTTCAAATCTTAATTCATTCATGAATTTTTGTAGTCAAACAACATGTGCCATGGAGATATGTGCAAGTTGGATATTGGGGCGGAGCTACACTTCAACCTATCGGACTCAATAACTTTGGCTTGTATTTATGTTAAAATCCACTTATATGTATAAATAGTATTATCAGAATTCAGTAAGCTCATTTTCTAAAATTAAGAATTCATAAACCTAAATCCTGGCTTCTGGTTGAATTTATATTGAATCAATGTCTGTAAAAAGAAAGATCAATATATATACAATTTGGAACTGTTTTAAAATGCATGTAAGCGCACAACGATAAAAAAAACACCTCAATAAATTAAATCAATTAACCGGAAAAATAGTCTCTTATTATCTTGTGGTAACATACAATTCCTTTTTTCCTTGGTTGGATGTTCTAGTATAACTATGCAAGAAGACCCCCTCTGCTAGTCGTGGTTACAACAAATGAAGTTCTGCAGGACAAACAACTCAATAACTTTAGAATCACCCACACATGAAGCATCACAAGCAATTTTCGTCCGCCACAATGGCAGTAACACCAAAAGAAGCCCTACACAGATGAATTCTAGTAATCAAGAACATACCTGGAGTACTTGCAATCACCACTAGAGCTTCTGAATACCAAGACACCTAAAGCAGGATAATGTTAAGTGTTTCTTTTTCATATGGGCTGTGAGGGGAAGGTGGCAAGGGGAAGCACTGCCTTTTTTCTCCAGCATCCACCTTCTGTAAGCTAAGCTAGAAGAGAATCAGAAAAGCTTGACTGCCATAGTTTAAGGGGGAAAACACCTCCCTGATATAATACTAAATAAAATGTGTTACATTCTGAGCTATGCTGGTGTAAAACACACAACATACTGGATCATGAACCGCTGTTCTAAAAGAGTACTTATTGATCCTTGTAAAATATGCAATTCTTCATAGATTACCATAACTTATACCTTCTAGAGGATAAAGCTAAAACTAGACAGCACGAGCAATATCAGGAAAGAAGTACAAAGCATGGATGGATAACCATCACTAGGCAACACATTTCAGGCTCGGGGCACCAAACTTTACGCCCAAATCCTATTTTGAACTCTTATTATCTATCACATGGGTAACAAAATCATCCAGAGGTCTGTAGTTTTGATGCAGCATCCTTGTCTAAAAACCAGGTCAGCTCCTCTTCAGCTGAAACCTCAGTACAAGGGGGAGGAATGCCATCAGGAGGAGGCGCACTACCCAGCCACATCAACAATATAGGCTAACTCCGCTCCCGTGATCACCATTGCTATCTCTGAAGCCGAGTTTATTACCGGAAAGGTGAAAGTAATCCTTGGTGGAGGCGGCTTTGGTGAGTCTGTGATGAAGGTGACTAGCGGCTCCTTCTCATTGTTGGAACTTGTATGGAATTAAGAAGAAATAAAGTGATCAACGGACAGAAAATTCGAATCAAAGGTTGCAACTTTTCACAAAGGTTGCAAGTTTTCAGAACAATTACAACCTTTGGTATGAATGGTTGTAACTGTTCATATGCTAATCTATATAAAGAAGGTTGATCACTTGGTTGGAGAGATATACACAACAAGACAGAAAAAACTACAATCAATCAGTTTTTTCACAATTAATGTTTTAAGATTGTGGCTTCTACTTCTTCTTCTTCTTCTTCTTCTTCTTCAAAACAAGTTTCTGAAGAACACATGTAGTAAATTCGCCAGAAGTGAAGTTCTTGTGCTAGAAATCTCACTTAGATAGTTGTATCCTCTAGACAGACGTCCGTAAAACTGCAGCACAAGTGGGGTCGAATTTTTGTCTTAGGACACTGCATCAAGCAGGCCTCTATTGACACCAAGTTAGTATGTGTTTTCAATTTGCTGAATTCATTGTTGTTGATTTCAAGTTATTTTGAGTTATTATTATATTATTGTGATCAATTCATTTCATCATTGATGATACTAGATTGACACTAACAATCTAAGACAAAAATTACTATTAAAAAAAAAAATTGTTTCAGATTTTTTTTTTCTTCTCTGATTTGTTGAGGTTGCAAAATTTTCAGAGAATTCAATTTCCTGATTTGCAAAGATGGATCAATCTGGATCGTCAATGGTGAAAAACCATGTTGAGAAACTTGAGAAATTCAAAGGTTCTGATTTCAAACGCTGGCAACAGAAGATGTTGTTCTACTTGACAACTCTTCACGTGGCAAACGTATTGATTGCCGAGGCTCATATGGCTTTGCCAGAAGGGGAAGGGGAGAATACTCCGACTGATGCGGAGAAGGCTGAAAGACATTCAAACTTGGGAAAGTCAGGAGTTCCTTTGCAGAAACTATATTCTCAATGCCTTGGATGATTCTCTCTACGACATCTACTCCACGTTCAGAACGACACGGGAGTTGTGGCAATCGTTGGAGAACAAGTACAAAACTGAGGTTGCTTATTCCAAGAAGTTCGTCATCGGAAAGTTTCTGAACTTTAAGATGAGTGATGCCAAGGCAGTTGTCAAGCAAGTGGAGGAACTCCAAATCATTGTTTATGAGTTAGAGGTTGAAGGTATGGGCCTTAACCCGAATTTCCTTGTTGGTGCTATTATTGAGACATTACCTCCCTCATGGAAGGATTTTAAGGTTTACCTTAAGCATCTAACCGAGGAAATGAATTTTGAGTAATTGGTTCTGAAAATTCGAGTTGAAGAGGATAACTGGAAGAATGAAAAGGCGGAATCTTTGTTTCATTGGAGCCTAATGCCAACATGGTTGAAGGCAATGCTTCTAAGGCCAAGTTTCAGAAAGGCAGGAGCAAATTTAATGGTGCCAAGCCATCTTTTGCAACCGGGAGGAATGCATTCGCTCCACAAAGGACCAATGCATTCAAGAAACCACAACCAGGACTGTGTTGGGTATGTGGCAAACCTGGACACAGAGCAAAAGATTGTCGCCTTCGCAAGAATCAAGGTGGTGGTGTTGGAGGTTCGAGTAATGTCAACCAATCCAACCGGGCTGAAACTAAAAACCAATTCATTGGGGTTGTGGCGGCTCAAGCAAATCTGGTTACAAATTCAACCGATTGGTGGATGGACACGGGTGCTACAATGCACGTATGTTCTGAAAATGATATGTTTTCATCCTACCAGGCCATCAAGGATGGAGAACCATTGTTCGTAGAGAATGCTGCTTCTGTGAAAGTGGAAGGGAAAGGGAAGGTGACTTTACAACTCACTTCCGGGAATGATCTTGTGCTCACTAAGGTGTTGCACGTGCCTGAAATTTGTAAGAATTTGATTTCTGGGCCTGTTCTTAGTAACAAGGGATTCAAAATTGTATTTGAATATGACAAATTTATACTCACCAAGGGTGGGTTGTATGTAGGGAAGGGTTACCTCAGTGAGGGACTCTTCAAACTATCTGTTGTACCTACTAAGGCAATTGTCATTATTAATGAAAATGCAGGCACTAGTACCGCTTCTATGTATATGGTTGATTCCCCTTCTTTATGGTATTCACGATTAGGCCATGTTAATTATTGCTCTTTACAAAGAATGGTGAAGTTAGGCATATTACCAAATTGCTCTATGAACAAAATGACCAAGTGTGGAGTTTGCATAGAATCAAATATATGCAACATCCTCATAAATCTGTAGTGAAATCAAATGAAGTGCTTGGTTTAATTCATAGTAATTTATGTGATTACCAAGCAACCCCATCTCGTGGAGGAAAGAATTACTATATATCATTCATAGATGATTGCAGTAAATTTTGTTATGTATACTTAATACATACCAAAGATGAGGCTTTGAACATGTTTAAAACATACAAAGCAGAAGTGGAAAACCAACTTGACAAAAGAATTAAGATTCTAAGGTCAGACAGAGGTGGTGAATATCAATCAAATGGGTTCAAGGAATTCTGTTCTACTCATGGTATAGTTCATCAAACCACTGCGCCATATACTCCAAAACAAAATGGAGTTGCCGAACGTAAAAATAGAACATTGAAGAATATGATGAATTCAATGTTGATTAATTCGGGTGCACCCCTTAGTCTATGGGGTGAGGCGTTAATTACTGCAAATATGATATTGAACAAAATTCCTCAAAAGAAAAATGACCAATCTCCCTATGAGTTATGGAGAGGAAGATCGCCTACTTTCAAACGGATGAAAGTGTAGGGTTGCCTAGCGAAAGTTCAAGTTCCCTTACCAAAGAGAACTAAACTTGGACCAAAAACGGTAGATTGTATATATATTGGTCATGCCACTAATAGTGCAGCATATAAGTTTTTGGTGTATCATTCCGATGTTGAAGGTATTCACAAAAACACACTTATGGAATCTCTTTGAAGCGAGAATTTTTTGAGGATATTTTTCCTTACAAAGACAAGGATAAAAGTGTTCCAAATCATAAGAAAAGGACACTGCCTCAAGATGAGTCAAACCAAAACACTAATAATGATGAAAATCTTACTTCATCTGTTCAAGAAAAAATCTCTGAACTACGGAGGAGTAAACGTGGGAAAATTTCCAAAGATTTTAGACCGGACTTCATGACCTTTTCCGTTGAAGGAGAACCTCAAACATATAGGGCTGTTATGGAATCATCCGAAGCACCTTATTGGAAAAAGGCTATTCAAAGTGAGGTAGAATCCATTGTGCAAAATAATACATGGATATTGGTTAATCTCCCTCCGGGACAAAAACCACTAGGCCATAAATGGATTTTCAAACGGAAATTAAGGCCTGATGGTACTATAGAAAAATACAAAGCTCGTATAGTAGCCAAAGGGTTTCGACAAAAAGACGGTGTAGATTTCTTTGATACCTACTCACCAATAACGAGAATTACGTCTATAAGAACGTTAATTGCTATAGCGGCGATTCACAATTTGGAAATACACCAAATGGATGTGAAGACCACATTCTTGAATAGTGAATTAGATGAAGAAATTTACATGGAACAACCCGAAGAGTTTGTTGTTAAAGGTCAAGAACGAAAGGTTTGTAAATTGATTAAGTCTTTATACGGACTTAAACAAGCTCCAAAGCAATGGCATGAAAAGTTTGATAATACGTTATTATCAAATGGTTTTCAAATAAATGAATGTGATAAATGTGTCTACATTGAACAATGTAAAGATGCATGTGTCATTATATGCTTATATGTTGATGATATGCTAATTATAGGAACGGATAAAGATGTAATTAACCAAACTAAGAAGATGTTGCATGCCGCTTTTGATATGAAAGATATGGGAATAGCGGATGTCATTCTTGGTATTAGAATTCAAAAGAATTCTAATGGTTACATCTTAACACAATCCCATAATGTTGAAAAGGTCCTCAGAAAATTTGGACACTATGATGATCGACCGGTTGTTACACCATTTGATCCCGCTAGTCACCTTAAAAATAATGAAGGTGAAAGTGTGTCTCAATTGGAGAAGTTCTTGGAAGCTTGATGTACATAATGAATTGTACGAGACCGGATTTAGCATATACAATGAGTCGACTAAGTCGATACTCACATAATCCTGGAAAGGATCATTGGTTTGCACTAAGACGAGCACTCCGATATCTACAACATACAATGAACTATGGATTGCATTATACAAAACATCCTCCTGTGTTAGAAGGATACTGTGATGCTAATTGGATGTCCAACCAGTCGGAAAGTAAGTCCACAAGTGGTTATGTATTTACACTTGGTGGAGCGTCGGTATCTTGGAAATCATCAAAGCAAACGGTAAATACGCGATCAACTATGAAAGCAGAGTTTGTAGCCTTAGACAAAGCTGCCAAAGAGGCAGAATGGCTCAGAAACTTCCTAGAAGGTATTCCGTTGTGGACAAAGCCTGTGACAGCCATTTGCATACATTGTGATAGTATGGCTGCCCCGACGAGGGCAAAGAATCAGATATACAATGGCAAGTCGAGACATATAAGGCGACGTCATAATACAATACGAAGCTTGCTAAATAATGGAATTATTTCCATTGATTATGTGAGATCAAAGGACAATATAGCGGATCCTTTGACAAAACGCCTTAACAGAGAGCAAGTCGTATTTACATCGAGGGGAATGGGCTTAAAGCCAACACAATGAGTCGTTAACTGGCGGAAACCTAACCTATCATAATTGGAGATCCCATGGTTTAGGTTCAATAGGAAAACTAGTTGGGGAAGACTCAAGGAGCATAAAACACACATATGCTCATTCCTACGGTGTACTAAGTGTATTAATCCGTTGATGTTTTAAGGGCTGAATCTTATTCTTAATAATACTAAAAGCCTATGGTGGGATAGTACGGACTATTCTTGTTTGGTATTACCTATATGAGATTGATGTGTGGTCACATCTGGGAGAACCGATATAGCTTCGTTCTCTAGAAAATCTCACGAAGGAGTTGTTCACGACCGAAATGAACACAACCGTAAGAATTGAAATATGTTGATATGATCTGTGTGATACTTGTTGTCTTGATTTACTACAAAACGTGAATAGTTCAAGACATTTTGTCCACTATTTCACAAAGTAGATCCGATAGGTATTCACTACGAACGGTTCAAGTCCACCGACACCTTTTCCGATGCATGTCATATCGCGTTGTTCAGAAATAACGACAAGTTCCTTATTATCTTATTTTCTATCCAAATGTGGGGTATTGTTGATGTTTGAATAGAAAATGTGGGGTATTGTTGGAACTTTATGAAATTAAGAAAAATAAAGTGATCAACGGACAGAAAATTCGAATCAAAGGTTGTAACTTTTCAGAACAATTACAACCTTTGGTATGAATGGTTGTAACTGTTCATATGCTAATCTATATAAAGAAGGTTGATCACTTGGTTGGAGAGATATACACAACAAGACAGAAAAAACTACAATCAATCAGATTTTTCACAATTAATGTTTTAAGATTGTGGCTTCTACTTCTTCTTCTTCAAAACAAGTTTCTGAAGAACACATATAGTAAATTCGCCAGAAGTGAAGTTCTTGTGCTAGAACTCTCACTTAGATAGTTGTATCCTCTACACAGACGTCCGTAAAACTGCAGCACAAGTGGGGGCAAAATTTTTGTCTTAGGACACTGCATCTAGCAGGCCTCTATCGACACCAAGTTAGTATGTGTTTTCAATTTGCTGAATTCATTGTTGTTGATTTCAAGTTATTATTATATTATTGTGATCAATTCATTTCATCATTTTTGATACTAGATTGACACTAACACTCATGGCGGTGAGGACGCGTAGGGAACAAAGAAGCTACATGTCCATCTGGCCCAATACCTAATAGCATAAGATCAAATTTGGGGAATCCACTAACCGCTGATAAGGGCAGAACTTTGCTTTCAAGCAATTGTTTCATACGAGCCTCGTAATCAGCAGCTGCACCCTCAGGTGACTCTTTTGTCATTAATTGCATAAATGTTAGAAGAGGGGATCGGAACCTGCCAAAAGAAGCCAATCATCCAATTAATTTTGGAAGTCACCAATCTAGCCATATCACCCAAATGATTCAAATCTCTAGTATGTAAAGTCATGTGGATCAAGAACCTAGTAGCTAATCCGATGAGATTGAAATCCAACAGCTCAATAACTGCAATTTGAGTGTTAACATATTAGGAAAATGAGGACTTTTTTTTAATAACCGTGGTGTTAGGGCCAGCTTGCGCACACCTTGACTAATTCTATGGATATCTGCTACCTCTCACCAACAAGGTGCTAGGTAACTCTGTCCACCAAGGCTTAGACAGATAAGAAGAAATCACCTAATGTTTTTAGTCTCCGCTGAGACAAAGGAAGGACTATTTCAACATAAGAATTAAGACGCAATTCAGTTCCTTCAATCGTAATTTCATTATTTTGGCCGAGCCATCGAAGTAGAACTTCCTACACTACCTATTTTAGGATCATCATTCCCTTTTCCCTTCTAGCTTTCTTAACAAGACTAGAGGCAAATTCAAGATTTTAAACCGTATACAGTAGAAATCGGCATGACACGTGGCATGTTTAGATATGGACATCGAAGGGGGCGGCATAATTTTGCACCGGATGCGAGTTGCACCGGGGTGAGTCCGGGTATCAAAGCAAGACCGGATAGTGCCCGAACCAGGTGACACCGGGTGAAGAACCGGAGGAGCTCAGCGCGTAACCGTTCCGGATATGGCGCCAACCGTTACTCCTTGATCATTAAGTGACCATTGATCTCATTTAATTGCATTTAATTGGGGAATGATTCTCGGGTATCAACACCTTGTAATGATAGCTATAAAATGAGTCCAACCTTCATGTTGGAAGGGCATCTCATTCTTATCTTACACTAGTACGCTTTGTTCATTACACTCCTGATTGTAAAAGTTCTTACTGTTGGCTCAGAATCGAAACAGTTAAGCTAAAGGCCCGGATCAATCCAGTAGTGTACTTCATCAATCGGTGGCGAGCATTAAGTTTAGATTGCAAGGATCGCCTCTCAGAAACTTCTTGGACTTTTTCAAAGATTCGGAGCCAAGCCTACGCACCAAAGCGCTCGAAGATCAAGAATCAATCTTTCATTGTTAAATAGACTGAAGGAATTCACTTGGCTACAACGTTGCAGGCTCTTTTTCTTATTTACTGCTTTCATTTACTTATTTATTGCTAATAGCTTATCATTTTATATTACAAATCAAACCACGTATCCTTAAAACACTTACAAATTCAACTGTACCTTTTTTTGGTTAAACATAAATCATTGGGTAAAGAGTAGCAATACACCCTATAATTATTTGTAACGATATGTATTTTTCGAAAATTATAAACTATATGTACACAGTTCGAGCTGAAGGGCATTGGATTCCCCTTGAACAAGATAATATAGCTACAGTAGCTTAACTAAATATGTATTACCCAGAGCAAACTATCACAAAAGGCATACAAAAACAGTGCTTACATTTCTTGTAACTCGAGAAAATAAAAAAGATAAATCAATCTGATCAATTACCGCACCTTAGAAAGAAACCCATCCCAAGCAAGTTTGTAATTGCTATCATCATGATCCAGAGGAACAACCCTCTCGTCCACCCAAAAAATCCACCATTTCGACCAGTTAACTGACTCTTTTGTACGGCGGTTCTACCAATTTCCTGTTCCAAAAGAAAAATAAGAAAAGAAATGAACTGAAAAGGGGAATAAAAGCATAAAAATAGTGTTTGATAAAAAAAAAATACCTCATGGTATCGATAAGAGTACCTCCAGAGAGAACAACAGTAAAAGAACCTTTTTCTTTGATGAATTTTTCCGACAAATCAGCAGTGTATTTCGCGAGTGCGTTTGCCACATCTTCTTCGGAGTCGAAATTTAACACCTTCTTCTTCCGTTTCTGGGTTGCCATCTTTGCCTAAATCTGAAGCTATTTCTGAGTTTTAAGTAGGGCTGGCCAGTGGGCCGGGACGACCCGACCCCGCCCCGGTCCCGACCCGACCCCGCTCTAAAAAAAAAAAAAAAATTAACGGGGGCGGGACTCGAACTCGGGACGGGACGATGTCTCGTCCCGCCAGACCCGAGCCCGCCCCAGGCCCGCCGGACCCGAGCCCGCCCCGAGCCCGTCCCGACCCCGACCCCGACCCCGACCTTACCTTTGCAAAAATAACCGTTGCACCAACGGCCATTTTAGATTATGGCCGTTGGCCAACGGCCATTTTAGGCCCCCCCCTCCCCCAACCCCCCTACCCCTTAATATTTATTTTTAACCCATAAGTTATTATATTTACACTTTAACCCAATTTTTCAACTATAAATAACTCATTTTCTCTTCATCTTTCTCACAAATCTTCCTACAATCTCTCTAATTTCTCAATATATCTCTCTACATTGTTTGCTAAATATTCAATTTTATTAATTCATTTGGGAATTGGGAGTGAAGTTGGCAACTAGCTTGAGGATCTTCCATCGAGCAAAGTTTCAATTTTCAACCTCTCGATTACACGTCGACGTTACGTCGGCGTTTGGTACATTCGTTCCTTCATTAAATTATTATTGTCTGTTTATTTTATTTAGCGCACTTAATTTCATTTACTTTAATTATTTGTTAGCATATAATTAAAATGGAAGGAATTAGAGGTATGTTTAAGGGTAAGGGTAAGACTTCTTCTAGTAGGGGCAATCGGGGCAAGGGTACTTCTTCTAGTCATCTTATTCCTACACGGGATGATTTTGTTGATACTCAACATTTTCCTACAATACCATTAGATTTAGACGAGGAGTTATTTTTACGGAACTCAAGAAGACTTTAATTTAGACGATGATCTAGACGATACACCCACTAATATTGATGACAACACGCCCACTAGTGCACCTTCAATCGAAATACCTCCTATTCCCCCTAGTATGAGACGAGGTCCAAAGCAAAACGACCATTAAAATCGGATGCATGGACATTTTTTGATAGGGACGTAGAGAATCAAGTAGCCATATGTAAAATTTGTAAAAATGTTTTAAAATTTAAAAGCGGAAAAGGTCACGGTGGGACGGGGGTTTAATTAGACATGTAGTAAGTGCTCATCCAGCCTAGGTATGCCCAATACCGGGCTTCAAAACCGGGTGCGCAAACGGCCGCTCCATCGGGACAAGGTTCACATACGATATCGTCCCGGACCAAGTACGAGTGGTCAAATTAACCCTATGACGGGGGGAATTGTAGGCTCTAAATACAACAAACATAGAGATAGGGAAGCAATATCAAAATTAGTTGTTGTGGAGGGTTTGCCTTTTTCATTTCCTTCATCTCCGGTTTTATTCATTACATTAGAGATATATATAATCCTCGCTTTTAACGGTTTTCCTAGGTCAATCGTTAAGAGAGATGTATTTAAATTTGCGCATGAATATCAACAATATTTACGTTTTTCATTATATCATTTTAATGGCAAAGTATCTATCACGTCCGATATAGGTCGTAGTACTAACGGCCATGATTATTTAAACGTAACTTGTCATTGGATAGATTATAAATGGTCTATGCAAAAACGTATTTTAGCGTATAGATATATAGATGATAGGCACACCGGTACTTTTATTGCAGAAAATATTTATCAAGTGTGCGATTATTACGGAATTACCGATAAAATTATGACTATTACATTAGATAACGCTTCTAATAACAATTACGCAATTACAATGTTAAAAAATAGTTTAGCTCCATCTTTTCCGGACCATTTTCATATAAAATGCGCGTGCCATATATATAACTTAATTGTAAAGGATGGTCTATCACTTTTTGAAGACATTCTTAGTAAAATACAATTTGCTATAAACTTTATTTTTAAAAGTAATAAAGTACAACGTAGAAAAGAATATAAAAAAATTTGTCATGATTGTGGACTACCTTTTAGAAGAATTCCACAAGAAGTATCCACTAGGTGGAATTCTTTATACGAGCAACTACTTGTTGCTTATGACTATAAATTACCTATAACTTTATTTTTTAACTCTCATAATAAAAAGCCGGTGATATGATTTTAGATAGTGATTGGGAAAAAATTTCCGAACTTATTGTATTTTTAGAGAAATTTTTTCAAGCAACAAAAGAATTTTCCGGTATATATTATCCTACTATTTCAACTATGTTATTTTATATAACTCTAATATTTTTATTACTTAGTGAATATATGGAAAAACCAAACTTATAAGGCAAAACTATTAAAAAAATGTTTGTCAAAATAAAAAAATATTTTATTCCTATTCCTTCTATTTATATTATTGGTTCGTATTAAATCCTACTATTAAAATAGACCGTACTAAATCACTAATTGAAACTATTTACGATTGTATAGAAGTACTACCACCTCCAAGTCCCAAAAATCTAAATCACCCACCACCTATTGAACAAACTAAAGAAGAAGTGTTGAATAGCGTAGAACACCACCGCAAAAATATATATAGATTTTATCAACAAGAAAATGCTAGTAACGTACGGCTACCATACCATCTTCTTCATCTTCAACACAACCTCACAAAAGACATCTTTGTTTCTGCGGCTAGTATTGAAAGCCTCGAAATAGAATGTGCGGCCGTACCTCTACTAACCAAATTAGCGAGTTGGATATTTTTGTTTTGCGGGGTTCGTACCGTATCAAGAAGTTATCAATGAAGATGGACAAGAAGACTTGTCGAAATACCGGAGGGGGAATGAGAAGACCTTTCCGACACTTTCAATGATGGCTCGAGATGTTTTGAACATTCAAGCGTCGTCAATGCGTCGGAAAGCGCTTTTTCGCAGCGAGATATCAAATAGGAGACCACAGACACTCATTGGCGGAGACGACTTGGAAATTGCGGTATTATTCGAGAGATTGGATACGAGCGGAGCGAGAAAGGTGCGGTCAACCGGAGATCAACGAAGAAGATGATGAAAACTACAACGAAATCTTAACCGAAGGTAGTGGAAGCGACGTGGATCAATTTGACCAACAAATACCTATTCCAACCGAAGAACCACATGAAATCATCAAGCAATTAGAATGATTTTTTTGAAAATGTAATTTTTTTAATTGCAATTTTATTATGTAATTTGCAACTTTTGGACAACACCATAAAGTTGCAATTTAGATTTTAGACAATTGTATTTGTATTACAAAAAAATCATATGTCTATTAAATAATATAAGAGGCACAAAAACAAACCTTGGGATGTTTTTATTACACTATCTTGTTTTATTTATTGAGTTTTTTTTTATACATATGTTATTTAAAAAAAAAAAAAAAAGGAAAACCCGAGCTCGCCCCGCCCCGACCCGAGCCCGACCCGACCCCCGCCCCGCCCCGATACCGACGGGATCGGGATCGGGATCGGGACGGGGACCGGAGCGAGTCCCGCCCGGACCCGACCCCGCTAGGCCCGATCCCGACCCCCGGATCGTCCCGCCCCGACCCCGACCCCGCCAGACCCGAGCCCGGCCCACTGGCCACCCTTAGTTTTAAGTGTGTGTGTGTTTGCAGTTATAAGGACCATACGCTATATTTGCACATGAAAAACATTAGTTAGGCGGACCGTCGACTAACCACGTTGCAGAAACAAAAAGAATAGTAAACAAAATAAGCACGTGCCTATTTGTGTCTTTTTCTTTAAATGAACCTGATTTTTGTGTATGTGTTTTGCATACGTTACTCATTAAAAAAAAAAGAATAAGTAAACAAAATAAGCACGTGAATATTTTTTGGCTCTTGATTTTTTTTTTGTTTTCTTTTAATGCAATAAATTATTTTTTATTGTGATTTTACTAATTGTTTTTTGGTGAAAATGGTTCTAACAAGAAAATCAATTAGAGATTTGTTTATATAGAGTTTGAAGACAAGTGGATTATATCCGATTCGGAAAACTCCTTAACGAGTCCGGTTTAAGTGATCGAAAAATGAATGTGACCGATAAGTAATATAAGAAAATAAACAAGCTATGATTCAAGTAAGAAAATAAACAAATAAACAATGGATCTCCGTGTATATTGCCTTGTGAGAGAAATAATATTGCCTTAGAGAAAAGAATAATGCTAGGGTTGCAAAGTGAGCAATATGCCATTTCTTCCTTCATAACCTATTCATATATAAGCCAAGGTTAGACTTTTCTGCCCCTATAGTAGGGGTGACGTGACTCATATAACGTACCTAACGTTCATGTTCGCCGAGGTGCTCTGGTCGAGACTGCCTGATATGACACGGGTTGGTGGGAGTGGAGGACAGTTGTGGGGTCTTCCGAATCCTCCGAATCCCCCGAATCCCCGGGCACACAACTCCTCCGGATGAGCTAATTCTTACCAAATACACTAATTATAGATAAATAATCATACACAAAAATCCTATAATTTACTCCTCATAAGGAAAAAATATTTAATGATTTTGCAAAAGAATGAATAGTAAAAAGCAACTAAAAGGCAAAAATGTTGGATATAAGGTGCGAAATGTGAATGAAGGTATTCGTAATTATGCAATCTAGAGGGGAGGTAAATGGAGTTAATACTTCCTGAACCCTAAATTGCATCACTATAAGCCTTCCCCGGTAATAATTAGGGGTGGGCAAAAAATTCGGAGAACCGAAAAAACCGAACCAAACCAGCTGTTTGGTTCGGTTTTTATTCGATTTTTTTTTAAAAAATTGATTTTTTGAAACACCGAATCAGAATTTAGTGTTTCGGTTCGGTTTTTAAATTTTGGATACGAATCGAACCGAACTGAAAAACCGAATTAAATATGTAATTAATCTTATTTTTTATTTTAGGCTACTACTATCTCTTGAATCATAGTCATTGAAGTCAATCTATGAAGCTTTTATGGAAGTCGAATGCGGCATGAACTTGATTTTCCTTTTTACGAAAACGTCAGTTTTTCCAATCAATTTGTGTTTTCTCCCAAATCGGTTTCTAATTTTCTTTTTTATTTAATAAACATCTCACAATATACAATACATTCCAACGTCGAAATTTCATGGTAATGTAGTTGTGAATATCAATTTCAGTGTTGAAAATTCATTTTTTTTTAAAAAAAATCTCTGATCCGACCCGCCCCGGCCCACTAGAAAACTCCGATATAATCCGATACGTTTGACGATATAAATTGAACATATCAGGTTTTTTTTAAGTTGGATTCGATTTTTTTTTAAAAAAAATAATTTTTATTCGGTTCATATTTTTCGGATACAAAACATATATGCACCCTTGTAATAAGCCGAAGAAAACCCACCGTCCACTGGCTTGACACTCACAGTAACGAAGAAAGAAGAAGATGCAGATCTTCGTGGGAAGACCATTACCCTTGAGGTTGAATCCAACGATACAATCGACAATGTCAAGGCTAAGATTCAGGATAAGGAAGGTATTAATTAATTTGTTAAAGTAAAACCTGTAAATTTTTCTCATTTCTTTGTTTCATTACTGTGTGTGAAACAATAAAAGGTATCTGATTAATGGTAACTGTCTAGGTATCCCTCCGGACCAGCAACGTTTAATATTTTCTGGTAAGCAGCTTGAAGATGGCCGTACGCTAGCTGGTTATAATATCCAGAAAGGTCAGTGTGTATTACATTGGGAACTTTCGTTTGGTTTAATTGTTAGTTTGTTTTGGTTGATTAATATTATTGTTTTGGAAAACAGAGTCCACTCTGCATCTTGTTCTGAGGCTTCGTGGTGGGATTATCGAGCCTTCTCTTATGGCTTTGGCTCGGAAATACAACCAGGATAAGATGATTTGCCGCAAGTAAGCTCTCCCCAACCACCCTTTCTCCTTACTTTCGGTGGCCACATGGCTTCTTTCGATTTCTCCTCCACACAAGACGTCACACATCCTCCATCCTCCTCTCCCAACACAAATAAACTTTATCCCTTTGATTCTTGATCAGGAGGATGGTCAATACTTTTCGTGGGTTGAGTTATTTCAAATACATGCTTGTGCCTACAACGTTCTTGATCACATCGATGCCACCCCACCCCGTCTGCCCGACGTCGACAACACAATGTGGAAACGACTTGATGCAATTGTCAAGCAATGGATATATGACACCATATCCAAGGATCTACTTCATACTATTATAAAGATAGGTGCTTCGGCTCACAACTTATGGACAAGACTAGAAGAAATTTTTCAAAACAACAAACATACATGTGCCGTGTATCTGGAGGAACAATTTAATAACACCCGTCTTGAAAACTTTGCTAATATGTTCGACTATTGTAAACAATTGAAACTAGTTGCAGATCAACTATCTAATGTGGGCACTCCAATTTCAGAAACAAAGATGGTTTTGCAACTAATTAATGGTTTGTCAAAGGGTGAGTACGATACGCTTGCAATGATGATCCAACAAGCTGATCTCCCTAGTTTCAACAAGGTCCGGTCACAATTACTATTGGAGGAAACTAGGCATGCCAAACATGATGAACATAATCAGAAGGCATTGGTGGTTGATGCACCGGTGATCGCCCCAACACCCGCCGGACAACCGCCACACATGGATGGTCAAGCTTCGCGGGGTGACGGAGGCGGCGGAAAAGGCAGAGGCCGCGGCGGCGTAAGAGGTAGAGGCCGCGACCGAGGCAGCAATATCGGTGGACAATTCCAACAAGCCTCGTACCCATCTTAGTGGGCCGAACCACTTCCATGGTCGATGTCCGAAAGTTGGGCCTCACCCATGCCCATACCCGACGGCACCGGCCTAAGGCAGTGGCCAATGGCCAGTGGTAGCCGCCGAGTATTTTTGGCCCTCATCCAGGCCCACGCCAGGCGGGACCGACACAACAAGCTCATGTCTCAGTGGCCCAACAACAACAACAACCATATGGCCTCCTTACCCCTACCGAACTAGGCCAGGCCTACATCACTATAAATTTACAGCAGCCCGACGATGCTTGGTACATGGATATGGGCGCCACTTCCCACCTCACTCGTAACTCTGGCAATCTTCCTCAACTATTCAACTTGAACAATTCTCAATTTATTCTGGTCGGAAACGGCAATCACATTCCAATTCAAGGCTATGACACCACTCAAACACCACCCCCTCACCCTCCTTTTCCCCTAAAAACGTCCTATATGCTCCTAACATCATTGAAAACTTAATCTCTGTTAGGAAATTTGCTAGTGACAATTTTGTATCTATTGAGTTTGACCCTTTTGTTTTTTCTATGAAGAGCCTACGTACGGGGACAACTCTTACGAGATGCAATAGTGTGGGGGACCTCTATCATTTCTCATCCACTTCCGCTGCAAGTGTCAATTCACATACATCTCTAGCTGTAATCTCTTCATCAACTTGGCATAGTAAACTTGGGCACCCGGGAGTACCAGTTTTTAATTTTCTTAAAAGTCAAAATTTGATTCAATTTAATAAAGGGAAATTTCCCTTAAATTGCCATTCTTGTCCTTTAGGGAAGCATGTTAGACTTCATTTTACGTCATCTTTGAGTGTTCTTTTTCTCCATTTAACATCATTCATGTGTATTTATAGACATCTCTCATTACTAGCAAACTGTGTTATAAATATTATTTGATATAAGTCTCAAGTCTATTTCATTTTTCTTGAATTTCGAACATACGTTAAAACACAGTTTGAGGACATAAAATTATTTCAGTGTGACAATGGTCGTTAGTTTGACAATTCCCAATTTCATAAATTTTGTACGGACAATGACATGGTGTTTCAATTCTCGTGCCCCCATACCTCACATCAAAATGGTAAAGCCGAAAGAATCCTTCACACCATTAATAATATAATCCGTACCATGCTCTTTCATGCTTCTCTACCCCTTTCCTTTGGGGCCTACACGTTACACATGGTAGCATACATTCTTAATATATTACCTATGCGTCTTCAAAATAAAACCCCCACCAAAATTTTATTTCGTCGGATCCTTTCCTATGGTCACCTTCGAATTTTCTGCTGTCTATGCTACCCTAATCTCGCCTCCACGGCTCCTCACAAATTAGCGCCTAGGACTACTCCTTGCATTTTTTTAGGTTTCCCATCAAATCATAGGGGTACTTATGATATGATTTATCCGCAAATAAAGTCTTAGTCTCTCGACATGTCACGTTTGAGGAGCACGTCTTCTCTTTTGCAAATGTCCGAAAATTTCAAGTCACTGACTATGGTTTTCTTGACGATTCGGACATTTCCCCTCTGTTTAAAAATGTACTCCATGGGGCTAGTAGTTCGCCTCAATGCCCACTGTCCCGTCATCTCCCCCGGTACTGCCCCTCAACTAGTCGATAATGTCGTCCTCCCCCCTACCCACTGATCTCGTCACCTCCCCTTGCCCACTGATCCCGTGACAACCCCACTACCACCCGTTACCATCACCAACCCCTAGCCCCCGTCATCCAACCCACTGCTCGAAATTCCCATCACTCTCTCACAACCCCACTGCCCGAGCCCCGTCATCCTCTCACCGCCCCTGCCCACCTCCGCCACATCCTACCCAAACAGTCCCCATTCCTACGCAACACATGGAAACTCGTGCCAGCACGAGATTTTCAAACTAAAAGTCCACTTTAACCTATCCACTCAAGCCATCTCACCTATACCCAAGAACCACAAATTAGCCAAGCTTGATTCAAATTGGAATGCGGTCATGCGTGAGGAGTTTGATGCGCTCACTACACAGCACACTTGGGATCTTGTCCCAAAACTAGAGAGGGTCAATGTAATTCGTTGTATGTGGCTATATCGTCATAAATTCAGGGATAGTGGTGAGCTTGAATGCCATAAGGCGAGACTTGTGGCAAATGACACGTGGCAACAAGAGGGAATTTATTGTGAGACCTTCAATCCAGTGGTTAAACCAGCCACCATCCGCACTGTTTTGAGCATTGCTATGGGAAAGAATTGGCCGATTCATCAGCTTGATGTGAAAAATGCGTTCTTACATGGAGATTTGAAAGAAACTGTATACATGCATCAATCACCTTGCTTTGTGCATCCTTCGGCACCTCAGTATGTCTGTCTGCTTCGAAAGTCACTGCATGGCTTGAAACAAGCCCCAAGGCTTTGTATGACCGCTTTGCCACTTACATCTTGCAGATTGGGTTCATGTGCAGCAAAAGTGACAACTCACTTTTTATTTTTCATCGAGGTAATGACATTGCATACCTTTTGCTCTATGTGGATGACATTGTCCTGACTGCCTCCTAAGATGTGCTGAAAAATGAGATCATTACCATGCTCAAATCTGAATTTGCCATGACAGATTTGGGTAAGTTGAGTTATTGCTTGAGGATTTCCGTGACCAGATCCGAGAATGCAATGTTCATGCGTCAGCGTAAGTATGCCGAAAAGATTGTTTACAAGGCTAAAATGGCAAACTATAAGATCATGCTCATTCCAGTCAACTCAAAATCAAAGCTTAGCGTGGATGACGGAGATCCGGTGCTTAATCCTTCTCTTTATAGGAGTCTCGCTGGTGCGCTTCAGTATCTTACGTTCACAAGGCCCAATATTGCCTATGATATTCATTAGGTGTGTGTTCATGCATGCTCCAAGCGATCCTCACTTCATAGCTCTTAAACTTATCATTCGGTACATTAAGGGTACTCTTGACTATGTGTTACATCTTTATCCATCTGCACCGACCAGGTTGATATCATATACGGACGCCGATTGCGGCAGCTATCCAGACACACGTCGATCTACTTCCGGCTATTGTGAATTTTTGGGTTATAACCTCATCTCGTGGTCTGTCAAACGTCAAGCCACGCTTTCCCGCTCGAGTGCAGAAGCAGAATATAGAGGCGTTGTGAACGTTGTTGCCGAGATTTGTTGGCTCAGAAACCTCCTTCTAGAGCTCCGTTGTCCCTTACGTAAGGCATCTATTGTATATTGTGATAACATATCTGCTGTCTACTTGTCTTATAACCCGATTCAGCATCAACTAACTAAACACATTGAGATGAATATTCATTTTGTTCGTGAGAAGGTTGACATGGGCCGTGTTCGGGTGTTACATGTTCCTTTTTCATATCAGTACGCATATATATTTACTAAGGGACTTTCTCGGCAGCTGTTCCTTGACTTCAGATCCAGTATAAGCGTCTGGCCTCCTCCCGCTTCGACTGCGGGGTGATAGAGAATACATAAATATTCTTCATATATTCTGTAATTATTATTTTAGTGTAATTATGTAAAGTAGATATTCTCATACGGTTATGATTCAATTGTAAACACCTATATGTATTTATATATTGTATTAATGAGAAGACTCCAAACAAGGAGAATTACACTATTCTACCGTTATCATCCTCATCTCATGAGGAATCGCTTGGTCATTGCACGACTAAATAAAATTCTGGTGCTAAAATGAAGTTTCTTCCTCTATATTTGTTTGGGCCCCTATCACTGGTCACTATGATTTTGCATTGTATTGGGTTATGTTGCGTTACGTATGAGTTATGGTCTTTTGATCCGATCTTTTGGGTGTATTTATGCGTTCTTCTACTGTAGGTGCTATGCCCGTTTGCACCCTCAGTGCTGTCAACTGCAGGAAAAAGAAGTGTGGCCATAGCAACCAGGTATCTTCTTGGTCAATTTTGTGATACATTGTGCACTACTGGTATCCATACTAAATGATTCTTCTATTTCCTACTTTTATTTCAGTTGAGGCCAAAGAAGATCAAGTAAACCGGTGGTTGCATTTTCTGTGGAGACTCATTATATTTTGGCACTCTTTTGTATTTAATTTGCTCGTTTAACTTTTGTTCTGTCCTTCGACGCCAGTTGCACTGTATAACATAAGTTTTAAAATGTTACTTCCATTTGCTTTACTCAACTGAGTTTTGTCAAGGGCACAAGAAATTGGTTCAAGACCTATGCTCTAAAGTTCGTCATTAGCAGCTTCCTTTTCATTGATAAGCACCTTAATGCAATATGCATGAAACCATCCGTTAAGAGAACGTTAACACACATTTAGAAACCATCAAACTCATTTGGTACTTGTGTTGTGTTGCTTAACAATTGTCTTGTGTTTCTCCATTAACTCCCTCTTTTAAACCGAAAGAGAATTGCTCTTCCATTATTTCTTGCTGTTGGATCCCATATTAGTTGCAGTTCTTCAGCAACACTTCCAACTGTTTTCCTCTTAGATTAGGCATTTTATTGCTGCCTCTTCAAGAATCCATCTAAAAAGAAAAGAAAAAGAATCACTTTTGACAGCTTTACATATTTAACCATGAGGTATTTGAAATTGGCTTAGCTTGATTAATTTGGATTCTCGTTGTATAAAATCTTTAAATATGGAAACTTACTAGGATTTTTTCTATTCCAATAACTCGAATTTAAGATCTGACTTTTGATTAAGGCGGAGGGATTTAAAATTAAGATGATTTGATTAAGGACGGACAGGTTCTAACTTTCCTACCGCTCTGTTTCAATAGAGCTATATGTTAATGCTTGGGTTTCACTTCCTTGATTGTTTAGAGTTTAGTTCACGGAACTTTAATTTCCTATACTACAAGCAACCAAAGCCGGGGACCTAGGTGGGAATAGTGACGGAAAGAGAAGGGGAAGTTACGGGGTAGAGCAATTGGTCGACTCATCATGCATTAGAAATGGCTTTTGCTGAGCCAGTTGACGCAGCAAGCTAGAGCTATGAAACCTCCCATTTCTTTAAGCCTTATGGTGTAATTGACTCTTTCAGAAATTTCATAAATAAGTTTCTCAAGGATTTTGAGAAAACCCGACGTAAGACTCTGACTTTGATTTTTGCTTGTTCTATTTCTTCTCTCATTTTTTAGTCTGACAGACAATTTGAAGAGTGAGCATATCCATTTTATTTTTTTGTGATCACACAGAAAAGCCCTATAGACACTGTTTCTCTTTCTTGTGAAATAAATTACAAGCTATCCATTACCAAAAGAAAATCAACTTATAAAAAAGTTCTTCCTTCTATTCTCTGCACACTACCTTGGCTCTACAATAGTAAAAACAGACTTCCTTGTTGATCGAAGTTCTATCACTTTTGACTCCTTTAAAAGTTTTGGCTATTCGCTGAGTTCAAAGTTCCCACCACTTCGAATTGCTACATGGCAGGTCGAAGGAACCACCTTGAGCTACAGCATACCAGTGTTGAGGTGATTCTAAGGAACTGTCTCCTAATTCCTCCATGTTCCAAAACTCTGCTTCTTCCTTCCACCTAAAGTGTTCGATTAATGTTCCTTCTCTGTCACTATCCACTCCCTTAATCCTCTCGTGGTCTAAACTCGCATTTAAGCAATCTGGGATATTGTCCTTCAATTCTAGTTCTGTACCTACATTTTCTGAGCTTGTGTACATTTCACTGTCTATTGAATCTTGGCTTCTGCTGCAACCAGCATGGTTGTTTTCCACCTGATCATTTAGTTCCTGTAACTGTTTGAGAAAACAAAATTATTCAAGCCTTGATAAGTTAGGATTTTTTATTCTGAGCCGAGGGTCTTATCGGAAACAACCTATTTACTTCTCAAGGTAGGGTAAGGTCTGCGTATACTCTACCCTACCCAGGTCCAACTTGTTGTTGATAAGTTAGGATTTAGCCGGACTTAAATTCAAAAATTTATATAGCTGATCCCAACTTGCTTGGATCGAGGCGTAGTAGTAGTTATTTGATTTGAGAAAGTTAACTGAAAGAGAAGGGCAGGAAATAAGATACCTGCTTGAACAAATATTCCTTTTCTTTCTTCAATGATTCAAATTCCATAGCTAAATTGTCAAATTCTGTTTTGAGTAGTCTGTATTCGTGCTCAAGTTGCTTTGATTTCCATCTGGCCCTTCTATTCTGAAACCAAATAGCAACTTGGCGAGGTTGCAGACCAAGATCTATGGCCAACTCAAGCTTCTTCCTTGGTTCAAGCTTTGTCTTTTGTTTAAACATGGACTCAAGTACCTTCACTTGTTCATCACTAAACCTTTTACCATCTTCACTCTTCTTCTTTGAACACTCAACTGGACTATCTACAGCTTCCATCAATTTGTTGATTGAGTTTCACTTTTTTGATGGGATAAGAAAGAGTATTAATTTAATGTACTAATTTATTGGAAACTTTGATAAAGATGTGAGCATCTATTAATATATAGCAAGCATGGAAGAAATATCTAGTTTGGTTGCTCTCAGGTGAGTGGGACTTGTGGTTTGTTGGTTATTTCAAGCCAATCGTTTAAGCTATCGTGTAAGTATCTTTTTATACTCCTATCACTTTTTTGTACATCTCTGTCTTGGACCTCTTTTGATCCTTTTAATTAGGGGCTACATTCTATTTCTTTGCAGCTTTTCTCTCATTGTGATATATTTAATGTTGCAAGATTGTGACGTGGAGAAATTTATCCTTCTTGTCTTATTTTTTAGGTCAATAATTTCACTTTTTATGTATGATTATTTGCAATTTTTTATATGATGACCTGATAATTCACTGTTAAACTCATATACCACTGTACAATTTACGAATTAATGCATGTGAGACATGTGATTATGTCACTTGTATTCATTGGATATGCTTAACTATGTAATTTCTTTTCCATAGAGAAAGAGAGGTCTAGGGGGGAGGGGGAACCTAGCCTTACGGGTATGGTTCAGGTAATAATTTTTATTTAAAGTCTTTATTTGTATAAAATTCATAAAATATTTATTTATTTATAAATTTAATTATTATTATATATTAATTTAAAATTATTATATGAATTCATAAACTTCAAATTGAGAATAAACATTGTAGAAATTTATAAACTTTAAATTATGAATTCACCAAGTGTAGGAAGTACTTACTCCCTATGGCCTCTGTACCTATTTATGTGCCACCGTTTGAATTTCAATAGTCTAGTTTTTTATCCTGGAATCTTTTGATTTTTTAGAGTATAATTTATAAAATTTATTTGAATCTTAAATTACAAAACTATATAAATTGAGAGGGAGAGAGTAGGATGCTTTTAGAATTAGATGTGCTGTCATAAGGGCAGTAGGCTGATGGATATGGTCGCCTAATAACGACCAAAGAGAGAGCTATATGATTCTTGACATCATTAATAATCATGAGGAAGACCGAAAAGATGTAACAACTAACGCCCAATTAGTTGTATAATAATGGATAATAGTGTATATGAGCGTATACATATCTTTTATATATTATTATTATTATTATTATATATATATATATATATAATATTTATTTTGTATAAAAATGTAATTTTTATTTAAAATTAAATCTATGGTTATACCCATTTATACAATATTGTATAATTATATATAAATGTGTATAAAATCATATTTTCATATATAATATTATATAATTAAATTTTTTTAGTGTATATACTTGCACATTATACACTTTCATACACCTATATACATAATATACATGTCTTTTGTATATAAATATATAACATTGTTTAAAAGTATTTTGGGGCTATATTTTTGTAATGTAAGTTTTGAGTTATTTTTTGCAATGTAATTCACCAAAGTGTCTTTTCTGAAATTTCTCCAATAATATTCGTATTTAATCTCTACATAATTAATTTCTAAATAATTAATCCCTACATAAATTATTTATAATAATTAGTTTCTGCATAACTTGTCTTAGAATAAAACGGCACCTTATAGTAGAAATTCAAAGGCTTGTCGTATTTATTAAAGTTGTTTGCATTAGTTCCGTAGCAATCTTGTGAAGAAGAGGAAGCAAAAATCGCTTTTGGAAAGTGTTTCAAGCCTTCATTTTGTATATATTTGCCCAATGATAAAATATTAGATGAGATATGATTCGTTACATGTTCGAATCTTATAAAATCAAAATAAGTAAAAAATGTCATTGTATCTAATTAAAGTTTGAATGTTCATCTTTGTAGATTCAAACGATACCCAATCATCTCGACAAATAAGTTACTATACAACACTCCATATGGATTATTCATAAAAAGCTATACTCTATTACCTCTTGTATAACTATTTTCTCAAATTTCATTTTAATAATACTTGATTTTATTTTATAATATCGTATACTACATAACTTTGCATACACGTGCATTCACGTGGTAACTAATATATATATATATATATATATATGAATGAAGATAAATACTAGGAGCCAAATTGTGATGAGAAATAGTAGAAATTTTCCACCATGATGATAAATTGTCAAAAAGGGTAAGTATCCATTATGATTTCTTATCGTTTTCTATTCTAAGTTCTCTGCTTTTTTATTCCTAGAAGTTCTATGCGTGTAGGAGTCTAGGAAACTATGCCCACTTTTCTAATTTTGTTGGTGCATGGCAACTATTTTTTCTTTCCATCTAATCAGTACCAACTTTGTGAAAATGATATCGCAATTTGTCCTCTATGGTCATGATTATTCTCGTTTTTATTTAACAGGAAGTGACCCCAGATGCTCGGAATTGAGAGGGTTGGATCTACTTAGGCAATGTAGTTTTCCTTTTATGAGAATTATGACAAAAGATAGTGCGTAATGTATTAAGTTTTATTCATTGACGCTTGAGGCTTTATTCTCACTTGTCACATATTAATAGGGGTGTTAATGGATCGATTCGACCTATTATTTTAGGAAATCGTATCCTATTAATTTTTATAGTTATTTCATTTTCTTTTTGGTATTGGTATGCTCGGTATTTTTTTAAAACGTCATATAAAAGTCGCATTGTTATTATGATGTTAAATTGATTATAAAAATAATAACAAGCTTTAATATAAGTCTATAGTACATTTTAAGAGTACTATATTCTCATTGAGTGCAATATTTACGACAAGAATTTGTATACATGCAATGTTCGAGTAAGATTTGATGTACAAGGTAGAAGTTGTACTATCGCAGGTGTGCACTGTCAGAACACTCTTTACCAAGAACTAAATATTATTCTACTATCTTAGAACAGTTACCAAGTTATTAACTAAAAATTACGTTTAAAGAGACATAATATTTGAAAAAAAGTATCTTGTAGTATCACCTAGTGTTTCTTCTCTGGTTCTTGAGGATTTCCAAAGTTAGTTTTTTTTTTTAGTTTTGAGGAAAATAATGTTATTGCTACCATCCAGGTCACTGAACAGTGAGATCCGTGTCTATCAATGTAGTGGTTAGCATGTAACATCAGATAATACATATATTATTATTATATATGCGAAGATAAACACTAATGTAAAGAATTTATCTTTGATCTAACTAAACTCCAAAAACTAGCTTGTAGGGTGAGTATTGTCCAAGTGGAGTCCATGTTGCCATTCCATTTCCGACGTGGAACTCTTAACACTCCCCCGCACGCCCATACCTCGTTAACTGGAGCGTGGATAATATAATTTGGGGTCCAACATCGGTGAACAAAGAATTGGAATGAGCCTGACTCTGATAACATGTAAAGAATGGATCTTAGACCTAACTCAACCTCAAAAACTAACTTGTAGGGTGAGATTGTCCAAATTCATATAAGGAGTCCATGTTCCCATACCATTTCCGATGTGGGACTCTTAACAACTAAGAAACCAAACTTGAGATAAGAGATACAGAAGTTTTCAAGCTTGATGCTTCATTGTCAAAAGAGGTTAAATATCAATTCTGATTTTTTATCGTTTTCTAAGTCCTTTGTTTTGTGATTCCCAGAAGTTCTATGCTTTTAGGAAACTATATGCCCACTTTACGAACTTTGTTGTCCATAGAAACGTATTTTTCCTTTCCATCTATAAGGTATACCTGCTTTGTGAAAAGGACATCGAATTTGTCCTTGATAGTCATGACTATTCTCTCTTTTTCAGTTAGTAGGGAATGACTCAAAGATGCTCGGAATAGAAGACAATGAACTTTTTGTAATTTGAACAGACGACGAAATTTAACATTGTAAAGATCTCTTGTGTTTTATCTAAAAATATTTGTACGTGTAAAAAAATATTTTGAAAGATATGATATTTATTAGAAAATTGTGTGTTAATGGTGAGAAATATAGATATGCTTGTTGGTTTTCTATTATATAAAGCAGTACGGAAAGTAAATAACTATTACAAATGTTCGAAAGGATACATAAATGGTCAATCTTCAAAACTGCCGCAAGCTTGTTGTGTCTTGAATCTTTATAACCTGAAATCAAGAAACAACTAAATCTGGATGGTTACAACGTTGTGTGTTGAGTCGAGTGATTGCACTTTGTCCTTAAGACAAGATTGCCACGTATATATGGTTTTACGTTAGCGGGCAATAGTCTCCCAAGATAAAACAACACTTTAATCTCAACACTACAAAGCCAATAGGTTGAGTCTGACGAAGAAAACAAATATGAATCGACTTGCTGAAGATATGGAAAAGGAAGGAAGAGTTTTTGTTTCCTCTTCTGTTTTGTCTCTGTGTATATAGTGTGTCTCTGTTGTGTATATCTTATGTATATGTGTGTGTTTGCTCACTATTTTGCAGTGGTTTTCGTCACTGTTTTGCAGTGATTTTCGTCACTGTTTTGTGTAGTGTTTTTCGTGTCTGTTTGTGCTATTTTCTGTCACTGTATATCTCTCCACAATTGAGCCAAAACAGCTCAATATATAGCATCAAGGGAGGGTTGTTCAACTGCCCAAAACACTGCTGTAAATAGTCATTAGGAGGGTTGTTAATGGCTAGTTTAAGGCCATTACTGTGACATATTTAAGGTTATAAGTGAGGCTGTTCATGGCCATTGAAGGAGGGTGTTTATGGAGAAGTTATTCAGCCAAGTAATGGCTGGTTAATACTCCAAAAAATAGTCCAACGGTTCTGCCTTCCGTCACCCCAAAATCAACTTTCCAGAAACTCTAGGGACCAAACTGTAAATATTAAGCAATTTGGGGTCCAAAAAGATAATCAGAAACAACCCACGACCCGAGCCCTAGACCGGACGGGCAAGCGGCGGCGACGCGCGTGTGGGCTTAGCCTTGAACCCAAGCACATCTAGGTCCTCCCTCCTTTAAACACATGGGATACCCCTTGGGGTCCCAAACCCTTTACCACTTTAGAGACTTATAAAGAGAGCAATTCTTCCTTTTCCCACCGATGTGGTAGATTTGTCCCACACCATATTTCCATGCCTCAAACACCTTACTTCGTGGACCAATATCTCTTTCATTTCTCAATGAAATTTGACGATTCTTGGCCCTACGGTCATCTACTCACTTCGTAGATCATGCATGTGAGAAGAGACAAAGCCTCTAACATGCGAAACACTAGTGTTTAATTCATTAAATATGGGTGGACGCACCTCCATGTAAAGGCAAATTTCCAACAATCCCCTCTATGAAAGAGAGATTGTGGCGCACACACAAGGTACCTACTTTCAGCAATCTTTCAGCGAAAAGATATTGCATCAGGAGAGGTAGCTTCCGCTTTGAACCTTCCCTAGTTGAAACCATCGGACTTACTTACTGCGCGGTGAACGTGATGTCTTGAACCGTCAGTGTTTAGTGTAAGCCAAGACAATGATACCAACACAATAACTCTCCTTATTCGTTTTCATTCTTACGTTTTTGTCCGTTGTGGCCGTGGACACACTTGGATTCTTAAGTGCCTTCATTTGAGGCGGCCTTCCTCGCACTTAAATAGGTGATCTCCTACAAGGTATCATGTTATACCCTACTTCACAAGTGTTAGGAATCATTAAAAGTTTCCCCAACCTTAACCTCAACCGTTTGAGGATCGTTTAAAGGTTTGGAAGCTTAACCTTTACCCACCATGCAGGTAGCACTTTAACGTCTATCGCGGGAACATCTTTGGATTCATGTTTCCGTACACAAATCATCATCCGAAATGCTTCTTGCATCTACCGAAGCGCTCAACTGAACCTTTTGCTTCTTAGTTTTCCCATTGAACCAAATTCTTGGGATCTCCAAACAGTATGGTTGGGTTTCCACTGCAAAGGTTCATATTGTTTGGGTTTTAAGCTCATTCTCCTAGACAGGCAGAACACTTGATCTCCGGATAGCCCCTTGGTTAGTAAATAAGGAAGTGACACCCGTGATGATCAACTGCCATACGGTCTTATGTCTCCGACAGATATGTCCAGACGTCGTCATCTGTGTCCTTCCTGAAGCCGACCGGCTAGCCACAGTGTATAACTGCTTTCAGGCACGGGTTTCTCCCAATAAGGGACGTCCTCTAAGGAGTCATGAAGTTACTCAACTTCTTTCATGCTTTGTATAAAGAGATAAATTCCGATTTCATCATGAATCGGCCGATGCAAGTTTGCTTAGAAGATTTTCCAAGACCCACCATACACATTTACTTGTGGCTTTGGTGTTCTTCATATCTGATGTCCAGTTTGCATCCCTTTGTTCTCCCAGAACCGCTGGACATCCAGAATACCATGATCCGTAGATAAGCGAATAATTCAGATATCGTCATATCCGATTTAACACCTTCTATTGATCATGTATTAAAATCATCAGTGAACCTTAGTTCAACTGATCTGTTTGTAGGCCGATACCAGGTCAGTTGTAGTGTGTACAATACATTGAAATACACGTGACCTGTGCATATCGCTCCTTGTCTATGGGTGCACCATGATTCCAATCAGTTCTATGATTCATATCCATTGGTGGCTTCAACGAGACTGTCAACTATCTCACAACTGAGTTTGGAGTTAGACCAGTCCGTTAGATGTCTTAGAAATCCAATTCCTAAGATGTCATCTGTGATACCCATATCTTTTGTTTCGATATAATTTCCACTCTCAGACTGTTGGTTTTCCAACTGTTGGCATTCTAACTTCAGAGTCAATGTTTCTGTGGTCAGATTCATTGTTTCTGTTTTATCTGAAACTTCCAGGACCAAAATGTAAACATTTCAGGGACCAAAATGAAAGTTCGGAAAGAAGCTCAACAGTTCAGCAAACCAACTCTGATCCTCTCCTTCCAACTCTCCGGTTGGGAAGGCTGTTTCAACATCCATGCCATGCAAGACTGCAATGGCCCAGGATGTTAAGCTACTCACAGGGGAGCACTTGTACAAGTAGCCGAGGCCTTATACTCGACAGTAGATCCATCTACTTTGTACTCACATTTGAGTATCCATTTTCACAACCCAAATGTTCTTTTTCCGGAGGAAGATCAACCATTACGCAAGTATGGTTCTATATGATGGAATCTATTTCTCTCTTTGTAGCTTCTTTCCAAAGCAGTGCTTTTGGAGATGACAATTATTTGTTAATTGTCCATGGTTCATTCTCAACCATACACGCTAGAAGGACTGGAACAAGGTTTGTCCCCTTCTTTGCTCCGTCTCGGTTCAACATCTAGAATCCTTGAGTTCTGCAGATCTGGAATATTAAGTTTCGGATAGCCAGCAACTTTCGAGTCCTGTAGATACGGAACGTCTAGTTTCGGACAGTCAGGCCCTCGCGGGTTCTTGTTAACCTTGAGCAATTACTTCTATTTTCTTTTCAAGGAAAGTTATCTTCAAAGAATTCAGCATTCTTTGACACCAAGAGTTTATAAGCACTACTGTTATTTGTAGATCAAGTGAATATGCAATCTACAGTCTTAGGTACAACTTGACCTGTTTCGGTATTCCAACTTTTACCAAGCCACCCCACATAATTTGGGCGTACGCCTTTGCGTTTGGCTAACACCGTTGGACTGAGGTGAGAAATGAACAATCGTTTAATGAACGATGCTTCACATTCTCCCCCTCTATCACTACGAATTTCGCAATCCATAAGCTTAGTTGATTTCCAGCTTCTGCTTTGTAGCGCTTATCCGTTTCAACAACTTCATCTTTGCTTTTCAACAAACAAAGGATTACATACGTTGTACCATCATCAATGAAGGTCACAAAATACTTGTCTCCCCCCTCTAGTTTGTATAAACTTTAAATCACCCATAAAGGTGTGACTAAGTTCTAGAGGAGCGGTGCTTCTTTCGCTATTCCTTTGACGGAATTTGAAAAGGTGATTTTGCCTCTTCGCCTACCTCTCATTCATTTTGAGGGTTTATGTCGAAAGAAGGCAACAATCTCAACTTCGCTATCTTTTGAATGACTTTCTATTTAACGTGTCTTAATTCTATGATGGCATAGATGCACGCATTACAAATATCTCATTCATTTGGCAACAGACATACTGTACCATTCTTAGTTATTATAGACCTGTTGGAGTAGTCTCAAACCAGCTTGACCAACAGCGTCCCTTAAACCAAGTTAGGAACATGTATCACCTCATTTTAGAGTGATCCCATTCCTTGAAGTCCTTTTGAGGACAACCTCTCCAGCCCCTTTGATTTTAGAGGTGGCGTTGCTTCACATGAACAACCTCTTGCCCATGGTTAGGGCGTAACCGGATCATATGTGATCTGGATACTCTGGCCCACTCCAGTTGCTTTGGCAAACTGCGTGTCCAATTTCTTTTCTACCTTTCTTTAGGCCTTCAGATCATTTAAGACCTGGAAACTCTGGCCCACCTTACTAAGTGTCCATTACTTTTCCTTTGAAATGAATTCTGGCCCCACTCCAGTCGCCCGTAGGCTTTGTATGAGTGAGTGTCCAATATCATCATATCAAAGGAATTTTGGCCCACTCCAGTCGCCCGGAGGCTTTGTATGATTGAGTGTCCAATATCATCCTATGAAGGATCTTCTGCCAAATAGTATGACAGGCTCAACGTCTTTAGCTTTTAGTCTTCTTCCGTTATGATTGGTGCCCAGACAATTGTTGGCGCTTACTTAAGAGTGGTAACAGTTTTCGCACAGTCAGGGGATCTTTCTCCGTCGTATGTGCGGACATACTTTACACACTTTTAATAATTACACTTAAAAGAACGGATCTTTTTAAGTCGTTTACAAAATCCAATCTTTAAACGGGAAGGAAAAAGAGATTAAACTTCTGATTTTAAAGCGTAAGGAATATAAATTATTTCGTGAAAATATTTTCATATTCCCCCTTACTTTAAGCCATTTTTAATCAGACATCATTTAATCTTTATTCTTGACAAGTAAGAAAAACTACTTATCCCAATTTCGGATTCTGGCCCACTTCAGTCACTTCATCAGACTGAGTGTCCATTTTTTCCTTACCATTATTCAGATCATTTGTCTGAGACAAATATAGGCCTTCTGCTGCAAGATAGAAGCACATCTTCAGTCTTCTCCTCTAGTCCCAGTTGACATCCTCAACCTCTCGTGAGCACTTGGGAGCGGTGACACCAAGAACACGTTCATCATCATCACTCTCTTCTACCAGAAAACCATAGCCATATCCATATTTGGTCACACAATTTTTGACCGACATCTTTCGAACACTACTATACAATACAATCTTGTCTTAAATTCTTGGTTTTCTATTGTATAAAGCAGTACGGAAAGTAAATAACAATTACAAGTGTTCGAAAGGATAAATAAATGGTCAATCTTCAAAACTGCCACAAGCTTGTTGTGTCTTGAATCTTGATAACTTGAAATCAAAAAACAACTAAATCTGGATGGTTACAACGTTGTGTGTTGAGTCGAGTGATTGCACTCTGTCCTTAAGACAAGATTGCCCCGTATATATGCTTTTACATTAGCGGGCAATAGTCTCCCAAGATAAAACAACACTTTAATCTCAACACTACAAAGCCAATAGGTTGAGTCTGACGAAGAAAACAAATATGAATCGACTTGCTGAAGATATGGAAAATGAAGGAAGAGTTTTTGTTTCCTCTTCTGTTTTGTCTCTGTGTATACAGTGTATCTATTTGTGTATATCTTGTGTATATGTGTGTGTTTTCTCACTGTTTTGCAGTGGTTTTCTTCACTGTTTTGTGTAGTGTTTTTCGTGTCTGTTTGTGCTATTTTCTGTCACTGTATATCTCTCCACAATTGAGCCAAAATAGCTTAATATATAGCATCACGAGAGGGCTGTTCAACTGCCCAAAACACTGCTGTAAATAGTCATTAGGAGGGCTGTTAATGGCTGGTTTAAGGCCATTAGTGTGGCATGTTTAAGGCTATAAGTGATGATGTTCATGGCCATTGAAGGAGAGTATTTATGGAGGAATTAATCAGCCAAGAAATGGCTGGTTAATACTCCAAAAAACAGTCCAACGGTAGGCAGAAAGTTTTTTGCCTTCCGTCACCCCAAAATCAACTTTTCAGAAATTCTAGGGACCAAACTGTAAATATTAAGCAATTTGGGGTCCAAAAAGATAATCAGAAACAACCCACGACCCGAGCCCTAGACCGGACGGGCAGGCGACGGCGGCGCGCGTGTGGGCTTAGCCTTGAACCCAAGCACATCTAGGTCCTCCCTCCTTTAAACACATGGGATACCCCTTGGGGTCCCAAACCCTTTACCACTTTAGAGACTTATAAAGAGAGCAATTCTTCCTTTTCCCACCGATGTGGTAGATTTGTCCCACACCATATTTTCATGCCTCAAACACCTTACTTCGTGGACTAATATCTCTTTCATTTCTCAACGAAATTTGATGATTTTTGGCCCTACGGTCATCTACTCACTTCGTAGATCTTGCATGTGAGAAGAGACAAAGACTCTAACATGCGGAACACTAGTTTTTAATTCATTAAATATGGGTGAACGCGCCTCCCCGCCAAAGGCAAATTTCCAACAATTCTTTGGATCACTTTTCAAAGAAAATTATTTGTCCATTACAAATGCTCTCCCGAGATAGAATAAAGCAAAGTCAAGAAATAATAAAAACAAGTCTCCGAACACACAAGAATTAATGTTGCAGTCACTAAACTTATGCAGATTTTCTTGAGGAAAAATGTTTGTATTTGGAATGGTTCTTATGATATGAAATATTTTCAAGAAAAGAAAAGTATTTTTCCTTATTGCCCATTTCTTTTATTTTCTCTTGAAAATTTCAATAATCCCACACCATTTTCAAGTGAAAATAACAACCCAACACTTCGTTTAGAAATTAAAAGACAAGTGAATCATGCATAAATAAAGTATCTGACGATTGAACTTTACATTAGCTTAATACAATTTCTATTAAACTGAATAGTCAAGTAAGACAAGTCTTTTAAATCGACCACCATATTGTAAAATAGGATATATCTCACACATGAATTCTATTACATTATTCCTTTATAAACAACACCATAAGGCCTTGTGTTTCAATTCTCTCGCGAATGCATAGAAATCAAACCCTAGCTTCTTGAAGCGGCCCACTTCGCATCCACATAGGTAGACCCTTATTAAATGTGCTCCTGCAAGAGCACCCACCAATAAGTCTATTAAGAGTTTATAAACTCAACCTCCTTTTAATAAATTGCATGACAAAGCACTTACTTTGGGATGGTAATATCAAATCCTATCAACCAATAAAGAATGTTGTCACTCATTGAACTCGATATTGGACGTTGTATCAAGCGTCAAGTTGATGCTTCACCCTTAATGGTCTTTCTTTATGGGTTTTAACCCAATCCCCCTTAATGTTCTCAACACCAAATCTCTTGCTAATCCCTTAGTCAATTGGTCGATAAGATTATTAAGTGAGCGTACATAGTCAACTGTGATCACTTCATTTTTAATTAATTGATTTATATAACTATGCCTAAGTCTAATATGTCTAGACTTTTCGTTATATATATGATTGTATGCTCGGGCTAAGGTGGTTTCACTATCACAATGGATCAAAATTGATGGCATGGGCTTAGGCCATAATGAAATATCAAAAAGTAAATTTCTCAACCATTTCCCTTCCTTAGAAGCGGATGACAAGGCTACAAGTTCTGCAGCCATAGTTGAATTTGTAAGACACGTTTGCTTCTTAGATCCCCAAGATATTGCACCCCCATCAAAGAGATATATATCCATCCACTTGTTGAGGAATAATCCTCTTGATCATTGATCCAACTTGCATACGAATACCCTTTTATTATAGCTGAATCACCGCTATAATAGAGGCCATAAGCTAGGATTTTCTTGAGATACTTTAGTACTCTTCTTATAGCATGCCAATGATGCTCACTCGGGTCGCAAGTATATCTATTCAACTTACTGCATATGTAATATCAGGTCTTGTACAAGTCATAGCGTACATCAAGTACCCGATCAACTTAGCATACTCAAGTTGAGAAATTGATCTTCCGTCATTTATTTCCAATTTAAAACATGATTTTACAGTGTAGAAATATTATAATCGCATAGCGGGAGCTTAGTGCACCAGACTGCCTTTTTTCTCTCAATATAATGGAATTATGTTAAGCAAAAAAACACCACCAATTATAATAATTCTTATACCGAGAATTACATCCGCTTCTCCCATGTCTTTCATGGAAACTGGGCAGATAGGATCTTTTGGTGGTCTCAACCTGTTCTGTGTCGATGCCAAAGATCAACATATCATCTACATATAAGCAAATGAAAATTTCTTTCCCTTTTTCAAAGTTTGAGTAAACACACATGTCTGATTCATTAATTTTAAAGTCGTTAGATAAAAGTACTTCATCAAATTTTTAATGTCATTGCTTGTGGGCTTGTTTTAGCCCATACAATGATTTTATAATTTACAAACTTTCTTCTCTTGTCCTTTAACTACAAATCCCTCAGGTTGTCTCATATAGACTTCCTCTTCCAATTCACCATTCAATGCAGTTTGAACATTCATTTGGTGAATCACTAGATTGTAAATAGAGGCTAGTGCAATAAACACCCTTATCACGACTATTCTAGCCACGAGAGCATAAGTATCAAAATAGTCAACTCAATGCTTTTGGGTAAAATTCCTAACTAAAAAGAGAGCCTTGTATTTATTTACGGTGTCGTCTACTTTTAACTTTTTTTTTTTTTGGAACAACCATTTATCATCTATGGATTTGCAACCGAGTGGAAGGTCTGTTAGATCCAAGTATTATTTTCCATAATGGAATATATCTCATCTTAGATAGCCTCATTTCATAAGGGTTCAACCGGAGATTGCATGGCCTCACTAAAAATAGTGAAATTATTTTTCATAATATAACAATAAGGAATTTTATTTTCAATTTTATCAGTTGAACCTTCTACTAAATAGATGTAGAAGTCATCTTTGTATGTCTTTTCTTTTCTAACTCTCTTACTCCTTCTTACTTCAACAATGTCATCTTGATTTTCATTATCTTGAAAGATTGATGGTTGTGAAGTAGAAGAATTTGGATCACTTGGAACAATATCTTTTGGTCTAGGAATTGATACAAAGTGAGTTTCATCAAAAATGGCATCTCTTAATTCAAGGATAATATTAATCGAGTACAAGTCATTTGGTTCAATGACGAAAAATCTATAGGCTTTGCTATTTTCAGCATATTCTATAAAGATGCATCCAATTCCTCTTTCGCCCAACTTTTCATTTTAGATTCTGGGACTTTAATTATAGCCCTACATCCCCAAATTTTGAGATGACTCAAATTTGATTGTATTTTGTTCCAAAGTTCATATGGGGTTGTTGAATTCCTTTTATTATGAACCCTATTAAGAATATAACAAGCCGTTAACATGGCTTCACCCCAATAACCATAACTTAGGCCTAGTTAGACAATAAAGAATTAATTATTTTCGTTAAGACTCGATTTTTTTGGATCGACTACACCATTTTGTTGTGGTGTATATGGTGCCATCACTTGATTCACAATACCAATGCTTTGGAAAAAAATGTGGGATTATAATATTTCCCTCCCCTATCGATCCTTAGACACTTAACGAAAAACGGACATTGCAATTCAACATCAATCTTGTGAATTTTAATTTTTCTAGTGCTTCATCTTTAGAATTTACAAGATAAACTTTGTAAAGTCCAGAGTAGTCATCAAAAAATATAATAACATATTTCCTTTCTCCAGTTGTAGGAGTACTATGAAAATCACTTAATTCACTGTAAATTAATTCAAGCAACTTAGTACTTCTCCCAATACTTGAAAAGGTCTTCCGTGTGATCTTTGTTAACATGCAAGTTTTACATTTTCACTAACTACATTCATTATCGGTATCAAGCCACATTTAGACATATCCCTCATTCTATGAAAATTAACATGTCATAAACGTGAATGCCATAATGAAAAATTAGAGTCAAACATATAAACAGAAACTTCATCCTTTAATGAACGCAAAATGATTTAATTATAAAAATATTATTTCTCTGAATTTTAAAATATTCTAGCAACTTTCAAGTATAATATCCATCAAAATAAAAGAATTCCCATATATATCATCCCACAACTTGAAAGTAAAATTCACATGATATTTATGCAACAAAGTTATAACATGATAATTTTTTTGGCGCGAAATAACAAATTTATAATAAGCATATCAAATATGATATTCCTAAACTTATTCAAAATGCATTTCATGATCATCACAAATGATTCATCTACCCTAATATTTATGAAATTAAATTTCACAAAAAATCATAAAATATATCTTTTTTCTTTTTGCAGAAAGAAAGATAAAAATTCATAGATAAATAATGAGTAAAGTTGAAAATAGAACCCGATATTTGCAGCTTTCATCTTGATTTTTGATGACTAGCTTTATTTCTTCTTTTTTAAAATAATTGTGAAATGAAATTAAACCAGAGATCTTTAATCATTCACACAAAGAATAAAACCAAAATATTGCTTTCAGTAAGCATCAACATCGGCGTTTTAAACACAATGAACTTGTATTACCAATTTTCATGTCAATTTACCCTAGAAGAACGCACATTGTTGAAGATTTATTTTTGGTTATAAAGAAAGTGTTGCACTGATTTTCTGACTTTGAGCATTGTAGTCTCTAAAATTATTGCCAAATAAAACGAAATGGGGCACATAAGTCCGTAGTTCAATGCCAATTTCATCAATTGAAAAAAGAAACTTCTGCCCACTACGAAACATTATTGCTGAATAAAAATTCCTATCATATGATAAAAAAATTCTCCTTTTCATTTTGTCTCCATCATCGCAAAACACAGAAAAATAATAACAGTAAATTAAATTTCTTAAGATTGTTAGTATTCTCAAACGCCAATAACTTCGTCGAACTCAACAAACGAAGGCAGAAAATAATTCTCTTTGATTGTTAGAAAATTATGTGTTTGTGGTGAGAAATCTGGATATGCTTCAAGCCATGTACTTTATTTGGATCACTTTTCAAAGAAAATTATTTGTCTCTTACAAATGCTCTCCCATAAAACTGAAATTGTACTGTAATTAATGGGCTATAAAACAGATTTGATGCTAATAAGTATTATCCATTGACGTTAGAGTTTTGTCCATTGTAAAAATAATAGTGTTTGAATCAGTTTGGGTGTATATTGACTATTACATCAAATATTTAGTACCTTCACTAGCACACTCGTCAAGTAACTTTACACATTAAAACTTCTGCATATACTACGAAATCACATACACAGCAATTTTTGTTTCTATTAATATTTGAATTTAATCTCCTATAATTTTCGTTAACTTTATTAACGGTTAAACCATCGGGCCCATATACACTTATTTACGGTTAACATTAAACGATTTTTTTTTTGTTGTTGACGGCGATGGCATGTAGCCGCTACTCTCTCGAGTGCGCACAGGATAAACCCAGATCGACGCAATGAAATTTCGCAAAACCACGTCAGCCGAAACATTAAACGATTTGATTGTATGAGTACGCATTCTTTGTTGAAACTAAAACTACCGGTTGAATGCGTGCCTGACATTTTTCTTGTACAATTTAATGAACCGTGGTCCATGAGTTTCGTGTACAAGATACATAAATATTACTAAGTGGGATGGAGAGGGGTGTGGGGACCTAATCATTATCTAGTCTAGTGGATAAGTGCGACAAAATTTCACGTAGAAAAAAGATTAGTCAGTGTGTTGTAGTTTCGGATTAACTATTACAATATCTAAACCTATTACGGCAACTTCTTCATCCTCAACTTATCAAACTGTAAATGAAAGCGCCTACTTCTCTCTTTTCCTTTGCCTTAATTTGTTTGAAGGTTCAAGAGTTCAGCCCCGATGACGATGAGTACGGATGTTACGTTGATTTATCTTTTTTTTTCTTGAAAAAAAAGATAACTAAGTTTACAAAACATCTTGCGTTATTAGAATTCGGAAAAAGACCGTATTCAAGAGGTGTGATGTAGATGGTCTACCCTAATACAAAGCATAGAGGCTGTTTTCGTGTCTTCATTTTCACTAAAAAGATTGACAGGTGAAGTGAAGACAATAGGCTTTGAGCCCTCTGTTGGAAATTTGCCTTTGGCGGGAGTTGCGACCGACCAACTTTAACGGCTTAAACACTAGTGTTACGTATGTTGGAGAATTCGGTTCTTCACACATGCATGATCTACTAAGTACGTAGATAACCGTAGGGCCAAGAATCATCAAATTTCATTGAGAAATGAAAGAGATATTGGTCCACGAAGTGAGGTGTTTGAAGCATGAAAAGTGTGGTATTGTGTTCAATTCTCCCTCATCGGTAGAGGAAGAAAGAATTGTTGTGTATATAAGACTCAAAATTGGTTTGGGGTTTGGGACCCCAAGGGGTATCCCATGTGTTTAAAGGAGGGAGTACCTAGATGTGCTTCGGTTCGAGGAAAGCCCACATGCGCGCCGCCGGTCTGGGTCCGGTTCCGGGTTCGGGTTCATGGGCCTTCTGATATTATCTTTTTTGGGCCAGAGAACTTTGCCAGAAGTACAGTTTGATCCCAGAAGTTTCAGATGTACAGTTTGGTCCCTAAAGTTTCCAGAAAGTCAGAATTTGGCAGAAGAGAACAGAAACGCCAAGCACTCAATTCAGTCATTTATGAATTACTCCTCCTATAATGGTCAATCCGTTGGTCTTTCACCATTTATTTTGGTGGCTTTACTACCTCCATAATGGCCATTATTTAGCCAATAATGACTGTTATGGGGGCAGTTAAACAGCCCCTCCCTCACCTATATAAACACCCCTTACACCATTGTTGAGCATGACATATACTACACGAAAATACACAAGCAAAGACAGTTCTTCCTACAACTTCCAACTATCATTTCGTTACTCAATATTCTTCATGGTAGCTCTTGAGTTTCCTTTGCTCAAGTGTTCCATTGCTGTTTTATCTTGGGAGATAAATTGTCCAGGACGTATAAAGGATACATACGGGGCAATATTGTCTTAAGGTCAGAGTGTCACACTCGACTCAGCAAAAACAGTTTCCAGTCTTTCTTGTTCTACAATTGTAATTTCAGATTTCTAGTTGAATTATTGAATCTTTGTTTATCCTTTCGAATACTTGTAATAGTAATATACTTCCCGTACTGCTTTATAAAGTACAATAGAGACAACTACCAACACCCTCCATCTCAATTGTGAAAGGTATAGAAAGCTCACCCGGTGAGTTAACCTCTATCCCAAACTAGGCCACCTTTAGTGTTTCACATAAGAAAAAAATGTTTCACAATTAGTTTCGAATATAAAACTAAAAAGTGCAGTCCGGTGCACTAGCTCTCGCTATACGCGGGGTTCAGAGAAGGGCCGGACCACAAGAATCTATTGTATGAAGGCTTACCTCATATTTATGCAAGAGACTGTTTCCACGGCTTGAACCCGTGATCTCCTGGTCACATGACAACAAATTTATCAGTTACTCCAAGACTTCCCTTCAAATAATATAAAACTCTACAAAAATAATATCTACATAATTTATGCGAGAATGCATGTATGTTTACACGGAATAACGAGATTAAATTAGGTACATTAGCAAATACAAACACCTAAAAGAACAAAGTTATATTACGTTAGCTCTCTGGTAAGAATACTACTCTAGACTCTAGTATTAAAGTAATTCTTAACATTGGTATTACAATGGGATCTTCCATAACAATCACTAATCTGTGTATTATTATTCACATAAAAGCTTTAGCCAATGGTATGCTTTAGTCGTAATCTATATATTATTAGAAGTAAAAAAAAAAGGCACCACATTAAGCCAAGTGACAGCGTAGAAAAAAGCCACATGACATAATTAGTTAAGTAGTTAATATACTTTAGAACAAACCTCCAAAAATATTAGAATTTAAAATATATATTATAAAAAACATAACAGAAGCCATACTTCAATGAAAAGACCATTGTGGAGAAAATGGACTCTTTTTTTGTTTAAACCCACGTTTCAATTAAAACATAAAACATTAAATGAGGAAAGACTAATTAAAATATCATAGTAGGAAAAAAAGTATAAGGACGAGAATAGGTCTAAAAATATAATTAATATATCATATAGGAAATTTTAATAATTATAAAAAATATACTTTATGAAAAAAATTAGTAAAATAATTCTTGGTTCATACTTTTGACATTATTTCTATTATATAAAATGTAAAATTCTATATGGATAAAAGCTAACAAAAATATTAGAGTAGGAAAAAGTATACATAATAAGGGAGATAGTAATAATGAGGATATTTATATTTGAATTAATATTAAAATTGAAATTAATTATATAATTGCACAATAGAATAAAAGTATAAGAATATTTAATTAGTTAATAATTAGTTATTAGTATTATTTTTTAATTTAATAATAAATGAAATTATATTTAATTATATACATCAATAATAACTGCTATCCAATCAAAATGGAGAATCCACGTTCTAACAAACTAACAAAAAGAAACGTGAAAAAAAGGAAACATAAACTGATATATAGAAATTTGTTTTTAACCTTTTCAAATGTAATTTTTTTTGTAGAACCCATCAGTTTTGGGACTCCTAATTTTACGCAGACATATACAACAACATTAGGGGTGGCGTATATCGGTTCGGTTTTATATCCGAAAAATATGAACCGAATACAACATTTTTTTACAAAAAAAACCGATATGTTCGGTTTATATGCCGAACGTATCGGATTATATCGGTTTTTTCTAGTGGGTCGGGTCGGGAAATTTTTTTAAAAATTGAATTTCCAAAACTGAAATTGACATTCATACCTACACTATCATGAAATTTCGACGTTGAAATCTATTGTGTATCGTGAGATATTTACTAAAGAAAAAAGAAAATTAGAAATCGATTTGGGGGAAAACACAAATTGATTGGAAAAACTGAATTTTTCTAAAAATTGGTTGCGCCAAACCGTCTCGAAAAAATACGCAAAATCAAAAAAAAATTGGGTAAAAGGGACATCCGAGCGCAGAGTAATGACCATTTAAAGTTTTATCAATTTACAACTATTTTTTCTTCCTACATTTTATGTCAATGCTTCCGTGATATATTAATCAAGTTCATGCTGCATGTAACTTTCATATATATATATATTTAATTCGGTTTTTCGGTTCGGTTCGTATCCAAAATTTAAAAACCGAACCGAATCAATAAATCCTGATTCGGTTCGATTTTAAAAAAATTGTTTTTTTAAAAAAAATGAGAAAAAACCGAACCGAATTTCGATTCGGTTCGGTTTTTTCGGTTCTCCGGGTTTTTTGCTTACCCCTAAACAACATAGCCTGTGAAATCCCACAATGTGGAGTTTGGGAAGAATAAAGTATACACAGACATTACCTCTACTTGGTAGGTATAACGGCTGTTTCTGAGAGACCCTCGGCTCAAGACAAAGCACAAGCCCAAGCAAAGTACGACAAATAAAGTAGGTAAGTCATTGAAGTAAAAATTTTTTAAAAAGACGTGGAACGTGGTAATTATTTTTATCATTGTATTTATTTATTTATTTATTAATAAAAAGACAAAAAGAGAAAATACAAAATTGAGATAAAATAAAATCTATCTATATATTATTAAAAAGAGGATACTTTAAGGGAAAATTATTTAATTAGTTAATAATAGTTAGTTATTATTTTGAATTTAATTTAAAATAATTGAATTGAGAAGTTACCAATTTAATTTAAAATAGAAAATCTAAAAAAAAAACTACCGGATCAAGTGGTTACAATTTCCAAGCTGACGAATAGAAGGTGGTTTACGAATGAAATAAACAAGAAAGAAAGGGGGCAAGAAAGACGGAACCCAATTTTAGAAACCTATTCTATTTTAACTTTTTAATCATTATCTACATCACAAATATTTGACATAAAATATTTTTAAAAAGACGTGGAACGTGGTAAATACTTTTATCATTGTATTTATTTATTTATTAATAAGAAAAGACAAAAAGAAAAAATACAAAATAAAGATAAAAATTTAAAAAGTGAAAAATTCCTAATATGCACATTAACTCCCCCACGTCCCAAACCCCACAATCCCTAATATGCACACCAACTATCCCTATTTTCCTGCACACTTAGGGGTGAGCACGGGTACAGGGTACCCAGATACCCGATCGGAACCGACACTAATGGGTAGGTTCCGGATAGATATATTATAATAACAGGTAGGGTCCGGGTAGTAAAATTAGGAACCGATCAATGTCGGGTCCGGGTCCGGTTCCGGCAAATAGAGACAGGGTACCCGGACTCGGAACCGATATCCGGAACCTATAAAATATTAAATATTTTTACTTTTTTGAGAAACATTTGGACCACTTTTAACTTTCTCCAAAATTGTTTGGTGCACGCCTGCACATTGATTTTCCCCACCCCAAGACGCAAATATTTCAGCTTTTTCACCCCTTTATTCTAGAATGCTCTTTGTGCCCTAAGAGAAAACACACAAAACTCTCTCAATAGCAATGTCGTTTTAGCTACACCACTGAGCTTCATCATCGTCGTTGTTGAAGCTTTTTCTCAGGTACTTTCATTGTTGTCGTCGTTGAAGCTTCACCTTTGCCTCTTTCTCTCCCTTGGTTGTGTTCACGTCGTTCCTAAAATGCATATGGGTTCATATCTAACTCTTCAATTTATTTTTAATATCCTATGTTTCTGTTCTATTTCAGGCGATACTCATCTTCAATTTGTATTACTTTTTGATTTGAAATGTAAATCTATTTTTAAAATTTGTGTATATTTTTGTAGCTCGAAGATGAAATTTAGAGATTTACTAGTATAAGAAAGCTTTTCTTTTGTATCGAAGAGCCTATGAACACGAAAATAAGTTTAATTCAGATATTTCCAAAATTATTTTGAAATCAACACGTTCAATTAATTGAGTGTCAAATTTGGCTTGCAATTTTAGGTTTTGGTTACAGAATTAGTTTTTCTACCATGAATAAGTTTTCTAAAACTTCTTATAAGGGTACTAAAAACTCCGATTGCATGCTAAAAAACTACTGGATGAAATTATTTTAGAACTCTTTTTGATTCTCATAGGCTAAAAATTTGTTGCTTAATCTGTGTTTTTTTATTTACAGGGTACCCGGGTAGGTTCCGGGTAGTAAATTTAGAAATCGATCTTTTACCGGGTAGGGTCCGAGTAGTTCAAAAATGTTAGGGTACCCGAACCCGCTCACCCCTAGCACACACTAACATTAACACACAAAAAATGCTTAACTTCTTCCTAGTAAACTGCGTTTATTTATTTAATTATCTTTTGATAAAGAAGAAACACACACACGCACACACTAATGCATCATTGTCAAGTGCAATATCATTTTCTCCAATACACAAAGATTAAAATGAAACGAAGATCGCAATAACATTGTTTTTATTGGCCAGGAATGACCATTGTTGTTGTACGATCTTTGGCTTGGTGTTTTTTATTTACAAATGGAAGGAGCTCTTGCCCTTACAAATCAAATCTCTCTCTTGGCTTCTTAGTTAATCTTCACTTGACTAAATGACAAGTGCTTTTGTAGATATATAGATTTGTTCATTAATGTTTTCAGATTTTGATACATTTGTTGGAAATTTGCCTATGATGGGAGTTGCGTCCACCCATCTTTAATGACTTAAATACTAGGGTTTCGCATGTTGGAGACTTTGATACTTCACATGTGCATAATCTACTAAGAGAGTAGATGACTATAGGGCCAAGGATCGTTAAATTTCGTTGAGAAATGAAAGAGATATTGATCCACGGAGTGAGGTGTTTGAAGCATGAAAATGTGGTTTGGAACAATTCTCTCTCATCGGTGGGGGAAGGAAGATTTGTTTATTTTATAAGTCTCAAAATTGGCTAAGGATTTGGGACCCCAAAGGGTAACCCATGTATTTGAAGGAGGGAGGACCTAGGTGTGCTTGGATTTAAGGCTAAGCCCACACGCATCGCCGCCCGTCCAGTCCAATCTCGGGCCGTGGGCATTATCTTTTTGGACCCAAATTGCTTAATATTTACAGTTTTGTCCTTGGAGTTTCAGGAAAGATAAAACTTGGCTGAATTACTCCTCACTAATTGTCATTACATGGCTATTAACAGTCATTAGTTGGCCAGTTGAGAAGTCACCCTCCATGCACTATAAATTGGAGTCTTTGACTCAATTGTTGAGACTAGACAGAAAACAGAAATCTTCTTACTACTTTCCAGCATCATTTCGTACTCTAAGTTCTTCAAAGAAACACTTGAATTTCCTTTGCTCATTTGTTAAGTTGTTGATTATCTTGAGGGACTATTGTCTAGAACGTAAAAGGATATATACAAGACAATCTTGTCTTAAAGACAGAGTGTCATCACTCGACCCAACAAATTAAAGTAGTTATAATTTCAATTTATTGCAATAGTTAGCAGTTATTTATTTCATGTTTCCTACCATTGTTGTACCCGCAACATTGACCATACGATCTCATGGGAAACAACTTGCTCAATTGACTTCTCCAATGCTTCTCATATCACTTCCCATAGCAGACAAGATGAAGAATTTATCTGCACGATTATAGAAAGTAGAAACCTCGAACTCAAGCAGGTAATGTTTTTTTTGTGTAATACTTTAATTTTTATTTATTTTCTTATTTTATTTTTTATAAAAATGAATTGATTCTACAATGTAGATAAGCAACCACTCTTCTATGTGATTATGAGTGTAAAATTTCATTTTGACATAACAAATATTTGAATTTAAAGATAAAAATATTTGAACTATTAGTTTGAATACAAATTAAAAGATAAGAGTATTATAATTTTAATAATTATCGTGGATTGACTCGGAGGTATAGAAGATGTAGCACTGGAATTTAGGCTCTCTTCATCAAAGAAAACAATATATTGGGATTTTCTGAAACATATTAATTGAGGATAAAATATGTGAACTTTATTTTGAATTTAAATTAAGAGAAAAAGATATAGTCTTAATTAATCTTTTGGAGTTGCATTACTACTTCAACGAATTATGGTGGAAATTTGCCCACTTTAATTCATATTGGATTCGATTTAAAAGGTCAAAAATGTTTAAATTTTAATTTCAATCTAAATTGAAAGATAGAGTAGTTAAAATTTTATTTTTATTGCACATAATACAAAAAATCAGTTACTAAAATATCAATAGATTTTAGAAGAAAATAAGCAAAGAATTATATATTGGACAATTTCAAAATTTCAGTTTAGAATGTAATGAGATTATTTAAATTATAGGTAAAACATTTTAGGAGAAATGACTAATTAAATAACATAGGAAAATTGTATAAGGAGGAGGATAGGTTTGAAAATATAATTATATCTCATAGGAAATTTAGTAATTATAAGACTCAATTAAAAATATAATTAAAAATATAGTAGTAGGAAAAAATGTAGGAGAATAGGTTTACTGTAAAGAATAGATCTTGGGCCTAACTCAACTCCAAAAGCTAGCTTGTAGGGTGATGATTATCCAAATCCATATAAGGAGTCCATGTTCCCATTCCATATCCGATGTGGGATTCTTAACACTTCCCGCACGCCCAGACCTTATTAACTGAAGTGTAGATAATATAATTTGGGGGCCCAACATCGGTGAACAAAGAATTGGAATGAACCTGACTCTAATATCATGTAAAGAATGGATCTTGGGCCTAACTCAACCTCAAAAGCTCGCTTATAGGATGAGGATTGTCCAAGTCTATGTAAGAAGTCCATGTTCTCATTTCATATCCGATGTGGGACTCTTAACATTTACAAATATAATTATATACTTTCTTATTGCACGAAATATAAAAAACTTATTGAAAATATCAATATAGTTTATGATAAATTAGTCAAATACTTCTTGGTTTATACTTTGGATGAACTAAAAAATAAGAATTTAGTTTTGAATTTGACATTATTTCTATTTCTATTATGTATAATATAATGTGAAATACTAAATAGATACAAACTAACTAAAATAAGTTAGAAGAAAAACGTACACAAACAGGGAGAAGTAAAAATGCGGGATATCTATACGAATTAATTTTAAAATTTAAATTAGTTAAACAATTCATATAATTGAACATTAGTAGAATAAAAGTATTAAAATAAATCAAGAGTAAGCAAATTATATACCTATGTTATATTGATATAAGAGTAGTGGATAATGATACTAAGCTAACTGACGAGCTAATAAAAGTCATATTTATTAATGTAATTACAAAATACATGGATATAAAAGTGATTTTTTTCTTACTTAATTTTCTATATTATATTATTCATACAACAACAATAACAACATATCCCACTGGATATGTTGTTGTTGTATGGATATTGTAATAAAAATAATAAGGAAAGAAAAAAATTATCCGATGATTATATGATTTATTTTCTTTAATTTAATAAAGATTTTTGTTATTGAAAACATGATATTGAAAAATTAAGAATTTAATATGATTTCCCCCTCTAACACTTCTACTCATCGCGTGGGATACTATACTAGTTATGACTAACAATAGAAGATGAGACATGAATGTTTTCAACTGTACTTCTCTCTAATGTTCACCCAGGATCCGCATAAGAGTATCCCTACTTACCATAGTTAATTAAATAATAAATTGAGGCAATAATATTATATATGTGTGTATTTTTATTACTCATGGTTAAGTGATCAAAGTGTAACACAAAAGACAGTTCATGTATTCATTGTTTTGGTGTAAAAAACGAATGGGTAATAAAAAAAATTCCCCAAACTTACAAACAACTTACTTATTGATGGATTTCGTCTATAGCTATCTATTGGCGTAATACACATAAATTTGAAAGTTCTTTAATTACTTTTGCTAATTTAATAAGTTGCTGCCATAACGTCGAACTTCAATAGATGTTACTGACTTTTTAGATGTTAAAACAGTTTTTATGGTACTGCTAAAAACCACAACAATATTCCTGATTCTAAAAAATAATTTAGTGCTTACTTTGTAATATCTTAGTATAATAGATCAAGATACGTCTGGTAAAATATAAGTGTCTGTAGTGTAGAATGATGATCTGGACTTTCAAATCTCACGTACTGATAGGCTGATAGCCTCTTGGGCCAGAAACGCTGAATGAAATAATGCTGATAGAGATCCAGTTCTATGCTTTCTGTAATGAGGCTGGCCCTTTCGATACATTTTTTTTGGGCGGATTGTCCCTCAAACGCACTGTTCTTTAATTTTCGACCTTTATATTTGTGTTCTTTAATCTTTAATGAGGCTGGCCCTTTCGATACATAATCTCTATAATATTTTATTTTTGGAAAATTGATTTTTTGTCTTGCGCGGCATAAATTATATAGGAATTAAGTTATGCGGCATGATTTTATAGTAAGTTTTTAAATTATGTTGAGTTTTGAAAATTATGTCTTATCCGTCATAGTTGGTATTGATGTTATGATACATATGTTGAAATTAAATGCTAATTATTCCCGTCGAAATATGAATTTATTTTTTTCATATTATATTGAGTGTCGACAGTTATGACTGGTTCGGCATAATTTGTGGATTGTGTATGATACATATGCAAAAGATAGACAATAATTATGCCGAGCCAAATTCAAATTATGCCGCGCCAAAAATAATAAAAGGAAAAAATTAAAGAACTCAAAGTTAAAAGACAAATTAAAAATCACCCCAAAATAGCATTTGTGCGAATGGTCCCTTTCTATATTTACAAAACTATAACCCAATAACGCAAGCAGACAAGCTGGGTTGTCATATGGAATATGCATCAGCCCAACAAACCAACAACGAAAAAAACCTTAATATTCTTATTATTTAATAGATTTTAGTCTATGCATAATCAAAATATATTATGGAAAAATCAAATTCAATTCTCAATACAAAAAAAAGTTGATTTCTTTCAATCTATTTGTCTAGATTTTGGATGTCAAAGTTATTTAATATTTGTATTGATAGAAGGTAACACGTACTCATGAAATGATTGAGTTGCACACAAATTAAACTTTTCAACTAGCACGGATGAAAATCATTGAAACACTAATTCACGAAATCGTGAAAGTTATTAAATAAATGACTTAATTTACAACTCTAATAGTTGATTGGTTTCGATTTAACTTTTCCTAGTTAATATCAAACTAAATTAATTATGATTTAATCTTTTTCATACCAAATCAAATTAAACAAAATACTAGTGACTAGCCGGGTTCTTTTTTGTTGTTTTTTTTATTTAACTAGAATTATCAATTTGGTGTGATTTGTTTTTGTTTTTTTTTTTTTGAAAACCCTTATGTATAACACAAGAGCACAATAAATTGCCAGAGGACATAGGAGAGGCAGTACAATAGGAGTCAGTCTAAAGTCTAAACTCTGAAACTGGCAAAAAGATGAAGGATTAAAGTGAACATCTCATGCCTAGCTAGATGGCCACCTTTCTTCAATCTTTCCCAATTCTCACCCCATTCCATTTTTGGTAAGTTTCCAAATTCCAATGACAAATCAAAAGCTAGCATATATAGGAGGTTGATTTCTCTCCTTTTTCCTACTTTCTAAATCCGATATTGACCATTTTCAATTTTACCTATTTTTACTATACTATTCTTATCATTCTTCAATTAATTACTCTCTAATCAATTTTAATTATTTTAAAAAATAATTAATGTTAAAGGAAAAGTAGGAAAAACTTAATCAATTTTATTTTCTTTTTAGAAAGTGACCAAGTAATTTGAGACAGATATTTTTAGTAATGTGACCAACTAATATGGGACGGAAGGAGTAATAAACTTTTGTCATAATCATCTCTTGCTAACTGAAGCTTTCATCTCATTAAACTGCTTTACTTTGCTAATCTAGTCATCAATTCTTAAAAAAGGAAAACTATTATGTATGTTTATTTCTGACTTGAGTAATTTTTTTATTGTATCGTCCATCAAAATAAAAGTTGACAAATATATATATATATATATATATATATTTTACATATAATATGTAATATACACATGTTATATATAAATAATATATATTTTTGTATAATTAACTAACAGTTGTAATTATTTTGAGTGAGTGGCCAAATTTGTTAAAAGTGTAAATAATAGATCTTGGACCTAGCTCAACCCCAAAAGCTAGCTTGTGAGGTGAGGATTGCCCAAGTCCATATAAGGAGTTCATGTTCCCATTCTATTTTCGATGTGGGACTCTTAACACTCCTCCGCACGTCCAGACTTTGTTAACTGGATTGTGGACTTTGGGGGCCAACATCGACGAATAAAGAATTGAAATGGGTCTGGATCTGATACCATGAAAAGAATGGATCTTGACTCAACTACAAAAGCTAGCTTGTAGGGTGAAGATTGTCCAAATCCATATAAGGAGTCCATGTTCCCGTTCCATATCCGATGTGGGACTCTTAACAAATTTAACTAAATTTCAAAGTTAAATTAGATTATATTAACTCAATATTTTAAAATTGAAATTTAGTTATTTGGAAACTACACGAAAAGTACTATAAGTTGCAATTGTTCTCATATTAATATGATAAAAGAAATATAACTCAAAATGTTGGTCAAAGTTCATATAGTTTGATTCTTCAAAAGCGTAATGTGACAAATATTTGGGACAGGGGGAGTACTAATATACACTGACATGACCTTAGATAGGAAGTTATGGAGGGCACGAATTAGAATAAAATGTTAGTAGATAGTTGAACATCATCTTATACTTTCTTATTAGTAGTCGTAGTATTATTTTTGTAGTTTCTTGTCTTTCGATTTCTGCTATTATTTGTTGGTTCTTGTTCTTTGACGATTGTATAACTTTGTGGTTGTTACTGCTCCTTTGTGGTTGTTAGTGCTCTATCATGCTTTTGCAGTATGTTGTCATAGTTTATTTGTTTCGTCTTGAGCTGAGGGTCTTTCGAAAACAACCGCTCTACCTATCAAGGTAGAGGTAAGATCTGCGTACACTCTATCCTCCCCAGAACCCACGTTGTGGAATTTCACTCGATAACTTATTTTCTATAACAAGTATCCCTAAGGGTATAACTTGTTCTAGTGGGTTGTCTGCTTTACTTTTCAAATTAATAATTTTATTTTATTATTAATAGTTTCTTGTGGTTATGTTCAATTGATTTGATAGTGTAAATTTATTTTACATTATTAACGTGTAAAAGCTAAACTTCATTAGGTAACGCGACATCTTGACCTATTTTATATGGTTCGATGAGAAAAATCGTGACTACTATACCTTTCTATTATTATGCTGATTTGCCTTAGCAATTTAGGGAGTTAAAAAATATGATGGACATGCATTTCATGTTTGATTAGTTGAATATCTTGATCAAAGTAACTAAGTAACATTTAACGGGTTGTCACTTGCTCTACCTTTTATTTTTGTCGTTTGTTAATAGTCCTACATCGGATATGAAATAGGTGAATCTTATGGATTTGGACAATCTTCACCCTACAAGCTATCTTTTGGGGTTGAGTTATGCCCAACATCTATTCTCTTCATTATATCAGACTCAGACTCATTCCAATTCTTTGTTCACAGATGTTGGGCCCACAAATTATATTATTCACACTTCAGTTAACAAGGTCTGGGCGTGCAGGGAGTGTTAAGAGTCTCACATCGGATATGAAATGGTAACATGAACTCCTTATATGGACTTGGACAATCCCCACCCTACAAGCTAGCTTTTAGAGTTTAGTTAGGCCCAAGATCCATTTTTTACATGATATCATATTCAGGCTCATTCCAATTCTTTATTGGTTGGTGTTGGGCCCTCAAATTATATTATACACGCTCCAGTTCTATTAACAAAATTGACTTTTAAAATGAAAAACATAACAAGTATTTTGAGACGGATGGAGTATTAGTTAAATCATTGTTTAATAAATTAATACTAGCTAGCTAGGACAGGACTTTGGGGATAAATAAAGGGACAGTGAACAGAGAGAACCGTCAATGCTCGGTCCTTCAACCACAGCTGTTACGAAGAGATGAGTTATAGCAGTTCAGTTCTCGTATATAGTTTTGGTAAATCATACTTAGGAACAGACAGTTACAGTATATCATTTCAAATATTTCCTCTGATATAAGAGAGGCAGAGATATTCTGAATAAGATGGAAGCAATATTTGCAACTTTGAGGGGAATGTTATCTGGTTCGAGGTCACCATATATATCTTTTTGTGATAATATATTACTATTATATAATGTCGTCGGACCAGGCTTCATTCCCCTAAACTCTGCAAATCCATTGGGGCGTCGAGCTTAATTACTTGCTGAAGGGCATTTGGCTGTAAGATTCTTTCTGCTCATGAAGTTTTCCATTCATGCACATGAAAAAATAAATATTTTAATTTAACTTTCTTCATACTCTTCACATATATTGGGAGGGGGAGAGAAGAAAATTATGTTTAAGAACCAAAAGATTCACAAGGAAATTAACTGAAAAATGATTGTTTCCTTGTCATTAGTCATAAAACCCTTAATTTTCTATTATCTTGTAAATGCAAATGCAACGTAGAAGATAAAATGACATAATTTTATTTTCTTTCATCATGAAAAAGGTTTAATGGAATTCTTAAAGTGTCTAGATATATACATGCTTTAATATTAATTATATAAAAGAATTTAAGTTATGTATATTGAGAGTATAAAAAAAATTATATGATAAGATCATTTAAAAGATAAATGCATTGAATAATATTAGTTGGTAACTTGAAATAAATGGTATATTACCTACTATAACATGTTAAGTTTCACTCTAGTGTAAAAAAATGATTGCACAATCAATGTATATCTATTTGGTAAATTTTGAATTTGTGAGGTGTTTATGAGAAATACTTGTGCCAAGTAAAGGTGCATATATGGTTTTTAGTAAATTAAAATGTTTATTTGATCATTGTAAACAACTTAAATGGGTTATTGTATGTCCCGTGTATATTTTTGCACGATCAAATTGCAGTTCAAAATTGGAAAAAGGAGTATACGGACAGTAAAGCTGACTGCAACCTAGGAGAAGGCAAAGTACGTATTTGTAATCAAGTGAGCTTTACAACTCCTAAATAATAGCGACACCCAGAATTTATATAAGCAAATTCTATAATAAATAAAAAAACTACTTTAAACGCATAGTTTGTATTTGAACTTCTGATCTGAATTAAAGTAACTTTTAAACTTCTTTACCTCTGCTCTATAATTTTCTGTTTTGTCAAGAATTTAACAGTTTATATATATCTTTAAAAAGTTTATTTTTACCCTATTTGTATACTGTAGGTGAATCCCCTTAATTCACCTAACCTACTATTAATAACCTCATTGAATTACCTACTGGTCTCTCTATTTTCTCTCTGACTTTGAATAAATTGCAGCGACCTGAGCAGATGCATGCACACGAGGTCGAAATATAATTGAGGCTTTCATTTTGCTATAAATAGCATGTCTTCCTCAAAATAAAGCAAGTTTAAAACTTAAAAAATTGCTATTTTCATGCAACGAACTAGCAATTGCTCGTGCCAAAGCGTCAATGTCTCAGCAGCTGTATGCATATATATATGTCCCGTCTAGCTACCATCGTAGCAAATGTCTGTCTCTCTAAATATTGCAGTTAGATGTGTGCAATTTCAAATGTTCACCTTGATGTGATTTGTAGAACATATCGTCAAAAGATTGAGATAAATATATCATAATGTTTTCTCTTTTAATCAAATAATAATGCAATATAATAAATATAGTCCCGTTTCCAGTTGGCTTTGCTCGATTAGGTTGACCTTTCTACTTGGCTAAATAATACTCCCTCCATCTCAAAAAGATTAACCTAATTTGATTTAATACAAAGTTTAAAAAATAAAAAAAATTGAAATGTGAGATCCAAAACAAGACTTAGATATTTGTGTGGATGTAAATCATCTCATATAGTTAAATTATTTTTAAATATAAAAATGTATCAACCTTTTTATTAGCGAATATTCTCTATATATTCGCTATTGTGTAATTTTTTTAGACAAACTAATAATGAAAGTAGTAGTATTTTATGTTGGGTGAATGGCTAGCCCATAGCACAGTTAGCTATGATATACTCAACTTGACCTTTGTTTGAAAGTTCCTAAAAATTGTCACAACTCATATTAAAGCGCTATAACAAATAAAAAATAGTATTTGTGTATGAACAATTTTTAACAACTGGACACAAATTTGAGCACGGCAAAAAAAATTGTGATGGAAGGATAAAATCATCATAAAACCGTCACAATTGTATATCGGTCAATCTGTTCTAAATATTCCGTCACAAAAAGTATTTTCCTTGTTGTGAATTGTTATTTAAAGACTTCATTTTTTATATATATTTTTTCATTTTCACAAAACAAGATTTACTAAGCGCTCGTATATTTCTAAAGATTTTGAGATTTTGTTTTATCGTTTTTATATCGGTTGTTCACAAAACAAGATATCGTTTTTATATCGGTTACTAAGTGGAATGCCCGCTGCCTGGCCAGGCAGTGTTGGGCCAAGCAGTTTTGGGCCCAGAACATTTTCCAGCAGCTCCAGTCACGGACAAGGCAGTAATGGGTCAATGCCGAATCAGTGGCAGGAGGCCCATTCAACGATGGCAAGCCCAACCGACATTGAGTCCGCCATGTACACTCTTGGACTCAATCCACCCAATGTAAATTGGTATATGGACTCGAGTGCAACGTCTCATATGACGTCCTCTCAAGGTAACCTCTCGTCCTATTTTAATTTGAGCAAAAATAATGGTATAATTGTCAGAAATGACCATTCTATTCCAATTCGAGGTTATGAGTCTACTAAATTGTCACCCTCAATCCACCACTAACCTTAAAAAATGTGCTTCATGCCCCACAATTAATTAAGAACTTGGTATCTGTTCGAAAGTTTACTACTGATAATTGGGTGTCTGTTGTATTTGACCCTTTTGGATTTTTCGTGAAGGATTTTCAGACGGGGACAATTCTAATGAGATGTGATAGTCAAGGGGAGCTATATCCAATCACTTCACCCATTCAACAATTCAAGTTACCATCTACTTTTGCAGGTTTCAACCATTTATTATGGCATGAACGTTTGAGGCATCTGGGGCATCTGTTTTAGCCTCCTTCAAACAGAATAATTTTATTTCTTGTATTCAAACACGGACTTTGGATAAATGTCGTTCATGTCCATTGGGTAAACATGTTCAATTGCCATATACTTCATCTAATTCATGCACTTTATTGCCATTTGACATTATACATTGTGATAGATGGACTTCACCCGTTTTGAGCTCTTCAGGCCATCGGTATTACTTGATATTATTAGATGATTACTCAATTTTTTTATGGACTTTTCCCTTGTCAAAAAAATCGCAAGTCTTTTCCACATTTCTAAAATTTTGAGCATTCATCCGAACTCAATTTGAACATGAAATAAAAAATATCCAATGTGATAATGGTATGGAGTTTGATAATCGGCAGTTTTGGGATTTTTGTAACTCTTATGGTTTGAACTTTCGACTTTCCTGTCCACACACCTCTTCTCAAAACGGAAATGCCGAACGTAAAATCTGAACCATAAATAACATTGTTCGAACTTCCCTTGCCCATGGCTCATTACCCCCTCCTTTAGGCATCATGCACTTCACATGGCTACATATTTATTGCACATACTTCCTCACAAAAAACCTATCCTACCAGACCCCCCTCAAAATACTCTATTTACGGGACCCTCATATACACATTTACGGGTATTCGGGTGTTTATGTTATCTCCTTTTTTCATCCACCACTATCAATAAACTCCATCCCCAGCCCACACCTTGTGTTTTCTTGGGATATCCGTCTAATCATCGGGGATACATTTGTTATGACCTTTCCTCAAATAAAATACTTGTGAGTCGTCATGTCCTTTTTTATGAAACAAATTTCCCGTTTGGTAAAATTCACAAGTCCGGACCCTCCACCTATGCATTTTTAGATGATGGATTGCCCCCGTATTTGTCCCATATTTTTCGACCATAGGTTCTACTTAGAAACAAAAGAAGAAGAGAAGTAGGTGGTGTTGTGATTGAAGTGGAAGGTAGAACCCTAAGTGTTAGAGAGAGAAAAAACAATGTCTAGCCAAGGGGGTTACGGGGGTTGTGGGCGGCTAGGTTGTGTATTTGTTTTTAGGGTTTAGGTACTGTTTAGGTTTAGTGTTTAGAGGATTACTAAACTTAAAGGGGAGAGGGCCGAAAATAGCAATGAGAAATCGGCTAGAAGAAGAAGGAAAAGAAGAAGGTTTAAGGCAAAGGATCTTTAGACTCTTGATACTATGTAGGAATTGATCCCTTGAGTATTCCATTCCATCCATAGAATATATATACAATCATGATATGTAGTAATAATTTAGGTTACCTAAATTACAAGATGCTAATTACTATATAATTAATTTGTCTAATAATTACAATATTACTAATTGATTATAATTACATCATTTATGGGGGAGGATGATAATATGAGATTTCTCTCATAATTATCGTGTACTAACAAAAAAAATTCCTTAAATTGGAACTAAAGATTATGACTAGACTCCTTTTAACTCTATCCCCAAAAGCCATGAGGACTTTTAACATCAAATTGTTTCAATCTTACCCGTAAACATGCCAGATGCTTTTGAATCTCGATGTATTGATCTAGAATTGCTCATTTCCAATTATCCAAATGCTGTACACAACATATTTTTGGTTTTTTATCATATATTTTATTATCTTTTACTTTTTCTGTTTTTCAGGTTTACATTGTGCAGCTGACTTGCTTCAAAAGCTATGCCCCATAAAATTTCGGTTTTCATTGAAGCAAGTTGTGACGTTGACCCCCAAAAAACACAGAGATAGGAAATTGACCAAGTCTTAATATTCTTTTCTTCTTTGTTAATTAATATAAAGCTTCTTTTTTTTTTTCAACCATAGAAAATAGGCTAAGAAAAATAATTAGAACAAGTAAAATTGAAGGGCCTTTTCCCCCAAAACAATGTGGCATTAGATAGGATCGCCCCCTCCAATGGCCCATTTTCACCGTAGCTTGCGCCGCCTCCAATGGCCCATTTGCACTGTACTTGCGCTATACATTTTTTCTTCTGAAAAAAACACTGGGCGGCATCACAAATACTCAGCCCAAACTACTGACACAAATAGGTCAACCTTATCAGTGAGACCAAATGCCCTGTGCAGCACAAGTGGTGCACGCTACCGAGATGTTGCTGCTCCAATTTCTTCTTTCTATTTTTTTTTACGAATCCGTATCCAGTTATTCCTTGTGCTTCTCCCCTTCTCCGATTATACCCAGATTCATTTTACTTTGCACTTTTAATCATATTTTAAATTTTACCCTTTACATATTCTTCTTCGTTTTTGTTTTCTTAATTTGAACGTTTACACGCATAAAAGGAAAAAATAATATCTTGACGATACTGGGTGGATGAGAATACTTGCCATGGAAAATAACATCTAGAGGCGACGCCGCTATAGCAATAGTCTTCGAAAATCTACTCAAACCTCTCGTTCGAAAATCCTATAGAAAGCAACAGCTAAATAGAGAAATAATAATAAGAAGAAGAAGAAATGACTTTTAAACTTCTTGGGTCATTAGGTTGTCAATAGTTTCACCCATGATTATTTATGTCTATTGTAGAGTTTGCAAAATTGTTAACCTTATTCTGTTGTTGCTTCGCTTTTTGGAGAGATGAGGAAGCTGGGGATTCCCTTTGATGATTATATCTTGAATATTGTAATTAATTCTTTTTGCTTGCTGGGGATTATGCTGAACATGGGTTTTCTGTGCTGGGTATTTTCTTGAAGAGTGGTGTTCAGTTCAACTTCAACGCGGTTACTTTTTTTTGTTGACGAAGAAATCCGCAGCCGTTAAACTCTCGAGTGCGCACAGGGTAAACCCCGGACTAACGCAATAGCCTGCAAATCACGTCAGTCGATTAACCACACTTGGCAAGCCATGTGTGACAGGCTCAACCAAGAAGGTTTATGCAGGGGATCGAACTCGTGATCTTGCGGTCACGCGCTCTATACACCAACTTGACAACCCTTGCGGGTAACGTGATTACTTTTAGCACTATTTTAAGGGGACTTTTTGAACAAAATAAGATTCAGAATGCCATGAGGTTGTTTAATAAGCTGGTGACAGAGAGAATATATAAGATGGATGAAGTTAATATTTGTTACAGTCATGAATGGGCTCTGTAAACAAGGGCATACTCGGATAATGGAGCAAGGGGATCCCAAACATAACATATTTATGTATAGTATTGTTGTAGATGCGCTTTGCGAAGACAAAATGGTAGGGGTTGCTTTCAACCTTTTTAATAATGTTGGGGTAAATTTGAGTTTAAAAGCTGTATTTAATATTTTTGGTTAGACGTTGGAATTACTTTAGGAGCTAACAAATGAGTTTTAAACATTTTGGGTCATTCGATTGTCATTAATTTGGGTAGGATGGCCACTTTTTTTCTTTTCACAAAGTTTTCTTGAGATGATAACAATGGTCCCTATGTTTGGTAGTGAGTTTAAAATGATCCTTCAAATATATTTGTAAGTAGTTTTGACTTTTAAATTTGCATGGGAACTCTGCAAAATAGTTAACAAACTTTACTATTTAGGTATATCAGGAACTGTGAAAAAAAAAATTTAACATGAACTCACAGTTGTAGGTGGTATAGTTTTTACCGTTTTTGTTATTTCTTTAATCTATTTCTACAGTCTAGTGCTAATTTTGTGGTGTAGTTTTAGCTACATTTTACATATCTTTTAGTGTCTAGTACATTTTTGGTGCTTCGGTTTTTTAGATTTGATATTTTCTTATATTTCATAGTTAAATACATTTTTTAACAGTTTCATAAGATCTAGCAACCTCTTGCAGAAATGTGAGGTAAGACTGCCTACAATAGATCCTTGTGGTCAGATCCTTCCCCGGACCCCGCGCATAGCGAGAGCTTAGTGCACCGAGCTGCCATTTTTATAAGATCTAGCATGTAGTGTTTGTTAAATTAAATACTTGAAGGAGATCAAAAGTGCTTACATTTTGGCAAACTTAGAAAATCAAATCTGCTCAAAAACATATTTAAGGAATCATTTTGAAGCTATTCAAATATAAAGGACTATTTTTGTCATTTTCTCTAGTTCTCCTTTCTGGACTATATTATCTCAAACAGGTAAATTTCTAATAGGAGATTAATGTGTGAGAACAAAAATAAAGTAGTACTACAATAAAAATCACCAACTGACCTCTGGATTGTGAATGAAAAGAGAAACATGGTTGTGATCACTTGCATTAGATGTGGCTTAAACTTTGATCTACTATTGTAACTGAATGTGTCTGACCAACTAAGCCAATTGTTTTTCTCTAGTCATTAGGATTTGATCTAGGAGTACTATAATTAGTGATGGATTTAGAATTTTAAGTTTGGGGTGCTTGATAGAGGATTTCAAAAAAAATATGAAAGATCGATCGAATTGACCGAATTTAATCATACCGAACTGATTTATAGGATTTCTTTCAATAAAACCATGAATTTTAGTTAAGCTCATAACTGCCCGAACAAATAGGTTGATCTTTTTAATTTATAAAAAAAATCTGATTTTTTTTTAACTGAACCGAACAACCTTTATGTATATATTAATAAATATGTTAAATTTATCATATAAACATATTTTATATATTATGTTTCAAATATAAAAAAGAATTTTGGCCATTGAACTTTGGGCCTTTAGTTGGATTGAATTTTGTTTCAAAAGGATACTTCATAGTTCATACCCATATACCAAGTAACCAAGCAATTAGTTGACGGCCGAACCTACTTTTGGCTATTCACTACTGCACTCCTATTAAAAGTTTGAAACTAGATACTAATAATTTGTTTGTCTTGCTACTTAATAGTTAATATTTCAGTTTACTTACTTTATATAGTTTCTTTAATGATAAAATATTTTTAAAAAAAATAAATAGAAGCTTTATTTGATGTTACAACAAATAGCTTTGTGGAAGTCTGCGTAGTTACACATTAATAATGGTGTATTTTGAGAGTAACACTTTAAAAGTAAAATAATCAAAAATTAATCAAATCGTACTGATAAAAAAAAAGAAACCGACGTAATTGAGATGATTTTTAAAAAATTAATTTTGGTTATACATTGTAAAATAATTGAAGAATTGGGATGATATAATGTTTTAAGAATAACCGATTGAACCGTCTCATTGACTCCCCTAGTGCTTGATAATAGAGAAGAAGAAATAATCTGTCATTTAAAAATAATAAAGCTCTAAGTGAGATTATGAACTATTGACCCTTAAGTAGCAAAGCCTCCAATACCCTCTCCCTAACCAAATCTCCTGACTTATTATTTCATTGGTGCTCATTAACAATTTATACTGTTTTCTTAATATTTTGATTATTTGTGTATACAGCTAATACACTCTGTACCGATGTGAATAAGTGCTCGAGCATTCAAAATTTGCTAGTGGGTCCACCCCTGCTTTAATTGAAAAAAGGAAAAATATAAAATCATCTTTGAATTATATCCGAATGTGAGGGTTGATACACAAAAGTCATCCCAAGAGACGAATTTTTAAGTATACGGGGTCATTAATTTAAGGTAATTGAGAAATTGACGATGATTTCATACCGTTGACGCATCATATTGAAACAGGATAGATGAAATGGAGGCTCGTTTACGATGTTAGGGTAGAGAGTTAGTAAGTTATCGAGCATATTTCTTCCCTTTACCAGAAGTATTAGAGTTATTCTTGTGTTTGCTTATTCTTAGATTTCTAGTACTATATAATTGCTTCTTTTACTTCGTATATTTTATTATTTTATTATTATTATTATTTGTTATTACTGCTTCTTTTTCATCCCTTCTTGAAACTAGAATCTATCAAAACAGCCTCCTTGTCTTCTTCCATGAGTTAATTACAAAAAAAAAATCTTTTTAATAATAGGTAGCAATGACTCGAATAAAAAATATTTACCTTCTCTAATATAATGTTTAAAACAAAGTTGAACCTGAATGGAAAGTATGCATGACATTGGGTGCTCTGTATGTAGTTGCGTAGCCATGACGCAAGTAATACTAAGTCTTCAGTGGGCCCACTCGTGATGACCTGGCAACTATCCGCTATTCCTAATATTAGCCGTTTGCACATAATTAATTTAAAATTATGATACGAAGTCAATGATTTAAAATTATGATATGAAATTAATGATAAATCATGATAATTTGAAGTTTGAATTTTTTTTTGGACATGTAATTTGAATTTTTTAAGTTGTATTTTTTTTATATACATAAAAATCAAACAAGTTGTGGAAACCATCAAAATTTTCATACAATCTTACCAAATGAGCAAATCATAGTTCATAACAATTAATACGTTACTAGAAATGCTTTCGGAAAAAAAATCAATTGATCGAACTTTAGTTCAATAAAAAAAAATTGAACTTCAGTTGTACTGTGGTGTAACTATGCTTTAATATAATCCTCCCACATGGTATGGATAATCTTTTAATATACTACCAACTTGCAAATCTTTTAATATTTGATAAAATAGTTGGTAAACATGATTACTAGTAAATATATCTACCAACTTATGAATCTTTTTTTACAAACTATAAACTTATGGGTCAAGTTTTACATTTAAAAAAATTGAAATCATAATTTGGAATCTCAAATCACACATTTTTTATGATTTGGGATATCAAATCATGATATGAAGTTGAAGTTAAAATTTTGTATAAATTGCATAAACAAACGATGATCTGAAATCAAATTATAAAATCATGATATGAAAACGTATGGTCAAACTACTAAGTTTTGAAACTAGAAAGCATAAAAACTAACTGGCCCGCGATCAATTATGAAACTGACCTTTTATTATGTGCTGCCATATTTTGAAGCATAGCGGGAGCTTAGTGCACCGAGTTGCCTTTTTTTTTTATAGTCCCAGATACATTTTCCTAGCCTTAGTCCTTTAAGCCATTAAAGCATTCCTTTTGAACAACCGTTGTCCTAATGTGGTGACAACAAATTTTGACCTGTAAATAGCAGCTTCCCTTTGAAGTATGTCTTTACAACAACAATAACATACCCAGTGAAATCCTACTATGTGAGGTCTGAAGAGGGTAGAGTATACGCAGACCTTACCTCTACCTTGGTAGGTAGAGCGGTTGTTTCCGAAAGACCCTCGGCTCAAGACACAGTATAAACATAAGCAAAGCAAGAAAGACGGTCAGATCCGGACATAAAATTTAAAGCAGTATAACAATGATGATAACAAAAGCGAATAAGCCATGATAAAGCATTCTGGAAAAAAAAAACAATAACTAACGCATGTAGATAAGATAAACAAAGTACACGAAAGAACACAAGCAGCAGGAATCAAACAACATGAGACTATAAAGCAATATTGTGCCTACTAGTACGATAGGCTAAGCAGGTCAACAATAATACCACTACAACTACCAGTATATAAGCGTAAGTAGGACTACGCTCAACTACCTACTACTCTTCCACCCTAATACGTGTCCCCCACAATCCCCCATCTAAGGTCATGTCCTCAGTAAGTTGCACATGCGTCATATCTTGTCTAATCACCTCTACTCAATACTTCTTCGGCCTACCTCTACCCCTCCTGAACCCGACCATAGCCAATCTCTCACACCTCCGCACTGGGGCATTTGTGTCTCTACTCTGCACATGCCTGAACCATCTCAACCTCGCTTCTCACATCTTATCCTCCATCTAGGTCACTCCCACTCTGTCCCGAATATCATCATTTCTAATCCTATCACTAATTGTATGCCCACACATCCATCTCAGCATCCTCATCTCCACAACTTTCATCTTTTGGATGTGCGAAATCTTAACTGGGCAACACTCTGCCCCATACAACATAGTTGGTCTAACCACCACCCTATAGAACTTGCCTTTAAGTTTTGGTGGCACATTTTTATCGCACAATACTCCAGTAGCAAGCCTCAATTTCATCCACCCCTACATCAATACGATGTGTGACATAATCATCAATCTCTCCATTTCCTTGGATAATGGACCCGAGATGCTTGAAACTTTTTTTTAATGACTTGAGTACCAAGCCTCACCTTCACGCTTGTCTCAAGGTCGCTCCTGTTACTGAACTTGCACTCTAAGTATTCTGTCTTGGTCCTACTTTGCCTGAACCATTTAGACTCCAAAGTCTGTCTCCAAACCTCCAGCTTAGCGTTCACTCCGTTGTGGGTCTCATCAATCAGGACTATGTCATCTGCGAATAACATACACCATGACACCTCCCCTTGAATTTGTCGTGTTATTCCATCCATCACCAAAGCAAATATGAATGGGCTTAGAGCTGATCCCTGGTAATACTCCATCATCACTGGAAAGTGCTCTGAATCTCCTCCTACTGTCCGTACCTTGGTCTTCTCTCCATCATACATATCCTTGATCGTCATAGTGTACGCCACATGTACACCTCTAACCTCCAAACATCTCCATAGAACCTTCTTAGGGACTTTGTCGTATGCCTTCTCGAGGTCGATGCAAACCATATGTAGGTCAATTTTCCTCCCCTTATACTGCTCCATCAACCTCCTAATAAGATGAATGACTTCTGTAGTCGAACGCCCCGGCATGAATCCAAACTTGTTCTCAGAAATAGACACGTCTCTTTTCACCCTCATCTCCACGACCATTTTTCAAACTTTCATAGTGTGGCTTAGCAACTTGATACCCCTATTGTTGTTGCAACTCTGGATGTTACATTTGTTCTTGTACAAAGGAATCAACGTACTCCACCTCCATTCTTTGGACATTCTTGTCGTCTTAAAAATGACATTAAATCTGAAACATTCTTATTTTCTTTATTAAGGGCTCATTTGATATTAGGATAAAGATAATAATATTCGGATAAAATTTAGAATTATTTTATTTTTATGTTTAATATATTTTTTTATTCCGATATAAGTAATTTTGATTAAGTTATACGATAATTGTGATATTATTTTTATATAACATTAAACATGATATAGTAATTATTCCATAATTATCTATCCACAAGATAAAACAACCTAATCATAAAATTCTTCTTCTCCAAAAAGTTTCACCCAAATCCCTTAAGAAGAACAATGTCAAAAGGGCAACGAAACACTATGCTAATTTATTTAGTGTAAAATTAAATATTTCCTTTATCACGATTTATATGACACACTTTTTTTTAGTCAGTCCCAAAAAAAATGACACATTTCTTTATTTGACAATAATTTAATTTTAAATTTTATCTTACGCTTAACGAGATGATTTATAACCACACAAATGTCCTTTGACTTATTTTAGACCACAAGATTCAAAATCTTACTTTAATTCGTAAACTTTGTGTCCAGTCAAACTATATTATATAAATTGGGACAGAGAGAGTATATATTTTTAAATTATACCCCGCTATTTTATTTTTATTCTAATCGATGAACACCTAAAAATAATATCAACTAAATAATTTTACCATTAACTTATTCTCATATTATAATTTCAACAATATAGTTCAATATAATTTGTTCGCAAATCAGATGACCCTAAGAATAGTACACTAATCTGGAAAGGAAAGATTTAAAATATTTATAAGACTTATAATCTTATAAATCATGTCTTTCAAATAAAATAGAATATATTTAAAGTTTATAAAAAGACGTAGTAGTAATTTGTATTTTTAGCATACTAGTGAAATGTATAGTACGTACTAAAATAAAACACGAGCAGAACATTTACTTTTTCGGTTCCTCCGTTCTTGGGTAGAGCATTTTCCACACCATCTAATTTTATTTTTATCCCTAAAGAATATATTACTCCTACTACTATTCCTCTTACGCGTATAAATATACTTACTTCTCTGCCTCTTAGAAAATACCCCAAATTCCATCTCAAAAAATTAATGCAGTAGATGATGAGCAATATCCCAAAATCTCCAACAGACTCTTCTTTTACTCTCTTCAAACTCGCCATATCGGCTTCTGATCCTTGGCCTTTCTCTCTTTTTCTCTTATAACCTCTTTCTATACTCTGTTTAATTTATAGCCTTTCTTGTTTTGACTTAATTTTTATTTTTAAAAATGGGTCACAACGATCATCTAAATTTCCATTTTCATGTGCCACATATTCACTTTCATAATCATCATGGTCATGGAAAGAGAGAATTGAAGGATATACCAAAAGGGTGTTTGGCAATAACTGTGGGACAAGGTGAGGAACAACAGAGGTTTGTTATACCTGTGATATACATAAATCATCCACTGTTTATGCAGTTGTTGAAGGAAGCAGAGGAAGAATATGGATTTGATCATAATGGACCTATTAATATTCCTTGTCATATTGAGGAATTTCGACATGTTCAAGGGATGATACATAATGAAACTGCCCACCACCACAGCCACCATAGTCATAACCCATGGTGCTTCAGAGCGTGAATGTTATTTTTCTGTTAGTTCTTCCAAGTGTTGATTATTACTTACTACTTTTTGACGAGGATTTATTGTCTTTTGTGCTTGCTTTTTTCTTGTGTATATAATTTGTGATGAAAGATGATGACGAAAATTGAATGATATTATAGTATTGGGTTTTGTTGTTTATTTTCTGAATTTTTCTTACAGCCTGATTCTCTATCTGTAGTAGTGATAAGATTTGCAAACACTCTACCCTTTTCAGATCTCACATACTGGGTATGTTATTATTATTGTATTTTCTGAATTTGGATATGTTTATTAATGTGCTCTCAAGAAAGTGTGTTTATCAGCTAGAATTTGAGAGAATAGTGAATTGGGTTGAAACCGTGATTCTGCTTAATTATCCTCGTCAAGTTAGGGTTATTTCATGTTTTTTGTGCTGACATTGAACCCTAGTTAAAATATAAGCAACTATATGATGGAGTACTTAATTCTTCAATCTTCAACTGTCTCTTTTGTTCTGTTTCATTTAGTTGTGTAAATTTATTTTATATGATTAGTGTATATAACTTGCACGCTAAAACTATTGAGGGTTTTGGTGGAGATAATGATTTCAACGAAAAAATCTCCCCAAAACAGAAGGGTTAGATAGTCTAATCTGATGAGATCAGGTGGTGGGTGAGCAATAGATGAGTATTAATTTGGCAATGTTACATTTAATTAGTATAAATATTTCAACCGCTACTTAATGTCATCAACTTTGTTCTTTTCTTTATTGAGATGCAGACCTGTTCGTCCTTTTTGGCTCCCTAAATTTCTTAAAGTTGGCCTCGGCTTGTTCATACTTTATGGTTATAGTGTATGATTTCTTTGCTTTTGGTTAACGGGAGTATTGAAGTAATAATTTTTCAAAGTGATTTATAAGTTGTTACATTTCAAACCGTGAAATCTGTGAAATAAGTTATTAATACTTATATCATTCTAAATGGTTTATAATACTCTAAATCATGTATGAATACGGAATGCTTGGTGCTTCACGCTACCTTATTTTTCTTTACTTTTGGAGTTTTGGTGCTCCATCATCCAATACTCTTGAATTCCTTTTTCTGAGAATTTCAACGTCAGCAATACTATTTTCTTAAGAGAAGTATAAGTGGACAACTGTTATATTGTTTATTTAACTTTGAAGACACGGTTTCTCAAGGAATTTGCATCAATTCTTTGGAAAGAATAATCTTGAGAGGTACATATAAGTCCTTCCTCTATTGTTTTTTTTTTCAAAAAGAGTAATATTCTTTTTGTGTTAGAACTCAGATCACTAGCTTTAAAACTTCAAGGGCCAAATGATTGGCCATCAATATGTGAACGAATAATAATCCAACTAATGATTGCTACTTCGCTTAATGTCCAAGGCTAATAAGATCATGTAGGTCTAATCGGTCTGCTTGGGCAGCTCAATTGGTTATCAAGGGGAATATTTGGAAAATGTAGCTCTAATCCAATGGTGTTTTATGGATTTCATAATGTGAATGTGAAGACTCAGGATGGGTCCATGAGAAAATATTAAGACAAGCAATCTTGATTTTGTTAAAAAGCACATGAAAAAAATATCACAAAATATCATATTTTTCTTTAGAGTTAAAGTAACTATGAAAGTAATACTTCCCAATTCCAAGCTAGTTGGGGTTGGGTTAGAGCGAATAACTCTCCTTGTCATAAAAAAGGTATTTTGTTTGGAACCATAATATTTTAATATTACATAAGTATTTAATATGAAATGACAGTGTAAATAAATTTTACGCTTAAAACGGTACATACTTCCTCCGTTTCATATAATTAATAAGTGGTATCTTTTGTTTGGGCATCTCTAAAGAAAATTACTCATTTATAAAAAAACTAAGAAGTATTTTCTTACTTACCTTTACTCAAATGTGTTGAAAAAAAGTAATTTTTAAATATTTTCTCTTTGCTTTGACTATACAAGACAAGAATATGTGGAGCTTAGCATGTCTGGAAGCACATGAGAACGTAGTAAAATTCATTTATTCAAATAAGTTTAAAATTAGAAAGAAAAAAAATCAACATCTTCTTAATTTTATGAAACGTCATTTATTTTAAACCAAAATAAAAATATAAAAACACATCACTTATTACGAGACGGAGGAGTATTATTTAAAACTCAATGTGAAGGGAGATTATATCACATGGCGCTCCATTTAATATTGTTAAAGACTAGGAGAAGCATTTGACCTTAGAGCAGTGGTTTACTTGCCTTGCCAAGTCTTCCCCTATGTGGTGTCGATGTCACGTTTCTCTTCATTTGAATAACTAATTATAATTTCCTGCTTCTACTATATACTACTCCTATTTTTATTTTTTGTTTGAATAGTGCTATCATGTTTAACTTTGTTTGAAGATGGTTATACGCGCATTCGGTTGATAAACAAAAAAAAATCTACCTAGCAATTTTTTTTAAAAATAAAATACAGTATTTAAATAAGATAGGAAATTCACAAACTCTGACACTAATGTCTCCATGAAATGTATCAATTAACAAGTTTAAGGGATTTATCCGTGTATCAAGCCATTTAATTTTTTGTTATTTTAGGCATACGAGTTGAGTTGATTCAACTGAAAGGCATAAATGTAAATGCAAGTGGCCAATTGGACTAAACTGTTGAATTACTTGTGCTCGATGCAACAATCACTACAGCATGTTTTTGTTTTTCCAAGAACGGTTTATCAATTAAAGAAAATTGTGTCATCCTATCACATTCAATTCCAGAACATTTGGACACCTTCTTTACGTTTCTCCTGATTTCTCATATGTTTTTGAAAAAAATAATTTCTTAATTATTTTCATTAATGAAAGAATATATATACAATTTACAATTTTCATAATATGAAAAATTATATTCCTATTCTACTCTCAATACCCTATTCTAGTTGTACAAGAATCCTACAATTATGGTAAGTGTATAATGCTAATTATATACAAATAATATGTTACCAAAACAGGGATATACACGGCTATGTATACTGTGTATATCACGGTCTCCCACTTATGATGGGTTTCCGTGATATACACAGTATACACAAGGTATTGTATACCGTGTATATCCTTGTATATTTTCGCACCCCCGTAGTCATAAGTGGACGGTCTTCGTACGCTAAGAATGTCCCTAAAATCTTCAAATAGGACCAAGGGAAGACCCTTAGTGAAGATGTCTGCAATTTGATACTTGGAAGGAACATGTAATACGCGTACTTGTCGACGAGCTACCTTTTCGTGAACAAAATGGATATCCATCTCAATATGTTTAGTGCGCTGGTGTTGAACCGAATTCCCAGAAAGATATACGGCACTAATATTATCACAATATACCAAGGTAGCTTTTATAATGGGAAAATGAAACTCCAAGAGAAGATTACGTAACCGGCATTATTCAGAAACCGCATTTGCCACCCCTCGATACATGACCTCTGCACTGGAGCGGGATAAGGTAGCTTGTCGTTTGGCAGACCATGAGACCAAGTTATCTCCAAGAAACATGCAATAACCAGACGTGGAGCATCTAGTATCTGGACAGCCACCCCAATCAGCATTGGTATACGATACAAGTGTAGATGTCGATGATGGATATAGATGCAATCCATAGTCAAGTGTCCCCTGGATGTATCGGATAATGCGTTTGAGCGCATTCATGTGCTCCATCCTAGGATTATGCATAAACAAACAAATATGTTGTACGTCATTCGTAATAACTGGAGTGGAAGTAGACTTACACGAGGACATACCAACCCTTTCAATTATCTCAGTGGTATACTTTCATTGTGATAAGAATAATCCACCTGCATGACGAGAGACAACAATCCCCAAAAAGTAACTCAAGGGTCCCAAGTCTTTTATAGCAAACTCAGAACTGAGCATGGTCATGATAGACTTGCGCAAAGCATCAGTAGAGGTAGTCAAGATAATATCATCCGCATATAATAAAATATAAGCCAAGGAAGTACCACGACGATATATGAACAATGAATTATCAGACATGCTGTGAGAAAACCCAATAAATGAAACATAGTCTGCAAATTTCTTATACCAAGCATGTGGGGCCTGCTTAAGCCCATACAAGGACTTCCTCAATAAACAGACATGATGAGGATATTTGGGGTCTCGAAAACCCAAGGGCTGATGCATGTAAACGGTCTCCTTAAGATCACCATGTAGAAAAGCATTCTTCACATCTAACTGATGAATGGGCCATGCCTTTGAAAGAGCCAGACTGAGAACAATACGAATGGTAGCCAGTTTGACCACTGGACTAAATGTCTCACCACAATCCACGCCAACCTGTTGAGTTTTACCATCACCTACAAGTCGAGTCTTATATCTCGCAAAAGAGCAATCAGAATTATCTTTATGAGTAAAAATCCACATAGACCGAATAATATTAACACTAGAAGGACGGGGGACTAACTCCCACGTCTTATTTTCAATAAGAGCATTATATTCGTCATTCATAGCTAATTTCCAATTCGGGTCATTTAAGGCAGACACTGGGTTACGTGGTAGAGATGATTTAGAGACATTAGAATTGAGATTAAAATGTCAATTTGATTTTAAAATACTCATTTGAATATAAGTAAATGACCCTTGACTCGAGGAGGAAGCGGGTGGATTTTGGGCAGTGGGTGGGCTGGCGACGGATGGCCGGCAAGGCGGTGGGCCCAATTCATCGAAACCGGGCCGGAATGGAGATCGGGGCGATGAGTGGACCACCGGAACAAGATCGAGATCGGCATCGGGCCGAGTGTTTGGCCCACTGGTCAGGTTTGACGGTACAGTAGGTCCGGCGGGCAGTGGACCCGCTGGCGGATTTTGGGTGCGGGACACTTTCGATAAATGATGGATAATATACGGAGAGACCTCGTTATCTAGAAATTATACGAACTAGGCCTGGGACTACTCACTGTAGCAAACGAAAATTGGGTCTCATAAAAAATAATATTATTTTTGGCGACTAATTATGATTTTATTAGATGATAAATCAAAACACTTGTAACCACGATGATTAAATGGATAACCCAAAAATACACAAGGGGTAGAACGGGCTTGAAGCTTGTTAATTGTAGTTGACGGAAATAGCAGATAACATAAGCACCCAAAGACCCTAAGATGTGAATACGAATGATTCTTATTATTTAGGAATTTAAAAGGGGATGAATATGTCAATCTTTTGGTAGGAAGTATGTTAAGAAGATAAGTAGTCATTTGTAGAGCATGATGCCAAAAGGAAGGGGGTATTGAAGCATGGACCAATAAAGTTCAGACAATATTATTAATGCTACGAATTTTTCGTTCGGCTTTCCCATTTTTGGAAGACGTATGAGGACAAGAGAAATGAAAAAAGATGTCATTATTTTCACAAAATTTCCGAAACAACCCGTTATCATATTCTTTGCCATTATCACATTGAATATTTTTTATTTCTCGTTCGAATTGGGTACGGACGAATGCTCGAAATTTTAAGAATGTGAAAAAAACTTGCGATTTTTTCGCTAATGGGAAGGTCCATAAAAAATTAAAATAATCATCCAAAAATAGAACATAATAACGATGGCCCATAGAACTTAAAACGGGAGATTTTCATAAATCGCTATGAATAATATCAAATGACATTAAAGTACAAGAAGTAGAGGCTACAAATGGTAATCTAACATAACGGACATGAATGATAAATTGGAGTACTACGCATACCCTTATAAGAAATAAAATTATTTTTATGCAAGGATGAAATAATGGACGACCCAGGGTGACCCAAACATGCATGCCACAAGGAAGGAGCTAGAGATGCAAAAGTAGATGGCAAGGCTTGACTCGAGAGACTGGATGCGGGCGTGATAGAATAAAGATCTCCCTACTATTACATCTCATGAGAGGTATCTCCGTCTTGAAATCCTTCACAGAAAACCCAAAAGGATCAAAATTAACAGAAACCCAAATCATGATAAAGAAGGTTCGGCGGTTGTATAATTCCCAAGCAGAAAGTTATCAGTGGTGAATTTACGGACAAACACCAAATTTTTAATTAAGTTAGGGGCATGAATGGCATTTTTCAAGACAAGAGGTGGATGGGGGGAAAACAAAGTTGTATGGCCGTAACCACGAATTGGAATTGAGTTGCCATTACCAATAATTATGCCATGATTTTTGCTCAAATTGGAATAAGATGAGCGAGTACCTTGATCGGACGTCATGTGAGAAGTGGCGCCGATATCCATGTACCAATTTGCGTCTGGAAGATTTAATCCAAGAGTATGCATTGCAGCCTCAATATCGGTCAGAGTCAGGGTGGGTCCCACTGCTTGGAAAACATGCGGAGGCCGAGGCCCAAGCACACCTACTTGCGATCCCGGCCCAGACTGAAATCTGCCAGTAGGTGGATTGGGCCTAGCCTGGTACTTCGGGGTCCAGTGACTCGGGTAAGGACTGGGCTGAAGGTAGTGGTTGTTGGTACAAGGGCCACTGGCCCGGTTCCACGTCCAAGGAGCCCAATGCTAGGACCAGGCGGCATGCGGCCAACTGCCACCGTTCTGACGCCCACCCCCATTGTTGTTACTGTTCCCACCGGTGGCGCCACTGTTCCGGCCGCCACCATTGTTGCCGCCGCGATTTTTGCCATTATTTTTACTGTTTTGACCCTCCTTGCCGCCACCGTTGTTGCGGTGTTGGCCTGAATTATCAACAAACCCGTGAGAATTATCGAAAGACGTCATCATCAATACGGAACTGGCGTCGGTAACCGCCTTTCTTGCCAAGCCGACTTCTTCTAACGTGAGCATCGAGCGGGCTTGATAAAAAGGTGGAAGCGGATTACTTTGACGGAGGAGAGTCCCAACGCCATTATAGGCCTCAGAAAGGCCTGCAACCATTTGTATAACAAGATGATTATTGGTAACAGGCGCCCAACGTTACGGAGTTGGTCCATCAATTCCTTGAGCCGTTTACAATAAGCGGAAACATTCAGAAAATCTTCCATGCTGACCTGGGAGAATTCTTGCTCAAGGGTGACAACTCGGGAATGTTGGTTATCGTGGAATATATCAAGCAATCTATTCCATGTAGCCATAGCCGTAGTGTCTGGCTCAATAATCGTCTGTAAAAGGTCGGTAGAAATATTGGAATAAATCCACTGAAGGACGGTAGCATCAAGAGTAATCCATAACTGAGGATCCTCCGCGGGAGTAGGGGTAGCGGGAGGAATTATGTGATGGAGGACTTGATGTGAAATTGCGTGAATTTTGAACAACTCTGCCCACGTCGCATACTGAACGTTTTCCATCTCAAGAATAATAGGGATGTGGTTCTTGATGTTGGAAACAGAAACGGCGGGATGAAATACGTTCTTAGACATAATGAAAGAACAAAAGGTGAAGTAGGGATTTAGACTAATTTGGGAAGAGAAGAGAGAAGTCTGGCACGAAAACCGAGATAGAAGCTCGGAAACCGAGGGCAGCGGAAGACAAAGAGAGGAGAGGTAAAAAAAACTTAGACTTCTGATACCATGAAAGAAATAACCCCTTGATTATTTTCATTAATGAAAGGGTATATATACAATTTACAATTTCCATAATATGGAAAATCCTATTCCTATTCTACTCTCAAAACCTTATTTTAGTTGTACAAGAATCCTACAATTATGGTAAGTGTACAATGCTAATTATATACATATAATACAAATAATATGTTACCAAAATAGGGATATACACAGTTGTGTATATCCTTGTATATTTTCAGTTTTGTTTACTCTTTATCTTTTCTAATACTCGGACCTTGAATAATTTAAGCACATGATTTATAACAAGAAAGAAAAGGGGAAAATTAGAGAATTGGTGTACTTTTGGCGATTGTCATGTCAAGCAAGTTGAATTCTATCTTTACCATTGAATGTATCCAAATCCAAACTATCTAAAGTCACAATTTGACGAGACTAGCTCCAAAAATCACAATCTCAAACATGAAGCATAAGATACTCCCAACGTACGTTCCACTTTGTTCGGCGTGGTTGGAGTACGGGAGTGAAAGTATTTAGTTTTATGTGTAAATTCGAATATAAATTCTTTAAGTTTCATACTTGAAAATTATATAAAAAATACTATAATTTAAAATAGTTAATAATCTAAAACATTAGAAAATATCTAAATAAAACGTGATCAAAGAAACAAACCTATTTGCCTCTTCAAATAGTAAACCTACTGTCAAGCAAAGTATAATAAAAGCAGAATATACCACACACCAATATTAATTGTAACTAGCTAGATGCAAGTTGAAGAATCAAAGAGTTATCCTATGTTATTGGAACCGTTAATGACAACTACGGATTCCTCTAACGATAATATATGCACTAAAATGAAAGATTTGAACCAAAGTAAGGGGAGGAAAAGGAAGTATACCTGACAGAGGATAAGTCGCAAGAGCTAGACTAGCATGTTTGGATTGACTTATTTTAAATGATGTTAGCTAAAATAGCTTATAAGCATTTTTATAGTGTGAGAGTAAAATAAAGTGTTTTAAGCACCTTTTTAAGTTAAAATAACAAAAAATAAGTCAAAAGTCATAAATTATAATTATGACTTTTAACTTATACTACTCAAAAGTCATAAGCCCATTTAAACACGATTATGAAACTTCATTTAATTTGATTCATTTGAAGAATAACCTGAACTGGAAAATGTGATTCGAAAACTGTGGGTGTTTACAAGGATTGCAGGAACGGAAATTACAAATAACTGCGTATGTAAGAATTGAAATTACAATTCAACTATAAAACTGAAAATTACAATATAACAACAAAACTGAAATTACTATTTTGTTGAACAAGAAAAGCTGAAAGCGGTTTTTGCTGAGTCGAGTGTGGCACTCTGTCCTTAAGACAATATTGCCCCGTATGTATCCTTTATACGTCCTGGACAATTCGTCTCCCAAGATAAAACAGCAATGGAACTATTGAGCAAAGGAAACTCAAAAGCTACCGTGAAGAATATTGAATAACGAAATGATGCTTGGAAGATTTAGGAAGAAACTTTTTCGCTTTGTGTAATTTCGTGTATATCAAGTGTCCCTCAACAATGGTGTAAGGGGTGTTTATATAGGAGGAAGAGGGATTTGTTTGTTCGCCTCCATAACATGACCATTATTGGCCAAATAATGACCATTATGGAGGTAGTAAAGCCACCACATAAATGGAGAAAATTGCCAACGGATTGGCCATTATAGGAGGTGTAATTCGGCCAAAATAAATGGCCGAATTGAGTCTTTGGACGTTTTCGTTACGGACCGTCGAAATTCGCCTTTCGAAAAATTTCGGGGACCAAACGTACATCTTGAAACTTCGGGGACCGAACTGTACATCCGAAAGAATTCTCGGTCCAAACCGCACATCCGAAACTTCGGGATCAAACTGTACTTCTGGCAAAGTTTTCTGGCCCAAAAAGATAATATCAAAAGGCCCACAGCCCACGACCCACGACCCGCGACCCCGAGAACACACGGAACACGGAACACGGAACACGGAACACGGAACACGGAACACGGAACACGGAACACGGAACACGGAACACGGAACACGGAACTCGGAACCGGAACCGGACCGGACGGGCGGGCGGCGGCGGCGCGCGTGTGGTCTTTCCTTGAACCGAAGCACATCTAGGTCTTCCCTCCTTTAAACACATGGGATACCCCTTGGGGTCCCAAACCCCAAACCAATTTTGAGTATTATATACACAACAATTCTTTCTTCCTCTACCGATGAGGGAGAATTGATCACACACCACACTTTTCCATGCTTCAAACACCTTACTTCGTGAACCAATATCTCTTTCATTTCTCAATGAAATTTGACGATTCTTGGCCCTACGGTTATCTACGTACTTAGTACATCATGCATGTGTGAAGAACCGGATTCTCCAACATACGTAACACTAGTGTTTAAGCCGTTAAAGTTGGTTGGTCGCAACTCCCGCCAAAGGCTAATTTCCAACAATCCCCTCTTGAAAGAGATTTTGGCGCACTCACGTGGTGTCTTTTCATTTCCATCAATATTTCAGCGGACCGATGTTGCATAAGGAGAGGTAGCCTCAGCTTTGAACCTTTCATAGTTGAATACCATCGGACTTACTTACCGCGCGGTGAACGTGATGTCTTGAACCGTCAGTGTTTAGTGTAAGCCAAGACAATGATACCAACACAACAAATTCCCTTACTCTCTTCTTCGTAATGTTTTATCCGTTTTGGCCATGGACAACGTCTTGGATTCTTAAGTGCGTTCATTTTGAGGCGGCCTGTCCTCGCACTTAAATAGGTGGTCTCCTACAAGGTATCCTGCTATACCCCACTTCACAAGTGTTAGGAACCATTAAAAGTTTCCCAAGAACCTAACCTCAACTGTTGAGGATTATTACAGGTTTTGAAAACTTAACCTTTACCCATACTGCAGATAGCACTTAACGTCTATCGCGGGAACGGCTTTGGATTTAGTGTTTTTTTTCAGAAATCACTATCCGAAGTGCTCATACTTCCACTGAAGCGATCAACTGAACCTTTACAACTTCATTTTCCCATTGAACCAAATTACTGGGATCTCCAGTTCGTAAGGTTGGGTTACCACTGTATTGGTCCTTATATTTTGGGTTTTAAGCCCATTCCCCTAGACAGGCAAGCCATATGATCTTTGGGTAAGCCCTTTGTCAATGGGTCTGCTATATTATCCTTTGACTTAATGTAATCAATGGATATTATACCCGTGGTGATCAGTTGCCTAACGGTCTTATGCCTCCGTCGAATATGACGAGACTTGCCGTTGTACATAGCATTCCGTGCCCTTCCTAGAGCCGACCGATCGTCGCGGTGGATCATTACCGAAGGTACGGGTTTGTTCCAACACGGAACATCCTCTAAGAAGTCATGAAGCCACTCGGCTTCTTCTCCCCGCTTTGTCTAAAGCGATAAACTCCGATTCCATCGTGGATCGGGCGATGCAAGTTTGCTTAGAGGATTTCCAAGACACAAACCCCACCACCAATTGTAAATATATACCCCCTTTGGTGGACTTGGTGTTCTCTATATCGGATATCCGGTTTGCATCTTGTACCCTCTCTAGTACGGTGGATATCTCGAATAGTGCAACCCGAAATTTAACGTGTATTTCGTGTATTGTAATACCCGATTCAACGCCTTCCGGTGATTATCACTTGGATTACGGGTGAACCTAGCCAACTTATTGACTACATAAGCAATATCGGGTCGGGTGCGGTTTGTGATATACATCAAACTACCGATCACTGTGCATATCGCTCCCGGTATACAGGTGCACCAAGATTTTTATCAAGCTTTTGATTTGTATCCATTGGTGACGCTATCGGAGAAGCTGTCTAACATCTTGAACTTTCTCAAAACATCCTCGATGTAGTGAGACCGAGATAAGACTAGTCCGTCGACGTCTTAGAGATTTTAATCCCTAGGATGACATCTGCGATACCCATATCTTTCATGTCGAAGCATTGTTTCAACATGTTCTTAGTCTCTAGGATTACCCTATGATCGCTTCCCGTGATCAACATGTCGTCTACATACGGGCATATCATAACAAATGAGTCGAGTTACCTTTCGTGTAAACACATTTATCACACTCATTAATGGCGAACCCCTTCGATAGTAGAGTACTATCAAATTTTTCGTGCCATTGTTTCGGGGCTTGTTTCGGCCCGTACGGAGATTTGATAAGTCGACGGACTTTCTTCTCTTGCCCTTGAACCACGTACCCCTCGGGTTGGTCCATATAAATTTCTTCTTCCAAATCACCATTTAGGAAGGTTGTCTTAACATCCATCCGGTGTATCTCAAGGTCACGCAAAGTCGCGATCGCAATAAATACCCGTATGGATGTCATCCGGATACCGGAGAGTATGTGTCAAAGTAGTCAAAGCCTTCGTCCGTCGATAGCCCTTGACTACCAACCTGGCCTTGTACTTGTCTATAGACCCATCCGCCTTGTATTTCCGTTTGAGTATCCATTTACAACCCAACGGTTTATTTCCGGAGGAAGATCAACCAACTCCCAAGTATGGTTATGCGAGAATGGAGCTTATTTCACTCTCAATAGCTTCTTTCCGCAGCGGTGCTTCCGGAGTTGACAACGCCCGAGCAATTGTCCTTGGTTCATCATTAACCATATAAGCTACAAAGTCGGGACCGAAGGATTTATCCTTCCCGGCCCTTTTACTTCGCCTTAGATCCATCTCTCGGAGTCTCCAAGTTCGAGAATCGGAACACTAGATTCCGGATGTTCACCACCTCGAGATTCGCTAGATCCGAACCATTTAGATCCGGGCGGTCAAGGACTCCCGGTTCTTGAGAGCTTTGTGCACAACTTCGCTTGCGAGAGGTTATGTCTTTCTCCTTTCTAGGAAAGGTACTTTCAAAGAATAGAGCATTCCTTGATTCCATTATTGTACCCTGGTGGATATTTGGAATATCTGACTTATGCACTAAGAAGCGATAAGCACTACTGTTATTTGCATATCCGATGAATATGCAATCTACGATCTTAGGCCCAATCTTGACTCTGCTTTGGCTTAGGTACTTCAACCTTTGCCAGACAACCCCACACCTTAAAATACTTGTAGGTGGGTTTCTTTCCTTTCCATGATTCATATGGAGTTTTGTCCTTACCCTTATGTGGGACTCTGTTCATAATCGTATTAGCGGTAAGGACGGCTTCTCCCCACATGTTTTGGGGAAGTCCGGAATTGATAAGCAAGGCATTCATCATTTCCTTTAATATGCGGTTCTTACGTTCCGCCACACCGTTTGATTGAGGTGAGTATGGAGCCGTCGTTTGATGAATAATGCCTTCTTGGGCACAATATTCCTCAAAAGGCGCTACATATTCTCCCCCTCTATCGCTACGAATGGATTTAATCCGTAGGCTAAGTTGATTCTCAACTTCTGCTTTGTAACGTCGGAACGCTTCAAAGGCTTCATCCTTACTTTTCAACAAGTAAAGGTAACAATACCTTGTGCTATCATCTATAAATGTCACAAAGTACTTGTTCCCCCTCTAGTTTGTGCAAACTTCAAATCACATATATCCGTGTGAATAAGTTCTAGAGGAGCGGTATTCCTTTCGACGGATCGAAAAGGAAGCTTGGTAGTTTTGCCTCTACGCACACCTCACACTTATGTTGAGGGTTTATGTCGATAGAAGGCAATAACTCCATCTTTACCAAACCTTTGAATAGACTTGTAGTTTACGTGTCCTAATCTATGATGCCATAAATTAGAAGACTCAAGCAAATAAGAAGAAGACTCAACTTTATTTCCTTGACGCAATACGGACATGGCATTCACTTTGAAGAGGCCTTCACAGACGAAGCCCCTCCCCGCAAATGTGCCATTTTTAGTGAGTACAAATTTATTTGATTCAAACACTAGCCTAAAACCAGCATTAACCAATAAAGGTCCGAAACTAGATTTCTTCTAATATCCGGGACGTGCATCACTTCCTTCGAGTGAGTTCCTTGCCGGAAGTCATCTTCGGGACCACCTTTCCAACCCCTAGCACGTCCGAGGAAGCGTTGTTGCCCATGAACGGCTTCTTGCAGGAGACCGGAGTGTACGTGGAGAAGGCATCTTTGTTGGAACAGATGTGTCTTGTTGCACCTGTGTCCACCCACCATCGCATCGGATTCTCCACCAAGTTGGCTTCTAGCACCACTGCGAGAGAATTCCTCGATCATGTCATCCGGGAGCGTGTCCTTGACGACGTTTGCTTGAGCCTTGCCTTTTGACTTGGCTTTCGTTGTTGCTCGGTCTTGAGCTTGCGGCATTCCTTGATCCTATGACCGGGTTTCCCACGGTGATGACAATTACCTCTCGAACATCTCTGCTGCGGGGGCTTTGCCGTCTTTCCGGAACTTCCGCTTCTTGCTTGAGTTCCCTTTGGCCTCGGCCAGATTCGCCTTTGCCTCAAAGCATGTTGTCTACCCTTTGGCAAGGTCTTCTTATTATCTTCCGGATTTGCAGTTTGATAACAAGCTCTTCAAAGGTCATCTCCTTTGTCTTGAGTTTCAAGTAACTCATAAACTCATTCCATGAAGGAGGTAACTTTTCAATCGCCGATGCAACCAAAAGCTGCTCATTTCGTTTCGGTCCTTCCAAATTCGGGTGATGTAAAATCATTTGGAATTCTGGACTTGGGACATCATTTGTCTTCTTGTCCACCATTTGAAATTTTAGAAATTTCCCAACGATGAACTTCTTAGTACCCGCATCTTGTGCGTTGTACTTCTTTTGCGCTTTTTCCACGCCTCTTTGGCGGTGCCAACGGTGCAATAGACCGTGTAGAGAGGGTCGCTAAGCGATTCAAGTATATAGTTCTTGCACATGAAATCGCTATGATTCCATGCGTCACGAACCATCTTCATGCCATTAATGACATGGATACCAAGGCCCCCTTCACCCGTTTCATTGGGCGAAGAGTCCATTTCATCTCCGGCTTGTGGAGGATCTTCCGTAAGGAACCGGGCCATGCCCATAATCGTTAAGTAAAACAAGCATCTTTTTCGCCATCTTTTGAATTTCGATCCCATGAATTTTTTAGGGCGATCATGGTGGTGTGATGAAGAGGGTGGAGCTCCAACGATCGGGAAGGCAGAAGCGGTGTTCGCCTTGAACAGAGCAAAGAACAACGGCGAAGCGGTGAAGCCGGCGGAGTTACGCCTTGGGCGAGCGGCAATGGCGGGGAAGGCGACAACATTGCCTCGAGAGCGCGAGCGAGTAGCAAAGCAACATCGGTCATATTTCCAGCCATGTTATTGCAGTTACCGTAAGCAAAATATTGTCTTAAGTTGTGGGTGTTTACAAGGATTGCAGGAACGGAAATTACAAATAACTGCGTATGTAAGAATTGAAATTACAATTCAACTATAAAACTGAAAATTACAATATAACAACAAAAGCGAAATTACTATTTTGTTGAACAAGAAAACTCGGAAAGCGGTTTTTTGCCGAGTCGAGTGTGGCACTCTGTCCTTAAGACAATATTGCCCCGTATGTATCCTTTATACGTCCTGGACAATTCGTCTCCCAAGATAAAACAGCAATGGAACTATTGAGCAAAGGAAACTCAAAAGCTACCGTGAAGAATATTGAATAACGAAATGATGCTTGGAAGATTTAGGAAGAAACTTTCTGCTTTGTGTAATTTCGTGTATATCAAGTGTCCCTCAACAATGGTGTAAGGGGTGTTTATATAGGAGGAAAGAGGAATTTGTTTGATCTGCCTCCATAACAGCCATTATTGGCCAAATAATGACCATTATGGAGGTAGTAAAGCCACCACATAAATGGAGAAAATTGCCAACGGATTGGCCATTATAGGAGGTGTAATTCAGCCAAAATAAATGGCTGAATTGAGTGCTGGACGTTTCTGTCCTGGACCGTCGAAATTCTGCCTTTCTGGCCCAAAAAGATAATATTCCACGGCCCGCGAACACGGAACACGGAACGGTCTTCCCTCCTTTAAACACATGGGATACCCCTTGGGGTCCCAAACCCCAAACCAATTTCGAGTATTATATACACAACAATTCTTTCTTCCTCTACCGATGAGGGAGAATTGATCACACACCACACTTTTCCATGCTTCAAACACCTTACTTCGTGAACCAATATCTCTTTCATTTCTCAATGAAATTTGACGATTCTTGGCCCTACGGTTATCTACGTACTTAGTACATCATGCATGTGTGAAGAACCGGATTCTCCAACATACGTAACACTAGTGTTTAAGCCGTTAAAGTTGGTCGGTCGCAACTCCCGCCAAAGGCTAATTTCCAACAAAAACTTGTCAAGATAAGCATTCCCTTCCATTGTGTAAGACGATGAGATTAACTAGCACAATCATATATAAAGTAAAAAGAATGATACAAAAATTTAATAAAGGTTCGATTGAGCCTGCGCAAAGACACAATAAGATTTTTAGTTTCATGGGTACTGAATAATAATCATTTTTATTTAAATTAAATATATTATTTATACATATAAAATGAATTTTTAGATACACTACAACAAATGTGATATTTAGCTATGAAATAATTTGCTACGACATAAAATTCGTCACTAATTGTTTATTTTTTGTGACAAAATTTAAATTTCGTATTTAAATACGTGAGTCACATACTTATAGTGATGAAACATAAAATTTGATCGCAAAATTTTTGTCCCATAAAGTTTCACACCAAAAAATGAGTTGGCGCCATTTATTGAGTTACATTGAACTTTAAGTTTTTAGTGACACATTATTTTGTTACTAATAGGGTTCCCAATTTGTGACAAACCATTATTTGTCTTAAAATTAGTTAAATTTTAGACACGAAAAAAGTTTCATCACAAAAATATATTTTACAATAGCAACAAATTAGAGTTTGTAGTTAAATGTTGTAAGCTTTTAGCTACAAAATTTTATGTTTAATTGTGACCTTAGTTTTTATCACTAATAATATAAATAATTAGTGACGAACAATGTTTTGTCTCTAATCAACATACAACTTAGCAACAATAATTTTTTTTCACAAAATATGCAATGTTTTAAATAGCGACGATTTAAATTTTGTAGTTAAATGATTTAACTATTGGCGATGAAAAAAATTGTAGGTAAATATAAATGATCTCTGGTTACGGTTGTTTATAGTGACAAGTTATCGATGTTCAAATTTCTCCTCATAGCAAATATTTTCAGAAAAGCCAAGATATTTATGAAAAAAGCAAAGCGGGGCAAAGGAAGAAGGAATGAGATGATGCTCCAAGAAGAAAATTCATATTCCAATTAGTTGGAAAATCAGCCAAATATAATTTAAAATTTAATCAAATTAAAGTAAGATTGAGACAAATTAATTTTTCAGTTAATTCATTAACTTCATGAACTTGAACAAACTAAAATATATTGTAAGAAACAGACTAAATATAATAATTAAGCCGTAAATAACCGTGAAATGTCGTTCATGTTTTTATCTTTTAAAAACATATCTTACATTAAGCAAAATTATAATTTGTCTAATATTTAGGACATCGAAATCAACTTCTATTTTAGTTATCACAGTTTTCCCACCTAAGAAATCCTAAAATTTAGGATTTCAATCAATTGAAATTATATTTTGTACAAATTCCTTCCTTACTTGAATTAAACAACACAATTAAAATACCTCATATGTTAGAACGTCTAAAGATCTCTTCTTGTTTCCTCACATACTATTTCTTGACTTCTTCCAATGCAAATCGATTTTGTTTCGTATTTATATATGTTAAATAAATTATTATCGTTTTTCTTCAATTTTGATTATGTTTTCTTTACTTCGCAGCCACATAACGTGGAGACAAAGGTAAGTAGAATCAATAGTATATTTTTTCTTTTTGAATATTTGGTAAATGATTCAAGCATTAAGTCTTATGTTGCTTTCTCTTTATTTTTTGAGTTATATTGTGTTTGTCCACTCTTGATTGCCTAGGTTTTTATCCTTGTTTAGTTTCTTTGCATTATCAATATGTAGATTTTACACCTTTATCAATTGACATCTAGTTCTTTTTTCCTGTCATATTTAATATTAAATATAAAATTTACAGATATACATATTGATTTATCATATTTATATAAATTATATACATTTCGATACCAATCAATTTTTCAATTGAAGTTATAGAGTCTTTCGAATATGTGCACCACATTACACAAAATATCATGTATCTACGGGTAATGTAACTTTTTTTCATCACATAAATTGTTTATCAAAGATTAATTCTATTTGTTGTTGAGTAATAACAGTAATTGTTTTTCAGGATTTGAGTTTGAAATCTCTGCTCAAAGGTGAAGAGATCTTATCTATCCACCAATTTCTTTCATGATGATATAAGATTTTTTGACCTTTACTTCGAGTCTAATTAGATTTTTTAATAATTTTATTAAATTAACGAAAGAAAAATAATGATAAGAAAAACTAATCCCATTTGAATGTAATTAGAACGGGTCGTTTGCACTTTGGCCCTATTTTGTACTGGTCTTTAATTTTTGCTCCTCAAATGAAACTTATGTCTTTTGGGGCATAAGTTCTTTTCGGGATTGACACAAACTGTGCCGGATCGCGTAAAAAACGTATGCCCCAAAAGGCATAAGTTCCATTTGAGGGGAAAAAATTAAAGACCAACCCCTTTGAAGGGAAGACCGTGCAATTTTTTGAATTAGAACTTAATGTAATTTAGATCTAGGTTAACAGGAAAAATTAATTAGAATTTAAAAAGATATAGACTTAAATGGTGAATCAATTCTTTTGGCTGTGTTAATATACCTTTTGAAATTAGAATTTTAAAGCTAAATACATTTACCCATGTTTGGATGGTGGTTTCCCGTGGTTCATTATTGTATTGTTTTCTATGAAATCATGTTTGTTTCCATTGTTCATAAAATTATGTTATATGGTATTGTAAACCTATTGTAATTTCGTGGTTAAATAACCATGAAAAAACTCAGTTTTTATAACCATGGATTTGATGATTTTTGTGTGCTTATATATTTCATTTTCTCATTATACCCCAACCCGCCCACCCACCTCTGTCACACCCCAATTCACCCACCCCATCCTCCCACCCCACCACCAACCCTACCACCGACCCATCCTCACCAACCCACCCCTCCATCACACCCAAACCCACCAACCCCCACCATCTACCACCCACCCCCATACTACCACTCATCACCCCACCACCACTCATGACCCCTCACCACCATCCACCCCCACCTCACCAACAACCCATAACCCCTCACCACCCACCCCCATACCACCCACCACCTATTTCTTTTTTAAAGTTCTTATTTTATCCTTTACCTTAATTTTATTAATATATAAAAATTAGTTTATAATTAAGGATTAAGGATATTTAGTAAACTTACATGTTATTATACAGTAACATACAGTCAAATCAAATAATAAAAATACCATTTAATCACAACAAACGATACAATTTATCCAAACATTATGTTCATTAATACAGTACAATACAATACAATACAATACAATACAACACCATATTATATCATACCATACTGTACATTAATGAACCACGAGAAACAACCATCTAAACAGAGGGTTAGAAGGAGGAATTCAACACTTATAGCTATTATTCCATATTTTTAATTTAAAGTCTTTAGCCGTATTAGATTGAAAGTATGGTTGAATCAAATAAAAAAGTAATTAACGTGCGACACTACAGAAAATAGATTTTCAAGTGTGGCTGTCAGATACTCAGATTTATATTTTGTATATGAGTGTTAATTCAACTGACCAACGTAAAAATATATTTATTTCGTATACATGTTAGTTTTGAAGAAAAATATGAAAAATACACTAATTATAATTCTGATAAACTTGGATACTTGATATTGCAAACTACACGGTCACAAAATTTTTAATGTTAAACTGCATAATTTCTACAATATATTTTCTTACATGACTAACGATATATTGAACTTTTAAGATGAATATTCAAGAGATGAAAGACCAGTTGCAGGGGCATTAAACACACTCGCTACAAGAAAACATAGGACCGGCAACAACTTTTTAGCAACAACCACAAATTATTGGTTAAATTCGATAAATTGTAATAACTCAATTTTTTTGTTAAATAATGAGTTTTTTTCTTTTTACCAAATCTTTTAATCTTGTTCCAATATTTTATGGGTTAATATAATAAATTTAAATATAAATACATTAGCTACAACATACTTTTATTGTAGCCAAAGTAGTTCTGTTGTTGGTAAAATCTGTAATTTTCTTAACAATTTATTTGGTCAGTGGCCTAAAAATCTTAATCTTTTCAAATTTGAGGGAAAAGCTATCGCGGCAAAAATTTCCCTGTTTTCCTTCCCCTTTTATTTCTGTTTAGTTCTCGACATTGCATATTGAAACGTCAACGTTTTTCTATAGGAGATAACAAAGATGCAATGAGATGAAGCAGATAACCCCTTATCGCAGCTACGACTATATTGGGTTAAGATTTCGAATTGGGTATTAAGTTCTCCTTAAGATTTTGTTGGAAATTTACTGATGTGGGTTTGCGTTTATCCCATCTTTAATGATTTAAACACGTGTGCCCCGCCTGTCGGAAACATCGTTTCTTCGCACATGCTTAATCTACTAAGTGAGTAGATGATGTTAGTGCCAAGTATCGTCAAATTTCGTTAAGAAATGAAAAGAGATATTAGTACACAAAGTAAGGTGTTTGAGACATGAAAATATGGAGTGTTTTTGGCAAAAAATGACAAATGGAAGGATTGTGCAATATATAAACTCTAAATTTGAGTAAGGCTTTGGGACTCCAAGGGGTAACCCATGTGTTTAGAAGGGAGATGACCTAGGTGAGCTTGGGTTCGGGGCTAAGCCACACACGCGCGTCGCCGCCGCCCTCCCGCCCGGTCCTGGTCGTCTCGCGTCCGAGTCACCGGCTCTATTCCGAAATTTTCTTTTTTGGTCCCTAAAGTATTTCTTATTTACACTTTGGTCCCTGAAGATTTCGGAAAAGTTGCAACTGTTCGGAAGAGTTCTAAAACGTTGTAACGACCCTCTTCTTCAAATATAAATTGGACACTTTATTGTATTTCTTCACTAAAATCAACTTTATTTGCTTTATATAGTTGATTGTTGATGTTTTATTTTGGGAGACTATTGTTCATCACCGTAAAACATCTATATGGGGCAATTTTATCTTAAAGACAGAGAGTTACCTCTCGACTCAACCTTCTTATTGTTTAATCTTTCAAACACCATTTTTATCTACAGTTTAAGACAAAATCTCTAAGTGTTCGAAAGATGTATGTTTAAGACAACATTTGCTGCACTAAGGCTTATGGAACTTGATTCCTCCATCTGTTATGCGTAGCAACAGAAAGTTAATTCTCTGAAAGATAACGAATCTGCAAATTTCATTACGCTTAAATCAAATTATGATCTGAATTTGACTAGAGAAGTTCAACAAAGAACAGCGACAGAATCAGCCACCTTTTTGCCTGGAAAGGTCGACACCGTGGCAAAGGAAAACGAAAGAGAGGTCGTCGCTCAGTTCGTAATAGACAAAAGCCAATCAAGAATATAAAACAAGTTATTGTAGAAGAATTGCCCAACACCGGTCAGCAAGATTGGAACGAAGTTGAAGATGGAGAAACACCTAAACTCGAGGCGCCCAAGTTTAGACAGCGATTCTGGAACATCAGGGGAAGATGATGTTTAAAGTTGTTCCACATTCTGCGTGCAGTATAAAAGACAGTATTTACTGGTTGTGTTCTTACATTGATTGCTACATTGTCTTTTCATAATGAGTTTCAATGAAGCTTCGTTTTAGTTTGATCGTGGCTTTCATATTCAAAGAAGAAACGAAATAATCAGGCCATGAAAAACTTTGAAGCACTGTAAAAAAATTCTAAGTTTCCACCAGTGCACCAGTATGTCCTTAATGATCAAAGATATGGATGGTTATGTTGATATGGTTCATGGCAACGACCAGCAAGTTCGTGGTGGAATTAAAAATTCGACAGTATAATCGGGTTCTATTACCTTAACCATACTTGTTAATTTATTTATTTCTACCCTCTTTTGATATAGTGAAATTCATTTTTCATGAATATTGGGTAGATATTAATTAAATATTGATCTCATACTGCATATTTGGAACAATAGTTGTTTTTCTCTGCCATTATATTTGCTATTATATAAATTGTGGAGGACATTTACTAACAAATGGTGGCAACAATGAAGAAATTTAAAGGTGTTGGTTTCATTACCAACTACTAATTAAATTTGGTTGTCTCGTTTGAGAAAGAGGTAAGATCTGTTTTCATTTTCAACAAGCCAAGAGGTTTATGGCGCACATAAATTTTCTATCATAAATTTTAGTGGTAAAATATTTGACGAGTATTGAAAAGAATGGTATATCTGTAGGAAGGGGTTTCACGTATGACGGCCTCTTCAAAATGAACGTTATGTCTGTAATCCGTTCATCTAATGAAATAAAACCTTCTACCTACTTGCTTGAGTCCTCTAATTTATGGCATCATAGATTAGGACACGTTAACTACAAATCCATTCAAAAGTTAGTAAAGTTGGAATTGTTGCCTTCCTTCGACATAAACCCTCAACATAAATGTGAGGTGTGCGTAGAGGCAAAATTAACCAAATCATCTTTCCATTCAGTCGAAAGAAACATCGCTCCTCTAGAACTTATTCACACCGACATATATGATTTAAAATATGTGCAAACTAGAGGGGAAAACAAGTACTTTGTGACTTTCATTGATGCAAGTACAAGGTATTGTTATGTTTACTTGTTGAAAAGTAAAGACAAAGCGTTTGAAGCATTTAAACGTTACAAAGCAGAAGTTAAAAATCAACTAAACCTACGGATTAAGGCAATTCGTAGTGATAGAGGAGGAGAATACGTAGCACCGTTTGAAAAATACTGTGCTCAATTCGGCATTGTTCATCAAATAACCGCTCCTTACTCACCTCAGTCTAACGGTATTGTCGAGTGCAAATCCATACGTTAAAGGGAATGATGAATGCTTTACTTATCAATTCCAGTTTAGCCCAAAATATGTGGGGCGAAACGATTCTTACTGCTAATACAATTCTCAATAGAGTTCCGCATAAGCGTAAGGATAAAACTCCATATGAATCATGGAAAGGAAAGAAACTCACTTACAAATATTTGAAAGTGTGGGGCTGTTTGGCAAAGGTCGAAGTACCTAAACCAAAACATGTCAAAATTAGACCTAAGACTGTAGATTGCATATTCATTGGATATGCAAATAACAGTAGTGCTTATCGCTTCTTAGTGTATAAGTCAGAGATACCTGATATCCACGAGGGTACGATCATGGAATCAAGGAATGTTGAATTCTTTGAACATATCTTTCCTAGAATCTTGCAAACGAAGTTCTGAACAAAATGCTCAAAATTAACAAGACCTAGGAGTTTTTTATTATCCGGAACTAGACATTCCAGATCTATAGGACTCAGAAGTTACTGACTATCCGGAACTTAATGTTCCAGACCTGCAGAACTTAGGGGTTCTAGAGGTTGAACCAAGACAGAGCAAAATGGCCAAAAAGGACAAAACATTTGGTCCAGATTTTCTAACATATATGGTTGAAAATGAACCGAGGACAATTAAAGAAGCATTGTCAACTCCAGAAGCACCGCTTTGGAAAGAAGCTATAAAAAGCGAAATAAATTCCATCATGCAAAACCATACTTGGAAAATGGTTGATCTTCCCCCGGGAAGCAAACCTCTGGGTTGTAAGTAAATACTCAAAAGAGAGTACAAAGCAGATGAAATTATTGAAAAATATAAGGCCAGATTAGTAGTCAAAAGCTACAGACAAAAGGAAGGTCTCGATTACTTCGACACATACTCCCATGTGTCTAGATTAACGTCCATAAGGGTATTCATAGTAATTGCAGCTTTGCGTGACCTTGAGATATATCAAATGGATGTTAAGACAACTTTCCTAAACGAAGAGTTGGAGGAGGAAATATACATGGAATAACCCGAGGGGTATGTGGTTTCAGGACAAGAAAAGAAAGTATGTCGACTTGTTAAGTCACTGTACGGACTCAAACAAGCCCCGAAACAATGGCATGAAAAGTTTTGACAATACTTTATTATCAAAAGGTTTTTCCATAAATGAATGTGATAAATGTATTTATATAAAAGGGAACTCTGACTTATTGTCATGATATGCCTTTACGTAGATGACATGCTCATCACCGGAAGTAGTCTAAACTTGATCCTGGAAACCAAGAATATGTTGAAACAATGCTTCGACATAAAAGATATGGGTATTGCAAATGTAATCTTAGGAATTAAGATTTCTAAGACAACTGACAGGCTGGTCTTATCTCAGTCTCATTACATTGAAGACGTTTTGAGGAAATTTGATGTATTTGACAGTCCCCCTATGAAGTCACCAATGGATATGAATCATAGAATTGATAAGAATCGTGGTGCACCCGTATCCCAAGAGCGATATGCACATGTCATTGATAGCTTAATGTACATTACAAACTGCACCCAACCCGATATCGCTGAACCAGTCAATAAGTTGGCTAGGTTTACTCGTAATCTTGGAAATGATCACTGGAAGGCGTTAACTCGGATACTACGATATCTGAAATATTCGCTGACTTACAGATTACATTATTCAAGATATCTAGCCGTACTGAAAGGATACAGTGATGAAAACTGGATATTGAACATAAAAAATACCAAATCCACCAGTGGGTATGCTTTTACAATTGGTGGCGGGGTTGTGTCTTGGAAATCCTCTAAGCAAACCTGTATCGCCCGATCCACGATGGAATCAGAGTTTATCGCTTTGGACAAAGCAGGAGAATAAGCAGAGTAGCTTCACGACTTCTTAGAGGATATCCCTTGTTGGGATAAACCCGTACCTTCGGTGATGATTCACTGTGACAGTCAATCAGCTTTAGGAAGGGCACAGAGTAATATGTACAACGACAAGTTTAGACATATTCATCGGAGGCACAAGACCGTTAGGCAGTTGATCACTACATATGTCATTTCTATTGATTGCGTCAAATCAAAGGATAACTTAGCAGATCCATTAACTAAAGGCCTACCCAAAGATCAAATATTCTGCTTGTCTAGGGGAATGGGCTTAAAACCCAGACAATAAGAATCTTTATGGTGGTAACCCAACCTTACTGACGGGAGATCCCAGGAATTTGGTTTAATGGGAAAACTAAACTATAGAGGTCTAGTTTAGCGCTTCACTTGAAGTAAGAGCACTTCAGATTATCATTCTTTAAAGAAATGTAACTCTAAAGTCGTTCCCGCGATAGACATTGAGTGCTACCTGCATAATGGGTAAAGGATAATTTTCTGAAACTTTTAATGATTCCTAGCACTTGCGAGTGGGGTAGAGCAATATACCTTATAGGATATCACATATTTAAGTACGAAGACATGCCGCTTCAAATGTACGCACTTAAGAATCCAAGCGTTGTCCATGGCCAGAACGGACAAAACGATAAGAAGAAATGAATAAGAAGAGTTATTGTGTTGATACCATTGTCTTGGTTTACACTAAACACTGACGGTTCAAGACACCATGTTCACCGCGCAGTAAGTAAATCCGATGGTAAATCGACTAAGGGAGGTTCAAAGACGAAAACTACCTTTCCTGATGCAATATCTTTTCGCTGAAAGATTGCTGGACTTTGGCACCTCGTGTGCACCAATTCTCTTTCAAGAGGATATTGTTAGAAATTTACTGATATAGGATTGAGTTTATCCCATCTTTAATGACTTAAACACGTGGGGCCCGCATGTTGGAAACATCATTTCTTCACACATGTCTAATCTACTAAGTGAGTAGATGATGTTAGTGTCAAGTATCGTCAAATTTCATTAAGAAATGAAAGAGATATTAGTACACAAAGTAAGGTGTTTGAGACATGAAAAGATGGAGTGTTTTGGCCAAAAATGACAAATCTCCCTCATTGGAAGAAGATGGAATGATTGTGCAATATATAAACTCTAAGTTTGTTGCTTAAAATTATTAGAATATGTAAAGCACGTACGGGAAAAATAAATAACTATTATAGTGGTCGAAAGGATAAACAACAACGAGGACAACAATAAGTTGTCAATATCTTGATCTTGAATTGAAACTTCAAATATGGAACTTGTATTCGGAAATACAAGAACATGAACTGCTACACTTATGGCTTGTAGATCCGCTGAGAATACGAACGATTAGAGTCCTTCGTCTGTTAAGTTGACACCTGAAACACTTAGCAACCAATTAGATAATCACAACACCACTGGCTGAGTCGAGAGATGACTCTCTGTATTTAAGACAAGATTGCCCCCGTATATAGGCTTTACGGAAGTGTGGACAATAGTCTCCCAAGATGAAACAACAAACTATCAAGTGTGCAAAGCCTACACAAATGATCTCAGCGAAGAACACGAATAATGAAGATTGATAAGAGAAGGATTGATATCAGGAAAATCTGATCTCTTTGTGGTGTTGTTAACTTATTTTTTTGTTCATGGTCTCTCCATGTTCTTCTATGTTCATATATAGAATTGAGCCAAAGGCCTCAATTTATAGGTGTGCAAGATGACCTTTCAAATGATCCATAATGACAATCAATTGCCATGTAATGGATGTCATTTAACCCTCAAGTAATGCATCAACATAATGGTCCAAGTAATGGCCATTATTGGGTGGATTCAATGGCTTTGAAACCACCTCAACAACCAAACCTTTGGGATTCCGTCGAGCAAACACTACTTGGGAAGCGTCGCGGCGCTGCAGCATTTAGCGTTGCGGCTCCAGAAGCCAAACAAGGAATTAGCGTCGCGGCGCTACAAGGGGGGCACCGCGGCACTCCGGCGCTGCGGCCCAGTCTGCGAGGTGTCGCGACCCTTCTCGGCTCCGCGACTCTTTCCGACCCGTTCCATCTTACACCTCGCACAATCCTTCCTTCGTTTACCAACGTGGAACACTTGTTATTTATCCAATAACCGTCCATCATTCTATATCTCAAACACTTTACTTACGTACCAATATCTCTTTCATTAACTAAATTTGCGATACTTGGCACTAAGATTGCACGTGTGTGGAAACGACAGTTCCGATGTGCGGGACCTCAATTGTTCGAGTCATAAATAATGGGATAAACTTAATTTCACATTAGTAAATTTTCAACACATGTAGATGGAGTTTTCCTTTGTATGTATGTAATACAATTAGAATCTTCTCGTTCTCAAAAGTCCTATCATCGCACTTCTCTTTTGGGAGCTTATTAGAAAATTTTATTATGTTTCTATGTCTGACAAAAATTGGACTCAAAATTTCTGGATTTAAAAGTGTAAAATTTAGATCCAATTTTTTGTCATACAAAAAACTGTCTCACACAATTAATATCAGTTATATGAGACACATAATAAAAAATTTCTAGCTTAATTATTCATTTAGTGAAACAACGCAAAGTAAATCAGGTTATGCTGACGATTGCTGAGGGATTCTGGTTCAGATATTATTTTAATTAGATCAGAGGAGGTACATATGGGCTTCATGAGCTCAACCACTTATTTAAATAAAATAATTCATGTTTTCAGAGATATTGGTCACTCAACTTTTATTGTACTAAAATCGTTAAATTATTTTTTGTATATAAAAATCATTCAATTGTGCTCAAGAATCACAAAAAGTCAAATAACTATTTTTCATAATAAAATTTTTATTTAATTTTGCCAAAGAATCACAATAAGTCATTAAATAATTTTTTATCAGTATTTGATGGTGTCTGATGGAATTAGTATTTGATAATGAAAATATTGTTCCTCATTAATAAAATGGAAGAGAATAGAAGTGCTTTAACCACTTCTTACCCTACTTGGTTTCAATTATTTGAGTTTTGGAGGGAATATTCCAACCATTTATTAAAACATTGTTATATTAATGAAAACGTTTAGAATTTTAGAAGTAAAATGGTTATTGCAAAATGTCTCTTTAAAAAGTTGTGTATATTTTAAACGACACACTTAGCTGACCCCTAAATATATTATAAATACCTGCTATTCTTTCAAAATGAAATGAACACAACACCAGATTCTATTTTTGTCTATCTTAATTCCGTTAGAATTTAAGTTATTATTAAAATTTGAATTTCGTTTTTGGCTTGTAAAATTATGAAGGAATTCACCACCCTAGCAACAATGTAATGTGGGTGGGGGTGGGGGGTGAGAGGGGTTAAATTCTCCAAGGACAATGACTACACTACTAAAGCTGTAAATTTCTTGTCTATAATGTCCCTAATAACCTTTTTAACAAAAAAATCATTTAATTTTACGTAAGTATCATATAAAACGTCTCTTTTACTCCCTCCTAGTAATATCCTGTTATACTTAGGCAAATTGAGTTACTTGTTTATTTCAAAATAGTTTAATAATTTTCGTGATACTTAGCTAAAATTGAGTGATTTTTTGTTATAGAAAATAATTTAGTTATGTTAATACAATAAAATAAAAATTCAGTGACCATATACGAACTCAATCCATTTCCTTATATTTCATCCAAAACCATGTTTGGAATAGTTTCATCCGTTTTAATTTAATTATGTTATTCTATTTTTTAAAAACTAAATCCACTCACTTAAACAGGATGCAAGGATATTTTCTTTTGTTTGTTGAAGGTGTAGACCGTAGAGGACTCTTTCTCTATTCTAAAACGAAAAATAGAAAAAAGAAAAAGAGGCTCATTTTTTTTCTATGGACCCCTTCCACCAGATTACTTTACTGACTGTAATTCATTCAAAAAGAGTAAAGGAACTGGTTTCACAAAAGGGCTCTCAAAAGTGTTAAGCCGTCGAATATGGTATTAGAGAGTAGTTGGTTATTCTTTTTTTTTTCCTAATCTTTTCTTAATTTGGAATTTTAGAATGGTCTGTAGTACTAGCTATTTACTTCAGGTCGAACAATTGTTTGATAAGGTTGACTAATTTCATTAACCAGATGAAAGTAAAGTAGTAGTAGTACTAGTTACCAGTACAATCAGCAATAACCTCACAAAACTAAAAATTAATATTACTTCACCAATTACAACCTGACAAAGTTAAAAATAAATATTACTCCACTAATTACATCGTTCACTCTCGCGCGTCTATGTAACAAGGAGGAGCCAATTGGATTTTTCAACTTCTCTGGTCCCACACGTAACAGAATACTACTCAATTAAAATTGAAGTAGGAAAAAATAATACTTCCAGATTAAATAGATTGTACACTTAGCTATTTACTTCGTTAAAAAAATATTGATTTTTAAGTAAAAATATATAATTAAATTAAATTATCCTAATTAAATAAATATTGAAATTTGATCAATTAATATTTAATAAAAATAAATTTATTTGATAAGTGCACTCTTTTTAATTAAAAAAAATAAAGGATGAGCGAGTAACACAGATGTATAATAATTCAAGTTCCTCTTTAACATCCGCGTGATCTCTCTTTCTCTCTCTTCCCTCTTCCCACTCTCACTCGGACTCTCTCTCTCTAGGGTTTCAGTTGGCGCCGTTTTTTATTTAATCAATCGGAGAGTTTAATCTGCCGGTTACCATCTCATTCGCGATAATCTTCAATTTTCAGGTAATTCACTGAATTTAATCAATGAAAAGTCATCACGTAGTGATTCATATTAGAAAATTTGATTAGTTATCTGTACACTTATTTTAGTGCTTTATGTTTAAGCTTTGTTGATGTTCAATACTTGAACTTTGATTGATTCGTTTGTGGTTCTGATCTTTCGATTCACTTATTTGCATTTATCTTTGTTATTGACTGTGTTTTGAGTTTGGACTGAGATCTAGTATGAAACAATGATATGCTCAGTTATGTTTATTGAAATTGGAAGTTCTCCAAGTTAGCGGTATTGATATAGTGATGCACTTTACATGAACTAGGTTTTGTAGTGGAACCGTTTAATGATCCTATGTTCTTAAGCTGCTTTTTGTGCACCTTAATCTAGTGAGGAGGTTTGCGTGAAGTCGTTACTTCTGCTGTTTGATTGAGCTTTGGAGTGCTCTTAAATACTTAAAATGCTTGTTTTCTCCGAACACTGATAGTGTGTCATGAACTTTATTAATTGCATCTGAGGATTCTTGCTTGTGGTTGTTGCATTCTACACACACAAGTATACATGATCAATCAAGTAATAAAGTGATGAATAGAGTACCGTCCCACGAGGACTTGTAATTAGTTGGTCGCTAAATTAAGCTAATTCTACGTTATCGAGTCAAACAGAAGTTCCGATTGATTTTTTGAATTATTAAACTATTGAAATTTGCAAAATGATTAAAGCAGGCGGTATCGGAAACAACCTCCCTACCTTGGGAAGGTAGGGGTAAGGTCTGCGTACATTCTACCCAAGGTAGGGGTAAGATCTGCGTACACTTTACCCTCCCCAGACCCCACATGGTGGGATCAAACTGGGTATGTTGTCGTTGTTGATTAAAGCAGGCAATCAACACACTTATAACGATTGGATATCAATGATAGTTAATATTTAATGAAAAGAGATTTTAACTTAAATATAAATAAGGATAAAATAATCAAATAACCTTCCTATTTATTAAGGGGAGTGTAAAACAAGGGGAAAAAATGAAGTATATTTGAAAGGGAGTAGCGCATATAGTAGATTTGTATAATAGTTCGAGTTCCCCATTAAATTTGTGTGATCTCTCTTTCTCTTTCTTCCCTCTCTCACTCGGACTCTCTCTCTCTCCCTCTAGGGTTTCAGTTGGCCATTTTTTATTTATTCAATCCAAGAGTTTAATCTGCTGGTTACCATCTCATTCGCAATAATCTGCAATTTTCCAGTAATTCACCAAGTGTTATCAATGAAAATTCTTTACATAGTGCTCCGTATTAGAAAATTTGATTAGTTTTCTGTACAACTCGTTTTAGTTCTTTTATGTGTGATTTTAGTGCTTTATGTTTAAGCTTTATTGGTGTTCAATACTTGAACTTTGATTGATTCGTTTGTGGTTCAGATCTTTTGATTCACTTATTTGCATTTATTTTTGTTATTGACTGTGTTTTGGGGACTGAGTTTTGGTTAGGTTACTTATATTTCTTCCTTTTTTTGAGTTTTGACTGAGATCTAGTATGAAATGATGATATGTTCAGTTATTTTATTGAAATTGGAAGTTCTCCTAGTTAGTTATTGATATAGTGATGCACTTACGGAAAAAAAATATAGTGATGTACTTTACATGAACTTGGTTTTGTAGTTGGATCTGTTTAATGATCCTATGTTCATGCATAATTTGAGTAATTGTGTCTTCTTAAGCTGCAATTCGTGCACCTTAGTCCATGCTTCTTCTGTTTATTGAACTTTGGAGTGCTTTTAAAGACGCAAAAGGCTGTTTTCCCAGAACACTGATAGTGTGTCATGAACTTATTAATTGCTTGCATATGAGATTTTTTTTGGTGGTCGTTGCCTTCTACACACGCGCAAGTATACATGATCAATGAAGTAATAAAGTGATGTATAGAGTATCGTCCCACAAGGACTTGTAATTAGTTGGTCGCTAAATTAAGCTAATTCTACTTTATCGAGTCAAACAAAAGTTCCGATTGATTTTTTTGAATTATTAAACTATTGAAATTTGCAAAATGATTAAAGCAGGTGGTATCTAAAACAACCTCCCGGGTAAGGTCTGCCTACACTCTACCCTCCCCAGACCCTACATGGTGGAATTATTCTAGACTTTTGGTTTATTCTAACAATCCTGTTGAATTCTTCAAATAATTTGACTTATTAATATATTTGAGTTATTAATTAGCAAGGTTAACTTCGTCATAGAAAACTTTCAATTTCTACTCGCTTATTCGATTAATGTAACACCTATATATTCATGGAATTAGAATTAACAAGAACGCATTAATAATTCCCGTAAAATAATTAAGCAAGACGATTAAGTATATTTCTATTTTAATCATGAATATGTTCCCTAATGCCTAGGTTCAAAAACTTGCCATATTCAGTTCTATTGCGATCAAGAATTACCCTTTTCAAGTTCAATTCAAGATTCATAGATAGTATATAATTTGTTGGCTAGATAATCAAATAATTAATCACAAGAATGGAATAAATAACCAATATGATAATTAGTCAACTCAGTAACTGAGTATCAACATTCATGTAGAACGATAACCCTAGAAATAATAAATTAGCTACTCATAGTCATGGTAGAAATTACAATACAATCCCAACAATACTTAAAAGTTGAGAAAAGTAGGCAAAAGAAATAACACAAGATTCCCCTGCTTCCCATATGTGTTACTTGTGTCAAAGGTAACCGAGGAACTAGCTTCTAGTTTATATATGTGGTGCACTACTCGCAGGACAAAATTATCCTTGGCCTATCTTGTTGGGCTTCAGACTTCTCTTGTTGAATAGCTAATGATGCGAGCTAACAATTTCCAATGCCCCGAATCTCTCATTGCAAAGCTTGCAAATCGAGACCTCTAGCGTGCCTTATCTTCGGGCAATAGACTTTTCATTGAGTAGCCTTTGTGTGGCCTCCGTTCTTCAAGTTCCCGCCATGTTCTCGCTAGGTAGTTCGCCAAGCAAGCCACTACTCCAGGCCTGCATGCATCTCTCTCAGCATTTCCCACGTTGTTCAACTAAATTATGTAACCTATCAATTCAGGCCCCTGAAAATCCTCTCGCTAGCCACACCTCTCGTGATGCGAGAAATATTTCCACCAATTCTGAACTCTTGCTTTAGTGCTCATGACGCGAGACTCCTCACGAGCTCCAACTCTGATAAAATTTTGTTCAAGTTCATCTGCAATCCAACTAAGACATATCAATGTAAAATCAGAAACTGAGCTATATTCGGCTTATCTGACACAAATTTCAACCGAAGAATGATAAAAATATAAGTTAATATAAAAACATATATGCATATGTCAGCATCTGTCGTTTTTGCGTTGACAGATAATCTTACTGTTAAACTTTTTACTGTCTTAGCTGTAATAATTTTGTGTTGTTATTCTCGTCTTGTCCCGGCAATTGGTTGTTGCACTGCTTGTGAATCTGATCTCTCTGTCTTCTTTTGATGTAATTACTTTTCAAGTTTTTGATTTCATTTGGTTAATCTCGAGCATTCAGTTTACTTTAGGGGTTTCTTGGTTCATCGGGTAAAGAAAAACAATCACCGGATAGAATGTATGACTTCTAATCCCGTGTTTTGTTGGATCTTTGTTTTCTTTATAAGCAATCCCGGGACTAGTATACCACCATTTTGGTGTTGTTTTTACACCACATTCAATGTGAGATAACAATCCCGGGATTACAATATTTAGGGTTACAATAACTAGTTGGTGCACATGCATTCTTGTTCGACATTTGGTTCATAATCTGAAAGTTTTTAACTGGAAAAAGGATTGTTTCCAATAATGCCGTTGACATGTACTTCATTCCTATGTCATTTTGAAGAACTGTGGTTTCGGTTGAAATGCCACTTAACAAAAATATTTGCGTTTTTATTGTACAAATCAAATAAAAAAAGTATAAAAGAATTTAAATTAGAACTAATTAGAAATCCTTACTATATAAACAACAACAACAACTAACTAATCCCAAAAAGAAAAACAAACCCAAGCAAGTTGAGATTGACTATATGAATCCCTATTATCCATGTTGCTCCGTTCAGGATCATCTTAGTCCATGCAACATAAAATTAAAACAAATAAAATAGAAGTACTAGAGGTTCTTTATATTTTCTACTGACATATATATTTTTGACATAAAGATTCCTACAAAATATTGGACCTAAATTTAACGTACTAACATGACTAAAAAGATCCTACTAATTGGTTTTGCCTACATAGATTATTTTCTTCCGTTGTGCTCTATAATCACTAGGTCTGCAAGGATTCCAAGAGATTGTAGGTCTTTTGAGATAACTTTCTTCCATGTGATTTTAGGTCTACCTCACCTCTTTGCTAACACCTCCACTCACCATAATTTATCCTGTGTGCAACTAGCATCTTTTGTCGAGTGTGATCACTTTAATTGTATATGCTAGATATCTTGCTAATTATAATATTTTTTTGTATTTTTATTTACTTAAAGAGGACTTTCTTCTGATAATAATCTATTTCACAAAAAACAACATTGTGAAATATTGTACCAAAAAGAAAAAAACGAAAGAGAAGGCTCTCTTCTCTACATCACCATGCAAGGATTTATTTAAGCATAGAAACCAAGGAAGTTACTCGCGAATCCTAGACTAATGAAATGGAGAAATGGAAATTCATTTAAGATGGATGAGCATACAGGCTATTGTCAATATTAGTTTTCTAACATATTATGGCAGTGGTAGTGGCCTTCTGTGGTATTTTCCAAGAAAGAGTGAAATCTGTCAGTTCTATGGCACATCCCTAGACCAATGCTTGTATCTTTCTTTAGAGGAGTTAATCACCTGAATTGTGATGTTCCTAAAAATGAAATGCCATTACTAGCAATATAAAAAGCATCAGCAGATTTCTCGAGGGCTTGAGGATAAGAACAACTGAATTAGAATCAATGTTGTTGTTGTCTTTTTGGGTGTTTATGTCGGTATAAAATATACAGAGATTACCTATCAAAAAGTATTAAAAGAAATACAGGGATTACCGTATAATTTATACAGTCTTCGCAGCTAATGAGGTTCTAACCAAGGTGCATCTATTGCTTGTTGAAAACTATTTCCAAACAGTATAAGTTATACGGTCTATATATGTCGGACATTAAAATGACAAAAAAATGTGGAATAAGATTTTTATACGATGCTTATTTGTCCGAGCCAACTTATGCGCACCTCGTCTAATTCCACGGGTACCTGCTACCTCCCACCAACACATGTACTAGATAACTTTGTCCACCTAGGCTTGAACACATGAGAAAAAATCACCTAGTGTTTTGCCTCCGCTGGGATTTGAACTTGAGACCTCATGGTTCTCAACCAACTTCATTGACCACTAGGCTGCACCCTTGGGGCCATGCTTACTTTTTCAGCACCATAAACCAAGCAATCCCTTAATATTAGCATTATTTCAAGTTCATTCTTATAATAATTCTGTGATATCTTACATACGGGATGTCTCATGTGTTGGCAGGAACCATATGGCAATGGAAGTCACTCAGGCTCTTCTAAATGCACAATCAGTTGATTCAACAATGCGAAAACATGCAGAAGAAACATTGAAACAGTTTCAGGAGCAAAATCTTCCTGGTTTCCTGTTATGTCTGTCAGGAGAGTTGTCTAGTGAGGAGAAGCCAGTTGATAGTCGTAAGTTGGCAGGTCTGATACTAAAAAATGCATTGGATGCCAAGGAACAACACAGGAAATATGAACTTGTCCAAAGATGGCTATCACTTGATGTGGCTGTGAAGACCCAGATTAAAACATGCTTGTTACAGACCCTCTCTTCTCTGGCACCTGATGCTCGTTCAACTGCTTCACAAGTCATTGCCAAGGTTGCTGGCATCGAGCTGCCGCAGAAGCAGTGGCCTGAGTTGATTGGTTCACTCTTGTCAAATCAACAGCTCCCTGCCCATGTCAAGCAAGCTACTTTTGAGACACTAGGGTATTTATGCGAAGAAGTTTCTCCTGATGTCGTGGAGCAGGATCAAGTAAATAAAATCCTTACAGCTGTAGTTCAGGGTATGAATGCCGAAGAAGGGAACAGTGATGTGAGGCTTGCTGCTACTCGAGCATTATATAATGCACTTAGTTTCACTCAGGCAAATTTCAACAATGATATGGAGCGTGACTTTATTATGAGAGTTGTCTGCCAGGCCACTCTGTCTCCTGAAGTCAAAATTCGGCAGGCTGCTTTTGAATGCTTAGTCTCAATTTCATCAACATACTATGAGAAATTAGCTCCTTATATTCAAGACATCTTTAGCATAACAGCAAAGGCTGTTAGAGAGGATGAGGAGCCTGTTGCTCTTCAAGCCATTGAATTTTGGAGCTCGATCTGTGACGAGGAGATTGATATTTTAGAAGATTATGGGGGTGATTTTACTGCAGATTCTGATGTTCCGTGCTATAATTTCATCAAGCAGGCTCTTCCTGCACTTGTCCCTATGCTATTGGAGACACTTCTTAAGCAAGAAGAAGATCAGGATCAGGATGAAGTTGCTTGGAATCTTGCAATGGCCGGTGGAACTTGCCTTGGTTTGGTTGCAAGGACTGTAGGAGATGACATTGTCCCTCTTGTTATGCCATTCATTGAAGAGAACATTACAAAGCCGGATTGGAGGCAAAGAGAGGCTGCCACTTATGCCTTTGGCTCCATTTTGGAAGGTCCTTCACCTGAGAAGCTGACACCCATTGTTAATGGTGCTCTAAATTTCATGCTTACTGCATTGACAAAGGATGCCAATAGCCATGTGAAGGACACTGCAGCATGGACCCTTGGAAGAATATTTGAATTTCTTCATGGTTCAACAGTGGAGATACCTATTATTACTCCAGCAAACTGCCAACAGATCGTTACAGTTCTACTTCAGAGCATGAAAGATGCTCCAAATGTTGCTGAGAAAGCCTGTGGTGCTCTCTATTTTCTTGCCCAAGGGTACGCGGATGTGGCTGCATCATCTCCCTTGACCCCTTTTTTCCAGGAAATTGTGCAGTCCCTTCTTACAGTGACCCACAGAGAAGATGCTGGTGAGTCACGACTTAGGACTGCTGCATATGAGGCACTGAATGAAGTTGTAAGGTGCTCAACTGATGAAACAACTCCCATGATTTTGCAACTAGTTCCTGTCATTATGATGGAGCTCCACCAGACTCTTGAGGCTCAGAAGCTTTCATCTGATGAAAGGGAGAAGCAGAGCGAGTTGCAAGGTCTTTTGTGTGGATGCTTACAAGTTATTATTCAGAAGTTAGGGGGCTCAGACCCAACAAAGTATGCCTTTTTGCAGTATGCTGATCAGATCATGAGCCTTTTCCTCAGGGTTTTTGCATGTAGAAATGCTACAGTGCATGAGGAAGCCATGCTTGCCATTGGAGCACTTGCCTATGCAACTGGTCCTGACTTTGCCAAGTACATGCCTGAATTTTACAAGTACCTGGAAATGGGTCTTCAGAATTTTGAGGAGTACCAAGTCTGTGCTGTCACAGTAGGTGTTGTGGGTGATTTATGCAGAGCATTGGAGGATAAGATCATACCTTATTGTGATGGTATAATGACACAGCTTCTCAAGGACCTATCAAGTAACCAGCTACACCGTTCTGTAAAGCCACCAATATTTTCATGCTTTGGTGACATAGCCTTGGTGATAGGAGAGAATTTTGAGAAGTATTTGATGTATGCCATGCCTATGCTCCAGAGTGCTGCAGAGCTGTCAGCACACACATCTGGTGCTGATGACGAGATGTTAGATTACACGAATCTTCTGAGAAATGGAATCTTGGAGGCTTATTCCGGCATATTTCAGGGCTTCAAGAACTCACCTAAGACTCAGCTGCTGATACCCTATGCACCTCATATCCTTCAATTCCTGGATAGTATTTATATGGAGAAAGACATGTAAGTATTGCTTGATTTCTTCTACTTCTCTCTTTTTACTCTATTTATGAAGGTCATTGATGTTCTGAATTCCTGGATTTACCCCCTTTCTTCAAATTACAGGGATGATGTGGTAATGAAGACCGCTATTGGAGTTCTGGGAGATTTAGCAGATACTCTGGGCAGTAATGCTGGTTCTTTGATTCAACAATCAGTATCAAGCAAGGATTTTTTGATTGAATGCTTGTCTTCGGATGACCATTTGATTAAGGAATCTGCTGAGTGGGCCCAGATGGCTATTAGCCGTGCCATTTCAGTTTAAAGTTGTGGGTACTTGGTACATATTTTTTTTATGTCCCTGCATGCATGTAGTTGTGTTGAGTCGGGATCATTGCATTCATGTGTCAAGTCATTGCCATTTTCTGACAACGGGAAAAATTTACATTCAAGTTGTCAGACACGTGCCAGCACCGCGGGAGGGGATATTTTGTTTTGTGATGGAGGGGGTTGGGTCATGGTGATTGCTCAGGAGTTGAAGGCCTTCCACTTAGGACTGGACGCGATGTTATTGATGATGTATATTTGGGGTGGAATAGAATATTCTTGTAACCAGCTGAAGATTACAAGGCTACTTGTTTCTCTCTTTGCTTGTGGATCTGACCTGGAGCTCTAACAAGAAATCCGAGGTCCTGTGGTGTTCCTATCTTCTTCAAGGGTTTTCATTGGTCAGCATCTCAGCATGTACAAGTCCCAAGTTTTGGTAGTCTTGATACTTAGCCATAGCTTCTTTTCATTTTTCTCACAAATATATATATATTTTTGGTCGGTCAGTCCATGTCTTTGTCATAATCAGCTGGATCTGTTTTATAGTTGAATTGCATAGCATCTCATTCATCTCTTTTGCGTGACTTATTGTGAGTTTAGCTCATTATTTAGGGGCATTCCATCAAATTTCCTTCATATTTTATCTCACAGAATTTTGCATTTTTGAAAAGCCAGTATTGGAAATACCGTTCAACCTTGATTGCATGTATTCTTTCCTGTTTACGCTGTTATAGTAGAGTTGTCTTTTGACCTTTTAAAAGGACTGCTCTTTTGTTCGTGAAATACTATAATCACATTGTCTTTGAAGAACATGATTTTGAAATGTCACTTTGATTACGTTAGGGAATTGGGAGTCACTATTTTTTCAAGTGCCGTTTTGGCATCAGGATTCGTTTTCCAGTTTTTAGGTGCTACATTGCTATAAGCCTACACAAATGCATTTATGTTCTTTTATTATTAGTGCTGCTTTTGGGGTTTAGCCTGTGCTGTAATTGTGTTCTAACATCGTATAAGTAATCTATCAAAGACCAATATGGCATGACAAACCTTATGATGTTATTGTCGTAAAACATTAGAAGAAATTTATTTGGTCATCTTTATTTATTATTTTTATAGCGAGAAAAAGGCGTAATAAATGAAATTTGTTCGACCAATTGAACGAATCTTGTCTCATCAGTTTTCTTATTCAGACCTTTTCTTCTTTCTTAGTTGTGGCAAGATCTTGAACCTAAAGAAGTTAGAATAGCACCTAAAGGATAATGAGTGATTGAGGTAAACTAATACGAGTAACAACTTAAAGATCAAACAAGTCTTGGGAGGTAGGTCGTAACTCGTAAGCAAGTATACCTGACACTTGTGCTTGTGAGATATAAAACGAGATAAAGAATGTATCAATCTTTGCATCCGTCGTTAAGATGAATATGGTCAATTAATTATGTACACAGATTAGTTAGCAATCCAACATTAAGAGTTATGCTAATGTCCCCGACAACATAGATGTCTAGAACCATTGTGGAAAACAGGTATTTAGAAACTAATTCTATTCATCCTCCCAAAGTTACACTCAATTATTTTTCCAACTACAGCTTATTGTTTTAACCTGTCTTAACGAATGATTAGACATACTCAAACATGACCAAGTCTGAAATTTCCTCTGTATGTTATCTACTCAGTGAATTCCACTATTGGTAGTGCCTTACTTCCCTTCCACTTCACTTGTGGATTTTACCTAATTTCAACCCTCCAAAAAAGGAAAACAAAAAGTCCCTTTTTTTATTATATATATATTACCAATGAGTAAAGGAAGACCAAATTTTGTTGGTTTGTAGAAAGTAGTTGACTTTCCTTTGTGTTAACTCTTTATCTTTTCCTCTTCATTTTTCAGATTAGTCATCAGTCCTTCCCACTAAAGACAAACATGAAGCTTTATTGCTCAAATCAAACACATAATTTTCATGATCGTTTTATAAAATGTATATGAACACGAATTACACTGAAAGAGCATAGTCTATGAATCGTGACTTAGGTATAGAGGTTGGTTCCACACTTTTCGAAGAAAAAATCTTCACGGGAACTTTTTATGAATTGGTGAGAGAAGAAGTTTCTTTTCTGTTGTCGGAGAAAAGATGTGGGACTTCTCCACCGAGACTCCTTCTCTTTAGTAGATACCATGCAATGGTTTAGGAGTCATAACCGTTGTATCCCTTCATTTTTTAATTCAAATATTAAATATATAAAATAATATTTACTAATTATTAATTTGGATCCAGGTTGACCCACACGGTGACACGGCGGACCCGAATCTAATTCCTAATTTATCGTACAATTAGCATATCCAAACTTTTGGAGAGTCTTGATGGTCATCGTACTATATACAACATTGAAGAAGATACTTATATACATGAGCTAATGGCACTGATCTCTCATTTTAGGCTAAGGAAGAGGAAAACAAATTTACTTCTCAAAAAGATGATGTACACAAAGGAGCTGTTGCTTCTATTTGACAACACTATTACATAAGGATTTGAACATTGGAGTCAAATTAGTGCCACTTTGACTTGCTGGTTGTGGCCTATAAGTATTGCAACTCATCATTCATCTTTGTACAGCCATTGGGTGAGTACACAATCAACATAACTGCTTTATCATCTCAAAACTGTTGAGTTATTTGACCACCCCATTTAAAAGCTTATACAATTTGAGAGGATAACCTTTTATTTACTTAATTAAGTCTTCGTGACACCCCATCACGGGCAAGCTTAAGGCGATTGGTGGAGTGGTTCGAGACATTCTAAACTCGTTTGAAAATCTTTACTCAACTGATGAGGGACTAGTGTAGTATTTCAAACAGCTCGAAATGGCAGAGCTTGAGCCATGCAATGCAAAGAAAAAAGAGAGATTGATCAAAGCAGTCTACAATCCTACCTACCGTTGCTTCTACTTCGATGTAACATATAGATATGTGCAGTAGATTCTTTTTTGTGCTGTTTGACTTGTTGATTCTGGCTTATAGGTATTGCAACTCATCTGTACAGACAGTACATTAAATGGGTGGGTGCACTATCACCATTCACCACTACCAAAGGCCAATGTAGTGCTTTAGTTAGAGGTTCACTCGAACCTAATAAAACCCTGTATGCGTTAAAAATACAAATAATAGATTTCGAACCCAGTAAATTGAATGGGTCGTGGTAGAATCTCGAACTCAATCTCATAATATTTAAATATTGGATCCGCCTCTGACATAATAAAAGGGGTCACTCTTCCCTTCTTCCCCTCATCATATCAAGAATCAATAATCTCTCTACTCAGCTGATCATAGAGAAAATTGAATAAGTGCACCACTATGAGGCCTAGGATCAAAGCTTTCATTCTACCTCTCCTTTTATTTCTCATCTTTGTTTCTTCTGGTAAGCTACTTTCCCTATAAAATGGCAACACCATTTCAACTATCCTGGTTTATACTATAGTGGCAAATGACATAATATTAATACTGATGTTTCTCATTGTGCCATCTAGGTACTGCTGAGGGCATTGCCAATGGCGTTAACTGCGCTTACAAGCTTCATAAGGTAGTGATAGGGGGAGTAAATTTAATTGATTGGCATCATATCATGTTTTAATTAATGAAATGCAACCAGTTTCATTACTAGACATAGTACAGCTTTTTTTAGTAGTTTTATCTAGTATTCACTACTAGTTACTACTTCATTTGCTTTATTTATTTTGTTATGAGGTTGTCGTTATTTTCCTTTCTGTCCTGCTTTAATTACACTTCTTTTGAGCCGAGGGTCTGTAAAAAACAACATATGTACCCCACAAAGATAGGGTTAAGATCTGCGTACACCCCACCCTTCCCGGACCCTACTTATGGGGTTATATTGGTATGTTGTTGTTGTTGTTACATAGTGCAAAAAGTTGAGATATGCTAGTATAACATAAAGACTTACTAACTTCCTGCAGCTTATATTTTTCCTCTTAAAGTTTCATCCATTTTCTTGTATACAACATACCAAGACTATAGACGACTTCCTAGATTAATATCCATTTTCTGGGGGTGCATATAGTCATGTAATCTCTTGATTTCTTAGAATATCCTTAACAAATGAGAAATTCGACGTTGCTGATTGATCTTTGTTGCAAATTGTGTGAAGCATGTTATCTGAGAAAATCCAAGAAAGTTGCTGCAGCTGGATGCTGTGTTAGATTATGACAATGCAAGACCTAACACCAAGCATCATCCAAGAGGAAAGAAAGGCGGTGGCAGGCGGCAATCACCCGTGATTGCTCTGCTTTTCCAATAATCAAACCAGATCGTGAACTACTCTAAACCACTAGCTGCGTCACGAGCTGCGTCATTGACCCAAGCGCAAAAACACTTTTTATTGTTTCCTTCTTTGGCTTTTATAAGACTTGTTTCTCGATTCGTCTTCATCTATTATCAATGTGGGACAAACTACCAATATAATTTAATATCTTTGCTCTTGGCATGATAGCAGATGCTATGTTCTTGAGATGCTGATGAATTCCATTACTTCTTTCGCTAGTGGCTATCTTTAATGTAAGCTAGAAATAATAGAAATTTTGGTGGTAAATATTTGAAAGGACTGAGTGGTGAAATGAAGTTAGTTAATGTAGTAAAAGTATTTGACGATGTCAATTCAGACAATTGAAAACACTTGCCGAACCATGAACATATCATAGTACTGATTTAGGCATGAACTTCTGGTTGGGTCCAGAGAGGGGGAAATTACTGGGATAAACCATGGATAAATTTATGCTCGTACTGCCTAAGGGTATAGGCACGGTAGACAACCATTAGCAGGGTTGGGTCCAGAGAGTAACATGCCGGTTTACAGAAACACAGTAAGTTTTGCCAGACCTATATAAGTATTAAAATATTCATTAAATACTTAAAAATATTTGATTGTGAAGCCAGTTGTACTGTATATTAACATTAAGTCGTAGGAACTCATAAACTTCAAATCCTAGATCCGCCTCTGCTGACTAAAACTTGTACTTCATGCACAAAAAATTGGTTACAGCATAGCCAAATTTCATTCATTTGCCTGCCTGTTTACAGGTCAAAAGCAAAGAGAAAAACCAGGTAAAGTAGAATTGCAATGACACTACAACATTATCCGAGAAAGTATAGTAGCAAAATCATGAATATGTAGACCACTAACCAGTAAATGACAGAAGTCAAATCTTACCAAAAAGAGGCTGAGGGCTACAGGATTTTATGCTTTAGTCTCAACTTATTCCAGTGAAATTACGTAAAGTTGTTTAATGGATCTTGATTCCATGATTGTTTGATGTCCTCGTCAGAACTTTTTTCCTTTATGATGATCAAATGGAATTTGACCATTTGACAATTTTGACAAATATCAAGTAGTGCTGAAACAAGGTTAAGAGATAATGGACAGAATGAACCCTCTCTACCCCAAATAAGTGACTCTCCAAAAGCAAACTTCTGAAACAGTAATTTCACTCACAAGTCAGTTGGCGACACAATCGGTCACCTCAACTTGGATTTGGGAAACAAAATAGTACTCTTTCTTGGTCTGTTTATGTTGGCATTTGAGCTTATGCATAGAGCTCTGATTAGTCTGAAACCATTTCTTGTAGAAGCAGCACAAATGAAGCTAATTTTGGCACATTCAGTCCACACAGAGTTGCCTAGTGATTCCTAGGTTGTGAATTTCTCGTGCTACTACTGTTGTATTAGCACGTCCAGTTGTTAACTCTTCGCGCCGCTACTGCTATATCTAGGAGTCACATAGGATTGTGTGATAACTTCTTCAGACTTCTAAATACTCGCCCACAAACTAGAAGAGGCTCGTTTAAAATAACTTCTTTTGATGACATGAGAATTCGTCCAAGTATTACGAATCAGAAGTATCTATTTTTACTATAAAATAACGCACCATTATCATTTGATAACCCCCAAAATTTGGCCTTCTCCTCAAAAAGAGACTAATCTGGCTACCTTCCTCTTTCCTTTTTGGAGGTGACCCCTACTTAGTGGCATGTTTTATTTTCTGCAAAAGATAACTCCTATGTAGCAAACTTGTTAAGGGCATATACAAAACATATTCAATTTATATTTCTATCCCCCATATTTCGCCTCAATATCCAACAGAAAGTACATTCTCAGACACAATGGAGAAACGACATACTTGATTAGCAGAATTCCATTTTTACAACTGTTAAGTCTAATCATAAGACATCTTTGTATCTCTCTCCCATGATTTGGATGTTAATTGCCAACAGGAACCGTTAGCGCAAAATTGACCGAACACAAGGGCAAATAAAATTTGATACTAAGAATTGTAGGGCATAACCCCAAAGGGAGCCCTTCAAAAAATTCTCGACGGCCAAGGCAGAACCAAGGCCGAAGAGGGGGTTTGGAAATAGTTTTCAACCAGCAATAGACGCGCCTCGGTTAATACCTCACAAGCTGCGTCATTGCCCCAAGCGCAAAGATACTTTCGATCTTTCCCCTGCTTCCGATTTTATAACAGCCGTTTCTCCATTCTCCTTCATATATTATCGATGTGGGACAAATAGTCGGATTACTATCCCTCACCACACAGCTCAGCCTCATTTCTCTTTCTTTGTTGTACAAATTTTCTCGAACTCACTTTCCCTCAGAATAACATTTACCTCCTATCAATATATTTGGCTTGTTTGAATTTTTACCTATGTTAAATCTTGTATAAGATAAGAATTTGAATGCGGTGTTAAATTTATGTTTGACCAAAATATATGAAATTGCAGTTGAAAATGTGAAAATAGTACAAAGGTATGTTAAATTCAAATGTAATATTAGTTTATGCCAATTTAACTTCTATTATAAAATTTATATGAGAAATTGATTCATTCTTTATAAAATGGATTGCAATATAAAGTAAAAAATGAAATAGATTAAAAAGGACAAACATTATATAAGATGGATTGAAATATGGAGTATCTCTTTCCTTTTATTATTTCTCTAGGATCACAGAGAATGCTACTCTTCTCGGTGGTGTCTTAGAAGTTAGAAGAACACTCTAGAATTATATGGCAGAAGAAATAAAACTTTTATTTATTTGGGGAAATAAACTTAGGAAGATTAACTATTATAATTATTGCAAAAATTCAAAATCGTTTCAACCGTTCTTAATTAACTAGAATACTTCAAATATATAACAATATAAAAATGTATTTGCATATATTAACAACCATTATTGAGCTATTTCTTTACTGCAAAAATAGTCTTAACTAAAATTATATCTGCAAGCAGGGCCTCCTAGTGTCTGCACTTGATTCTGGACTATTAGTTGCCATCCATTTAGCAGAAGTTTTCGGGTTTGGGCTTTTTGCAGACGAGTCATAGCTCCACCTACGGGCTGCTCCCTTCTTAATTGTTGCATTCCATTGGGCCCATTGTGGGCTTGGAGTCTTTATTGGGCCTGGACTCTTTACTTTTGCTTTTGCAGACTTAGTTGGAGCCATGTAGCTAGGTAGACGATTCTGCCAGGATGAATATGGGCTTCTTTCAGCTGGTCTGACATTGTGATGGGCTAAGTTGACATCTTCTGAGCCCAATGGAGTGACTAGGTCCAATTCTACTGTCTTCTCTGACATGTCATCTGTGGTGGACAATGTTACATAGGAGTTCTCTCGTGGCACAACATGTCTTGAGTATTGAGAGGGTTGAGAAGCCATCCATCTCTCAAGCCAATTCCAACCTCGTTGTGGATTTTCATGCTCATTGCCAAAAAAATCTTCCTCACCATGTGAATCAGAATGCAACCATTTTTGTTGCTATCATAATAGCCCATAAAAATTATCAAATGGCAAAATTTTAATTCTTCTTGGCTTCTATTTATCTTTAACTAACGCTTTCACTAATACAATTTGGTACTCTACTTATTGTATTTTTGGTTGAAATTTTCATTTTCGACATGATAATACAGATATAATTTTACTTTAATCTAATTATTACTATTTTATATTAGATGCAACATGGAATACATAATTTATATTGGTATTTTCAAGACCGATATTAATCCTATTTTTAATACAATAACTCATACATTGATATTATACTTCTAGCATAACTAATCTGTGTCTGTTAATTCTTACCATGTGAATCTAACAACTGTATGAGGGATTAGTGAGTGTGATGTAAAGTTAGTTCCAATACGTTAATTAGAAACAGATATTTGACAACTTTTGTTATGTATGATATGTAGGAGTAACTAACCTGATAAGCATAAGCAAGTCCTCTTTCCCTTTTGATCTCAGTATGTTGTTTTCTTCTAGTAATTTCCATGATCTTTTCTATGCTTTGGTTCCTGTTATCCCAGCCTTCTGTCTCCAGTTTCTTAAACAGGCTCGTGTGCTTGTACTGATCTTCTTTCCTCGAGCGCAATCTCACTTCTTCTAGCTTGCTCTCCAGCTTTTCATGGACCAATTGGAGTCTTCGTGCGCGTACTCTTGACTGCACACGCACTAATGCTTGCATACATCTCAGTGTCACCTGCGCTTGTTTGCGCACTTTATGTCCCCTCACTAGCGCTTGCAACCTCACCAGTCCTCTCAGTGCACACAAAGCACGTCTTGCCTGTAAAATTAGCAAGACGTACATCGATAATTAAGAATTTCAATAACAATTACTATGCTCATTTCTATTGATTTAGGATTTTAAATCAATAGATGCAGCGCAGAATACCATTATACGTTACTCTTTTGTGACAACTGATATAGATAACAGAAAGCATTGGCTTTTAATTTACCAGATATCCCCTGTAATATGATTGAATAAGGGTGGCAGCCCTTTCCTCTTTGGACTGACTGCTGTATCCAGCTAATCTGACAACTTTTGTGGCCGCATCAGCTGCTGCGGTCGCTGCTTCAGCAGCTGCAGCAGTGGCCACAACGACATGAATGTCATGATTTCGATCTTCAGCCAACGAATATGACAACTCGTCATTGCTCTCTCGATTATTGGTAAAATCTGAAGAACTCCCTGCTGGAAACTGTTCAATTGACACAACTTCTGGTGCTTCATCTTGCCATTGGTTTTCTAATTTTTCCTTCTGAAAAACATACAAATTAATTCACGCCATTAGCACTTTAATTAAAGGCTCAATAATCGACAATCTTTTACATTTGCCAGTAAATTTCGTTTAGATATTCGAAATATGATATGTTATGATTGAACACTTGAACACATGATAAAGTGTTTATATTAGTCATTTCCGACTCACCAATTTGGAAGAGCTTCTGCACATGTTCTCAAGCGTTCATTACATAAATAATTTAATCACTTAAAATATTTCATCTACTTTAATTATATCTATTAGCCTCAATAAGCCGTAACACCTCTAACATGTTCCAATTGAGACTGATGTGTCTAATTAATGGAGGTAACATATTTTATGTATTTAATTTATTTACGTAATAGACGTTTGAAAACACATGATTTTTTTTTCAAAAAAGTGTATAATAAGAACCTGTTATCATTTGTTGAGATGCTCAATTAAAATATGATATAGTTATATCAAAATTGATGTCATGTGACCAGGAGGTTATGAGTTCAAGTCGTGAAAACAACCTCTTCCAGAAATGTGAGGTAAGACTGCGTACAATAGACTCTTGTGGTCCGACCCTTCACCGGATCTCGCGCATCGCGAGAGCTTAGTGCACCGGGCTGCACTTTTATAGTTATATCAAAATGAAATCTACTGATAAATTTAAATGGTCGGTGTATTCAGCGTTAATTAATATAATCATTTGATGAGATGAGTTTTTGAGACTAGAAGCTAGAGAACCAATTGGTGTCTACTAAGCAGGACATACATGTTATGGTGAATATAATGTGGATGATGGCGACAGAAAGGTAGATGAAAGGCACATCAACAAGTCATGAATTCTATGCTGCTGCCTTTAAACAGGGGCCATATTGTATAGGGGGACCAGTAAGTGTCAAGATTAGTTAATGCCGTTTGGTGAGGGATTAAAGTGCCTAGCCAGTAGCAACTACTTGCTACGATTGCTGGTAGATTCATTAGAGATCCATAAAAGGACCTCACAAGTAGGTAGGTAGGCTTATGAGAATCCAGAAAAGTACTGCAGTTCACAAGAGATGACGACAGAGATATATGTTACAACTTTTCTTGATCATATAATAATACTACCAATTTAAATTTTATGCAATGATCACGTATAAAATATTTACACAATCACTTGAAAAGTAATTACAAAATCTATTTAATAGAAGCAACTTTGACCGATAACGTTACCCAGAATCAAAGAAATATTTTACTTGATTGTATTCATCAATAATGTACCATATATATATAGTACAAGAATATTTAAACTAGGTAACTAATCAATCTAATTACAATAGAAAATATAATTCTACCTAAAATAGGAGACTTAATTACAATAGGAATACAATTCTACCTAAAATAAGAGATACACAATTAATTAAAGAATACTCGGAGAAATATTCTATTACACCCATGCAATAGAAGCGGGAGGTTCACGAACACTGAGATTGGCTCGAAAATCATCAAATAGTATGCGCGGAAGTCCTTTGGTGAAGATGTCGACAATCTGATATCTGGATGGACCATAAAGGACACGAACTTGACCACGAGCCACTTTTTCGCGAACGAGATGAATGTCAATCTCAATGTGTTTAGTGCGCTGACGTTGGACGCGATTGCCGGAAAGATATATCGCACTAATATTATCGTCGTAGACCAGTGTTGCCTTTTGAATCAGGCAGTGAAGCTCAAGTAGAAGGTTACGGATCCAACAAGACTCAAAGACGACGTTGGCGACACTTTTGTACTCTGCTTCGGCACTGGATCGGGATAGTGTAGGTTGCCTTTTGGAAGACCAAGACAATAATACTATCTCCTAGGAAAATGCAGTAACCAGACGTGGAACGTCGGGTGTCAGGACATCCACCCCAGTCAGCATCAGAATAACCAGTGAGTGAGGACCTGTATAGATGTAATCCGAAGTGAAGTGTACCTTGGACGTATCGTAAAATACGTTTGAGGGCATGTATGTGTGCTTCCGTCGGATTGTGCATGTGTAGGTAGATTTGTTGCACGGCATAGGATATGTCAGGTCTGTGAATGTGAGGTACTGTAAGGCCCCAGCCAAGCTATGATAGTGAGTCAGGTCTGAATATGGGGGGCCAGAATCAGCGTTGAGCTTGGAATTGGTGTCTACTGTCGTGTGGGATGGTTTACAAGATGTCATGCCTGCACGGTCAAGGATCTCTTCGGCGTACTTCTTTTGACACAGAAATAGACCGCCAAAATGTCGAGTGACAGAGATGTCCAAGAAATAACTCAGGGCCCCCAGATCATTCATAACAAACCTAGAGAAAATGGGAGATATAATGGACCGGCGGAGAGCATCATATGATGTGGTGAGGATGATGTCATCAACATATAATAATAGGTAAGCCATGTTTGTATCCTTGTTGTAGATGAACAGAGAATGATCGGATCTGCTGTTTAAAAAATTGATAGATGAGACATAATCGGCGAACCGCTGGTACCATGCTTGAGGAGCCTGTTTTAGTCCATAGAGCGATTTCCGCAACAGACACACATAATCCGGATGAATATGATCCCTGAAGCCCATAGGCTGATGCATATATGCCGTTTCATGAAGATTCTCATGTAAGAAGGCATTCTTGATATCAAGTTGATGAATGGACCAAGACTTAGATAGAGCAATGTTTAGGACGGTCCGGATGGTTGTGGGATTTACGATCGGACTGAACATTTCATCACAGTCCACTCCCATCTATTGAGACATGCCATCACCTACAAGGCGAGCCTTGTACCTTTCAAAAGAACCATCAGATTTCTTTTTATGTCTAAAAATCCACATAGAATGAATAATGTTAGCATCAGATGGACTTGGTACTAGGTCCCACGTCTTATTATCAATAAGAGTATTATATTCATCAATCATTGCGGCTTTTCAATTAGGGCCGCACAAGGCATCCTTCGAATTTTGAGGGACAGGGAAAGGGACAACTGAAACACATAGGTTAAACATCCGTTTAGGTTTATGAATTTCATGCATGGCATGGGTTTTCATGGTCTGATAGTGTGTATCGGGATGCATGATGGGAGGGGGTGTGCCGCAGGATTGACGGGAAGAGGAGGAATGGAAAGGGTAGCGGGATCGGCTGGCCGATGCTCGGTTTGCCGAGAGGTGGCTGCGGAATCACCCTAAGGCGGGCTGTTCCAGGCCACCATCGGCAGAATCGGGTGGGCAGTGTGTCCCGGACTGTCCGAGGTGGGGAACGGGTGTCGGGGTCTGGGACGGCAGACTATATAAATGATGAATTAGAATAGGGTTCAGGCCATCATCTAGGAAGTCGTAGCAATGCCGAGATGACGAGTTTAGGGAGGCAAAGGGGAATTGAGACTCATCAAATAGGACATGACATGAAATACTAATTTTATGACTTGACAAGTCATAGCACGAGTAACCACGATGATTGGCGGGGTAATCCAGAAACACATACGTGGAAAATCGGGGTTGGAGTTTGTGAGTGGTCGGATGGAGAAGATAACAGAGACATCCAAAGATACGCAAGTGTTGGTAGGAGGGGTTCCTACGAAATAGAACTTGAGTGGGCGACCGTTGAGTTAGAGACTTGTTTGAGATTATGTTTAAGAGATAGGTGGCCATGAAGAGTGCTTAGTGTTAGAATTAATGGGAAATTGAGGCGTGAGCAAGTAGGGCACGAATTAGGTTGTTTATGGTTCAGATTTTCCGTTCGTCCTTACCATTTTGGGAGGAGGTGTGGAGGAAGGAAAAACGAAAGGTAAGACCGTTATTGGAGCAAAACTGTTTGAATTAATTATTATTGAATTCCCTGCCATTGTCACATTGAAAACATTTAATTCTCTTTCCAAATTGTGTTTTTACGAGAGCATTAAATGAGGAAAATGGGGTAGACCTGAGATTTATTGCCAATGGGAAAAGTCCATAGAAAGTTGGAATAATCGTCCAAAAACAACACCTAATATCGATGGACAGCCGTACTTAAAATAGGGGACGTCCACAAATCACTATTATTGATATCGAAAGGTAGTAAAGTACAATTTGTGGATACAAAAATGGTAATTTAACATATTTCCCAAAAACGCAGGATTCACATATAGGAGTCCTAGAAATACGGTTGCAATAAATAAAATTATTTTTTCTAAGGGAGCGTAAAACAGAATCTCTCAGATGTCCTAATCTAGAGTGCCATAAGGAAGACGAAAGAGCAACAAAGGTTGATAGAACTGAGGCTGGATTGTTGACGACATTTGAAATAGGGTAGAGATCTCCGGTGTTGTCACATCTCATTATTCGTCTCCCTGCCGTAAAATCCTTTAGAGAAAAACCAAAAGGATCAAAGTCAGGGGAAATATTATTATCAGTTGTGAAACGTCGCACATAGATTAGATTCTTAATGAGTTTAGGGGCATGTAGGATATTTTTTAAGATTAGCGGTGAATATGGTGGAGATAAGGATGAATGAACAAACCCGCGAATGGGAATGTCTTGTCCACTACCAATAATAATATTCTGATTTAAATTACTCAAATTGGAATAAGACGAGAGAGTACCTTATGATGCCGTCATGTGAGATGTGGCGCCTGTGTCCATGTACCGATTTTTGTCTGGAGCGTTAACTGACATTGTGTTCATAACTGCCTCAATGTCAGTCGGTGCATAAGTTGAGGGCGGGGGGCTGTGCTGTGTAGGCCTGTTGGGGATGTGGGTCGAGTATGCCAGGGTGTGCCTATCGATTCTGAGGTAGAGTCCACGAGGATGTCAGATATGGGCTAGCAGGAGAGGCCCATAACGGTGGGCCCCACGTGACCACGACGGGTAGGCAGCTCATGACGGAGGTTGTTGCCACTGCCACGGTCGCTGCTGGTTGTTTCCTGTCGGTGGGGACTGCCCCTTCCCGCCGCCGTTGTTACCAAAATTTCGTCCGACGCGACCCTTGCCGGACTGCCTGCTCTGGCGGGTGGATGCGGATTGATGCGGAGTTGGAGGCCCTGCCGTCGGCGGAGGGCAGCGTCGACAATGCTGGCCTGAGTGGTGCTGCGCTTTATTTTCCAGGTTTTCTCAAGAATAAGATTCGAACTGGCCTCATAAAATGGAGGTAACGACATGCATTGTTGAAGGATGGTGGCAACACCATCATAGGATTCGTTCAAGCCTGAAATAAGTTGCATGACCAATCGCTGATTAGTGATTGGTGCGCTAACGTTGGAGAGTTGGTCGGCAAACATCTTGAGTTCTTGACAATATGCAGACACATTTGGAAAATCGTCTTGATGAACATCTTTGAACTGATTTTCAAGGTATAACGCTCGTTTAGTTTTGTTGTCGTGAAAAATACTTTCCAAACGTTCCCACGTTTGGCGGGAAATGACATCGGTCTCAATGATGGTGTGCAACAGATCATTAGAGATTGTGTCGTATATTCACTAGAGGACGGATGTGTCCAAACGAGACCAGAGCGCATCATCAGAAGTCGAAGCCGGGGTTAGGTATGTGGACTTCGGTGTAGGAGGGATGATGTGGTTGATAGCTTCGTAAACACGACAATGGATCTTAAAAAGCTCTGCCACGAGGAGTATTGACCCTTTTCCATCTCAAGGGTGATATAGATGAAGTTTTTGATGTTGTTTACTACAAGTGCAGGATGAAATTTGGTTTTGTTAGCCATGGAAGATGAAATTTAGGAGGAGAAGGGAGAGAGAATGAATGGAAAAAAAACACTAGGGATCCGTAGGGGTGGCGGCCGAGAGCTATGGTCGGCGACGGTGGAGGTATTTTTAGGCTACTGATACCATAAAGGAATATGTTTCTTGATTGTATTCATCAATAATGTACAATATATAATAGTACAGGAATATTTAAAATAGATAACTATTCAACCTAATAACAATGGAAAATATAATTCTACCTAAAATAGGAGATCTAATTACAATAGGAATATAATTTTACCTAAAATAAGAGATATACAATTAATGAAAGAATATTCGAGAAATATTATATTAAGAATAAATGGCAAGTAACATGTTATAATAAGGTAAATTACTTTATTACACTATCAATATATATACTCTTCGATCTGTCCCATGGAATAGACACAAATTAAAATCATGGTTTTAGCAACTCTGAATCAATCTTGGCAACAATGTAATCTGCAATGCCCGTTAATTCGCAAGCAATTAGGTGTTGGATCATAACTTTTGTTTTCACTCATCTAGGCATACTTCCTGATGAAGATTTATCATTTATCTCCAAACATGTATTAGCCAAAAGCATATTTTGGTTTAAAATCTACTTGGAATTAAATAGAAAGTTCTTGAATTAGTTTCATCTTAATTCCCTGCATATTCTATGGATGAGAAGAGTGAACTAACCTTTTTATCTGCTGGTAAATCCTTAGAAGAAGGTTTAATAAAGACCTTTTTCACTGTGGAAAACCAATTACCACTTCCTTTCTTGCCCATTTCCAGTCAAATAAATTATCTGCTGGCACAAAGCATTTCAATTCAGAATATTTCCAATTCAGAACTCCGCGGAAGGGCCGGACCACAAGGTCTATTGTACGCAGCCTTACCCTGTATTTCTGCAAGAGGCTATTTCCACGGCTTGAACCCGTGACCTCCTGGTCACACAACAACAACTTTACTAGTTACGCCAAGGTTCACCTTTCAATTCAAAATGCACTGTAATTTAACAACAAAAAAAAAAAGGTAACAACATAAGCACTTAATCAAAAGAAAAACCTGGGAGATAAGAGCTATCCTTGTTGAATGATCCTTGTGTGCATCTCTTGACACAATTAAGAATGAGAAAATTGAAGAGTAAATAAGAAGTGCATATTGGGAGGGACAGGAACAAGGAAGGCAGAAAACTGAAGTTGTGAATGAAATAGAAAGTGGGGTATTCTACAGAAAGAATGTACCAGATGCTAATAATGAGATCACTAGTACAATATGGTTCGAGTAGTTAGCAGAGAAAATGGGTGAATATGGCCCTTTATATATAATTTGTATAATAAAATGACTTTGTAAAGATTTTTTGTGTACTCTACAGATTTTTATATGTGTAAAAGTAAATATCTATTATACAAAAAGTATAATTAAGGGCTTCAAAATCTGAAAGAACTAATCCCTTGATTATTTTCATTAATGAATGAGTATATATACAATTTACACTTTCCATAATATGGAAAATCATATTCTTATTCTATTCCCAAAATCATATTCTATTTGTACAAGAATACTATAATTATGGTAAGTGTACAATGCTTAATTAATTACAACTAACATATTACAATAATGGGTATACACGGTTTAGCTTGTCAATCCGTGATATACACGATATACACAAGGCAATGTATATACCGTGTATATCACGGGTATATTTATCACACCCCGCAGTCATAGCCGGCGGTCTTTGTACGTTGAGACTGTCCTTAAAATCTTCAAAGAGAACCGAGGGAAGACCTTTAGTAAAGATGTCTGTAATTTGATATCTGGAAGGGACATGGCAGACACGTACTTGTCCACGAACTACCTTTTCTCGAACAAAGTGGATATCCATCTCGATGTGTTTAGTGCGCTGGTGTTGAAACGGATTACTAGAAAGATAGATGGCACTAATATTATCACAATAAACCAAGGTACCTTTCTGAATGGGACAATGAAGTTCTAAGAGAAGATTACGTAACCAACATGATTCAGAGACCACATTGGCTACCCCACGATACTCGGCCTCCGCACTAGAGCGTGATAACGTAGACTGTCGCTTCATAGATCATGAGACCAAGTTATTTCCAAAAATATACAATAGCCAGACGTGGAGCGTCTGGTATCTGGACAACCACCCCAATCAGCATCCGTATACGAGACAAGTGTAGAAGCCGACGATGGATAAAGATGCAAGCCATAGTCAAGTGTTCCCTGGATGTAGCGGATAATGCGTTTGAGCGCATTCATGTGCTCAATCCTAGGATCATGTATAAATAAACATACATGTTGTATGGCATATGTAATATCCGATCTCGTGAAAGTAAGATACTGAATAGCTCCGGCAAGACTGCGATAGTGGGTAAGATCCTCGTAAGGTGAGCCAGCCGCAACATCCAACTTGGGTTTAGTATCAACACGAGTGGAAGTAGACTTACATGAAGACATACCAGCCCTCTCAATTATCTCAGCGGCATACTTTGTGTTGTGATATGAATAACCAACCTGCATGACGAGTGAAAACAATCCCCAAGAAGTAACTCAAGGGCCCCAATTCTTTCATAGCAAACTCAGAACTAAGCAATGTCATGATATACTTGCGCAAAACATCAGACGAGGCAGTCAAGATAATATCATCCACATATAATAGAATATAAGTCATGGAAGTACCACAACGATATATGAATAATGAATTATCAGACATGTTGTGAGAAAACCCAATCCACGAAACAAAGTCTGCAAATCTCTTATACCAAGCCCGTAGGGCCTGTTTAAGCCCATATAAGGACTTTTTAATAAACAGACATGATGAGGATATTTGGGGTCTCGAAAACCCAAGGGTTGATACATCTAAACGGTCTCCTTAAGATCACCATGTAAGAAAGCATTCTTCACATCTAACTGATGAATGGGACATGCCTTAGAAAGAGCCAGATTGAGAACAATGCGAATGGTAGCCGGTTTGACCACCGGACTAAATGTCTCACAACAATCCATTCCAACCTGCTGAGTTTTACCATCACCTACAAGACGAGTCTTATGCCTCGCAAAAAATCCGTCAGAATTATCCTTATGAGTAAAAATCCACATAGATTGAATAATATTAACACCAGAAGGACGGGGCACCAACTCCCAGGTCTTATTTTGAATAAGAGCATTATATTCGTCGTTTATAGCCAATTTTCAATTCGGGTCATTTAATGCAGACACTGGGTTACGGGGTAGCGGGGATTTAAGAACATTAGAATTAAGATTAAAATGTCTCTTCAGTTTAAAAATACCCCTTTGATTACGAGTAATAGGCCCTTGAGTCGAGGTGGAAACGGGTGGATCCGGGGTGAAATCTGGAACAATGACGGATTGGCCAACAGTTTATGGACCTGCTGGCCCAACTCGGGAAACAGTAACCGGAATGGGACTGGGCTGGGACGTGGAATTGGGCAGGCAGCCCACTGGAGGCAGAAGTAGTTTCGGTATTGGGCTGGGCAATCGGCCAAATAGCCAAAACTGGGGCAAAAATAGTGGGTTGTGGCGGGCCACTGAAGCGACCCATTAAGTGGTGTACGATGTACGGGGATACGTCGTCATCCAAAAAATTATACGAACCAGGCACGAGACTACTCACTTTAGCAAACGAAAATTGAGTTTCATCAAAAATAACATGGCGACTAATGATGATTTTGTTAGATGATAAATCAAAATATTTGTAACCACGATAATTAGATGGATAACCCAAAAATACACAAGTGGTAGAACGGGCTTGAAGTTTGTTAATAGTAGTGAACGAAAAAAGGGGATAACATAAACACCCAAAAACCCTAAGATGGGAATACGAATAATTTTATTATAGAGGACTTTAAGAGGAGACGCAGTTGCCAATCCTTTGGTAGGAAGTATGTTAAGAAGATAGGTAGCAATTTGTAGAGCATGATGCCAAAAGGAAAGGGGTACGAAAGCATGGACCAATATAGTTCAGACAATATTATTAATGGTATGAATTTTTCGTTCGGCTTTCCCATTTTGTGAGGACGTATGGGGACAAGAGAAACGAAAAACTATGCCATTATTTTCACAAAATTCCCAAAATACCCCATTATCATATTCTTTGCCATTATCACATTGAATATTTTTTATTTTCCGTTCGAATTGGGTACGTATGAATGCTCGAAAAGTTAAGAATATGGAAAACACTTGAGATTTTTTCTCTAATGGAAAGGTCCATAAAAAATTAGAATAATCATCCAAAAATAAAATATAATAACGATGGCCCACGGAACTTAAAACGGGAGATGTCCATAAATCGCTATGAATAATATCAAACGACATTAAAGTACGAGAAATAGAGGCTACAAATGGTAATCTAACATATTTTCCTAAAGGATAGGAATGACAATTTGGAGTACTACGCGTACCCTTACAAGAAATAAAATTGTTTTTATGTAAAGAAGAAACAATAGACGACCCAGGGTGACCCAAACTTGCATGCCACAAGGAAGGAGCTAGAGCAACAAACGTGGTTGGTATGGCTTGACTCGAGAAACTGAAGGCGGCCGTGATTGGATAAAGATCTCCCCTACTATTGCATCTCATGAGAGGTATCCCCGTTTGGAAATCCTTCACAGAAAACCCAAAAGGATCAAAATCAACAGAAACCCAATTATCAGTGGTGAATTTTCGGACAGACACCAAATTTTTAGTTAAGTTAGGGGCATAAAAGAGTATTTTTAAGACAAGAGACGGATATGGGGAAGACAAAGTTGTATTACCGAAATCACGAATTGGAATTGTATTGCCATTACCAACAATGATGCCATTATTTTTGCTCAAATTGGAATAAGACGAGAGAGTACCTTGGTCTGACGTCATGTGAGAAGTGGCGCTGGTGTCCATATACCAGTTCGGGTCCAGAGGATTTAATCCAAGCGTATGCATTGCGGCATCAATATTTGTCGGAGTCGGTGTGGGCCCCCACTACATGGATGACTGCGGCGGCCGAGGCCCAAGCAAACCGGCATGCCGCCCCGGCCCAGAAGAAACTCGACTGCCTGAAGCTGGACCTGAGTGATTGGGCCTGTAATAGGGCTAGACTGAGGCCCAATGGGGTTAAAAATAATTAGGGGTTAGGCAGTAGGCGGGACTGGGCCACTGTCCACTGGTCCAGGCCCACTACCAATGGGCCCAAGGCTGGGACCAGACGGGCTGGAGCCCACTCCCGCTGTTGGTACTGTTCCGGCTGCCGCAATTTTTGCCATTATTTTTCCAGTTTTGACCCTTCTTGCCCCCACCGTTGTTGCGATTTTGGCCTGAATTGTCAACAAACTCGTGAGAATTATCAGATGACGTCATCATTGCCACATAACTGGCGCTGGTAGCCGCCTTTTTAGCCAAGCCGGCTTATTCTAACGTAAGCATCGAACGGGCTTGATAAAAAAGGGGAAGCAAATTACTTTGTCGGAGTAGAGTTCCAACGCCATTATAGGCCTCAGATAGGCCTGCGACCATTTGGAGAACAAGACGATTATTGGCAACAGGCGCACCAACATTACGGAGTTAGTCCGCCAATTCCTTGAGCCGCTTACAATAAGCAGAAACAATCGGGAAATTTTCCATGCCGACTCGTGAGAATTCCTGCTCAAGGGTGACAACACGGGAATGTTGGCTATCTTGGAATATATCACACAATTTATTCCAGGTAGCCATAGCCGTAGTGTCTGTTTCACTTACCGTCTGTAAAAGATAAGTAGAAATAGTGGAGTAAATCCACTGAAGGACGGTAGCATCAAGAGTGATCCATAACTGAGGATCCTCCGCCGGAGGAGGTTAGCGGGAGGAATTATGTAATGGAGGACTTGATGTGAGATTGCGTGAATTTTAAACAACTCTGCCCATGTCGCATATTGGACGTTTTGCATCTCAAGAACAATAGGGATGTTGTTCTTGATGTTAGAAACAGTAAGGGCATGATGAAAATGGTTCTTTGACGTCGACATAACGAAAGAACAAAGGGATTGGGAAGAAAATTTGGGAAAAGAGGAGGTAAAATTAGCACGAAATTCGAGAGGGGGCACAGATTTTGATGCAAGCTCGGCCGAGAAGGGACGGCGGAACCGAGACTAAATTTGGGAGAGGAGCGTAAGTAATTTAGTCATAGACTTCTGATACCATGAAAGAAATAATCCCTTGATTATTTTCATTAATGAATGAGTATATATACAATTTACACTTTCCTTAATATGGAAAATTCTATTCCTATTCTATTCCAAAACCCTATTATATTTGTACGAGAATACTATAATTATGGTAAATCAATTGACTATAGATAGGGGTGGATCTAGAAGCTTGTATATGGATTCACGGGAATAAGTAACTTTTTAAGAAATCAACTAAATATTTTTAAATATTGTGCAGAAATGTGAGGTAAAGATGCATATAATAGACCCTTGTGGTCCGATCCTTCCCCGGACTCCGCGCATAGCGAGAACTTAGTGCACCGGGCTGCCCCTAATAAATTCAATTACAATTATAGTATTAATTTGATCGATATTAAAACTAATAAATTTTAAAATCTGAAGTATGCCAATACTTTGCTAGCCGTTGGTATTTATCATTCTCACAAGGTGAAGGTGTAGTAGCTTTTATGTACCCAAACAAAAAAAAAAAGTGTAGTAGCTTTCCTACTCTGTGGTTTGTATATACTTTCAATGACTTCACTTGACAATTCTAAACCGTTGACTTTCAACAAGTTGGCTTCTAGTTACAGGTTTCGCACGACTTTAATTAGATAAAAAAATTATTGATATTGGATGTTTGTATCAAATCAATATAATTTATTATGATTAAGTGATTTAATAAAATAAAAATATATTTTAAGTAATCATGAAGAGTAAAAGAACATGCATGTATTGGCTAGGGGTAAACATTCAATGAAGGTAAATTTTTACTCTTTAAATAGTATAGCAAATTCAAAAATTACACCAAGTAGGTTCTAAATTAAGAAAGTAAGTTTTAGAATATTTATTTTATTCTACACTTATTTTTTTTATATATATATAAAGTGTGTTCAATATCAGAATATTGAGTTCTATCTATCGTGTGAATCAATCGTTGGATTCGCCACTAATTTTTATAAGCTCCCTTTTTCTCACGCTAAGATAGTATAAATCCAGAACTTAATTCAACCAAAGACAAAAGTGATCGATCATTTAGGCAATTTTGATGACGGCAACTACATTTCGTATTAATTTATTAATTTCATGAATATGTTGAGCAGCATATAGTTGTCGCTAATTATATAAATTAAAGTTAAGCATACCTTAGAGAATAGATAGCTAGATAAAAAGCCCTCCTCACTAGAAGAATGAAATGAACGCGAGTTACTATTATATTTTTACAATTTTGTGGTGCTAAAGAGTACATTTCTTAATGATAATCAGGTGAAGCACTTGGGCTGAAAATAAAAAGATGAAGCACTTGGAAAGACATGGCCAGAATTAATGAATAGACACAAATTGAGCATGGACTGCAAGGTCTTACTCGAAGGGTCACGGGCACGATAACGACACTTGCATAATGGAAAATAGTATTCTAATATTTGCGAGTTCTTTACTTCACTCATATATATGTATTTACGTAATAAAATTATGTTTTTATTTATTTATCATAGAAAGTCACTTAACTATATGAATATAATACTCAGAAGATCACTCAACCGGCTTAAATACTTATTTTTCCTTTAAATTGTTAATTTTTATCGGGTTTTTACTATTTAAATTATCAACCGGCTCATTACATCTTTATGTACTTAATATAATAATTATGTGTAAATCAAATAAATTACTTCTACAAAGCTAACGATATAGTGTTCGAATTGTTGTTTTTATGTTGTGCTTTCACAATAAGTTGAATATATTTCCTCTAATAATTGCTACATTCTCCTCCATTTTGTCACCTTTATGGCCCTCCTCTCGAGGAAAACTGACGTAGATACCATTCTAAAAGCTAGGGCTGATAAAATTAGTTCATGAAATTATAATCTCGTAATCCATCGAAGTTTGGACAAGTTATTGACCCGCCTATTATTGGCCCAACCCATTTTGATCACCTAATTCAGCTTATCTAAACATATGTTAATATGTAACCCAAAACCCATGAGAAATCTTGTTAAAATATTTTTTATTTTTTAATTTTATATATTATATATAGCCATAATATAGAAAAAAATGTATCAGGTAATTAAAATTTATAAAAAAATGAAACAAAAAATTATAACTTAGTAAAATTTAATGGATTGAGTTATGACCCACTTTAATTTTAACCCATTTTAGCTCAACCTATTCTAGCCCAAATACCTTTTGGGTGAATCAATTTCTTAGATCAGCCGATTTTGAAGCGTTCAAATTCAACCCAACCTACCCATTTGATACCCTACTAAAAGTAATTGGCACCTGATTAGCCAATAATTCAATTTGATAATCAGAGGCTAATTTTCGCCGCAAACAATGAAATATAGCTTCATAAGTTAATTCATTGACATCACAAATTCAAGAGATTTTGGACACCCCCCCCCTTGTTTCTAATATTGAAAAAATGAACATCCATTATTTAAAATATTTTTTTTGTATTTTAATTATTCTGAGTTGTATAGTAATCAATAAATTTGATAATTAGATATTATGTTGTGTGAATTATGTGTTTTGTGGGTTTAGTGAAGCTGTAGTGTAGGCTAAAATGCGGGTCATAACCCAACCTGCCCAATTCTTACTAACTTTTAATTGCTTTATTTATTAAAATAATTTGCCCAAAAGTTAATTGGGCTGAAATGATTTGGGTCGGAATGAGCTAAAATGCGGGTCATAACCCAACCTGCCCAATTCTTACTAAATTTTAATTGCTTTATTTATTCTTTTATACTATTTTAGTACTTTGTAAAATTATTATTCTTTATTATGGTTATATATATAACATATCAAATTAAAACATATTATTTTAATTTTTTTTGACAAGATTTCTCATGAGTCCAGTGGACTACATATCAGCTAACTTTTAATGGCCTGAAATGGGTTGAGCTAATAGATGTATAAGTTAATAACCCGTCAAAACTTGAACGCGTTGAGCGGATTATGATTTATTGCTAATTTTTCCATCTCGAGTAACCCAATAGGCCCGTAATGGTAGGACCCATTAGAGTATCATTATTTGCAATTAAATTCCTCGCTAACTCTTATATAAAGCACATATTTGATTTATTTATATTATCATTTGAGACATACCAATAGGTGTGTGGTTGTTGTCTCACTGACGTCATTATAATTAGATTGGTTAATAGGGAAGATTTACTCCGTATATAGTTTGATGTGGCTTAAACATGTATGCCTTTCGACCCACTAATCATTAATTATTTTATGTTATGTTATCATGTTAGATTTATGAATTTATTATGTTGATTATCAAACATGTAGTATCAGAGCGTAGAAAATATTTTAGGAGTAAAATATCATGATTAGTAAAATGAATTTGTTTCTTGCATATATATAATTTTTTTTATCTCTTTTATCTCAAACAAATTTACAATACAAAAAAGAATCAAATATTGATTTACTGATTTTCTTTTACGACGTGAATAGCAAACAAATCAACTTTAGTTTGTTGCTTCTATTTTCGAGGATTTATGTCGGACTGATATAATTTTCTTATCAGCTAAATAAGATTTATATTCATTGTTATCATACACTTGAATTTTTCTTTTATAAAATAAAATATTTATGTGATTTTAAAAAAGATTATACTAATTGGTATGAGTATACGCACATGCAAACGTAGCAGATATTACTAAATTTTAAAAAAAGAATTTATTAAGTAATTTAATGTCAATTTAAAAAGTTTTTTGGGTTTACGTTCCAAATAAACGCTTAGAACATTGTAATTTGCGTCTAAGCAAACGCCTAGAAGGTTGGACTTACGCCTAAGCGATCACCCAGAAGATTGAGACTTATACTTAAGTAAACACCCAAAAGGTTGGGACTTATGCCCGACCATGCTTGCAAACTACGAGTACGCCTTGGTGCATTTTTAATGCACCTTTCCTCGGGGCTAACCCCGGACTCTCCCCAAAAACATCTTTTAAAACTTCAATAATAATAATAATAAATAAATAAAAAAAGCTCTCATAATACACGTCCAATTATCTACTGAGAACAAGAAAAATACTACAAATAACAAATACGTTTTTGTTTTGAAAAAAATAAAATAAAAATCCCACAAGTCAAAACTATATTTTAGCGGAATAAATTGATAACTGAAAATTCTTTTAGCAATTCAAGAATTAAAGAAGAGGAATCCTTAGCTATTAATTTTTCAAAAAGGAGATAAAACTCATTGGATAAAAAGCAAATAGATTAGTTGTGGAGTTTTGTTGTAATATTCGGGTTTAGGTCTTATGGGAGGGTTGAATCTTTAGAAATATGTGAGTCATTTAATTCAATATGGATAGGTAGAAGATATATTTAACCGCATTCAATAGTTTTATTTTTAATTATCCGTTAGTTTTTAATAAGTGAACAACACGTATTTTATACCAAATACAATAAATTAGGAATAGTTATTTTTACTGTTTTTCATATAATAAGTAATGATTACAGTGTGAACAATTAATATAAGAAAATCTCAATTGTGTTAACTCAACTCCTTTTCATTGTGGATTAAGAAATGAATAAACCAATGAAATTAATTATTTTTATGGAAAAGGTAATAATTATCTTAATATTATGCGAAGTTGAGTAAAATGTCTTTTGTTAATAGTTTGGTCTAAAAATGTAGTTATTTATTTTTCGTTATTTTTGATGTACATATAAGAATTTTACGTGAAAAAGTATGCGATAAAAGAAAACTAAGAAAAAATAAAATTTAAGAGAAATTTTTTATCCTTGTACTTCCGAAAGAGGGCTAAAATTTACCCTTATACATTGCGTTAGGGCAAGGAATATATTTTAACAACAGGCTAACGGCGAGACACAAATTATTTTTGAAAGTAAAAAAGTAAATCTGATTTCCTTAGTTTATTGTGTAACCATATAAATTAAGGACACTCAATCAAGGAAACAAGGGAGTGTAGTTAAGTTTTATTTTCACTCGGCAAAGCCCTATAATTCATTTTGCACGCGTTTGCTCACTCCCATTGCCTGGAGTCCGGCGATCACCTGTGAACCGCCGGTGACCAACAGCTAACAACGGCAAATGTCGATGAACAACGACAGGGTGAACGTTCTATTACTGTTCTCTTATATCGCTCCGGTTCATTTCTTTCTAAATTCTCTCATAGAAACTGACGCTCAAGCTTATAAACTCTGAGAAACACTTAAATATACTAATAGACACGCGAAATGATGTCATGCATGTATTCTGATATATTTGTCCTTTGAATTTGGATGTTTTTTTAGTTGCTTTCTGAAGGCATTGCATAAATGTGATACAAATAATTAAGAAAACTTACGGTTCAATTTAGAGTTTCTCAGATTTTTTATGATAGCATTTTCTATTCCCGTGTGAATTCAGATTTTAATTTGTAAGAAAATTGAAATATTTTTTTTTGTTTAGAAATTAGGCATGAAATACTTTGCTTACTTTTTGCTTACCGAAATTCAATCTGCATGAACTTTGACCAATATTTTAGGTCAAATTATACACGTAATCACACAGAAGAATTTCTTTTTATGAATTGTTCATTTTAACTATTCAGTTTAAATAGTCGTAATATGAGAAAAGTTGCAACTTATAGTACTTTTCATGTAGTTTTCAAATATATCAATTTTAATGTTAAGATATTGATTTAATCTAATCCAATTTAGCTTCAAAGTTTAGTCAAATTGACTCTCGGAAAGCTAAAAGTTTCATATAAATTGGGAAGGAGGGAGTATTAATCATTGTTCTTTACAGTTTTTTTAAAAAACTACCTTCAATTCCAAGATAGGTGGCATCAGCTATATGAATCACGTATGAGAGCAAAGTATCTATGATAAAGAAGAAAAACTGGCTAAGATATAATACTAACTCCATTTGGGAGAACAACTGTACTTTCCTGATTCTTCTAGTCATAGGATCTGAGGATGTGAAGGCGTCGAATAATGTCCTCGTATCTTATTGAGCTATTTACTTTTTATGGATAGTGCTGGGTGTAAGATGGGCTTGGAATTCCAAGGTTTTGCACGAAAAGTTTTGGCCAATTTATACTTGAGGACTCTTTAATTGGATCCTTCAGATTACTGTTTATTCCTACGTCGATTATTTCCTTCTTTTTCTTTTATTTTTCAATTACACTGGTTGGACTTGGTCTAGTATTTTATGTTACAAATTATTTATCATCCACTTGACTTCTACAATAGATGATGCAATGGTGGTGGTTGGCTTTAGTCGACTTGCTGCTGTGGATGTGGCCGGACTTACTGGTCGAATGTTGGTCTGTCAGTATAAAGTCTATATAGTCGCTTGGCAGATGACTCCATAAAACCTCAGGGTCCTGGAACTACTATTTTTTTTCTCCGTGCTGTTTGAAACAATTGAGACTTGAGACGGCAATGATGAGTAGCCATTTTCTAAAAATGACAGTGCCTTTTAGTCCCCCTTACCATGTTAAAATTACATATCTATAACAGGACTTAGCTTTCAATACTTTAACTAATGTATGCTTGATATCAAATATATAAACTAGTCAGCAAACAAAACGAGTTTCTTTTCAGTTGCCTAATGTCTGGTCAAGTGATCTGAAATTCCTAAAATGTGGAATTTTTACATCTACAGCCTCAGATTAGTTTCTCCCTTTTCTATAGCATATAGGCTAATCTGCATATCAGCCTTTATCCAGAAGGTACCTCCAGCAGTCTTCATTCTAAATGGAACAAAGAATAAAATAAGTATGATTTATGAAGGTTTGCTACAATTACACTTTATAGTTACTTCAACACTTGGCGTGGTAGGAAGCCTACGAGCTACTGATTAGATGTCTTTTGCAGTTTTTCCTTGATAAGCGAAATTGATTGCAGCTTTTTTTATTATTTTGTTACAGATGCCAATTAATGTTAATCCAATAGTTCTGCATGAGCCGTTGAGGTTCAATCAAGGCGGTCAGGCTGATCCCTATTCTTTTGCACGGGACACAATGCAAAATGGAACTGCCGAGGCAGCTGTCTACAATACCAAGGTTGTTAACATTATGCAAGAAGTTTGCACAAGTTGTATCATTTCATCTTGCTGGAAATGTAATTTGTACAATTAGTGCTTTCTTGTGATTAATGGATTATCCATTCACAGCTGTTACTTGAGATTTACCATTATTTTTAATATTTTGCAAAATCAATCAGTCAAAAGTACCAGCTATATACTGCAGAAACTTGAGGATGCTGTGCATGAGATGGGTCTAAAAATTAAACATCATGAAGAGAATATCAAATTCCTAAAATCTCAGAAGAACGGATTGGATAATTCAATCTTAGATATGCAAGGTACCTTCCTTTTCCTTAAGCTTAGTCAGTAATGTGAAGTGGTGCATGTGTAAATCTAAAAGGGTCATTCTAGCTATTTTTGTTGCATCAGTGGGTTTCCTTTAATTGATGAATTTACACTTCATATTATGCTAGTTTAAGTATTAACATGAGAGAACTACAATTCTAGATCTCTGTTTCACATTTCGTGTTTGTGGGTACTGTAGTCGCTCTTGGCAAGTATCAGGCAGCAAGCGAATCTGGTTCTGAAAATGCGGAACTTTCCCATGTACGGAGTGAGGAGGAGACAATTGAACACATCTTAAAACATGAGAAATCTGCAGCTGGCATCTGGTGCCAGCTAAAAACTCATCCTCAAGCCTCTCATCTTCCTTTGATGAAGGATGTTCTGGGAATTGTTGCTATGCTTGGGAAAGTTGATGACGATAATCTTAGCAGGTTCACTTTCTGAATTTTCTTGCTTTTTTATCTATAATTTAGCTACATTACAAATTTTGCTTAGCTACATTACAAATTTTGCTTAGCTACATGTACAGTTTTCCTAGTTTTCTTCAGCCATGTCCTTCAAATTATAGCACCTATTCTTTCTGTCTCAATCAAGATGATGACCTGTCGCCAGCTGAAGATTAACAAATAAAGATTTAGTTACATAATGATATTGAAACAGCCTCTCTGCTCCACAAAGGTAGAGGTAATGTCTGCATACATCCTACCCTCCGCAGACCCCACTTGTGGGATTACACTGGGTATGTTGTTGTTGTAGTTACATAATGATATCGTAATTGATTAGAGATGTGCTTAAAATAATTGTGTGCAAAGTGGGGTGGTTTGTGGAAAGGTTTTCACTTCAACAGCAAGTAAATATATTGTGGTGTTAATGTTCATTTAATTTCCTGGATATTGAAGTTTGCATCCCATGAGAGGTGTCAAGGATTAAGTAACTTAGGTGGTATATAATAAAGATAAGTGTTTTTTGTTTCCAGAATTTTTTGCGAATACAAAAGTCTGTTGTGTCTGGAGTATTTTCATTTTTTGGTTTTATAGAACTGTTCTGGAACCAACATAACGTGCTATAGTTAATTTAAATAAGATTTATCATTTTTATCCAGTCCACAACCAAAAATGGGGCTCCAAGTTTGTTTTGAGATGAGAGGAGATGGTGAAAGAGCCCTGTTTTTGGATCCGTGGTTGTCAGATTTCTTCTACTAACAAGATATTGCCATTAACCCCCCCCGCGGTCTCTCTCTCTTGTAGCTGTTTGTTCATTTTCCTCCTATTCTTCTTCCTCCTGCATTACTAATGGTGAAAAGGACATTCCGATTCCCAATTAACCAAACTAATATGATTCAAATCTGACCTATCTTTTAGAAAAAAAAGTTCTTGCTTGTCTCTGTCAATCAGTACATGGGTTTGTGCATTTTCTTTGGATTTGATCTGCAAACTGAGTTTCAGGTTCCCCTGTTTGTGGGATTTGAGTGTTGAGTAACTTTTGTTCCTCACATTTTCTCTTACCTGTCACCATGTTTTTTTTTCTTCATATCTCTGTAGTCTCAAAGAACATATAGAAACATGAATATCTTTCTGTTTTAATTAGTCGTGACGATATGGGAACTTGGTAAGCATGCTGTTTTCAAGTAGGGGAATAATGACAGTTTTTTCTGTATTATGGTTGACATGTATATTTGATATCTGAAATCCAGGCTCATATCAGATTATTTGGGACTTGAGACAATGCTAGCAATTGTTTGCAAGACATATGATGGTATTAAAGCACTGGAGGCATATGACAAGGAAGGTTATATAAACAAAACTTCAGGTCTTCATGGTCTTGGAGCTTCTATTGGAAGGCCTTTGGATGGCCGCTTTCTTGTTATCTGTCTTGAAAAATTAAGGTTTGAGGTCAAGATTATATTTCTTGAAAAAACTGATGCATCTCTTTTACATTCTTTTGATCCTTTTCCTTCTTTCGGTTCATTTTAGACCATATGCCGGTGAGTTCATAGCTGATGACCCTCAAAGGAGGCTTAATATTTTGAAGCCAAGATTGCTCAATGGGGAATCTCCACCTGGTTTTCTCGGTTTTGCTGTGAATATGGTCAACATAGACAGTGTGAACTTATATTGTGCAACAAGCACTGGTTATGGTCTAAGAGAGACTCTCTTCTATAGTCTGTTATCACGCTTGCACATATACAAAACAAGAGAAGATATGCTACAGGCTCTCCCTTGTATTAGAGAAGGAGCCATATCCCTGGATGGTGGGATGATAAAGCATAACAGTGTGTTTTGTCTGGGCAAGAGGTAAAGAAGCTTGTCTCTAAAAGTTATTTCTCTGTATTTAGGAAACTGCAGAAACAATTTTTTTTAATCATCTGTCTAGAACTCGATCATGGATGATATGGAGGTGTGTGCTTTTCGAGGTCATATGGGTGGTGATACCCTAAGTTTATTGATCTCCAGATAACTTGTTTCTTTCTGAGTGATATACCTTGTGTAACTTTGTGCATTAGTTCTGAAGCTGGTATTCTTGTTTATACTTGTGTGATGGAGCTTCGACTTTGTGAGTTCAGTAGTACAATCTTCATGAACTTGCTCTTAAAATCTGTCTCAATGGTCTCCAGCATATGTTCTTCTGCCGTTTGTGCATACACAGCAAGGATGCTACAAACCGTCTTTATCAATGTGTTTATTGTACTTTATTTCAATAATGTTTTGCACACCATTTATCGGTGATTTTTTTTCATCCAAAGATCAACAAGAGACCACGCTATATCATATAATATACATCAAGAAAGGTAAACCTATCATAAAATATCTGAATTTGAGTAACCAATTCCATTACAACTCTAGAATCTTCCTTTCTCTGAAAGAGAGTGTAGTTCATGCAATTTTCGAGGACTGGACCCAACATTAAATTCACAATCTTTCTGTCAATTATCTTCTATTGCGGTCTCTTAGGCAGAATGTTTCTCCTCCTAGGTTTATATACCAGATCTAGCATAATAAGTTGTCATGAAATTATATATTCTGAATGTTAGTTGGTGTTTTGTCTTTCTTTTGTGTTCTTGGGTAAAGGGAAATAGATGTGAAATTCCCAAAGAGCTCTGGAAGGTCAAATCTGCCGCAGAACTACTTCGAAATTGAAAGACAGATGAAGGAGATGAAGTGGAAAAAAGAAAGAACTGTAGAAGATATGCAGAGAGAACAGGCTTTACTAGACCATGCAAGATTCAACTTTGATATAAAGAAGCAAGAGTATTTGAAGTTTCTTGCACAAAGCTCATCCTACGCAACACAGGTAATGACACAGTAGCTTTCTCGGCTTGCAATATGCTAGTCGTTGGTTAATTCTAAACAACTTGTGTTGCTAGTAGCCTGATAGTAAGCAGATAATGAATTTCATTTATCTCTGAGTTGGTTCTACTAAAGGCTTGGACATTTTAACTTGATCATCATTGGCCATGAAAGATCCAGCTTTATTTGATTGGAAGTAACTTTTGATAAATGCAAAATTTATTATTATTATGCTTAGCTGAGGATTCTGCATGCAGAACATGAGAGTTGTTTCTTGTTTTCCGGGAAACTAGCCTGTGTGTACCTTCTATCGTTATGTCAATTATGATTCTTTTCGTTAAGCAATCTAAAGAGCTAGAAATTGGGAATGCTAAAATGCTGGTGGTTTGACTTGGATGGTTTCATGGGAAATGTGCAGAAATGGTTTTTGGTTGGATGAAGTAAAGATGTTTTTGAAGTAGTCTTTGCTGATATCAGTTTCTGCTGTTCTCTTTTAATTTTTAAAGTTTCTTACTTTGTTTTATATTGAGCGCGTAATGTCTATTAGTTGATCTTGTCTATATCTCATCTAAAGCCTCAGCAACTGAAATGTTTGTAGCGTTCTGTAGCACTTTCAAAGACATGTTCATATTGAAGCATTCAAGAAAAGGCAGTAGGCTCTGTTCCAGGTTTGTAGGGATATTAGATAACAAATAAAAGAAGCTTTTCATATCTATCAAGCTTTGGGATGTAATTATTTAGAGAGGATGACTACTATAGGCAAGAAATTTGTGCAGCTTGGGAAGAATCTTATGCAAGCATTAGAAATAAAAATTCGGATCTATCATAACATCTGAAAGAAAAGGAGAAGAGATTAAATTGATAATGAAATTTGACCTGAAGTTTCAGGTTGTGTCCAACCGAACATTTAACCTATCCAATGGTGAATCCTGCAAATAGAGCAAGATTGGTTTTCTTCGAAAGTACAAAATGGAAATCTGGATCCACAAGGTGCTTTTCTCAAGTGACAGTCTGAAGGCACGTTTATCATGCCTTGAAGGAGAACGTAGTAGCGTAGGATAGGTGACTGGCAGGTGAAAGAGTACCTCTTGCCCAGGAAGCTCTACAAGTATTCTGAAGTTCTGATCTGTTATATTTCTATCTTCCCTATACGTGAAAGAGTAATCAGGATATTATAGGAACAAAGGTTAAAAGTTCCTCAGAACCTATAAGAAAAAAGAAAATGGTTGTGGAAGAAAGTACTCATGTACTCCTACATTGTAAATCTGGCCATTACAGACGTTGATTATCACATATTGGGTTTACCGTGCTATGTCACCTTTGTTTTTCCTGGATAGGAATTGGGAAAAGCAAAGAGATTAAGTAATTGTTATGACGTGATAGAGTGTTCGAGGCTTGCTGAAAATTGTTAATGGCGAAAGATTACATGAAGTTTAAACATTTAAATCATGAAGGCATTTCTCTGACATAGTCACAGGAGTATTCCTTTTGTCAAGCTTTCTATAAATATTCCTATTTGTGTATGAGATATTGTTTCCATGTATGCAGCATAGCTTCAGGCAGGAGGGGAATGCTTGACCCCGATAGCATGATTGACGGAAGATCTGAGAGCATTTTCGGCGTTGGACAAGAAGAAGCTCTTTCAGTAATCAATCCTGCACCAATTCAGTCTGAAACATTGCCTTCCAGGATTAGTAGAATAGTCTTATGAACTCCTGATTCTCGTCTAGCTCTATTTCATGCATGTAACAAACTTAGATACATGGTTTGACAACCTGTCCCAAGGTTATAGAATGTATAGTTAACTGTACATCATCTTGTGGCAGTATTACAAATTCCAGTTACTACCAAAGCTGGAAATGGATTGTGATCCAACAAAGAAAATTTTCAACTAAAATGTGCCTTGGCATGTTGGAAATAGTGGGCGGGGATGCTGGTATCCTTGAATCAGATTCATCTGTTCTTGTTTGTGTAAAGGCCAACTGGCAGTCTCAGAGAACGTCATGTTTTATGGATAATTTCTTTGCTGCACGCGTTGATTGCAGAAAGTGTAGCAAGTAGCAACTGTACACTGAAATAGTCAAGTATGGAATAAAATTTTCCAGCAAGATTATATTTCCGAAAGTGTGTTTGATAGAGTCATATTTTGGTAATATACAAGCATGAGACGTGGGTTTGGCATGGGTGATGAGGTAAAGGGAAGAAAGGGCTGGAGTTGAATTGGAATTGTGAGGGAGGGTACTCGATAAATAATGGAGATTAGCTGCATGATTGTTCATATAGTTGTGGCAGGAGAGGAGGATGAGATAACTCTTATATTAACGAGGTTTCTGGAGGTTCAGGGTCATTGATTCCCTGGTCAAATCTTAGGATATTCATTTTTGAGTTTAGATCTTCATCTTTGCGCTTGGTTGAGCCAACTCTTATTCTATTTTTTGCTTAATTTGTTGGAGGCAATCAGAATGCCGTCCGTTTTTTTTTTTCCTGGATAGGATGCATTGATTGTCCTGGACTGAACATACTCATCGTATCACATGCTGAATGAACAACTTTTAGAGGAAGAGAGTAATCATTTGGAAGGGGAACAAAAGGTTTGTGCATAATGTTTATGAGCATGCACACTTCAATCTTTTCTTCCCGCACCTTGCCAATAGGCACATTGACAAATTCCCACGACCTAGTAGCCAAAGGTGTGATGGTTGGAGCCTGTACATTGACAAATAAACAGGGTAAATCTGGATAATTGTTGCGTGTAGTAACACCAGAAAATCTCCCGGGAGTGACGCCTTTAAACTGGCAATTTCAGATCCTGTAAATGTAGCCTGAAATCGGTCTTCACTTCCAAAAGAAATTAATGCACAATAATTTTGTTAACATGTCAATTGAAGTGCAAGTGCTGCTGATGGCAGATGTATTTAACATCATGAAAATGTTCCAATAATTCGTAGCAATATAAAATGGTTTAAACTAAAAAGTATATTCCAGAAATATCGTAGTAGTCGGATTCCATATGACCAGGACAACAATTTCTTTTGCATACTCAGAAGATAACTAGAAACTTCAACGGGGTTCCATGGCAACTCAACTAAGGCCTCATTTGTAATCTAAAATTTTCAGCTCTCAGATATTAAGTCCGTTTATTTTTAGGTTTGAATCTTAATAATTAAGATCTTAATCACTAAATGTGTCTTTTTAGATTGAATACACAAGGAAACATGTGGTTGACAGCATCTTTCACTTAGACACCTCAACTAAATCTTGTTCCATTTAGACACCTGTGGTAGGGACCGATTATGTCATTTAGACACTTTTCGCTGACTTAACAAGTTGTCTAGATTTCACACCACGGAAAGGCCAAAAATCAGATTTTTTATTCTTCTTCTTCATTCGTTTTTTCCTACCATCTTCCTACTATCATCAAGATCGCCGTCGCCGCTATCTACCGGAAAAAAAAATATCAATTACACTTTTAGTTCAACTCAATTCTCTTGCTCTCTCTCCCAATAAAAAGAAAAATAAAATCAAAGGAGCTCATCGAAAAAAGAAAAAGTAGTTTTGAGTTTCAAATAATTTTTCCACGAAACTCCACTATTTTCAATTTGGGTTTCAGATCTGGCAACTCCAGGTCTTGAGGCACCTGATGCGTATCGGAGAAGAAAATAAAAAACTGGTCTTTGAAAAAAAAGAGTTAGCCAAAGTCAACATTCAAGTTAACGGGACTCGGAATCGAGGTTTGAAAGTATTTATAGGTCAGATGGTGATTTATCACTTAGATGGATAGCTTGGATGAGTCCCAGGGGCTCGGGAGTGATTCCTATACTTATGTGGCATACACATTTAAATGAAGATTAAAAGTTGACCACGATCAAAATATGTGCCTAGACAAATATAGATTGGTGTTTTAAGTATTCCAACAAGTCCCTAGGATGATTTCGATGTGATATACAATTATTGGTTTAAAACTCCGAAGAATTTCTTTGGATGATTTTTTAACGTGTTTGCTATTTTGGCAGCGTTTTGAACATAAACGTGTACCGTTCCAAAGGTTCGTTCTTAGTTCTAGAAATTAGTATTTGATTCGGAGGCTTTTGGAAGTTTGAATGACTTATGGGACAGATCTAGAATGATGGTCTAATCCCGATAAATTGTGCTAGAGTGTTATCGCGTAACATGAAATTAATTTTTTAACAAACAAAATTGGTTTTGGATTGAGCAAACGAGTTTGGAATTAAGTTTTGACTGAACAACTAGGTTTGTGTCTTTATTTCGGACTCATAGAAACAAGAATTGTCGAATTTCGAGATCGTATAAGGAAGTTAGGGTCATTTTAGTGGAAAAAAATGGTTGATGCAAAATAAATAACTAAAGGGGCCTGGTGCACATTTTTAGTGATCAAATTTGGTATCATCAGCAACGAGAATTTCACTTTTACCAATCAGATTTGTATTTTATATTGGGCAGTTTTTCTGTATAAGCTCATTTCACTATTTTGGGAGTTAGGAAACTCGAATTTGGACGACGTTCTTCCTGTTCAACGTCGACGGGGGGAGGGGGGGGGGAGGTTTAGGAATCTAACCTCAATATTGGTATTTACACTTACTTATCCACGTTTATTTGTGAATTTATCTATGATTTGATTGGTAATTTGAGAGTTTCCCCCCTAAAACTTCAGTGAGTGAAATTTATGGATTTGGAGGTCAATTCGAAATTGATTTCAGCTTAAATTTCATATATGTATTCTCTAAGGATTGAGTAACCCGATTTTGAAAGAAATCTCGGTTTTGATCCCTGGGGCTTGTGGTTGACTTTTTAGTCCGAATTGTTTTACATTACAATATAAGTATCTTTGAACTCGTTTAACATCATAGAATAATATTTTGAATAGAGTTGACTTGTTTGGAGAATTCAAATGCAGTAAAACTTCTGGAAGACTTAGAGCTTCGCTCGGATCGAGGTAAGTTAAGACCTTGACTTCAATTGAAGGATGTTTTCATAATTAAATGATTAATAAGGACTAAGGGTAAAAGGAGTTCCGTATTCGTGAGGTGATGAACACTTATGCGGGTTCCAGTGTCATGTTATGGGTACTTAGTCAATTACATGATGACTTATGTGATTATTTGACAATATCTGTAAATTCTAACAGTGACGGGTGAACAATGACGGTGAACAGTTCTTTTTTCTTAACATTCTTGTTAAATTTTGCCATCTCTTGTCTTTAGTTATAACTTTCTTGGCGTAGTGGTTTTACTTGCCTTTAGATTCTTGTTAACTTGTGGTTGCACTTTGATCCCTTCCTGTTTTAGGGTAAACATTTGAGTAGTTTATTATTTTATATTTGCTTTAGTGGCTATGGTAACTGATGGTAGACTAGGGACATGTTCTCGGTCGGGGACATGGGCGAGGGTTAGGGTGGGTAAGTGGGGTAAGAGAGAGGCTAGACTGAGAATAGGGTCTTGGAACATTGGGACTTTAACGGGGAAGTCCATAGAGCTAGTTAAGATTCTTAAGAATAGGAGATTAATATAGCATGTGTCCAGGAGACCAAATGGGTAGGACCTAAGGCTAAGGATGTAGACGGGAATAAGTTATTGTTCTCGGGTAGGTCGCAGGATAGGAATGAGGTAGGCATTTTGGTAGACAGTGAGCTAAGGGAGCAGGTGGTAGAGGTGATGAGGGTCAATGACCAATGATGATGATTAAGCTGGTAATTGGAGGGTGCACTATGAACATTATTAGTGCTTATGCGCCGCAGACGGGCTTGGACGAAGAGGAGAAGAAACGATTTTGAGAGGATTTGGACGAAGTGGTGGGAGGCATACCACCCACTGAAAAGTTATTTGTAGGAGGGAATTTCAATGGTCATATCGGGTCACTTCCGGGAGGTTATGACGACGTGCATGAAGGCTTTGGAATCGGGGACAGGAACGGGGAGACGTCTCCCCTTTTGAGTTCGCTAGAGTTAGTGGGATGGTGATAGCCAATTCGAGGTTCCTGAAGAAGGAGGAACACTTGGTGACTTTCCGTAGTTCGGTGGCTAAGACTCAGATAAACTTTTTTTTCCTTAGGAAGGTTGACAAAAGTCTTTGTAAAGACTGCAAGGTTATTCCGAAGGAGGATATTACAACCCGACATAAGCTTTTGGTGATGGATTTGGAGATCAAGTTAGAGAAGAAGAAGAGGGTTGTGGATGACAGGTTAAGAATAAAATGGGGGAGCTTGACCATGGCTAGTACAAAGGAGATAGGGGAAAGGTTGTTGGCTAGTGGGGCTTGGGAGAGTAGTGGAGATGCGACCGGTATGTGGGACAAGACGACCAGTTACATTCAGGAGGTAGCTAGAGAAGTGCTAGGGGTCTCGCGGGGTAACAGTGGTGGGCATCGATGGGACTGGTGGTGGAATGGTAAAGTTCAAGAGAAAGTGGAAGTGAAGAAATCGGCGTATGTGAGATTGGTAGAAAGTAAGGATGAGGTGGAGAAGTGGATGAATAGGTAACTGTATAAGATGGCGAGGAAGGAGGCAAAACAAATGGTTACGGCGGTGAAAACGACGGCTTTTGAACGCATGTATGTGGAATTAGAAGAGAAAGGCGGGGATAAGAAGTTGTACAGACTATCCAAGGCAAGGGAAAGAAGGGCCCGTGACTTGGATCACGTGAGGTGCATCAAGGGTGAGGACGTCATAGTATTGGTAGAGGAAGCACATATTAGGCGGAGGGGCAATCTTACTTCTATAAACTCTCGAACGAAAAAGAGATGGAGACATTGTTCTGGGAGATCTGGAGCATTTTGGTAGGTATTGGGATTTTAGGTATTGTAGAAACATTATGGTTGAAGAGGTGAAGGGTGCTATTCACAGGATGCACAGGGGACGAGTGATCAAGCCTGATGAGATCCCAGTTGAATTTTGGAATAGCGCAGGCAGTGCAGGTTTGAGGTGGCTGACTGAGTTGTTTAACATCATTTTAAGACGACAAGAATGCCCGAAGAATGGAGGTGGAGTACAATGATTCCATTGTACAAAAACAAAGATGATATCCAGAGTTTCAACAACTATAGGGGTATCAAGCTGCTGAACCACACTATGAAAGTTTGGGAAATGGTTGTGGAGATGAGGGTGAGGAAATACGTGTCTATTTTCGAGAACCAGTTTGGATTCATGCCGAGGTGTTCGACTACCGAAGCTATTCATCTTATTAGGAGGTTAGTGGAGCAGTATAGGGAGAGGAAGAAAGATTTACATATGGTTTTCATCGACCTCGAGAAGGCATACAACAAAGTCCCTAAGGAGGTTCTATGGAGATGTTTGGAGGTTAAAGGTGTACCTGTGGCGTACACTAGGGCGATCAAGGATATGTATGATGGAGCCAAGACTAGGGTACGCTCAGTAGGAGGAGACTCGGAGCACTACCCAGTGACGATGGGGCTGCACTAGGGATCAACTCTTAGCCCATTCCTATTTGCCTTGGTCATGGACGGACTGACGTGACAAATTTAAGGAGAGGTACCATGGTGTATGTTATTCACAGACGATATAATCCTGACTGATGTGACTCGCAGCGGAGTGAACGCCAAGCTAGAGGTTTGGAGATAGACTTTGGAGTCTAAAGGGTTCAAGTTGAGTAGGACCAAGACAAAATATTTGGAGTGCAAGTTCAGCAACGAGAGAGACCCTGAGACAGGCGTGGAGGTGAGGCTTGGTATTCAGGTAATTTCGAAGAAAGAAAGCTTCAAATACCTAGGGTCTACTATCCAAGGGAATGAAAAGATTGATGACGACGTCACACATCGTATTGGAGCAGAGTGGATGAAATGGAGGCTCGCATCTGGAGTTTTGTGCGACAAAAATGTGCCAACTAAACTTAAAGGCAAGTTTTATAGGGCGATGGTTATACCGACTATGTTGTATGGGGCAGAGTGTTGGCCAGTCAAGACTTCGCACATACAAAAGATGAGAGTTGCGGAGATGAAGATGCCGAGATGGATGTGTGGGAATACAGTGAGAGATATGATTAGGAATGATGATATCCGGGATAAAGTTGGAGTGGCCTCGGTGGAGGATAAGATGCGGGAAGCGAGGTTGAGATGGTTCGGGCATGTGCAGAGGAGAGACACGGATGCCCCAGTGTAAAGGTGTGAGAGATTGGCTATGGACGGGTTCATGAGGGGTAGAGGTAGACCAAAAAAGTATTGGGGATAGATGATTAGACGGGATATGGCGCAGGTGCAACTTACTGAGGACATGACCTTAGTTAGGGGGTTGTGGAGGACACAGATTAGGGTAGAAGGGTAGTAAGTAGTCGAGCGTAGTCCTACTTACGCTTACAAAATGATAGTGTAGTGTTATTACTGTAGGCTCGATTAGCCTATCACACTTATAGGAGAATTATTGCTCTATAGTACCCGGTAGTTTGATTCCTATTGCTATGTGTTCTTTAGTGTAATTTATATATCTTATGTAGTTGTGTTAGCTACTGCTTCCTATTGTTAGAATGCGCTACCATTGCGTATTTGATTTTACTATATGCATGCCCATAATGCTTTAATTTCTCGTCTGAGTCTGACCGTCTCTCATACTTTGTTATGTTTTGCTTGCTTTTCCTGATTATGCTTTGTCTTGAGCTGAGGGTCTCCCGGAAATAGCCGCTCTACCTACTAAGGTGGAGGTAAGGTCTGTGTACATTCTACCCTCTCCAGACCTCACATTGTGGGATTTCACTAAGTATGTTGTTGTTGTTGTTGCTTTGACTGAGATAAGTTGACTATTGTGTTAATTGACTTGGATGCTTCACATTACTCCAAATATCTCGTTCACTTGATGTTATCTGTATTGCATGGATTTTTTCGTACACTGTCTTTATGCTTAGTGAGAGCATATGAAATTCATATCTGTTATGGAAATGTCCATGTCTATTTCATTGATAATTCATTTAGATATATGCCCGATGAGATATGATTTCCGATGTGGAGTGATGGTATTATACTATTATGGCCTGGTGAGATGATCAATATGGTTGATATCACGATGCTATCTGTTGGATCTGATTCCGTGTTGGTATATTATGGTTGATAGCACAATTTAATCTGACCAGATCTAGTTCTATGTTGATAAATTGTGGTTGTAGCATTATGTGAATTGTGATCTAGTTAAATCTGGCTCCGTGCGAGTATATGGACTTTGCAGGTCTCCTATGATCACGCTCCCAGAAACTCCCGTCGAGTTGGTGTGTATACTGGTTGCGTACATATGGTCACTACATTGCATTATATTTCATCTTTATCTAATCTTTTTTACGGTGTTAGAGGCACCGATTTTTGGTACTATTTTGATGAGAGTCGGTATTACATGCACTGCATATGACTTTGTTTCATGCATATCATCCATATATGTTGACTTGATTAATTTATTGTGTTGTTTGATGAAAATTGAGCATATCACCTATATATGCTGAATCTGCGAATTCTATAAAACTCGATTCTAAGTGTTGGTTCGACTCTGTGCATAATAAGCTTATATGTTGTTCTTCGTGCTTATCTGTGTTTTGGATGGAATCATTTTGTATTCTGTCTTGATCTTAGCTGATGTTGATACATATGACATATGAGTATGGCTGGTCAACAATATGTTTTCTAAAGGCTCGTCGCTGCTTCGTTAGGGTCAGGTTATGATACTTATTGAGTACACTTTGTTTTTATACTCATGTCACACTTGCTACACTTTTATGCGCAGGATTAAATGTGAGTACTAGCGGAACATGTGGAAATGTTTAGAGTTCTACTACTTGGGATTTCAGGATAAGCTATTGGCTGATTCGCAACACCGGACTCTGAATCTGTTTCTTCATTTAGCTGTCTCTCTATTCTTAGACAGCCCAACGCTCATTCTGTTAGGGGCAACTACCTTTTGGGAAAGGTTGGCTTAGCCAATTTCAGAATGAGAGACCTTGAAAAAGGAATAGGTTAAAGGTTTTGAGCAATTAAAGTTTCTTTGTTAATAGAATCCTTATCTGATCATAATAAAATCCACATTTTTGTGAGCTTATCGGATTTAAGAGAAACCCCCTTTAATCTCTATCTTATATTTTGTATATATAGTTACTAGATGTTAAGGCTTTATGTCCCCTCTTTGTATTTTTTGCCAATAATATACACGAAAGGGATCCAGGCCAAACACCCCACCACCGCGGGAGGTGAAAGTCTGAGTGGATGAATTTATAAAAAAAATAAAATGTATATACATGAATGTAGATATATAATAAAAAAGAGGACACGTCAAATTTATATCCAGTGCCTAAATAGTCAACAGGTCAAAGACCAAAGGCAGGAAAGACTAGCTAGCACAAAGTGTTGATGTACCAAAAAGAAGTGGAAATGTGTTAACATATGATTTTCCTGGTTCATTTTTATCACACATTCAAGAAATATGACTCCACATGGGTGATCATGAACTAACTCACTAAGTCGACACACTTCTTTACAATCTAGACTACATACATGGTGGCTCAGAGCATACTTGTACTTGAAATTGATTCTCAAGTTCAGGAGTGATTTTATCCTTCATTTATATAGTTGGGATGATCACTTGCCATTGATAGAATTTAATTAAAAAACAATTTTCAGGCGAGCATACATATGACACCGGTCAATGCATTCTATGGTTGGTGATGTCGATCAATTGCCTATTTGTTAGTTCGAACCCTTGAGGCGGCAAAGATTTTGAGACCAAACTTGATTCAAGACTTATTGGGAAAACTTATTTAGGAATTAAAGACAAGATATGTCAAACTCATCAAAATTTCCTATTCCGACAAGAGGAGTCAAGAACTTGACTTTATGCTTCGCAACTTGTTTTTCTTGGAGGTGTCTCTATGAAAGGTGTCACGAGGCTTAGGAGGAAAGTCAAGTAGAGCCTAAGTTACATAGGGTCTTATGAGATAATTGACTGGATCAACGCCATGGCTTACAAGCTTGTGATAACGTCCAAATCCATTATTCAAGTGATAAAATGCACACAGTGTCGTATGTAGTATGATTAACTCAACTATTAGTCGGAGTCGAATTTCACATGGAATAATATATTAGGCGATCAAACAAGTAAGAAATTATCACTTTCTAAGCTAAGCCAAAAACTTTATAATATTTTAATTTTGAAAAGATTATAATTAATGCGGAAATATAAACTAACCTAGAAAGCAAGTAAAATGATCAATGACCACAAACACGAATACACTGGAAATTAGTCTCAAGTAATGATTCAATTTATTTTTCATTTTACAACTAAGAGTGAGTTTATGTTAACAGATAACAATTTATAAAATCTCATTGAAAGTCTTTCAACCAAATCAATGAATTTCACTCTAAGCTCTTTCAAGCCTTAGAGTGTATACTAAGCACAATCAATTGAATCTCGAGTTAACTTTCCTATTTCTAGCTTAAGTTATTAGATGAGGGTTAACACCTCAAATTCTTGTTAATTAATCTTTTCCAAATTGATTTTCCTCTCTCGAGCTCAAATCGAAGTGAGTGGGAGAGTCCTAAGGTTAGTTATTCCCTTAAGAAACATTAAAGAACAAGAATAATTAAAGAAACAATAACTTACTTCACTAGAAATAAAAATCATTCAATACATAAGCATAACAAGAGTCTCAATCCAAAACTTGGACAATGAATGTTTTCATAAACTTGATTCAAGTAGTGGAATGAAGTACTACACACTTAGATATTCAATACATAACAAGGAATTGAAGAAATGAGTAAAAGAGTAAGAAATTTCTCATCAAGTCTTCAAATCTTCAATCCCCAAGTGTGGGTGTAAGAACCTTAGCTCTCCAACACTTGTAAAAATGGACAAAGATGAAAATAATGTCCTTCAAGTCTTGCTTTTATAGTACCCCAACTATTCCAAGTCAAAATATGACAAAATAAATCCCAAAATTGCAGATTTGACCGTTGTGCATTTTAGTCAATTTTCTCATTTTCTTCAATTTGACGTCTTTTTGACTTGTTTTTCACTTCCTTTCTTCTCGATAACTTCTCAATCACATAAATCTACAAAACTGAAGTAAACCATGGTAAATGCGCTATTTCCTCAATTAAACATAATAGAAAATCTAAGATTAAAGAAGAGATAAATGAGTAAAATACAAACTTATCTGTTTGTTTTGTCGCCGTAGTTGTTGATAGAGAATATATTAATATTCTTCATATATTATGTAATTAGGAATTTGATGTAATTTTGGAAACTATATATCCTCATACAATAGAGAATATATTAATATTCTCCATATATTCTGTAATTAGGATTTTGATGTAATTATGGAAACTAGATATTCTCATACAATTAGAATTTATACTTGTAAACAACTATATATATTGTATCAATGAGAAGCCTCCAATCAAGGAGAATTTCATAATTCTACATGTTAGCATAGCCAAACCCTATCCCTAAAAACCGGCGCCCCACTTCCTCATATTTCTTCCGCCGCCGGCAACCGCTCCAAAACCGGCGCCTCTTTTTTTTTTCTTTCTTCCGCCGCCGGAACCCAACCCTAAAATCTGGCACCCTTTTTTTCTCCTTCACGCTGCCGGCAGCCCTTGTCCATGGCTTCTCCCGCCTATTCCTCTTCCACCCACGACACACATCCTACAACTTCTACCCCCTCCTACCTCTTTTCATCCGGCATTTGCCGTGATGAACATCAAAAACTTCATTCATTTAATTCTTGATTAAGAGGATAGTCAATACTTGTCGTGGGTTAAACTATTCCGAATTCATGCCTGTGCTTACAACGTCCTTGATCACATCGACGCCTCCACCCCACGTCCATCCGACATTGACAACACAACGTGGAAGCGCATCGATGCAATGGTCAAACAATGGATATATGGCACCATATCCAAGGATTTACTTCATACCATTATGAAGACATGTGCTTCGGCTCACGACTTATAGACAAGGCTAGCAGAAATCTTTCTAGATAACAAACATACACGTGCCGTGTATTTGGAGGAACAATTTAACAACATCTGTCTTGAGAACTTTGCTAACATGTCAGACTATTGTAAACAACTTAAATTAGTTGCTGATCAATTGTCTAATGTTGGCACTCCGATTTTCGACACAAAGATGGTGCTACAACTTATTAATGGGTTGCCCGAAGGTGTGTACGATACACTTGCGACGATGATACAGCAAGCTGACCCACTCCCTAGCTTCAACAAGGCTCGATCATAGTTGCTATTGGAAGAGACTAGATGTGCCAAACAAGACGAACATAATCAAAAGGCGTTGGTAGTAGACGCACCGCTGACCACCCCTGCACCTGCCAGACCACCGCAACCTGCGGACCACCACAATTAGTGCAGTGGCCGGGGCGGTGGAAGAGGCTGAGGTCGAGGCAACAACCACGGCGGCAAGGGAAGGGGCCGAGGGGGCAGACCTAATTCTGGTGGCCAGCCACGGCAGGCCCAATTTCCATATCCGTGGGCCAGCCCAATGTTGTGGCCCACCCCCGGAATTTGGGCCTCACCCCTTGTCCTTACCCAACCAACCCGGCACAATACTTAAGTCCGAGTCTGAGCATTATAGGCCCAGCTCCTGGCCCAAGTCATACTGGTCAGCTACACCAGACCCACCTCTCTATGACCTAACATCAACAACAGACATATGGTCTTAAAACCCTCACCGAACTAAGTCAGGCCTACAACACTATGAATTTCCAGCAGCCCGACGATGCATGATACATGGATATGGGGGCCACATCCCATCTCACTCATAACTTTGGTAATCTCCCTCATCTATTTAATTTGTGCAATCCTCAATATATTTTGGTCAGAAATGACAATACATTCCAATTCAAGGTTATGGTACCACACAAACACCACCACCTCACCCTCCTTTTACCCTAAAAAATGTCCTATACGCACCTAACATCATTAAAAACTTAATCTCTATTAGGAAGTTTACTAGTGACAATTTCGTATCTATTGAGTTTGACCCTTTTGTTTTTTCTATGAAGGACCTACGTACGAGGAAAACTCTTACAAGATGCAATAGTGTGGGGGACATCTATCCATTCTCATTCAATTTCGCTGCCAGTGTCAATCCACATATCTCCCTAGCTGCAATCTCTTCATCAACTTGACACGATAGATTTGGACACCCGGGAGCACCCGTTTTTTAATTTTCTTAGGAGTCACAATTTTTATTCAATGTAATAAAGGGAAATTTTCCCACAATTGCTACTCTCGTCCATTAGGGAAGAATGTTAGACTTCCTTTTCAGTCATCACTAAGTGTAACATTATCTCATTTTGATATTATTCATGCGGATTTATGGACCTCTCCAATTACTAGAAAACAAGGTCACAAATATTATTTGGTATTTTTGGATGATTGCTCTCACTTTCTTTGGGTTTATCCTCTAAAATATAAGTCCCAACTTTACCAAATCTTTCTTGAATTTCAAGCATATGCTAAAACCCAGTTTGAAAAAACATCAAAACATTTCAATGTGACAACGGTCGTGAGTTTGACAATTCCCCTTTTCATAAATTTTGTGCGGATAATGGCATGGTGTTTCGCTTCTTTTGCCCCCATACCTCACCTCAAAATGGTAAAGCTGAAAGAATCGTACGCACTATCAATAATAAGATCTGCACTATGCTCTTCCATGCTTCCCCCCTTCTTTTTGGGTATACGCCTTGCATATGGCGACATACATTCTTAATATATTACCAACAAAAGCTCTTAAAAATAAAACTACAACCGAAATTCTCTTCCGTCGGATACCCTCTTATAATCACCTTCGGATTTTTGGTAGTCTATGCCACCCAAATCTCACCTCCACGACCCCTCACAAATTAGCTCCTAGAACTAGCCATTTCATTTTCTTAGGTTTTCCGTCAAACCATAGGGGGTACTTATGCTATGACTTGTCCACAAATAAAATCCAAGTCTCTCGCCATGTCATATTCACCGAGAACGTTTTTCCATTTGCAAAAGTCCAAATTTTTCAAGTCACTGATTACAGCTTTCTTGATGATTCAGACACTTTCCCCCTAATTAGAACCGCAATACATCACGAAACCCCTTCCCTCCCGTCACTTCCCCAGCCCCCGTCAACTACCTCCCATCCCGTCGACCACCAGCCGACCCACTGCTCCTGTCTCGGCCATATCAGTCCCGTCGCCGAGCTCACTACCCCACCCCTTGCCACTGTTCCCGTGACAGACAATGCCGTGTCACCAAGCCCACTGCCCCACCCCCTTCCACTATTCCCGTGTTAGAAAATACCGCGTCCCACACCAACCCACTGCCCGTAACTACCCCACTGCCCGTCACCCAAACCGTCCCACTTCTGACCCAAATGGAAACTCGTGCTCAGCACAGGATTTTCAAACCAAAAGTACATTTTAACCTATCCACTCAGACTATCTCACCTATACCTAAAAACTCAAAATTATCCAAGCTTGACCCGAATAGGAATGCGGCCATGCGTGAGGAATTTAATGCGCTCACTTCACAGCGCACTTGGGATCTTATCCAGAGACCAGAGGGGTGAATGTGATTTATTGCATGTGGCTATATCGTCACAATTTCAGAGATAGTAGAGAGCTTGAACGCCATAAGGCGAGACTTGTGGAAAATGGCACAGGTTAAACCAGCTACTATTTGCACTGTTTTGAGCATAACTATGGGAAGAACTGGCTGATTCATCAACTTGATGTGAAAATGCGTTCTTACATGAGGATTTGAAAGAAACCGTATACCTGCATCAACCGCATGGCTTTGTGCATCCAGATGCTCCCCAGTATGTCTGCCGTCTTTGAAAGTCACTTTATGGCTTGGAACAAGCCCCCATGGTTTGGTATGAGTGCTTTTCCATTTACATCATACAAATCAGGTTCGTGTGCAGCAAAAATGATAATTCATTTTTATTTTTCACTGAGGTTATAACACTGCATACCTTTTGCTCTATGTGGATGATATTGTTCTGACTGCCTCATCTGATGTGCTGAAACACGAAATCATTACCCTGCTCAAATCTAAATTTTCTATGACAGACTTGGGTAAGTTGAGTTATTTTTTGGGGATTTCAGTGACCAGATCTGAAAATGCAATGTTTATGTGCCAACGTAATACTGAAGAAATTGTTTACATGGCTAAAATGGCAAACTGTAAGATCATTCCCACTCTAGTCGACTCGAAGTCAAAACTCAGTGCCGATGACGGAAAACCTATGCTCGATCCTTCTCTTTATAGGAGTCTTGCTGGTGCACTTCAGTATCTTACCTTCACTAGGCCCGATATTTCCTATGCCGTTCAGTAGGTGTGTTTGTTCATGCATGCTCCCAAGGAGCTTCACTTTACAGCTCGTAAACGTATCATTCGATACGTTAAGGATACTCTTGACTATGGTACATCTTTATCCATCTGCACCAACCAGGCTGATATCGTATAGGGACGCTGATTGGGGCGGCTATCCAAACACACGTCGATCTACTTCTGGTTACTGTGTATTTTTAGGTGATAATCTTATCTCGTGGTCTGCCAAACGGTAAGCCACGCTATCATATTTGAGTAAAAAAATAGAATATAGAGGCGTTGCGAACGTTGTTGCCGAGATCTGCTGGCTTAGAAACCTTCTTCTAGAGCTTCACTGTCCCTTACGTAAGGCATCTCTTGTCTACTGTGATAACATATCTGTTGTTTACTTGTCTCATAACCCGGTCCAGCATCAGCGAACCAAACATATTGAGATGGATATTCATTTTATTCGTGAGAAGGTTGTCATAGGTCATGTTAGGGTGTTACATGTTCCTTCTTCATATAAGTACACATATATATTTACTAAGGGACTTCTTCAGCAGCTGTTCCTTGACTTAAAATCCTGTCTCAGCGTTCGACATCCTCCCGCTCCGACTGAGGGGGTGTGATAGAGAATATATTAATATTCTCCATATGTTCTGTAATTAGGATTTTTATGTAATTATGAAAACTAGATATCCTTATACAATTAGAAATTTATACTTGTAAACAACTATATATATTGTATCAATGAGAAGCCTCAAATCAAGGAGAATTTTATAATTATACAGTTGTCATTCGTACATCTAGTCTTTTATGTATCTGTGCTACAGAAGTGTAATGTATATGACCGACATAGCTACGTTATTCCCTTTCTACCCATCCAAGTTGATGACAACCTTTCCTAAGAAGAGGTCCCGACATGTATTTATTTTGGACATCTAAGTTCGCAGTTGAGGTCCAATGATGTCACTTCCTCAAAGTATTTTGGAGGAATCATTCCATCGGGGAGGTCAATTAGGATTGGGAATCCAAGAATTACAGGCTTGTGAAGTACCCTCTGTTCTTCCACACCCCATATATGATCGTTTCACATTCGAGAAGAAATGTTTTAACGGAGAGAATGTAACGCTATTTTTCTTTAACTTTCACTTATATTAATTGTTTAATATGATTCACTAGATTTTTGAAGTTAATGCTTGTATTGAGAGAAATAAATTCACAGTAGTTAGTTGAGAGAAATAAAATCATCATTAGTCGCCATGTCATTTTTGATGAAACCCAATTTTCGTTTGCTAAGTTGCATAATTCCACGTCCAAGTCCTATGAATTTTTGGATGATGGGCTATCACCGTATGTGGTCCACCATTTGGCGCATCGGCCCCGCAAGCATCGGCCCAATTCCCCTTTGTACACAACTTCTGACAGCAAGCTGCACTGCCTGCTGGCCCAAATACTCCCTGCCCGCAACCTCAGCCAGCAGGCCCACTAACTGTTGGCCCACATCCTTCCCATCCACGGCTTCTGCTGGCCCGACAACTTCCGGACAAAACCCAGGCACCCCTGACCCTCGGCCCACACTGCCTCTCCAACCCGAATCCGACACAACTCAACCCACTTCAATTTTGGGACCAGGGTCAGTTACTCGCAGCCAACGAGGTATTTTTAGACCAAAGCGATAATTTAATCACAACTCTATTGGTACTAAATCTCCTCTACCCCATAACCCCGTGTCTGTCCTTCGTGACCCGAATTGGAAAATGGATATGAACGATAAATATAATGCTCTTATTAAAAATAAGACGTGGGAGTTGGTATCCTGTCCACCTGGTGTTAATGTGATTCGTTCTATGTGAATTTTTACTCATAAGGAAAAAATTGATAGTTGTTTTGAGAGGTATAAGGCCCGTCTTGTAGGTGATGGCAAAACTCAACAGGTTGGCGTGGATTGTGGAGAGACATTTGGTCCGGTGGTCAAACCGACAACTATTCGCACTGTTCTCAGTCTCACTCTCTCAAAAGCATGACTCATTCATCAGCTAGACGTGAAAAATGCGTTCTTACACGACAAACTCAAGAAAACTGTATACATGCATCAGTCTTTGGGTTTCAGGGACCCCGCTCATCCTAATCATGTGTGCTTGCTGAAGAAATCCTTGTATGGCCTAAAACAGGCTCCTCGGGCCTGGTACAAACGATTTGCAGATTATGTGTCTACTCTTGGATTTTTTCATAGCAGGTCTGGTCATTCTTTGTTCATCTACTGTCACGGTACTTCTATGACATACATTCTGTTATATGTGGATGATATTATATTGATTGCTTCCTCTGATAAACTGCGCAAGTCTATCATATCTCTTCTCAACTCTAAATTTTCTATGAAAGACTTGGGGCCTTTGAGTTACTTTTTGAGTATAGCTGTAACTCGTCATGCAGGTGGTCTATTTCTATCTCAGAGAAACTATGCAACAGAGATTATTGAACATGAGCTTAGTGCACCGGACTTTTTTTTTTTTTTTTTGGATGAGCTGAGTTGCGAGAGGGAAACCGTAGCGATAGAACATGTCGAGAGTAACAATTGACAAAATGGGTTTACAAAGTTTCATTCTAATACAATGTGCAAGGATCTAATCATTCAACTTAAAATATTAAGATATTGAGTGAAATTTATGAGAAATATACCTCCTTTTGGGAACCCCCATTTAACCGATTATGAATAAGTGTATTTTCTAATAATAAATTATGAGTCATAAAATAGCAGAATCATAATATTGAATAAATCCTTCATACGTTGCGTTTCTTTTTATCATGAGAAATATTATATATTATCGAAATGAGATACAAAGATAAAATTATGCTCAAAGCTACGTAATAAATATGCGAAGCTACTTTACTATGGGGGAGAGCATGATAACATTATCTAAGGATTTGGGATTAGAGACCTCACTATGACTCTTATCTAAGGATTTGAGATTAGAGACGTCACTATGACTCTTTATCATATAATATCTTAAAGTCACATTTAAATAGTGGCTGAAGGAACATCATATTGGCTTTCTCCGTCTACTAAATAATCTATGCACTGTGAAACACAAGATGCTTCTTCTGATAGAGGATATATATTACAATTTACTAATGTCATGAATAATATAAAGAAAAATATGCAAATCTGCTCCAACGCCATCATTCGATTATAAGTATTTATATTTTCTGTAAAGATAAATAATTATCCAATAACGTTAAAAATGCATATTACAGAAAGTTCTCAGTTTTTACTTGAATCTTAATCTTAACAATTTGGATATATTTAATAAAAAATGGATCCACGGGTCGGATCTGGATTGGATACAGATCTCAAATACAAGATCCAGATCCGATCCGTCGGGTCCAAATTTTGAAGGCCCATATCCTATAAAACGGATTTGGATCCATCGGATCCGGATCGGGTCCAGGATCCATTGTCATCTCTAAGTGAGATATTGCAGGGCCCTTGCAAGGCTGCAGTAATGTGATAGATCGGCATATGGCTTGTTGGAAGAAGCACTCTTCGGTTTAGTATCAACTGGAATGGAGGACGGCCTACACGATGACATGCCAGGTTGTTCAACGATCTCTTCTGCATACTTCTTTTGGGATAAAATAAACCACCTGCATGACGTGTCACAGCTATCCCCAAGAAGTAACTCAGTGTCCCTAGATCTTTCATTGCAAACTCAGAGCCAAGAAGTGACATGATAGACTTGCGAAGAGCATCAAATGAGGCAGTTAATATAATATCATCCACATACAAAAGAATGTAAGCAATGTCATTACCCTGACGGTATATAAATAGATAATGATCATAAATGTTGTTAGAAAACCCAATATGTGAAACATAATCTGCAAACCTCTTGTACCAGGCCTTAGGAACTTGTTTGAGCCCATACAATGATTTCTTCAACATGCACACATGATTAGGATAAGTAGGGTCTCTGTACCCTATGGGTTGATACATGTACACTGTTTCATTGAGTTCTCCATGAAGGAATGCATTTTTGACATCAAGCTGATGAAGCGACCATGCCTTCGAAAGAGCCAGACTGAGGACCGTGCGGATAGTTACCGGTTTGACCACCGGACTAAAAGTCTCACTGCAATCAACACCAACCTGTTGAATCTACCCATCACCTACACGACGGGCTTTATGCCTGTCAAATGTACCATCAGATTTTTTTTATGACTAAAAATCCACAGACCGAATCACATTAACATCAGGAGGACGGGGCACCAAATCCCACGTTCTATTATTAATAAGAGCATTAAATTGATCATCCATAGCCATTTTCCAATTTGGATCATTAAGGGCAGACACAAGATTACGGGACAGTAGTGACTTGGCAAAATGGGTGTGAAGACCGTATTTTTTGTTAGGCTTAAAAACCCCATGTTGACTACGAGTGACTGGTCATTGGACCGGAATTGAATTAAGGCCAGATGAGGAGGACAGATCGCCGGAAGTGGTCGGGTAAAGGATCGGATGGCCGGGCAATGGGCTAGCAAGGATCGGATCGCCGGGCGGCGTGGGCTAGCGATCGGGCCGGGGTCGCTCGAGCTCGAAGGTGGGCCGAGACCCAGCGGACTGCCAGCCACTTGGCCTCTCGATAGTGGGATGCCAGAGAGAGAATCAGTTGGGCCAAAAACTACTAGACTCGGTAATTGGATCAAATACGGGGTTATGCTATCATCAAAAAATTCATAGGTAGAAGGCACAGAATAATGCAATTTGGCAAAAGTAAAATTTGTTTCATAAAAAATTATGTGACGACTTATGATGATTTTATTAGAGGATAAGTCGTAACATTTGTAACCACAATGATTTGACGGATATTCCAAAAACACACACGGAGTAGACCGGGGTTGAAGTTTATTGATGGTAGTAGAAAAAAAAAGAGGATAACATAAGCACCCGAAAACCCTTAAATGAGAGTATGATGGATCCATTAGGTATAAAATTTTGAGAGGGGATTGGTAGGCTAATTTTTTGCTCGGAAGTATGTTCAGAAGATATGTTGCCATTTGTAATGCATAATGCCAAAAGAATGGTGGTAGAGAGGCATGAGCAAGTAAGGTTCTAACAATGTTGTTAATGGTTTGAATTTTTCTTTCTGCTTTTCCATTTTTAGATGATGTATGTGGACACGAGAGATGAAACGACAAACCATTAGTTTTACAAAAATCCCAAAATGTCCCATTATCAAATTCTCTACCATTATCACATTGAATATTTTTAATGCCCATTCAAATTGAGTGCGGATGTATGCTCTAAATGAGAGAAATATGGAAAAAACTTGTGACTTTTTAGACAAAGGAAACATCCACAAAAAATTAGAGTAATCATCCAACAAAAGAAGATAATATCTATGGCCCGAAGAGCTCAAAACGGGAGATGTCCAAATATCACTATGGATAATGTCAAAGGGCATATCAATACGAGAATTAGAAGCAACAAAAGGCAACTTAAGGGATGCAAAAATAGGCGCTCTCGAATGACCCCAATGTTCATGCCATAAAGAAGGAGCTAAAGCTGTAAAAGTAGATGGTAACGTGGCTTGATGTGTGGTTGTGGTGATTGGATATAGCTCACCCCAACTATCACATCTCATTAGACGCATCCCCATCTGAAAATCCTTCACGGAAAACCCAAAAGGATCAAATTCAATAGAAACCCAATTATCAGTGGTAAGTTTTCTAACTGAAATCAAGTTTTTAATTAGTTGAGGAGCGTGAAGGATATTTTATAAAGTTAACGGTGGGTTCGGGGGAGACAAGTTTGTAGTATCATAACTACGAATTGGAATTGAATGACCATTTTTTATAATTATACCGCGATTATTGCTCAAATTAAAATAGGACGAGAGATTACCTTGTGAGGACATCATATGAGACGTTGCACCGATGTCCATGTACCAATTTGCATCGGCCGGATTAAGCTCAAGAGTGTGCATTGCTGCCTCGATATTTGTTGGGATCGCCACTGCCGAGTGGGCCTGTTGCCACTGGCTCAGCAGTGGCCCAAGAATTCTAGCTGCTGATTAGGCCTGCTGGCTGGTCTGTTGCACCTGGGCTGCTGGCTTGGGTGTGGGCCTGGCTCAATTTCCAGTGGGAAATGGGCACGGAGGCATAGCCCAGGGCCACTGCCAGGCCCACAGGATCGGCCCACTACCCTACAGAGCTGGCGGCTGCCACTGGGCTGGGTGTTGCTGCTGGACGCCATCCCTGCCGCCACCTCCTCCGCGGCGGTTGCCGCCACCTTTTCCAACACCGCGGCCACCACCGCAGTTTTTTCTCCCATTACCGTCGCTTCGTCCCTTCTGGCCACGATTTTTGCAGAAAATTTTCAAATTATGACGAACTCACATCGGACGGAGTGACAATCAAGACGGAATTTGACACGATGAGCATATAACGGGCTTGGTAGAATGGCAGAAGACGATTGCTTCGGCGGATGAGCGTACCTACTCTACTATATGCGTCAATGAGGCCGACAACCATTTGTAACACCAACCGATTGTTAGTTATCTACGCCCTGACGTTCTTGAGTTAGTCTGACAAAACCTTGAGACGTTGACAGTATGCAGACACATTGGGAAAATCCGCCATATCAGTGGTGGAGAATTCATGTTCAAGTGTGACGGCCCGGGAATTCTTATTGCCTTGGAATATGTCACGTAAACGTTCCCAAGCTTCCATAGACGTGGAATCAGGCTCAAGAATAGTATGTAGCAATTCACTCGAAATTGTGGCGTAGATCCACTGGAGGACCGTCGCATCAAGGGTCAACCATAATTCCTTCTCATCATCGGTTTTCGGCACCTTCTCCTTGCCTTTTTCTGATGAAATTATGTGATGGATAACCTAGTGTGAACGACAATGAATTTTAAAAAATCCCGCCCATGTCGCATAATAAACGTTTTAATCTCAATAGTGATAGAGATATGAGATTTGATGTTGGAGACACTGGGTGAAAATTGGATTTTGAGTCATACGTGGCTGTCGGATGAGAAGGAAGGCTGACGGCGCGCAAGGAAGGGGGCGACGGTTTGAGAGAGAGATGTTAGGGTTTAGGAACTTTTCCTAGAATCTGATACCATGTAAGAAATATTCTTCCTTGATTATTTCATTCCAAAGTCATAGTACATATACTAAAATACAAGCATAATCCTAGGCTACAATTACGGTAAGTAATACCTAAAATATACATCTACCATATATATAATTATGACTAAATATATTTGCCTATTCTATCAAACCCAAATTTCATATATGAACTCCTCAAAATATTCCCGATCTTTTGAAATAACATTCACTCAAAATGAAGCTTGTTTGCACCAAATAAATTTTTGAACTTGAGCTTCAAAGAAGCTTTAATGGCTGTCAAAAGTGTTTTCTACACTTCCTTATAATACATTATCCAGGTGTGTTACACACCTAATCTTATTTTTGTTAAATTCTATAGTTACTCTAAGAAAATTAATAATCTTTAATGACTGCCTAAACTCTAATGGTTGTCGAAGCTTTAATGGCTGTCGGAGAATCACACATATTTAGAATTGTACAGAATCAAACACAATAATATATAAAATTAATAGCCCCAACTTACATGAGGCATATAGTGTTGGAAATTTGCCTTTGGCGGGAGTTGCGACCGACCAGCTTTAACGGCTTAAACACTAGTGTAACGTATGTTGGAGAATCCGGTTCTTCACACATGCATGATCTACTAAGTACGTAGATAACCGTAGGGCCAAGAATCGTCAAATTTCATTGAGAAATGAAAGAGATATTGGTTCACGAAGTAAGGTGTTTGAAGCATGGAAAGTGTGGTATTGTGTGTAATTCTCCCTCATCGGTAGAGGAAGAAAGAATTGTTGTGTATATAAGATTCGAAATTGGTTTGGGGTTTGGGACCCCAAGGGGTATCCCATGTGTTTAAAGGAGGGAGGACCTAGATGTGCTTCGGTTCAAGGAAAGACCACACGCGCGCCGCCGCCGCCCGCCCGTCCGGTCCGGTTCCGATTCCGAGTTCCGGGTTCTCGGGTTCACGGGTCGTGGGTCGTGGGCTGTGGGCTGTGGGCCTTCTGATATTATCTTTTTGGGCCAGAAAACTTTGCCAGAAGTACAGTTTGATCCCGAAGTTTCGGATGTGCGGTTTGGACCAGAATTCTTTCGGATGTACAGTTCGGTCCCCGAAGTTTCAAGATGTACGTTTGGTCCCCGAAGTTTCAAGATGTGTACAGTTTGGTCCCCGAAGTTTCCGAAAATCGAATTTCGACGGTCAAAAACGAAATGCCAAGCACTCAATTCACCATTTATTTTGGCTGAATTACTCCTCCTATAATGGCCAAAACAGTTGGTCTTTCTCCCATTTATGTTGGTGACTTTACTACCTCCATAATGGCCATTATTTGGCTATTATGGAGGCAGTTTTCAGCCCCCTCCATCACCTATATAAACACCCCCTTACACCATTGTTGAGCACTAAGACATATGCACGAAAATACATAAACAGATGCGAGAGAAAAACAATTGCACGAAAATACACAACCGAAATAGTTTTCTTCCTACAACTTCCAAGCATCATTTCGTTACTCAATATTCTTCACGGTAGCCCTTGAGTTTTCTTTGCTCAAGGGTTCCATTGCTGTTTTATCTTGGGAGACAAATTGTCCAGGACGTATAAAGGATACATACGGGACAATATTGTCTTAAGGACAGAGTGCTACACTCGACTCAGCAAAAACCAATTTATATTTTTCCGTCTTCTATAAAACTGGAATTTCCAGTTTTACTTGTATAACTATTGTAATTTTCAGATTTCATGTTGAATTATTGAAATCTTTATTTATCCTTTCGAATACTTGTAATAGTTAAATACTTCCCGTACTGCTTTATAAAGTACCATAGAGCAAAACTCCCAACAACTTAAGACAATATCTGTATAGTATTACTATTAGTGTTCGAAAGATGTCGGTCAAAAGTTGTGTGACCAAATCTGGATATGGCAATGGTTTTCTGGTAGAAGAGAGTGATGATGATGAACGTGTTCATGGTGTCACCGCCACCAAGACCGATGGGAACAAGCGCTCACGAGAGCTCGAGGATGTCAACCGGGACAAGAGGAGAAGATCGAAGATGTTATTCTATCTTGTAGCAGAAGGCCTATATCCGTCCCGGACAAAGGATCCGAATAATGGTGAGAAGGAAATGGACACTCGGTCGATGAAGTGACCGAAGTGAGCGAATCCGAAATTGGGATAAGTACTTTTCTTACTTGTCAAGAATAAGGATTAAATGATAAGTATTTTTCTTACTTGTCAAGAATAAAGATTAAATTATGTCGATTAAAAATGGATTAAAGTAAGGAGGAATATGAAAATAATTTATATTCCTTATGCTTTAACAAATCGAAGTTTAATCTCATCTTCTTTTCCGTTTAAAGATTGGATTTTGTAAACGATTTAAAAAGATCCGTTCTTTTAAGTGTAATTATTAAAAGTGTGTAAAGTATGTTCGCACATACGAGTGAGAAAGATCCACCGACCGTGCGAAAATTGTTACCACTCTTAAGTAAGCGCCAAGAATTATCTCGGGCACCAATCATAACGGAAGAAGACTAAAAGCTAAAGACGTTGAGCACTGTCATACTATTTGGCGAGAAGATCCTTCATAGGATGATATTGGACACTCGGTCATAAAAAGCCTCCGGCGGCCGGAGTGGGCCAAAATTCCTTTGATATGATGATATTGGACACTCGGTCATATAAAGCCTCCGGCGGCGGAGTGGTGCCAGAATTCATTTCATAGGAAAAGTAATGGACACCTAGTAAGGTGGGCCAGAGTTTCCAGGTCCTAAATGATCTGAAGGCCTAAATAAAGGCAGTAAAGAAATTAGACACTCAGTCTGCCAAAGCAACTAGAGTGGACCCGAGTATCGAGATCACATATGATCCGGTTACGCCCTAACCACGGGCAAAAGGTTGTTCATGTGAAGCAACGCCACCTTTAAAATCAAAGGGGTTGGAGAGGTTGTCCTCAATAGGACTTCATGGATTGGGATCACTCAAAGATGAGGTGATACATGTCCCAAACTTGGTTAAAGGGATGTTGTTGGTCAAACCTGGTTTGAGACTAGTCCAACAGGTCTGTGATAACTAAGAATGATACAGTATGTCTGTAGCCAAATGAGTGATATACTTGTAATCCGTGCATCTATGCCATCATAGATTAAGACACGTTAAATAGCAAGTCATTCAAAAGCTAAAGATATTGAGATTGTTGCCTTCTGTCGACATAAACCCTCAAAATAAATGCGAGGTAGATGAAGAGGAAAAATCACCTTTCCAAATTCCGTCAAGGGAATAGCGAAAGAAGCACCGCTCCTCTAGAACTTAGTCACACCTAATTGGGTGATTTGAAGTTTATACAAAATAGAGGGGGGAGACAAGTACGTTGTGATCTTCATTGATGATGGTACAACGTATGGAATCCTTTGTTTGTTAAAAAGCAAAGATGAAGTTGTTGAAGCGGATAAACGCTACAAAGCAGAAGTTGAATATCAACTAAGCCTACGGATTGAGAAATTCGTAGTGATAGAGGGGGAGAAAGTGAAGCATCGTTTATTAAACGACTGCTCATTTCTCACTTCAGTCCAACGGTGTTAGCCAAGCGCAAAGTCGTACGCCCAAATTATGTGGGGCAGCTTGGTAAAAGATGGACTACCGAAACAGGTCAAGTTCGACCTAAGACTGTAGATTGCATATCCACTGGATCCGCAAATAACGATAGTGTTGATCGCCTCTTGGCGTCAAAGAATGTTGAATTCTTTGGAGATAACTTTCCTTGGAAAAGGAAAAAGGAGTAATTGCTCAAGGTTAACAAGAACCCGCGAGGGCTCGATTGTCCGGAACTAGACGTTACGTATCTTCATGACTCGAAAGTTCTTTGTCTATCGGAACTTAATATTCCAGATCTACGAACTCGGGATTCTAGATGTTGAACCAAGACGGAGCAAAGAGGGGACAAAGACTTGTTCCATCCTTCTAGCTTGTATGGTTGAGAACGAACCATGGACAATTAACAAATAATTGTTATCTCCAAAAGCGCCGCTTTGGAAAGAAGCTAAAGGGAGAAATAGATTCCATATATAGAACCATACGTGTGTAATAGTTAATCTTCCTCCGGAAAAGAACCTTTGGGTTGTAAAAAGTGCTCCCCTGTGAGTAGCTTCACATCCAGGGCCATTGTAATCTTACATGGCATGGGTGTTGAAATGACCTTCCAAACCGGAGAGTTGGAAGAAGAGGATCGAATTGGTTTGCCGAACTGTTGGGCTTCTTCCGAACTTTCATTTTGGTCCCCGAAATGTTAACATTTTGGTCCGAAAGTCTCGGATAAAACGAAACAATGAATCGATCACGAAACATTGACTCGAAGTTAGAAAGCCAACAGTTGGAAAACCAACGGTCTTCGAGTGAAAATCATATTGAAACAAAGTCTCGATATGAAAGATATGAGTATCACGAGATGACATCTTAGGAATGGGATTTCTAAGACATCTAACGGATGGTCGATAGTTGACAGATCTCGTTGAAGCCACCAATAGATATGAATCATAGAACCGATTGGAATCATGGTGCACCCATAGACAAGGAGCGATATGCTCGGGTCACGTGTAGTTCAATGTATTGTACACACTACAAACCGACCCGGTATCGTCCAACAAACAGATCGGTTGAACTAAGGTTCACTCGATGATCTTAATACATGATCAATAGAAGGCGTTAAGTCGGATATGACGATATCCGAATTATTCGCTTATCTACGGATCATAGTATTCTCGGATGTCCAGCGGTTACGAGAGAACACGGTGATGCAAACCGGACATCGGATCGAAGAACACCAAAGCCACAAGTAAATGTGTATGGTGGTTCTTGGAAAATCCTCTAAGCAAACTTGCATCGACCGATTCATGATGGAATCGGAGTTTATCGCTTTATACAAAGCATGAAAGAAGTTGAGTAACTTCACGGCTCCTTAGAGGACGTCCCTTATTGGGAGAAACCCGTGCCTTCGGCAGTTCTACACTCGTGGCTAGCCGGTCGGCTTTAGGAAGGACACGGATGACGGCGTACGGACATATCGTCGGGATCCGTCGGAGACATAAGACCGTATGGCGTTGATCATCACGGGTGTCACTTCCTTGTTTACAAACTAAGGGACTACCCGAAATCAAGTGTTCTACCTGTCTAGGGGAATGGGCTTAAAACCCAAAATATACGGACCAATACGGTGGAAACCCAACCTTACGAACTGGAGATCCCGTAATTTGGTTCAATGGGAAAACTAAGTTGTAAAGGTTCGGTTGATCGCTTCGGTGGAAGCATGAGCACTTCGGATAGTGATTTCGAAAAGAAACACCAAATCCAAAGCCGTTCCCGCGATAGACGTTAAGTGCTATCTGCAGTATGGGTAAAGGTTAAGTTTTCAAAAACCGTAATGATCCTCAACGGTTGAGGTTAGGTCTTTGGGAAACTTTTAATGGTTCCTAACACTTGTGAAGTGGGGTATAGCGGGATACCTTGTAGGAGACCACCTATTTAAGTGCGAGGACGGCCGCCTCAAATTGAACGCACTTAAGAATCCAAGACGTTGTCCATGGCCAAAACGGACAAAACATTACGAAGAAGAGAGTAAGGGAATTTGTTGTGTTGGTACCGTTGTCTTGGCTTACACTAAACACCGACGGTTCAAGACATCACGTTCACCACGCAAAGTAAGTAAGTCCGATGGTATTCAACTATGGAAGGTTCAAAGCCGAGGCTACCTCTCCTTATGCAACATCGGTCCGCATTTGAAATATTGCCTTTGGAAATGAAAAGACACCATGTGAGTGCGCCAAAATCTCTTTCAAGAGGGGATTGTTGGAAATTTGCCTTTGGCGGGAGTTGCGACCGACCAGCTTTAACGGCTTAAACACTAGTGTAACGTATGTTGGAGAATCCGGTTCTTCACACATGCATGATCTACTAAGTACGTAGATAACCGTAGGGCCAAGAATCGTCAAATTTCATTGAGAAATGAAAGAGATATTGGTTCACGAAGTAAGGTGTTTGAAGCATGGAAAGTGTGGTATTGTGTGTAATTCTCCCTCATCGGTAGAGGAAGAAAGAATTGTTGTGTATATAAGATTCGAAATTGGTTTGGGGTTTGGGACCCCAAGGGGTATCCCATGTGTTTAAAGGAGAGAGGACCTAGATGTGCTTCGGTTCAAGGAAAGACCACACGCGCGCCACCGCCGCCCGCCCGTCCGGTCCGGTTCCGGTTCCGAGTTCCGAGTTCCGTGTTCCGTGTTCCGTGTTCCGAGTTCCGTGTTCCGTGTTCCATGTTCCGGGTTTCGGGTTCTCGGGTTCTCGGGTTCTCGGGTTCACGGGTTCACGGGTTCACGGGTTCACGGGTCGTGGGTCGTGGGTCGTGGGCTGTGGGCCTTCTGATATTATCTTTTGGGCCAGAAAACTTTGCCAGAAGTACAGTTTGATCCCGAAGTTTCGGATGTGCGCTTTGGACCAGAATTCTTTCAGATGTACAGTTCGGTCCCTGAAGTTTCAAGATGTACAGTTTGGTCCCTGAAGTTTCAAGATGTACAGTTTGGTCCCTGAAGTTTCCAGAAAATCAGAATTTCGACGGTCAAAAACAGAAATGCCAAGCACTCAATTCACCATTTATTTTGGCTGAATTACTCCTCCTATAATGGCCAAAACAGTTGGTCTTTCTCCCATTTATGTTGGTGACTTTACTACCTCCATAATGGCCATTATTTGGCTATTATGGAGGCAGTTTTCAGCCCCCTCCATCACCTATATAAACACCCCCTTACACCATTGTTGAGCACTAAGACATATGCACGAAAATACATAAACAGATGCGAGAAAAACAAGTGCACGAAAATACACAACCGAAATAGTTTTCTTCCTACAACTTCCAAGCATCATTTCGTTACTCAATATTCTTCACGGTAGCCCTTGAGTTTCCTTTGCTCAAGGGTTCCATTGCTGTTTTATCTTGGGAGACAAATTGTCCAGGACGTATAAAGGATACATACGGGGCAATATTGTCTTAAGGACAGAGTGCTACACTCGACTCAGCAAAAACCAATTTATATTTTTCCGTCTTCTATAAAACTGGAATTTCCAGTTTTACTTGTATAACTATTGTAATTTTCAGATTTCATGTTGAATTATTGAAATCTTTATTTATCCTTTCGAATACTTGTAATAGTTAAATACTTCCCGTACTGCTTTATAAAGTACCATAGAGCAAAACTCCCAACATATAGAACCAAAAAGACTAGAGAAAAAAGGTGAGACATTCACGTCGTTACTACCAAGGCTTATTGCCGGAGCCACGACCCAAACGACGTTGTTGGGGCTTGTACGGCCACATCTGGTCATATACGGCCATATCTGGTCATACAGCCAGTTAACGAGATTTCATTGTGTGGGGGAAAAGCACGTGAGTGTTAATGAAACTCTTATGGATTCGCTGCCAGAAGTGTGATTGAGTAGATAATTTATGAAATATGAAAAGAAGAATATGCCCACAAGAAAATATTATGCCACCGAAAATGAAAAAAATAAGGAAAGAATAAGAAAAGAATCAAAGAATTTAAAAGTATAAAATAATAGAAATGTTGAAAATATTTTTATTTACTTCTCACTATCTCAAAGAGAGTGAACTACAGTTTCTGTGCCACCTCACCATCCAACGAGGTATATATTTCAGTTTAAAATAGGTCAGGAGAGTAATAGGCTCCTCAAAATTTAGGGATGTTATAGCAAATTCGCCCATGTTTAGGTGTCGTTTTAGTCATTTCCCTTTTGTGAAACTTCATTTGTCAAAAATATTTTTCAAAATAAACAGATAACTCGTTTAAAGAATTAGAAGTAACTTTATATCTAAAAATTATTGAAAAGTATTATTGGATCGGGTCCACTTATAAAGGGTGCTAAATGACCCACGAGCCCATTATTTTTTTCTCCGCGTAAACCCTAAAGCTACTCTATATAAACATCATTATGAGTGTTTAAGTTGTAACTTTTTCATAATAATAGAACGACTAGGGTTTGGAGGAGATCGCCGCATCGAGTGGATTCTTAGGCTGTGGAAGCAAGGGAGTTCATTCATCTTGTGAGAATTCCTAACAACCGGCGATCCGAATCATGATTGTTGTAGATCCGCTTCCACAAAAGAAAAATATGTGAGTCTCCTAAACTAGAATTTAATTTACTATTGGAATGCAACAAAAACAAATAGACCTATATTTTTGTATTTCATTCTCTACCAAAAGGAGAGAAAATTTATTGGAAAATTAATTATATTCCATCTCCTTCTCCAACTATAATGCTTTTGACTTTTTCTTTTTTGGTCAAACTAAACAAGAATATAGAATTATTGTATTTCTTATTTTCTTTCGGCGCAAGTTTTCAAAAATAAAAGGATTGTTAGATTTAAACTCATTCAAAAAATAATACTCCTTCTGTCCCAATTTATATGATGGTGCTTGATTGGGTACAAAGTTTAAAAAAGTAAGGAAGATTTTTGAATCTTATGGTCTAAAATAAGACAAATAAATTATTGTGGCTAGAAACTATATTTCATTAAGGATAAATGGAAAATTTTGTTAAATTGTTGCTAAATATAGAAACGTGTCATTCCTTTTTAACTGACTAAAAAAAGAGTGTCATATAAATTGGGACGGAGAAAGTGCCATAAATGGAACTAACAACCATATTAACAAGATCTGATTCCAAAACAAACTTTAAATATAACATATTACTTTCCCAATTGAACTATAAATACAACTTAATAATTTCCCAAAACAAACTAGGAATACAATTTATTAATTTTTCAAAACAAACTAGGAATACAATTTATGAATTTTAAAAAATGCACTAGGAAATATGGCAGGCTATCGATATATATAAGTTCATTGTATTTCGAACTTCTTATAGAGTGTTTTCTTGTGCTCACGTTCCTTTCAAAAACTCAAAGAAATCCCAACATTATTTTTGTTTTATTTGTTCTTTAATGTTATTGATCAATTGAAACAATGAGTAGTTCGCATACTAATTCTTCTCCAGATAATTATCATGGGAATTATCTACTTTTGTAACATGCCTATAGGTGTATTCATCGAATTCCAAGGGGACGCCATGATCATTCTTTTGGTAGACAACGTCACACATCATTTTATCATCCGTCCTTTATGACTCCTCTACTTAATGCTGAACCCTACCTTTTAAGGTATAAAGCCGCAATTACTCTACGCAACTATCAATATGTGGCGTCTACATGTATTATATATAAGTAACATGAGTAATCGTGATTCGCTGGATAGACTTTTAAGGCAAAATGTAGCCGACAATCTACAAGGCCAGTCCCGCAAAATTGTCACAATCCACCACATTATTCTCAGTCCATGTAAACTTAATGATGATATTAGAATGATTGAGTTGATTAGATTAACGACTGAGAATCGTTCCTCTTCGACTCGTCTACTAGATGATGATATTGAGTTTAATAGAATGATTGAGCATCATTATCAGACTGCCTCTGATTTTGACTTTCTGGATGATGATGAAAAGGAGAAAAGGAAGGATTCTATATTAGGGTGTTTTAAAACAAGAACTTATCATGTTGTTGCGCCTAAAGATGGAGTAAATAATCCCACAGAAACTGAAGAAGTTGTTGATATAGAATTTGCAGAGATTTGTGCCATATGTCAAGCGGAATTTGACCATGGAGAGACCATTGGGACACTTCAAAGCGGACACAGACATCATGCAAACTGCATCAAACAGTGGTTGCTAAAATAAATTGTCCCATGTGCCGAGCTTTAGTTTTGCCCTTCACACCAACTTGATAATCATGTAGAAAGTCAAAATCATAGTAAAATGACATTGATTATCAAGTTGTTGCGAAGGGCAAAACTGAAGCTCGACACATGGGACAATCATTTTCCTTAGCAGCCACTGTTTGATGCAGTCTGCATGATGTTTGTCTCCGCACTGTAGTGTCACAATGGTCTCATCATGCTCAAATTCCGCTTGACATATGGCACAAATCTCTGCAGATTCTCTATCAACAACTTGTTTAGTTTTTGTGGGATTACTTACTCCATCTTTAGGCGTAACAACATGATGAGTTCTTGTTTTAAAATTTCCAATATAACATCCTCATCTTTCTCCTCTTCAGCATCATCTAGAAAGTCAAAATAAGCGGCAGTCTGATAATGATGCTCAATCATTCTATCAAACTCAATATCATCATCTAGTATACGAGCTGGAGATGACCGATTCTCAGTCATTAATCTAATCAACTCAATCATTCTAATATTATGATAAGTTCACTTGGACTGAGAATAATGTGGCAGATTGTGCCAATTTTGCAAGGACTGGCCTTGCAGATTGTCTGCTACATTTAGCCTTAAGAGCCTATCCACTGAATCATGATCACTCACGTTACTTATATATATAACGCCAGTAGACGCTACAAATTGATCATTGCGTGGAGTAATTGTGTCATGATGCCTTGAAAGGTAGGGTTCATCATTAAGTAGACGAATCGGAAAGGACGGATAATCAACTGATGTGTGAAGTCGTCTACCAGAAGAATGATCATGGAGACCCTTGAAATTTGAAGGATTCGCTGATAGGCTTGTTGCAAATGTGGATAATTTTCATGATAATTATATGGATAAGAATAAGTATGTAAGCTACTCATTCTTCCTTTGACCGATCAATAACACTGAAGAACAAATTAACAAAAACAATGTTGGAATTTGTTTAAGTTCTTTAAAGTAACACGAGCACCAAAAAACACTCTGTGATAAGTTCAAAATAAAATGAACTTATACATAGAGATAGCATGTCATATTTCCTAGTGCATTTGGGAAATCAATAAATTGTATTCTTAGTTTGTTTTGAAAAGTTAATAAATTGTATTCCTAGTTTGTTTTGAAAAATTATTAAGTTGTATTCCTAGTTCTGTTGAGAAAGTAATAAGTTTTATTCCAAGTTTGTTTTGGAATCGGAATTTGTTCATATGGTGATAAGTCTCATTTATGGTATATGTTTTGAATGAGTTTAAATCTTATAAACCTTTTGTTTTTGAAAATTTGCACGGAAAGAAAGTAAAAGGGAATACAATAATTTTATATCCCTATTTAATTTGACCAAAAATGAAAAAAGTAAAAGAATTATAGTTGGAGAAAGAGCGGGAATATAATTAATTTTTCATTAGATTTCTCTCCTTTTGGTAGAGAATGAATAAATAAAATAAAATAGGTCTATTTATTTTTAAATGTAAAGTTACTTCTAATTATTTAAATGAGTTATCTGTTTACTTTGAAAAGTTTTTTGTCAAATGAAGTTTTACAAAAAGTACTTTCACATATAGCAGTTTATTGTGTACGACAAAAATATTTTAAAAAAGCTTTTATAATATTGTAGAAGCATTTTTTTCGTCGACATAAAAGCAATTTGTGATTAGATAATCTTTGCTAAAGGTTTTGAGGTATCAAATTACGAGAAAATTCAAGTGAAGGTTATCTCTATAAATATATTAATTTTTTAGTATATTTTTCTATGAGAGTTTAATTGAGTTTTTTTTTCATTTGATTAAAATGCAAAATAAAATTATTAAAGTGTGTACGATAATAATATTTAATCATATTTAGTCTTGTGTAATTATGATAGATATAAGATCCCTGTTGTATAAGGATTCCACATTGTACTCCATATATATATTTTGTATTAATGAAAAAGACTCCCCAAAGGAGATTAATACAACCTTACACGATATCAGAGCCAAAACCTAAACCCTATTTCTTTCTTTTCTCCGATTTCTTCAATCGGGCCTTTCCCGAGAACAGAAAAGTGATTGTCCTCTGTTTCGACTAGTCTTATCAAACATAACAACATTTTTTTTACTCCGTTCTTTCTTCCTTCCTCAGAAAAGAACAAAAGTAGTTGTCTAATTTTCGACAACTGTGTCAGAGAAACCAAACTGTTTTCTGTTTCTTTTAAATAAGCCACATAACTTTTCCTTTTTTTTTTGTTCTTTCTCGATTTTTTTCTCTGTCGTTTCCTGATAAACAAGCCACGTGACTTTTCCTTTTTTCGCCTTTTTCTCTTTCTTTTCCCGAGAACAATCATAAATTTTGCCCTCTACCCGAAAAAAAAACAAATATTTTCATGACAGCATCGACATAGCACTGACCATCATTCAGGGATATGCAGCCGCGGCCCAGCAGCAGTTGGGACTACTGCCGCGACCCAACCTCTAGCAGCCTAACAACCCAAGTTCTGGAAACCAATTTTGGGCCCAATCTCAGGCAGCCTACCAGTTCGCCCCAGGCCAGTCAATGAGCCACAGTAATCCGGCCCTATTTCCTGGAGCCCAACAGTCCGCTCCAGGCGGCCTTTCCCAATCTAATTTAGGCCCGGCTTTCATCACATTGACTCATTGACAGCCCGATAATGCGTGGTATATAGATACAGGCGCCACATCTCACCTCACCAACAATTCTGGTAATCTTCCTCAACTACGTAAGTTACAATCTTCACAATCTATTATGATCGGTAATGGTCATCGTATTCCAATTCAAAAATTTGGCCACACTCTTACCCCACTACCGCATTCCCACTTCTCTCTTAAAAGCGTCTTTTATGCCCCAAACATCATCAAAAATCTAATCTCTGTTAGAAAATTTGCCACCGATAATTTTGTCTCAATTAATTTTGATCCGTTTGGATTTTCTGTAACGGACCTCCGTACCGAAAAACTCCTTACGAGATGCAATAGTGAGGGGGACCTATATCATTTCCTACCCACATCCGCTGCTAGTGTCAGTCCTCCCACCGTTTTAACAACCATATCTCCCTCAACGTGACATAGTAGACTTGGTCATCCGGGTTCTCATATTTTTTATTCTCTTAGAAATCGAAATTTAATCCAATGTAACAAAGGGAACCTGTCTCATAGTTGCTCCTCTTGTCAGTTAGGGAAACACGTTAGACTACCATTTACGACTTCTATGAGTACTACTTTCTCTCAATTTGATATTATTCACGTTGATTTATGGACATCTCCCATAACTAGCAACTTAGGCCACACATATTATCTGGTATTTTTGGATGATTTCTCACACTTTTTTTGGGTCTATCCACTCAAACTCAAATCTCAAGTGTTATCCAAATTTGTTGAGTTTCGTACACTGGTTAAAACACAATTTGAAAAAGACATAAAAACGTTTCAATTTGATAACGGTCGTGAGTTCAATAATTCCTTGTTTCATAAATTTTGTGCAGCTATTGGCATGCTTTTTTATTTTTTGTGCCCCCACACCTCCCCTCAAAATGGTAAAGCCGAAAGAATTCTCCGCACCATTAATAACATGATTTGTACCATCCTTTTTCATGCATGTCTCCCCCCTAACTTTTGGGTATATGCATTAAAAATAGCAGAAAACATTCTTAACGTTTTACCTATCTGTGCGATTCAAAATAGGACACCCACCGAAATTCTCTACCGTTGGATCCCTACCTATGAACACCTTAGAATTTTCGGTTGTCTGTGTTACCCAAATATGACATTCACGACCCCTCGTAAATTAGCACCCCGATCTACTCGTGCGCCTTCCTAGGTTTTTCGTCAAACCATAGGGGGTACTTGTGTTATGAGCTCTCCACCGATAAAATCATAATTTCTCATCACATCACCTTTGTTGAGTGTGTTTTCCTGTTTGACAACATAAAAAAATTCCGAGTCAGTGATTACTAATTTCTTGAAGATTCGAACCCATCACCGCTTGTCCAACAAGCATTCCGTCATGCTGCTACTGTTCCGGCGGCTGCCGCCGCACCAAATTCCACCACCGGCAGTCCAGCCTCGGTCTCCCCTCATCGTCCCCTCGGGTCTACCACCTCCGGCAGCCCAGTTGTCCCTTTCCTAATGTGTCCCATCGGCTCTGGCTTCACCGGCGGCCAACTGCGTTAGTCCACTGCTGTAACCCCATCACTGCCACTATCTGATGCCACCTCCGGCAGTGTCTCTACGTCTTCGTCACCGCCGATGTCTTTGTCTCAGACAACGCCGATTACCACCACCACCGGCAATCGGCACAAAGTCTCTGTCTCACCACCGGTAATCAATCCCACCACCAACCGGAACCCTCAGCCACCACCGATTGTTTCGCCGCCTTCATCAAACCCTATAGTCGACTACCCAGTCAACCACCCATCCACAAAAAACCTACCGGTCACTGCACCTCCGATCTGTATACCGACCCAACCCTAGTACAGTCCTAACCCACCACTGTCATCATACCCGACTTTGCCCAACCCACACCATACCTCTCCACTAGACCCACCGTCTCATCCACCAAACCTGCCGACAGTCCAAGACACCACTCACCCATTGCCCTGTCCCATTGACCATCACCATCACCAGACCGACACTACCTACCAAACTAGTGACCAAAATCCACCAACCAAAAAAAATACCGAAATTGCCCCTGTCCCTACACACCGTATGGAAACCCGTTCCCAACATGTGATTTTCAAACCCAAAGTCCATTTTAATCTATCTACCCAAACCGTATCTCCAATTCCCAAAAACCCAAGATTAGCCAAACAAGACCCTAATTGGAATGCGGCCATGCGTGAGAAATTTAATGTTTTAACTAATCAGCACACTTGGGATTTGATTCCTAGACGGGAGGGGGTGAATGTGATCCATTGCATGTGTTTTTTTCGTCATAAATACATAGACAGTGGTGAGCTAGAGAGGTATAAGGCAAGACTTATGGATAATGACACTAATCAGCAGGAAGGTATTGATTGTGGTGATATTCAGTCCGGTTGTCAAACCGGCTACTATTCGTACAGTTCTGAGTATTGCTATGGGTAAGCATTGGCCTATTCATCAGCTTGATGTGAAAAATGTGTTTCTACATGGAAATTTGAAAGAAACTGTTTATATGCACTATCCGCCTGGTTTTGTCCATCCATCAGCCCTCAGTATGTCTATCGTCTTCGTAAGTCACTCTATGGCTTGAAAGAGGCCCATCGAGCGTTGTATGATCGTTTTGCACATTATATTATGCAAATTGGTTCGTATGCAGCAAATGTGATTTTTGGGTAATAGAGACATCCAAAACCCCATTGTGGCAGTGTTACTTGACACCTCACCTCAGCGCCACAGTGAACTCGTCTCTGCGATGGAAACTCACAATCTCTCAACTCCCGCTTCGGCGAGCCAACCTCTCGCCGATGCGGACTCGCCGGAGCAGACATTGGTGCTGCCGAGGCGGACATTAGACAACAGTAAAAGGGAAACAACCTCAAACTCACATTCAACATTCGAAGCACTCTCGAGGCCCCCTAAACACAAACCAATTATGTTCGTTTAAGATAAACAGTGCTACGAACTTGCTCGTACCCTCAATTTTCCTTTAACTCGATTTCCTCGGAAAGCAAACCAATGACTCGACTAAGTCATAAATGACCCTCCGGAACTATCGAAAGCGACGGAACCCAAAATCGAACCCATTTAGCTAAGAGTCAACTTTCAGTCAAACTATCCAACTCTAAGTTTCTAATTTTGAGTTTTTCATCTGAAACTCAAATAAATAGACCTCAGGATCTGTGCCATCCATCCCTGCACATCACAAATCCCACATAGAGTCTACGAAAAGAGTCAAACAAGCAAATAAGGGTCTTTAGCTAAAAACGACCGGACGGATCGTTACACGTGCCTGATCTAAAAACGTTAATCATTGCCTCTGAAGAGACCCGCCGAATGAACGAAATGGTGCATTAAATGCAGTCCTGACAGGATGTCTAATCATGGGAGGAGTGGCGACGTTTCGTTAGGTCCCCGCATAAAATTTGTAAAAGGGCAGACTCTTTTACTTTTCGGGCGCATGCCATGAAGGTCTCAAAAAGTTGGGGACTATCTGTATTGGGTATAAAGCGCATCCGGAGGAGTTCGTGTGACCGGGGGGCTCGGAGGATCCGGGAGATCCCTACAGATGTTGCCCACTCCCACTAACCGATGTCACATCCGTCAGTCTCAATGAGAGCACCGCAACATACACGAACGTTGAAGCTATAGAGCTGTCACATCATCCGTACTTTGGGGGTAGAAAAGTCCAACCTTGACTTATATATGGATAGCTTAGGAAGGAAGAAAGATCATATTTCTCACTTTGTAACCCTAGCATTATTTTCTCTAAGCAATATTTTCTTTAAGCAATATACACGAAGATCCATTGTTTACTTGTTACTTACTCGAATCATAGCTTGTTTTTTATCTTGCATTATTTATCGGTCATCCTTATTATTTATAACTTTAACCGGACTCGTAAAGGAATTTTCGAATCGGATACAACTCATTTGTCTTTAAACCCTATAAAAATAATTCTCCAATTGATTTTTTGGTTAGATTCATTTTCAGTAGAAAAATAAATTATTACCTAAAAGAAATGTATATTTTTTTGGATCATAATTAGTTGTAATTAATAAATAAAATTCTAACTTCCATTACATTGGTTACATGGTAAAATAATACGTATGGCTTCCTGGAAACTCCACGGTGTCACATAAGCGAAAAAATCACATCAAATAGGTTGGCCAATAATTACATCCATCACAAGAGGCAGTTCCACTAGGAATTTAATATTTCCAAAAAAAAAACATTTCCTTATAAAAATAAGTAGCCGTAAGATGAAAATCAAGTACAGTTATGTCACAAATTTGACGGCCATCCTTATTCCTCTCTCTTCTCCTCAGACAGCATTCGAAGAAGAAGAAGAAAAAAAGCAAAGAACATCCATTTCTGGCAAAAGGGTTCGTTTCTTTTTAATTCTTGATCCGAACCCTTCAGTTATTTTCCTCCAAATTTCCTTCAAATAAAAAAAAAGTGCAAGAAAGTTTGTGCCTTTAATGATTTGCAAGTTATTAAGAGAGAAAGTTTGAATCTTTTTTGTTTTTGGTTTGATGATTTGAATGGAAGAAATGGAGATGGATTGCATTGAGTGTGTTTCATTAATGGATGGTGTTGAAGATGAAGAGATCCAATCTTCTGTTTCATCTCATCAACAATACCCTTCTGGAAAGCCTAATAATAACATTGGAATTGTCCCTACTAGTGTTCATGAATTGCTTGAATGCCCTGTTTGTACCAATTCTATGTACCCACCTATTCATCAGGTTTGATTTTTCTTCATTTCTCTTCGCTTTTTTTTTCTTCTTTTTTTTTTTGTAATTTGTTATTGGGTTTTGATTAATTCTAGTAGACATGGTGTTACCGATTTCCTGTTACTATTTGCTATTTCTTGTACTTCGATTATTGTATTAGTTTGATGCATTTACTGTTACTTTTCTTCATTAATGCTTATCTATAGTACTTTTCTATGATCTTACCTTTTATGTCAGGCTTTCTCTTGAGCCGTAGGTCTTTTGGAAACAACCTCTCTGCCTCCCAAGTTAGGGGTAAGGTCTGCGTACATTCGATCCTCCCCAGAGACCACTTTGTGGGATTACACTGGGTATGTTGTTGTTGTTGTTGATTAATTCTTTTCTCTCTATCTTTTGACTTTGTTTGATTAGAAGATTATTGAGTTTTGGAATGAAACAGACCCAAATGGAGTAGAATGGATATAGAGGGTTTTTGGTACTTGAGGGGGAAATGAAGTCTTTATGTAATTTAATTGTGTTGGGTAAGTTCTAGAGGACTAGTTAATTTGGAGATGACAAGGAAAGTAGACATTGAATTCATAGATTTCCGTTTATAGGCCCTTTGAATTTTGTCAGGGTATGTCTGTGCTTTAAACACCATTGAGGAATTGGATGCCACTAGTAGAGTATGTGAAGAGTTGGTCTCTTGCTGTTAGAATGCGAACTTCATTTGTGAAAAATATATCAATTTGCTATCTTGTAGATGGATAATGATGAAAATGAGTTGGACTCAGTAGGTTGATTTGTGCTCTTACGACTTAATCACTTCAAAGCTGGTTGCTTTGGAACTTTCCTGGGCTCATTTTGGCTCTCTTTAGGGGTGCTGAGAAAGTTTTAAATACAGACTGAAGCATGATACGATGATTATAGTGTAGCAAGGTTAATGGAACAGTCAACAAAACTTGATTAAGTGTTTTACCAATTGCAGAAGGCGGAAAAGTTGTTGAAGATGACTGCAGATTAATGTGGTGCTTTTCTTATTGAATACACTGTATACTGTTGACTGTTTTGGTGAATAACTGAAGCGGATCCCGTAGTTTTGTGATTGGTTCCCTTAAAATTTGACAAATAGAAGAACGGAAGATTTGCTACTTGTGGAATCCGTTGATCGTCCTTATTACGTTTCAGCTGTGTATCAAATATGTTTGAGGATATGAAATTAATAAACCCAAAAGACAATGTCGGCTCTAGGTAATGAGATTTAATATAACAACACTATGGCAAGGTGCACTTCTATCATACTAATAGGCGCAGTATTGCTTTATAGTCCCCTGTAGTTTGATTTTTGTTGCTATGTGTCCTTTAGTGTCCTTTATGTGTCCTTTAGTGTACTTTGTTTAGCTTATTTACCTGCGCTAGTTACTGCTTACTTTTTCAGAATGCGCTATCATGGCTTATTCACTTTTGATACCAGCATTTTCATAGTGTACTTTGTTTAGCTTATTTACCTGCGGTAGTTACTGCTTATTTTTTCAGAATGCGCTATCATGGCTTATTCGCTTTTGATACCAGCATTTTCATACTGCTTTAAATTTTTTTGACCGGGTCTGACCATATCTCTTACTTTGTTTTTGCTTTTGTTTTGTTTTGCATTGCTTGTGCTTATGCCCTGTCTTGAGCCGAGGGTCTTTCGGAAACAGTTACTCTACCTACCAAGGTAGAGGTAAGGTCTGCGTACACTCTACCCTCCCCAGACCCCACGTTGTGGGATTTCACTGGGTATGTTGTTGTATGGCGAGGTGCACTTGAGATTCACTAAAGTTCCTACTTTAGGTCAATGGTAGGACTTATGTAGGACCATTGAGTGGATTAAACTACTTCATTGGGCAAGATCTTCAATGGTCCTTCTTGGGTCATGCATTTGGCATCTGATTATATGGTACTAACATAAATACCTTAATGTATATCAAGAAAGAAGGTATGGTTAGTTGAAAGGAACTTTTGTGTGAGGGTATATTGAACAAGTTGAGCTTATAAAGAAAATTTAACACCGGTCCAGAATTTGGTGGTGTAGATTACTTAACTAGTCTTGTTCTTGTAACTTATTTTGGAGTTCATTTTGCGTTGATTTAGACTTGGGATACCTGCGGTTTTTGGAGTAGATTAAATTGGTGTAGCCAAATTCCATAGTGTTTGCATACTATAGTATTGTCAGAATAAAGTTAATGGGTTATGAAGGATTATAGATCTATTAGTCTAGTGGGAAGCATCTACAAGATTATTGCTAAGGTGCTTTTCATTAGACTTAAAAAAGTGTTGGATGAGACTGTTTCTACTTTACAAAATGTCTCTGTGGAGGGTAGACAGATTTTAGATGCACCGTTGGTGGCTAATAAAGTGGTGGATTCAAGGAGAAAGCAAGGAGTTCCTGGTGTGTTCTGCAAAATTGATCTTGAAAAGGCTTATGATCATGTGAACTGCAAATTCCTAGATTCCATCTTGTTACAAATGGGATTTTGGGGTGAAGTGAAGAAAATGGATCTATTTCTCATTTTTTCGGTGAGATTTTATGTGTTGGTGAATGGTAACCCGTATGGTTTTTTTGGGAGCTCTAAGGGTTTGAGACAAAGGGACCCTTTATCACCGATGTTTATTTTGGTCATGGAAGCCTTAAGCAGGATGATGGATAAAGCTATATTGGGGGCTACTTGAAGGGTTTTGATGCGGCGGTTGGGGGTGAAGGGATAGTATCGGTGTCTCACTTGCTTTTCGCGGATTATATCTTGGTTTTTTGTGACACAGTTGTGACCCAGTTGGATTACTTAGGCCAAGTTCTCACTTCAGGGCATAAAAATAATTTAGTGTGAGATTATCCATGTTGGGGAGGTAAATGACATTGAATTGCTTGCTAGTGTCTTGAAATGCAGGGTTGGGGCTCTTCCGACTACATGCCTCGAACAAGGATCAAAGTGTGGAATCAGGTTATTCAGAGGCTCGAGAAGAGACTAGCAGGGTGGCAGAAAAGATATTTGTCCTAGGGTGGGAAGAAAGTGCTTATTAAGAGCACACTATCGAGCATTCCCACTCATTACTTGTCTTTATTCTTGCTACAACCTCAGTGACTGAAAAGTTGGAAAAGATTCAGAGAGATTTTCTTTGGGATGCGGCGGATGGCGAAGTGTTGATAGAAGATTCACACATTAGGCGGAGATGACAGACGTACTTTCATAGGCGGAGATGGGACAAGGATATCGTGCTGGGAAGTTAGAGCATTTCGAGAGTCGTAGAGATTTTTGGTATTGTAGGTGCATAAATGATGCAGAGGTTATATGGTCTATTCCAAAGATGAGGGGTAGAGCGCTGGGCCGGACTAGATCTTGGTGGACTTTTGGAAAATTGTGAGGGAGGCGGGTATGGAGTGGTTGACTAGGTTGTTTAATGTTATTTTTAGGACGGCTAAGATGCTTGAGGAATGGAGGTGGAGTACAGTGGTCCCGTTGTACAAGAACAAATGCGACATACGAATTTGCAATAATTATAGGGGTTGCTTAGCCACACTATAAAAGTCTGGGAGAGGGTGGTAGAGATGAGGATGAGGAGAGATGTGTCTGTATCGGAGAACCAGTTTGGATTCATGACGAGACGATCGACTATAAAAGCTATTCATCATGTCAGGAGATTGTTGGAGCAGTATAGGGACAAAAAGAGACTTACACATGGCGTTCATTGATCTTGAGAAGACATATGACAAAGTCCCTCGGGAGGTTATTTGGAGATGTTTGGAGTCTAGAGGTGTGGCTTATATCAGGGCAATTAAGGACATGTACGAGGGTGTCAAGGCCAGAGTTAGGACAATTGGAGGTGATTCAGAACAATTTTCGGTCGTGATGGGGTTGTATCAGGGATTAACCCTTAGCCCGTTTCTATTTGCATTAGTGATGGACGAATTGACACGACATATTCAAGAAGAGGTGTCGTGGTGTATGTTATTCGCAATTGACATAGTTTTGATTGACAAGACGCGTAGTAGAGTTAATGATAGGCTGGAAGTTTGGAGGACAACCTTAGAGTCTAAAGATTTTAGGTTAAGCAGGATGAAGACGGAGTACATGGAGAGTTCAGTGACGTGATGCAGGAGACAGATGTGATAGTGAAGTTCGAGGCGAAAGCTATACCTAAAAGAGAAAACTTCAAGTATTTTGGATCCATAATACAAGGAGACGGGGAGATTAATGATGTACATCGTATTGGAGCAAGATGGATGAAATGGAGGCCCGCCTCCGGAGTGTTTTGCGATAAGAAGGTATCACCAAGGTTGAAAGGTAAGTTCTACAGAGTGGTGGTTAAACCAGCATTGTTGTACGGGGCTGAATGCTGAGCAGTCAAGAACGTCTATGTTAAGAAGATGAAGGTAGCGGATGAGGATGCTCAAATGGATGTGTGGTCATACTAGGAGAGATATGATTAGAAATAAAGTCATACAAGACAAGGTCGGAGTGATTTTCAAGGAGGATAAGATGAGGGAAGCAAGACTGAGTTAGTTCGGACATGTGAAAAAAAGGTGTGAGGATGCGCCAGTCAGGAGGTGTGAAAGATTAGCGGTAGCAAGAGTTAGGAAAGGTAGAGGTAGGCCGAAGAAGAACTGGGGGAGGTGATTAGACAGGACATAGTACAACTCCAACTGACTGAGGACATGACCTTAGATAGAAAGATTTGGAGGTTGAGAATTAGGATAGAAGGTTAGTGGGTGGTTGAGTTTTTGTCACTTTGTGTGAGAGAGGTGGGGGACTAGCCTATTCTTCTCCTCTTCCCCCTTTTTCTTAGTGGTACTGTTTAGGTATCATGTAGATCTTTATTCTTTATGTGTGTATTATTATGTGTTGCTCCATGTGCTTTATATCTGAATATTTTATTGTCTTATTTTCCTTGCAATCCTGCTTTCACTACAATCTCTCTACCCCATAAAGGTTGAGGTAAGGTCTGTGTACATCTTACCCTCCCTAAACTACACTTTGTGGGATTACACTGGGTAGTTGTTGTTGCGGCGGATGGGGCAATGAAGCTTCACTTTGGTGCGGTGGGAGACTGTCACATCTCCTAAAAAATGAGGCCTAGGAGTTAAGGATTTGAAAGTCTTTAATAAAGCTTTATTGGACAAATAAATGTGGAGGTTGGGGGTGGAGGTACAAGCCTTATGGAGGGGAGTGATAATTGATAAATATGGGATCGCCAAAGGGGGCTGGAAAACTAGGGATATCGTTTTGCCTTTTGGTTGTGATTTGTGGAGGAATATCATGAAGAGATGAGATAATTTCGTCGAAAATATCTCATTCAAGGTCGGAGATGGGGGGAGGGTTTATTTTTGGGGACACAATTAGTGTGGGAACATATTATTGAAAATGATTTTCAGAGTTTGTATAGAATTGCCAAAGAGACTTGACGATTCAACAAATTAGGGGGGACACAAGGTGGAAAGACTTTTTGGGATTTGAGATTTAGAAGGGGTTTTCAAGATTGGGAAGTGAACTAGTTCCAAAGATTGATAGATTTACTTTATAGGCAGGTCAATCCGGTGGATAATTCTGATGTGTGGTGGTGGGGCTTAGGAAACAATGGAGTGTTCTCTGTGAAGTCTTTTTATAAGAAACTTTTGGTTAGGGAGGAAGTTGATTTCCCATGTAATGCTATATGGCTCCCAAGTGTGCCGAGGAAGGTGTGTTTTTTCACTTGGCTAGCCACTAGAGGGGTGATTTTGACGGCGGAAAATCTTAGAAAGCGAAAGGTTGTCTGCGTCAGTTGGTGTTACATGTGCAAGAACGATGGCGAGGACATGAACCATCTTCTTCTACATTGCGGGCTTACCATGAGATTATGGTGGGATATGTTTAGGTGGTTCCGCACTCCTTGGGCAATGCCAAGAACTGTGAAAGCGTTGATGGTTAGTTGGAAGAACGGAAGGAGGAAGAGAAGACGAAGGGCTTGGAACGTGGTTCCGCGTGCATTGATGTGGGTAGTATGGAGAGAGAGAAACAAGAGTGCTTTTGAAGGAGTAGAGTCAAGTTTCTCTCAGTTGAGGAGTAGCTTCCGCTCCCTTATTTTCTTTTGGTGTGAACAGAAAGTTTCTAGTTGTATAGGAGATTGGATGGAGTTTGTAAAGAATCATATTTTGTAGATTCTTTACCTTTTGGTATATTCCTTGTATACGGTCGTTTTCGTGGCCATGATTATGAATGAATATACTTTTACTTGATAAAAAAAAAGCAATGGGTCATTTGGTTTTTTCTTTTTTCGATAAGGTAAAAGTTAAATGGGTCATTTGGTTGAAAGCAGGATTCTGAAACTAGAACTAACATGAGGGATGCTATTCATTAGGTTGTAAGTTGATGACCCACACTTATTAGTATTCTAAATTATAACAAGATATCTTGATCTTTTGATTTAACATTCGATTAAATTTTGATTACCACCCTTGAGACAAATAAGTGCAAAAGTTTTAAGAAATATTTTTTACCATTAGATAGTAATCCTACATTGGAGGAATTATTAGTCTAAAGTTTAGTCCCGAGTTAATTTTTATCACAGAAGACAGGCTTATTTTATCCCACTTTAGTCCAGCTGTTAAAGGCTACGAAGCAAACCCTGAAGCAGAAAACATAGAAAGGAGGAAAAACGAACATTTCTGCTAATCCTTGATGCATATGTAATCATTGAAAAAATTGAAGTCCTTTACTTAGTGGTTATACATTGCTGGACAAGGTGTAGGACTTGTACCTGAGTGAGGGTAGATAATCCAATATAGCTTTCCAGGAAATGGTGGATGCCATCAGGGATTATTTAATCAGAAAGTAGACATTTCCATTTCGGGTGAATTATCTGATGTGACCTTTTCAGAAACTGGTTATCACCTATTTATCAAAAAATAAATTAGTTAATGCCAAAAATATTAGTTAATGCCCTATCGGAAACAACCTCTCTACCCCACAAAGGTAGAGGTAAGGTCTGCGTACATTCTACCCTCCCCAGAACCCCACTTTGTGGGATTACACTGGGTATGTTGTTGTTGTTGGTGCTAGCCACCAGAAATTCCTTAACAGAAGTAGACATTTCCTTTTCTTTTCATTTTGCTAGTAGCAGACAAGTCACTTTGGTACATTCTTGGGAATCCATTTCAGGTGACTCCTTTTGACTGCATTATTCTTCACCGCACAGTACAATCAATGGATGAGCATAATTTCACATCATCAATTCTGAATGAACCAATTATATGTATGTGCTAGTGATAGTTTTAGAACATGGCTTTTTACATGATACTGAGTAAATTTAGTGTCTTGTAAAAATCAGATGGTTGGCCTTCCAAAGAAAAAGAGAAAAAGCAATAATAATAATGAATCTTCTCATGCCTGAAATATTCACTGTGCCTAAATTCGGGAGCTGTCTGTTCTCGTAATACTAAGTGCTACCCTTTTCTTTGATATTTATCTGATTGACATGTGAAGGCTTAGAATATTGCCACTTAGAGCTACATCAGATATACTGGAAATGTATGTGCCAATAGAATGTTGTGCTGTATGACTACTGAGGGATGAATTTTAATATTTGCCTCCTCCTTTCCCTAAATTTTCACGTTGATGCATGAACTCTTTCTAGATGTGCGGAGGTTTTCTTTGGGATAAAGTAGATGCACGTAAAATATGTTGTTGCAAAACTGGCTAGATCAACTGATAAACTTTAATATATATATCAAGGTTCATATTGTTCATTTAGTCTTTGAATTTTAACTCCATCTGAATGGACTTAAAGTAGTCAGTTGAAAATTTGTTTGTTTTGCAGTGTCACAATGGGCACACACTTTGTTCTACCTGCAAAACAAGGGTGCGCAATAGATGTCCAACATGCAGACAAGAGCTTGGTGATATAAGGTGTTTAGCGCTAGAGAAGGTGGCAGAGTCACTTGAACTGCCATGCAAATATTTTTCTTTGGGGTGCCCAGAAATATTCCCATATTACAGCAAACTCAAGCATGAGACGTTGTGCAATTTTAGACCGTACAGTTGCCCATATGCTGGCTCAGAGTGCTCAGTGACCGGGGACATCCCTTATTTGGTTACACATTTAAGAGATGACCACAAAGTGGATATGCACACGGGATGCACGTTCAACCATCGTTATGTGAAGTCTAATCCTCGTGAAGTAGAAAATGCCACATGGATGTTGACGGTAACTTTAACTTTTTATATTATTGGGAATTAAATGATAGCTAGCATCAAATAATATCATATTTGTTGCTGTCTAATAATTAGTTTGTATAATGTAGTTGCTGTTTAAGTTCACACTAAACACCCTAATGCTATAAAATGAACTTGCAACAAGTTTATGGATGAATTATTGACAAGGGAACAGTTGGATGCCAAAATATCCTATGTCATTTCTTATGTGTTTGGAGTACCTGCTTTATATTTTGTAGTCCAAATGTTCTCTCTTTTTCCTTTTGTTTTGTCATAACACATGTCCTGGATTCCTCATTACTCAAAAAAACACGTCCTTTACTCCTGCCTCTTTTTCTTAGTAGGTCAATCTTGGGTTGATTTCGTAGATGGCCACTCAACTTTTATTAATTGCACCATAGTCACCAAACTATTTTTAGTAACATAAAAGTCACTCAACTTTGCTCAATATCGCAGGAAGTCACCACTATTTTTTGAAACAAAAAGATCACTCAAATTTAAGAATCACAACAAGTCACTAAACAATTTTCTATGACCAAAAAGCTATTCAACTTTACCGAAATATCACATAAAATATCACTTTTGTTTCCTCCTAATGACTTTCTGTGAGCCTTAGGCAAAGTTGAGCCTTAGGCAAAGTTGGTTGCATAAAATAGATTAGTGACTTTCATGAAGGGTTGAGTGATTTTTTTTTTAACAAAAAATAGTTTAGTGACTTTAGTGCAATAAAGTGAAAGTTGAGTGACTATCTATGAAATCAACATCAATATATACTTTTGATGGCATCTATTGGACATATTTGAAATCTTTCTATTGAAAGGTTAAAATATTTTGATCTAATTAGGTACAGAATTTATTGCAATAATGAATAAAGAAAATGGCACCTTGTGGGCATTGTATTCTATCCTATCATTTTCAGGAGGCCTAGAACAATTTGCTTTGACAGATTCTAATATGAGATAGGCTGGGATGAGTTTTTTGAGGCATGCTTTGGGATTGCGTTTTTCCTAGAGTCTCTTGATTGAGTTTTAGTCTAGAGTCCCTCGACATCTTGCTTGAGGGCTGCATTCTGTACAATGTATATGGTTGCTCTCCTTTGTTGTTCCGTTCCTTCCAAGACTGTAGGATTAGGAAATACTTGTATCACATTCATGCTTTTGTTGACGTGTCCAAGTTTAGTCTCACAGCAACTTCATTAAAGTAGATTGTTTTAACAGACAGATCTTGCTACTCCTTTATCAGGTCTTCCACTGTTTTGGGCAGTATTTCTGTCTTCATTTCGAGGCCTTCCAGCTTGGGATGGCCCCTGTTTATATGGCATTTTTACGATTCATGGGTGATGAAACGGATGCCCGCAATTACAGCTACAGTCTAGAGGTAGGAGGAAATGGTAGAAAGCTCATATGGGAGGGTACCCCAAGAAGTATCCGAGATAGCCATCGCAAGGTCAGGGACAGTCATGATGGTCTTATAATCCAGCGTAACATGGCACTTTTCTTTTCTGGTGGTGACCGGAAAGAGCTGAAACTTCGAGTCACTGGAAGGATATGGAAGGAACAGCAAAATCCAGATGGTGGTGTGTGCATACCAAATCTCTGTAGCTAGTTTTTTTTTTTTTTTTGGGTGATTTGATTTTTATACTTCTTACCCTTTTTTGTTGGATGTAATGTCAAATGTGCATGCAGGTGTATAAGACAGCACTATGTTTGTACCTAAGAACTCGTTCCCTGACCATGTACTAGGATGCTACATATACCTTTTTAGTTTCTATTTTCTATCTTACTATTGTGTTTAATGCTCTCTTCCTGAAAATGACCTCACAGTGTTATATTACACGCGAGAGGAGAAATCAAGTGCACAGACAACCCCATTTGGGGCCACCATTTAAATAATAGCTGATTAGCTGTAGCGTAATTTTTTTTTTGTAAGTTTAGCTACTTCGGAACTAACTTAAAGCGTATTTGACCAAAGTTGCACAAAATCGCATTTGAAGTTTGACATTTTGTTTGTGCAAGCAACTTCCGGCATTTTTGCCTGAAGTTAGACTAGTCAAGGTCAAACTTCAAACATTTATGTCTGAAACTTTAGATATATATATATATTCAAATTGAAAGTAGTTTTTTGAAGTTTGAACTTGATTTAAACTCAATTTTCATATTCGAAATTCAATATCCCATTTATTGGAAGTTGCAACAATGATGATTTCAATGCTGAAAAATAACCCTTTGCAAAATAGACTGCCTATGCAAATTTTTCCTTATACAGTGAAGCCAAACAATTGGTTTTATACATCTTGTGAGTTGTGAGTTGTGAGCATGCAAATTGTGATGTCAATAGAAAAATGTGATTATAAAAATTAGCTAGTTGTAAATACAATGATATGTACTTTTTGGGGGGGGGACGGAAAAAAGATAAAGAATATCAAATTGAAACCAAGGAAGTATAAACCTAATTAGGATGAGATAATTAAGGTAAGCAAATTGTTTATAAATTGGTATCGTATGAAAGGTTATCAATTTTATTCCATAAATTACGTAACATGTCGTCTAAACTTTTGGGTTCAATTATTTAAAATATAAGTGGAAGATTGTTCAGTTGTAGAGTCTAATTCACCGCAGACACTATGAAGACCCCACAATACTTTTCAAATGTTCCCACGTTTGGCGGGCAGTGGCATCGGTCTCAATAATTATGTGCAACAGATCATTAGAGATTGTGTCGTATATCCACTAGAGGATGGCGGCATCCAAATGAGACCAAAGGACATCATCAGAAGTCGAAGTTGAAGGGGTTTCGGTGGAATTCAATTTTGGCAGGATGATGTGGTCGATAACTTCGTAGACACGACAGTGGATTTTGAAGAGTTCTACCCACGAGGAGTATTGACCCTTTTCCATCTCAAGAGTCACATGAATGAAATTGTTAATGTTGTTGACTGCAAGAGCAAGATGAAATTTGGTTTTGTCAGCCATGAAAGATGAAATTTAGGAGGAGAAAGGAAAGAGATTGGCTAAAAAAAAAAATAGGGTTCCATCGTTGGGTGGGGTGGGGGTGGGGGGTTGGCGGCCGAGAGGGGGTGTCGGCAGCGTGGTGCGTAAAATTGGGTAGGGTTAGGCTACTGATACCATAAAGGAATATGTGACCTGATCTTATTGATGAATGATTTACAATATATATAATTACAAAGATATTTACTTTGTTATAACCTAGGTAACTAATCAACCTAATTACAAAATAATATAATTCTACCTAAAATATGAGATACACAATTAATGTAAGAATATTCGGGAAATATTCTATTACTTTTAAATCTCGTATACAATTAAACTAAGCTCTTATCAATTGAACTGACAGGAATACTTCCTAATTTCTGGAAAATATTAGACTTTCCTCAATTTGATGATCAAATGGATGAAAGTATGTTGTTCTCGAGATATTAACTTTATTTATATATATTAGAGATTAGGATAAAAGAGTCAAAGTTAGTTAGCAGTCGAAGTTAGTTAGCACACTGTTAGAGGTTGTTAGCACAATGTTGGTGGAAAGGCAATTAGTTAAAAGGAGCATGTGCATATCACGTGCTATGCATGCACAATTGTATATAAAAGTGTACTCCTTATTCGGTACGCATATATAATGAAAATATGTTCTTTCTTCTTTCTTCTTTCTTCTTTCTCAATTCTCTCTATTGAGCACTTGCATATTCTAACCTAACAATGGATACACAGATCTGAGGTGTTAACTTTCATGGATCTGAATTACATTGCATAATTTCATATGGTATCAGAGCAGGCGAGACTTGAAAAGGATTGATTGTTGAAGAATTGAGATTTCTAGCTCAAATTGAAGCTAAAAATGGCGGAATTTACGGTTGCAACACTTGAGCATAATCATCCTTTATATCTACATTCTTCTGACACATCCGGTGTAGCACTAATCGCAGTCAAACTTACATGTCCTGAGAACTATGAATTATGGAGTAGAGCGATGAAGCTATTATTGTTCGTGGAGAACAAATTAGGTTTCATATATGGAACCTGTTCGAAGAGTCAGTACAAAGGAGAATTGGTAGATCAGTGGGAAAGATGTAATGCAGTTGTTCTCTCCTGGATTAGCAGTACAGTAGCACCTGTTTTAATGACTACTATAGTCTACGCTTCAAATGCAAAGTGAGTATGGGATGATTTCAAGGAAAGGTTCGCAAAATCAAATCTCACAAGAGTTTATCAACTCTAGACAGAAGTAACTCTGCGACAAGGTATTGATTCTGTAACTGACTATTACGCTGTGATGAAAAACTTGTGGGATGAATTTGATGTAATAGTCCCGGCTCCCTCATATGGATGTGCTGAAGCTAAGCCCTATGTAGAGCATTTATGCCAGCAAAGGTTGCTAATGTTTTAAATGGGATTAAATGAATCATTTAGCCATGTACGAAGTGATATTCTCCTTAAAACTGATATTCCAAGTGTAAATCAGGCTTATGTAATAGTAACACAAGAAGAGAGTTAGAGATTATTAAGTATGGTAGACAAAAATAAGGAACCTCTCACAATGATGGCAGGAAGAAAATATGGCTTTAAGGGTTAAAAGATACTAGGTACAGGATGTGAAGTATGTGGATTTAAAAATCATTCAGCAGAGGAATGCTATAGAGTAGTGGGATATCCTGTTGATTTTAAAAGCAAGAGAAAGAACAATGCTACAGAAACATGACACTATTAGAATAATACTGATGGGTTTAGAACAAATGTTCTAACTTAACCAGGTATAGGAAACTTCAGACCCTATGCCAACAATGCTCAAGCTGATAGACAAGGGTGAGAGTTTGGTCTTTCTGAAGAGGAGCACAACCCGCTGAGGAATTTAAACTTGAGACTTAATGCAGGACCAAATGAATGCAAGGCTAATTTGACAGGTAATATGTCTTTAGTTCAAAATTCTAGTACATGTCAATGGATTGTTGATTCAGGAGCAACACACCATATAATTTCCTGTAAAAGCATGTTAACAGATTTAAAATGCTTAAAGAGATACAAATCTAGTACAGTTCAGTTGCCAACAGGAAACAAAGCACAAATTAGCAACACATGGAATTTAATGATTCTGGAAAACTTAACAGTGAAGGATGTCCTACATGTTCCTGACTTCAAATTTAACCTTCTTTTAGTTGCAAAACTAACTAAGAAACTGCAATGCAGTGTTAGTTTTTTCCTTTTTTCTTTGTCATGCAGGCACTTTACAGTGGCAAGGTAAATAAGATTGGTAGAGTGTTTAATATTTTGTACTTGCTGAAGAATGAAATAAAGGCAACAATGAGAGAAACAATAAATGACACCAATTTGACTGAATTGTGACATTTCAGACTTGATCATCCATCCATCCAAGCAATGCAACACATTTCTTCTCTCAGAAATAACATATAGACCAATAGCCTTGATTTCTGTCAAGTTTGTCCTATGGCTAAACAAAGTAGACTGGCATTTTCTCATAGCTTGAATAATTTTGTTCATATTTTCTAACTAATACATGTAGATGTTTGGGGTCCATACAAGACTCCAACTTATAATAAAAATAGTATTTTTTTACAATAGTTGATGATTTCAACAGATTTACTTGGATTTGTTTACTTCAATCTAAGTCTAAAATGCATTTTGTGTTGAAAGACTTTCTCACTATGGTTAATACTCAATTTTATGCCAAAGTGAAAGTATTAAGATCAGGCACATAATTTTTTAACTCAGAATGTGGAGATTTATTTTCTTCCCTTGGCATTGTTCATCAAAATTCTTATGCTTATACTCCACAATAAAATGGCATTGTGAAAAGAAAGCATAGATACATATTAGACATTGACAGAGCTTTAAGAATTCAAAATGATGTCTTCATCAAATTTTGGAGACACTATGTTAAGACTACAATTTACTTGATCAACAAGCTCCCTACTGGTGTTCTCAATGAAAAATCTCCTCATGAAATGCTATACGGATAGGAACCTAGAATAGAACACTTAAGAGTATTTAGTTATCTATGCTTTGTCTCAGTCCTATTAAGACTGGATAAATTTGCTCCTACAGTAAAAAAAAGTTATCCTCATGGGCTATCCAGAGACCCAAAAAGGCTACATGTTACTAGACTTGAAGTCAAATACCTTCTTGATAAGTAGAGATGTCACCTTCATGGAGCATATCTTCCCTTTTAGGACAAGCACAGGGATTCTGATGATCTATTCCTCTCACATGATTTATCTAAATCTTGCTCCCATTATTCTTGTTGACAGTCTAAGGCATTTTGCTCGTAATCCACCTTATCCTCATCCTAAGGATCAGATAATTCAAACAGTCATATTGAGCAGACACCTCCAATCATAGAAGATGTTCCAGATGAAGTTGAGGTCAATGTAGGTGCTGAAAGTGATCTAGATGGTGTTGTAATTGTAGAGAATACTGCAGTTGAGGCTTCTGTGTTATTGGTACCACAGTACCTCCTGAGAATTCTAGCATGCCCAATAGAACTTCCAGACTTCCAGTGTGGCATAAAGACTATGTTGTTCTTTACAAGGCTAATTCTACATGTTTGTATCCTATTGGAAACTGTATATCTTACTCTCATCTTAGCCTTGATCATCAGGACTATATTATTGTTTTTTCAGTTGCACTTGAAGCCTTTCAATTTTAAGGAAACGCTTAAGCATTTGCATTGGGTTGAAGCAATGCAAGCAGAGGTAGATGCCTTTGAACAAAATCAAACATGAGAGGTAGTTGACTTACCACATGGTAAAAAGGCTATTGGCTCTAAATAAGTGTATAAGGTGAAACATAGAGCTAATGGTGAAGTGGAGAGATACAAGGCAAGATTAGTTGACAAGAACTATAATTAACAAGAAGAATTAGATTATCATGAAACATTTCTCACCAACGGCTATAATGATAACTGTGAGGACGATTATAAGTGTTGCAGCATCTCATAAATGGCCTCTCTTCCAGATGGATGTTCATAATGTTTTTTTGCAAGGTTATTTATCTGAGGAGGTCTACATAGAGTTGCCTTTAGGTTTCCAAAGGAAGGGGAGTATAAGGTATGGAAATTGTTCAAATCACTCTTTGGTCTAAAGCAAGCCTCTAGACAATGGAATCTTAAGCTTGCTGAGACATTAACCACGACAGGATATGTGCAAAATTCTTATGACACTCACTTTTCACAAAGAAAGATGGAACTAACATAGCAATTGTTTTAGTGTATGTTGATGATATACTTTTAACATGCAGTAGCAAACAATTGATTCAGGAGCTGAAATTAGTCTTGCACAATCATTTTAAAATGAAGGACCTTGGGATCTTAAATATTTTTTTGGGATTGAAGTATCGAGGTCCAAGTCTGGGATACTACTTACTCAGTGGAAGTATGACCTTGAGTTAATTTCAGAGTTAGGACTTGGAGGTGCCAAACCTGCAAGCACACCATTAGAAACAAATGTGAGACGCACAACTGTAGACCATGATGTATGCACAGGGAAATTAGATGATCCTCCACTCAAGGAAATCACTGGATACCAAAGATTGATGGGAGGATAATTATATCTCACAATCACAAGACCTAATATGAGTTTCACTGTTCAGGTACTATCTCAGTTTATGCAACAACCAAAAACTTCACACTGGGAGGCTGCTTTGAGATAGATTAAATATATCAAAAGAAGTCCAGGGTAAGGTCTGCTTCTTAGCAGTGATTCAAGTACACAGTTAGTAACATTTTGTAACTCAAATTGAGCTACATGCCCTAACACTAGGAGGTCAGTAACAAGCTATGTTATCGAATTGGAAAGTTCTCTCATTTCTTGAAAGTAAAAAAAAATAACATACAGTAAGCAGAAGCTCAGCTGAAGCAGAGTATAGAAGCATGGCTGCTGCAATCTCAGAAATCATTTAGCTAATAGGGATTTTGAAAGAGCTGAATGTTCCAGTTGTGACACCAATCAAGCTATACTGTCACAGTAAAGCAGCAATCCAAATTACTGCAAATCCATCTTTCACGAAAGGAGGTTTGGTGCAAACTGAGTATGTCAACACCAAAGAGCAACTGGTTGACCTATTTACTAAAGGCTTAAGGGCTTTTCAACATCATCTCCTACTAAGCAAGCTTGGAGTTTTAGATGTCTACTCAACCTCTAGCTTGAGGGGCAGTATAATAGATTAGCATAAAAGAGTCAAAGTTAGTTAGCAGTTGAAGTTAGTTAGCACACTGTTTGAGGTTGTTAGCACAGTGTTAGTGTAAAGGTGGTTAGTTAAAAGGAGCATGTGTGCACAATGGTATATAAGAGTGTACTCCTTATTCTGTACACATATGAAATGAAAATATCTTCTTTCTTCTTCCTCAATTATCTCTAATTGAACACGTGCATGTTCTAACCTGTGCAATGAATACACAGATCTGAGGCAGTGGCGGATGTTTGTAGGAGCGGAGGGGAGCCGTGGCCTCAAAAAAATTAGAATTTTTTTATATACTACTACTCAATCCACAAACAAATGGGCCTTATTTATTTTTGGGTACCGAGAGATATTGAGCTTCATCTAATAATTGTGATTTTTTGCCCTCTCCAGAGCACAATTCTTCTCCCAATACGATTCTCCCTCTCTCCTGTGCATTCCAACCTTCCCCGGTTGCCCTAAATTCACCGTCGTCTTAACACATGTAAATTTTCTTCCCACTCACTGTAATTTTCTTATTTTACATGTTTTTAACTGTGGTAAATCTTCTATTTAGCTTTATGTTGGTAAAAAAAACAAATTTTTTTGGAGAGGAAAAGAAATTGCTACCATCAGTAAATGATTTTTGGGGCGAATAATAGAAATTTAGCTGTTGTCACAGTGTCACTACACATTCTTTTAAAATTGATTTCAAATGGTGAGTGGTGTGCTAGTGGGTTCCATCCCCACCGGCCACCACCACATAAAAATAATTAATATTTTATTACTTATTTTGACAATTCAAGTGGATTGTAATTTGTTTTAATATATAATAATTGTTTTTTTAAAGGATAATATGTAATTGTTTTAAAATATAAGCTGAGTTGAAACTGTCTAAAAAAGTGTGTTAAAATGTGATAAATTGATTATGATCTTTCATCTTTGATAATTGATTTATGTATTTTTTAGGAGTGGTACGATGGTCAAACTTAAGAAAATTGATGCATTTTTCAAGAGGAAAGCTTCCAACAAAGATGAAAATTGTATAGCTTCAACATGACACTTGAAAAGCACTATTCCGATGATCAAACGGTTCAACTGGATGAGCAACCTTGCAAGATTCAAAAAGTCACCATGGATGAATTTGAAAAATGAATAACTTGTTAACTATGTCTGAATTGTGTGAAGGTTTGAAAAAAACAGGGAAGGCGTATACATATTACTTGATTGACCGTATAATCCGTCTTATCTTAACTCTTTCAGTTTCTACGGCTACTACAGAAAGATCATTTTCACCAATGAAGATAATCAAGACAAGGTTGTGTAATAAGATGGAGGATGAATTTCTTGCTAACAATATAATTGTTTATATTGAAAAAGAGATAGCTGAAAGCTTTAGCTCATAGCTCTGATTCAATTATTAATGATTTCAAGTCTTTAAAAGAGCGAAGGGCGGCACTTTAATTCTAGGTACGTCTTTCTTTTTATATATTATATTTTTGTTGTGTTGATGTTATTTTGAATATTTGATAAAATTGTATTTTGTTCTTATAAATTTCAATTATAATATTTTAGTTAGTAGTTATCGGTTAAATTTTCGACAAATTCCACCACTGATCTGAGATATTAACTTTCTTGAATCTGAATTACGTTGCATAATTTCATAATATATATGTTCCATCACAGTACTATTTACTTCTGAAAAGTCGGACTCCGACATGCTGGAGTTAACACCCTATAAAAAAAAAATCATTGCCAAAATTGCTATATGAAGGATGAGCAAAAAAAAAAAAAAAAAGAAGCAGGAGAAGTTGCAACGGGTATATATTTTCACTTTTTATTAATCGAAAAAAACATGTGGAAATTCTTAAAAACGACACTCTCTGTGTACGAAAGTCATCGTAGTTACATATACGACGTAGGCGTTTGGCCATAGAAATAAATATTATTATTTTTTTAGATTTTTTGAAGTTGAAGTTGTGTTTGACCATAATTTTTACAAATAAGATTTTGTTGTTAAAATGTACTTTTTCAACAAGTTTTTGATTGTGAAAAAAGTTAAAAAAATATGATTTTGGTTGTTAAGTTGTATTTGAAATTTTCATGGCCTAATAATTTTTAAGAAAAGTGAAAATAATTTTAGGTAAAAAGTGAATAATTCTTATGACATCATCAGTGTTGTCTCGTTTCTGGCATTTTGTTTGGTAGTGCCCTGAATAGTTCTTCCAGTTTACCTTTATAGTATACTAAGCTAATTAACATTCAGTCACTTTGGTCAAATTTTCTTTAAGGTTTTGAATTTGATGATCACTTTTCTTTCTGTTTACATAATTTATAACATTGTATTGGATAAAAGAAAACCCAGTTAAGTCACTGAATTTATAACTCATTTTCTGCTCCATTACATCTCAATGCCACTTTTGATTAATGTGTCCCAAGAGTAACTTAAAGATTAAGATATAATTGTGCGCGACTGTTTTTACCACGGTTCGCGACGTAATGGGTCGATTCCCTGAGTTGATAATGTTGTTGAGGAGTCACCACCTAATTATTCTACGGTGAATTAGGACACCTAAATATTAATTAAATGCTGCAAAGTGAACTCCGATTTATGGTCTGCAAAATTATGATATTCTAGGTAAGGATTCTTTATTATCCTAAAGGGAAGGGGTTAGGCATCCTTTAAGATCCGCTAACTTGCGGTTATCCAGTCAAACTCAGGTTAATCATTACGCTAAGAAAAAGATGTATTTTGACAAAGTATGCATTTGTATGGCATTGTTTATAATACATATAAAGTTGATTTTTTTGGCTAAAAGTATGCAGTGTGGCATTATTTATAAAATACATATTTTTTGCAATTGATAATAAAGGAGGAAAGTAATTTATTTATAATGCAAATAAATGATTTTTTATGAAAGTCATTTTAAATTGCAAATCGGATGAAAAAAAACACAAAACCTTATTTGTATATTTAATAATATATCGCGCGTAACAAATCCTTATTAAGTAATAGGTTTTTAAGGGGGGGCCAGCTTACGGGTCAGGCCTCTCTCTGACCTGATAACAAGTATCGCCTCCCCGCCCACTCTATCGGCGGGCCCTTTCTTTTGCAATACTTAAAAGAGTCTCTCATGGCCCAATTATTATTACATCGTTCTCAACCATAGAATTCGGACTTCCGGGTAAACCCGACGGCTTCTATGAAGAAGGCGGCGCAAAGGAGGCTCGAGGGCTTGTTAAGGAAGGCGGCAAGGGCCGACGAAGGGTGGAAAACGAAAGGCCTTTCTGGTCCTCCCTGAGCCGGGGGTGCTTGTGGGGGAGGGGGGTGTGCCACGACGAAACAAGGGAATGAAAGGCCGCTTTGCGTTGGATGCTCTTTAACCTCCCCACAATGATGGCTCTGTTGTCTTGGGGAGCGTTGAAGCTTGCTTCTTCGGAAGACTTTTCTTGGTCATCAATACGACCTGTTCTTAATAGAACCGGCGAGTAAAAAATGACGAAGTTATTTTTTCAAAGTTTGAAACATGCATGACGAGCCTAAAAATAAATAACTAGCGGCGGGTTTTCAATTTTAAACTAATTTTTCTAGTTTATCAGTTCAAAGCCTAATTCTTCTAAATATTTCAAACAATCACACATCAGAGTAATTAAAATACAATATAAAAATAAAAGGAAGGCGAAATTAAAAGAAATTAAAGCGGTAATGGCCAAGGCGATGATGGTGTCATCTCTTGGGCCTTGGTCATAATTCCGGCAAATCTTGTTCTCATTCGTCTCTATAGAATCCCACTTTGCTATCTCATATTGCTTGAATGTTCCTCACAAAGTGTAAAAAGAAAAGATTAGAATTTCTACTACTATATTTTAAGGAAAGAAAAAAAATGAGTAAGAAAGAGAAAGATGTTCTTTAACAGCCTAAAATGTTAATAAGTTGAGCTTATCAAGCCAAATGTGAATTTAGCATTCCGCAATTGGCGGGTCGTCGTTTAAACTTTGTTATTTATTTGTCATTTCAAAAGAGTTTAAATATATATATGTAAAACTTCATGTCATTTAAAAATAATTATAAGTAAATTTATGAATAATGTTAATTCACACTCTAAAATACTCCATATGTTCCATAATAAGTGTCACTTTAGTAAAAAACACACATATTAAGAAATCAATAATGCACTTTGAAGTTTACTAAACTACTCCTATTTAATAAAAATAACTTACTTTTTTCTTTTGATTAAAGCATGCATGAGTAGTAATTATTTTGATATTGACAAGTAAATATTTCTTGAATAGAGAACTTGTCAGTTTTTGTTTAAGGATATAGTTGAGAAAAAGTAGTCAAATTATATCTTGAATTTCTAAGAATACACTTATTTTGGGATAAATTATTTTTGCTAAGGTAACACTTATGAGACGGAGGAGTAAATAATAAACAACATATTAAATAGATTAAATTATATTGATATTAAAATGGTGTATATCATTATATTAACGCATACGTAACTTGTTAATATTAAAGTAAAAAATGAAATGACATTCATCTGACTATCTAAGACATACGCAACTAGAGATGGCAGTGGATCCTGGATCCGGTTCGGATCCGGTGGATCCAGATACGTTTACAGGATATGGATCTTCAAAATTTGGACCCGACGTGATCCGGATCAGACCCGGATCCGTTTATGACGGATCGGATTTGGATTTGGATCTTGTGTTTGAGATCCGTATCCGGTCCAGATCCGACCCATGGATTCCTTATTTATTAAATATATGCATAACCTAGAATGTAATTTTATAAGTATTTTCATTAAGAAATTTATAATTTCTGTATTTTACATTCAGATTTGGAGTAATGGATATTGGAAATTTTAGGAAGAATTGGCTGGAACAACAATTTTATTACTCCACTAATCATCCTCAACTTCCATTCTCACACCTCTTAGTTTCCTTAAATAAATAAATTAACAGACCTATTAATTTATTCTATAGATATAAATTAGTGATGTAATATATTTATTTTCCATGTTTGCTTCAATATGACTTTAATGCCTTTCTACTCCAAAATGGTTAAATGAAACAACTTCTTTAAATATCATGCATTCTTTAACATACTCAAATTATCTCTTATTTACTTATTTAATTTTCTATCTATCATACTGAAAAATGCATTTTTACATGTATATATACATGTTTCTCAGATTTAATTAGGTCTTTATCATTTTATGAGGCTTCCTGATTTTTTTTTTGTTGTTATAGAATCAAGGAGACATTCATTTGTCTACAGCAATATAGGGAGGCCAAAGATGTCATCGTCCAATTGTCCATGTGCAGCATGCAAATTATTGCGTCGAAAGTGCACTCAAGAATGTGGATTCAGATTCGATCCGTGGATCCGATGGATCCGAATTTGGATATGATTTTTATGGATCCGATGGATCTGGATCCAAGTATGAAAAACGAATCTGAATATGAATCTAGTAGGATCCAGTTCAGATCCGATCTGTTGCCATCCCTAAACGCAGCCTTTGACGATTGGAATTATCAAGGACTATAAGTAGTAATACTGATCAAAATTTATGACACAAGTGGGAGGTCGATTCACTTTCCTCCTTTTGATTCCCATTATCAAGTAACCGTATAAAAATTAAATTTTGAAAAAAGTTAACGATTTGATCTTAAACCATATTGAATATAAAATGTAAACTAGACAAATTTTACACCAATTTCACAAATATAATATTTTGCAGATTGAATATTACATGTCTTTTTGGACTGAGTTAATAAACATGTTTGATGAACCAACAACTAACTTTGTTATTGGTTCTCAACTTAATAATCATATCTATTTAATAGACTTCTCGATATAGAGACCGAATCTGCATAAAAGTTATTAAGTTTCCGAACCACACTCGATTAGCTAGATCCGCTCCTGCAGACAGGGGCGGATCCAGTGTTTTCAAAGGCGTTTTCGGGATGAGTCATGGGGCGGAGAGTACCAAAAACGCTCCGGGGCGCAAATGAAAGGCATAGATCCGTAGGGCGTTGCCTTAGAATTTGGGGTGTAATCCCCGGGCGCAAAAGCGTAAGCCCTAGGCTGTTAAGAATCCCACATCGGATATGGAATGAGGACATGAACTCTTTATATGGACTTGGACAATCCTCACCCTACAAGCTAGCTTTTGGGGTTGAGTTAGGCCCAAGATTCATTCTTTATATGATATCAGAGCCAGACTCATTCCAATTCTTTGTTCACCGATGTTGGGCCCCCAAATTATATTATCCACGCTCCAGTTAATAAGGTCTGGGCGTGCGGGTGAGTGTTAAGAGTCCCACATCGGATATGAAATGGAAATATGGACTCCTTATATGGACTTGGACAATCCTCACCCTACAAGCTAGCTTTTGGGGTTGAGTTAGGCCCAAGATCCATTCTTTATACAGGTGTAAAGACGTACACACCGGGCGTTAAATTTGATTTATATTTTTTTAAGAATATTTTTGCTATAGATTATGATTTTTTACTATTGGTGTAATGATATTTATACTTTATGTTATCATGTTTTTATTTTTAGTGATTTTTTCTAAAATATATAAATAAATAAAGCAACTCTCATAGAAAATAATATTGTCATAAATAATTTTGTAGATGATTATGTCTGAAATTGATATGATAGAGATTTTATAGCATTATGTTTCTGAAACAACTTTATCCATATTTTTTCATTGATTTTACACTTTTTCCCCCTTCTCCTTCTTTGAATATACAAAATAAAATCAGTGCAAATATTAGTTGAGGGTGGAAGGATCAATAGATCTGGAGATTGATGATGAAGTGAATGAAGATTTCATGTTAAAGATTATCTAGGTTATTATCAATTTTTGTGTTGTTACCTTTCTCAAATAATAATTATAATAATTTTTTTATATTATTGATGATTTATTTGAATTTATTTGCAGAATTTGATGAAAATTTTACTTTTGTTTATTTTTAGTAATAAAACTATAAAATTGAACATTTGAGACATACACTCCGTATATCCGTGGGGCTTTGTGTCTCGGGACTTATATCTCGCCCCGTGCTGCGTAAAACACCTCGCCTCTCGCCCTCGCCTTTTAAAACACTGGGCGGATCTACATGGAGCCCAGGAGTTCATTCGTACCCCCTTCCTAGAAAATTACACTTGTACATAGGGTCAAATATTTATTTTATGTGTATATATTAAAATGTTGAACCCTCTTAAAACAAATCAAAAGCTTATTTGTGGGCCTCACTTGTGCCTCACCCCTAATTAATTTTTTTTCTTAAACTTCAAACACAGTTTAGGGACAGCTAAATTGAAAAGGTAAAAGGAAATTTCGTACGTACTTCGATTTGATTAATCAATTGGCTATTTGCTTGAAAGTGTCACGAGTCGCCGACAACTTAGTGCTGTCACCTTTGCTTTCTTTTTCACTTTTAAGTTTTAACTTGTGATTTTTTTTTTATTTTTTTTTATAATCCAAATTTTCAGGCTTGCGCCTGACTACTTCACTGGTATTACCCAAACGTCCTGGAGGTAATAGCACCGGTCCTTCAACACTATTACCAGATAAATCGCGGGATGTGCTCCGGTGGCCAATTTTTCTGGGAGCGTACAACTGATCAATGAGACAAGGTCAAATTCCCCAACATGCAGAGTTTCTTCGTGCTTGCGGGGAATCGAACTCACGCTGTCCCATGCCAGAGCGCCTTATAGCACCCAGGCTTTGCCACTGGACTATGCCCCGTAGGACTAAAACTATGGTAGGGTAAACTTTTTAAAGTGACTGATCCACCGCATTACGGCCCCATACCCCAGAAAACCCCACCTCCGGCCTGGCCCTACGGATTAGTATACACCGCTTGGCCCTACGCGTATGGAGGGATTTTTTTGGGGAACACAGTTCCACTCTCGCTGATCAGAGGACTCGAACACGGAACCTCAGACAGCAATACCCTAATGTATTGGCCACTGGGCCAAACACTTTGGATTTTAACTTGTGATTCTTGATTTATGTTATCCGCAATCAACATCATACTCCAAACAAAAAGTTGGCATATCTTTTTTGACTATTTCCTTTTCCTTAATTTTTATGGCAAACTTTTTCACTGCTCCTCTGTTATTGATTGTTGTCCTTTTCCTCTATATCACCAACGTCGGAGTGGTTGCACGATGCTTATATTACTTCAAGAACCCCCCCAAAACAGAGATGCTCTGCCCCATTAATTATTTCACAAAATAAATTAATTAAAATTTAATCCACACAAAAATTTGCTGGTAAATTTTTATTAACACTGAGTGTACAAAAGAGTTGATTGTAAGTGAAAAAAATTTCACTATTTGTTTCAAACTTGAAAACAATCCGAAAACTAATTTCAATGTATAACCAAATAATATTAGAAACTTTTTTTTGGTATTAAGGATCCAACAACAACAACAACAACATATTCAATATAATTTCATAAGCGGTGCCTAAGAAGGATAATGTGTAAGCAGACCTTATCTTATCTCGGGTGATATAGAGGTTGTTTCGATAGACCTTTGGTTTGGGTAAAAGTAGATATTAAGGATCCATTTGGACATAAAGTTTTTCTTTTTTCCAAAAGAAAATTTAAAAAATATTTTTGGTTATACACAGCTAATTTGTGGAGATGGTTCGGTGGATAAAAAAAATTCCCCCTTATAAATTTTAACTTTTTCAAGTAAAATAAACGTTCAAACACAGCTTTAACTTTTAAATATTATTTTCAATTTCAACATTTTCAACTTCTTTAAAAAAAAATCAACCAAATCTATATCAAATGAAATACATATCCAAATACAATTTTCACTTCAACAATTACTCCTTCCGTTTTAAAATATTTATCTGATTTTAACTTGGTACGGAGTTTAACAAAGTAAAGAAAACTTTTAAATTTTATGGTTTTAAATTAAAGATATGAAGAATATACCAAAATATCATTTAATCTTGTAATTTTAAACATGTCACGTGAAAGTTGGAGTTAAAGAATTGCTAAAAAAAAGAAATAAATATTTTTTTAAATGGGCCAAAAAAAGAAATAAGATAAATATTTTGAAATAAAGAGATTATTTTTCAGCTTCAACTTCTTAAATTTCTTTATTCAAATTCGGACCAAATTTATATTCGAATGCCTTACCAAGTAAACGCAGCTGATTTTAAATGGAAATAACGGGGTTAGGAAGGATAACGAGTAGCGTGTGAAACTTGTAAGCTCTTATCGGAGCTGCCAGCTGCATACACACAGCAGCAGCGAGGCATACACCATTACACACTTTAATATAATATTACATTTGTCTCAATTTATATGATATATTTTTTTAATCAATTAAAAAATATAATTTTTATTTAATAATAATTTAATTTTAAACAGATAATTTATAACCACACAAATATTTTTGACTTATTTTAGATCACAAGATTCAAAAATCTTTCTTTATTTCTTAAATTCCGTATCCAATCAAACTATATCATATAAATTAAGGCAATTTTTTGAAGAATCTTAATAGCTCAGTTAGTTGACTACCTGAACTTTTATCTTATTGATAAGTGTTTGATTCCTACCTTGTAATTACCTCCTTTATTTCCACTTTCCTCCCTTCTTATATAATAAAAAATATTTTATAAAAATAATAATAATAATAATAATAATAAAAGATATATATATATATATCATTTTTTTTGGCTTCTTACTTGTACTCCAGTTTTCTTCCTTGCCTTTTCGTCCTTTCTTTTTTGTCCTTTTAACGTTTTTGTCTTTTGTCATTCAATTTCCTTGGGAAATATCAACGAAATATAAAATCCTCAAGTTTATTACTCCTCTTACACTCTTCATTGCCCGTATTAAATGCATTGCTTTGACTTCAGATTATTTATTTAGTGAGATGGAAGTTAATGGGAGTATATGTATCGAAATATCCCATTGTTTATGACTCAAACAATTGGGGTCCCGCACGCCGGAAACGTCGTTTCCACACACGTGCACACGTAGTGCCAAGTATCGCAAATTTCATTAGTGAAAGAGTTATTGATACGTATGTAATACGTTTGAGACATAAAATGATGGACGGTTATTGGCCAAATGACAAATTATTCCACGTTGGTAAACGAATGAAGAAATGTAAGATGAAACCAGTCGAAAATCGCCGCGGAGCCGTGAAGGGTCGCGGCGCCTCCCAGGAAGCGCTGCAGCGCTAATTGGATGGCCAGTCACTGGAGTCGCGACGCTAATTCACAGAACCGCGGCGCTTCGAAGGCAAAATGCAGCGATGAGAAATTGGAAAGTTCTGACCTTTGGGCTGGTTTTGGAGCATTGAATCTCCATTACTTGGCACATGAATTCAGCCATTATTTGGCTGAATTTAACCCCTCAATAAGTGTCATTACATTGGCTATTGAAGGCCATTAGTTGGCTAGTTGAGGGGTCATCTCCTTACACTATAAATTGAGGCCTTTGGCTCAATTGTTGAACACTACACTTAGAAATATTTACAGAATTTTCTAACATCTTCTTCTTCCTCTCTAACAATTTTACTACACTCAAAAGTTCTTCAAGAGTAACACTTGAGTTTCCTTTGCTCAATTGTTAAGTTGCTGTTATATCTTGGGAGACTATTGCCCGACAACGTAAAAGGAGATATACGGGGCAATCTTGTCTTAAAGACAGAGTGTCATCACTCGACTCAGCAAATCACACAAACAGTTTCTTTCATTCTTGATTTCCAGTTTTGTTGTAATCTTTAGTTTATCCTTTCTAGCAATTGTAATATTTACTTACTTTCCGTTCCCTACAACAATTGTATCCCAACAATTTTAAGACAAGATTTTGTTGTAAGTACTTAGAAAGATGACTGGAAAAGAACAAATTACTTATGATTTTGCTGTTGCTACTCAAAGCAATACCTCTGCCTTTCCCACCGCTCAAGGCACACCTAATTCCTTTCCGGTTGCTCAAGGCTCATCCAACGCCTTTACTGCTGCTCAAGGGAACGCTGATGTTCCTCCACCCGTTGGATTCCACCATGAACGCCCTGAAAAGTTCATGGGCTCCAACTTCAAGAGATAGCAGCAGAATATGCTCTTTTATCTGACTGTTATGGGAATGACTCGTTTCCTAACAGAAGATCCTCCACAAGCTGGAGATAAAATGGACCATTTGCCTACTAAAACGGCTGAAGGGGGCCAATGTATCCATGTTATTAATGGCATGAAGATGGTTCTTGATGCATGGAGTCATAGTGATTTCATGTGTAAGAACTATATTTTAAACTGCCCGTCAGACCCACTCTACACGTTGTATTGCACCGTAGGCACCGCCAAAGAGTTATGGAAGAAGCTGTAGAAGAAGTACAACACACAAGATGTTGATACAAAGAAATTCATCGTTGGGAAATTCCTGAAATTTCAAATGGTGGATAGTAAAACAGTGATGTCCCAAGTCCAGGAATTCCAAATGATTCTACATCACCTGGATTTGGAAGGTATGAAACCAAATGAGCAGTTTTTGGTTGCATCACTGATTGAAAAGTTACCTCCCTCGTGGAATGAGTTTATGAGTTACTTAAAACTCAATACAAAGGAGATGACCTTTGAAGAACTTATTATCAAACTCCAGATTCATGAAGATAATAAAAAAGCCTTGCCGAGGGGTAAACAACCCGCTGAGGCAAAGGTAAATCTGGCTTAGGCCAAAGGGAACCCAAGCAAGAAGCGCAAGTTTCAGAAAGACGGCAAGACCCAAACAGCGGAGAAGTTCAAAGAAAACTGTCACCACTGTGGGAAACCTGGTCACATGATCAAGGACTGTTGTAAGCTCAAGACTGAGCAACAAGAGAAGACCAAGGCTAAGGGCAAGGCACATGTCAACGCCGTCAAAGACATGCTTCTGGACGATATGATTGAGGAGTTCTCAGCTGTGGTGCTAGAAGCAAACCTTGTTGAGAATCCCATGTAGTGGTGGATGAACACATGTGCTACAAGACACATCTGTTCTAATAGAGATGTCTTCTCCACTTATACACCAGTTACAAACAAGAAGTTGTTCATGGGTAACAACGCTTTCTCTGACGTACTGGGGGTAGGAAATGTAGTCCTAAAGACGACTTATGGAAAGGAGCTCACTCTGAAGGAGGTGATGCATGTTCCTGAGATTAGGAGAAATTTAATTTCAGGTCATTTATTGGTTAATGCTGATTTTAGGCTAGTATTTGAGTCCAATAAGTTTGTAATCACTAAGAATGAAACTTTGTGGGAAGAGGCTTCGTATGTGAAGGCCTCTTCAAAGTTAATGTCATGTCTGTAATACGTGCAAGCAATAATATTGAAGCTTCTTCTTACTTGCTTGAGTCATCTAATTTATGGCATCATATATTAGGACATGTTAACTACAAGTACATCCAAAGGTTGGTTAAGTTGGAGTTGTTGCTGTCTATCGACGTAAACCCTCAACATAAGTGTGAGGTGTGCGTAGAGGCAAAACTCACAAAACTTTCTTTTTTATCCGTCGAAAGGAATACCGCTCCTCTAGAACTTATTCACACAGATATATGTGATTTAAAGTTTGCACAAACTAGGGGAGGGAACAAGTACTTTGTGACATTCATTGATGATAGCATAAGGTATTGTTACCTTTACTTGTTAAAAAGTAAATATGAAGCCTTTGAAGCGTTCCGACGTTACAAAGCAGAAGTTGAGTACCAACTAAGCATGCTGATTAAATCCATTCATAGTGATAGAGGGGGAGAATACATAGCGCCATTTGAGGAATATTGTGCCCAATCAGGCATTGTTCATCAAACGATAGCTCCATACTCACCTCAGTCGAACGATGTGGCGGAACGTAAGAACCGAACATTGAAGGAAATGATGAATGTCTTGCTCATCAATTCCGGTCTTCCACAAAACACGTGGGGAGAAGTCGTACTTACCGCTAATACGATTCTTAACAGAGTTCCACATAAGGGTAAGGACAACTTCATATGAATCATGAAAGGGAAAGAAACCCACATATAAATATTTAACGGTGTGGGGTTGTTTGGCAAATGTCGAAGTAACCAAGCCAAAGCAAGTTAAGATTGGGCCTAAGACTGTAGATTGCATTTTCATCGGATATGCAAATAACAGTAGTGCTTATCGCTTCTTAGTGCATAAGTCAGATATTCCAGATATCCACGGGGGTACAATCATGAAATCAAGGAATGCTCAATTCTTTAAAGATACTTTTCCTAGAAAGTGAAAAGACATAATCTCTCGCAAATGAAGTTATGAACAAAGCTCTTAGGAACCGGGAGTCGTTGACTGCCCGGATCTAGATGGTTCAGATCTAGTGGACTTCGAAGTGGTTGAATATCCAGAATCTAGTGTTCTAGATTCTCATAACTTGGAGACTCTAGAGATGGAACCAAGGCGAAGTAAAAGGGCCAGGAAGGATAAATTATTCGGTCCTGACTTTGTAGCTTATATGGTTGATGACGAACCAAGGAAAACTGCTGAAGCATTGTCAATCCCAGAGGCACCGCTATGGAAATAAGCTATTGTGTGACCTTGAGATACATCAAATGAATGTCAAGACAGCCTTTCTAAATGGTGATTTGGAAGAAGAAATTTATATGGAACAACCCGAGGGGTATGTGGTTCCAGGGCAAGAGAAGAAAGTCTGTCGGCTTGTCAAATCTCTATACGGGCTGAAACAAGCCCCAAAGCAATGCACGAAAAAATTGATAGTACTCTACTATCGAAGGGTTTCTCCATTAATTAGTGTGACAAATGTGTCTACATGAAAGGTAATTCTGACTCGTTCGTCATGATATGCATGTACGTAGATGACATATTGATCACATGGAGCAATCCTAGCTTGATTCTAGAGACTAAGAACATGTTGAAACAATGCTTCGACATGAAGGATATGAGTATCACATATGTAATCTTAGGGATAAAGATCTCTAAGACGTCTGGCGGACTGGTCTTATCTCAGTCTCACTACATTGAGGATGTGTTGAGAAAGTTCGAGATGTTTGACAGTTCGCCTATAAAGTCACCAATGGATAGAAATCAAAAGGTTGATAAAAATCATGGTGCACCCGTATGCCAAGAGCAATATGCACAGGTGATTGAGAGATTGATGTACATAACAAACTGCACCCGACCTGATATTGCTTATGTAGTCAACAAGTTGGCTAGGTTTACCCGTAATCCGAGTAATGATCATTGGAATGCGTTGAATCGGGTACTACAATACCTGAAATACACGCTAACTTACGGGTTGCATTATTTGAGATATCCAGTTGTACTAGTGGGGTGCAGTGATGCAAACTGGATATCTGATATAGAGAACACCAAGTCCACCAGTGGGTATGTATTTACAATTGGTGGTGGGGTTGTGTCTTGGAAATCCTCTTAGCAAACTTGCATCGCCCGATCTGTAATGATATAGAGAACACCAACTTCTTAGAGGATGTTCCTTGTTGGGACAAACCTGTACCTTCTGTAATAATTCATTGCGACAGTCAGTCGGCTCTAGGAAAGGCACGAAGTTCTATGTACAACGGCAAGGCTCGTCATATTCGACAGAGACATAAGACCGTTAGGCAGCTGATCACCACGGGTATATATCAATTGATTACATAAAATCAAAGGATAACATAGCGGACCTACTGACAAAGAGCTTACCCAAAGATCAAATGTTCTGTCTGTCTAGGGGAATGGGTTTAAAACCCAATGTATAAGGACCAATACGGTGGTAACCCAACCTTACTGACTGGAGATCCCAAGAATTAGGTTCAATGGGAAAACTAAAATCTAAAGGTTCAGTTGAGCGCTTCGGTGGAAGCATGAGCACTTCCGATAGTGATTTCTGTAAAGAAACACCAAATCCAAAGTCGTTCCTGCGATAGACTATAAGTGCTATCTACAGTGTGGGTAAAGGTTAAGTTTCTAAAACCTTTAATGATCCTCACCGGTTGAGGTTAGGTTTGTGGAAACTTTTAATGGTTCCTAACACTTGTAAAGTGATGTATAACAGGATACCTTGTAGGAGACCACCTATTTAAGCGAGGACAGGCCGCCTCAAATGAACGCACTTAAGAATCCAAGAAGTGTCCACAGCCACAACGGACAAAACATTACGAAGAACAGAGTAAGAAAAGTTGTTGTGTTGGTACCGTTGCCTTAGCTTACATTAAACGCTGACGGTTCAAGACATCACGTTCACCGCGCAGTAAGTAAGTCCGATGGTATTCAACTATGGAAGGTTCAAAGCGGAAGCTACCTATCCAGATGCAACATTGGTCCGCTGAAGGATTGCTGGAAAAGGCACCATGTGAGTGCGCCAAAATCTCTTTCAAAAGGGGATTGTTGGAAATTTACTAATGTGGAATTAAGTATATCCCATTATTTATGACTCAAATAATTGGGGTCTCGCACGTCAGAAATGTCGTTTCCACACATGTGCACACGTAGTGCCAAGTATCGCAAATTTCATTAGTGAAAGAGATATCGGTACGTATGTAATACGTTTGAGACATAGAATGATCGACGGTTATTAGCCAAATGACAAAGTATTCCACATTGGTAAACGAAGGAAGAAGTGTACGAAGTGTAAGATGAAACGAGTCAGAAATCGCCGTGAAGTGCCGCGGTGCCACACCGTCGGAGCCGGAGCGCCGCGGCACCTTTCAGGCAGCGCCGCGACGCTAATTGGTTGGCTAGTCACTGGAGCCGCGATGCTAATTCTCAGAGCCGCGACGCTTCGGAGGCAGAATGCTGCGACGGAAGTTGGAAAGTTCTGACCTTTGGGCAGGTTTTGGAGCATTGAATCAACATTACTTGGCACATGAATTCAACCATTATTTGGCTGAATGTAACCCCTCAATAAGTGTCATTACATTGGCTATTGAAGGCCATTAGTTGGCTAGTTGAGGGGTCATCTCCTTACACTATAAATTGAGGCATTTGATTCAATTGTTGAACACTACACTTAGAAATATTTACAGAATTTTCTAACATCTTCTTCTTCCTCTCTAGCAAGTTTACTAACTCAAAGTTCTTCAAGAGTAACACTTGAGTTTCCTTTGCTCAATTGCTAAGTTGTTGTTGTATCTTGGGAGATTATTGCCCGACAACGTAAAATGAGATATACGGGGCAATCTTGTCTTAAAGACAAAGTGCCATCACTCGACTCAGCAAATCACACAACGAGTTTGTTTCATTCTTGATTTTCAGTTTTTTTGTAATCTTTTGTTTATCCTTTCTAATAATTATAATATTTAATTACTTTCCGTTCTCTGCAATTGTTGTATCTCACATCTTTAACATAAAGTTATTATGTAGAATTGTTACTAAATGTCTAAAAATACATCATAAAATTGAATTAAGAAATCTAAGATCGTCAAATCGTTGTCTTACTTCATGTAAGATTAATCTAACAGAGAGATTAATTAAACTAGCAGATCTAGGAATCTTTTGCTGCAAATTTGAAGAAAGACTTGTCATATCTTGTTGTCAACACGTCAGCTTATATAAGGTTTCCAGTTTTTGACAATAGTAAATTAAAAAGGCAGCTTAATACATTAAGCTCCCGCTATATGTGAGGTTTATAGAAGAGTCAGATCAACGGTCTATTGTACATAGTTTTATTCTGTATTTTTATAAGAGATTGTTTTCATAATTTAAATCAACGACCTTTCAATCACACGATATCAACTTTATCAGTTACATCAAGACTTTCCTTCCCAAATGCAATAATGAAAAGTAATGAAAGGGGGATATTTGGAGCAAAGACCAAGGATCGAATCCCGTCAGCGGCAGTGTGGGGGTTTCTTCTTGAAATAAAGGAGGACCCCTTGTGCGCAGTGTGGTACTGGTCTAACCTTTGAAATTAATTGAGTCAGCATGATTTACCTCCTTCACAGACCTGTCGGACCGGGGTGTGGGGGCTCCTGGGGTGGGAGATTCCACCTTTTGGAGCAATAATGAAAAGTAATGTGAACAGAACAATGTCAACCACTAACGGGAGCAACTACAATACTTGCCGTGAGAGGTTTCTGGATTTATCCATGATTCAAGTAAATTCGGTAAGGAAGAAAATATCATAGAATTTCATGTATTTGTTGTCATTCGACCAACTCACTAGATAGACAAATATAGATTTTTTTAATTAAAGACGTGACCACATTATTTGTAACTTGTAAGTAGTATCCTTTAAGGAAAACAAAAAAGTCAATTTGATTTGAAGAAAAAATGGCAGTATTATACAATTATAGTATGGCATGGACCAAATAAAGAGGAGTATAGTAGTTTACAATCCATATCTGAAAACGAGGTGGAAGGATAGGGATGTACATGTACAACTTACAAGTGCCAACTAAGAGACGATGCAGCCAAATTGGTGTAAAGAAAAAAAATCCCTCGATCGGAATTTATATAAATCATATTGTTTTAGTTTTTTTTTTTTAAAAAAGGTATCATATGTTTTTATTTAAAAATAATTTAATTGTAAAATTTTATTTTATATTTAATAAGATAATTTAGAGTTATAGAGATGTCTATAGCTTGTTTTAAATCGTAAGTTCTACAAATATGATTTTTAACTTCATATCCGATCAAACACGATCACATAAATTGAGACGAGAGGAGAAACATCTTTTTTAAACATTTAAAATTTTACTTTTTTTTCTTTCTATTTACTCATATTAATATCAGAAAAAAAATCTCTCTACCCCACAAAGATAGGGTTAAGGTATTAGCAATATTATAAAATATTAAGTATATATTTTGTAATATTTAGTGTTGTACAATTATGGTAGATATAAGATCTTTATTGTATTAGAATTCCACATTGTATACACTATATATATTTGTATTAATGAGAAAGGCTCCCCAAGGGAGTTTAATACAATTCTACATAGTATCAGAGCCAACAATCCTTTCCAACCCAAAACCTAATTTCGGCCGCCCATTCCCTTATTTTTTCCGTCGCCGAACCGACCGTCTACCGCCGGTATACCTTCGATATCCGCTGATATACAACTGCCCAGCCCCCCAATTCTGCTAACAGCCTTGTATACACCTGGTATACCGCGATATACAACCCTTCCTCCTTCCCTATCTTTCCAACATGTCATATACCCCTTTTATACAGCCTATACATGCCGATATACACTATGTATATGGCTGATATACCATCCCTGCTGAGTGTCGCTGACGGTAATCTAGTGTCCGATCCGATACTTTATAGGAGCCTTAAAGATGCACTTCAGTATCTTACTTTCACCAGACCTAATATTGCTTATGTTGTTCAGCAGGTGTGCTTGTTTATGTTAAGGGCACACTTGATTAAATTGCATCTATACCCTCTACACAGACCATATTGATATCATATACGGATGCAGATTGGACAGGCTGTCCGGACACGCGACACTCCACTTCTGGCTACTGTGTGTTCTTAGGGGATAATCTCATTTTCTGGTCTGCCAAGAGGCAAGCCACTCTATCCTGCTCGAGTGCAGAAGCATAATATAGAGGCGTTGCTAATGTTGTTGCTGAGATTTGTTGGCTCCAAAAACTTCTTTTGGAGCTCCAATATCCTATGCGTAAGGCGTTTTTGGTTTACTGTGACAATATATCTGCCATATATTAATCTCATAATCCAGTTCAGCATCAGCGAACCAAGCACATTGAGATGAATATACACTTTGTTCGTGAGAAGGTTGTTATCAGTCATGTTAAGGTGTTGCATGTGCCTTCTTCATACCAGTATGCAGATATCTTCACGAATGACCTTTCTAGACAGTTATTCCTCGACTTCAGATCCAGTCTCAGCGTCCGGCCTCCAACCTCTCCGACTGCGGGGGTGTATTAGCAATATTATAAAATATTTAGTATATATTTTGTAATATTTAGTGTTGTACAATTATGGTAGATATATGATCCTTATTGTATTAAGATTCCACATTGTATATACTATATATATTTGTATTAATGAGAAAGGCTCCCCAAGGGAGATTAATACAATTCTACAGTCTGCGTACGTTCTACCCTCCCCGAACTCCACGTGTGGGACTACATTGTATATGTTTTTTCTATTTTTCATAATAATATGATTTTATAGCCAAAGAGAGATATAATATATTTTAATCACAAATTTCAATTTTATTCTGTGTCCAATTAATTTTTTCGTGTAAATGAAAAGGTCTATTTCAAGAGGATAAATTAATGGGAAACTAACCGAAATACCCCCAAAATAAAATAATTACCCGCCGTATGCCCCCTCTAAACTAATCACCCACCGAATTCCCTCGCCAAAAATTAGTTACCCGATATATCCCCTCATCCAAATCCCTTTCTCTGTGATATTATCGCATTATATTTATATATCATAATAGTAGCATAAACTACTAAGAGAAGGACTGAATCAGTCCTCCATGATACCATCACAGTATATGTTTATAAGACAATGGTATCATAGGTGTTTTTTTTTAGAAAAGTGTGATTCTTATCATGGAAGACTAAGAGAAAAACTGAAGCAATCTTCCATAATAACATCTCAGTATATTTATATACCAGGATGGTATCATAATTGGGGAGTTATCTCGGATAAATAATTTTAATTTTTTCTGAAGGTGAAAGCAATGGGGGTAGGGGCAGATAATTATTTTGGTTGAGGAGGGTTGCACATTCTTTTCCCTAAATTAATTCTTGCAGGGTTTTGTTGGGTTCAAAAACATGGATGTAGGGCACATAAGAAGTTTAAATTTTGTTCTACTTACCCCAAAAATTTCTTCTGGTATGGTTATATGACAATCAAAACCTGTAACATAAAATATGAACACTTACATATTGTATTATTTAGAGTCTTTACATAGGGAGTACACGTGACTGTCCCTTCGACTGCAAGCACTATGCTATGGTGTATTCCTCTGTCAAGAAAGCCAGGAAATCTTGGCAGAGGTTTGAGAGAGTTTCGTCCTAGACTCTAAGTCTAGAATTAGTTTATAGAATTGGTGTGTAATAAACAATGGGGAGTGTAGTATTTATAGTTGAAAATTAGGTTCGAAAAACATTTTAGGGTTAGGCTTAAGCCTGGCCCAAAACCCGAGGTGTAATAGGCCAGTTCGACTAGGCTCACTGTCAGGTCGGCGCCGCGGCGCAGCCTAGCAGCCGCCGCGGTGCCTTACGTAAAATTCTATTTTCCATTTTCTTTTAATATATATATTCAGTACATTAAATCCAAAATCCAATTTTGAATTAATTAAATAATTTCCATCTAATAGAAATTATCCCATAGTTATTATCAATTTAAATATCTCGATTCCAAATCGAATATTTAATACTTTCTCAATACACCCTTAGATAGAAGAGACAATCGACGTAATGTGACCCTATAGGCCTTCATATATCGACACTAATCCAATTAAGGTCCATAGAAACTCCTAGATTGCGCCGTACGACGAACTAATTATATGAAGTGCGTTTAGATGAATCCATCAAGCATAACCTTTATGTGAGATGATAAATTCCGTTCATTCGCGACACACTCGATCAAGCTTAGAATTTGCCATGTGTCTATCCAAATGGCTTGATCACTTTATCTCATCTATATTAGTCGACAACTAGACCATATTCTAATTATGTCTCTTGCATTGGCCAATGACTTGGTCGACCTAATATCACTGAGAAATTGAGTGCTCTCTCTCGAATATCCAATCGAGGAATAAATCCTATTCTTAGCTCAACTACCACCTTAGTTTACATCATAATGCATCCAACACAAGCCCGCATCTTATCCTATAAGGAGTTTAAGCTTAGGACATGGTCAAAGTACATTACTTTGTAAACAAGGTGTGTATTGACCTCAAGTCAAATGACCTTTATCCCCCACACGCTGATAACACTTTAGACATGTATAACAAATAGTTTATCAACAGGGTATACCAATACTTTCCAAAAGTATACATGTGTCCGTCACGAGTAACCATTACTCGTAGCAGGTGCGACATGCTACATTCTCCAAGAATGTGATGCATACCACACATCAACTTATAACATATCATCGATATCCCATTCTCGATGATCATTAGTCGATGCTATTTTGAGAGTTATGTTCTATCATTAATAACTCTCTCTATTAATGACAACGTAAGCTCAAGGGATACACATAAATGAATAATTGCAAACAATCAAACAATAATTCAATAATTGCAAATGCCATAAATATTAATTTTATTAATAATACGAATGTGTTCAAGTATATTATGTCCCTAATATAGATTGATTTTAGGACATATATATTTTCAATCTCCCACTTGGCCTAGAGCCAATCTCCAACGTATCTAATGCCTATGTTTTCAAAATGACAATTATGCTTAACTAAGCTTAATGGGTTAATAAATGGGTCAGCTAGATTATCATCTGTGGGAACATAGTCTAATCTTATTTCTTCAGTTTTCACCATCTCCCTGAGTATGTGGTATTTCCTTGGTACATGCTTGTTTCTGTTTGTTGATCTTGGTTCTTTAGCTTGCGCAATCACACCAGTATTGTCACAATAAATCGTTATTGGACAAGTGGCACTTGGAACAACCCCTAGTTCCTTCAGGAACTCAGATATCGTGACAACCTCTTTACCAGCTTCCGATCCAGCAATGTACTCGGCTTCATTTATCGAATCAGTAGTTGTAGCTTGCTTGGAACTTTTCCAACTCACTATCCCACCATTGAAATTGAAGACATATCCAGATTGAGACTTGAAGTAATCAAGATCTGTTTGGAAACTAGCATCAGTGTGCCCAGTACATACTAGTTTTTCTTGTCCACCATAGACTAAGAAATATTTTTTAGTTCGTCTAAGATACTTAAGAATAATCTTGATTGCTTTCAAGTGTTCTTCCCTAGGATTCTGCTGGAATTTGCAAGTCATACTAAGTGCATATGCCACAGCTGGCCTCATACAGGTCATGACATACATGATAGATCCTATAGCTGAAGCATATGGAATTATTTTCATGCGTTCAAGTTCTGCAATAGTAGAAGGACTATCCTTCTTTGATAACTTGATGCCTTGACCCATATGAAGACTTCCCTTCATGGATTTTTCCATAGAGAATCGTCTTAGCACTTTGTCTATGTATATGGACCGCGATAGCCCCAACAATCTATTAGGTCTATCTCTATAGATCCTAATTCCAAGAATGTAGCAAGCTTCACTCAGGTCCTTCATCATGAAGGTGTTGGATAACCATTCCTTGAGTGATTGCATGAGAGTCTTATTGTCTCCCATTATTAATATGTCATCTACATATATAACAATGAAGACAATATTCCCTTCCTTGCACTTACTATAAATGCAAGGATCTTCTTTACTTCTAACAAAGTCAAACGATTTGACGGCTTTGTCAAAGTAAATATTCCAACTCCTTGAGGCTTGCTTAAGTCCATAAATGGACTTCTGTAGCTTGCATACCGCTTTGGGCTTAGTCTTGGATGTAAAACCCTCATGTGGTATCATATACACCTCCTCAATTAGATTACCATTGAGGAAGACAGTTTTAACATCCATTTGCTAAATGTCATAATCATAGTATGTAGCTATTGCAAGAAAAATCTGAATGGACTTAATTTTTGCAACATGTGAAAAGGTTTCATCATAATTGACCCAGACCGTTGATTATAACCTTCAGCCACAAATATTGCCTTATAAGTCTGTACCTTGCCATATGCATCAATCTTCTTCTTAAAGACCCATTTGCATCTTATGGGTCTAACCCCTGTTGGCAAATCAACTAAGTTCCAAACTTGATTGATGTACATCGAGTCCATCTCAGATTTTATGGCTTCTTGCCATCTTTGCGAATCAATGTCTAACATAGCTTCGCTGTAGGTTGTAGGTTCATCGTCAACAGGAATATCCATCTCATTATGTGTCTCAACAAGGAGATTAAGTCTTTCAGGCGGACGATGAGTCCTAGTGGTCTTACGGAGTTAATTATTCTGCATTTAAGCATTTGTTGTATTTTGATTGTGAGAAGGTCTTTATGTGCTAGACAATCCACCACCTTGAGAGCTTTCAGGAATAGAATTTTCATGTATTTCCTGGATGGAATGATGTACAACCATTGTATCATCTTCCATTGGTTATGTATGAGAGCATTGCATTTCTGCACTATCTCTCACAACACTCCCACTGGTTGAAGGGCGTACTCTAAGTACCCAATCTTCACTAAATACTCCCACTGAATCCTTGTCTAGGTCATTTGACAAGGGTTCTACTTCTGTGTTAACTTGTGGTTCTTGAATTTCTTCAAGTTCTATCTTATTGCAGCTCTGTTCCTTGTAGACATAGTCTTCTTCAAGAAGAGTTGCATTTTTGGAAACAATGACCTTATGTTCTCCAGGAAGATAGAAATAGTATTCCTTAGTTTCCTTTGGGTATCCCACAAAATAATGTTTCTCACTTTTAGATTCCAACTTGTAAGTAAGCGTCTTCTTTACATATTCAGGGCACCCCCAGGGTTGCATGTGTTTAAGTGCTAACTTCTTGTTATTCCATATCTCATATGTAGTTTTCTCTACTGACTTTGAAGGAACCCTGTTCAGAATATAAATTGAGCTTTGAAATGCATAACCCCAAAGGTATGTTGGCAGAGCTGAGAAACTCATCATGGATCTAACCATATCTAATAGGGTTCGATTTCTCCTTTCAGCAACACCATTCATTTGTGGCGTTCCAGGAGGTGTCTACTGTGATTGAACTCCATGAAGCTTCAAGCAATCCATAAATTCTTTACTTAAGTATTCACCTTCTCGATCTGATCGAAGGGTCTTGATACTTGTTTCAAGTTGCTTCTCTACTTTTGACTTGTACTCCTTGAATTTCTCAAAGGCTCCGGACTTGTGTTTCATAAGATACACATGCCCAAACCTTGTGAAATCGTCTGTAAAAGTGATGAAGTAAGGGAAGCCTCCCTTAGCTTGAGTTGAAAATGGCCCACATACATCAGTATGGACCAACTCAAGCACCTCTTTGGCTCGCACACCTTTCCTAGAAAGTGGCTTGATGGTCATCTTTCCTCTTAACCAAGATTCACAGTTACCATAGGACTCCAAGTCAAATAGTTCCAGGTAGTCTAACTTTCTTAATCTTGCTATCCTTGATTCAATGATGTGACCAAGTCTACAGTGCCATAAGTAGGTGGGGTTTCTTGGATTACTTATCTTAGGTCATTTATTTTGCACATTGAAAATTTCACGACTACAGTTTAGAACATACAAATCATCCACAAGCAGAGCATTTCCACAAACAAAACCATTTAAAGACAGTATATAACTGTCATTGGCAATAAATGAGAAAAACCCTTCAATGTCTAACACTGAGATAAAAATAATATTCCTCGTCGACGAGGGAACAAAATAACAATTATTTAGTTCTAAATAAAAGTCTGAAGGTAAATCTAGTCTATAAGTTCCCACGCGTTCAGCATCTACTCGTGCTCCATTTCCAACGCGCATGTCTACCTCCCTAGGTCCAACCTTTCTACTGTCAATCAGACCCTGCATATTATTACAAATGTGTGAACCACAAGCTGTATCCAATACCCATCAGTGAGAGTTACTTATAGACATATTTATCTCAATGACAAAAATACCTTGTCCAGTAGAGCCAGGAGCACCTAGTGCTTTGCCTCCTCCTGGAGCTGTGCAGTGCTTCTTCCAGTGCCTCTTCTTCTTGCAGTTGAGGCACACATCCGAAGCTACCTTTGCCTTCTTCTGAACACCTCCTCTAGGTTTCATAACTGTAGGTGCAACAACTGTCTTACCCTTCTTCTTCTACATGTTTTTACCCTTGGGTTTGAACTTACTAGAAGAGCCCACCATGAGCACAACTTTACCTTTAGAGTTAGATGATTAAAAGGTCTTCAACATGTTGTGAAGCTCTGGAAGACTTGCCTTGGTCCCATTCATATTGAAGTTCACAATGAAATTCTCAAATGAACTAGAAAGTGAATTCAGGATCAGGTTGACAGAGACATTTATAGGCAGTTTCATTCTAATCGAAGCCAACCTTTCTATCAGCCCAATCATCTTCAGAACATGCGCTGACACTTGACCCATTTCGTTCAGCTTACACTTGAAAAGGTCTCTCAACAGTTAATACTCCATTGTTTGAGACTGTGAGTCATATAGACTCTTCAAGTGTTCTAACATTTCGTTGGGGCCCATGTTTTCATGTTGCCTCTGTAACTCCACAATCATAGAGGATAAAATTACACACTATGCCGATGTAGCATCGTCTAGATGTTTCTGATAAGCCACCTTGTCAAATAGTGCATACTCAGTAGAGTTTTCAGCAGGGAATGTGGGGAACACCGTGTATAACACATACTCAATTCTTTCATGTCTTAACACCAATCGTAGATTTCTTAACCATTTAGGGTAATTTGCTCCAGTTAGCTTATTTGTCTCGACCAACATTTTCAGTGATAGATTCGACATTTTGTATAAACTGAAGATATAGATAGACTTGAAATTAAACTCTAATATAATTTCTATTGAACACATTCGTTTACTAATTAACATGGCCTTTAGTTTAATTAGCTCCCACTATTTTAACATACTCTTTGACTCCATGGAAGAATACAGACTCATATTAAATATGGTCATAATGGGCCAAGATCCAAGTTCATGCTATCTCCGCGTTTGCTGTGGCTGATAACTTCAACAACATAACCTGGTAGGTCTCCAAACTAATTATAAACAATTTGTAACTCTTGTTTGACCGAATGTTCTAAACAATCGATCTGCGTCCCTCAGCTTGTCTGACATTGTGGCTCCAAGACAGCCTAGCAAGTCAACCCCGTTATGCGACTGCAATTATATATCTAAGTGAGTTTTGCCTTACAGAGCAAATACTGTGGTGTAAATACTCATGAAGGTTTATCACCCACTTCTACATTTAATATGCATTTATTAAAGAGTCTGAGTCCTCGTAGACTTAGAGCATGCTGTGGCATAAATACTCATCTCGCCGAAAAGGATTTTGCACTACAATCAATTATAACGTACGACGCGTTCATTTTAAATGAGACTTGTATTAAATTTTGGGGAACATTTTAATTGAGGGTTTTAACCAATATTAACTCTAGTATGCTATATCAAATATAACATCTTAATTATCATGCAAAGTCTATTAAGCACTTATTGGGTACCGCCTTCCAAGCATGATATTAAGCGGTTTAAACACATATTGGGTGCCGCCTACCCAGATAGTTATTTGCGGACGCTATTCTAGTAATTTAAATGATAAATAATTTGATTTTTACACATAAACAGTATACTTATCAAATAATATACTTTATAATAATAATAATCATGGGTTAAACATTTTGATTTTTTTAGACCGATAGAGCCGCGGCGCCAGTGAGGTAGAAGCTGAAATTCTGCTTTTGTAATGCATTAGCGCCGCGGGGCTCCACTATGGAGCCGCGACGCTGGAAAGGCAGAAACCTTTTAGTTTCTGTAGTTCATTAGGGCCGCAACACTCTACCATAGAGTCGTGGCGCCTACTGTCGAGTAAGTCTTGAATTTTAAAATGAAGCTTTTAATCGCGGATTTTGAATAGGAGCCGCGGCCCCTGCCTGTCACCGTGACTGGCGCTGCGGCGCTTCACCATGGAGCCGCGCCGCCGCCTCAAAACCCTAGAAGGAGCCGCGGCACCCTACCATTGGGTCGCGGTGCATACGTCCTGATAGAATGTTTCCGTGTTGATTTTCTAAAAATCGTCCAAACCCTAAATCCAATTTAGGGATCAGATCACAGATCATTTATCATCACCCACCATTATCAATAACGCACATATGGACCATCATCCATTCCAACCCGTTCTTCGCCGTGCACCATGTTCGCAATGAACCGACTATCTACACTTGGCTTAGTCTGAGTTAGAACGGAATGACTTTCTTGATTTAGCGTAGGTGATAATTTAGGGTGATATCAAAAAGGTTAATTGTTCGGTCAAGATGTGTAGGATTTCAAGAAGCCTAATTTTAATCTAATTTTATGTTTAACTCATATTATTATTTATTTCAATTGTTAAATAACTATTGAACCAACCTGAGCTCTGATACCACTGTAGGGTTTTGTTGGGTTAAAAAACATGTAAGTAGGGCATATCAGAAGTTTAAATTTTGTTCTACTTACCCACAATTTCTTCTGGTATGGTTATATGACAATCAAAACCTGTAATATAAAACATGAACACTTACAGGTTGTATTAACTGGAGTCTTTACTTAGGGAGTACACGCGACTATCCCTTCGACTGCAAACACTATGCTATGGTGTATTTCTCTGTCAAGAAAGTCAGGAAATCTTGGCAGAGGTTTGAGAGAGTTTCGTCATAGACTCTAAGTCTAGAATTAGTTTATAGAATTAGTGTGTAATAAACAATAGGGAGTGTTATATTTATAGTTGAAAATTAGGTCAGAAAAACATTTTAGGGTTAGGCTTAAGCATGGCCCAAAACCCAAGGTGCAGTGAGCCAATCCGACTGGGCTCACTGCCGAGTCGGCGCCGTGGCACAGCCTAGCAGGCGCCGCGGTGCCTTACGTAAAATTCTGTTTCCCGTTTTCATTTAATATATATATTCAGCACATTAAATCTAAAACCCAATTTTGATTTAATTAAATAATTTTCATCTAATAGAAATTATCCTATAGTTATTATCAATTTAAATATCTCGATTCCAAATCGAATATTTAATACGTTCTCAATACACCCTTAGATCGAAGAGACAATCGACATAGTGTGGCCCTATATGCCTTCATATATCGACATTAATCCAATTAAGGTCCATATGAAACTCCTAGACTGTGCCGTACGACGAACTCAATATATGAAGTACGTTTACATTAATCCAGCAAACATAACCTTTATGTGAGATGATAAATTCCTTTCATTGGTGACACACTCGATCAAGCTTATGATTTGCCATGTGTTTATCCAAATGGCTTGATCACTTTAGCTCATCTATATTAGTCGACAACTAGACCATATTTTAAATATGTCTCTTGCATTGGCCAATAACTTGGTCGACCTAATATCATTGAGAAGTTGAGTGCTCTCTCTCTCGAATATCCAATCGAGGAATGAATCCTATTCTTAACTCAACTACCACCTTAGTTTACATCATAATGCACCCAACACAAACCACATCTTATCCTATAAGGAATTTAAGCTTAAGACATGGTCAAAGTACATTACTTTGTAAACACGATGCGTATTGACCTCAAGTCAAAGTGCCTTTATCTCCCACACACTGATAACACTTTAGACATGTATAACAAATAGTTTATCAGCAGGATATACTAATACTTTCCAAAAGTATCCATGTGTCCATCATGAGTAATCATTACTCGTAGCAGGTGAGACATGCTATATTCTCCAAGAATGTGATGCAGACCACCCATCGACTTATAACATATCATCGGTATCCCATTCTCGATGATCATTAGTCGAGGCTATTTTGAGAGTTACGTTCTATCATTAATAGCTCACTCTATTAATGACAACGTAAGCTCAAGGGATGCACATATATGAATAATTGCAAACAATCAAACAATAATTCAATAATTACAAATGCCATAAATATTAATCTTATTAATAATACGAATGTGTTCAAGTATATTATGTCCCTAATATAGATTGTCTCTAGGATATATATACTTTCAATTCTATGATCCATTTTATATCTTCTAAAATTTTAATCACATCTTTCAAGGAAAAAGTATTTTACACATAAAATATTTGAAAATTATATACCTTATAATTTTTTTTATGTTTGTTTTCTATCCAAATTGTAATGGTTACTGTTAAGAGTCCCACATCAGAATGAGTTCAACATCGGAAATGGAATGAGAATATGAACTTCTTATATGGACTTGAACAATCTTCACCCTACAAGTTAGTTTTTGAGGTTGAGTTAGGCCAAAGATCCATTCTTTACATGGTATCAGAGCCAGACCCATTCAAATTCTTTGTTCATCGATGTTGGGGCCCCAAATTATATTATCCACGCTCTAGTTAACGAGGTCTGGGCGTGCGATGAGTGTTAAAAGTCCACATAAAAAATGGAATAGGAATATGAACTTCTTATATGGACTTGGACAATCCTCACCCTACAAGCTAACTTTTGGGGTGGAGTTAGGTCCAAGATTCATTATGTACAATTAGTTAGAAACCAATTTCCCATTTTAAGGATGGTTAAAAACTTAAAACTCACAATATTACGTCATACTTTATTTTTTTGGGTGAAAGCGAACATTTTGAAAGGTCATCAAGTTTGACTTGACAGTTCACAAAATAATAAAAAAGTAATTTTCGGTGTATTACAACTAGCAACTCCGATAACACAGCGACTTTTATTACAGGAAAGAGAAAAAAGAAATCAAATTTGTATTTTACTAAGTGAACTTTAATTTATTAGCTACTTGAATATCAAATTAATCCACATAATGTGTGTGTATATAACACACACACGAACACAAAAATTTGTTCCCACTCTCATTTTCAGGTGATTTATTCTTTCTCCTTTATAGGAGTTCTTTTCTGCAACTTTCTTTCATTTCGTTATGATACGTTGCATTTCTATCTGTTTTGTTAATTTTTAAACAAAACGTGGCATTACAAAGAAAAAGATGACAATTTTGAGTTAGTTCTGCATCTGTCCCATAAATTAGGTATTCAGTATTGATGAGCAATGCAACATAATGGGGTTTCACACAACTCGAGATTTCTCTTCTGTTTTGTTCTTATTTTTCTTTTGGCTTTTTCATATATTTGTCCCATACCAAGATCATCATTATAGTACCCAAAACTCAATCTTTAATACAATTTCATTGTGATTTTCTTTTTCTTTCTCCATAATTTGTCACTGAAGTTTAGCAGAGATGCTATTATACCAGAGAATAAATATATATAACTTGCACCACTTGTAATCTTTTCCAGGATACAAGGTGCATGTACTGACTGGGTGCATTTCTTGATCTCATCGAAATCTATGGGTTTTATAGGAATTTTGACATACCTGTTGCTTTTGATTTTGGGTACTGTGGTTTTGTTTTCATCAAAACTAAAGCATTTTGATTATCTACTCAAACAACATTGGTTTTTCTATTTGGAAATGCTTCTGAAAATGTTAAGCTAAAACTAGATTGAAGGGTAGACAGGGGATCTTTGTAGTTCATTTGTGTTATAGACTCATCCTCTTTCTCTGTAGGTAATCTTATAATATAACAAAGTGATTTTTTTTTCTCTTTTGTTATGCCATCATGACTTTATAGTTCTGTAAAAAATAATACGTCAGGGGAAATTTTGTTATATCTATGACTTTCTATAGTTTAAGAAGTAGATTCTATCTCATTTAGAACTCTGTATTATCTCCCCTGAAGTTGATTAATTACTAAACAGAAATGTATAGTATTAGCCTAGATCATTATTAGATTTGATGCCTTGGCCACTGAGTAAAGAATGTTGGGCTGAATATTTAGATGTCATCAATGAACTAAGTGTGATTTAATAGATAAATGCATTCTATAGTGGCATTTTCAATGCTTCCAATTACCATAGAGCTGGAGACCCTTCTTCGTTTGGCATATCACATTTTACATAATTTATTAGCTGAATTCCATGATGATTTAGCTCCCGTTTGGCCATAGATTTGAAGTTGAAACTTGAAGCCTGAAAATTTGAGTTTCTGAAGTTGTGATTTTTGGAACTTGAAGTTGTGTTTGGTCATGCAATTTACTTGGAAAAAATTTGAAGTTTTGTGACTAGAAGTCCAAAACCCTAAAAAAAATGCTCTAGACCAGTTTTTGGAACCTGAAAATATTTTGAAGACAAATTTTCAAAATATGTGTGCAAACAGATATTTGAAGATACATTTTCAAAATCTAATCCAAAATCTATGGCCAAACGCTAGCTTAGGAATGGTTGTGAGAATGAAGTTCCCTTCTTGATGTTAAGTGCAGAATTTCTGTGCTCTATACGTTGCTGCTTCTAATTCACTATTTATCTTTTTACTGTAACTGATCTAATTTTAATTGTGGCAGGTGGATTGTTAGATGAAATCTATCTGGATTAATATATTATTTTGAAACCAATCTTTTGCTATTGCTACTACTATCTTGTGATGGGCTGCTTTCACTCGAAAACAACACCGCAATACACACCCGGTTACGAGGAGCCCACTGTGCTTGCTGCTGCGACACCCTGTGAGCATAAATCATATTAAGAATCTCTGTAGTTCTGCTAGTTTAGTTAGATTGCGAATTATATGGCCTTCGAGAAGCACACTGTTGGAATTCCATAAGATAGAGATCTGTGCACATTTGTCAGTAACTTATTAGCATATTTGATAATCATTTATGAACTGTTAAAACTTTTTGCAGTTACGGTGAGTGAAGTTGAAGCATTATATGAGCTGTTCAAAAGAATAAGCAGCTGCATAATTAATGATGGGCTCATTCATAAGGTATATCTCTTACTGCTTGCGAATAGAAATACACATATCTATCTGTGTTTTGGATTCTTAAATGTATAATTGATATAGTATTTAGCTAGTTGATAAGGCCTAAATGTGTTACGGCTACCTATTCTAATACATGCAAAATGCCATCATCAGGAGGAGTTTCAGCTAGCAATATTCAGGAACCAAAAAAAGAAGAATTTGTTTGCAGATAGGGTACGTTTCTCAGTCAACTTTTCATTGAAAACTTTGACATGTCAACTCTTATGCTGGAAAATTACTGCTTCTCTTGCAATTGACTGGGCAATGTTATTGCTTCTTTTGTTAATTTCTTTGTTCTGTGTTCATCTGAAGTTGTGGATATCTCTTAACTGAGTTTCTTATTATGCAGATATTTGATCTTTTTGATATTAAGCGCAATGGTGTGATTGAGTTCGGAGAATTTGTCCGATCACTGGGTATCTTCCACCCTAATGCACCAGTAGCTGATAAAATGGCATGTATGAGATGAACTTTGCTTGCTTTTATACAATTGATATGGTGCCTTTCACTTGGTTTCACTTTCAGTCTTCTAATGAAATGCATTATGTATGCCTACTCGTTGACAATGATGCTTAATATCTTTGAAGTTGCATTCAGATTATATGATCTAAGGCACACTGGTTATATCGAGAGAGAAGAGGTTGGTATTTCAACTTTATATGTACTATGCTAGCAAAAACATATTATACCTAAAGGTAATATTCTATCGCTCGTGATATAATTTGCAGTTGAAAGAGATGGTATTGGCGCTGCTTCATGAATCAGACTTGGTTCTTTCAGATGACGTAGTTGAGATGATTGTAGATAAGGTGAAGACTACTTTAAAGTTTAAACTATCTTTCACCCAATTGTCACTATGTAGTCCTTTGCTGTTTATTCATATTATCTTTATCTTGTGCTCCAGACGTTTAGCGATGCGGACACAAAGGGTGATGGGAGGATAGATCCAGAAGAGTGGAAGGAATTTGTTTCAAAGAATCCATCTCTTCTAAAGAATATGACACTTCCATATCTGATGTAAGTGGCATCAGTGAAAACTCATATAGGTTCATTATGATTTTTAACTATGATTATCTCGAAAACTTTCTTCTACTTTTCCCCGTTCCTCTTGGAATGACTAAATTGAACTTATTTTCCTGCAATCCATTTTATAGTCTTAGAAAAGAAACATATATTGCTATTACCTGATATTGATATGGTGACCTTGCTTTATTCAGGGATATAACCTTAGCATTCCCCAGCTTTATAGTAAGCTCTGAGGTTGAAGATTCAGAAATTTAGACTTGTGTGCGCAAAATACAAGTCCTTGAAGGTCATGTTAAAAAGGCTCTTCCGCGCTGGTGTTTTAGATGATCCAATTCGATACAGTGCAAAGGAGTTCAAGAATCAGACATAAATATCAGGTTTTACATTGATTATTTGGAGATAAACCAGACAACATTGAATGTACTGGGGCACATCATGGCTTCTCGGCCATCTCTGTTCGCTTAGCAAGATGATGCTAATTCTTTTCATGGGTTCAAGCTAGGCTACTGTGTATAATGGTAACTAGGCATTGTCCATATTGTAGTTATTCCCAAACCCCTTCCTCTTTTTGTTTTCAGCCTGTAGGTTAAAATTTTGACATTGGTTGTTCATTTGTTTTGTTCTTTGATCAAGTGTTCTTGGAAAGGAAATTTAATTTGATATAACGTCATTTACTATTCACTATACTTATTCTGGAAATTTTCAACTTCCAACAATGTCAAATGATGCCAAATTGTGGGCTTCCCTGTTTTCTTCTCCTTTTTTTTTTGTGTGTTCCAAATTCAGCTATTTTATTTGTTATCCTCGATTATTTACAGAATTGGGGAGGATGAAAGGGGTCTGCTCATTACTACATGTCCTTGTGGTGCTTTTGTCGTACTTGAAAAGATGCAAGGGCGTGTCACTGCATACTCCATGCAAATGCAAATTGAGTGAAATTAATATACAGGAAAATAGTTCAACTCAATAATATTGATAACCCTCCAGATTTTTTTTCTTCTTTTTGTGGGTCAAATGAAATCCAAGCTTGAGCAATTATATGCTCCGTTGTGTTTCGAAATCAACAAATGCTGAACCTTAGGTAATTGACCTGCAGTCTTGTTCGCATTCATAGTGTGTAGGGTCTCACCAAGATAATACTCATGATGCACTTAGTACTGTATATATTGTCCAGATACTTTTTGGTGAATCTTGATTATTTGATAATGTCATTAATTATGATAGGGAGCTATCACAATAATTATACTCTAGGTTTATTGTTAAACGATCATTGTCAAGCTTTCCGAGCTTTATGGTTTTAGTCATTATAGCTAGGTCCAAAGAGGAGCCTACCTTAATGTTGGAGATTGTCATGATTCAAATATGTTCTAAGACATAAATTCAATCGGAAAAAGCATATACTATGACCTATATAAAAATGTGTCAGCCCGGTGCATTAAGCTCCCGCTATGCGCGGGGTCCGAAGAAGGACCGGACCACAAGGGTGACCTATATACAAAAGAGAAATGAACTTGGGAAAAAACATCTGTATACCAGCTTTAAGAAAATGGATCACATGAGACCTGAATACTTATAAAGAGAAGCAAAACTTGCCTGCAGCAGTAGTACAAAGGATCATAAAAAACACAGTTGTTTACATATAAAATCAAGAAGACATTTCTTTTTTCAGGAATTCTCATCATGCAGCCCTAATGGTGATGATCTTGAGTATACCGCAAACCACAGTACTTGCATACAGCAGGCTCAGCCACATCAAGGGATATATACTCTATTGGATGTCCAAGAGCAGAATTAGTGTCTGTATCAGAAAATAAAAAAGAGCAAGTTCAGGCAGATTGACTTGTAATGGAACTTGGAAGCAGTATATTATTAAGCGACTCACGAACACTTCCAGAAAAAATAAAAAGGGAACATGGTAGTATTCGGATTACCTCCTTTGCGGGCAGCAATCCTGCCCTCAACCTTAATAGGTGGAACCTCATTGATCAATTCCATGGGAGATTTCTTGCTAATATCCTACCATTTGAGCACCGCATAGCAATCAGGAAAAGAAACAGAGTACATAGCAGGACGAAAATTGTTGATGTAATAATGGATTGACAGTGGCATCGGAGAAACAACAGCAAACGCGAGGGTTTATATCGTGGAACCATCTTGAAATCTTAATGTTCCAATAGCCTTTTTTGATCAGGCTTATTATCTGGTTGGCACTGATTAATGGGGAGAAAGTTCTTGATGCTATTTAGAACTAAAAGAGTATTGGTAGAAACAAAAGCAAAAACGAGGACTTCAGATCATGGAACCATCTTAAACCCTATTGTTCCAGCAGTTTTTTTATCAAGCTTATTGGATTATAATTATTACCTTGATTATTTTCATTAATGAATGTGTATATATGCAAGTTACAATCTCCAAATATGGAAAATCCTATTCATACTATACTTCTAAATCCTAATCATACGTGTACAAGAATTCTACAACTATGGTAAGTTTGTACACTAGTTTAATTACAATTCTAATCCTATTCGAGCACAGTACTGTGCTATATTCTATTACACCCCCGCAGTCATAACGGGCGGTTGTCGTATGCTGAGACTATCCCTAAAATCTTCAAATAGAACTGAGGGAAGACCCTTCGTAAAGATGTCAGCAATTTGGTATCTGGAGGGCACAGGTAAAACGCGTACTTGTCCACGAGCTACCTTTTCGCGAACAAAGTGAATATCCATCTCGATATGTTTAGTGCGCTGATGTTGGACCGGATTGCCAGAAAGATAGACTGCACTAATATTATCATAATAGACCATGATTGCTTTCTGAATAGGAAAGTGTAATTCTAATAAAAGATTACGCAGCCAACATGATTCAGATACCACATTAGTCACGCCTCGATACTCAACCTCTGCACTGGATCGCGATAATGTAGCCTGGCGTTTCGCAGACCACGGGACCAAGTTATCCCCAAGAAACATACAATAACCAGATGTCGAGCGCCTGTTATCAGGACATCCACCCCAATCAACATCTGTATATGACACAAGAGTAGAGACGGAAGAAGGATATAAATACAATCCATAATCAAGTGTGCCCTAGATGTACTGTATAATGCGTTTGAGCGCATGCATGTGCCCAATACGTGGTTTCATGCATGACTAAACACACTTACTGAACTGCATAAGTAATATCAGGTCTCGTGAAAGTAAGATACCGAAGTGCCCCTGCAAGACTGCGATAATGGGTGGAGTCCTCGTATGGTGTGCCTGACGTAGTACTCAGCTTTGGTTTGGTATCAACCGGAGTGGAAGTAGACTTACAAGATGACATACCAGCTCTCTCAATAATCTCTGCAGCATGCTTCCTTTGAGATAAAAATAGACCACCTGAATGACGCGTGACAACAATGCTCAAGAAATAACTCAAGGGTCCCAAGTCTTTTATTGCAAATTCAGAACTGAGAAGTGACATGATAGACTTGCGCAGATTATCAGATGAAGCAGTCAATATAATATCATCTACGTACAATAAAATGTATGCCAGAGAAGTACCACGGCGATATATAAATAGAGAATGATTAGACCGGCTGTGAGAAAACCCAATAGTAGAGACATAATCAGCAAACCTCTTATACCAAGCCCGTGGGGCCTGCTTAAGTCCATACAAGGACTTCTTCAGTAAACAGGCATGATGAGGATGATTGGGATCTCGAAAACCCAAGGGCTTATGCATATAGACTGTCTCCTTAAGATCACCATGTAAGAAAACATTCTTTACATCCAACTGATGAATAGACCATACTTTTGAGAGAGCCAAATTAAGAATAGTGTGAATGGTAGCCGGTTTGACCACCGGACTAAACGTCTCACCACAATCCACGTTAACCTGTTGAGTTTTACCATCACCTACAAGACGGGCCTTATGCCTCTCAAAAGAACCGTCAGAATTTTTTTTATGAGTAAAAATCCACATAGACCGAATAATATTAACACCAGATGGACGGGGGTTTCCATATTTGGAGATTGTAACTTGTATATATACCCCATTCATTAATGAAAATAATCAATGAATTATTTCTTTCATTTTCTACCACACATGGTCACAGAACAGTATGGTGCAGCATGTGGTGAGACAACTAGAGCAGAATCCTTTGAAGAAAAGAGAAATTTGGATTGCGGATGAGGGGAAGAATATTGTTTGCTACTTGTGCTGCAGGCATGCCAGGCTAGCGCACAAGCTACTCAAGAAAATTTAAATTGCTTAACTTGACTAGCATTCTGTTAATCTCAAAACAACAGAAGCTTGTCTCCATGCTCGTGTGCCCCTTTAAATTCTTCTCCCAGATAATTGTGGCTTAAACACATTTGTCCAAACCAAAACCAATAAACGTCTTCATAGTCTATCCAGTCTTCAGATATATGATAAACACACATTATTACATCAACTTTTTAGTTAAGACAGAAGCTTCACTTCTCCCCTCGATCCGTCTCTTTGTCCTGTCACTCCTATATGTGATCAGCCCCTACTTTCCATCTACAGTACTGTCTTCATATCCTTATTCTCCTGTCTCTGATCTTTCTTCTTTTGTCACTCACTCCATTTCCTATCTCAATCTCATCTTTCCTTCTCCGTGATTTCAACATATACTCCCTTTTCAGCTTCTTTCACATGCAATACAAAATTGAGGTTTCACACTCAGCCACATGAAAAATGTGGAATATTGAGTTGCAAACATACTCATTCGAACTGTTAAGATTGGACATCTCTAATTTGATCTCAAATCAAACTGCTCAACTTCATGCCTCCAAGTTGCTAGATTGTGCCAAGCTAAAGCAATGAGATCTTAGGCTAGACTATATCTCATATCTCAAGCCTGGACCTTACAAAGTCAAGCTTGCCTCAGATTTGTCTTGACTCAACTTGCTGCAACCATGTATATCAAGGGTCCATAAAATCTTGTTATCATCTATTGTTTAGAATCATGTAGTCCTTTGTGAATCTCTATGGCACCAAATTGTTTCATTAGGCTTTCAAAATCCTAGTGTAAGATAAACATCATGCATCAGATGTTAGCAACTTAAAGTCTCAACATACTCATAACAAAAAAATTTAGAGATGGAAATGACCCTAGTGCTAAGAATTGTATGGCCCGTATCTATCCACACAGTATCCTGTTTCTGTGTAGTCATCAGAAGCCAATCTCATTATTAGAGCATTAACTATGGCATCAATCAAATTTAGCTGGAACCTTCCATAATGCTCCAAATACTCGTAACAAATCATTAGGGAGAAAAACCCTTCTAAGATTTAAACCCAAAGACTATCTACGTAGTACTCCCTCCATCCCCTTGTATATGTTCTACTCTGGTGGGACACAACTATAAAGGCAAGAGTCAAAGTTTTGCACATTTAGAGAAGGGATATGATCATGTCAATTGGAACTTTTTTATCAAAATCATGAAGGATATGGGTTTTGGAAGTAAATGGCGGTGAAGGAAATATTTTCCGTCCCGATTTCATTCCATAATGTCCTCATATATACAAGTGTACGAGCCTTAATTTAGGCTATAATTATGGTAGAATATACTACTAATATACTAATGATATTTACACATAAATATAAATTATTTACATTGATTATGGAATAATCAAAGATTATTTACATTGATTATGGAATAATCAAAGATTATTTCCATAATCTATCATTCCCCCGCAGTCTTAGCGGGAGGTTCTCGTACTCTGAAACTGTCCTTGAAATCATTAAAGAGTATCCGTGGAAGACCTTTTGTGAATATATCGGCTATCTAATAGAGAGTCGGGACATGGAGAACACAGACTTGTCCACGTGCAACCTTTTTACGGACAAATAAAATATCCATTTCGATATGTTTAGTGCGTTGATGTTGTACTGGGTTCCCTGACAGATATATCACACTCACATTATCATAATAAACCACGGTTGCCCTTTTGATTGGACAATGAAGCTCCAATAGCAGATTACCGAGCCAACATGATTTAGAGACAACATTCGCTACCCCTCTATATTTAGCTTCAGCACTAGACCGAGAGAGTAGGGGTTGGCGTTTGGACGACCACGAGATCAAATTGTCTCCGAGAAATACAAAATAACCAGAGGTGGAGCGTCTGGTATCCGGGCATACACCCCAATCAGCATCGGTATAAGACGTGAGATCGGAGATGACTGACTTATACAGATGTAAGCTAAAATTAAGAGTACCCTGAATATACCGCAGTATTCGTTTGAGAGAACCCATATGTTCCTCATTCGGGTCATGCATATATAAACATACCTGTTGAACAACATATGAGATATCCGGTCTCGTAAATGTGAGATACTGCAATGCCCCTGCTAAACTGCAATAGTGTGTCAGATCACCGTAGGGAAACCCTGAAGAGTGACTCAACTTAGCCTTGGTATCCACCGGTGTTGGTGACGGCTTACATAAAGACATGTCAGCTCTATCAATTATCTCCTCAGCATATTTTCTTTGGCAAATAAATAGACCACATGCATGTTGAGTTACAACAATGCCCAAAAAATAGTTCAAATGACCCAAATCCTTCATAGCAAATTCAGATGCAAGTAGGGAAATAATGGACTAGTGAAGAGAGACAGATGATGTTGTGAGGATGGTGTCATCCATATAGAGAAGAAGGTATGCCATGTCATTCCCTTTCTGATAAGAGAACAAAGACTGATCAAATTTGCGATGTGAGAATCCTAGTATGGAAACAAATTCAGCAAACCTGTTATACCATGCTCGGTGAGCTTGTTTGAGACCATATAAAGATTTCTTCAACAAGCAAACATAATCAGGATGAACATGATCTCGGAACCCCAACAGTTGGTGCATATAAACCGTTTCCTGTAGGTGACCGTGTAAAAATGCATTCTTGACATCCAACTGATGAATGTACCATGATTTTCACAGAGCCAGGCTGAGAACTGTCGGGATAGTTGCTGGTTTAACCACTGGGATAAAAGTTTCATCACAATCTACTCCAACCTGCCGAGACCTGCCATCACCAACAAGACGGACTTTGTGCCTCTCAAAGGAACCATCAGATTTCTTTTTATGACAAAAAAACCACATAGAGAGTATTATGTTTATATTAGAAGGATGGGGCACCAACTCCCACGTCTTATTTTTAATAAGAGCATCAATTTCATCTAACATGACAACTTTCCAATTTGGGTCTGATAGGGCAGTTTTTTGGATTTTTGGGAATCGGTGATGGTTGGACCGAGGGTGTTAGATTAAAATGACGCTTAAGCCGAAAATTCTCATGCATGGCACGGGTTTGAATGGACCAGTGTGGGGCCGAGATGGATGGTTTGGGTAGTGGATTTTCGGGAACTGGACTGAGCTGAGAGGGACTGCTCGGATGGGCTTGAGGAATTGGGCATGTTATTCGGGTCGGTGAAGAGGTGGAAGGAGTAGTGGGCTCCCTCATTTGGGCTGACTAATTTCAGTACATGGACTAGGCCGAGACTGATGATGAAGGAGCAGTGGGCTCCTTCATTTGGGCTGGTCCAATCCGAGTTGGTGGTTGGACCGACGAGAATGGTGAACCCATTTGGGCTGGTCCAGTTCGGTTTGGTGGCTGGATCGACGAGAATGGAGAGAGAGTAGTGGGCCCCCTCATTTGGGCTTGTGTACATGGGTTGTGTAAATGATATTACAATATTGGATGTATCCCGTCGTCCAAAAAATCATATAAAGGTGGGGACGACGTGTGAACGTTAGCAAATGGGAATGTGGACTCATCGAAAACAACGTGACGAGAGATGATAATTTTTCCCCTAGACATATCATAACACTTATAGCCCCTATGATATGGTGGGTATCCCAAAAATACACATGGAGTGGAACGGGCTTGAAGTTTTTTTATGGTTGTGGAAGGAAACAACGGATAACATAAACACCCGAAAACCCTCAAATGTGTGTAGGAAGGAATACAATGATGAAGAATTTGTGTGGGTGATAGGTTTGAGAGTAGCTTGCTAGGGAGAATATTTAAGAGATATGTGGCCATTTGAAGAGCATGATGCCAAAATGATGGTGGTATGGACGAATGAGCAAGAAGTGTGCGAATTATATTATTGATTATTCAAAATTTTCTTTCGGTTTTCCCATTTTGAGAAGAAATATGCGGGCATGAGAGACAAAATGACATACCATTTTTGTGACAAAATTCTTTAAACTGGTTATTTATGAATTCCTTCCTATTGTCACATTGGAAGCATTTAATAGACTTCTCAAATTGGGTTTGGATGAAAGTACAAAATTGCATGAAAATAGAGGGAACATGTGATTATTTTCCGATGGGAAACGTCTATAGAAAATTAGAGTAATCATCCAAAATAAGCATGTAATACTTATGACCTGCAGAACTTACAACTGGGGATGTCCATAAGTGACTATGCATGATGTCAAATGGCATAATAATATTTGAAGTAGACAAATAGAAAGGTAGTTTAACATGTTTCCCAAAAACGCAAGACTGACAAATATGAGAACCCAACGATTGTTTACAAGTAATAAATTTATTCTTTCTAAGAGAATTTAACACGAGTGCTCCCGGGTGCCCCAAACGATTATGCCATAACATATGAGAAAGAACAGAAAAGGTTTATGGAGTGGTGGCTTAGTTGTTGGTGGTGATGGGATACAGATCCCCAGTGCTAGTACATCTCACTAGTGGCATCCCCGTCTGAAAGTCCTTCACAGAAAATCCAAAAGGATCAAATTTATCAGAAATATTATTATCAGTGGTGAACCGACGCAGAGATGCCAAGTTTTTAATTAGTTTGGGTGTATGTAGGACATTATTTAACTGTAAAGATGGGTACAGGGGGAGGGGATTTTAATTGCCCAATACCACGAATTGGAATTTCCTGCCCCACTGCCAACCATAATTTATTTTTATTACCGCTCATATTAAAATAAGACGAGAGAGTACCTTGAGACACCGTCATGTGTGAGGTTGCCCCCGTGTCCATGTACCATGTGTCATCGGGAACATTCAGAGTCATATTGTTGGCCTGCTCGATGTTAGTTGGAGCATAACTCAAAGACGATGGTCCATGGGCTGAAAATGCTTGTTGTGGATGGCTGTCGAGGACCCCGGGATGCCAAGTTGGGGTGTTGTCCCTGACCTACTAGGCTATCGGGTATGGGTAAGGAGGGGTCCACTGCTGCGGGTTCTAGCCCCAAGGTGGTAACTGGCCCTACTGCCCGCTGCCGACGTACTGTTGCGGCTGCCAGTAGAAACGGTTCTGCCCCTGCTGCCCGCGGCCTCCTCCTCCGCTGGAGTTGATCCCGCCGCCACGACCCTGCCCCTTCTACCATTATTTTTTCCTTTTTTGTTGTTGCGATTTTGACCACGTTTTGGTCCATTGTTGTTGCGATTAGAATGCCCAAACCAGAATTTTGAGGGCCAAAATTATCCGAAGACGCGTTGGTGGAAAGGAGGGTGGTGCCAGCATTGTTTGCCGCCGTCGCCGCCTTTTTAAATTTCCGAGTTTATTCAAGAATCAACCTCGAACGAGCCTCATAAAGTGGTAGTAACGGGTTACTTTGTTGAATGAACGTAGCAATCCCATCATATTGTTCATTCAAAGCCATAATTAATTGGAGAACCAACCTTTGATTTGTCACCTGTGCACCAACGTTGGATAGTTGATCGGCAAACATTTTTAACTCTTGATAATATGCGGAGTCGTTTGGAAAATCATCCATTTTGACATTAGTGAACTGATTTTCAAGATATACCGCACGAGAAATTTTGTTATCCTGAAAAATATTTTACGAACGTTCCCATGCTTGTTGAGCCGTAGAGTCCGGTTCCAAAATGGTGTACAAAAGGTCATTTTATATGGTGCCGTAAATCCGTTGAAGGACTATAGCATCCAAGCAAGACTATAGAGTCATGTCAACATCAGTGGATTTTTCCATGACCCCCGATTGAGAATTAGGAGGAAGAATATAGTCGATGACTTGGTATGCGCAGCAATGGATTTTGAATAACTCTGTCCAAGAGGAATATTGCCTTTCTTCTATCTCAAGTATTATCGGAATGAAGTTCTTGACGTTGTTTACGGCAAGAGTAGGACGGAATTTGTTTTGGTCGGCCATTGCCCAGGAGAAAAAAAATTAAGGAAAAGAGGTAGGGTTTGGACGAGTAGGGGGTGGGGTGCGGCGAAACTAGGGTTCCGTCCGAGAGTGGGGCCCGCCGGAAAGAAGAAAAAAATTAAAGTTGGGCTAGGGTTAATATTTGGCTTTTGATACCATTGTAGGATGATTCACACAGCAACCCCACTGTCCAAAAGATAGCTTGTAGGGTGAAGATTGTCCAAGTCCATGTTTCCATTCCATATCTGATGTGGGACTCTTAACATTCTCCCGCATGCCCAGACCTTGTTAACTAGAGCGTGGATAATATAATTTGGGGGCTCAACATCGGTGAATAAAGAATTGAAATGAGCCTGACTTTGATAACATGAAGAGAATATTTTTCGTCCCAATTTCATTCTATAATGTCCTAATATATACAAGCAAAGAACCGGGGGATTTTCCGTCCCAATTTCATTCAAAAGGGGTTTTTAGGCCTCAATGCAGCCTGGAGATTTCTCATCTGCTATATGCAGGTGACTCACTATCTCATTTGCTATATGATATGATACCTTATTTTTGTGTGATGCTAACGTTGAACAATTGAGACGTTTTTTTAAAGTTAAAGCTAACAATTAAGGCATATCAGGATGATTCTATTTGTTTCTGAAGCAGTGTTAGGTTTCACTGTAAATTGGAGATAAAGCCAATTTTCCCCATAAATGAGGTACCTCAGATGTATATATTAGCAGGCACTTTGGCAAGCGAAACTGGACCTACCAACAACATATCTGGGATTAGCTTTGGGTGCAAAGAATAAAGCTATGGAGATATGAGATTGAGTGTAGGGAAGGGTTGAAAAGAGACTGGCCAAGTGGAAACTCAATATATGTCACGTGGTGGCAGGGTGGTTCTAGTAAAAAATGTGTTGGTTTTCTTACCAATCTATGTGATGTCTCTGTTCCCTTTACCAGCTAAGGTAAAAAAGAGAATGGAAACCCTTAGAAGAAACTTTTTTTGGAAAGGGAATAAAGAAACAAAGGTTTTACATCCGGTAAATTGGAAGGTCATTTCAAGCAAAGAACAGGGGGATTTTGTGCATTAGGCATATGAGACAACAAAAAAGATCTCTTCTATTCAAGTAGCTCTAAAGACATAACAGAGTGAATAACAAGCTCGATGGAGGAAGGTAACCGAAGCTAAATATGGACAAGGTTCTCAATGGTGTGCTGAAAAGGTAGTATCCACATATGGGGTTAGCAATTGGAACTCAAATAATGCCCTATGGCCCAATTTCAGGAAGAATACCCAAATCAAGCTAAACAATGGCAAGAAGGCTACTTTTTAGGGTGATAATTGGCTAGGGTATGGTCCTACAAAAGACCAGATATCTTGACCTGTTCTTGCTGGCTACAAATTCCCAGGCCAAAGTGGATGAAGTGAGGGGACAACAGGGATGGAATCTGAACTGTAGAAGATTGTAAAATAATTGGGAAGTGGATAGAATTGTTGAGCTTCTAAGTCAACTTGATCAGACACAACAGATAGCAGACAGTGAAGACTCTTTGATATAGAAAAGGATTAGTACTAGAATCTTCTCAGTAAAATCAGCCTATAAATTTCTGACAGGATACAATCTAGAAGGCAGTGAATGGCATTGGAAACAAATTTGGAAGGTAAATGTACCTTCTAAGATATTATGTTTTCATTTTGTATGGCTTGTGGCTAAACAAGCATGCTAACCGGGGATTTAGTTCCAGTGGCGCGCGCGAGGAGGCCCAAATTCAAATTTCAAATCAAACATATTAGGCCTAGACATTTTCTAAAGTAATTGAAAAGATAGCTAAGATATCATATGTCATCAATCATGGACTGTGCCCTTAAGATTTATACACACTCACCTAGTGAGGAGAATAAGCTCTAAGGCAGAAAGTACTCCCAACAAGTGACAAGCAATAGAATTTGAGTAATATCTCAATACGAGGCACAAACTCGTCATAAACACTTTATTTATATGTCTTTATGAGTACCATTTTAAATACGGAATCATGCTATAGAAAGAAGGGATAGCCATTACATACCCTTAGTCGATCCACTCGTCGACACAACGTACACAAGCTATATAGCTCTTCAATATGCAATAACGATAATAATATTATCGCCAAGCCAACGGAAAAACTAGAATAAGCTATAATGAAATTTCCAAAACTGAAATTGACATTCACACCTACACTATCATGAAATTTCGACGTTGAAATCTATTGTGTATCGTGAGATATTTACTAAAGAAAAAGGAAAATTAAAAATCGATTTACGGAAAAACACAAATTGATTGGGAAAACGGATGTTTTCTAAAAATTGGCTGCTCTAAACCGCTTTATGGTAGTTTGACCGACCATGTCTCGAAAAAATACCCAAAATAAAAAAAATCGGGTAAAATGGACATCCGAGCGCAGAGTTATGACCATTTAAAGTTTTATCAATTTTCAATGCTTCCGTGATATGTTAATCAAGTTCATGCCGCATTCGACTTCCATAAAAGCTTCATAGATTGATTTCAATGGCTATGATTCAAGATATAGTAATAGACTAAAATAAAAATAATATTAATTACATATTTAATTCGGTTTTTCAGTTCGATTCGTATTCAAAATTTAAAAACCGAACTGAATCACTAAATCCTAATTCGGTTCAGTTTTTCAATAAATCTTAAAAAAAACCGAGAAAAAACCGAACCAAATTTTGGTTCGATTCGGTTTTTTCGGTTCTCCGGATTTTTTGCCCACCCCTAACCGTCGGAGTCCATCAATTTTTTCAATTATTTTTTAGCGCGTCATTTTACCGGCGGTTGTCCATCGGTAGTTAAAAGAAAAAGTAGAAAACAAAATAATTGACATTTTGGGAGGCTCTCACGCATAGGGGTGGGCATAAAACCCGTTGAACCAAAAAAATCGAACCGAACCGGGTGTTCTTATTCATTTTTTTTTAAAAAAAAAACCGATTCTTTAAAAAATCAAACCGAATCAGGATTAAATAAACCGATTCGGTTCTTTAGTATTGGGGATAAACTGAACCGAAAAATCAGGGACAAATATGTAATTAATCTTATTTTTTATTTTAGGCTACTACTGTCTCTTGAATCATAGTCATTGAAGCCAATCTATGAAGCTTTTATGAAAGTCGAATGCGACATGAACTTAATTAACATATCACGGAAGCATTGACATAAAATGTAGGGAGAGAAAGTAGTTGTAATTGGTGCAACTTTAAATGGTCATAACTCTGTGCTCGGATATCCGTTTTACCCAATTTTTTTTATTTTGGGTATTTTTTGAGACGCGGCCGGTCGGTTTGGCGCCGCCAATTTTTAGGAAAACGTATGTTTTCCCAATCAATTTATGTTTTCCCCCAAATCCGTTTTTAATTTTCCATTTTCTTTAGTAAAGATCTCACAATATACAATAGATTTCAACGTCGAAATTTGGTGTTAATTAGGTGTGAATGTCAATTACAGTGTTGGAAATTCATTTTTTTTAAAAAAAAATCCCCGACTCGTTTATTTTATTCCAGTGTTGGACTTTTATTTTGTGGGGATGTAAACTTTAATTTGGAGTTTTTTTTATATATTTTAAGAATATATGTGATGCAGATTTTTTTATTTTTGGACTTTAAATTATTTTTTTGGACTTTCTATTTGAATTGAAAAAACCGATATAAACCGATACATTCAGCGATATAAACCGATATATAATTATTTTTTTTAAAGTTTGATTTGGTTTTTTTTTTTTAAAAATGAATTTTATTCGGTTCATATTTTTTTGATACAAAACCAAATCAATATATGCCCACCCTACTCACACTCAGTCACATGGTAAATTAACCCATATTTTGTCTTTCGACCATACCTTCCCTCGATAAAAGGCGATTTTTTAATAGTTCAAGGGCAACGGAAGGGAAGTCTTACATTCTAAGGGAAACATCCACGAAAGTCACCACTAAGTTGAAAATTAAACAGCGGCAATCCCATTGTTGCACAAATGTGAAAGTTTTCACCTTCTCATTGAAAGGATACCTTTTGATAGTAAACAATTGAAAGCTGTAATCTGGAATGTTTCTTCAGTCAGATCACCAATAATGGAGCAAATTCAATTAACCGACCTAATTATGGGAAATACTTATTAAGGGGACATATGTTATTCATATACCACTGCACAAAACATAAGACTCCATCTTTGAGTATGTTCATTATACCATTAATTTCAGGTATTCAACCCTGCCAAGAAAGCCACACCAGTTGAAGGTAACCACGATGATCCGAAAATGAATTGAGCTACGGTGAACTTGCTGGCCTCTTCCGTGGAATTGATCACACGATATCCCGGCCAAGTCACCCGTTGCCCCACGGCTGCTCCTGGTCCATAATTCATATACTCACCATAATACAACGTCAGAGCGAAAGTAGCATTCCACTCTAACCAACCGTGCGGGTGTAAATGATCACCCAAGTAAGATAACATGACAACTGTTCGCGAGTACATCTGCCACGGTCGGCCTAGATATGTGGGGAAGCTCCCTTTAGACGACTCGAGGTCTGATGTGGCTACGATTTTGCAAGCGTGGATTGAAATGCCAGTGTTTTGATTGGGATCTTTCCTGTTTTGAGCAGTGATAGTGTTCTTTTGAAAGTTCATAGGCTTTCGAGCATAAATGCTGCAGTTTTGGAGGACCACTGCTGCATTACCGAAGATGAAATCAACCGTCCCATAGATATCACACTCGCGATAGAATTGGCGCTGGGAGTGCACATACAGAGTGTCCTGGTATCCGATGATGTTGCAGCGATAAATCACAGCATGATCAGCGCCAATACGAAGAGCTACCGCTTGATGCTTGCTTGGTCCTGCCCAATTCTCAAATGTAATGTCCCTTGCAATGAAACCAGCTCCAGTTGCCGCTGTAAATCAAGAAAGTTGCATTGTGAGGCCATGAATCTTTAGTGAAATAGCATAGTCTAATGTTATAGAGGTGGAATCAAAGTATGATGGATTGAAGTAAATAGAGTCTTAGAGGTAGATGTTGGAAGTGTGTGACCAACTTATCTAAAAGCTTAAACCGTTACAGAGATCACATAAATTGGAATAAATGGAGTGATAAATCTGGTCAAGTGATTAGAGAAAGAGGGTCAAAGGGCATTAATAGTTAGGAAGGGCACGAGTATTAATGACCCCACCTCCTAACATGTGTATCTCTTTAACCTTAGTAAGGTCAAATCGCTATATCTAGCACGGCTCTCCAGATTATAGATGAAAAAAGCCAATCATGCCATGGATAAGGATCAAATATGTTGTAATTTTATTGGATATTCTCTATAACTTTTCACAATTTATTAGAAACAAAAATTGTGGGGCTAACGTCCTATGACTTGGGACTAATATGTTACCATCTATGTGAATCACCAGTTCCCATAATAGGTAATTCAGTGCCTCCACCTTTTTATATATTGTATCTAACATATGTTTTGACAAAATAATTAACTTTAGGTGTCAAAAGTGCGCAGGCAAGTGTTGTTTTCTTTCTGTTTTTTCCTTCTGATTTTTTCTTCTTTCTGTCAATTAACTTTGCTTCAACTTTAGCTAATTTGGATCGGTAGTATGAACTCATATTTATAAAACGAAAAGAAAACAGAATTAGACTAAGATGTTTGGAGGGTAGTATAAAAGTGACGACCAACCACGTGAGGAGGTGCAAAGAGACTTAATTACGAAGTAGTTAAGAATTCAATGACAAGGCCATATGCATATTCTAATTTCTACTAATACTATGCTACTACATCGCCAAATCGAGAGGGCCTCCCATGCGCATTGTATTCAATTTCCATCACACATCACAAATCATAAATAGAGCCAAAACAAGGAACCATACAAATAAGTGGAGCCAAAGCGAGTCACCAGCTTAGCAACGAGACACTAATGTTTAATTTTCAAACAAAACATCATTTCACATATAATAGTCAAGGTACTACAAATTAACGATTGAAATATCATTGTGGACTAATATCACCTTTATTTTAAAAAAAATGTATTCCAAAGTGAGTAAATAAAAGGTTAGGCATAAGTTTCAGTACCGTACCGAAAGACGCGGTATGGAATGTCGTCAGATTCTGTGATACACTTTTGCCACCTGATATCATCGTCTTGCCTTTCCCGTCACCTATGAGCATTATGTTCGTCTTTTTCCTCCCTATTTTCAGGTTATCTTCTTCATACCTGTCATTTACATGCTCAAAAAAACATCAGACTAGAAGACACATATATTTCATGAAATTTAAAAAATTTCATTAATAATACTCATTCTGTCTCAATTTATGTGGCATAGCTTGAATTTTGAGAGTCATTTTTTTTAATTTTGACCGTGAATTCAGATACAAAATTATTTAATTTATAAAAATAAAATTTATACATTTAAAAAAAGACGTAAGAAGTACTATTAATAATCACAATAATTAACAATCTGTTAAAAGTAATATTGAAAAATAATAATAAAAAAAAAAACTTGTTTGACTCTAAAAATTCGAACACATAAATTAGGACGATGGAGGGAGTACCTTTCTCAGAAAATGTCAAACCATTTTAAGTCCAATTCAGGGGGAAAATTCAATTTGGTAACGCTTAAGCACTAAAATATCATGATGAAGATAAAATTGAACTCAATTATAACTCCAATCACTACGACAAAGAAATGAGAAACTCAAAAAAGTAACTACAGAGTACTGAAGCTACCACGTGGGATGAAAACAAGGACAAAAAAAATGTACCCTTTGATTAAAGAAACGCAAAAAAAGGTTGAATAGAGTGTTTTTTTTTTAACCTTCCTGCCTTGACGTAAATTATTATCCTGCGAGTATTGTAATTAGGGACCTTTTTGATTGCCTCTGTTATTGTCTTGAAAGTCCCGTTACCGTCTTTTGACACAATTATATCTGCCTGAATTGCCGACACTGGCGCGTCCAGTAACATTCTGTCCTTCCGTGATAACCATTTCGGGAAATAATTCTCGTGATTTTTCACCGACACAACAGTACTGCCCCGATCATATGATCCCATTAATCTGCGCTTTCGATTCTGTATCGGCACCCCAGCGAAATCATCGTCGCCGTTCAATGATGCGAAAATGGCTAAGCAATTGCTAACTAATTGAGACAAGTTCTTCAATTTCACCGCCATCTGATCCTTCACATTCCCGCTAACATCAGCGAATCCTTCTGTACACGTGTCCTGATTCGTGAGTGCGGCGCTTAGCCACGTCTGCACGTCGTGATTGTTCCCTGGCGCTGAAGAAACAGAAGTTAAGGAGCGGGATAAGAGGTAAACTGAATCTTCTAGGAGCTCAAGACAACTCTCGTAAGCAGATCTTATACGTTTGTCCATGTCAAGGTGGTTGATATCGGAAACCATGTAAAACGCCTTGCCGAAACGTTGGAGCGTCACATTGAAGGAAATGTGGACGAGGTCGGCGTCGGAGGAGGCGGTGAGTGCGCCAGGGAATTCATTTAATGAGTTCAAACAGAGAGTAGGGAAACGAGTGCGATTACATGTTCGTGATATTGCCTGACTGGGCTTTATATGAAGCACTGTTGCTCCCTTTTTACTTCGGACAGTAACTAAAACTGCGGCACAAATTGCCGAGGCAATTATAAGGATGCCGGAGAAAATGAGTAGGAATTTAAGTTTGGACGTATTATTGGGCCTGGAGGTGGCGTTTTCTTCAAATTTTGGGAGTATTTCTCGGCGTGAGAGATCTTTAGGCTTAGGCTTGGGTTTTCCAAGCCTGGCATAGTCCATTTTGGCTTTTAATTTTCTAGTAATTCAGTAGGAAGAGAAATGCAGTTGCCGACAATAAGTAGAGTGAGCTTATAATGGAGCCTCTGGGGGGCAAGAATAGTGTTTTCTTTGTTGTGAGTGACAAAAGAAGAAAGTAGAGTTGAGACGAGAATGTTGGATAGACTCAGGAAAATCATGCATATATATTAGTCGGTGGAACAGTACATGTAATGGTGGATATATAAACGGATTCATAATATAAATTTAATGATTTATTTATTTATTTATTTTAGATTTTTACCACTGAATTTATTACTCCATCAATCACCTTTTATGTAAGGTAATTATTTGATTAGCCATGAAGCTTTAAGAAAAATGAAAGATTTTTTTAATCTTGTAATTTAAAATAAGTCATAAGTCATTCTGTGCTATAAATAATTTCTTTAAGAATAAAATAAAAAGTTTAAAATTAAATTGTTAATAAATATTAAAAATGTCATTTTTGGGATTGATTAAAAAAAGTCACATAAATTAGGACGAAAAAACATATCTTTTTAAGATTAATATAGATCAAACTTGAACTTTTATTGCAATTTTAACGATCGTTCACATATTATATATTTATATTTCATGTAAAAACTATCACGTTGAAATTGGATAAAGGTTATGTTAGCCAGTGTGAGGATGGTAACAAATGCAAGTTCATAATCCACAATTAGCAAATTCAAATTAAGTAATTTTATTAATGTAATAGACTTCGAGCTAAAAAATTATGAATTCGATTGAGCCATACGAGTCCGTCCTAAGTTAACGCTAGTGAAAAGAAAGAAAGGGTTACCTCCCGCCCATAGGGATGGAAGTGGCAATATCGGACAAAGGGCAAAGGTTGGTGTGAGGTCAATATCGAGAGGAGAATTAGCTGTCTTCGACTTATAGTAGCGGTGAATGGAGGAAAGTGGCTACTTAGAGACTTGGGAAAAATCTCTATTGACTTATTTTTGTTGTATTCTTTGATCAAGTGTGCAAAATATTTTTTTTTATATTCAGCTTCCCACCTTACGTCAGAGTATTTCTAGAGATAGTAATCCCGATTTCTCAGCATTATTATTAGTAAATCGCGGGATGTGCCTGAATGACCAGGGTTTGAGAACAAAGCAACTGATATCACCTATAAGGTCCTACCCCAGAATAGAGTAAATTGCTCTCACCCAAGTTCGAACCCACGCTGCAAGCCTCCAACTGGATTTTAAATTCTCCTCATTTGTCATCCGGCTATGCTCGGGGACTAACTGTGCAGAATATTAAATGTACAACAACTTGTGCTTATCCAATTGCTGGTAAATAACTTCAATTTGTTAGTAGTAGTATTTATTTTGAAGCAAGAATGTTCACGCTATAGTTGGGTGACTGGTGAGGCCATCCAAATTGTTAGTTAAATAATCATCTCTTGGATAAGTTTATTTAAATTTTGCTAATGAAGTTTTTGCAGGCAGATTACATAGATTAATTAAGAAGTGGGGCCAAATGAAGTTAAGGGGAGATGACATGCTACAAGAAAAGGGTCATTTTCTTATAATTTGGACGTGCAAGTATTAGACATTTTGGGCTCCCCATTGTAGAACAAGAGGGAGTATTAGAATGTGCTTGAACATGCTTCCGCTGGCCCTCTTTTGTTTTTGTAAGAATGTATTAATCTCCCTTGAAAGTCTGTCTCATTAATACAAATATATATAGTGTACAATGTGAAATCCTAATATAATAAGGATTCTATAACTACCATAATTATACATCACTCAATATTACACAATATATGAAGTATAATATAGTTGTACACGTTAATACAACCCCTCAGTCGGAGCGGGAGGAGGCCGGACGCTAAGACTGGATCTGAAGTTGAGGAATAGCTGTCTAGGAAGACCTTTCGTGAAGATATATGCATACTGATATAAAGAAGGAACATGCAACACCTTAACATGACCAAGAGCAACCTTCTCACGAACAAAGTGTATATCCATCTCAATATGTTTGGTTCGTTGATGCTGAACCGGATTATGATATAATATATGGCAGATATGTTATCACAGTAAACCAAAGACGCCTTACGCAAGGGACACTGAAGCTCCAAGAGAGGGTTTCAGAGCAAGCAGATCTCAGCAACAATAATTACAACGCCTCTATACTCTGCTTCTGCACTGGAACAGGATAAAGTGGCTTGCCTCTTTCAGACTAAGAAAGAAGATTATCCCCTAAGAACACACAGTAGCCGGAGGTGGAGCGCCGCGTGTCCGGAAAGCCTGCCCAATCAGCATCCATATATGATAACAACTTGGTCGGTGCTGATGGGTATAGATGCAATCCATAATCAAGTGTGTCCTTAACGTATCGAATGATACGTTTAAGAGCAGTATAATGAGGCTCCGTAGGGGCATGCATGAATAAGCACACATGTTGAATAGCATAAGCAATATCAGGCCTGGTAAAAGTAAGATACTGAAGTGCATATGCAAGACTCTTGTAAAGGGTAGGATCGGACACTAGATTACCATCAACAACACTAAGCTTTGATTTAGAATCAACTGGTGTGGACATGATCTTGCGTTCACCATTTTAGCCCTGTACACTATCTCTTCTACATACTTACGTTGACACAAAAACATAGTCTCTGCAGATCTAGTCAATAATATCCCCAACAAGTAACTCAATTTCCCTAAGTTAGTCATAGAAAATTCAGTTTTAAGCAATGCAATGATCTCATTTTTCAACAAATCAGAGGAGGTAGTAAGCAAAATGCCATCCACATATAACAACAAATAAGCAATGTTACTACCTCGATGAAAAATAAATAGAGACTATCATATTTGGTGGATACAAACTCAATTTGTATAATGTATTGTGCAAAGCGATCATACCACGCTCGAAGGGCCTGTTTCAAATCATAAAGTGACTTACGAAGACGGAATACATACTGAGGGGTTGCTGGATGGACAAAAACCAGGTGGCTGGTGCATGTAAATAGTTTCTTTCAAATCCCCATTTAGAAATGCATTTTTCACATCAAGCTGATGAATCGGCCAATGCTTACCCATAACAATACTCAAAACTGTGCGAATAGTAGCCGGTTAACAACCGGAGTGAATGTCTTACCACAATCAATGCCCTCCTACTGATTAGTGCCATTAGCCACAAGTATCTCCTTATACCTCTCAGTATTTGTGACAAAAAAGTCACATGCATCAGATCACATTCACCCCCTTTGGTCTAGGAACCAAATCTCAAGTGTGTTGTTTTGTTAAAGCATTAAATTCCTCACGCATGACCGCATTTCAATTAGGGTTTTGTTTGGCTAATTTTGGGTTTTTGGGAATTGGGGATATGACTTGTGTAGATAGGTCAAAAGTGAACTTTGGGTTTGAAAATCCCGTGTTGGGCACGAATTTCCATGTGGTGAGTGTGGGCCGGGGTAGGGTGGGTGTTTGGGAGGGCTGTCGGTTCAGTGACGGCAGAGGTAGTGTTAGGTGTGGCTGAGGGTTGGTCGACGGGAAGTAGGAGAGATATATTGGTGTCGGGTGACCGATATGTAATGGGTGAGACTTGGGAGTTGGGCGACGCCGAATCTAGAAACTGGGAGAGGTCGTGAGGGATGTGACGGGGCAGGGATTGGTTGGGTAGGGTCTGGTTTTGGGTATTGTGTGAGTTTCGAGGGTCAGGTACAGTGTAGGGGTAGGGTTGGTTGACTGGAGTTCGGCGAAAGGCAGCGGCGGTGACTCTCGGAGTGTTGGTGGATTATTCCGGTGGGGAGGAGATGCGGTACCGAGATGGGTCAGGGCTGAGACCAATCAATTTTCAATGGGGATGGTGGCGATCGCCGGTGACTGTGGACTGGTGGAGTCACTACCGATAGTGGCAGTGACATGTGGTAGTGGCGGTGACATGTGGTAGTGGCGGTGACAGGGGTGCGGTGATGGTGGCATACAATAGAAGAGGTGGAGCAACAGTAACTGACCATGACAGAATGGTACAATCATGTCGGAGGAGAGAGCTGACAATGAAAGAGGTATGACTCATCTAGAAATGTGTAGTCTGTTTTTTGGAATTTTTAGATATTCAAAAATGGGAAGATCGTCTCGTCAAAAGTGATATGACGTGAGACGTGGATTTTACGAGTAGATAAGTTGTAGCACAGATAACCCCTATGATTGGGCGGAAAACATAAGAACACACAAGGAGTGGTGCGGGGTGCAAGTTTATGTGGGGCCGCGGAGGCAAGGTTCGGGTAGCATAGGCAGCCGAAAATTCATAAGTGCTCATAAGAAGGGATCCTACGAAAAAGAATTTCGATGGGTGTTCTATTTTGGAGAGTCTGAGTGGGCAAAATGTTTAGAATATATTCGGTCATTTTCACAGCATAGACCCAAAAGTTAGGGGGTGAGGAATGCATGAAATAGGATCGTACGAACCATGTTATTGATAGTGCGAATTATTCGTTTAGCCTTGCCATTTTGGGAGGAGGTGCGAGGACATGAGAACCGGAAAACCATGCCATTAGTAGAGAAAAAGTTGTGAAATGAGGAATTATTGAACTCACGACCGTTATCACATTGAAGCGATTTTATGTCTTTTTCAAATTATATTTTGACATAGACACGGAATGCAAAAAACTTGGCAAACACTTCAAACTTGAATTTAAGCAGATAGACTCAGACAAAGTGAGAAAAGTCATCTAATAAGATGAGATAAAATTTATCACCCAGTGAGCTAGTAATGGGAGATGTCCATAAATCTGCTTGAACAATGTCAAAGGGAGAATACGTAACACTTTAAGAAGACTGAAATGAAAGGCAAACATGTTTGCTTAAAGGGCAAGATAGACATTGTTGGGCAAATTTTCCATTATGATAATGAATTAAGTTATTGTTTCTAAGAAAATTAAAAACAGGAGCTCCTGGGTGTCCAAGTCTATTGTGCCAGATTGACGGAGAAATTATTGCTAAAACGGTGTGAGGAGTGACATATGGTTAGAGATGTGGGAGGGTTGACACTAGCAGCGGACATGGATAGAAAATGATAGAGATCACCCTCACTATTGCATCTCGTAAGGAGTTTCCCAGTACGGAGGTCCGTTATGAAAAATCCAAACGGGTCAAAATTAATTGATACAGAATTATCGGTGGCAAATTTCCTAACAGAGATTAGGTTTTTGATAATGTTAGGAGCATATAAGACGTTATTCAGGGAAAAATGGGGATGCGGTGGTGGGGTTAGTGTGTGGACAAACCCTTGGATTGGAATGCGATGGCCATTTTCGATCATAATATATTGTGGAGTATTTAAATTCCGTAGTTGAGAAAGATTACCAGAATTATTTGTGAGGTGAGACGTGGCGCCTGTATCCATATACCACGCATTATCGAGCTGTCGAGGAGTGAAAGTGCTGAAAGCCTGGCCCAAACTGGATTAGAGATGGCTAGGAACAGACTGTTTGGCTCCCGTCAATTGGGCCTGATTAATTTGGGCCGTCGGCTGTGCTCCCAGACTGTTGGGCCGCTGTTGGGCCAGGAAACTGGGTCGTATGACTGTGGCCCATCGAATTATATGGGGTGGACTGCATGACTTTCAGTAAAAAAAATTCTCGGAATCAGCAAGAAAAAAATAGACAAAGAATTTTGTTTTCTGACAATTTGTTTGAAAAAGGAGACAAACTGCTTTGGTTCTCGGGTAAGGAAGAGAAAAAAGCAGAAACGTTTTGTTGACACGAGGAGCAACAACAACTTCGGTACTCTGGTAAAGGACGAGTAAAAGCAGGAAAAAAAACAATTTGTTCGACAAAGAAACATGAAGAAGAGTAAGCTGACAACTTTCTGTTCCTCGGGCAGTATAGCTTTTCGTGTTTCTTGGGTAATGAAACATAAATCAAAAGAAAAAATAAAAACGCAGAGGACAAATCACTATGTATATTTGTGCTTCTGACAATTTTTGGGTGAAGAGAAAAAACAGGCAAAGCACTGTGCTTTTCCAAGACGAGAGCAAAGGCTGCGGGTGAAGGGAAAATATGGTTTAAGTTTTGACTTCTGAAACCATGTAAGAATGTATTAATATCCCTTGGGGAGTCTTTCTCATTAATACAAATATATATAATGTACAATATGGAATCCTAATACAATAAGGATCCTATAACTACCATAATTATACATCACTCAATATTACACAATATATGAAGTATAATATAGTTGTACACGTTAATAGTTTTCTCTTTTAGAATGGCAAGCTCATACATGTTAAATACTTGCTCGCACTTGCTATACCGTTAATTTTTTTAAAAAAAGGTACACATCACTTAATTATGATTAAGTGATAAACACGTGTACAAAAAACAAATATTTTTATATTATAATTAATTTGATATAAATATCAGGTGCGACTAAATATTTATTTTCAGCCCAACTCCAAGTTTTAGTATCTTCTGAATTTTTCAACCTCTGAGTCCTTATATACGTAAAAGCTACAGAGGAGGCGATCAGTGGTGGACCCAATTGTATAGTAATTGATTCATCTAGACCTGACATTTTTCATGCCGAGTATAAATTAATATGTAAAACATCATTATATTTATAATAAATAGTAGATACGAGTTCATAAATTTTAAAATATAATGAATTTAATATTATAATCCTTAAAGGTTGAACACACAAAATTTATATAGTGAGTTTGTCTCCGGAAGCCATCAATAATTTAGAAAATAAAATAGATACTATTACATTTGTAAAATCATCATCAGTCATTGGTCGAACAGGAGGAGATGAATGTCTATAATTTAAAAATTAGAGGAGATTAGTTTTGAACGCTAACTCTAAATTGCAAGTAAAATTACATTTGTAAAATCGTCATCAGTCATTGGTCATGCAGGAGGAGATGAATGTCTACAATTTAAAAATTATAGGAGACTACTTTTGAACTCTAAACTGAAAAGTAAAATGATGTTCATTTATTAGTAACATTAATTATTCTCTAGAAGCATACCCTCTCAGTTCAATAATAAGTGTTATATTAGACTTTTCATTACTCAACATTTAGATGATTTATAATACTTAGGCTAATATAATAAATTATTATTTTGTTTATTATTTTTAAGGGATGTGCATGTCAAATATAGACGGAGATAGTGAGATATTACTCCCTCCGTTCACTTTTACTTGTCCACTATAATAAAAGTAGATTTTCACTTTTACTTTTCATTTATAGCATATCAAGAGAAGACAATTTCTTTTTTCCTATTTTACCCATAGTAATAATTACTCATTTCAAATCATTTTTCAAGTTCATCAAAACTATTCACTAATTAATATGGATATTATGATAATTTATGCTCTTCATTTGTTATATCTTAAAGGGTGTGTAAAATCAATAGTGGATAAATAAAATTTAACGGAAGGAGTACCATATTACTTTTTCTCTACGTACTCATCAATTCAAGATATTACTAACTTTTATACATATATAGTCTAAGGCTTGTTTGCAAAGCCACTCAGGTAATTGAAATTGGTTGTAATTATATAGTTTTTTCTGTTTGTTTGATAAAGTAATTATACAGTTAGGTGAGAATTTAGTGTAATTGAGAGGATGTAATTACACTCTCCAATACTCGGGGGGGGGGGGGATTAGGTGTAATTAAAAAGTTACTTTTTAGTTTTTTTTCTTTTCTTTTTTGTTTTATTTTAATTTATTTTCTTTTAATTTTTACTTTTTAATCATTTTTATTTTTTAATATATTTTTCTTTTTATATTATTTATCTTTTATTTCCTTTCTTCTCATTCACAACCTTTACTTCTTCGGGTTTCATGTAATTGCTCGTATTTTTTTTATTTTTTATTTTATCCATTTAGAATAACAGTATTATTGTTCTAATTTTTGAAACTACACCTTTTAATATTAGAAATAATGAGTCATTAACAAACTTGCATATAATGAGTGACGTTACTAAAGTACAATTTTGTTGTGAATGAGGTTATAGACTTATATGTTTCCTTTATTTTGAATTATTTACTTAAGTTACGTTGAAACTTACTTATGTAATGTTGAAATTTGACATAAGAGTATAATGCTAAACTTTTTCTTTTGGATTTTGAATTTAGGATATATTTTTTATTTTGATTTATTTATTTTAGTATTATTGACTTGTTGTTTATTTTTCACTTACAGTTCAAAGATTTTTTGTCAAACATTTGAATAATGTTATGGCATTATATTTATAAATATTACTTTTTTTAATCAAACATCCAATCCATGACGTTCACACAAAAAAATCTGTTTTGAAGTTTTATAATTAATTAAAATTATAATATTATTAATTTGAAATATATATATCAAATATTTTTTACAATATTAGCTACAAATATATAATTATTAATTAATATATTTTCAAGAAACAATATGTTATTAAATAATTAATTTAATATCATTTATAAAGGCAAATATTTTTTAAATATCAATTTAAAATTTTTTATTTAAAATTTTATTTTAAAATTAAACTAACTGCGTAATTACAATTGTACAATCAAATAACACGCTTGTAATTACACTATAATTACATTATGACAAACAAATAGATCATTGTAATTACAACACTGTGTAATTACTATGCTGTTACACCAATTTTAATTACCAGGTGACTTTTCAAACAGACCCTAAAAGTACTTTACGAGATTAAGTAATTAAAAATCAACACAAGAAATTTCCGACACTAAGCATGAATTGGAATGTAAGAATATTTAAATAATTTATGCTGACGAATCAAATCGCGCTGATGACATAACTTAGAATTTTCTGTCCAACATTTAATTGTTGGTTGGCTTTTGTTAATATGTTCTGCCAAGGGATTGAATGAGGTGATGAGATCTTTTCACTAATATTTTTGTTTTTCATCCGATATTCGGTATCCGTTTTTGAATCCGATTATATTCGAATTCACGTCGCATAGGACCCATTTGGAGAAAGTGTGTCCTACCAAGAATTTTTTTATGCCAGGGCTCAAACCAGAAACTTTTATTTTAAGGAAGAAGCAGTCTCTTCCGCTGCAACACATCATTTGGTGTTCTTTTCCCAACTTTTATATGGGTGGGAGACAGCTTAGCTTTGTAGGCAGTGGCAGACCAAAAGGCTCAGAGTCCTAACAAAGATAAGGTACTGAAGTTACTACAAAACAAATGGCAAAGTTGAACCCAATGATATATTTGTGTTGAGATTTCCATTAATTGATTTCGTGTGCACGGTGCAAGGTTCACTAGAGGAAAAAAAATTCTTTTTATTATATTTTTGAGACTCAAATTGGAAATCTCTTATTTATCCCACCGAACTATAGGGTTGTAACCTTAAGCTCATTTACCTAAACCAATTGTAGAAGATTAATTCCTTGACTATTTCATTCCAATGATATCAAATATATACAATATCACAATGTAGTATTAATTTAAGTTTACCTAAAAATAAGATGCTAATCTAACTAATTGATGACAAATTGATTTGCACTTCTAATTACAATATCACATCCTAATTAGTAGTGATTGGGAATAATTATGGGATTGTCCCATAATTATTCTTACAGTCCCCCGCAGTCTTAGCGGGAGGTTCTCAGATGCTGAGATTGTCCCTGAAATTATCAAAAAGTACGCGCGGAAGACCTTTCGTGAAGATGTCTACAATCTGATAACGAGACGGTATATGGAGAACCCGGACTTGTCCACGGGCAACCTTTTCTCGGACGAATAAGATATCCATTTCGATATGCTTTGTGCGTTGATGCTGAACAGGATTACCGGATAAGTATATTGCACTCACATTATCAAAATAAACAACGATTGTCTTCTCAATCGGACAATGGAGCTCTAAGAGAACATTACAGAGCCAACATGATTTAGCGACCACATTGGCCACCCCCCGGTATTCTGCCTTAGCGCTTGACCGAGACAAAGTTGGCTGGCGTTTGGATGACCACGAAATTAGATTATCTCCCAAAAACACACAATAACCCGATGTTGAATGTCATTTGTCTCGGCAGCCACCCAAATCCGCATCGGTATAAGAGGACAGAGTCGAGATGGAGGATTTATACAAATAAAATCCAAACTGAATAGCACCATGGATGTACCGCAGAATCCATTTGAGAGCCCCCATATGTTCCTCTTTCGGATCATGCATATGCAAACACACCTGCTGATCAACATATGAGATATCAGGTCTCCTGAAAGTGAGGTATTGCAAAGCCTATGCGAGACTGCGGTAGTGTGTAGGTCACTGTATGAAGTCCCTGCAGTGTTACTCAATATAGCTTTTGTATCCAATGGAGTGTGCGATGGCTTGCAGGATGACATACCGGCTTTTTCAAGTATCTCCCCGGCATATTTCTTCTGACTTAGAAACAGACCACCTACATATTGAGTGACAACAATGCTCAAAAAATAATTTAAAGGACCCAAATCCTTCATCGCAAATTCTGTTGCGAGAAGGGACATAATAGACTGAAAAAGGGAGGTAGATGATGTAGTGAATGATGTCATCTACATATAGGAGGATATACGTCATGTCACTGCCCTTCTTATAAATGAATAATGATTGATCGGATTTGCTGTGGGAGAAACCAATAGTGGATACAAAACCTGCAAACATGTTATACCAAGCCCGTGGAGCCTGTTTCAAACCATATAGGGACTTTTTCAGCAGGCACACATAATCTGGATGTGTAGAGTCTCGGAAACCCAGCGGCTAGTGCATGTAAACTGTTTCTTGTAGATGGCCATGCAAAAATGCATTTTTGACATCTAACTGATGACTGGTCCAGGATTTGGACAGTGCAGGCTAAGAACTGTCTGGATAGTTGCTGGCTTAACCACCGAACTAAAAGTTTCTCCACAATCTACTCCAACCTGCTGAGACCTGCCATCACCAACAAGACGAGCTTTGTATCTCGCAAAAGAGCCATCAGAATTCTTTTTGTGACAGAAAATCCACATAGACCTAATAATATTCACAGTAGATGGACGGGGCACTAATTCACACGTCTTACTTTCAATAAGAGCATTAATTTCATCTAACATGATAGCTTTTCAATTCGGGTCTAATAAAGATGCTTTGGAATTTTTTGGTATGGGTGATGGTTGAACCGAAGATAGTAAGTTACTGACGTTTGGGCAAAAAAATCCCGTGCATGGAACATGTTTCAATGGTCCGAGGCTGTACTGTCATCAGTTAGGTGGTAGGGATCTCGGGGGGTGGAGTGGAGTCCAAGTTTAAAGGTGTGGGGGAGTGGTTTACCGAGTGGTTATTAGGCCGGGGTAATGGGCTGTCTCGGTTTATTGGTGAGGGAGCAGTAGGCTCCCCCGCATGGGCATGGTTGTTACAGGGATTCAATTGGGCCGAGACCACTGGTCCAGTCTCGTGAAGTGGTGGGGTGTGGTTAATGAGTTTATTGGGTTGTGGCGGGTCAACTGGCGGTTGATTATTGAGATGGTGCTGTAAAATGGAATGTATTCCGTTGTCAAAAAAATCATATGAAAATGAGGATGCCACATGAGACCTATCAAACGGGAATTTAGACTCATCAAAAACTACGTGACGAGAGATAATAAGTTTCCCCATCGCCATATCATAACATTTATATCCCCCATGATTTAATGGATATCCCAAAAACACGCAAGGAGTCGACCTAGCCTGCAACTTTTGAATGGAAGTAGAAGGAAACAAAGGATAACACAAACACCCAAACACCCGCAAATGTGTAAAAGATGGAAGACGATGATACAACATTTGTGTAGGGGACACATTGGAGAGCAGTTTACTAGGAAGAATATTTAAAAGATATGTTGCCATTTGAAGTGCATGGTGCCAAAAATTCGGTGGTGTGGAAGAATGCACAAGGATGGCTCGAATCATATTATTAATTGTTCAAATTTTCCTTTCGGCTTTCCCATTTTGTGGTGATGTATGTGGACACGAAATACGCAAAGACATTCCATTTTGGTGATAAAAATCTTTAAATTGGGTATTTATGAATTCCCCCTCATTGTCACACTGAAAATATTTAATGGATTTGCCAAATTGAGTTTTGATAAAAACACTAAATTGTTTAAAAATGATATAGGTTTGTGATTATGTCCTAAGGGAAAAGTCCACAAAAAATTCAAATAATTATCTAGAATTAGCAGATAGTACTTATGACCTGCAGAATTCAAAACAAGTGATGTCCACAAATCACAATGCAAAATATCAAATGACATAAAAGTATGAGAAGCAGAGGAAGCAAAAGGGAGCTTAACATATTTACCAACCACACAAGATTGGCAAACAGAAGAGTCCAAAGTTCGGTTACAAGCAAACAAATTATTCTTCCTAAGAGAATTAAAAACGGGTGTTCCTGGGTGACCCAACCGATTGTGCTAGACAATAGGAGAAATAGAAGCAAAGGTGGATGGTTTGGTTATGCAGTTGTTGGAAATAAAGGTGATGGGATACAAGTCCCCTGTGCTATTACATCTCATGAGTGGCATCCCCGTCTGAAAGTCCTTCACAGAAAAGCCAAATGGATCAAAATTCACAGAAACATTGTTGTCAATTATAAAACGTCTAACATATATCAAGTTCTTAATTAATTTTGGTGCATGTAGGACTTTTTTCAAGTATAATGGAGAGTGTAGTGTTACTTGACTAATACCACAAATTGGAATTTTCTGACCACTATTGATAACAATATTTTTATTATTGCTCATATTGAAATAAAATGAGAAATTATCTTGAGATGCCGTCATGTGTGACGTAGCCCCCGTATCCATGTACAATGACTCATCTGGAACACTTAGATTCATGTGGTTCATGACTTGTTCGATGTCAGTGGGCGCATAGCCCACCGAATATGGTGCCTGAGCCGCAAATACATGTTGGGGACGAGACCATAGAATTCCGGGTTGGCGAGTTGAAGGTGGAGGCCTGGCCCACGAAGAAGTACGATACGAACATGGAGGGGCAGCCTATTATGGGGCCCAGGCCTACGCTGGGTACTGCCCCCACTGATTACCGCCGCTGCCTTGACGCCACTGCCCGAATTGCTCGTTGCCGCCGGCGGGTTGGCCACTACTACCGCCTCGTCCTTTTCCACCATTATTTTTTCCTTTGTTATTGTTACGGTTTGAACCCAATTTTTGCCCATTATTTTGACGATTATTATTGTCCCCCGAACCAGAATTTTGATGCTCCGAATCCGTGGAAAATGAATTAGTGGAGACGAGAACAACGCTTGAACGGGCCTCATACAAAAGAGGCAATGGATTACTTTGCTGAATGAACGTAAAAACCCCATCATACTGTTCATTCAATCATGCAATCAACTGAAGGACCAACCGTTGATTTGTCACGGGCAAACCAACGTTGGATAATTGGTCCGCAAGCATCTTCAATTCCTAACAATAAGAGGAGATATTGGAAAAATTATCCAGTTTAATATTCGTAAACTGGTGTTCAAGATAAACGACTCTAGAAATTTTGTTATCCTGAAATAAATTTTGTAGACGTTCCCACGCCTGTTGAGACGTATAATTTGGCTCTAAAATGGTATGTAAAAGGTCGTTGGATATAGTGCCATAAATCCATTGAAGGACAATAACATCCAGCCGGGACCATAACTTTTTGTTCACCAAACCGATGTCTGAGGATGACTCGAAAGGTATAATGTGGTCGATTACCTCATAGGCACGACAATAGATTTTGAACAATTCTGCCCAAGATGTATATTGCCCTTTCTCCATTTCAAGGGTTTATAGAGATGAAGTTCTTGATGTTATTAACGGCAAGAGCGGGATGAAAAATTTATTTTTCGGCCATAGGTTCCCCAACAAATCAAAACCTAGAGAAGAAAAGAAGTAGATGTTGATGTTTAGAGAGTGAAAAACCCTTAGGGTTTCGGGTATATGTTAGCCGGGGGGGGGGGGGGTTGTTGTCGGCTAGGATATAGGAAGTAGTTTAGGGTTTTTGAGGAGGGGTGGCCGAAATACTTAGGGTTTAGGAGAAGAAGAAATCGGTTAGAAGGAGAGAGGTATTAGGGCAAAGGATCTTTGACTCTTGATACCATTTAGGAAGATTAATTCCTTGACTATTTCATTCCAATGATATCAAGTATATACGTAGGAAGATTAATTCTTTGACTATTTCATTCCAATGATATCAAATATATACAATACTACAATGTAGTACTAATCTAAGTTTACCTAAAATATAAGATGATAATCTAACTAATTGATGACAAATTAATTTAGACTCCTAATTACAATATTACATCCTAATTAGTAGTGATCGAAAATAATTATGAGATTGTCCCATGACACTTTTTTCGATCAAACTAAAAAGGATGACATTTTTTATATTTTAAAATAATTTAACTTAAAGTTAAATTGGTTTTACCCAAATAAACAAAAAACGGAAAATACTATAAAGAATCATAGTAGCAGGAAAACAATGTTAGAGTTAATTTCCTAAATGATCACTCCAGTTTTGAAAATTACCTACTAAAATCACTTTTATTTTTTTTAGAATTATAAAATTACTCAACTATTTTTATTTCCATAGAAAAATCAAGAATACTACAAACGTCTCATTCTCTCCTAGAGGGTAGGACACATGTCATTTGAATTCAATTTTCTTATTAATAATTTTATCTAACTCATATACATGTCATACACATTTAACCGAACTCACCAAAAATGATTGTAGATAAAATCATAAAACTATTATATCTCGACCTTCTCAAGATAACAAATTTTGACCAAAAACTATATTTTTCAATCCAATTTAATTTGCTAAATGTGCTAGTTCAAAACTCCAGAACATGTGTTAATGGTTTGTACTCGTCTTATGGTAGAAGAAGTAATGAGTGTTTGGTTGCTATTTCTAATCCCTTTACTAATTATCTTTTGAATTGGTTGTGTTTCAATTGACCCAACTAGGATGACTTCGGAATCCAATGGAATCTTCGTAAAGTAGAATGATGCTTTAGTGGTGTTTTTAATTTTAATGAAAATAGAAATAACTGAATAATTTTTTGTTCTAAATAAAATAAAAGTGATTTTAATATGCAATTCTGAAAACTTGAGTAACCATTCAGGAAATTAACTCAAAAAAGTTGAGTCGAGTCAACTAATCGACTATGCAAACGTTATATTCGAAATTGAGTTACCAAACAGTTTACAGCATATTCATGTTTTACAAAGATGCTAAGTAGTACTTATATACTTGCAGAAAATTGACATACAATAGGCGATAACACAATCATGATACGAGGAAAAATGTTCATGTTTAGACAAGTTTGTGATTTTACACGTAGCAATATGGTCTGCACTTAATTAGCACTTCGTAGGTTTCTTTTCTTGGATAAAGAAATTGTCGGTGTTATCCTTTAAAGTTTTATCAATAACCTTTTTATTAAAAAGTTGGTGTGCAATATTAATTTCTTAATTAGGTATAGCTTAGCACTAAATGGATCGAATAATGGAGTTCAGAAGAGGAAATACATGTTATCTCCCGTCTATCCATCATTTTGTCAAATATAATTTGTTTGAAAATATTTGATGTCTTACAAAAATAGAAGTCATTTTTTTGTTAAATCGATCATACAACCATTAGAGTATTATCTAAGTGAACCATTTTAAGGGAGCGATAAACGATAATTTAGGCAAATATTCTTATGTTTAAGAATATTAAAAATCTTTCGACGACTAAATTTTGTGTATACCCATCAACACAAACTCATTTTCATAAACACCCATTAAAAGAAGCTAAAGTCCATGCACTCTCTCTTCAACAAAATAGTTTGTAAAGCTAAAACTAGCTAATTAATGGAGGGAGGGGGGGGGGGGGTTTCAAGATCACAATTTTAATATGCGTGTGGTGAGATGCTTCAAGCTCGATATCTACCAATTTTAGTGTTCCTATTATTCAAAGGATTCACAATCGTTAGTGCAGATATCAAGTAATTAAGAGCACTTCATAAGCTATTCATGCCAAATAAACATATGATTTTTTTCTAAGAAAAGAGAAGAGCTACATATAAACTTATGAAAGATTAAACTTATAAATTTTAAAAATATCCATACATATTCCAATATAAAAATCTAATTCTTAATGAAGCTCACGTCACCAAAGATATAAACAAGACATAGCTAACACAAAGATAGAGAAAATTAAAAGGAACAATTCACAAATCTTGGTCTCTCTTCTCCATGAGAAAGACGCCTTAACTTGGGTGAAACTTGGTGTAAATTCCCTCTAGCTTGAGTCTTCAGGTGAAGTCTTAATTTTAATTTGAATGGTTTTCATTGCTTATCGAATAATTTTAATAGTTTTTCTAATAATTTGCTTCAATCGGAAAAAGAGATTCAAAATTAAAATCAATAAGATCTTACTTAAAAGAAATCGACAATTTCTCACGAAAGATTACATTAATTGGCTATAATTTTCAATTGAAGAAAAGAAGAAGAAGAGATTGCCTATCAAAATATAATCACAATATTGCATTTTAAAGCTATAATTAAAATTAAACATCAAATATAAATATATAAAAAATTATTTAAATTAACTTAAGACCTTTTTAAAAGTTTAATTTTAGGCTTCCTGTTCTGTTGTCTCCGAAGCAAAGAAAGAGGAGAACTAAAGTTCTCCTTACAGTCAAGTGACTTTCAGTTCCTCTCCCGGCCCAGTAGTTCCGCAACTACTACCATGTTTGTTGCCAACGGGCGCTCATGTGCCACACCCCTAAGACCTTTTCCGTAGCATTTTGTCTAGTTTCAGCCAAATAACTTTGGTTGAATTAAGCCAAAAGAGTTTTTCTTTATCATAATGCATGATTTTGATACTTTTTGCTAAAATAATTAATCTTCTCATCTAGCACAAACGTAGACCACTTAGAAAGATTTGACATAAAGTTCCTAACAAATTATACATCAATTAAATGGAGCAAGTTGTGGGGGACGCTAACCACATGCTTGGTTGGTTGCTCAATCAGTTTATATCAGTTCGTTGCTGGCTTTTCAAGTATTTGGATAATATTCATTATTAGTTTACTTAATAGATGTTTGAGATTCTTCAATTCATGATGATATATATTAAGTGCATGTCTATGTTAGTTACTAACTGGAAAAGTGGTATATGGCCTACTTAATTTAATGTTTGAGCTCTGCTGATGTTGACGATACGGATAATGCTTTCCTTTTCTTATTTTTAAGTACAATATTTTCTATACATAATTGATAGATAAGTATGATAGATTTAATTGGAAACAGTGATCAGATGTTACTGAAATTTGAATTTGTGACACTATCATTTTTATTGAGTTAAACCTTGTATATTTCCTATTGTATATGGTCAAATTTAAATTAGATGTTGAGAGTTTTTAGTATCACAAGATAACACATCAAGATTTCAAAACCTCTTGACCTCTTTTCCTTTTCTATCATTATTTTAAAAAGAAAATGTGTTGGTTAAACACTCAGTAATAGCTAGATTCTAATTTTTCTCGTCATAATATTCGAGTAAACACATTTAACTTTTCATCGTAAAATTACGCACTTTTGGTCTCCATGTAAATCAAAAGTACATTATCCTTTTTGTTTATATAATTGAAACTTCGGGACAACTTAATTAAGAGGTATTTAGATGTTATCACTTTTGTGTTCTTTATACTGCTGGTATACCTAGCATTAATATATGTTAGCTATCACTTCGTTTACCAGCATAACATAGTCCAGACAAGTGGGAAAATGATACTTAGAAGTTTTCGCACACAACTAGGACATATATTCAACCCCAAAAGCTAGCTTGTAAGGTGAGGATTGTTCAAGTCTATATAAAGAGTTTTTGTTCTCATTTCATTTATGATGTGAGACTCTTAACACTGCCCGCACACCCAGACCCGTTGACTGGAGCGTGGATGATATAGTTTGGGGACCCAACATCGGTGAACATAGAATTGGAATGAGTCTGGTTCTGATACCATGTAAAGAATGAATCTTTGACATAACTCAACCCTAAAAGCTAGCTTGTAAGGTGAGGATTGTCCAAGTTCATATAAAGAGTCCATGTTCCCATTTCATTTTCGACGTGGGACTCTTAACATATATGTCTGGGTATATATAATTTAGTAGCCAATGGTAGGTCTCACAACGTTAAATGCTTTGTCATTATCATATTATTATTAATAATACCATTGTTATTGTTATCATTTTCATCATCATGATCGATATCATTATTATATGTTGGATAGGAAGAAAGAAAAAACATAAAATGGATAAGACCTGCCTATGATGGAACAACTAGTGAAGTAACGTTTTTTCTTATTCTTTTAATAAGAAATTAAATTGATATATAGCCTGAGCACATTTAATTACTCCATTAATAGAATGGGTCTGGAATTTAAGGCGACGAACTGCCGATAGATGATTTTGTATCACCCAACACAAATGGGGTATGCTGTGGCACCTTTTACATAGTTGTTAGCGTAGAATCGTGTAATTCTCATTGGTTGAAAACTTCTTATTAATGCAATATTTATAGCTGTTTAAAATTTACAAATCTAATTGGAGAATGATCTCTACTTTATGTCTTTACATAATTACACTAAAATTATAATTACAGAATATATGGATGTTAAACAAGGTAATATACCCGTGATATACACTTGATATACATAAGTGTATATCACGGGTGCTTAAGGCAGCAAGCCCATCACGGGTGCTTAAGGCAGCAAGCCCATCACGGGTGATGTATATTTGGTGTATATATTATTGGTATATTATAGTGTAAATGTTACCTTAATTAGTCTTGTACACTTACCATAATTGTATAGTTAGAATTATGGTAGAATAAGATTTTAGGAATAGAATAGGAATAAGATTCTCCTATTATGGAAATATGTAACTTGTATATATACCTTTCAATTAATGAAAATAATCAAGGAATTATTTCTTTCATGGTATCACAAGTCTAGGTCCAACAAAAAAAAAATTCTCGAATTCTTGTTGCTCTTCTCGGCCAAGACTGAACCCCCCTCCTCGGGTTTTGCCATTTGTTCTTCCGCTCTCCAAATCTCTCTTCCAAATTCCTCTATCACCTATTGTTCTTTCGTTATGTCTACGTCAAAGAACACGTTTCACTCTGCCCTTGTTGTTTCTATCATCAAGAATCATATCCCCCTAATTCTTGAAATAGAAAACGTCCAATACGCGACGTGGGCCGAGTTGTTCAAAATTCACGCTTGTTCGCATCAAGTCATCCATCACATAATCCCCGCGGCTCCTGATGAAACGGATGTGCCTAAACGCGATGATGATCCTAAGTTATGGACAACACTTGATGCCACCGTCCTTCAGTGTATTTATTCATCTATCTCTACCGACCTATTGCAGACGATTATTGAGCCAGACGCTACGACGATGGCTGCATGGGATAGACTGCGTGACATATTCTAGGATAATCAAAATTCCAGAGCTGTTAGTCTTGAACATGATTTTTCCCACGTCAACATGGAAAATTTCCCGAACATTTCAGTATATTGCAAAAGGTTGAAGGAATTGGCGGACCAACTCCGCAACGTTGGTGCGCCAGTTAGTGAAGATCGTCTTGTTTTACAGATGGTTGCTGGCCTATCCGAGGCCTATAGTGGCGTTGGAACTCTCCTTTGTCAAAGTAATCCTCTTCCAAGGTTCTATGAAGCCCAATCCATGCTTATCTTGGAAGAAGCCAGTTTGGCTAAAAAGGCGGTTACTAATGCTAGTTTCATGGTCATGATGACTTCCTCCCCTAGTCCTCAAAATTTTGGTGACAATTCGAACCAAAACCGATCTCACGAGGGCAGCAAGAATGACCGGAAAAATAATAGAAAAAATCGTGGCGGCTTCGATAGCAGTCGCGGTGGCCAAAACAGTGGCAGTAGACCCCATCCAGGTTATAGTGGGCTACCGACCTACTGGTCTCAGCCTTGGGCCTCTGGGCCGTGATCTTGGACCAGTGGACAGTGGCCCTACGACTCACCTCCACATCAATTTCCAGCGTCTGGCCAGTGGGCTTTCCAGCAGCCTCGACGGCCCGCTGCCCACTGGCCCAGTAATTTCAGTTCCAGTAGTTACGGCCCAGGACATCCCAGTTCTGAAATTCTTGGGCCCCGGCCTCCGCAAGCTCACCACGCAGCAGGCCCCACTCAGACCGATATCGAGGTCGCAATGCACACACTGGGTTTGACTCAACCAGACCCGAATTGGTATATGGACACCGGTGCCACTACCCACATGACATCCGATTCAGGTACTCTCTCATCTTATTCTAATTTGAGCAACCCTCGCGGTATAATTGTTAGTAATGGCAATTCTGTTCCAATTCGTGGTTATGGTCATAAAACATTGTCTGCCCCTCATCCCCCTCTTATCTTGAAAAATACCCTACATGCCTCCAAATTGATTAAAAACTTAGTCTCTGTCCGTAAATTCACTACTGACAATTCCATTTCTATTGAATTTGATTCATTTAGTTTCTCTGTGAAGGATTCAAGACGAGGAGTCCTCTCATGAGGTGTGATAGTAGGGGAGATCTTTATCCTATCACACCCAATCCCGGTCCATCGAGTCAAGCCCTGCCATCAGTTTTTGCAGCCATCTCTCCTTCCTTGTGGCATGCTCGTCTTGGTTATCCGGGGTCCTCTATTTTGTCAGCTTTAGATAAAAATAGTTTTATTTCATGTAAGGGTACGAGTCGTACTCCAATTTGTCAATCTTGTTCTTTAGGAAAAATTGTTAAGTTGCCGTTTGTAGACTCAAAATCTCATACTGTAATGCAATTTGATATTATTCATGACGACTTATGGACGTCTCCTGTTTCTAGTTATGTGGGTCATCGGTATTATGTTCTCTTTTTGGATGATTATTCTAAATTTCTATGGACGTTTCCAATGCGAAGAAATCTCAAGTTTTTTCCATCTTCCTAAAATTTAGAGCATTCATCAGAACCCAATTCGACCGTGAAATAAAAAATATTAAGTGTGATAATGGAAAAGAGTATGACAATGGGGTGTTTCAGGAATTCTGTGCTACTAATGGGATAAATTTTCATTTCTCTTGTCCTCATACATCTTCACAAAATGGGAAAGCTGAACGTAAAATTCGTTCCATAAATAACATTATCCGTACTCTATTAATTCATGCTTCCGTACCCCCATATTTTTGGCATCATGCTCTTCAAATGGCTACATATCTACTTAACATAACTCCTTCCAAAGGTTTGACATATTCTTCCCCTCTTCAGATTTTATATAATAAAATTTCTTCATATTCACATCTTCGGGTTTTTGGGTGTTTGTGTTATTCGTTATTCCCGTCCACCACAATTAACAAACTTCAGGCCCGGTTGACTCCATGTGTATTTTTGAGTTTTCCATCTAATCATTGTGGCTACAAATGCTTTGATTTATCCTCCAATAAAATCATCATTAATCGCTATGTAATTTTTGATGAATCCCAATTTCCATTTGCTAAAAGTCATTCTCCTGTGCCTAGTTCGTATAATTTTTTGGATGAACAAATATCCCTATATATTATTCAGCATTTTTTGGACATCTCCCGCACCCAAAATTCTCCAGCGGGCCCACTGCCCGCCTGGTCCTACTGGCCAGTCACAGTCCTCTCTGCCCGGTTTTGTCACTGGGCCAGTTTCAGCAATTGGCGCAGTCCAGCCCAATACTGGAACTAGTCTAGTTTCTGGTTCTGCCACTAGTACTACTTCCCGAGTTAGGCCAGCAGGCCCACTGCCTGTTGGCCAGTCCATCCCGTGCCCAGCAAATTCCTGAAATCCACTCAATTCTTCTTCGAGTCATAGATCGGTCACTCGTAGTCAACAGGGTATTGTTACACCTAAAAGATATTTTAATTTACATTCTAATGTCTCTAAATCCCCCTTGCCCTGTAATTCCGTGTCTGCCTTAAACGACCCGAATTGGAAAATTGTTATGACTGATGAATATAATGCTCTTATTGATAATAAGACATGGGAGTTGGTGCCCCGTCCATCTGGTATTAATGTTATTAGGTCTATGTTAATTTTTACTCATAAGAAGAATTCAGATGGTTCATTTGCTCGACATAAGGTGCGGCTTGTGGGTGATGGTAAGACTCAGCATTTTGGTATAGATTGTGGGGAGACGTTTAGTCCGGTGGTCAAGCTGGCTACCATTCGCACTGTGCTTAGCTTGGCTCTTTCGAAGGCATGACCTATTCATCAGTTGGATGTCAAGAATGATTTCCTACATGGGGATCTTAAGGAAACAGTCAAATGCATCAGCCTTTGGGATTCAGGGATTCCAATCATCCTCGTCATGTCTGTTTATTGAAGAAGTCCTTATATGGGCTTAAGAAATCTCCCCGGGCCTGGTATACAAGGTTTACTGAATATGTTTCAACTATTGGGTTCACTCACATCAGGTCGGATAATTCCTTGTTCATCTACCGTCGTGGTTCGTCATTAGCCTACATTATGTTATATGTGGATGATATTATCTTGACTGTCTCTTCCGATGCCTTGCGCCAATCTATCATGACCATGCTCAGCTCCGAGTTTGCTATGAAAGACTTGGGGCCCTTGAGTTATTTTTTGGGGATTGCTGTCACTCGTCATTCCGATGGGTTGTTCTTGTCACAACGGAAGTATGCAGCCGAGATCATCGAGAGGGCTATGATGTCATCCTATAAGTCCACTTCCACTTCAGTTGATACTCAGCCCAAGCTTGGTGCCGCGACTGGCGTCCCTTACGAGGATCCAACTCGCTATCGCAGTCTTGTAGGGGCCCTTCAGTAGCTTACCTTTACCAGACCGGATATTATGTATGCTGTCTAGCAGGTGTGTTTATTCATGCATGATCCCAGAATTGAGCACATGAATGCACTCAAACGCATCATTCGGTTTATTCAGGGTACACTGGACTATGATTTGCATTTATATCCTTCATCGACATCCACACTTTTCTCATACACAGATGTTGATTGGGGTGGGTGTCCAGACACCAGATGGTCTATGTCTGGCTACTGTATGTTCCTTGGCACCAACTTGGTCTCCTAGTCTGTGAAGCATTAGGCGACTCTATCCCGCTCAAGTGCCGAGGCTGAATATCGAGGGGTAGCCAATGTGGTCTCAGAATCATGTTGGTTACCTAATTTGCTTTTAAAGCTTCATTGTCCAATTCAAAAGGCAACCTTGGTTTATTGCGATAATATTAGTGCCATTTACCTTTCGGGTAATCCGGTTCAGCACCAACGCACTAAGTATATCGAGATGGACACACTTTGTTCGTGAAAAGGTTGCTCGGGGTCAGGTATGCGTCTGTTATGTCCCGTTAAGATATCAAATTGCAGACATCTTTACAAAGGGTCTTCCCTCGGTCCTTTTTGAAGATTTTAGGGACAGTTTCAACGTTCGAAGACCGCCCGCTATGACTGCGGGGGTGTGTTAAACAAGGTAATATACCCGTGATATATACTTGATATACATAAGTGTATATCACGGGTGCTTAAGGCAGCAAGCCCAACACGGATAGGCAACAAGCCCATCACTGGTTGGCCCATCACGGGTGATGAATATTTGGTGTATATATTGTTGGTATATTGTAGTGTAAATATTACCTTAATTAGTCTTATACACTTACCATAATTGTATAGTTAGAATTATGGTAGAATAAGGTTTTAGGAATAGAATAGGAATAAGATTCTCCTATTATGGAAATATGTAACTTGTATATATATCTTTCAATTAATGAAAATAATCAAGGGATTATTTCTTTCCACGGAGAATATTAATATATTCTCTATCACACCCCCTCAGTTGGAGCGGGTGGAGGCCGAACACTGAGACTGGATCTGAAGTCAAGGAACAGTTGCCGAGGAAGTCCCTTAGTAAATATATTTTCCTACTGATATGAAAAAGGAACATGTAACACCTTAACATGACCTATGACAACCTTCTCACGAACAAAATGAATATCCATCTTAATATGTTTGGTTCACTGATGCTGGACCGGGTTATGAGACAAGTAAACAACATATATGTTATCACAGTAGACAAGAGATGCCTTACGTAAGGGACAATAAAGCTGTAGAAGAATGTTTTTGAGCCAGCAGATCTTGGCAACAACGTTCGCAACGCCTCTATATTCTACTTCTACACTCGAACAGGATAACGTGGCCTGCCGTTTGGCAGACCACGAGATAAGATTGTCATCCAAAAATACACAGTAACCGAAAGTATATCGACGTGTGTTCGGACAATCGCCCCAATCGGCGTCCGTATACGATATCATCCTGGTCAGTGCAGATGGATAAAGATGTAATCTATAGTCAAAAGTACCCTTAACGTACCGAATGATACGTTTAAGAGTGGTAAAGTGAGGATCCCTGGGAGCATGCATGAACAAACACACTTGATGATGGCATAGGCAATATCGGGTCTAGTGAAAGTAAGATATTGAAGTGCACCAGCAAGATTCCTATAAAGAGAAGGATCGAGCACATGATCCCCGTCATCGGCACTGAGTTTCGACTTCGAGTCAACTGGAGTGGGTATGATCTTGCAGTTTGCTATTTTAGCCCCGTAAACAATTTCTTCGGCATACTTACGCTGCCACAGGAACATTGCATTTTCGGATCTGGTAACTGAAATCCCCAAAATATCTCAACTTACCCAAGTATGTCATAGCAAATTCATAGTTGAGCAGGGTAATGATTTCGTGTTTCATAACATTAAATGAGGCTGTCAGAACAATATTATCCACATAGAGCAAAAGGTAGGCAGTGTCATTACCTCGATAAAAAATAACAAAATGAGTTATCACTTTTGCTGCACACGAACTCGATATGTATGATGTAAGTTGAAAAACATTCATACCAAGCCATGCAGGCTTATTTCAAGCCATATAGTGACTTTCGAAGACGATAGACATACTGAGGAGCATCTACATGCACAAAGCCAGGCAGTTGGTGCATATATACAATTTTTTTCAAATTCTCATGTAAGAACACATTTTCACATCAAGTTGATGAATCGGCCAGTTCTTTCCCATAACTATGCTTAAAACAATGCGAATAGTGGCTGGTTTAACCACTGGACTGAAGGTCTCACCACAATCAACTCCCTCTTGTTGCCCCGTGCCATTTGCCATAAGTCTCGCCTTATGGCGTTCAAGCTCTATACTATCTCTGAATTTGTGATGATATAGCCATATGAAATGAATCACATTCACCGCTTCTGGTCTCGGGACAAGATCCCAAGTGCGCTATGAAGTGAGCGCATTAAATTCCTCACGCATGGCCCCATTCCAATTCGGGTCAAGCTTGGCTAATTTTGGGTTTTTAGGTATAAGTGAGATAGTATGAGTGGATAGGTTAAAGTGTACTTTCGGTTAGAAAATCTCGTGCTGAGCACGGGTTTCCATACGGTGGTTTAGAAGCGGGACAATTTGGGTAACGGGTAGTGGGGTGGTTACGGGCAGTGGGTTGTTGTAGGATGTGGTATTTTCTGACATGGGAATAGTGGTAGAGGGGTGGGGCAGTGGGCTTGGTAACACGGGAGCAGCGGCAGAGGGGTGGGGCAGTGGCTCGGTGACAGTATCGATGTGGCCGAGATGGGAGTAGTGGGTCGGCTGGTGGTCGACGGGATGGAGTGGGTAGTCGACAGGGGCTGGGGAAGTGACGGGAGGGGATGAGTGCCATGAGGTATTACAGTTCTAATGAGAGGGGTAGTGTCCGAATCATCAAGGAAGCCATAATCAGTAACTTGAAAATTTTGGATGTTTGCAAATGGGAAAACGTTCTCGTCGAATGTGACATGGCGAGAGACTTGGATTGTATTTCTGGACAAGTCATAGCATAAGTACCCCCTATGGTTTGACGGAAAACCTAAGAAAATAAAAGGGGTAGTTTTAGGAGCTAAATTGTGAGGGGTTGTGGAGGCGATATTCAGGTAGCATAGACAACCAAAAATCCGAAGGTGATTATAAAACGGTATCCGACGGATGAGATTTCGATTGTTGTTTTATTATGAAGAGTTCATGTTGGTAATATATTAAGAAGGTATGCCGCCATGTGCAAGGCGTATACCCAAAAAGAAGGGGGGGGGGGAGAAGCATAGAAGAGCATAGTGTGGATCTTATTATTGATGGTGCGTACAATTCTTTCAGCTTTACCATTTTGAGGTGACGTATGGGGGCAAGAGAAGCGAAACACCATGCCATTATCCACACAAAATTTTATGAAAAAGGGAATTGTCAAACTCATGACCGTTGTCACATTAAAATATTTTGATATTTTTCTCAAACTGGGTTTTAACATATGCTTGAAATTAAAGAAAGATTTAGTAAACTTGGGACTTATATTTTAGAGGATAAACCCAAAGAAAATGAGAAATCATCCAAAAATACCAAATAATATTTGTGACCTAGTTTGCTAGTAATTGGAGAGGTCCATAAATCTGCATGAATAATATCAAAAAGAGAGAACGTTACACTTAGTGATACCTGAAAAGGAAGTCTAACATGCTTCCTTAATGGACAATAGTAGTAATTGTGGGAAAATTTCCCTTTATTACATTGAATTAAATTGTGACTCCTAAGAAAATAAAAAACGGGTGCTCCCGGGTGCCTAAGTCTATCGTGCCAAGTTGATAGAGAGATTGCAGCTAGAGAGGTATGTGGATTGAAACTAGGAGCGGAATTAGAGGAGAATAGATAGAGATCCCCCACACTATTGCATCTCGTAAGAGTTGTCCCCGTACGTAGGTCCTTCACAAAAAAACCAAATGAGTCAAACTCAATAGATACAGAGTTGTCACTAGTAAACTTCCTAACAGAGATTAAGTTTTTAACAATGTTAGGCGCGTATAGGACTTTTTTTAGGGTAAAGGGAGGGTGAGGTGGTGGTGTCTGTGTGATGCCATAACCTTGAATTGGAATGCGATTGCCATTTCCGACCAAAAAATATTGAAAATTGTGCAAATTAAATAGTTAAGGGAGATTGCCAGAGTTATGAGTGAGATGGGATGTGGCCCCCGTATCCATATATCATACATCATCGGGTTGCTGGAGATTCATAGTGTTGTAGGCTTGACTTAGTTCGGTAGGGGACATAAGATCGTATGCCTGTTGTTGTTATTGGGTCGTTGAGAGGTAGATCTGGTGTGGCTGACCCGTGTGACTTGGGCCAGGAGTTGGGCCCAGAATGCTCAGACTCGAACGTGGGTTCTGTGTTGGGTTGGTCAGGTAAGGGCAAGGGGGTGAGGCCTAAATTCCGGGGGTTGGCCACGACATTGGGCTGGCCCACAGATATGGAGACTGGGCCTGCCGTGGCTAGCCATCGGAATTTGGTCGACCCTCTCAGCCCCTTCCCTTGTAGCCGCGGTTGTTGTCCCAGCCTTGGCCTCTGCCACCGCATCGTCCCCCGCACTGATTGTGGTATGATTATGTTCGTATTGTTTGTCATGTCTAGTCTCTTCCAATAGCAACTGTGATCGGGCCTTGTTGAAGCTAGGAAGTGGGTTAGCTTGCTGGATCATCGTCGCATGTGTATCGTACATACCTTTCGTCAACCTATTAATAAGTTGATGTACCATCTTCGTGTCGAAAATCAGAGTGCCAACATTAGACAATTGATCAGTAACTAATTTAAGTTGTTTACAATAGTCTGACATGTTAACAAAGTTCTCAAGACGGATGTTGTTAAATTGTTCCTCTAAATACACGGCACGTGTATGTTTGTTGTCTAGAAAGATTTCTTCTAGCCTCGTCCATAAGTCGTGAGCTGAAGCACCTGTCTTCATAATGGTATGAAGTAAATCCCTGGATATGGTGCCATATATCCATTATTTGACGATCGCATCAATGCGCTTCCACGTTGGGTTGTCAACGTCGATTGGATGGGGGTGGAGGCGTCGATGTGATCAAGGACGTTGTAAGCACATGCATGAATTCAGAATATTTCAACCCACGACGAGTATTGATCATCCTATTGATCAAGAACCAAAGGGATAAAGTTCTTGATATTTGTGACGGTGAAGGCCGGATGAAAGGGGTTGGTAAAGAAGGAGGATGATGTGTGACGTCTTGTGTGGAGGATGAGGAATCATGAGAACCCATGTTGCCGTCGGAAATTTGGGAAGAGATGGGATGGGAAGGGCGATGAAAATTCTTTAAGATTTAGGGGGGTTGCCGCCTTTACGAGAGAGAGGGGAAGGGGCGACCGAAAAAAAAGAATTTTAGGGTGTTAGGGTTTGACTCTTGATATCATGTAGAATAGTGTCTCCTTGGTTGGAGGCTTCTCATTAATGCAATATTTATCGGTGTTTACAATTTACAAATCTAATTGGAGAAGGATCTCTACTTTACATAATTACACTAGAATTATAATTACAGAATATATGGAGAATATTAATATATTCTTTATCAGTTAGGAACATCTAACCACCAAGAGTTGTGTATAGAATAGTTGGGGTATTTCATCCGAGCGACTATACCTTGTCCTAAGTGGTATTACCGGATATTGTTGGGATAAAAAAAACCAGGGCATCATGCGGAAGCTATCAAATGCAAACCTTGAACGACGATAAATCAGGAACAAAGAAAAAGATACTGAAAAGAGGCATATTATTCTACTATGGCTTGATCAATTGATTTACCTATGAAAATTAATACAAAAACATAAAAACTACTGAGAGAAATGTGAACTTGGTTTGAAGCTTGATTTGAATCAGCCAAGAACACATTTTCAACCTCGTTCAACCATTGACTCTGATACCACTTGTTGGGGTCGAAAAAATCAGGGCGTCATGCGAAAACTAACTATTGCAAACCTTGAACGATGATAAATCAGGAACAAAGAAAAAAATACTAAAAAGAGGCATATTATTCTAATATGGTTTGATCAATTGATCTACATGTGAAAATTAATATAAAAACATAAAAAATATCAAGAGAAAACTCTCCTCCCAAACAAAACTCTCTAAATGACTACATTGTGGATGCTATTGTGTTGTGTATGAGAAGAAAATATCATCTATTTATAGAAATTCAAAACTTCTCATCCAAGAAAATTAAATGATAAATATGGTAGAGTCCTTTTCTACAAAGAGAACTTTTTTCACCAAGAAATCTTTTTTAAATAAAACACAATTATGATAAAATGCAAATAAAATAGAAAATTCAGGGTAAATCCTAACCGATATCGCTTTGTCAATTGTTTTTATTAGATATTGGTGTACAAATATAAAAAAATGACATCACTTGTTATTATACTAATTTATTCATTTATTTACTTGTTTAAATATTGACACGCCTTACCAAGAACCTTGCGTATGCCAACTTTATTCAAAATTGGAGGTCTTGAGTCGAGCTTTGGGAACTAAAAACCTTTTGAGAGGGAGTACTTTGATCTCCTTAGTGAACCTACGTACTTACGTTAAATTTAAATTAGTTAAGTCAATTGGCAGTGACACGACTAAAAGGAGACAAGGGGGTTCAACTGAATTTTTTTTATCAAAAAAATTTGTTTCGCAGGTAGGGGAAACCGATATCAATCTTTTTTATTTATATATCAACAATTGAATTCTCAGCTTTACACGAGGGAAATTTTAATGAAGCGGCAAAGGAGGTTCAAAAATTGTTATATTCGAAATTTAAATTCTAGACGTGGCATTCTAATATTTCTTTTTTTGAAATTTCGTGTATAAAATTTATGGCTCTCCCAACAAAGATGGCTTCAACAAAAGGGACTTGACCTTTTAGCCAATATTCTAACATTAGCCAACATAGGAGTAAAGGAGAAGCAAGAAGCATTATTCACTTAGGCTATCTAAATACCAAGGCAAGACAAAGCCATACTGAAGAATGACTACGATGGAACTCCTAAATTTGAGAGTCAAGAAGAATAACTTTACTTTTACTCATGGATTGTAATATATATACTTGTTGTTTTATTGCTTTCCAGCTTCTTAATAGTCTCAAGCTCCTTTATTATGCCTCATGTTTTTATATCAGTTTTATAAGGATTAGGTGTCTTGTAGACATAGGTTATGTCCTGTTTAAGGATGAACTTTTCATCCTCAGAATTTCTTTCAGAAGTAAAGGGAAAACCCCCTCTTGTAACACCAGATTTTTGCTAATATATGAAGGAAAGGGGATGGCCTAACCCCCCACCAAGATGGTGGTTCTTTTGGCCCCCCCAAAAAAAGCTTAGAAGATTAAAATTTTGAACATTTGCTTCTCAATATTAAATGCACCATTGTAACTTGGGACACCTGTTGCCAACAACTTGTTATTCAGTGGAATGGAATATTCCATTAGGCCCTAATTAAATCGACAAGAAATCTTTGTTGAAGCTCTTCATTGGTATATGTACATTGTAACGGCTAATCCATATTAGCAATGAAGATATTTATTCACAATTTGATTTCATAACTTTTTAAAAATAATTGCATTCTTAGGTGGGTGTGGTGAGATGAATAGGATCTTTCCATCCTTATTCAGAGGTTTCAGGTACGAATTCTAGGTATGAAAAAATTATGTTAGGAAGTCGTTCTTCCTTAAATGGATCTTACGCCGCGCGAATCTGGATTAGTCAGGGATCCAATACATGTACCGAACGTGAATCTGAATTAGTCAGAGTTCCAATATAGATACCAGACATAGCGTGAGAAAACAAGAGGTATTAAAAAGAGGAGAAAAAAATAGAAGACTTGAATTGAAGAGTCGGCAGACAACATCAGAATAAGTGCTTAAATAAGTTGATTATAGTATCACATAATACACAAAAATAAGAGGTGCATAAGTACTAATTAAGCTTAAAGAGACAATCCAGACTCTTCATCCTCATCAAGGCCAGAAGTGTAGACAGTGTAGAGAGACCAAATCAAACCAAAGACACCAAAAAGGATCCAACCAAGAAGGTTGTTGCTGAGCCCAAATGGAAGCCCAGTTCCTTCCGTGCTCATTCTCTCATCCACTAGAGCAATTGCTGCTGGGTTTGATATGCTTGCTGCTACTGCTGCTGCTATCAATGATTCTCCCATTCCCAACTTTGATTCTACCTTTGGCTTTCCTTCCATTGAGCATCTCACCTTTCCAAGCTTGCTCATGGATGGTAATCCTGAAAAATAACCAAAAATAGATTCAGTATTTAAACTTGATGGATTCAAAGTTCTGATTTCTTTGAAAATATAAATTCAAAACTTTGATATTTATACTCTCCGTCTCAAATTATGTGGTGCTTTTGAGGATTAAGAATTTTTCACTAAGGGTGTTCGAAAAATAAAAATAAAGTGTTTGGGATTTGAACTAGATATCTCAAAGTGAATTTTAAACCCCCGAACCACTAAACCAATATCTAGTCTTGTATTCAAGGGATTCAATATATATATATATATATATATATATAAAAGGGCAGCCCGATGCACTAAGTTCCCGCTATGCACGGGGTCCGTGGAAGGTAAGGGTGAACACCCTCCTAGATCCGTCCCTGTCCCCGAGAGTCAATTTAACTAATCGTTCAAGCTTAATTAGATTAGATCAACTCAATATTTTAAGATATTAAAAAACTATACGAAACTTACTGTAAGTTGCAATTCTCTTAATGTAACTAAGATGAAAAATACATTTTAAATTATTAGTCAAAGCCGAGCCTGATTCTCTATGGCATGGACGTCTTTGATTGGATGGAGACAGATATATAGAAAGTGTGCAGTGAGGGTGCTCGTAAATCACTAGGTGGCCTAGCTTGACCCAAGCATGCCCAGAAGTCCCATGCCTTTCTTGGTCGGACCAACCCAACCTCAAAGTTTACATAATTTGAATCTCCAAAAATAAAAAGTGTTTACATAAAACTAGAATAGAGAAGTAAAATGATAAAAATGAAGGGTTCAAATGAATTCACTTTCTAGGTCCGTCTCTGATAAGAAGAACACATGCTCATGGACTAGCTAAAAGAGATGATGATTGTCCAAGATTATATAAAGAGATCAATAATACCTTTCCCAACCGATGTGTGAACTCGACATCGTTCTCTAATTAATCCTAATATATGAATGATATACATGCTTAGGAATGAATTTACTTCCAGTAATCGAATTAGACATGCCTTAAACTTTTTAAGATTGAAAATTGTGACAGAATTATGCTACAATTTATGCATACTTCACTAAAACTGCTATTATCATTATCATATTTATGACTTACATGAATATAGGGAAGTTTGAAAGTAACATTTCAAAATTCATGAAAGTAAACTAGAAAATAAACATACCACGAACAGATGAGGGACAGGATACAGATCCCTTTTGCACGAGGGCAGCACGTGCCACTGAAGAGGTTGTAGTGCAAGCAGTGATGGTTGCCATTTCTGTATTACTCTGAGAGAATGATCAGAACTTCAATCTCTTGACTAATAAGGTAGGCTATTATCAGTTCAGTTTATTCATACATATTGTGGGGAAATTAATAATCTCTAGTTGAAAAAGCATAACCACACCCGACATGGATTATTTGGATTGCTCCTTATCTCTTGTCAGCCAATTGTATTCAGCCATGTGTCATGTCATATAATACAGACCACTATTAGTTTATGAAGTGGACCAACGAGCTAGATCCATTCAAAACAGATATATTACCAATAGTAATAAAGTTTTCGTTGTCGTGTATCGGTATCAGTCTATTTTTTTTTATATTCAGCTTTCCGGTTTACGCCAGACTATTCATGAAGATAGTAGTCCCGGTCCACACTATTACCAGTAAATTGCGAGATATACCTGAATGACCAGGATTTGAGAACAAAGCAGTATCAGTCTATTTTCATTTGATAGAGGAAAGATATATAACATTGTCGTATTTGGAAGAAAAATTCTAAATATATATATACAAAATAAAGCACGTCCACTGCCAGTGGAATGAATTAGACTTCTTGATCAACAAATTGTTCCTCAATCACTAATTATTATTCGGAAATTAATAAATATGCATGAATTCTCAATGTCCATTTCGTTCCATTTTATAGACTTTATGATCGTTTACCATAAGTTTCTCAAACCATGTGTAGGTTATAGTAGCAATGTTACTCTCCATTAAGTCTCCACTTTTCACGCCCCTCTACGTTGAGATCACCATGTTGATAGGAATCGGCAAAGACCTTCTTGTACACGTCCTCGAGGGCAGCATTCATGGCAATCATCACTATTTTCTCCCGAGGGCATGGTATGGCTTTATTCTTGGTCTTGTTTAATAGATGTCGAGTGCCGCTTTTCCCCGTCCGAGAATCTCCATTTTCGATATTATAGTTTGACTGGACATGAAATTCTAAAAGTACTTAAGAAAGTATTTTAAATCTTGTGATCATGAACTAAAGATATGTGTATTATACCAGAATGTACAAAAACAAAAAATGTGTGCGAATTGCGAGACAATATATAGCCTATATGCTCACTAGTATTTGTCACTTATACTCTATATCTTGAGGTTATAGCTCATAATGAATACTAATTTAGATAATCTAGCTAGTTGTTCCAACTTATTACTCGTCCTCCGTCCCGTTTTATGTGAAGGTGTTACTGTTTGAGGAGTCATTAGATGTTTCAACCACTACAAGAAAAACAGGCTACGGTGACAGTTCACATGTGACAGAAATTCAAGTGTCGCGTCTTTTTACTAAATTTATGCTTTTTCTTGACATTCATGTGACATGTTTTTTAAGTGTCATATAATTATGACATTTGTGTGATGGATTTTTTTAAGTGTCATTTATTTATGACGTTTGTGTGACGGTTTTGTGAAATGTCACATAAATAAGCGACTTGTGTTTTAAATTGACCAAAAATGACGTGTTTGACTGTTTAAAATGACACCATTTTTATTATTTATTTAGGGGCAGTTGTTCCCATCCCCGAACAACGAAGGGGCAGTTGTTGACAATTGTTATTTACCCTCCAATACTTTTATTTAATTATTCCAAGTTTCTGAGTCACGAACTGAGTAAAATATGCATTTACAAAGTGAAAATGATTTTATAAAATTACCTCGATGTCATTTTATCATTTTATTTGGAGAAATATCATCGAATATATTATTGTATATCATTTGCCTATTTTTATATATTTTTGAAAAATATCTATCAATTTTTTATAATTTAAAGAAGACAATTATCTAAGTAATTGTTTAAATTAGTAATTATTAAATTAATTTATATTTTACTTCGTGATTTAAGGAAATTGATTAATTAAATAAAGTACCAAATAGTATCTTATTTTATTTCTCAAATTAATCTCAAACTTTAAAGAATTTTTACATTTTTATGGCTTTTATTTAGGGACATGTTTTAATTTTAGCTTTGATTGATTTTAATTGGCTAATTTGGCCACAATTTAAATTAAAGTGGCCATATTTTAAATCAATTTGGTAGACATCTTTGCAAAATGACTCTCAAATCTCCAACCCCTTTATTCCCACGATTTTGGTCTATTTTTCATTTTGTTCCGGTCAGGCCCAGTCCAAAAAGCACTTGACCCGACCCAAACCATGTTTAAAGGGTCTATCTCCTCTCGTTTTCGCAAAGTGCAGCCCTAGCCGACACCCTTCTCTTCGCCTCTCTAGCAAAAAATGGCAAAAGAACATACGCCTTTCGTTTCTTGCAATGTTTGTTCGAGATAGGGTCTTAGTGACCCTTGTCTTCTCCTCCCTCTCCTCGCCAGAGTTCCACCGCGCGCAAGGTAAACCCCTCTATTTTCTTTGATAGCCATTTAATGGCTTTTATCCATTTAGTTGCGATTTCTCGACCAACCATTGGTTGGATTTCAAACCTTTTTTCAAATTAAATAAAAAATAGGAAAATTCTTCTCCCACATTGGTGTCTAAGAAAAACTTATGGGGTTTTGATTCTATACAAAGAACCCCACCCTTTATTACTTCTGGAGGTTTTGAATCCTTGAAATTTGTCAAGAGTTCGAGCACAAGACTCATAGTTTGAGCAAAAATTGAAAACCCTAGAGCATTCTTTAAGGTTTTCACAATTTAAATTTTCTTGTCGATCTGTTTTGTGGCTGAGCTAGAGGAGGTTGGAGAAGAAGCTTCCCACTCAAGATTCTCGACCAAGGCGCACATCAAAGAGGTAAATTCCAAGCCCTCTCAGTCTTTTCCTTTTGTCACTTCTGTTTTTCATATAATTTTGTGACTGATTTTGGTTGTTCATGTTATTGTATGCTCAAAATAGGTCTTATTAAGCATGATTTGCCTAATTAATGTTAATTAGGGTATTTTTTAAGGTCTTGAATAATGTGTTATGAGTATAACCTAGATGTGTTTGGCTTAATTAAGTTAGTGATTAAGTCTGTGTTCAATATATCATGTTAAAGATGTTATTCAGTGCTTGTTTGAATCATCGTTTAAGTAGAAGAGGGTATAAAGGGGTGATTCAAGATTTGGTAAGTTAAAGTCATTCTTCTCGATGTTAGTGCTTTATTTTTTGGAAGTTAATTAACGTATTGTTAGTATTCCTCCAATGAACCTTAATAGTGCTCTGAAACTGGCGTCACGGAGGATGAGATTGACAGATCTGATCTTTGGAAAAGAGTGGGCTTCCTCGACTATGGAAAAGAGTGAGCTTTGGACTTACTCGATTGACAGCGGCATGCAAATGTTGACAACTACAGTTGGTCAAAGGCAAAAGTGGGCTTACTCGACTATGGTGAAATATGTTAAAAGTATGACTTGTTTTATTTGGTCTGCATACTTGAGTGATTATATATTTAGTGAATCTTTACAACTTTTGTTTTAAGTTATATTTACATGTTGATATTTAATTCAATGGCAGGCACCACTACAACCGGTGGTACCGAGTGTGGTTATTCTGTGATGCGTTTCATGAAAGAGTTGATGCTAGACTCTACTTTAATGACAAATAATGTAAGTACTTCTAAATTTAAATGATAGTCCATTAACCATGTTAATTGTTACATCATTTCAAGCATTACTAATTATTTTCTTTTTGTGGTTTATAGTTCTACGGCAAACACATGTACTCACAAGAGGAACTTGATGATATTCGTGTCGAGTGGGGATTGCATTTTTCGAAGATACTTGCTAAAACAAAAGTTGGTAAATTAAATGATGATGAGTGAACATTTTAGATTGATAAGATACTTGATTAATAATGTTTTAGTCTTTAATTAAACACTTTAATAACACTTTGAATGATTATCCATTTTGGGAAGACTCTGTACAACAGATTCTAGCTATTCAATGTATATTTTTGGTGTTATTTAAAATTTTAGTTCATTTCATCGGTGCACTAAATTTGCAATATTGAAATTAAATTGGCAAAAAAAAAAAATCCCGCCAAATTTAATTTTCCCGCCATATTAAAATAATTATTAATTAATAGAAATTTTAAAAAAAATCGAATCAAAATTTTAAAAAATCAAAGGCGGGAAGTTAAAATTTATGTGACTTTCGTGTGACGGGTTTGAACCGTCACATGTCGTGTGATAAATACAGAACCGTCATCCGTTTGTGACAGTGGCAAAGATGACACTTACGGGAACCGTCATCTTAGGGGTTAGATGACGGTTTTTACCCGTCACCGTAGGATATTTTTGTAGTAGCGAACTTATACTCCTAGCTCATAATGATAATACCCTTTTAATATTTTGAATGATTAATTATGCTGACTTGTAATACTTTTCATGATGTTTTCAAATTGATATGTCATGAGTTCACTGAATCCTTCTCACAAACGTACTCGTGTCTCGTATACCTTATGGAAATTTAATCTGATTTAGATGTTAAAAGAGCTACAGCTTTCCCTCCCCTTAATCCAACAATCTGCGGGGTTTAAGAATTTTAGATTTTTTGCTTCCCTGTATTGTCATAGCTTTGATGTATCTCCGAATCTCATAATCCAACTTTAAGATTAATTAATAGCTTCTATCCACTTTCCTATTTTTGATCCAACTTATCTACTGATGGTTAACTATATCAATTTCTGTATCATATGAATTTTGCCTTACCTTGAATAATTTATAGCGAATCCTAAAGTCTAGATCTCACCAACTAGAAGAGTTATCAAATTATTTCTAATTCTAATCGTAAAGCTGTGCCTTAGCTACATGGTCCTAAAGTGGAACTTGGAATATAGGTCAAAATCGGAATAATAATGGCAAGAACCGAGGCGGCGGTCACAGTGGTAACGGTAATCGTAGCGGCGGTAACAACGGAAATAACGGTGGTCGGAACAGTGGGCAACAGACCAACTGGCAGCAGCCGTGGGCCTAATGGCCATGGGGCTGGGCCAGTGGTCAGTGGCCCAACTGCCCTTACCCACCGTCTCAAATTCCCAGAAACTGGGCCCAATTCCATCCTGCCTCCAAGCCCAGTTTCCCGGTCCAGAATTCTAGCTCTCGGTCTGCTGGGCCGTGGCAGCAGGCTGGCTTGCTTGGGCCTCGGCCTCAGCAGGCTTTCACTGTTGCGGGCTCAACTTCGGTCCCGACACCTACGGATATTGAGGCTGCAATACATACACTTGGATTAAATCCCCAAGATGCAAATTGGTACATGGACACCAGAGTCACTTCCCATATGACGTCCGCACAAGATAATCTCTCGTCTAATTTCAATTTGAGTAAAAACCGTGGCATTATTATTGGTAATGGTAACTCAATTCCAATTCGAGGTTATGGTCATACAAATTTGTCTCCCCCACATCCACCTCTAGTCTTAAAAAATGTTCTTCGTGCCCATCACTTAATTAAAAAGTTGGTGTCTCTCCGAAAATTCACCACTGATAATTGTGTTTTTGTTAATTTTGACCAGTTTCGATTTTCTGTGAAGGATTTCAAGACGGGGATACCTCTAATGAGATGCAATAGTAGGGGAGAGATTTATCCAATCACCACCACCACCATTTCCACGAGGCATGCCACACCTTCAACCTTTTTCCACTATTGCTCCTTCCTTGTGGCATGTACATTTAGGTCATCCGGGGTCGTCTATTATTTCTTCTCTGTATAAAAATAGTTTTATTGATTGTAAGAGTACGCGCAGTACTCCACTCTGTCCTTCTTGTCCATTAGGGAAACATGTTACATTACCATTTGTAGCCTCTACTTCTCGTACTTTGATACCTTTTGACATTAGTCATAATGATTTAGGGACATCTCTCGTTTTAAGTTTTTTGGCCATCGTTATTATGTATTATTCTTGGATGATTATTCTTATTTTTTGTGGACCTTTCTTTTATCTAAAAAGTCTAAAGTTTTTTTCCACCTTCTTAAAATTTAGAGCATTCATCCGTACCGAATTCGAACGGAAAATTAAAAATATTCAATGTGATAATGGCAGGGAATATGATAATGAGACGTTTTGAGAGTTTTGTGATACTCATGGCATATCTTTTCGGTTTCCTTTTCCACATACATCCTCACAGAATGGGAAGGCCGAGAGGAAAATTTGTACCATTAATAATATTGTCCGAACCTTGCTAGTCCATGCTTCATTACCACCTTCTTTTTGGCATCATGCATTACAAATGACTACATATCTAATTAACATCCTCCCTTACAAAGGCTTAGCATATCAATACCCACTTAATATTATTTTCAATAAAGATCCTTCGTATTCTCATCTTAGGGTGTTTGGGTGTTTATGCTATCCACTTTTTCCGTCTACTACAATTAACAAACTTCAAGCCCGCTCTACTGCTTGTAGTACTGTGTCTAGTTCATATAATTTTTTGGATGATAGGATCTCACCATATATTATCCACCATTTATCTGAGATGTACCGTGACCCAAATCCGCCAGCAGACCTACTGCCTGCTGGCCCAAATAGTCTCAGCATTAGTCCAGTGTCTCGGCCCAGTCCCGATATCGGTATTGATCCAGAGTCTCGGCGCAATGCCACTTTTGATCCAGCTTCTGCTTCTCGCCCAATTGTTGGGCCAGCAGTCCGCTGCCAACCCGATAATTACCCAACTCCCGTCCAATTCTACCTCGAGTCAAGGGCCCGTTACTCGTAGTCAACTGGGTATTTTTAGATCGAAACGACATTTTAATCTTAATTATAATGTCACTAAATCTCCCCTACCACGTAACCCAGTATCTTCCCTTCATGACCCGAATTGGAAATTGACTATGGATGACGGATTTAATGCTCTTATTGAAAATAAGACGTGGGAGTTAGTGCCCCATCCACCTGGTGTTAATATTATTCGGTCTATGTGAATTTTTACTCATAAAAAAAATTCTGACGATTCTTTTGAGAGGCATAAGACCTGTCTTGTAGGTGATGGTAAAACACAACAGGTTGGCGTAGATTGTGGAGAAACATTTAGTCCGGTGGTCAAACCGGCAACCATTCTTAATGTGCTTAGTCTATCTCTCTCGAAAGCATGACCCATTCATCAGCTGGATTTGAAAAATACTTTCTTACACGCTGATCTTAAGGAGACAGTATACATGCATCAACCCTTAGGTTTTAAGGACCCCAATTATCCTCACCATATTTGTTTGCTGAAGAAGTCCTTGTATGGGCTTAAGCAGGCCTCACGGGCGTGGTATAAGAGGTTTGCATATTTTGTGTCTACTATTGGGTTTTCTCACAGCAGGTCTGATCATTCTCTGTTCATCTATCGTCGTGGTACTTCTCTTGTATACATTCTATTATATGTGGATGATATCATTTTGACTGCCTCCTCGGATGTATTGCGCAAGTCTATTATGTCCCTTCTTAGTTCAGAATTCGCTATGAAAGACTTGGGACACTTGAGTTATTTTTTGGGTATAGTTGTCACTCGTCATACATGTGGTCTATTTTTATCACAGAAGAAGTATGCAACTGAGATTATTGAGAGAGCTGGCATGTCATCTTGTAAGTCATTTTCTACTCCGGTGGATACCAAACTGAAGCTGAGTGCTACTTCTAGCACACCATATAAGGATCTCATCCACTATCGTAGTCTTGCAGGGATTCTTCAGTATCTTTCATGAGATACTTATACAGTAAAATATGTGTGTTTATTTATGCATAATCCACGGATTGAGCACATGCATGCGCTCAAACGCATTGTACAATACATACAGGGCACACTTGATTATGGATTGCATTTATATCCATCCTCCGTCTCTACTCTTGTGTCATATACAGATGCTGATTGGGGTGGTTGTCCAGATACCAGACGTTCGACATCTGGTTACTAAATGTTCTTTGGGGATAACTTGATATTTTGGTCGGCAAAACGCCAGGCTACTTTATCGCGATCCAGTGCGGAGGCCGAGTATCGAGGGGTAGCCAATGTGGTGTTTGAGTCATGGTGGCTACGTAATCTTCTACTAGAGCTACATTTTCCTATTCGGAAATCTACATTGGTCTACTGTGATAATGTTTGTTCAGTCTATCTTTCTGGCAATCCGGTCCAACATTAGCGCACTAAACATATCGAAATGGATATACACTTTGTTTGAGAAAATGTAGCTCGTGGACAAGTACGCGTCCTCCATGTCCCTTCGCGGTACCAAATTGCAGACATATTTACTAAAGGTCTTCCCTTGGTTCTATTTGAAGATTTTAGGGACAGTCTCAGCGTACGACAACCGACCGCTATGACTGTGGGGGTATAAAAGACCGATATACATGGTCCGGTATACCGTGTATATCATGGTCCGATTTGGACTCCACAAATTGTAATTAATGTATAATTGTAATTATGATATCAGTCTTGTACTAGGAAAATGTATTAGAATTAGAGTAGGAAAATGTAGAATTATTTCCATATTTAGGAATTGTATATTTGTATATATACCTCTCTTTATCAATAAAAATAATCCAGGGATATTTTTTTTCAGAAATCAGCGCCTCCCAAAATTATAGAGAACAAGTTGTATTTTCACATTTCTCAATAATGGATTTTGCAGTTTGCATCCAACAAGAAAGAAATTAGCAAGGAATAAGACGTTTGAGAAGGAATGAAAAAAATTCTTCAATTTAATCTGGTGCAAAGTCACTAGTACGTACTAGGGCCTTCGAGTTGGAATATCCAATTATAAACAACTGTAGTGAATCTGTAGAGATATTTTTGGCTTAATTCTATAATCTTTGTCCGATCCAATGCATTTATATATTTGTTGCGGTACGTGCAACCCGATCCAATGCATTTATATATTTTTATATATGTTATATGTTTAAAAGACTCAAATAATATATCCTTCTTTCAACGTTTCGCCCTGCCACTTGTAAGGGTTATAACTCTCGAACCGTAACTTCAAATAAGGTGTTTCTTACGCTGAGTCGAAGGTAACACGGGGATATATCACTATCCCAAGTTTCCTCTAAAAATGCTTAGTATAACTAGTACCAATTCACACAAGAAACAACCCTATGAAAATTGTCTTGCCAGATTTTTTTTGATAAAAAACACAATCTTAAAACAATCATAAGTTTTTATCCGTAAGTCCGATTTATCTCCGTAAATTCTCTAACTGTCGAGAACAGATAAATTTAGAACTTTTATTCAGCACAACTTTTCATATTCCTCACCGAAACATTCAGTTCTTTTATTTTAACAACTCTCAGAAAACTATTTCGCCAGATTTTTGTAAAACAAAATACAATCTTAAAACAGTCATAACTTTTTAACCAGAAGTCGGATTAATCTATGTAAAGTCTAAAACTGTTGAGAACAGAGAAATCTAGAACTTTTATTCAGCATAACATTTCATATTCCACACCGATATGTTCATTTGTTCCATTATACGTTCCGCCTTCCGGATTTTATTCGATCCGAGGCAGAAACTTTGAATTGCGATAACTCTCAAACCGAATGTCGGTTTTAGCATCTGTTGAGCTCAATCGGGTCATGAAGGAGAGATGTACAACCCTGTAAAAATTTATCCAATTATAAACGACATAACTCAGCGAAACAGATTGTAATTATATGACCCAAACTAGTTATCAAATAACCTACTAACAATAATTTCATGATCATTCTTTCAACATCCAGATCATATTCTAATATGTATTGTAACTTAAAAATTAAGGGATTATACAAAGATTTATGAGTGAGAGAACTCACTTTTATTACTTCGTACTGCAAACGAACTTCCAAACTCCAACTAATCCTTTCCCTTCTTGTTCTCTTGTATTTTTCTGATTTTTGCTCTTTTTGGTATTTTTCTGAATTTCTATTCTTAGTGCTAAGTGTTTTCTTTTGTGCTATGCATAATTATATAGTGAGTTGTGTGTGTATAACTTGTGGGAGGTGGCACGAGAAGAGGTTGAGGGAGATGAAAAGGGGAGGGGGAGGACGTGGATGTTAAGGCTCTTAATTCCATTACAATCTTTTTTTAACTGCAGATTATGACTCTTAATGCCATTTATTTATATCCTTTTTTTAAAGAAACCAACAAGGAGATGTTTTTTTTCCCGGATTTTACAACAAATGACAATAAGTGCAATCAAATTGCAAGTCTAATTCCTAAGGTCGAACTAAATTGGAATGATGCACTCTCTTCATTTCAATTTATGTGACATAGTTTGACTCGGCATGGAATTTTGATAAAATAATTTTTTTGAAACTTGTGGTGAACATTGTTGGTTTTTAACAAAGAAACGTAGGAAATAACAGAGAAAAAAATATACTGCAATCTAGTCAAAGGGAATTATTTTATTTAGCTATGTTTACCTCTGCATTTATAGTGAAAAAACAGTAAAAAGATAACCATAGACTGGCCTAGAATATCTCTGTAGAGTATATCTTTAACTAACTAACAAACCTAACCTAGAATATCTCTTCAGAATATATTATTCTAACTAACAATTACTAACAGTAAAAATAAAGTTATTCAAAACCAGTAAAGCAAAGTTACTGCAATCCAAAAGCAAATATTCTAACACTCCTCCTTAGTTTTGGAACTGCAAATTCTAGACATGGTTGGAATTGACTTCGTGAACAAAGCTGACAATTCATCTTTGGTCTTGTAGTTAACTTGATCTGTATCTCCAAGTTGCAGCTCTTGATTATCAACAAATTCTAGCATATGTTTATCATCTGTTGGATTAAATGAGAAGTTTTTACCTCTTATTTTAAATCGTAAAATCTCTTGCTTAGTGACATCAAAGAATCGACAATACTTGTCTTCGAATAATAATTTAAATCCTTTTTCCACTAGCTGGCCAACACTTAACAGAATTTGATCAATATCAGGCACGTAAAGAACATCTGGAATTATTTTTGTATCTGAACCTTTTTTTATTGCAACAATCCCTTTTCCTTTTGCAGGAATATAGTCATCATTCCCGATTCTGACTTTTTTGTTTCCCATAGACATAAACTCTTTAAAAATATTTTTGTCATATGTCATATGGTTTGTACAACCATTGTCAATCATCCAAAAATAAGATTTTTTGGTTGAAAAATATGTTGCCACAAACAAGTGGTCTTCTTCTTTTTCATTGGCGACTTGGGCATTTGCTTCATATTTTGGAAATCTGTTTTTGCAAATCACTGCTTCATGACCAAGTTGATTGCAAATCTTGCACTGTGCATCTGCCCTTTTTCAATATTTAAATGGAGGATGACCTTTTTTGCCACAATGCTGAAAAGGTGGGTAATTTTTTTTTGAATTACCACCCTTACTTTGAGCCTTGTGGTTGGCTATCAAGAATCCTTCAGCCATATCATATTTCCTCATAAGCCTCCTTTGCTCTTATGCCTGCAATATATTTAGTAATTCGGCCAAGGTAATGTTGGACAAATATTTTGTGTTTTCCAAGGTAGTTATGGATACTTCATATCTTTCGGACACCATAACAAGAATTGTTTCAACAATACTTGAATCTTTAAATTTAGTGCCAAGCAATTTTACCTTGTTCACAATGCCAAGAAACCGGTCTGAGTACTCTTTGATGTCTTAGATTCCTTCATCTTTTGCAGTTCGAATTCCCTTATTAAATTCAGCACCTTCATGCCCCGTATTCTTTCACCTCCTGTGTATTCTTCCTTCAGATAATCCCAATTTCTTTTGCCATTCTGAGAGCCATAACTTTTGTGAACATTGTTTCAGACACACCAGCAAACAATGTTGCTTTCTCCTTTGATTTTCGGATTTTCTTTTTTCTTTGGCTTTTGATCTGAGCCACGGTGGGATTATTTGGCAGCGGAAGAACATCATAATCCTCTTCCACGGACTCCCAAAAATCTAAAGCCTCACGATAAGTCTCCATTTTTACTGTCCATATATGGTAATTCTCACCATCAAAGACAGGAGGAGCTATTTGAGAAAATCTAGTTTCAGAATCAGTCTCACTCACAGGTCCCTCAAGAAAATGGCTCTAGATACCAATTGTTGGTTTTTAACAAAGAAAGTAGGAAATAACTAAGACAAAAAATATATTGCAATCTAGTTAAAGGGAATTATTTTATTTAGCTATGTTTAGCTCTGCATTTAAGAGGAAAAAACAGTAAAAAGATAACCATAGACTAGCCTAGAATATCTATGCAGAGTATATCTTTAACTTACTAACCTAACCAAGATATCTCTTCAGAATATATTATTCTAACTAACAATTACTAACAGTAAAAATAAAGTTATTCAAAAACAGTAAAAAAAGTTAGTGCAATCCAAAAAAAATATTCTAACACTTCTCCTTGGTTTTGGAACTGCAAATTCGAGACTTGGCTGGAATTGACTTCGTGAACAAAGCTGACAATTCATATTTGGTCTGGTAGTTAGCTTGATCCGTATATCCAAGTTGCAGATCTTGATTATCAACAAACTTTAGCATGTGTTTATCTTCTGTTGGATTAAATGAGAAGTTTTTACATCTCATTTTAAATCGTAAAATCTCCTGCTTAGTGGCATCAAAGATTCGACAATACTTGTCTTCGAATAACAATTTAAATCATTTTTCCACTAGCTGGCCAACGCTTAACAGATTTTGATCAATATCAGGCACGTAAAGAACATCTGGAATTATTTTTGTATCTGAACCTGTTGTGATTGCAACAATCCCTTTTCCTTTTGCAGGAATATAGTCACCATTCCCGATTCTGACTTTCTTGCTTCCCATACACATTAACTCTTTAAAAATATTTTTGTCATATGGTTTGTACAACCAATGTCAATCATCTAAAAATCATATTTTTTGGTTGAAAAATATGTTGCCACAAACAAGCGGTCTTCTTCTTTTTCATTGGCGACTTGGGCATTTGCTTAATATTTTGGAAATTTGATTTTGCAAATCACTGCTTCATGACCATATTGATTGCAGTTCTTGCACTGTGCATATGGCCTCGTTTAATATTTAAATGGAGGATGACCTTTTCTACCACAATGCTGAAAATGTGGGTAATTTTTCTTTGAATTACCACCCTTACTTTGAGCCTTGTGGTTGGCTATCAAGGCTCCTTCAACCATATCATTTTGCCTCATAAGCCTCATTTGCTCTTATGCCTGCAATATATTTAGCAATTCGGCCAAGATAATCTTGGACAAATCTTTTGGCCAAGGTAATCTCTTGTTTCCTATAAACATCAACTCTTTTGCAATTCAAATTCCCTTATTAAATTTAACACCTTCATGCCCCGTAAACTTTCACCTCATGTGTATTCTTCCTTCAGATAATCCCAAATTTCTTTTGCCATTTTGAGAGCTATAACTCTTGTGAACATTGTTTCAGACACACCAGCAAACAAAGTTGCTTTCGTCTTTGATTTTCTGATTTTCTTTCCTTTTGCCTTTTGATCTGAGCCAAGGTTGGATTATTTGGCAGTGGAAGAACATCATAATCCTCTTCCACGGCCTCCCAAAGATCTAAAGCCTCACGATAAGTCTCCATTTTTACTGTCCAGAGATGGTAATTCTCACCATCAAAGACAGGATGAGCTATTTGAGGAAATCTATTTTCAGAATCCATCTCACTCACAGGTCCCTCAAGAAAATGGCGATAGATACCAATTATTGTTTTTTAACAAAGAAACGTAGGAAATAACAGAGAAAAAAATACTGAGAGAAAAATATACTGCAATCTAGTCAAAGGGAATTATTTTATTTAGCTATGTTTAGCTCTGCATTTATAGGGGAAAAAAACAGTAAAAAGATAATCATAGACTGGCCTAGAATATCTCTGCAGAGTATATCTCTAACTAACTAACCTAACCTAGAATATCTCTTCAGAATATATTATTCTAACTAACAGTAAAAATAAAGTTATTCAAAACCAGTAAAGCAAAGTTACCGCAATCCAAAAGCAAATATTCTAACACTCCTCCTTGGTTTTGAAACTGCAAATTCTAGACTTGGCTGGAATTGACTTCGTGAACAAAGCTGGCAATTCATCTTTGGTCTTGTAATTAGCTTGATCTGTATCTCCAAGTTGCAGCTCTTGATTATCAACAAATTTTGGCATGTGTTTATCTTCTGTTGGATTAAATGAGAAGTTTTTACCTCTTATTTTAAATCGTAAAATCTCCTGCTTAGTGGCATAAAAGATTCTACAATACTTGTCTTCGAATAACAATTTAAATCCTTTTTCCACTAGCTGGCCAACACTTAACATATTTTGATCAATATCAGGCACGTAAAGAACATCTAGAATTATTTTTGTACCTGAAGCTGTTTTGATTGCAATGGTCCCTTTTCCTTTTGCAGGAATATAGTCACCATTCCCGATTCTGACTTTTTTGTTTCCCATAGACATAAACTCTTTAAAAATATTTTTGTCATATGTCATACGGTTTGTACAACCACTGTCAATCATCCAAAAATAAGTTTTTTTGGTTGAAAAATATGTTGCCACAAACAAGTGGTCTTCTTCTTTTTCATTGGCGACTTGGACATTTGCTTCATATTTTGAAAATTTGTTTTTGCAAATCACTGCTTCATGACCAAGTTGATTGCAGATCTTGCACTGTGCATCTGGCCTCTTTCAATATTTAAATGGAGGATGACCTTTTTTGCCACAATGCTGAAAATGTGGGTAATTTTTCTTTGAATTAACACCCTTGCTTTGAGCCTTGTGGTTGGCTATCAAGGCTTCTTTTTAAACAAACTTAAATTCAGCTATAATGCGTTTGACATGCCACGGATCTTAAAGCACCTTTTACCAATTTGTAGTCGAAAATAATTGGACAAATCTGCACTTTGACAGTCCTTATCAATCGTTTAAGGCATTACTGAATTCTCAGAGGAAATGAAAGGTACCTATAATCGGGTTTTGTGGATTAATCAGCAAAAATAATTTTTGCCAATGCACCCTCCATCAAAGCAACTGGAGTTAAATTAATTCTATCAGCAATATCTCCAACAACCCAAATTGATGGCACTGATGTACGAGAACCTATAAAAACAATTTGGAAATGAAACTCTCATTCAAGAACACATGCACTAAATAGTTCAAGCGTATTAGAAAAAAAGGAGAGAAAAGCAGTCACCTCTATGGCTCCATTCTTTGTCATTTTCACTCCCACAGTACCTAATCCTAAATTCTGCAACGTGTTCAAACAAAAAGAAACTTAAGTAACTGGCGGTTACAACTTGAATATCCAGTCAAATCTAATAAAAGAAACCACGTGTTTGGAAAATGATGAGGAAATTGTTAAATATATATCGAGATGGACATTCATTTTGTTCGCGAAAAGATTGCTTGTGGTCAGGTCCGCGTCTGTCATGTCCTGTCCATGTATCAAATAGCCGATATCTTTACGAAGGGTCTTCCCTCGGTCCTTTTTAAAGATTTTAAGGACAGTCTCAGCGTTCGAAGACCGCCCGCTATGACTGCGGGGGTGTGTTAAATATACATAACATGCACACAATGATGCAATTACATCATCAACATTATCAAAGAACAAAGAACGATGGAGTTGATGATGAAAATAGAAGCAAAATAATCACCTTTACAGGATCACCAATTCAACCAAATAATTAAACCCCCCCTACCCCCTACCCTCTCCCAAAAAAAAAACTGACTGTTTTTTCTCATCGGAGTACCTTGGAATTTCACTGCATTAAATGTGATAAGAGCAAGCTTTCACAGGCATGAGAGTGTTTTGGGTTTAATATTGCCAATTTTAGGGGGGGGGGGGGGAGTTGGCTATGAGGAGAAATCACCATATTCTTCCTTCACAAAGTTTCAATCCAGGTCTGTATTGAACTAGAACCCCCTAGCAATTAACTGCATTAACCTATGAGGTCTATCAGAGAAAAGCTACCAACAGGAATCAGAATAAACCTTTATATTTGGTTTTCGTCCTGTTGCAAACATGATATGAGAGAAACCTTCAACTGTTCCTCTGTTAGTCTTTAAAGACTGTGAGTCATCTGCCGACTTGACAACAGACTGAGGCGACTCCTCGGTATGGAACTCAATTCCTCTCTTAAAAAAATAATCTCCTTGATTATTTTCATTACTTGAATAGGTATATATACAAGATACAAAATCTTCCTATTCTATTCCTAAAATCTTATTCTACCATAATTCTAACTCTACAATTATGGTAGTGTATAATCCTACTTTTGGTAATAAATACATTACAATATACTACACATATATTTTCGAAATATATAATATTCTTAACTCTAAAATCAGCCACAACCGAGATCACTAATGGCCATAAATCGTGGCACTTATTATGGCAATATACACTTGTATATTGTGTGTATATTTCCATATTTAACACACCCCCGCAGTCATAGCGGGCGGTCTTCGAACGCTGAGACTGTCCCTAAAATCTTCAAAGAGTACCGAGGGAAGACCCTTTGTAAAGATGTCTGCAACTTGATATCTTGACGGGACATGACATACGCGTACCTGCCCCCGAGCAACCTTTTCACGGACAAAGTGAATGTCCATTTCGATATATTTTGTGCGTTGGTGCTGAACCGGATTACCTGATAGGTAGATGGCACTAACATTATCACAATATACTAAGGTCGCCTTCTGAATGGGGCAATGAAGTTCTAACAGCAAATTACGTAACCAACACGATTTTGAGACCACATTGATATTCTGCCTCTGCACTTGAGCGGGATAGAGTCGCCTGACGCTTTGCAGACCAGGAGACCAAGTTGTTGCCAAGGAACATACAATATCCTTACGTAGACCGTCTGGTGTCCGGACAACCACCCCAATCCGCATCTGTGTATGAGACAAGTGTGGATGTAGAATAAGGATACAAGTGCAACCCATAGTTCAGTGTCCCCTGAATATACCGAATGATGCGTTTGATTGCATTCATGTGCTCAACTCTGGGATCATGCATGAATAAACACACCTGCTGAACAACATACGTAATATCCGGTCTCGGTAAATGTAAGATACTGGGAGGCCCCCGGCAAGCTGCGATAGCGGGTCGGGTCCTCGTATGGTGCACCTGCCGCGGCACTAAGCTTGGGTTTTGCATCAACTGGAGTAGTAGTGGACTTACAGGATGACATCCCAGCCCTCTCGATGATCTCAGCAGCATACTTCCGTTGAGACAAAAACAAACCACCTGAATGACGTTTGACAGCAATCCCCAAAAATAACTCAAGGGCCCTAAGTCTTTCATAGCAAACTCAGAAGTGAGCATGGCCATGATAGACTGGCGCAAGGCATCGGAAGAGGCAGTCAAGATGATATCATCCACATATAACAAAATGTAGGTCAATGACGAACCACGACGGTAGATGAACAAGGAATTATCTGACCTGCTGTGAGTGAACCCAATAGTCGAAACAAAGTCAGCAAATCGCGTATACCAGGCCCGTGGAGACTGCTTAAGCCCATATAATGACTTCTTCAACAAACAGACATGATGAGGGCGGTTGGGATCCCTGAAACCCAACGGCTGATGCATATAGACTGTTTCCTGGAGATCACCATGTAGGAAAGCATTCTTGACGTCCAACTGATGAATAGGCCAAGTCTTTGAAAGAGTCAAGCTAAGCACAGTGCGAATAGTAGCCGGCTTGACTACCGGGCTAAATGTCTCCCCACAAGCCGCCGTGCCTTATGTCGAGCAAATGAACCATCTGAATTTTCCTTATGAGCAAAAATCCGCATAGACCTGATAACATTAATACCATATGGACGGAGCACCAACTTCCACATCTTATTATCAATAAGAGCATTATATTCATCAGTCATAGCAATTTTCCAATTAGGGTCATTTAAGGCGGACATAGGATTACGGGGTAAGGGGGATTTAGAGACATCAGAATGTAAATTAAAATGTCTTTTAGGTGTAAAAATACCCCGTTGACTACGAGTGACCGGTCTATGACTCGAGGAAGAATTGAGTGAATTTTGGGAATTTGCTAGGCTCGGGACGGACGGGCCAAGCAGGCAGTGGACCTGCTGGCCCAAATCGGTAAGCTGGGACGTCTTGTGGATCAGTTCCAGAATTGGGCTGGACTGGCCCAATTGCTGGGACTGATCCAGAAACTGGAATTGGGGACGGCACTGTGGGTCCAGCGGGCAGTGGGCCCGCTGGAGGATTTTAGGTGCGTGAGATGTCCGAAAAATGCCGAATAATATACGGGGATATTTGTTCATCCAAAAAATTATACGACCGAGGCTCGGGAGTGTGAACTTTCGCAAAAGGAAATTGGGATTCATAAAAAATGACATGGCGATTAATTATGATTTTATTGGAGGATAAATCAAAGCATTTATAACCACGATGATTAGACGGATAACCCAAAAATACACACGGGGTAAACCGAGCCTGAAATTTGTTAATTGTGGTGGATGGGAATAACGGAAAACACAAGCACCCAAAAACCCGAAGATGAGAATAAAGAGGGTTCTTATTATACAGTATTTGGAGGGGGGAAGAATATGTCAGACCTTTAGAGAGAATGATGTTAAGAAGATATGTGGCCATTTGTAGAGCATGATGCCAAACGTACGGAGGTATGGAGGCATGAATTAAGAGAGTTCGGATAATGTTATTTATGGAACGAATTTTGCGTTCGGCCTTTCCATTTTGTGAAGATGTATGAGGACACGAAAAATGAAAATTGATCCCATTATTAGCACAGAATTCCCTAAACTCCCTATTGTCATACTCTTTCCCATTATCACATTGAATATTTTTTTTCTCTTTCAAATTGAGTACGAATGAACGCTCTAAATTTGATGAAGCCGAAAAACACTTGTGATTTATTCGCAATTGGAAACGTCCACAAAAATCTAGAATAATCATCTAAAAAGAGAACATAATATCGATGACCCATTGAACTAAGAACATGAGACGTCCATAGGTCGCTATGAATAATATCAAATGGCATTGAAGTATGAGAATTGGAGTCTACAAATGGCAACTTAACAATTTTTCCTAATGAACAAGACTGACAAATTGGAGTACGACTCGTACCGTACAAGAAATAAAACTATTTTTATCTAAAACTGATAAAATAGAAGATCCTGGATGACCCAGGCGAGCATGCCACACGGAAGGAGAGATGGCTGCAAAAACTGACGGCAAGGTTTGACGCGATGGACTGAAACCGGGCATGATAGGATACAGATCCACCCTACTAACACACCTCATGAGATGGCTCCCCGTCTTGAAATCCTTCACAGAGAAACCAAAAGGATCAGATTCAACGGAAATCGAATTGTCAGATGTGAACTTTCGGACAGACACTAAATTTTTAATCAATTTAGGAGCGTGTAAAGTATTTTTCAAGAGAAGGAGTGGATTGGGGGGAGACACCATTTTCTGACCATACCCTAAAATTGGAATAGAACTGACATTACCAACAATTATCCCTCGAGGGGTGCTCAAATTGGAATAAGATGAGAGAGTACCTGATTCGAAAGTCATGTGAGTCGTGGCACCGGTGTCCATATACCAATTGGGGTCTGGTTGAGTTAACCCCAACGTGTGCATCACGGCCTCGATATCGGTTTGAGTGGGGCCTGCTGCATGATGGGCTTGCAGAGGTCGGGGCCCGAGAATTCCAGACCGTGATGGAGCTGGGCCGTAGCTGCTGCTGCCGCTGCTGCTGGGTGTTGGGCCTGAATTGTTGGCCAGCCCACTGGCCGCTGGAAGTTGCGGCTGGATTGTAAGGGCTGTTGGCCCACGGCCCACCGCCCAGGCCCCCATTGCCATGGGCCCCACTGCCATGGGCCCCACTGCTGGGCCCAGGGGGTGGTGGGCCACTGTTCCCTGGATGGGACCCACCGCCTGCTTGCTGTCCACCGAAACCGCCACCAGAACCGCCGCGTTTGCCCCCACGGTTTTTGTTATTATTCTTGCGATTATTCTTGCCGCCACCATGATTATGGTTTTGGCCTGAATTATTCACAAAATTCGAAGAACTAGGAGAGGACGCCACCATGACGACGGGGCTTGCTCCGGTAGCCGTCTTTTTAGCCAAACCCGCTTCTTCCAAAGTAAGCATGGAGCGGGCTTGATAGAAGTCAGGAAGAGGGTTGCTTTGGCGAAGGAGAGTTCCAACACCATTATAGGCCTCCGAAAGACCGGCAACCAACTGTAGAACTAGACGATTATTCATTATTGGTGCGCCAACATTATGGAGTTGATCCGCCAACTCCTTTAGTTTCTTGCAATATGCAGAAACTTTCGGAAATTCGTCCATTCGAACGAGAGAGAATTCCTGCTCGAGTGTGACGACACGTGAATGTTGGTTGTCTTGGAATATGTCACGCAATCTATTCCAGGCCACCATAGCCATGGTATCCGGCTCAATAATCGTCTGTAGAAGGTCCACTGAAATAGTGGCGTAGATCCACCGGAGAACGGTAGCATCAAGAGTGATCCATAACTCAGGATCCTCCGTAGGAAGAGGTCTAGCGGGAGGAATGATGTGATGAATAACTTGATAGGAGATAGCGTGAATTTTAAACAACTCTGCCCACATCGCATATTGGACGTTTTCCATCTCAAGGACAATAGGGATACAGTTCTTGATGTTGGAAATCATGAGGGCAGGATGATAATTGTTCTTAGACATATTGAAAGAACAAAGAAGGAGGGAAATTTAAGAAAGGTTTTTGAGAGCGGAAGACGAAATTTGGAAGAGAAACCCGAGGGGGGGTCTCAGCCGAGAGAGGTCAAAAAAACTTTGGGAGAGAAATTTTTTTGTAAAACCTAGTCTCTTGATACCATGAAAGAAATAATCCCCTTGATTATTTTCATTGCTTGAATAGGTATATATACAAGATACAAAATCTTCCTATTCTATTCCTAAAATCTTATTCTACCATAATTCTAACTCTACAATTATGGTAGTGTATAATCCTACTTTTGGTAACAAATACATTACAATATACTACACATATATTTTCCAAATATACAATATTCTTAACTCTAAAATCAGCCACAACCGAGATCACTAATGGCCATAAATTGTGGCACTTATTATGGCAATATACACTTGTATATTGTGTGTATATTGTCATATTTAACACTCTCAATGACATATGTTCTCCAACAAAATCCCTAATCTGCATATACAAAAGAAGTTGAGAGCATCATCAAGATTTTGGGTTATGAGAGCATTTATTAGCAAAAACTACTCTGCATGTCGGGGATAAATGACTCACTTCTTCATCAAAGCCTCTCAAAACCTTCTTTTGTCTTATAAAAACATGGACCTCACTTTTCAAGCCATTGAAGATTCCAGCAAATTCAAATGCAATGTAACTGCTGTTGGAAATTTACCTTTGGCGGGAGTTGCGACCGACCAACTTTAACGGCTTAAACACTAGTGTTACGTATGTTGGAGAATCTGGTTCTTCACACATGCATGATCTACTAAGTACGTAGATAACCGTAGGGCCAAGAATCGTCAAATTTCATTGAGAAATGAAAGAGATATTGGTTCACGAAGTGAGGTGTTTGAAGCATGGAAAAGTGTGGTATTGTGTGTAATTCTCCCTCATCGGTAGAGGAAGAAAGAATTGTTGTGTATATAAGACTCGAAATTGGTTTGGGGTTTGGGACCCCAAGGGGTATCCCATTTATTTAAAGGAGGGAGGACCTAGATGTGCTTCGGTTCGAGGAAAGACCACACGCGCGCCGCCGCCGCCCGCCCGTCCCGTCCGGTTCCGAGTTCCAAGTTCCGAGTTCCGAGTTCATGGGTTCACGGGTCATGGGTCACGGGTCACGGGTCACGGGCTGCGGGTTGTGGGTTGTGGGTCTTCTGATGTACAATTCGGACCAAAATTCTTTCAGATGTACAGTTTGGTCCCTGAAGTTTCAAGATGTACAGTTTGGTCCCTGAAGTTTCAGATGTACAGTTTGGTCAAAGCAGAAACGCCAAGCAATCAATTTAGCCATTTATTTTGGCTGAATTACGACTCCTATAAAGGCCAAATCCGTTGGTCTTTCACCATTTATGTTGGTGGCTTTACTACCTCCATAATGGCCATTATTTAGCTGTTATGGAGGCAGTTTTCAGCCCCTCCCTCACCTATATAAACACCCCCTTACACCATTGTTGAGCACTACGAATAACAGTTCATACAGTACATGAAAATACACAAGAAGAAATCAGTTCTTCCTACAACTTCCAAGCATCATTTCGTTACTCAATATTCTTCACGGTAGCTCTTGAGTTTCCTTTGCTCAAGTGTTCCATTGCTGTTTTATCTTGGGAGACAAATTGTCCAGGACGTATAAAGGATACATACGGGGCAATATTGTCTTAAGGACAGAGTTCCACACTCGACTTAGAAAAAACAGTTTCCATTTTTCCGTCTTCAACAAAATTGTAATTTCAGTTTTGTGGTTCTATTGTAATTTTCAGATTTCTAGTTGAACTATTCAATCTTTATTTATTCTTTCGAATACTTGTAATAATAATATACTTCCCGTACTGCATTATAAAGTACAATAGTGACAAAACTCCCAACAATCTTAAGACAATATAGTATAGTATTACTATTAGTGTTCGAAAGATGTCGGTCAAAAGTTGTGTGACCAAATCTGGATATGAAAATGGTTTTCTGGTTGAAGAGAGTGATGATGATGAATGTGTTCATGGTGTCACCAAGACTGGTGGGAACAAGCGCTCACGATAGCCTGAGGATGTCAACTGGGACAAGAGGAGAAGACTGAAGATGTTATTCTATCTTGCAGCAGAAGGCCTATATCTGTCCTAGACAAAAGATCCGAATAATGGTGAGAAGGAAATGGACACTCAGTCTGATGAAGTGACTGAAGTGAGCTAGAATCCGAAATTGGGATAAGTATTTTTCTTACTTGTCAAGAATAAAGATTAAATGATGTCTGATTAAAAATGGATTAAAGTAAGGAGGAATATGAAAATAATTTATATTCCTTACGCTTTAACAAATCAGAAGTTTAATCTCATCTTCTTTTCCGTTTAAAGATTGGATTTTGTAAACGACTTAAAAAGATCCGTTATTTTAAGTGTAATTATTAAAGTGTGTAAAGTATGTTCGCACATACGAGGGAGAAAGATCCACTGACTGTGCGAAAACTGTTACCACACTTAAGTAAGCGCCAAGAATTATATGGGCACCAATCATAACGGAAGAAGTCAAAAAGTTAATGACGTTGAGCCTGTCATATAGTCAATTCAATGCTCAAGTCAAAGGGGGAAGTCCACTTATTCAATAGAAGAGAAGCCTATATCTGCCGACCCTACTTCACTTCCTTATAGTGCCTTGCCTACTGTCTTTGAATAATGCTTCATTCCAGGGCGTAAAAGAAAGCTTAGTATAGCAATTGAATGGACCTTTTGTACTGAGGACGACCTATGAGATGGTTTGAACCGGTTCTCAAACCTACTACTATACGAACAGTCTTCTTCGGCTAAGGCTGGCAAATCCAACTATTTTTTGTGAAAAAGAGATCTCGGATCAAGGGCTATCGACCCGACAGTTTGGCCGAAGATCCTTCATAGGATGATATTGGACACTCAGTCATACAAAGCCTCCGGGCGACTGGAGTGGGCCAAAATTCCTTTGATAGAATGATATTGGACACTCAGTCATACAAAGCCTCCGGGTGACTGGAGTGGGGCCAGAATTCATTTCATAGGAAAAGTAATGGACACCGAGTAAGGTGGGCCAGGGTTTCCAGGTCTTAAATGATCCGAAGGCCTAAAAGAAATGCAGAAAAGAAATTGGACACTCGGTCTGCCAAAGCAACTGGAGTGGGCCAGAGTATCTAGATCACATATGATCCGGTTACGCCCTAACCACGGGCAAGAGGTTGTTCATGTGAAGCAACGCCACCTCTAAAGTATAAGGGGTTGGAGAGGTTGTCCTCAATAGGACTTCATGGATTGGGATCACTCTAAGATGAGGTGATACATATCCCAAACTTGGTTTAAGGGACGCTGTTGGTCAAGCTGGTTTGAGACTAGTCCAACAGGTCTGTAATAACTAAGAATGGTACAGTATGTCTGTAGCCAAATGAATGATATATTTGTAATCCGTGCATCTATGCCATCATAGATTAAGACACGTTAAATAGCAAGTCATTCAAAAGCTAACGATGTTGAGATTGTTGCCTACTGTCGACATAAACCCTCAAAATAAATGTGAGGTAGATGAAGAGGCAAAATCACCTTTCCAAAATTCCGTCAAGGGAATAGCGAAAGAAGTACCGCTCCTCTAGAACTTAGTCACACCTACTTGGGTGATTTGAAGTTTATACAAAATAGAGGGGGGGAGACAAATACGTTGTGACCTTCATTGATGATGGTACAATGTATGGAATCCTTTGTTTGTTGAAAAGCAAAGATGAAGTTGTTGAAGTGGATAAGCGCTACAAAGCAGAAGTTGAAAATCAACTAAGCCTATGGATTGCGAAATTCGTAGTGATAGAGGGGGAGAATGTGAAGCATCGTTCATTAAACGACTGTTCATTTCTCACCTCAGTCCAACGGTGTTAGCCAAGCGCAAAGTCGTACGCCCAAATTATGTGGGGTGGCTTGGTAAAAGTTGGAATACTGAAACAGGTCAAGTTATACCTAAGACTGTAGATTGCATATTCACTGGATCTGCAAATAACAGTAGTGTTGATCGCCTCTTGGTGTCAAAGAATGTTGAATTCTTTGGAGATAAATTTCCTTGGAAAAGGAAAAAGGAGTAATTGCTCAAGGTTAACAAGAACCCGCGAGGGCCTGACTGTCCGGAACTAGACGTTCCGTATCTTCAGGACTCAAAAGTTGCTGGCTATCCGGAACTTAATATTCCAGATCTGCAGAACTGAGGGATTCTAGATGTTGAACCAAGACGGAGCAAAGAGGGGACAAAGACTTGTTCCAGTCCTTCTAGCTTGTATGGTTGAGAACGAACCATGGACAATTAACAAATAATTGTTATCTCCAAAAGCGCTGCTTTGGAAAGAAGCTAAAGAGAGAAATAGATTCCATATATAGAACCGTACTTGTGTAATGATTAATCTTCCTCCGGGAAAAGAACCTTTGGATTGTAAAATGTGCTCCACTGTGAGTAGCTTAACATCCAGGGCCATTGTAGTCTTGCGTGGATTTTGAACTAGCCTTCCCAGCCGGAGAGTTGGAAGAAGAGAATCAGAGTTGGTTTGCTGGACTGTTGGGCTTCTTCCTGAACTTTCATTTTGGTCCCTGAAATGTTTACATTTTGGTCCGAAAGTTCGGATAAAACAGAAACAATGAATCGACCACGAAACATTAACTCGAAGTTAGAAAGTCAACGGTTGGAAAACCAACGGTCGAGAGTGAAAATCATATTGAAACAAAGTCTCGATATGAAAGATATGGGTATCACAGATGACATCTTAGGAATTGGATTTCTAAGACATCTAACGGGCTGGTCAATAGTTGACAGTCTCGTTGAAGCCACCAATGGATATGAATCATAGAAGCGATTGGAATCATGGTGCACCCATAGACAAGGAGCGATATGCTCGGGTCAAGTGTAGTTCAATGTATTGTACACACTACAACCGACCCGGTATCGTCCTACAAACAGATCAGTTGAACTAAGGTTCACTGATGATCTTAATACATGATCAATAGAAGGCGTTAAGTCGGATATGACGATATCTGAATTATTCGCTTATCTACGGATTATAGTATTTTGGATGTCCAGCAGATTCGGGAGAACACGGTGATGCAAACTGGACATCAGATCTGAAGAACACCAAAGCCACAAGTAAATGTGTATGGTGGTTCTTGGAAAATCCTCTAAGCAAACATGCATCGGCCGATTTATGATGGAATCGGAGTTTATCGCTTTATACAAAGCATGAAAGAAGTTGAGTAAATTCACGGCTCCTTAGAGGACGTCCCTTATTGGGAGAAACCCGTGCCTTCAACAGTTATACATTGTGGCTAGCCGGTCAACTTCAGAAAGGAAACGGATGACGGCGTCTGGACATATCTGTCAGGATCTGTCGAAGACAGAAGACCGTATGGCAGTTGATCATCACGGGTGTCACTTCCTTATTTACTAACTAAGGGACTACCCGGAGATCAAGTGTTCTGTCTGTCTAGGGGAATGGGCTTAAAACCCAAAATATACGGACCAATACAGTGGTAACCCAACCTTACTAACTGGAGATCCCAGTAATTTGGTTCAATGGGAAAACTAAGTTGTAAAGGTTCAGTTGATCGCTTCAGTGGAAGCATGAGCACTTTGGATAGTGATTTCTGAAAAGAAACACCAAATCCAAAGCCGTTCCCGCGATAGACTTTAAGTGCTATCTCGCGGTGTGGGTAAAGGTTAAGTTTTCAAAACCGTAATGCTCCTCAACAAGTTGAGGTTAGGTTTTGGGAAACTTTTAATGGTTCCTAACACTTGTGAAGTGGGGTATAGCGGGATACCTTGTAGGAGACCACCTATTTAAGTGCGAGGACGGGCCGCCTCAAAATGAACGCACTTAAGAATCCAAGACGTTGTCTATGGCCAAAGCGGACAAAACATTACGAAGAAGAGAGTAAGAGAATTTGTTGTGTTGGTATCATTGTCTTGGCTTACACTAAACACTGACGGTTCAAGACATCACGTTCACCGCGCAGTAAGTAAGTCCGATGGTATTCAACTATGGAAGGTTCAAAGCTGAGGCTACCTCTCCTTATGCAACATCGGTCCGCTGAAATATTGCTGGAAATGAAAAGACACCATGTGAGTGCGCCAAAATCTCTTTCAAGAAGGGATTGTTGGAAATTTGCCTTTGGCGGGAGTTGCGACCGACCAACTTTAACGACTTAAACACTAGTGTTACGTATGTTGGAGAATCCGGTTCTTCACACATGCATGATCTACTAAGTACGTAGATAACCGTAGGGCCAAGAATCGTCAAATTTCATTGAGAAATGAAAGATATATTGGTTCACGAAGTGAGGTGTTTGAAGCATGGAAAAGTGTGGTATTGTGTGTAATTCTCCCTCATCGGTAGAGGAAGAAAGAATTGTTGTGTATATAACACTCGAAATTGGTTTGGGGTTTGGGACCCCAAGGGGTATCCCATGTGTTTAAAGGAGGGAGGACCTAGATGTGCTTTGGTTCGAGGAAAGACCACACGCGCGCCGCCGCCGCCCGCCCTTCCCCTCCTGTCCGGTCCGGTTTCGAGTTCCGAGTTCCGGGTTCACGGGTCACGGGCTGTGGGCTGTGGGCTGTGGGTCTTCTGATATTATCTTTCTGGGCCAGAGAACTTTGCCAGAAGTACAGTTTGATCCCGAAGTTTCCAGATGTACAGTTCGGACCAAAATTCTTTCAGATGTACAGTTTGGTCCCTGAAGTTTCAAGATGTACAAGTTTGGTCCCTGAAGTTTTCAGAACGTCAGAATTTGGACAGTCAAAGCAGAAACGCCAAGCACTCAATTCAGCAATTTATTTTGGCTGAATTACTCCTCCTATAAAGGCCAAATCCGTTGGTCTTTCACCATTTATGTTGGTGGCTTTACTACCTCCATAATGGCCATTATTTAGCTGTTATGGAGGCAGTTTTCAGCCCCTCCCTCACCTATATAAACACCCCATTACACCATTGTTGAGCACTACGAATAATAGTTCATACAGTACATGAAAATACACAAGCAGAAATCAGTTCTTCCTACAACTTTCAAGCATCATTTCGTTACTCAATATTCTTCACGGTAGCTCTTGAGTTTCCTTTGCTCAAGTGTTCCATTGCTGTTTTATCTTGCGGGACAAATTGTCCAGGACTTATAAAGGATACATACGGGGCAATATTGTCTTAAGGACAGAGTGCCACACTCGACTCAGCAAAAACAGTTTCCATTTTTCCGTCTTCAACAAAATTGTAATTTCAGTTTTGTGGTTCTATTGTAATTTTCAGATTTTTAGTTGAATTATTCAATCTTTGTTTATCCTTTCGAATACTTGTAATAGTAATATACTTCCCGTACTGCATTATAAAGTACAATAGTGACAAAACTCCCAACAACTGCCTCCAACAATGGCAATTTTGTTAGGCTTCATGGGCAAATCAAGGGCAGCATCAGAATCTATTGCATACTCGCTTCCAGATATGTCTGGGATAAATGGGCGGCCCCCAACTGAAATTAGTATGTTCTTAGCCGAGTAGAGTTTTCCATCCACATCCACTGTATGAGGATCCACAACCTGAAAGTACAATCAAACACAAGGTAATATGCTTTAACTTGAAGCCTTACAGAGCATGATCATCAAATTGTAGCATTTCCCGACCTTTCCTCGCCCTTCAATCCGAGTAACATTGGCATTCTTCAGAATATCCTTTGTAAATACCTGTGAGGCGCTGCAACTCGGCATTTTTATTAGCAATGAGAGTGCTCCAATCATGTTTAGGTTCCGCCTCATAGTTCCATCCAAAACCACAACTCTCCTCTAATTCATGAGAATATTTTGATGCATACACGAGTAATTTCTTGGGTACACATCCACGAAGCACACACCTTTATTAGAGAAACCAAGAAATGATTAGATTTAATAGAAACATTATTGTTTATGTTACCACTTTATACGAAATTATTACTACCTTTAATCCAATTTATATAACATTCTTTTCATTTTGGATATTCCTTTACAACTTTCACAACTATTAAGAATTCAATATATTAAACTATTCTGATTTTAAAATTTGATGTGATATTTTCACTTTTCACTATTAAACTAGCTTTTCAACCATTATTACAATATTCTTCTTCCAGTGTCACTAATACAATTCACAAGTCAACTAGTAACTTAAACTACATACCGAATTAAATACCATATAAAATGAAATGGAGAGATTGAAGAATTAATCTGTCATTACAATTTTCTAAAAATTATTTTAGATACTTTAAGATAGAAAATTGTGATTTAAAGCACTTTTTTATAGGGTGGTGTAACTTTATTGAAATACCAGCATAAAGTGAATTATGCGAGAGGTTACAACCAAAAGGATAGTCATTAGAAGTTATGTAAATGCACTAAGAAAGTCAACAATGGCCAAGCCAGGCTATCATTGTGACTTAAAACACCTTTATTTTTTTTATTTTTTTTTATAATCATGATATCCGAGCCAGCTTGCGACACCTTGACTAATTCAATGTGATACCTACTACCTCTTACCAACGCAGATATCGGGTAACTCTTTCGACCAACGCATTTAACCATCAAACTCCACATATTTTGGAGACAGGAGTGCTCTTAGTCACCTTTCAAAGTTCAAACAATATTATCTCAACTCCACAATAATAAGACAGGTTTTCTTGATTTTCCTTTAAATCTATGCCATCTGTTAGACAAATTTTTTAGACTAGGAATAATTTGAGTTTCTTTTTCACCTGCTTAATTTGGACCGTGTCCCTTTCGATCTGTTAGCTATGAAACAAGCCCGACAGTGTTAAATATACATAGAATATACACGTGTATATCCTATGTATATTTGGTCTAGGAGTCTCGGTTGTGTACAGTTGGAAGCCCACGGTTTGGGCACTGTTTTGGTAAATATTGTTGTAGTATTTTAAGGTAAATATTACATTAATTAGTGTTGTACACTTACCATAATTATAGGAGTCTTGTACTACTAGAATATGGTTTTGGAATTAGAATAGGAATAGGTTTCCTATTATGGAAAATTGTATATTGTATATATTCTCTTTCATTAATGAAAATAATCAAGTGGATTATTTCATTCATGGTATCAAAAGTCTAGTTTATTTTTCTCTCTAGCTTCCGCCGAACCCTTCCTTGGATTCCGACATTGTGTCCTCGATTTCCGTAAGTTTTTATTCTCTAACCTAAAATTCTTTCTTCCAAATCCCTACATCACCTATTGTTCTTTCGTTATGTCTACGTTAAAGAACGTGTTTCACCCTGCCCTTGTTGTTTCTAACATTAAGAATCACATTCCTCTAATTCTTGAAATAGAAAACGTCCAATATGCGATGTGGGCTGAGTTATTCAAAATTCTCGCTCGCATCAAGTCATCCATCACATAATCCCCGCGGATCCTGAGGATACGGAGGTGCCTAAACGCGAGGATGATCCTAAGTTATGGATAACACTTGATGTCACTGTCCTTCAGTGGATTTATTCCACTATCTCTACCTACCTGTTGCAGACGATTATTGAGCCAGACGCTATGGCGATGGTTGTTTGGGATAGGTTGCGTGACATATTCCAAGATAATCGCAATTCCAGAGATGTTACCCTTGAGCAGGAATTTTCCCACGTCAACATGGAAAATTTCCCAAATGTTTCAGCTTATTAGACAAGGTTGAAAGACTTGGCGGACTAACTCCACAACGTTGGTGCGCCCATTAGCGACGATCGTCTTGTTCTTCAGATGATTGTTGGCTTATCTGAGGCCTATGGTGCCGTTGGAACACCCATTCGTCAAAGTAATCCTCTCCCAAAGTTTTATCAAGCCCGCTCCATGCTTACTTTAGAAGAAGCCGGCTTGGCTAAAAAGGCGGCTACGAGTGCTAGTGCCGTGGTCATGATGACGTCCTCCACGAATTCTCTGGGGTTTGTTGATAATTTGGGCCAAAACCGTGCTCACGGTAATGGCAAGAATACTCGGAAAAATAATGGCAAACACCGCGGGGGCAAACGCGGCGATTCCGGTGGATAACATACTGGCAGTGGGCCCCGTCCAATCAGCAGTGGGCCACCGCCCCACTGGTCCCAACTGTGGGCCCCATGGCGATGGGGCTGGGGCAGTGGGCCATGGCCTAACAACTTTTATTTTCCAGGTTCTTCATCCAGCGGGTAGTGGGCTGGACAGCCGCAGTTCAGGCCCAACTTTTAGGCCTCTCATTCCAGATTCAGGGCTGGGCCGGGGCAGTAGGGCGGACTGCTTGGGCCTCGGCCCACACATGCATTCTCAGCAGTGGGCCCCACACCCACTCAAACTGACATTGAAGTCGCGATGCACACACTTAGATTAACTCAACCGGACCCGAATTGGTACATGGACACCGGCGCCACTACCCACATGACATCCGATCAAGGTACTCTTTCGTTTTATTCTAATTTGAGCAACCCTCGTAGTATAATTATTGGTAATGGTAATTCTTTTCTGATTCGTGGTTATGGTCATAAAACTTTGTCTCCACCCCATCCACCACTTATCTTGAAAAATACCCTTCATGCCCCTAAATTGATTAAAAATTTAGTGTCTGTCAGAAAATTCACAACTGATAATTCTGTTTCTGTTGAATTTGATCTGTTTCATTTTTCTGTGAAGGATTTCAAGACGGGGAGTCCTCTCATGAGGTGTGATAGTAGGGGAGATCTTTATCTGATCACATCAAGTTTCGGTTTTTCGAGTCAAGCCTTGCCATCCACGTCTGCCGTCCTTGCTCCTTCCTTGTGGCATGCTCGTCTAGGTCATCCGGGGTCGTCTATTTTGTCTATTTTAGATAAGAATAATTTTATTTTTTGTAAGGGTACGCGTAGTACTCCGAATTGTCAATCTTGTTCTTTAGGAAAAATTGTTAAGTTGTCATTTGTAGACTCTAATTCTCATACTTTAATGCCATTCGATTTTATTCATAATGATTTATGGACGTCTCCTGTTCTTAGTTTTTTGGGTCATCAGTATTATGTTCTCTTTTTGAATGATTATTCTAAGTTTTTATGGACTTTTCCGATAGCGAAAAAATCTCAAGTTTTTTCATCTTTTTAAAATTTAGAGCATTCATTAGAACCAAATTCAAACGGCAAATAAAAAATATTCAATGTGATAATGGAACAGAATATGACAATGGAGGGTTTCGGAAATTTTGTGCTAATAGTGGGAATAATTTTCGTTTTTCTTTCCCTCATACGTCTTCACAAAATGGGAAAGCCAAATGCAAAATTCGTACCATTAATAACATTGTCCTAACTTTATTGATTCATCCGTTCGTACCCCCTTCTTTTGGGCATCATGCTCTACAAATTGCTACATATCTACTTAACATTCTTCCTTCCAAAGGTTTGACATATTTGTCTCCACTTCAAATTTTATATAATAAGACTCATTCGTATTCACGTCTTAGGGTCTTTGGGTGCTTGTGTTATCCACTATTTCTGTCCACCACAATTAACAAACTTCAGGCCCGTTCTACCCCTTGTGTGTTTTTGGGTTATCCGTCAAATCATCGTGGTTACAAATGTTTTGATTTATCATCTAATAAAATCATCATTAGTCACTATGTAATATTTGATGAATCTCAATTCCCATTTGCTAAGGTAAATATTCCCGTGCCGAGTTCGTATAATTTTTTTTGGATGATGAAATATCCCCGTATATTATTCACCAATTTTCGGACGTGTCCCGCACCCCAAATCCACCAGCGGACCCACTACCCGCTAACCCCACAGTTCCAGTCACTGTAACCACTCCCGAAACTAGACTAGTGACGAGAATTAAGTCAGATTCCCAGCCCATTCTCGCCACTGTTCCAGTGACGGGTTCCAGCCCAGTCCCGTCACCAATTTCCAGTGTTGGGCCAGCAGGGTCATTGCCTGCTGGCCGGTCTGTCACGTGTCCCGATAGTTCCCAAAATCCACCCAATTCATCCCCGAGTCATCGACCGGTCACTCGTAGTCAAGGGGGGTATTTTTAAACCAAAAAGATATTTTAATTTAAATTCTAATGTTCTTAAATCACCACTACCCGGTAATCCTGTGTCTGCTTTAAATGACCCCAATTGAAAAATTGTTATGACCGACGAATATAATGCTCTTATTGATAATAAGACGTGGGAGTTGGTACCCCGTCCATCTGGTGTTAATATTATTCGGTCTGTGTGGATTTTTGCTCATAATGACAACTCTGATGGTTCTTTTGCGAGGCATAAGGCTCGTCTTGTAGGTGATGGTAAGACTCAGCAGGTTGGTGTGGATTGTGGTGAGACATTTAGTCAGGTGGTCAAGCCGGCTACCATTCACACTATGCTCAGCTTGGCTCTTTCAAAATCATGGCCCATTCATCAGTTAGATGTGAAGAATGCTTTCTTACATGGTGATCTCAAGGAGATAGTCTATATACATCAACCCTTGGGGTTTAGGGATTCCAAGTATCCTCATCATGTCTGTTTGTTGAAGAAGTCCTTGTATGGGCTTAAGCTGTCCCCACGAGCTTGGTATAAGAGGTTTGCTGATTATGTTTCGGCTATTGGGTTCTCACACAACAGGTCTGATAATTTCTTGTTCATATATTGTCGTGGTTCTTCCGTGGCTTATATCCTATTGTATGTGGATGATATTATCTTGACTACCTCTTCTGATGCATTACACCAGTCTATCATGACAATGCTCAGTTCTATGAAAGACTTGGGGCCCTTGAGTTATTTTTTGGGGATTGTTGTTACGCGTCATACAAGTGGATTGTTCTTATCCCAGAGGAAGTATGCAACGGAGATCATCGAAAGGGTTGGGATGTCATCCTATAAGTCCACTTCCATTCCAGTTGATACTAAACCCAAGTTGGGTGTTGCGGCTGGCTCACGGTATGAGGATCCGACCCGCTATCGTAGTCTTGCAGGGGCCCTTCAGTACCTTACATTCACAAGACCAGATATTACGTATGTCGTACAGCATGTATGTTTGTTTATGCATGATCCCAGGGTTGAGCATATGAATGCGCTCAAATGCATTATTCGGTACATCCAGGGGACACTTGACTATAGCTTACATTTATATCCTTCATCGACGTCTACATTTGTCTCGTTTACAGATGCTGATTGGGTGGCTGTCCAAACACCAGACGTTCTATGTCTGGCTATTGTATGTTTCTTGGTAATAACTTGGTCTCCTGGTCTGCAAAGCGTTAGTCGACATTGTCCCACTCTAGTGCAGAGGTCGAGTATCGAGTGGTAGCCAATGTGGTCTCTGAATCATGTTGGTTGCGTAATCTTCTTTTGGAGCTTCATTGTCCTATTTAGAAAGCTACCTTGGTGTATTGTGATAATGTTAGTGACATCTATCTTTCTGGTAATCCAGTGCACTAAACATATCAAGATGGACATTCACTTTGTTCGAGAAAAGGTAGCTCATGGACAAGTACACGTCTGTCATGTCCCTTCCAGGTATCAAATTGCAGACATCTTTACAAAAGGTCTTCCCTCGGTCCTTTTTGAAGATTTTTGAGACAGTCTCAGCGTACGAAAACCGCCCGCTATGATTGCGGGGGTGTGTTAAATATACATAGAATATACACGATATACACGTGTATATCCTATGTATATTTGATCTAGGAGTCTCGGTTGTGTACAGTTGGAAGCCCATGGTTTGGGCACTGTTTTGGTAAATATTGTTGTAGTATTTTAGGGTAAATATTACATTAATTAGTGTTGTACAGTTACCATAATTATATGAGTCTTGTACTACTAGAATAGGGTTTTGGTATTAGAATAAGAATAGGTTTCCTATTATGGAAAATTGTATATTGTATATATTCTCTATCATTAATGAAAATAATCAAGTGGATTGTTTCTTTCAGACAGAAACTAGGTTTCATATCAACTTGGCCTAAATGGACTAATTCCAATATCCATCTCAAAGGATTGGATAAGATAGAATAATTGTCGTGCCTGACCAAGTCATATACAGTGTTTAATATAGTATAATTACTGTGGTCGTCCAAGTCATATATCGTGTTACCATATAATGACTTGGTCAAGTAACTGCCTCTCCGTAGAGAATGGCAGAAGGAAAACTTCAGTTGAAGGTGAAGGCAGTTAGCCAACGTGGGTTAAGGTGGTCCGTCAACGTGAAAATCGCTATTACATCCTCATTTTTTACCACTTTCTTAACATCACATGCATTTACTTATTATATTCATGCTAATCAAAGTCTACTGCTTTAAATTGTTTGTCCTTATGTCGAGGGTCTTCTGGAAACAACCTATTTATTTCCCAAGGTAGAAAGTTAGATGTAAAGTTTGTGTACACTCTACCCTCCCAGACCCCATTTTGTGACATTTCACTGGGTATGTTATTGTTGTTGTTGCCAATCAAAGTCTAGTTTTCCAACGACAACCTCACTCTCCCAAGAGCAATATGCACCACTTTTGAAATTAGGACCTTCCGCGAAGTGATCCTTTCAACCATAGTAGAGGTTAAGGCTGGCCAGTGGGCCGAGTCGGCCCGATCCCTACCCGACCCCGCCCTTACCCCTCCCCTTGTCCCGCCCAGGTCCATCCCGCCCCAGACCTGCCTTGCCCCTCCCCCGACCCCCCTTTGCAAAAATGATCGTTAAACAGTCGTTGTGCAACGACCATTTTTGCCCCCCCCCCCCCCCCATTACCCTCTTAATATTTATTTTTAACTCCTAAGTTACTATATTTACACTTTAACTCAATTTTCCAAGTATAAATACCTCATTTTCTCTTCATTTTATCTCACAAATCTTCCTACAATCTCTCTAATCTCTCAACCTATCTCTTTATAAGTCTACAATTAAATTGCCTACTAAATATTTTATTATGTATAATTGTATCAAAGTTCAAAAATTGGGACTGAAGTTGGCAAGTAGCTTGAGGATCATCCATCGAGCAAAGTTTCAATTTTCAACCTCGATTACAAGTCGACGTTACGTTGGCGTTTGGTATCTTAGTTCCTTCTTTAAATTATTGTTGTTACTTTATTTTAATTATCGAACTTAATTTCATTATCTTTAATTATTTATTTGCATAATTAAAATGGAAGGTTAAGAGGTATGTTTAAGGGTAAGGTAATGGTGCTTCTTCTAGTAGGGTTAACAAGGACAGGGGTACTTATTCTAGTCATCCTATTACTAGACAGGATGATTTGATTGATTACACTCATATAGATGAAACTGAATTTTGTAATGATATACCATTAGATGATGATATATATTCTGCAACTGAACCAGACTTTAATTTAAAAGATAATCTAGATGACACACCCACTAATCTAGATGACACACCCACTAGTGCACCTCAAACTGAAACTGGAATGCCTCATATTCCCCCTAGTATGAGACGAGGCCCATACAACGAAAATTAAAATCAGTTGCATGAGATTTTTTTTATAGGGACCAAGAGAATCAAGTAGTTAGATGCAAAATTTGTGAAAATATTTATAAATTTAAAATGGGAAAAGGTCAGGGTGGGACGGGAGGTTTATTGAGACATGTACAAGGCTTTCACAAAGCTAGGTGGGATGAATACGAGGCTCCAAAGTCGGGTGCGTCAATGTGCTCTCAGTCGGGACAAGGTTCACATAGTGTCCCGGACCAAGTACACAGTCAAATTAACTCGACGACGGAGGGAATTATAGGTCATAAATACGATAAACATAGAGATAGGGAAACAATAGAAAAATTAATTGCTGTGGAGGGTTTGCCTTTTTCATTTCCTTCCTCTCCTGGTTTTATTCATTACATAAGAGATATGTATAATCCAGCTTTTAACAGTTTTTCTAGATCAACTGTTAGGAGAGACGTTTTTAAATTTGCAAATAAATATCAACAATACTTACGTTATGCATTATATCATTTTCCTGGCAAAGTATCTATCACTTCTGATATAGGCCGTAGTACTAACGACAATGATTATTTAACTGTAATATGTCATTGGATAGATTATAATTGGTTTATGCAAAAATATATTTTAGCATATAGATATATTGATGATAGACACACTAGAAATTTTATTACAAAAAATATTCATCAAGTTTGCTATTATTATGGTATAACTTACAAAATAATGATTGTTACATTAGATAATGCTTCTTCTAATAATTATGTTGTGAGACGTTTAAAAGATCTATTAACTCCATCATTTCCTAATCATTTTCATATAAAATGTGGGTGTCATATTTACAACTTAGTTGTAAAGGATGGTATATCACTTTTTGAAGACATTCTTAATAAAGTACAATTCGCTATAAACTTTATTTTTAGAAGTAATAGAATACAAAGAAAAAAAGAATATAAAAAACTTGTCACGATTGTGGATTACCTTTTAGAAAAATTCATGAAGAAGTAGCGACTAGGTGGAATTCTCTATATGAACAACTACTTGTTGCTTACGATTATAGAAGACCTATAACTTTACTTTTTAAAGCCCATAATCTAAATCCAACTGAGATGCTTATAGATAATGATTGGAAAAAAAATTCAGAACTTATAGGTTTTTTAGAGAAATTTTTTCAAGTAACTAAAGAATTTTCTGGTATATATTATCCTACTATTTCAACTATGTTATTTTATATAGCTCTAATATTTTTGTTACTTAATGAATATATGGAAAGACCATCTTATAAGGCACATATTAAAAAAATATTTTTTTCTATTCCCACTATTTATATTATTGGTGTTGTATTAAATCCGACAATTAAAATGGACGGTTGTAAAGTACTTATTGAAACTATTTATGATTGTATAGCAGTACTTCCATCTCCAACTCCAAAAAAATCCAAATGAACAACCATATAAGGAACCAACTAAAGAAGAAATTTTTTCTATCATACACGATGAATGCAAAAAAATATATACGCATTACCAACAAGAGAGTGCTAGCAACCAACCGGCTTCTATACCATCTTCTTCTTCTTCAATACAACCTTATAAAAGACATGCTGTTTCTGCGGCTAGTATTGAAAGCCTTAGAAATAAAATGTTTAGTGGTTCCACTGCTAATCAAGTTAGCGAGTTTGATGTTTTTGTTTTGCAGGGTGTTGTACCGTACCAAACAGTTCTCAATGAAGAAGGACATGAAGACTTAATTAAATACTGGAGGGAAAATGAGAAGACATTTCCGATACTAGCAAAGATGGCCCGAGACGTGTTGAACATTCAAGCATCATCAACAACGTCTGAAAGCACTTTTTCTGCCGGAAGATTTCAAATAGGAGAGCACATACACTCATTAGCGGGAGACAACTTGGAGATTGCAGTTTTATTCAGAGATTGGATACGAGCGGAGCGTAGAAGGTGCGGTCAATCGGAGAGCAACGAAAAAGACGACGAAAACTACAATGAAATCTTGTCAGACTTAATTGGAAGCGACGTCGACCAATTTGACCAACAAATTCCAATTCCAACCGAAGAACCACAAGGTATTGTGAAGAAATTAGACAAGGCGTTTATAAATATGTAATTTTTTTAATTTCAATTTTACTATGTGATTTGCAACTTTCAACACCACAAAGTTGCATTTTGAAATTGTATTACAAAAAATCATATTTCTATTAAATAATATAAGAGGCACAAAAACAACATTGAGATATTTTTATTATACTATCTTGTTCAATTATTGAAGTGTTTATATATATTATTTTTTAAATTAAGTGCAAAAAAATGAAAATTCCGATCCCGACCCGACCCCGCCCAGCCCCGCCCCGTCACGCCAAGACCGGTCCCCTTTTCCGACGGGATGAGGGATGGGACGTTGGCCAGTCCCGACCTCCCCAGTCCCGTCGGGTCCTGTCCTGCCGGGACCCGCCTCTCCCCGAACCCGCCCCGTTGGACACCCCTAGTAGAGGTGCAGAATTTCCTACTCATGTTAATCATCAGGAATCATATAGCTCATCCAGTTAGATCAACTCAGAAACTTTGGCAATAATATCATAAAACATTGTTACACTCGGCTTAAAACATATGTGGGACAGATAAATTAAAGTAGTTCATAATCTCACATCTTCTCCACTACTCTATAATTAGACAATCTTTCTTGATTCTCCTTCACATAATTCCCCATACAATAATAGTGCAAAACTAAGGGGTCGTTTGGCAATGGATAGTTTTCACTTTTTCCCGAAATATTATTCCGAAAAACTATTTGGTTATAGAATTGTTACCATTCCGGAATTTTCTGGAATTTGAAAAACTCCAAGAAGCAATTTTTGCAATTCTCACTCCAAATCACGCACAAAATTCAAAAATAAATATTCATGTCCAAAAACAACTCCAATTTCCAAATACTATTTTCAACTTGAAAACTGTTGGAAATTTGCCTTTGGCGGGAGTTGCGTCCGACCAACTTTAACGGCTTAAACACTAGTGTTCCGCATGTTGGAGAATCCGGCTCTTCACACGTGCATAATCTACTAAGTAAGTAGATGACCGTAGGGCCAAGGATCGTCAAATTTAGTTGAGAAATGAAAGAGATATTGGTCCACGAAGTGAGGTGATTGAAGCAAAAAAAGTGTGGCATTGAGACCAATTCTCCCTCATCGGTGGGGGAAGAAAGATTTGTTGAGTTTATAAGTCTCAAAGTTGGCTTGGGGTTTGGGACCCCAAGGGGTATCCCATGTGTTTAAAGGAGGGAGGACATAGATGTGCTTCGGTTCGAGGATAAGCCACACGCGCGCCGCCGCCGCCCGCCCGTCCGGTCTGGGTCACGGGCTGTGGGCTGTGTTGATATTATCTTTTTGGACCGGAATTGTTTCATATTTATAGTTTAGTCCCTGAAGTTTCTCGTAAGTCAATTTGGGCATTCTGGAACGTCAACCAGCACTCAATTCAGCCATTTATTTTGGCTGAATTACTCTTCCTAAATGCCAATCCGTTGCACATCAAATCACCATTTATTTCGGTGAATTACTACCTCCATAAGGACCCTTTGCACAATTGTTGAGACACACAGAAACATACAAACGAAATCAGTCTTCCTACCACCTTCCAGCAATATTTCATTGCTCAAATTCTTCAAGGTAACACTTGAGTTTTCTTTGCTCATTTGTTCATTTGTTGTTTTATCATGAGAGACAATTGTCCAGGACGTAGAAATGATACATACGGGGCAATCTTGTCTTAAAGACAGAGTGCAATCACTAGACTCAGCATACCAAAAACTGTTTCAGTTTCTTGTTCAAGTTTATTGTAATTTTCAGTTTGTTGTAATACTTAACAGTTACTTATTTCCGTTTCCTGCACCATTGTAACCAACAAAAACAAATATTACTACTCCCTCTGTCCCAAAAAGATTGATTTACTTTCCTTATTAGTTTGTCCTAAAAAGATTGACACATTTATATATTTAGAAACAATTTAATTTTATGAGATATTTCTAGCCACACAAATATGTAAGACTTGTTTTGGATAGAGATGGTAGTGGATCTTGGATCCAATCCGGATCCGGTGGATCCAGATCCATTTTATAGGATATGGATCTTCAAAATTTGGACCCGATGGATCCGGATCGAACCCGGATCCATTTCTGACAGATCGAATCTGGATCTGGATCTTGTTTTTGTGATCCGTATCCGGTCCAAATCCGATCAGTGGATCCATTTTTTATGTTCTTTATGTTATGTAAAAATGTGAGTTATTTATTTCTCTATATGTTTCTTTAAATTGCTCAGATTAAATTAGATTAATATTATTGCAACCTAAATATGGGGAATGAATGTGTGTGGTGTTCACTGTTTGTGTAGCTGTTAGTATACCTTAGCTTTGAATTTTCATTATGGTTAGTTTTAAGTTAATATAAATGGAAGCTTAATCAGTAGGCAAATTTGTAATCAAGAATTATATGAATGATTGTTTGGAATTAGCTGTTAATGTGTTCTAATTGGACTGTCTAAGTCAAGACTTATAAGTTAGGTGCTAATTAAAGCTTTTGTGGTTTACGCATCAACATTAATATTGTCTGCAAATATTCTACTGAAAAAGGACTGCCCCGAGTAGGGATGGCAACGGATCGGATCTGGACCGGATCTTACTAGATCCAGATCCAGATCCGTTTTTCATACCTGAATCCAGATCCGGATCCAGATCCAGCGGGTCCATAAAAATCATATCCAAATCCGGATCCATCGGATCCGCCGGGTCCACGGATCGGATCTGCATCCACATGTAAAATAAATTACCTTGCTAAGAATTTTTTTTTGAACTGACAAACGATTTTTACTTAGCTAACAATTTACTGTTTTTCAATTTTGAAATGTTCATATGAGATATTTTGTTCGTTGTCTCGTTTTGATTATGTGCTATTAATTAAAAATGTTGGACAATGACAATAGTTGTGGAAAATGCTGACTAGTATTTTCACAATGCAGAACTTGTATGTGCTTGGAATCTTCATAAATGAAGTGAATATAATTTTAATTACTTGTCTATGGAGATGTTAGTCATTCACTAATATAACATTGATTTTATTATCGAAGTTACCTCTTTATTTTTTTGTTTTTGAGTTAACGCGGGGATAAATTAAACTTGTTTTGAGAATTAAACTTGCAAGGATGTGCTTAGCAATTTTAAGAAAATAATTATAAAATTACATTCTAGGTTATGAATATATTTAATAAAAAATGGATCCACGGGTCGGATCTGGACCGGATACGGATCTCAAATACAAGATCCAGATCCAGATCCGATCCGTCAGAAATGGATCCGGGTCCGATCCGGATCCGTCGGGTCCAAATTTTGAAGATCCATATCCTATAAAACGGATCTGGATCCACCGGATCCGGACCGGGTCCAGGATCCATTGCCATCTCTAGCCCCGAGTTCATTAATCAGGTTGTGTTTGGATATCTTTGACAGTCCTATTTTTTATTCTGTGATTATTTGAAAATGAGAATTAGTTCAAGGCAAAAAATATTACATATGGATCCAGATCCGATCCGTGGACCCGGTGGATCCGATAGATCCAGATTTGGATCTAATTTTTATGGATCTGGATCTAGATTCGAATCTGGATTCAGCTATGAAAAACGGATCTAGATCTGGATCTAGTAGGATCCGATCCAGATCCGATCCGTTGTCATCCATAGTTTTGGACCACGTTGTGAGATTTCACTGGATATGTTGTTGTTGTTGTTGAATGTCGAGAAGGCTCTCCCCCAACGCCGCCATTGGATGATGATGACTCAGCACGAGGTGCAGTGGTGGTGAAAAGGCGGTGGTGGCGGCCATAAGATACTGATGGGGTACGGTGGTGGTGGTGGGTAGAGATGGCAGTGGATCCTGAATCCGGTGGATCCAAATCTATTTTATAGGATATGGATCTTCAAAATTTGGACCCGACGGATTCGGATCGGACCCAGATCCATTTCTAATAGATCGGATCTTGATCTGGATCTGGATCTTGATTTTGAGATCCGTTTCCAGTTCAGATCCGATCCGTGGATCCGTTTTTTATGTTCTTTATGTTACGTAAAAATGTGAGTTATTTATTTCTCTGTATGTTTCTTTAAATTGCTCAGATTAAATTAGATTAATATTATTGCAACCTAAATATGGGGAATGAATGTGTGTGGTGTTCACTGTTTGTGTAGCTGTTAGTATACCTTAGCTTTGAATTTTCATTATGGTTAGTTTTAAGTTAATATAAATGGAAGCTTAATCAGTAGGCAAATTTGTAATCAAGAATTATATGAATGATTGTTTGGAATTAGCTGTTAATGTGTTCTAATTGGACTGTCTAAGTCAAGACTTATAAGTTAGGTGCTAATTAAAGCTTTTGTGGTTTACGCATCAACATTAATATTGTCTGCAAATATTCTACTGAAAAAGGACTGCCCCGAGTAGGGATGGCAACGGATCGGATCTGGACCGGATCTTACTAGATCCGATCCGCATCCGTTTTTCATACCTGAATCCAGATCCGGATCCAGATCCAGCGGGTCCATAAAAATCATATCCAAATCCGGATCCATCGGATCCGCCGGGTCCACGGATCGGATCTGCATCCACATGTAAAATAAATTACCTTGCTAAGAATTTTTTTTTGAACTGACAAACGATTTTTACTTAGCTAACAATTTACTGTTTTTCAATTTTGAAATGTTCATATGAGATATTTTGTTCGTTGTCTCGTTTTGATTATGTGCTATTAATTAAAAATGTTGGACAATGACAATAGTTGTGGAAAATGCTGACTAGTATTTTCACAATGCAGAACTTGTATGTGCTTGGAATCTTCATAAATGAAGTGAATATAATTTTAATTACTTGTCTATGGAGATGTTAGTCATTCACTAATATAACATTGATTTTATTATCGAAGTTAACTCTTTATTTTTTTGTTTTTGAGTTAACGCGGGGATAAATTAAACTTGTTTTGAGAATTAAACTTGCAAGGATGTGCTTAGCAATTTTAAGAAAATAATTATAAAATTACATTCTAGGTTATGAATATATTTAATAAAAAATGGATCCACGGGTCGGATCTGGACCGGATACGGATCTCAAATACAAGATCCAGATCCAGATCCGATCCGTCGAAATGGATCCGGTCCGATCCGGATCCGTCGGGTCCAAATTTTGAAGATCCATATCCTATAAAACGGATCTGGATCCACCGGATCCGGACCGGGTCCAGGATCCATTGCCATCTCTAGCCCCGAGTTCATTAATCAGGTTGTGTTTGGATATCTTTGACAGTCCTATTTTTTATTCCGTGATTAATTGAAAATGAGAATTAGTTCAAGGCAAAAAATATTACATATGGATCCAGATCCGATCCGTGGACCCGGTGGATCCGATAGATCCAGATTTGGATCTAATTTTTATGGATCTGGATCTAGATTCGAATCTGGATTCAGCTATGAAAAACGGATCTAGATCTGGATCTAGAAGGATCCGATCCAGATCCGATCCGTTGTCATCCATAGTTTTGGACCACGTTGTGAGATTTCACTGGATATGTTGTTGTTGTTGTTGAATGTCGAGAAGGCTCTCCCCCAACGCCGCCATTGGATGATGATGACTCAGCACGAGGTGCAGTGGTGGTGAAAAGGCGGTGGTGGCGGCCATAAGATACTGATGGGGTACGGTGGTGGTGGTGGGTAGAGATGGCAGTGGATCCTGAATCCGGTGGATCCAAATCTATTTTATAGGATATGGATCTTCAAAATTTGGACCCGACGGATTCGGATCGGACCCAGATCCATTTCTAATAGATCGGATCTTGATCTGGATCTGGATCTTGATTTTGAGATCCGTTTCCAGTTCAGATCCGATCCGTGGATCCGTTTTTTATGTTCTTTATGTTACGTAAAAATGTGAGTTATTTATTTCTCTGTATGTTTCTTTAAATTGCTCAGATTAAATTAGATTAATATTATTGCAACTTAAATATGGGGAATGAATGTGTGTAGTGTTCAATGTCTGTGTAGCTATTAGTATACCTTAGCTTTGAATTTTCATTATGGTTAGTTTTAAGTTAATATTAATGGAAGCGTAATCAGTAGGCAAATTTGTAATCAAGTATTATATGAATGATTGTTTGGCATTAGCTGTTAATGTGTTCTAATTGGACTGTCTTAGATTTTTTCCTGACAGTTAGTCTAAGTCAAGACTTATAAGTTAGCTGCTAATTAAAGCTTTTGTGGTTTACAGATCAACATTAATATTGTCTGCAAATATTCTACTGAAAAAAGGATTGCCCCGAGTTCATTAATCAGGCTGTGTTTGGATATCTTTGACAGTCCTATCTTTTATTCTGTGATTATTTGAGAATGGGAATATTATTCTAGGCAAAAATATTTACATGTGGATCCAGATCCGATCCGTGGACCTGGTGGATCCAATGTATCCGGATTTGGATCTAATTTTATGGACCCGATTGATCTGGATCCAGATATGAAAAATGGATCTGGATCTGGATCTAGTAGGATCCGGTTCAGATCCGATCCGTTGTCATCCCTAGTGGTGGGTGAGAAAATTGAAGTCGAGGGACCTGAAATTAGAGAATTTGGTCTTGTATAGTATCACGACCCAAATCGGAGGGCCATGACGGCACCCGGGCCTTACTTGGCAGGTACCACTAATCATAGATTTAGCATATATCCGTAATTTTGCATGGCCCATGAGGCTGCCACGAGATACTCTGGTGGCATATGAAAATAGTAAACAAGAAAAGAGCTATGTAAAATCATACAAACAGAAGGACCCAACATATATACATATACATATCAAGGCCGACAAGGCCATACACGACTATATACACATGACAATTGTTTACAAGCCTTTAAAGAGTACGTAACATTATAAGATCGGGACAGGGCCCAACCATACCCATATGCATATAAAAAATATCATACCACGACTAGACTGCAACTATGGAACAAATAGAGTTCTCCAATATCAGTTGAACCAGCAACCTACTAGTGCGAATTGTCATCCTCTTTACCTGAGCCTGCGAGCATGAAACGCAGCGTCCCCCGACAAAAGGGACGTCAGTACGACTGATGTACCGAGTATGTCAAGCATGAAAAATAGCATAATAGAGACCTGAAAGTAACATGAGACACGAAACAACCACTCAGTAAAGAATGCCTCTGAGGGCCATAATATGCCTAAGTATCATGTCTGTGCAGAATGCCTTTGAGGACCATAATATGCCTAAGTACCATGTCTGTGCAGAATGTCTCTGAGGGCCATAATATGCCTAAGTACCATGTTTGTGCAGAATGCCTCTGAGGGCCCTAATATGCCTAAGTATCATGTTTGTGCATAATGCCTCTGAGGGCCATAATATGTCTAAATGCCATGCACAATGCAAATGCGGTCATACATATACATATGCGTATACACTGCCATCAAGCCTCTGTGGGCATCCCATAATAGCATATCGACCTCTGTGGGCATAATCATCATCGTATATATCTGTACCAGCTGCAGGTGGTGTGCGTATATAACGTTGTATCCCTTTTTTCATACCCCATATATATATATATATATATATATATATATATATATATATATATATATATATATATATATATATAATGTATACATATAGTAGAGTATATAACTCCTTTGAGGTCAATGTATATACATGAATATAATGCATGAATGATATGATAATAAGACACTATAAGTTTATCGGATTGATATAATATTGCTTCACCTCCGATTTACATTATGTATACTAATATCTTTTCTATATACCTCAACAAGGATTTAGAAAAATATTTAGACATGTTTTGACAATATGAATGGATAACATGAACATCATTAATTACTAAGAGTAGAATCATTTATGGAATAATATCACGTTTACGTTTCGTACTTAGAACATGTCAAAAGAAGAAAGGATTAGCCTTAACATACCTCGAACTATTTTTGGGTTAAGGATAATACTGCGAGTCCAAAGCAACTAAATAAATGTTAATATATTGATGTCGAAACCCCAACTTGAGCTTTTTTGATGATTCATGAAAATTATTGGACAACATGAGAAATTCGTATCATATATGATATAGAACACTTTTATTTTTGTCTCATCTAGGCCACAAAAAGTGTAGCTTCCTGTGTTTACCCCTCTCACGTTGCACAAAGATTTTGGAGCAGCAAATTATTGTTGTGTGCTTTCCTCTTAAAATAGTCAAAAGTTGTGATAAAAGCCTTAATGGAGAATTGTTTTACTTTACACATGTCAAGGGGATAAGTTTGCTGCCAAAGTAATTTCACCAATTGAAACATCCCCTTGCATGCCTAACTATCTATATTTGGCTGCCATTTATTAACCCAATACTTATCATTAATAAATTCCTTCTCCCCTATAATTAAACTTATTCCATATTTAATCCCTTGTTCTCAAATCACTTTAATAATAAATTATTTTTAGCACACTTCATGTACTCTACTATTATGATTATGTTGTATAACACTTGTCCATTGCCTCTTGACACACACCAAATGTTATTTTCAATTCCCGTCGTCACACTTATTAAGTCCTAAATTATTTCGGAACCACATCCTTTTATATACTAAGCTCTTCATTTGCGTACGTGAATATGACATAAATTCTCCAAGGTTCGAGTCTACTTACCTACGCCTAGCTGTTCAAACCATCGCCCAAAAATACGGAGTGTTACATCCTTTCCCTCTTAGAAACATTCGTCCTCGAATGTTGGGGTGACATATCTAAGGATTCTAGCTCTTGCGTTTCTCAAAAAAGGAATTTTGGCAGAATTTCCTCTATAAATAGGACTATCCGAATCCCCGTCACGTAGCCAGAAAACACAACCACCGCTTCACGGGGCCATATAATATAACATACATCATTATATCAGACCTCATATGATCATCAAGTATTAATCATAGTAATCTAAAATAGAACTCACCTTATGCTTCTCTCGGAACCTCGGCGATGGTCTTATTCCGCCATAGAACTTTCACGGAGGCTACTTCTTTAGTCCTTAACTTGTGGACTTGTCGGTCTAAGATAGCAATATAAACCTCTTCATACGATAAGTCCTCTATAACAGTCTCATCGTCAATTGTCACAATTTGGGAAGGATCTCCAATACATGCTCTTAATATTGAAACATGGAAAATTAGATGAACCAACTCTAACTCACGAGGCAAGTCCAATTCGTAAGCCACTTGACCGACTCATAGAATTATGCTATATGGCCCAATATACCTTGGGCTGAGCTTTCTCATTTTTCCAAAATCTCATTACACCCTTCATAGGAGAAATATTCAAGAAGAGCCAACCATCCACTTAGAACTCTAGGCCCCACCGTCGTATATCTGAATACGACTTCTGATGACTCTGAGCGGTTAACAGTCGTTCTTGGATAAGCTGCATATTTTCTATGGCTTGGTGCACTAGGTCAGGCCCAAGTAATTCTAATTTGCCTACTTTGAACCATCCGATAGGACATCTACATTTCCGTCCATACAAAGCTTCATATGGAGTCATTTTGATAATAGCATGATAACTGTTATTGTACGCAAATTCAATAAGGGGTAAATGATCATCCCAACTTCCCTTAAAGTCAAATACATAAGCTCATAGCATGTCCTCGAGCGTTTGAATTGTATGCTCAGCTTACCCGTTTGTCTGAGGGTGGAAAGTTGTGCTAAGATTCACTTGGGCGCCTAAACCTTTTTGAAATTATTTCCAAAAGTTAGCTATGAACTGTGCACCTCGTTCAGATATAATAGAAATAAGCACAACATGAAGGTGAACAATCTCCTTAACGTACAACTTCGCGTAGTCCTCAGTTGTGTAGGTAGTTTTGACCGCCAGGAAATAGGCTGATTTGGTCAGTCTATCAATAATTACCCAAATAAAATCAAACTTATGATAAGAGCGAGGTAAACCCATAACAAAATCTATATTAATCATTTCTCATTTCCACATCGGAATCTCAATGTTCTGAGTCAAGCCACCAGACTTTTGGTGCTCTATTTTTACTTACTGACAATTAGGACATTGAGCTACAAATTCTGCAATGTCCTTTTCATGTCGTTCCACCAATACATACCTTTGAGATCACGATACATCTTAGTAGATCCAAGGTGAATGGAATATCGTGAGTAATGGACCTTCATCATAATCTTTTCTCATAATCCTGCAACATTAGGAATACATAAATGGACCTTCCATCTGGGGGTCCCTCTCCCATTATCCTCGATGGTTGCGATTCTCTTTTGTTAAATATCTTTCCCGGTCTTCTCTAAAATGTGATCTTCATCATGACATTCATTTTCTTCCAGTATGAGAGATGACCCTGTTGTATTCTGAGTCATAGGTCTATCACTATCTGAATCCTCCAATCGAACTTCCAGTTAACTGACTGATGTGTTCCCTCAGGTCAACTTCTCTCCTTAATCCTCACATTAGTCAAGCCGCTTGTGGGTGAATGATCATATTGTCAACTTAGCTTTGTTTACTAACTGGTGTGCTAAAAACTCTTATATTTGTAGTATCTCAATCGTGAACACTTTATGGACAATGTCATTCGAATCTGAAGTGCGCGTATCATCGCAGCTAACTCTCATTCATGTTCTGAAATGAATCTCCCTTACTTTCTCACTACTCGTAATTATAGACAACTTCACTTCTTTACTTCTTTTGACACATGTTCACTCATTTTCTTACATGTCGTACTCTTCTTAATTCTAAAATATTCTGGTATACATTCGTAATATCAAACATTACTCCTGATTCGAATCATTGGCGTTACTACCCCTAAAAAGATGAGTTGTTAACTTATTCTCTCATTCAGTACGTGGAAGATTCTGAAGAATTTTCATTACATGACGTTGGCCTACTATATCCAAACCTGGTCATTATACTTAGATTTGAATCCCTTCACTTGCCTTATGGCTAAGACTTCCTGTCAACGGTGCTTTGGAAAAAGATTTCCTTGATATTTTTAAGTTGTAAACTCATTACTTTATCTATCTCGTAGAACCTTTGGTCAGTTCAAAAATGCTCATAGACATCTGTATTTGCTGACATTTTGTCTTCACTATAATGTCATTATCTCTTGACATATATCTTTAATGTATACCTTATATCCATAGGCATCATTGGCCCCTTTTCACATGTTTAGGTGCTAATCTCGAGCTTTACTCACTGTTACTTCTGTTTACCTACTTTCTGAAATGTATGACTGCATATGTTGTGGAACCGATGCTTAGTATGTTTAGATCTAATTCACAGTGTTACATGATCCCATGACTTGTCAAGCTTTCTTGTCTTATCAGTATTAGATCTCCCATCGACCGAGTGCTCATTCGTCTTACCTTTATATTTCCATCTCAAGTTGCCTTGGAGGTCTCTTATCTCAAAGTATTTCTCATATTATCTTCCTGAACATCAGAGGTTCGTCACCCTTGGCCAAAGAGTTCTTACTATCTCTCATCTATCATTGGTCCTTACGCTGTTCTAGAGTAATCATACCTTTATAAAACCTGCATAACTATAATCTTATTCACCTTTATCATTATTGTCATAGTCCTTCCTTCTACTCGTCATTAAACGAAAAACATTTCTGCCTTGATACTTGATCATACCATTCCATTCATACTTATTAACTGTTTTCATATTTCTTACAACCATTCTTTGATTGTTCCATAGTTCTCGTCCTTAATTGCCCCTAATAAGCTATTGTTATCCAGAGGTTATTTAGAATTGTAACATGCTGCACAATGAAGCTGAAAACCTTACCAATCCAATACCTATAGCATACCTTAGCCTACTAACATTGATACGTGTAATTTTCAATAATATGCGGTGTGGCCCTTTACGCACGGACGATAGGATTATGTCCCCTTTCACTACCGTGGATAACTCGATCCTTATATATGACTTGGGCTCACTATTCTGGGTACGTCACTTTACGTTATTTTTTAAAATTCACTGATGACTCTTCACACAATTCGGTTAGGGAAATCCATTCTCGTTAATGATGTCTTGGGACAATTCTCAATCTATTCTAGGTAAGACATTATAACTTAGGTCGCACGTACATAACATATTCCCTCATTCTAATCAGCAAGAGTCATTGTAAAACGTGTAGATTTTCATAACCTACTAAACCTTCCAATGATGTCTTCTGCTTTTCCTCTGCACAACTCATAATCATCTTATCCTTACCTTTGCGTATCAACTTGGGACACTTCGAAACGTTGTGGCCATGGTTGCCACACTAAACCAACCCCTTGAACCTTTGCGGCATAATTCGGTATGCACTCGACCATACTGACTACAAGATGGTCAATGCGGTCTCACTCGACCTTCATAACTTTGACCCTGAGATATTGACATCTTTGAACCCTTTAAATATCAATGATTCCTGACTAGTAAACTCCCTAGGTTATGAGCTCTCTGACCCCCTCAAATGCCTGTCTCTATCAGATGCTCTAGGATGAAGTCGCGCCTGAGAGGCAACCAATTGATTCAATACCTGCACTACTCTCCTTACATCGTTATCAGACGGAGCCGGTGGTAGGACTGATGGTATGGGAGCTTCCCTCAACTCCCCTTGTACTACTAGATTCGTCGATACCTGGGAAAATAACTTACTCATATCCTCTGACGAATTTGTTTCAATAGAGAGCATACTACTCGCATTTACACTCAATCCAACCTCAACCTCTCTGCTAATCATAGCCCTATTTGAAAAAGGCATTGCTATAATCATAAACATGATAAGATTTACAAAGAAAATTCTTACAACTCAGCTCTATAGCACGATTCTAGATCAAGAAGGAAGGTAACCATCATCCTAAATGCCCTGTAGCCTCATGTCTATAAGTGTGGTGCACAACACACCCATAAACAAGACTCTACTAGACATGGCTTGAAGACTCCCTAGGACAAACCTACTCTGATACCAAGTTTGTCACGACTCAACCCGGAGGGCCATGATAAGCACTCGGACCTTACTTGCCAGGTACTACTAATCATAGATTTAGCATATATCTGTAATTTCACATGGCCCACGAGGCCGCTACGAGATACCCTGCTGGCATATGAAAATAGTAAACAGGAAATGAGCTATGTAAAATCTTACAACCAGAAGGACCCAACATATATACATATACATACCAAGGCCGACAAGGCCATACACGACTACTATACACAAGACAACTGTCTACAAGCCTCTAAAGAGTACGTAACATTATAAGATCGGGACAGGGCCCCGCCATACCCCTATGCATATCAAAAATATCATACCACGACTAGACTACAACTCTAGAACAAATAGAGTGCTCCAATATCAGCTGAACCAGCAACCTACTAGTGCAAACCGTCATGCTCTTTACTTGAGCCTACGGGCATGAAACGCAACGTCCCCCGACAAAAGGGACGTCAGTACGATTGATGTACCGAGTATGTCAGGCATGAAAAATAGCATAATAGAGACCTGAAAGTAACATGAGACAAGAAACAATCACCCAGTAGAGAATGTCTCTAAGGGCCATAATATGCATAACTATCATGTCTGTGCAGAATGCCTCTGAGGGCTATAATATGCCTAAGTACCATGTTTGTGTTGAATGCCTCTGAGGGCTATGTTATGCCTAAGTACCATGTTTGTGCAGAATGCCTCTAAGGACCATAATATGCCTAAGTATCATGTTTGTTCAGAATGCCTCTGAGGGCCATAATATGCCTAAGTACCATGTTTGTGCAGAATGCCTCTGAGGGCCATAATATGCCTAAATGACATGCACAATGCAAATGCGGTCATACATATACTTATGCGTATACAATGCCATCAAGCCTTTGTGGGCATCCCATCATAGCATATCGACCTCTGTGGGCATAATCATCATCGTGTATATATGTAGCAGCTGCAGGTGGTGTGCGTATATAACGTCGTATCCCTTTTCCCATAACCCATACATATATATAATGCATACATATAGTAGAGTACATAACTCCTTTGAGGTCAAGGTATGTACATGAATATAATGCATGAACGATATGATAATAATACACTATAAGTTTGTCGGAGTGATATAATATCGTTTCACCTATGATTTACATTATGAATACTATTTCATATACCTCAATAAGGATTTAGGAACATATTTAGACATGTTTTGACAATAGGAATGAATAACATGAATATCCTTAACTATTAAGAGTAGAATTATTTATGGAACAATATCACGTTTACGTTTCGTACTTAGAACATGTCAAAAGAAGAAAGGATTAGCCTTAACATACCTCGAACTATTTTTGGGTTAAGGATAATAGTGCGAGTCCAAAGCAACTAAATAAATGTTAATATATTGATATCGAAACCCCAACTTGAGCTTTTTTGATGATTCATGAAAATTATTGGACAACATGAGAAATTCGTATCATATATGATATAGAACACTTATTTTTGTCCCATCTAGGCCACAAAAAGCATAGCTTCCTGTCTTTACCCCTCTCACGTTGCACAAAGATTTTGGAGCAGCAAAATATTGTTGTGTTCTTTCCTCTTAAAATAGTCAAAAGTTGTGATAAAAGCCTTAATAGAGAATTGTTTTACTTTACACATGTCGAGGGGATAAGTTTGCTGCCAACGTAATATCACCAATTGACACATCCCCTGCAGGCCTAACTATCTATATTTGGCTACCACCTACTACCACTTATTGACTCTAATACTTATCATTAATAAATTCCGTATCTCCCCTATAATTAAACTTATCCCATAATTAATTCCTTGTTCTCAAATCATTTTAATAATAAATTATTTTTTAGCACACTTCATGTACTCTACTATTATGATCTTGTGGTATAAAGCTAGTCCATAGCCTCTTGACACACATCAAATATTATTTTCAATTTCCCGTCGTCACACTTATTAAGTCCTAAATTATTTCGGAACCGCATTCTTTTATATACTAAGCTCTTCATTTGCGTACGTGAATATGACATAAATTCTTCAAGGCTCGGGTCTACTTATCTACGCCTAGTTGTTCAAACCATCGTTCGAAAATACGGGGTGTTACATATAGGGTGTGAAAAGTTGGAGAAGAAAAGGTTGTGCTGAGCTTTGGTGTGCTTAAAGATGTAGCCATGGCCGAATTTTCAATGTGTTTGTTTGATCTATATATTTTCCAAAAAGGTGGAACTCCCACCCCAGGAGCCCCCACACCCGGTCCGACAGGTCTGTGAATGAGGTAAATCATGATGACTCAATTGATTTCAAAGGTTAGATCAGTACCACGCTGCGCACAAAGGCCCTCTTTTATTTCAAGAATGTTTGATCTATATATGTATGTACGTATATAGGAGAACAAGTGAAGGCAGTTCCGAATTTTCTTGAAAATATCCGAAAGATAGCTGCTTAAATTCGCAAGGGAATTATTTTCTGATATTATTACCCAAAAAAAAATTCCCATCAAAAGAGGAAATATGACTTTCACATTTATGGTGAGAACCATTATTCTCACGACTATCTACAACTTTTATTTCATATTATTTGCTCCAACTAACATTTCAACAAAATTATTAATCTGCATCACACAAAAGTTTCATCCATTTTTTTTTATTTGACGATGTTATTATTAATCTTTAATGGAGTATGTCTTTTCTAAAAGATATTTTTCATTCACCAACTGAACACCACTAAACAATTTTTAGAAAAATAGTATTCATGAAAAACATTTCAATTATAGAACATGATTTCCATAATTGGAAATTCAATGCGATGAGCAAGGCAAAAACAAGATCCATGAGACCTTGATTCAATGCGAGATTTGGAAATTCAAATGTAGTGCTATCTTTGAAGGTAAATATGTCTCCTGATACAGGATCAATGAGCAAGTCACTGATTAGTGATAATGATCTTTTAACTCACAGTTATACCTTGCTTTCAGTTCAGAGGTAATTGGAGTGAACTTTATAAGAAAGTTGAGAGTGCTACTCCAATCCTTAACAGCAAGATCATTAGATGTATTAGTTCCAATCATAACTGGCTCAAGCTTCATACTTATGGTTATTCAAAAGGGAATTCTGGAGAAGCTGATGGTAAGGGAGTACTAAGAGAACATAATTGGAATATGAAAATGGCTTTCTACACTTACTTTGGATCCTGCAGAAATAATAAGGTTGAAAGCTTAGCCTTGTTAAATGGATTAAAATGGTGTGTTGACAACAAGATTAGTACTGTGGACATTGATACTAATTCTATGATGCTATCCGATATGATCAATGACAAATCAAAGGGGTGCTGGCAGATTAAGGAACAAGTTAAGCAGATCAAGATGTTGATAACTAATGAAATTTTTTATCTTAGACATTGTTACAGCCTTACAGGAAAGCTAACTGTGTGGCTGATGCATTAGCCAACATAGGAGTAAAGGAGAAGCAAGAAGCATTATTCACTTAGGCTATCTAAATACCACGGCAAGTCAAAGCCATACTGCAGAATGACTATGATGGAACTCCTAAATTTGAGAGTCAAGAAGAATAACTTTACTTTTACTCATGGATTGTAATATATATACTTGTTGTTTTATTGCTTTCCAGCTTCTTAATAGTCTCAAGCTCCTGTATTATGCCTCATGTTTTTATATCAGTTTTATAAGGATTGGGTGTCTTGTAGACATAGGTTATGTCTTGTTTAAGGATGAACTTTTCATCCTCAGAATTTCTTTCAGAAGTAAAGGGAAAACCCCCTCTTGTAACACCAGATTTTTGCTAATATATGAAGGAAAGGGGATGGCCTAACCCCCCACCAAGATGGTGGTTCTTTTGGCCCCCCCAAAAAAAGCTTAGAAGATTAAAATTTTGAACATTTGCTTCTCAATATTAAATGCACCATTGTAACTTGGGACACCTGTTGCCAACAACTTGTTATTCAGTGGAATGGAATATTCCATTAGGCCCTAATTAAATCGACAAGAAATCTTTGTTGAAGCTCTTCATTGGTATATGTACATTGTAACGGCTAATCCATATTAGCAATGAAGATATTTATTCACAATTTGATTTCATAACTTTTTAAAAATAATTGCATTCTTAGGTGGGTGTGGTGAGATGAATAGGATCTTTCCATCCTTATTCAGAGGTTTCAGGTACGAATTCTAGGTATGAAAAAATTATGTTAGGAAGTCGTTCCTCCTTAAATGGATCTTACGCCGCGCGAATCTGGATTAGTCAGGGATCCAATACATGTACCGAACGTGAATCTGAATTAGTCAGAGTTCCAATATAGATACCAGACATAGCGTGAGAAAACAAGAGGTATTAAAAAGAGGAGAAAAAAATAGAAGACTTGAATTGAAGAGTCGGCAGACAACATCAGAATAAGTGCTTAAATAAGTTGATTATAGTATCACATAATACACAAAAATAAGAGGTGCATAAGTACTAATTAAGCTTAAAGAGACAATCCAGACTCTTCATCCTCATCAAGGCCAGAAGTGTAGACAGTGTAGAGAGACCAAATCAAACCAAAGACACCAAAAAGGATCCAACCAAGAAGGTTGTTGCTGAGCCCAAATGGAAGCCCAGTTCCTTCCGTGCTCATTCTCTCATCCACTAGAGCAATTGCTGCTGGGTTTGATATGCTTGCTGCTACTGCTGCTGCCATCAATGATTCTCCCATTCCCAGCTTTGATTCTACCTTTGGCTTTCCTTCCATTGAGCATCTCACCTTTCCAAGCTTGCTCATGGATGGTAATCCTGAAAAATAACCAAAAATAGATTTAGTATTTAAACTTGATGGATTCAAAGTTCTGACTTCTTTGAAAATATAAATTCAAAACTTTGATATTTATACTCCCCGTCTCAAATTATGTGGTGCTTTTGAGGATTCAGAATTTTTCACTAAGGGCGTTCGAAAAATAAAAATAAAGTGTTTGGGATTTGAACTAGGTATCTCAAAGTGAATTTTAAACCCCCGAACCACTAAACCAATATCTAGTCTTGTATTCAAGGGATTCAAAATATATATAAAAAAAGGCAGCCCAATGCAGTAAGTTCCCGTTATGCAAGGGATCCGTGGAAGGTAAGGGTCAACACCCTCCTAGATCCGTACATGTCCCCGAGAGTCAATTTAACTAATCATTCAAGCTTAATTAAATTAGATCAATTCAATATTTTAAGATATTAAAAAACTATACGAAGCTTACTAAGTTGCAATTCTCTTAATGTCACTAAGATAAAAATTACATTTTAAATTATTAGTCAAAGTTTACATAGTTTGAATCTCCAAAAATGAAAAGTGTTTACATAAAACTAGAATAGAGAAGTAAAATGATAAAAAATGAAGGGTTCAAATGAATTCACTTTCTAGGTCCGTCTCTGTCTGATAAGAAGAACACATGCTCATGGACTAGCTAAAAGAGATGATGATTGTCCAAGATTATATAAAGAGGATCAATAATACCTTTCCCAACCGATGTGTGAACTCGACATCGTTCTCTAATTAATCCTAATATATGAATGATATACATGCTTAGGAATGAATTTACTTCCAGTAATCGAATTAGACATGCCTTAAACTTTTTAAGATTGAAAATTGTGACAGAATTATGCTACAATTTATGCATACTTCACTAAAACTGCTATTATCATTATCATATTTATGACTTACATGAATATAGGGAAGTTTGAAAGTAACATTTCAAAATTCATGAAAGTAAACTAGAAAATAAACATACCACGAACAGATGAGGGACAGGATACAGATCCCTTTTGCACGAGGGCAGCACGTGCCACTGAAGAGGTTGTAGTGCAAGCAGTGATGGTTGCCATTTCTGTATTACTCTGAGAGAATGATCAGAACTTCAATCTCTTGACTAATAAGGTAGGCTATTATCAGTTCAGTTTATTCATACATATTGTGGGGAAATTAATAATCTCTAGTTGAAAAAGCATAACCACACCCAACATGGATTATTTGGATTGCTCCTTATCTCTTGTCAGCCAATAGTATTCAGCCATGTGTCATGTCATATAATACAGACCACTATTAGTTTATGAAGTGGACCAACGAGCTAGATCCATTCAAAACAGATATATTACCAATAGTAATAAAGTTTTCGTTGCCGTGTATCAGTATCAGTCTATTTTTTTTTATATCCAGCTTCTCGACTTACGTCAGGCTATTCCTGAAGATAGTAGTCCCGGTCCCTCAACACTACTATCTGTAAATCGCGAGATGTGCTTGAATGACCAGAATTTGAAAACAGAGCAATATCAGTCTATTTTCATTTGATAGAGGAAAGATATATAACATTGTCGTATTTGGAAGAAAAATTCTAAATATATATAAACAAAATAAAGCACGTCCACTGCCAGTGGAATGAATTAGACTTCTTGATCAACAATTGTTCCTCAATCACTAATTATTATTCGGAAATTATATATATGCATGAATTCTCAATGTCCAATTCGTTCCATTTTATAGACTTTATGATCGTTTACCATAAGTTACTCAAGCCATGTGTAAGTTATAGTAGCAATATTACTCTCTCCATTTTATTTTATATATTATAGTTTGAATGAGCATGAAGTTCTAAAAGTACTTAAGAAAGTGTTTTGAATCTTGTGATCATAAACTAAAGATATGTGTAATATATCAGAATGTACAAAAAACTAAAAATGTGTGCAAATTGCGAGACAATATATAGCCTATATGCTCACTAGTATTTGTCACTTAATACTTTATATCTTAAGGTTATAGCTCATAATGAATACTAATTAAGATAACCTAGCTAGTTGTTCCAACTTATTACTCTTCCTCCGTCCCGTTTTATGTGAAGATGTTATTGTTTGAGGAGTCATTAGATGTTTCAACTTATACTCCTAGCTCATAATGATCATATTCTTTTAATATTTTGAATGATTAATTATGCCGACTTGCAATACTTTTCATGATGTTTTCAAATTGATATGTCATGAGTTCACTGAATCCTTCTCACAAACGTACTCGTGTCTCATATACCTTATGGAAATGTAATCTGATTTAGATGTTAAAAGAGCTAGCGCCTTCCCTTAATCCAACAATATGCTGGGTTTAAGAATTTTAGATTTTTTTGCTTCCCTGTATTGTCATAGCTTTGATGTATCTCCGAATCTCATAATCCAATTTTAAGATTAATTAGTAGCTTCTATCCACTTTCCTTTTTTTGATCCAACTTATCTACTGATGGTTGCATATATCAATTTCTGTATCATATGAATTTTGCCTTACCTTGAATAATTTATAGCGAATCCTAAAGTCTAGATCTCACCAACTGGAAGAGTTATCAAATTATTTCTAATTCTAATCGTAAAGCTGTGCCTTAGCTTCGTGGTCCTAAAGTGGAACTTGGAATATAATTGAAATCAGCACCTCCCAAAATTATAGAGAACAAGTTGTATTTTTTTGGCTTTTGACTTATTTTTATATCTTTTTAGTCTAAAAATAAATGCTTAAAAATATTTTTTATCATAATCAAATACTTCAAAAAATAGAAAAGAGCTTAAAAGCCAAAAGCACTTCAAATAAGTCAATCCAAACACCTTCTATGTCTCCGGAGATTATGAAGAGATATATCCGCTTACCTACTGCTCGAGATATTTGGAAAGCTCTGTCAACAGCTTTCTATGGTGGAGCAGATGAACTACAAGTATTCACTTTGAATCAAAAGGCCTTCTCTGTCAAACAAAACGGCAGATCTCTCCCTTTTTATTATGGCGAATTAATTGAAATTTTCAGTGAGTTGGATCATCGTGATAAGGTGATCATGGAAAATGAGAAGGATGTCACTTCTTATCGCAAGTCTATTCAACGACAAAGGGTGCACATCTTTCTTGCTGGTTTAGATGGTGAATTTGAATAGATTCATGGTGAAATCTTGAGAAAGGATCATGTTCTAGAATTAGAAGAATGATACTCAATGGCTCGTCGTGAATCTGTCCGGCATGCAGCACTGAATAGAGAACTTGAAAAAACTGAAGCGACGGCCATGGTGAGCAAATACAGGTCAAATCAAAATCTTTCTTTTCAAAATCAACCAGATCTAATGAAGTCCAAAGGTATCAACAAGTCCACCTATAAGTGACTCACTGTGATCAACCAGGGCACACAAAAAATCGTTGCTTTGAACTTGTGGGATATCCGGACTGGTGGGATCACAATCGCAATTCAAGAAGGAGAAATGCAAGCAAGACCTCCACTACTACAATTGTATAAACAAATGCTCAGGAAGATGTTGCTGGACAATCAACAGCCTTGGCAGCAATGAGAGGTAACAGTGGTAAGGCTTTAAATTCATCAGCGCTTTTTTTTATAGTACATGGATAATTGATTATGGAGCTACGGATCACATGAAATTTGATTCTAGACAAGTATCATCCCTTAAACCCTCATCACAAAAGTACATTTTCACCGCTAATGGTTCCTTGGAACCTATCATTGGGGAAGGATCTTTGTCTCTCATTAGCCAATTCGAGGTTCCTGAAGAAGGAGGAGCACTTGATGACTTTCCGTAATTCGGTGGCTAAGACTCAGATAGACTTTTTGCTCCTGAGGAAGGTTGACAACGGTCTTTGTAAAGTCTGCAAGGTTATTCCGAGGGAGTACCTTACAACCCGACATAAGATTTTGGTGATGAATTTAGAGATCAAGATGGAGAAGAATAGAAGGGTTGTGAATGACAAGTTAAGAATCAAATGGGGGAGTTTGACCATGGCTAGTGCAAAGGAGATGGGGAGAGGTTGATGGCCAAGGGGGCCTGGGGGAGTAGTGTGGATGCGACCGGTATGTGGGACAGAACGGCCAGTTGCATTTGAGAGGTAGCTAGAGAAGTGCTAGGGGTCTCGAGGGGTAGCCGTGGTGGACATCGAGGGGACTGGTGGTGGAATGGTAAAGTTTAAGAGAAGGTGAAAGCGAAGAAAGCAGCGTATGCGAAATCGGTAGAAAGCAATGATGGGATGGAGAAGTGGAAGAAAAGGGAATCGTATAAGATGGCGAGGAAGGAGGCAAAACTAGCGGTTACGGCGGCTAAAACGGCGGCTTTTGAACGTGGAATTAGAGGAGAAATGTGGTGATAAGAAGTCGTACAGACTAGCCAAGGAAAGGGAAAGGAGGGCCCATGACTTGGATCACGTGAGGTCAATCAAGGACGAGGACGACAAAGTACTGGTGGAGGACGTGCATATTAGGCGAAGGTGGCAGTCTTACTTTCATAAACTCTTGAACAAAAAATGAGATAGAGACATTGTGCTGGGAGATCTCGATCAATCTGGTAGGTACCGGGATTTTGGGTATTGTAGAAGCATTAAAGTTGATAAGGTTAAGGGTGTTGTTCGCATGATGCGCAGGAGATGAGCGACCGGGCCTGATGAGATCCCAGTTGAATTTTGGAAGAGCGCAGGTAGGGCAGGTTTGGAGTGGCTGACTGAGTTATTTAATGTCATTTTTAAGACGGAGAGAATGGCCGAAGAATGGAGGTGGAATATAATGATTCCTTTGTACAAGAACAAAGGTGATATCTAGAGTTGCAACAACTATAGGGGTATTAAGCCATACTATGAAAGTTTGGGAAAGGGTCGTGGAGATGAGGGTGAAAAAAGGCGTGTCTATTTCCGAAAACCAGTTTGGATTCATGCTGGGGCATTCGACTACAGAAGTCATTTAACTTATTAGGAGGTTGGTGGAGCAGTATAGGGAGAGGAAGAGAGACTTACATATGATTTTCATCGACCTCGAGATGACATACAATAAAGTCCCAAGGGAGGTTCTATGGAGATGTTTGGAGGTTAGAGGTGTACATGTGGCTTACACTAGGGCGATCAAGGATATGTATGATGGAGCCAAGACTAGGGTATGGATAGTAGGGGGAGACTCAGAGTACTTCCCAGTGATGATGGGGCTACACCAGGGATTAACTCTTAGCCCATTCTTATTTTCCTTGGTGATGGATGGACTGACGTGACAAATCCAATGGGAGGTGCCATGGTGTATGTTATCCGCAAATGACATAGTCCTGATTGATGAGACTTGCAGTGCTGTGAACGCTAAGCTGGAGGTTTGGAGACAAGACTTTGGAGTCCAAAGGGTTCAGGCTGAGTAGGATCAAGACATAATACTTGGAGGGCAAGTTCAGTAACGGGAGCGACCTTGACATAAGCGTGGAGGTGGCTTGGTACTCAGGTCATTCCAAAGAAAAAAAGCTTCAAGTACCTCGGGTCTATTAACCAAGGGAATAGAGAGATTGATGACGATGTCATAGATCGTATTGGGGCAGGGTGGACGAAATAGAGGCTCGCATCTGGAGTCTTGTGCGATAAAAATGTTACACCAAAACTTAAAGGCAAGTTTTATATGGTGGTGGTTAGACAGACTATGTTGTATGGGGCGGAGTGTTGACCGGTCAAGACTTTGCACACCTAAAAGATGAAAGTTGCGGAGATGAGGATGTTGAGTTCGATGTGTAGGCATACAAGGAGGGATAAAATTAGAAATTATGATATCTGGGATAGAGTGGGAGTGGCCTCGGTGGAGGATAAGATGAGGGAAGCGAGGTTGAGATGGTTTGGACACATGCAGAGGAGAGACACAAATTCCCCAGTGCGGAGGTGTGAGAGGTTGGCTTTGGACGGGTTCAGAAGGGGTAGAGGAAGGCCGAAGAAGTATTGGGGATAGGTGAATAGAAGGAATATGGAGTAGGTGCAACTTACTGAGGACATGACCTTAGATAGGGGGTTATGGAGGACACGGATTAGGGTAAAAGGGTAGTAGGTAGTCCAGCGTAGTCCTACTTACGCTTACAAACTGGTAGTTGTGGCGTTATTATTGTAGGCGCGCTTAGCCTATCATACTAGTAGGTGCAGTATTGCTTTATAGTACCATGTAGTCAGCTGCTATCTGTTCTTTAGTGTACTTTGTTTATCTTATTTACCTGCGTTAGTTACTGCTTCTTTTTTTAGAATGCGCTATCGTGACTTATTCGCTTTTGATACCAGCATCTTCATACTGCTTTAAATTTCTTGTCGGGGTCTAACTGTTTCTCTTGCTTTGCTTGTTCTTGTGCTTTGTCTTGAGCCGAGGGTCTCTCGAAAACCGTCGCTCAACCTACCAAGGTAGAGGTAAGGTCTGCGTACACTCTACCCTCCCCAAACCCCACGCTGTGGGATTTCACTGGATATGTTGTTGTTGTTGTAGACTCTGTCTTAGCAGTTCCATCGTTGGATTATAATGTTTTGTTTGTTTCTTAAATTACCACTACTTTATTTTGTGTTGTGATGTTTTGGCCTGAATGTTGGTGTTTAAGGATATCCAGAAGAGAAAGACGATTGGTTATGGTACTAGACGAGAGAAATTAAATTACTTGGACTTGGATTCACAAAGCTATAATCAGTTACGCCAAGCATTGGGACATGCTTTTTTTTCTGCTATCTTAAGAAATTATTTCCTAAGTTATTTATAAAATTTGATGCTTCTAGTTTCCGTTGTGATGTTTGTGAACTTTCAAAGAGTCACCGTGTGTCTTTTTCTCCAAAAATGAATAAAAGTTCAATTCCTTTTGTTTGGCCCTTCGTCAGATCCTGCGCATAGCGAGAGCTTAGTACACCGGACTGTCCTATTATACATTTAGATATTTGGGGTCCATCCAAGGTGAATAGCTTAGGTGGATCATGTTGGTTTGTTATTTTTATAGATAATTGTACTAGAATGACTTGGGTGTGCTCGATGAAATTCAAAAGTGAAGTGAATTTGTTGTTTCAAAAGTTTCATAAAATGATTTGCACTTAATATAATGTCCAAGTAAAAGTTCTACGTAGTGACGAGGGAGAGTATTCCAGCTATGAATTTCGAAAATATTTGAAAGCACAAGGAATTATTCATCAAACGACTTGTCCTAATACACCCCAACAAAATGGGGTAGCCGAGAGAAAAAATTGGCATTTGTTATAAGTTGTTCGTTCTTTATTGATAGAAGCTTATATACCACTATCTTATTGGGGAGAAGCACTCACTTGTGTAACATATTTTATTCATTGGGTACCTTCTAGCACGATTAATTTTAGAACACCATCTCAATCTTTTGCCGAAGCAGTGATTGCACTAGCAATCCCAAATTTGACTCCTCGTGTTTTTGGTTGTGTGGCATTTATACATCTTCATAAGCATCAATGTGACAAGCTAGCTCCCCATGCATTGCGTTGTGTTTTTTTGAGATATGTTGCTCATAAAAAAAGATACATATGTTTCTATCCTCCAACTCAACGAATGTTTGTTACATTGGATGTTATTTTTCATGAAGAGTCTATGTATTTTTCTAATCAAACTGAACTGTATGGGGGAGTGCCAGAAGGATATTTTGTCTCTAAACTATGAAGAGTTGATACTTTCTGCACCTAGTAACCAGGTTGTAGATGAATCAACCTTATGTGGTGGTGAATATCAAGAAATGGGAGGTAACCAGGATGTGGTAGAATCAGTTGTTGGTACGGCTGAAAATCAGGAATTTGAAGAAGAGGATTTGGGTGCTACTGAAAAGTCAAGAAATTGGAGAAGTAAGTCCAGTATCACATGAACCTCTCACTTAACAAGCAATTGATGTACCAAATCAATCATCGCCAAGTGAGGATGCTTCTGAGTTTGTACATGAACCATCAGTCAAACTACCACCACGACACAATAGAGATCTCCCTAAACCCACTTATGAACCAGAAATTTCTAGTAAGACTAGATACCCATTAAGTCATTACGTGTCTAATTATCGTTTGTCAGAATCAAATAAGTCATTTGTAAATCAATTATCTGATGTATATATTCCTAACAATGTGCATGAAGCCTTAGTTGACCCAAGGTGGAAAGCATCTATGGATGAGGAGATGAAATCCTTGAGAAAAAAAATGATACATGAAAACTTGTCGATTTTCCACCTGTAAAGAAAATAGTCGAATGGCGATGGGTGTATACAGTCAAGTAAAAAGCAGATGGTATGATAGAACGCTTTAAAGAGAGATTAGTGGCTAAGGGATATACTGAGACCTATGGAATCAACTATACAAAGATATTTTCACCTGTTGCAAAAATCAATACAATTCGAGTGTTATTATCCTTGGCTATAAATTTTGATTGGCCACTACAATAATTTGATGTGAAGAATTATTTTCTACATGGTGAGTTATCTGAAGAAATCTATATGGACCATCCTCCAGGGTACAAGATACTGAAATCACATGATCATAAAGTATGCAGATTAAAGAAATCATTGTATGGACTGAAACAATCCCTAAGAGCATGGTTTGGGAGGTTCACAAAATCTATGAAGGAATTTGGCTACAGTCAAAGCAACACCGATCACTCTTTGTTCTTGAAGAGACAACAAGGTAAAATCGTTGTTCTTATTGTATATGTTGATGATATGGTAGTAACTAGAAATGACCTTGAAGAAAGAAAAGTTTTTCAAAGTTACTTGTCTAAGGAATTCGAGATGAAGGACCTTGGTCCATTAACGTTTTTCCTTGGAATTGAAGTGTCTAGATCATCTAAAGGAATTTTCTTGTCCCAAAGAAAATATACTTTAGATTTGTTAAAGGAAACTGGCATGACAGCTTGTCTACCAGCCGATACACCTGTTGAAGAAGGTCTGAAACTAAGTATTAAACCTAATCAAATCCAGTTGATAAATGAAAATATCAAAGACTTGTGTGAAAGTTGATATACCTAGCACACACAAGACCAGACCTTGCTTATTCTTTAAGTGTGGTAAATCAATTTATGCATAATGTTGGAGAGCAACATATGAATGCAATTATGCGCATCTTAAAGTATTTGAAATTTGCTTCAGCAAAGGGAATTTTGTTCACAAAATTTGCAGATCCTCAAGGCATAAATGTATATACTGTTGGAAATTTGCCTTTGGCGGGAGTTGCGACCGACCAACTTTAACGGCTTAAACACTAGTGTAACGTATGTTGGAGAATCCGGTTCTTCACACATGCATGATCTACTAAGTACGTAGATAACCGTAGGGCCAAGAATCGTCAAATTTCATTGAGAAATGAAAGAGATATTGGTTCACGAAGTAAGGTGTTTGAAGCATGGAAAGTGTGGTATTGTGTGTAATTCTCCCTCATCGGTAGAGGAAGAAAGAATTGTTGTGTATATAAGATTCGAAATTGGTTTGGGGTTTGGGACCCCAAGGGGTATCCCATGTGTTTAAAGGAGGAGGACCTAGATGTGCTTCGGTTCGAGGAAAGACCACACGCGCGCCGCCGCCGTCCCGTCCGGTTCCGAGTTCCGGTGTTCTCGGGCCGTGGGCGTGGGTCTTCGATATTATCTTTTTGGACCGAATTCTTTCGGATGTGCGGTTTGGTCCCCGAAGTTTCAAGATGTACGTTTGGTCCCCGAAGTTTCCGGAAAATCGAATTTCGACGGTCAAAAACAGAAATGCCAAGCACTCAATTCAGCCATTTATTTTGGCTGAATTACTCCTCCTATAATGGCCAAAACAGTTGGTCTTTCTCCCATTTATGTTGGTGACTTTACTACCTCCATAATGGCCATTATTTGGCTATTATGGAGGCGTTTTCAAAGCGAAGAAATGCCCCCTCCCTCTCCTATATAAACACCCCATTACACCATTGTTGAGAAAAAAGACATATGCACGAAAATACGAAACGGATGTAGAAAAACAAGTGCACGAAAATACACAACCGAAATAGTTTTCTTCCTACAACTTCCAAGCATCATTTCGTTACTCAATATTCTTCACGGTAGCTCTTGAGTTTCCTTTGCTCAAGGGTTCCATTCTTTGTTTTATCTTGGGAGACAAATTGTCCGGGACGTATAAAGGATACATACGGGGCAATATTGTCTTAAGGACAGAGTGCTACACTCGACTCAAAGAAAAAAACAATTTACATTTTTCCGTCTTCTACAAAAGCGGAATTTTCGGTTTTTACTTATGTAACGATTGTAATTTCAGATTCCATGTTGAATTATTGAAATCTTTGTTTATCCTTTCGAATACTTGTAATAGTTAAATACTTCCCGTACTGCTTTATAAAGTACCATAGAGCAAAACTCCCAACATATACGGATGCTAACTGGGCTGGAGCTATTGATGATAGACAGTTTACTTCAGGTTATCTCACTTTTGTGGGAGGAAATCTTGTTATATGAAGAAGCAAAAAATAAAATATTGTTGCACGCTCAAGTGCAGAGGCAGAATTCGGAGGAATGTCACTTGGAATATGTGAAGCATTATGGCTGAGACTTCTCTTAACAGATTTGGGTTATCCTCCTAAGGCACCAATTCAACTATATTGTGATAGTAAGGTTGTACGTGATATTGTTCATAATTCGGTACAACACGATTGTACCAAGCATGTACAAGTAGACATATTTTTCATCAAGAAAAAATAGGATGGAACGATACCGGAGCTACTTAAGATTCGATCGGAAGATCAACTGGTTGATCTTCTTACTAAAGTAGTTTCAAGTAAAATGTTCTCTAAGTTCGTGAGCAAGTTGGGCATGTGCGACATCTATACACCAACTTGAGGGGAGTGTAGAGATATTTTAGGCTTGATTCTATAATCTTTGTATTTTAGGCTTGATTCTGTAATCTTTGTAAATCTGGAAACTTCCTTAATTCCAGTGATATTTGTAAAATAGGAAACTTATTTTAAGTCCTTGATTGTAGGGTAAATAGCTAGAAGTTAGCTCTTTCCATTTATCATATAACTTAGTAGTAACTATATATTGATGTACATATTCTTCTTTGCAGAATAACATAATACAAAAAAGGAATTATTCTACTCCAGATTTGAACTCTCTATTCTCTATTTATATTGCGATAGAAGGAGGTATCATAATAGAGTTAAATTCACGATTAGAGTCAGGCCGAATAAAAGAAACAATCCAATCTCATTCTTTCTGATTTTATTGGCCTTACAATGAGCCTAAGAGCAAGGAAGTCTCAACTCCCCAATCTTCAGGGTGAGGTGAGGGGTGAACAGGGGCGGATTTAGGTGTTGGTAAGGGTGATCACCCAAACAGCCTCGGCAAAAAATTATACTGTATAGTTCCTGTGTTTAGATACATTAACTTTTGAACACTTTGAATTAATGCAAAAAGTTAGCTCAAGTGGTCTAGAGTATTTAAAATTGTATTTAACATCCTAGGTTCGATTCTCAGGGATAATATTATTTTTTATGTTTATCTTTTATTATTTTTTTCACACTCTGAGTGAAAATTCTGAATCCGCCACTCGAGATGACCTTCTCCTGGATTCAATTTTATCCATTGCTGCTGATAAAATAAGAGTCCTAAAGAAGCACTTCTACCATTATTTTCCAACAATTGCTGCATTTCTTGATTTGGAAAACCTATTATAATCATTAGCGGAGCCCAAACTAACAATAGGAGTAAACTTTCTGTCTGTAGTATAAGTGACAATAAAATTTTGCATTACCTGTTCAATTACACTAAGCCCCAAGATTCTGTCCTCTGCTTCAGAAAAAGGAATAATTAAAACACAAAAAGTAAATATCCAGTGAAGCTCTTCTGCAGTCTTAAATTTTATAAAAATATCTATATTGCTTATTGAATAATTTTAGTTGTTTATACAGTACTAGTGTTTTAGTTGGAGGAAGTTTTCAAAACTAAATTTAGTAAGACCTTGCATAATTAAGATCAACAATACAATATGATGTATCAAGAGAGATTATACGAATTGACCATACTGTCAAATTTGTCAAATAAGAAAAGGAATTTGATTATAAAAATACAATTTGACTATCTTGCACTTTAAGAAGATATAAGAACAAACATCAAATAAAATATATATAAAAAATTATAAATATATTTAAGGCTTCTCACTGATATGCTCATAATAAATATATAGTAAAAAGATTGACATTTGTATACGCAGAAAATATTTAATTTTTTCATTTTTATTTTGTTCTCACTGATATGTTCTTGTAGGAATTGACATAATTTATTGTACGGTCTGCTGGAGACGAAAACAAGTACTAATTAATGTTTCTTTTAGATCTATGCATATTACTTTTTATATTTGCAAGTTCAATTGCGTTTATTTGAAAATTTTCAATAACTGAGAGTTTGCGACTCACTCTTTAAAACTTTGCTAAAACCGTATTCTATTGCTTGAGCTATTTTATTATAAAAAATACTTCATCCATTCCAATTTAAGTGTCTTAGTTTGAATTAGGTACGGAGTTTAAGAATTAAAGAGAGACTTTTGAATTTTGTTTTTCTAAATTCAAGATGTGTATAATATACTAAAATGTTCTTTGAGTCTTGTGGTTATGAACTTGCCAATTAAAATATTTGAATTGTCAACTTACTAAATATAGAAAGAGACTTTTTTAGGATATGTAATGTTTGAATTGTCAACTTACTAAATACATAAAGAGACACTCTTTTTAGGACAGATCAAAAAGGAAAGTAAGACACTTAAATTGGGACAGAGGGAGTATAGCTATGTCTGGCCTGGTGAATGTGAGATACTGAAGTGCACCTGCAAGGCTCCTATACAGAGTAGGATCGAGAGGCGGAGCACCATCCATAGCACCGAGCTTAGATTTGGAATCAACCGGAGTAGGCACCTCTTTGCGGTTCGCCATCTTAGCCCCGTACACAATCTCTCTTCGCATACTTACGCCGACACAAGAACATATGATTGGCGGACACAGTCACCGATATCCCCAAAAAGTAACTCGGCTTTCCCAAATCGGTCATTGCAAATTCGGACTTGAGCAAGGCAATAATCTCATTTTTCAATCCGTCGGAGGAGGCGGTAAGAACAATATCATCCACGTAAAGTAATAAGTAAGCCGTGCTACTACCTCGATGAAAAATGAAAAGTGATGTATCACTCTTGCCGCATACAAACCCAATCTTCAAGATATACCGGCAAAGCGATCATACCACGCACGGGGGCTCGCTTCGGGACATATAGTGACTTACGGAGACGGCACACATAGTGAGGAAGCGCCTGGATGGGTGAACCACGGTGGGCGATGCATGTAGATGTTGTCTCTCTCGGATCCCCATGTAAGAATGCATTCTTCATATCAAGCGATGGATCGGCCAATGTTTGCCCATGGCTATGCTCTAAACTGTGCGGATGGTAGCCGGTTTGACAACCGGGCTGAAGGTCTCACCACAATCAATGCCCTCCTGCTGATTTGTGCCATTAGCCACAAGACAGGCCTTATACCTCTCGAGATCCCCATTGTCTCTGAACTTGTGACAAAATAGCTACATACAACGAATGACATTCACCCCCTCAGGTCTAGGTACTAGATCCCACGTGTGCTGTTTAGTTAAAGCATTGAATTCCTCATACATAGCCGCACTCCAATTAGGGTCTTGTTTGGCCAATTTTGGGTTCTTTGGAAGTGGAGAGATGGTTTGGGCAGACAAGTTGAAATAGACTTTGGGTTTGAAGATTCCATGCTTTGAATGAGTTTCCATTGGATGGGTAGGGACAGTGGGTGGCGGAGTGGTGTCTGAGACGGGGGGTAAAGTCGGATAAGGAGAGGGTGGGGGCGAAGCCGTCGGAGGTGTTGCGGCTCCTGGATCGAGAGTCGCGGTGCTAGAAGGTTGACAGGCTTCTCTGAAGTTTGGGCGACGCGGCTCTGACGACGGAACAGAGGATGTGAGTTGTTCGATTATGAGGGGAGAGATGGCAGACTCGTCAAGAAATGAGTAGTCCTGTTTTTGGAATTTTGGAAGATTCGAAAACGGGAATGTGGTCTCGTCGAATGTGACGTGACGAGATATGTGGATCTGACGAGTCGACAAGTCATAGCATAGATAGCCCCTATGGTTCGGCGGGAATCCTAGAAAGACACATGGAGTGGACCTAGGAGCGAGCTTGTGAGGGGCGGTGGAGCTAAGGTTGGGATAGCACAGACAACCAAAAATTCATAGATGATCATAAGAGGGGATTCTATGGTAGAGGATTTCGGTAGGGGTCATATTGTGAAGAGTGCTAGTAGGGAGAATATTTAGAGTGTATTCTGACATTTTAGCAGCATAGACCCAGAAGGGTGGAGGAGGGAGGCATGAATCAATAGGGTGCGAATCATATTGTTAATGGTGCGATGATTCTTTCACTTTACCGTTTTGTGGTGAGGTGTGAGGGCGGGGAGAAGCGAAAGACCATGCCATTATTGGTACAAAAATGGTGAAACATAGAGTTATTGAATTCACGACCATTATCGCACTGAAATGATTTTATGCCTTTTCCAAATTGTGTTTGAATGAACTTGCGAAACTCAAGAAATTTGACAAACACTTCCGATTTAAATTTAAGAGGGTATAACCAAACGTAGTGTGAAAAATCATCAAGCAACACAAGATAGTATTTATGACCGAGAGAACTAGTGATAGGAGATGTCCATAAATCGGCATGTATAATATCAAAAGGAGCAAATGTAACACTAGTAGATGATTTGAACGGAAGACGAATATGTTTGCCTAAAGAGCAAGAAACACAATTTTGGGCAAGTTTCCCATTACAAGCAATGAAATTGTTGCCTCTAAGAAAATTAAGCGGGACTCTGGATGACCAAGCCTATTATGCCAGGTTGAAGAAGAAACAACCGCTAGAGTGACGGGAGAGCAAGATCTGGCAGCGGAGGTGGAAGTGAATGGATAGAGATCCCCCGTGCTATTGCATCTCGTAAGAGGTGTCCCCGTATGAAGATCTTTTACAGTAAAACCAAAAGGGTCAAAATCCACAGAGACAGAATTATTACGAGTAAATTGGCGGACAGATATGAGGTTCTTAATCATGTGTGGGGCATATAGGGTGTTTTTGAGGGAGAAGGGTGGATGAGGAGGTTGTGTGTATGAGGTACCATAACCCTTAACTGGAATGCGTTGTCCACTACCAATTGTAACATATTGAGGATGCTTTATATGAAACAGTTTAGGAATAGTACCTGCAGACTGGGTGACGTGAGATGTGGCGCCTGAGTCCATGTACCAAGTATTGTCAGGCTGTTGCATAGAGAGGGTGTTGAACGCCTGACCCAACTCAGTGGGTGTCATGCCAAAGGAGGGCTGCGGGACCTGACCTTGCATGAAGTGGGCCTGTTGTGGGGCTGGAGCGGGGCCTAGCAAACCGGGGTAAGAATACGGATTGTATGGCTGCTGGTGCTGGAATGGACTTGGCGTCGCGGCTCTGAACTGGGGCACCGCGGCGCTGTAGACGAACTGCTGAGGAGCCGCAGCCCAGTTGTTCTGCGATCTCTGTTGTTGTTGCTGCTGTTGGTTCTGTTGACCGCGACCCTTGCCACGACCACGGCCTCCTCTACCGCCGCGGCCTTTTCCACCCTTGCCGCCGCGGCCCTGCCGCTGTTGGGAGTTGTCTGGTGGCGTCGATCTTGAGGTTGCGTGTCGACCGGCTAACACCTGCTGGGCGTGCTCATCCTGCTTAGCACGACGGGTTTCTTCGAGCAACAATTGTGAGCGAGCTTTGTTAAAACTCGGTAGCGGATCTGGCTGTTGAATAATGGTGGCCAAAGTATCATATTCGCCCTTAGTAAGGCCAGAAATCATTTGTAGCACCATTTTATCGTCGGTGATGTGCGTGCCGATGTTGGAGAGTTGATCCGCTAGAAGTTTAAGCGCTTGCGTACTCGGAGAGACATTGGAGAAGTTTTCAAGACGTGTTTTGTTGAACTCGTTCTTCCAAATACACGTCACGAGTGTGCTTGTTGTCCTGAAAAATTTCCTCTAAACGATTCCACAAGTCAAGGGTCGTGGAGTCGATTTCATGATAGTAAGGAGCAAATCCTGAGAGATACTACCATATATCCATTGTTTGACGCCGACGTCGAGACGGTGCGGATAGAATCATCAACCTCCGTAGGGCGCGGAATAGTGTCATCAATATGGTCAAGCACGTTATAGAGACATGCATGATTGCGAAAAGTTCAACCCTGGGGAGAATATCGGTTGTTTTCTTGATCAAGAATAATGGGAATACGGTTCTTGATGTTGGAAACAGTAAGGGCGGGATGAAATGGGGGTGATGACTTTGTGGTGGGATTTGTGGAGGTAGAGGCGTCAGAAAGTGTGGAAGAATCAGGGATAGCCATTTAGAGAAGAGAAGAAAGGAAGAACAAAACCCAAAAAATAAGAAGAAAATCCGGGAGGGCCGCGGCGTAGGAGAGGCGGCAAAGGCGACTACTGTGGAAGAGAAAGGTTTTTAGGGTTTTGTTTATTTGGCTCTTGATACCATGTAAGATGATATTAATCTCCCTTGAGGAGTCTTTCATTAATATCAAGGTATATATAGAGTACAATATTCATCCCTTATACAATAGGAATCCTAAGCCTATACAAAAGAGGAATCCTAAGCCTATACAAAAGAGGAATCCTAAGCCTATACAAAAGAGGAATCATAGTATTACCATAATTATATTTACACAATATATGAAATTATTCTAATTATGGGTAGGGAATATATTTACACGTTTACATTAACAAACTCAAACTTTTAAATTGTTACACCTGTAGTTTTACGTCGAATCGTGTTGTTGATTGACTTAGGTATTACGAAAAGGTATGAGACCTTGTTAAGAGGTAATGATGGTTTAAAACTTGTTTATGAAAGTGTCGGGGAGTACATGAGTTAAACGAATCAAAGTGAATGCGTTTCGGTGAAATTTTCAACTTATGGAGTGACTTACGGACCGTACTTTGGAGGTACGGGCCGCAAGTCCACCATCTGATGAAAGTATGGGATTCAGAGAGTTTTTCCACAAAAATTCTCCAACATGCGGTGGACATACGGTTCGTATGTTGTGACATGCGGCCGTATGTAGGTGGCGGTGGAAAATTTCAGCAAGTATTTAAAGCGGTGCCACTTCGATCCAATTCATTTTTCACCTAAAATCAGCCCCCAAATCACTCTTAAATGCTCTTCAAGGGTTCCCCTATCACCCAAGTCAATATCTAAGAGATTATAACGTAAATCCTCCGTCGGAAGGATCGTAGTACTCATACAATCTTAGTTCTTCTTCTTCCTGTGTTGGAGATTTCTTCGGGATTAAGGAAGGTGTTTGAGGACTAAACCATTGTCTAAGGTAAGGTTTCATCATTTTCTTCTTATTCTTGAGCTTATACAAGTCATAGAGAATGATCCTACTACGAAATTGCTAAGCGATTATGGGAAGTGTCAAACCTTGTTTGTTGTGTTATTGGGCTGTTTGTATGGGATTATGAGTGTGATATGAAGTTGTTGGATTGTTGATGATGTTATGGAGGTTAAGGAGAAGGATTAGAAGGATTGGATTGTGTTGGTTTATACATAAGTTTCCATGTAGAAGATGTAAATTTTATGCACGTTAGGTGTTCGATGAAATATCTAAATGAGTTTTTTTATGAGTTATGAATCCGTCATTGATACAAATCATTCGTTTACTGTACATAATCATTCGAAGGTTATACGAGAACTCGTGGGATCTGTATAGCTAAGGCGACAAGGTATGTAGGGCTTATTCCTTCTTTTCTTGGGATGATTTTGCTAGAACATGAAAACGAAATGAAATGTCTTCCAAAATGACGCTATTCTTGATAACTTGAATTGACATGTCTTCCATTCCATTAGAGTATATAACTCTTGTTTGTCCCTTATCGGGAGTACTTTCCGCACTCTCTCTCTCTCTCTCTCTCTCTCTCTATATATATATATATATATATATATATATATTCTTGTTGATTGATGAAAGCTAACGTACGTAGTGGCATAACGATAATCGGAGGATATCGACCTTTAGTCACTCCGACCATGTCATATGATATCCCTTGAGGTTGTTCATGCATTATATATATATATATATATATATATATATATATATATCCACGCTATAGTCAGTCGGATACGAGACTTATATGTGGACACCACTACAGTTGGGTACGTTATGATGACTTGACCCACAGAGAGGCTTGATATGACATGATACAACCCCTAGAATGGCCCGATTTTACTATTATACATAAGATCATGAGTATGTCTAGGTACGCCCTTAGTGACAGTTCTAAGCTTTAGGTTGACTTCTGTACCCTTCACTTGTATTACATTCTTAGATATTTGTTTTTTACATGCCTTACATATTCAGTACATTCTTTTGTGCTGACTTCCCTTTGCTGGGGCGTTGTGTTTCATACCCGCAGGTGTAGGTAGACAGACAGACGCACCTCCATAGTAGGTTGCTTGATTCAACTGTTGGTCATCGCACTACTCTTCTTCCGGAGTTGCTGTATAGAGAGTGGTAGGTTATGCTGTTTATGTTTATATCTAGTTTGGGTATGGTAGGGCCCTGTCCCGGCCTGATGACATGTTGTATTATTCCTAGAGGCTTGCAGACTAGTGGTTGATGTCCAGTTGTTGATGTGGCCTTGTCGGCCCTTATGTTGTTATAGATTATCGCCTTGCCGATCTTGCCAACTTTGCTATATATATGTTGATTAGTTGTCTATTGTTACAGGTCTTTTTATTAAGATTTCTTTTGTGATGTCATTCTGAGTCATTATCGACCCAGACGGTTATACGTTCAGGTTATGATACACAAGTGATACACTCGTGCTATTCAGGCGCAGGATGCCGGCCACACCCCAAGATTGAGGTGTAACATAAATATTTCCAGAACTCAAATATAATTACTACAACCTTTTAAGAAACTTGAAAATCACGAAAAACACAAATAATTCATCAAATATAATCGGACAAAGAAATACTTACGAAAGATCTTACGTGGGATCCTACCCGTGTAGCAGTTTCACAAATTCCAGACCAAGTTTACATAGCCTTGGGGTATCTCTAATGATAATTCGGCGAATTTATTTTGGACATATTAACGTGGTATATTCTAAAGCCGCACATCCTAAATATATAGATAGAACATTTAAATCGGTCGATTTATTTTTCAGCATCCTAATAGAGAATTGATTGTGTCAAACACGTGGTAATTGACATTCTTCTTAACATTTTAGAGTGTACACTCGGTCAATTCTATTCAGTTTGGTTTGAGCAATTTGTGTTTGGTTAATTTCTTGGACAAAAAAATGTGATTGGAGCGCTGCTCCTATGATAAGTCCTGCAACGCGTGATTCAGATTTAGTTGAACTCTAATGTGAGTATATCGAATACCGGATGAGAAACTTAAAAAATATCTTGTAGGCAAACCAACCCCAAGTTGGGATGACAGTTTGTTTTCCAGTTCAATTATGGGATGCCCCTAACTTGTGCCTAATGGCGTTTTAATTATTGTACCTTCATATGTTACATTTCTCTATTATATTAATTAAAACAAATAACAACCCTTAACTTTGCTATATATTTATATTTGTGAAATTATCATTATGTAAGGAAGTTAATTATCATAGTTCGAAATGCGATAGGTTTATTTGCTATTGAGTTGGATTATAGAGACAAGTACTTAATTTATATCATATTTGGTATGATAAAAGTCATTTTTGAGGAAAAGATTTTTTATAAGGAAATCACTTTCTGATATTCAGTACCAAAAAATATTTCTCGTAAGGAAAAACATGACTTTATTTTTAAACGGTTCTAACTTTTCCTTAAACTATCGTAAATTCTTAATTTAATAAGTATAGCTTATTTTAACTAACACCAAGACAATATTATCAACCTTTAATACAAAAAATTAAGAAAAAAACTATCGAATTTGCTCATATATTATTAATTTTAGTATATCTTTTGAAATAATATTTTACTAAAACGTATTTGTTATAAAAAAAAAGATTTTTTCGCAATATAACTTCCGTCTTTCCATTCAGGTTAGTAAAGGGGAAAAAGGAATAGAAATAAAAAAGGAAAATGTTTGAAAGAAATAGAAAACAAGGAGATCTAGAGGGGTCAGCTTGCTGGCAGGGAGTCAACTTTGCGGCCTTAGGGTCGCAAGTTCGATTCTCCCCTCCGGATATCGTCCTCCGGGGCACATACATGTGGTAAAGCCTGGGCGCTAAAAGCCGCGCGGGCATGTTGCAGTGTGGGTTCGGTCTCCGCCAAGCCTTGTGGATGGGCCTGTGGGGGGGTCAACCTTGTAGCATTGATCCGTTGGACGCAAGCAGACACTGACCATGTGTACACATCCCGCGATTTACCTGGTGGTGGGGTGCTGAAGGACCGGTCCCATCATCTCCAGGACGTCTGGGTAATACCAGTGAAGTAGTCAGGCGCAAGCCTGGAAACCTGGATTATCAAAAAAAAAAAAAAAAAAGGAGACTGTGAAGGTCCACTAGTAAAAGTTGTGGGCCTTGCCTCCGTAAATTGACAAAGTAAAAGAGACTAAATTTATAAATAGTCACTTTTAATCTCTATATTATAAATAATCACCATTATTATTAATTTTTACGTGAAATTTTATACTGTTGTTAAACTTTATTACTCTGTAGATTGAAACTTTATGGGGCGTGTAATATTGTATTAATCTCCCTTGGGGAGTCTTTCTCATTAATACAAATATATATAGTGTACAATGTGGAATCACACTACAATCAGGATCTTATATCTACCATAATTATACATCACTAAATATTACATAATATATGAAATATATTCTAATTATGATAATGAGTATGTACACGTTAATACACCCCCTCAGTCGGAGCGGGAGGAGGCCGGACGCTAAGACTGGATCTGAAGTCAAGGAAGAGTTGTCTAGGAAGGCCTTTCGTGAATATATCCGCATACGTAAATAGTTTCTTTCAAATCCCCATGTAAAATGCATTCTTCACATCAAGCTGATGAATCAGCCAATGCTTACCCATATCAATACTTAGAACTGTATGAATGGTAGTCGGTTTAACAACCGGACTGAACGTCTCACCACAATCAATACTCTCTTGTTGATTAGTGTCATTAGCCACAAGTCTTGCCTTATATCTCTCTATATCGCCACTGTCTTTGTATTTGTGGCGAAAAAGCCACATGCATCGGATCACATTCACCCCCTCTGGTCGAGGAACCAAATCCAAAGTATGTTGTTTCGTTAAAGCATTAAATTCCTCATACATGGCCGCATTCCAATTCGGGTCTAGTTTGGATAATTTTGGGTTTTGGGGAATTGGGGAAATAGATTGTGTGGATAAGTTAAATTGGACTTTGGGTTTGAAAATCTCGTGTTGGGCACGGGTTTCCATTAGGTGTGTGGTTGGTTGTTTTGGGTCACTGGCTGCTGGGATGGTGTCGGGTCGGTTTGGGGGCGACAATGGGTTTGGGGCAATTATGGGTTTGGGGGCGACGATGGGTCGGGTAGGGGTGACGATCTGGGTAGATCGATGTAGTGTGGGGTAGGCGATGTTGGGTATGGTGTCGGTGGTGGGTTGGTGCTGGAGTGACGGTGTGATGATGTGGTTGTGGAGGTCCAGGTGGTGGTACTGTTGCGGTGCAGGATGCCGGGAATTGGTGAGTTTGCCGGGTTGGTTTGGGAGTTTGGATTTACTGCGGCGGGGGATGTGTCACAGTGGTCGCCGATTGCGATGGACGGTGGGTGTTCTGGATATTGACCGGTTGTGACAGACACGGGGACTGAGACGCAGAACCGTAGCGGTGGGTGGCAGACAGATTGGGCTGACAGGGTGGGTGGGTGGCCGGCAGAATGCCACTGGTGGCATCGGCAGTCAGATGTAGTGGAGTTGGGGTGGTGGACTGACTCAGTTCGTGGAGTATGACGGGAGAAGTGTCTGACTCGTCGAGAAAGGTATAGTCTGTGTTTCAAAACTTTTGGATGTTTGCAAAAGGGAAGATTGAACGTGACATGACGAGACACAATAATTTTGCAGGAAGACACGTCATAGCACGGATAACCCCTATGATTATGCGGGAAACCTAAAAACACACAAGGAGTGGTGCGGGGTGCAAGTTTATGCGGAGCCGTGGAGGCAAGATTCGGGTAGCACATGCAGCTGAAAATTCATAAGTGCTCATAGATTGAGATCCTATGAAATAGAATTTCGGTGGGTGTTCTATTTTGGAGAGTCTGAGTGGGCAAAATATTTAAAATATATTTGGTCATTTTCACAGCATAGACCCAAAAGGGAGGGGGGAGGCATGAAATAGGATCGTACGAACCATGTTATTGATAGTGTGGATGATTCGTTCGGCCTTGCCATTTTGGGAGGAGGTGTGGGGACACGAGAATCAGAAAACCATGCCATTAGTAGAGCAAAAATTGTGAAATGCAGAATTATTGAACTCATGACCGTTATCACATTGAAGCAATTTTATGTCTTTTTTAAATTGTGTTTTGACAGACACGGAATGCAAGAAACTTGGCAAACACTTCATACTTGAATTTAAGAGGATAGACCCATATAAAGTGAGAAAATCATCTAATAAAACGAGATAAAATTTATGACCCAGTGAGCTAGTAATGGGAGATGTCCATAAATCTGCATGAACAATGTCAAAGAGAGAATACGTAACACTTGAAGAAGACTGAAACGGAAGGTAAACATGTTTGCCTAAAGGACAAGAAAGATAATGTTGGGTAAATTTTCCATTATGACAACGAATTAAATTATTGTTTCTAAGAAAATTTAAAACAGGGGCTCCTGGGTGTCCAAGTTTATTGTGCCAGGTTGACGGAGAGATTGTTGCTAAAGCAATGGAAGGAGTGACATGGGCAGTTAGAGATGTGGGAGAGTTGACACTAGTAGCGGACGTGGATAGGAAAGGATATAGATCACCCTCACTATTGTATCTCGTAAGGAGTTTCCCTATACGGAGAACCGTTACGGAAAATCCAAATGAATCAAAACTAATTGAGACAGAATTATGGTGGCAAATTTCGTAACTGAGATTAGGTTTTTGAAAATGTTAGGAGCATATAAGACGTTATTCAGGGAGAAATGGGGATGTTGTGGTGGGGTTAGTGTGTGGCCAAACCCTTGAATTGAAATGCAATGATCGCTTCCAACTATAATAGATTGTGGAGTATTTAAACTTCACAGTTGAGGAAGATTAACTGAATTGTTGGTGAGGTGAGACGTGGTGCATGTATCCATATACCACTCATTATCGAGCTGTCAAAGAGTCAATGTGATGAAAGTCGGGCCCAAATTGGATTGGGAGAGGCCTAGAGCGGACTGGTGGGCTCCAGGAAATAGGGCCGGATCACTGTGGCCCATTGACTGGCCTGGGGCGGACTGGTAAGATGCACCCAATTGAGCGCAAATTTGATTTCCAGAACTTGGGTTGTTTGGCTGCCAGAAGTTGGGTCACGATTGTAGCCTTAACTGCTGCAGGGTCGCGGCTGCTGACTTCATATCCTTGAATGCTGGACAGAGTTGTGTCGATGATGCCATGAGAGCGTCCGGGAATAGAGAAAAAAGAAATCAGCTGCAGGAAGAAAGAACAAAAAAAATGAATAAGACGTGTTTGTTCTCGGGAAGCACAAAAGAAGGAATCAGACATGTGTGTTCTTCGGGAATAGAAAACAAGGACAAGAATTTTTTCTTAGGTAATGTAAAACAAACAAAAAGGCAAGTAGTGTTGAGCTTCTGTCTCTGCGAAAAGGAATAGAAAGCAGAAATAGCTTTGTGGCAGCCGCCTGTTCACGGGAAAGGAGGAGAAAGCAGAAAAAGTAGTTTTTGGCAACCGTCGGTTGTTGCAGAAATCGAGGAAGGCTGCGGGTGAAAAGAAATAGGGTTTTGGTTTTGACTTCTGATACCATGTAAGATTGTATTAATCTTCCTTGGGAGTCTTTCTTATTAATACAAATATATATTGTACAATGTAGAATCCCGCTACAATCAGGATCATATATCTACCATAATTATACATCACTAAATATTACACAATATATGAAATATATTCTAATTATGATAATGAGTATGTACACGTTAATAGGGTGTTCGGTAATGACGGAAAATACTTTCTAGAAAATATTTCATGTTTGATTGATTAAAATTTTTAAAAATAATTTTTTTATTTAAGAAAAACAAATTCAATAAATGACATTACATACTATTTGTCTAATTCACACCCTGCAACACACCTTGCCCCAACCCCACGGCGCTAACCCTCATACCAACCCCAATAGTATTTTATATAGATTATATATTAATAATTTTAAAATAATAGTTTTTACTTATTATCATATATAAAAACGTATTAGTTCTCCCTTCGTCTCAATTTAAATGTCCTACTTTTTATTTTGGTCTATCCCAAAAAAAATTATATTTAGTAAATTTTTCAGTTTCAACATTCTACATGAAAAATTTAAGACCATACAATTTAAAGAACTACACATATCTTTAATTCAAGATCACAAGTCAAAAGTCTTTTTTTATTTCTTAAATTTTATATCTGATTAAACTAAAACACTTAAATTGGAACTGAGTAACTAAAAGAGTTCACTTATTTGTCAGGGAAAACATTTTCCATGGTACCAAACACACCCTAGGAGGATGATAGGTTCAAAACATTGACGGTTGATGCACCGTATTTCTCTGTTTATGCAAGTTCTTGCGTGTTTACCGCCCTCGCAATCGGCCTAAATAATACAGCCATGCATAGCTGCTTTACTTGTTCTAGCTGTAACAACACAACAACATTATTGTTTCTCTACAAATTTTACCAATCAATTTCACCATCATGTCATGTCCCTATCTTTGCTCACCCTCCACTCTTCTATTTCCCCTACCTTTCAAATTTCCCCTTCTTAATATATCTTTGAGTAGCACATACAAATATTCAATCAAAATTTACTGATTTTGCCAGTTCTTGAAAGTGGAGTTGGAAAATGAAAAAAAGGGGTATCAAGTAGCTGGATACTGGTGGACAGTAAGGGGGAGAGTAGTATATCGGATTTGGATAAGTATGCTATTATGAAAAGAGTTTCTATACATGCCAGAGATCTTCGTATTCTTGATCCTCTCCTTTCTTATCCTTCTGCAATTCTAGGCAGAGAAAATGCTATTGTCCTCAATTTGGAGGTAGCACTTTAGCTTACTGCTTTCTATGTTTTTCTTACTATGATTTGCTTTTTGGTAAGAAATCTAATGCTTTTGCTTTTGCTTTTGTTTTTGCTATTTGTTCACTGCCTTCAACATATCAAAGCAATTATTACTACAGAAGAGGTAAATTCTATTGCTTTCTGCATTGCATAACGGAATTTGAGGTGGCGATTAGTTCCGATATAATTTAAGTTGTAGCACATTACCGGCCTTATTTTCCGGATTACTAATTTCACTTATTTTTTAGTGATGTAACAGTGTTAGAGTATGGAAATTAGGTTTATTGGGAACAGTATATGATATATGGGCTGTCACACTTTATAGCTTTCTTGGTATTTAATAATAAATAAATTGTATATCCAATTGTTGTGTGGTTTATTTGATTGAGGTAGGTATTGCTTCGTGATGATAATGTTGTTCCTGTTGTTGAAGAACTTCAAAAAAGATTGCCATTGCCAGCTATTGGTTTAGGAGAAGGTGAAGATGATGACCAACCTGTTGTTAATGGCACACGAATCAAATGCAAACGGTTGAACCAACTGGTATATATGCAACTCAAATGGTCAATTCTTTTCACCTTCTTTTGTTTTGTTTTTATTGTTCTTTGTTATCGTTAATGAGTGTGTCGTTGATTACTATGTGGATTACTATGATACAGAGTTTCCATTTGAATTTCGAGCTTTAGAAGTAGCACTAGGAGTATGCAGTTATCTTGACACTCAGACACGAGAACTAGAGTCTGCTGCTTACCCGGCTTTAGATGAGCTCACCTCCAAGGTAACATAGTCAACCAATACATTACGCGGACAATATATTATAAGGTCATTTAAATGCTAAGTATCTAAACTATGCATTAATAATCTGCAAAAGAGTGGTAATCCTTTGAAGTTAGTGGCGGAGCCAAGATTTTTACTAAGAGAGTTCAAAACATAAAAAAGTAAATAGACGAAAAACCAAAGAGAGTTTAACATATATAGTGTATACATAAAAATAAAAAAAAATTAACCATGTATATTTTTTATAACCATGTATAAACAGTATAATTTTCCGCGGAAGAGGGTTCGGATGAACCCGTGGGCCCTTCCTAGCTCGGCCCCTGTTTGAAGCTGGTCAAACTGTCTACATAGTAGTAGATAAAATCCTTTTGATTTGAGATTATCTTGATTATTCTTCATTGTCATTCTAATTATCGTTAATCAGCTGCTGTGTCTACTGCTCTTGAAAGTCATATCTACCTGCCACCATCGAATGTTCAAACAGGTTTTTTATGTTCGATAGGTTGACAGGCTATATATGATGATTTGGTCATTGTTTTCTTCCAAAAGCAGTGGAGATTAGCACCTTCCTTATCTCAAGGATTAAAATAGAACAAAGTTCAACAGTGGAATATCTACGGTGAAGCACTACGTTTAACATTGTACATGACTTGTAAGTGAAGGGAAGAAAGGAAAAAAGATAACCGGTTTCTTGCAACATTATGAGTTCAAGCCGTGGAAACAGCCTCAAATGTGAGGTAAGACTATGTACAATAGACCCTTGTGGTCCGGCCCTTTCCGGACCCCGCGCATAGCGGGAGCTTAGTGCACCGACTGCCCTTAAAAGCGGGAACAACAGTCTTTGTCGAAAAGGGAAACATGTTGAGATTCATAGATCTCACAATTCAATCTTAGCAATCTCAAGTTAGCTTGAAGATGAAGCTCAACCTAAGATTCTAGAGAGAAGAATTGAGAAATGAGTCAATGTAGAAATGAAAATGATTCAAATTGATTTTTGTGCAAGTATTACAATGTATATATACAATGTCTAACTACTAACAACTTCTAGTAACCGCCTAACTAACTTTCTAATCATAGTTAATACTATTACAGTTAACTAACTACACTAGTTAAATAATAATCTTCTTATTACATCAAGTAACACCTCCTTCAATACTCCCCCTCAAGCTGGCAGGTGTAAAGATATTTAGCACTCCCAGCTTGGACATCAAATGTTCATGATGTACTCTTCCCAGTCCCTTAGTCAAAATATCTACATGTTGTTCTTCAATTCTTACATGCGATGTCTTCACCATTCCTAACTGAATCTTTTCTCTAATGAAAATGACAAACTATTTCTATATGTTTGGTCCTCTCATGGTACACTGGATTTGCTGCTATTTGTAGAGCAACCTTGCTATCACAGTGCAAAATTATGGGCAATTCAATTTCTATTTCAAGCTTTTTGAACAAGCCAATTATCCAGACTAACTCTGAAACTGTCATGGCCATATTCCTGTATTCTTCTTCAGCACTGCTCTTTATAATTGAGTTTTACTTCTTTGATTTCCAAGAAATCAATGAGTCTCCAAATTTAAAAATGAAGCCTGAAACTGACTTTCTTGCATTTGGACATTAACCCTAATCTGCATCACAATAAGCTTCTATTTTCTTTGATTTCTTGCTGCTCAATAGTATTCCCGTACGAGGCTCTCTTTTCACATACCTTACCACCTTGAGTGTTGCTTCCAAGTGTGATTTTTTTGGTTGTTGCAAGAACTTACTGAGGGTCTTTACAGAAAATGCTATATCCAATCTTCTCATGGTCAAATAAAGCAATTTCCCTATTAATCTCCAGTATTTCTCTTTGTCTTCTAGTAAGTGATCTTCATTTGTCTTTGTTGAATCATCAGGTTCGTTTGTAGTGATTAGATCATCAAACTCTTTTGTAGTAAACTTATGACTTACATCTAAGGGAGACCATGCTAGTTTGGAAGAACTCAACCCCATATATGAAATTAGCTCCAAAGCATATTTTCTCTGATTCATAAGGATCCCTCTGGCTGATTTACTAAACTCCATTCCCAGAAAATATTTTAATTCTCCTAGGTCTTTCAATTTGAAAGTTGTGTGCAACTGCTTCTTTTGTCTCCTCCATCAGCTGAATATCATTGCCAGGAATCAGTATATCATCCACATACACAAGGATCATGATTATGCTTGATCCTTTTCTTCTTATGAATAGTGAGTAATCTAAGAAACTCTACACAAATCCCTGTTGAAGAAATGTTTATGTCAGCTTCAAATTCCATTGTCTACTAGCTTGCTTGAGTCCATATAGGGACTTTACAAGACTACACACCATGACATGCTCCCTCTAGCTTGTAAATCCTTCTGGTAATTGCATATACACCTCATCATGGAGGTCTCCTTAGAGGATGGCATTGTAAACATCCATCTGATGAATACACCACCCTTCAACAACTGCTATAGCAAAAACAACCCTGACTGTCACAATCTTGACAATAGGGGAAAATGTTTCATGGAAATCTAAGTCATTCTTTTAGTTATACCCCTTAGCAACCAACCTTGCCTTGTACCTTTCTATTGAACCATCAGCCAAGTACTTCACCTTGTAAACCCATCTGCATCCTATGGAAACTTTACCATAAAGAAAACAGACCAATTCTCAAGTTCCATTATCCTGAAGAGCTTTGATATATGTCTGCATTGCATCAACCCAATGAAGATCCTGAGATGCTTCTTTAAAATTCTTAGGTTCCACAATAGTAGAAAAGACATGTAATGAAGAATAATAGGTACGTGACAGTCTGTCATAACAAACTGAATTAGAGATAGAATTTGAAGGAGCTTTTCCAGCCGAAGTATGTGATTGAGTCACATAATCAGTCATCCATATAGGTGGTCTCTTATCCCTTGAAGATTGTATCTGAGGGAGTGTAACAGCCACTGGTGGAGGAATATGTGTATCACTTTGTGGTGCTGCAATATGAACATCTAACTCATTGGAAGTGGAATTGTCTACCACATCCAAGGTGTGAATCTCAGGGACACTAGCATCATCCATGTGAGCAACATCTAATATAGGAACTTCTGTAAATAAGTGTTGAGGACCAGCCTGTTACTTTGAAAAAGAAATATATGCTCTTTAAAGCTAACATCTCTGTTGACATAAAAAATATGCTTCTGCAAATCATACAATACATACCCCTTAGTCACTTCTGAATATCCCATGAGGATAGATGGAATAGCTCTAGACTCAAACTTATCAGTGTTATTCATCTTTTTTCCCAAAGCACAAACACCCTAGAACTCTGAAGTAATCCAGACTTGGTATTTTGTTATGAAACACTTCATAAGGACTCTTATCCTTTAAAACTGGAGTTGGCAATCTATTAATGATATATGCAGCAGCTAATACACAATGGCCCCAATAACTAAGAGGAATACTACCTTGAAATCTAACAACTCTAGCAACTTCTAACACATGTATGTGTTTTCTCTCAGTTATTCCATTCTGCTGAGGAGTATAAACACAAGTCCTCTGATGTATAATACCACATGTACTAAATAAATCATGACACTCATGATTAACAAACTCTTCTCCATTATCTGATCTGATGATCTTAACCGTTCTATTAAATTGAGTAAGAACAAGTTTCAAGAATTGTTTTAGGACAACTATAACATCACTTTTTAGCTTCAACAAAAATAGCCAAGTCATTCAAGAATGATCATCATCAACAGTCCGGAACATCTTATTACCATCAAAAGTTTGTACATTATATGTTCCACATACATCTATATGAGGCAAATCAAAAATACCACTAGCTTTAGTGTCACTATGACTAAAAGGCAAGCTAGTGTGTTTAGCTAGAGGGCAAACTACACTATTATGCAAAATCTGCTTACAATCAGTTGTTGGCAAAAGAAGAGCCTTATTTAATGTTCATGTTGAAGCATGTCCTAATCTCTTGTGCCAGAGTGCAATGGCTTCATTCTCCTTTCTCACATTCAATCCTTTTATTGATCCAGTTGAACCTTCAGTAGGAGACTGAGGGAGAATTAAGTAGAGACCACCTTGTTCTCTACCAATCCCCTTCACCTTCCCACTGCAAAGGTCCTGAAGAATCCAAAAATCAGGAAAAAATCAAACCATGCAGTGCATTTATTTGGTAAGCTTCGACACTAACAATAGGTTATATTTGAAATCTAGTATGCACAGGATATCATGAACTACATCACCATCATTTAGTTTACATGACCATATATGTGTTACATAAGTAACTTCTCCATTAGGCAAGTGAGCTTTATTAGCATTCCCTTCCCTAAGCTTGATCTTATCTAGAAGTTTGTAAACATCAGATATCATGTGGTTGGTAGCACCACTATCTACTATCCATGCTATGTTACCTGCTTCTACCATAAAAGCATTAAATATACCTGCCATGTTAGCTGAGCTCTCTCCCATTCTACTCTTGGCAATCATATTTGCCACATGATTGTATTGATTAGGCGTCAATGCAAGTCCTCTCGGAGCATCAAGGTTTGCAGCATGCAAAACTTGTTAAGCAGTAGTAGCTTCAGCTCTAAGATTTTGCCTCTTTTTTTCATCATAAGCTCCAATTCTAGGCTCGTGCTTCCTCTGCTCATCATAATTCCCAGGCCTAACTTATTGCTTCCTATTTTCATCTGCATATACATTGTTAGCAACAACATGATTACCTTCTTGAATATGAAATCCGGTGGATATCCATGCAACCTATAACAATCATCACTGATATGCCCTTTCAGTTTACAATAATCACATATAGCATTCCAATTAGGGCTTCATTTCTTCTTAAGTAGTGGCATGTTTCAATATCCACCCCTCATAGTCATCAAGGCATTTAACTTTGTTCCTTCACTTGAACTAGAGTTGTTTGCCATATTCCTCTAGCTTTCCATTTCAATCAACATTGAATAGACTTTGTTGACACTTGGAGAGGTATTATCATCAATATCTAACTACGAGCTTGTTCATATGAGTCATTGAGTCCCATCAAAAACTGCAACAATTTTTGTCTATCATGAATTCCACAAAATCTCTCGATTTCTTAGTCACAGCCAGGTGTAGGTGCTAATGCATCAAACTCAGCCTAGAGTAATCGCACTCTCGTAAAGTACTCAGCAATTCCATTAGTTCCTTGTGTAGCTTTTGCTATATGTTTATGAAGTTGATAGATACGAGATCCATCAATTTTATCAAATCGTTCCTTTAGATTTGCCCAAACAACACTCGCATAAGAAGAATACACAATTCCACTAAGCAATTGGCTCGAAACACAATTCATGATCCATGACAACACAATTGCATTGCATCTATCCCAAAGATAAATCAAATTATAGCATAATTTTCTCATCGACATTTTCCATCAATAAACCCTAGATTATTGTGCCTTAGGATTGCAATATGCATCGCACGATGGCATATCGAGTAGTTCTCAGCTCCAGTGAGCTGAAGAGAAATCAAAATTGTACCTGAATTATCATTCGAATTCAAATACAAAGGATGGTTGTGACCTAGCTTCTCTGGCAATTCGTTATCTACTACCGCCATTGTTAGGTTTTCGAAGCTTCTAGAACAGTTCCAATTGAATCGAGAAACAACACAGACTCAAAACCATATTGATGGCCTCATAGCTCTGATACCATGTTGAGATTCATACATTGATCTCACAATTCAATATTAGCAATCTCAAGTTAGCTTGAAGATGAAGCTCAACCTAAGATTCTAGAGAGAAGAATTAAGAAATGAGTCAATGTAGAAATGAAAATGATTCAAATTGATTGTTGTGCAAGTATTACAATTTATAAATACAATGTCTAACTACTAACAACTTCTAGTAACCTCCTAACTAACTTTCTAATCATAGTTAATTCTATTACAATTAACTAACTACACTAGTTAAATACTAATCTTCTTATTACATCAAGTAACATCTCCTTCAATAAAACAATCACTTGTTAGTGATGGACGGATTAATGAAGTTTTATGGCAAAAACTCACAATCTGAAAATTTATATTTACCTCACGACAGAATTAGGTCGAATGCAGTTGTAAGAATTATCCTAGCATGGGTGCCATTTGGTTATATCACCAATATAGGACTTTTGGTACCATTTGGTTATATCACCAGTCCACCTCACTTGCTATCTTTATCAACCAAGATTAGTTTCAATTTTGACAGGAATGCAATATAATACGACCTCGCCTAATTGAATTAAGGAAACCATTGTTTAGTTAATATATTGGCTAGCATTTTTTGTTTGATATGTGCATGTTGCGGATGCAAATGCAAGCTTTTTCTTATTCTATCAAAGTTATCCTCCAATTTATACATTATTCATCTATTAAGTGTGTAGATCAGTTTGTTTCCCAAGTACCTTTGCTTTTTCATTTGCGTTACAAATTTAACTATTTACATATTAGTAGTCGTAACTTGGATCGAGTGCGCAAACTGAAGAGCGCAATGACTAGGTTGACCAGTCAGGTTCAGAAAGTATGTTTCTCTTTTTCTTCTCTTGTTCTGGTCTGTGCAATGGTTCACAGATTAGAAATTTGGTGTCTCAAAAGAACAAGATTGGGTTTATTTAGAGCTGAAAATGGGCAGCTAAAAAAGCCTATATTTTCCTTTCTGCAAGTTGTATTAACCTAATTGAACCTAAATTATACTAATGTCGTATAGGTGAGGGATGATCTGGAACAACTTCTTGAAGATGATGATGACATGGCAGACCTTTACCTTTCAAGAAAATTAGTTGTGGGAGTTTCATCCCCGCTAAGTGGCCAAGTGGTACCTTACTGGTCCCCTGATTCTGCAACAATAGACTCAAAGTTATTATCCAAAGCAAGCAGGATCAGTGGGATAACTCATGAGGACACTGGTTTTCCTTTATCCCAGTTGCGGGAATATATTGATGACATCAAGGACTATATCAATATTCAGGTTACATTGCTGATTTAACTTGTTCTTTATTAGTAAAAGACTCTAGCTTTAGGAACTATATACAAACCTAAATGGTAAATTCCTTGTTGCAGCTGGACAATCATCGAAATCAACTGATCCAGGTATGCTGAAACTTGTACCCTCCGGTTAATATACAATCACTACTCATATGATATGTTGAAATTATTATCCTATATAAATATATGTTACTTCTCGACTTGTATATTGGGAAATAAATGGCAATTTGTTTTGACTAATATCGCAGCTGGAGCTGTTCCTGAGTTCTGGTACAGTATGTTTGATAGTGTACTCCTTGGTGGCTGCAATATTTGGAATGAATATTCCACATACATAGAAGCATGACCATGGTTACCTTTTCAAATGGGTGTGCATACTCTACCAATTCTTTTTCTAGGAATAGTATATTATATCAAGAATTTAATTTAGTATATAGAAGTTAAACTCTTGAAGGGGAGCATTGGTGCAGCGTTAAAGTTGTCTCCGTTTGACCTATAGGTTACAGGTTCACCTAGATTAAGTGATAGTCACTGATGCTTGTGTCAGGGTAAGCTTCCAGCGTCAAACCTTTTTAGGGTGGGACTGGGATGCTTCGTTCACCAGACTGTCTTTGTAGGGTTTTTGTTGGGTTCAAAGCATATAAGTAAGGCACAACGAAAGTTTAAAATTTTGTTTCTTACTTACCCCAACAACATTTCTGGTATGGTTATACAATAAGCAAACCTGTAATATAAAGCATAAACTTACAGGTTAGAATATCTTGAGTCTTTATCTACTATAAGGTGGACACGCGGTTGCCCTTCCAATTGCAAGCTCCAAACTTCAATGAATTTCTCTTTCGGAAAGCTAGGAAATCCGGCAGAGGTTCGAGAGAGTATTTGATTCTAAGTCTCTAAGGCTTAGAATGATTATTCTGAAAATTGGTGTATGAATAATGAAGAGAATGCCTCTATTTATAGTTGAAAAATAGGTCAAAACCGGATTAGGGTTTGACCTTGGGCCTGGCCCAAAATTCAAGGCAGAGGTGTCGCAGCCCTAGGGTATGGTCGTCAGGGCGCTCGACGTGCTCCTGCACTGTCTCGATTTATTTTCTACGCATTCTTAATTAAATCCAAAATCCAATTTTGACTTAATTAAAATAATCATTATTCATTTAAATATCTCGATTCTAAATCGAACATTTAATTACTCTCTCAATACATCCTTAGATCGAAAGGACAATCGACATAGTGTGACCCTACAGGCCTTCTCATATTGACATTAATCAAATTAAGGTCTACGCGGAACTCCTAGTCGGCGCCGGAAGATGAACTCAATATGTGAAGTGCGTTTACGCGAATCCAGTAAACTTAACATTTATGTGGTAAGATAAAATCTTTTCATTCATGACACACCCGATCAAGCTTAGGATTTATCAAGTGTCTATCAAAATGGCTTAATCATTGTATCTCATCTATATTAGTTGACAACTAGACTATATTCTAAATACGTCTATTGCGTTGGCTAACAACTTAGTCAACCTAATATCACTGAGAATCTGAGTGTTCTCTCGAATATACATTTGAGGAATGAATCCTAATCTTGGCTCAACTACCACTTTTAATCCACATCGTAATGTACCCAATACAAGCCGTATCTCAACTTATAAGGCATTTGAGCTTAGAACAGGATCAAAGTACATTACTTTGTAGACAAGGCGCATATTGACCTCAAGTCTAAGGAATTCTATCTCCCACACACTGATCATACTTTAGACAAGTATAACAAATGGTATATCAGCAGAGTATACCAATACTTCCAAAGTATCCATGTGTCCATCATGAGTAGCCATTACTCGTAACAAGTGAGACATACTACATCCTCTAATGATGTGATGCAGACTACATGTCGACTTATCATATATCATCGATATCTCATTCTCGATGATCATTAGTCGAGGCTATTTTAAGAGTTACGCTCTATCATCAATATTTCACTCTATTAATGACAACGTATGCTCAAGTGATGCACATTAATGAATATTATAAACAATCAATTAATAATTCAATAATTGTAAATACCAAAATATTAATCTCTATTAATAATAATACGAATGTGTATAAAGTATATTTGTCCTAATACAGATTGTTTCTAGGACATAAATATACTTTCAATCTCCCACTTGTCCTAGAGCCAATCTCCAACATATATAATCCTCATATTCTCAAAATGATCATTATGCTTGACTAAGCTTAATGGTTTAGTGAATGGGTCAGCTAGATTATCGTCTGTGGAAACATAGTGTAATCTAATCTCTTCAGTATCCACCATCTCCCTGAGTATGTGGTACTTCTTTTGTACATGCTTGTTTCTGTTGGTTGATCTTGGTTCCTTAACTTGCTCAATCGCACCAGTGTTGCCACAATAAACTGTTATTGAACAAGTGGCACTTAAAACAACCCCTAGTTCCTTCAGGAACTCAGATATCGCGACAACTTCTTTACCAGCTTCCGATCCAGCAATGTACTCAGCTTCTGTTGTCGAATCAGTAGTTGTAGCTTGTTCGGAACTTTCCATCTTACTGCTCCACCATTGAAAATAAACGTGTACTCAGATTGAGATTTGTAGTCATCAACATCTGTCTGGAAGCTAGACTAAGAAGTAATCTTTAGTTCATCTAAGATACTTAAGAATACTCTTGACTGCCTTCCAGTGTTCTTCCCCAGGATTCTGCTGGAATTTGCAAGTCATACTAAGTGTAAAGGCCACATCTGGCCTAGTACAGGTCATGGCATACATGATCGATCCTATAGCCGAAGCATATGGGATCCTTTTTATGCATTCAAGTTCTATAGTATTAGAAAGACTATCCTTCTTAGATAACTTGATGCCTTGTCCCATAGGTAGACTGCCTTTCTTGGAATTTTCCATAGAAAAACGTCTAAGTACTTTGTCTATGTAGACTGGCTGTGACAACCCCAATAATATGTTAGGTCTATCTCTATAGATCCTAATCCCCAGAATGTAGCAGGCTTAACCTAAACCCTTCATCATGAAGGTACTGGACAACCACTCCTTGACTGACTGCATGAGAGTCTTATTGTCTCCCATTATTAATATGTCATCTACATATATGATAATGAAGGAAATACTCGCATCCTTGCATTTATTATAAACACATGGATCCTCTTTACTTCTGACGAAATCAAATGACTTGATAGCCTTGTCGAAGCAAATGTTCCAACTCCTCGAGGCTTGCTTAAGCCCATAAATGGACTTTTGTAGCTTGCATACGGCATTTTGTTTGGACTCAAATAAAAAATCCTCAGGTTGTTTCATATACACCTCCTCAACTAGATTACCATTGATGAAAGCAATTTTGACGTCCATCTGCCAAATGTCATAGTCATAATATGCAGCTATTGCAAGCAAAATCTGAATGGACTTAATCTTAGCAACGGGTGAAAAGGTTTCATCATAATCGACCCCAGGCCGTTGATTATAACTTTTAGCCACCAATCTTGTTTTATAAGTCTGTACCTTGCCATTTGCATTAATTTTCTTCTTGAAGACCCATTTGCATCCTATGGGTCTAACCCCTGTTGGCATATCAACCAAGTTCCAAACTTGATTTATGTACATCGAGTCCATCTCAGATTTCATGGCTTTTTGCCATCTTTGTGAATCAATGTCTAACATAGCTTCGCTGTAGGTTGTAGGTTCATCGTCATCAGGAATATCTATCTCATTATGTGTTTCAATAAGGAGATTAAGTCTTTCAGGCGGATGATGAGTCCTAGTGGTCCTACGGAGTTGATTATTCTGCAGTTTAGTATTTGTTGCATTCTGATTGTGAAAAGGTATGTGTGTTGGACAATGCATCACCTTGAGAGCTTTCAGGAATGTCATTTTCATGTATTTCCTGAATGGAATGATGTAAAACCATTATATCATCTTCCATTGGTTGTGTATGAGAGTCTTGCATTTCTGCACTATCTCTTACAACACTCCCACTGGCTAAAGGGCGTACTCTAAGTACCCAATCTTCACTAGATACTCCCACTGAATCCTTGTTTAGGTCATTCAACAATGGTTCAACTTCTGTGTTATCTTGTGGTTCTTGAATTTCTTCAAGTTCTATCTCGGTGTAGCTATGTTCTTTGTAGACATATTCTTCTTCAAGGAAAGTTGCGTTCCTGGAAACAATGACCTTATTTTCTCCAGGAAGATAGAAGTAGTATCCCTTAGTTTTTCTTTAGATACCCCACGAAGTAACATTTCTCACTTTTAGATTCCAACTTATTAGTGAGCATCTTCTTAACATATGCAGGGCACCCCCAGGGTCTCATATGTTTAAGAGTTGACTTCTTGCCACACCATATCTCATAAGGTGTTTTTTCTACTGACTTGGAAGGACCCCTGTTCAGAACATATATAGAGGTTTGTACAGCATGTCCCCAAGGGTATGTAGGTAGAGTTGAGGAGCTCATCATGGATTGAACCATATCCAATAGGGTTCGGTTTCTCCTTTCAACAACACCATTCATCTGTGGCATTCCAAGAGGTGTCCATTCTGATTGGACTCCATGTAGCTTTAAGTAATCTAAAAAATCCTTGCTCAAGTACTCACCTCCTCGATCCGATCGAAGGGTCTTGATACTTGTTGCAAGTTACTTCTCTACTTCCGACTTGTACTCCTTGAACTTCTCAAAAGCCTCGAATTTGTGTCTCATAAGATACACATACCCATACCTTGTGAAGTCGTCAGTAAAAGTGATGAAGTATGGGAAGCCTTCTTTAGCTTGAGTCGAGAATGGCCCACATACATCAGTATGGACCAACTCAAACACCTCTTTGGCTCGCACACCTTTTCCAGAAAGTGGTTTATTGGTCATCTTTCCTCTCAAGCAAGATTTGCAGTTACCATAAGACTCCAAGTCAAATGGTTCGAAGTAGTCTAACTTTTTCAATCTTACTATCCTTGATTCGTTGATATGACCAAGTTTGCAGTGCCATAGGTAGGTAGAGTTTCTATTACTTATCTTCGCTCGTTTATTTTGTACATTGAATATCTCTCGACTACAGTTTAGTGTATATAATCCATCCACAAGAGGAGCAGTTCCATATATTATATTATCAAAAGACAGTATTTAAATGCCATTATAAATATACGAGGAAAAACCCTCCATGTCCAAAACTGGGATAGAAATGAATTCCTTGTTAACGAGGGTACATAAAAACAATCATTCAACACTAAACAATAGCTGGAAGGTAAATTTAATCTATAAGTCCCTACGCGCTCAGCATCTACTCGTGCTCTGTTTCCAACGCGTAGGTCTACCTCCCTTGGTCCAACCTTCCTGCTATCAGTTAGCCCCTGTACATTTGTACAAACGTGTGAGCCACAAACGGTATCCAATACCAAGGAATGAGAGTTATTTATAGACATATTTATTTCAATGACGTACATACCTTGTCCACCAAAGGCAGGAGCACTGGTGTTTTTCCTTCTCTTGGTGTCGTGCAGTCCTTCTTCCAATGCCCCTTCTTGTGGCAGTTGAGGCATTCATCCTTAGCCGGATTTACCATCTTCTTCACACCTCCCTTAGGCTTCATAGCTGAGGGCGCATCGATTGCTTTGCCCTTCTTCTTCTGCCATTCCTTGTCTTTCGGCTTGGGTCGGCTAGAAGTGCTCACCATGAGCACAACTTTGCCTTTGAAAGTGGAAGACTCAAAGGTGTTGAGCATGTTGTGCAGCTCCGGCAGAGTCGCCTTCATTCCATTCATATTGAAATTCACTATGAAGTTTTCAAAAGAATGAGGGAGAGAGTTCAAGATGAGGGTGGTAGCGACATTCTTTTCAAGCTTCGTTCCAATTGAAGCAAGCCTCTCTATCAGCCCTATCATCTTCAACACGTGATGTGAGACATGTCCCCTTTCATTGAGCTTACACTTAAAGAGTTCTATTAGTAACTCATATTCCATAGTCTGGGATTGTGAGTCATAGAGACTCTTCAAGTGTTCGAGTATCTCATTGGGCCCCATGTTCTCATGTTGTCTCTGTAGTTCCATAGACATGGAAGACAATATCATGCACTGTGCTGAAGTGGCATCATCTAGGTGTTTTTTATAAGCATCCTTATCAAAAGAAGCATATTCAGCAGAGTCTGTCGCAAGGACTGTTGGGAACATCGTGTCCAACACGTATTCTATTTTCTCTTGTCTCAGTACTATACGCAAATTCCTTAGTCAGTCAAAGTAGTTCGGTCCTGTAAGTTTGTTTATCTCAATCAACATTTTCAATGATAAGCTCGACATCTTTGATAATCTGAAGAATTAGATAGACTGGAAATCAAACTCAAATTTATTTCCTATTACACATTCGTTTAGGCTAATCAACATGGCCTTTTGTTTAATTAGCTCCCACTATTTTAACATACTTCTACGATCCCATGGTAGAATACGGACCTGTATTAATTGAGGTCATAATGGGCCAAGATCCAAGCCTATGCTATCTCCGCGTTTGCTTTGGCTGATAACTTCAATAACATATCTTGGTAGGTTCTAAACCAATTGCAAAACTTATTTGCAACTCTTGGTTGATCAAATATTATATTTAATCTTGCGTCCTTAGATTAGTCCGACACTTTGGCGTCAAGATTTGTGTAAGCAAGTCAACCCCATTACACGACTGCATTTATGTATCTAAGTACATTTGGCCTTTGTGAGCAAACACTTTGGTGTAAATACCCACAAAAGTTTATCGTTTACCTTTACATTAAAACACATCTATGAAAGAGTCTGGGTCCTCGTAGACGTAGAGCAAATGCTTTGGCATAAATACTCATATCGCCGAAAAGGATTTTGCACTCTAACAATTATAATGGACGACGCATTTTAATTTAGACTTGTATTTAAAAGTTTGGGGAACATTTTAATTTAGGGTTCTTACCAAGATCAACTCTTTTACGTCATATCCAATATGACATCTTATCATGCAAAACTAATGACACGTATAGTTTGGGAACCGTCAACCCAATATGCATGATATAAGATGGTTTAATCAAACACTGGGTGCAGCCTGGCCAGACAGTTATAGCGGACAGTATTCTAGAAATGTAAATGAAAAACATTTTGACATTTAGCACATAAACAACATACTTATCAAATAATATATTGTATAATAATAATCATGGGTTAAACATTCTGAACTCTGAAAAAAATTAAGGTCGCGGCACCACTGAGGCAAAAGCCTTTCGGCTTCTGCAAAATGCATTAGCGTCGCGGCGCTCCACCATGGAGCTGCGGCGCTGCAAGGGCAGAAACATTTCTGCTTCTGCAATTGCATTAGCGTTGCGGCGCTGCAGAGGCAGAAACATTTCTGCTTCGGTAAATGTATTAGCGTCGCGGCGCTCCACCATGGAGCTGCAACGCCTATTGTCCAGTGAGTCTAAGTTTTGAAATGAAGCATTAGCGCCGCAGCGCAGTGTTGAAACCCTAGCAAATGTCGCGGCGCCCTACTATAGGGTCGCGACGCCGATGTCCTGACAAACGTTTCTGTGTTGACTTTTCAAATCGTTCGACCCCCAAATCTAATTTAGGGATCAAATCACAGGTCATTTACCATCACCCACCATTATCAATAACGCTCATATCGACCATCATCCGTTCTTATCCGTTCTTAGCCTGCACCGTGCAATGAGCCGGACAACGCACTTTTGGCTTAGTTCGAGTTAGAGCGGAATGACTTCCTCAAGTTAGCGTAAGAGATAATTTAGGGTGATATTAAAAGGTCAACATTCGTTCAAGACATGTAGAATTTCAAGAAACCTCGTTTTTAATCCAATTTTATGTTTAACCCATATTATTATATTATTCAATTGTTATATAACCATTGAACTAATCTGGGCTCTGATACCACTGTAGGGTTTTTGTTGGGTTCAAAGCATATAAGTAAGGCACAACGGAAGTTTAAAATTTTGTTTCTTACTTACCCCAACAACATTTCTGGTATGGTTATACAACAATCAAACATGTAATATAAAGCATAAACTTACAGGTTAGAATATCTGGAGTCTTTATGTCTACTATAAGGTGGACACGTGATTGCCCTTCCGATTGCAAGCTCCAAGCTTCAATGTATTTCTCTTTCGGAAAGCTAGGAAATCCGGCAGAGGTTCGAGAGAGTATTTGATGCTAAGTCTCTAAGGCTTAGAATGATTATTTTGAAAATTGGTGTATGAATAATGAAGAGAATGCCTCTATTTATAGTTGAAAAATAGGTCAAAACCGGATTAGGGTTTGACCTTGGGCCTGGCCCAAAATTCGAGGCAGAGGTGTCGCGGCCCTAGGGTATGGGCGTCGCGGCGCTCAACGTGCTCCTGCACTGTCTTGATTTATTTTCTGTGCATTCTTAATTAAATCCAAAATCCAATTTTGACTTAATTAAAATAATCATTATTTATTTAAATATCTCGATTCTAAATCGTACATTTAATTACTCTCTCAATACATCCTTAGATCGAAAGGACAATCGACATAGTGTGACCCTACATGCCTTCTCATATCGACATTAATCAAATTAAGGTCTACGCGGAACTCCTAGACAGCCGGAAGACGAACTCAATATGTGAAGTGCGTTTACGCGAATTCAGTAAACTTAATCTTTATGTGGTAAGATAAAATCCTTTCATTCACGACACACCCGATCAAGCTTAGGATTTGTCAAGTGTCTATCCAAATGACTTAATCATTGTATATCATCTATACCCGATCAAGCTTAGGATTTGTCAAGTGTCTATCCAAATGGCTTAATCATTGTATCTCATCTATATTAGTTGACAACTAGACCATATTCTACATACGTCTATTGTGTTGGCCAACGGCTTAGTCAACCTAATATCACTGAGAATCCGAGTGTTCTCTCGAATGTACATTCGAGGAATGAATCATAATCTTGGCTCAACTACCACCTTTAATCCACATCGTAATGTACCCAATACAAGTCGTATCTCAACCTATAAGGCATTTGAGCTTAGGACGGGATCAAAGTACATTACTTTGTAGACAAGGCACGTATTGACCTCAAATCTAAGGACTTCTATCTCCCACACGCTGATCATACTTTAGACAAGTATAACAAACAGTATATCAGTAGGGTATACCAATACTTCCAAAGTATCCATGTGTCCATCACAAGTAGTCATTACTCGTAACAAGTGAAACATACTACATCATCTAAGGATGTGATGCAGACCACATGTCGACTTATCATATATCATTGATATCTCATTCTCGATGATCATTAGTCGAGGCTATTTTAAGAGTTACGCTCTATCATCAATAACTCACTCTATTAATGACAATGTAAGCTCAAGGAATGCACATTAATGAATATTATAAACAATCAACTAATAATTCAATAATTGCAAATGTCATAATATTAATCTCGATTAATAATAATACAAATGTGTATAAAGTATATTTGTCCTAATACATATTGTCTCTAGGACATAAATATACTTTCAGTCTTTTATATAAAAGTTAAACTCTTATGTCAAATGTTTCGGAATCCGCACTTGAAGAAGTTTTTGTTTTGTTTTAAACACTTGCATTAATATTGCAGGTGGTCATGCTTGCTGTAATTTCTTCTGCATCACTTTTCCTATCAATAATTACATATGCTCGGCACAAGGGTCTTGTTGGATCTTAATTACTCCTCTAATCTCTATATTATATAGTAGTACACTATACATCAACGTGTTCAGATTTAATTTCTAGATTGCAACTTCGAGGCAGTGGCAAAGACAGGATTGGAGATATGAGGATTCAAAAATTGCAAAAATGTTACCGCCAAGAACCGAACAAACCTATGATCCAAGACATTTTTGAGCGCTTCTTTGCCACGATGCTAGAAACTTTTCGTGTACTGAGGAATTCAACAATCAATATATATACGATAAAAATAAAATCTCACCGATGGACAAATGTAATTTTCTGACAAGCGGATTCAATTGACCACCCTTCAATAAAAATACTGAATTTCTGAGAAGCTGAGATCGCATCGGGATAGAGACCGACCAATGTTTTAAATTAGTCGATACGGGATTCAGTGGCATCCATAATTTTTGAAGAATTAATGCGAACTTAATGTATGTATATGTATTTGAAAAAATTGTGACTATATAATATAGTTCGAATTTAAGACGAGGGTGTCTACAATTTTGCATCTAATCATAAATATGCATCCCACATTAATTATATCACAGTCGTCAATTGTTAAACTTATAAATCGGCAGTTTAACTCTTTGAAGTAAACCTGCTACAATTTATAATTTAAAGAGAGAAGAACAAAGAAGGTTGCGTGGCTTCTAGTATAAAGTTATGTTTATGTTTTCTCTTATGTTTCACGTCAGCCACTGGACAATTTCCAAATCCAATTAAAACCATTTAAGGATGGTCTACAAGCTACTACATTTTTTGTCAAACTCGAATTTGCTCGACCTATATCCTTAGATTAACTCTCAAACTGGCTATACATAAATAACCTATTATAAACTACACTGATATTAGATACTCTGGATAGCCCCTTAAACTTGACACGATTTGTAAGTTAGATACATACGAATACTACTTTTGCCGTAGTTAAGTGATAAATATGCTCTTGAAAGACACATATTTTGTATTCATTGATTTGGTGCAAACATCGGATACCGATAAACTTTTACCAAGTGGGGAGATGGATAGGATGATACTCCCCCCCCCCCCCCCTTAACTAGAGGTTTTAGATTCGAATCTTGAGAATAGGTAAACCTCTCATAGTGAGTGTTGCCCCTTTTAATAAATCATTTACTATGTAAATTTAAATTAATCAAGTCAGTGAATTATAAATGTCAAGATGGTCATAAAAACTGTCTAGTATCCCTCTATGACAATATATGTGATACTCCTAAAAAGAATTATATCTTTTCATAATTAGTAACAATTTAACCTCAAACTTTCATTTTACTCTTAATGAAATGATTTATAACCATACAAATTATTTTAGACCACAAATTGCATTTTTTTAAAGTTCATGCCTAGTCAAATACCTCTGTAAAACACTAGTAATAAATACTACTCCACAACTTAAACGCATAAAATAATTCACCAAAATTTAAACAAGGGGATCATGACATTGAGTTCCACTGAGCACACAGAATTGCCTCGTGATACACGTACTGTGATGGGGAAATTTCAATTGAGCTTGTAACCCCCCCCCCCCCCCCCCCCCCCCATGCGTTTCCAGATATGAAAGTCTTAACATAATACTCCCATTGCCTTTAAGAAGCTTCCTTCATGTGAACGAATCAACAATTTCTTACTCTTTCGACTTCTTGTTGCCTTTACTATAGGGAGCAACAACGTAACAATAACTTACCCAGCTTAATCCCACAATATGTTGGGATCGAAATAATAGGGCGTCATACGCAAGCTAACAATTGCGAATCTTGAACGACAAATCAGACAACAAAAAAAATATAAAAAGGACTAATGATATGACATGAATTTAGTCAATTGACCTACATATGATAAAACAAATATAAAAATATTCTACAGCTTTTGAGAGAAAAATCTCCCTCTAAACAACTCTCTAAATGACTACATTATGGATGTTATTGTGTTGTGTATGAAAAGAAAAGATCTTCTATTTATAGAAGTCCAAAACTTCTCTTCCAAGAAAAGGATAAATATGGTAGAGTCCTTTTCTACAAAGAAGACCTTTTCCACCAAGAAAATATTTTTGAAGTAAAATACAATTATGGCAAAATTCAACTACAACAACAACATAGCCAGTGAAATCCCACACCGTGGGGTCTAGGCAGGGTAGAATGTACACAGACCTTACCTCCACCTTGGTAGGTAGAGCAGTTGTTTCCGGGAGACCCTCGGCTCAAAAATGGTAAAATTCAAATAAGGTAGAAATTCAGGGCAAATTCTAACACAATAGGTTTGGGGGAGGGTAGAGTGTATGCAGACCTTACCCCTATCTCAATGAGGTAGAGAACTATTTTCAAAAGACTCTCGGTTCAAGTGCAACGGTCAAATTAGTTATGAAAAAAGGCAATTCGGCAGTGAAAAAAATATGACAACTAATAATAAAAGCAGTACATAGTATGGTATTACATGATGTTAATATTTTTGCTTATATATAGGCACAGGATTCAAGTCGAGACGCCACTTATTAACAGTGGAGGTAGGAGATCCAGTTAACGGAAAGGCTAGGATGCAACTATTTAAGCATCTCAAAGTCTATCTATAACGATTACTATTTCATATTGAAGCTTCTGCTAAAGGAATTCGTTTTTTCCTCATACATAACAACGATTGAGGAGATAGTAAACACGACTTTCTACGCAACAATTTCTTCAATTCTCTGTGACCTCCCACCATTCACGACATCCCTTGCTTCTCGCAAAAATGGATCCTCGGTGGAGGAGTAGAAGTTGATAAAAAGTTTCAATTGATGGGGAGGTTTTTTAGCTGAGTAATTGACTTAGTTAATCGGCTTTGACACTCTGCGTCTATGTGATCAACTCCACCTTAGAGATCTTCCAAATCCACAACTACAAGCTCTCGAGTGAGAACAACATCTCATACTGCTTATGGGTATGCAATCGAAGAATCTGGCTCTGTGAGATATGCTCGAACTAGACCGCATCTTGATTTGCACATGGATAATATGATGCCTCTTTCTTTGATTCCAAACTCGGTTGAATACGTCATTAACATTTATGGTGGATCGATGAGAGTGCGCCTAGCTAGGAGTGTGGTTGGTGTCACCTCCTATGCGCTAACAGTGCCTTTGCCGGATGTTTATTCGTCCACTCCTTCACAGAGTGATGACTAACAACCAAGAATTCAAAATTATGTTTGTAAAGCCTAAAAATAGCGCTTGGCTCGATTCCTACCACAGACGGGTATACATTTCATCCATATCACCAGCCTCACATGGACGGAGAGGCTTATGCTTATCATATCACTGCTTCCTAAGATGCTAACACAGGAGCTAAGGTTTTTGCTCTCGTATTGCGGATTTTCAGGTTGCGCCTCTGTTTTGGATAAAAATGTCACGGGTTCAAATCCTGTCATCCCTACTTATTCTTCTCCTAGAAGTTTTCTAATTATAGGAGAGATGATAAAATATCCTTCTAAGGATAAAGTAAAGGGGAAATTTCATAAAAGTATTGACTTACATTGCAAAAATATAGCCCATAACTTACATTGTAAAAACATAGCCCAAATATATTTTTATACAATGTTATACACTTATATACAAAGACAAGTACATTATATATATGTGTGTACGAAAGTGTATAATGTGTAGGTATATACACTAAAAAGTATAATTATTCAATATTATATATGAAAATACACATTTATATACAATTATTCAATATTATATAAGTGGTTATAAACATAAATTTGGACTGATTTTGAATAAGAAATGCACTTTTATACAAGACAGATACATTATGTTTATAGGTGTATAAAAATGTATAATAGTGTATAAGAGGTGTGTATACACCCATAAGAGTTGTTTATACACACATATACAATATCATAAAAATAAATCCTATCAATGAAACTTTCCATGTTCATCTTCTTCCTTGAGTCTCTTCTCCACCACCGACTCAACCACCTCCGACGACTTTCCCACAGTCGGTAAATTTATCTCCGCCACATGCGCTCTACCACCAGCGGAGGAAAAAGAATAATGTTGTAGAGAGAGGAGGGGGAGGAAAAAGAATAATGCGGTAGAGAGAGAGGAGGGGGGGAGAAGAACGCGGGAGAGAGAGAGCCAAAGAGAGGAGGGGAGGGAATGGGTAATTTTTTTAAAGATTTAAAAAGTTGGGTTAATTTTGATAGCATGTTACCCTAATTAACCTTAAGCGTAACTATTAAAATAAAACTATAATAAGATACTTATTATAAGATGATACAAAGAACAGTACATATCTGATGTGTCATTACTTAATGTGAAAAATTCAAACTGTTAGGAAGGAAGTTTAGTTCTAATGTATATAGTTTATGCAATCTTGTACACCACAAACTAATCATAAGATAGGATTATTAAGTATGACTAACGCCATTCAAATGTGTCATTGCGTGATGTTTTTTTCATATAAGTCATTTGAAGGATGTTATGCTACACGACACCATAATTACAATCTAAACTTATAGTTTTTTATATCCAAATATTTATGTGTTACAAATTCAAAAGTTATAGATCAATAACTTAATGTTATATGTATATTCACGCTAGCTAGCTATTAGTATTCTATTTTAAGGGCAGATCTAATAAATAATGCACCTTCTAAATAATTGGAAAAGATCAATTTGGCTTGAAGAACGTCAAACCCAAAAAACAATCTATAAATTATTAAAAAGAGGATAGTTTTAGGACAAAAATTAGTTATTAGTTAGTAAGTTGGGTAATAATTAGTTACTTTAGTCATTGTTTTGAATTTTAATTTAAAAATAATTGGTAGGTTCTAAACCAATTGCAAAATTTATTTGCAACTCTTGGTTGATCACATCTTATATTTAATCTTGCGTCATTTGATTAGTCGACATTTTGGCGCCAAGATTTTTCTAAGCAAGTCAACCCCATTACACGACTGCATTTATATATCTAATTAAATTTGGCATTTGTGAGCAAACACTTTGGTGTAAATACCCACAAAAGTTTATCGTTTACCTTTATATTTAAAACACATCTATGTAACAGTCTGGGTCCTCGTAGACGTAGAGCAAATGCTTTGGCATAAATACTCGTATCGCCGAAAAAGATTTTGCACTCTAACAATTATAATGGACGACGCGTTTTAATTTAGACTTGTATTTAAAATTTTGGGGAACATTTTAATTCGGGGTTTTAACCAAGATTAACTCTTTTACGCCATATCCAATATGACATCTTAATATCATGCAAAACTAATGACACATATAGTTGGGAACCGTCAACCCAATAGGCATGATATAAGATGGTTTAATCAAATATTGGGCGCCGCCTACCCAGACAGTTATAGCGGACACTATGCGAATTATTAAATGAAAGCATTTAAACACTTAGCATATAGTTCGTATATTATTCAATAATATACAATTAATAATAATCATGGGTTAACTTGTCTAAACTCTAAAATTTAAGTCTAATCCAAACATTCCCTTAAACATTTTCTGATTTTCAGTATATTTTTGTAAGTTCCAAATTTTCAGAACTTACAGTTTAGTCCCTCAAGAATTTAAAATTTCAATTTTGAACCCTTTTAAATTCATAAAATCAAATTTTAATTTTCAGAAAATATTTTCAGATTTCAGGGACCTGTCTGTAATTTCCAAAATTTTAAATTAATTACATATTTGGCCCAAGGGAACAAATCTGCTTTTCTGAAATTTACAAATTTGCCCCAAGGACCAAATCTGATGATTTTAAAAACTTTTCCAAGGACCAAATTTGCAATTTCAGAAACTACTAAAATTTTCAGATTTGACCCAAGGACTAAATTGCAATTTCAGAAACCGCCACTGCCCTGCCGGAACAGTGATTACCGCCACTGTTCACTGTTCCGAATTTTTAAAAAAAAATGGAGCCTGCCGAAACAGTGATTGTCGCCACTGTTCACGCGGGAACAGTGTTCAGTTATTGTTCGCTCTTCTGAAAAAAATATATATATATATATATTTAAATTGGAGCCCCGGTGCCGCGGCAAACCCTAGGTGGCGCCGCGGCGCCTCCGTCTCAGAAGCACAAAATCCGCATTTATGAAACCCTAAAACTGGTTCAGGGTCAGATTTGGAGATTCATCTCTATTACCCTTCACTATCAAACAACACGTTCATCGACCATCATCCAATCCCTTCTCTTTCTTCGCTTCAATGCACCATGTTCGCAATGAACCGGTTACGCACATTGACTTAGAAGAGTTAGATCAGAATGACTTCCTCGATTACATCATTGTTTAATAGTTTGGGAGACAAGGATGATGTGCTTTTAAGATATTAGGTTTTCAAGCTTTAAACGACATAAATTTCAGATTTAAATAAATTCTAACTGATATTATTATTAACTAATTACCTTATAATCATACAAAACAGCCCTGTCTATTGATACCACTGAATGGATTTGTTGGGTTGTTGTACGCAGCGGATATTGAAAACTTATTTCAAACCCAACAAACGTAGAACTGTTTGACTATAGGGTAATTTAAAACAGTAAACATAAGACTTGAATGGTACTTACATGTTTACAATATCTGGAATCTTTCCAACTGTGGGTGCGCACGCGAATGCCCTTTCGATTGCAAACTCCAAGCTTCAATATAATCCTCCTTTGGAAAGCTAGGAAATCCGGCAGAGGTTCGAGAGAGTGTTTTGATTCTGAGTCTCTAAGACTTAGAATAATGATATGAAAATCAAGTGTCATGAATAATGAAGTGTAGGTTTGTATTTATTGGTGAAAAATTAGGTCAAACCGAATTAGGGTTTGACCTTGGACCTGACCCAAAATTCGAGACATATTAGGTCATGGCGTCGCGACCCTATTGTGTGGGCGACGCGGCGCTGACGTGGCCCTACACTGTCTCATTTTATTTTCTGCACATTCTTAATTAAATCCAAAATCCAATTTTGACTTAATTAAAACAATCATTATTCATTTAAATATCTCGATTCTAAATCGAATATTTAATACTTTCTCAATACATCCTTAGATCGAAAAGACAATCGACATAGTGTGACCCTACAGGCCTTCACATATCGACATTAATCAAATTAAGGTCTACGCGGAACTCTTAGACGGCGCCGCAAGACGAACTCAATATGTAATGTACGTTTACACGAATCTAGAAAACTTAACCTCTATATGGTAAGATAAAATTCTTTCATTCACGACACACCCGATTAAGCTTAGAATTTGTCAAGTGTCTATCCAAGTGGCTTAATCATTGTATCTCATCTATATTAGTTGACAACTAGAACATATTCTAAATATGTCTATTGCGTTGGCCAACGACTTAGTCAACCTAATATCACTGAGAATCTGAGCGTTCTCTCGAATATACATTCGAGGAATGAATCCTAATCTTGGCTCAACTACCACCTTTAATCCACATCGTAATGTATCCAATACAATTTGTATCTCAACCTATAAGGCATTTGAGCTTAGGACATGATCAAAGTATATTACTCTGTAGACAAGGTGCGCATTGACCTCAAGTCTAAGGACTTCTATCTCCCACATGCTAATCATACTTTAGACAAGTATAACAATCAGTATATCAGCAGGGTATACCAATACTTTCAAAGTATCCATGTGTCCATCACGAGTAGTCATTACTCGTAGCAAGTTAGACATACTACATCCTCTAAGGATGTGATGCAGACCACATGTCGACTTATCATATATCATCGATATCTCATTCTCGATGATTATTAGTCCAGGCTATTTTAAGAGTTACGCTCTATCATCAATATCTCACTCTATTAATGACAACGTAAGTTCAAGGGATGCACATTAATGAATATTATAAACAATCAACTAATAATTCAATAATTGTAGATGCCAAAATATTAATCTTCATTAATAATAATACGAACGTGTATAAAGTACATTTGTCCTAATACGGATTGTCTCTAGGACATACATATACTTTCAAATACATCGTGTCGGTAATAGGATTTAGAGTAAACGAACGATTCAAGCTCCTTACAGAAGGCAGTTCAGTTTGACTACTCGATAAGATGTATTGACAGAACATTTGAGATCAATCAAGATGTAATAATCTTTATCAAATAAAATTATAATGAATTAGTGAAATTCAATCTACTTATACCTAAATTTCTAGCATCAATCAATATTTTCGAGGCTATCAGGAGGTTACCGACACTTATGGTGTAGGGTCGGATGTAGGGGTATTCACGGTTTGGTTAAAATCCGAATTAATCATAAATCGAACCAAATCGATAATATTTAATTTGGTTTGGTTTGGTTTGGTTTGGTTTGGTTTGGTTTGGTTTGGTTTGGTTTGGTTTGGTTTGGTTTGGTTTGGTTTGGTTTGGTTTGGTTTGGTTTGGTTTGGTTTGGTTTGGTTGAAAACAAACCAAAGAAAAAACTGAACCAAACTGACAAAATAATACACAATTTTTTTGTAATTATATGTACACAATATATTAATTTTTATAAATAATTTTAACACTTTGTTTACATTTTCATGAAAATTTTCTTCATTTCTTTTAGGCTAATGAACTTTACACATTAAGCTCATTTCTTAAAAGAAATTCATGAATCCAAACTCATTTATTCTAAGAAACTTTATTCACTTGATTAAAGCTATATATAGATCTTAAGACATTTTCTCCATACTCCATAAAAATTATCGCTCCCACAATAAAAGGATAACATCAAATTAATTATAAGTTGAAAGGGATTGAAAGTTTTGCCTAATCGTAGAAAAAATAATGAAAAAAGAAATATCATTAAAATTGAAAATGGAGTCTCAAACCTAACCAAACCGATAATAACCAAATCAATGGATATGTATTATATTTTGTTTGGTTTGATTTCAATAATAAAAAAGCTGACTAAATTGGTTTGGTTTTAGTTTTAATTTTAATCAAAAACCGACCTAAATCGACTAATGAACACCCCAAGCTGGGGGGGGGGGGGGTGAGTCTCTTCTTGCGAATAGGCACCAGATCAGGGGTTTCATGTTGTCTCATTGTTTTTCTCATAATCATTCGATTTCGCCCCTAAAGCTAGCTCCTACTCATCATCCTTCTCATTTAGGATAGGATCCTCCTTGGTCCTTTTTAAATAACACTCACATCACCCAAGAAGATTGACTATCTTTCTCTTTGTACGCAATATCTTGAAAGGCAAAGAAAAAGATATACCTTGACAACAAAGACGCCATTGACTTATAGTTTATCTCCCGAACCAGTTAAATACCTATAACAAAAAAAGCCAAATATATGATATATTTTTCTTTTTAGTCAATCTCGAAAGACTAATATATTTATCTAATTTAGTAACGATTTACTCCCTTCGTCCTATATTATTTGTCAGGATTACTAAAAATACTTGTTCCAAAATATTTGTCATTTTACAAAATCAAGATGAAAATTACTCCACTTAATTTCTTTACATTTTGCCCTTAATATTATGTATTCTTAAAAATAACCAATATTGATCACATAGCATAGAATTCACAAATTTGAAATTTCAAACAAGTGATTATTGGTTGGTATTATGATTGTCCAAATACCAATAAGATTAACTTAGTCTTATACTTAAATGGAGTGCATTTAATTGAAAAGATATAAGGATAAATTAGTAAAAACATACTTCTTATTTATGATTTATTAATAGAGCGTGTAAAGGGAAAATATGACAACTAATATGAGAAGGAGGGAATAACTTTAAACTTCAATTTTATCCTCTATAATCTATTTATAACCACATAAATATTTATGCCTTATTTCGAAACATAATTTCAAAAGTCTTTGTTCATTCTTAAACTTCATGCACAATCAAATACGATCACATAAATTAAAATGAAGAATCTATTTTATTCATATATAAATACTAACGTAAGTTATAATTTAGTTCTAATTTTAATATCAAATTTATAAGGTTAAGATATTTAGATTTTAAACTAAACGACTGCTTTGGAATGTACCCGCAGAAGAGGATGCGTCACTCTGTTTCTGAAACATGGCGATTTCTATGCAAATTCAACTCCACAATTAATGGCTTCATGATTTATTCATTATAAATTAAATTTATTTATACTATTAAATTAGAGTACTTAAAACTAACTTCAAATAACTAATGTCTAACTTTATAAATTGATAAATTAGGAAAAAAAAGTATAGTTAATAATATGCTACAATAGAATTGAACTACACGAGCAATGTATTGTAGAAATACTTTCTTTATTTGTGTATATATTAAATAATTTATAATAAAGGAAGACTCTTAAGTGTCAAACTAACATCAGAACACACAATCAACTTTTACTGGTACTTAATTTATAACCGTAGTATATGAGTAATATTACCTGCATCTCAATTAATTTTATGGGATATATGTTATTCTTCAATAAATTAAATTTGAAATTTGGTAATTCTCAAATTCAATTTATATTAATTATTAAACCTCACCAGTGAGTGTGATTTCTACTATACCTTTTTTCATAAAGTATTCAAGTACGTAAATTTCTTTTTTGATCTTTTTCTAAAAAGACAAATTTTTAATTTAAAGTATCTAACGTTTATGAGTCAGAGTTACTGTCAATTAAATTGAAATACTTAGTACTATCTCTTAACTATATTAAGTACTCCTTCCCTCCCATAATAATTGTTATGTTTGCTTTCTAAGAATCAATTTAACTAATTTTCTAAATTAAATTTGATTAGATTTATTTAAGATTTTAAAATAATGATTTAAATATTTAAAAACTATACAAAAAATATTATTAATTGTATTTTTTTCATATCAATATGATAAAAGTTAAAGCTCATCTTGTTTGATTCTCTAAAAGTGAAACGTGACAAGTATTAAAAGTTTTAAATGAAGGATAAAAAAAGATTAAGAAAAAATTACCTTGTACTTGCAGCACGCATAGGCTAACGTGCGGCGTGAGATGCAATTAATCTCCAAAAAACGAAACCCGCTGTTATAAGTAGATAGCAATAAGAAGAGATCATCCAACACGTTCCCTTTAATTTCCTCCAAATCTCAGATTCAACACTACCTAATCCGTTTTCCTGCTCTATTAATTATTGTTTGTGACTTGCGTTTCTGGGTTTAATGCAGATAATTAAGAGTGAGGAATGAACGTAAATTCCATGTGTCATGTAGCTGTTTCACTACGTGGATTTCATAGTTTTTTTCTGGTTTAAAGGGTCGTCTAATTACTATAATTAAACTCCAAAACTGTTATTGAGAGGTAAGTATATATGTCGAATCAATTGGTGAAAGTGAGCAAGGATACGATTGCGGCATGCATGACATGCCCTCTTTGCCATAAGCTGTTCAGAGATGCAACTACTATTTCCGAATGTCTTCATACGTGTGAGTCCCTTTAATTTTACTGTTTCAATTTTGAATTGCTTTCGATTACACCGATCTGGGTTTCATCTATGTTTTTTTTAGGAATTGCGTACACGTCTTTGCCTGCTCATTATTTGTAATAAAAGCTGATAGGATAATTGATTTTCTCAACTTAATGGGAACCGGCTATTTGTTTGGTCGATCCCATTTCAATTAAATCCCGTCTTCTTACATCTGTGCTAATGATGCTGTTGATTGACTTGATTTATTCGTATCTTGTGATTTTTCATTTTTGAGATGATGGTAAAAAAAAACACCAGTATCATTTTTTTGCGAGTTTCATCCAGGTACTTGTGTTTGTGTTTCCTACATGAACTACCATCAACTATTTATCAAAACACGCCTCGAAATTAATGAGTAAGATGTCATGTGGATGAAATTTTACGGGCAAATTAAGTTGCCACGCACCTTTTGGCGATTGTATTCAAACACTTGGTCTAGTCAGCTTCAAGAAGTTTAGGTAGGAACTCGCAAAAAAGTGATACTTCAGGTGTGTTTTCGACCATTATCTCTTCATTTTTTCTGAGCACAGGTTAGTTGCTAATTTATGGTGAACTGATTGTTTGTAATGAGATTTTTTTTTTGTTTGATGAAGTAATTTGTAATGAGATATTTCTTTGTTCATGTAACTATTCCTCTAGAAACTTGCACTGGTGTATATTGTGTGGAACATCTTGTTGGATGAATGAATTGAATTTTGCTTGCTTTGTTCTTGTTCCTTTTAGATAAAAGCTTAGCCTTTTTGCGTTTTGGTTTTGGGTATTATCGAAGCTAGCAACTGTTTCTGCATAAAAAAGATGACTACTGTTTTGACACTGTCCCTTCTGGAACTTCACTCAGTTTGCAGGAAATGCATCTACAAGAAGCTGTCTGATGAAGAAACGGAATGCTGTCCAATTTGCAATATTGACTTAGGCTGTGTTCCTTTAGAGAAATTGAGGTCATATTATCTTCTAGCTCTTATTCTTGTCCTTTCTCTTTCCTTAAATGCAAAAGTGTTCTTAAGTACTCAGTTGACATATTAGTTTCTGTATGTTTATTTAGCCAGAGGTTATATGCCTGGCTATACATTTTGCCTTCAGACTTCTCACTGACTCAAGATTGCTCATGTTTAATTTGAGAGCAATGTGACATGTCCACCAAGTTGGGAATTTCTTTACTCCACTACATTCACCTTTCTTCTTTATGCTGTCCATCTTTAAAGAAACAGGCATGCTAGCTTTTTGTTGACATTTTGTTTTTTCCTGGGCTTTTTTAATTAAGGTTTGTTATTCCTGGACATAGACAATTAGGATTTCTCTGAACATCATAGTGCTCTACGGGGCAGTTTTCTTCTCATGTGTCACTATGAATGACCAGAGACTTACAGTAACTCCAGTACACGTTTAATCAATCAATCAATTGCGTTTCCATCCAAAACTAGCTGGGATCTGCAATATGAATCCTCTATATCTGTTCAAATCTATTCAAGTGAGTTCACTACAATACTAAATAATCCGCCTCTTAAGGAAAATAAGGAGTTCTGTAAAAGTATAAGTTCTCCAAATTTGACACTTGTCTCCACACTGACATTTAAGTCTCTTATCAGACTACAGAGTCTTTTGGTGGACACATGGCATACTGTTAGCAACAGCTGAGCCTGAGTTCCAACTAGTTATTTCATCTATGTATGGATCCTTCGCTTTCACCATGTTTTGCACTTACTAAGTCCACATTGGTCAACAAAATTATTAGGCCTTTGAAACAACTCCATCCACGAGTTTAGATTTGCTTCGCTTCCTTAATGACCTGGTTAAACCATCTCAGGCGAGCTTCTATCATTTTTTTCGTCTGTGTGCTATTAGTTGCACCATTTGTCAGATGTGATCAGGCCGAATACTCACCCCATATAATAATCTTGATCCCACAACTGTTCTATAAAATTTGCCTTTTGACCAATCTACGGGTTTGGATCAGTATTTACAATTGATTCCGGGTACATTTGGAGGTTCTGCCAAGTGAGACCAAAAAAAGGTAACAAGGAGAGGTTGATTTTCAAAATATAGGGAGGAAAACTTGACAATAGACAAAATCAGCAGACTTCTTTATCATCCAATAAATTGGAATCTGTAGCTGTTGGATTTGAAGTTCACATTTGATTGTCTTAGAAGTCTCTATAGTAGTAAAGGAGAGGAAACACTCAAGAGATGGGAGTGTAGAGAGAAAACTATGATATGTGGACAATACATAATAATGTATGTCTCATTATTTAAATGAGTATGTGTGTGTTTGTGTGTGTGATGATAGGTAGTAAATGTTATTACTAAAGTACGCAAATGTTGATACCTTATGAAGTTCCACCAGTTAGATTAGGCTACAGTCGAGTTAATCTTCATTTTCTAGCACTCTTGTTCTGCTTTTTCATGCATGTAGCAGCCTCTTATGCATATTATATTTACTTTTACAGTTGAGTGGAAGATGAAATCTTCCTGAAAATGTCATTTGCTGTTTAAATTAATTTACAACAGGCCAGATCATAATCTGCAAGATGTGAGAGCAAAGGTATTCCCTTATAAGAGGCGAAAGGTGAACGCACCTGAAATTGTGCCTTCAGTTGAATTGCCGGTAAGGAGAAAGGAGATCTCTCTCTCGTCACTTGTGGTCAGCACTCCAAGAGTATCTACACAAACTGGAATGACAGGAAGAAGATCAAAGTCGGTGGCAAGAAAAACATTACGGGGTTCCACCTTTTCAATTGAGAAACCCCTCAAGAAAGAAGAAGGTTCTGGAGAAGATCATCTGGATAGCTCTAGCTCACCTGAAACTTTGAACAAGTTCACTCAGAACATAAGGCTGGTAAGTCATGTTCTTCAGATGTTAGGTGCAGTGCCTAAATTTGGACTTCATTAGGTCTTATCTTAGGTCAATGTTTTGCACAGACCTGTGGTATTGTTGTTACAGTCAATCATGTAAACCTTTTTTTTTGTTTTGCAGAATTCTTCCAGTGCGGAGCCTTTTGGCCAACCTACACCTGATAAAGAAACTGAAAATGGCGGTGAACAGTGGGAAGGCAAAGTTGATTTGTGGAAACCTTTAAATTGTTTGGTGGAAGCAGCAAACAGGAGCAAATCTTCGAGGTTTACCTCACAGGGTTCTCCTGCTAAGTCAGAAGGTCTGCATCCCCGTGACCGTGAGGGTCATGTCCGTAAAACTAAAGTCAAAGAACATGGACAGAAATTGAAGATCAAGGATGACAATAATGTTGATCCTTCTCCTCCGGAATTTGATAAACCTAAAAAGTCGCGTAGAATTCGCCAAAAGAAGGCATCAATTTTTGGAGAGTTTAATATTTCACCGCAAACTGTACTGGATGCAACCACTGCCAGATGTGAAAGGAGAATCTATCCTATATGGTTCTCATTAGTGGCCTCGGAAGACCAGTAAGAATCTGCTTTATCTTTTAGAATTTTTCTGTTTTACTTTTTTCGAGACAAGATTGAATTTTCAATATTTTTGATTCTCCAAATTAATTGTGTCAGGGAGGGAGATGCACCCTTGCCACAGATTTCTGCAAGTTACTTGAGAATAAAGTAAGTTTGATTTATTCCGTGAAACAAATTTTCTCTGATGATGCTCTTAGTAAATACTTGATTATGCTCTTATAATTCATAAACGTCTCACCCCAAGACTATTTTAGCTGCAATTTTGGTTCTTACAACCTTGATAATCTTTTTTCTACCCTTTCTGAGGTACGATTCTGCAATTTGTCAATTATGGTGGCTCCGGTGAAGTCACAGTTAGGTTGCATAAAGATAGAGAATATAAGCTAATCATGGTAACTACTCAGTGTTGCTTCAGGATCACTGAAACTGACTTTTAAAGTAGGATATGCTCTAAAAGTGAGTACATTCAATGTGCTGTGGCGACAAGCCAGGCAGTTGATCTAAGTTACCTTTATTTTGTGCATTTGATCACATCTGATCAGTAAAGCCACACATCATTTAGGGGGCAATCAGCAATAATCAGGAAAGATATTACTTATATTGAAGTTACTAATTTGACTCGGAAAGTACTTAACTCTCTTTATTCTAATATAAAATGTTAGTATAGCGGGTTAGTATAATCAGATAGATCGCTATCCATTTCTCCCTAAATTTGCTTGTGGAATTCAGATTAAAGTCATCCCAAAAAAGTAAAACCTTGTCGTAGATGTAGATTCCTTGAATGGTGTATGCACCTGTCAACCACGATGTACTTTAACAAGTGCTTTATTCATGTGATCCACCTGTATCAAAATTGTAAAGAAATGGTACTTGGGCCTAACTCAACCCCAAAAGTTAGCTCATGAGTGGAGGATTATCCAAGTCCATATAAAGAGACCACACATCTCATTAACCACCGATAAGGGACTTTTTCATTCTTCAACACCCCACCTTGACATCTGGTGCGTGGTCAATTTAATTTGGGCCCCAACATCGGGTGAGATGGGTCCTGCTCTGATACCATGTAAAGAAATGTTACTTGAGTCTAACTCAATCCCAAAAGTTAGCTCATGAGGGGAGGATTTCCTAAGTCCATATAATGAGGCCACCCATCTCATTAACCACCGATGAGGGACTTTTTCATTCTTCAACAAAAATGAATGTCATGCCTTTTGCTTGGCCGTGTGAGACTTTCACTTCTGAAATGAAACTAAAATTTATCGGTTCATTCTTCTATGCTTACACCTTCCAGCTATTAACAAAACCAAAGATACTCTAAACTCTCCAACTACTAAACAAACCATGGTTAATCTATCACCTCACTTTTAGACCCACTTTCATAAAAGAACCATATATTTTTATAACCGTGAAATCTGTTGTTTTTAGCATCAAAATCAGTGGCTAATGGCCCCTCCACTACATTCTCCACTCAAATACCAAACTTGGTTCATATGAGGACTCGAACTCACTCATACCCATTGAATGAAAGCCCTGGGGGCATAAAAGAACCATCTTTGAACTCCAATGGTTATACCAAGTCAATATTTCATCCAAAAGTTGCTTCTCGATATTCAATTTTAATTGGAGAGATTTAATGGTGCTTTTCCCGAAACAATGAGGAATCTGGTCTTGCTTTGTTATGTTATTTCAAAAATTAAAAAGTAAAAACAATATCTGCCACATCTCTCACGTCTCTTCCTCTTGTTATTTTATTTAATGGTTTTCTATGTTGTTGATGCTTTTGTTTTAGTCTTTTATGCCTTGATTCTTTTTTTTTTCCTTGGTTTTTCTTCTTCATTTAAACTTTGTTTTGTTTGATAAGGCTTTGTTGTTATCTTTCTAGAACTGTTTGATGTGCTTCTCTGGGTAGGTTTACTTATGATGCCCTTCCCTAAGGTTTCGGGTATTGCAAATCCAGTCTAAGGGCAGTTCTGGAGAGCAAGTTCTGTAGGTTCTCTTTAGCTCCACCAATCAATCTATGTTTGTTTATTGAAGCTTTCCTGCTTGCTTCAATTCCATTGTTCGACAGTCCCCACTGCACTTCGACTCAGCTAGGTGCTGTTTGGGCCCATCTACTTAACCTGGGAAACCTGTTTGGGCTGAGAGCATCTGGAAATGGCATGCACTAAGATGACCTTTGCTCTTAGATAACTGAACAGAATCATAAGTGCAAAGAATTTCATTTACTAGCAAATTTACCTATGTTTTTGTATATCAAAAGGGCTCATGAGAACAACTGGCTTCAATGAGGCATTTGCCTATGCAACAACCAAAGGGGAAACTGGGGCATCTTTTTAAGAACATTACTTAGTGGATTCTCACTAAGTCTTTTGCATTTGGACTTGGAATAGTCATAGATCCTCTAAAGAATTGGAGTACAGGCACTGATTTTTCCTTTTATCTATTTTAGTCAACTGGATGGATGACTCTGATACTTTCTTTCCGAGACGGTTATGGTGCGTACCCCAGTTATAATTTGGATTTCCTTCTTTGGAGGAAGTGAGTTTTGGAGCATAACTAATAGATGCCGAAGATGGAGTTAAGGTACTGGGTGGGTTACTGCAAAAAAACTGCTAACCAGTGATTGAGGATTTGTTTTCCCCCTTCAGTACATGCCAATGGGAATTATTTTGATAGGCCAGTATTTCTTAGGAATTGTAGCAACTTATGAGAGACCTGTCTTGTAATGTCAGTGCAACACATAAGCTAGCTACTTGATTCATAATGATAACGCTGCTCCACCTTGGGTAGTATATAGCGAGTGCCAGAAAAATGGACCCATATTTTACTAACCCGCCCATATTTAAGCGGGTTGGGTGAGTATTATTGAAAGTGGATGAAATTTAGGTTCAACCCATTTTTAAACTTAGCAAAATGGGTCACTCACAGGTTTACGGGTCAGATATGGGCTAACTGTGTTGCGCTAGCTTTCCTCTAAATCACTCATAGTACATACCCTTTGTCCTTCGCGTCACTAACATATTTTTTAAAATGGTCGTTGCTCAGTCTCTACTTTTCTCTATTTTAGGAGAGGTATTCTTCGTTATTATCTCTCTGAGCGTACACGTCACCCACCACAAGAAACAACTTATCATAGGCTTTTTACTCTTGCAGTGAAAAACCAGACCTAGTTTTTCTTATCAGATTTGAAAACAAAATAAATGATTATATTGATTTTGGTGTAACAATGTTTTAAATCATAATTTAAACTGATATTGAATAGTTCATTGAAAGAGTGTCATGTCAAGTTTGAAAATATTATGAAGTATTACTTCTTAAATGCTTAATATGTACCTTCACTAAATGTATTTTAGTTGCTTCAAACGTTCTTCTTTTAGAATAATTTTATTATCAAAGTTTAGATAATGCTTAATTCCTTTTTGGTAATGTATACAATCTAACGAATTATTTTAACCCATATACAAAATTGGTCAAACCCATTTTGACCCAAACCGTTAATAACCCACCCCGTTTTAACCCTTAAATATGGGCGAATTGATTTATGACCCATTTTCAACCGACCCACACCCAACTCGCCCATTTGGCCACCACTAGGTAGTAAAATGAAATGGATGTTTGTGCCTAGTTAAGTTATGCCTATATGTTCCTTATGTTATCTTGATTAGCTCCTTATGTATTGCCTCTCTCTATGAATTATCTTTCTCATATAGTTGCTAACTCAGTCTCTTGCTGGATCTTATGCAGTTTTCATAGTTATTTGACCAATCAGGTGAGGGAGTATTTTGGTCTTGAAAACATTGGTTTGTAAGTTGTAACGTAGTCCCCCTTGTACCACTTTCTTCTGGTACTAGAAGTACCAGTGGTAACCCAATCTGATTCGTTTGAGCCGTTGGATGGCTTTTGTAGAGGGAAATATTCTTGCATAATTCCTTTTGATATGTTTTATAGGGATATTTCCCACATTTTGTGGCATTAATATCCTAACTCTATGTATTTATACTAATTTTTAATAAGTAAAAAACACTAGTGTACTATAGAGTGTCAAATTCTTAAACTCATTTATTTCTACTTTTTCTTAAAGGGCTAGAAGCAGCAATAGTTGTGATCTAGCATTAATATATTCATAATTATACTTGTTTTCCATCTTCTTACCTATTTCCTAGCTACCACTAGTGCAGTTGCTTTTTAGTCTATGATGCTCCTCAAGCCTCAAATTTCTCTGGTTTCTTCCACATCAGTGCTGCAACTGATTTACTGTTGCAGCATGTTTCTACAGTCCAAAAGTTCCTCCAATGTTCAGAGTGATTGTTTGCTTCCACGCCTGCCATATATTGGATAGATTTTTGTACTTCTTATTTTCATTTATTTCCACCCCTTGGATATTATTTTTTTCTAGTATTAAATTGTGTGACCACCTCATCTAAAAGTTTTTAAGCGGTTAGAGAAGATACATTTGTTTATTTACATTAGGTCTGGAAACGCTTCCTCGTGTGGGCTTGACTCTCTTTTCTTGTGCCAAGCACATCAAACTTCTTTTTTGATAATTGGTGGATGTGCGACTTGAATTTAGAAACTTTGCCACTCTGGTACTATAAGTGTGTCACCACTTCATTTAGAAGTTTAAGCTGTTATAGAAGGGACATTTATTTGTTTATATTAGGTCTGCAACACTCAGGTTGAACCCCTCAAAGCTAATTGTTTGCTTTGGTAAAAGGTTGTGAACGAAGTTAGATTTGTTAGACTGACTAGTAGGGACGATCTTCCTACATTATGCTGGTTGTCTTCTGGGGTAGTTATTCAACAAGTAACAACTATGCTTCAATTCCAAGTTGGGTAAACAAGGGATGCAACACGAGGACTAGCAAGGGAGTCACCCATCCTAGTACTACTCTTGAGTCTTGCCGAAGTATGCTTAGTTTTGAAGTTTTCATGGGATCCAGCGCATTAGTACTGGTATAATTGCTTCTTTTGCTCAAAATAGAAGAATACACTACTGATATGGTTAGCATGACCTCCATCGGAATATGTTTTTATGAATAAAACTAACGTGCTTGAGCTTGAACTGACAATGATCCCCTCTTCAGGTGAAGTTTGAAATATAAGGAAGCTAGACGGGACAAAGAGTATGAAGTGTTCATTACATTTCTTTTCTCTGTTGTGGTTTGATCTATATTTTGTGACCTGAAAAATCCTCAGCAAACGATGTTATTTTATAAGAAAGAGGACATTACACTTTCCAATTTCAAATAACTAATTATATACGAAATAGCAAAGTTCAGAAGTCAGGGTTGTTAACTTTTAATGTCTTATAACCAACAGTAATGTGAGGCAGTAATGATAGCATGAAGTGATGTGTGCTTGTGATAATGTGATCTGGGAATTTTAAAAAGAAAAAAGAAAAGGAAATCACGGGTAACAAGAACCTTGCAATTTGATATCTGACATTAAAATTCTTAACTGTTCAGAAGAATCGGAAATGGTAAAAGAGCAGTTTTTGGGAAGATTTGATTCAAAAGGTAAAATGGCAATGCAGGAAAAGAGGGGTGCTCTGGAAGTTGCTAAAACAGATAATCTGAGAATGATAGGGGTGATGGCACCTAAATTCGCATCAGGTATCTGACTTATAAGTAATTTTGGGTGTATAACTAGCAAAGAATGTACACTGGTAAGACTTGGAGGATGGAGGTACTGAAAAAAATAATGTAGCCAACCTAAGATAATCATTGGGAATGGATAAGCCATAGTTGTTTGGCAGGGGAAGACACTTAGAGCCAAACAGGGAGAATAGTATTAGAGGTTAGAAAGAGAAGCTCAAGTTGGAAAAGTTTCTGCGCGCCAAAATTGAGATTGAGGTAGTCCATTTGCAGGAGTAGAACCACCAGTATCTTTAACATTTTGAGACAGGTATTCTTGCATATTTTTCTCATATCTTCCACTGTTGCAGGGATGGTAATATTCCAGTTTCTTTCATCCAAAAATACCTGATGCGGAAGTTGGATCTTAAGAGCGAAGACGAGGTGATTGTCTTGCTTTCTACTATAATCAATGAACAACATCATTATTTTATGCACAATTATACATCTTCCTTGGTGATATTAGATTGAAGTCCGGGGGACATGATAATTTTAAATGATATTGGGTACAATGGTCATCCAGTCAGGTCTTTAGCTGGGTTGTGTTAACAAATTTCAACATGAACTAAAAATTTTATGCTGTGCTGACTCTATTGTTTATTTTGTAGGTTGAGATTAGATGTATGGGACAATCAATAGTCCCCAGTTTACCACTGAACAGTTTGGTTGATATGTGGCTTCAAACTACCACATCCGAAAGAATACCAGCAATTATTGGTTCATCAGCAAAGGATTTTTTTATGGTTTTGGCTTATGCTCGAAAGGTCCCAAGCGTTCCAGCTTCTTGAGTTATTATCACTGCATTCATGTACTTGATAAACTATACGAGAGCTAGTCATATGTTGAAGTAGCAGGCCGGAATTGTCATACCACTGTGCCTCGAGTGGGCATATGGTGAGACTGTAGAGTTGTAAGTAGTTTTCAATCGCTGCGACTAGAATTGGTGTAGATCAGCGGGAAACGAGGAAAGAGATGATGAAGAAGATGGCTTTCACATGGAACACTGAAATTCGAGTTCAGCTATTGTGGCTCTAAACTGGGATACCATCAAGTTCACTAATTTCTGCAATATGTTGTATGCTTGTATACTACCTTGTACTCATACTGCGTGAATTTTGTTAAGTTTTTTCATTCGTGTACCTTCATAGCACACAATTATTTATGTTTTCAACAAGTACCAGTGTCCTGCATGAGACTGCATGCTGATAGTACATTTGGGTAACATTCAGCCTCCAGAGTGATGAATTAAATTGTTGTATTCCAATTTCCATTCTAAGGTCAGAATTCATGTGCTTGTTCTACTGCTATTCTGGAGATGTCGCACTATCTTCATACCAGATTATCAAACTTCCCAGTCTAATGATTTGACTTTAGTTGAGTGATGGAGGACAAATGCTACCAATGGTTTGCCAATTTGAATTCTTTCTTATATATGTATTAATCAAGCGCATAGTTCCACCTACATGATTTTCACAAAGAGTAGTCAATGCTGAACATGCTAAACCTAAATAAAGTAGGAATCTTGTGATTGAGTACAATAACAGACCAGTGAAATCTCACAAAGTGGGTAGGCTGTTTCTTGTAGACCTTCAGCATAAGAACAAGCAATTCAAGGTAGGATGAAAAAAATAACGAATAAACCAAGAAAACAAAGTAATAGTCAAAGTACAAGAAACAACAAATAGTACTCCATAACAGAGATCAAGGGACAAGAAACAACAAATAGTAACAGAAATCGAAGGGCAGGAAACTATCAGAGTAGTACTACGACTACTGGTATGGAAAGATAAGTGACAACACTCAAGTACCTACTTGTGAGTGTCCACGTAAAATAGTTTGAACTATGTTCTAACCAATTCAAATTAAATACAGCGAGATGGATATAGATGATTCCTATAACCTATTCAAACATATAAGCATGAAAAGCAACCTAATTGCTTAATGCATAAATTCAGATAATACACCAAAAAGTAGTCCACCAAAGCTCATCCAATTTCAGAAATCATAGAGATTCTATCATAGCATGAATTCCTATAACCGTGTCTCAATTCTCCATTTGATTGCCGGGAAAATGTAAAACAACAGCCCTTCACGGCCATAAAATAAAGCCATCAAAAATCGCAGCACCACTACTTTCTACATGCATATAATGTAAATTCAACAGATCCGTCCGTGGTAAACTTCAAATCATACAGAGGTACCAACAAAAGAGTGCAATCCACCACCCTCATTAGCATAATCATCCTCTTCCAGAAACAAATCCTCCGTAATTCTAAACATCGAATGTAATAAAACAAACGTCATCCCTACCAAAATGGATACCAACACATTCAACCAAACGCTAGTCATCACCAAGCTCACCACCGTAACACCACTAAGTACAACCATAACAATCCTATCATCAATCATACGGTTAAAAATCATCAACGGCTCATCGCGATGGAAGTAGAGGAAAAACCAAGCAATAAACACGGTTAAGAAAACAATCATTGAAATCGGATTCCATAACAGGCTTAAGAAGAGTATGATCAGTACAGCCATGGTGTAGTTGACCCGAAAGTAGGTGAGGTTTCGTTTGACCCGAGATGTGAAATCGGTGAGGGAAATGGGCCGGGTATAGGAAGACGGGTGGGCCAATAGCTCTCTCCATGGACGACGACGGGCATAGAAGGAAAGTGTGCCGGATCTAGCCCGACTGAAAGAGAAATCATAGGCGGCACGCATGATTCGATTAGCGTTGCAAATGGTGAATGCAAACCCTAGAAAGGGATCGAATGGAGTAAATCCGCGCCTAATTGCCGTTATACTAGTAAAAATATTAATTGCACTGTTAGTCCCTCGTAGAAAATTCAGTTTTGTGATTAAGCATAGGAGGAATGGATAAATTTCGTGAGATTGGTTTTTGTTGTTGTTGCTGATCTTTTTGATTCAATCATTCAAAGATTGATTGTGATTTGTGAATGCAGTGCTAATCAACAATCTTGGGTATAATATCTAAAGAATTATTTGTACATAGTTTGCTTGGGGAAATAAATTATTTCGTATTATAATAAGAAAATATTTATTTTAATAGAGTGATTGAGTGACAAATAAGAGTAGTAGATCATATTCAATAAAATTAAAAAAAAATATGTGTTTGATTTTATACAAAATAAAAATTAAAATATATTTTATTATCAATTTTAATCTTGACTTTGTAAAGTAGTTTGGGAGAAAGTTTTGGAGAAAATTGTTTTTGTCATTTCACTATTTTATTAGGAATTAATAATTTCGGAATAGTTTCTCTCACATTAAGTGTTACATAAAAATAATACTATAATTATGATATAAATATTCATAAAAATGATATAAGAAATTCAATCAAATGCATAATAAAATAATCTCGTATTTATTCCAAGATTGTTACTTTTATTCCATAATCAAACGACATAATTATTCTCAAAACTTTAAAAGTTAAAAATAAAACAATAGACACTATAATTGTAAGTACCTGTTTTCTTTTTATGAGTATTTGTGTATTGTTTTATGTTTTGAGAGGAGTTCGAGGGTATTTGGACGCATTACACCATAAAGATTAGGAGAAGATCATGCCTAAACATCTTCTTAATAATTGTGATAAGATTATCTATGATTGTTAATCTACCTATTCAATGTTTTACATGCTACCATATATACAAGATATTAATTAATTACAATAATAATAATTATTAATACCAATATCACTAATTATTATTCTATCACTCCCCCTAGTTGAAACGGGAGGCAGACGAATGCCGAGACTGTCTCGAAAATCTTCAAATAATATCAGCGGAAGAACTTTGGTAAATATATCTGCAATTTGATGGCGCGAGGGGACATGCAGCACCCGCACTTGACCGCGGACACCTTTTCACGGACAAAGTGGATATCCAGCTCAATATGTTTTGTGCGTTGGTGATTTACTGGATTGTCAGACATGTAGATAGCACTAATGTTATCACAATACACTAAAGTGGCTTTTGGAATCGGGCAATGAAGCTCAATGAGAAGATTGCGAAGCCAACAAGATTCAGACACAACATTAGCAATACCCATGTATTCTATTTCGGCATTTGATCTGGAATGTGGCTTGTCTTTTTGAGGACCAAGAGACCAAGTTATCACCAAGAAAAATACCATAACCGGAGGTGGAGCGTCGCGTGTCTGGGCAGCCTCTCCAGTCTGCATCTGTGTAGAAGACTAGTGTGGATATGGACAATGGATACAAGTGTAGACCGTATGCGAGAGTACCCTGTATATAGTGCAAAATGCGCTTTAGGGCATGCATATGCTCATCCATCGGATTATGCATAAATAGGCACACTTGTTACACAGCATATGAAATATATGGTCTGGTGAAAGTTATATACTACAGGGCTCCTGCTAGCCTGCGGTAGAGTGTTGGGTCGGCAAAAGGCTTGCCTGAAGATGCACTCAATTTTGATTTAGTGTCCACCGGAGTTGCGGATGGTTTACAGGAGGACATGCCAGCTCGTTCCACAATCTCTGTTGCATACTTCTTTTGGGAGAGAAACAAACCACCTGCATGTCGTGTCACTGCTATGTCCAAAATATAATGTAATGGACCTAGGTCCTTCATTGCAAATTCAGAGCCAAGCTGTGACATGATGTTCTTTCAAAGAGCATCTGATGAGGTAGTTAGTATAATGTCACCCACATATAGGAGAAGATAAGCAAAATTATTACCCTGACGATAAATAAACAGAGAGTGATCGGAACGGCTGTTTGAAAAACCAATCTTTGAAACAAAATCCGCAAACCGTTTGTACCATGCCCTAGGAGCTTGCTTCAGACCATATAATGACTTTTTGAGCATACAAATATGGTTAGGGTATTTAGAGTCTCTATACCCCCAACAGTTGATACACGTATACCGTCTCATTTAGTTCACCGTGGAGGAAAGCATTCTTGACATCTAATTTATGAAGTTTCCAACCTTTTGAAATAGTCAAGCTAAGTATTGTCCTGATAGTTGTCAGCTTGACCACTGGACTGAATGTCTCACCGCAATCCATGCCAACACGCTGTGTTTTTCCATCACCTACAAGATGGGCTTTATGTCGCTCAAAAGAACCATCAGAGTTTTCTTTGTGACTAAAAATCCATATAGACCGAATTATATTAGCATGAGGTGGACGAGGTACCAAATCCCACGTTCTATTTTTAATAAGAGCATTGAATTCATCGTCCATGAATAGTTTCCAATTTGGGTCATGAAGAGCAGTCACGGGATTACGGGGTAATGGTGATTTTGAGATTTAGGTATGTAGGATATATTTAGTGTTGGGCTTGTGAATGCCGTGTTGGCTGCGGGTTAAGGGTCGGTTAGCATAACTATCGGACTGGTTGGGGGTTGACAGGCCTCGGCCCAAGCCACTGTCCAGTTGTGGTACTGAAATAGTAGGTTGGGCCACTGTTATTGGAACATGGGCTGGATTTGTTTCGGGCCTTGGAACTTGAGGCCCAGTCTGCTGGACCGATTGGTCTTGTGGCTGGGCCACTATTTCGGGGCCCAGTTGGCCCAAATTTCCGTCGGTACCTGAAACAGTAGGTGGTGAAGGAAAAAAATTGGGTTAAGTTTGGGGGTCGGCTATCATCTAGGAAATCATATGTGTGAGGTCCAGACAAGTGTATTTTGGCAAATGGGAAACTCGTTTCATCAAAAATTACGTGATGACTTATAATTATTTTATTTAAAGATAAGTCAAAACATTTGTAACAACGATGATTTGACGGATAGCCTAAGAAAACACACGGAGTGGACCGGGGTTGAATTTTGGTGGTTGTAGTTGATGGAAAGAGAGGATAGCATAGAAAACCGAAGACCCGTAAATGTGAGTAAGACGGATCTCGTAGGTAAAGGATTTTTAGTAGAGCTTGGTAAGACAAGTTCTTTTGAGGGAGAATGCTTAATAAGTATGTGGCCATTTGTAGTGCATGGTGTCAAAATGAGGGCGGTAGATTGGCATGGACAAGGGATGTTTGAATAATATTGTTGATGGTTCGTAATTTGCGTTTCGCCTTCCCATTATGGGAGGATGTGTGTGGACATGAAAGACGGAAATTTAAACCATTAGTATTACAAAAATCCCAAAATTGTCTATTATCAAACTCTCTACCATTATCACACTGAATATTCTTGATTTCCCGTTCAAATTGTTTTTTGATGAAAGCTCTAAATTTTAGAAAAGTAAAGAACACTTGTGATTTTTGTGATAAGGGATATGTCCACAAAAAATTAGAGTAATCATCTAACAGAAGCAAATAATATATATGGCCCGAAGAGCTCAAAACAGGGGAAGTCCATATGTCACAGTGGATAATATCAAATGACATTAATGTGCATGAATTAGAGGAAACAAATGACAATTTAACTTATTTACCAAGCGGGCAAGAATGGCATTTACTTAACTGTTGAGTACAAAAAATAAATTTATTTTGCTTTAAGGAGGCTAAAACAGGTGCCCCGGATGACCCAGCCTTTCATGCCAGAATGAAGAGGTTAATCCTGCAAAAGAAAATTGTAACTTGGATTGTTGGATAGGTGATGTTATTGGATAGAGCTCGCCTTGGCTATCATATCTCATGATAAGCTTCCCCGTATGAAAATCCTTCACGGAAAATCCATAAGGGTCAAAAACAACAGATACCCAATTGTCAGTAGTAAACTTTCTAGCAGATACTAAGTTTTAATTAATTTTGGAGCATGAAGGACATGTTTTAAAGATAGTGGTGGATTTGGTGGTGACAATTTAGTAGAACCATAACCTCGAATTGGAATAGCATGACCATTTCCGACAACTATACTATTTTCTTTGCTCAAATTAAAATAGGACGAGAGATTACATTGGGAGGACGTCATGTGGGATGTCGCTCCGGAGTCCATATACCAATTTGCATCGGGTGGATTAAGTCTGATAGTGTGCATAGTGGACTCGATGTCGGTTGGGCTCGTCATAGTGGAATGGGCCTCCTGCTACCACTGATTTGTAACTAGCCCAACAGTTGGTCCGTTACTGCTGCTGCCTGTTGGTTGCCTGGGCCCAAAACTGCCAGGCCTAATATTATTTGGGTTGGTAGTAGCCAATCCAGTGGGTCGAAATTGGGGCCTGGCCCAGTTGCCCGTTGGGTAGGGGCACGGTGGCACATCCCACGACTACTGTCAGGCCCACTGGGCTGGTCCGCCGCGGGGCTGTCACTACTGTTGGCTGCCGGTGGTGGTTCTGGCTGAGTTGTCGTTGCCACCACCTGAATTTCGGTGGCTTTCATTTTTATTATTTCCGCGATTTCCACCTCGATTTTTATTACCATTCTTTCCTTTTTGTCCCTTATTTTGTTGTTGAGTAGCCATCATGGCAGAATTAGAGACGATAGCGGCCTTCTTGGCAAATCGTGTCTCTTCAAGTATAAGCATCGAACGTGCTTTGATAAAACAAAGAAAGAGGATTGCTTTGTTGGATGAGTGTACCCACACCGCTATAGGCGTCGGTAAGGACGACAACCATTTGTAAAACCAAGCGATTGTTGGTAACCGGCGAACCAACATTTTTAAGTTGATCCGACAAGACTTTAAGGCGTTGACAATATGTCGATGCATTTGGAAAATCCTCTATATCAATGGTGGAGAATTCTTGTTCTAAAGTAACGGCGCGGGAGTTTTTATTGTCTTGAAAAAAGTCCCGCAATTCCAAGGCTCCATGGCTGTAGAATCAGGTTCCATTATTGTGTGTAACAAATCCGAAGATATGGTGGTATAAATCCAAGAGAGAACTCTGGTATCAAGGGTTTCCCAGAGTTCTTTGTCATCAGCGGTTGTTAACTCCTTGTCTTTCCCATTTTCCGGCGGTATTATATGATGAATAACTCGGTGGGAACAACAACAAATCTTAAAATGTTCTGCCCAAGTTGCATAGTGAACATTTTTCATTTCAAGAGTAATGAAAATATGTGTTTTAATAATTGAAACGGTAAGAGCTGGATGAAAATTAGTCTTGGAGTCAGACATTGTTGATGAAGTTGGAAAAAAAATAAGATGGACAACAATGGAGGTGGAATAAAAAATGAACAAGAAAGAAGAATGGAAAATCGGTTGAAGAAGGGATGTTTGGCCGATTGGAGGGACTAATTTAGGGTAGGATCTTTTTAGTCTCTTGTTACCATGTAAGAATAATGTTTTCCTCATCTTATTCCTCCACAATAATGTGGTTAATATACAAAATTACACCATAAAGATTAGGAGAAGATCATGCCTAAACATCTCATTAATAATTGTGATAAGATTATCTATAATTGCTAATGTACCTATTCAATATTTTTGACATGCTACCATATATACAAGATATTAATTAATTACAATGATAATTATTAATACCAATATCACTAATTATTATTCTATCAATTTGAAACAAGTTGGAAAAAAAGCTAAAACTAATGTCACTGACATGCTGTTGGAAATTTGCATTTGGCGGAAGTTGCGTCCAACCATCTTTAATGACTTAAACACTAGTGTTCCGCATGTTGGAAACTTCGGTTCTTCACACGTGCATAATCTACTAAGTAAGTAGATGACCGTAGGGCCAAGGATCGTCAAATTTTGTTGAGAAATGAAAGAGATATTGGTCCACGAAGTGAGGTATTTGAAGCATGGAAAATGTGGTATTTAGACCAATCCTCCCTCATCGGTGGGGGAAGAAAGATTTGTTTAGTTTAAAAGTCTCAAAATTAGTTTGCGGTTTGGGACCCCAAGGGGTATCCCATGTGTTTAAAGGATGGAGGACCTAGATGTGCTTCGGTTCGAGGATAAGCCACACGCGCACCGCCGCCGCCCGCCCGTCCCATCCCCTCCAGTCGCGGGTCTTATCTTTTTGGACCCAAATTGCTTCATATTTACAGTTTGGTCCCTGAAGTTTCTGGTAAGTTAAATTGGGCAGAGAACTTGTGCTTTCGCTATTGGTTTTTGGAACGTTAACCAACATTAATATGCACTCAATTCAGTCATTTATTTTGGTTGAATAACTCTCCCTAAAAGCTAATCTGTTGCACATCATTTCACCATTTATTTTGGTTGAATTACTACCTCCATAATTGCCATTACTATTTTGTCAGTTTACCATCCAAACATTGTATTTTAGTATCTTTCAGACTTATATTTTGTTGGAAATTTGCCTTTGGTGGGAGTTGCGTCCAACCATCTTTAATGACTTAAACACTAGTGTTCCACATGTTGGAAACTTCGATTCTTCACACGTGCATAATCTACTAAGTAAATAGATGACCGTACGGCCAAGGATCGTCAAAATTCGTTGAGAAATGAAAGAGATATTGATCCACGAAGTGAGGTGTTTGAAGCATGAAAAAGTGTGGTATTTAGACCAATCCTCCCTCATCGGTGGGGAAGAAAGATTTGTTTAGTTTATAAGTCTCCAAAATTGGTTTGTGGTTTGGGACCCCAAGGGGTATCCCATGTGTTTAAAGGAGGGAGGACCTAGATGTGCTTCGATTCGAGGATAAGCCCACACGCGCACCGCCGCCGCCCGCCCGTCCCATCCCGTCCGGTCGCGGGTCTTATCTTTTTGGACCTAAATTGCTTTATATTTACAGTTTGGTCCCTGAAGTTTCTGGTAAGTTAAATTGGGCAGAGAACTTGTGCTTTTTCTGTTGGTTTTTGGAACGTTAACCAACATTAATATGCACTTAATTCGGTCATTTATTTTGGTTGAATAACTCTCCCTAAAAGCTAATCCGTTGCACATCATTTCATCATTTATTTTGGTTGAATTACTACCTCCATAATTGTCATTACTTGGCCAGTAACATAAATTATGTGGGCAGTTGGTAAGTCCTCTCCTTACAACTATATAATGAAGCATTTGCCAATTGTTGAGACAACACAGAACATACAAACGAAATCAGATTCTTCCTACTACTTTCTAGCATCATTTCATTACTCAAAATTCTTCAAAGTAACACTTGAGTTTCCTTTGCTCATTTGTTGAGTTGTTGTTTTATCTTGGGAGATTATTATCCAGAACGTAGAAATGATATATACGGGGCAATCTTGTCTTAAAGACAGAGTGTCATCACTCGACTCAGCATATCAGAATTGTTCCAGTTCATTGAAATTTCAGTTTGTTGTAATTTCATTGTATTGTAATACTTAGCAGTTACATATTTTTGTTTCCTGCACCATTGTAACCAACACATGCATCATGATTGCAACCACTGGTGTTGGTTGATGGGTCATCACTCATCACAAACGCTAGAGGAGGCTATGCAATAGAGAAGGAAAAACTGAGCTTGGTTCGCGAGAGTGGGAGGAGCGTCGTGATCGCTATGTCGGGTTGTTTAGGTATAAAAAGTTTGGTATAGCGATTCAACTTCATTATTCATCCATTTTCGGACCTTGAGAGCTACGAGCCTTAGAGAATTGAACTGAATTTTCACTATTTAAGTCGGTGTAATTGTTCTAATCGTCTTCTTGAGTTTATTTTATGGCTTTACTCGAAGATCCATTAAAACATGAAATTTGATGGTAATTGACATTTTTAAGATCTAGGTCTAGAATCACTTGATTTGAGTTTTGAGCATACAAATGAAAATCTAGACATATATGGGTCAATGAGATTTGACTTTTGCTTCAGGTTTTGACCATAAGGCTCAAGGTTGACTTTAACTTTTTAAAGTTGACTTCGATTTTTGGCTACCTTTAAATTATAAAATTAATTCATTTAGCATTGTTACTAACCCCGATGAATATATTTTTGACTAGATTAAGTTCGCTTGATGAATTTGGTGCGAGGAAAGATTATATTTAAAGGTCAGTTCTAGCTCTATCAAGGTAAGCAAGACTTGATTTTTTAAAATTAATATTATTTTAAATATAGTATGTATAAGGTGACAAGTAGATATACGAATACCCAGATTATAAATATTATACAGGGTATAAGAGGTTGTTAACATACATGCTTCATATGTTCTTTTTGTGCCATGACTACTTTAAGCATTCTATCATATTAGTATAATTATATAGGCATCACGATTCATGATGAGCTATATGCATGTCTGATTACAAATTTAATTTCTTAGTCATGCATTGTACATATGTCTACCTATTTGCATATGTGATTCACATTTATATACGTAGTTTGAGCTGATGAGCATGCTGTAATCCACGACTTAGATGTTAGAGATTATAGAGTCTAATATTCTGGATATGATATGTGAATTATATTGTCCGTGTGAATTAGGTTATGGCACTAAAGTTGTCTATACAACGTGCAAATATGGACTCGTCCCTCATGCGCCATTGTATAATTCTGGTCACTAGATTGGTGTATACATAGGATTATTACCGGTTATTGAGTAAAGGTCGGGTCTTTATCATATCCTTAATTTTTTACTCATATTTCATGCATATCCTAATTTATTATATTTGTGCATAAATTTTTATACGATGTATTCGTGCATATCATCATATATGTCGTAATGGTGTATTTAATATGCATTGAAATTAAATAGTTGAGATAGTGTGAATTCTGTCATATGTTCTATCTGTGCATTCTTTGGCTATGCAGAATTGATTATATTGTCTTTTATAAATTCTCGTAATTACTTTATTAGGGATGGTAGATAATACACACAGAGTACATATTGATATATTAATACTACACTTGTTGCTCCTACGAATTAGAGCGGTTAAAAAGAGTGAGAGAGCTTTTTAAATGTATCGGCATTCTAGTGTTAAACTACTAGCTAATTCATGGTAGCTTAGAGCCATTTACTTTCTGATTTGTATTTCAAACGAATCATTTACTATTCACATTAGATTTGTAATTCTTATTCATAATGTTCATGACTTGTGACTATTGTGACACCATTCTTTAGGTTAACTAATTAGATTCTACGGTATCTGATTTTCTTTTATTGTCTTTCATTTTGGGTGGATCTGTATTATATAGTTCGTCTGACGAGTTGAATTAAGCGTCATTAAAGCTTAGTTGAATTTGGATTGTGACAATCACTATAACTTAAATTAATCATTCGATGTCATTAGTTCAATTTTGATTGGAAAGGGAAATAGTTAACAAGGTGTGTGAACTTATGATCCTTTTTAAGCGAATATAACAACGTGGGAATATATTATATCGAAAACATTTCAAAATTATATGAGATATTGACATGTGTATACCATCCCTAATAATTATCCGCAGAATTTTAGTCAACTATTAGATTTAGCAGATGAAGCTAGAAAATGACAATGAATAGCCAAAACCTACCAAATGACTAAAAATTAGGAGAATCTAAGTATCTCTATCTGCAATCAGACCCTTTATGAACTCTCTCATGACAGCTTATCAAAGAGAATTTTTTCCCTATACTATAATGACAACTTTATCTTGTGCTTTAGAATTATTTCAACTTATAATATCACTTCTTTCCTTTCAAAAGTCAGATCCAACTTTAGGCATACTCATAATTTCGTGCTTGTCCTTTTCCAAAAATCAAATTCAACTTTGCACATAATTTTTTTTTTGTTGTCCAAGAAAATCGAAGAGGGTGAATCAAATACGAATTAATAGAAGTTTTATGGAAAAAAGACACACATTCATCAAATATTCAACTTTACGAGTTCAGACGATTTCATGGCAACAATATGTATATATCTATGTATATACATGTATATCATTGTTACACTTGTAAACACACCGCTTATGCATTTATGTATACCTTAATGTATATCAATTTATATCACGGCTACACTTATAAAATAACGGCACGTCTATATTAATGTATATAGCCATATGTACAATAGTGTATATCCATGTATATCACTCTGACACTTGTAATAGACAGTACTTGTATAATCCTTTATATCTACATGTATAATAGGGTATTATCTATATATATATTTATCAGTGTCACACTCCCTCTATGCATACATTTTTATCTATTATCCAAAATATTAAAAAATTAATTTATAATGCAATAATCAAATCTACGAAGAAGGAAAGGAGAAGGAGGAGGTGGAGAAAATAATGATGTATATGTGATATATCTCAAATAAAAAAACTCATATTCCTTATATCCGTAATGGAGCTCGATCGATGATCGAGTAAATAAAGCAAAGAACCACCATTTCTTTTTTTGTTATTGTTTCATCTCTATATTGGATGTCCAAAAAGATACCAAAAATGTTAACACAAAAATCATCAAAAAGACTGAATATTGAAAAAAAAAATCCAATGCAAAAATGATTGCCTTTCTTGTTGACGTTGATCGTTTGAATAGGTATCTTCTTCGTCTTCTTCAAATAAAGATTTCAAGTTTATTTTTTTCTGTTGTTCTCGTTTGTGTGCCTCCGTTGTTGAAGGTTGATTTGGGATATAGTGGAGGTGTTGGTGGGTGCTTTCTCTATTTCGATATTCGCTAGTCTTTGCGTAACAAATTGAGTTGTTTTTGGGACGTTTTGGTATTTATTTGATGTATTGGGTGATAGTGTAAATATTGAAAAATGACTCGGATCAACATATAGCTATACATCGTGTGTTAATACATAATTATACAAAGCATACACATTATATATAGAGAATAGTTATACAAAACAGATACATTATTTATACATCGATAATACAATGGGCTACATCGGCTGCAAACTAGATGTGTGGGTTGTATAGCTACACCGAACAGATACATTACTTATACATCAATGATACAGTGAACTATATTGACTGCAAAGTAGATGGGTGGACTATATATATACGAGTGATTTCCCCGATTTTGTTTTCACTATTCTAATTGTACAAACGACCTGAAATCTTCAAAGCTCATTTTTCCATCTATTCATAACGAAAATACTTAAAAGATCTTTAACTAAATCTTGGTGAATAAATTAATTCACATTTTACGCGACGTGTGGTCTATACTTTCTTCACAATCAAATAGATAAAATGTACAAAAAAAAAATCCAGTTTTTCATGATCAATTTCCATCGTTAACAAAATAACAATCTAATGAGTTGGAGAATAAAGTAACATATTTCTGCATCGTATGTTCTTTACTTCCTTTTATGCAAAGTCAAATAGGTGAAAGTGCACATTATTGTTTCAGTATTTGATGATCAATTTCATCATTCAAAATAATTATTATTTAATGTGTTGGAGAATTAACTGTTACATCTGATAGAATAATAATTATTAATATTGGTATTAATAATTATTATTATTATAATTAGATAGTATCTTGCATATATGGTAGAATGTAAAATATTTAGGAAGATTAGCAATCTTAGCATTATCATTATGCAGATATTTAGGCATGATCCTCTCCCTATCATTATCTTGTATAGTTGTATATTAACCACATTATTGTGGAAGAATAAGATGAAGAAAATATTATTCTTTACATGGTATCAAGAGACTAGAAATATATCCTAACCTAAAAATACTCCCTCCAATCGGCCACCACCACCCTGCCGATTTTGTTTTTCTTGTTCTTCTTTCTTTCACTTCCATTATTATTCTTCATATTTTTGGGCCAATTTTGTGTCTTACAATCAACAATGTCTGACTCTAAAAATAATTTACATCCAGCCCTTACCGTTTCAAATATTAAAACACACGTTTTCATCACTCTTGAAATGGAAAATGTCCACTATGCAACTCGGGCAGAACTTTTTAAGATTTGTTGTCGTTCCCACCGGGTTATTCATCATATAATCCTGCCGGAAAATGGCAAAGGAAAGGAGTCAACGACCGGTGATGACAAAGAACTCTGAGAAACTCTTGATACCAGAGTTCTCTCTTGGATTTATGCAACAATCTCTTCGAATTTGTTACACACAATAATGGAACCTGATTCTACAGCCTTGGAGGCTTGGAATCGGTTGCGGGACATTTTTCAAGACAACAAAAACTCTCGCGCCGTTACTTTAGAACAAGAATTCTCCACCATTGATATGGCGGATTTTTCAAATGCGTCGGCATATTGTCAACGTCTTAAAGTCTTGTCGGATCAACTTTAAAATGTTGATTCACCGGTTACCAACAATAGCTTGGTTTTATAAATGGTTGTCGGCCTTACCGACGCCTATAGCGGTGTGGGGAAACTCATCCGACAAAGCAATCCTCTCCCTTTGTTTTATCAAGCACGTTCGATGCTTATTCTAGAAGAGGCATGATTTGCCAAAAAGGTTGCCACCGTCTAATTCTGCCATGATTACTACCCCCTCGAATGACGGTACTATCCATTTTGAACCCACACAACAAAATCGGGGACAAAAAGGAAAAAATGGTAATAAAAATCGGGGTGGAAATCACGGAAATAATAAAAATGGAGGCCACCAGAATTCCGGCGGCTGCGGCGGCAACTCCGGCAGAAACACCACTGGCGGACAGCAGCAGTGGCAGCCCCGTGGCGGACCAGCCCAGTGGGCCTGGCAGTGGATGTGGGTTGTGCCACCATGCCCCTACCCAACGGGGAGCTGGGACAGACTCAATTACCGCCCTACTAGAATGGCCACTGCCAGTCCAAACAATGTTGGGCCTGGAAGTTTGGGGCCCAGGCAGTCTTCCAACAGCAACAGTAATGGCCCTGGCAGTGTTGGGCCAATGCCAAAACAGCCCCAAGGCACAAATAAAATGCCCAAAGGAGGAAGGAAACAGCCTACGGAGGAAAAGTGCTCGGATCAAGTCTTCCCAAAAGAATTCAACTTACCGCTAGACAAAGATCCTATAGATTCAACCATCGAGGAACTGGAAAGTGTGACACTTTTCAAAAAAAAATCTTGAAATGAAGGTATACCTGGGCTTTAAGCTCTCGCTCGGGCTCATGAGTGCTTTTTGACATTATTTAACGGCTAACTCAGATTGCTTTGAATGGTCTCACCTTGAAATAACAGAGTTTTCCCAGAGATCACTATTCACCAGTTTAGCGTGGATCCTAACCATACCCTAGTGAAGCAAATGAAGCGGTTGATATATGCGGTAAGAGATGGATTCATAAGGAAGAGGTGGCATGCCTACTTAATATAAGGTCAGTCCAGAGAGCCGAGGACCCTGCATGGCTAGCTAACGTGGTAATGGTCCCAAAAAATTCAACAAGTTCAGAATGTGTGTGGACTTTAAAGACCTAAATGAAGCATGCCCAAAGGGTTCATTTCCTTTTCCTCATATTGATCAGATGATTGACGCCATGGCCGGACATACGTTGCTCAGTTTCATATACGCATACTCTTGATACAATCAAATCAACCTGCACCCAAACGATCAGGAAAAACTTTTTTTATGACTAACCATGGTAACTTTTGTTACAATGTAATGCCTTTTGGTCTTAAGAATGCCGAGGACACTTACCAAAGATTGGTGAATAAATGTTCGAGAAGTAAATCAGTCGTATTATGGAAGTTTACATTGATGACATGCTGGTCAAATCCCGAGAAGTTGAGACTTACTTGGCCTCTTTAGCCGAAACCTTTAACATTTTACGTCGTCATGGAATGAAGTGAAATCTGGAAAAATACGCCTTCGAGGTTAGGTCTGGGAAGTTCTTGGGTTTCCTTGTCTTCGGTCGCGACATCGAGATGAACCCTGACAAAGTTAAGGCTATCCAATATATGTCAGATGCGTTAAATAACATCAAAATGGTACAGAGATTGGGGAAAGTCGCTGCCTTCGAAAGATACATATCGCGATCAACAGATCGGTGTCATGAGTTTTTCAAACTCATGAACAAAAGACCACCATTTCCAGTGGACAAAAGAGTGAGATTGAAGCTTACACGACCTTAAGTATTACTTAGTTAGCCCTCATGTAATGTCCAAACCCGAAAAAAAAAAAGACTGCTCACCTATGTGATTGTCCCAGTTGTGTCGGTTAGTATCGCTCTCGTACGGGAAGATGGAGAAAAGCAGCTCCCCATATACTATGCCAGTAAGACGCTAACTGAGGCCGAGTTAAGATATCTGGATGCAGAAAAGCAAGCCCTCGCCCTCATCACAGCCACGCGGAAGCTACGACTGTACTTCCAATGCCATCCAGAATTTGTAGGGGTAAAATGGTCAGTCAAGATAAGTGAATATGATCTGACATATCAACTCCGATTAGCAATATGAGCACCGAGCCTTCCAGAATTTGTGGTCGATTTTGCCCCCACAATATGACCCTAAAAATCTCAAGGTATGAATTCATTGTTTTTTCCTTTTTATATTTCCCGTAACCTTTTATGATCACACGACTGGCATCAAGACTAGGACTGGTTGCGCAAATTCTTGACCCAAAAGACATCGAAGCGAAGATCGGAAAATACGTGTTGCACTCTTTTCCTTTATCGGGTTTTTTCCCGAATAGGTTTTTGTCTGTATGGTTTTTAACGAGGCAACAACTTAAAAGTGTATTACTTAGAAGAACTCATCACGAAAATACAAACACAAAGGGAAACGATCTGCTCCTAGCTATAGAGGACAAAGGCCTTTGCCTCTTTTGTAATTTTTAGTTCTGTCAAAATAAACAAATATGCACTTGGGTCTGAATGTTCAATGCAATATATAAGAATAAGCTTGCTTAAAGGCATCCTATACTCTAACATTGTTGATACGAATGCGTCCTCCCGGACCTGATAATATCCACCTTAAACACATGACACGACCTATTAGCCTCAGAGCATGAAGAAAACATAACCTTATGCCAATATAAGATGAGGTCGAGACGTCCTCCTTATCGGCACCGAACAAAGGGGGGGCCTCCTTTTATTATGAAATGGACGATTTAAATACCAAATCATAAAATACGTGGCCCTAAGTAATATTCCCGGATTGAGAGAAGCGATTGCTTAAAATCTCGCATGCGTTGCTAAGTAATAAAAATACAAATCGTGGAACTTAAACACAAGCGTTCAAATTCGCCATAGAGCATAGTCCCGTGAGGGGATCCTTGAGTGGAAAGATCCCTATGGTTGAACTGCTTCACTCTAAACATCTCCCGCACGGGACTTAAGAAATTTTGCGTAAAGGTTCAACAATTTAGAGATAAGCAAAAATACTATCACAAGAAAGCATTCAATAAAAAAGCCCCAAAACACGGGTAATACCGACAGTGCAAAACAAATTATTAACCAAAAAAGGCCAACAAGCATATCTAAAAACATTAAAAACTCCATGCAGGGAGTACAGAAGTCAAACATTAGTAATCAGGGCTTCAATGTCTCTCACAGGGGCATGCATCTATGGGTCATGGCAGTTGGTGGATCCTTCGGGAGGGTCGCCTCCGCATCATTTCCTCTCACCTCTGAATTAATAGAAGGGTCGCTGGGATAGATCTACTCCCCGTTACCTTTCTCGCTTCCACTCTCAGCCATGGAGACCTCATGGGAATGCTCCTCACATCCAGCCGAGGTTTTCCCTTCACCCTTGTGAGGCCAACTTTCATCATCAGAAGGCGAAGCAAGATCCACGGATGGGGCGAGCACGGGCAAAGTCATATGGGCCTAGTATTCTACCCTCAGAGCATCGGCTAAGGTCGCATCAACATTTATCGAGCCCTCACGAACCTCCTAAAAGACTTACAGAGAGCTTGGTACACCGTATGGGTCTTTTCAAGGATAAAATCTAGCTTCAATTGCTGAATTTTGTCATCCGTGTCAAATAAATCAACTTTCTGCATAGTCGCACGGAGGGAAGTATTGCTCTTGATCAGATCCTGATTGTGCTTAACTTGTCTATCATAAAGAGTTGATAGGCCCTTATATCTCCCTTTCAGTACATTTAAAGTTCTTTACGCAGAAGCCTTGTCCCTCTTACAAGCCTCGAGTTCAACCCCCATGAACCGAATTAGTTCGGCTATGTTTGTTTCCCTCTGAACTATATTAGCAAAATGCTCCTGATGCTCGGCCCACTTCTTCTATAGGTCCAGAAGCTCCTTGTGGAATTTGGAAGCTTCCTCACTGTAAATCTTCCTGTCTTGTTCTTATTGGGCCAACTTTGCCTCCAAATCCTCCACCAAAATCAGTTGGTTCTTTAGAACTGAGAGTCACTCTTGAAGTATCTGATACTCTAGCATCTTCTCCCTCTCTTCAGTAAGCTTCTGTTGAACACCCTCCATGGTGAGAAGGCTCTCCTAAGCAGAAGAGTAATTTAAAAAAATCAAATGTCACGATGTAGAAATAAAAATAACATCCCAAAAAGAGAGAAGAAAGCGTACATGCTCGACCGCATGAGCGCCAGCGTTGAGCAGATAGTTGCCAGAGACCCTCCCCATATTCTCATTGTCCTTCTCACTCTCCATAGGCTGAAGTAGTTGACCACCCCTACTAGCCACGAAAGAAGGTTATATTCTTGAGGAATGGTTAAAACTGCATGCCGGTGAACTATGGGATTACGGGCTGGAGCAGGATAAGTATCTACTAATCATGACCCATGGGATCTCCGCAGGCCCTTGCTATGCTCTCCAATATTGGGACCCCCGATTAGACCCCTATGTATGGTACCATGAGGGGTGGGGACTCGCCTTTGAGAAACCGGAGCGGAGAGATCCCGTGATGATGACATGATACAAGGAACAGAAATAGGGCTCGGAATCATACCCTCAACCCGGATAGGAGTAAGGGAAAAAGAAGCGCAAGAGATTATCTTATCAGATAAATCCATCTCCCTAAAAAATCGACAACAGCGGCATCAGACCTATTAGCCCCTCGGCGAGTATGTTGTGGGGTAGGATCCTCTTCTTCCTCACTGGCATCAGATGCCAAGTTGATGGTCATCGGATGGGTAGCTTGAGCAGCTAGGGTTGACCCCTAGATGTCTCACTCCCCTACAATTGGTCTGATTCTTTTATCTGTGGGAGGAGAAGTAGGAGATAACGATTTTTTAGACCCGACATAGTTCGCAACCCCCGGGTTCCGGCCCAATTGAGAAACAACTTGATCAATTTGTTGAAGGTTCGTATCTGGATACTCAGGAACCTCCACATATTCCTGGATTGATGCTTCTTTTGGAATACCGTGATTTTCCCCCTTCCAATTATGTTTCCGTGTGATCTCCTGCCATGTCCGGATGGAAGAGAGCGCGTAATCCAGAATCTTCTGGGCCCATCAAGCCAGACCCGACATGGATTCTGGTGTCTATGGTATGGCTGACAAAGGAAGAAGGAAGAAAGTCAGAGGCATCGTCAGGAATCAAGATAGGTAAAATAATAAAGACGGGCCTGAGCAGAATACTTACGATCAAAATTCCATCGCTCTGGAATGGGCGTATCTGGTGGCTTGACCAGATCCCTCATTGAAATGATGATAGATCTCTCTGTCCACCCACAGTCGGAGTCATTATCAATACTAGCAATTAACGCGTTTTGACCACGGCAGGATAGCTGAATAATCCCCGCTTTTAAAAAATTGGGAGAATAAAGGCGAACTAAGTGGGCGAGGGTGAAGTCCTCTACCACCTGGTCCAGGCACACTTTGTACTTCCGATAGAATTCTAAAATCACAGGGTCTATAAGTTTGCCTAGCCGCAAGCAAAAGGGGTACGTGTACACGAAGGAGTACCCCTGCTGGTAGGAAGTAATATCCTTCCATTATCTAGGGAAGAGCACTTCTATGTTGACCCAGCCGCAGTCTACCTGCACATGGCTCAGATAACGGGCACAAGCAAAGGATTTGTATTAACTAGTCATCCGGGATTTCTCTGAATCCATAGAGACCAGACGCTTTACGATGTCTTTTAGATAAGACTAGCTGCTAGGAAGGTAGGCATTAGCCTGTTGAACGGAAGAAGAAGACCCCGATTTCTTTTTCGGGGATGTCCTGCTAGTTGATGGCAGAGAATCCATAATTTAACCTTATGTACGGGGACGTATAAATCACCGCGAGCTAGACTCCGAGCCCGCGTGGTGGCGCCACAGGCAACTGAAGAATCCGAAGACATGGTAATAAGATTTGTCTGAGAAAGAAAAATAGATAATGATTGGTATATCACAGTTTATATATCACAGACTGAACCTTTACAAAACCGTATTAGTGTATATCACGTGTATATTTAACACACCCCCGCAGTCATAGCGGGCGGTCTTCGTACACTGAGACTGTCTCTAAATCTTCTAAAAGATCGAGGGAAGACCTTTGGTAAAGATGTCGGCAATTTGATATCTGGAAGGAACATGACAAACGCGTACTTGTCCACGAGCTACCTTTTCGCGAACAAAGTGGATATCCATCTCGATGTGTTTAGTGCACTGGTGTTGAACAGGATTACCAGAAAGGTAGATGACACTAACATTATCACAATAAACCAATGTAGCTTTCTGAATAGGACAATGAAGCTCTAACAGAAGATTACGTAACCAACACGATTCAGAGACCACATTGGCCACCCCTCGATATTCGACCTCTGCACTAGAACGTGACAATGTAGACTGACGCTTGGTAGACTATGAGACCAAGTTATTACCAAGAAACATATAATAGCCGGACGTGGAACGTCTGCTATCCGGACAACCACCCCAATCAGCATCTGTATACGAGACAAGTGTAGATCTCGAAGACGGATATAAATGTAAGCCATAATCAAGTCTTCCCTGGATGTATCGAATAATGCGTTTGAGTGCATTCATGTGTTCAACCCTGGGATCATGCATAAACAAGCACATCTGTTGTACGTCATACGTAATATCTGATCTCGTGAAAGTCAGATACCGAAGAGCCCCTGCAAGACTGCGATAGCAGGTCGGATCCTCATAAGGTGAGTCAGCCGCAGCACCCAACTTGGGTTTACTATCAACTAGAGTGGAAGTAGACTTACACGAGGACATACCAGCTCGCTCAATGATCTCAGCTACATTCTTTCATTGGAATAAGAACAACACACCTGCATGACGAGAGACAGCAATCCCCAAAAATTAACTCAAGGGTCCCAAGTCTTTCATAGCAAACTAAGAACTAAGCATGGTCATGATAGATATGCACAAAGCATCAGTTGAGACAGTCAAGATAATATCATCTACATATAATAAAATATAAGTTAGGGAAGTACCATGACGATAGATGAACAATGAATTATCAGACCGGCTGTAAAAGAACCCAATAGTCGAAACATAGTTTGCAAATCTCTTATACTAAGCCCGTGGGGCATGTTTAAGGCTATACAAGGAATTCTTCAATAAACAGACATAATGAGGATATCAGGGATCTCTAAAACCCAAGGGCTGATGCATGTAAACAGTCTCTTTAAGATCACCATATAAGAAAGCATCCTTCACATCTAACTAATGAATGGGCCATATTTTCAAGAGAGCCAAGCTTAGCACAATGCGAATGGTATCCAGCTTGACCACTGGACTAAATGTCTCACCACAATCAACATCAACCTGCTGAGTCTTACCATCACCTACAAGACGAGCCTTATGCCTCGCAAAAGAACCGTCAGCATTATCATTATGGGTAAAAATCCACATAGACCGAATAATATTAACACCAGAAGGACGGGGTACCAACTCCCACGTCTTATTTGCAATAAGAGCATCATATTCGTCGGTCATAGCCAATTTCCAATTCGGGTCATTTAAGGCGGACACGGGGTTACGGGGTAGAGGCGATTTAAGAACATTAGAATTTAAATTAAAATATTTTTTCGGTCTAAAAATACCCTGTTGACTACGAGTGACCGGTCTGTGACTCGGGGGAGAATTGGGTGGATTTTGGGAAACATCGGGATTGGAGACGTACTGGCCAGTAAGCAGTGGGCCTGTTGGCCCAAAACTGGAAACAGGAACCGAGACTGGACCAGTTTCAGTATTGGGTTGGGCAACTTGCCTAATTACCGAAACTGGGGCTGAAGCTGGCCCAGTGACTGGACTGGAAACAGTGGGAATCGGTGTAGCAGTGGATCCAGCGGGCAGTGAGCCCGTTGGCGGATTTTGGGTGCGGGACAAGTCTGAAAAATGGTGAATAATATGGAGAGACATTATCATCTAAAAAATTATACAAACTAGGCACAAAACTACTCACTTTAGCAAACAGAAATTAGGATTCATCAAAAATAACATGGCGACTAATGATAATTTTATTAGATGATAAATCAAAACATTTGTAACCACGATGATTAGACGGATAACCCAAAAACACACAAGGGGTAGACCGGGCCTGAAGTTTGTTAATTGTGGTGGATAGAAATAGTGGATAACATAAGCACCCAAAATTCCTAAGATGTGAATACGAAAGAGTCTTATTATATAATATTTGAAGGGGGGAAGAATATGTCAAACCTTTGGTAGGAAGAATATTGAGGAGATAAGTAGCCATTATTAGAGCATGATGCCAAAAGGAAGGAGGTGCGGAAGAATGGACCAATAAAGTACAAATAATATTATTAATGGTACGGATTTTGCGTTCGGCTTTTCCATTTTGAGATGACGTATGAGAACAAGAGAAATGAAAATTGATACCATTATTACCACAAAAATCCCGAAACAATCCATTATCATATTCTTTTCCATTATCACATTGAATATTCTTAATTTCCCGTTTGAATTGGGTACGGATGAAAGCTCTAAATTTTAAAAAGGTGGAAAAACGTGAAAATTTTTTGCTAACGGAAAAGTCCATAAAAATTAGAATGATCATCCAAAAAAAGAACATAATAACGATGGCCCAAAGAACTGATAACATGAGATGTCCATAAATCGCTATGAATAATATCAAATGACATAAAAGTACGATTATGAGATTCTACAAACGACAATCTAACATTTTTTTCTAAAAAACAAGATTGACAAATCGGAGTACTACGCGTACCCTTGCAAGAAATTAAATTGGTTTTATCTAAGGAAGACAAAATTGACGACCCCAGATGACCTGGACGTGCATGCACAAGGAAGGAGCAATAGCTGCAAAAGTAGATGGCAAGGCTTGACTCGAGAGATCGGATGTGGGCGTGATAAGATAAAGATCTCCCATACTATCACATCTCATGAGAGGAATCCCCGTCTTGAAATCCTTCACAGAAAACCCAAAAGGATAAAAAATAACAGAAACTCAATTATCATTGGTGAATTTATGGACATACACCAATTTTTTAATTAATTTAGGAGCATGAAGGGTATTTTTCAAGACAAGAGGTGGATGGGAGGGGGAAGATAAAGTTTTATGACCGTAACCATGAACCGGAATGGAATTTCCATTACCAACAATTATGCCACAATTATTGCTCAAATTGAAATAAGACGAGAGAGTACCTTGGTCGGACGTCATATGGGTAGTGGTGCCGGTGTCCATGTACCAATTCGGGTCTTGAAGATTCAATCCAAGCGTGTGCATCGCGGCTTCAATGTCGGTAGGAATGGGGCCTGCTGCATGATGGGCCTGAGGAGGCCGAGGCTGAAGCACACCTGCTTGCTGCCCCGGCCCAGAGGTGTTGTGGAAACCATTGGGCCAATGTGTATTGGGCCGAAACGAGTGCTGGACAGACCACTGTTCATGCGCTGGAAATGCCGGAGAAAAGGGTTCATTGGGCCACTGCCCACTGCCAGGGGCCCAGGGCTGGGACCAGTTAGGGGCTGCGGCCCACTATTACTGGGCCGGGGCCCGCTTCCATTGTTCTGGCCACCGTCGCCACTGTCGGAACCACCGCGTTTGCTCCCGCAGTTTTTGCCATTATTTTTCCGAGTGTTCTTGCCGCCATTGTGAGCACGATTTTGGCCCGAATTATCAACAAAACCTGGAGACTGAGTGGATGACGTCATCATGACCACGGGGCTAGCACCGATAGCTATTTTTTTTGCCAATCCGGCTTCCTCGAGCGTAAGCATGGAACGGGCCTGATAAAATTATGGAAGATGATTGCTCTGTCGAAGAAGCGTACCAACACCACTATAAGCCTCAGATAGGCCTGCAACCATTTGTAGTACCAAACGATCATTGGTAACGGGCGTGCCAACGTTGCGGAGTTGGTACTTCAATTCTTTCAACCTTTTGCAGTAAGTTGACACGTTAGGGAAATCTTCCATATTTACGTGGGAGAATTCGTGCTCAAGTGTAACAGCTCGAGAATTCTGATTATCTTGGAATATGTCACGTACTCTATCCCAAGCAGCCATCTCCGAGCATTTGACTCAATAATCGTTTGCAGAAGGTCGGTAGATATAGTGGAGTAAATCCACTGAAGAACGGTAGCATCAAGAGTCATCCATAATTGAGTAAATCCATTGATGCGAGCGTGAACTTTGAACAGTTCGGCCCATGTCGCGTATTGGGCGTTTTTTTATTTCAAGAATGATAGAGATGTGATTCTTGATGCTAGAAACAGTAAGGGCTGGGTGAAACGTGTTCTTAGCCACAATAACAACGCAAGACGTGATGTAGGGATTTGGAAGAAAATTTGGAAATAGAAAGAAAGAGAACCACCGCCGGCACGAAACCCGAGAAGGGATCGCCGGAATCCGAGGCCAAAATATGACGGAAAAGTTGGGAGAAAAATAACCTAGACTTCTGATATCATGAAAGAAATAATCCCTTGAGTATTTTCATTAATGAAATAGTATATATACAATTTAGAATTTTCCATAATAGAAATCGTATTCCTATTCTACTCCCAAAACTCTATTCTAGTAGTACAAGAATCCTATAATTATGATAAGTGTACAATACTCATTAATACAATATTTACACTAAATTATTACACAATATTTGCCCTAAACCGACTGAACCTTTACAAAACCTTGATATCTGTATATCACGTGTATATTAAACAGGTCAATATTACCCTTGTACTATTCGAAATGGGTCAATTTTATCAAGTAATAGGTGCGAACTCGCATGGGCTCCAACTATACCATCAACAGCAGTTCAACTGCCAACAGTTGTGGATAATCGTTGCAATATATCATCTTATGGCTGAGTTGTATGGTGAGACTAGATAAAGATATACCTCAGCTCAACACCTCACATCCTTTCAATGGCAGCAGGTTACAGTTTCTAAACTGTGTGAAAACTGAAAAAGTACAGGTTACAGCAACAATGTCCTAATGAATAATGAATAGTGAATAGTAGATTAGTAGTGGTTAAATTTATGGTCACAGAGATTCAATTTTTAGCTTATTGATGATTGTACTCAAAAGAAAATTCATTTCGTGGGTCAAAAGAAGTATGATTTTAGTATGTGTACGTACATGTTAGATTATATTCGTATGTTTATATAGATAGTTCAAACAAAAAAACCATAGGTTAAGTTAAACTCGTAGAATTGTCCTTTAAATTTACCTCTTAAGATACTCTCTTAAAAAGTGGTGCTGTGAAAAAGTAACTGACAAGTTTCTACTACGTCTACCCATATTTAATTTATCTTAAATTAAATTACAATTAAAAATTTCATATAAACCAAAAGAACGTGTATATCGCCTTTCCCCTTTGAACAAAAATCTACTTCCGCTGTTTTAAATTATTTATCATTTTTTTTATTTACACATCTTTTTTTATGAATGTAATGAGTCTATCTTCTTTTCTTTGTTCATATTCCAAAAAAATATCGAAACTAATGTAAGACCAAAATATTCGGAGGATTCTTCTGACAAAATAAAAAATATGTAATTGTCAACAAAGTTGTTTCTTTTTTTTTTTCAAATCCAAAAAGCACCGAACTCCCAAATTTGATTCTGATCGTGACTTTACGTATAATCTTTGAATGAATAATTTTATAAAATAATAGAATTTTCATATTAATCGAGTATTTTTCTTTGTAATATTTGGAAAATATATTTTGTCGATTCGAATTTTTTAATATTATTTATTTTATTACAACTAATGTCTATTTCTGGAGTTACTTTCTTTTTCTCTTTTGTAATTCTTTCTATTTTATTTTTGCCATTTGAACTTGCTTGATTATAAGGTCGGAAAGGGGCACATTTTAAAAAATATTAATTAGAAGGAGTATTTAACTATTCTTATTTTTATTTATATTTAAGTTATAATCTTTCTCCATTAAATTAATATATGTCATCTCCATTCATAATAAAATTTTACTAATAATAAAATAGGAAAAAAATAATTAATATTTTTGAATTTTTAAAATAACAAGTAATTTAAGATAATAATTTTAAATAATCACGACAAATAATTTGAGGGGAGGAATTACAATAAGCCCAATCTACTAAGGGAGAGATTTGTTCTTTTTTGGGGTCCAATGCTAGTCTGTTGGATTCGCAATTTCAAGTTGTACTCTGTTTTATTTACAGGATCCCAAGGCGCTACTTTGCTTTGACAAAGTTTTTTTGTGCTTTTTAGCCAACAAAAGAAAAAGTTGTATGTGTATATCAACAATCAATTGTGCCTTTTAAAGTTATAATAGTCCCTTAGAAATTCTCTTTTCCTCCTCTCAATTATTTAACAACGACTAGTTGAATAAAGTAGTTACAATTACTGCAATAAAATAATTCTGCTGCTTTGAAAAAAGTGTGGCCATGAATAATGGAATCAAATTGGCAAATATTCCCCAAAGTTGGCTTCTTTTTTTAGATTTTTAATTTGTAAAGGGGTTTATTGTTCTTTTGAGAAAGTTTATTAATACGGCATCAAAAAGATTGCAACAACGATTTCTTTCATAAAAATGTACATCTTAACGTGTTCTTAGAAATAGCAAATCTTTTGTACCGAATAAGAATGTCGCAGCTGGAACAGTGACGTGTCAATCTTTGCTTGGCTAAAGTATATAATCGAGGAAATAGAAAATTATTATGAGATGAAAGTAAATTTGTTATAAATATATTATCAACTTGTAGATTTTTTAATATTTGATATAAATGGTTGGTAAATATATCAACCAACTTATTGATCTATTTTTATAAAATATAAATTTATGGGTCAACTTTTATATTTAAAAAATTTGAAATCATAATTTGAAATCCCAAATTATGTCTTTTTGGATGAGATGAAATCGCATGTTCAAACGCTAAATCGCATGTCCAAACGTCCATTTAATTAAAAAATGACATTTTGGTACACCAAGTTTTCGCTATGCACGGAATCCGGGAAAAGGTCGGACCTCAATAATCATTAGAAATTAAATCAAGTTTAGATTGGATTTTTTTTAGTTATTTCTGCATTTGAATTACAATTACTCTTGGTCTTTGGTTATTTTATTATTGAACAAATAAGGTATATATTTGGGTGAAAATCATTTACATCCCCGAACTTTGTTTTAAAAATCACTCTTCCTCAACTATGAACAACATAGGATAAATTTCACACAAATCCTATGTGTATGAGCCCAACTTGTTTACTAACTCTTGATTAATTCACTAAAAGGATAATTTATGGCTTATGGAAAAAAAATACTCTTTCCTTTTGCGATTCTATTCGCTTTTCCTCAACGTATACAAAAAAGCACCAGACATGCGAATTCGATTAAGGTGGAACGTAAAATGGAAGCAATAGTAGGTAACTAAATACTAATTAACATTACCAATATTAAGATCCGATAAATATAATTTCTTTACTCTTAATCAGGTATTTCAGATTCAATATTTGGATTAGTGAAAAAATTCTGGTAGAAAGTATTTTTTTTAAAGGGTGTTATACGACGCAAAATTAAAATTAGTCGAGGGCCCGAAAATAAAATTTAAAAAAAAAACAAAAAAAAAGTACGGAATTGCTTTCTAGTTAATAGACGAAAAATCAAGGAAGAACGAAGGAGTTACAATTTTCAATAAGGAATCTTATAATTGTAAACCTGAGTATGACTTGAGGAATTGCTTTTGAACCTAACCCCTTTTGGTGATAGGACAAGGAGTTGCAATTTTCAAAGTAAGCATATCATATCCGTTGCCAAAGCAACAGTTGCACATATGACACGCATTTAGTAGCTTCTTTAGATTGTATTTATTTATATAATAATATTACCATTATTTCTTGTCCCCAAGTTAAACTTTTTGATTTGCTCAAATCATGTACCAATGCTCCTCCCTGGCCTAAGGAAAATTGTTGCTTGATGAAGGATGGTGTTTAATATATACTGATAGTGATAAAAATATTTGAACTATTAGTTAGTTTTAATCATTTACAACACATTTTTAACCACTTTTTCAGATAACCACTTTTGGGTTTTCTGTGAAAGATTTTCAGACGGGAATGCGTTTAATGAGGTGTGATAGTCAGGGCGAGCTCTATCAAATCACCGCAACCATACATCAAGCCAAATTACCATCCACTTTTTCACCTTTAGCTCCTTCTTTATGGCATGAACATTTGGGTCATCCGGGAGCACCTGTTTTTGCTTCCCTTAAACAAAATAAATTTATTGAGTGTACTAGATCTCATAGTTCTCATGTTTGTCGCTCTTGTTCTCTTGGAAAACATGTTAAGTTGTCTTTTGTTGCTTCTAATTCTCGTAGTGTGTTTGCCCTTTGATATTATTCATAGTGATATTTGGACATCTCCCGTTTTGAACTCTTTGGGCCACCGATATTATCTTCTGTTGTTGAATGATTACTCTAATTTTTTGTGGACGTTTTCTTTGTCTAAAAATCGCAAGTTTTTTCCACATATATATCCTTTAGAGCATACATCCACACTCAATTCGAACGGGACATTAAAAATATTCAGTGTGATAATGGTAGAGAATTTGATAATGGGCCTTTTTGGGATTTTTGCAAAACTAATGGTTTGTCGTTTCGTCTCTCGTGTCCACATACATCATCTCAAAGTGAAAAAACAAAAAGAAAAATTTGAACCATTAACAATATTGTTAGAACCTTACTTGCCCATGCCTCTCTACCACCATCATTTTGGCATCATGCGTTACAAATGGCAACCTATCTGTTGAACATACTTCCGAACAAACAAGTAGCCTACCAATCCCCACTCAAAAATTTATACCTAAGGAACCCATCATGTTCTCATTTACGGGTTTTTGGGTGATTATGCTATCCTCTCTTTCCTTCTACAACCATTAATAAACTTCAACCCCGGTCAACTCTGTGTGTTTTTTTGGATATCCGTCAAATCATCGTGGTTACAAATATTTTGACTTATCCTCTAATAAAATCATCGTAAGTCGTCACGTAATTTTTTATGAAACAAATTTCCCTTTTGCCAAATTACATTGTTCTGAGCCTCCTCCTACCTATGAATTTCTTGATGATAACATACTCCCGTATTTGACCCGTAAATTAGCCTCCCAAACATGCCCCATATTTTCTGGTATCTCGGCCCAATCACCGAATCCAGCGGCTGCTGGCCCAACTGAGTTTCTCGCTGGCAGCCCACTGCCTGCAAGCCCACTGCTCGACAGTTCAGTCACTACTAACCCACTGTCGGGCGGTCCTTCCTTCCCGCCAGGCCCAAGTCTAATTTCGGTCCAATTGTCTGTCACTCGTAGTCAACATGGAATTTTTAAGCCAAACAAAGGTCTTCAAACCCATGTTTCCAAGTCACCGTTGCCTCGTAATCCTGTGTCTGCCCTTAATGTCCTGAATTGGAAAATGACTATGAATGATGAATTTAATGCTCTTATTAATAATAGGACGTGGGATTTGATGCCCCGTCCCCCTGATGTTAATGTGATTCGGTCTATGTGAATTTTTAGTCACAAAGAAAAATATGGTGGTACATTTGAGAGGCAGACAACCCGTCTTGTAGGTGATGGGAAGACTCGACAGGTTGGTGTGGATTACGATGAGATTTTCAGTCCGGTGGTCAAACCGACAACTATCAGAACGGTCCTTAGTATGGCTCTTTCAAAGGCATGGTCGTTTCATCAGCTTGATGTTAAAAATGCCTTCCTGCACGGAGACCTCAATGAAATAGTGTACATGTATCAGCCCATAGGGTATAGAGACCCTACTTATCCTCATCATGTGTGCTTGCTGAAGAAATCATTATATGAGCTCCAACAAGCTCATAGGGCCAGATACAAGAGGTTTGTAGATATGTTTTACATATTGAGTTTTCTAACAGTAGGTTTGATTCTCTATTCATCTTCCGTCAGAGTAATGATATAGCTTACATTCTTTTGCATGTGGATGATATTATATTTGTCGCACCCGTTTTTAACCGTCCCGATCCAGAAGAAGGGGGATATGACACAGTCGCGACGTATGGGTGATTCATGAATTAATTAATGCTTAAGAAGTCGCCACCTAATTATTCTACGGTGAATTAGGGCACCTAAATGTCAACATAAATGCGGCAAAATGAACTCCGATTAATGGTCTACTAAACTATGAGATTCTGGGTAAGTGTTCTTTATTATCCTAAAGGGAAGGGGTTAGGCACTCTTTAAAATCCGCTAACTTGCGGTTATCCGGTCAAGCTTAGGTTAATTATTATGCTAAGGGGAAATGCATGTTTAAAAGTATAAAGTTAATAGGATGTTGCAAATAAGTAGGAAGATGTATTTTTGACAATGTAAGGGATTCTTGCAAAGGTGATTGCGATTTTGAGAAATAGATTCCCGATATAAAATCTGAAAAAGGTATGCATGACATTTTATACAAATACATGTAAAATCGATTTTTTGGATAAAAGCATGCATTTGTGTGGCATTGTTTATAAAATACCTATTTTTGGCAATTGATAGTAAGGAGAAAAACAAATTATTTGTAATGCAAAGAAATGATTTTTTATGGAAGTAATTTTTTATAGCGAATTGGATAAAAACAAAACATTATTTATGTGATTAATAATGTGAATAAAGGATGATCCAAATTATTTTGACAGTTTTTAAACATGCATGACGAGCCTAAAATAAATAAGCTAGCGGCGGATTTCCAATGTTAAACTACTCGAGCCTAAATAAACTAGTGGCGGATTTTTAATTTTAAACTACCCTTTCTAGTTTATCAGTTCTAGACCTAATTCTTCTAAATATTCAAACCATCACACAAGCAGAGTAATTAAATTACAATACAAAATAAAAGGAAGGCGGAATTAAAAGAAATTAAAACAGTAATGGCTAAGGCGATGATAGTGTCATCTCTTGGGCCTTGGGCACAGGTCCGAGAATCTTGTTCTCTTTCGTCTCTGTAGAACCCCACTTTGTTATCCCATATTGTTTAGATATTCCTCGCAAGGTGTAAAAGAAAAGACAGTTAGAAATAAATAAATTCGAGTAAGACCTTCGGATCCGTATAAAACAACTTATATTTTAAGCAAAAGAAATTGCATTCATGTCGTGGTTGTGAACTACTGACTCGTCAGTCAATCTAGCTGCCTTACCAACGCATGTTTAATGGATATCCCAAAAACACGCAAGAAGTCGACCTAGCCTGCAACTTATGAATGGAAGTAGAAGGAAACAACAGATAACACAAACACCTGCAAATGTATAAAAGATGGAAGACGATGATACAACATTTGTGTAGGGGACACATTGGAGACCAGTTTACTAGGAAGAATATTTAAAAGATAGGTTGTCATTTGAAGTGCATGGTGCCAAAAATTCGAAGGTGTGGAAGAGTGCACAAGGATGGTGCGAATCATATTATTAATTGTTCGAATTTTTCTTTCAGCTTTCCCATTTTGTGGTGATGTATTTGGACACGAAATACGCAAAGACATCCCATTTTGGTGACAAAAATCTTTAAAATGGGTATTTATGAATTCCCTCATTGTCACATTGAAAATATTTAATGGATTTACCAAATTGAGTTTTGATAAAAACACTAAATTGTTTTAAAATGGTATAGTTTTGTGATTTATGTCCTAAGGGAAAAGTCCACAAAAAATTTGAATAATCATCTAGAATTAGCAGATAGTACTTATGACCTGCAGAACTCAAAACAGGTGATGTCGACAAATCACAATGCAAAATATCAAACGGCATAAAAGTATGAGAATTAGAGGACGCAAAAGGGAGCTTAACATGTTTACTAATCACACAAGATTGGCAAATAGAAGAGACCAAAGTTCATTTATAAGCAACCACATTATTCTTCCTAAGAAAATTAAAAACCGGTGCTCCTGGGTGACCCAGCCGATTGTGCCAGACAATAGGAGAAATGACAGCAAAGATGGATGGTTTGGTTATGTGGTTGTTGGAAACTGAAGTGATGGAATACAGGTCCCCGTGCTATTACATCTCATGAGTGGCATCCCCGTCTAAAAATCCTTCACAGAAAAGCCAAATGGATCAAAATTCATAGAAACATTGTTGTCAATTGTAAAACGTCTAACATATATCAAGTTCTTAATTAATTTTGGTGCATGTAGGACGTTTTTCAAGTATAATGGAGGATGTAGAGAGGGTAGTGTTACCTGACCAATACCATGGAATTTTCTGACCACTGCCGACAATAATATTTTTATTATTGCTTATATTGAAATAAGATGAGAGATTACCTTGAGATGTAGTAATGTGTGACGTAGCCCTTATGTCCATGTACCATGACTCGTCTGGAACATTTAGATTCATGTGGTTCATGACTTGTTCGATGTCAGTGGGCGCATAACCTACCAACGATGGTGCCTGAGCCGCAGACGCATAATAGGGATGAGACCCTAGAATTCCAGGTTGGCGAGTTTAAGGTGGAGGCATGGCCTACGAAAAAGTAGGGTACATACATGACGAGGCAGCCCACTGTGGGGCCCAGGCCCACAGTGGGTACTGCCCCCACTGATTATCGCCGCTGCTGCCTGGATGCCACTGCCCGCTGTCGCCAGCGGGTTGGCCACCGCCACGGCCTAATCCCTTTCCACCATTATTTTTCCCTTTATTATTGTTACAGTTTGAACCCCGTTTTAAACATTATTTTGACGATTATTATTGCCCCCCGAATCAGAATTTTAGGGCTCCAAATCCGTAGAAAATGAGTTGGTGGAGACGAGAGCGGTACCAGCGGTGGATGCTCCAGAAGATGCTTGTTTTGCCTTCCTTGTTTCCTTGAGAATTAACCTTGAACGGTCCTCATAGAAAGGAGGCAATGAATTGCTTTGTTGAATGAACGTAGCAACCCCATCATATTGTTCATTCAATCCGGCAATCAACTGGAGGACTAACCGTTGATTTGTCATGGGTGAACCAACGTTGGACAATTGATCCGCAAGCATCTTTAATTCTTGACAATAGGCTGAGATATTGGAAAAGTCATTCAATTTAATATTCGTAAATTGGTGTTCAAGATAAACAGCCGTAGAAATTTCGTTATCTTGAAAAATATTTTGCAACCGTTCCCATATTTATTGAGCCGCAGAATTGGGTTCCAAGATGGTATGGAGAAGATCATTTGAAATTGTGCATAAATCCATTGAAGGACTATAGCATCTAATCGAGACCATAATTTCTTATCCACCGTAGTGGTATCTGACGGTGATTCGGATGGAAGGATATGGTCAATCACCTCATAAGCACGGCAGTGAATTTTTAATAGTTCTGCCCATGAGGTATACTGCCCTTTCTCCATTTCAAGAGATATGGAGATAAAGTTCTTGACGTTATTAACGGCAAGAGCGGGATGAAAGGTTTGTTTTTCGGCCATAGGTTTTACTTAGAATCAAAGGAAGAGGAGAAGGAAGTGGTATTTTGATGGAAGTGGATGAAAGAAACCTCAACTTTGGGGAAGTGTAGCCGAGGAGGGGGGTAGGGTTTGTAGTAATTGGCTAAGGTTTAGTTGAGTGTTTAGGTTTTGAGGAAGTATTTAGGGTTAGGGTTTAGGAGTACTAAACCTAGTAGTTGGCCGAAAATCAATAGAATAAAGAGAGGGAGAAAGCGGCTAAGGAAGAAAAGAGAGGAGTTTAGGGCAAAGGATCTTTGACTATTGATACCATGTGGGAGAATTAATCCCTTGAGTATTTCATTCCAATGATAGCAAATATATACAATATTACAATGTAGTACTAATCTAAGTTTACCTAAAATATAAGATGCTAATCTACCTAAATGATGACTAATTGATTTACAATGATAATTACAATATTACATCTTAATTAGTAGTGATTGGAAATAATTATGGGATTGTCCCATAATTATTCTAATTATGGGATTGTCCCATAATTATTCTTACAACAATACATACAGATTAAGAAAAGAATGAGCAAGGAATATGACATTTTAAGAGGGGTGGAACACGAGGATTTCTTACCAATTTTTGTTTTAAAAAAGATTAAAATTTAGGTAGATGCAATAAGTCAATAAGGCTTCATTTATTTCCATTAAGATTAAGACGTCTGAATCTAAATACATATCTGAATATTAAGATATTGTCTCTAAATATGAATATTGTATGATTATGACTGTTTATTTCAGTATCTAAATGTGGATATGAAATTAACCACTATATTAATAAAACATTATAAACATCTCATTTCAGCAAAATAAACTTATTTTGATAGAAAATAATATTTTAAATATTTACATTTGATTAAAAATTTGAATTATCTTTTTTTTTCTACAAAGATAAAATTTGAACATCTGAAATGCAAATAAAATTTATATATCAATATAAAAAATACTGTAACATGGTAACATAAATTATTTTAAGAATTTGTGCTTATTATTAAAATGGTAAACATTTTTCTATCAAGTGAAAGTGATTTAAAGAAGTTGCTCTGACTGAATTCCACAAGATGTTTTCTAGTAAGAAATTTTATTAAAATAAAATAAAAAGGTGAAAACTTTTCAATACTTGACTCAATTTTTGAGTGTTTTCTGTTATTTCTTGAAGCTTGATATTATGTATTTAGTTCCAGATTTGATACGACAGTTAGTATTCGAGATTTTTTTTCAATTCGTTGTTATTGTTACGAGAAACACTAATTTATAAAGTCATTGCAATCTTTCAAAAATTGAGAAGTGAAGACATGGACTTTATTGATAAGATGAATTTCCCATATTTAATTTTTGTATACAAAATAGATCATGAACTGAGTTTATACATAGAATTTCAAATAAATTTTTTGATAGATTCAAAAATACGATTTTGTTGTTGTAGTTAATCAATTAATATTTGTGGCAACAAGAGTTCTTGATAATATTTGATTGAAAAATGATAGCTAGAGGCATGAAAATTTTGATAAGAAGAGAAGTTGTGAAATATTTTGCGAAATAAGACGTATTATTTTAAATGAGTCTGAATGGTGTTAAGACCTATTACAGATCTGATTCATTCAGATTCATTTAAACCCATTAAAAGACTTCATAAAAAAACAAAACAAATAAACTTAATAGGTTGAATCTGAATTATTAAGATTCAGACCGGTAAAATACACTTAATTAACTTAATTTGAATAATTAAAATTCAAACTTCCATTAATTACAAATAAATGAGGTAAATGAGGCCTAAGATGCTGTGTGTAGGGAAAAGGACAAGATGCGAGCCACGTTGGAAGTAGTAAAAAACAGTGCAGACTAGAGACATAGAAAATCAACTTGGAAGAGGAAAAAAAGAAAAAGATGTGTGTGCCTGTGGGAATAACAAGGTCCAATACCGGGACCCAACGCTTTGAAATCTGTGACTGAAACGGCAGTTTCGCCTTGACTTGTCCACTATATAGTAATTTTAATAATTAAATTAGTTAGTTATATGAGTTTTCACTTTATTAGCGATAATTTAATTATCCACCTTATAATTTCTTTTTCATTTTTTCTTTTCCGACCCTTTATAAAATAAAGTTGAAAAAACTTATCTGCTATGAAAAAATAAATTGTCACTTTTACCGTTAATCTATTTTAACATATTAAGAAAAAAATATTTTTTTACTCTAATATTAATTATTTATTTCTAAATCATTTTCTAAATTTATTGAGATCATATGTCAATTAATATAAATATTATAATAAAATATCTATTTTATTTATTAACTTTCAAGGAGCGTATAAAATTAAAAGTGAACGAGGAATGACAAACGAATTAATTCTTAAGAAACTTACAAAATGAAAAACGAATAAATAAAAGCGGAAAAGTAATAATGTAATAGTATTAAATCAAATTCCTTTTTTTTATATCAAGCTTCTTGGCTCTGATATCACCTACAATGTCCGATTCCATAAGAGAGCAAAGTGCTCCCACCATGATTCGAACCCACGTTGTATGCGTCCAGTTAAATTTTAAGTTCACCCATTTGTTATCCAGCTATGCCCGGTGACTTCTCTCTTTCTTTGTCAGAGAGTTGAAGAAATGTTGCTTTACTTGTTTTTTTTTATATTCAATTTTCTGACTTACGTCAGACTATTTCAAGAGATAGTAATATTACTCAACGAAATGTGTTTAAATGACTAGGATTTGATAACAAATCAACTAAATGAACAAACTTTACTTCTTTATTAATCATAGTACTTCACTACTGATTGTTTTCTCTCTCTAATCTCTATTTCTCTTTTCTAACAATGACAGTGATGTAAAATAAAGGTTGCAGCTTTTGTATCTTTTTTTTCTTTGGGCATGTAATTCTCTATAGCTAACTAACTAAGCAAAGTCTTCTCTTTCACACCTCCCAAACTCTCTCTCTCCATCCATCACTACAGCCCTATGGAGATTGGAGAATCTAGGGTTTGTTTGACACCACAACCCCATAAGTCCAACTAAAGGTCTCTTCTTTTGTTTTCTTTCTTGCTCAATGTTATACATGTGTCTTGTTTTTCTGTTTTCCCACCTGCTATGTTGTCAAGATGTTACCTTTCTTGATTTTTTCTTGTGTTCATAGATGGTTGAAGTCCTAAGGATGTCTAGTTTTTAATTGTGTTGCATAATTTGGTTGGGATATCCTTCCTGCGATCCCGTTCATAGTGTGAACTTAGTGCACTGGGCTGTTCTTTTTCATCTCTTGTATTTTAGGAATTAGGGCAATCTTTTTTCAGTTTCTTTTAGTTGGTGAGATATGGAGGAGATTGAGGAAGCTAACAGGGTTGCAGTTGAGAGTTGTCATAGAGTTATTAATCTGTTATCTCAAAAACCCCATCATGATCACAAACATGAGTTAGTGAGGGAAACTGGAGAAGCTGTTCACAAGTTCAAGAAAGTGGTTACTCTCTTAAATTCCAATTTAGGTCATGCAAGAGTAAGGAAGGCCAAGAAAATTAACACCCCTTTCCCTCATAACCTCCTTTTAGACAACCCAAGTTGCAAAATTGATGATCAGCCTAAACCCCTACAGTTACTGCCAGTTCCTGAAATTGGTTCTAATGTGAAAAGCACACTTACTTTAGGTAACCCTTCATTGGAATTAAGCTCACATAGTAAAAATCCTCTTCAGTTAGCCCAACAAACGAATTTGGCAAGCTATCAATTTGTCCAACAACAGAGGCGGTATCAACTTCAGCAGCAACAATTGAAGCAGCAGCAGCAGGCAGATATGATGTATCGGCGTAGCAATAGTGGAATTAGTCTAAATTTTGATAGTTCTACATGTACTCCAACCATGTCATCCACTAGGTCGTTTATCTCCTCGTTGAGTATTGATGGAAGTGTTGCTAACTTGGATGGTAGTAATGGTGGCTTTCATTTTATTGGCGCTTCGCCCTCTGCGGATCAGAGCTCATTTCAACACAAGAAAAGATGCTCTGGAAGGGGAGAGGAGGGAAGTGTGAAATGTGGAAGTAGTGGTAGATGTCACTGTTCCAAGAAGAGGTTTGTAATTTTAGGCATCATATGAACAGTTCCTTTTTGATACTTATATGTTTTATATGTACTTAAAAACTTGCTGGATTATGTTTTAACAGGAAGCATAGGGTAAAGAGATCAATCAAGGTTCCTGCTATAAGTAACAAGCTAGCTGATATTCCCCCGGATGAGTATTCTTGGAGAAAGTACGGACAGAAGCCGATCAAAGGTTCTCCGCACCCTAGGTATTATTCTTGCTTTTTACATGTAAGATTCAGCTGAATTAACATTACTATCTGCAAAATTGAGCTAAATTATGACAAATTTGAATTGCAAAAAGTTTACCCTGATTGCTTCTTAGTGTATTGCTCCGTCTTGTTGTGTATGATGTTTGTTTCTGTTGCATATATTACTTTATCATCTCTTTCACACGCAAGACTTGATAATAGTCCTCTTTCAGTACACTTCAATATACATTTATCTCAAATGATTGAAATTCGTGTGTTTACTACTGTGCTTCTTTCTCCTGCAAAGTCGTTCATGTCATTGCTGCCTGCTCATTTTTCGCTTTTCGTTTTGCTTGAATTTTGGTCATGTATCTTATTTGGCTGGTCGAGATGGCAACTCCTTGGATATTTAACATCTTGGAAGATTTAATCTGATCAACTTAATCGGCTTCTTTACCATCTTTGTCAACCGAAAAGGGATGTTGTAATAGTTGGCATAGTTGATAAAAATTTGCTGAACTAGAATGTGAACTTGCTGCTTTGTGTATTCTTACCTTTCGTTCTAGGAATTTTGGTTTGCTAGTAGCTCCTCTAGCTGTACAATTTCTCTGAGTCAAGCAAAAAACAACCTCAGGTTTATGTTAGGGTAAGCAGAAAGTAAAGCTAAAGCTTTCTTTGGCTTGTGCAGGGGATACTATAAGTGTAGCAGTATGAGAGGCTGTCCTGCGAGGAAACATGTTGAGAGATGCTTGGAAGAACCTTCGATGCTTATTGTAACTTACGAAGGAGAACATAACCATCCTATGTTGCCATCTCAATCGGCAAATGCATGAGACATCTTTAGATAAATGGTCATCACAAGCGTCAAATATCTCATACTCTATTTTTGACCGGCTTCAATTGTTCCTGTACATATTTTGCTTTGAAGTGCAGATGGGGCCAAATTCTAGTTCAAAATTGTGTCTATTAGGTATATGGAAGGCAAATGTGCGAAGCCAGGTTAATGTAGAATGATGCAGTGAGGCTTGAGGTTTCCTAAGTGTAAGAATATCCTCATCAAGTATGACTCCTTTTAAGAAAGAATTTAGGATTTTTGCAAAATTTATCTGCTGTGATGATTTAATCATATTACTTAGGATGCCGGTCTTCGGTCGGGCACTAGATTTATTTTGTTGCCAGCGCAATTCATATTTGCTAAGCGTCTGGTCCTCCAACCCCTATTCCCTCCCTCCCCCAAATCTATGTTGCTCGGACTCTTTCAAGATGTCGTCGGGTATGTGTCAGAATCCTCTAAAAGTAGTACATTTTCGGAGGATCGATCCAACACAGATGCGGCAACATTTTTGGAGCACTCCCTGCTGGAAAAAGGTGAGAAAAAGTAGGAACAGAATGGATGGTCACACAAAAGAATAATTGCTGTTTGTAGAGGAATTTTAAACTACCTCCTATTGAATCAATGCTCTGTAATTTTGTATAAGAACCTTTGTCTTGGGCTTAGGGCGCTAGGCAGCTAGCTATTGCAGAGGTTGGTATGTCAAAATCAAGAGTGTATCAAGGCTTGTCCTTTTGATGCTTAATAAGTGCCACATTGTGCAATGGCCAGTACTGATGGTTTGCTCTTTGCCTTAGTTGGGAATGGGTGTAAACTGAATTATGTGCATTGTCTAAGCAACTGCATTCCTGAGTTGATTGACTATCAGGAAATAACTTATCTTCCCCACAAAGGATAGTGGTTGGTAGGAATAAAGTATCGGTACACTCCATCCTTCTCAAACCTCAGTTGTGGAACCGCATCGAGAATGTGTTGTTGCTTAACACATACTTTGCTCCTCCGACTTATAACGAAATTCCTTTAACACCCCTATTTTATGGTTAATCTTTACCGCACTTGGACGGCTGAAGTTGTCTTTCTATTTAAACATAGTAGTCCTTCCGTTCCGTCCCATTTTATATGAAGGTGGTTGACTTGTCACAGAGTTTAAAAAAGAAATGATTTTTAAAAAAATTTGTGATCTAAAATAAGACATTGAGAAATGTGTCGCTACAAATCATTTCATTAAGGTTAAAATGAGAAATTTAAAGTTACATTATTACTATTTACAAAAAGTTAAGTGTTATATAAATTTTGAAAGAGGGAGTAATTTTTTTTCTACTAGTTGGTAATATAAAAATATTTAATTAGTTATTGAATAAACAGCAAGTTATTAGGCCCCACAATTGGATACATTGTGTTTCCTGTCAAAGGGCATATCGTACGTCATGTCTCATTGCCCAAAAATGAAAAATGTAGTGAGCAAAGCACTAAGCTAGGAAAAGAGTGCAAGTTAGTGCTTCTGTGTCTTTCTTTTCCGTCATCTCGAACTGCTGCACTGAAAAGGGCATTTGCTGTCAAAATTGACTCGATAACTCACTATGATAGTGGCTTTTATTTGCATTGTTATTAATGGAGTCCGTACAAAAATGTCAGCCGTTAAGCGAGTATCAGGGGTGCACCGTGCACATAGATAGTCGGGTTTTTCAATTTATTAAATTAATTGTATCATTTTTTTAAATTTATAAATCAAATCAAATTAATAAAAGTCGAGTTTTTCAATTATTTTCATTTTTCTGGGGGGTTTTCCCTGGTAAAGTGTCTAGCACAATAGATGTAGTTTTGCTCCAAATATTTCTTTGGTCTTAATAAGGTACAACAATTAAGGTGCTTCCCAAGAAAAAAATCACAAAATATGAGATAAGTCATAAAATTATATTAAAATATAATATCATCAACAATAAAGATAATGAAATCTCATAACACAAGTATCACTAATAAGCCATAAGAAAAAAAGAACATAGTCTAAAACTACGAACTTATGCTAAAATAAATACCTCTTAAAGGTATTAATTACATGATCAAACGCTAGTGTTAGAATTGAATTTTTGTTACTAGTATTGGTGTTGGTGTCATACGCAGTGTGTATACGTGGTCGACAAGCAATAAAGTAATAAGATTGAATATTATTTTACAGATTTATAATTAACTATTCACTAAATTAACTAATCTACTAGCATTTTATTCAAGCGACTTCCCAAAAGTAATTTGATTAACTAAAAAGACTACGGAACTAGAAATAAGAAGTAAGCAAACTTAGAGGTTGGATTCAATGAGAGAAAATATTCCAAAGGTTATGGACAGCTACCAATTTTGTTTACTTATCCACTTGAATTAACTAATTGATTTCTCTGGTTCATTGATTGACATGATTAATTTTCTCATAAGAATCTATCGAGTTACAAGTTACAACTCGTCTATTCGTTAACCTAATGTCTATATGTCTATGGAATTAGAATTAACAAGAAAGCGCATAACAATTGAGAAAATTAAATTTTATGTTTAATGTGACAAAATATTTATGCCAAGTATCCCATAGGTTGAGTTTGTTACCAGGTAGTCCATGTTTGTGTATAAACATCTTTTATATACTTGTATACATTATGTACAATGCTTTTTCCATGTATAATATTGTATATTGGGGTATGTGGCCTAATATTTTATATTGAGTTGTATAATTTTATGTTGGGCTGTATATTTTTTTTTAAAATCCTTAGAAATTCATGTATAATAACCAAGTAAGACAATTAAGTATATGTCTATTCTAACCGTGAATTTGTTTCTTGATGCCCAGGTTCAAGAATTTGCTCTATTTAATCTAATTACAATCTAAAAATTCCACTTTCGAATTACTTCTAAATTTATAGATAGTATTTAATAGTTAGCCAAATAATAAAATAATTAATCTCAAAACTACGTATATAAACCAATATCATCAATTTAAGCTTCCAACATCAACATTCTCGTAGCACCCCAATAGTATAACTAAATTATAGAACTAAAGAAAAGAAAAGAGAGAAAAACTCAATGTTAACGTTGAATTCCCAGCTCTGTACGAGATGTTGCCTCTGCGTTTTCTGTGCATAGTCCTTTCTAATCAATTTTTTTTTGTTCGGAGTGTGCTTCAAAGGCACTAGTCTTTAATTTTTGCCCCTCAAATTTGAAAACTTTAATTTTTGTCCTTCACCTAAAAACGCATAGGTTCTGGGTTCGAACCTTTATTCATGCTAAAATTTAAAAAAAAACGCAAGACAAAGGTTTGTAGCAAAATTAGGCCTATTCGAGCAAAATTAGACCTATATCTGAAATAAATAATCCCTTGATTATTTTCATTAATGAACGAGTATATATACAATTTACAATTTACAATTTCCATAATAGAAAAATCATATTCCTATTCTACTCCTAAAATCTTATTCTACTTGGACACTAACTATACAATTATGGTAAGTGTACAATTCTAATAATGTAATAATTACACTAAAAAATTACAACAAACAATACCAAATTAGTAGCCCAAACCATGGGCATAACCGTGTATATTTAACGCATCCCCGCAATCATAGCGGGCGGTTTTCGTACGCTGAGACTGTTCCTAAAATCGTCAAAAAGGACCGAGGGAAGACCCTTTGTAAAGATGTCTGGAATTTGATACCTGGAAGGGACATGGCAGACGCGTACTTGTCCACGAGCGACCTTTTCGCGAACAAAGTGAATGTCCATCTCGATATGTTTACTGAGCTGGTGCTGAACCGGATTACCAGACATGTAGATGGCACTAACATTATCACAATAAACCAAAGTCGCTTTCTGAATAGGACAATGAAACTCTAAAATCATATTACGTAACCAACATGATTCAGAGACCACATTGGCTACCCCTCGATACTCGGTCTCTGCACTAGAGCGGGACAAAATCGATTGACGTTTCGCAGACCATGAGACCAAATTATTACCAAGAAACATACAATAGCCGGACGTAGACCGTCTGGTGTCCGGACAGCCACCCTAATCAGCATCAATATACGAGACAAGTGTAGACGTCGATGACGGATATAAATGCAAGTCATAGTCAAGTGTCCCCTGGATGTACCGAATAATGCGTTTGAGCGCATTCATGTGCACAACCCTGGGATCATTCATAAACAAACACACATGTTGTACGTCATATGTAATATCTGGTCTCGTGAACGTAAGATACCGAAGGGCCCCTGCAAGACTGCGATATCGGGTCGGATCCTCGTAAGGGGAGCCAGCTACAACACCCAATTTGGGTTTAGTATCAACCGGAGTGGAAGTGGACTTATAGGATGACATCCCAGCCCTTTCAATGATATCGATTGCATACTTCCTCTGCGATAAGAACAACCCACATGTATGACGAGTGACAACAATCCCCAAAAAATAACTCAATGGCCCCAAGTCTTTCATGGCAAACTCAGAACTGAGCATTGTCATGATAGACTGGCGTAAGGCATCGGAAGAGGCAGTCAAGATAATATCATCCACATATAATAGTATATAAGCCAAGGAAGAACCACGACGATATATGAACAAGGAATTATCCGACCTGCTGTGACCTTGTAAAAACACTTACGTCGGGCACTTTACAACGCCAAAAAATGACGACCTAGATTATCTTGGGTCCTTGATGTTATGAGCTGATAATAATAACTGCAATAACAAACATGGGGTTCTATAGCAAATTTTTACGTTTCAGAGCTTTGAGACATGATTTTTCGGGAGCTAAATATAGTAAAAGAGTGAAAATAGAGAAGGTAAAGAGTGAAGATGAAAATGGAGAAGTCTGTCATAGTTTCTAATATCCATATTGCGCAATAAATTACTGCACAATAGGAATTAACCGTGCCATTACGGTTAAGTCCTATTGCGCGGTAATTTACTGCACAAAAGGTACTTTTGTCACAAAAAAATTTGGGATATTTTTATTCACTTCCTCACTTTTTGGGTCATTTAAGTTTCAGACTCTTACTACTCCACAATCTAATAAACCAACTTCCAATATGATTGATTATCGATCCAATCCTTTCATCTTAATTTTAACTACTATACTAAGCGGCCGGTTGGTTGCTGGTTAGAGTTATGTATGTATTAATTATGCATGAAATAGTTATGTAGGGTTTAGTTATGCAACATTTAGTTATTCATGTATTACTCATTCCATCTTCTACCCTACATAAATAATACATAAAATCCCTCATAACATATACATGTATTATTAGCACTTATGCGGAATTTTGAACTCATAACCAAATAGTGTAGTTAGTGTGCTAAATTTTATGCATAACAACTAATTAAAATATTACCAAATGCGATACTAGTTGTTTACCCGTAAAATGGTACAGTTGAATTTATATATGTCGTCAAGGACACATGGATCTCAAGTGACACGTTAGATAGGAATTCTAGATGAATAATATGAAAACAAGTAATAATGAGATAAAGTGAAGTAATGATTAGCTTGAGCCTTGTGACAGCTTCTGAGCAAAGCTATGATAACTTGTATGAAAGCACAGAAATTGAGAGAATATGAGCAAGTGTCTTGTAATAACAAGAATGTGATGATTTACAATGGAACAATTTATCCTATTTATACATGAGCTACACGGGTATACAATCCACAAAATATGCCCTCATTAATATAGGAGAATGAATGTTGTAATAATTGAATAATAAATATCTCAATAAATTCCATTAAAACTTCATTTGAAGAAGTATGACTGGTTTGGTAACGGTCGCCCGTTACAATTCAAACGGCTCTCAGCCTTCTGTATTATCGGTACCAATCATGCTTGTGTCGCTCCTGATACCACGCGTACCTAGTCGGTAGTGCCATAGGCTGACATGGTCTTGACTCAGCACCGTGCTCCTCGTATCATATTATGACTGTCTTATATGAATCTTGCCCTATAAAGATAGTCATCGCACTTTCTGGGTGTAACTATTGTGTACCTGAGAAGTGGATTTGTACTCCCAACCGAATAAACCTAGCACTTCAGCGGGAAATTTAAATCATAATGATTATAAAGCTTGTCAAACATCACATCCATTCAATGCTTCTGAAATGGCGGCAACTGAACCATTGCTCTGATCGACGTGAACTACAGCAATGATGGTGCACATCTTTTCACCTCCAAAATATTATATTTTTTACCATAAATAGGAGGTCAAATCTTTTCACAAAAGGCAACAACAAACTTTTCAAGATTTATTGAAAAATTTGCCTTCATTCTTTCTTAAAAAACTTTTTCAACAATATCTTCCATTAAATCTTCTCCTTCTCAGTCCTCTGAGGGAAATGACAACCCTCCAAGCCAACTTCATGGGAAGGAACCCATTTCTTTTACAACTCAAAAAATTGACTTTCACTCTACCGCTACCGAAATCCTTCCTTCGGGCTTTGACTTCTCAGGAGATCTTCGTATTCAAAACAACTAAGAACATGTAGAGAATTTTAAATCTAAAATAACAGCTAAGGTTCTTCCTGACGTCGTAAAGGATTGTGGTTTTTCCTCTGACATAGTTGTCAGAACTGTCTATCTTGTCGACCGAGTGAATTGTAATGTTGAAGGATTTTTCATGACGTATACTTATCCATTCACCATTGATTTCAAACTCCCCATTCCAAAGATTATCGAGGATATTTGCCGCTGGTATAGGATTTGCTTAGGCCAAGTTGCTCCCGCAAATTTAGATATTAGTCTACTGCATTCAGATGTAAGCCAATACTGGCAACGCTGTGTTAATTATCGACCACATTCTCCTCTTATATTACCTTAGGGTTTTATGAGATGGAATTATCCATCTATACCCCTGAGAAATTCGCAGCCTCATTCATGTGGAGAATGACTATGATCGAGGTTGGTTGACTCATTTTATTTTAGTCAAGACCGACCAAATCCATCAACCTTCTTCGGATACTTTCCCGAAAGAGTTGAATTCTTCACGTGAGTATTTTTTTCCAACAAACTTATTTGCTTTGTTATCCAAATAGAGAAAAATTACTTTCTAATTCAAGTGTTATAACTTTACAGTCGTTTCAGTTGAGTCGCAACTGATTGAAGGGATTTTTTAGTGGGTGGTAAGTCTTCTTCATGCATCCCACAACATCACTAGGTCATGGAAGAGTATTACTTCTGAATTGTGGAAGGGAAAATACCACGATAAGCCTTAGCACCGACTCTCCATTTTATACATGTTTCATCCCGAATTTTTTGGGATTCTTTTTCAACATCTTTTCTCCATTTATAGGGCTCTTGTACGAAAGTCTGCAACCAAAAAAGTGTCATCTCGTGTGGATGCTCTGTCGAACATCCTCCAGTTTGATTCTACCAACTGAAAATGAAAAGTTTGAGATGAGGCTCCCGAGACCCCGGTGGGAATTAATTCCCGCGTGAGAAACTGCCACCGACTCACGGAGTACTGGAAAGAGCTACAGGCGGAGGATAAGGTGGGTGTTATTCAAATTGATGATGAGGAGAAGGTGACCAATGAAAGCACCGGCCCAGGTAGTCCATGTCAAGGTGCTTCGGAGGTGGAGATGTTTGTTCCCCTTGAGGACCCATCTAAGCACAACTCAATCTCTACTTCTGGAACTGAGGCCCGGACATCTATTTCTTCCCCCAAAAATCTCCTCATGCTACCCTCGAGGCTTCTCTTGCTCATCTTGCAGATTTGTTTCTACAGGTAGAATATTCCTATTTTTTACTGTTCTTTCCAAACTCACACTCTTTTACCGGTATCAATCATTTCATTCAGGGTCATGTCTCTGCTCTCTCCACTGTGGATTTGGCTAAAGAGATGGGCCTTGACCCTGAAGAAAAGAAGTTGATGGAAGAAATCCAGCATCTCAGGGCAGAAGTTGAAGACTTTCGAGCTGATCTTAAAGACTCGAACTCTCTTCAAACCTCTCTCCGGCTTCGATTGCAGAATGTTATTGACTCTCTCCGGGATAAGAATAATTTCCTTTACGTCTTAACCATCACTTACGTGACCCTTCAAGAGAGGACAACAAGGATAGTAGCTAACTTGGCGGGAGCACAAGGACAGTTGCATACCTCCAAGCACACCATTAACAAGCTCCAGACTAAATGTCAAAGATGGGAGATTCGGAGAGACTTAGTTGTCCTAACTAGTCGCATGGACACCCTTGAAGAAGCCAGCAAGCCAGGGATTGATATCCCTTCTAAACTCTTGGATACAGAAATTGACCTCCATGATGCTGAGTTATCATTGGAAGCTCTACGATGAGATAGAGAGGATTTAGATGTAAAAGCTGGTGGAGAGGCCGATGATGATGAACCCCCCAAACTGATATTTTAGATCTTTTTATTTTATTTTCAACAGTTGAAATACCCCCGGCAGACCATAGAGCGGGCAGTCCGTAAACTTTCGCCCGAATTTTTAGTTATGTTTTTTTGTTTTGTTATCGTGTCACTTTTGGGTCCTGTTAGTATCTTTTGTAACTGGATCTATTTTTGTCCGGGAAAAATATGAATGAACTTTTTTTCTTTTCTTTGCAATTCTGTGTAAGGTTTTCATTCTTTATTTATTTCCATAAGCAAGCATTAGTTACAAACTCTATTTCTTTGAATTATGAACCATAACCTAACTTTGGGGTTCATTCTACCGGAAAAGACTAAGATTTAGTTTAGAAACTTTCCGAGAACCTTAATTTAGTTCCAAAGATGTATTTTTCTTTTCATCTTTAAATCGGGGCTTCTCATGGCCTTCAAAGTTAGTTCCGGGCTTAACTTGGTTCCGAACAACTTAATACCCTGATACTTCTTGTATCTGGAGCCTTAATTTTTTTGTAAAGGTTTAAATAAGAGAGGGCCCTTATTTTTATTGGTGTTGTAGAAAATAACGTCTCCTGTTTATTATGACACAAAATTTCGATATGTTTAAGATAATAACATATATTTTATGCTCGTGATGGCCAAGATTTATTAATCATGAAAGATAATTTTTATTAATTCCTTTGGCTTACAAATATGAAGACAAGTGCAAGAATAATTCGGTTGCCATCTAGTGTGGTCAGTCTGGTTACACATAATCTGAGTATTCGGGCAGTCCCCAGTATTTTGAGTATCCGGGCAGTCCCCAGTATTTTGAGTATCCGGCCTGTCCCCAGTATCTTGGCTATCCGAGCAGTCTTCGGTATAGGGTGCTTTCCTTCAAAGCGCTAAAATTTCATTAAATTTTCTCCACTACGGGTGTATATGACCCCCAATATTTGGGAGTTCATGCTATGAAGACTCAGATACTGGATAACTCTTTTCAGTAGTAATACAAGTAACATGCTCATTTTTTTATGTTGCCTCATTAAAAACCTTGCCAAAAAAATCCAATTGGAACAAAAATTGGATGAAGGGAAAAAGAGTGCAACGCATGTTCTATCTTACTACACATAGTACTTCTTCAAATGACTTACATTTCAATTACTTAGACGTTTATTTTCTCGTTGGTCTGTTAGCTGATAAGTTTCTTTATCAGCAATACCGGTGACCGTACATGGTCATTTCCATTTTGGGTCTAGTTTTCCTGCGTTATGTTCCCGGGTACTCTGAGTTACCCTCTGGAGCACCAAGTCCCCGAGTTTTAAATGTTAGAGATTTGTGCGCCAGTTGTAGTATTACTCCATTATTTGTTTTTGAGCTACCATCCGGACGTATGCTAAATCTCGACGTTCTTCAAGAAAATCCAGGTGAATAGATATTGGCTCTACATTTGATTTATCATCAACCTAGAGATATATCAAGCTGGGAGTTTCCACTTCTACCGGGATCAAGGCCTCTGCACCGTAGATCAGGGAAAATGAGTTTCTCTGGTACTCATTTTTGCCGTGATTCGATACGCCCATAATATCTCCGGCAGCATAGAGGGCCAATTTCCTTTAGCAGCCTCTAGCTTCTACTTTAAATTATGGATTATAGTCTTGTTTGTCGACTCCGCTTGACCGGTTTCACTAGGATGATAGGGAGTAGAGGTGATTCTCTTGATATTTAAGCCATCAAGGAATTTTGTGACCTTGGCTCTAATAAAATTTCGGCCATTATCACAAGCAATTTCATCCGGGATGCCAAAACGACAAATAATGTGTTGCTATATGAAGTCCTTCACCTCTTTCTCCCGTATTTTTGTTTAAGTTGCAGCTTCAACCCATTTAGAAAAATAATTAGTCATAAATATAATTTGATATACATGTCCTGGTGCTGCTGAAAATTGTCTGACAATGTCCATCCCCCACTTCATGAACGGCCACGGGGATACCACCGGATGCAGCTCTTCTCCCGGTCGGTGTAGCAGTTGTGCATGACGCTGACATTTATCGCATTTTTGTACAAATATTTTTGTATATTCTTCGATTTGGGGCCAATAATATTTGGCCCTCATTAGGGATTCTTCTTCAGAATTATTTCCACAAATGTCTTCATGGACTTCCCTCATTACGTAATCAGCTTCGTTGGGGCCTACGCACCGAGCTAGGGGACCATCGAAACACCTACGATAAAGTTTTTCATCTACGAAATAGTATCGTGTGGCTTTAGTCCTCAAAGCTCTGGATGATTTCGGGTCCTCCGGGAGCTTTCCGTTTACATGATAGTCCAAGAACTCATTTCTCAAGTCAAGTTAGGCAGGTAGAATTTATTTTATCGTATCCGATGGGATCTAGTGCCGAATGCAACAACTGAACAATCGACTCGGTTTTAGGACCTTCGACCTACCTGCTAGAGACTAAGTTTGCGAGTGTATCTGCCTCTATTTTTCCTCCCGTGGTATATGCACCATCGTCCATTCTTGGAAACGAGATAAAATCTTCAAGGCCTTTTCAAGGTATCTTGACATGCGTTCTTCTTTGACTTCAAATAATCTGTGGATTTAGTTCACTACCAGCTGTGAGTCACACTTAACTTCAATGATTTGTGAGCCTAATCCTCGGGCCAGCTCTAAACCTGCAATCAAAGCCTCATACTTTATTTCATTGTTAGTCATCGGTGGGTTGTGTATTGCTTGCCTTAAAGTTTCATCGGTGGGCATTCACAATACCACTCTTAGACCGGTCCCCTTGACGTTGGAGACACCATTTGTATAAAGTGTCCAGATCCCGGAGGCAGTCTCTAAGACCACAATAGCCTCCTTTTCCGCTTGAGGGTTACTCCTGGAGTGAAATCGTCTACAAAGTCTGCAAGGACTTGCGACTTTATCGTAGTCTGGGGTCTATATTCAATGTCAAATTCACTTAGTTCCACCTCCCATTTACCCAAGCGCCCTGAAAGCTCGAGCTTGTGTAACATAGTTTTAAGAGAAAACATAGTTACTAAGGCAATTGGATGGCATTGAAAATACGGTCGAAGCTTTCGCGACAACATTACTAATGCAAAAGCCAGTCTTTCAAGTAACTGGTACCGAATTTCGGCCCCTGACATTACTCTACTTACGTAATAGACAGAAATTGTGTACCTTTTTCCTCTCGTACCAGCACTGCACTTACCGCTACCTCTGAGACCACCAAATATATCAATAGTTATTCTCTGTCCTTACACATCGACATGAATGGAGGACCGGATAAGTAAGTTTCCCTTAAGGCTAGCTAGCATTCGGGTGTTCAAACAAAATCATTCTTCTTCTTCAGAAGTGAAAAGAGCTTGTGACATTTTTCGGAAGATCGGGAAATAAACTTGCTTAAAGCTGCCACACGCCCGGTCAGTCGTTGTACCGCTTTCACATCTTCAAGTGTGTCCGATATATCTTCGATTGCCTTTATTTTGTCAGTGTGTATCTCGATTCCTCTCTGGGAAACCAAAAACCCCATAAATATTTCAAAGCCTACCTCGAAAGCACATTTCTTGGGGTTTAGCTTCATGTTGTACTTCCTCAACACCTCAAAGGTTTCCTGCAAGTGACTTAAATGTTCTTATGCGCAAAGACTTTTAATAAGCATATCGTCTATATATACTTCAATTGTTTTTCCTATTTGTTTTTCAAACATTTTATTTTCTAATCTTTGGTACGTCGCACCAACATTTTTAGTTCAAAAGGAATAACGTTATAACAATAATTACCGAAAGTAGTTAGAAAATATATGTTTTCTTTGTCCTCCGGGTGTATTCTTATTTGGTTATACCCGGAGTACGCATCGAGAAAACTCATGATCTTATATCTGGTCATAGCATCGATCATCTAATCTATGTTCGGTAGTGGAAACGAGTCTTTAGGACATGTTTTATTCAAATTCTTATAATCAATGCACATTCTAAATTTATTTTCCTTTTTAGGTACTACGACAACATTTGCTAACCAATTCGGGTATTTTACTTCTCGGATGGATCCTATATTAAGTAGTCTAGCTATCTCTTCTTTAACAAACCTGTTGCGGAATTCGGCGATCTGTCACTTCTTCTGCCGCATCAGAGAGAAATTGAGATCCAGGACCAACTTATGAGTTGTGACTTCTAGAGGAATTCCTGTCATATATTCATGAGACCATGCAAAGCAATCAACGTTAGATATAAGATATTTAAGAATTAAATTCCTTAGCCCCGAGGTTAATTTGGTGCCAAGGTTTACCTTTCTTTCAGGGTTTCGAATGTATTGTAATCTGCTCCAATTCCTATACAGTGAACTTGGTGGCATCTGATTCATTTGGTACCTGAAAGTATATGGGTATTTGGTACCAATTCAAAAACTCTTTCTCCGGATAGGTCGACTCTGCTTCCACCAACGAAACCTAGTGAATATCTTCTGGTACCGGCTTCGCTTCCTGTAATTTTTATTTGGGGTCTGCCGCCTCCTCTGGTTCCTCTATAGCATACATTTCCCTTGTAGCAGGTTCTTCACCCTGAATTTGCTGAATCCCCTCTGGTGTAACCAACAGATGCAGTGTTGACGGGATCACCTTCATATCATGTATCCATGGCCTTCCGGATATTACATTATACCTTATGTCCCCATCGATGACATAAAATTATGTCAACTTAATAACTCTCATCGCGTCCACCGGTAGATACTTCCCCTTTTGTGGTTTTACTTGACATATTGAAGCCTGAGAGAGTTTTGGCGGCCAAAATTATCTTATCTGCCATGTTCATTTCTTCTACTACCTTAAACCGGATTATATTAGTTGAGCTCCCGAGATCAATTAGAACTCTCTTCACCTGGAAGCACACAATAAGCACCGTGACCACCAGTGCATCATTGTGAGGTAAACTCACACCGGCAGCATTTTTTTCGGTAAACGTGATAGTATGTTCGTCATGTATCTCACAGAATTGTTTCTCCCAAGTTACAGAAATTTTCGTCTTCTTAGCCGTAGTGAAAGATGTAGCAGCAATCATCGACCCACTATAAATCATATTTATAACATGGGGTGGTGCAGTCGGATTTGACTTACTTTCTGTGGGTGATCCCCGCTAATAATTATAGCGAGCTCTTTCGCTCAAGTACTCTCGGAGGTGGCCCCTGCTTAACATTCCTGTCACATCTTCTCGTAGATCTCTGTAATTCACAATTTTATGTCTGTGTATGATGTGGAAATCGCACCAAATGGACTAGTGTCTTTTGCTAGGATCTGATTGTAGTGGTTTCGGTGGTCGAAACGCCGGATGAGTTCTAAGTACCTAAACCATTTGATCTTTGTCGATGTTGAAGTTATACTCATATAATTTGGGGTACCCGATACCCTTAGATGAGTTACCTTTATCAAAATTTACCAATCCTTGATTGTTTCATTCGGAGCCTCCTTTGTTATTTGATTTTTTCAACGGAGTAAAAACTCTCTGTCCAGTTCCTTGCTTTCCTGGAGTAGGATAAGGTTGATAACGGTTCTTTGAGGAATTCGGTCAGTTCTGGCTCCTTTGTCAGGCTTTGCAAAGATACTTCTGACTTTAGATCCAAACATATCATTCTCAATACGGATTTTGGATTCATACCGATTGTGCACATCTTTCCAAGTTGTCGCCTGGAACTCTACGAGATTTTTCTTGAGCTTTCGAAAGGCATCCGAACTTATCAAATTCAAACCTTTTGTGAAAGCCTCTGCAGCCCATTCATCCGGAACTGCTGGTAACAGAACTCGCTCCTTCTGAAAGCATGTAACAAAATTCTCAAGGAGTTCTGTTTCTTCTTGCGCAATGAGAAAGATACCTTGTGTGTCTTCACCTTCTGAGCCCCCGCATGAGCCTTTATGAACATGTCGGTGAGCTGGACGAACGAACCGATCGAATGCTCAGGGAGTTGTGAATACCATGTCAAAGCTTCCTTAACAAGTGTTTCAACAAATTTTTCGATCAAAACCGATTCTATTTCTTGTTCCCTTAGATCATTTCCTTTCACAACCGTAGTATAAGCCATTATATGCTCATAGAGATAAGTAGTCCCATTATATTTGGCCACAAAAGGCATTTTGGACCTTTTAGGGATTAGTTCAGGCACAATCTCTGACTTATACACCAATTGAATGTATTTTTTTGCATCCAGACCATCAACCACAGAAGGAGCCTCTGGTATATGGCTGAATTGGCACCGGAACTCCTGGCGGTTTTTTCTGCCTTCTCTGCGTTGGTATCGACTTTGCTAGTCATATATTTCATGAATTTCAAAACTTGTTTCTAGAACGCATTTTCAAAGGCGGCTTTGCTCTTTGAACCATCATTTCCTTATTTGTCTTAATCATTAACGGTTTCTCCATTTTCATTTGGTGTAGTAATTGTATATATATATATATATATATATAGTAAGTATATGTTGATTATATATTTATTAAACACAAATTATATAATAATGATACATTTTCTAGACACGTATTGTAAGGATACATATTTATACAATAGTAATACAATTTTATAAGTATGATATATATTCTACTCCCTTCATCTCAAAAAGATTGTTCAACTTTACTTATTAGCTTATTCCAAAAAGATTGACACATTTTTATAATTAAAAATAAATTAATTTTATAAAATAATTACCGCCACATAAAAATTTAAAACTTATTTTAAATAACACATTTCAAAACTCTTCCTTTATCCTTAAAATTCATATCTAAGTCAAATTAAGACAATAGTGTATATAATAATGATACAAAATAGAAAACCTAACCTCCAACCTTTACTTGTTGGTGAGTAGACCTCTGTTCTCCGTCGAGGGAGATGGTTCCACGAACTTCAATTCATCTAGCTAGTTACGCAGCTGCTGCTGAAAGTGGTAAGCTTTCATCTATATTCGTTTCTCCAACCCTAAATAATAACAATTCCCTTGACAAGTTCCTCAAAAACGACTGTAAATCAGGAAAAATCCACATTAAAGATGCACTTAATCACTTCAATAACATGCTTCATGTGCATCCCCCTTCACCCACGTCATCATTCAACCTCTTGCTTGGTGCACTTGCTAAAATCAAGCACTACAATGATGTCATCTCACTGTATAATAAGATGGTAGCTGTAAGTCATTCAACTGATTTCATCACGCTTAACATTTTGCTCAACAGTTTTTGTAGTTTGAAGCAATCGGGTTTCGGGTTTGGTGTGTTAGGTGGGATGATAAAGAGGGGTTATAGTCCAAATGTGGTAACGATTACGTCGTTGATTAAAGGGATTTTTGTTGAGGATAAGATTAATGAGGGGGTGAGGTTGTTCAAGAAAATGGTTGAGTTGGGATATAGGCCTCATATTAAGACGTGGGGTACTTTGATTAATGGGTTATGTAGGAGTGGAAATGCTGAGAGGGCGCTCGTTTTGCATCGAGAGATGTCGAAAGGGAATGTTCTTTTTGGTGTTCCGTTTAGGCCAAATTTAGTTACGTATAGTATGATAATTGATGGTCTTTGCAAGGAAGGTTTAGTAGGTAAGGCGGTTAAGGTGTTTTTGGAGATGAGGGAGAAAAGAATCTCCCCGGATGTGGTAGTATATGGCTGTTTGGTTCATGGTCTGTCTGATGCTGGTAAATGGGAGGAGGCAAAGGCTTTCTTTAATGAAATGGTAGATCAAGGTATTCGTCCTAATGTTGTAACCTTCAACGTCTTGATAAATGCCCTTTGCAAGGAAGGGAAAATCGAAGAAGCAAGTAAGTTGTTGGACTTAATGGTTCAAAGAGGTGAAAAACCTGATTCTTTTACATATAACACATTGATGGATGGGTTTTGCTTAGTGGGGAAAGTTGATAATGCAAGGCAGTTGTTTGTTTCAATGGAAGCTAAGGGTGAGGAACGTGATGTAATAAGTTACAATATCTTAATCAATGGATATTGCAAGTGTGGAAGAACAGTTGAGGGTTGGAGGCTTTACAAAGAGATGCTTCAGAAAGATTATAAGCCAACTGTAATTACATTTAACACTTTGTTAACTGCCCTTTTTCAAAGAGGGAAAGTTGGGGATGGACGAGAACTATTTGACGAGATGCAAAGGTGTGGCATGACACCAGATTCTTCAACTTTCAATATATTATTAGATGGATTTTGCAAGAATAATTGCCTCACGGAAGCAATGGAGTTGTTACAACTTCTAGAAAGGACAGGACATAAACTCACTATTGAAATCTTTAACTGTGTGATTGATGGGTTGTGTAAAGGAGGAAAACTTGAAGATGCTACCAAACTGTTTGAGAGTTTGTCCCCGAAAGGCTTGGTGCCAACTGTCGTTACATATTCTATCATGATTCATGGTTTCTGTAAAAATGGTCAATTAGAAAAGGCAAATAATTTGTTCTTGGAGATGGAAAAGAAGGGATGTTTACCGAATGTTGTCACATTTAATACACTTATGCAAGGTTTCTGTGATAACAATGATGCGCCACAGGTAGTAGACCTTCTTCAGAAAATGGCAGAGAAACATATTTCACCAGATTTATCAACAATATCTCTTGTTGTAGAATTACTGTCAAAGGATGACAAGTATCATGAATATCTAAACTTGATTCCAACATTTTCAACCTGGCCTGACAAAGAGTGAGTTTTTGGATGTGGTTCATCATATGTGATGAATTTTGTCTGGATTGTGTATGTGGAATAATTTCCCTTTATGACAATTATATCGAAGCTGGTGTTTCAGACTTGGATGAGTATATCTGGTCTCAATGAGCAGGGGAATGCAATTCAAGTGCAAAACCAGCAAGTTGAGTCTGTTTATGCAATTCTATACATTCAAGTGCTAGCATTCATGTTTATGAAATTTTTGTTGTTGTTGATGCCCCTACTTGGATTAGAAGCCAGACTTGTTCAGTTCAGCCATTATTGACCAAGGTCTCATCAATCACTTGGTGCTGCTTCGACATAGCAGATCTTGCCTGAAATACAAGTATTGGATAAGCGCGGATAGATGCTACATGGTGTTGTTAGATAACTCTGTGGGGTTAATTGACTGCTAATAACCAATCAGGTGTGAGAACCTTTCTCTTGCTTGTGACAATTTTACGAGCTTTTCTTACTTTTTTGTTGAATCTTTATTATGGTGCCATGAACCTGCCTGACTTTTTAGTTAAATAGAAGTTCTCAGAATGAGGATGTGCTTGCTAAACTTTTTTTCTTATCTGAAAAAGTGATAAACGAGTTCTTTTTTGAAAGGTAAACATTTTATTAGTGATGGGAAAATCTCCCTTATGCAAGTAGCGTAATAAAAGGGAGAGAACCTATAAAAGAATATGATTCCTTACGTAAAGAATGGATCTTGGGCCTAACTCAACCCCAAAAGCTAGCGTATGATGGAGGATTGCCCAAGTCCATATAAGGAGTCTACCCATCCCTTAAACTACCGATGTGTGATATTTTAACACTCTACAAAACACAAAATCCTCTTTACAAACTGGAACCTCAATGGGTGTATAAGAAAAAAACTTGAAATGAGAGGCTATTCCTCATATGTACATATTTGTTCTCTATTCCTTTAAAAGCTCTCCTACTTCTCTCCTTCCATAAGACCCACATGAGTGCTATTGGGGCAAGCCCACACCTTTCGTCTTGTCTTACTTCTTCTACAGGCACAACTGAATAGTGCCTCATTCACTGTGCTCTACATAGTCCATTGTAGCCCTAACCATCCCAAGTTCTCCCACCCTAAGTGAATTGTCACCTGACAATGTAGGAGAAGATGAGGCAGAGAAACATATTTCACCAGATTTATCAACAATATCTCTTGTTGTATAATTACTTTCGAAGGATGAGAAATGTCATGAATATTTGGACTTGATTCCACCATTTTCAATCCGGTCTGACGAAAAGTGAGTTTTTGGATGCAGTTCATCATATGGGATGAGTTTGGGGTGGATTGTGTATGTGGGATAATCTCCCTTTATGAGAATCATATCTGGTCTCAATGAGTAGGGGAATGCAATTCAAGTGCAAAACCAGAAGGTTGAATCTGTGGTAGCATTCATGTTTATGAAATTTTCACTCCCTTGATGGGGTACTTGGATTAGAAACCAAAATTGTTGAGTTCAGCCATTACTGACCAATGTCTCATCAATCACTCGGTGCTGCTTCAAAATAGCAGATCTTGCCAGAAACACAAGTATTGGATAAGCATGGATAGATGCTACCTGGTGTTGTTAGATCACTCTGTGGGGTTAATTGACTGCTAATCATCAATCAGGTGTGAGAACCTTTCTCTTGCTTGTGACAATTTTACGGGCTTTTCTTACTTTTTTGTTGAATCTTTATTATGGTGCTTATGATACCATGGACCTGCCTGACTTGTTAGTTAATCAGGATTGTTGGGAGGACAAATGTGGTGCTTATTAAACTTTTTTTCTTACTGGAAAAGGTTATAAACAACTACTCCACTTTTTTACAAGGTAAACTATTCTAGGAGTATTAATGATGGGAAGATCTCCCTTTGCAAGTAGCATACATAGTCGTTTTCTTTCTTCCTACAAAAGCTCTCCTATTTCTCTCCTCCCATAAGACCCACATGAGTGCTACTGGGGCAACTCCTCACACTCTTCGTCTTGTCTTACTTCTTCTACAGGCCCAACTGAATAGTGCTTCATTCACTGTACTCACAACATCTATTGTAGCCCTACCCGCTGCTCCTTCTCCTAGCCACCACGACGCCACCACCCGCTGCTCCTTCTCCTTTCTTCTGTGTCTCCCCCCTTTTCTATTGCTGCAACCAGCGAGCTCCACCAGTCACACCTCTTGCTTCTCCTCTCGTCCTGTTCTCCTTCACTGTCCCATGTCAAAGCTCCGGACAAATTCCGATGAACTCCCTTCTCCTGTGAGCTCCTCATCGAGATGGAGCAGTCTAACCAAAATGTCAAAAAAATCAAACACAAATTTAATTGCAAGTCGAGACAGCAACTTCTTAAATTGACGACTAATCACCCTAAAATAAAGAAAAATCACAAAAGTTAAAGAAAATTACAGATTTTTCTAGATTTGCGAATTGATCGGAGCCTAATTGCACGAAGAAGAAAAAATATTTGGAATCTGATACTTTCCTTGAATTGAGGTTAATATTTTGATGATTTTCTCCTTTTTTTTTGTTTTTTTTTTGGTATTCTTTGATTCTCTCTCTTTAACTCTCGATAGGTATTTTCCTGTGAACTCCCTTCTCTGGTGAGCTCCTCACCATCGACCCCAACGACACCCAACAGCAATTGCTCAACAACCACTGCTCCATCTCCGATGAAGAGCTCACCGGAGAAGGGAGTTCATCGGAATCTGGTCGGAGCTTTGGCATGGGATAGTGAAGGAGAAGAGGACGAGAGGAGAAGCAAGAGGCGTGACTGGTGGAGCTCGCTGGTTGCAGCGATAGAGAAAGGGGGAGACAGAGAAGAAAGGAGGAGAAGGAGAAGCTGGTGGTGGTGAAGCGGCTAGTTGCCGGAGGTGGATCCGGCTGGCAATCCGTCGTATAAAAGGGTATTTGAGGTTATTCCATTGATGGTAAAAGTATATTTGATACCAAAAACAAACGGAGTTATAACTGATATATTTCTAATAGTTTAGATAATTTTGGCCCTTTTGCTATTCAACTATAAGTAGACTTTTATCATATTGTTTATTATAGTGACCTGTATTTTGTGCTCATATTAGTATCTCCATGACTTAATCCTTTCAGTGCAGTTATGGGATGTTATTAAGATATTTTGAAATGCTTATGCGTTTTATTTACGTTAGACAGTTGAGCAGTATTTATCTCTTATCTTTTTTTTTTTGTTTATGTTTTTTCACACGTTCTAACTTAAATTAAAAGGATTTGTCTAATGAGTAGTGTCCTGTCTTGACCTTATCAAACTTGGGCTTAGGATTAATTCCTCAAATCTAACTCCCGATTTAAATGTTTATGCCTTACGTTTATACATTTCAACAATATATCTATTAAAAAAATCTTTCAAACTGTTCAACTACGATAATTTATTATCATCAATAAACAAAAATATTCAGCTAAGAGGTTGTCCTTAAAGTTGTTGGTTAAACATTAGTACATTCATAAATCATAATAAATGGCGGCTACCTCAATTGTAGCTACGAAGCGGTCTATTTTCTAAAACTAGGTAAATGACGTGTATGACCTCATTTATATGAATAAGAAAAATAACTTAAAGGTCGTTTTTTGTTTTAAGTAGGGCTGGCCAGTGGGCCGGGACGGCCCGGTCCACTGCCCGACACCGCCCCGGTCCCGCCCCGAACCCGAGTAGTAAAAAAATAATCGGTATCGGGACTCGAACCGGGACGGGACCCAATCCCGACCCGATCCCAATCCCGATCCTGCCCGTAATCCTCCTTTTGCAAAAATAATCGTTGCACCAACGACCATTTTTTGCCTCCCCCCTCCTCCAACCCCCCACCCCTTAATATTTATTTTTAACCCATAAGTTATTATATTTACACTTTAACCCAATTTTTCAACTATAAATAACTCATTTTCACTTCATCTTTCTCACAAATCTTCCTACAATATCTAAATCTCTCAATCTATCTCTCTACAAGTCTACATTGTTTACTAAATATTCAATTTTATTTATTCATTTGGGAATTGGGAGTGAAGTTGGCAACTAGCTTGAGGATCTTCCATCGAGCAAAGTTTTAATTTTCAACCTCTCGATTACACGTCGACGTTTGGTACATTCGTTCCTTCATTAAATTATTATTGTCTGTTTATTTTATTTAGCGCACTTAATTTCATTTACTTTAATTATTTATTAGTATAATTATAAATTTATAATGGAAGGATTTAAACGTATGCTTACGGGTAGGGGTCATGCTTCTTCTAGTAGGGGCAACAAGGGCAAGGGTACTTCTTCTAGTCATCCTATTCCTACACAAGATGATTTTGTTGACACTGAACATTTTCCTACAATACCATTAGATTTAGACGATAAGTTATTTTCTGGAACTCAAGAAGACTTTAATTTAGACGATGATCTAGATGATACACCTACTAATGTTGATGACAACACACTAGACCTGTCCAAAGGTCGGGTCGGGCCGGGTCAGGGCCGGGCCGGGTGGCTTTTTTTTTCCTCCTTGCCCGACCCTGACCCTATATTTTTTTAAAAATTCCGACCCTGGCCCTGACCCTTCGGGGACCCTACGGGTCACGGGTCGGCCCTGACCCGACGAATTTTTTTTTGGCAAAGCGTGGCCGGGTCAGTTCGGGTCGGGTCGGGTCGGGTTGGGCGAGTTTTTTTTTTTTTTTAAATTGAATTTTCAAAACTGAAATTGGTATTCACCCCTACATTACCACGAAATTTCGACGTTTAAATGTATTGTATATCGTGAAATCTTGACTAAAGAAAAAGAAAATTAGAAATCGATTTGGGAAAAAATACAAATTGATTGGCAAAACTGACGTTTTTCTAAAAATTGGCTGCGCCAAACCGCCTTGCGGCAGTTTGACCGGCCCTGTCTCGAAAAAATATGCAAATTCAAAAAAAAAACGGATAAAACGGACATCCGAGCGCAGAGTTATGACCATTTCAAGTTTCACCAATTTATAACTACTTTATCTCCCTACATTATGCTTCCGTGATATTAACAAAATGACTAATAATATAAATATATAATTAATAATCAGCTACCGTTTTAATCTTATTTTATCATTTTATGTCGAGCTAAATGTAGATTAGAGCAATATATATATATATAAACAGGCATTATATCACTTATTAATGACAAAAATATATATAAGTACAAAATAAATATTAATGAAGGAAAAATAATATAAATTATATTAAAAAAATATGCGGGTCGGGGTCGGGCCGAGGTCGGGTCGGGGTCGGGCCGAGGCCGGCCGGCCGGTCGACGGGTAATTTTTTCGACCCCGGCCCGACCCCGACCCCCGCTCGGGTCGAGTGGCTCTCGGGTCGCCTAAAAAGCCGACCCCGGCCCCGTTTTTTTCGGGCCGGGCCGGGCGGGTCCCCGACCCTATGGACAGGTCTACAACACACCCACTAGTGTACCTTCAACTGAAATGCCTCATATTCCCCCTAGTATGAGACGAGGTCCAGCAAAACGACCATTAAAATCAGATGCATGGATATTTTTTGATAGGGACGTAGAGAATCAAGTAGCTAGATGTAAAATTTATAAAGATGTTTTAAAATTTAAAACTGGAAAAGGTCACGGTGGGACGGGGGGTTTAATGAGGCACGTAGTAAGGGCTCATCCAGCTAGGTATGCCCATTACCAGGCTTCAAAATCGGGTGAGCAAACGCCCGCTCTATCGGGACAAGGTTCACATACTGATATTGTCCCGGACCAAGTACATGATCAAATTAACCCTATGACGGGGGAATTGTAGGCCCTAAATACAATAAACATAGAGATAGGGAAGCAATATCAAAATTAGTTGATGTGGAGGGTTTGCCTTTTTCATTTCCTTCATCTCCCGGTTTTATTCATTACATTAGAGATATATATAATCCTGCTTTTAATGATTTTCCTAGATCAACTCTTAAGAGAGATGTATTTAAATTCGCACATGAATATCAATAATATTTACGTTATTCATTATATCATTTTAATGGCAAAGTATCTATCACGTCTGATATAGGTCGTAGTACTAACGGCCATGATTATTTAACGGTAACTTGTCATTAGATAGATTATAGATGGTCTATGCAAAAACGTATCTTAGCTTATAGATATATAGATGATAGGCACACTGGTACTTTAATTGCAGAAAATATTTATCAAGTGTGCCATTATTATGGAATAACCGATAAAATTATGACTATTATATTAGATAACGCTTCTTCTAACAATTACGCTATTACAATTTTAAAAAATAGTTTAACTCCATCTTTTTCAGATCATTTTCATATAAAATGTGCATGCCATATATATAACTTAGTTGTAAAGGATGGTCTATCACTTTTTGAAGACATTCTTAGTAAAATACAATTTGCTATAAACTTTATTTTTAAAAGTAATAAAATACAACGAAGAAAAGAATATAAAAAAACTTGTCACGATTGCCAACTAACTTATAGAAAAATTCCAGAAGAAGTACCCACTAGGTGGAATTCTTTATACGAGCAACTACTTATTGCTTATGACTATAGAAAACCTATAACTTTATTTTTTAACTCTCATAATCAAAATCCAGCTGATATGGTTGTAGATAGCGATTGGGTAAAAATTTTCGAACTTATTGTATTTTTAGAGAAATTTTTTCAAGCAACAAAAGAATTTTCCGGTATATATTATCCTACTATTTCAACTATGTTGTTTTATATAACTCTAATATTTTTATTACTTAGTGAATATATAGAAAAACCAGCTTATATGGCAGCTTTTAAAAAATGTTTATCAAAATAAAAAAAAAAATTATTCCTATTCCCACTATTTATATTATTGGTGTTGTATTAAATCCGACTATTAAAATAGACGATACTAAATCATTTATTGAAACTATTTACAATTGTATAGAAGTACTACCACCTCCAAGTCCAAAAAATCCAAATCACCCACCACCTATTGAACAAACTAAAGAAGAAGTGTTGTCTAGCGTAGAAGACCAATGGAAAAAAATATATAGGTTTTACCAACAAGAAAGTGCTAGTAACCTACCGGCTTCCATACCATTTTCTTCATCTTCAACACAACCTCACAAAAGACATGATGTTTCTGCGGCTAGTATTGAAAGCCTCAGAAATAGAATATGCGGCCATACCGCTACTAACCAAATTAGCGAGTTTGATATTTTTGTTTTGCAGGGTTCTGTACCGTACCAAGAAGTTCTCAATGAAGAAGGACATGAAGACTTGCTGAAATACTGGAAGGGGAATGAGAAGACCTTTCCGACACTTTCAATGATGGCCCGAGATGTTTTGAACATTCAAGCGTCATCAATTGCGTCTGAAAGCACTTTTTCTGTCGGCAGATATCAAATAGGAGACCACAGACACTCATTAGCCGGAGACAGCTTGGAAATTGCAGTATTATTCAGAGATTAGATACGAGCGGAGCGGAGAAGGTGCGGTCAACCGGAGATCAACGAAGAAGAAGATGAAAACTACAACGAAATCTTATCTGAAGGTGGTGGTGGAAGCGACGTGGATCAATTTGACCAACAAATACCAATTCCAACCGAAGAACCACAGGAAATTATCAAGAAACTAGAACATGTTTTTTTCAGAATGTAATTTTTTTAATTGCAATTTTATTATGTAATTTGCAACTTTTGGACAACACCACAAAGTTGCAATTTCGACAATTGTATTTGTATTACAAAAAAATTTATGTCCATTAAATAATATAAGAGGCACAAAAACAGCCTTGGGATATTTTTATTACACTATCTTGTCTTATTTAATTATTGAGTTTTTTTTTATACATATGTTAAAAAAAAAAACCGCCGGAACCCGATCTCGATCCCGCCCGACCTGATTCCGACGGGATCGGGACGGGACTTCGACAAATCCCGCCAAACCCGATCCCGCCTGACCCGCCAGCCCCGATCCCGCCCCCTTCACCCGTCCCGACCCCGCCAGACCCGAGTCCGGTCCATTGGCCAACTCTAGTTTTAAGTAAGGATATTTAGAACAATATCTTTTAACATAAATGAGGAGATTCGACATTGTCACATATTTCAGAAGTTCTAAGAATAGTTACAAATACCGTAGTTATTGATCAATTTTATCAAGAAACTCTAATGAATAATTGCAAATATCGTAGTTATTGATCAATTTTATCAAGAAACTCCAATGAATGATTGCAACTGCTGTAGTTATTGATCAATTTTATCTTTTGATTGTAATATATGTTCCTTGATATATTGGCTTCTTGAGGTTGAATGTTGAATGATCTATTATAAAATAATCAAGCATCGTTTTTTCCCTTACTTTTGTGTATACATAAAGTATTAAGATATTCAATTTTACGGCGCAAACCATATTTTACGTCAATAATTATATCTGTGTGGCTATCAAAGATCTATCTAGCCTGGCGGCAATGACAATGTCTCCGCCTTTAAACCTAGTGTATTGTCCTCTGTGTAAAGGTAAATCACTAAACGATATAATTAACTATGAACACTCTTGCATACATCTTCAAATTCATCATAGCTCTGATTAATCATTGTTCTTCTCTTTTAAGACTCTAGAGACACTAATGTCTCCTCTGATGCTCCATCGAACATTACCCCGACCTTAAATAGCAGCAAGCGCCTGCTATAATACTTTCCTAGCTCTTACGTCATGGTCCATAAACTCCGGTAAGTGTATCATAACAAATCTATTGATGACTCTAGTATAGTTTATCTCACAATTGTCTTTTTTTTTTAGAATTGGGTTCACCTATCGGGAATGGGCATGTCTTGTGCCCCTCTTCCGTTTTAATTAAGTACCTTTTTTTCTTTGGTTTATTCTTTCGAAATCCCCAAATCTGACACATTATTGAAATTCATATTTTCCTTCTGTTATCGTCATCAAAATTAAGTATAATTGACCGAATATCAATAATGACGAAAGCACTTTGATGGGCCGACATTGTCATTGAGAGACGAAAGCTAGGAGAGCGAATGTGATTAGCAGTCATGAAGGATGTAGCATATAGTCAATGGGTTCAATTGATTCTAATATTTTCGATATGGGGTATAAATACATATGTGAAAAATTATTAAAATCGTAATGCAAGTGTATCATGTGCTAATTATATTTCAAAATAATTTTGAAGAACTGAGGGGCCACCTGTCGCCGAAATTTTTCCATCTTTGGTGATTGCTCTTCCTCTTGCGTACAGAGTTTGAAACGAATCCCCTCATCTGTCACTGCAATTGTGATGGGTCAATTCACAATTAAATTTTTAATTAATCCATGGCATTAGAGCTAACTCCTAAGTAGTCTTTTTATCTCCTATAAAAAAATACAAAAATAATGAAACATAAATATTTATTCTTTTTTAATTTATTTTTTGGGTAATTCAGATTATTTCATTAAAATTAAACACTAGATCACGAAACAACAGTGTCTGTCAGAGACATGCTTCGGTTTTGTCCAAAATGAGTAGTTAAGCTAACATTACAAGCATTAATCTTTTTTATTAAAAGTAGTTCCTCCCTGCCCAAAAATAACTCTTTGCATACACTAGAGGAACTATTAGCAATTCAGTAGCAACAAAACCCCTCTTCTTGCTCCATCTTTAGCTAGAGCATTTGCCACCTAGTTCTATTCCATGTAGACGTGACTGATTTGAGGATTATTCAGCTTTATCATCATATACCTACATTTATGGATTAAGGCATCGTCAGTATCATGTCCATTAGCAATCATATTACGTCAGTGGGGTCACTTTCCACCACTAAAAGATAGAGATTCTGGGGCATAATTGTGGCTAAACACTCTAGAAGTGCAGCTATCTCCACGTGAGTACTGATCGCATTAGGCATTTCTCTGGTGAAATCTTTCGCCCAATTGTCATTGTTGTTTCTAATGATTCCTCCCATCCCCCCCAATCCAAAGGTTTCCTAGACTAGCACCATCAGTTTTGAGCTTAAAAAAATCTACATCTATTGGAATCTATCTAACTTGGATAATGGTGGAGGATGTTTTGGGTTTATGGTTGCTGATGAGCATATGAAACTCGATGGCTTTTGACAACGCATCATTGTGGTTAACATGATCTTTTTTGTGGTTGAACTGATTATTGTTTCTGGTTAACCAGATGTGCCAGAGGCAGAATGGAGAGATGTCCTTCCAGGTAAGGTAAGGATAAAACTTTCTATATATTATGCTAAATAGAGTGGACAACGAGTTATGAGAGTTGAATTGAACTTTGTTGCCTTGGTTATCTGGTTTGCTTAAAGAGCACATCTTTTCCAGAAAGCAGTGGCATTAGGGCATTCAAAGAAGACATGAGTGATATCTTCGTTAGCACTGTTGTAGAAACTGCAAAGGTTAGGGATGTTAAGACCAATTGAAGAGAGATACTTGTTGGTATCAAGCCTTCTATGATGGAAGATCCACATGAAGAACTTGATTTTGTTTGGAGTGTTTAACCTATATATCCAATTGTACTTAGTGGAAAGGGTAACATTTATGTTCCTTTTTTTCATTGTTAATCATGTTGTAAGCAGATTTTGTGGAGATCTTGACATTACTATTCAACTTCCAAGTAAGGTTGTCAGACTTTCTAGAATTTTGGGGAATGAACACATCCCTGATGGTGTTTGAAAGGAGAGTGGGAAGTTCACAAGGTAGGTTCTCCATGTTTTAGTTGCTATTATTATACACAGTGGCCATTGTGGTACGGTCTGAGTTTTGGGGGCATTGGCCCATGAATATGGTTTTTAAGTTTGCCCATGTTGGAAATCCAATTGCGCTCCCCCCCAGAAGATAGTATTATTTCTATTATGGATGACATTGAATACTCATTTGCTGCAAGCCTCCCACCCTTGGATAATGGCTCTCCAAGTCCTATTATTTACCCCAATATTGGTTTGAATAATCCTACAGTGTCTGTGGATGAAAATAAAGGCCCAATTTGAGTTAGGCTTCTTCATAAGTCTCCAGGTTAGGCAAGTTAGGAGAGCTTTGTTCTTGATCTCAGGTTTTTTGATGTCTAGCCTTCTTTTGTCTTTAGGAAGAGTGATGGTTTTCCATTCAAACGAGTGAAGTTTCCTCTTTGTAGAGGTGGTTCCCCATGAAGTTTCTTTGGATCTTATTGATTTGCTTGGTGATGGTGCTTGACAGGGCAATGTATTGCATTACATGGTTTGGGATGCTACTGAGAGTTGCTTTAGCAAGAGTAGTCAGCCATGTTAAGGAGTTTAGTTTTCCGACCAGCCATCCTAGTGTTGAGGTTATTAATGATAAAATGGAAGTTAGATATGGTGGGTTCACTATAGAAGATGGGAAAGCCAATGTATTTCCCAAAATTGTTACTAAGCTTAATCCCAAAGGCCTGGGCAATGTCAGCTTGCACAGTTTGGAGGGTGTTTGAGAGAAGACAAATTGATCTTTTGCCCAGATTTGGCATTGAAGTTTGCTAAGGTATTGAGAATATTATTGTTGTTATGGAGATTTGCCTTGGCAAAGAGTGTAACGTCATCAGTTAAGAAGAGGCGGGATATCTTTGGTCCTCATTTGCTAATACTAACATGAGACCAGTACTTACTGGCTACTTGAAGATCAATTTGTCCGGAGAGCATCTCCATGCACATAATGAAGATATAAGGAGAGAGAGGGTCCCTTGTCTTATCCCCCTACTGGGCATAAAATATGAGACTTGCTACCATTGATTAGGACAAAGATGGAGTTAGTGCTGATGCAAGACATGATGAGGTGACTTAAGCTCTCAGGGAAAAGAATTGGAGCATCTCTCTGATAAAAGACCATTCAATTCTATCTAAGGCCTTTTATAAGTCAATCTTGAATTTCATTTTTTTGAATTAGGTGATATAATCTTGGACAATTATAGCATTGCCAATGTATCTTTCTCCTGTTAGAAAGAAAGCTAGCCTGACTTGGTACAATTATGTCCTGGAGAAAGGGTTTTATCTGGAGGACAATGATTTGGTCATTAGCTTGTATATGGTGTTGCAGAGTCCAATGCGTTTGAATTCTTCAATATGAAAGCATTAGGGGATTTGGGATGAGCCAGATGTAAGTTTTGTTTACTTTAAGGTCTATTTTTCAAGTGGAGAAAGTGTTGTGATAGAAAGTGTTGACACGACACTATCCCAGTATCTTTGGTAGAAAAGAGAGTGGAGTCCATCAACCCTCGAAGTCTTATTGGGCTTAAAGGAAAAGAGGGTCTAATTTATTTCACTATCTCTAAGAAGGGCTTCTAGGACGTTTTTGATATCAGGACTGAGAATGTTTTGATTAGGTTTGGAGTCAACATTAACCCTAAAATATGAGGTGAGATCAGCTGGAGCTTAGAGTAGAAGGTCGGGATCTCGCAAGTGATGGAGTTCTTATCATAAATCTAGTTCCCAGCATTAGTCCTAAGTGCAATAATTATGTTTCTCCTTCTCCTATTGAGGGATGAGGTGTGGAAAAAGCTGATGTTAGCATCCCCTTCAGCTAGACAATTAATCACAGACTTAAGCTTCCAAAATTCAGATTCCAGCCTAAGTATCTCATTGTACTCCTCGTATAAGGAATTTTCTAGGACTTGAAGGAAATTGCTAGTAGGATTGTTAGTAGATCTCCATAATTTTTCTTTTTCCTAGAGAAGATGTTGCCAAAGACCTTCATGTTCCTGATGGTTATTTCTTCTTGGAAGGATTTGGTAGCTCTCGCAAAAGAGTTCTGGTTGTTAAAGTTATGTTGAACAATCCCCACTAGATCAGGGTGATTGTACCACATTGTTTCAAATTTAAAAGGTTTGATTTGACTTCTGGAGATATTACAGTCAAAGGTGACAAGGATGTGACAGTGGTAAGAATAGAGTCTGGACATGTGAGTAATTATAGCATCAGGGTAAGCTTTAATCCATTTATCATTAACAAAACACCTATCTAGCCTTTCTAAGATAAGGTCTTGCCTATTTCGATATCTCTTGTTGGACCAAGTATATCTGCTACCTTTGAACCCCAGATCTACTAACTTTCATATATTGATACAATCTCAGAAGGAATTAGCTCTCCTTCTATTAATAGGGTTTCCCCAAAACTTATCGGAAGCTTTGAGGACTTCATTGAAATAACCCTAATAGGCCATTTCCCCCATAAGATTACGCAATACTTATAAGGTCATTCTAATGGGTTTGTCTGGTCACAAAGTCATTGCTAGCATAAATAGCAGAGAATATCCAACTAGATAGAGGATGAAGTACCTGAACATTGACATGTACACCTTGGGAATTGATGGTAATATTATATTGCTTCAGTAAATCTTTCCTATACATGATGACAATACTATCAGACAGGCCAATTATCGGAGATTGAACAAGAGAGTTAAAGCCCAGGAAATCAGTCAGGGGTTTGTGGTCATTCAGCTTAGTCTTTAAGAGGATAAGCATAGTAGGGTTGTGGGTCTAAACTATGTCATGATAGTGTCTACGGAACTCGACATTGTGGCAACTCTAGTATTCCAAATGATGAAGTTCATCAGAGCACTTTGAGGATTGTGAGGGTTCAAGTTCACTCATTTCCCCTTTCCCAAAGGGGGTGGAGCATGTCCCGATGCTTTCCAAGCTTTCTTCTTTCCAAATGACGAGGCTAGTGGAATTTCAAAATTACCGGAGCTTGGTCTTGAGGGATGCACTATTCCTAGTAGGACCTTTGAGAGATTTTTCTGACAAACTGCTATCAGCATTTCGCTCGATGTCCCTTTGAATTTTGTTGAGACTGGTTCTTTTAGAAGGATGAAGTCCACCTTTAGAGGTCCTGGCTTTACTAGAATGGACTCTAGTTTAATGGGATCCCTTATTTTATGGCCAATGACAGCAGTGTAATTACTGGTTCACTACCAACCGTTGTCCGGCTAACCTACGCATCTGGCCGACCAAGGTCGCCAACTATTTTGCTTAGGTGGACCGGGTCAGTTCGGCCAAAGGAATTGAGTGGGAGCCTATGGGTCTTTATGACGCCATTGTACTATCGGGGTCTGATATCTCCTGCAATATCGGCCTCATATATGCATTTATTAGTTATTAGTCGAAGCGCCTACCCTGAGTGAAATCAAAGTTCCCGACTTGGGGATTTTTGTTTCGAAAAATTCCTCCAGATATGGCTATTTCATGTCCGCTAACCGCTGAAGTTCACCTATTTCGGTCATTGATGATGAGCATCATGTTTTTCTGCTCTATTGGTTTAGCCGTTACTTCGTTTGTACGGGCCCTTATGCAATTATCAAGGAGCTGGAGATTTATGTGGCTTTAGCTGTTTTAGGGGAAGATGTCAGTTGGGCATCCCTCTTTTTGGCTTACTTGTACATGGCTTTGGGCGATGCTCAGACTAGGTTAAGGGACTCTCGAAATCTAGATACTCTGGCCGGTCCTCTATGGTTCTTACAATTGTGGATCACTTTATATTTTCCAGAGTTCATCCCTGACGATTTTGATGGCAGCCGTTCTCCGTTAGCTCCACATGTGTTAGCCGACACTCTTTGGGGAATACCTCTTGTGCCCCAGGATGTTTTCACTGCAGTCTCAACCATGTATGGTCTGTCTAGAGACCATTACGCAGATTGGCAACCGGTCTTTGAACAATGGGCCACTCCCGACTGGGTTCATTACATAGCCGACGATAACCTTCCGTTCGCCCAACGGAAGGTCATGAATTGAGTGTGGGGCCGTATTTTTATGGCTAGGGACCTTTTGGGAGGCTTGAAGCACAATTCTAGGCATAACAAGTTAACCACGGAGCCCTATAGACCCAACTTTGTGGCACGACAATTTGGCCTGACTCAGCACATATTGTGGCCTTACTGTAGTGTTGTTTATTCGACCCACCGTTGCTCTCTAAATGTCAAGCAGATGGAGGAGGTAGTCACCCACAATCTCGATAAGCTTGTCTCTTTCGTCTGGCAGCCGCTCTCCCCAAGGGCCAACATCACTGTTGCTTTTGTTGACTGGTGAAAGGTAGCCAAAGAAAGATTCTTCCAATCCTCTCTGGGAGTCTACTGCGATCGGCTGATCCAGACAAGACAGAGTGATCGGCTAGTCCAGCCGAAGAAGAAAAACCCAGCCGACGCTAAGTCAAGGACAAAAGAGGTCCCTTCAAATGTGGTGTCCATCAGTTTGGCTAGTCCTACTGCCTCTTGGTCTTCCGTCAGGCTGCGACAATCGAAGAGAAAATGTGAGTTATTTTTCCTCTACATATATGTTGGCCAGAATTTCTTATACATTCTAGGCTAACACTTCTTATGTATCTCCCTCAGGGTTTGTTGATTTGGAAACCACTCCTACCAAGGGATCTCCGTCGCCTAGGGCAGTCTGTTTTAAAGAAACCCTGGCTAGGTGAAGGGGTTGTAATTTGTGAGTGTAAGGAACAAAGATCTCACGGAGCTGAAGTCCCTATTTCTGAAGAGGAGGATGATGAGGTATATCCCTTATCTGCCTCGACTACCTTTATATCGACTATCTTTCGTTAGTCATGTTTCTTGGTTTTGTCTTTCAGGAACCACTATTAATAAGGCGAGATAGGCAGAGTAAAGTACATGATGCCTCTCTCCATGCCGGAGGGGCATCCTCTTTGGCTCGTACTTCTAAACACCTGCAGGATTCTCCATCGGATAGCCTCGATATAAGAGTTTCTCATGTTGAGGCAGCCAACGAGGTTTAAGTAACCGTAGTGATATACCCTTTTCCTTCCAGTCTTGTTACCAACTGTCTCTAGACTCTTGCCTTTCTTCTAAAACTGTCTTTTTCTGTACATGAGACTGTTGGAGGTAATCCTTCGAATGAAGCCCACCCAACTGACGGCTCAGAGGTACCAACCAAAATCATCCCGGAAGATGTGCTTCTGCGCTACTTTGGCTTAGTCGACACTGCATCTCCACCAGTTTCTCCTGTTGGCGTCCATCGAAAGCGAGTCGAGGAATCTCTCACCAGGGGAATTCCAACTACCAAAGAGGAGTTACATGCTCTGAGGGCTTCTTTTCTTCGATTGTCCAAAGAAACAATGGATTCCCCGGCTCTGGCAGCCACTTACAACGACATGACTTTGGCTCTGAATGATTTGTTTGCTTTATATAGAACGACCAAAGATAGTCATGATGAGGCTGTCGCTGCTCTGCAACACTTGGGGTCTCTTCGGTAAGAGAAGAACCGCATTCAAACTTTTTTCAATGAGGTGAATGTAGCGAGGCAACAAAATGTCAGCCGAAGAAATGATTTGCAGGAGCTGATGTCCAAAATGTGAGTTGAGTTGGAGCGGATCCAAGCGGAGATATGGGTTATCACCCCGACTATAAGTGTCTTAGACTCGGCTATTAGTGCCCATGACTCCTCCCGTTCTTCTTTGTTCCGTCAGAGCCTTCAGTTGGATAGCAAAATCCAGGAACTCGGTAACCAGCAGGTGGTTTAGGAGCTGGATCAAAAAGCATGTAGAGAATGGCTGGCCAACCTGGAGAATGAATTGCGTGGAAAAGTCATCTAGTCCAAGTAACGCCGATAATCACTGCTCCCTCGCCAGTTAATTCTGGTGCTGAGTTGTCAGCCGATACCTTTATGGACTTGCCATCCGAAGCAGTCATTGCTTCTGTTGTTCAAGAGGTATCGACTGATACTCAAGTTTTTACCGAAGCCCTATCAATTGTAGTGGCTGATCCTTCACTGAATACTGAAAGGGAGGTCCGTGTAGGAACGGGAGCTGCTGAGGTAGTGGCCGTTGATGTGACTGGTGATGAAGAACAGACTGCAACAATTAGGGAAGACCAAGCAACCGTTGATTCGCTTGATCCTGAGACTTCAATAACTGATGAAGTAGTGGAGCCTTTGATTGGTTCAAAGCCGACCAATTCGGCTTCATAGTTGTATCGACCCCAAATCTAAGGGTCTTGTTATTGTGACCATGCAGCCAGTCTATGGCTGTCGTTTGCCCGTACATTCCCCAAATCGAAGGGAAATTAGCCTCTTTTGTGAACATGCAGCCGGTCTGTGGTTGTCGATTACTTATGCACGCCCCAAAATCAATGGGTAATATGTCTACCATTTATATTTCTTTTCCATGCATGTTCATCGCTTGATCTGCATTGCCGGCAACCCGTGAGTTCACTACGAAGGGTCTTTTCCTAGTTTGGCGATCATTTGCCGATTTTATGATCTCTCATTTCAATCGGCGGGATGATTGTCAAACTAAGTCTCATTCAGCAAACCTCTTTAGGCCCTATATGTTTGTCATATGCTTTGGCCTTTTTATATTTACCGTCTTTGACTCTTCCTATGATTGTCAGTCGATTTTCCTCCAACTGACCCAACTCCATTAGAATGGCCTGCTGATATTCTTTCAAACTTAGAAAATTTGGTTTGGCCATCCATAATGATATTAACTTCTGAGGACAACACTGCATCTTGGTCATAGATTTAGCCGATAGGATGTCGTCCCCATAGCTGTAGATTTGGAGTTTTTGATTACCTATTTCATTTAAGACATGTCTTTGTAAAAAAGAGTTTATTCAAACTTTGCACAAAATATACACAACGTGGGGTAAAACATAACACTCGTATTTTGTACAAGCTTAGAACAAAGACAAACAAATCTAGGCGTAAAATTCCTATCGGTAGCTCAAATGTTGTTGGCCGCCATATTTGGTTTCCCGTCGTGGTTCCCCATCTGCGATACTTCGGTATCATTGCCTCAGAATTTTAGGGCGGTCAGCCGATGCCACAGATCACGTATGACTTGGGTTTCCTCAAAAATTTAAATCCTCCAAGGTAAGTCGTGGTTCGGCTAATTATTTTATTACAAACCCTCGTGAGGTAAGATTACAGAATTCCCAAGATCCTTCTTCATACTGCTCCGTGATAGCTATGGGAGCCACATAGGATGAGTAGAGGATAACCTCTATGTCCTAAACCTCTGGCTGGAATGGGTTATCAGCCGCTAAGATGATTTTTATCTTGTCCCCTTCCCAAAAGTTAAATTTTTGATGCATGGTAGAAGGAAGGCATCAACTAGTGTGAATCCAGTCCCTGCCCAGCAGAATGGTGTAGGACGGCTTGCCATCTATTACAAAGAAGGCAGACCTGACCGTCTTAGGACCTACAATGATTTTTGCTACTAGAATCCCCAATGCTTCAGAAGCCTCTCCCATAAAGCTAGCCATTTTCATGTTAGTTGGGATGAGATCTTCTCTGGTTTTGTTGAGGATTTTCAAAGTAAGCAGCGACATCACATTCAGCACATCCCCATTGTCGACGAACATTCGGCTAATGGTTTTGCCGTTGATGTAAGCCTTCACATAGAGGGGTTTGATGTGTTTAACCATCTCTTCCGTAGGTGCACTAAACGCAGTGCTCAAAGTATCCCTAGCTGTGGTATCGACTATTATTGCCCATTTTGCGTCTTCTACGCAAACATCACCTTCTAGGCTATCCAGCGCAGAGCGGCTGGCCTAGAATTCACATGGGATTAGGCTGACCATTTCAATGTCTGCCCACATCTCGTCAACCAGGTCTTGGCTAAATAAATCGATGACGGAGTCTCCTCCTTCATTCAATTCGTCTGACCATGAGCTCATATCTTCCATTTCTTGGAGATAAATGGGGATCAACTGAAGATCCTCTAACTGAATCTTCTACATGATTTATGGGTTTGCCTCAGTTGGAGGTCCATCCGGGATCACGTTATCTTGACGAGGTTCCTTTGTCGGGTTATCGGTAGGCTGTTCATCCAACTCTGGTTGACCCGACGTCTCTCATTCAGGTGACATTGCCCCTGAAGCAATTAAGTTGAATGCCCACTCGATAGCCTCGGCTACGACAGACTCAGGAATCTCCTAATTTTTGGCTGCCTTGGTATTGGAAATTAGATGCAATGTCTTTTGCATCTTATGGAAGGCCTTGACACGTTTCATCCTTCTTTTTTGAGTTCTGAATGCGACTTTCGGTAGTGCCTCTTTCTTTCTGGGAGCCTGATTGATAGACCATTTCCCCTCTTCTGTGTTGGCGGCTAGTTTAATCATTCTTTGGGGTCTCGTCTGGTCCTCATTTCTCGCCATGATACGCAAGGAGGAAACACCCTCGTTGATGTTAAACTTGACCACCCTCTGTTTGGTTTTAAGGAGTGGTTCCTCATCTATTCGAGGCATGCTCGGCTGCCGATTGGTTGGCATCCGTGCTTGCCCCCTAGGCTTATGCCCGACGTCGATAGGGACCCTTCTAAACCTTATAGTTTGTTCTTGAAGTTCTCGTTCAATGTCCCTCGAGTATTTAGGGCGACCATGAAAACTGCTGCTAGCTGGCTGCCTGTCATCACGAATGTCATGTAGGATGCCTAACCGGTTGAACATAGAGGTCCTTGTGACCTTCTCCCCTTCGGTAGGTTTCTTTGAGACCTACACCGATGGAAATGGATCGATATCAATGGACATTTCGGCCATACTCTTGTCGGTTAGCTTGAACCTCCCATCCTTGATGCCCTTTTGGATCACCTTTCTGAAGATCACACAATTATAAATACAGTGACTGTATGAATTATGCCACTTACAATACTTCTTATCTTTTAGTTCCTCGGCAGGCGAAATCCTATAACCATCAAGCAGCCGAATCTGCTTATCTTTGAGTAGATGATCAAAGATCTGATCTGCATTTGAGATGTCAAACGAGTAACCGATCCTGTAATCAGATGGACTCGTCTCCTTGCCTTTTACGGCTTTTAAGGCTGGGCAAGAGTAAACCTTACCCCTAACAATCTCGGCCACCATTGCGTCTGCCGTGCAATCGGATGACTCTGAGTTGGACTCATCCGCTTCAATGATGGATACCAAGTAGGAGCCTTGATTTCGACTGGCTCTTCTCCGCTCATTTTCCTGGACGTACTGCTTTATTTGGTTTGCCTTTTCGGCTAACTGGCTCAGGTCAGAGCAAGATTGTCATACCATCTTCTCCTTTAACTGAGGGTGCATGTTGTTGATTATCATGTGGGCACACTCAGACTCGGGGAAGTGTACGGTGCATTTTCTAACCTTCTTTCTGAATCTCTCGATAAAATCGGCAGCCAATTCATTGACCTGCTGCTTGAGATTCATTAGATCATTAACGGTAACCTGAGGTTGGGGCCAATAGAACCTATCATGGAAGCAACCCTCCATATCGGCCAAGCTCTATACGGAATCAGGAGCCAAATAGGAGTACCATACGAAGGTTGTTCCCGTTAGAGAGAAAGGGAATAACTGCAACTTGTGATACTCATTCTGGCCAGCCTCACCGCATTGGGCAGTAAATCTACCGATGTGCTCAATAGTGGATTTTCCATCGTCACCAGAGAAGATGGCAAACTCTGGTGTTTTGAAGCCCATCGACAAATATGTTATCCGATCTACCCAATCGAGGTAGGGCTACAGGCCTGTCCAAATGTTTCAATTGGATGTCGAAGTAGCTCCGCATGGTATTAGCAATAATCTCCGGGTTTATCAATTGTGATGTCCCATGCCGATTCTCTACTGGATTCAGCTGGTAGGCGTTCTGCATTGGTGGCCTCCATTCTGTACTTTGTTTGACAGGGTTGTGAAGGTTGAAAATGGTTTGCTAGCCATTTATAATAGGTGGGGTAACTCCCCATAGCTGCTTTTGGGTATAGCCACCAAAGCCTGCAACCTAAGCTCCTTGAACGGCTAACAGAGTCTGAGGATAAGGTGGAACTGTGTTCCATGGCTGCTCTCCTCGGACGTCGGTCGTTCTTAGAAAGTTTACGCTTTTTGGAAGGTATGGATTGGGTACCCGCAATGACTGCTAGAATGGTATTCCGCTATAAATAACGTCACCAAATAGCCGAGCTAAGTCATTGCCAGGGGCCATCGATTGCCAATTCGGCTGACCAACGTTGTTCGCCTGCATCGTAGGGCCGTTTGTAGAAATGTACGACAATCCAAATAGTCCTGGAGTCTGAACTGGTATCCGAGCCATGTTGATCTACCCATACTGCAGACTCGCTTGGTTATGTGGCACGTTTTTCCCCCATTAGGTTCGACGGCGACCATGCAGTGTGCTTGTTGCCAGCCGATAGGGCTTGTGTTCCTAGGTGCGCTATCGGCTGTGCCTGAGTGGGCACATGCGGCTGAGGAACAACATCGGGAGTCACAGTCTCATGCTGAACAACACCGCTCGTCAGAGGGATGACAGAACTAGCCGAACATCCTCCTAGGTGCATTCGGTTGGTTTCTATCTCTCTCGCTTACTGAACCTCATTATGTACCATCGGTTTCACAATGTCAGCTAACTGTTTAGAAACTTGGTACATAATATCGTGGATGCCCAAATCAATCTGTTGTCTAATAAAAGATGTGGTCATTATGGTTGGACCTTCAGATTGGCTAGATTTTACCACAACTTGGGTTGATGGAGGAAGTTGAGGGGTATCCACCGATGTAGGCATACCTGCGAAGAATGCTGGTTCGTTATTCCTTATAGGAGGATTTTGTTTAGGCTATCGACTGGACTCTAGGTTCATTTTCTTACCAGACCTTAGGCGCATACGCCAAGAATGATCCTGACCTGGAGAATCAAACTTTGCTATTAATTCACATATGGTCCCACTGGCGTGCCAAATTTGTTCTCGCCCCGAATTTTGCCTTCTGCCGTTTTATCGGCTGATAAAATCGGAGACAAATTGATTCCTTAACTTAAGCGATTTGGGCTGGAAACGGAACTCTAATTTCTAGCAATGGGTTCCCCAACTACTCCAGAAAGCGTTAGGACGGTGGTGTGAGTAAACTAAGAGGTAAGAAACATGAATACAACCGAGTAAAGTAAAAGTAAAGGATAAAGTGAGGGATAAAAGATAAAGATAGATAAGGTTTGAGTTGTTTGATTGATTGTGTGTGTCTATGTACAGAAATACGTTCTATTTATAGTACAAAAAGAGAAAGAAAAAGTACAAATGTGCCCCCCCATGTCAGTCATCAAGTAACCCTCCAAGTTTAATGGCCGACTATGGGGGAGGTGGTGTCGATTTTCTCGCCCTCAACTCCTCTTGCTCGGATAATGGCTCCTTCTTTTTAGTTGTCGTTGGCCGTTATCGCTTATGGGGGTCTGAAAACCCTTTTGACTTGGTCATTGAGGCATCTGCGTCTGAGTGGGTCCCAGTCGTACCTGTAACCGACAACTCGGCTAAGATGCCTTGGTAGCTAATGAAGTTCTTATAGTCAAGGGCTAGGAGTAAATTCAGCTCCGAAATAGTTCGATTATCACTAAATTCGGCTAAACACTTAGCTATTTTTACGTGTTAACAACTACTGAATTATCATTATAATAAAATGATATATAGAAAGACAAACTAAGATGTTATAACAACTTTTACAAGTCCAGTAAAGGCAGATTTATTGATATCAAAACATAAAATAGATTTAAAGGTCTTAACATAGTTCCAAGAGAAATACTTGAGATTAGACCAAAGAGGGGTAAATTTCATAGATGGTCACTTAACTATCATTTCCTCCCATAAAAGTTACTTAATTCTTCCCTTTTCCCTACCATTTTAATATGTTTGAAATATCAGTAAATCCCGGAAGTCACAAAACTGAGTATTTTTAAGTGCTAAAAAGCAACATGTTTCTTCTCCTAACTAAAAGACAACCTGTTTTATACCCCCTCCTCTACATGCCACCTTTAATTTCGATTCATGACAATGAATTGAATTATTTTTTTAGGGTAAACTGGATATTAAAAAATATACCAAAAAAAAAGTATTATAAATTGCTATTTTTCTCATGTCATGATGAAAAATATATTATAAAATATTGATCAAAGTGTACATAATTTAAATCTCGAAAAATAAAAAGTGTCAGAATAAATTGAAACATTTAATGTACTTCATACAAGCTATTCTTAAAATTCTTTCAGTAAAATGTTACTGTCAACATAAATTTCAATTTTACTTAATAGGAACTTACCCATCTTATTTTTAAGTTATTAATAATTTAATGAGTTATGACCGCTTATGATATGTTAAATAAGTTTTACACTATAAGTATTATTGTTGTAGCGGGTCATTTGCTTTATGGTTTAAATTGCCAATTTCACAAATTATTTAACGAATATGTATAGAGTAATAGTTTTTTTAAAAGCTTAAAAATGTTAAACAAAAATACAAAGTAAAAGATACAGTAATTTTAAAATGGTAGGAAAAAGGAAATAATATGAAAGAATATTTATTTTTTTCATATGAATTTTGGGTGGGGTCGGGTTGAACCTTTTAGATTAAAATTTTATTTATTAGATTTTAATTAAAAAAGTAAAAAATAAGTTATTTATAGAAAAGTGGTCTAGTGATACCTGAAAGTGGTTTTCGTGATTTTTGTGTTAGTTGCTCATAGTTAAGTGATTTTTGCGTTAGAAATGATAGTTAAGTGACTTTTGTGAAAAAAAATGATAGTTACATGACCATATGTAACATTTCACCCAAGGAGAGGGGGACGTTCAAGCATTTTTTGTATACTTATCTTCCACTAAATTTTTTATTATTTTTTCCAGCAAGGTGATAATCACCCTTTGGATTTGTCCATGTTGTATGCACTGCTCCATAATGTTACGCAATGATTAGGGGTTGGCAAAAAATCCGGAGAATCGAAAAATCCGAACCGAATCGAAACTCAGTTCGATTTTTTCTCAATTTTTTTTTGAAAAACCGGTTTTTTTAAAAACCGAACCAAATCAGGATTTAGTGATTCAGTTCGGGTTTTTAATTTTGGAACCGAACCGAACCGAAAAAACATAATTAAATATATAATTATTCTTATTTTTTATTTTATGCTACTACTATCTCTTGAATCATAGCCATTTAAGTCAATCTACTAAGCTTTTATGGAAGTCGAATGCGGCATGAACTTGATTAACATATCACGGAAGCATTGACATAAAATGTAGGGAGAGAAAATAGTTGTAAATTGGTGAAACTTTAAATGGTCATAACTCTGCGCTCGGATGTCCGTTTTACCCTATTTCTTTTTTGATTTTGGATATTTTTTCGAGACGGGGCCAGCCCAGCCAAATTTTACGAAAACCCATTTTCCCAATCAATTTGTATTTTTCCCCAAATCGGTTTCTAATTTTCCTTTTTCTTTAGTAAACATCTCACGATACACAATAGATTTCAACGTCGAAATTTCATGGTAGTGTAGGTGTGAATGTCAATTTCAGTTTTGGAAATTCAATTTTTTAAAAATAAAAAATTCTTCGACCCGACCCGACCCACTAGAAAAAACCGTAATAATCTGATACGTTCGGCGATATAAACCGAACATATCGATTTTTTTTTTAAAAAAGTTGTATTCGATTTTTTTTAAAAACCAATTTTTATTCGGTTCATATTTTTCGGATACAAAATCGAACCGAACCGATATGCGCCCACCTTAGCAATGATAATCTACCTTTAGATTTGTGACTTGTCTCAAGTTATATGCACTATTCCATTACTTATCACTTGTATCACGACCGCATGAAGAGAAAACCCTTTAAAAGGGAAAATCAATAATTGCACGTTTTTGGCGTTCGTTCCCTATCATGGACTTTTGAACTTTTAGTAGAAACTTTTCTAAGTGTCAAACAGTTATTTCTTAACGGTTGTGTCTTTTAAGTGTTATTTAATCTAATACATAAATTTGAGCTAATTAAGAGAATGTAATTAAGAAATTATTTTTAGGTTTTTTAATATATCATATAAATAGGAAATATTAAAAATATATCAAAAAATTTGAGAAAAGGATAAATGTCATTCTATATAGTATATAGATTTGTTGTAGCTTTTTGAGGTGCAATTTCTATTACTTTTAGTATCTAGCTTAGCTTTTTGTTTTGCATTTTTTAAAGATTTGATTGGTCTCTCTTGGTATTTTTGGTTAAATTTTGTTTTCACAGTTCCCTCAAATATGACAGACAAATTTTGTTAAAATATTTGATGGATCAAAATTGCTCATTTTTAAAATTTAAAGGACCAAAACTACGCATGAGTATATTTAAGAGACTACAACAATAACATGTTAGTGTGATTCCATAAGTGGGATGTTGAAAGAATAGAGTGTAGGCACATTGGGTAGATATATTATAATAACGGGTAGGTTCCGGATAGTAAAATTAGGAACCGATCAATGTCGGGTCCGGGTCCGGTTCCGGCAAATAGAGACAGGGTACCCGGACTCGGAACCGATACCCGAAATCTATGAAATATTAAATATTTTTACTTTTTTAATTCTATTATTTTTTAGTTAATAAAAAAAGGGAAAAAAGGTCATACTAAAGTACACCATTTAAGGGGGGAAAACAAATGCAGAATAGTCACTTTCACCATCAAAAAATAAATCAAATAATACAAAGTGACAATCATAAGCAGAGAAAAAGCCAAAAGCGTTATAAAACTGAAAAACTCATTTTTTTAAACTATGTACTCCTTTAAGTTATTGAAAAAGAAAGTTGAAACGAAAACCAAAGCAAATCTTTGAAATATGTTTGGGATATTTCCTCCGAAAGAATTCTTTATGGGTTTTGTGGCACTGACTTTCAGAAGATAAGCAGACAAGTTTATTCCTAAACCAAAGCTGTTATACGAAGACATTATTTTGCATAAAGAAATACCGATTCCGGGTACCCGGGAACCTACCCGGAACCACAGAGTCCGGGTAGGTTCCGGGTAATGATTGCTACGGGTAGGTTCCGGATAGTAAATTTAGGAACCGATCTTTTATTGGTTAGGGTTTGGGTAGTTCAAAAAAGTTAGGGTGTCTGGACCCGCTCACCCCTAGGCACAGAGGTAGAGATTGTTTCTGGTAAATCTTAGCTAAATATATTTAAGAGACTAAGTTCAACATAACCCAAACCTAAGGGATCATTTTTGTCATTTTCTCTCAATTGGAAAGTCCAAAATGAGCAAATACAAGAAGTGTGGGAAGTAGATAGAGATAGCTCCCTCGTTATAAAACCTAGTGTTGGCACTTGGCACTCAAAATCTCCTCCTTCCGTTACGCAAACTTTAAGTATCTGTAAGTATTGTCACTTTAACCTTATTCAATTTACTCTGCGTGGATATATCATATCTTATCTTAGTGTTTAAACAATTTTTGTCAATTTTCTTGTTTGTGGAAGGGTTATGCTTTGTTTATTTTTGGAAAGAGATGGTTCTAGAAGGTTCCGGGGTTGCATGTTTTGTCTATTAGAGTTTTGGCCGAGCGTTGGTAAATACGCTTTGAGTCTTTTATACCAAGTGTTAAATGAAGTAAGAGATGGCTTGAAGCTTTGGGGTTGTGGAGTTTTCAGGGTTTAGGGTTTTGTATTTTTACATCTTGTAGAGTTTAAGGTTTCCTTTTTAACGAGAAATCCACGGGTTTGCATTAGATAATGCACCTGCCCCTCTAATCTTCTCCTTTTAAATATCAGACTTGGGTGTGTTTGGTATGTCGGAAAATGTTTTCTTGGAAAATGAGTATGTTTTTTATTTTTTAGCGGTGTTTGTTAAATAAGCAAAAAAATATTATCCTAAAAGTATTTATATGTAATCTAGCAAAATACTACGTGGTTGGATAGGGTGGGGAGTGGGGTCCAGGGGTGGCGTGGGTGGGGGATTGGGAGAATTGGGTGGGTGGAGAGGAGACTTATGAAACTTGTTTTCCCTACTTCCATTAGGGAAGTCATTTTTCTCATTTTTAAGGAATTTATTTTCGTAGAGAAAATATTTTCCAAAACGTTCGACCAACCAAACATGTGAAAATTGGGATTCCTAAGTGGCATCTCATGTAGTATTTACCTTTGCCATTGAACCAAAACCTTGGGGGATTTCTCGACTTAGTACTAGAGGATGATATTGATTAAATAAATAAGTGGTAATTAGTATGTTTGAAGGTATTGGTTTTGTGACTTGTAACTTCAGAGTATGGTTTTTGGACATGAGAAGGTGAGGTGCATGGTTGAGATTTTTGAGGGTCAGTGATGCACGTGTGATTAGGTTGTTTTTGCTTCTTTGGGGGTTGGTGATTCCAGCATGGGATTCAACTTATTGGTTATTCTCAGTGCTTTATAGTGAGCCCACAGGGTCTAATCTTGTGTTGCTCCTAAACTTTCACCTTGTTTCACTGTTTTAATTTTAATGTTCTGTCTTGAAAATATCTACAGGAATTATATTAGTAATGATGCATATTTTTCTTGCTTTTTCTCTTTTCTCTTATTTTCTGGGCAAGCAATATGGTACCAACTTCATGAAGGCAAACTATTATGTTCCAGCTTCAGCCTTCAGAGTTCAATAGTTCATTCAGCCAATTGGCTGTAGCTTGGATATTTTTCTAAATGTCTTTTTTTTTCCAGAATGGCTGATGAAAATTTTGAGCAACCTGAGATAGGTAACTTGCATGACACAGAAAACATGGATGATATGAACAATGTTCAAGACAATGATAATGTGAATGGCAAGGATAATGTGCAAGGCACTGAGTATGTGGACGACGCCGATCACTTACAGAACGCAGATCATGTGCACGATGCAGACAATGTGCATGATCATGTACCCGATACAGATGATGTGCATAACATGGATAATATTCATGACTCAGATGCTATTCTTGGCGTGAATAGCGCACCAGAGGAGACACATCCTTCTGAAGAGGTAAAAGTTACTCCAACTGATACAGGACCTGGCAAAGAAAAAAGATGGCCGGGTTGGCCAGGAGAAAACGTTTTCAGGATGTTAGTTCTTGCTCAGAAGGTTGGTGGTATCATTGGTCGCAGAGGAGAGTACATTAAGAAGACCTGTGAGGAGACAAAAGCTCGCATTAAGGTTCTTGATGGTCCTTCTGGGACCACTGAAAGAGCTGTGAGTTTCTGATAGATATTGTCCTTTGCACTATTTAGCATCTACATATTATGGACGTCTTTTGTATAAATTTATGCATTCTAATGATGTGAAATTATTTACGTGAGATAACTGATGTTGCTACTGCAGAAAGCTACATGCTCCATTTGTCTTACTGTTCGTGAATGCTCTTTATGGCTTGCACATGTTAGTATAGGCATCCTTGTGTGAGCTTCACCTTACTTCATGCATGTAGGAGTACGATTGTTTATCTTTTTAAGTCATGCGAACTACCAGTCAATTCAGTGGTTGTCATGCAATATCTGAAGGTTGATCTACAAGTGTTAATACAGCTATTAGCACTGCTTGCTTATGGTTGATTCTTCTTTTATTAAAAATTCTTGCTTATGGGGTATGATTTTAGATATTGGTATTTCATGGTTCAAGAGATCTGCCTTAAGCATATTTTCACTTAACTCATTTAAGTAGAGATTCCTAAATTGCCCACCCGCCCAAAAAGAAAAGAATAGTGGTTCCTGGAATCCCTTTAGCTCAGCCCTACCTTGAGCCTATATGTTACTGTAAGCCAACTGGAATGGTGTTAACAGCAGTGTTGTAGTGATTAATCTTACATGTAATCTACGTAAAGGAAAGAGGTAGAAAAAGAAAAATCAGTAATTATTAATGTTGACAGTAGCGTTAAAAATCACAGAAAATAGAGGGAGAACTGGTAGAAATAAGAAATATACAACTGATTGAACAGTTATTATGACAACTTCCTTTAATTCAGAAGAGAATTAACTTCTTTAACTTCATTAGAGAATTTGAAGTATTGTTCAAGTATTCAACTTATTTAACCATAACTATGAATAACTTATTCAAAGTGGGTTAAAAGCAACCATTAACACAACCAAAATGATCTGAGAGTTTCTTTGTCATAGTAACCAACGTGAGTGTGTGCAGGTTCTTGCCCATATAAGGAAACATTTCAATGAAAGTGGGATTCATACTAGAAGAACCAAGATCCAGACTTCCGTCATCAGCATGAGCATTACAAGTGCTGAAAAGTTGTTCTGACAATACATGAGAATTGCCTTGATCCACTATCAGTTCCAAGAAGCATTACACTGTGTCTGGTAACTTCAAAACTTGGTTGGTTGGTGTCTTGCCAGAAGGTGTTGTACTGTGTATAAGAGGAAATTAAGAAATGTAACTAACAATTTGCAGGACATAACTTCCACATGAGAAACATTCAAAATCATTTAATGTGACTTCTAAAAAGATCATGAAATGGAAGATTATATGCTGGGATACAGTTGAACAAGAAGCTTAGTAAAAGAACTGAGTGGGATTCATCTTTTTTACTTTATGAAAAGTCGCCTGAAATATAGCAGCAGTTTTTTTATAGACTATCCAGAAGGATCCAAAATTTGCTTTTATATTTATGTAGGTATGCCTAGCTAAATAGTAAACAAATGAACAACTGGATCTATATTTAACAATTCATATTAAAAGGCTTAAATAGGCATTTTAATAAGTGAGCATATCCGTAGGAATTCAGACTCATTAGTTTATAGATGTGAATACACTTGGCACAAAATGCCTGTGTCCTATCAAAAGTCTTGTTCATTGTATGAGGCCTATCAGAATGCCTGTCGATTTAGTTATAAATTGTAGTTTAGTACAATCTTCATAAAATAAGTCCCTGTTAAAAAGTTCTAACTACAAGAAATCTCTTATTTTCATTTTTGGAGGGATGGGTTGTTTGGTAGTTTATTGGAGAATGAGCTGGCAGTAATTGTAAAACTGGCATATTGGGCTATATTTTCACTTGATTTCGGCAGTTTTTCTTGGAAGCTTTTGTTTTTAGAACTAATCTGCTTATCATACCAGCAGAGAACACTATACTTACTGATGCTAGCATCATTATCTGTGTAATCAACTGTGATACTGATTGAACCCTGAACAAGTGAACATATTGTGAACAGTCATTAGGCTTTGGCAAAAGTTGATTAAGCACATATTTTCCTCATATCTTGTTGCCCATGGATTTATGATTCTTTTCTGTTGTAGGTGATGATAACTGCGAAAGAAGACCCAAGTCTATCAATTCCACCTGCTATGGATGGTCTTTTGAAGATTCACAAGCGGATTGTTGATGTAGACACTGATTCAGCTAGTGCTACACCAGGCGCTGGGAGGCCAGTCACGACAAGACTACTTGTGGCAGGCTCACAGGCTGGAAACTTGATTGGGAAACAGGGTAGCACTATTAAGTCTATTCAAGATACATCTCATTGCACCATTCGAATAATTGGAGAAGGTTCTTCTCTCTTAAACTAGTTATCTTTGTCTTGTGTTGTTTCCTTGAGAATTTAGTCCTCCTAGCTACTGATCCCCTTGTCGTTTTCAGTCCCTAACAGCCTTGTAATGCTGTCAAGCTATAGGGTATTTCAAGAGAAAGTTGGCACTCTACATATCCTTGATATAGGATAAGGATGTGTTTTCACATGAGCTCTCATAATTTGGGCAAGTGCACATTGGCTAACTAGGTCTCTAATCTCTATAATGGCGAAGAAATTAGTAAGACTCTTGAGCATCTAATAAGGATTTACTGCTAACTCCAGCACTGTCAAAACAGAAAAGCGAAGGGAAAGCCATGGCTTGTTGCTGGACTTTAAGTGAAGCGCTTACTAGAGAAAGGCACAAATGTTAAAAATAATATGCAATATAATTAAAGATAACTAAATTTCCTATAAAAAGAAAAAACTAACTGTGGACTAAGGAACTAGAAAATATGAAGTCATTCATAAAGATTGGAATGTATGAAGTAAAAATGATATTACTCAAGTGTGTAAACTATTTGAAATTTTCGTTAAGATGAAAATATATAGTTTTAAGTTTCTAATTAAAATTTAGCAGTTAAGTTTTTATACTAAATTTACAGTTTTCCATTCTGAACACCTACAGATTTTCGTACAATAAAAGAGTAAATATTTTTCTTAACCAGAAAAATAAGATGAAAATATATAGTTTTAAGTTTCTAATTAAAATTTAGCAGTTACGTTTTTATACTAAATTTACAGTTTTCCATTCTGAATCACCTACAGATTTTCGTACAATAAAAGAGTAAATAGTTTTCTTAACCAGAAAAATTACAAGTTGTATTTAGTGCATTTTTTGCATTGGTCTCTGCTCTGAAACGTTACTTAAGCGAGACAAAGCACATACCTGCTCTCCACCTAGTCCCAGAGCTTAAATGCATCTGAAGCGAGCGTGTAGCAACAGTGGTTGGACGAATGAGTCTCCAAATATGCATATGCCTTCTTATTGTCAGTTTGATCTATATTTTTCATTATAGGGTATATGCTTGTAACCATGTCGTTGTGTTAGTAGAACATATGGAATTAATACGTTTCTCTTACTCATTTCGATTATGCTTGTTGTAAATGGCCAAGTGGTGAAATGATTTAATCTATAAGCCAGAACAATTTTGTTAGCTGAAAAGTTATTTACGGTATATCTTTATCTATAGCTGTTTTGCAAGGAAAAGATGTGTTAGCTTAAAATGACACAAGGTAGGGGTAGCTTAGTGGAAAGCACCCTCCATTTGCAATTAGGAGGTTGGTAGTTTTAGTCATCAAGAGAGCTAAGACTTGCACCTCTAACCAGGAGTTGGTGGTCACAGTCACCTAGGGCCAAGTGTAAAAAGCCACAGGTTGGCTCCGTGTTAGAGGTGGTTTTGGGTGGTGGGATTACTATAACAGAAACAAAAAAAAAGCACATGTTTACTTAATTTGGTGTATGATTTTTGTGAATAAGCTGTAGGTTTTTCAATAGACCTTGTGGACTTACTGAAAAGGGTTGTTCATGTTGGATTTCTTGAACACCATATCGTTAAGAATACACTTCGCTTCTAGGATCCAATTTGTTTTTAGACTCCTCAAAGGATTTCTTGAAAATCTTCTCGACCTTACCTTTTTTACCTCCTTAAAAGGACTTGTTAGAATTTCTTAAATATCTAAAGGACTTGCTAGAGATTCCCCACCTTTTCTCATCTCTTTTTGTGAACCACTGTGATCTAGAGCTGGCTTTAGGTGGGTACATTGGGTCCTAAAAGGACATGGAGCTCTAACACTGGTACAAGTGTATAAACTTCAAATTGTATTGGCAAATATTTTGCTTTTAGATATATTCTATTTTATTAATTTTATTTGACTAGTGATGCTAGTGAAGTCATTTGCTGTTATTGAAATAAACAAAAACCAAGATAAGGATAATTTCAGATGTTAAAATTTTGGAAACCTGAATTTGTTTTAGGGGGGGGGGGTATTCAAAAGATAGGAGAGTAGATAAAAAAAACTGCGGAAGAACAATCAAAGTAACTATTCTTAGGAAGAATAACACTAAGTTTCTGGGTCCTTTTGGTTAGTTTCCCTTTGTCTTGTTTGCTTCTTGAATTATATAATAATAAAGATAGGACTATGTCGTGAACTTGGTAAAGCTTAAGACACTCACATGCTATGTTGTTTGTTGTGAAGGCAAGTGTACACAGTTATGTCATGTGTGTGTGTTATTCTAATTTCTCGTCTGAAATGCCTTTTTCCTTCTGGAAATGTTATCATATGTTTATTCCCATCAACTGGATTCTGCAGAGCACCTTCCAGTTGTTGCTCTTCCTGATGATAGCGTTGTTGAGATACAAGGAGAGCCCGCCGGGGTGCATAAAGCAGTTGAAATGATCGCATCACATCTCAGGAAATTTTTAGTTGATCGTAGTGTAATTGGAGTATTTGAGATGCAAGTAAGTCTACTGTCTGGTTTTGGGGGAATTTTACCACCTTAGTAATACTTTTTAAAATTATGTTTTCTTGTCTGCCCAGATGCAAATGCCAAATGCTCGACCAAATCCGAACATGCCTCCACCTGGAACTACTCAGTCATGGGCCCCTCCATCCGGTTTTCCTGTGAGTGCTGGGGGTGGACCTGGTTTTGGGCCCAACACTAAGTATATGCCGCCTCCACGTCAATTCGATAACTATTTTCCACCGGTTGACATGCCACCATTGGAAAAACAGCCTCGTCAGGGCCCCCCTCATTATGCTTATAGTAGAGATGCTTCAATGGGAACTTATGGTACAAATGTGCAAACACAACAATCTATGGTTACGAAGGTGTGTTCTTTTTCTGCATTCAATCTGTTGAATGCAACTACTGACCTATTTCACACATTCTCTGCAAACTTGAGATAATTCAGTGAGTTGGACTCTGATCTTGATTAATGAATCACCCAACAAGGTGCATGAAGAGGTGGCATATACGTCATGCCTCTATATGTTACATGTGATAAGAATCTGTTGGCATTTTATGGATAGAGTCTAATAGATCCATCAAGTTGCCAGCAGTCTTGCTTTCTTTTTTTGGCCTTCGATTCTTTTTATATAGTACTCAACATTCTGTTATCTGATGCTTCTTTTCCTTAATGCTTTTTCTTAAAAGGTCACACAAAACATGCAAATTCCTTTGTCCTATGCTGATACTGTTATCGGGACCTCTGGTTCAAATATTAGCTATATTCGTCGGACCAGTGGTGCGTCTATTGCAATTCAGGAAACAAGGGGTGTTCCTGGTGAGATGACTGTTGAGATAACTGGATCTGCATCACAAGTGCAAACAGCGCAGCAATTAGTTCAGGTAATATCTTCTGATAATTTAATTGTTGAACTTCAGTTTACCTTTAGGAAACCCGGCAGTGGTAGTGCTGTTCCTGGGTTTGTGACATAGATGTAGAATTCGAATTGTCACCCTGTTAGGGTTATTTGGCATGGCTTGGAGAAATGAAGGCCTAGCTGTGCTGGGGAGGGTGTTGCAAAGTTTTTTGCTATACTTTAGTAGAGAGGTACAGAGGAAGCTGGTACCATGGGGGAGGGGGTGCAATCCCCAAGGCATTGGACATAAGTCCATCAATATAACTTACAAATATGTTTTAACTAATAAAATAAGCATAAATTACCAAAAATTGTAAAAACAAATCCAAAGTTGAAAAATTACTAACAAATGTAGGAAAAAATCTATGCAAGCATCCTGTAGACACTTTCATCCATTTTCCAGTATATATGAGCACACTAACATGCGTATGCTCAATACAAAAGTGTAAACTGACCATGATTTACAAATTAAAATCGATGTGCTAAAAATCCAAGCATCAAATGAAAAAAATGTTTCTCTTGATCTGTGATTCTGTATCTCCAAGCAAAATCATCTTTGCTACCATTTCCAGAAAAGCCCTGTTGTCACCTGTGACTTGTGAATGTGAGATTTAGGTTCAACTGCAAAAGAAATGAGCTCCATAACAGTATTACAACTGAGATTTCTTAGAAATGCACTGTGTTCTTACCGCCCTTCTTATGGTGCAGAATTCTCTTGCTGATGCTACCAGCTCAATGCAGAACACTGCAGCTGGACCACCTTCCCAAGGTTATAATCCTTATTCTCAAGGTCCTGTATACCCTTCAGCATCAGGTGGCACTGGCCATCCATCTGCCGCGGATTATGGTTCTATTTATGGATCCAGCTATGGTTATTGAGGATATCCTACTCAAAGACAAGCTGTGCTTACAATCATGAGATCTGTAGTCATCAGCTGTTTAGAAAGTTATGTTTTTAGTTAGCTGTATCATGATTAGTAGTAGTTGTGGATGCATTAAGTATTTAGGTGGAATTGCTGGTTGGTTTACTTGTAGCTTTTTACATTCCATTTTGAAACTACTCATATATCGCACCGAGTACAGGATGATGTTTTACCTCAGTTTTGCAGCGTACTCTGATCAGTTATAATGAAAACAAATTCACATATTAGATCTGTTCATGCCCTGAGGTAAAAAAGGAATTGCTTCCTTTCATGGGCAAGATGCTCCAGTTTGAATCTTCGATTGGCTATTAGATGGCATTCTCTAGTCTTTTGGAGCTTTTCTAAATTTATTTCCTGCGAATTTTGTTGTGATAGCTCAGTGGACGTGCTTTGACACAAGGGGTTGCCAAAGTATTTTAAGCGTGCATTTGTATGGCATGTTGTTCCATGGGTACAATGAGTCTCTTCTAGTACTCCTCTCTCTTTTGAATGAGGTAGTTTTCACACTGGTTGCTTGACCGACTGCAACCGATGGAGCTGAAGCATGTCAATGGCCAAGATAAGCAGCTCCTCCACATGTATGTTATGTATGGATGGTTCCAAATGTGTGTGCAGGAGTGAACCTGGAAACTTTGCCAGACTTTCTGTCCATGGGCATCCCTCACTAATTAGGTGTTTCGTCAATTTGCATGTTTTGTGGTGTTCTACTTTTTCTTCAGTTCTGTTCTCTCCAGCAAGATGAAAACCTTTTTTGCAGAAGAACAATGTTAAAGATGGATTTGGGGTTTGGCGAGGTTTGGTTTAGTCTTTTGCAAATAGCCGGGCTAGTCTTTTATCCTTCTTTTCCCAACTTTTCCGGCCAAATGATACATCCTGTTTAGTTGGTGACGTCTCGATGATTTCCATTGTTACCATTCTTGCTGCAGCTTCGTTTGCTCATAAATGAATGAACTTCAGCCATAAATGTCTAAAGTTCAGATATAAATGATTGAGCTCAGTTATATATGTTTGAAGTTCACGATGTAGTTTTTTAAATATTAACACCTAAGATTGATGCCAAATTTTAGATTAGATCCAATTTTACATAACTTTCCTTCAAACTATTGCTCCGCCCATGAGAAATTCTGTTGTCCACATTTACTTTTGCAAAGGTTCCTTTGTTGCTTCTCGTTGGACGTAAGAGTTACTGAGTAACGACTACTCCATGTACAAGAACTTCATGGTGGAATAACAGAAATGATTGATGGTGTGCCCACATATATGCATGAGATCTAACACGTTTACTGGAAAGCCAAGATTAATAGAGACAAATGTATGTTTGCTTGCACAAGCAATATGCCTAACTTCATACGCAAATCTTACAACTATGGACGCGTATGTTGAACGTTGGGTCTGAAATGACTAGACCCACACAATTTTATGAACTGATGCCATGGCTTAAATAGGGGTTACAAAATCGGCCATTTGTGCACTGGCCCCCACTTGGTCAATGTCGAACTAGCTCATCTTGCACAGATAATGCAAGTTGAATTGCATTCTCAACGGGCATATATATATAATGGGAAGGGATACACAAAATTGAGTGCCCAACCATTCTTATCATAAATGGGAATATGGCATTCGTGTTACAAACATAAATTGGTGTCTTCTACACACCATCCTATACCATAAAAATATGACTTATGGCATCCATTGTAAAACAGATGACCCATTTTTCCATCTGTATGTCGGAATAACCTTCAAGGCTTCAATGAACAATAAACTTGATATTCCAGGCGGTCACAGATGTTGCAAGAATCAAATTACAGGAAGCAAGGCACAGCTTCTTAAGCGTGCGCGTTGGAACAATCAAGAAAGCCAACAAGCAAGAATCACAGGCTGCTTGATCATGCAATATCTGCAAACACTAACGCTCAATCTATCTGTCAATCCCTCTCTCATGCATGCAAGCAGATCAATGAATAGTATCTGGACACTTCTTACTCTAACCAAAAATGTCAATTTGACCACCAGCAAGGCAGCAACCATAATACAACTATGCACCTCATAATGAGCAAGCTAGACCACCTCCATTTCATGCATATCTTTCCATGGTGGTGAATATACCACAATTGATCAAAATGACGGTAACATCTACAAAATCTATTTGTCCCAGAAGACTGCTTCATCTATTTGAAGGAGCCACAACTTTCTTTGTTGCAAATTCTAGTTTAGGCAGCACTTCAGATACCACCTTTTTCAGGGACACACGGTTCACCTGACTGTTACCATTTACGACAAATTTTGATAGTACAGTTATATCCTGGGAGTCCACATTATCATTCAGTACTTCATCCCAAAACTTGTCATCCTCATTCAAATTTGATTCCTTCAATAGTTCCAGGACCTTTCCCAAACTGGCAACATTTCTACCAGCACCACACCCCGTAGCAGTTGCAGCACCCACCGCATTTGCAAGGGTTAGTGTATAACTCAAGGGCAAGTCATATATGAAGCCAAATGCAACTGCAGCCACAAAACTATCTCCACAGCCCACAGTGTCTATTATATTGACCTGTTACAATCAATGGGCAGACAGATCTCATGTATCAGAGAGGATAAACGTTTATTAACATTTATAATCAAATTTACGAAAGATGCACTAAATAGAAGCTTTATCAGTCCTACTTATACCAAGAGAGAGGAAAATTATGGAACAACAAGCTGGTATGGTGGTAAGAGCACAACGCATGATGTGTAGGTTCGACACACCTCACAGGTTCGGACCCTACATCAAACAAAATCCTGTAATGGAGAAGGATAGAGGGACGGGCCTCTTATTAATCGATCCAACCGTGCGCCACTGGTCTCATAGATTTCTCAGTTATTAAAAGGGGAAAAAAGTTAGGGAGCTGTACAGTTCCTATGTTTGCTGGGAAGGCTGGGATTAAGTAAATATTTTAGAACCATGACATATATTAAGTTGCTTCAATCTTCTTAAATATTCCGAAATGTTGTTTGGTCATCAATCAACTGCCTGCCCTCCAAATAGGGGTCTATGGAGGAGAGCCCAAATTAAAACATTAATTTCTTCGAATAAGCTAATTAATGGGGAAGAGACAAGTAAACTTCTGTTAAGATGAAGAATTGAGTACTTTTTTACAAGAACAAAATTCCAATCAGCCACAGAAAGTGATACCTTGAAAGCCGGTGCACAAGTTATGCTCGACTTGGTGATTAAAATTGAACCCTTCGGACCCATCTTAACAATTACCCACTTAGAACAAACTCCATTATTGAGCAACTCCTGACCAGCTAAAATTGGATCGTTCATACCAGTTAAAGATGCAGCCTGGAGTAGACATCATGATTCAGACAAGTAACAGACATAAAAGTGTGGAGAAAGAGAAAGAAGGGGGAGGGGACATCCTCAATGCCCTAGAAGCAATTATTACAGTAAAACCGTTCCACTGATTTACAGAACGGAAACGTCATAATTTCAGCAACATGACCAGAATATACAAAGTATAAATTCAGCAAACATACCCACTATACTACATTATGATATAGCAATAAGAGAGAAGCCAACAAATCAGCTTGACTATCTTGTTAGAGTTGCTCAAAAGGTCAACTTTACAACTACAGCAAACCAACTCTTTGATAGTAGTGATAACGCTATGTCCATGGTTCAACCTATCCCAGACCCTACCAAGATGGAACCCTTCTCACCTTCTTTTCTCTCTCACACTTCCTCTAACTGCCTTGGAGTAACTGGTAAAGTTGCTGCCATGTGACCTGGAGGTCACGGGTTCAAGCCGTGGAAACAGCCTCTTGCAGAAATGCAAGGTAAGGTTGCGTACAATAGACCCTTGTGGTCCGGCCCTTCCCCGGACTCCGCGCATAGCGGGAGCTTAGTGCACCGGGCTGCCCTTTACACTTCCTCTATGTTCCGTCTCCGACTTTGTTAACCTAAAAATGTACATGAAAGTGAAAAGTGGAAAGGAATGGTGGTACTGCAAGGAAATAGGTCAGTGCCGGATCTAGAATTTCATGAAGATGGCGTGCTACTACGGTAAAAATTCATCCACACTTGGTGATTACACTAAACTATATTAATTTACCATAATTAAGTGAGAAATTAAGGTAACAGTATGTACTAATTAACTACGATGTAGTTATAATAGAGTATGTGAAGACATGTTTGGATATTCATTTGGTAGATATAAACAGCAGATGCGGGTAAGTTTTTACCGCACTACTACTTTTAAGATATACAGTGACAATAACTTAGCAAGCAAGCAATAATTAATACTAGTAGGTACTTAAATATGTTATAGTAGGCAAAGGAAAACAAATGAAAGAAAGAAAAGAAAGGAAAAAGAAAAGCTACAAGAACAAAATAAGTGGATTTCCATCCCTTCTCCTTTGAGAAACAAAGTAGCTACCCAACCAGTGCACATCTCAGACCTATTAGACCATGGGGGGTAGCAAATGAATTACAAATATTATAAGAATTATGCATACAATATACCTAGTTTAAAGGGATGACCATCAGTTCACGTGAACCAAAGTTTACCCTTAAGATCCGCCACTGAAATAGGTGGTATATAATGGTGCTTTTCAAGTAATTGTGCTTGTTTGTTTAAGTTTTTCCCACTTTCAACAATCTATTTCCTAATTTCTGGTACCATTAATGGTACTTATCAAGAAATTTAGCATTGTTTGTGTCAAAAATCAAGAGAATCAATACAGGCTAATTTAGAGTATATATATATATATATAAAGCTATTATTTCATAACCTAGGAATTTTGGCAATTAGGAAAAGTTTTCTTAGCTCTTATATATTGTATCACAATCAATTCAAGACAAGCTTTCTCTCTTTTCACACATATCACAGTCTCTACAATTTTAATAGAGCTTAAGCATCTTCTGCTTGCTAGCATGTGTTGTACGCTATTGGTCCAACCAAAGTTCTCATTCTTTTTATAAGTTAATCATTTTTTATAAAGATTATAAGTTAATTATTATTGTTTCTTTTTATGATTGTTCTAGCAGAATACATCCACAAAACTATTCAGCTTCTTTTTCTTCGTGATACAGGAAGTGGGTATTGAGCCAGTACTTTTAACATTAAATTTACACGGTCACTGTCCAGCAAAAATCTTCTTTTCTTTTTCTTTACATTATTAAGAGTCTAGTCGCTCCGGTCCTAGCTGGTTCCATGATCTAGGAAGTCAATGTAATCTCTCTTTGTTAGTTAAAGCAGTGTTGGTATGCCCTTCATTAAGAACTCAAACTTCTGAACGGTATTAAGTCCATCATCCAAAGTTGAATTTCTTTGATTGTTACAATAACTTTCACATTACTCTCAGCTGCCACTTCACGGAATGCTGATGACGCCGTGGAGATACGCATCCCCGTACCTCTTTTGGGTGTTTGGAAATAGATTCCTTTCTTTGCACCAACCAAAAAAAAGTTTCCGTTCTTTGTAATGCTGCAAAAAACACTTCTTTTGTTGTGCAATTACCAGTGGCTTTCCGAAAGAGAGAATTCCAGCTCCTCTTTGTTTACGGTGGCTCGATTCTAGAGATTATTTTCAACGGTACAATCAGATGAATGTTCCTTAAATACTAACTTCCTCCGACATACTCTATTAGACTTTCAAGTTTTAGTTTGCAAACTCAGAATTATTTCAGCACCTTGAGTTTAAGGGTGCGTGTTCAAAGTAAAGAGAATTAATATTTTTACACTCCCTCGGTCCCAATTTATACGACACAATTTCCTTTTTAGTCAGTCCAAAAAAGAATGATACATTTCCTTATTTGACAACAATTTAACTTTAAACTTTACCTTTTACGCTTAACGAGATAATCTATAACCACACAAATATCTTTGATTTGTTTTAAACCACAAGATTTAAAACTCTTCCTTTATTTCTTAAACTCCGTGCCAAAACTACATCATATAAACTGGGACAGAGGGAGTATTTTTTCGATCAAGAATATTATCATATGTTAAGAGTACGTATAGGCCGATACTATGGAAAATTCTTAATACAAGTGTGACAAAGAAATTTTGTAAGTATGAAATACAAACCTCCTCGGAAGTCAGCAGAAGCACTTCACTCATCATCAACAACTTGCCAATTGCTCTTTGTTCTTCAGGTGTTCCGGCAATAAGACTCTTACCTCGTGGTCCAGGGTCAAAAAAGATAGATGTCCCAGATTCAACAGCACACTCAATAGCAGATTCAAGAAGGCTAGGGGAGAGCTCGTCAAAGTCATAACCATTACAAAAGAGGATCTTTGATTTTCTAATAGCCATCTTTACCTCAGTAGATAGTCTGCTCATCCAACTGAATGCAGGATCTGCACTAAAATCTGCACGACTGGAAAACATTAACGTCTTAAAGGTTAGATTATGATCCTTTTTTTACCTTATCTTGTAAAAAAAGACTGTGATCCTTTACGGGCACAACATCAAGTGGGCCAAACACTGAGCAAAAATTACACCCCTGGGACGGTGAAAAAAGGAAGTAAAGGAAAATGAAAACGGGTCAAAGCAAGATTGGAAGGGACCTGCAAAAACCATGTCTCTGCAAAGGGTCCACTAACACCCAGCACAGCAGTGTTTCATTGTCAGAACTTGAAAGATTAAGTGCTTCACTCTGCTCATTCATCCCAACTATACTAATACCCTCATCACTAAGCACATCAACAAGGAAGCGTCCGTAGATCTCATCACCTACATGACCAATGGAGATGGAGTGAAGGCCAAGCCTTGATGCTGCTATAGCCACATTGCAGTTTCCACCTGCCTCCCAGTACCGCTGAAACAGGGTCAAATAATCAAGATATCACTTCACATGGTTATGGAGATACACGGATGTGGAAATAAGAGAAAAGGATGACGCCAGGGTGCTAATACCACACATCTTCAGCATCACTAAGCTGGTGTCTAGAAATACTTCAGTATTTCTACATTCCAATTTAATTGAAGATGTCTAGACACCATATGTAGGTCTAGATATCAAGACCTAGTGAGTTGTGTATAAGCTATACCCTATTACATCCCAGAATTCTGCTATTGCAACTAAAGAGATCGTGCTGCTTTCAAAGATGATGGCATCCAAGCATATAAACTACACGTTTTACTTTGTTAAAATAGTGGGTTCGAACCCAAAATGTGGTACATAAACTTTTGTTTTATTACGGTGGTGTTTGGGCTAACTTAGCCATACACTTCACATGTTTCTAGCGATTCACATGGCATCATCAAATGATACAAGTCACCTAGTGTTTTTTTGCCTCATGATGGAATTTGAGGATGAGTTGATTTTGAACATGAAAACTCATGGTTATCTTCCAACTCCATTGACCGTTAGGCCACATCCTTGGGAGAAAAATGTGGTACATAGACTTAATCATCTAGGTCGTTCATTTAAGATGCAAAGGAGCTCAACCTTATTTGAACCAAATATTCTACAGATGCCTTATTAAAGCCTTTGATGCTCTAATAACTAGTGTTTCAGGACTTAATATCGTCATTGTGGATAAAATTAATGGCAGCTAATGCCGTCTATTACTCTATTAACAAAATTAATAGTTTTCTAGAAGGAAAATTATGTATTCACAACTTACAAAAACAACCATCAACATAGACTGATTACTTATTCAACTCTTCAAAAATCCATACTGTCAAGTTTGTTCAGTAAATGGCACAAGTAGGAATCTTTTTGCTCGACAACTTCATTGAGTTGTCACAGTACTCCTTCCATCCCAATTCATTTTTCTCGAGGTGTTTTACGGACTTTCTACCATTACACTCCTTTTCTTTCGAGACATCCAAAATGTTTGACATTCCTAACAGAATTCGATTACATTAAACAATTCAATTTTAAACTCTGATGTATGATTTCTCTATCAAATTAAAAATTTCAACTACTTGAGTATTTTCTTCAACTATCACACCTACTCCTATAATACATAACTCACAATAACATCAACTATTCGTTGTCAAGTTGGGTGTGTGTGTAATTAGGACTACGAATAGTTTACGGGTGCACCGTCTAAATGGTTATTCTGCCTATAAAATGAGTCAGAAGTCAGAAGGAGCACTTGGTTTCTGCACTAGCACAGATAAATTTGCAGACCAAGAAAACTATTTTCTGTATAATTCAAGTTGCGAAACCAAGAAGCAACAAAATAGACACCAATAAATAACCAGAACAAAAAGCAAAATATCCTTTTTTTTTTGTTTAATCTAGAATTTTGTACTACAACAACAACAACCTACCCAGTGTAGTCCGGGATCTGGGGAGGGCAGAGTGTAGCAGACCTTACCTCTACCTTTGCAGGCAGAGACACACCCTAGGCTTAAGTAATTAATCTAAAATTTGTTTGTAGTTTAATAAGAAAGACGAACCTTATCGGGAGGGGATTTGAACAACTGTTCCATGTAGGCCTTGCGTTGTTCTAAAGGCTTGGGAGGTAATTGCGGGACATTGAGAACAATATCCACACACAGATTCCCAAGAGTTGCAATATCTACATCTTTCACAGCAGCGATACTTGTGGAGCCATTATTATTATTATTGTTACGGCGGAGTTTAGGGAGGGGAATTTCAATGCCTCGGCAATTGAGAATTGAACAACCAAGTGGCCGAATTATGAAATTAGGGTTTTGAAAAATGGATGAACAAGGTTTGATGGCGTGATGATGCATTCAGGTGATTAATTCTCTTTACTCCTGCACAAAAAATCAAATTTCTAGTGTATGCACTATCAACGACAACAAAAATGGGAGTAGGTGGATAGGATAATGGATTTTATACAACAAGGCAAGAATAAAAATAGAGCCAAGTAAAGGGAACAATTACGACGGGAGACTGGAGACATACTAAATAAACCAAATAATAAAAAAAAAGGAGTGCCATGCATTAAGCTCCCGCGGGTTTGAAAAAAAGGCAGACCACAACCTTCCGTTACTTAATAAATTGTTTAACTCATGATTTATCTGTGTACACCTCCCTTAACAAATAAAAAAGAAAAAACATAATTTACTATAATATTCATATTAATTGATGTATAATTTTAATAAATTAGAAAAATAATTTGAAATGAGTAATTAATATTATAAATAAAATAAAATAAAAATTTATTTTTCTCTTGATATTCTAAAATTTAAAAGTGATAAGTAAATGTGAAAATATATTTTTAATTTAATAGACGAATAAAAGTGAACGGAGAGAATAGTATATTATTTTCAAAGTATCTTATACTTTTATCCACTGGGTAGTCCAATCCAATGTCAATACACCACATTTCTTTGTGAAGGGAAAGTCCCGAAGGCGAAACCCCCACCTGTACCAGAGGTCCCTTGGCCAGGTGGGATGTAAATCGAGGGATATGAGTGAGTGGCAGCTCTGCAAGGGAGAGGACCAACGGGACACGAACCCAGCAACAACCCTTGCAATATTTCAGCAAAGACTGTCACCACACGGATTCGAACCCGCGACATCGGAGTGGTTGTACCCCAATCACTTTGCAGAACAGGTGCAGACTAAATGACAAGTTCAAAACTAGCTATGAAACACAACTAGAGGCTAGTTACTAATCTATGCTATCAAACAACAATGAACAAAAACAATTAAGAACTCAGCAATTGTGACAGTCATGTGGCAATAATCAAGGAGTGGAGTTGAGTAGAGCCAAAGGGGTAGAGATTCACCTTGTATATGCAAATGGATGACTATTTTTCTACAGATTCTATCACAGTTGTAGGCAGCCTGCTTGAACCTTATACCATTTCTTTCTCTTCAAATGCAAGACACCATCATGGCAAACACACTACAAATAAGGTGAACCTATGTCTAGGGTGGATATCACTCTGCAAAGATAGGCACTTCCAAGGGGCTTTCACATGGATTGGTTCAAGATACACATACATGTGTTTGATTAAGAACTTATGCTCTTTGACAATAGTAGACAACCTAGTTGGTAGATCACCCTAAAGAGTAGGTGAGTGCATGACATATTTCTTAGCCTCAATAATCTTTCTAATTACCCAAGTAGCAGAGTTTGGGACTGGACAAGAGTCCACAGTGAATTTTTTTATGTAATAACAGTGAACCCATCTAATCCAAAGGTAGTCTTTTTTCTCAGAGATTGCCCATAGTTGTTTGACAATAGCAGCCCTGTTTCATATGCAGATATTCATTACATTTTGGCCCCCAGCAGCCTTTGAAAGGCAAGTTTTAGCCCATGAAAATCAAATCTTTCTTTGAGATAGCAGCATTTCCTGACCATAAGAATGATCTACAAGTAACTTTCACCAGTTTCATAATCCTCTTAGACAGTAAGAAAATTTGAGCTCAATAACTTTGTATCCCAAAGAGCACTGATTTTATCAGTTTCAATCTACCTGCATAAGAGAGCAACTTTGCTGACCATCATCTCACCCTTTCTGTGATTCTTTCTAGCAGTGGCATACATTGGATAATGGAAAGCTTCTTTGAGGATAATGGCACCTCCAAATACTTGAAGGGAAGAGTACTCTTCAAAAAACCAAAATTAGATAGAATTGCATGCTTTAGCTCAGGCTTCACCCCTGACATGTAGATAGAGCTCTTGTCAATATTAGCCTTGTAACCCTGATGCAATAAAGAACCTATTGAAAGCCTCTTGAATCAAGTTGATGAAGGGAATATCAACCTTATAGAACATAAGAAGATTATCATCAAAGCAGATATGCACCACACCTAATTTTTACATCTGGAATGGAACTTGAATGCTTTATTTGTTGTGATCACCAAACTCAGCTCCCTCTGTAGGTACTGTTGGAAATTTGCCTTTGGCGGGGAGGTGCCTCCACCCATATTTAATGAATTAAACACTAGTGTTCCGCATGTTGGAGGCTTTGTCTCTTCGCACATGCATGATCTACAAAGTGAGTAGATGACCGTAGGGCCAAGAATTGTCAAATTTCGTTGAGAAATGAAAGAGATATTGGTCCACGAAGTAAGGTGTTTGAGGCATGGAAATATGGTGTGGGACAAATCTACCACATCGGTGGGAATAGGAAGAATTGCTCTCTATATAAGTCTCTAATGTGGTAAAGGGTTTGGGACCCCAAGGGGTATCCCATGTGTTTAAAGGAGGGAGGACCTAGATGTGCTTGGGTTCAAGGCTAAGCCCACACGCGCCCCGCCGCCGCCCGCCCATCCGGTCCGGTCACGGGCTGTGGGCTGTGGGGACTTTCTGATATTATCTTTTTGGACCCCAAATTGCTTAATATTTACAGTTTGGTCCCTAGAGTTTCTGAAAAGTTGATTTTGGGAAAGACGGAAGGCAGAAACTTTCTGCCTACCGTTTGGACTATTTTTTGGAGCATTAACTAGCCATTAATTGGCTGTTAACTACTCCATAAACAGCCCTCCTTCATGACCATTAATCTACCCCTCTTTAATAGCCATGAACAACCTTAAACCAGCCACACTAATAGCCTTTAACCTGCCATTAACAACCCTCACTAATGGCTATTAACAACCTTGTTTGTGGCTGTTGGGCAGCCTCCTCCATGCTATATATTGATGGCTCCTTTGGCTCAATTCGTCACTGGAACACAGTAAAATACGTGACTGAAATTCAGCACAAAACAGTGAGCAAAACAGCCAGAAAATAGCACAAAACACAGCTTAAAACAATGAGCAAAACTGTGAGTTAAGACCCTCATATACACAAGATATACACTTCAGAGACACACTATATACACAGAGACACAACTGAAGAGAAGATAGAATATCTTCCTTCATTTTCCATATTTTCAGCAAGTCGATTCATATTTGTTTTATTCGGCAGGCTTAACCTATTGGCTTTGTAGCGTTGAGATTAAAGTGTTGTTTTTATCTTGGGAGACTATTGCCCGCTAACGTAAAAGCATATATACGGGGCAATCTTGTCTTAAGGACAGAGGGCAATCCCTCGACTCAACACACAACGTTGTAACCATCCAGATTTAGTTGTTTCTTGATTTCAGGATATCAAGATTCAAGACACAACAAGCTTGTGACAGTTCTCAATATTGGCCTTGCAAGGTTATCAAGATTCAAGACACAACACGCTTGCGGCAGTTTTGAAGATTGACCATTTATTTATCCTTTCGAACACTTGTAATAGTTATTTACTTCCCGTACTGCTTTATAAAGTACAATAGAGTACCAACAATTTAAGACAAGACTGTATTGTATTACTATTAGTGTTCGAAAGATGTCGGTCAAAAGTTGTGTGACCAAATCTGGATATGGCAATGGTTTTCTAGTAGAAGAGAGTGATGATGATGAACGTGTTCATGGTGTCACCACTACCAAGACTGGTGGGAACAAGCGCTCTCGAGAGCCTGAGGATGTCAACTGGGACAAGAGGAGAAGGTTGAAGATGTTGTTCTATCTTGCAGAAGAAGGCCTATATTTGTCCCAGACAAAGGATCCGAATAATGGTAAGGAGGAAATGGTCACTCAGTCTGATGAAGTGAGTGAAGTGGGCCAGAATCCCAAATTGGGATAAGTTATTTTTCTTCCTTGTCAAGAATAAAGATTAAATGATGTGTGATTAAAAATGGCTTAAAGTAAGAAGGAATATGAAAATATTTTCACGAAATAATTTATATTCCTTACGCTTTAAAATCAGAAGTTTAATCTTCCTTCCTTCCCGTTTAAAGATTGGACTTTGTAAACGACTTAAAAAGATCCGCTCTTTTAAGTGTAATTATTAAAAGTGTGTAAAGTATATTCGCACATACGAGGGAGAAAGATCCACGAACTGTGCGAAAAATGTTACCACTCTTAAGTAAGTGCCAAGAATTGTCTGGGCACCAATCATAACGGAAGAAGACTAAAAAGCTAAAGATGTTGAGCCTGTCACACTATTTGGCAGAAGATCCTTCATAGGATGATATTGGACACTCAGTCACACAAAGCCTCCAGGCGACTGGAGTGGGCCAAAATTCCTTTGATATGATGATGTTGGACACTCAGTCATACAAACCCTCCGGGCGACTAGAGTGGGGCCATAATTCATTTTATAGGAAAAGTAATGAACACTTAGTAAGGTGGGCCAGAGTTTCCAGGTCTTAAATGATCTGAAGGCCTAAAGAAAGGCAGTGAAGAAATTGGACACTCAGTCTGTCAAAGCAACTGGAGTGGGCCAGAGTATCACGATCACATATGATCCGGTTACGCCCTAACCACGGGCAAGAGGTTGTTCATGTGAAGCAACGCCACCTCTAAAATCAAAGGGGCTGGAGAGGTTGTCCTTAATAGGACTTCAGGGAATGAGATCACTCTAAAATGAGGTGATACATGTTCCTAACTTGGTTTAAGGGACGTTGTTGGTCAAGTTGGTTTGAGACTACTCCAACAGGTCTGTAATAACTAAGAATGGTACAATATGTCTGTAGCCAAATAAATGATATATTTGTAATCCGTGCATCTATGCCATCATAGATTAAGACACGTTAAATAGAAAGTCATTCAAAAGCTAGCGAAGTTGAGATTGTTGCCTTCTTTCGACATAAACCCTCAAAATGAATGTGAGGTAGGCGAAGAGGCAAAATCACCTTTCCAAATTCCGTCAAAGGAATAGCGAAAGAAGTACCGCTCCTCTAGAACTTAGTCACACCTTTATGGGTGATTTAAAGTTTGTGCAAAATAGAGGGGGGAGACAAGTACGTTACAACCTTCATTGATGACGGTACAACATATTGTATCATTTGTTTGTTAAAAAGCAAAGATGAAGTTATTGAAGCGAATAAGCGCTACAAAACAGAAGTTGAAAATCAATAAAGCCTACGGATTGAGGAATTCGTAGTGATAGAGGGGGAGAATGTGAAGCATCGTTAATTAAACGACTCTTCATTACTTACCTCAGCCCAACGGTATAAGCCAAACGCAAAGTCGTACGCCCAAATTATGTGGGGTGGCTTGGTGAAAGTTGGAATACCGAAACAGGTCAAGTTGTACCTAAGACTGTAGATTGCATATCCATTGGATCTGCAAATAACAGTAGTGCTTATCGCCTCTTGGCGTCAAAGAATGTTGAATTCTTTGAAGATAACTTTCCTTGAAAAGGAAAAAGGAGTATTTGCTCAAGGTTAACAAGAACCTAAGAGGAATTAACTGTCCGGAACTAGACGTTTCGTATCTACGGGACTCGAAAGTTGCTGGCTATCTAGAACTTAATAGTCCAGATCTGCAGAACTCAGGGATTCTAGATGTTGAACCGAGACAGAGCAAAGAAAGGGACAAAGACTTGTTCCAGTTCTTCTAGCTTGTATGGTTGAGAATGAACCATTGACAATTAACAAATAATTGTCATCTCCAAAAGCACTGCTTTGGAAAGAAGTTACAAAGAGAGAAATAGATTCCATCATATAGAACCAAACTTGCGTAATGGTTGATCTTCCTTCGGGAAAAGAACCTTTGGGTTGTGAAAATGGATACTCAAAAGTGAGTACAAAGTAGATGGATCTACTGACGAGTTCAAAGCCTTGACTAATTGTACATGTGCTCCCCTGGGAGTAGCTTAACATCATGGGCCATTGCAGTCTTGGCATGGATGTTGAAATAGCCTTCCCAACCGGAGAGTTGGAAGAAGAGGATTGGAGTTGGCTTGCTGAACTGTTGGGCTTCTTCCTGAACTTTCATTTTGGTCCTTGAAATGTTTATATTTTGGTCCTGAATGTTTCAGATAAAACAGAAACTGTGAATCTGACCACGAAACATTGACTCTGAAGTTAGAAAGCCAACAGTTGGAGAATCAACAGTCTGAAAGTAAAAGTCATATTGAAACAAAGTCTCGATATGAAAGATATGGGTATCACAGATGACATCTTAGGAATTGGATTTCTAAGACATCTAACGGACTGGTCGATAGTTGACAGTCTCGTTGAAGCCACCAATGGATATGAATCATAGAACTGATTGGAATCATGGTGCACCCATAGACAAGGAGCGATATGCACAGGTCACGTATAGTTCAATGTATTATACACACTACAACCGTCCTAATATCGGCCTACAAACAGATCAGTTAAACTAAGGTTCACTGTTGATCTTAATAAATGATCAATAGAAGGCGTTAAGTCGGATATGACGATATCTTAATTATTTGCTTATATACGGATTATAGTATTCTGGATGTCCAGCGGTTCTGGGAGAACAAAGTGATGCAAACTGGACATCAGATATGAAGAACACCAATGCCACAAGTAAATGTGTATGGTGGGTCTAGTAAAATCCTCTAAGCAAACTTGCATCGACCGATTCATGATGAGATCAGAGTTTATCGCTTTATACAAAGCATGAAAGAAGTTGAGTAACTTCATGACTCCTTAGAGGACGTCCCTTACCGGGAGAAACCCGTGCCTTCAGCAGTTATACACTATGGCTAGCCGGTCGGCTTCAGGAAGGACACGGATGACGGCGTCTGGACATATCTGTCAGGATCTGTCTGAGACATAAACCCGTATGGCAGTTGATCATCACGGGTGTCACTTCCTTGTTTACTAACTAAGGGACTACCCGGAGATAAAGTGTTCTGTCTGTCTAGGGGAATGGTCTTAAAACCCAAACAATACGAACCTTTGCGATGGAAACCCAACCATACTGATTGGAGATCCCAAGAATTTGGTTCAATGGGAAAACTAAGTGGCAAAAGGTTCAGTTGATCACTTCGGTGGAAGCAAGAAGCACTTCGGATGATGATTTCTGTATGGAAACATGAATCCAAAGCTATTCCCGCGATAGACATTAAAGTTCTACCTGCATGGTGGGTAAAGGTTAAGCTTCCAAACCTTTAACGATCCTCAAATGGTTGAAGTTAAGGTTGGGGAAACTTTTAATGATTCCTAACACTTGTGAAGTGGGGTATAACAGGTTACCTTGTAGGAGATCACCTATTTAAGTGCGAGGATGGCCGCCTCAAATGAACGCACTTAAGAATCCAAGTGTGTCCACGACCACAACAGACAAAAACGTAAGAACGAAAACGAATAAGAAGAGTTATTATGTTGTTATCATTGTCTTGGCTTACACTAAACACTGATGGTCACGTTCACCGCGCAGTAAGTAAGTCCGATGGTTTCAACTAGGGAAGGTTCAAAGCCGAAGCTACCTCTCCTGATGTAATATCTTTTCGCTGAAAGATTGCTGAAAGTAGGCACCTTGTGCGTGCGCCACAATCTCTCTTTCATAGAGGGGATTGTTGGAAATTTGCCTTTGGCGGGGAGGTGTGTCCACCCATATTTAATGAATTAAACACTAGCGTTCCGCATGTTGGAGGCTTTGTCTCTTCGCACATGCATGATCTACGAAGTGTGTAGATGACCGTAGGGCCAAGAATCGTCAAATTTTGTTGAGAAATGAAAGAGATATTGGTCCACGAAGTAAGGTGTTTGAGGCATGAAAATATGGTATGTGACAAATCTACCACATCGGTGGGAATATGAAGAATTGCTCTCTATATAAGTCTCTAATGTGGTAAAGGGTTTGGGACCCCAAGGGGTATCCCATGTGTTTAAATGAGGGAGGACCTAGATGTGCTTGGGTTCAAGGCTAAGCCCACACGCGCCGCGTCGCCGCCCGCCCGTCCGGTCCGATCATGGGTCATGGGTTGTGGGCTGTGGGGACTTTCTGATATTATCTTTTTGGACCCCAAATTGCTTAATATTTAAATTTTGGTCCCTAGAGTTTCTGGAAAGTTGATTTTAGGAAAGACGGAAGGCAGAAACTTTCTGCCTACCGTTTGGACTATTTTTTGGAGCATTAACCAGCCATTACTTGGCTGTTAACTACTCCATAAACAGCCCTCCTTCATGACCATTAATATGCCCCTCTTCAATAGCCATGAACAAACTTAAACCAGCCACACTAATGGCCTTTAACCTGCCATTAACTGCCCTCTCTAATTGCTATTAACAGCCTTGTTTGTGGCTGTTGGGCAGCCTCCTCCATGCTATATATTGATGCCTCATTTGGCTCAATTCGTCACTGGAACACAGTAAAATACGTGACTGAAATTCAGCCCAAAACAGTGAGCAAAACAGTCAGAAAATAGCATAAAACACAACTCAAAACAGTGAGCAAAACTGTGACAAAAAATAGTGAGTTAAGACCCTCATATACACAAGATATACACTACAGAGACACACTATATACACAGAGACACAACAGAAGAGAAGATAGAATATCTTCCTTCCTTTTCCATATCTTCAGCAAGTCGATTCATATTTGTTTTATTCGGCAGGCTCAACCTATTGGCTTTGTAGCGTTGAGATTAAAGTGTTATTTTTATCTTGGGAGACTATTGCCCGCTAACATAAAAGCATATATACGGGGCAATCTTGTCTTAAGGACAGAGGGCAATCCCTCGACTCAACACACAACGTTGTAACCATCCAGATTTAGTTGTTTCTTGATTTCAGGATATCAAGATTCAAGACACAACAAGCTTGTGACAGTTCTCAATATTGGCCTTGCAAGGTTATCAAGATTCAAGACACAACACGCTTGCGGTAGTTTTGAAGATTGACCATTTATTTATCCTTTCGAACACTTGTAATAGTTATTTACTTCCCGTACCGCTTTATAAAGTACAATAGAGTACCAACAGGTACTTCATGTCAATGACAAAAAGATTGAGTGACTTAGGGTCACCAAGTCTGATACCCGTCTTCATAGGAAAAGGTTTGGCCAACCCCTCATTTAGCACCAAAGAGTAAGAAACATTAGAAATACATTTCATTACCCACATGATAAACTTGTAAGGGAAGCCTAGCTCAGCCATCATTCTCTTCAGAAAACATCACTCTATTGAATCATAGGCCTTTCTAAGGTCCACCTTCATCACACATCTAGGAGACAACCCTTTCCGTGTGTACCATTTAAACAGTTCATGGCTAAAAAGAATATTATCTATAATAGATCTTCATTCTACAAAAGCTGATTGAGAAGGGCTAATAATAATACTGACAACACTTTTAATTCTATTAGTCAAGACTTTAATGATGATCTTGTAGAAGGTAGTACAACAAGCAATGGAACTGTAGTCCTTGACACTGGTGGGAGTAGGAATTTTAGGGATTAAGGTAACAACAGTCCCACTGAAGGCTTTAAGGATCCTACCAGACTTGAAAAATTCATGCACAACAGCTAAGACATCCATTTTCACTATCTCCCAGTTTCAAGAGAAGAATTCCACTGGAAATCCATCAATACCTGGTGATTTGTCTGAAGGCATGCCCTTGATAGCAGTTAGGATCTCATCATCAATCACCACTTTGATCAAATCACATTGTTGTTGGTAGGAAAAACATGTCCCCTTCTTTATTATTTCTGAATTAGGACATGGCATCTCTTCTGCTGCAGTGCCCATGAGCTGAGTTCTTTAATGTGTTGGGTACTATTGTAAAGCAGTACAGAAAGTAAATAAATATTACAAGTGTTCAAAAGGATAAACTAATAGGCCAATGTTGAGAATTACCGCAAGCTTATTGTGTCTTGAATCTTGATAATTGTTCGTTCGACATCCAGATCAAGTAAATAGGCAGGCTTTGTAGCAACCATTGCAGGTGATTGCCCATGTTTCCGTCCAACATAATTGAGCCAAAATGCATCAATATATAGCATGGAGGAGGGACTCCTCAACTACCACAAACAAGGTTGTTAATAGCAATTAGTGAGGGCTGTTAATGGCCATTAGAGAGGGCTGTTAATGGCCATTAGAGAGGCTGATTATGGTCATTGAAGGAGGGCTGTTTATGGAGGAGTTAACAGCCAAGAAATGGCTGGTTAACTTTTCAGAAACTCTAGGGACCAAACTGTAAATATTAAGCAATTTGGGGTCCCAAAAAGATAATATCAGAAAGTCCCCACAGCCCACAGCACACAGCCCGAGACCCGAGCCCGGACCGGACTGGATGGGACGGGCGGGACGAACGGGCGGGGGCGGCGCGCGTGTGGGCTTAGCCTTGAACCCAAGCACATCTAGGTCCTCCCCCCTTTAAACACATGGGATACCCCTTGAGGTCCCAAACCCTTAACCACTTTAGAGACTTATATAGAGAGCAATTCTTCATATTCCCACCGATGTGGTAGATTTGTCCCATACCATATTTTCATGCCTCAAACACCTTACTTCGTGGACCAATATCTCTTTCATTTCTCAACAAAATTTGACGATTCTTGGCCCTACGGTCATCTACACACTTCGTAGATCATGCATGTGCGAAGAGACAAAGCCTCCAACATGCGGAACGCTAGTGTTTAATTCATTAAATATGGGTGGACACACCTCCCCGCCAAAGGCAAATTTCCAACAATCCCCTCTATGAAAGAGAGATTGTGGCGCACGCACAAGGTGCCTACTTTCAGTAATCTTTCAGCGAAAAGATATTACATCAGGAGAGGTAGCTTCGGCTTTGAACCTTCCCTAGTTGAAACCATCGGACTTACTTACTGCGCGGTGAACGTGACCATCAGTGTTTAGTGTAAGCCAAGACAATGATAACAACATAATAACTCTTCTTATTCGTTTTCGTTCTTACGTTTTTGTCCGTTGTGGTCGTGGACACACTTGGATTCTTAAGTGCGTTCATTTGAGGCGGCCATCCTCGCACTTAAATAGGTGATCTCCTACAAGGTATCCTTCTATACCCCACTTCACAAGTGTTAGGAATCATTAAAAGTTTCTCCAACCTTAACCTCAACCATTTGAGGATCGTTAAAGGTTTGTAAGCTTAACCTTTACCCACCATGCAGGTAGCACTTTAATGTCTATCGCGGGAACAACTTTGGATTCATGTTTTCGTACAGAAATCATCATCTGAAGTGCTTCTTGCTTCCACCGAAGCGCTCAACTGAACCTTTTGCAGCTTAGTTTTCCCATTGAACCAAATTCTTGGAATCCAATTAGTATGGTTGGGTTACCATCGCAAAGACTCATATTGTTTGGGTTTTAAGACCATTCCCCTAGACAGGCAGAACACTTGATCTCCGGGTAGTCCCTTAGTTAGTAAGAAAGTGACACCCGTGATGATCAACTGCCATACGGTCTTATGTCTTCGACAGATCCTTATAGATATGTCCAGACGCCGTCATCCGTGTCCTTCCTAAAGCCGACCGGCTAGCCACACTGTATAACTGCTGAAGGCACGGGTTTCTCCCAATAAGGGACGTCCTCTAAAAGTCATGAAGTTACTCAACTTCTTTCATACTTTGTATAAAGCGATAAAATCTGATCCCATCATGAATCGGTCGATGCAAGTTTGCTTAGAGGATTTTCCAAGACCCACCATACACATTTACTTGTGGCATTGATGTTCTTCATATTTGATGTCCAGTTTGCATCGTTGTGTTCTCCCAGAACCGCTGGACATCCAGAATACTATAATCCATAGATAAGCGAATAATTCAGATATCGTCATATTTGACTTAACGCCTTCTATTGATCATTTATTAAGATCATCAGTGAACCTTAGTTCAACTGATCTGTTTGTAGGCCGATATCAGGTCGGTTGTAGTGTGTACAATACATTGAACTACACGTGACCTACGCATATCGCTCCTTGTCTATGGGTGCACCATGATTATAATCAGTTCTATGATTCATATCCATTGGTGGCTTCAACGAGACTGTCAATTATCTCACAACTGAGTTTGGAGTTAGACCAGTCCGTTAGATGTCTTAGAAATCCAATTCCTAAGATGTCATCTGTGATACTCATATCTTTTGTTTCAATATAATTTCCACTCTCAGACTGTTGGTTTTCCAACTGTTGGCTTTCTAACTTCAGAGTCAATGTTTCTGTGGTCAGATTCATTGTTTCTGTTTTATCTGAAATTTTCAGGACCAAAATGAAAGTTCAGGAAGAAGCCCAACAATCCAGCAAACCAACTCTGATCCTCTTTTTCCAACTCTCCAGTTAGGAAGGTTGTTTCAACATCCATGCCATGCAAGACTGCAATGGCCCAGGATGTTAAGCTACTCACAGGGAAGCACATGTACAAGTAGCCGAGGCCTTATACTCGACAGTCGATCCATCTACTTTGTACTCACATTTGAATATCCATTTTCACAACCCAAAGGTTCTTTTCCTGGAGGAAGATCAACCATTACGCAAGTATGGTTCTATATGATGGATTCTATTTCCCTCTTTGTAGCTTCTTTCCAAAGCAGCGCTTCTGGAGATGACGATTCTTTATTAATTATCCATGGTTCATTCTCAACCATAAAAGCTAGAAGGACCGGAACAAGTCTTTGTCCCCTTCTTTGCTCCGTTTCAGTTCAACATCTAGAATCCCTGAGTTCTGCAGATCTGGAATATTAAGTTCCGGATAGTCAGCAACTTTCGAGTCCTGTAGATACAGAACGTCTAATTCCGGACAGTCAGGCCCTCGCGGGTTCTTGTTAACCTTGAGCAATTACTTCTTTTTCCTTTTCAAGGAAAGTTATCTTAAAATAATTCAGCATTCTTTGACACCAAGAGGCGATAAGAACTACTGTTATTTGCAGATCCAGTGGATAGACAATCTACAGTCTTAGGTGCAACTTGACTTGTTTCGGTATTCCAACTTTTACCAAGCCACCCCACATCACAACATTTGTATGTGAGATCCTTTCCATGTTTCACACGGAGAGTTATCCTTATCCTTATGTGTATTTCTGTTGAGAATCGCATTAGCGGTAAGGATCGCCTTGCCCCACATAATTTGGGCGTACGACTTTGCGCTTGGCTAACACCGTTGGACTGAGGTAAGAAATGAATAGTCATTTAATGAACGATGCTTCACATTCTCCCCCTCTATCACTACGAATTCCTTAATCCGTAGGCTTAGTTGATTTTCAACTTCTGCTTTGTAGCGCTTATCCGCTTCAACAACTTCATATTTTCTTTTCAACAAGCAAATGATGCAATACGTTGTACCATCATCAATGAAGGTCACAACGTACTTGTCTCCCCCCTTTATTTTGTATAAACTTTAAATCACCCATAAAGGTGTGACTAAGTTCTAGAGGAGCGGTGCTTCTTTCGCTATTCCTTTGACGGAATTTCGAAATGTGATTTTGCCTCTTCGCCTACCTCACATTCATTTTGAGGGTTTATGTCAAAAGAAGGCAACAATCTCAACTTCGCTAGCTTTTGAATGACTTTCTATTTAACGTGTCTTAATCTATGATGGCATAGATGCACGGATTACAAATATATCATTCATTTGGATACATACATACTGTACAATTTTTAGTTATTACAGACCTGTTGGAGTAGTCTCAAACCAGTTTGACCAACAACATCCCTTAAACCAAGTTTGGGACATGTATCACCTCATTTTAGAGTGATCTCATTCCCTAAAGTCCTATTGAGGACAACCTCTCCAACCCCTTCTACTTTAGAGGTGGCGTTGTTTCACATGAACAACCTCTTGCCCGTGGTTAGGGCGTAACCGGATCATATGTGATCTGGATACTCTGGCCCACTCCAGTTGCTTTGGCAGACTGAGTGTCCAATTTCATTTCTACCTTTATTTAGGCCTTCAGATCATTTGAGACCTGGAAACTCTGGCCCACCTTACTAGGTGTCCATTACTATTCCTATGAAATGAATTCTGGCCCCACTCCAGTCGCCCGTAGGCTTTGTATGACTGAGTGTCTAATATCATAATATCAAAGGAATTTTGGCCCACTCCAGTCCCCCGGAGGCTTTGTATGATTGAGTGTCCAATATCATCATATCAAAGGAATTTTGGCCCACTCCAATCTTCCGGAGGCTTTGTATGACTGAGTGTCCAATATCATCCTATGAAGGATCTTCTGTCAAATAGTGTGACAGACTCAACGTCTTTAACTTTTAGTCTTCTTCCGTTATGATTGGTGCCCAGACAATTTATTGGTGCTTACTTAAGAGTGGTAACAATTTTCGCACAGTCAATGGATCTTTCTCCCTCGTATGTACGAACATACTTTACACACTTTTAATAATTACACTTAAAAGAACGTATCTTTTTAAGTCGTTTAGAAAGTCCAATCTTTAAACGGGAATGAAGATGAGATTAAACTTCTGTTTTTAAAGCGTAAGAAATATAAATTATTTCGTGAAAACATTTTCATATTCCTCCTTACTTTAAGCCATTTTTAAACAGACATCATTTAATCTTTATTCTTGACAAGGAAGAAAAATAACTTATCCCAATTTCGGATTTTGGCCCACTTCAGTCACTTCATCGGACTGAGTGTCCATTTCCTCCTTACCATTATTCGGATCCTTTGTCTGGGACAGATATAGGCCTTCTGCTGCAAGATAGAACCACATCCTCAGCCTCCTCCTCTTGTCCCAGTTGACATCATCAGCCTCTCGTGAGCGCTTGTTCCCACAACTCTTGGGAGCGGTGACACCACGAACACGTTGACCTTCAACATCATCATCATCACTCTCTTCAAGCAGAAAACCACAGCCATATCCAGATTGGGTCACACAACTTTTGACCGATATATTTCGAATACTAATATAATCTTGTCTTAAATTGTTGGGTACTATTGTAAAACAGTACGGGAAGTAAATAAATATTACAAGTGTTCGAAAGGATAAACTAATAGGCCAATGTTGAGAACTGCCGCAAGCTTGTTGTGTCTTGAGTCTTGATAACTGTTCGTTCGACATCCAGATCAAGAAAATAGACAGGCTTTGTAGCAACCATTGCAGTAGATTGCCCATGTTTCCGTCCAAAATAATTGAGTCAAAATGCATCAATATATAGCATGGAGGAGGGACTCCTCAACTGCCACAAACAAGGCTGTTAATAGCCATTAGTGAGGGCTGTTAATGGCCATTAGAGAGGGCTGTTAATGACCATTAGAGAGGGCTGTTAATGGCCATTAGAGAGGCTGATTATGGTCATTGAAGGAGGGCTATTTATGGAGGAGTTAACAACCAAGTAATGGCTGGTTAATTAATGCTCCAAAAAACAGCCCAAACGGTAGGCAGAAACGTTCTGCCTTCCGTCATTCCCAAAATCAATTTTTCAGAAACTCTAGGGACCAAACTGTAAATATTAAGCAATTTGGGGTCTCAAAAAGATAATATCAGAAAGTCCTCACATCCCACAGCCCGAGACCGGACCGGACGGGCGACGGCGGTGCGCGTGTGGGCTTAGCCTTGAACCCAAGCACATCTAGGTCCTCCCTCCTTTAAACACATGAGATACCTATTGGGGTCCCAAACCCTTAACCACTTTAGAGACTTATAAGAGATCAATTCTTCCTTTTCCCACCGATGTGGTAGATTTGTCCCACACCATATTTCCATGCCTCAAACACCTTACTTCGTGGACCAATATCTCTTTCATTTCTCAACGAAATTTGACGATTCTTGGCCCTACGGTCATCTACTCAGTTAGTAGATTATGCATGTGAGAAGAGACAAAGCCTCCAACATGCGGAACACTAGTATTTAATTCATTAAATATGGATGGACGCACCTCCCCGTCAAAGGCAAATTTCCAACATAATGAAATATTCATTATTCTTGTAAAGAAATGATGCGGCGAATCTATAAAAAGGCCAAATTGCAGACACTCCTACTTGTCCTGTTTTGACAAGCCACCTTCTTAACTTCACGGTTTTCATTCAGACACCTCAACTTGATCAAAACAAGATTTTTAAACGCCTCTAATTGTTGATTGAACTTATGTGACATTCATATGACTAAAGTGGACAAAATAATTAATGCAAACTAGAAATATTCTATATTGTGCAAATAAACACTGATTTTAACCAAATCAATTAACTTCACAAAAATTATAATTCATTTAGTGCTAATTATTGAGTAATCATTAAAGCTTGCATTGACCTTGGCTCCCATTGGCACACCATGAAGCTTACAAGCATAACCAATAATTGTTAGAGAATCGAATATTGTAATTTGTACCATCCGAAGCTTCTGAACTCCATTGTACTATTCCACTATAAGTTTGTGTTGTGTGGATATGAAATGGATCAGGTGCACCTTTTTATTGAAAAAACTCCACACTTCTTCACTTCTTTACTTTGTCGGCTATAAATACTTAGTCATTTTCATCAAATTTTAAATATAAAAATATTAAATTATGTCCTCTCTTTATATGCATTATTTTCAAATAAAAGCCAGTCAGTGTCGTGTGGTTTTGATGCCGTCTGATAGTTCGTTGCATACCGACGTTTGAGATACCGCTACACCAGTAATGATAATCTGTTTTATTCTAGGAGGAAATAATCTATAACCTCGAATATTTGCGGATTAATTAAGTTCATTAAGGACACATCGTAAATTCGGTGTGCTCAAATTTAGTCATCGTTCATAATAGAATATTTCCACAATAATTAATTGTACATCTCCCATATTAGGTAGAATTATATTTCTCTTGTAATTAGGATTGTTTAGTTACCTAGTTTGTAACAAAGTAAATATTTTTGTAAAACTATATATATTGTAAATCATTAATGAATAAAATCAAGGAAGAATATTTCCTACATGATATCAGAGTCAGACTCATTCCAATTATTTGTTCACTAATATTGGGCCTCAAATTATATTGTCCACACTCCCGTTAACGAGGTCTGGGCCTGCGGAGGAGTGTTAAGAGTCCACATCGGAAATTGAATGGGAACATGGACTCCTTACATGGACTTGAATAATCTTCACCCTACAATCTATCTTTTGAGATTGAGTTAGGCCCAAGATACCTTCTTTACAAAAAAAACTATTAGCGGTTGGGCTCTTTCACCAATGTGAAACTATATATATATGTCCTAATTTTAAGCTGTGGTGCGATTGATCAATCTTGGCTTGTTAGCAAAGCTTTTTTAAGTTTGAGATAAATGAAGTCCAAGAAAGATGAGATAGCAAAGAAAATACATGAGCAACATTTACAAGGTGTTGACTCACATAACTTTGTCAACCACATTTTAGTACTTGAGAGGTAACAGAATAGGCCTTTGACACGAGAGCCGGATCTGAGATTTAAAGTTTGTGAGTTGTCATACATCTTAAATTAAAAAATAAAAAGAAATACATGGTGACCAAGGGGATTTGAACCCCTGACCAAGAGAAGAGTAAGAGTTCCTTCTCTGCCACTATATCAACAACACACTTTGTTAATGGATTCTCAAATTGTACGAGATTTCCGGGAACGCCCATATAATGATCTAAATCTTCCCCTGTTTGACACAATAAAATTGGGAGCACCTTAATTAAAACCAATTTATTGCTGATCACCATCTCAATTAAATTGGTATCTGTACAAGTTATCAAACAGAAGGAATTAAAACGACATAACTGTTTACCCATACGTGACTTTGTATACGTAGTTATGAACACGCAGATCAATATGACCAAATTAATAAAACAATAAATAAGAATACGTAGTACAATTTGGAAAATCTGTACAGGGTATTAAAAAGAAGGAATTAAAACAACATAGGTAAAGAAACTGGACATGAAAAAACTATTAGGAATCTGTACATATATCAATACATGCATACATATTTTTCCGAAAAAGGGTCAAATATACTTATCTACTTTATTTTATTAGCTAATTTTACTTTCCGTTAACGATTATGAATAAAAATACACCGTCGTCTTCAAACTTCACACTTATACGGTTATACCCCTATTTTGGATGAAAACCCCAAATCCTCTTAAATTACCCGATTTCAAAAAAATCACCCACTCCTTTTATTGACCCGACACAATCTGACCCGTCTATCATCATCATCGTCAAGCTTCAACTTCTCATGGAGAAAAAAAAGAAAGAATAAAAAATACACACTCAAATTCTTGATTTCAGCAAGCAAGAAATTAATTAAAATCACAAAATGGGCAACTGACACGTGTAAAACTTTCAAGATTTTCAGCTAACATGAGAAGCTTTAAATATTAAAATTGTGATGCTTTGTTCAAGAATTGAGTTTAGGAACACAAAACAACAAGGTCCACCAAAAATCTGCTTGTCCACATACGGGATATATGGTTCTGTTTAACTCTGACACAACATATTAACGGTTAAATATACACAATATACATGTGTATATTGTGTATATTGGTCACGGGATTGCCCTCAGTTTTTGGACTGATTTGTACCAGGTAAATATTTAGTATCCTAGTTTAGGTAATGTTGTAATATAATTAGTAGTGTATTATCATAATTAGTGTATTGCCATAAATGTATAGAATAAGGTTTTAGGAATAGGATTCTCCTATTATGAAAATATGTAACTTGTATATATAACCTTTCAATTAATGAAAATAATCAAGGGATTATTTCTTTCATGGTATCAAGAGTCTGGGTTTATTTGCTCTCCCAAATTCTCCCAAATTCCGTCGAAATCCCTAGCCAAAATCCGAGACCTTGCTCTCGGGTTTCGTGCCAACGAGAACCTCCTTCTTCCAAAAATTTTCTCTCTAATCCCTCAATCACATATTGTTCTATCAATATGTCTACATCCCGGAACATGTTTCATCCGGCCCTTACAGTTTCTAACATCAAGAATAACATCCCTTTCATTCTTGAAATAGAAAACGTACAATATGAGACGTGGGCCGAACTGTTCAAATTCACGCACGATCGCATCAAGTCATCCATCACATAATTCCCGCGGATCCTAAGGATACGGAGGTGCCAAAACGCGAGGATGATCCTAAGTTGTTGACGACTATTGATGCTACCGTTCTTCAGTGAATATATTCCACCATATCTACCGACCTTTTACAAACAATTATTGAGCCTGATGCTACGGCATAAGCAACCTGGGATAGACTGCGTGATATATTCCAAGATAATCAAAATTCTAGAGCCGTTACCCTTGAGCAGGATTTCTCCCACGTCAATATGGAAGATTTTCCTAATGTTTCGGCTTACTGCAAAAGATTAAAGGAATTGGTGGACCAACTTCGCAATGTTAGCGCGCCGGTTTCAAACGATCGTTTGGTCCTCCAAATGGTTTCCGTCCTCTCCGAGGCCTATAGTGGTGTGGGAACACTTCTTCGGCAAAGCAATCCGCTTCCGCAATTTTATCAAGCGCTTTCTATGCTTACAATAGAAGAAGCAGGCATGGCAAAACGAGCGGCTACTGGTACTAGTCCCGCAGTCATGATGACCGAGTCCACGGTGTATCCTACTGTTTCGAACAACTCGGGCCAAAACCGCAACAAAGGTGGCGGTAAAAAGGGTGGAAATAAGAAAAATGGCAAAAACCGTTGCGGCAACAACGGCGGCAGCCGGTAGAATGGTGGCGGCGGTGGGGGTCCTCAAGGTAGTCAGTAGCAGCAACAACAGTTCTGGGGGCCACTGTCGCGCCCGTTTTTTAACTGCGGGTTTCGCGACGCGATGGCGTCGATTCCCTCCAGATGGATTAAAAAATGCTTGCTTTGAGGAGTCGCCACCTAATTATTCTAAGGTGAATTAGGGCACCTGAATATTAACTAAAAGCTGCAAAATAACTCAGATTTTATGGTCAACAAAACTAGTGAGATTCTGGGTAAGGGTTCTTTATTATCCTAAAGGGAAGGGGTTAGGCATCCTTTAAGATCCGCTAACTTGCGGTTATCCGATCAAATTCAGGTTAATTGTTATGCTAATAAAAATGCATGTTTTTATACATATAAAAAATAATATTGCAAGGTGTTAATAAAATGATGCATTTTGTACAAGTATGCATTTGTATGGCATTAATATACATGTAAAGCTGAAAAAAATATAAGTATGCATTTGTATGAAAATTGATAAGAATGTATGCAAAGTGATTATTATGGGCGACGGGCCTAAATAAATAAACTAGTGATTAACGATTTTAAAACTAGCCGAGCCTAAAAATAAATAAACTAGCGACGGGTTTCAAGTTTTTGACTACCCTATTAATTAATCTAATTCTACCTATTCTAAATATTTCAATAATTTCAGAGTACAATACTATTACAATACAGAATGAAATAAAGCTGAATTAAAGAAAGTAAAAACAACAACAAAATAAATAATCTCCGAGGTATTTGACTTCTTTGACTTTAACCCTTGCAAGCTGTCAAGAATAAACGGTTAGAAACAATTGAATATACATAACTTCGGATCCGTATCCAAAACAATAAATGTTTTGATTACGGAGGACTCAGACTTAAATTTTTAAAAGATCATTCCAATCACGTCGTGGCTGCTAACATATGACTCGTTGGTCATTTTAGTTGCCTTGCCTACCGAACATGTTGGTCTCTCGGGTGAAAAAGATTTAAGTTTCATCATTGCCCAGAAGTTTTATTTTCCGTCTTTACAACCGTGGAGGCCTAAAAAATCGACGGATATTTTTTCATCGGCCCAGTGTAATATAATATTCAAATCATTAAATCAGTAAGACAATCCGTGCACGGATGTTTAAATGCCAAAACAGCAAACTGAACAGAGAGACAAAAAACGTGGCCTCGAATTCAATTTCATCGGCCTAAATGCAATATTTAATTCAAAACAGTAAAACAGTAAGAAAATCCATGCACGGATGTTTAAAATAGTAAATAAAAAAACAGAGAAACGAAAAAGAAAAGCGCGGCCTCGAATTTAATTTCATCGGCCAATGCAGTATTAGTTAAGACAATAAAACAGTAAAACAGAAAGATATCCGTGTATGAATATTTAAATGCCAAAATAAACCAACAATTCGCAATTAAAACGTCCGACCCGAATTCTGAAATTTTTGGACTGAAGCAGGATTCGAAAAAATCGACCGGGTTCGAACAGTGACCCGACTCGGACACTGAACAGTGGTTCGGCTCGGATTTCGGGTTGACCCGACCCGGCATCAAACATTTTTTTTTTTGATTTTTCAGATAATAAACAACAAAATATAGAACATGAAATCTGAAAATTCATTCGAACCAAGTCGACCCGACCCGGGTCAGTGACCCGACCCGGAACAGTGACCCCGACCCGGTTCAGATTTTTCCCAAGTTTCAGGTAACCAGCAGCACAATATAAATATACAAAAATTTGGAAATTAACCGAATCGGGTCAGTGACCCGACTCGAATCGGATGTTTTTCAACCCGAATCGATTTTCTCCAAATTTCAGATAACCAACAGCACAATATAAACATACAAAAAATCTGGAAATTAACCGAACCGGGTCGACCCGAACCGGGTGAGTGACCCGACCCGAATCGGATGTTTTTCAACCCGAATCGATTTTCTCCAAATTTCAGATAACCAACAGCACAATATAAACATACAAAAATATGGAAATTCATTCAAACCGGGTCGACCCGACCCGGAACAGTGACCCGACCCGGAATAGATTTTTCTGTCCAATTTTTTCAGATAATCAACAAGAAGATATAAAAGCATAAAAAATATGGAAAAACTTGCCTAAATCGGTTGACCCGACCCGACAGTGAGCAAAAAAGGCAAAATAATACCCGATTTCCGACGTAAGCTCCGACCAAAACTCTCTTTTTTTCGGACAAAAATCCACAAGAAATCGACCCCCAAACAGTGAACAAAAAAAGGGGGTATTTTATGGATGGGTTTTCGGATTTTAGGGGGTGTAGATATGGGTTGGTTGGTGGTGTCGGCGACGGGGGTTAGGGGTATGGGTGTGTGTGGCGGCAGTGGTGAGGTGACCGGCGACGTGGGGTCGCCGGTATGGGAGCGTGGGGTGTGTGCGGCTGGTAGGGGGGGGTTTGGTTGAGAGAGGTTTTTTTTTTTGAGTGTAGGGTTTTGTCTTTTTGATTAAAGGGAAGGGAATTGGGTATAAGAAAATGGGTGTTTGGTCAATGGGCCGATTCGATTGGGCCTCGGAGTGTGGGTTTGGAATTGTTTTGGGTTGGGGAAATAAATGGGTGATGGGTTGGGCTTGGACGAAAATGGGTTTTAGCTTGGGTTGGGTAGGAATTGTTTTGGGTTGGGGAAATAAAAAGTGGGTTGTGAGTTTAAAAATATAAAAGGGGTTTTATTATATAAAAAGAAAGCTTTGCAAAATTTATAAATTGTAAAGATGACAATATGATAAAAATATAATATTTGGGAAATGTTTGATGCTAAAAAATAAAAAATAAAAAATGCGATGCCGTTTTGTCAAAATAAAATAACATATAATATTAGGATAAAAGCATGATTATGATATATATATATAAAATGCAAATGACAATAAAAATGCAAATAATAATGATATATATACATATATATGCCTATATTTTAAAATTGTTTTAAAGTGTCAAAAATATTAAAAATTGCAAATAAAAATCATAAAAGATGGGACAAAATTGGGTGTCAACAGCCACAATGGACCCCTATGCAGTGGCAGTGGGCTCCACAACAGCAGTTTGGGCCCAGCCAGTATCCCTTCCAGCGGCAGTGGCCAGCCCAGCAGCAGTCCAGGCCCAATTCGGCCTGGTCCAGTTACAACCAACAACAATCTGGGTCGAGACCGCAAGCAGGGGTGTTTGGGCCTCGGCCCCCGCAAGCCCATCACGCAGCAGCACCAACACATACCGATATCGAAGCCGCATTGCACACGTTTGGTTTAAATCCACCGGACCAAAATTGGTATATGGACACGGAGGCCACTACCCACATGACATCCGATTCAGGTATGCTCTCGTCTTATTCCAATTTGAGCAACCCCCGCGGTATAAGTGTTGGTAATGGTAATTCTATTCCAATTCATGGGTATGGTCATAAAATATTGTCTCCCCCCCCCCCATCCACCCCTTATCTTGAAAAATATCCTTCATGCCTCCAAGTTGATTAAAAATTTAGTGTATGTCTGTAAATTCACTACTGACAATTCTGTTTCTATTGAATTTGATCCATTTGGTTTCTCTGTGAAGGATTTCAAGACTGGGAGTCCACTCATGAGGTGTGATAGAAGGGGGGATCTTTATCCTATCACACCCAGTTCCGGTCCATCGAGTCAAACCCTACCATCAGCTTTTGCAGTCATTTCTCCTTTCTTGTGGCATGCTCGTCTTAGTTATCTAGGGTCCTCTATTTTGTCATTTTTAGATAAAAATAGTTTTATTTCATGTAAGGGTACGAGTCGTACTCAAAATTGTCAATCGTGTTCTTTAGGGAAAATTATTAAGTTGCCGTTTGTAGAATCAAAATCTCATACTTTAATGTCATTTGATATTATTCATAGCGACTTATGGACGTCTCATGTTCCTAGTTCTGTGGGTCATCGGTATTATGTTCTCTTTTTGGATGATTATTCTAAATATCTATGGACATTTCCAATAGCAAAGAAATCTCAAGTTTTTTCCATCTTCCAAAAATTTAGAGCATTCATCAGAACCCAATTCGACCGTGAGATAAAAAATATTCAGTGTGATAATGGCAAATAATATGACAATGGGGTGTTCCGGGAATTCTGTGCTAATAATGGGATAAATTTTTGTTTCTCTTGTCCTCATACATCTTCACAAAATGGGAAAGCCGAACATAAAATTCGTTCCATAAATAATATTATCCGCACTCAATTACTTCATGCTTCCGTACCCCCATATTTTTGGCATCATTCTCTTCAAATGACTACATATCTACTTAACATAACTCCTTCAAAAGGTTTGACATATTCTTCCCCCCTTCAAATTTTATATAATAAAAATCCTTCATATTCACATCTTCGGGTTTTTGGGTGTTTGTGTTATCCGTTATTCCCGTCCACCACAATTAACAAACTTCAGGCCCGGTCGACTCCATGTGTGTTTTTGGGTTTTCCATCAAATCATCGTGGCTACAAATGCTTTGATTTATCCTCAAATAAAATCATTATTAATCGCCATGTCATTTTTTATGAATCCCAATTTCCGTTTGCTAAAAATCATACTCCCGTGCCTAGTTCGTATAAATTTGTGGATGAACAAATATCTCCGTATATTATTCAGCATTTTTCGGACATCTCCCTCACCCAGAATTCTGCAGCGGGCCCACTGCCCACTGGTCCCACTGGCCCGTCATAGCCCCCTCTGCCCAGTTGTGTCACTGGGCCAGTTTTAACAATTGGGCCAGTCCAGTCCAATACTGGAACTGGTCCAGTTCCTATTTCTACCACTGTTACTGCCTCCCGAGTTGGGCCAGCAGGCCCACTGCCTGCTGGCCAGTCGACCCGAGCCCATCAAATTCCCGACATCCACTCAATTCTTCCTCGAGTCATAGACCGGTCACTCGTAGTCAACGGGGTGTTTTTACACCAAAAAGACATTTTAATTTACATTCGAATATCTCTAAATGCCCCTTGCCCCGTAATCTTGTGTCTGCCTTAAACGACCCGAATTGGAAATTGCTATGATTGATGAATATAATGCTCTTATTGATAATAAGACGTGGGAGTTGGTGCCCCGTCCTTGTGGTATTAATATTATTAGGTCTATGTGGATTTTTGCTCATAAGGAGAATTCAGATGGTTCATTTGCTCGACATAAGGCGCGGCTTGTGGGTGATGGTAAGACTCAGCAGGTTGGTATAGATTGTGGGGAGACGTTTAGCCCGGTAGTCAAGCCGGCTACCATTCGCACTGTGCTTAGCTTGGCTCGTTCGAAGGCATGTCTGATGGTAAGACTCAGCAGGTTGGTATAGATTGTGGGGAGACGTTTAGCCCGGTAGTCAAGCCGGCTACCATTCGCACTGTGCTTAGCTTGGCTCGTTCGAAGGCATGTCCTATTCATCAGTTGGATGTCAAGAATGCTTTCCTACATGGTGATCTCAAGGAAACAGTCTATATGCATCAGCCGTTGGGATTCAGGGATCCCAACCATCCTCATCATGTCTGTTTGTTGAAGAAGTCCTTATATGGGCTTAAGCAGTCTCCACGGGCCTGGTATACAAGGTTTGCTGACTATGTTTCGACTATTGGGTTCACTCACAGCAGGTCAGATAATTTCTTGTTCATCTACCGTCGTGGTTCGTCCGTGGCCTACATTCTGTTGTATGTGGATGATATCATTTTGACTGCCTCTTCCGATGCCTTACGCCAGTCTATCATGACCATGCTCAGCTCTGAGTTTTCTATGAAAGACTTAGGGCCCTTGAGTTACTTTTTGGGGAATGCCGTCAAACATCATTCAGATGGCTTGTTTTTGTCTCAACGAAAGTATGCGGCTGAGATCATCGAGAGGGCTGGGATGTCGTCCTGTAAGTCCACTTCCACTCCAGTTGATACGAAGCCCAAGCTGAGTGCCACGGCCGGCGTACCCTATGAGGATCCGACCCGCTATCGCAGTCTTGTAGGGGGCCTTCAGTATCTTACCTTTACGAGACCGGGTATTGCGTATGCTGTCTAGAAGGTGTGTTTGTTCATGCATGATCCCAGAGTTGAGCACATGAATGCGCTCAAACGCATCATTCGGTATATTCAAGGTACACTTGACTATGGGTTGCATTTATATCTTTCCTCGATGTCCACACTGGTCTCGTATACAGATGCTGATTAGGGTGGTTATCCCGACACCAGACGGTCTACGTCAGGATATTGTATGTTTCTTGGAAACAACTTGGTCTCCTGGTCTGCAAAGCGTCAGTCGACTCTATCCCGCTCGAGTGCCGAGGCTGAATATCGAGGGGTAGCTAATGTGGTCTCAGAATCATGTTGGTTACGTAATTTGCTTTTGGAGCTTCACTGTCCCATTCAGAAGGCAACCTTAGTATATTGCGATAATATTAGTGCCATATACCTTTCAGGTAATCCGGTTCAGCACCAACGCACTAAGCATATCGAGATGGACATTCACTTTGTCCGTGAAAAGGTTACTCGGGGTCAGGTACGCGTCTGTCATGTCCCGTCAAAATATCAAATTGCAGACATCTTTACAAAGGGTCTTCCCTCGGTCCTTTTGAAGATTTTAGGGACAGTCTCAGCGTTCGAAGACCGCCCGCTATGACTGCGGGGGTGTATTAAATATACACAATATACATGTGTATATTGGTCACGGGATTGCTCTCGGTTTTTGGACTGATTTGCACCAACTAATTTATGGTAAATATTTAGTATCCTAGTTTAGGTATGTTGTAATATAATTAGTAGTGTATTACCATAATTAGTGTATTACCATAAATGTATAGAATAAGGTTTTAGAAATAGAATAGGAATAAGATTCTCCTATTATGAAAATATATAACTTGTATATATAGTCTTTCAATTAATGAAAATAATAGATTCATCACAACATTATTGAAGCAAGAAAAATATTTGGAATCTGAAAAATCTGGAAGAATCTTCTAGTTGACAGTCAACTACAAAAGAAGCCAAAACCTCTCTTGTTTATACTTTTACACAACAAACTAAAAATGGCAGATGTGTTGAACCCCAAATTCAATGAAGCTCAAAAGTAAACCAAAAGCTAGGTGTTTACTGAATTTGAATCCCGTTCAGTACAACAAGAAAATTACTGAATTTGAATCTCGTTCTTTGATCCAACGAGAGGCTTTAATTTTAAATAGCAAATTCAAATTCAGATAAATTAGTTTACCCAAAATTTCAAATAAAAAGAAACAATGAGACTTAAATTGAAACCAAAAGCATCACAATTTTAATTTTAAAGCTTCTCATGTTAGCTGAAAATTTTGAAAGTGGGCCGGGCTCGGGACTGGCGGGCCGGGTTTGGCGGGGTTTGGGTCGGGGCAGGACATGTGAAGGGGGCGGGATCGGGGCGGGCGGGATCGGGTGTGGCGGGATTTGCCGAAGTCCCGTCCCGATCCCGACGGGATTGGGTCGGGGGCTGGATCGGGATCGGGATCCGGACGGTTTTTCCTTTTTTTTTTTTAATAACATATGTATAAAAAACTCAATAATTAAATAAGACAAGATAGTGTAATAAAAACATCCCAATGCTGTTTTTGTGCCTCTTATATTATTTAATAGACATATGATTTTTTTGTAATACAAATACAATTGTCGAAATTGCAACTTTGTGGTGTTGTTCAAAAGTTGCAAATTACATAATAAAATTGCAATTAAAAAAATTACATTCTGAAAAAAATATGTTCTAGTTTCTTAATAATTTCCTGTGGTTCTTCGGTTGGAATTGGTATTTGTTGGTCAAATTGATCCATGTCGCTTCCACCACCTTCGGATAAGATTTCGTTGTATTTTTCGTCTTTTTCTTCTTCGTTGATCTCCGGTTGACCGCACCTTCTCCGCTCCGCTTGTATCCAATCTCTGAATAATACTACAATCTCCAAGCTGCCTCCGGCTAATGAGTGTTTGTGCTCTCCTATTTGATATCTGCCGGCAGAATAAGCGCTTTCAGACGCAGTTGATGACGCTTGAATGTTCAAAACATCTCGGGCCATCATTGAAAGTGTCGGAAAGGTCTTCTCATTCTCCATCTAGTATTTCAGCAAGTATTCACGTCCTTCTTCATTGAGAACTGCTTGGTACGGTACAAAACCTTGCAAAATAAAAATATCAAACTCGCTAATTTGGTTAGTAGCGGTACGGCCGCACATTCTATTTATGAGACTTTCAATACTAGTCGCAGAAACATCATGTCTTTTGTGAGGTTGTGTTGAAGAAGAAGAAGATGGTATGGAAGCCGGTAGGTTACTAACACTTTCTTATTGGTAAAACCTATATACTTTTTTGCATTGGTCTTCTACGCTAGACAATACTTCTTCTTTAGTTTGTTCAATAGGTGGTGGGTGATTTGGATTTTTGGGACTTGGAGGTGGTAGTACTTCTATACAATCGTAAATAGTTTCAATAAGTGATTTAGTACCGTCTATTTTAATAGTCGGATTTAATACACCAATAATATAAATAGTGGGAATAGGAATAAAATATTTTTTTATTTTGATAAACATTTTTTTAATAGCTGTCATATAAGCTGGTTTTTTTTTATATATACACTAAGTAATAAAAATATTAGAGCTATATAAAACAACATAGTTGAAATAGTAGGATAATATATACCGAAAAATTCTTTCGTTGCTTGAAAATTTTTCTCTAAAAATACAATAAGTTCAGAAATTTTTACCCAATCACTATCTACAACCATATTAGCTGGATTTTGGTTATGAGAGTTAAAAAATAAATTTATAGGTTTTCTATAGTCATAAGCAACAAGTAGTTGCTCGTATAAAGAATTCCACCTAGTGGGTACTTCTTTTGGAATTTTTCTATAAGGTAGTTGGAAATCGTGACAAGTTTTTTTATATTCTTTTCTTCGTTGTATTCTATTATTTTTAAAAATAAAGTTTATAACAAATTGTATTTTACTAAGAATGTCTTCATAAAGTGATAGACCATCATTTACAATTAAGTTATATATATGGCACACACATTTTATATGAAAATGATCTGGAAAAGATTGAGTTAAACTATTTTTTAAAATTGTAATAGTATAATTGTTAGAAGAAGCGTTATCTAATGTAATAGTCATAATTTATCAGTTATTCTGTAATAATCGCACACTTGACAAATATATTCTGCAATAAAAGTACCAGTGTGCCTATCATCTATATATCTATACGCTAAGATACGTTTTTGCATAGACCATTTATAATCTATCCAATGACAAGTTACCGTTAAATAATCATGGCCGTTAGTACTACGGCCTATATCAGACGTGATAGATACTTTGCCATTAAAATGATATAATGAATAACGTAAATATTGTTGATATTCATGTGTGAACTTAAATACATCTCTCTTAACAGTTGATCTAGGAAAATCGTTAAAAACAGGATTATATAAATCTCTAATGTAATGAATAAAACCGGGAGATGAAGGAAATGAAAAAGGCAAACCCTTCACAACAACTAATTTTGCTATTGCTTCCCTATCTTTATGTTTATTGTATTTAGGGCCTACAATTCCCCTCGTCATAGGGTTAATTTGACCCTGTACTTGGTCCGGGACAGTATCAGTATGTGAACCTTGTCCCGATGGAGCGGGCGTTTGTGCACCCGGATTTGAAGCCTCGTATTGGGCATACCTAGCTGGATGAGCCCTTACTACGTGTCTCATTAAAACCCCTGTCCCACCGTGACCTTTTCCAGTTTTAAATTTTAAAACATCTTTACAAATTTTACATCTGGCTACTTGATTCTCTACGTCCCTATCAAAAAATATTCATGCATCTGATTTTAATGGTCGTTTTGCTGGACCTCGTCTCATACTAGAGGGAATAGGAGGCATTTCAGTTGAAGGTGCACTAGTGGGTGTGTTGTCATCAACATTAGTGGGTGTATCATCTAGATTATCGTCTAAATTAAAGTCTTCTTGAGTTACAGAAAATAGCTCCTCGTCTAAATCTAATGGTATTGTAGGAAAATGTTCAGTATCAACAAAATCATCTTGTGTAGGAATAGGTTAAGCAGAAGAAGTACCCTTGCACTTGTTGCCCCTACTAGAAGAAGCCTGACCCCAACCCGTAAGCATACGTTTAAATCCTTCCATTATAAATTTATAATTATACTAATAAATAATTAAAGTAAATAAAATTAAGTGCTCTAAATAAAATAAACATACAATAATAATTTAATGAAGGAATGAATGTACCAAAGGCCGACGTAACATCGACGTGTAATCGAGAGGTTGAAAATTGAAACTTTGCTCGATAGAAGATCCTCAAGCTAGTTGCCAACTTCACTCCCAATTCCCAAATGAATAAATAAAATTGAATATTTAGTAGACAATATAGACTTGTAGAGAGATAGATTGAGAGATTAGAGAGATTGTAGGAAGATTTGTGAGAAATATGAAGAGAAAATGAGATATTTATAGTTGGAAAATTGAGTTAAAATTTAAATATAATAACTTATGGGTTAAAAATAAATATTAAGGGGAGAGGAGCGGGGTGGGGGGGGGGGGAGGTTAAAAATGACCGTTGCACAACGGCCAAAATATAAAATGGTCGTTGGTGCAACAGTTATTTTTGCAAAGGGGGGGGGGGGTTGGGCGGGATCGGGTCGGGACCGGGATTGGGTCGGGACAGGCGGGATTGGGGCGGGCCGGGACGAGACATTGTCCTGTCCCGGTTCGAGTCCCGATACCGTAATTTTTTTTAACTACTCGGGTTCACGGCGGGACGGGGGCGGTGTCAGGCCGGGATCGGGCTGACCCGGCCCACTGGCCACCCATAGTGTGAAGTTTGAAGACGACAAAAATATTTTTTGGTCCCCCTAGGACTCGTAAAAGTCAAACCCCAAAGAAATGTATGTCGTCTTCTTCAAACCCTGCTTCGACTGAAAAGCCTAATTCGGAAGAGAGTGGTCAAACTATGTCTGTTTCAAAAATTCTTCAAAACACCGAGGAAATTGATGATAGAGATCATAGAGTAGATATTTCAAGCCAAAATGTGGTCAATGATGATAAGGGTATCATAAATCCAAGTGGGGTTGCACAAAAATCAAGTTTTGTTGTCATGCATGAGTCTACTAGTAGTGGTGATGCATAGAAACCTGAAAATATGGACACATCTGAGGAAAATCCTCTACAATCAGGTAATTCCATCCCTATTGATAGTGATAAAAGAGTAGAGGATTCTACCATAGATGTTGATGAAAATTTGACTGAAAAAGGGTCGGGTGTGTCGAATATTGTGGAAAGAGAGGTGGAAAATGTGGTTGGAAATTAGTGCAGAGAGTCAGGTGGAAAAAGATAGTGTGCCACAAATGGGGGAATTGAAGGAGGACCAGGTCCCTCAAGGAAAGACTTGAATGTTATTGACCATGAAACTGTGTCTACCATAATTGTACCCTGGCGAGAGCCCCCTCCTGATACGACACCTGGTTCTCCAAGTTCTTCTCAAGAGGTTAACTCTGATGATGATCTTCTAATAAGCATTGTTTTCAAAAGAAGGTCCGATCCTGTAAAACAGAGCGGTGTCAATGTAGGAGGGGACATTACTTATAGGCCACCCACTACCAGGCAAAAGAGAAAGGCTCAACTTGAGTCTACTCTAAAGGCCAATAAGGAGAAGAATGTAGGGAAGAAAAAAAGGAGATTAGTAAAAGGCAATTTGAGTAAGTTGAGAGATGAAGAGGATGTGGTGACATTGTCTGATAAGGAAGAGGAGGTGGAACAAGTTCCACTAGAAAGAAAAACTTTCAAGAAAAAAAGGGAAGAGAAGGGAAAAACAGTCATTGAGAAGGAAGTTGTGGTTAATGACAGCGAGGAGGTTGAAAAGGAAAGGAGTGTGTCTCGACCTTCTAAGAAAAGAAAAAAACAGTGTGAGTGAGGAACCTGGTTCCTCCGGGAAAAGGAAAAAAGGTAAGGCCATGGAGTTGGAGAGGCAAAATTAGAGAGTGTTTTGGATGTACATGTATCTTTCTTTTATCAGTGAGGTACATGTGTGTATTTATTTAGTGTTATCATCTTGGATTACTCAGCGTTTCTCATCTTGTCTTTATTTAGATGTCAAATCAATAAAACCAAGGTTGTAAACAGTCAACTTTCAGCTCAAGCCTATTGAGATTTAGTTATCTTACTAACTTTTATATTTTTATGTTCTATGTAAAATAAAGAACACGTTGCTCAAACATACATTGTAGCGTATTTCATTTCGGTTAACACAATGCTTCGCACTGAATTGAAAAATAATCACAATCAGCAGATTTCCCCATACAACATGAACATAATCTAGCTAGTTTCTTTACAAATGTCTGCAAGAAAAGGACATAACATACTGGGGATGCCTCTCCAACAACCAATCTTGAGCCTCAGTTGCTCCATCTTTTTACCATGCTTCTTGTTGTCGCAAGCCTGTAACCCCAACCTGGATTTGTATTCACCTTGACTTTTTACCATAATGTGCAGGCTTTGTACCTGAAGATGATCCTGTTTATTATTAATGAGAAAATTTTAGTTGATTTTGTAAGTTGCAGCAAAACTGCCTAACCTGTTTCACCAAGAAGTAGTGAGCGTCTTACAACGGAGGAAGCCTGCTTCGCAAAAGAAGTGCTAGCTTCAAAAGATGATGGATTTGAAAGTATATTTATGTCCTAGAGACAATCTGTATTAGGACAAATGTACTTTATACACATTCGTATTATTATTAATGGAGATTAATATTTTGGCATTTGCAAATTATTGAATTATTATTGATTATTTGTAATATTCCATAATATGCATCCCTGTAGGTTACGCTGTTATTAATAGTGTGAGATATTAATATTATAACGTAACTCTTAAATAGCTTCGACTAATGATCATCGAGAATGGGATATCAATGATATGTGATAAGTCGACATGTGGTCTGCATCACATCCTTAGAGGATGTAGTATGTCTCACCTGCTACGAGTAATGACTACTCGTGATGGACACATGAATACTTTGGAAGTATTGGTATACCCTGCTGATATACTATTTGTTATACTTGTCTAAAGTATGATCAGCGTGTGGGAGATAAAAGTCCTTAAACTTGAGGTCAATACGTACCTTGTCTATAAAGTAATGTACTTTGATCCTGTCCTAAGCTCAAATTCCTTATAGGTTGAGATACTACTTGTATTGGGTACATTACAATGTGGATTAAAGGTGGTAGTTGAGCCAAGATTAGGATTCATTCCTCGAATGTATATTCGAGAGAACACTCGGATTCTCAGTGATATTAGGTTGACTAAGTCGTTGGCCAACGCAATAGACATATTTAGAATATGGTCTAGTTGTCAACTAATATAGATGAGATACAATGATTAAGCCGTTTGGATAGACACTTGACAAATCCTAAGCTTGATCGGGTGTGTCGTGAATGAAAGGATTTTATCTTACCACATAAATGTTAAGTTTACTGGATTCGCGTAAACGTACTTCACATATTGAGTTCGTCTTGCGGCGCCGTCTAGGAATTCCGCGTAGACCTTAATCTGATTAATGTCGATATGAGAAGGCATGTAGGGTCACACTATGTCGATTGTCCGTTCGATTTAAGGATGTATTGAGAGAGTAATTAAATGTTCGATTTAGAATCGAGATATTTAAATGAATAATGATTATTTTAATTAAGTCAAAATTGAATTTTGGATTTAATTAAGAATGCGCGGAAAATAAATCGAGACAATGCAGGAGCACGTCGAGCGCCGCGGTGCCCATACCCTAGGGCCGCGATGCCTCTGCCTCGATTTTTGGGCCAGGTCCAAGGTCAAGCCCTAATCCGATTTGACCTAATTTTCACCTATAAATAGTGGGATTCTCTTCATTATTCAATATACCAATTTCATATTATCATTCTAAGCCTTAGAGACTTAGAATCAAAACTCTCTCGAACCTCTGCCGGATTTCCTAGCTTTCCGAAAGAGAAATACATTTAAGCTTGAAGCTTACAATTGAAAGGGCAACCACGTGTCAACCTTATAGTAGATAAAAATTCCAGATACTATAACCTGTAAGTATTATGCTTTATGTTACAGGTTTGATTGTTGTATAACCATACCAGAAAACTTGTTGGGGTAAGTAAGAAACAAAAATTTTAAACTTCCGTTGTGCCTTACTTATGTGTTTTGAACCCAACAAAACCCTACAGGATTATTATCGAGCAGACGGCGCCTTTTTGTTTCAGCTCTGTTTATTTTTGTTATCCCCCCCCCCCCCCCCCCCCCCTCGACCTCGAATCTAATTCTTATGCAGCTATGAGAAATACTTTGGTACTCACAATTTTTCTTCATACAGGAAGTTTTTGAAGCATGCTTAATCTCAAACTGCCACCTTTTTGTAAAGCTGCACTGGATTCATGAAAAATACCAGAATATGTGAGACAACAATGCTTTAAAAAATGGTATCGGACTGCGTTATAGCTTTTTGCCAATACTGTTAATATGTAAATTACATGTATACAATATGCCTTAGCTATCATGTCGTGCTTTCTTTATCTGACTTTATGTTACACATTGACAAATTTTAAACTAAATTTACATACAATTCCATACGAGCACATAAGCAATCATAATTCTTAAAATTATGTTCTGTGCATGCACGGGCTATTATCATCTAGTTGTAATAAAAGAGGGAAACTAAGAAGAAGCAAGCAAAGGCAAAATGATGGGAAATATTGAGTCAGTCATGTGCTTGATCCTTTTAAGTCTTCTTTTCTTTTGTTGTTATGTTTCCTTTATCTTTATGGAAGGATATGACGTTTATGAGTGTTTAGCCTAATGATATCTCTATTGTTATAAAAAACCTTTTCAAGATCTTATATGTTGACAACTTGGCATAACTACAAGATATATGTATCATTGAGTTTTTCTTGACACATAATGAAGTTCAGACTTCTGATAGTTATTGAATACAAACATCTCATACGAATGAAGTGCTCCTTCTCGCAATGATTAGTTTTGAAATTTCATTTTTGTTTTTCATTTGGTGTTTGATATTCGTATTGGGACTCTGAGTAATTATAATGTGCACCGCGTAAGACTCATACAAGGGAAATCACTTCTAACATAATTTTTTCCATATTCAGGACTCGAATCATGCCTCTAATTAAGAGGGAAGAAATCCTATCCATCCCATTATTATAATTTTTCGAGGAGAGATGCAAACATTAAGATTAAAAATATGAATGAAAATCTATCTCATAAATTTCATTAATCATAAGACTTTAAATAATTAAGGTGGTAGACTCCCCTACAACTAAAAGATTACTACAACTAGAAACTCAATATTCTAGTAAAAACTCTATAAAAACTGAATAACTAATTATTTTAAAAAATCATTACAGCAACAGATGTAACATTTTGTAAAAAATGGATCTTGGGCCTAACTCAACCCCAAAAGCTAGCTTGTAGGGTGATGATTGTTCAAGTCCATGTTCCCATTCCATATCCGATGTGAGACTCTTAACACTCTCTCGCACGCCCAGACCTTGTTAACTGGAGAGTGAATAATATAATTTGGGCCCAACATCGGTAAACAAATAACTGAAATGAGTCTGACTCTGATACCATATAAAGAATAGATATTGGCATAACTCAAACTCAAAAGCTAGCTTGTAAGATGATTATTATCCAAGTCCATTTAAGGAGTCTATGTTTCCATTCCATATGATATTGTTTAATTTAATGAGAAGGGTAAAAGAAAATTAACGAAAACTCACATTTGGAGTCAGTAGGTGCAAATTTATAATTTTTGCTATTTTTGATCTATTTCTGATATCTTATGCAATTTTTGTAGTGCAATTTTTAGATTTTACGGGACTATTCTGATATTTTTTATTAAATTATTTTTAGTTAAATCTAACGGTCATATGTTATTAAATATGTGACGAAAATCAACACTATTCCCTTTTAACAAGCTTAAATAATCAAAACTACAAAAATATATTAAAAAAACCATTTTAAAATTTAAACATATCCTAAACATAAGATACCATTTTTTGTTATTTTCTCCTTATATATTGTTGTCTCTTCTCTGGGTTGTTGAAAGTAAAATGTTATGAATATGTTAGTTTTCCTTTTCTTTTTTCCTCACACCAATAATTTAAAATTAATCATAATGTTAGATTAGTCGTTTTAATTGGAGAATATATCGGTTATTATTATTCCATATTTTTTACTTATACTTATTTTATTTTTGCTCAGAATCATAATATCAAAAGATTAAAAGAATTTATATATATGATTAAACTTGTTCACAAATTACCGAACTCTAATTTTTAAGAACGTAACAACACACAAAGTTTACCGTTCATTCTTTTAGCTTTTTAATATTTAACAATCATTATCTATCTTAAGAAAATTATAGAAAAATATTAAAAAGAACCTGTAAGGCAGCTTTATTGAAAACCACAAAAGGGAAAGAAATCAGACCAAGGGTGTGTTCGGTACGGAAAACAAATTCTAAATTTTTATCTTTTAAATTTTGGTTGATCAAAAATCTTTAAAAAATATTTTTTCTAAAAAACAAATTCTTCAAAAGTGAGTAAAACACTTCCGTAGCGAAGTTAAAAAAACAACTTTCATAAGTGACATTACATATTACTATTAGTAGTCTCCTCTTCACTCGCCAGCACACCTCACGTCCACCCCATAGCGCCCCATCCCTATCTCCCCACACTCCTACCATAAATCCTCAATTCATAGTATTTGACTAAATTATTGTTATGATCATATTTCTCGTTTGCTTACCAAACTTCAAAAAATAATAAGAAATTCACTTAATTTTTAAAAATATATTACCAAACACAACCCAAGACTAATTAAAACAGAAAATAAAAACATAAGGAAGAAAAAAAAAAGAATAGAAGTGCGGAATGTTTTTTTATTTATTTTAGAATTTCAAGGATAGAGAAGTCAGCATAGGCTTTGTGTGTTGTTTTATGCAGACAAGTAGGAATCTGAAATTCTATTGGTTCCAACTGTCTGTCATTCCTTGGAACCAAAGGATTTCTTCGTAATTTTCAATAATCCTTTTCATTCATTTTCCCAATTGTTTGAATGAATGAATTAATCATGATAATGATGATGATGGTGATTTTCATCTTTTAATTTACACCTTCATTTTCTCTGTTAATCCACAGGTATGATCTTTTGATTCGTTGTTAATTACATTAATTCATTTTTCTCATTTTCTGGGGTTTTGTATTTCGTTTGTTCTTCCATATTGTCTCATGCAAATTTATGTTTTGTGGGTCAATTGTAATTTTTACGTTTGTTGGCACTATTTATTGTATCCTATGGTTTCTTGGATTTTCAGGGTCAATCGTCAAATTTCTGATATAGAGTTGAGAAAGGGTGGACTTCTTTTGATATATGTTGAGTGATTTACATGAAATGGGCCTAAATGGATATTATTAGAAGATTCATATAACCGACCCCAATTAGTTTTTTTGGATTGAGGCGCAATTGGTGCTATTTGTCATTGTTGTTGAGTGATTGAGAAGTGATCATTGGTTTGGTTCACTGGAAATGTAATGTGATTTGTGGACTTGAACTTTTTGTGGGCAATGGCTGCCGGATGGATTTCATCGAGAAATCAGCGGGGATTTATGACAGTCTTGTTTTGTGCGGCTTGCGAATGGTTCTTGATGCTTATGTTGTTTCTTGATGCGGCACTGTCATATTTGATCACGAAATTTGCGAGTTACTATGAGTTGCAGACACCATGTGTGTTGTGCTCGAGGTATGTTGGGAGCAAGAAAAGTGGATGTTACAGGAGACATCTTTGTAGGAACCATAAAGAGGAGATATCATTTCAAGTGTTTTGTCATATTCATGGTAATCTTGCGGATGTTCGTGCTATGTGTGAAGAATGCCTTGTATCATTTGCTACTGAGAATGTACTTGTTAAAGAGTCGGATAACAACTTGATGATTGCTAAACTAGGGAATAAGAGCTTTATACCTACTTCTCCAGGGCCATGGAGCTGTTCTTGTTGTCAGAAGACGTGGAGAGCTCGATCAAGTGCTCAAAGATTGCTCCAGCTAACTTCAGTTGGTTTTGGTGCTTCTAAGGCCAATGCCAAGCCTCCTCTGCCACGGGCACCTGGTCGTAGCCGTTTCAGCCGCCGTGATAGCTTTAAGAAGATCAGGGATAAAATTTCTGGGCCAGATTCACCTAGGACTAGGGCTGCTGCTCTTGACCCTTTATCACATGTTGGATATACTGAGTTGAAGATTACTTCAGATTCTGAGTCAGAAATCCAGGTTTCTGATGACGATGATGGATGTTCTGCTACTCGTGGTAAAAATGATTCTAGATCTGAAGATAACGTTAGACTTGGAAAAGGAATAACACAGAAAATAGAGAACCAGGCTCGCCAATCTTCTGAATCCAAGCCTTCTCTTCTGGATCAGCCAATGCCAATGCAGCTGGCTTCCAGCTCGGGTAAAACTGTGAGCTTTCAGGCATCTGATGATTTTGTTGGGCATGGCTTAGTAGAACTTGATTGGGAAAGTCTTTCTCCTAAGACCGGTGCTTCTGTATTGCCAGTATCTAATATTACCCAGTCACCCAACCCTTTAGAAGATCATCACGCATCAGCAGAGAGTTCAAAGTCCAACACTTTTCTCCCTCATATCTCAGACCTCTCTGTACTGTCGGAGCTCATATCAGCGACCAATATGCCTTCTTCGTCCAGTATTAACATCCATGAGACGTGTAAGCTGATCTTTCCCTTTGATTGATGTGTTGTGTATGCGTCTTATACACTTGATTATATTTACCTGTAGAGTTATTCCAAGAAAAGCAGTTGAATTCCTATTTTTCATTTGTTTGTCTATATAAAACGATTTTGTAGATTTGACTGAAGCTAATGATGACGGAAACAACTTAACTGAGAAGAATAATGCAAAAGCTCCAGTTCATTTAGACGAAAGTGCTCCATCTATATCAAACCAAAATATTCGAGCTGATATATCTGTTCTGGGTAACAGAGGGAGAAAAGTATCAGATATGCTTGGAGAACCAAGTGCAATAAGTGATCCTGCAAAAGCTGGAGAAGGCATGAAGTCACTTCTTCAACTTTCTACTTCTGGGATGGATGAATCGCAAACTGCAAGTCTTATGAATCATGACCATGGTGATGACCGCCAAAGAAGTGATGCTTCTAGCTCTGATGGGGTACATATGCTTCAAACATCTACCTTCATGGGGAGAGATGATTCTGGTAATGAACCTGCAGATGGATTCAGTGTCAGTGAAATTGAGGGCGAAAGTATTGTTGATAGGTTGAAACGAAAAGTTGAACATGATCAGAGATACATAAATGCTCTATACAAGGAACTGGAGGAAGAAAGGAGTGCGTCTGCCATTGCCGCTAATCAGGCAATGGCCATGATCACTAGGTTGCAAGCGGAGAAGGCATCACTTCATATGGAGGCCTTGCAGTATTTAAGAATGATGGAAGAGCAAGCTGAGTATGATATGGAGGCACTAGAAAGGGCTAACGACCTCCTTGCTGAAAGGGAGAAAGAGTTGCAAGATCTGGAAGAAGATTTAGAATTATATAGGAGTAATTTTCCAGATGAATTAGCAGCAGAGAAGGAAAACAAAAATCTGAAGGGAGAAAGGGTAATAAATGAGAATCATAGTTTAGAACATGTTGAAAACAAGCTCAGTGGCTGTTCAGAATCGAAAACTATTGAAGTATCCAAAATCTGTGATAAACCTAGACAGTTTAATGATTCAATATGTAACTTTGAGGATGAAAAGCTCCGTATTTCAAAACATCTGGAGAACTTGGAGAAAAAGCTTTTTCAAATTTCTAGCAGAAAGGTCTCAGATAATATTCCTTGTAATGGATATTCAGAAAGGATAAAGAAAGATGTTGATGATCAAGTTGAGAAACAAAGTGATGATGGGCGAAGTACAAATTCCCAACAGGAGGAAATTTCTTCATCCACGCACAATGATTTTTCCAAATCAAATGGAGGCTCCATTGGCAAGCCTGCTGATTTAGACATGGAAAATGCTATTGTTAGTGAAAAGAGAAACCATTTAGACAATAATAAGCATAGAAAGGTTTTCTCTCTTGAAGGTGAAGTTGATGGGGCTGCTATAGGAAATGAAATTTCAGAGCTTAGTGGGAGGTTACAAGCACTTGAGAATGACTGTAAATTCCTCGTATATGCTTTTAACTCGCTCCAGAATGGAAATGAAGGAATACAGCTTATTCAGGAAATAGCTCATCAGCTGCAAGAAATACGGAAAATTGAGTTTAACAAGAGATGACTATCTCTTAATTTGAAGTTTCAAGTTTTACAATGACAAGGTAAGCTTTTATTTAAATTACCAACATTCTACTGATCCCGATCTCTGATGTGCAAAGATGTTTTTCTAGCGTTGAATATTATGCTGGGTGATGAGGATTTACTGAGATTATTTTCTTCGATGACTTCTTATAAGCGAGACTCCTAGTAATGCAGAGTTTGCAAAACGATGGAAAGCAGTTTCTTTTTTCTTTTTTTGTTCTGTGGGCGGGGTGGGGGATAGGGGAGAAATCTGTCAACCGGTACCCGTATGTGACCGATAATAACATCTATTTCTTGCTCCTCAACCATTTTAATCCGCTCTATACTTTACGGAACTTTTGGAATTTTTTTTTGACTATTAGTGACTAGGTCTAGACAAATCGTGATGCTGCACATATATGTGAAGCTAATTGGTCAAGAACTGAAGTCCTCCTCCTGCTAATAAATTGCCATCTTACTATGTTTACTTTCAATATAGTTCAATAGCTGGATAAACATGAGGAGATAAGATAGATGCTTCAACTGTAAATAGCCCTCGGACTTTACATTCTATGCACTTGAAGATGTTGTTCTATGTTTATGTCCTCATGATCTATGGATATGTACCTTATCAGCTATCAAAGTTTTACCATTTTGGGAGTGTAAATATATATTACCATGCTTTGTTGTTTACATGATTCCTATTATTCCAATTTAATTAATTTCTTTTCCTCCTCTGTGGGAAGATTCTCCTGCTGAGATTTTCAAAGAGATACATGCCAGAAGAGAAGCTGCAGAGAGAAGCCCAGCTGCATCATTATTTACAGCTCACAGTTGGAAAGGAGAAGCTCAAACTGCAGATAACCAAAACAAAGATGACGCCAAATTTATTGGTCTAAAGCTTTGATGATTGAGAATTGGTCTAAAGCTTTGATAATTGAGAATTGGTCTAAAGTTCTGCATTTCAGGTCTTGCTGTCCTCTTAAATTGGTTTTGTTGAAAAGTCACAGCTCTTCTGTTCGTTTTTGTTTCTTTTTCCTGTGTTTTTGGTCCTTTTCACAATTTTGTTAGTCGTTAATGTGAGCGTGTGGTGGGATTTTGGTGTAATTTGTGTATATCTTTTTCAAGGTTGGGCTTTGTTGCCAGTTTTTTCACAACTGTAAATGCAGATATATAGGTTCTTCAAGGACTTCCGAATTTGCTTCAACTTCTGACTGCCTCTCTGTTGTTTTTTCTTTTTCTTTTCTTCTTCACTTCCTTTTATCTTCTGTGTAATCAAAATGAACTGAGTCTCTCCCATCCTTATTTTTTTTAATCATTATTGATTGCCTCCTTTACTTAGTGATTCTTCATAATACAACAAGGGTGGGAGGATTATAATCTGACCCTCAAGGAAAATATTGGCGTTAAAGAAACTGCTGGTATACTAAGCCATGTTGGTACATTCTGGCTATTCGCTGGTGAGAAACCTAACTATTCATCGGTCTAATTTAAGTCTTGCTGTATAGAGTTATCGGTATTTGTGTCGTTAGAAGGTAATAAGTACTCAATAGAATAGTCGAAGTGCATGCAAGTCAATCCGCACATCATGTTATATGAAGAAATAACGTAACTATTCATTTGTAACCATGAAAGGGAATGTAAAAGAAGGGATATGGGACTCCATTGCTCAAATTTCAGATTTCTTGTTTTATATTCATTCTGCTTCAATCTGATCTCACTTATGTATATTCGAAGATAAAGTTGTAACTTCCACGCCCAGTTGCTTCCGACAAGCTTTTTGGCAATTGGTTAATGGCCAAAAGTCCTAATAAAAATGAAGTAATTCCCCATGTCATGGATGATATCAATTCATGGCATTTCTTCTTGGCTGTCTCGTTACGGACGGAATCAGAATTTTGAGTTTTTAAGTGTACGAGTTCTGAGTTCTTAAAAAAAATAATTTACTTGGTTCTGGATAAATTATATATATATATATATAAAGCGTGATGCCAAAAAGGAGGAGGTATGAAAGCATGAACCAAGAAAGTACGGATAATGTTATTAATTGTACGAATTTTGCGTTCGGCTTTCCCATTTTGTGAGGACGTATGAGGACAAGAAAAACGAAAATTGATTTCATTATTAGCACAGAATTCCCGAAACCCCCCATTATCGTATTCTTTGCCATTATCACATTGAATATTTTTTATTTCCCGTTCGAATTGGATTCTGATGAATGCTCTAAATTTTAAGAATGTGGAAAAACATAGCTTTTTTCGCTATCGGAAAAGTCCATAAAAATTAGAATAATCATCCAAGAATAGAACATAATAACGGCGACCTAAAGAATTGAGAACATAAGACGTCCACAAATCGCTATAAATAATATCAAATGACATTAAAGTACGAGAAGTAGAGTCTACAAATGACAATCTAACAATTTTTTCTAAAGAACAAGATTGACAAATCGGAGTACTACGCGTACCCTTACAAGAGATAAAATTGTGTTTATTTAAGGTTTACCTAGACGCGCATGCCACAAGGAAGGAGCAAGGGCTACAAAAGTTGATGGCAAGGCTTGACTTGAGAAACCGGAACTTGGCGTGATAGGATAAGGATCTCCCCTACTATCACACCTCACGAGATGAATCCCCATCTTGAAATCCTTCACAGAAAATCCAAACGGATCAAATTTAACAGAAACAGAATTATTAGTGGTGAATTTATGGACAGACACCAAATTTTTAATCAATTTAGGTGCATGAAGGGTATTTTTCAAGATAAGAGGTGGATGGGGGGAGACAAAGTTTTATGACCATAATCACGAATTGGAATTGAATTACGATTACCATTACCAACAATTATGCCACGATTGTTGCTCAAATTGGAATAAGTCGAGAGAGTACCTTGATCGGATGTCATGTGGGTAGTGGCTTCGGTGTCCATATACCAATTCGGGTCTGGCGGATTAATTCCAAGAGTGTGCTTAGTAGCTTCAATGTCGGTCGGGGCGGGCCCCCTGCGTGATGGGCTTGCGGAGGCCGGGGCCCAAGTACACATGTTTGCTGCCCCGACCCAGTATTGCTTCGGTAACCACTGGCCCAAGTGTTGTTGGGCCGAAACTGTTGCTGGACAGCCCACTGGCCAGTGGCTAGATTGTTGTAAAAAGGGTGGCAGTTGGGCCAAGGGCTACTGAGCCAGTTCTAGGGCCAAGGAGCCCAAGGCTGGGACCAGGCCGCCTGCGGCCCACTACTACTGTTCCGAGGTCCATTCTCGCCGCCGGTGTTGTTGTTTCTGCCGCGACCGTTGTTGCCGCCGCAATTTTTGTCATTGTTTTTACGACTATTTTTGTTGCCCCCTTGAGCACGGTGTGGGCTCGAATTATCAAGGAAACCTTGAGAATTGGTGGAGGACGTCATCATGACCACGGGACTAGCACTAATAGCCGCCTTCTTAACCAAGCCGACTTCTTCCAAAGTAAGCATGGAGCGGGCTTGATAGAACTTCGGGAGGGGGTTACTTTGACGAAGGAGAGTTCCAACGCCACTATATGCCTCGGATAGTCCAGCAACCATCTATAGGACAAGACGATCTTCACTAACGGGCGAACCAACGTTGCGGAGTTGGTCCGCCAATTCTTTCAACCTTTTGCAATATGCTGAAACGTTCGGGAAATTTTCCATGTTGACGTGGAAAAATTCCTGCTCAAGGGTAACATCTCTGGAATTTCGATTATCTTGGAATATGTCATGCAGCCTATCCTAAGCAGCCATCGCCGTAGCATCCGACTCAATAATCGTCTGCAACAGGTCGGTAGAGATAGTGGAGTAAATCCAATGAAGGATGGTGGCATCAAGAGTAGTCCATAACTTGGGATTATCCTCGCGTTTACGCACCTCCGTATCCTCAGGAGCCTCGGGGATTATGTGATGGATGACTTGATGCGAGCGTGCGTGAATTTTGAACGGTTCGGTCCACGTCGCATATTGGACGTTTTCTATTTCAAGAATAAGAGAGATGTGATTCGTGATGTTAGAAACAACTAGGGCATGATGAAACGTGTTCTTAGACATTACGAAAGAACAGAGAGATTTGGTAGAAAATTTGGGAAGAGATGAGGCAAAATTTAACACGAAATCCAAGGAAGGGGCATGGAAATCGATGCAGTTTTTGGCCGAGAAGGGGCATGAAAAACCGTGAGAAATTTTGGAGAAGAGCGGAAGCAATTTAGTCCTAGACTTCTGATACCATGAAAGAAATAATCTCTTGATTATTTTCATTAATTGAAAGAGTATGCATACAATTTACATATTTCCATAATAGAAAAATCGTATTCATATTTTACTCTTAAAACCTTATTCTAATTGGACACTAACTATACAAATATGATAATATAATTATGGTAAGTGTACAATAATAATTACAACCAAACACTACCTAAATTATGCCAATAAACTGTGATATACACGGTATGTATGCACCGTGTATATTACGGCCCAATAGTCCAATTTCTGAACGCAGCCCATGATATACAGGGCGTATATTTCGTGTATTTCACGGGTATATTTAACAGTAAGATTTACATTTATCCGTGTGGATTTGACCTGTTTATGCCAATAGAAATTGTCACATGATCTAACAAAATAAGAACTAAGTCTTTAATTTGACATTTGAAATAGGAAAAAAGCTATAGAAGTACATGATTTTAGCTTTCAAGAAAATACACACACTAATATAGAAAGAAAAAAAATAACTAAAAACGTAATATATGATAAGATAAAGATGAAATACTAAACTATAACGGAAAAATTAGATGAAAAATTGAAATACTAAAAGCCATAACATGAGTATTTTTCATTTTTATTAAAAGAAGAACAATCTTAATAATACTCCTCTCAATCTATATTATTTGTCGTCTAAAGTTTTTGAATATATTTGTAGCAATATTTTTAATCATCTTTTATACGAATTTTTTTCTTACTTGGTATATAGTCATATCTCCCTCTTAATGTACATTAATAGTTTTATTTATTTAAAGATATTTTCCTTGTTGGTTCTTTATTTCCTTCGATATAAATGTCCTATTTTATGTATATATTATTTATATGTTATTACCTTCTTGGGAAACTTATCGACCCGTCCGGTCTCCCACACCCAATCCAGGCAGTGAGTAACCTATTCCACCACAATCAAATAGTAACAATTATATGACAAATCAGGTCACGGAAAGAAACTTTGTTGGTCGTAAAGAATTTGCTTATCGTGCTCCTATTATTATTTCTCCTTTGACTAATGCCTACTCTAAGCATAATGTCCCTTCAAGATTGTCCTTGGTTTCGAATTGAAGAATTTTTTTTTATCCACGTATTCCATTAACATTTAATCTACAACAAATGAAGTACCTATTTTATTATAGAGTTTTGTTGGGTTTAAAACACGCAAGTAAGGCACAACGAACGTTTAAAATTTTATTTTTACTTACCCCGACAATTTCTTCTGGTATGATTAAATGACAATTAAAATCCTATAATATAAAACATGAATACTTACTGGTTGCATTATCTGGAGTCTTTACTTAGGGATTACACGCGATTGTCCCTTTGACTGCAAGCACAATGCTACGGTGTATTCCTCTGTCAAGAAAGCCAGGAAATCTTGGCAGAGGTTTGAGAGAGTTTTATCCTAGACTCTAAGTCTAGAATTATTTATGAGAATTGATGTGTATAACTTATGGGGTTTAGTGCTGTTTATATAGGGAGGATTAGGTCACAAATCAGATTAGGATTGGGCTCTAAGCCTGGCCCAAAAACCGAGGTGCAGTGGGTCAGTCTGACTGGGCCCACTGCCCGGTTGGCGTCGCGGTGCCTTACGTGAAATTTCGTTAATCTGGTTAACACATATGTAGAAAAGTTTACCTTTTCTTTTCGTTTGCCACAATATAATGGAAGATCTTGAGGCAACAAGCCTCGCCGATTTAAGGGGATCAGCTCTCAGAGGGGCCTCTTTCATCTGCGGTTTAAGGGTTTCTTGGATCTTTTTCTTCTTTGACAAGACCAGCCGATCACAGTAGACATCTAGAGGAGACTGGAAGAACTTCTCCTTGGCCGTATTCCACCAGTCATCAAAAGGAAAAGTGGTAATTGCTCTCGGGGGAAATGACTGCCATTCAATTAGGACGAGCCTATTAAGACTGCGATCGAGTATTTCCCTTGCATGTTTTGCATCAAAAATGCAGCGTTGGGTTGAACTGACAATACTGCGGTGAGGCCATGGTACGTGCTGAGTGAGACCGAATTGCCTTGCCACAAATTTTGGCCGATAGGGCTCCGTAGTCAATTTATTACTCCTAGAAGTTGGCTTTAAATCACCCAATAGATCCTTAGCCGTAAGAATACTCCCCCATGTGAGGGCCATAGTTCTCCGCTGGGAGAATGTAAGGTTGCCATCGGCTACTTGACCGACCCAATCGGGGGTGGCCCATCTTTCAATGATCGGTTGCCAATCTGTGTAATGGTCTCGAGACAGACCATGCAGGGTGGAGACCGTAGCAAAAGCATCCTGGGGAACGAAGGGGGTTTTTCGAAGAGTATCGGCGAGTATCGGCGGGTTTAATGGAAAACGGCGGTCATCGAAACCATCAGGAATAAACTCTGGAAAATATAGGGTGATCTACAACTGAAGGAACCACAGGGGACCGACTAAGGTATCCAGATTTCTAGAGTCCCTTAACCTTGCCTGGGCATCGCCAAGAGCTATATAAAGATAAGTCAGGAAGAGAGATGCCCAACTGACATCTTCCCTTGAAACGGCTAACGCCACATAAATTTCTAGTTCATTCACAACTGCACAAGACCCTGTGCAGACAAAATATCGGTTGAACAAAAAAAATAGGAAAGCATGATGCTCGGCATCATCGACTGGGAGATGCGATACTTGGCTGTTGTTGTCCATGAAGTGGACATATCCTGAAGAAGTCTTTGAGACCTTGATGCCAAAATCGGCAACATTTATATCGCCTAAGACATGCGCTTTGGCTCCCAATATCGGAAGGCCAAGTACCGCCATCACGTCAAGTAGTGTGGGGGTCATCATCCCCGAAGGGAAAAAAAGGTGTTGGCAGTAGTCGACCAATAACCAAGGAAGGCATATATGAGACTAATGTTACAATGGAGGTCAAACTCCGACAACGCAGTGACGTCATAAATACCCATGCGTCTCCATTCGGCCTCTCTGGCCGACTTCACTCGTTCCAACCAACCAGAATAGTTGGCAACCTTGGCCATCCAGGTACGCAGACTAGCCAGACAACAGTCACCGGTGAACCAATCACATGTTATAGGAAGGTCATAGTCGGCCGGGCTAAGATGCCTAGAAAGAAGGAGGTCGCCCTGTTCAGATGTACCATAAGGGGCAAGAACCAAATGTTCATCAATGAAGGCAAAGGTAGGGGTTAGGTCACCAGCAGCCAAATCGGCGCCATCTGATCTCTGAGATAGAGAGAAAGATGAAGACATGGTTTTCTAATTAAGGAAATAGGGTTTCTTTGGAGGAGAAAAGGAATTTAGGAATGGCTGAAGAAGTATATGAAAAACCCCTGGGGGAACGTCTCTCCTAAATCTTTTTCCTTTTGGAGATATGGTGACACACGTCAAGACTACCCTCTTTCAAACATACGGCTATAAAGCGTCGACATTTATTGGTGGAGGCCGAAATGCCTCGATTTAAAAGGGATTCAGAGAAAATCATCATTACGCGCATTTAGGGCAAAAGTGATTGAAATGACACCCGCGACTGCCACACGAAACAATGACTATTTTTTACATCAACTCAACAGCCGCACTTGAGTTAATGTAGGGGACAATTGGAACACTCAAAAATACTTTTAGTGTTTTAGCCGAATCAAGTGGCAGCTGAAAGTGGAAACCTGAAAATGAGCAGGCAACAAAACTTTAAGTTGATAACCGAACTGACTCGTAGCCGAATCTATTAGTCCTAGCCCTCGGCTAGAAAAACTTCATCGGCTATTTCGGTAATATGGCTGAGTCATAATTCTGAGAAGCGACTGGGACCCACACATATCTGGACGCCTCGAAGACCAAGTCAAAATACCTTCTAGACCCCAAGAAATGGAAACAAACCATCAACAGCTAGAAGGAAATGCCGTCAGTCGCGCGAGAGGAAATCAAGGAGCAAAATCGCACCACTTCCTCATAGTTGGCTAGTGGATTTAGTGGGTGATTTAGTGGCTAATATAGGGGAGTCACGTTTTATTTCTTGTAGTATAAATATAAGATCATTTGTACAGAATAGAAGACAATCGAATCAATCAAAAAACTGATTTTTTTACATATCTTCATTCTATCATTATCGTCTTTATTGCACTCTAGTTGTATATATATTTCTTACCACTTAGTTTATTCAATCACCATCCTAACACTTTCTGGAGTAGTTAGGAAACCCATTGCTGGAAGTTAGAGTTTCGCTTCCAGCCCAAATCGCTTAGTTAATGAATCAATTTTTCATCCTATTTCATCAGCCGATTAAACGACAAACATTTCAGACAGGAACATCTTGTTATTACCATGTGCTCAAAACAGTAACATCAGAATATACTAAATAAACTAAAAACAATTAAACAAGAAGAACAAAAACTTTAATTAAATATTTCGAGCACACATAATTGATTGTATGTCCTTAAGAAATTTAATCCCCTCATAATACTTGAGGTGGTGGATTATTTCCTTCCAAGATAGAACTGATATCGTTGGTTGAGAAACTAGTTAAGGATTTGGAGTTGACCTCGATCAACATCGGATTAAGACCATCTCTTTTGGGTGTTTGAGTGTGCGAGCAGGTCCGGAGCATATTTTATGACTAAAATGCATATTTGATAGGTTCCGGATGAATTTCGGGTCTTGAATGGAAGATCAGAGTCTATTTTTGAGTTGCTTGAGGCACCCTTCTTCGTGATTGAGAGAAGGGTGTCGCGATCACGTTGATCATGCAGGGGGTGGACTTCATCGATTGCATCTAACGCGTCGTGGTCGCGTAGAGGGGTAGGGGACCGGGTGAATCGCGATCGTGTGGGTAGTTACTACGATGGGTTTTCGCATGGGCCGGGTCGGGCAACGCCTCGCGATCACGTGAGTGGGCCTTGCGATAGTGTAGGGTGCATTATAGCTGAACAGAATCAAGTCACCGAACTTCGGAAATTATTTCATAATTTCATATCTTGGGTTCTAGAGCTCAATTTGGGTGATTCCAAGCGTAACTTTCACGATTCAACCGGGGGTAATCTTTTAATCATTATTTTTTCAATTCCCATTGATTTATTCCATTATGTTAGTGAGTAATTCATGATTTTGAGTGGAAAATTGGGAGTTTTGTCCCTAGAGTAGAAATTATGTATTTCTTCGATTTTAAGGTCGTTTTGTGGACAGTTTTAGCGTATTTTCTGGATTTAGACTATTTGTGCTATGAGAAAATCAATTTTGAAAAAAAAAATCAGTTTTGTTCCTGTGGGATCGGGGTCATTTTTTTGGGCTAGTTTTTAGGTTACAAAACAAAGTATGACAATATCGGTATCTACGGACTCGTTTACTCACGAATAACACATTTGATAAATTGGGAGCATTCTGAAGCTTTACGAAAAGTAAAGGCAAAATCATGATATTCGTGGTGCATTTGCTCGACATCGAGGTATGATAAGAGTTTCTAGACTTTATTGAGGGATGTTTTGCTAATTAAAGACTAAAAATGAAATTGATAATAGATAAGAGCGAAAGATGGGGTCTAGGACCCATGGTGTGACGGGCATTCAGTAGCGTATGCAGAATATTTTGTAAGCAGTTTCTACATTTAATGAAGCGAAAAAAAATGAACAAATCGCTACAAATCTATGTTAAAAAATAAATCAATTGTTTATTAAAAGACAACTCACCTAAATTGCTACAGCTCTCCTCGATAAGTTTTCATATGTTGAAATGTTGTATTCATGATAGCTTGATCCTAAGAAATAGTACTAAATATGTTTTTTTCTATATAAGGCATCTCTCAAAAGTTTATCATCTTCGATTAGATAAATCAGTCTTAATAAATTTTATCGCCGAGAAAGCTCTTTCAACTATAGCTAGAAATTGGCAAAAGAAAAATAAATTTTACAAGCAAGAACATAAGAAGATAAGTTTCATGCTTCTTTATCGCTACTAGTTTTGTTTTAGAAAGATCACCAAGTCCCTTAAATCGAAAAACCTTTAATCATGATTACAAACATTAAATTACAGCAACAACAACAACAACATAGCCAGTGTAATCCCATAAGTGAGGTCTGTGAAGGGTAGAGTGTAATTACAGGCATTAAATTAAAATATTAATTTAAATAAACTAAAAAGAATCATGGAATTAAATTCACAAAGAAAAACACTGGATGTCATAAAAAATTCAATCGAAATTAATAAAAGAGTAAAAGAAATAAGAAAATAACTTTTTTTTTAAAAAGTAGCAGCAAATAGCACGCCCTAGAAATTGCAAAAGAGAGAGGGTAATTTCTTTCAAAGCTAGAATTTAAGTAAAGCTGTTCCACCGTCCACGTTAATTTTAAGCAAATTATTGTGTAAGTTGTTATGGAAATTGATGCTAGATCGACTGGTAATTTTGGTTATTTAAAGCCTGTATTTTTAGCAGATGAACAAAGTAGTGAGGCACTTAAATAAAAATTAAAAGTAAGATATAAACCTGCTGCAACCGTGAATCGAACTCAGGATTTCAATGTGGACTAGTTATACATATATATTTACTACAATTTCCGGACCAAGGGGTGACAGCCCTTGTCATAATGTGGGTCCGCCCCTGCGGGCATTGGTACAATTATCGGTGTTATGAATGAGAAAGTGTATTACTATGTAGTTTCAAATTGTATTCCGAGAATGCTAAAGCATATGTGCATTAGGTATTGAGTTGTTGTCTTGATTGCTTATTTGTGCTCTTCTCATCTCGTTGAACTCGTATATTTGTGAAATTGAGTAATTTGAGTGATTTCGTATAAATTGTAGATATGATTTCTTGGCATGGAGATTCGACCCCGAGCATGAGCGTATCATGTGGAGCACCGTGAGCTTTAGTTCGGCTGTTTGGAGTTGTGGTGAGCTTCTTGGCTATTCTGCGGCCCACTTCTCCCTCTATCTCTTTACTATTCTGTCAGTTTACCATCCAAACATTGTATTTTAGTATCTTTCAGACTTATAATTCAGTCTCATACTTGTATCATATTGTAGTAGCTATTGTACTTATGACAAAAACTTGGATTAACCTTCTATATCACTGCTTATATATCCGTGTTGATCATAATTTACAAGAACATTCTATAATCTTAGTAAGAGGGGGAAGGGATAAGAATTTACACGGTGTGAAATATTGAGTGGACTCAAAAATATAAAATTTGGATTGGTCACTTTTTTATTAGACAAAATAAAGCTTCATACTACTAATATCAGATGTGTGAGACACAAAATAAATTCTTTTTCTCAAATCTACATATATATCCCTATTATATGCAGTAGTGATAATTATTAATATGGTGATATATAGTGTACTTAGGTTAAATATTTTGGTGATGAAAGTTCAAATAGTAATGAAAATAATGGTTCTTATATGGGTCATTCGCACAAATGTCCTTATTTTGTGGTGCTCTTTAATTTTTTCCCTTCAAATTCATAATTTATAATTTTTATCCTTCAGTATTTTCGGTTGCGGTATAATATAGATTTCTCAAGACATAGTTTACGTTTAATTTTGACATATGTATTATAAAACACACACAAATTATATCGAACAAGGAAAAACTTTCAACACTCAATGTAATCTGAAAAAAGCATAATTTTAGATTTTACTCGGTATAATTTACGCTTAATTTTGGGATATGTATCATAATATCCACATAAATTATACCGGATAAGGCAAAATTTCCATCACTCAACATAATCTGAAAAACACCATAAAACTTATGCTGTAAAACTTAATTCCTACAGAATTTATGCCTAGCTAGGCAAAAGTTCAGTTTTCAAAGATAAAAATATTACTAAAATTATGCCGAGCGAAGTAGGTCTGTATATTTTCATTAAATAAGTAGGAGGGCCAAAAATTAAAGACCGCATATATGAGGTGAAAAAATTAAAGACCAGTGCGTTTGAAGGGAAATCCGTGCAAAAAAAATGCTTTTTATGGCTTGACATTCCTAATCTCTTGCTAGCTTGTGAGGTTGAGTTAGGTCCAAAATTATTTTTTTACATGGTATTAAAGCATGACCCATCCTAATTTTTGTTAATGATGTTGGACCTCCATATTAAAATTGCCCACGATTTAGATGTCTAGCCCCGGATGTGAGCGGGTGTTGAAGAATTGTCACATCAGTCAACTATGAGATGACAAATCTCTTTATGTAATGGAACAATCCTCACCTCTTAAGCTAACTTTTGGATTGCGTTTGTCGAAGCTCTCTTTTTTATCTACTTTAATATGCTCACTTTAAATTTCTGGACGTTCAATTCTTTACAAACTTTAATACACTCACTTTAAATTTGAGGGCACTCAATTTGAATTCAAGACATTCACACAAACTTCTGGACACGCAGTTCAAACTTAATATACTCGCTTGAAATTATCGCGCAAAAAATTTAGAAATTTGAAAGTTAGCTTTTTTCGTGTTCGTTTATGATTTTCACGCGAAATATTATGATTTTCACATGATATTTTGCATTTTTTGTGCGAAATTGTTAAAGTATAGCGCGAGTTTTAGGATTTTGACATGAAAATTGATAAATATCACGTGAAAATCATAAACTTTCACGCGAAATCATAAATTTTGTGTGATACTTTGAAATTTTCGCGTGAAATTTTATGATTTTCACGTAAAAATTTCTAATTGTCGCGCATAAATTTCAATTTTTTTTTAATGGAAGTTTGCCATTTTGCGCGATATTTTCATTATTTTTGCGTAAAAATTCTAAAATATGATGCGAATTTCACTTTCACTCAAACATTATGATTTTCACTCGAGAGAACCTACATTTAACCTTCCAAGTCTACTTTGCCTTTTCAAGATATCAGCAACTTTCTAGAGGCATTACAAATCAAGTACAACTCTATAGGAAACGAGAGGTGGGTTGGCAGGGCTGCAATTTAATAAGTATTTATGCTTTTAACAATGCAATAACCTATGATGTATAAAACATTTGATAAACAAGAACATATATCACAGTTAAGTTTTTATTCTCCAGCCTAGCAACTGAAATATTTAGAAAGATAAAGAACCATGTTTATATTTATATTCGCAACAACTTTTATTTTGAAGTGAATAAATTCATCCTAGAATTTTTTTTCAACAAGCAATTTATAAAGAAATATGGACTTATAAGAATCAAGGATGACAAAAGATGTTTTTTTTAAAAACAAAATTTCCTCCAATAGAAGAAGCTATCTGATGACTCTAAAAAAAATCAGATATTTCAACTGCTTCAACTAATTAGGGGGAAAGAAAATAATATGACCGAAACACAATATGGGGCCAAAAGGCAATAGGGATTTAAAATATATTTTATCAATGAGACTCAACAACCTCTGTAAAATAGAAAAATAGTTTATTTTACTCTATTTATATAGTATAATTTTTTGATGAATGAGATTCAGTTGAACACCCTTTCATCTTTCTATGTTTATAAGTCATAAGTTATAAGCTCGTCCAAATAGACTTTTAGTTAGTCTTGACGCCACTTTATGATAATGAAACTAACCAACAATAAACATTAATGCTTCAAAGACTAGTGCCCCAATTATTGTACAGTAAAGTTGTAATTCACAAATTATTTCAGACGCTCGCCAAATCTGAAAAAACTCAAACATTATTTGTATTCCTCGGACCCCTGCCTACATCACAATTAATATTTATTGCCCATTTTTTACCAAACCAACTAGGCCCTAGGGTCATGTGATCAGTTGGATCGCTTAACCTCGCTTCATAATTAGAAAAACAAGCACTATGAAATTACGCGCATCTCAGCCAAAGAAAGATGATGGAGAGTTGACTTTATCTTACGTAAAGTTGCCAGAGTACGATTAACCTCTATATCATTACTTATACATCTGTATTGAGGAGGAAGGGTTAAAGATTTATCCGGTGTGAGATATCAATTAGGAGACCCAACAATATAAGATTTGGGTTGATCAATATTTTGTGAGATAAAATAAAGCTTCATACTATTAATGTCAGATGTATGAGACACATAATAATTTGTTTTCTTAAATCTATATAAATATTCCTATTATATGCGATAGTGATAACTATGGTGATATATAGTGTACTTATGTGAAATTTTTGGTGATGAAAGTTCAAAATAGTAATGAAGACAATGTTTCTTATATATAGACGATTTGATCATAAGAGGAGAGTCCAATGACTTGACATAATTCAAAAATACAAGTCAAATAATTTAAAGAAATAAAGAATGCTCCTAATGTATTGAAATAACTTAAAATTTGTCTTCCTTCCACCTATTACTCTCAACTGCTCTCAATATTAATTTTCGTGTTAAAAATGACCCTTCTTCCATCTTATTGGATCTCACTTGCCCTAACTCATTGAATATGTACTCATGCTAAATTTAGAATTCAATTATTAACCGTTAAAGTCGTTATTGTAAAATCAAGAACTCATAAAATTAAAATTCTTGCTCTGTCTATGACTACTCGAGCCTCTAAGGATAATTTTAGAACTTAACTTTCGATTATATAAAATGCGGACTGCAAGTGTGTATGTATATATCGTTCTTCGTGACATTCACCTCCCTTAAGTTTTGTTTTATTGATCTTATTATTACATTTCTGCGCATATCTTTACACTTTTCACATTTCGATACTTTCTAAAAATATTTTTCTTACTAACCCAGACTGGATGCCACGTTATGTATATTGAAGTCAAGGAATGAAAAGCTTGTGCTTTGACTTATTCTTATCAAATACATTTGCAAACGCTTCCCTTGACATTCATATAGACAAAATCAAGAATAATCAAATTTGACATAAATTTCAGCTTTGATCAATACATAAGTACAATTAAATATTTTCTATCACACCAAGTCATCCAGACCAACTCTTGCGGCATGTAATGCCAGATATGGGCAAAAATATGAGATTACAATGGAAACAATTTTTTTTTGTCAAACAAATTAAACTTCCCCTAAAAGAATGAACCAATATCGCCTCTATTTTCCCGAATATATCCTAGATTTTTGCTATCGACACATTTAAAAGTTTATTAATTTCTTTGTTTAATTTATTGTATCGTCAGATTGTTGATACAATTGCTAGGCCAAGACTTGTATATATTCAATTCGTAGCCACCCCAAATGCGACCTTAGTCTGCGGGTATTCACTAGGAGGAGGAGGAGGATGAGCAAACTCTTTGCGACCTGCAAAGTTCCTTTGAGCGACTTGACTTGTCATTTTAGTATTAGCGTTGGTGCTTGGGTTCGGAGTTGGTGGACGAACAGGACGCCATTGTAGAGATTGTAACAAAAGATATTTATTTCCCTGCAAAAAATCTACTTCTTTTTCGTTGTTTTCTTTAAGAATTCCAGAAGCCTCATTTGATGTGATGCTAATTAGAAGTATAAGCAGTAGCATTAGTATCATTCTGCTTGTCATGTTTGTTTCTGATGGAATGAGAGTATTATGAAAGGATATGTTTTGTTTGGTTTCAGTGGGATGATGAGATTTTTGTATGGTTACGAAGAGAATATGTAAGGGCTATTTAAACTCATGCAATAACGTGTTAGTATAGACCTGACACTTCTCTTTTTAAGTTTATGCAAGAATTTTGACTGCTGACTGTTTAGGTTCACTAAGAATTTTTGAATTGAATGAGTCATTTAGAAGACGAGGGTATTACAATAAACAAGAAAGACTGAGTAAAATAAAAGAAATGACGGGAAGATAAAAGGCTAAAATTATTATGTGATAACACCACATATATCAACTCAATCGCACCTTATGTTTAAACTTTGAGAAAGAAAGAGACTTTACTTGGCACTTACAAAACAAAAGGTAAAAACTTACTCATGTTTATATCAAACTAATAAATATATAATATGTGTTTGCACGTACACTTTTTTCACTTAGTCATAATTAATTAATATAAATAATTTGATAAAAATATCTAGTGCGAGTATGTATTGTCTACAAAGCCTACACAAATTATCTCAGCTAAGAACACGAATAATGAAGATTGCTAAGAGAATGATTGCTTATTAGAAAAACTGATCTCTTTGTGGTATTGTTAACTTGTAAGTATGTTCATATGTTCCTCTATAGAATTGAGCCAAATGCCTCAATTTATATGTGTGCAAGATGGCCTTTAAAATGCCCCATAATGGCATTCAATTGCCATGTAATGGATGACATTTAACCCCCAAATAATGCAACAACATAATGGTCCAAGTAATGGCCATTATTGGGTGGATTCAATGCCATTGAAACCACCTCAACAACCAAACCTTTGAGATTCCGTCGAGCAGTCACTGCCAATGAAGCGCCGCAGCTCTGCCACATTAGCGCCGCGTCTTTAATTCAGCCAGAAACTCACGATGCTCACTGCCAATCAGGCGCTGCGGCGCTGAAAGGGGGCGCCGCGGCCCAGTCCAGGAGGCACCGCAGCCCTTTTCCGACCCGTACCATCTTACACTTCGCACAATCTTTCCTTCGTTTACCGACGTGGAATACTTGTTATTTAGCCAATAATCGTCCATCATTCTATGTCTCAAACACTTCACTTACGTACCAATATCTCTTTCATTAACGAAATTTACGATACTTGGCATCAGATTGCACGTGTGTGAAAACGGCATTTCCGACGTGCGGGGCCCCAATTTTTCGAGTCATAAATAATGGGATAAACTTAAATCCACATTAGTAAATTTCCAACATTATTAACATGGAACATTAATAATCCTTAATATTTGTCGACAAATATAAGTTGAAAATTTTATCGACTTATAACTTGCACAAATAATCCTCAAAACATGATTCATAGCCCAATACGTAAATTTATGTCCCGGGAAGAGACTACATCAGGATTTCTTTTAATAAAAGAATGGTTACAAATGAAAGAATGATGAAATTAAATATAAAAAGGATAAAGAGATAAACTACAAAACAATGAAAGAACGATGTTCTGCTGTAAAAGACTCAAGTCTAATGAGTTAGAGCACTAAACCGGGATTTTCCTATTGATCCAGGTCATTAGTAAGCGGATCATTTATGATGAGGAGGATGAGCTTCAAAAGTGTTATTCCGGAGTGGAACGATGTAGTACAAATAGATCTTCCAATGAACAAAGCCTTTTTTAAATAAGTCAATTCATTTGGGACCCTGCCGTCCACTCTTTCTCCTATTCAATGTACTCACATTTTAATGTGCTTATATTCATGTAGCCATGGCAACAGAAAGAGAAACAATGGAGGCTCTTTGGATGAAGGCTCTGCCATAGGGAGGAGGAGGAATTGGAGGAGGATGAACAACAACTTTCTTTCCCTGACCGGCAAAGTTCTTCTGCTCGACTGTCTTGGCACTGAACGCTCTGCCTTCAGTGCCAGGATCCGGAGCAGGATTGTGAACGGGATTGTAGAAGGATGGTAATAAAAGATGTTTGTTTCTTATCCATCTAGTATCTCCTCCTCCTTCCTTTAGAATCCTAGCTGTGGCTTCTTGTGGTATGCTGCTTAATACAAGAACTATTGTTATGGTTACTATTATAATAATGCTACCTTGAGATTTCATGTTTATGGTTATACAAGAAGTTATGACATATGTTTGATGACCGAGTGCTTAAATAGGGGTCTATTTATATGCATGAAATATTGGAACTGGGAGGAGGTAGGAGGATTTGGAGTTGTTTTCCTGGACAATGTTTCAAGTCTTTTTCCATTTTATTGACTGTTGACGAGAAGGGTTTAGTAAAAATAAGTTGGCAATTGAATGGGTCATGCATGGCCTATCAAAGGAGAGAAATTACTTTGAACACTTGTCAACACTAATGACGGCCAATATACGTAATTACTATCTAATTTTAGAGTAATTGGATATCTTTCGTGAATTGACTCATAATTATTTTTCAAAATTTTAGAGTAATCGGATATCAGTGAATTGTTCAAAATTTAATTGAGTAAAGATAAGAGGGTCAATTTGACACCATACACTTATCATTTGAAATCTTACTCCAATAGACAAATTGCCGTATAGCATTACATATCTCGAATTATAAAAATGTGATCCTCCAAAAAATTTGAGCTAACATAATCTAAATAAGTAAAACTGAGTCCAAAGGAGCAACTATTGTCTGGTGAATGTATCTCTAAAGTTTTGTTCTAACAGAAAAATTACGTTGCTTAATTGAAATTCATATAAAAATAATTGCTAAGAAATTAAGTGATCTTTCGGCGCTCACGACTTTGATGTAATTGAAATTGCTGACTAGCATTAATTGGACCATTGGAATGTTAGACGTATTAGTAAGTTGAACAAGACACCATTTTAGTATTTATGCATGTGTTTTTACACGACAATTAAGAAACATAGCAGGATTAATTCAACTATTCAATAACGCAGCCATATATCCCACTAATTTCTGTTTCCAGGAAACTACTCCAATAACGCAGCCATTAACACAAAGTTTTCGAAGTTGACTTCAAACTTGTACTATGTTTCCTATTCATTCAGTCAACCAATCGGCAGCGAGTGAGGACAGACGGAGTGCACATTAACTATACATATAAATAATACTCAATTCAGTTCAATTTATGTATCTTACTTTCCTTTTAAAGTTGTGACGTATTCTAAAGTTATGACGTATTCAATTCAAGTGACTGTAATTTAAGTGCAAAATACTACTAGCGATATATGATAGCCTCATTTGTATAAAGAGCTCAAAGATATAACAACAATTAGGGAAAAAGAGATTAAACATACTCTGTGAACGTCAACAATAGCTCCTTCTAAAGTGATGGTCAAATAAATAGCAAAGAAGAGACTGACAAGCAAAATGTACAGATCCCCCAAAAACAAAAACAAAAACAAAATAGGGAAAAAGGTGTTGAGGCTGGGTGATGGACTGGAACACAGAATGAAGTCAAAGCACAAAAAAGTTTCCGACTGGGAGATTGGAGCTAATTTCATATTCAGGGACAGCAGACTCTATGGCAAAAGATATTGGCAGAAGATGAACAGGCATCACAGTTGAAATTACTGATGCCGAAGAAAAGATAAATCCAAAAGATAATAAAGAAAGTAAACTACGAATCAAAGTTCACGATATGAAAAGGATAAACTCTACGAAGATTAAAGATGTGTTACTACAGAAATATAGATATTAGTTTAAGACAGAATGGCCTACTGATTCTTCACTCTTCACAGATTAGCTGGTTATAGTTATCAACTAGAGCCCGGTTCTCTTTGTCGTCGAGCTTTCATTCCTCAATCCACTGATTCCTTCCTTCATATACCTCCCCACCAAAAGATAGAGACAAATAGGAATAACCGAACCACGTCTACAAAATGCCAGTACCATGCAACTGCTTCAAAGCCAACGTGATGCTCCTTGGTCAGATGACCAAGATATTGGCGAATACCACATATGATCGAGAATGCAGCTTGAGTAGTAAAGTCTTGTGCTATGAATGCATAAGCAGGTAAAGAGTACATGTGTTGAGCTACCAAAGAAGTAATAACCCCTAAAGAAGCTAGAGCAAGGCCTAATTAAGATCTGCCTCTTGGCTTATGTATAGATATTGATTCATTCACACAATAATTTGCTTCTTGTATCGATGAATTAGAAGAGATGTCAACTGGGAACTGTATCTGGAAACAAAGTGAAGAAAGCTTTTTTTCTGCTTTGTTCTCCCAAGTATCAAGGCAGAAAGAAAGTCTTGCCAAGGGAGCCCCATCACCTACTAAAGGATCAGTTACCGGACGGCTACGCTTCTCAGGGCCCTCTGCATTAGTAAACTAATAACTTATAATAGATTATCTGACTGTTCTGAACTTTCTTCTTGGTACAAGGAGATGGGCGAAGAATTCTAGTTCTAGTTCTTCTTCTAGCTAATCTTTAGTACATCTTTGAGTGAGACTCAAACTCCGGAAGTCGACCTGCCAACAGACATTGTGGGAGAATACGCTTCACCATCATCAGAAAATGTTGCTTAGCGGCAACCTTGAAATAGGGTAAAGTTTGACTGCATCAAGCTCTTACAGCAGACAAGCTACTTTCTTATTCGCAGACTGGAAGATCCTCTATCTATTAGCATACCAGTTCTCGCTTGAGCAAAAATGTTTGGATTATCGTCCTTCCTTCGCTAACTTTTATTGGGATAAGTCAGATGTTTCTGTGAGTAGTAAGCAGTAGATCTCCCCTTATTTTGGGAAAGCTGGTGGCTGCGTGTGAATTTTTTCAAGGCAAAGGGCGCATTTCCCTTACAGATGATGTGCCGAGAAATGCATTGTTGGAACTGGGTTGGAACGACAAGCAACTCTAGATTCAGGGGCTCTTTCTGTAGATGAACGCGAGGGAAAGGTCGTGTATACTGATACGGACAAGATACTTTTTTCTGTTAATGGAGATACTCTAAGCATGCCATTAGTTATGTATCAATGTTCCAACAAAAATACTTGTATGCACCAGGTTCAACGGCTAAAAAAAAAAGATTGAATGAGGTCATTAACATTGAATCATCATAAGGAAGTCAAGTAGTCCGTGACTGACTAGCCGACACTTCTGCCTTTCCATGATCAAAAAATGTAGGAACGTCACGAGGGAGGAAGATAGAAAGGTAACCTATAACACCGGGGAATTACACTTTTTCTCCCGCCTCAGTTTCGTGGATGGAAGGAGGGCGAGAGCGTAGAACGCCTGCTCTATGATTTTCGCCAGCTTTCCCTCTAGTAAAGTCGTTACTAGAAGATGATAAAGATGCATGCTGCTCTTTATTATTAGAAGAGCGAGGTGCAAGTGTTGGCTGCTCAATAGAGGGCTGCGACCCTGATTTCCTTGGGACTTTGACTCCCCCTGATGCACAAGAGGCGCAGGAAAAACCATAGGTGAAGAAGATCCAGAAGATGCTGATCCAAAAGGCACCTACTAAAATAAAAGGGGAGTAGAAGAACTCGTGCTCATGGAAGGTAAAATGCCGGGACGGCGAGAACGAGAAGAAGGTTCTGAAAGAAGAAACCCTTCCCTAACTGGTGTCCGCTGATCCTTCAGCTTCTGCACCAACCCAGTTGACCTCTCTTGTTTCCATCCCACCGTGAGAAGGTAGAAAGCAAAACCAACGCAACAATCAAATAGGAACAAGGATTGATATTATTAGAAATGCCCCAAAAAATCATATTCGTAAAGCAGAAACATAAACGCACTCCTATGAACGTGGAAAATATACCGGATTCGGATTACCAGCCTGAAAAAATAATAGGATAAAAAGAAGAGTTCCCGCCTACGGGCTCGCGTGGCGTCCCTCTAGCAGTAGGGTTCCAACCCTCGCCTCGCTCTTATGACATGCTATGTTTCCTCTCTCTATTCCCAATTAAAGGGTGAGTCCCATGCATCAGTTTGTGGATCGCGGTCTCACACACTAATCCCTACAGGTGCCGGTACTAGAGGAAGATTAATGTGCAGTTGATTCTATACCAGCCGATTCAATTGTTTAGCTACTTCGCTCGACTCGACGAATCGACTTATGATATTTCTAGTTTGATCGACCCTCTGGGGACAAAAGAAAGATCCAAATCTCATAATTCTTTGATATTCAATCGCGAGGTCCTTCTGCCTCAAGATTCTACGCAAGGGAAATGATCGAAGAAAGGGATATGCAAGGGAATCATGTTAGGGAAAAAGAATGGACCTTTGCTTTTTTCCTAGCATTGAAACTTTCTTCAAAGACTGGAAAGCTTACAACATAGGTAATAGAGCGAAGCCATAGGCTAATAAACTGATTGAAGGCAGACCAAGAGCATTACCTACAAAGTTCATAGGTGGTCGTTTAATAGCCCACGAATATCTCTTTCTCAATTTCTATTCCTTCTCTTCTCAAAAAATGCCTATATTTCTTATCTAAGCCCACCTACATTACATGTTACCCATCTCTAAGTAAAGGTAAAGTCTCTCATTCAGCTAGAATGGTTGGAAATTGAAAGAAGTGCGAAAAAGGTCAAACGCGGTTGCTAGCATCGAAGAGAACAGTTATCGACGATAAAGTGGGACTTCGGACTTGGCGAACGAGTTCTTGCCGCGGGAGAGGAATAAAGGAGAAATTTCACTCTCATCTTACAGAGATAGGATATAATTGTAATTGTGAATTAAAAAAAATAAGTACTTTCATTATTATTCAATGTTAATAAACAAGAGTTTTTCCCTTTTCTTTTTGACTCCTACCGAAGCAAAAGTCATCACAAGGGTCTCCAACCAATCCCATTTTTGGAGAGATAAGACAAATGCATCCGGATTGCTCATCATATGATAGTTAGCCTCACTGCAACATGGGTGGTATAGTCTTTTCCTTATTGTGTGGAAGATTCTAGTTTGGAATCGTCCCTTTACAGTTGATCTTCCTCAACAAATTCAGGTTTTTTCTCTTTAAAAAGTGCGCTTATTGAATATGATATGAACAAATATAATTCATTGTGATAAATGAAGTGGATCTATTTAGTTTTATTTTATGTTTTAAATTAATTAGAAACTGTGCACCGGACATGTAGCTTACCGAATCAGTTGTGACATGGATAAGCAGCGCCCTACAGTCAACTCACCTCACATCGAGTCCTTTCTCTTCTCCAGTATTGGTGTGGGGAATCAGCCACGTCAGGGGAGATAGCCCTTGTTTAGTTCATCATTTCGTTCAGATATAGAGTTGTGTCGCTTAGTAAAGTAGAAATCCTTAGCTGTCAACTGTTCATAGTCAGCAGTGGAAGAGGGCGTAGCTTTGATTGCTCAAGTTGCCCTCTCATGGTTTTATGTGAAAAAGCGTAACGAGTCTAAGGTTACAGAAGACTTCGCCAACATTGATAGGCATAGCATTGCAAGTAAATAGAGTAGAGAGCTTACCCTTTCTTTCTATTAGAGTCGCGAGCTTGTTGTAGTCGGTTCTAAGGGGAGAACTTTGTTGCTTACTTGCTATATTCCCTCGTCCTTGCATGATCAAAGACGATGATCGTAAGCTAAGTCCGCCCTTCCTTGAATTATTCGGTCATGCAATACTTATTGAATACAAAGAACAAAATACATTTCGACCCCGTCATAGTTCTCAATCATTTCGTGGCACCGGGAGTAGCTGAACCATCTACGATGGGGGGAGCTAATGCACAGGGAAGAAGCTTGGATATTGAGTAGTTTTTATAATAATAAGTCAAGTCAATAATAATAGAACTGGAGGAGTGAAACCACTTGATTCGTTGGAGAGGAGATCTAAGCAACTTGACTATAAGGAGAGGCGCGGAAAGCCACTTGCTTAAGCTTGGTAAGCAAGGAATCCGTTATGTGGGCGCCAACACCAAGCCGGGGCTGTCTCGCGCTGATGTTCGATCTGAACCTTCGCATCGACTCTCTCTTAGAGGATGAACCACGCCTTCGCTATCGCAAGAATATAATGATCGAAGTCCCATTTCTTTATGAATAAACATCAGTCTCACCGCTTGAATGCAAATAGGTTGAACTGCACACTGGAGTTCTCTCGAAGAAAGACTATCTCCGGGGGAAGAAAGACCTTCATGTTTCTTTGTTTACCAGGCTAAAACATTGTTTTCTAGCGGGTCTCACTCTTTCTATTGAATATTTTCGGAAGCATGCTTCAACCACATCCTTTTACCCCTTTTATAATAAAATCAAGTGGCTTCCAGGTCTCTCTTTCCTTATAGTCAAGAGAGTTGCTAAAGCTTATCTCCAACCAGTCAAGTGGCTTTCACTCCTTAACAAAACAACCTTTCTTAGCGCGCTTTTCAAGCGCTTAGCTTCTGCTAGTGGCTGGACGACAAGGCTATGTTGGAAGCCTAAGCCAAGAAGGTACGAACGAAGTGATGGGCCCCTTTAGAAGATAGGGGGCGGCTTTCTTATGGTAGTAATTGCGAACATCTCTCATCTTCTCTAAGCGTGCACAGTTTGCTTACATGCCGCCTTAGGCACTTCTCTCAACTATACGATAGTGAAGTTTCTCATTGGAAAGACTCTTACTATACATGGGGATGCATATATGTCAGAAGGACCAGATTCAAATATCCCCAGAAATTCCCTTGAGACAATAATCCCGTTGATATGGAAAGTCCTTGGTCTACATAGATTAGTAGTAGGTTACGCTCATATTATTGAAAAGGAGCGTCAGAGACTGAGTTAATATACAATCCCAAGAATGAGACTTCCCTTCGGGATATGTAGGATATGGTGCCACAAATTGTAGTCTACTCGGCATGCGTCGATTATTTGCTGGAGAACTAAGCTCCTGAACCGGCAGGAAGAAGAAGCGCACTCGAACCCCCCTTCTTACTACCCTTTCAGAAGGTGAGACAGAAGGATTGAGATTCTCGTAAGTAATGTTCAAAGTCATCCGCAGGAGCTCTAAGCCACTTGCTTGATTGTAAGGAAGGAAAGGAGCGGAAAGCCACTTGCTTGACTATAAGGATGGAGAGGAGGTGACTTTCGCCTATCTATAAGGACAATTGGAGTTGACGGTCCTAGTTCTGTTACAGTAAGAGCTCTTGCTGGAATGCCTTTACCACCAGATATTGCATTAAAAGTTTCTATTGCATCAACTTTTATTGAACACTATACAATTTCGAAAAAGAAGTTGCTTGCCCAAGAGGGATGTTGTTTAAGACAGATTCTTGACCTCCGACTTCTTTAGAGGGGGAAGGACGAAGAAGGTATTGACCCAGATTTAGATGCTTAAGTCGAATTTGGAGCATTCCAAAAACTTGGAGATCGAACTACAAAAAGACTACGGCAGTCTTTGATCTAGCCGAGCTGGTACAGAATACCCGACTTTAGAGCTTGATGCAGTCAAACTTTACCCTATTTCAAGGTTGCCGCTAAGCAACATTTTCTGATGATGGTGAAGAGTATTCTCCCACAATGTCTGTTGGCAGGTCGACTTCCGGAGTTTGAGTCTCAAGCAAGGGATCACCACTTCCTTTAGCAGAAGCTCGCGAGTTGAACTCGCTCTCTTGCCACGCCTTTCACTCACTCGCTTGAGTTAGACTCAATCACTCTTTGAGTTTGGAGGACCATTCGTTATTCACTCTCTTGCTATTACCCACAGGGAGCGCAACAACCAAGATGCATATTATCATATAGAAAGTGGTGAAGCATAGCGATTCGTACTATCGGAAATATTTTGCGCAAGACCCCTTCAACCTCGCCCGCGTGTTAGCTTGCTTGTACTATCGCTCGCCTGCCTGACCTGCTTTTTGGCTAGCTTCTTTATGGCAAGTGCTACCCTAACTTAGCTAGCGCTATATCTTCCTAAAGCCGTCTGAATTGCCTTGCAAGCGCTACATCTATATGGCAAGCCCACGTCGCATTCGTCTTCCATTGTAGTCGACTTCTTCATATGGCAAGCGTTACCCATCGTTTGCACTACATTGTCTGATGATAACCTTGCATGACCGCTTCTATTCTGGCTGGAGTTGAAAGTCAAGAACGAGAATGGAAAGGAGTGTCACAACTCCGGACCGAATAACCTAAAAAATATGTGACGTTTGGGAAGCATGAGCAACCATTCGTGCACGAGATAGCAATGACAGGAGATTGATCGGTCGGGGTCGAGTGACCGATGAGACTTACCAGAAGTAAAGTACAGAAGAGGGCATATTAAGAATAAATAGGTCTTCTCATTATGTTGATACAAAGGCTTCAAGTGGTGCGGTTCCCACAGGAATCGCAAACACCTGAAGAGAGCGTTTTCTTCTGGTGATTACTATTAGAACACAAGCCATGGAACTCAAAACCACAACACAAGCACTCTTTATTTACTAATGGTCGAGAGCGGACCTTTTTGGATATATAATCCAAGTCGAAAGTAGAGTTATAGGAAAAGTCATATGATGGAACATTTTTTAGCTTTCTTCAGGATTTGGCCTGAACTGTTCGGCAGATTCCCACGCGTTACGCAACTGTTCGCCACTTTGTTCTCAACTCTTCTTACCTCCTGGGTGAGACAAGAAAGATTTGTTCGAGAGGAAAAAAAAGAAGGATTCGAGGTTGGTTGAGATGCTCATTCTGTGGCTGATAATAGGGAGCAGCAGCTGGACATATCGATTTGGATATGGAGGTCTTATCCGATCGATGGACGTCTCATTTGATCCTGGTTTTGTCAATGATGGATATTCAGAAAAACTAAACAGAATAGATTCAAGTTAAGTTAGCTTAACCCAACAAGGGTTAATCCAGCTACAAATGAAAGAGTAAAGAAATAGGTTCTTGTATCTTTGAATATTATCATCCATGGCGAATGGTATCGTATATAAGAGAAGGGATTTTAGAAAGGATCTTTCTATCTAACTATCAATTTAGAAGAAAGTTGCCTTATCTGCCACCATCCACACTATATAATGGTGGGATAGGGCAAACAGAGACCAAGAACCGTAGTAACCTAACGGTTGCCCAGCCAAGAAGGCTACCTCAGACATCCTTTTGATCATCGGAGGCATGAACAAAAAGGTTGCCTCTGGAACTCCTTTTTATCAATAAGGATAGGTATGGAGTCACTCGACTGAAAGTCATTATCAGACATAATGCCTTTCTCTGATTCCTGGAATGAGAGTGAGTTTGCTTCTTCAATGCCGTAGTCTTAGTAATCTCGAGTAACTAGCCAAGCCGCTAAACTTGATGTGCAAGAGACAGAGGCGGTGCTTTGTCAGCTTTAGACTATCAATCTGGTTCCGAAAAACAATATTTATCCTCCTGAACCGGTAGGAAGAAGAAGCACACCCGAACCCCCTTCTTACCCACCAAGGAGAACCCCAGTTAGATTCAGGCATGCTACACTTTTTAGTTATTGGGAGAACCTAAGTACTCTCTTTCGAATTCAGGAAACAGCTCTCAGAGATCTTTTTTCCTTTGGGAAGATACAGGAGCGAAATAATCAACCTATTGATATTGGAAGACCCAACGAATTCTTCCAATGTATCATTTCTAGGTCCAATAGAATTCATAGGTATAGGAAGAAGCCCTATTAAATAGAGATTTTTTCTTTCGACCATATTTCGATGAAATAGTGATAAGGAGTTGCAGAAAAGTCCCCGACAAAGGAAGTGACTTTTCCCGGAAGAGCAGAGGGGACAATCTTTGGCCCCTCCCTACAACTCATGAATTAAGAATTCTCACAACAACAAGGTCTACTCAACACGAATTCTGCGTTAATGAAACTTTTCACAGGAATCTTTCACAAAAATTATATGACACTATAGTAGCCTGCAATGAGAAGAGGGCAGTGGAAGTTATAAATATTTCAAGGCCCAATCGTCGGCTAACTCCACAACAAGGAGGTTTTGTTATCGCCAGTTGCTGGATGGTTTCATTACAAGAAACCAAACCATCTAACAGAGGTGTCGACTATGGGCGTACTTTTCCAGGTAGGCTCCCATGACATAATAAGGCCACCTTCTGATTGCAGCCAAGGCAAGAATGCCACGAATAGTATTTCGCAACCTGAAGCAAATGTTTTCCCTATCTCTAAAGGGGCGTTCAACCACTTGACTCGTTGGAAAGGGGTTAGATGATCACTAACACACACACAAGCAATCTCATCGCTTTTTTTGCAGGCATAAGGAAAGAGAAATCCTTGGGTTGTTGAACAAAATCCAACCACGCCGGAATGGATGGTACAAAGTCCTCCAGCTTTGCTTTCCTAGGCTGAGGAGCGCAGTCAGAGGTCTTTGGTGCGTGAATGCTTGACTTAGAGCTTGAACTATGGGCAATCCAACAACCATTTCAACTGGATACCATCAAGAGGGCAAGAGATGAGGAGCCGATGAAATTCTTTCTGAGTTCTTTCCCGCTTAGGATGGTAAGGGGAAGTAACAAATAGGCTATTTCTTTGCAAAAATGTGCTCAATTTCATATGTGTTAATTCCGCCAAGATCTCTTCGTTAGTTGGGGGAAGAATCCGCCCGAATCGGATTTTTTAGGAACGTATCGAAAGAGCTGCTTTTGTGCTTGATGGCTTCTGATGAACCAATGATAGAGATCCTTCCCTAACAGCAGTTGTTTAATCCGTCCCTGAGAGTGAGAGAAGTCGCATTCCTAGACTAAGACTATGGCATTAAAGAAACAAGCTCACTGTCATTCCAGGAATCAGAGGAATGCATTATGTCCGGTAATGAAGTTTGAAGTTTTCGGCTTGCTTTCTCTCTTCTCTTCTCTTCTCTTGCAGTTGGCAGTCTCTTCAGTCATCTGCTCTACCAATTGAGCTTCCTTCTCATCGAAAGATGCTTAAGACCTTTTGACCAAAACTAAACAACGTACACGCTTCCCTTTACTCCATAGGGCCTTCTCATCAGTTGCAGGGTTTAGTAGCCCGAACTTGACTTGGCTTTTCCAAAATGAGTTACTCAGGTGGAGCGATTTGCGCGTCCGACCTAGTCGAAGAAAGAGTAGTAAAGCTACTAATGGAAGGGAGTGAAGAAGTGGAACTTTGCATAAAGTGGTTGGGAGAACCCCATGATCTTTCCGTGTGGAACGGAAGGTGCGGAGCGAAGACCACTAGTTGAATAATTAAACTATGTTGACTAACTGAAAAAAGGGCTCTTCTTCCTCCACTACTGATATTGACTGACCTGTTGATATGATAGCAGGGAAAGTTGAGAGTATAATCGGAGAAAGAAAAAACCCTTTTCATGATGAGACTACGAACCCTAACGGATCCAATGAGAAAGCAATTGCAGGCCAGGAATCCACCGGACATCTCAGCGGTGGGATTTGATACCCACATCCGATCGAAGTTGCATTTTAGTGCTCCCCTAACATAAAGGGGAGCTTTTTCTGAGTGGGCCTATTAGAAAAAGACTACTCTCATCCCTCTCATTTCAGTCGAGTGAGCTCCCTTCCCACTTGGCCGTGTGTGGCCCACGCTTTAGAAAGGTTTTCTAGGTGGGAGAACCCACTTAGAAAACCTCCCAGTTGCGTATAGCGTCAATTCTCTTTATTAAGAAAGTAGGTTGTCTACTATAATTAGATTAGGATCATAAAAACAGACAATAGTTTTGGTTCCGAAATGGATGGTGAAGGCGCAAGACGTACCTTCTTGTTGTAATTTCCAATTCCTGCCCTTTGCCTTACTCATTTAGGGCTTCTGGGTGACTCCACCGTGCCGGGGGAGGGGGACCAAGCAGGGCATAGCTAGCGGCATAGGAGCCGACTCGACATCAGCGGCTTCGTGCCGCACTGGAGTAATTTTATATGTGGTTTCGCACGTTCCACCCCTTCTCCTTTCATTTCCAATACTAATTATGAAATACTATGAGCAGCAGGATATTGAGGTCCGAAATTCGAAGTGAAATTTTAGATTTGCCTGTTCTTAGTCGTCATGGAAAAGAAATACAGAAGAAAGAAAGAGTTGGAGGCGGCTAAGCACATCCCATCCCACAAGAGTCAAGCCCAGAAAGTGGGGCATGTCATTCGCCATGGCCATTACCAACAACAGGATTATGTTCGAGATGTCAACTTGAAATCTCGATGAATTGAGGAGAAAAGCATCTACCCTTTCAAAAAATAATGGAATGGCGACCTGTGGTAAGAGAGCCTTTAGCACAAGTGCGAAGTGAAGAAATAAAGAGATCCTTCTATATCGAAATCTTAGTTGAAAAAATAATAGGCAAATTCCTGGATCACCCGTGGAGAAGAACCAAAACTCTATGGACGCAAGGACTCCCATATGCTGGGATGAAGTAGGAGAGAGACAGATTCTTGGGCCAGAGATTGTACAGGAGACCTCTTCCTTCGGTCCGGTTAGTACCTTTTCTTCTCTTATGAAATTTCTACTCAGCTTGAAAAGAAAAGAAGCCTCAAGCTGTATGGAAAATATTGAAACTGTCATTTCCAGTAGTATCGCTGCTGTCGTTTTTAGAGCTTTTGTTATTGAACGAGAACTTATAAGAAAGGCCTTTATTGCCCTTTGAAAGAAGTAAAAAAAAGAGCTAGGGAAGAGAGAAAGTTAGAGAAGAAAAAGAGTATCTCCCTAAAGCCCTAAAGTCTCATCCCACAGGCATATTTTGACTATGAAAAGCAGAGAGATAGATCACGCCTAAAAGCTTCCATTTATATTAAATACGATACCACATCCGATTTGATTGAACTCACGGATCCAATCGCCAAGGAAAGGCTAGTCTACACTTTTTCCGTACCAGCTCCTTCTACTTATACCGCAGTTGAAGCAACTAAAGGAGAATTTGGTGTCTTTCTGGTCAATAATAGAAGCAATCGTCGATACCGTCATAAAATAAGAGCACCTGACTTTGCCCATTCACAAGGACTCCCTCCGTCACCTCTATATCCAAATCAACGGTTTGATATGATGAATTGAATATCATTACCAATGATTACAATTTCATCAATTTATACTAAAATAAAAAATATAATAGTTTCCACTTCGCGCCCAATTGCTTGTATATCGATCAGAAAGAAGTAGCTGCAAATGTTATCAGTGGTTATTCCTTCCTATCTCATCTATCTATAAGAATTGCTTGATTCTCCCCGATCAGTTGTAGCTCCCCGTTCACTTACCCTACGAACTACAACGCGCCTTACTGGAAGAAGAACTCCAGCTTGTCAAAAAAGACAAGTCGGTCACCGGTGGCATAAGATCCTTCTCTGCTTGTCTAACTCAAGACAGATAGCAACAATCACTAGAAATAGTCATATGCGGAACATATGCAAGTCCAGATTGAACTATAAGAAAGGAAAGTCAAAGCGGAAAGAAAGCCTAGGCTGGAGCAGTAGCCAGAGAAGCCGGAGAAGTAGCCAGAGAAGCAAGAGCAGCACTTCCAATCAAGAAAGCGACCAATGATTGTCATCAAAGCAAGAAGTATAGACTATAGACTTACAGGATCAAGTGGGAACTTGACAAGTCTCACAACTACTAAGCTTTCAAAAGGGCGGCGTCCACCTGGTACTGCATGGTTCCACTCTGCAAAAACCCCGAATCATTCTCTTGAAGCTCATCCTCTTCATCATAAATGTTCTGCTTGCCCCAAAATGACCTGGACCAATAGGTAAATCCAATCCTTTTTTGGTTAGTTCCCCATTAGTTGACTGCAACTTTTTGAGATGAGAAGAAGTTAGAGCAAAAGTCAAAATAAGAACTCGCTTGAACTTGAAGAGAGAAGCAACTACTACTTCTCCATCAAAGGAAAAAAAAGCATCGACTAAATAGAAGGCCCTTGAATCTTATCGTTAGCCATCTGTTTCCGGAAGAAATCGAAGAATTTCTTGGGAATCCTACAAGATCTGTTCGTTCTTTTTTCTTTGATAGATGGTCAAAACTTCATCTGGGTTCGAGCCCTCCAACTCAAGCACGAAATCAATATTGATTCAACAATCATCGAGAGGGGTTCCGAACTAGGCGCTTACATTTTTTGGCTGAGCCGTATCGTATCATGCTGGTAATGAATTGATTCTGGAATCTTGCTTGGTTTAGGCAGGTAGGTATTAATAGGCTCTTTAAAGCTTTCATTAGGTATACATATGTACACATAGGACTTTCTTGCAATACATAGTGGTTGGCTTCGAATCACATGAAGCCCATATAGATGTACACTCCTATTTCCTCTAAAGCTCTCCATGTGGGGAACACAATCAGTCTATACAAGGACCTACTAAGTCATCCACCCTTGTATCTATTTGATGCATCATCACATGACTGTCGTGTAACTCCTCAAGAATCATGGCATTCGTCTGTCACGTTGCCACCAGAGTCATAAATACTCGAAGTAAGCTCCTGGCTCGCCCCTATCTCTAAATGGGCTTATGAACGAGCGGATTGCTTACGGTCGTGGTAGTTGCGAGCCTCATGGGTCGTGCTCTCTCGTATTTTTTCCTCCGCCTTCTCGCTAGGGGATGGGATTCATTCACTTGCATTCCTGCTAGTACTATAAAAAGCTCCGGTCTTAACGCCCCTACTACTGTTGTGCTGCCTTTCCTCGGGTTCATAGAGTCGGGTTTCCCATTTACCCACAACGGAGGAGCCACCCCACCAGGCAGGCGGCCACGGGTCATAACGCACTCTTCGCACAACAAATCCACTTTGAAGTTGACTTATTCGCTTGGACAATCGTCGGAATGTGTACGGGATACCATAAGGGCCCAATATCTCAATAGCACCTTTGTCTAAAGCTTCGAATGAGACTTCATATCCGAAATGCACGAAGGATCTAACTAGAAAGTCATTCAAAACGTGATCGAAAAACCAGCGTTTATTGAAGAAGCTATAGAGTCGATTACTAATAGTACTAGTTTGAAAGGCTAATTGGAATTGATCCGCCATTCGTTTTCTACAGGGGTCGGGGGTTTTTTAAGACAAAATCCATCATGGAAGGGCTAGAGGCCGGATCGCTCACTCTATAATTTATGTTTCTCCCAATATGAGCCATTACTAGTAAGGGCGCGTGGAACTGGCCTCCATAGAAGTTCAAGGAAGTAAAGCTACATACTACTGGAAAGAGATGGGCTTTCTCCTTTCTATTTCTTGCGGGCTATTGATTTCGGGTTGAGACTTTGCTTGAAAAATGATTGTAGTAATTCTGGTTTGACACTATTTGGAATGGCTCTCTCATATTGAGAAATTATGTCTAGTGGCATTCGATCACATAATCCTTGCTTCTTGCCCCTTATTTCAAACTCAAGGAAAGCCTTGTTCAATATGAGAAAGATGCGCTCAAACGCCCAACCTATACAAGGGGCTTGGGCTCGAAAGTCGGCCTTACTCAACAAGCACCTTTTTCCTTGAGTTGACGTCACTGGGACATCTACCACTTGGATCCTACCTTGTTAGTCATCCGTAGAGCTAAAGGGAATTTTGGAAGACATTCCCATTCCCACACACCAATACCAACCAAGATGGTTGTTCAGTAAGTCCTAGCCCTAAGAAAAATGATACATTGCTTTATGGTTTGTGCTGTAATAAGAAGGATGTTGCTATTCTAGGATGTGGCGTTCCAGAAAGACTAACTTAAGACTTTATCATTCACACAAACCTGCTTTCTAACGGCCTCTTGGCTTCTTTCTTTATAATCAGTCCAGCCAGTAGCCGCTCCTGGCTTTCAGACAGCTAGAGCACCGACAGATCGAGCGAAATATTTAATCTAGCCACAGGTTCCCCTACTCTTTTTGAAGATCGAAGAAATTCCCCGGCTTTGATAAAAAAAATTAATCTACTTTCGTCCTTTTAATTGACATAGACCTTCTATTATTAATGCATTGTATAATGACTAGACCCTGGATTAAATTGGATAGCTCGATAGGAAATCTAAATAGTTGTGGAAGGGGGCGGAATGTACTTTATTATATACGAGGAACTCACGAAAATCTCTGGTGCTCAAGCATCCAATCAATTGAAATAAGGGTCAACAAAAAACGGGTCCTTCCTCTTCTCCAAGATTGGTGTGGGGAATCAACCACGTCATGGGAGATAACCCTTGTTTAGTTCATCATTTCGTTTGGATATAGAGTTGTATCCCTGGTCACTTTAGCCACATCAACACCCGAATGAGGCGATCAAGAAAGTCGTGGGCCTCGTAGTACCCGCATACGACAACTCTGTGGAGCTTTTTGGGTCGAAAACTTGTTCGACGTCAAAACCGATCTCAAAACCCTAATATCACCCTCTGAAGAGAAATGACTTTCTCTATATCTATATTTATGCAACTAGGGCTCAAAGGGGTTTTGAAGGTTGCTTGCAACGGTTAAGAACCAGAAGCCGCTGGCATTCTCGATCTTCTTTCCTGCAGGCATGGAAATCAAACTGGAATGAGACCTTCCTTTCTGTCGACATTCTTTTCCATTCAATCTATCTTTCCTCCCTAACTACTATAACTAGAAGTTGCAAATCTTACTAGTGCCTTTCGGTTGGGGTCCGCCCTGGGGGTTAGGTTAGACCGCTTGTGTTTTTTATCGTCTATCGAAGGCAATCAACGTGTCAGCCATTCTTCCCCCATTAAACTTGTCAATCCTTTGCTCTTTTTCCTTCTCTCTTCCAGTTCTCCCCCTCTACTTTATTTGACAGGGCGGAACTTATAGGGTGGTCTCCCTTTCTCGCGTAAAAAGGTTCACTATGATACGTAAAGTTGCCAGAGTACGCTTAACCTTTTTTGCAAAACATTAGATTCTGTATCGAGAGAGAAAAAGAAAGGGGTCTATCCCTTTGACTCTTTCTCGAGCCATAATCACAGGGGGAGAAAGGCGCAGATCTTTTCATCCTCCACCAACAAGCAGAGCCGACACCGGCCTACTTCCTACGTTTTTCATTCAAACGGGAATGACAATGGGCGAAAGCCTAACAGAGCAATACCTCGTGAAGGTAGAAGGCCCACGGGTCATGAATTTCTTTTCCCGAAGAAGAAGAAATGTCGGTGATCTAAAGAAGGTCATAGCTTATTCAACTTGCAGTCAATTAGGCTATATAATCTACGAGTAGTGAAGAAGTATAGAGCACTTTGGTTGCTTGTTGACCAACGGAAATCATGGGAGAAAGATGCACAAATGAAAAAGGTCATTGTGGTCGGACTCTATTATGGATTTCTGACCACATTTTCATAGGGCCCTCTTATCTCTTCCTTCTCCGAGCTCTGGTTAACCCGTGGTGCCTGCTTGTGACACAACACATAGGGCTTGCTTTTCGTGATTACTATGAAATAGATGGCGGACTCAAGTCATTAGGAACTGGAAGGACGACAAACTCAAAATTTCGGAAGATAAATTAAAGAAAGAATTTCGGGCTAGGTTCAAGGTATGCCCAAATGTATGCCAGTTGATTGAAAAATATCATGAGGCGCCATACGCCTTATTATGTCAACTTTGACCTCGACCGAGCCACCAGAAGACTGGTAGTCGAATCTTATTGGTACAATTTGATCCATTATCAGAGAGCAATCCATCAGTTCTTCAACTGAGATAATGAAAAATTATTTCACCATGTATGAGGGCTGACGCTTGCCCAAAGCCGGAAGGTTAAGAAAGTTGGTGACCTGATTACAGGGGAGCCGGCGACCAAAGCCCCGGTGAACGGCGGCCGTAACTATAACGGTCTTAAGGTAGCGAAATTCCTTATCGGAGAGAGGCTCAGTGAAATAGACATGTATGTGAAGATGCGAACTACGTACTCTTTTTTTAGCCTCTCCTTTATATAAAGATATTCCAGTCAGAGTCTGTCTCTGAAGAGCCCAAAGTCTTTGACTAATTGGAGCAAGAGCAATGAGAGCAGCAAGAAGGGGATATGTACACGCCAAAGTAACTTAACTTTGTGTACTAATTTCGTCCTTTGGACGTAGCATAAATGTAGCAGCCTCTTCCAATCCATGAGTAGAGTCCGGATCCAAGTTAAGGCTATCTGGAGAGGGCAGTGAAAGTCCTTGGGATTATTGAACGTAAATTTGTGCACGAGCCTATGCAAACAGGTTTCGGACGATGAGATCAGTCGCAGGCCAATGAGCATATCTAAATCGACATCAATAAATAGCTTTGCGTAAATAAAGATAGATGCCCCTGACTCGGGGATTAGCCCTTCCTCCTCTCTTCCCTACCTTCTTCGGTCAGCAGTGATGCTACGTCAAAAGCATGAATATTTGTTGTCAAATGAAACTACTAAATACTAAATGTAGGAATTCAAACTGGAAAATTCACGAACCAAGGTTCCGGGTGAGCAAAAAGTAGTTACCTTTAGCCCGGTCTTCCTTATTAATTATTGATAAGGCAAGGGGAAGCATCATCCTTATAAGACTGTTACTAAACAAAAGAAATTTTTTTCACATTCAACCATGAGGGGGCAACTTGAGCAATCAAAGCCGCATGCGAGGAGATCCGCACATACGGTTTTTAAGGAGATCCGATCGTAGTGGTGACGAAACATATAACTTGTACAAATCTTTCCATTTTCCAAGTCGATCCGATCCATTCATTCGTAGAGCTATTTACTCGATCGCAGACATTTCTGAAACACCTCTAATAGAGGGGCAAATAGTCAATCTATGCTTTCTTCAATTGGATACCAATTGCTTGGATGCGTTTGAAAGCCTCGAGATGACTTGCAGAAAAAAAGCTTTCTAGGTTTGTCTTCCATCTCCGAAACAAACGGTCCATTTATTGATGGGCGAACGATGGGGATTGAACCCGCGCGTGGTGGATTCACAATGCACTGCCTTTATCCACTTGGCTACATCTGCCCCGAAGTTTTACTCTATCATTTCCCTTTCACTTATTTATGATACCCCAGTGAGAATGGCAACATTGACTACCGAGTAAAAAAGACGTTTTTTCATTCTTACATTGAGCCTTACTAGATAAGAGAAAGCTTTATTCGCAGTGGATAAAAGAATTGCTTAAAAAAGATCTATAGCAATGAACCACATGTCCTTTTATTCTTACATTGAGACTTACTAGATAAGAGAAAGCTTTATTCGCAGTGGATAAAAGAATTGCTTGAAAAAGATCTATAGCAATGAACCACATGTCCTTGTCTATTAAGGAGAAGAGACTGGCGCAAAACTATCACCGTGAGATGTGATGCGGAATGTTTTCGACAAGGGACTGGCTAGGGAGAGTGCTATGGTAATTGGTCAATAGGGCTCTGCCACATGAAAAGCACTTCGAATTGTTGATTAATCATCAGAGATGGCTTAGAACCAATAGTTAATTATCTAATGGGTCTTTCCGTTCTAATACTCTATTTGAGAGTTATCAGTATTTATCAAATTTGTTCCTATCTAACGGAACGCTATTGGATCAAATGACAAAGACATTATTGAGAAAAAAATGGCTTTTACGATCTTAATCTAATTATAGTAGACAACCTACTTTCTTAATAAAGAGAAGTTGGGGACATAGTAAACCTTATACTATAGGAGCGACTCCCTGGGACCGGAAGGGGAAAGATTGAATCATGAAAGACTGAGCCTTCCTGCCCTGCGCTAGTGTAAGGCTGATCCATGTTGCTAGTGTAATCTATTCTAAGGCTCTTCGAGTTTGCCTCATCTCCTCTCTTACAATCAAGCATACAAAAGGCCCTTTATTTTCCATAACTACTCCCCTACCCAACGATCTCATAGGTATAGAAGTAGCCTCCAGATTAGACATATAAGAAAGAAGATTAGGAGATTCACCTTCTATGACCCTGTGAACCTATTTTCATGTCTAAATCGAGAGTTTACGGGCTCTGTAGGGAACCAGGCTGCTTGACTTGCTTTTCTTTTCTTAGGATATTGATAAGTCGAGCACATGGCGTGATAAGGAATTCTAGAAAAGATCGATTGAGACTCCCTCCACAATCCCACGAAGATCTCTACGTACTTGTCCAGGACAAGTGAGATCTTCGGTCTGCGTTCCTGGGAGCATCTTCTATTGCATCAACGGTGGAAATGGAGAATAGGCTCGGAATATAATAGCTTGAACTGCTTAGGCTCTTTGCACCTAAATAAATAGTAGACACAAAAAAATAAGACGCGAAACTTATAGAGTCATAGCCTTCTAAGACTTTCTTCTCCAACTCACTCAATCGATAGGTTGAGGCACCCAACTCCATATCTGGAATGTATGAAATACGTATGAACGGAGGAAGAAAGAGAAATTTCTACTTAAATTGAATTGAATTGGAATTTGCTCCTCTTTCATCTGCAGGTATAGACTTCTTTGGATCTTATCCGCTTCAGAGGTTAATCAATAGGGAAATCCGCATTTTTTTATCTTCCTCTAAAAAATGTTTTTTCATGGGCATCTTCTATTCAAAAGGATCTTACTTAATTCAATAGTTGTAGCTCTCTTGTTCTTGGCTGCTAGACGAGGAGCTGGGTAGAGAAATAATATATCCTCCTCCTAGGATTGTAGCTTTTATTCCTTATTGCCCCGCAAAAGCAGTTTCGTAATAGAGCTAATGAGACCATGCCCCGGATAATGGTGCATCATCTACTCGGCCTCATCTTGCAAGGGCAAGGGATCGATTATCCAACCTCGATCAATCTTAGTTATTGGTGGGAGTTTGGTTCGTTAGCTGGTACTGAGCAAGTACTAGAAATTGGCCCCACTCCGCTTTCTTAAAAGCAAGGACCACTACTGGACGGCAACTCTCAAAACATCAAAAAGGACTTGAAAAAGATTACGCGGAATCAGACACAAAGAAGGGTAAAAAGAAAAAACATTTATGTTTGCGTTGTATGAGTTCTAGCTAGGAAGCAAGCGCCGCAAAGGGTTGACAAGGCAGCTCGGCTGGTAAAAAAGGAGATGGTACCGAAGCGGGAGGCTCGTAGACGCTACTAGTGCAATGACTAGTCTAATCTCTTTTCTCTACGTGAACTTTGGTGTACCAGTTATCGTTCCCACGGTAAACGTTGGGTAGCCAAGTGCGGAGCGGATAACTGTTGAAAGCTAGAACGGTTGTTTAACTTACTTCACAGTATGTCCTTCGAAATTTAGCAAATAGTCTTATTGGATAGAACGGAGAGAGATCGTAGGCAATATGAGATAGAGCTTGAGATCAGAGTCTCCTCATAGCACTACTTCTTTCTAATATCTCTGCTCTGCTTTTGCGATGCCTATTCTTTTTTTGTTTTATTTTTTCCTCCTTCAAAACCTTCCATGAAAGATGGCTAGATCCAATTCCGTCTATTTGGAAATGGGCAATGACTTTCGCGGTCGCCCTCACTAAACCAACTTGAATTTGTCCACAGAACCCCCAATTGACACCAACGAGTAAAATCTCATTGTGTTTCAGGACCCCATAGTAAGCAACAACTATTTTCATCGAATTAAGGTTTCTTTGCACATGTGTATTGTCTAATCTATGAGAATCAAGTTTTTCCCTTCCCTAAGCGCATATAGGGAAGTGGGCCCTCAGCTATTGAGAGAACTCCTATTGTCTTTCTTTTATTTACTGGTGTTTCTTGTTCCCACACTCCCTGGTACCGAGACCCCCGGTAATCTCTTACAGGGCGCACAAGGCCCTTAGTCTTACCTTATGCAGTTTCTGCTTTCTTATTGGCTTGGCGGTGCTTTCCTTCCTCTGTGGAGAAAAGACAGAAAAAGGATGTTTCCTCGCTTTCCGTCCGTCGTATATTCCCTCTTATGTCTTCTATAAGAATGAGAGGGATGGGCTCCCCGCTAACACTTTTTCAGATATTCCCCCTTCCAAGGACACTTTCTCGAGTAGTCTTTCCAATTCCTGATATGATGCCTATGAAGAATTTATGCAATCTTCCCTGCGCTTATACTTCTTGGCTTCAATCATGTATTTTCCTTTTGGATTGACTTTTCCTTTTAAGGCTTCAGCAAGTCTGAGTATAAAGGATTCATATTGCGCTGGGAACAAAGGGAAAACACACTAATTCGTGATTACCTTCTGTCTTCCCGGGTCAAAGTGGATGTCTTAGAAAGAAAGCTCCATGACCACATCTGCCTTTACGATATTTATTATATTTCGTATGTTTCAGATATAGCACGTCCATTTTTTTTACTATATGAAATCCACACTTTGACACCTGAGATTTCGTAACGAGTAGATACTTCCGCAGGAGCATAATCTATTTTCTGGTTAAATACATTACAAGATGTTTTTCCATACTTTCCGCATTCAGTTCTAGATATTTCTGCACCTTCTAATCGACCTGAACAATTCTTTACTTATGTGGCACACGAAAGATTATGCGGAAGGGCATTTATATACAACCTCGTGAACATTACAACCAATCAATCGAGAGTCTTCTATACATTTAGAAACTTTCTATTTATTCCCATTGGGTGGGCGTAGCGAGCACAGAACAGAGGAAATGCACATGGGTCTCTTTGAAGAATGGAGTCTAGGGTAAACTCTAGAACCTGTTCCGAAGTCACTTTAGGATTCGGTTTCCGATCCGGAGGCAGCCGAGAATGTTATGTAAAAAGGACCAAGGAGGATCCTATCCTAAATAAGGAGGAAGAGTAGGAGCTAGTTATAGGGGCAGAATCGAAGCGAAGAAATTCGTTCATGCCACAATTAGTGGTGGTGAAAAGACGATAGTAGACCAGACGGGGACACCACTAGAACACCTGAGGCTGAGGTGAGTATCGTCGCATCGCCTCCGACAACTTCTTTTTCTTTGTAGCTACAACTCTTATCCTTTCTAAGTGGTTCGTAAGTCTTTCTTAGTTTAGAATTCTAAAGACTGCTTGCGCCCCTTGTTCCTGACGCTGGGTCGGATCAGAATCTATCTGTCTTTCTACGCGACAAGGGATGCCCCGGAGATGATTCCCAAGAAATGCAGCAAAGCAAGTCATCTTTGGTTTGGAGCGAAATTCCGGATATATAGGCTTCATCCTTTCTAAGCTAAGAAAGATGATGCAGGCCCCCGAAAACAAGGCGGCTAGTTTCAGAAAGTCTTTTTCCTCCCACTTGAATAGAAGAATGAATGGAGGAAGTCAATTGCACCTTCTCCATCTAACCGATAGGGAAATCCTTACACAAGCCTAAAAAAAACATGAACTCTATCTTCAGCCCTTACCACGATTCTCTCAAAAAAAGGAAGGAGATGCTTCCCTCAAAAGTAGAGATAGGGGATCCAGTTAATGAAAAGGCAAGCTACTTAGTACCCCCTTTCCTTTTCTTCTCTTTCAGCAGCCTCGTAGGCCAGCTTCAGCTTCAGAATAAAGATAAAGCAGTTCAAGCCAGCTTGAGGTACTTGTCCGCGTTTCGCATAGCGATAATTGAAATATGATGACTGGACTTATTAGATATTTATTGATGCATTATTAAATAAAAATTGTTACCTACCCATAAAAATGGATTATCCTTCCATCATCATCTGAGAAAAAGTAATAATGATAGCACTTAAAATATTATTTAAGGTCTAATTAAGGTACTGATAAAGTAAAAAATGTGCCTTCCTACTTTTAGAAGTAAACAGATAGCACACTAATTTTTGGCGATTAAAAGTTATATTAGTAACACAAACAAATTACTCTTAAATTGGAAACACTTACTGCGGGAATAATGTCCGACTCTTAAATACAATGAAATTTACTGTCATATTGTCACAATATTTTTGCGTCATCTGATTTTAAATCTACCAAAATTAAAAAAACAAACACATACATAAAATGTAATGAGTCATAAACCAAAGGACAAAAAAGAAAAATGAAGCAAATAGATGCAAAAGGCCTAGAAACGAACAAATATAGGCTACGACATGTTTATAAGCTTGTAACAGAAAGGAAGAGTTATGGCATCGTTCCGGCAAAGGCTTGGAGACTGATGAATTTTCCTTTCAACTAACCGTATAACTATGCTAAAATCTCAAATAAATAAAAATGATCCAACACCTAGCTGTGTAAATATACTCTAAAAAAAAGATACATACAACACAAGAAAAAAAATAAACAATGAAAATGGCTTCTGTCACAAAGTAATCCTTCAACAAAACTTACGCTTGCCGAACTTGTCCACCGGCAAGCTCCTGGAATTTGATTGAGACATGTACAAAAACATCATCATTATCCTAGTCCTACACTATATACATACACACAATTTTATGTGTGTGTGTGTGGGCGCGAAGAAATGTGAAGATGAGAAAGGATTTAGGAACTCATCACAATGTAATTTGGATAAAACGTAGGATCATTATATATAGTTTTGGATTCGAATTGATTGATCAAGTAAAGGATTAGAAAGAAAAGGTACTCAAATTAAAGTACAATTTAAGACTCACAATTTATATAATAATTCCTATCCGTTATCAAAATCTCTTCCTCTTCCCTTGCACCACTGATAGAAATTATGGGTCTGCATTAAAAACTCTTAACTCAAGATTAATGGCACGTTGAATTATGGATAATTGTTTAAATGCTTTTAAAATCTAGTTAATGAGAAAGAAAGTTTTCAACATGAAACAAATGATAAAAATAACGAAAAATGGAGAAAAAAGAAAAATACAAATCCTAGCCTTATAGAGGTGCCATACCTCACTTCTCTATATAGATATTGAGCATAAAATCTGCAATAAATAATCCATTTTTCCTTGTACTAAACTACATGTTTAACATTTTCTTTTACAGATGAATATTACACATCTAATTGGAATAAGTAATCTTTAATGCTTGTATTGAATTGAGTTTTTTCCATGAACATGCTTAAGTTTTAATCAGAAAAATGAGGTAAAAGGCCAAAAAGTTGAGAAAAAAGATAAATACTAATGATGGCCATTGAGTGGTACCACCTCACCTCTTCTATTCCTAGCTTTATTATATATATTGATGAGTGAATGCGCGAGAGGGAGAGGAAGACAGTATGTATGTGTATACATGTGTGTCTCTGTGTCGGTGTATGCTTGCGTGCGCACGTGTGCAAGAGAGAAAGGGAGGGGAGGGAGAGCAAAACATGGAAGTGTTCCATAGAAGCAATTGATAAAAGGAAAGAGAGAGATAAGAAGAGTTACATTTATTACAGTTGCATTTAATTAACAGCACTAATTCTGACAATAAGAACATGTCAATGGAAGCTATATACAATGTCATTCCCAATATCTACTAACCCAAATAACTGCTTCATAGGCACACCAACTGAACAATATAAATCTACAGACGAATGGTGCACATAACTGTAGTTTTGAAATCCAAAGGGTGATGAAAAGGTGGCTTTGTAGTGACAGACCTCCATGACTTCTTCCTAGGATGGTATATTTGTATAAGAATAGTTGCTGACCTTTTCTGCTGCCTTAATCTTTGGCACTCCTTTGATTTAACCCCACTTAAATGAGTCATCACATGCAGCTCCCCATCCAATGCAACAAAGCCAAGTGATGCTTCATCAGATGTTTTCCTTGGCAAACTTGTTTCCTTTATCCAACCGTTGGAAGCCATTTTATACCTACAGTTGCAGCAAAGGACAAGAAAAATGTTAAGATAAGAAACACAAGACCTTCATGTGGACACTGACAATTCTTCTTCTTCTTCTTCTTCTTTTATTTTTGAGCAAGGTAACAATATCATCTGTACTGACAAATTGACAAGATTTCCAAAGTATTGCGTAACTGATAGTATAGATGGTAGCCACAGGACAATCAGACCCTACAGATTTTGTTAAGCTAATTTAGTGTTCAATATAAATTGGACGAATCAGATGCATATGCATATTACCAAGAACTATAAAGCTATCTTTCAAAGAAAAAATCCTGAATATCAACATCAAATAACCCGAAGTTTCAAGTTTTATCATGAGGTTTAAGAGAAAATACATGGATACGCTTCTAATTTAGAATCTTTCTAAAAGCTATTAAATCTGAAGACTTCATGATAGTGCTGAACGAACACATTCACAAAATAAATAAAAGGCTAAGTATCTAGATAGCCCCTTAAACTTGGCACGTTTTGTAAGTTAGACACTCTAAGTTAACTCAGGACCAAATACACACATTTACTTGACAAAAATATCTCCTGAACACTTGTATCTATGAGAGTGTGCGCGTGAATCACACTCGTGAAGTATTAAATGGGCAAATTAACTAATGACACGAGTAATTTTAAAAACAAAAATACAACAACATACCCCGTGTATTCCCATTTCCGAATACCCGTCTTTCTCTCCTGCCTTAATTACATTCCATCTTTACTCCAAAAATCACAACCAAAACAACCGCACACTCCACCACCGCCCCATCATCTTCTCCACCACCATTTTAGCATCCTCCACTAAAGACCACAATCTTACAAACTCGGGAACTCTTTATGGGTGGTGCTTTAATTTTGGAAAGGAAGGAAAGATTAAAGAAAAATAGAAGAAAAGGGAGAGAGGTCATCAAATTGGTTTCAGAGATGGCTAAGAATCTTATAGTTACAAGATTACACAAAAACAGTGACTTTTTAAATGTCTGTGTATTGTTGATTGATGATTAGCATGGTCCCTGATGATTTTATCTTTATAAAAAAGATGCTTTTTTTTCTAAGTATATAAAAAAAAGGATGCTATGGTTATTGATTAATTATTTTCAAAGAATCTACTTCCCTTTGCAGAACCATAGAGATAGGAATAACTAGAGATTTTCTGGGAAGCTCCGGTACTTGTTTCCGGTAAAAAATGGAGGTGATTAGCATTGAGTGGTTTGCCAAAGGGGAAAGAGTGGGGCCCACATAAGAAAATCCATCTAATTCTAAAATGAAGGAAAATGAACGCATAATTAGGTCCTCACGCGCCCAGATTTAGCGCATAATTAGGTCCTCACGCGCCCAGATTTAGCTGAAACGCATTTAATTTGTCATGTCAGCACAAGGTGTTCACGAGACACTTTTGTCAAGTAATAGTGTCTATTTGGTCACTAGTAAAGTCTAACTTACAAAACGTGCAAGTTTAAGGGGCAATCTAGATATTTAGCCTTAAAATTTTTAAAAAGAAACAAAATTGTAATACACCCAAAAAATATACTCAAAACTAACACAAGTTATTTTTTTTTCCGGTTTGCTATACCGCCCTACATTACAGGATCTGTTGCTATCTTCCATGAACGCCAGTGGTGCATCCAAGAAACATTAATTTTAGCAACCCCGGAACAAACAAGCTACATTCAGATCAACCACTTACTAATATCATACTCCTTAAATTCAAAAACAAATGTAGACACATTCCTGCATAAATAGTATGACTCATACATGAAAAATTGAAGTCTGAGTTCATGTTATAATATGAACAATGTGCTGTTCTTTACCTATCTAACAGTTCATTCAACATTTTGTTGCATCACTTTCCACTATTCATATACCAACAAAGTGGAATGAAGTTTCCAAATTACAAGCAACAAAACAGGACAAGCAAGTATTCTTGCATTTCAGGTACACACACACACGCATAGATACTTGATAATTGTGTTTCAGGTAGATAGATGAGAAATATTTATTCCTTGTAAAAGAAGGTAACTGAACCAGTTACATTAAAGAAATTAATGATGTTAATTTACACCAATCCTTTTTTTGCTCATACCCGAGGAAAATCAACATGATGTCGACTAATGATTTATTTGTGCCATCAGAAACTTTCCAAACCCACCAATTTGTCTAGTTAACCAACGGTCTGACAATGAGTCATAAACCAAATTCACTTGCCCCTACAGCCTACACTTAGTCCCATTGACTACTATAGTAATATGGGGTTCAATAGAGGAATCAAACAGATTGTTGCAATCACGAAAAGGGAAAAAAATTATGCAGTAAATGCTGATTAGAAGCTAAAATGAAATGAGCTCCTTTTCTAACACCACTCGTATATGTGCATTTTTTTTTATTGGTACTTTTATGTGCAGTTTATTCCGAGCTTTATATCATTGGGCAGATTAGAGGCTGAATTATAACCCGCAGCTTCGCAAAATTGCTTCCCGTAACCAATGGAATAACAAAAATCAAATACAAAGTAACTGTAACTACATCCATGTATTCACACTTGCCACTCAATTTTAGTGCTATAGTAGTAACCTATCCAAAATAAAGGTGAATATTTTAGTCCTTTTTTAGGAAACTAACTGCATTTAATCAAAGATGTGCCCGGATACAACTGTATGTCTGTATCAAAGACTTTTCGGATGACGTCCATATAAATGTGACGGAAAAAAAGGAGTAAGAAAAAAATATTTCTATGTTCTTGGCTGAAGAGGAAATGCCAAGGGAACTGATGATGCAAATTGAAAGAAGATTGGAGGATATAGCAACAAAATGAAAGAAGAACTGACAGATAAAAAGGGAGGAAAAAATTAACAAGAGCACGAGATTCAAATATTAGAGTACAGGGTCATAACAACAATGGCAATAAAGGTAAAATATATTTTAGGGGAGTTGATGTACGATGGATTTGGTTTGACCTTGTGTCATTAATGTTGATCACGAGTGACCATTGGGTGGCATTCGGATTTTTTTTTTTGGTAAGGTAAGTAAATTTTAATGAAGCAAGTGCCCAGGAGATATTGCAAAATAGAAAATTACAGGATTACAAAAGTCTCCAGGAGACATTACAACCAGTCATCTGAATGAGTCAACGAAAGGCATTTGGGTTAACTATTTGAGACAAAAATACTAACAAGCTTTTCTTTCTTGGCTTTTGGTTGAGAGCAGTTTTGCCACAACAACATACCCAGTAAAATCCCACAACGTGAGTCTGTGGAGGGTAGAGTGTACACAGACCTTACCTCCACCTTGATAGATAGAGCGGTTGTTTCCGAGAGACCCTCGGCTCAAGACAAAGCATAATCACATGCAAAGCAAAGCAAGAGAAACGTTCGGATTCAGACTAAAAATTAAAGCATTCTGAACATGCAGATAATAAAATCGAATACGCCATGGTAGTGCATTCTAAAAACAGGGAGCATTAGTTAACACAGCTAAATAAGATAAACAAATTACACTAAAGAACACATAGTAGCATGAATCAAATTACATGGCAATACAAAGCACTAATGCACCTATACGTGTGATAGGCTAATCGAGCCTACAATAATAACACTAACACTATCATTGTGTAAACGTAAGTAGGACTACGCTCGACTACCTACTACCCTTCTACCCTAATATGTGTCCTCCACAACCCCCTATCTAAGGTCATATCCTCAATAAGTTGCACCTGTGTCATATCTCGTCTAATCACCTCTCCAATACTTCTTCGGCCTACATCTACCCCTCTTGAACCCGTCCATAGTCAACCTCTCACACCTCCGCACTGAGCCATCCGTGTCTCTCCTCTGCACATGCCCGAACCATCACAACCTCGCTTCCCGCATCTTATCCTCCACCGAAGCCACTCCCATTTTATCCCGGATATCATCATTTCTAATCCTATCTCTCCTTGTATGCCCACACATCCATCTCAACATCCTCATCTCCGCAACTCTCATTTTTTATATGTGTGAAGTCTTGACTGACCAACACTCCGCCTCATACAACATAATCGGTCTAACCACCACCCTATAAAACTTGCCCTTAAGTTTTGGTGGCACTTTTTGTATTACAAGACTCCAGATACGAGACTCCATTTCATCCATCCTGCCCCAATATGATATGTGACATCGTCATCAATCTCTCTATTTCCTTGGATAATAAACCATAGGTACTTGAAGCTTCCTTTCTTTGGAATGACCTGAATACCAAGCCTCACCTCCACGTCTGTCTCAAGGTCTCTCCTGTTGCTGAACTTGTACTCCAAATATTCTATTTTGGTCCTACTCCACCTGAACCCTTTAGACTCCAGAGTATGTCTCCAAACCTCCAATTTGTCGTTCATTCCGCTGCGAGTCTCATCAATCAGGACAATGTCGTCTGCAAATAACATACACCATGGTACCTCCCCTTGGATTTGTCGCATCAGTCCGTCCATCACCAAGCAAATAGGAATGGGCTAAGAAGTGATCCCTGGTGCAGCCCCATTGTTACCGGGAAGTGCTCCGAGTCTCCTACTGACCGTACCCTAATCATGGCTCCAGCATACATATCCTTGATCGCCCTAGTGTACGCCACAGGTACACCTCTAACCCCCAAACATCTCCATAGAACCTCCCTAGGGACTTTGTCGTATGCCTTTTCGAGGTCGATGAAAACCATATGTAAATCTTTCTTCCTCAACCTATACTGCTCCACCAACCTCCTAATAAAATGAATGGTTCAGTAGTCGAACGCCCCGGCATGAATCCAAAGTGGTTCTCAGAAATAGACACGTCTCTCCTCACCCTCATCTCCACGACCCTTTCCCAAACTTTCATAGTGTGACTCATCATCTTGATACCCCTATAGTTGTTGCAACTCTGGATATCACCTTTGTTTTTGTACAAGGGAATCATTGTACTCCACCTCCATTCTTCGGGCATTCTTGTCATGTTAAAAATGACGTTAAACAACTCAGTCAGCCACTCCAAACCTGTCGTGTCTGCGCTCCTTCAAAATTCAACTGGGATCTCATCAGGCCCGGTCGCTCTTCCCTTGCCCATCTTGCGAACAACACCCTTAACTTCCTCAACCTTAATTCTTCTACAATATCCAAAATCCCGGTACCAACCAGAATGCTCCAGATCTGCCAGCACAATATCACCATCTCCTTTTGCCACAAACGAAACGAAAAGAATATTTTTTATTGTTAAAACTTGTACAGTGAAATCAGCAGCAGGAATATTCTGCCAAAATGTGCAGAGCTACATCATGAATTGTGTAATGAGTCTAGAAAGTCAATCATGGCATCTATATCGACAAAGATGAAAATAATTTGGTACACGACAAAACTGGGTCAATCCGAGTAAAGACAAAAAAAGTGAAATGTGATTTATACCCATCTGTCTAAACATTAATGACAGAATCACCCAATATCTCTGCTAATAGGAGGAAGTAGGTAGCCGGTTTAGTGGAAGTGTGCGCCAAACTATCTTGGATCCCACTGTTATCCAAAAATATTAAATCAAACGCGCCTCTACTAACTTGCTCTATTACAACTTATCAGAAAAGGAAGCATACATCACAAAGCAGGGCATCAAACAAACATATCAAATTGCCACCTAGTGCTTAATCCCTTACCCTACTTGGTTACCCACCCCTTTCCCTGCCACGACTCTGTTAATTAAGCAGAAGGACGGTAGACACAATACTGAGGTCGGATATTACACCAAAATCGACTCTTAAATGCACAATGTATCAGACTTGTAAAATAGTGATGTGCGATAAACTACCATAGATGTGTGGTTTCTTAATTTACTGAGTTCCGGTCAATCAACCAAACCTCAACGCAAACTAGTTGATGTAAGTTGTATGAATCCTGTGTCAATTCCATTCATTTCGGGTGCATATCATTCCAATACTGGTAAATAATTCATTTTTAAGTCTTAATTAAGGATTCTCTGAAACTAACAGTTTCATAAAGCTCACACTTATATTAACTAGAAGAAATGCACATAACAAGCTACTCCAAACTTCATACCTGAAAATATCACCTCGGTCAAGCATGAATACTGCAGGAGCGTCGGAAGGCCCATCATCCTCAACCACCACAATCTTTCCAAGCCTCCACCTTTCCCCTTCTTCCCACATATCCCCAAGCTCCCTCCACTTACCACCACCACCATTCTTCATCTCCATCACTACAACATCCCTATAATACTGATCCACAGGAAACACACCGGACACCGTCCTCGACTCGCCATACCCACCCATCACCCAAAACTCCCTCTCCCTCTCCCTCTCCCTCTCCTCCCCACCATTCCCTACAAAGAACCCAACACACCCTGCTCTAAACCTAGGCAACCCGTCCAATGAAACCCACTCATCTTTCCCAATATCATACATCTCCACTGAACTCATCCTACTACCCGCCGCCCCAAACATTGTATGCCGGGACCCACCACCCGCCACTACAATCTTATCCAGCATCGCGCCACACGCGAAGCTACCCCTAGGGTTGATCATAGGCGATAACATCTCCCACATAAAGTTGACAAAATCGAAACGAAACACGGAGGATGAAGGACATGGGTAATCAAGAGGGAAAGAACGGGTATCGAAAAGTGACCCACCTAACACATACAAATAAGGACCAACACAAATCGAAGTAAAATTACAAAGCCCATATACATGAGGATTACAAGGCATGGGTGGAAGTGGACACCAAGCAAGATTTATAGGGTCAAATAGATAAGGCGATGAAATTAAAGGGTCTTGTGGGAATATACAGAGGAGTGGTGAAGGGAGATGATGTTTTTCTCGAAGAGAAATGATGGATTTGGAAGAGTAAAAAAGGTTCCATGATTTACAAATGGATTTCAGACGTGAATGATGAGAGTAAGGAACAAATATTAGGATTAGTGATGCTAAATCGTTTGGAAGACCTGGGATTATTGTTGGGTTTAGGGTTTGTAATTCGGATTCTTCATTTGATGGAGGAGCCATCAACACACTTTTTTCTTCTATCTATTCTCATCTATGGCTTTTTGACTTGGGGAAAAAATATACAAAAACCTCTCTCTGAGAAAGAAACTCATTCGTTTTTTGTTTTTTTTTTTTGGTAAAAAATAATTCATCTTAATTTAAGAATGATTTACAATCAAATAAATTTTTAAAATTTATTTTGAATCATAAATTTAAAATAAAACTTTTTTTTTGTGCTTACTCAAATAGTGTCACATAAATCAATACAGAAACACTATTAGTAATAAATATAGATATACAAAACACATTAAACGCAAACATATAGAATCTCATTAAGTGATTGTAGATGACAATGCGAGTTTTATACATGAATCTTTTTAGTTCCACTTGGACTTATTTTCCGGTCTTAATACTTATTTAGGATGAGATGCAAACGTTTTGCCCACTTAACAAAACACTACACTAGCTAGGATTAGGATGTCAACGGATAGGATCTGGACCGAATTCTACTAGATCCAGATCTAGATCCGTTTTTCATACCTGAATCCAGATCCGGATCCGTCGGGTCCATAAAAATCATATCTAAATCCGGATCCATCGGATCCACCGGGTTCACGGATCGGATCTGGATCCACATGTAAAAAAAATTGTCTTGCTAAGAATGTAACCTTGTTAAGAATTTTTTTTGAACTGACAAACGATTTTTACTTAACTAACAGTTTACTGTGTTTTAATTTTTCATATGAGATATTTTGTTCGTTGTCTCATTTTGATTGTGAGTTATTAATTGAAAATGTTGGACAATGACAATAGTTGTGGAAAATGCTGACTAGTATTTCCACAATGCAGAACTTGCATGTGCTTGGAATCTTCACAAATGAAGTGAATATAATTTTAAGTACTTGTCTATGAAGATGTTAGTCATTCACTAATATAACATTGATTTTATTATCGAAGTTACCTCTTTATTTTTTGGTTTTTGAGTTAACGCGGGGATAAATTAAACTTGTTTTGAGAATTAAACTTGCAAGGATGTGCTTAGCAATTTTAAAAAAATACTTATAAAATTACATTCTAGGTTATGAATATATTTAATAAAAAACGGATCCACGGGTCAGATCTGGACCGGATACGGATCTCAAATACAAGATCCAGATCCAGATCTGATCCGTCAGAAATGGATCCGGGTCCGATCCGGATCCAAATTTTGAAGATCCATATCCTATAAAACGGATCTGAATCCACCGGATTCGGACCGGGTCCAGGATCCACTGTTATCTCTAGCTAGGATGTCTCAAAAAACTTTGGAGTTGTTTGACTTGAGTGATAATGAAATTTAATTTCAGTACAAATGCTTTATGGTTGGTTAATTTCCAGTATAAAACATTATATTACTTACTAAAAATAAAAATTAGCTACAGTGTACGTCATAAATATGATACTTACAACATCTTTTGATATTCATCACTAATCCATCATTAAATAGGAGTAGCAATGGATTTTTGCCATTTAGCAACAAAACATTTTCATTGCTAAATCTTTTTGTTGGGTAACTAGATCAATCTGTACAAGTTAATTAATATAACTTTTGTCCAATGTAAACTCCGCATTAAGTATGTTGGATATTACAAGTGTTCGAAATGATAAACAAATAGGTCAATGTTCAGAACTGCCGCAAACTTGTTGTGTCTTGAATCTTGATAACCTGAAATCAAGAAACACTAAATCTGGATGGTTACAACTGTGTGCTGAGTCGAGTGATTGTACTCTGTCCTTAAGACAAGATTGCCCCGTATATATGCTTTTACGTTAACGGGCAATAGTCTCCTAAGATAAAACAACACTTTAATCTCAACACTACAAAGCAAATAGGTTGAGTCTGACGAAGAAAACAAACACGAAACGCCTTGCTGAAGAAATGGAAAAGGAAAGAAGAGTTTCTGTTTTCATCCCAACGTTTTTGGACTGAATTTCAGTGTCTCTTCTGTTTGTCTCTGTGTATATAAATGTTGTCTCTTCTTCTGTGTCTTTCTATACTGTTTTTGTATATTTTTCGTCACTAACAATTGAGTCAAAATGCATCAATATATAGCATGAGGGAGGGACTCCTCAACTGCCAAAACATGGCTGTTAATAGCCATTATGAGGGCTATTAATGACCATTAGGGAGGCTGATTATGGAGGAGGTAATCATCCAAGTAATGACTGATTAATGCACACTAACGCCCCAAAAATCAACTCCAACGGTAGGCAGAAAGTCTTTCTGCCTTCCGTCGTTCCAAATTCAACTTTTCAGAAACTCTAGGGACCAAACTGTAACTATTAAACAATTTGGGGTCCAAAGAGACCTATAAAGCGTGTCCTGTGACCCGTGACCGGACGGGCGGCGGCAGTGCGCGTGTGGGCTTAGCCTTGAACCCAAGCACATCTAGGTCCTCCCTCCTTTAAACACATGGGTTACCCCTTGGGGTCCCAAACCCTTAGCCAATTAAGAGACTTATAAAGAGAGCAATTCTTCATTTTCCTACCGATGTGGTAGATTTGTTCCACACCATTTTTTCATGTCTCAAACACCTTACTTCGTGGACCATTATCTCTTTCATTTCTCAACGAAATTTGACGATTCATGGCCCTAGGGTCATCTACTCACTTAGTAGATTATGCATGTGTGAAGAGACAAAGCCTCCAACATGCGGAACACTAGTGTTTAATTCATTAAATATGGGTGGACGCACCTCCCTGCCAAAGGAAAATTTCCAACAAATTATACCGTTAGTACCGTAAATCAAATATTGTATTAGTACTACTAGCATAACTTATAGGTGGTAGTATTTTATATAGATAGAACGCAAAATACATATACATGAGCAACGCTCTTAAAGCGGGTAATCCCTACATAACGACCTATGTATTATTATTATTATCCTTAATTATCACAATCCCCGCATTTTTCTTAGTAAATAAATAATTTTATTTAATCAAAATGAATATTTACAACTCAAAATAAAAAGAAACGGAGGTAAACAACAATCCTGGACATAATACCCTAGTTGATTACCAGACCTTAAAGCTTCAAAACATCACAACTACTAGCCAAAGGTACATCATCAAAACTTACAGAGGATAAATTTTTAATTGTTAGGTATATTATACCCAGTAAGTTAGGGACTAAGCTTATTCTAAGTAGGCGTTTGGCCATAGTAACCAAAAACAATTTCACTTTTAAAATTTTTTTAGAGTTTGAGTTGTGTTTGGCCATAGTTTTAGCAAATAATATTTGGTTGTTAGAATTTATTTTTTCTTTAAAATATGAAATATAATTTTTACCCTCAATTTCAAAAACTAGCAAAACCACCTAACTAGTGCAAAAACAATGTCTATCAATCACTTCATATTACATTAAGCATAATTTATATAGACTTTCTTTAATACAATGATATATAGACATTAAGCAAGGCACATTTTTTTACATGTTGATCCAGATCCGATGAATCCGGTGGATCCGATGAATCCGGATTTGGATCTAATTTTTATGGACCCGATGGATCTGAATTCGGATCTGGATCCAGGTATGAAAAACGGATCTAGATCTGGATCTAGTAGGATCCGGTCCAGATCCAATCCTTTGCCATCCCTAGTGGCAGGGGTGGCAGGGGACGTGGTAACGTCAAGGGAAGAAAAGGCCGCGGATATGGCCGAGGGTAGCAGCCCAACCAGCAGCCGTAGCAGCCCAACACTATCCTGCCTTGGGCCAGCCCAGCAGCTTGGGTTGTCTGGGCTATTTATCCTTAGCAGTCAGCGGCCCACTTACCCTTCTAGCAACAGGGTATCCTTGACCCAATACCTGGAACCCGACACTTGCCAGCCCACCAACAACATGCCCATTTCGCCCAAGCCCAGCAGACTCCCTTCAACAGCCTGCCCCCCCCTGATTTGGGCCAGGCCTTCAGCAGTATGAACTTGCAACAGCCCGATGACAATTGTTATATGGATTCGGAAGCCACATCTCACCTCACCCGCTCTTCGGGTAATCTCTCTTGAATGTTTCGTTTAAAGTATCCTCAATTTATTACTGTTGGCAATGGTCATCACATTTGATTCAGGGTTATGGTACCACCTACACACAACCACCTCACCACCCTTCTCTTTAAATAAAGTCTTGTATGCTCCCAATATCATTAAAATTTTAATCTTAATCCAGAAATTTACTATAAACAATTCTGTGTATGTTGATTTTGATCCGTTTGGTTTTACTGTGAAGGATCTACGTACGGGGACACCTCTTACAAGATGCAATAGCACAGGGGACCTCTATCCTTTCTCATCCTCTTCTGCTGCCAGTTCCCGCTCGCACACCTCCCTCGCTGCTATCTCTCCATCTACTTGGCACAATAGGCTTGGACACCCAAGATCTCCTGTTTTTAATTTTCTTAGAAGCAATAATTTTATTCGTTGTAATAATGGGAAACTTGCCCAAAATTGTGTTTTGTGTTAGTTAGGCAAACATGTTCGCATTCCCTTTAAGTCGTCTCTTAGTGTTACATTTGCTCCTTTTGACATTGTTCATGTTGATTTATGAACATCTCACATTACTAGCCCACTGTGTCATAAATATTATCTAGTCTTATTAGATGACTACTCCCATTTTATTTGGATTTACCCATTAAAATTTAAGTCAGAAGTTTTTGCCAAGTTTCTTGAATTTCACAATTTTATCAAAAGACAATTTGAAAAAGCCATCAAATATTTTCAGTGTGATAATGGTCGTGAATTTAATAATTCCACGTTTCATAAATTGTGCAAAAATAATGGCATGGTTTTTTGTTTTTCGTGTCCCCACACTTCCCCTCAAAATGGCAAAGCCAAATGAATCATCCACACCATGATAAATAACATGGTTCGTACTTTCCTTTTTCATGCCTCTCTCCATCCCTCCTTTTGGGTCTATGCAGTCAAAATGGTAGAATATGTCCTCAGTATTTTAGCTACTAGTACTCTTCATAACATGACCCCAACCAAAATCTTATACCGTCGGATCCCCTCCTATGATCACCTTCGGATTTTAGGTTGCCTTTGCTATCCAAATCTTGCCTCCATCGCCCCTCATAAATTGGCACCCTGAACCACTCCGTGTGTCTTCGTAGTTTTCCCGCCTAATCATAGGGGCTATATGTGCTATGACCTGTCCACTCGTCAAATTCACATCTCCCATCACGTCACGTTTGATGAGACAATCTTCTCTTTTGCAAACATACAAAATTCCGTAACACGGACTATACCTTTCTAGACGAGTCAGACACATCCCTAGTCATTCTCACCGAACTCTGCCGTATCGCCACCACTAACCTCATGTCTCAGTCTCCGCAACTGTTGCTAACACTAGCAGGAGGTCCAACTAAGCCCCATCATCGCCGATTGACAACCCCAACACCGGCAATCGGTCTGACGCCCCTATGTCATACTCGACTATCATCCCCACCACCCACCGGCATACACTACAGTCGACCAGTGTGGTACTGCCACCTGCCGCCGTCATTCCAAATACCCAAGTCTACCCCACAACCTTTCCAGTTCCCGGAACCCATCCCGGTACCAGTACCGAAACCAACCCAACCGCCACCTAGTCAACCCAGTCCCAATACACCACCGTCACCAAACCCGGCATCGACCACCCTATAATATTCCGTTCTGACTAGATCGACATCCCCACTCAACCGCCATAAGTCACATCCACCGACCCATCCCGTGACTAACCCAGTCCAAATTACAGATACCAACACTGCCCCAACTAGCCCTAACCCAACACCCCATATAATTATCGATCCTGCCCCTGCCCCCACACACTATATGGAAACCCATGCCCAACATAAGATTTTCAAACCCAAAGTCCAATTTAAACTATCCATACAAACTATATCTCACATTCCCAAAAACCCAAAATTAGCCAAACTAGACCCAAATTGGAATGCGGCCATGCGTGAGGAATTTAATACTTTAACGAAATAGCGCAATTGGAATTTGGTTTCTAGACCGGATGGGGTGAATGTGATCTGATGCATGTGGCTTTTTTATCACAAATACAGAGACAGTGGTGACCTAGAGAGATATAATGTGAGACTAGTGGCTAATGGCACTAATCAGCAGGAGGGTATTGATTGTGGTGAGACATTCAGTCCGGTTGTTAAACCGGCTACCATTCACACAGTTCTGAGCATAGCTATGGGTAAGAATTGGCCGATTCATCAGCTTGATGTGAAGAATGCATTTCTATATGGGGACTTGAAAGAAACTATTTACATGCACCAGCCGTCAGGTTTTGTTCATCCGCAGGCCCCTAATTATGTATGTCGTCTCCGTAAGTCACTTTATGGTTTGAAACAGGCCCCTAGAGCGTGGTATGAACGCTTTGCTAACTACATTATGCAGATTGGGTTTGTATGCAGCAGGTGTGATAATTATCTCTTTATTTTTTATCGAGGTAGTAACGTTGCTTATTTGTTGTTATATGTGGATGACATTGTTCTTACTGCCTCCTCTGATGTGTTGAAAAATGAGATCATTGCATTGCTTAAAACTGAATTTTCTATAACTGACTTAGGGAAGTTGAGTTATTTTTTTGGGATATCAGTGACTAGATTTGTAGATACTATGTTTCTGTGTCAGCGTAAGTATGCAGAGGAGATTGTGTACAGGGCTTAAATGGCGAACTATAAGATCATGTTTACTCTGGTTGACTCTAAATCAAAGCTTAGTGTTGTTGATGATTATCTTGATGATGATCCAGTGTCCGATCCCACTATTTATAGGAGTCTTGCAGGTGCACTTCAGTATCTTACTTTCACCAGGCCTGATATTGCTTATGTTGTTCAGCAAGTGTGCTTATTCATGCATGCCCTCAGGGAGCCTAATTTTACTGCTCTTAAACGTATCATTTGATACGTTAAGGGCACACTTGATTATGGATTACATCTATACCCCTGAGCACCGACCATGTTGTTATCATATACAGATGTTGATTGGGAAGGCTATCCGAATACGCGACGCTCCACCTCCGGCTATTGTGTGTTCTTAGGGGATAATATCATTTCTTGGTCTGCCAAGAGGCAAGCCACCCTATCCCATTTTAGTGCAGAAACCGAGTATAAAGGCATTGTAAATGTTGTTGTTGAGATCTGTTGGATCCGAAACCTTCTTTTGGGGCTTCAGTGTCCCTTGCGTAAGGCGTCTTTGGTATACTGTGATAACATATCCGCAATCTACTTATCTCATAATCCAGTTCAGCATCAGCGAACCAAACACTTTGAGATGGATATACATTTTGTTCGTGAGAAGGTTGCTTTAGGACATGTTAAGGTGTTACATGTGCCTTCTTCGTATCAATATGCGGATATCTTCACTAAAGGACTATCTAGATAGCTATTTCTTGACTTCAGATCCAGTCTCAGCGTCCGGCCTCCTCCCGCTCCGACTGAGGGGGTGTATTAATGAATATTAGTATAATATTCATTGTAATTATTAGTGATGTATAATTATGGTAGTTATATTATCCTTGTTGTATTAGGACTCCACATTGTACACACTATATATACTTATATTAATGAAAAAGGCTCCCCAAGGGAGATTAATACAATCTTACACAAACAATCTAAGCACGACATATATTCTTGTGTAGATAGCGGGTTGAGCTTAATTGCAAATACTCATGATGCCACATATGGGCTTGAGCTTGAGTGAGTGTGTCCATAGCCTCACATCAGCTTTACATTTCATTCAACTCGGACACGATGATGTCCTCGAGCTAGCAGTATCAACACCGGGTAAGATGCGTAGCTCATAGACCACGACAGATGGGTGGTCATTTCGACTAACATTTCAAAAGAAGGGGTGAGACAAGAGGATTGATACTCCATGTCCCATGAGCAGTTTATCAGTAAGTAGCAGCAGCATGTTTTACTTTCATTATTTGTATTCATGATTTCAGATTCAGTCGCTTTACTTGTATATAGGTGTGCTCATGGTTCGATTTGGATAATTTTTTAATTAAAATCAAAATCAAAATCAAACTAATTTAATCAGTTTTTCACTTATTAAAATCAAATCAAATCAAATACAATATATATTGATTGATTTGATTGTTGTCGGTTTTGTCTGACATTTAAGAAATCTAATAATAATTTTTTTTTCTAAAATAAGAAAAAATCGAGCTATTAGGCTCATATTTTGTCCTTTCTACAATTCCTATCGACTTTACAGCAGGAGGATGAAGGCTATTAAATTATGAATAAGCAATGAAAACGTTGTTTGTGTACTAAATGACAGGATGATTTAGTTGAGTGCAGTAGTAGTTCAGATCAGTCACGTAGGTATCGACCGCGACATTTTCCCTAAATCTTCTCAGATAATCTTTTTGTTCTAAGTTCTGACAAATCCCCACTTGAGCTGGTAAGAATTTGTCAAAAGATTAAAAAAAACTCTGTCCATCTCATGCAAGAGTATATATGTTTCCATTCATCAAAACCCAACAACCTGACGTTTGAACTAGAAAATTTCTAGTTCTATTTTTCACTATTAAAATAGAGGTTTTTTCACCGAGATTCTATGAAAAACTTGTGCTAAAAACGTGATTTGTCCATCTCATTCACACTGAACTAGTTCAATGAGAAACACATGATGTGAAACAGATTTCCATTGAAACGCTGAAAAACTTCTTAATTTTTCCGTGTAAAAATACTACTATTCATGTTTTTCCCACAGACATTCTGTGAGAAATAGTCACTAAATAATTTTCAGTAAAAATTCAGTGAGAAAATAAAGTTTTTTTAGTAGTATTTATTTAGGGTTTAAATTTTGGTTTGTTATGAGAGGATGGATTTTAGTATTGTCTCTTGTTCAAAGTTAAAATAACGATTAGAATTAGAGAGACGAGTCATAAAGGGGTGACAAGACCACAGACCTTTCGTTTATGTTTTTGCGTTTTGTCTTCTCATTTCTTTTGAACCACTTCAATCCTTTTTGCCTCCTCAAAGTCAAGGAGAAAAATGAGTCATGACTGTTTGGCAACATTTCAGGAGATTAGTTTAGTATGTAATTAGAAAATGTTTAGAATAAGAGGGGGATTAATCATATGCATCTTTTCTTCTTCTTTAATTTAACTTGTGGATCCCGTCAAATTTAAACATCAAACCTTTGTAGACCACTAATACCATTATACATTACCAAAAATAATGTAAGGGCACTTGCTTAGTATTTTAATAATATATATATATATACAAGAGTCTTTATAAATAATTCAGGCCTGCAAATGACTTAGTGAGAGAGAGAGAGAGTCTTTATATTCAAATGAGGACCTAAGACCATGAAATAGTCTTTGTTAAACAGGCATTTTGTTAAGATAATGCCATATGCAAACCAAGTCTATGGAAAAGTAGAAGCAAAATTGTAGAGGATTGAGAAATATATATTATGAACCCAAAGACTAGGAGTCTTCTTCGACTTTAGATTTTCTTCTAGTTATTTTCACTAAATGAAAAAAGTCAGGGAAACCCAATGATCAGCATTCAGCAATATGCAATATGCAATAAGCATTAAGCAATGCGTACATCTTCGAATGTTTTTTTTTTTTTTTTTGGGGGGGGGGGGGGGGAGTGGGTGGGTTATGGAAATGGAATTTATTGACTAAGGTCATGAAGTTGTGGATCTAAGTTTTGTTACTACAAGTGTGTTTTACTATGACAAAAGTTATATCACTAAAAATAGAGTAACATCTTTCTAGATGTTCGCATAGTGACTAAAAATGAATCCCCCCAAAAAATACTACGTTAAAGATCAAAACAATATTAGCAAACGGGGAAGTTTTTTACTTTTTTACAAAACTTAAATTTTGAGCACTAAAAATTAATAATAATCTCTAGATATTGATGAAGTAATATGAAATTCAAAATTTAGATTAAAAAACTGACTTTTACCCGTAAGTGGGAGAAATGTTTTCCTCCATTTGATTTAAAATGTCTTCGTTGAAAAATATTTTATATCAACCATACATCACAAAATGAATTTCTCATAAAACTTATTTTCTAAAAAAATAACTTTGATCATGCCAAATACTCCCTAAAATCTTGGCACGTCAAATATGGTAGATTTAGTATAAATAGTTCACATACACGAGTATCTTATTTTATTTTATATTTTTGCAACAACACATGGGCACATAGATTTAAATTAGGTTGCATATTAATTGGGATCAGACTTGATTTTGATGCATCTGAGATCATAGCTTGGATCATCATTACCAGAACCTTTGCCATTTATTTTTGTCTACGTAAAATAGTATAAATCTCCTTGATATAGTTCTCTTATTCATGTTATATATATAGAGTATACAATTGTAGTCCTAATAGAATTAGGATCTCTATTTTACATTAATTACACTAAATATTAATTACAGAATATATTGTGAATAGATTGTGAATATATTCACTATCACACACCCTCTGTCGGAGCGGGAGGAGGCCGGACGCTGAGACTGAATCTGACAAGGAACAGTTGCCGAGGAAGCCCCACTGTGAAGATATCTGCGTACTGATATCAAGAAGGTACATGCAACACCCTAACGTGACCCATTGCGACTTTCTCACGAACAAAGTGAATATCCATCTCAATATGCTTGGTTCGCTGATGTTGAATCGGGTTATGAGACAAGTAGACAGCAAATATGTTATCACGGTAAACCAAAGATGCCTTACGTATGGGACAATGAAGCTCAAGAAGGAGATTTTGGAGCCAACATAGCTCGGCAACAACGTTCGCAACACCTCGATATTTTGCTTTTGCACTCGAATGGGAAAGCGTGGCTTGCCGCTTGACAGACCATGAAGATGACAAACATAATGAGGAGCCTCCGGATGCACAAAACCTGACAGTTGATGCATATAGACGATTTCTTTCAAATCCTTATGTAAGAAAGCATTATTTACATCAAGCTAGTCAATAGGCTAATTCTTCCCCGTAGTGATGTTCAACACCGTGCGGATGGTAGCTGGTTTAACCATTGGACTGAAAGTCTCACTACAATCAACACCCTCATGTTTCCCTATACCATTTGCCACAAGTCTAGCCTTGTGACGTTCAAGGGCACCATTATCTCTGAACTTATGATGAAATAACCACATACAATGGATTACATTCACCCCATCAGGTCGCAGAACAAGATCCCAAATGCGTTGTGAAGTAAGCGCACTAAAATCCTCTCGTATGGCCATATTCCAATTCGGGTCAAGTTTGGCTAAGGTTGGGTTTTTAGGTAGTGGGGAGATGGTTTGAGTGGACAAATTAAAGTGGACTTTTGGTTTGAAAATCCCGTGTTATGCACGAGTTTCCATACAGTGGGTTGGGGGCTGAATCAGGTGTAGTGGGGTATGTGGAGACTACGGGTTGGGCTGGAAGTTTGCGGGACAAGGCCGTGACGTAGTGGGCTGGGTAGTGGCGTCACTTATTTTGGGCGAAGGGAGTGGGCCGTGGATTATTGGGTTGGTCAGTTTGGTTAATTGGCTGGGCAGTGGGATTGGGCCATGGGGTATTGGGTTGGGCATTAGTTTTGTTGGGCTGGACAGCGTTGTAAGGTGGCTGGGCAGTGTGTAAATTGGGTTGGGCAGTGTTGTTAATTGGCGACGAGTCAGGGTAGGTCAGACCGGGTGTAGTGGGTGGGGACGACAGGATGGGTGATGTGGCAGTGGGTCCCATAGATGGGGCAGTGGGTGACAGGTTGGTATTTGGCCTATATAGTGCGTTTTGAAGTAGAGGGGAGGTGTCCGAGTCATCAAGGAAACCGTACTCAGAGACTCAAATTTTTTGGATGTTGTCAAACGGGAAAATGTACTCAACAAATATGACATGACGTGAGACTAAGATTTTATCTGTGGATAACTCATAGCACAAATACCCCATATGGTTCGACGAGAACCTAGGAAGGGGCACAGAGTGGAGCAAGGCGTTAATTTGTGAGGGACCGTGGAGGCCAGATTTGGGTAACAAAGACAACCAAAAATTTGAAGGTGATCATAGGAAGGGATCCGACGGAAGAAAGTTTCGGTGGGTGACCTATTTTGGATCTTACGGGTAGGTAAGATGTTAAGAATGTGTTCTACCATTTTTAATGCATATACCCAATTGGTAGGGGGAGAGACGCATGAAAAAGAATTGTACAAATCATATTGTTAATGATGCGGAGAATTCTTTTGGCTTTACCATTTTGAGGGGAAGTATGGGGGTAGGAGAAACGAAAAAATATGCCATTAGCCGCACAAAATTTATGAAACAGGGAGTTATTGAACTCACGACTATTATCACATTGAAACGTTTTGATGTCTTTTTCAAATTGTGTTTTAACCAATTTACGAAATTCAAGGAATTTGGAGTAAACTTGAGACTTAAGTTTAAGCGGATAGACCCAAAGGAAGTGAGACAAGTCATCCAAAAATAACAAATAATATGTATGACCTAAGTTGCTAGTTATAGGAGATGTCCATAAATCCGCATGAATAATATCAAAGGGAGAGAAAGTAATACTCAAAGAGGACATAAATGGAAGTCTAACATGTTTTCCTAGATGACAAGAGGAGCAACTATGAGAAAGTTCCCCTTTATTACATTGGATTAAATTGTGATTTCTAAGGGAATAAAAAATATGAGCTCCTGGATGACCAGGTCTACTATACCACATTGATGGAGATATTACAACTAAAGTGGTAGGTGGAGTGACATGAGCAGTGGACGAGGATAAGAAAGGATAGAGGTCCTCCACACTATTGCATCTCGTAATAAATCTCCCCGTACGTAGGTCCTTTACAGAAAAACCAAACAGGTCAAAATCAATGGATACAGAATTATCAGTGACAAAATTTCTAACAGAGATCAGATTCTTGATAATGTTAGGGGCATATAGGACGTTTTAAGGGAGAAGTGGGGATGCGTCGGTGGAGTTAGTGTGTGGACAACCCCTTGAATTGGAATGCGATGAACATTTCCAACCATAATAGATTGATGAGTATTTAAATTGTACAGTTGAGGAAGATTACCAAAATTATTGGTGAGGTGAGACGTGGCGCCCGTATACATATGCCACGCACCATCGAGTTGCGTAATTTTTAAAGAACCGAAAGCACGACCTAAATCCATTGGATTGAAGTTGGACGGCTGCTGCTAGGCCGCTGTGTAGTGGGCTAGGTGGCTGGATAGATTATCGACGGTGTTGGGCCCTTGTATAGTGGGCCTCAGCAGTGCCCACTATTGTTGATGGGCCTGGCCTGGAAACAGGCTGGTCGACAGTGCCCACTGTGGCTGGGCCACTATATAGTAGGCCTCGGCATTGCCTAATATTCTTGCTGGGCCTGGCCTATGAAAGAGGCTGGTCGACGGGGCCCAATGTCTGAACTATTGCCAAGCATGTGGGCTGGCCCACTATTTCGGGTACTGGGCCTGCGACTGATTATTTTTGACACCGGGTGTTGAGGGAGAAGAAGCGAGGGAAGATATGTGGGCCGCGGGTGACGCCATGAGTGTTTCCAAAAAATTGGTAAAAGGATAGAGGGTTTGGGGCAGCCATATATCAACTATATATCAATGGTATACATGCCTTTTCAGGTGATAAGGGGTTTGGGTGTTGTGTATATCACTTGTGTACCGAATGTATATGGGCGAGATAGGTAGAATAGAGGTCTAATTTAGCTGTATATCACTAAATATCACATGTATAACGGATGTATACGGGCAAAATAGGTAAAGAAGAGGTCTGATTATGGTTGTATACGGCGAGATATCACCTGTATACCAGATGTATACATCGAGATATCTAAAAAGGAGGGCCGGTTTGGCTGTATATTAGTAGATATTACATGTATACCAGGTGTATACATGTTAATTTAGGTAAGGAAGAGGGCTGATTTGGATGTATATCAGCGAGAAACAAATGTATACTGGCGGTATACGACAGTTTTGCGGCCGCAGAAGGGGGAGGAAATTTAGGGTCTGGCGGCCGAAAATAAGGTTTAGGGTAGAGAGTAATTTTTGGCTCTTGATACCATGTAGAATAGTGTAAATCTCCTTGATGGAGTTCTCTTATTAATGTCATATATATATATAGTATACAATTGTAGTGTTAATAGAATTAGAATCTCTATTTTACATTAATTACATTAAATATTAATTATAGAATATATTGTAAATATAAATAGAATATATTTACTATCAGTCTCTGAGAAGCAGCCAATACCTAGTTAAACAACAAGTAATTTTCAATAAATTTCTTAGAATAATTAATTAAAGCGGGTGACATCTAGCTGTGATATAATTGCATAATGATGGAGACTGTGATAACACATAGTGAACGTGTCCATTTAATTAAAGCCCTAACTAGTATAATTAAAGAAAAATATCGACTCAATTTTTTATGAACAGACAAAAAGAAGCTACAAAAATTGCAATGTTGATGGGTCAGTTTAATTTTTTACAACCTATCATGGTCACTGGGAAGCATCCTTTGTCTTTCCAAAGCTCTATAATAAATTAAATAATCTGCGTTTCACAAACATTCTTTTAGCTAGTGTTCTTCAGAAATTCAACTTGCACTTGTTTAGGCAAACGAGATTGAAAGAATATAATCCCTTGATTATTTTCATTAATGAATGAGGTATATATACAAGTTACAATCTCCTGGAAAATTCTATTTCTACTATACTTCTAATATTCTAATTCTACTTGTATAAGAATTCTACAATTATGGTAATTATTAATTTCATAATCTAATTACACTATACACGGTATTCTATCACACCCCCGCAGTCATAGCGGGCGGTTGTCGGACATTGAGACTGTCCCTAAAATCTTCAAATAAAACCGAGGGAAGGCCCTTCGTAAAGATGTCAACAATTTGATATCTGGAGGGCACATGTAAAACGCATACTTGTCCACGATCTATCTTTTCGCGAACAAAGTGAATATCCTTCTCGATATGTTTAGTGCGTTGATGTTGGACCGGATTGCCAGAGAGATAAGCTGCACTAACATTATCACAATAGACCAAGTTAGCTTTCTAAATGGGAAAGTGTAGTTCTAATAGAAGATTACGCAACCAACATAATTCAGACACCACATTAGCCACGCCTCGATACTCGGCCTCTGCACTGGATCGCGGTAATGTGGCCTGGCATTTCGCAGACCACGAGACCAAGTTATCCCCAAGAAACATACAATAACCAAATGTCGATCGTCTAGTATCAGGACAGTCACCCCAATCAACATCTGTATATGACACAAGAGTAGAGATGGAATAAGGATATAAATGCAATCCATAGTCAAGTGTGCCATGGATATACCGTATAATGCATTTGAGCGCATGCATGTGCTCAATTCGTGGGTCATGCATGAATAAATACACCTGCTGAACTGCATAAGTAATATTAGTTCTTGTGAAAGTAAGATACTAAAGTACTCCTACAAGACTGCAATAGTGGGTGGGATCCTCGTATTGTGTGCCTGACGTAACACTGAGCTTCGGTTTTGTATCAACCAGAGTGAAAGTAGACCTACAAGATGACATACCAGCTCTCTCAATACCTCTGCACTGGATCACGATAATGTAGCCTGGCGTTTCGCAAACCACGAGACTAAGTTATCCCCAAGAAACATACAATAACCAGATGTCGAGCGTCTAGTATCAGGACAGTCACCCCAATAAACATTTGTATATGACACAAGAGTAGAGACGGAAGGAGGATATAAATGCAATCCATACTCAAGTGTGCCCTGGATGTACCGTATAATGCATTTAAGCGCATGCATGTGCTCAATTCGTGGGTCATGCATGAATAAACACACCTGCTGAACTGCATAAGTAATATCAGGTCTCGTGAAAGTAAGTTACTAAAGTGCCCCTGCAAGACTGCGATAGTGGGTGGGATCCTCGTATTGTGTGCCTGACGCAACACTGAGCTTCGGTTTGGTATCAACCAGAGTGGAAGTAGACTTACAAGATGACATACCAGCTCTCTCAATAATCTCAGCAGCATACTTCATTTGAGATAAAAATAGACCACTTGAATGACACGTGACATCAATGCCCAAGAAATAACTCAAGGGTCCCAAGTCTTTCATAGCAAATTCAGAATTGAGAAATGACATGATAGACTTGCACAGATTATCAGACGAAGAAATCAATATAATATCATCTACGTACAATAAAATCTATGCCAGAGAAGTACCACGATGATATATAAATAGAGAGTGATCAGACCGTCTATGAGAAAATCCAATAGTAGATACATAATTTGTAAACCTTTTATACCAAGCATGTAGGGCCTGCTTAAGCCTATACAAGGACTTCTTTAGAAAACAGACATGATCAGAATGATTGGGATCCCGAAAACCCAAGGGTTGATGCATGTATACCGTCTCCTTAAGATCACCGTGTAAACAATTTGTAACACCCCGTACTTTCGGGCGATGGGTTAAGCATCTAGATGTATGATAATAAAGAGCTTAGTATATAAAAGGATGCAGTCCCGAATTAATTTAGGACTTATCGGGAGGGACAACAACGATCGGCTAAGTGACAACGATGATCGGCTAAGTAATGAAGTAGAGTGAGATGAAGCGATCAGCTAATTGATAAATTATAGTGGAAGATTGGAAATTAAATATGTGATTAAGTGGGTAAGTGAGTAGTGGAGGAAGTACACGTGGAAAGTTTGTGGCATACTAAGGGATGACTAATGGTTACATTTATTCTACGTAGAATGTCTTGAGGTAAGACTTAATTGTGTTAATAAGGGAAGGGGGCATGGCCATGTGCAATGGTTGGCCGCTACCGTAATTATATGTTATTTATATTTCTACAATGAGATGGTGAGACTCATATTAAGGAACCAACAACATAAATTAGAGGCAACAACATTTTCAAGTCGTAGGCAGTAACAAACATATTTTTTTGCCCATGTCCTGTTATTATCGGCTAATACCGTCAGCTGTTACTATCGGCTAATATTGTCAGCTGTTACTATCGGCTAATATTGTCAGCTGTTACTATCGACTAATATTGTCGGCTGTTTCAGTTTCAGTTTCAGTTTATTCTTGTATCCCTGTTATGCTATTATTCATGCCTGAAATACTCAGTACATCAGTCGTACTGACGTCCCTTTTGTCGGGGACACTGTGTTTCATGCCCGCAAGTTCACATAGACGAGGCGACGACCCGCATTAGTATATTGCAGACTCAGCGGATAGTGGAGCACTCCCCTTATTTCGGAGTGTCGGTCTAATCTTGGTATGATAATTTTGTATGTATATATGGGTATGGCGGGGCCCTATCCCGACCCTTATGATGTCATGTATTATTTTAGAGGCTTGTAGACGGTATCCTGTGTGTAGTAGTTATGTATGGCCTTGTTGGCCTGGGTATGTAAGTGTATATAAGATGGGCTTTCCGGTTGTAAGATGTTACATAATTCTTACGTCGGCAGGGTACTGGGTAACGACCCTTGTGGCCATTGTTTAATTATGATTAGATGTGGACTGTATGGTTAGTGGTACTCGGCAGGTAAGGTCCGAGTGCCCGTTGCGGCCCTCCGGTTTGGGTCGTGACAAACTTAGTATCAAAGCATATCTGTCCTATGGTGTCTACAAGCCGTGTCTAGTAGAGTCTTGTTTATGGAATGTTGTGCACCATACTTATAAATAGGAGGCTATCCGACATTTAGAGATGGTTTCCATTCTTTCATCTCATAGATCGTGCAATAGAACGGTGTATAAGCATTCTACTCCTAATTTATCTCGTGTTTATGATTCCAGCAATGCCTACAATAAGAAAGAAGTTCAAGAGTATAAGGCCGTTGGATACAGCTGCTAGTGAAGGTACTAACCGATTGCCACCCGCTAGCGAGGGCCAGAGTGAGACCCCAACGTGACTCTTTCATATGATTCCCCAACTTCACCACCTCCGGAGTTGATTAGTGGAGCTGCAGTACCCCCAGTTCCTCCACTTGACACTCCAACCGAGGATCTTGATATGCGAAATATTGTACAGTTATTACTTGGTTAGTGGCTGCTCAGGCCCAACGTCAAATTCCCAATCCTTCGGATAGAGCTGCTAGCACGAGAGCTCGGGATTTCATTAACCTAGACCCTCCGGTGTTCATGGGATCGGACCTGAATGCGGACCCACATAATTTTCTAGACCAGATACAACGTACTTTGTTAGTAATAGATGCTACCGATACTGAGTCGGTAAAGTTTGCTTCTTATAGACTGCGGGATGTCGCGGTGACCTGGTATGAGACATGAGAGCAATCTAGGAGACCTCGTGCTCCACCATCATGATGGGGAGAGTTTTCAGAGGCCTTCTTACAGCATTTTCTGCCGGTCGAGCTTCGACGGGACAGGCAGGATAGATTTTAATGTCTTGAGTAGGGCAATTTGAGCGTTCGAGAATATAGCGTGCAGTTAAATTCATTGGCCAGATATGCCCCTACGATTATAGCTAAGATGAGTGATCGGGTACATAGGTTTGAACTGGCTTAGGGACGCATTTGGTCAATGAGAGTACTACGGCTTCTCTAAATCCGCATATGGATATTGCTCGCATTCAGGCTTATGCACAGAATCTGGAGAATCGTAAGAGACAACAGTGGGTTGATCAAGAGCATAATAAGGGTCAGCATAAGCGGGCTCGATCCATAGGTGACGTAATAGAGTTCAGGTTGGCCCAGGCCACAACTTTATAGACGCCCATCCTACCCAGCAACTAGCGCACCATTACCATTTTCAAGATCGAGGGTTGATTGGTATGTTCAATTTAGACCAGGTCAGAGTTCACGAGCATCAGGATCTTATTATAGAGGGGATGCTAGTCAGAGGAGGCCGTCATTGGCTCGATGCGAGCAGTGTGGTAAGGTCCACCCAGGACCGTGTCAGCAAAGATCAAATATGTGTTATTCTTGTGGTGAACCTGGTCATTTTATGCGAGAATGCCCGACAGGAGGCGAAGGTGTTAGGACTCAGCCGGTCGGATCTGCAGCAGCTTCATCACATTCAGTGTGCCCGTCAGGGCAAGGTCATCAAACATCATCCGGTCGAGGCAGAGGTAGGGGCGGAGCAACTAACTTTGGTGGTAGCCAGAACCACACTTATGCATTAATGGGATGACAGGATCAGGAGTCCTCACCTGATGTTATTACAGGTATATTATCGGTTATTTCACATAATGTGTATGCGTTGTTAGATCCAGGTTCTAATCTATCATATACCACCCCTTTCATTGCCTGTAAATTTAGTATGGAACCTGAGTTGATAAGAGATCCATTTGTGGTATCTACACCAGTTGGTGAGTCGGTAGTTGCTAGACGGGTCTATTAGAATTGTGCAGTATTAATTTGTAGAATTAGAAATGATTGATTTTGATGTTATTATGGGCATGGAGTGGCTAGCATCATGCTACGCTAATGTTGATTGCCGAACAAAGATTGTTAAATTCCAGTTCCCATACGAGCTAGTCCTTGAATGGAAGGGTAATACGGCGTTGCCAAAATGTAGGTTTATTTCATACTTTAAGGCAAGGAAGATGATCTCCAAAGGTTGTATTTACCATCTTGTTCATGCTAGAGATGTCGAAGCCGAACCACCTACTTCCCAATCAATTTCGGTGGTTAATGAGTTTCTTGATGTATTTTCAGACGAACTTCCAGGCCTTCCTCCCGAAAGGGAAATTAAGTTTGGTATAGACGTGTTACCAGACTCTCAGCCAATATCTATTCCTCCTTATAGAATGGCTCCAGCCGAATTGAAAGAATTAAAGGAGCAACTAAAAGATTTGATTAAGAAATGCTTTATTAGGACTAGCATATCCCCTTGGGGTGCACCGGTATTGTTTGTACGAAGGAAAGATGGCTCATTACGGATGTGTATTGACTATCGGCAGCTGAACAAAGTCACTATCAAGAATAAGTACCCTATTTCCATAATTAATGATTTGTTTGATCAGTTACAAGGTACAAAATGTTTCTCAAAGATCGACCTAAGGTCAGGATACCATCAGTTAAGGGTCAAAGGGTAGGACATTTCGAAAACGGCTTTTAGGACAAGATATGGGAACTTCGAGTTCTTAGTAGTGTCATTTGGACTCACAAATGCGCCGACAACATTTATGGATCTAATGAACAACGTGTTTTGCCTATTTTTAGATGTATTTGTGATAGTATTTATAGATGATATTCTGGTTTACTCTCACTCAGAAGCAGAGCATGTGGATCATTTGCGGATAGTACTACAGACGCTCCGGGATCATAAGTTGTATGCTAAACTCTCTAAGTGTGAATTTTGGTTGAATTCAATGGCTTTTCTTGGTCATATAGTGTCAGACGAAGGTATAAGAGTTGACACTCAGAAGATTGAAGCGGTGAAGAATTGGACGAGACCCACGATTCCATCAGAGGTTCACAACTTTCTGGGCTTAGCCGGCTATTATAGGAGGTTTGTAGAAGGGGTTTATACCATATCAGCACCATTAACAAAGTTGACACAAAAGGCCATAAAGTTTCAGTGGTCCGATGCGTGTGAGCAGAGTTTCCAAGAATTAAAGAACAGACTAACATCGGCACCAGTCCTTACTCTCCTAGAGGGTCTAGATGGCTATATTGTGTATTGTAATGCCTCAGGAGCAGGTTTAGGATGCGTGCTAATGCAATATGGAAAAGTAACTGCTTATGATTCAAGGAAATTAAGGAAACATGAGAAAAATTATCCGACACATGATTTGGAGTTAGCCGCAGTGGTCTATGCACTGAAGATTTGGCTGCACTACTTGTATGGTGTCCATGTAGACATTTTCACGGATCATAAAAGTTTGCAATACATATTTAAACAGAAAGAATTGAACTTGAGATAGAGAAGGTGGCTTGAATTATTGAAGGATTATTATGTGGACATCTTATACCATCCCGGTAAAGCTAATGTTGTAGCAGACGCGCTCAGTCGTAAGTCGATGGTCATCTCAACGTCGGTGTAGGTCGAAAGGAAGGAATTAGTGAGTGAGCTTTATTAGTTATCTAGTTTAGGAGTTCGACTAATGGATTCAGAGGATGGTAGTTTTGTGATTCAGAATATGTCAGAATCGTCCCTCATATCGGAAGTTAAGGAACGGCAGTAGGAAGACCCCTGTTTAAGAAAAATCAGAGAAGGCATTCAACAGAAGAGGACCACAACTTTTGAGATTGACGAACATGAGATTCTCAAGCACCAGGGTCGTTTATGTGTTCCAAATATAGCGGGATTACATAATAGAATTTTGACAGAGGCCCATTGCTCACGGTATTCTATTCACCCGGGATCTACTAAAATGTATCATGATCTCAAGAATATTTATTGATGGAACGACATAAAGAGAAGCGTTGCGGAATTTGTAGCCCAGTGTCCTAATTGCCAGCAAGTAAAAATAGAGCACTAAAAACGAGGTGGCTTTACTCAGAACATTGAGATTCCGATGTGGAAATGGGAAATTATTAATATGGATTTTGTTACAGGTTTACCTCGCTCTTATCATAAGTTTGGTTCTATTTGGGTAATTATTGACAAACTGACCAAGTCGGCTGTTGCTGTCAGCCGTTTCTGTCGGCTATTACTAAAGGCTAATACTGTCAGCTGTTACTATCGGCTAATACAGTCGGATGTTTCTGTTTTTGTTTATTCTTGTATTCCTGTTATGCTATTATTCATGCCTGAAATACTCAGTACATCAGTCGTACCGACATCCCTTTTGTCGGTGGACGTTGCGTTTCATGCCCGCAGGTTCACATAGGCGAGACGATGACCCGCATTAGTAGATTGCAGACTCAGCGGATAGTGGAGCAGTCCCCTTATTTCGGAGTGTCGGTCTAATCTTGGTACAATAATTTTTGCATGTATAAATGGGTATGGTGGGGCCATGTCCCGACCCTTATGATGTCATATATTCTTTTAGAGGCTTGTAGACGGTATCCTATGTGTAGTAGTCATATATGGCCTTGTCGGCATGGGTATGTATATGTATATAAGATGGGCTTTCCGGTTGTAAGATGTTACATAATTCTTTTCCAGTATATTATTTTCATACATCGGCAGGGTACCGGGTAACGGCCCTTGTGGCCTTTGTTTAATTATGACTAGATGTGGACTGTATGGTTAGTGGTACTCGGCAGGCAAGGTCCGGGTGCCTGTCGCGGCCCTCCGATTTGGGTCGTGACAAAAAGCATTTTTCACATCCAACTGATGAATGGGCCATACTTTTGAGAGAGCAAAACTGAGAACAATACAAATAGTAGCCGGTTTGACCACTGGACTAAACGTCTCACCACAATCCACGCCAACCTGTTGAGTTTACCATTACCTACAAGACGAGCCTTATATTTCTCAAAAGAACCGTCATAATTTTCTTTATGAGTAAAATCCACATAGACCAAATAATATTAACACTAGATGGACGGGGCACTAACTCCCACATCTTATTGTCAATAAGAGCATTATATTCGTCAGTCATAGCCAATTTCCAAAGGGTCATGTAGTGCAGACATAGGGTTATGTGGTAGTGGGGATTTAGAGATATTAGAATTAAATTAAAATATCGTTTTGGTTTAAAAATACCTCGTTGACTACGAGTAATGAGCCCTTGACTCGAGGTAGAATTGGATGGATTTTGGGCAATGTTTGGATGGGTGACAGACTGGCCTACAGGCATTGGGCTTGCTGGCCTAACAACTGAAATCAAAACAGTAATAGGCTCGGGATTGGGCGGAAACACTAGAACAGGACCGAGATCGGTACTGGACCGTGTTATCGGCCTACCGGGCAGAACAGTGGTTGCTGTAGACTGTGGGCCAGCAGGAAGTGGGCCTGCTGGCATATTTTGGTTACAGGACAAGTCAGAAAAATGGTGGATAATAAATGGTAAGACCCCGTCATCTAAAAAAGTATATGAACTCGGCATGGGACTACTCACTTTACCAAAAGGAAATTGAGTTTCATAAAAAATAACATGGCGACTAATTATGATTTTATTAGATGATAAATCAAAATATTTGTAACCACGATGATTAGACGGATAACCCAAAAACACACAAGCGGTAGAACAGGCCTGAAGTTTCTTAATTGTAGTTGACGGAAAGTGGATAGCATAAGCACCAAAAAACCCTAAGATGAGAATACGAGGGATCCTTATTATAGAGAACTTTAAGGAGAGATTTATATGTTAATCCTTTGGTAGGAAGTACGTTAAGGAGGTAAGTAGCCATTTGTAGTGCATGATGCCAAAAAGAAGGGGGTACAGAAGCATGGGCTAATAAAGTTCGGACAATATTATTAATGGTACGAATTTTACATTCGGCTTTTCCATTTTGTAAGGACTTATGAGGACAAGAAAAATGAAAAACTATGCCAGTAGCGTCACAAAATTCCCGAAACAACTCATTATCATATTCCTTGCATTATCACATTGAATATTTTTAATTTTCCGTTCGAATTGGGTACGGATGAAGGATGCTCTAAATTTTAAGAATGTGGAAAAAATATGAGACTTTTTTGATAAAGGAAAGGTCCACAAAAAATTAGAATAGTCATCCAAAAATAGGATATAATAACGATGGCCCACGAAACTTAACACTGGAGATGTCCATAAATCATTATGAATAATAACAAACGGCATCAATGTACTAGAAGTAGATGCTACAAATGGTAATCTAACATGTTTCCCTAACGGACAAGAAGGACAAAGTGGAGTACTACGCGTACCCTTACAAGAAATAAAATTATTTTTATGCAAAACAGAAATAATAGACGATTCGGATGACCCAAACGTGCATGCCACACGGAAGGAGTAAGGGCGGCAAGAGTAGACGACATGGCTTGACTCGCGGAAGTGATGGTATTTGTGATAGGATAAAGCTCGCCCCTACTATTGTATCTCATTAGAGGTATCCCCATCGTGAAATCATTTACAGAAAATCCAAAGAAATCAAAATTAACAGAATTAGTTTCATACTCTAATTACACTATACACGGTATTCTATCAGAGATTAGTTTTTACATTTGCAATAAGAAAATAAAGAAGACTATAAGAAAATGAAAAGGCTTCTAATAATAAATAAATAAACTTTTAAACTAGGGTTATCTCCTAAATAGAAAAGTTAAGAATAAACCAGTGTACGTGATTAGCGGTCGGCTGAAATGTGGATAAAGTTCAACACGAAGTAACGACTAATAAGTTTATGTAAATACAACAACCCTCCGATCATCTACAATATCAATGGGAAAGGGCCAAATTTACCTCTTTACTTCAGATATTGTCTATAGTTAACTTCCGTTATACTATCGGGTCAAATTTTGTCCTCCAATCAGTAAAGTTTAAACAATCACCCCCAACACTAATGGTGACGCACAATTTCCATATCTTTTCTATTTAAGACACTTATTCTTCTCCTTCATCCATGAGGAGTCAATTTAACTAATTTTGGTATTTTTTTAAAGGCAATTCCACTAGATTTTTTTAGGCCCAGGGTTAGTTTTATTAATTTCTAAAAAAGAAAAAATTCCAAAGGAAAAGTAAAAGTAAGGGGGCTAGGCCTTACCTTACTAATCTTATTGAGACAATGATAACCTCTACTACTAGCAAGATTGTAAAAAATATGAACTCGACAAAATCAAATAAGTTATGATCATCACAGAGTTTATAACACACTCTGTGATGATATTACACATGATAATGCTAAAATAATGAGAAAATAATACAAGAACAGAGATAGAATCAAAGTTCTTAATCTCTGAACTTATAAAATCTTCTAAATTTTGTAGCTCTTCCAACTGGTCCTGATCATCTAGCCTTTCCAAAATGTCTTGAAACATTATCATTTTTCTTGGATTTTGCGGATTTTGTTGAAGTGGTAGGAGCTGCCACATTTTTCTTTGACTGTCTCATTGGTAATTGTATTGGAACAAATTCCTCAGACATTTTACCATCCCAGCTGAGCTTTCTTGTATGAGTTTTATGTCTTTTTAGACTTTCCACATGTCTAGGAGATAAGTCCCCATCCCTTGTAGCATTGTGGAAATTTTGTGCAATTGACTCCTCATCCATGTCAATCTTAGGCCCTTCACTAGTTGCTACTGCTACTTGTAAATTATTTTGAGATTTTGCAAGTGTACCTTGTTGTTATTTCTGTGTAGCTTCCTTGAGCACAACATTCCTTGCATTTTCACCTGTTGTTGCTACTGTTGTGGCTGCTTGGAGTGTAGAAACTGATGTCTGCACCTATGTCTTAGCACCATGTTGTTGTCTCTCCTTACCTGCTGTATCTCTTTCTTTTGAAAATTCTTGTGACTTAACACCATTCTCGATTGCCTTAACAACCTGCTCAACTTCAACTTCTACAGCCTCCTCAAACATCTCCTTCCTTTGTTGTGAGGAAGTGATTGAGTCTCCAGACTGTTCTTGATGGCTAGAACTAGGAATTTCTCCCTCCTCCTCTTCTTCTTCAACTTCATCACTCCACATTTTCCTAGCCTTCTCTACAATCCCATATGTAGTCTAAGGTACCTCCGTACATTCTTAATTCATTTCAATAGTAAACCCTACCAGATTAGGGTTTACCCTACCGAATTAGGGTTTACCATGTCAACAGTTCCAGCAAAGGCCTTCTGCACCCATTGTTTGGTCGAAGCAGGTGTTGTAAATTTTTCGTGTGTGTTTATAGCAGAACCATTAACATCCATAGATGCCCCTATGTTCTTCCCAGCAACACCAACTACAACATCTATACCATCATTTTCACAATCTGCAGTTAATGGTACTGTAGGTTGTGCTTGTGATGTACTGATTAATTCTTTTCCTACCAGCTCCACCTCTATCAATTCATTTACCATCTCCTTCGTAACCCCCTCTCCTTCTCCTATATCCTCCTCGACAGCCAGCAAAGCATAAGAATTAGGGTTAGAATCTATCGGGTTAGGGTTAGGGTTTATCAGGCTAGGGTTTACTATTCCATTAGATTTTTTTATGTTTTTGATTTTGTTTGGGGGTTGTTTCTGGGCTCGATCAATGTTCTTGATGTTCTCGATGTTCTGGATAGTGTTCTAGCTATCTAGATTATCAATATTACCCAGAACTCTTCCACTTTATAAAATCTTGATAGGGTTTGTGTGTCGAGGGTTAGGGCTTGCATAGTTAGGATTAGGGTTAGGGTTCTTCATATTTTCTTTGCCTTGTATGACAGCGACAACACCACCATTTTCATCTTCTTCCTCCCCTTTTTCCGGTAACAGTTCTGGATGAATTTTTCAGCATCCATTCTCATCATGTCCTTGCAATTTGCAAGTTTTACAATATTTTGGCAAAAAGTCATATTGTATTTTAATCCATTTTGACTTAACTTCTCCACCATTAACAACTTGAATTTGAACCCTTTTCGGGTGTTCTTTCAGCAAATCAACTTCAACCTTAACCCTAGCACAACTAGATCTAGTTTTGTTTCTTGTTGCAACATCAATGGTAAGTGGCTTACGTACTGCCGCCGCCAAAGATAACAATTGAGACTCTCCAAACCAATTCGAAGCCAAGGTTGGGAATGAAGTCCATGCTAATGCCATGCTTGTCTCCTCCTCCGGGTTAATTCATGGGTCCCACTTAAGGGTTCTCATTGAATAATATGTGTTCTTCAACTTAATCCAAAAGTTTGGTTTCGACATCAATGTAACATAGTCTTCAAATAATGTACATCTAATCAAAACATGTTGATTGCATAGAAGACCAATTTTAACGCCTCCTTTCAACTCACATTGTTTCGGAATTGAAGTTCTCAACAAATTAATTTCGGGCCAACCATAGCTAAATTTCCCAACTACATCATATTGTAATTCTTGTTGAACAATCATCAATTCAAGTTCTTTCATGTCATATTGGATTGTAGGCTCCCCATGTAGGTAGGTAATGGGTTTTATAGGAATTTGGATTGAGGTGGGATTAATATTACCGCTAGGGTTCTCGACAATATTGGATGATTTCGAGTTTAGATATGTAGGTTTGAGGATATGTGAGTAGTCTATGGGTGTTTTGGATGTTGTGGAGTGGTGGACAACCTTTGGAGGAGGCTGTCCGGTGGCCGGAGTGGCCATATTTGGCCGGAAAACACTTCCTCTCATTAGGGTTTCATGTCGCCTAGAGCGAGAAGCTCTCGCCGCCTAATTTTGGTATTTAGGGATTGGGACTTGGGGCTGATTTTTAAAAGTTTGCTAGTAGGGGTAAATGTGACCGGATAATATAATAGTAGGGGTACATATATCCGGATAGTATACTAGAGGTTAAATATACACAATATCTAAAAGTAAATTTGTAAATTTGGTTCTTTTCCCTATATTAATTATTCCTTTTGTTTTAATTTGTTTGTCTTCAGTTTGTTTAAAAAATAATGTCTCTTTCATTTTTTTTAACAACTCTTTTATTCTAACTTTTCTCATGATATGTTTAATATCACAAGATTAACATGCATTCTATACATCTTTAATTTAAGATTATAAAATTCAAAAAATTTCTTTACTTTCTTAAACTTCGTGTCAATTCAATACCTGTCAAACAAATTGGAACGGAGAAAATACAATTTACAGGTGATGGTACAAAATACTTCTTTTTTCCTCTCGTATCCTTGACCATTGTTAAAGGCATAATTAAAATGGAGTATTAAAGATGTGTTCTTTTAACCTTGTAAATTTTTAAATAAGATGATTACACATTTCAATAATTATAAACCATATTGAAACATAGGATTTGCAGTTAGTATGTATAATAAATATTTAAATTAGGGACGTGTCAGAGGTATTTATGTGGAAGCAACAATACGAGGTTTGGTTTAGGAAAGTCTCACACTCTCCTGCAGCCACACGCTCCATGCCTGAATAATATAAACAAATTTAAACAACTACTAGTAATATATAAAAGCAGATTATTTAATTCCAACTCCAATCTAATTATCTCAGTGTAACAAAAATGAAATTAGAAACTATTAAATGGCCGGCCTGTAATAAAATACAGCTGACTTAATTCTCTAACCCTCCCCCACAATTTTTCAAAATAGAAAGCCCTTAAATTGTCTCATCTTCCATCATACGCTAATTATTCATTTCATTTTCATTGCATTCCCAAATCGGATCAAATTAACCAAACAATCAAGTTTATATTCTCTTCTTTTCATAACGAAGACTCCAAATATGAACTCGTCAACTCATGATCATCAAGAAGTTGACCAGCCAAAGCAAGAAAACGGTATTGGCCGATCTTATGAGTGTGTATTTTGCAAAAGAGGATTCAACACCGCCCAAGCTTTAGGTGGCCATATGAACATCCATAGAAAAGAGAGAAGTAAAAACAGACCAAGTCAGACTTCGATTGTCGAGAACAACGGGCCGTATCATGCTGCCACGGCCCATCCGGCACATTCTTCCACATCTACTACAGGCCCGTTCTTGCTGAATGGGCCTGATATGAACGGGCCTGATAGTGACTTGGAAGATCATAACAATAACCGGCAGTGCCTGAATTTGTTCGGGTTGAGCTTGCAATTTGGTGCAGTTGCCGCGCATGATAATTATCTGGAAACTATGGAAAAGAATAAGGGGACAGAAGATGATTTGGATTTGGAGCTTCGATTAGGCCATGATCCTTAATTAATCCAATTAAAGGATTATGAAGATGATAATTATTGTACAGCAGCATGTACTAATTAGTTCATGATAATTATAAATGGTGTGCTTGGATTTTTGCATAACCTTTTTTGGATGGTTGATATGTATTATGGAGAAACAATATGAGGAGGAATGGTGCAAAGCAGATTCACGTACTGGTAAGCAGTATATGTACTAAAATTTTATGTTTATCTGAAAATCTGCCCAAACTATAAGATATTAGGGTTTTGTATGCTACTGGTGCTTAGGCAGTGTATATTATCCGTCAGTCCCCTATTTTTTACTGCTAGTAAATAGGAATTCTATTTATGTTCCTTCCTACTTTTTGCAGAATGTTTTTGTAATCAATTCTTTTGTCTAATAAAGCGTTAATATCTGAGGGAATTAACAAGAATGAGTGATTTTAGCTTAGCTGGCTTCTTGTATATATCCTCATCACATTCGAGAATGCTACATTTTGCATAGTAAATTAACTAAAATTGTTTTATCAGTTGGTCTCATCCACTAATACTTGCATTAGGGACACACCATTTAATTAGGATGCGATCCTTCCCCGGACCCTATTGATGCGAGATGTTTGTGCATTGAGCCGTCTCTTTTTTTTAGTTGGTCGGAATTTAAGCTCTCTTAAATAGGTATACGTACAAGGTAAAAAAAGAAAGAATAGCCTGATGGAGATGGTATAACATCTTAAATATAGTACCATGTCTCTTACAAGAGCATTGGAGCTAGGCGTTGGAAATGCTCCCCATTCTCCTCCGGTTGTTGATCAATATTTTCTTTTTTTTCGCGCGCTACAATATTACAGCATCATAATACAACTAGGGACATTTTTAGTGAAATTTGTCCCTTTTTCATCACTTTGCACCCTTTTTTCTGTTTTTGAGGGTTCTTTAATTTTCTCAGTAAGAGCGTGGGGAGCATATTTTGCCTAATTAAATAGTTGACACAGATAATAAATACTAAGAGAATACCAAAATATTCACTGGTGTCAATTAGGGGAGGGAGGATCATAGCTTCTATCACGTCAGGAGTGAACGAAGGAAATGTGCTTTCATGAAGCCTTCCTTTGATTGTGTGTTTATTCTTTGTTGTTGTTGCTTTTAGTGCTCTTTCTAATCCGCTACTTTAGCGAAAGGAGCTTTTAGTGCTCTTTCTAATCCTCTACTTTAGCGAAAGGAGAAAAGATAGGATTAGTCTTAATTAAAACGGTCTATGTTGATAAATTAAAAGTAGTAATTGATTTCCTATCATTACAAAATGAGCTAAAGCATATGTGATGGTAGTGGAAAATTTTACGTACATTCACAGCATATTTATCTATTGAATCAGGTACCCTATTGTATTTTCTTTTTTTTTTGTTCGGTACCCGTATCTGGTACAGGCTTTGAGATGGTGACTAATCCGAATTTAAATTGTGTAAGGCTCATTAAGAGGAAGTCCTACTTACGAGTAATTTTTTATTCTGGCTCAAATATGAAATTTCTAATTTAAGGGTGAAGGCATCCTTTCCATCCACAACAACGTCCATCAATGGTACGGGCCTATTTTTAAGAATACATATTCCACATTTTATGAAGGCTTCTATAGGAATCCTTCGAGGGACCTGATAGTATAAATAATTTTTTACACTTAAAGTGTATGTAACATGGTAACTTCAACTCTTACACTGTATCTTAATTAAGAAATAGTCCCTTCTATGTTGACTCTCAGTTATGTGAAGAAACTTGAGACAATTGCATACTAAGATAATCGAAAGAAATAATCTCTTGATTATTTTCATTAATGAATATATATACAATTTACAATCTCCATAATATGAAAAATTCTATTTCTATTCTAATCACAAAACCTTATTCTATTTGTACAAGAATTCTACAATTATGGTAAGTGTATAATGCTAATTAACTACAACTAATATATTACCAAATATAGGTATACACGACTGTGTATACCGTGTATATCATGGTTTCCGATTTGTCTTGGGATTCCGTGATATACACGGTATACACAAGGCATAGTATATGCTGTGTATACCTTGTATATTATGGTATACTTTCACATCCCCGCAGTCATAGCGGGCGGTCGTCGTATGCTGAGACTGTCCCTAAAATCTTCAAATAGAACTGAGGGAAGACCCTTAGTAAATATGTGGGCGATTTGGTACCTAGAAGGGACATGACAGACGCGTACTTGTCCACGAGCTACCTTTTCGCGAACAAAGTGGATATCCATCTCGATGTGTTTAGTGCGCCGATGTTGAACCGGATTACCAGAAAGATAGACAGCACTAATATTATAACAATATACCAAGGTAGCTTTCTGAATGGGACAATGAAGTTCTAAGAGAAGACTACGTAACCAACATGATTCAGATACCACATTAGCTACCCCTCGATAGTCAGCCTCTGCACTAGAGCGTGATAATGTAGATTGTTGCTTTGCAGATCATGAGACCAAGTTATTACCAAGAAACATACAATAACCAGACGTGGAGCATCTGGTGTCTGGATAGCCACCCCAATCAGCATCTGTATATATGACAAGCATAGAGGTCGACGACGGATATAGATGCAAGGCATAGTCAAGTGTTCCCTGGATGTATCGTATAATGCGTTTGAGCCCATTCATATACTCAACCCTAGGATCATGCATAAACAAACACACATGTTGTACGGCATACGTAATATTCGGTCTCGTGAAAGTAAGATACTGAAGAGCCCCTGTAAGACTGCGATAGTGGGTGGGATCCTCATAAGGTGAGCTAGCCGCAGCACCCATCTTGGGTTTGGTATTAACTGGAGTGGAAGTAGACTTACACGAGGACATACCAACCCGCTCAATTATCTCATCAGCATACTTCCGTTGTGATAAGAATAACCCACCTAACGAGTGACAACAATTCCCAAGAAATAACTTAAGGGTCCCAAGTCTTTCATAGCAAACTCAAAATTGAGTAGTGTCATGATAGACTTGCGTAAATCATCAGAAGAAGCGGTCAGGATAATATCATCCACATATAAGAGAATATAAGTTGGGGAAGTACCACGATGATATATGAACAGAGAATTATCAGACATGTTGTGAGAAAACTCAATAGTCGATACATAGTCTACAAATCGCTTATACCAAGCCTGTGGGGCCTGCTTGAGCCCATACAATGATTTCTTCAATAAACATATATGATTAGGATATGTGGGATCTCAAAAACTCAAGGGTTGATGCATGTAGACTGTCTATTTAAGATCACCATGTAAGAAAACATTCTTCACATCTAGCTAATGAATGTGCCATGCCTTTGAAAGAGCCAGACTGAGAATAGTGCGAATGGTAGCCGGTTTGACCACCAGGCTAAATGTCTCAACACAATCCACGCCAACCTATTGAGTTTTACCATCACCCACAAGACGAGCCTTATGTCTCGCAAAAGAACCATCAGAATTATCTTTATGAGTAAAAATCCACATAGATCGAATAATATTAACACCAGAAGGACGGGGGACCAACTCCCACATCTTATTTTCAATAAGAGCATCATATTCGTCGTTCGTAGCCAATTTCCGATTCGGCTCATTTAGGGGTGGATTTATATCGGTTTATATCGGTTTTGTATCCGAAAAATATGAACCGAATAAAAATCGATGTTTTTAAAAAAACAGAATCCAACTTTTTTAAAAAAAAACCGATATGTTCGGTTTATATCGCTGAACGTATCGGATTATATCAATTTTTTCTAGTGGGTCGGGGAGGGTCGAGTCATGGAATTTTTTATTTAAAAAAAATTGAATTTCCAAAACTGAAATTGACATTCACACCTACACTATCATGAAATTTTGACATTGAATCTATTGTGTATCGTGAGATGGTTACTAAAGAAAAGGTAAATTAGAAATCGATTTGGGGAAAAACACAAATTGATTGGGAAAATGGACGTTTTTCTAAAAATTGGCTGAGCGTGGTTTGGGCCGCCCCGTCTCGAAAAAGTATCCAAAATAAAAATAAATCGGGTAAAATGGACATTAGAGCGCAGAGTTATGACCATTTAAAGTTTTACCAATTTACAACTACTTTCTCACCCTACATTTTATGTCAATGCTTCTGTGATATGTTAATCAAGTTCATACCGCATTCGACTTCCATAAAATCTTCATAGATTGGTTTCAATGGCTATGATTCAAGAGATAGTAGTAGCCTAAAATAAAAAATAAGATTAATTACATATTTAATTCGGTTTTTCGGTTTGGTTCGTATTCAAAATTAAAAAATTGAACTGAATCACTAAATCCTGATGGTTCGGTTCGGTTTTTTCAGTTCTCCGGATTTTTTGCCCACCCCTAGGCTCATTTAATGCAAACACTGGGTTACGGGGTAGTGGGAATTTAAGAACAATAGAATTAAGATTAAAATATCTTTTTAGTTTAAAAATACCCCGTTGACTACGATTAACAGGTCTGTGTGTCGGGGAGAATAGGGTGAATTTTGGGGAAAAGTTGGATGGGTGATGGACTGGCCAACAGGCAATGGGCCTGCTGGCCCAAAACTGTAAACAATAGGAGGGACAGAAGCAGAAACTGGGGCAGAAGCAGTCTCGGTAGTGGGCTGGTCGATCGGCCTACTAGCAAAAACTGGGGCAGAAGCAGTGGGTGTTGGAGGGCCAACAGGAAGTGGCCCTGCTGGCATTTCGGGGTCACTGGATCGGCCCATTAATTGGTGCATAATGCACGGTGAGATTTCGTAATTCAAAAAATTATACGAACTAGGCACGGGACTACTCACTTTAGATGATAAATCAAAATATTTGTAACTACGATGATTAGATGGATAACCCAAAAACACCCAAGCGGTAGAACTTGCTTGATGTTTGTTAATTGTAGTTGACGAAAATAGTGGATAGCATAAACACCCAAAGACCCTAAGATGAGAATACGAAGGATTCTTATTACAGAGGATTTTAAGAGGAGATGAATATGTCAACCCTTTGGTAAGAAGTATGTTAAGGAGATAAGTAGTCATTTGTAGAGCATGATGCCAAAAGGAAGGGGGTACGGAAGCATGCACCAATAAAGTTCGGACAATATTATTAATGGTATGAATTTTTCGTTCGGCTTTTTCATTTTGTGAGGACGTATGAGGACAAGAGAAACGAAAAATAATGTCATTAGCATCACAAAATTCCCGAAACAACTCATTATTATATTCTTTTTCATTATCACATTGAATATTTTTTATTTTCCGTTCGAATTGGGTACGGATGAATGCTCTAAATTTTAAGGTGGAAAAAACTTGAGGGTTTTTCGCTAACAGAAAGGTCCATAAAAAGATAGAATAATCATCCAAAAATAGAACGTAATAACGATGGCCCAAAGAACTTAAAATGGGAGATGTCCATAAATCGATATGAATAATGTCAAAAGGCATCAAAGTACGTGAAGTAGAGGCTATAAATGGTAATCTAACATGTCTTACTAACGGACATGAATGACAAATTGGAGTACTACGCGTACCCTTACAAGAAATAAAATTGTTTTTATGCAAGGAAGAAACAATGGACGACCCAGGGTGACCCAAGCGTGTATGCCACAAGGAAGGAGCAAGAGCTGCAAATGTCGATGGAATGGCTTGACTCGAGAAACTGGTGGCAGGCGTGATTGGATAAAGATCCCCCCTACTATTGCATCTCATAAGATGTATCCCCGTTTTGAAATCCTTCACAAAAAATCCAAATGGATCAAAATTAACAGAAACCCAATTATGAGTGGTGAATTTCGAACAGACACCAAATTTTTAATTAAGTTAGGGCGTGAAGGGTATTTTTCAAGACAAGAGGTGGATGGGGAGAGACAAAGTTGTATGACCGTAACCATGAATTGGAATTGAGTTGTCATTACCCACAATTATGCCACGATTTTTGCTCAAATTGAAATAAGATAGGAGAGTACCTTGGTCGGACGTCATGTGAGAAGTGGGGCCGGTGTCCGTGTACCAATTCGGGATGTACCAATTTTGGTCGGGAGGATTCAATTCAAGTGTATGCATGGCGGCTTCAATATAGGTGGTGTCGGGATCAGATTTGGGCCCGCAAAAGTGAAGGTCTATGGGGGACGAGGCCCAAGCAGACCCCCTGTTGACCCGACCCAGATCGCTGATTGTTGTTGTCGTAAGGACCGGAAAAATTAGGCTGGACCGGGGCCCAACTGCGTGGGAAATAACTGGGTGGGCAGTAGGCTGGACTAGGCCACTGGTCGTTGTTCCAGACCCACTGCTAAGGGGCCCAGGGCGGAGACCAGGCGGGCTGGGGCCAGTACCCTGAGGCCTACTGCCGGCATTGCTACTGTTCCATCCGCCGTTGTTGTTGCCGCCGCAATTTTTGCCATTATTTTTACGGTTTTGACCCTTCTTGCCGCCACCGATATTGCGGTTTTGGCTCAAATTGTCAACAAAAATGTGAGAATTATCGAATGAAGTCATCATCGCCATGGAATTTGCGCCGGTAGCTGCCTTTTTTGCCAAGCCGGCTTCCTCTAACTTGAGCATCGAACAGGCTTGATAAAAAGGGGGAAGCAGATTACTTTGTCAGAGTAGGGTCCCAACTCCATTATAGGCCTCAGATAGGCCTGCAACCATTTGGAGAACAAGATGATTATTGGTAATAAGCGCTCCAACATTACGGAGTTGGTCCGCCAATTTCTTGAGCCATTTACAATAAGCTGAAACATTCGGGAAATTTTTCATGCTGACTTGTGAAAATTCTTGCTCAAGAGTGACAACTCGCGAATGTTGGTTATCCTGGAATATATCACGCAATCTATTCCAGGTATCCATAGCCGTAGTGTATGGTTCAATGATCTTCTATAAAAGGTCGGTAGAAATAGTGGAGTAAATCCACTGAAGGACGGTAGTATCAAGAGTGATCCACAACTGAGGATCCTCCGCGGGTGTAGAGACAACGGGAGGAATTATGTGATGGAGTACTTGATGTGAGATTGAGTGAATTTTGAACAATTCTGCCCATGTCGCATATTGAACATTTTTCATCTCAAGAACAATAGGGATGTGGTTCTTGATGTTGGAAACAGTAAGGGCAGGATGAAACATGTTCTTTGACGTAGACATAACGAAAGAACAATAGGTGAAAGAGAGATTTGGAAGATAATTTGGGGAGAGATGAGGTATGACACACGAATTCCGAGAAGGAATACGGAAACCGAGGCAGCGGAAGAGAGGAAAAATTGACAGAAGACCTAGACTTTTGATATCATGAAAGAAATAATCCCTTGATTATTTTCATTAATTAATGAGTATATATACAATTTGCAATCTCCATAATATGGAAAATCCTATTCCTATTCTAATCACAAAATTTTATTCTATTTGTAAAAGAATTCTACAATTATGGTAAGTGTACAATGTTAATTAACTACAACTAATATATTACCAAATATAGGTATACACGGCTGTGTATACCGTGTATATCACGATTTCCGATTTGTCTTGAGATTCCGTGATATACACAGTATACACAAGGCATAGTATATGCCGTGTATACCTTATATATTATGGTATACTTTCAATAATTTAATTGTTCATCATATTATGTATCTCCTTGATCTCCATCTTACCAAATTAGCCTTGAATTGGATATTTGAACAATATTGAAAAAAAGATATTGTATCAAAACTAGTGGGATTTAATTTGGCAACTCTCGTATATACTACTAGTAGTACTATTATAATCACCACATATGAGGTTTATTATGTATTATATTGATCAGTGTCTATGACATGCTAGAGTTGAAAAAAGAAAAAATAATTACACGCTAGAGGAATCAAGATACATGTTGTTACTTGGGGGTGACACATATTATTCGAATAGAGCTCTTGTAATTCTAAGGTACTTTAATGTTACATTGACTAGAACTTATTTTTTGTATATTAAGTCAGCACTCATAGGTTGTGAGCTTTAGTAATATATAAGCAAAACTTACAAACAATTAAAGGGACATGGACCTTATCTCTAAGCAGCAAAAAAATATTGAAGCCGATCTTCAAGGGAAAGGAATTAGCAGCCTATGCAGAATCCTTTCCAATAAAAATAAAGAGACTTAGCTAACAAATACATCCGTACAATATATTAATTTTATGCCAACTTAAACTTCTGGTTTATCAACTATATAAAGTGGCAGTTAGGTTGACGGATCTTCTCTCTTGCCTACCTCTACTTTATATTTATGAACTCTTCTCGCTCGCTTGAGAGTGCAAGATCACAACTTTTAAAAGGTTGGATATTGTCATCCTAAACTAGAAGAATAAGACTCAAGGGGTTGGCTTAAAAAGCAGTGTCATATATAGAATAAGTTCAGGACTCCCTTTTTTTGTTTTATTTATGCATTATATTCTATGTATACATCGATTAATAAGGTTTCACACGAAAAGGATCAACTAAAGGGAAAAGTCTTCCTTCTAAAAGGTTCTTCATCAACCATCATAATGTTATATCAATATGTCTACATCCCGGAACACGTTTCATCCTGCCCTTACATTTTCTAACATCAAGAATAAAATCCCTCTTGTTCTTGAAATAGAAAAAGTCCAATATGTGACGTGGGCCGAACTGTTCAAAATTCACGCACGATCGCATCAAGTCATCCATCACATAATTCCCGTGGCTCCTAAGGATAAGGAGGTGCCAAAACACGAGGATTGTCCTAAGTTGTGGACGACTCTTGATGCCACAGTCCTCCAGTAGATATATTCCACAATTTCTACCGACCTTTTGCAAACGATTATTGAGCCTGACGCTATGGCACAGGCGAATTGGGATAGAATGCGTGATATATTCCAAGATAATCAAAATTCTAGAGCCGTTACTCTTGAGCAGGAGTTCACCCACGTCAATATGGAAGATCTCCCTAACGTTTCGGCTTATTGCAAAAGATTAAAGGAATTGGCGGACCAACTTCGCAACGTTGGCGCGCCAATTTCGAATGATCGTTTGGTCCTCCAAATGGTTTCTGGCCTCTCCGAGGCCTATAATGGTGTTGGAACGCTTATTCGACAAAGCAATCCGCTTTCGCAATTTTATCAGGCTCGTTCTATGCTTACACTCGATGAAGCAGGCATGGCAAAATGGGCTGCTATCGGTGCTAGTCCCGTAGTCATGATGACCGAGTCCACGGTTTATCCTACTGATTCCAACAACTCGGGCCAAAACCGCAACAACGGTGGCGGCAAAAGGGTGGAAATAAGAAAAATAATGGCAAGAACCGCGGCGGCAATAACGACGGCAGCCGACAGATTGGTGGTGGCGGTGGGGGCCCTCGAGGTGGTCAGCAGCAGCAGTAGTTCTGGGCCCCACAGCCATAGTTTAGGCCCATTCAAGTTTCGCCCCACTGGCAGTGGGCTACCCAACAGCAGTCCAGGCCCAATTCTACCTGGTCCACATACAACCAGTCGTCTGGGTCGAGGCAGCAAGCAGGGGTACTTGGGCCTCAGCCCCCGCATGCCCATCACGTAGCGGCACCCACGTGTACCAACATCAAAGCCGCAATGCACACGCTTGGTTTAAATCCTCCGAATCCAAATTAGTATATGGACACCCGTGCCACTACCCACATGACATCCGATTCAGGTACGCTCTCATCTTATTCCAATTTGAGCAACCCTCGCAGCATAATTGTTGGTAATGGTAATTCTATTCCAATTCGTGGTTATGGTCATAAAACTTTATCTCCCCCTCATCCACTTCTTATCTTAAAAAATACCCTATATGCCCCCAAATTGATTAAAAACTTAGTCTCTGTCCGTAAATTCACTACTGACAATTCCGTTTCTATTGAATTTGATCCATTTGGTTTCTCTGTGAAGGATTTCAAGACGGAGAGTCCTCTCATGAGGTGTGATTGTAGGGGAGATCTTTATTCTATCACACCCAGTTCCGGTCCATCGAGTCAAGCCTTGCCATTCGCATTTGCAGCCCTTTCTCCTTCCTTGTGGCATGCTCGTCTTGGTCATCCGGGATCATTTATTTTGTCGTCATTAGATAAAAATAAATTTATTTCATGTAAGGGTACAAGTAGTACTCCAAATTTCCAGTCTTGTTCTTTAGGAAAATTTGTTAGGTTGCCATTTGTAGACTCAAATTCTCATACTTTAATGCCATTTGATATTATTCATAGCAACTTATGGACGTCTCTTATTCTTAGTTCTTTGGGTCATCGGTATTATGTTCTCTTTTTGGATGATTATTCTAAGTTTTTATGGACGATTCCGATAGCGAAAAAATCTCAAGTTTTTTCTGTCTTCTTAAAATTTAGAACATTCATTAGAACCCAATTCGAACGAGAAATAAAAAATATTCAGTGTGATAATGGCAAAGAATATGACAATGGGGTGTTTCGGGATTTCTGTGCTAATAATGGGATCAATTTTTATTTTTCTTGTCCTCATACGTCTTCACAAAATGGGAAAGCCGAACGCAAAATTCATTCCATAAATAACATTGTCCGAACTTTATTAATTCATGCTTCTGTACCCCCATCTTTTTTGCATCATGCTCTACAAATGGCTACATATCTCCCTAACATAATTATTTCCAAAGGTTTGACATATTCTTCCCCCCTTCAAATTTTATATAATAAGACTACTTCGTATTCACACCTTCGGGTTTTTGGGTGTTTGTGTTATCTGTTATTCCCGTCCACCACAATTAACAAACTTCAGGCCTGGTCTACTCCGTGTGTGATTTTGGGTTTTCCGTCTAATAATCGGGGTTACAAATGCTTTGATTTATCCTCTAATAAAATCATCATTAATCGCCATGTAATTTTTTATGAATCCCAATTTTCGTTTGCTAAGGTTAAGACTCCCGTGCCTAGTTCGTATAATTTTTTGGATGATAGTATATCCCCGTTTATTATTCACCATTTTTCGGATGTATCCCGCATCTAAAATTCTCCGCCCGCTGGTCCCACTGGTCCATCACACACTGTAATTCCCAAGTACAGTCACTGGGCCAGTTTCAGCGATTGGGCCAGTCCAGCCCAATTCTGGAACTGGTCCAGTTCCTGCATCTGTTTATCGAGTTGGGCCAGCACGCCCACTGCCTAATGGCCAGTCCGTCCCGAGCCTAGAAAATTCCCGAAATCCTCTCAATTCTTCCTCGAGTCATAAACCGGTCACTCGTAGTCAACGGGGTGTTTTTAAACAAAAAGATATTTTAATTTACATTCTAATGTCCCTAAATCACCCTTACCCCGTATTCCTGTGTCTGCCTTAAATGCCCCGAATTGGAAAATTTCTATGACCGATGAATATAATTCTCTTATTGATAATAAGACATGGGAGTTGGTGTCCCGTCCATTTTGTATTAATATTATCAGGTCTATGTGAATTTTTGCTCATAAGGAAAATTCAGATGGTTCATTTACCCGACATAAGGTGCGGCTTGTGGGTGATGGTAAGACTCAGCAGGTTGGTGTAGATTGTGGTGAGACGTTTAGTCCGGTGGTCAAACTAGCTACCATTCACACTGTGCTTAGCTTAGCTCTTTCGAAAATATGGCATATTCATCAGTTAGATGTAAAGAATGCTTTCCTACATGGTGATCTCAAGGAAACAGTCTATATGCATCAGCCTTTGGGATTCAGGGATCCCAAACATCCTCATCATGTCTATTTGTTGAAGAAGTCCTTCTATGGGCTTAAGCAGTCTCCACTAGCCTGGTATACGCGGTTTGCAGACTAAGTTTCGACTATTGGGTTCACTCACAGCAGGTCGGATAATTCTTTGTTCATCTACCGTCGTGGTTCATCCTTGGCCTATATTCAGTTATATGTGGATGATATTATTTTGACTGCCTCTTCCGATGCCTTACGCCAGCCTATCATGACAATGCTCAGCTCTGAGTTTGCTATGAAAGACTTGGGACCCTTAAGCTATTTTTTGGGGATTGATGTCACTCGTCATGCAGGTGGGTTTTTCTTATCTCAAAGGAAGTATGCAGCTGAGATCATTGAGAGTGCTGTGATGTCATCCTGTAAGTCCACTTCCACTCCAGTTGATACTAAGCCCAAACTTAGTTTCGCGGCCGGCGTACCATACGAGGATCTGACCCGCTACCGCAGTCTTGCAGGGGCCCTTCAGTATCTTACATTCACGAGGCCAGATATTACGTATGTTATCCAACAAGTGTGTTTGTTTATGCATGATCCCAGAGTTGAGCACATGAATGCACTCAAACGTATCATTCTGTATATTCAGGGTACGCTGGACTATGGTTTGCATTTATATCCCTCATCAACATCCACACTTGTCTCATATACGGATGCTGATTGGGGTGGCTATCCGGACACCAGACGGTCTACGTCTGGCTATGGTATGTTTCTCGGCAATAACTTGGTCTCATGGTCTATGAAACGTCAGTCGACATTTTCCCGATCCAGTGTCGAGGCCGAATATCGAGGGGTAGCTAATGTGGTCTCGGAATCATGTTGGTTACGTAATTTGTTGTTGGAGCTTCATTGTCCCATTCAGAGAGCAACCTTGGTTTATTGCGATAATATTAGTGTCATCTACCTTTCTGGTAATCCGGTTCAGCACCAGCGCACTAAGCATATCGAGTTGGACATTCACTTTGTCCGCGAAAAGGTTGCTCGTGGTCAGGTACGTGTCTGCCATGTCCCGTCAAGGTATCAAATTGCCGACATCTTTACAAAGGGTCTTCCCTCGGTCCTTTTTGAAGATTTTAGGGACAGTCTCAGCGTTCAAAGGCCGCCCGCTATGACTGCGGGGGTGTGTTAAATATACACAATATACACACGATATACACGTGTATATTGTGTATATGTGGCTCTCAGATTTCCCCTTGTACCGTGTAGGATTAGGTAATATTTTAGTATCCTAGTTTAGGTAATGTTGTAATGTAATTAGTATTGTACACTTACCATAATATTTGTATTACCATAAATGTATATTTAGTATTCAAGTAGAATAAGGTTTTAGGAGTAGAATATGAATAGGATTCTCCTATTATGGAAATATGTAACTTATATATATAGTCTTTCAATCAATGAAAATAATCAAGAGATTATTTCTTTCAGATTTAGACTAACTTTGTTTTGTTGAGCAAAACTAGTACAAGTTTATGACAGAAGATTATATTTCGTGGGAAATACAAACCCAAAAGCACCAATGCTCTATTGGTAGAATATTAATCTGCCATAACACAGAACTGGGTTCAATTCCCGGCTGGTGCAAACTTTTAATTTTTCAACTTATTCCTCTTTTTCAATTTCAATACAACTGCAAAATTAATCAATTTTTTTTGTCGGAATATAAATACTTTCTTGGAAACAATCTATATATTATTAAAAAGAGGGGGAAAAGTCATCTCCTTAAGCCAAGTGGCATCACAAAAGAAAGCCACATATACATTTATTAACTAATTACCTACTAACTAAAAACTTCTTTAACTAAGTTTAGGATAATATTTTTAAAAAATTGAAAAGTAATTAACTAAAACTCACTTAGCACGTCTCATTACCACCATTTCCCCACTTACGCACAAACACACACATGCACGGTTATTTTTTGTTTCGTGGCACCTTTTTTTTAGCAAATTTTATTTTTCAGAAAATATCAATCTTCCACAAAAAAAAACAGCCAATTCAGTTTTTTTATATCAATGTCGTGACTTCAAGTCTCTCTATTTTCTTGGGAGTGAACTACGACGTGGCTGTTCCACTTGGGAGAGTAATATTGGATAAATAATATTTTTTCAATAGAGACCTATTTATCTTTAACTAAAAAATATTTAAATCAACATAAATAGGAGAAGCAAAACATGTAAAATAAAATTAAGCATTCTGTTATAAAATTATAGCAAAAGACAAGAAATGTAAATCTAGAGAGGAGGGATAAGACTTTCTTCTTATTTCAAGTGTATACAAGTGTTCATTCAAATGTAAATAACATCCCAATTGATAAGATGAAACTACCCAAAATGCTACAAATATTAAGTGTCCAAATTAATAGGTACATGTAACATACAAAAGGTTCATGGAACTTAGTGAGTGTATGAACATCCATACAATTAATATGTATTTCATAACACTCCCCCTAGGATGTCCATAAATAATGTGCCTCGTTAAAACCTTACTAGAAAAAACCCGGTGAAAAATTCTAGTGAAGGAATAAGAGTACACATTTCTAATAATACATATTTTGGTTGTCTCATTAAAAATCTTACAAGGAAAATCCAGGGGGACAAAACCTTAAATGAAAAAAAGAGTACAACATGTATTAACTCCTCCTGATGAGAACTTTAGGCCAAATGCTTGAACCTTCGCATTCCAATCTTGTGCACCATCTTCTCGAAAGTTGCAGTTGGTAGAGACTTAGTGAACAAATCAATCATATTATCACTTGAACGAATCTGTTGCACGTTGATATCACCATTCTTTTGGAGCTCGTATGTGAAGAACAACTTTGGTGAAATGTGATTTGTCCTATCTCCTTTTATGAATCCTCCCTTCAATTGAGCAACGTATGCTGCATTATCTTCATATAAGATTGTGGGTATTTTGTCACATTTCAAATCACATTTTTCTCGAATGAGATGTATCATTGACCTCAGCCTTACAACTTCTCGGCTTGCTTCATGAATTGCATGATTGGAAGAGGTCGCTACGATAGATTGTTTTGTAGATCGCCAAGTTATGGAAACACCCCCACATATAAACACATAGCCTGTTTGAGATCTAGCTTTGTGTGGGTCAGATAAGTACCCTACATCACCATAACCAACAAGATCGGGACTGCAATTGTTAGAATAAAATAAGCCCAAATCGATAGTCCTTTTTAGATACCGCAATATGTGTTTAACAGTGTCACCTTGTAGGAGCACAACTATATCTTGCTAACACATTAACTGAAAATGCTATGTCAGGCCTTATGGTATTTTTAAGATACATTAGTGCACCGATTGTACTAAGATATGGTACTTCAGGACCAAGAATTTTCTCATTCTTTTCTTGTGGTCGGAATGGATCTTTATTCACATCAAGTGATCTAACAACCATCAGAGTACTTAATGGATGTGCTTCATCCATATAAAATCGTTTCAACACTTTTTCTATATATGCAGATTGATGGACAAAGATATTGTTTGTCAAATGTTCAATTTGTAAACTAAGACATAATTTTGTCTTTCCAGGATCTTTTATCTCAAATTCCTTCTTTAAATAATCAAATCACCCTTTTGAGCTCTGCAGAAGTTCCAATGAGGTTTATGTCGTCAACATATACAGCAAGTACTACAAACTCCAATATTATTTTCTTTATAAAAACACATGGGAAAATGGCATCATTTGTATAGTCTTCCTTTAACAAATATTCACTAAGGCGATTATACCACATGCGTCCGGATTGCTTTAAACCATACAATGATCTTTGCAATCTGATTGAGTGCATTTCTCGAGAATTTGAACTACATGCTTCAGGCATCTTAAATCCTTCATAAATTTTCATGTATATTTCATTTTCAAGTGTTCCATAGAGATAGGTTGTAACCACATCCATTAAATGCATCTCAAGGTCTCTCATGGATAGCGAAACTAATTAGATAACGTAACGTTATTGCGTCCATAACGGGTGAGTACGTCTCTTCATAATTGACGCCATGCCTTTGTGAAAATTCTTGTGCAACAAGGCGTGCCTTATATCTTTGTATCTCGGCAAACCGTTCCACATCCATTAAACCGCTTTTTGTCTCTCATCTTCTTATGTTTTCTCTATATTTTCTTGAGAAATGCAATCTCTCAATCCGATGAATAGTAATAAAGAGATGGAATTGGAGGGAAAAAATGCAAAACTGAGAGGATTTATATTTCATGGCGGGATCTACGAGAAAAAGTTCATAAATACCCTCCTTTTGCTTTTGGATCTAAAAATATCCTTAAGGTTTATTTTTTGGCTCAAACATTGCATTTAAACTAACCGATCAAATTTGACTCTTTAAGAAGTCACATGCTATTTTTTAATTGGTGTCACATTTTAATTAAGATTAATTTAAATCCACCCAAATTTTTAAACCCAAACCCGTGCCGACCCGGTTACACCTCCAAAATTAAACATACATTTCTTTTTCTCCGACAGCAGTTTTAGTGCAAAGCAGAATCGATAACTCTGTTCACAACACTCCTCCTCCTTCCATCTGATTGTTTCCTTCTTCATGTTTGACCGACGAACTACGTGGGAAAATAGACCTTCTTTCTTTGATTTGAAGCAAGATTTTTGTAAAGTACTTGGCGGCAGTGGTCACTCGTTAGAAAAGAAGTTCTAATTTCTAATGAGGAGAAAAAGAAATGTATGTTTAATAATTTGGAGGTGTATGGGTTTGGGTTTAAAAATGTTGTAGAGCAATTAACTTTTGGCTTGAAAGAGAAATAATATCAAATTGCATCAATTTACGTTGTCGACAAAAGCTTCAATTATTCAAGAGATGAAGTAATAAACTCTTATTAGTAATATGATTAGATTTTAGGCCAAGGTATTGTCTCTTAAATCATACTAGCTCTGTCCCAATTGGTTTGAAGATTGATCAGTTTAGGGAGTCAAATGACTCTTTCTTTTGATTACGATTTTCTCCAACTCTTTTCATACATTGTAAATTATTAATTATGCAGATTTGTAATAATTTTTAAATTTATAAATTTTATTATAAAATACTCGAAGAATCTATGTTTAAAATTAAGTTAAAGAAAAAATTGTTTGATATTTTACACCTAAAAACTCTTTATACAGGTCGGCAGGGGAAGGAGTGACGAGGGTTGCATCAATTGTTTGAGTTTTTCCTTATTTTATTTACTTGCTTTTTATGTCATTAAATTTGTAACTTTTTATATCCAGTATTAGCGAATATTCTCTGTATATTTCCCTTCGGGATTCCTTTCATTATTCACAATATATATAGCTGTACAAAGGTTGATTCCTAATATGGTACGAATCCTAATTTACCTTACAAAGGTTGATTCCTAATACAATTAGAATCCTAAGTTACCTTAAATATACATCTATCATAATTACAAAATATACCGAGAAATATTCTCTAATATCCAGGAGTGAGTTCTAATGATTGACATAGAAATATCAAAGCTATAAACTTTGTAAAATCTAAAAAGAAATTATTCTAACCAGCAAACAGGTTGTCACTATATTTGGTATTGTGTTGGATGCTTGCTGTAGTTATTCTTCATCTTCAAACAAAAAAATTTGAAAATCAAATCTCTATCTTCTTTTTTTTGAAAGTTCTGAATTTTGTATGAGTACAACAATTGCAGGAAACGAAAAGTAAGTAAATATTACAAATGCTAAAAATGATAAACTACTCAAGATTACAACAAACTGGAAATAAGAATGATTACAAACTCATTGAGATTTGCTGAGTCAAATGATGACACTCTGTCTTTAAGACAAGATTGCCCCATATATATCATTTTACGTTCGTGGGCAATAATCTCCCAAGATAAAATACCAACTAACAAATGAGCAAAGGAAACTCAAGTGTTTCTAGTGAAGAACTTGAATATAGAAAGAGTACTTGAGAAGAAGAAGATTTCAGAAAATTTTGAAGTGTTGAACAATTGAGCCAAATGCCAACTAATGGCTTTCAATAGCCATGTAATGACACTTATTGAGGGGTTACAATCAACCAAATAATGGCTGAATGTCAAGTAATGGAGATTCAATGCTCCAAACCAGCCTAAGAGTTAGAAATTTTTCAGCTTCCCGTCGCCTCATTCTGCCTCCGAAGCGCATCGGCTCTGCGAATTAGCACCGCGCTACCTCGGCTCCAGTGGTTGAACTCCCAATTAGCGCCGCGACGCCTCCCGGGGAGGCGTCGCGGCGCTCCAGCGCCTTAGCTCCGACGGGGCTGCGTCGCGGCCCTTCGCGGCGATTTTTGACTCGTTTCATCTTACACTTCACACACTTCTTCCTTCGTTTACCAACGTGGAATACTTGTCATTTGACCAATAACCGTCTATCATTCTATGTCTCAAACATTTCACTTACGTACCAATATCTCTTCACTAATGAAATTTACGATACTTGGCACTACGTGTACACATGTGTGAAAATGACGTTTCCGACTTGCGGGGCCCTAATTGTTCGAGTCATAAATAATGGGATAAACTTAATTTCATATTAGTAAATTTCCAATAATCCCCTCTTGAAAGAGATTTTGGCACACTCACATGGTGCCTTTTCCAGCAATCTTTCAACGAACCGATGTTGCATCAAGTGAGGTAGCTTCAGCTTTGAACCTTCCATAGTTGAATACCATCGGACTTACTTACTGCGCGGTGAATGTGATGTCTTGAACCGTCAGTGTTTAGTGTAAGCCAAGTCAATAGTACCAACACAATAACTTCCCTTACTCTATTCTACGTAATGTTTTGTCCATTGTGGCCGTGGACACTACTTGGATTCTTAAGTGCGTTCATTTTAGGCGGCCTGTCCTCGCACTTAAATAGGTGGTCTCCTACAAGGTATCCTGCTATACCCCATTTTACAAGTGTTAGGAACCATTAAAAGTTTCCTCAAATCTAACCTCAACTGTTGAGGATCATTAAAGGTTTTGGAAACTTAACCTTTACCCACACTGAGGATAGTACTTAATGTCTATCGCGGGAACGGCTTTGGGTTTATGTTCCTTACAAAAATCATAACCCGAAGTGCTCTTGCTTCCACCGAAGCGCTCAACTGAACCCTTACAGCTTAGTTTTCCTATTGAACCAAATTCCTAGGATCTCCAGTCAGGAAGGTTGGGTTACCACCGTATCGGTCCTTATAACTTGGGTTTTAAGCCCATTCCCCTAGATAGGCAGAACATCTGATCTTTGGGTAAGCCATTTGTCAGTGGGATCGCTATGTTATCCTTTGATTTTATGTAATCAATGGATATTATATCCGTGGTGATCAGCTGCCTAACGGTCTTATGTCTCCGTCGAATATGACGAGACTTGCCGTTGTACATAGAACTCCGTGCCCTTCCTAAAGCCGACTGACTGTCGAAGGGAATCATCACCGAAGGTACGGGTTTGTCCCAACAAGGGACATCCTCTAAGAAGTTGTGAAGCCACTCAGCTTCTTCTCATGCTTTTTCTAAAGCGATAAACTCCGATTTCATCGTGGATCGGGCGATGCAAGTTTGCTTAGAGGATTTCCAAGACACAGCCCCACCACCAATTGTAAATATATACCTACTGTCCGTACCCTAGTCTTGGCTTCATCATACATATCCTTGATCGCCCTAGTGTACGCCACAAGTACACCTCTAACCTCCAAACATCTCCATAGAACCTACCTAGGGACTTTGTCGTATGCCTTCTCGAGGTCGATGAAAACCATATGTAAGTCTCTTTTTCTCTCCCTATATTGCTCCACCAACCTCCTAATAAGATGAATGTCTTTTGTAGTCGAATGCCCCGGCATGAATCCAAACTGGTTCTCAAAAATAGGCATGCCTCCTCTCACCCTCATCTCCACGACCCTTTCCCAAACTTTCATAGTGTGACTTAGCAGTTTGATACCCTTATAGTTGTTGCAGCTCTGGATGTCATCTTTGTTCTTGTACAAAGGAATCATTGTACTCCACCTCCATTCTTCGGGCATTCTTGCCGTTTTAAAAATGACATTAAACAACTCAGTCAGCCACTCCAAACCTGCCCTGCCTGAGCTCTTTGAAAATTCAACTGGATCTCATCAGGCCTGGTTGCTCATCCCCTGCGCATCCTGCGAACAACACCCTTAACTTCATCAACCTTGATACTTCTACAATATCCAAAATCCGGTACCTTCCGAATTGCTCAAGATCTCCCAGCATAATGTCTTTATCTCCTTCTTCATTCAAGAGTTTATGGAAGAAAGACTGTCACATCCTTTTGATACGCGCGTCCTCCACCAGTACTTTGCCGTCCTCGTCCTTGATGCACCTCATGTCTTCCAAGTCACGGGTCTTCCTTTCCCTCGCATTGGCTAGTCTGTACAACTTCTTATCCCCGCCTTTTTCCTCTAATTCGTGATGCTCTCTCCTCCTCTCTTCTTTAAATATTTTTTAAGCCAAGAGGGTCTATCGAAACAGCCTCTCTATCTCTATGAGGTAGGAGTAAGGTCTGTGTACACTCTATCCTCCCTAGACCCCACTTGTGGGATTTGGGTATGTTGTTTTATTGTTGTATAATTATCCGTAAAATTATAGGAAGCTTATTTTAGATGTCAGTTACGAGAAGAATTCTTTTTGTCTGCATCACTATCTATGACTTCTTGATCATCAGTAACAGCCTCTTATCATTCTATTGATTCTGCAATTTTGGTTATTCTCTTTGATGTATGGCTTTAAAATTCATGATTTTTTTTGCTTGTGTAAATGACATTGCTTTTAGCCTTTCCTATCTTGTTGAAATAACCAAGCTGGAGTATGAAATATCAATTAATAATTGGATTTAGTAATTGTCTCTTCTTGTCTATCAATTGGATTATCAACCTAATGGACAGCAACTAGAAGCTCAATACATTTGTCTTAAATACTTGCCATCTGTTGTTAGGTCCGCATATCAAAACCTGAAGGTCAACGTGCTAAGTCCCTGGCATGGCATCATGCAAAGTGTTTCTCTGAAATATCTTCGGCTACCCAGGTTGAGAAGTTATCTGGATGGGATAGCCTCTCAACCGCTGATCAGGCAGCTGCTTTATCCGTGTAAGAGTTCTGCCTCGACGGGTAATAAGGACTTTGCAAACAGATTGCACATTACTGTCGTGGTCGGATACTCTTTTCTCCCCTCGTTAGCAACTAATGTGTTTGATAATTGTCTTAGGTAACAAAACTGAGCCCAAAGAGTAACCAGCAGAGGGATCAACATCCAAGGCTGGTGCTAAAAGGAAAAAAAGCCAACAGTGAAAAATCAAAGCTTGCTAAAGCCGAAACTGATGTTTCTACCAGTAAAAAAGTGTTAGACAGAAATACTAACAATGTGAAGGATGAATTCTCCAAAGCATCCGAGTTGGAGAGCCAACTGGAGGCGCAGACTAAAGCCCTATAGGCACTTGAGGATGATCTCAAAAAGCATGTTAGTACGGGAGAGTTGCGACACATGCTTGAAGCTAATGATCAGGAATCTACTGGATCAGAGCTTGATCTGCGAGATCGCTGGTATGATTCTTCTGCTGGTTAATCTGATATATCTGAGATATGGCATTGGTCACTTATGATGCATGCAATATTTTAACCTCTTCTTCTCAATTGCCAACTTTAGGCAGTTTGTACTAGTACAGTCTTGGCTCTTGAGTGACGTGGGCTTCACTTCCCTAACTTAGTTTTCCCTATTTCCATTGTTCAATGTCACCTTTTGTTCCTTGAGGATTTCTTTCCTTATTGAATGCAAAATAAGTGTTCGATGTGGATGGGCTTTTCGTGTGGCATACCTTTTTTTTGCTCTTTTTCTTGGCTTTATCCAGTGCTGATGGGATGCTTTTTGGAGAGCTCCCCAGATGTTCCCTTTGTTCAGGGCACCTTCGATATTCTGGAGGTATGTATAGATGCAATGGTTATTTGTCAGAATGGAGCAAGTGTTCATACTTTGTCACTGACGTAAAACGTGTTAAACGAAAATGGAAAATTCCTGAAGAAACCAGCAATGAGTATCTTCTCAAGGTACATCGTTAACAAATTGTAAAATCTGATACAACAAGAATGAGGAGGACTTTAAAGATTCATTTTTAGCCTAAACTTTTATTAGGTATGAATCAAAGATTATGCTGCTCTTTAGTTGGAGAAATTATATAACTGTTATTTGCTGTTCAGTGGTATAAGACACAAAAGGCAACAAAACCAGAAAGGATACTGCCCCCGGCTACACCCAGCAAGGCATCTGCGAGCCAGGCTGCTAATGGGCTATCTCAGTCTTCCAAGAGAGAAAACATAGGGGATCTAAAAGTTGCGTTGACAGGATTGTCCGGAGATTCCAGGGTATAACTTTTCCTTCTTTTCCGATTTCTCTTTCGTCTAGTGGATGACTCATGATTATTTGCGGTTATATTTTTTCCCTCTGTGATTTTTTTTTCCAGCTTATTTAATACACTATTTTAAATTTAATAGGAGAACTGGAAGAGAAAAATTGAGGAAGTTGGTGGACGGGTGCATCCCAAGTTAAAGAAAGGTGCCTTATGAAGTTTTAGAATTTTGCTTTTAAAGTTTGTGAACTTATTATATTCTGAACATTAGAAGTATTTGGACTTGCAGACACAGATTGCTTAGTTGTGATAGGGACGTTGGATCATCAAGATTCCGAGATGAAGAAGGCCAGGTAAACTCCTTGCAGGTTGCAACCAATACATTTTCCCCTGGCAAATTCTTCATTTCCATATGCGTCATTCTGACAGGAGAATGAAAGTGCCAGTAGTCAGGGAGGATTATTTGGTGGATAGTATCAACAGAAAGAAAAAACTTCCTTTTGACCTGTATAAATTAGAAGCTTATGGCGAGACTCAAAGCATGGTAACTGTCAAAGTAAAAGGGAGGAGTGCCGTTCATGAATCATCTGGCTTGCAAGATACAGGACACATTCTTGAGGACAAGACCAGCATTTTTAATACGACTCTAAACATGTCAGATCTCTCAACTGGTATTAATAGGTGAGATGCATCCATATTTTCCCCTCTGAAATGTGCTATACTAATCTAGTGGCTGTCTTTTTCTTTTCCGGTACGTTCTTCTGCGTTTCACTTTTGGTCTTTTCTGCATCACAAATTGAGACGTCTCTGTGTAATGTAACTGTCATGTGTAGATTCTGCCCAAGAATTGAATCACCATAAACTTTGTAAATATGAAATAAATTGTGAGATACATAACAACATTAGCATCTCAAGCAAATTACCGAATTCACTCATTTTGAAGTGAGTTTTTTTTGGAAGTATTTGCTATTTATATTTCAAGTGAATTAGAAAAGTTATACATAAACCATTAGACATAACCAGATATGAAATGGTTTGTTCTAACCTTATTGCAAAAGTTCAAGGATAAGTAACATGAAAATAACCATCTTTCTTCACATTTCATTTTGTTAGAGTTGGGAAAAAAAAATCATGTGGCTAGGGAGTTGGGTGTGAGAAAGCGAAATTCAATGAAAGTAACTGGTTTCAGAGAAATACACACAAAGCTAATGGATTAATGAATGTGTGAAAGAATTGAGTTTGAAATAATGGGTGCAAAACTAATGCCATCATGGAATTCGTATTATTTGGGCCAATATGGGCACCAAAGAGATTCACTCGTCAGATTAGCTGAGCAGGGAGTGATCCAATCGAGTTGAGTAATTGCTTTGTGGATGCTATGGTTTTAACAAACATTTGTACACAGAAGCAAGTCCTATGGATCGGTGGCTGCAGGCTACTGTTTTCCTTTCCTTTTGAAAAGAAATGGTAACAATTTTATATATCATCAGCATAAAGGCTGTGCTGGAAGCCATATATATATATATATATAATTTCAACAAAACAGCATAGTATGTCCTTGTTCTTCTTACAAGGATTCTATTACATCTAACAGTGAACTTGCATCGTGTAAGAATTCCTCTTTACCCCAAAAGTGAAATAAAAGAAGGCAATTCATCTTGATCTTTTGAATTGAGCTACATCTTTCTTCAAGATATCTTGAGTTTCTTTCCTTCCAAATAGTCCACCAAATGCAAGCAGCCAGCAGGGACTATTTTCCATCTTATCTTCTTCCTAACAAGTCTTCCTAAGCTGTTTCAGTAAGCCAAAAGGTCACCAGTAGATCCTGGCACTGTATTTAATTTTCTTCATGTTTAATAATATTTGCCAGAGTTGATCAGTTACTCCATAGTGCAAATTAAGGTGATTGTTTTGCTCTGGTTTCTTTCCACACAAATAGCATCTTGACATAGTTGGATCCCTTCTTTTCAATTGTCTTGAGTCAAACAGGCCTCTTTAACTACAATCTAAGCAAAGAAAGCCAGCCTCCTTATAAGGAATTTGTTCTTTCCATATGTCCTTCCTTGGCCAAATGCTTACTTGTTGTCCGGCATGCGTGAGTACCTCTTAAGACGATTCGACGGTTTCCTTTGATATTTCTCTGCGATAATAATCTATCCTAATGTTCTATTTTTTTGGTACATAAACTATCCTCTTGTCCACTTGTGCCTTTGGAATGCTCCTGAATTCTGAAAAATTCAGCAATTCTACTGATTTCCCAAGCATTCAGTGATCTCCTTAAATTCAAGTTCTATCCTTGTTGCCCCAAGTTTTACTTACTTTTGCATCTTGCTGCTGACTTAGATTACAGGTATCTGAAACAACTGCTTCCAAGCTCCCTGTCTTAGCCAATTATCACCCCAGAAAGACGTTTTCATCCCATTCTTATCTTGTGACTCACATTTGTACTGAAAGAAGGCCAAGGAGTTCTGATTGATTTCCATCACGAACCCCATAAGCATAAGCTGAAGTTATCCCTCTTTTGACCCATTGTCCTTCAATCCTGTATTTTTCACAAATAACTCTCCTCCACAGTGCTTGCTCCTCCAAAATAAACCTCCATAACCATTTCACAAGCAGGGTATTGCTTTGTTCTCATAAAACAATTGGTTTGGAATTTACCTAAACCGAAGTTTTAAAAAGTGGATATATCTACATGAGTATTAGGATATTCTTTTGAATATCATTTGATTTTGGAAATAGCTTGTTTTTCCATGTTGCTGAGAAAGTCAATCCTCTTCAAAGTTATAAAATAGTACTTGTATCAAAATAGAAAGGATGATTTCTATCTGTAACGTTGCCCATGTAAGATCCTGGCTCTATTTGATCATATGGTATTTTGGCCTTTTTGTTTCTGTAGTCTGCAGTTACAATATCCTTCAAATTATTGAAGAGGACAAAGGGTTAGATTGTTATGTTTCTCGCAAATGGGGTCGCGTTGGAAGTGAGAAAATTGAAGGAGACAAGTTAGAGGAGATGTCTAAATCAGATGCAATACAAGAGTTTAAACGTTTGTTTCTTGAGAACACCGGTAACTCATGGGAAGCATGGGAACAAAAGAATTTTTTTCAGAAGCAACCTGGAAGATTTTATCCTCTGGATATTGTTAGCCACCTCCTCTCGCCTCAAGTCTTTAAACATTATGCTTTTTTTTGTTGGGTTGACCCCTGGGATTCTTATTTAATAACACTTTCTTATTATTTTTGTGCTATAGAAACGTCAAGAACCTTCACCAAGTACTCAGATTTTCAAAATGATTTATTTTGTAGGATTATGGGGTTGACAAAAAACCCACTACTAAGAGAAATCTCAATGACACACAAACTTGTCCCTCCATTGGTGGAACTGATGAAGATACTCTTTAATGTTGTGACATACAGGTTAAATAAACTCACTGTTGAACTCATTGTATGTTTAAAAATGCAGCTGAACCCACAAGTGTTGCAGGGCTGCTATGATGGAATTTGAGATAAATATGTCTGAGATGCCACTAGGAAAGCTGAGTAAAAGGAATGTCCAAAAAGGTACATTTCTTTCAGCTATCTACTTCTATTGGGTATCTACTCTGTCTATTTATGTGGTGTCCAAAAAGATACCAAAATTTGTTAAGCGGTACTAATCATGATCCAACTGTCAAGGAGACCCTTCTTGTTGATGCAAGTAATCGCTTTTTCACAGTCATACCATCTATTCATCCTCATGTTATTAAAGATGAGGATGAATTTAAGTTGAAGGTGAAACCTCTTTATTTCATATCAATGTCTTTTAGTTTGGCAACTACTCTGGCAGCTGCGTTGTGCCATATTGTGATTTTGTGGTTCACCAAGTTTAAAAAATATTACCAGCTGCCATGTCTCCTTGCAATCTAGAGGCTTGTTTGTTTCCACTTAACGGAGGTTTAAAATCTCAATCTAGATTTTAGCATTTTCTTTTCTCAACGACGACTTACTAGCTCTTTAATAGATTTGAATCGTTTATATCTTGTACAAAGTCTTAAAATCATCAAGACCTTCCCTTAAAAGTTTCATCAACGTAACCTTCCACTGCTATTCTATTTCTTACCACCACCATGCAATCATCACTGCTAGCCACCACCAGTTGCTTCTACCCACCAACCACCTCTACCAGCCTCTACAGTTGGCCTCCACCTCACAACCACGAGTGTCACTTACCACCACCAACCATCAACCATCAGACACCACGACCACCTCCATCGCACAATTACCACCGCCAACCACCACTATCGACCACATCCACCGTGCAACTATCACCACACAACCACCATCGCCAACTACCTCCATTGCTAGCCACCACCATCGCTAGCCACCACCATCAACCATCACTGCATGTCCATTGCCTTTGGTTACCACCGTAGATCGCCATCAACCTCCACTGCACAACTCATCACCATACTCCATCAACCACGACCATCGTCAGCTACCTTCGTATCTAGCTCTTAAAGTGACGTTCATCAAAGATAACAATGTATATACACCAAATAAATTAAATTTTCTATAATATTTATGGGTATAATATTTATTACACCCTCGGTCCCAATTTATATGAGGGGGTACGGAGTACGAGAGTCAAAGCAGTTAATTTTTTACTCAATTTCAAACATAGATTCTTCGGGTATTTTATAATAAAATTTACATAATTAAAAGCTACATAAAAAGTATTGTAAGTCTGCATAATTAGTAATTTACAGTATATGAAAAGAGTTGGAGAAAATCGTATTCAAAGAAAGAGCCGTTTGATTCTCCAAATAGTAAAACCCTTTATATAAATTGGGACGGGGGGAGTATTTATTTGAATTTTGTATTTATTACTCCCTAGTTTTGAATTAAAGATAAAATTTACATGTTTAAATGTTGAGAAACAACCAGTCTTAACTATTCAATGGTCATATCTAGATACATCTTAATAATCTTATGTGTATTCAGATTCAAACATCTTAATTTAGAAAAAAAAACGGGGCCTAAGAATAGGTGTCCTATGGGTTTTGAGAAGGAAGGTGTCCTCTGGTTTTATTCACTTAGAAACATCTATTGTTGCATTTTGTGGTACTTCTCTGCAGATTGTCTCTAGTTAAACAGGCTTCATGTGATGTTAGCTATCCAAATCAAAGCTTCCTTATGGCCTTCTATATCATCCTCCACAGTCGTTGGTTACTCCTTTCCAGGTCATTATTCTACAACCATTTGTAGCATGACCCTGCTGAGAAAACTCCATTACTCTTCACCATCCACTGCAATCTATTTGTTTTCTCCACATCCAATTCTAACTTTTCCAATTCTGTCAGCAGAAGAGTGATATTTCCCATTTCCCAGTCTTGTAAGTTTCTTCTAAACACCATTCCACACTTCATTGCTATAGCATTCAGCAACAGTTCGGTGGGGATTATTTTTGATACTATATGGGTCTGAGAAGCATCTTTTAAAGTGTTTCCGTGCATCACATGTCTTGCCGCATTCAGACTTTCTTCACATCTCCATTTTCACTCTGATGAGGGCCAGAACTCATCTCGTTCTTTTAATTTGTTTTCATAGGCCTGTTCCAGGGGAGTTTAAGACCTGTTTGAGCACTCTGGTTTTCCATTTCATGTCTTGTTTTTATGACTTCTTCCCACAGTTTCTCCTTTTCTGCAAAACTCCATAACCATTTGTATAGTAGGCTTTCGTTCTGTATCTGGTTTGTAATACCTAATCACCATCTTCTTTTTTTCTGTAGCACCAGGGTCCACTTGACTAGGTGAAACTTTGTCTTGATTTCTTTCCCATTAGAAGCACCTTGTAATCTTTAAGGCCGGGTAGGGAAGGTATTGTATGAATTTAAGTTAAGATTCAGATGAGCCCCAAAGAGTGTTGGTCTAGGGGGTAAGAGGGCAAGACCTAATTTATGGGGTTAGACGCACATTATGAGTTAAACTCTCTCGCAGACAAGAGCCTGGTATTTAAGTGGAAACAAGAAGAGGGGCCGAATCATTATCCACTGAGTTTTGAATTGTGTGCCAGCTGGCCCTCAGGGATTTGTTGGTTATTAAGAAAAAGTTAAGATTCAGATGATTTGTAGAAAGTTTGAGCCGTATTTATCAACTGAGCTCATTTATAAATTGCTTATATTTGCTTTTTTCGTATATCTAAAGATCATGCATTGCATGTGCTAGGTTCCCTCATCTTTTGGTATTAGTCATAAGACTAATTGTTAAGATCCTTAAGAGTCCTTTTAAGTTTATGTAGTAAGTGCATGGAGTGAGCTAAGGTATCTGCCTCTTCAACATCCCTGTGTTGCTGTTTTCTTTGGCAAACCTCCTTTGGGTGCCAGGATACCAGCTAACTTATGCCGCTGTGTATTTGATAGATAAAAATGCTGGAAGCTCTTCAGGACATTGAAATAGCTTCAAGACTTGTTGTCTTTGACATTGACAATGATGACTCTCTGGATGAGAAGTATAAGAAGCTACAGTGTGATATATCTCCACTTCCTCATCAAAGTGAAGATTATCGAGTGATTGAAAAGTATCTCCAAAGAACTCATGCTCCTATTTATAAGGTGGGTTTAAGCTCCTTTTTAGTTTGAGACTCCCCCTTTCTCTAACCGTCTTTTCCCCAGTAGCGTGCTGGTTGTTTACTTCAATCTTTTTGTGTTTTGTTCTTTTGAAAACCCAAAATGGATCTATAAGCACAATGGGCTGGCAGTGGTGAGAGAACCACCAGCATAGATGCAACTGAATCCTCTCCCTGCCCTCTTTAAAACCATTAGCTGTCTACCTTCTTATTGAAGCGAATTGAAAAAGACATGTTTCATATTTTTCAACTTTAAAAGGGTCTGTGCTAATGTTGGAATTTTCTCAGGATTGGGTGTTAGAAGTGGAAGAAGTGTTTTCTCTCGAACGTGAAGGGGAATTTGACAAGTTTAAACCTTGCAAAGAGAAACTGAAGAACAGAATGCTTCTATGGCACAGTAAGTTGAAACACACATCAAGTCGACCTGTCAACTGGAGGATTTATCAGTTGAATGGCTTAGAATTTACATTGTATTTGAAATTTAAGGTTGTGAGATTATTATCAAAGTGCGAAAGTGAACTTAACTGCATGGAAATCCTTTTCAGGTTCCCGTTTGACAAACTTTGTGGGTATACTAAGCCAAGGACTAAGAATTGCTCCTCCAGAAGCCCCAGCTACGGGATACATGGTATCACCTGCCCCTTACATTTTCATTTTGGACTGTTTGAATTGATCTCTATTTCTTAGTTACTCTTTTTTCTGTATATCAGGCATTTACTAAGATTTACTCTTTCCCTACCTTGTAGTTTGGAAAGGGAATATACTTTGCTGATATGGTCAGTAAAAGTGCACAATCTTGCTTCACTGATCACAAGAACCCTGTTGGGTTTATGCTTCTCAGTGAAGTTGCTTTAGGTGAGGTTTATGAGCTAAAGGCAGCCAAGGTGAGTAAATACAGTAGGATTGTCATACCATACTGCTGTAATTTCCTTAGTTCAGTGCGTTATCCTATTTCTCTGTCTGCCTATTTTTACCTTGCTACTTATGATATTTATTGCTGCGTTGGTTGGCTTCCATGTAGTGTATGGACAAACCTCCTAAAGGGAAGCACTCTACTAGGGGTCTTGGCAAGACAGTACCTGAGAGATCAGAGTTTGTGAACTGGAGGGATGAAGTTGTGGTTCCATGTGGAAAACCAGTACCATCAAATGTTAAGAACTCTGAGCTTTTGTATAATGAATACATAGTCTACGATGCTACCCAAGTAAGTGTTCTTGTCAACATTAGGTCTGTTTGTTGATAGAGTTTGGTGATAAACCTTTGAGACATCAATATCTTTGTTGACAGGGTCGGACGGCTCTGTCGGAGTCGGAGTGAGATAGTAGGACCTTACTTATCCATTTAGTCCAATTATAAGGGCCAATACCTATAGAGAGAACATTCGTTGAATAGTTGTCACCGAGCATGCAGGGATATACATAAGGCTTATTCAACACCTATTCTTGTTTGACGCAGAACTAACTCTTTCTGTGCGTTGGACAAACTATAGGGTTATGCATTTACTTTTGCTTCTTTCCTATAAATGAGTAGGTTTATGTGTTTCATGAACATCAGAATTTTGTGCCACTGACATAAAGCAAGAAGTTGTTCTAAATAATTAACCCTGTAGGGCCAAAAATGCTCCTGTACTATCTACTATCTACTATATGAAAAGGTCTAAAAATACCTTTCATCCACCTATTTTTCTACAAATACCCTTCCTCCACCCTCTTTTGGGTCACTTATGCCCTCTCTTTATTTTATTTATTTTTTAATTATTAGTTAGGGATAATTTCAAAGACCTCCCTTCAAGTTTCGCTTCTTTCATTCACCTTCCTTTTGGTTTACAATATTACGCTTATCTCATTTATTTAATATTTTTTAACAATTCTTTTAACCTATTTATCATTATTATAAAAAATCATAATATACTCATCCACTTACCAAATTAAGAAATAATTAACCTTTTTCAGATTTACCCTTATTAAATGTTAGATGATTAAATCCCAATACCTATTCAATTAGGGACATTTTAGTTAAATTACCTATTTTTGCTTAGGAGTTAGTACTTTCTTAAGGGGTGTGCAAATGACTAAGTCGACACTGTTTTTGATCCGGAGGGAGTACCTAATTTACCCTTTCTAATATATTGTAAACTTGCTCTTTAGAAAATTCCCTTAAAATTAAAACATCATAGATATGCTAGATTTTTAAGTTGAATCCATGAAAGAAAATTTATGCTTACATCTCCAAGTTTCAACGTGCGTACACCAACTATAATGATTTAAGTTTCACCAGATATCGAACCATATAATTCATTACAAAATCCAAATTCATCCAAATAGTTACCCTAAATATTCTTCAAACATATGACAAATATGCATATTCATTTAGCCCTTTTTCTGCGTAACAAATATCAGAAGACATGACTTTTCAAATCCCTACCTGCACTTTTCATTTACTGATTAGTAACTTCCGAAATTATGAACTGATCTTACAGAATAAGGCAGCGTGGATCTGGAAACTGAATTGTCAAGAAAACAATCGTTCCAATATTCATCTTTTCACTTTTAATCCCTACCTATTTGGCGAATTCAAAACAGAAGTTCTATTTGTTCAACTATTGCCTCAAAATTGAAAATTTATCTTCTTTATACTCTGTATCATACTGTAATGGATTTATCACTGTAAAAAAATTGAGCATGCTCTGATTCTCTTGCACCTGAAACTCTAGAACCGAAGCCGTTGAAAAATGATGAAGAGGAAGAAAACGGGGAACAGGGATTTACTTTTTATTTTTAAAGAACTTGAAATAGAGAACATATTCCGAAAAGATAATTAGTTGAAGGATTTAATTTTAAAGAGGGTAAATTAAGTATATTTTAACTTTCTATATTAATGAATAATAGGTTAAAAGAATTGTTACAAAAAATTAAAATAAGGGAGCTAAACATAATATCGTAAATTAAAAGGGAGGTGAGTGAAATGAAGCGAAACCTAGAGGAGGTCTCTGAAATTATACCTAACTAATAATTAAAAGATTAAAATAAATAGAGGACCGTTAGTTTTAAGGACATAAGTGAGCCAAAATAGGCGGAAGAAGGGTGTTTTTAGAAAAATAGGTTGATGAATGGTATTTTTAAACCTTTTCGAATAGTACAGAAGGCATTTTTGACCCTTACTGTATTTTAATTATTTCGTACTTTTAGGGTCGCCTAATTAGTTGTGCAGAAATCATTTAGGAGTTTTATGTTGTAAAATTTGTACATATTTTGGTATCATGTTCAACTTCTTGCGCGCCATTCTTTCGTGGGGGTAGGGACATGGAGTACATAGATGAACATACTGACTGACTGACTGCTTTAAATTTGTACGGCCTGCAGGTAAAGGTGCAATTCTTAGTCAAAGTGAGGTTTTATTATAAGTGGTGAAGTTATGATTCAGACTTGTAAATATGTCCTTTTTGAAAAGAAGGTTCCGCTCCATATTATGGAAACAACACTTTCTTACCATCATGTGCATGCTTGACACTGAGGTTATCTTTTTGTTGTGTATGGGGAGGGCTAGATCTCATTTTGGGGTTTTAGGAGGAGATCGCTTCCGCACATGTAAATGTCTTTTTGTAAGATGTTAGAATAGAATAGAATAGAATTTCATCCTATTAGGAAAATGATTATAATGTAGAATAATAATAGGATTTCATATAATATCCTACTAGAAAAATGATTGTAATGAAGTGTCTATAAATAGAGCTCAGTGTAATCATGTAGATACAACAATTCAATATTATATTTTTTCATATTTTCTCACATGGTATCAGAGCTTCTACAATTTTGGTAGAGAATCAAAGAGCTTCCGCTTCCGTCAGAAGGCACTAGAAAATGTGTGTTGCATGTTTGACCAAAGATAATGGTAGAGTGAAAATCGTAGAGAACTTTTAGATATTTATAAATAAAATATTCTCCTTCATTGGGTTGTGTTCGCCAGATTTCGCCACGTCTCTCGATTTTGATATGTTTAACTCCAAAAATACGGGAATTGAAAGTTCAAGTCCTACGATTACTTCAAAATTCTTAAGGAGGATATCAGAAAATCGCATATCACAGTCCATGAAAAAGCGACGAGGAGGAGGTCTCCTTGAAAGATCTCGACCTAGGTGTAATTATTGTAATAGACTTGGATACATTCGTGAAGTATGTTATTCTCTCCATTGTGACCTTGAGGAGGAAGTTTATATGGAGCAACCACCTGGTTTTGTTGCTCAGGGATAGTCTAACCTGGAATCTTAATTGCGTCGGTCACTTTATGGTCTGAAACAGTCTCCCAGAGCCTGATTTGGGAAATGCAGTATGGAGTTTGGCATGACTCGTACTAAAGATCTCAGCAGACTGAAGTATTTCTAGGTATTGAGGTTGCTCAATCCAGATCAGGTATACTCTCCGGTGACATTATTACAAAATTTATGAAGTCAAGTGATCAACCTGCAGATACTTTCACCAAGTCCCTCACTAATCCTCATATTAATACATATGTAACAAGCTCGGTACATATGACTTGTATGCACCCGCTTGAGGGGAGTGTTAGAATAAGAATATGATTTCATATATAGTATCCTACTAGGAAAAGGATTCTAATGTAGAATATGAATAGGATTTCATATATAGTTTCCTATTAGAAAAATAATTGTAATGGAGTGTTTATAAATAGAGCTCAGTGTAGATACAACAATTCAATATTATATTTCTCCCATATTTTCTCACATAAGAGATGAAACTGGTCCTTATAATTTTCTCACATAGTTAGAAGTACATTGTTTCTCCTGGCTTTGATTTTGCTATATCGTGAATTGTTTGAAGTCCTAACAATTCAGCAAACTATGAATGGCTATAGTATGAAATATGGTAATAAATATGGAAAATTATAAGGATTTCAATTATGTTTATCAACTTTAACATGCATAAATTGTTGAGGGTGGGAGTAAGGACAAAGCTGAGTTGTGCAGCTGATGCATGAATATAACATGGGGCTTTACCATTTTTTCTGCATACTGCCATTTTCTTTTGTTAGGATGACGAACCTCTTATCACTTCCATTTGACTATGCTCGTAATTTGCCAGTTGTATGTGTTATCCAATGGTGAGTTTTTTGCGCTGTCGGCAATCACTTCAAGATTTTGCAGAAATAAGTTTGCATGTCTCTTCATTTTATTACAGTTAACTAGTTGGAATTAAGAGTTTAGTTGTCATTACACGTAAATATAAGTATGACTTAGATAACTAGTTTTCAAAAATTATTACTACTCGAACGAGAAAATGATCAAAATGGTCCTTAATGTACTGGGGTTGGATTACTTTAGTACTTCATATATACCACGTAATCAAAATAGTCCTTAATGTATAAAAAAGTGATTATTTTAGTCCATATATATCATGCAATTGAAATAGTCCTTAATGTATAAAAGAGTGATCCTTTTAGTTCTCCATATATACCACGTAATCGAAATAATCCTTAATGAAAAATGTGATCATTTTAGTCCTAAACCTTAAAAGTAACGATGCAAATCAAAGAATCTGTTTAAGTTTAACCAATCACTCACACGAGGGAAGCAAAAACTACTCTTTCCCTCCCGCTACTACCATGTGCGCCTGCAACAATGGAGTATACATTTTCTCCTACTCGAATTAACGTATAGTTTGCAAATCTTCTTCCTATAGTACTTTGAACATGAATATTCGTCAGCAGATAGTGCTTGTATATGAATCATAGCCGTATATGTGGATAGTACTCTGTATATACAAGCAGTGACTGAGTTTTAAATTGGAGGATACGTTGGTTGTATGAAAGTACCCATTTGTAAATTTGCTACATTTAATTGTCATATTCGTACGAATTATGTGCAACACTTAATTCTAAAGGAATATGTTTCTTGCCCTTTTCATTCATTATGGTGTATAATATATAGTAGTACATGCTTATGTCAAAGCTACAACTTAGGCTACAAATTAGGTAACTAATTTAACTAATTACAATTAAAATATTGACTACCAAATATAAAAGATATACAAGAATATGTAATATTCTATCACACCCCTACATTTGAAGCGGGAGGTTCCCGTACGTTGAGACTGGCTCGGAAATCATCAAAGAGTATGCGCGGAAGTCCTTTAGTAAATATGTTAGCAATTTGATAACAAGAAGGGACATGAAGGACACAAACTTGTCCACGGGCAACTTTCTCACGTACAAAATGAATATCCATTTCAACGTGTTTAGTGTGATGACGTTGAACGAGATTTTCGGAAAGATATATCGCACTCACATTGTCACAGTAAACCAATGTAGCCTTGCGGATTGGGCAGTGAAGTTCCAAAAGAAGGTTACGTATCCAACAAGACTCGGAGACAACATTTGCTACCCCTCTGTACTCGGCTTCGGCACTGGATTGAGACAAAGTAGGTTGTCGTTTAGAAGACCAAGACATCAGGTTATCTCCGAGACAAATACAATAACCCGAAGTGGATCGTCTAGTGTCGGGACATCCATTCCAATCAGCATCAGTGTATGAGATGAGACAAGAGACTGAGGACTTGAACAGGTGCAAGCCAAAATCAAGAGTACTTTGTACATATCGCAAAATTCGTTTGAGACCATTCATATGTTCATCCTTCGGGTCATGCATATGTAAACATATTTGTTGCACGACATAGGATATATCTGGTCTCGTGAAAATAGGATATTGCAATGCTCCTGCTAAACTGTGATAATAAGTGGGGTCTTCCTATGGAGAACCCAAAGAAACACTAAGTTTAGATTTAGTGTCAACTGGTATTGGAGCAGGTTTACAATAAGTCAGGCCATCTCGTCCCAGAATCTCCTCAGCATACTTTCTTTGACAAAGAAATAAGCCATTTGCATGTCTCGTAACGGCAATGCCCAAAAAATAGCTTAGGGGCTCAAATCCTTGATAGCAAATTCAGAAGCAAATGAGTGACATAATAGATTGGCGAAGTGCATCAGAAGAGGCAGTGAGTATGATATCATCAACATATAATAGAATGTATGTCATGTCATTTCCCTTGCTTTAGATAAAAAGTGAATGATTAGATTTGCTATGTGAAAGGTCAATAGAGGATACAAAATCAGCAAACCGTTGATACCATGCACGTGGAGCTTGTTTCAGTCCATAGAGTGATTTATTCAAATGACACACATAATCTGGATGAACCGGATTCCTGTATCCCATAGGCTGCATATAAACGGTTTCATGAAGTTCACCATGCAATAAGGCATTTTTAACATCAAGCTGGTGAATATGCCATGATTTGGACAAAGCAGTGCTAAGAACTGTTCGAATAGTTGTCGGTTTCACCACCGGGCTGAAAGTTTCATCACAATCCACATCAGCCTGTTGTGATCTGCCATCACCTACAAGACGGGCCTTATGCCTCTCAAAAGAACCATTAGATTTTTTTTATATCGAAAAATCCACATAGAACGAATAACATTAACATCATGAGGATGGGGTACTAGATCTCACGTCTTATTTTTAGTAAGAGCATTATATTCGTCTAACATGAAAGCTTTCAATTTGGATCGGACAAGACATTTTTCGGGTTGCGAGGAAGAGGTGAAGGGGCAATGAAAGTTGACAAATTGAATTGTCGTTTCCGTTGGAAAATACCTTGCATTGCACGAGTTGCCATGTTCCGTATAGGTGTTGTAGGGGGATGGATCGGTGTGGGTTGGTCTGGTGTCGGCTGGGAGGGTGCTGGACTGCATGTCTAGACCGAGGTGTGATGTGTTCCGTTTGGTGTTGTGGTAATGGTTGTGACTAATTTTGCAAATGGTGAATTAAAAGGGGATTTAAGCCATCATTTAAGAAGTCATGAATCCGGAGATGGAGAAAGCAGCTTGGTAAATGGGAATTGAGAGTCATTGAATATGACATGCCTAGAAAAGATTATTTTTCGGCTTGACAAATCGTAACAGTGATAACCTCGTTGATTAGACGGGTAACCCAAGAACACACACGGGGCAGAACGAGGTTGAAGCTTATTGATTTTGGTGGAAGGATGAAGAGGTAGCATAAACACCCAAAAAATCATAAGTGTTTATAGGAAGGATCTCGAAGACAAAGAACTTGAGTCGGGGACTTGTGTTTGAGAGACTTGTTTGGGGGAATGTTCAAGAGATATGTTGCCATTGCTAGAGCGTGATGCTAAAAAGAATGGGGGCATGGAAGCATGAGCAAGGAGGGTACGAACTAAGTTATTTATGGTTCTTATTTTTCATTTGGCTTTTCCATTTTGTGCAGAGGTGTGTGGGCATGAAAAGCGAAAAAGAAGACCATTTTTGTTGCAAAAGATTTTGAATGGTTCATTATCGAATTCTCTTTAATTGTCACATTGAAAGCATTTGATATTCTTCTCAAATTGTGTCTTAATTAAAATACTAAAGGATGAAAAAATAGGATAGACTTGGAATTTATTGCCAATAGGAAAATTCCATAAAAAATTAGAATGATCATCCAAAAGAAGAATATAATATCTATGCCCAGCCGTGCTTAAAATAGAAGTCCATAAATCACTATGTATGATATCAAATGGTATCAAAGTGCTAGAGGATGAAGAAGAAAATGGTAATTTGACATGTTTTCCAAAAACACAAGATTCACAAATAGTAGAGCAAGAATATTTTTTTACAATCAATAAACTTATTGCTAAGGGACCGTAAAATAGATTCTCCCGGATGTCCTAATCTATTGTGCCATAGAACAGATAAAATAGCTGCAAAGGTTGATGGATAGGAGGTTGGATGACTAATGGTGGTGGTGATAGGATAAAGATCTCCAATGCTATCACATCTCATTATTTTCATCCCTATTTGAAGGTCCTTCACAGAAAACCCAAAAGGATCAAATTCAAGAAAAACATTATTGTCGATTGTGAAACGACGCACATAAATTAAGGTTTTTGATACATTTCAGGGCATGTAGGACATTGTTGAAAGTTAATGAGGGATGTGGTGGGGAGAGGGATGATTGTCCATAACCTTGAATTGGAATGCCTTGTTCACTACCAACAATAATATTACAGTTTAAATTGCTTATATTAAAATAAGACGAGAGAGTACCTTGAGATGTCTTCATATGAGAAGTTGCATCGGTATTCATGTACCAATTTTCATCAGGAACATTGAGAGACATCGTATGCATTGCCGCCTCAATATGCGTTGGTGCATAGCTTGAATGAGGATGAGCATGCGCACTGTATGCTTGTTGTGGGCGCACCCCAAGAATTTTGGGCTTTCGAGGTGGAGGTCAAGCCCATGAAGATGTCGGATAGGGGCATGGTAGAGTAGCCCCAAACCTACCGTAACAATGATGTCCAAGGTGGGTACGCAGTCTACTGTGGTGGCTGCTGCCGTTGTGAGTGGCCGCCAGACAACTGTTGTTATCCCCTTCCGCCACTGTGCCTGCTGCCACCACGGCCTTTTCCGAAGTTTTTGCTTTTATTGGTAATGCGGTTATTCAGACCTCGTTTCAGACCATTATGGTGCCGATTATGCTGACCATAACCCGAACTTCTTGCATCAGGGCTATGTCGGTGGCGCTAGCGTTAGTCGCTGCCCGCTTAGCTTTACGGGTTTCTTCAAGGATAAGTCTCAAACGGGCCTCATAGAACGGAGGCAACAAAATGCTTTGTTGGAAGATTGTAGCAACACCATCATAATTTTCATTTAATCCCGCAATTAGTTGCATGACTAACCTTTGATTCGAGATCGGTGCGCCGACGTTGGAGAGTTGATCGGCAACCATTTTAAGTTCTTGATAATAAGCCGATGCATTAGGAAAATCATCTTGTTGAATGTCCTTGAATTGATTTTCTAAATACAAGGCACATTGGGTCTTGTTATCATAAAAATGCTCTCCTATCTCTCCCATATTTGTTGTGCAGTAGTGTCGGTTTCGATGATTGTGTGCAAGAGATTGTTCGAGATCATGCTATAGATCCATTGTAGGACAACCGCATCCAATCGTGACTAAAGTTTGTCATCAAAAACATCAGATTTCTCCTTGTTCTTATCGGTTGGCTTGGGCTTAGGAGGGATGCTGTGATTGATGACTTTGTACACACGACAATGAATCTTAAACAATTTCGCTCAGGACGAGTACTGAACTTTTTCCATCTCAAGAGTTATGGAAATTAAATTCTTGATGTTGTTAACCGCAAGGGCGGGATGAAATTTTGGGTGTTCAGCCATTGAAGAATGAGAGAGAGGAGGGACGGGTAGAAGGAGAAGGAGGGAGGGAGGGTGGCGGATTATGAGCAAGATGGCGGATTAGGTTTAGGGTTTGGCTGATACCATAAAGGAATATGTTCTCTGTCATTTTTATTCATTATGTTGTATAATATATAGTAGTACATGCTTATATCAAAGCTACAAGTTAGGTTATAAACTAGATAATTAATTTGACTAATTATAATTAAAATATTGATTAACCAAATATAAAAAATATACAAGAATATGCAATATTCTATCATGTTCACTTGCTATAATCCGAGGTCATAATATATGTTGCATTGATTTAGTGAGCATTTGGAACTCGTAAATCACAAAACTTCAAATTCCCAAGGTATTTAATGAACGTATAATTCCAAGGAGAGTAGCTCTATTTTCTTCAACCATATTTCACAGTCAAAATAGTCATAACTCATAACTGACCTCTTTTAGTTTCTCCTTCGTTTTCTTGTTGTTGACTTGGCATTCCCCTTATAAATTACTCAATTCGAATTAAAAATAGTGTTCACTTAGCCATTTACATATTTTTTAAGAGAATACTAACTCTTAGGCAAAAATGAAAGAAATAATCCCTTGATTATTTTCATTAATTGAATGAGTATATATACACTTTACATATTTCCATAATAGGAGAATCATATTCCTATTCTACTCCTAAAACCTTATTCTACTTGGACACTAACTACACAATTATGGTAATACAAATATTATGGTAAGTGTACAAGACTAATTATTACACTAAAGTATGACCTAACACTATACATAAACTTTGGTAATACACAAACTGATTTTGGACCAAAACTGTGATATACCTTAAGTATATATCACGATATATTTTCTATATTTAACAAACCCCCACAGTCATAGCGGGCAGTCTTCGAACGCTAAGACTGTCCCAAAAATCTTCAAAAAGGACCGAGGGAAGACCCTTTGTAAAGATGTTGGCAATTTGATACCTGGACGGGACATGACAGACGCAAACTTGACCACGAGCAACCTTTTCGCGAACAAAGTGAATGTCCATCTCGATATGTTTAGTGCGCTGGTGCTGAATCGGATTACCATAAAGGTAGATGACACTAATATTATCACAATAAACCAAGGTCACTTTCTGGATAGGACAATGAAGCTCTAACAACGAATTACGTAATCAACATGATTCATAGATCACATTAGCTACCCCTCGATACTCGGCCTCTGCACTGGAACGGGATAAAGTCGACTGACGCTTCGCAGACCATGAGACCAAGTTATTACCAAGAAACATACAATAGCTAGACGTAGACCTTCTGGTGTCCGGACAGCCACCCCAATCAGCATCTGTATACGAGACAAATGTTGTCGTTGATAAAGGATATAGCTGCAAGTCATAGTCAAGTGTACCCTGAATATACCGAATTATGCGTTTGAGCACATTCATGTGCTCAACTCTGGGATCATGCATAAACAAACACACCTGTTGTACGACATACGTAATATCCTGTCTCGTGAATGTAAGATACCGAAGGGCCCCTGCAAGACTGCGATAGCGGGTCGGATCCTCATATGGTGCACCGACCGCAACCCCAAGTTTGGGCTTAGTATCAACTGGAGTGGAAGTGGACTTACAAGATGACATCCCAGCCCTCTCAATGATCTCAGTTGCATACTTCCGCTAGGATAAGAACAACCCACCTGCATGACGAGTGACTGCAATCCCCAAAAAATAACTCAAGGGCCCCAAGTCTTTCATAGCAAACTCAAAGCTGAGCATTGTCATGATAGACCGGCGTAAGGCATCAGAAGAGGCAGTCAAAATAATATCATCCACATATAACAGAATATAGGCCAAGGACGAACCACGATGATAGATGAACAAAGAATTATCCGACCTGCTGTGATTGAACCCAATCGTCGAAACATAGTCGGCAAACCGCTTATACCAGGCCCGTGGAGACTGCTTAAGACCATATAAGGACTTCTTCAACAAACAAACATGATGAGGATGTTTGGGATCCCTAAATCCCAAAGGCTAATGCATATAGACTGTTTCCTTGAGATCACCATGTAGGAAATCATTCTTCACATCTAACTTATGAATAGGCCATGCTTTCGAAAGAGCCAAGCTAAGCACAATGCGAATGGTAGCCGGCTTGACCACCGGACTAAACGTCTCACCACAATCCACACCAACCTGCTGAGTCTTACCATCACCCACAAGCCGCGCTTTATGTCAGGCAAATGAGCCATCTGAATTGTCCTTATAAGCAAAAATCCACATAGACCTAATAATATTAATACCATATGGACGGGGGCACCAACTCCCACGTCTTATTATCAATAACAATATTATATTCATCGGTCATAGCAATTTTTCAATTCGGGTCATTTAACGCAGACACAGGATTACGGGGTAAGAGTGATTTAAGAACATTAGAATTTAAATTAAAATATCTTTTTGATTTAAAAACTCCCCATTGACTACGAGTGACCGGTCTATGACTCGAGGAAGAATTGAGCGGATTTTGGGAATTTTCTGGACTCGGGACGAACTGGCCAGCAGGCAGTGGGCCTGCTGGCCCAACACGGTAAATAGATGCAGGAACTGGACCAGTTCTAGAATTGGGCTAGACTGGCCCGGAAACTGGCCGAGTGACGATACTGGGAACTGTTGCTTGTGACGGACCAGTGGGACCAGCGGGCAGTGGGCCCGCTGGAGAATTTTGGGTGTGGGACATGTTCGAAAAATGGTGAATAATATACGGGAATATACCATCATTCAAAAAATTATACGAACTAGGCACGAGATTGCTCACTTTAGCAAACATATAAACTGGAATTCATCAAAAATGACATGGCGACTAATGATGATTTTATTAGAGGATAAATAAAAGCATTTGTAACCACGATGATTAGACAGAAAACCCAAAAACACACATGGAGTAAACCATGCCTGAAGTTTGTTAATTGTGGTGGACAGAAATAGCGGATAACACAAACACCCAAAGACCCTAAGATGTGAATACGAAGGAGTTTTATTATATAGAATGTGAAGTGGGGAAGAATATGTCAAACCTTTGGAAGAAATTATGTTAAGGAGCTATGTAGCCATTTGTAAAGCATGATGCCAAAAAGATGGGGGAACGGAAGCATGAAAATAAAGTTCGGACAATGTTATTAGTGATACGAATTTTGCGTTCGGCTTTCCCATTTTGTGAAGAAGTATGAGGACAAGAAAAATGAAAATTGATCCCATTATTAGCACAGAATTCCCGAAACACCCCATTGTCATACTCTTTGTCATTATCACATTGAATATTTTTTATTTCCCTTGTATATCACAGTTTTTGTCCAAAACCTTGATATACCTTAAGTGTATACCACGGTATATTTTCTATAGTTAACAAAAAAATTGATTGAAATACCCCTAATTAAATACTCTATCCACTCCATAATAAGTGGTGTTTTAAGCTTTTTATTTTATTTCAAAATACTCCCTAATTTTAAGCTTTTCATTTTGTTTCAAAATACTCCGCTCCATAATAAGTGATGTTTTAAATACTCTCTACGTTTCTTTGTTGACTTAGCATTCCCCTTAGAAATTACTCCCTTTGATTTAAAAAGAGTGTCCACTTAGCCATTTACATATTTTTTAAGAAAATACTAATTTTTAGGCAAAAAATTGATTGAATACCCCTAATTAAATACTCTCTCCGCTCCATAATAAGTGGTGTTTTAAGCTTTTCATTTTATTTCAAAATACTCCCTATTTTTAAGCTTTTTATTTTGTTTCAAAATACTCCGCTCCATAATAAGTGGTGTTTTAAATACTCTCTTTGAATTAAAAAGAGTGTCCACTTAGCCATTTGCACACCCTTTAAGAAAATACTAACTTTTATGGAAAAAATTGATTGAAATACCCCTAATTAAATATTCTCTCCGCTCCATAATAAGTGATGTTTTAAGCTTTTCATTTTGTTTCAAAATAAGTGGTGCTTTAGGATTTCAAGAAGAAATTGACATTATTCGTCCAAAATTATCCTTATTTACATAATAAAAATCATTAAGTTACTTTTCTTTTGTATGCATTAACTATGAGTAAGTTAGTAAAAATACTCATAATTTTCTAGGAGTGAGCAATTTCTTAAGGGGTGTGCATAAGCTAAAACACCACTTATTATAGAACGGATGGAGTAAGTATTAGAAATTTGGTCATCTAATACTTAATAAAGGTAAATCTGAAAAAGTACGGTTAATTCTTTCTTAATTTGATAAGTGGATATTTTTTTGAATTAAAAATAAAGATTAAGCGGACACTCTTTTTAATCCGAGAGAATATTTATTAGGAATTTGTTTACTCCCTTCGTTTCATTTTAATTGCTTAACCTATGTTGACATGACACTCATTTTAAGAAAGAATTTATTAGAAATATATTTTACTAAACTAACCTTATTAATTATATCGTGGAACAATTTGACTACTAATACTTTACGTAGCTATTTAATAATACGGGTAGTATTGGAAGAAAATAACAAATTTTCTTTGATATGTTAAATTGGACAAATACAAAAAAATATTTATTTTAATATAAGGGTCCAGTAAAATGAAACGGAGAAAGTAGTAACTTATCGGGTAACTCACAGGAATGCTCTTATTTTGGGGTGGTCTTTAATTTTTGCTCTTCGCCTAAAATCCTTAGGTTCCGGGTTCAAATCGCCGCTCAGTAAAATAATTTAATTTTTTTACAAGGCATAGTTTGGATTCGCAAGACAGAGTTTGTCTACAAACTATGGCTGAAAGTAGAGTTTCAAACTCCACCTTAAGGCAGAGTTTGTCTTCAAACTATGCCTTATCCAGCAGAGTTTGCCTTATGGTAGCAAACTCTACCTGCATGCAAACTCTACCTGTTCAGGCATAAGGCAAACTCTTCCTTGCGAATCAAAACTCTATCTTGCGATTTCTTTTATTTTTGATTGAATGAGGGTTCGAATCCAAAACCTCGAGATATTTTAAGAAAAGGGGAAAAAATTCAAATTTCAAATTTGAGGGTAAAAAATTAAGGACCAGTGCTTTGAAGGGAAATCCACGCAAAAAAATGTAAATTATCCTTATTGATTATTCTTTGGATATCTAAGTGTGACTACTACTTTCTCCGGTCCATATTAAATGATGTTTTTAACTTGGTCACACCCCTTTAGAAATTCACTTACCCTTAAAAGGTAAGAGGTGTTTTCACTAAGTTAATGTTAATTAAACATACCTATTTAATATGATTTTTTAGTTATGTAAAAGTTCACTTATTTAAATAAGGATAAATTTAGGAAAAACAATTAATATCTTCTTGGTTATGTATTTGTCATTTATTTTGAACTAAATGTAAAAGATAAACATACCATACAATATGGATTGGAGTGAGTGTATTTTATGTAGTTACTTAATTATAAGGGTACTATTGGAAGAAATTAATAAATCTCTCTTGATTTGCTAAAATTGATAAATAAATAAAAATTATTTTTAGTATAAGATATAAGCAATAAAAGGAATGGAAGGAATATATGATGTTTTTAATTTAGGCACACTCCTTAAGAAATCGTTTAATCCTAAAAAGAAAAAAGTATTTTCACTAAATTACTTATGAAATACTACTAATATGATTCTTTGATTATGTAAAAATTTACTTATCTAGATAAGGTAGCTTTTTTTTAAAATAATACTAATATCTTTTTGATTATATAAAAGAATATTCATTTCACCCCAAAGTTAAAATACGAGTATAGTATATAATATGGATCGAAGGGAGTACATATCTCGCATTTTATTACTTCCTTCGTTTTAAAAAGATTGTCCTACTTTTCTTATTAGTTTGTATAAAAAAGATTGACATATTTTTATATTTAGAAATAATTTTATTTTATGAGATAATATATAACCACACAAATTTCTAAGACTTGCTTTAAACCAAATATTTTAAAAGTATTATTTATTTTTTAAATTACATGTCAAGTCAAATTAGGATAATCTTTTTGGACAGAGGAGTATCTTATTCGCTAATTATTGCCAATTATTTCCATTCGTGGGGGCACCCCACATACTTGATTGGAATTGGGAGGAGATGGCTAAAGGCTACTCTAAAGAAATTAAATTTTTGTCTCTTTAATTTAACTCTGTTTTATTGAAAATATTAAAAGATTGATATTCCCCTAATCAGACCATAATATAATTGAAAGTTCTGCCCTCCACCATTAGAGTTGTGGTAATTGCGACCTACGTACACACTAACTCATAAAGGGAAAATCATCCAACATTATATAAAAGAGTAATATTTAATTTTTTGAATTAATTTAAGATACTTTAACATTGTCTACACATTCAACATTGAACATCCCAAACATGAATAACATAGCACAGGGGAAATTTCTGGAAAACATGAAATCTAACTTTGATATTCTGTTAAGAAAAAATAGATTTTGAACCTAGCTCGAAATTGTAAAAATTACTTAAGGAGACAGAAAAATTAAATTTGAAACAGAAAGAAAGAAAATAACGCCCAGCTTGGAAGTCAAAAGTATAAAAGCATCACCACCACGTGTCACTAATTAAGATCAAAAGAAAATTATCTTTTTCTTTCAAAAAGCATCAATTATTTTTCAAGAAAGCAACAAATAAGAAGCAGCAGTTCACAGGTGCGGCGTTCGGCGGGAAATTATTTAACAAATAATTTTTTTAAAAATGTTTTCTGCTTTAAAAAAATTAAACGTAACGTTCAATATAACAACAGGACAAATGATACTGGCCCCTCTCCCTTGTCACTAGGACTAGCAAAGCTGATAAATAAACACTGCACAAAAAAAAGATTTGGGCTTTTCTTCCTCAATTGGAACTAATATACTAATGCAAAAACTAATCTGGTCTAAGAAACTTAATTAATCAAATAAAATATACACACTCAAGCTATAAAGTATAAAAATAGTTTAATTTGTATATACTCACAATATAAAAAGAATTTTTAGACTATCAATCAAGTGACTTAAAGGAATAACTTTAAGTAACTGCATTCCAAACTTACACGATATAATACGGTAAAAACAAACATTTTTGGTACTATATATATAATTTTTGAATCCCTTTAAAATAAAATAATTCATTTAGCGTGTCAAAAGTTGTCCAGAAATACAAAATGTGGCATTTTTACATTTTTTGAATCTATTTATGAGAAATTGTGGTTTTATCACTGCGTATAATAAGTGAAACTAATAACTAGAAAAATAAAGCAAACATTTGCCAATAAGCTAAACTACACATACAATATCAGAATTATTTTATAAACTTAGGGGTTGTTTAGAGAGAAGTTATCCATATATTAAAATTAAAATTTAACATAAGTTATATAATATCTAATTGGTTTTTCCTCTTTTCCACATGAAACCCGGTTAGTGTTTTTCTTTTCCGCAGAACTAATACATACATAAATAATGAGAAAATTTATGTATTATTTTATGCATGATAGTAGATAAAATAACTAATATATGAATAATTAAACATGCATAACTAATCTCTACATTACTAATACCTATTAAGTTATTATTTTGATCATCCCGGTGATAAAGAAGGCATGCAAATTTAAAGTATTGTTAGAGGAATTACCAGTGCTATTGAATCAGATGTGAGGGAGGGAAGACTTGTTTGCAAGACAAATCCCAAATGTCTTAGAAACTATTTTGGAATAATACTTCTTTTTTGAATCAGGTAAGCTTTGAAGCTGGCTGCTCTGCTATACTAAGGTCTCCTCGCCAAGGGTTCCCCTGCGAATCCCAGGAGCTAATCCAAAATCACCTACTCGATTGACAAGCATAGCTTTTATAGCTGCTTTATCTGAAGTCGTGTAAACCAGAAATATCACGAGTAATGTCAAACCTCAGCGGCAAAGACCCGCAACTCTCGAAGGGGCCACCAACCGCCCGAATGTGGACCGAGTAACTCTCGGAGCTACTACGATCAATCTAACCAACAACCAAATTGACTCCTTAGTGTATTAAAGTCTCTATCTTAGTATTAATTCCTTCTATCCAGTGACTATTTTTTAAATTCTGATATATTTAAAATCACAAAAAATTGATCGAAGCCGAGGGAGTATATTTTATAACTTTGAGTGTATATATTACACAAGCCATTAATAAATGTCCCCTTATAACCCTACATACAAACCTTCTACGTCCCCTTTCATTCTACAGTACTCCTTATAAGAACTCCCTACAAGTCCACTATTAGCCCCACCTTAGCAGCACCTTCCTCTCAGTTTCTTCATTTATCTGCGCCATTTCCTAGTCTCCTCGTGTGCTTCTTTTTCTTCTCTTTGTTATGGCTTCTGGGACAGGTTCACCTTGTGGTGCATGCAAATTTTTGCGCCGCAAGTGTGCTGCTGACTGTATCTTTGCTCCTTATTTTTGTTCAGAACAAGGTCCTGCTAGATTTGCAGCAATTCATAAGGTGTTCGGAGCTAGTAATGTTTCTAAATTGTTGCTGCATGTTCCGGTACCTGATAGGTGCGAGGCTGTTGTCACTATTTCTTATGAAGCTCAAGCTAGGATCAATGATCCTGTCTATGGCTGTAGTGCACATATTTTCGCTTTACAACAACAGGTAATTACTTCTATCTTTCATGTCCTTAGGTCATACCTTAGCCGGAGTGAGACTTGAACTGTGAGGTACTATCACGGGGCGGAGTTAGTGAGTACGTTATGGATTTAGCTGAATTCAGTAACTTTGGACCATTATTCATACCTTATATTTATCTTAAAAAATTCATTGAATATGTACTGATCATTATTTTAGAACTCAATTGTGTAAAAGGACTAAAATTATGAAACTATTTATTTCAAAATTGTGATCCGGCCCTTCCCTGATTCCGTGCATAGCGGGAACTTAGTTCAACGGGCTGTCCTTTTTTTATTTATTTATTTATTTCAAATACCATTTCAAGCTCAATATATACTAATGTTATTCTGTGAAATAACTCTCTGGATCCCTATTCTGTTTATGTTCTTTGGTCTTTACCGATAAAATATTCACTTCAAGAAGAAACTTAAAAGGTTATACTTATCTTCAAGAGTATAGCTTCTATACACCTATAGGTAACCGTTTATAACAAGTTGGATTAATAACCTGTAAAATAAGGTAACTAAGGTAATTGCTAGGTTTACGGATAATATGTAAAATTTCTTTGCACCGTGAGGATATATATATATATATATATATATATGTTATATAATTCCTTATTCGTAAGTTTTCCATTATTCTGCTATATATAATTCTGGTTATATATGTGTCCTTAAACCCTTTGAAGTATAAAATGGAAACTAGTTGCTAATGGGAAGTATGATCAACTCTGTGAGGCAATTATTGGAGAAAGCTGCTTATAAAATGCCAAGGATGCATTAATAATCATTGCTTTGTTTTAAATTAAGGGTGTATTTGGTACGAACGGAAGAAAATAATATAAGTAATTTTCAGGCAACCAAACACCAAAAGATATTTTCCATTAAACGATTTTCTTAGTTTATATTTTTCTCCGATTGCACAATTGAAATTATTTTTTAATATAAGAAAGTGTTGGATATATAGTGAAACAAAATTTCTTCTCGAAAATGTTATCCAGAAAGTATTTTCCTTCGTACTAAACACACCCTCAATGTCACATTTTGCTTCCTAAACTTCTTGGCCAACAATGCTTTAAAAGCTTACAAATATTTCAATTTACTAATTAAAAATAGATAGATTATTTTATTTAGTAAATTCTCAAGCTTTTCTATGTTGGTGTAATAACTTATATCAGTTTGGTTATATTTGTTAGGTGGCATACTTGCAAGCTCAACTGATGCAAGTGAAGGGTCAGCTGGCACAAAGTTTACTCAATAACTCAAGAAACTCAGAAAATTATTATCCTCAATGGTCCAACAATATGGCAGGGATAACGACATCATCATTCCCAGCAAATAATAATAATAATCCAACATATACTATGAACTCCATCTCATCACCACAGAGTTCACTTGAATCAATTGATCATTATAGTGATGGAATGAATAATGTGCAAGAAATACAGAGCAGAGACCAAGTGTATTATCATCAAGCCTACTATAGTAGTAGTAGCAGCAGGAAGAGACCTTCTCAAACTGAGTTGGGTGAACTTCAAGCATTGGCTCTTAGGATGATGAAAAACTAATTATAATTACTACCCTTTTCTTTGTTTAATCTAAATCATGTGTACATAGACTATGACAGAGAGAGAGAGAGAGAGGAAAACTTCGATCCATATTATGTTACCCAAGCCTACAAAGGAGGCCTTGTCTTACCACTGCAAAAATGATCTTTATTTTCTTTAAATCTTTTTGTTTTTCGTGAGTCCATCATCTAGTGTCAGTAGATTTAAAATAAATACTATCATATTATACGTATACATTTACTTTTATATATATATATATATATATATAGTACACCAGTTCAGTTGAATCTATAGAATTTGTCTTACTAATAACCTATTTGGTCAAAATTCTAGAAAGCCAAAAATATTTATTTTATTACTATTAAAAGAAATGTTTATTGTAGAGTGCTTACATGTTTGACCAAATTTTTTCAAAAGCTACTGGAGTAGCTTTTCCTCGAAAACTCTTGAAACCTCGGTCAACATACAAATTACTGCTATAATATTGATGAAAGTAATTTTTAAATTTATTAGACAAATACAAGCTGCCTATTTTGAAAAAATGCTATTTAAAAAATATTTTTTAAAATAATTTTTTTTAAAATTTTTGGTCAAACAAGGTATAAATCCCTACTACTACATGGTTTATACCAGGGGGTCTTAGGAAGCTATTTCGAGAATAGTAATGTAGCATTTGACTAAAGAGGAACAGTAAATAAAGAAGGTAACCTTTGACATTTTGGGAAGAAGTCTCGTAATTAGAGCTTTACTGATTATGATATCCTCATTTATGAATTTTACTGGTCTTTGCATCGAGAAGGATAAAAGTACTTTCCAATTTAATTTCGTTTGTCAAAGAGAAGCCTAGAATCTAATGAATGTACTAATCAAGAATTCAAGTTTTTCTTAACATTTTCAATAGACCAATTCTATTCACACAAGCCAAGTCTACCTTAATAAATCCGTTTGGCAGAGTTATTAAATTTAGCATGTGTGGTCTATTATACTCTAGAAGTAAAAAAAAAAAACATTCTAGTGCACAAAGCATCCCGCATTAGTAGGGTATGTGAAAAAATTACACCCAATAAGATGTGATGTAGACAGTCTAACATAATGCAAACATTAATAGTTGTTTTCACGACTCCAATACTTAAATTAATTTGTTTTGCACATCGATTTAGTTGAGCTCCCTAAAGCTACTCTAAAAATGCCTCTATGATTAATTGGTAAGTCAATCGTAATGTTTGTTTGGACAAATAAGACAACTTTCGTGGACATTAAGGTACCTTGTTAAGGTTCCCCTAGGAAAAGATTCGGTATCCTTCCAAGACACACTGAAATGAGTATGCCAGTACTGCAAGGCCAAGCATGTCGTTTGATAGAACTATTACACTAAAGATTTTTGACTTGACAAATTAAATATGATGCCACCAGAAGAATGTACACTCTTATAAGGTACTTTGATGGAGTAATAAATTGGATAAAACCCATTTTCTTCCTTTTCTCTTCTTTAACTAGCTATATCTGTGGTAGGAAAAGTTTTTCAAAATTACAGCCCTAGTTTGTTGTTTGGCTAAAATAACTCAAAAATACTTTTAATATGGTGTGACCTTATCCGATTTGAGTCAAGTTCACAATTCTCCCCACAAGCCTTCACATCACGAGTATCACGAACATCTTATAAATAACTTACTTTTCTTTTCAGCTATTCATGTGAAACTTTGTTCACTCACAACTAATATTTGTCCAAGTTGTTAATACTAGCTAGCTATCACAACTGCTCTTCAGGATTAGATGTGATTTTCCATCAACGAGGATGCCATTTATGTTAAAACCTTAGAAGACAATTGTTTGCTCTGCTTAAACTTGTGTAGACTTTAAAATTCATCCTTGCATGCTGGTTTGACGGGAATAAGGTGGGAAAATAATATTTTATAGCATAAATTTTCCACTAAATATTAGTGGGAAAAACTTTTATTTCTAGTAGTATAACTTCAAAATAGAATTTCTAGTGATGACACTGTTAAGAAATTTCTATTTCTAGATGCGTGGTTGTACTGTTGTAGTAATATAATCCAAATATAAACTACGCATCACCTTTTACATGAATAATGACCTCGTAGATCAAATAATTACTTGGAGCTCTTTGATTAAGTATGGCAAAAACGAAAGAAAATTGACTAAATTAAGAAGGCACTACTTATATTATCTTGCCACGATTGTGTTGATATTTGAGAATGTCGGGTTTGTGAACAAAGTCTCACATTAGTAGTTGAAAAGAATTTTAAAAAGCTACTTATAAGGTATTAGATATTCTTAATGGTGTGAGATATTTAGCGACAAATCGTGCGGAATTAGTCTAAAGCAAACAATAGAAAATCATATTAAGAGTATTTTGAATTATTTTAGCCCAACAGAGAAGCCATTTCTTCATCCTTTCCAACATTTAGTATGATGCCTTATTGACAATTTCTTGAATGAATTCAAAATTTAAACTTAATGTGTTAAAAGTTTCAGAGTTCTTTGAAATTATGAATCCAAAACTTATTATATATTAATGATATAAGTAAAAAATGGTGAGTTAACTGAACCCATTGTCAAAACTATTTCTGAACTTGCAATTCGTTTGGTTGGGCGATGGGTAAAGAATTACAAGAAGATTAAAAGATATGAATATCATTATTCTGAAAGGTCACACGTTGGAGATTAAAGTATTTACTAAATTAAATTAAGGGTCCCGCTTCCCTGGAATTGATGTTTAATTAAGCAGGTTTACCTAACATTAAGTAGTTTTTATAATTTTAATTCCGGTGATTATATGCCCCTGTATTCGATTTTTTAGACAACTTGTCCCCTTGATTAACTGCAACGTAACTTGTCTGCATCATCACCAAATTTACGTTCTAATAGCAATTTATATCAAACTAATTGTCGGATACGTAAAGCAGTACGGGAAGTAAATAAATATTACAAGTGTTCGAAAGGATAAACAAGTAGGCCAATGTTTAGAACTGCCGCACGCTTGTTGAGTCTTGAATCTTGATAGCCTGAAATCAAGAAACACTAAATCTAGATTGTTACAACTGTGTGCTGAGTCGAGTGATGACACTCTGTCCTTAAGACAAGATTGCCCCGTATATATGCTTTTACGTTAACGGGCAATAGTCTTCCAAGATAAAACAACACTTTAATCTCAACACTACAAAGCAAATAGGTTGAGTTTGACGAAGAAAACAAACACGAAACGCCTTGCTGAAGAAATGAAAAAGGAAGGAAGAGTTTTTGTTTTCGTCCAACGTTTTTGGACTAACTTTCTCTTCTGTTTTGTCTCTGTGTATATAGTGTGTCTCTGTTTGTGCTGTGTATATTTTTTTTTTTCGTCTATATTTTTCCTGTCACAATTGATCCAAAAGACATCAATATATAGCATGAGGGAGGGACTCCTCAACTGCCAAAACATGGCAGGTTTATGGGCATTAGTGAGGCTGTTTATGGCCATTGAAGGAGGGCTGTTTATGGAGGAGTTAACAGCCAAGTAATAGCTGGTTAATGCTCCAAAAATCAGTCCAAACGGTAGGCAGAAACTTTATGCCTTCCGTTGTTGCCAAATTCATCTTTCCAGAAACTCCAGGGAACAAACTGTAAATATTAAACCACAGCCCACGACTCGGACCGGACGGACGGGCGGCGGTGGCGCGCTGGGCTTAGCCTTGAACCCAAGCACATCTAGGTCCTCCCTCCTTTAAACACATGGGATACCCCTTGGGGTTCCAAACCCTTAGCCAATTATGAGATTTATAAAGAGAGAAATTCTTCCTTTTCCCACCGATGTGGTAGATTTGTCCCACACCTTATTTTCATGCCTCAAACACCTTACTTCGTGGACCAATATCTCTTTCATTTCTCAACGAAATTTGACGATTCTTGGCCCTACGGTCATCTACTCACTTAGTAGATTATGCACGTGTGAAGAGACAAAGCCTCCAATATGCGGAACCCTATTGTTTAATTCATTAAATATGGGTGAACGCACCTTCCCATCAAAGGAAAATTTCCAACACTAATTTTATATCCTTTAAGTCCTTTAGTTGAAACATCACATTTTGCGTTTACTACAATTTTTTTGTAGTATGCGAAGGTTTTTTCTAAAACATTTTAGTAAGTGGACAAAATAAGGTTCAGAACTCTTTTAATTTATCGAAAATGATGTGTACCACCATCTATGAATAAATAAATTTATAAGATTATTCAAGGAATGTGATGGATCTAGTGATGACCAACTTTTCAAACACAAAACAGAAAGAACAAGCAATGAGTTTAATTTTAATTAATCTAATCAATCATATCAGGTATACTTCGAGCCCATGACCAAAAAGTGTAGAAAATAATAAAGCCAATTTAGTCAAGCTACACGTAACACTTTATTTCGGCGTTAAAAATTTGAAAGAAGATAAAAATGGTTTCTTAAAAAATAAAGTTCTGTTCATTCTCCATAGTAGACTCCATTAATTGCACTTAGAAAAGTAATTATTCCTTGATACTGTTAGTTAATTAAGTACAAGACGGGTGGGGGCTTTAGTTGATTATATTTCAAGTTCAACGAGAAAAAGTTAAATTCTAAAAGGTGTAAGTTGTAACAATGACCAAGAAAAAGAAGACCAGCAATGACAATAAAAAAAGTGCACTTCATAAAAGTTTAGTCAAGCAAAGACAAAGTTGTCTGTAACGTTTAATAAAAAAATAAAGAGTTAGAAGAGAAAGAAGGTGATCACTCACGGGTAGTTTGGCACCTTATTATTCATGTATTATTCTCAACATAAATTATACAATCTTTGCTAGTTGGATAAGAGATAAGTTATTCAAAGTATAAAAATAATACCACGTTTGGTTTGTAATTTTAAAATCCGCATAATTAATATATGTATAAGTTATGAGAAAATTGGTGTATTATTTTATGCGAGATACAATATGAAATAGCTAATACTGTATAAGTAATACATGAATAAAAATATGAAATGACAACATTACCCTTCTATCACTCCACACGAATTACTCCTTTTCTACCTACACAATCAGATCTGCTAATTTCTGATCCATTCCTCACTGTCCTTTATGTTGGAAATTAGTCTTTGGCGGGAGTTGCGACCGACCAACTTTAACAGCTTAAACACTAGTGTTACGTATGTTGGAGAATCCGGTTCTTCACACATGCATGATGTACTAAGTACGTAGATAACCGTAGGGCCAAGAATCGTCAAATTTCATTGAGAAATGAAAGAGATATTGGTTCACGAAGTAAGGTGTTTGAAGCATGGAAAAGTGTGGTGTGTGATCAATTCTCCCTCATCGGTAGAGGAAGAAAGAATTGTTGTGTATATAATACTCGAAATTGGTTTGGGGTTTGGGACCCCAAGGGGTATCCCATGTGTTTAAAGGAGGGAAGACCTAGATGTGCTTCGGTTCAAGGAAAGACCACACGCGCGCCGCCGCCGCCCGCCCGTCCGGTTCGGGTTCACGGGTCGTGGGTCGTGGGCTGTGGGCCTTCTGATATTATCTTTTTGGGCCAGAAAACTTTGCCAGAAGTACAGTTTGATCCCGAAGTTTCAGATGGGCGTTTGGACCCAGAATTCTTTCAGATGTACAGTTCGGTCCCTGAAGTTTCAAGATGTACAGTTTGGTCCCTGAAATTTTTCAGAAAAGCAGAATTTCGACGGTCCAGCACTCAATTCAGCCATTTATTTTGGCTGAATTACACCTCCTATAATGGCCAATCCGTTGGCAATTTTCTCCATTTATGTGGTGGCTTTACTACCTCCATAATGATCATTATTTGGCCAATAATGGTGTTATGAGGCGATCAAACATCCCTCTTCCTCCTATATAAACACCCCTTACACCATTGTTGAGGCACACTTGATATACACGAAAAATACACAAAGCAGAAAGCACTTTCTTCCTAATCTTCCAAGCATCATTTCGTTATTCAATATTCTTCACGGTAGCTTTTGAGTTTCCTTTGCTCAATAGTTCCATTCTTTGTTTTATCTTGGGAGACGAATTGTCCAGGACGTATAAAGGATACATACGGGGCAATATTGTCTTAAGGACAGAGTGCCACACTCGACTCAGCAAAAACCGCTTTCCAGTTTTCTTGTTCAACAAAATAGTAATTTCAGTTTTGTTGTTATATTGTAATTTTCAGTTTTATAGTTGAATTGTAATTTCAATTATTACATACGCAGTTACTTGTAATTTCCGTTCCTGCAATCCTTGTAAACACTAACACTTTATGTAATAATAATGGTGAAATAATTACAGTTAAGTTTTTTTTCACTTTTGTCCTAAGTTTTCTTTCACTGTTATTCTAAATTTCCTTTCTATATCATTGTACAAACTTTGTAGCCAAAACATTTTAGCAAATTTTGCTAGAGAGTGAATGGTGATATATTTAGTAGGGGATTATATTTATATACATGGGCCAACAACTTAAACAATTCTACTAGCATCTCTTTGTACTAAAATATATTTGGACCTTGGATACATTTGCAGAATAATTGTTAAAGGGGAAAAAATGAACAGGGGTATAATTGTAAACAAATATTTTAATTTTAAAAAGTACATAATATTTTTAATATACTAAATCAGTATCCAAATAAATCATTTATGCACAACTAAACCCTGCATAAGTAAACCCTTCATAATTAATTCATGTATTACTAATATCTGCATAACTCTAATCATCTACCAAACAACTCTCACTAATTTGCTTAGTCTTGAACTCTCGGTCCACAAGAGAGTAAATACTGGCATGTAAATATTAGGACTTACATTATATAAAAAAGTATTATGATAGGAATTTTCACATTATATAACAGCCTATAATAAAAAATAATTGATAGAATATATGAAAATATATTCTTTTGGTATAATTAGTAATTTTGTATATCTGTAATTATTGTAGAAATATTTTATATTAGTTAGGTAAATATTTAATTTCTGTATTTATAGTCTAGAATTACTATTGTATATCATGTATATAAATCATTTACATTAATGAAATCAGCAAGGGATTATTCTCTTTGATTCATCAGTTGGACGTGAAAAATGTGTTTTTACATGGCGAACTCAAGAAAACTATTTACATGCATCATGCCTTGGATTTCAAGGACCCCGATCATCCTAACCATGTGTACTTGCTGAAGAAGTCCTTGTATGGGCTAAAACAAGCTCCTAGGGCCTGGTACAATAGATTTGCAGATTATGTGTCTACTCTTGGGTTTTCGCACAACAAGTCTGATCATTCTATGTTCATCTATCGTCACGGTACTTCTATGACATATAGTTTGTTATATGTGAATGATAATGAATATGGTCATTATGCTTTGTTTAGAAGTGTCATTATGTCTAATATATATAATGAATATGGTCTTATGTGTTTAGTTTAGCATATCTGAAGTGCTGCCTTTAAGTGGTTATTTGGCTCAACTCTGTTTGTCTCACAAATGTCTACTGAACTGATTACACACTTGCCTTACCTGTTTAAGTGTTAAAATGCCTCGATATTAACATGTGAAGTCTCCTAAATTATCTTGTATCATGCCCTACCTCTTGAGTTTGTTTGAATGACATTTGCATTAGTGCTTTGCACTATTTGAACCAGTTTATACCCTGTTAAGCTATAGTCTCTAATGCATTCCATACCTGGCTTGTGAGCGTGTTTCATATAGTAAGTATGTATAAGGTATAGTCTAATGTTAAAACTGCTTAGGTGAATAAAGCGGTCTAATGAATGATTTGAACATGTCTCACTTAAGAATAAGAAGTGTCTTTAATTCTTATCAAGTCGCACCTATGTCTAAACTATCTACTTGGGAGTATGTATTTGTTTTATCTTAGTTTGTGAAGCTGTTCATGTGAGCATGCCTATTTTCGGTTTCATAAATATGCGGTGTGTTAGAAATGGCCTAGATCTGTGTTGCTACTGTCCAGTTCCTCCCTTTATGTCTTCTAAACATCTGAAAGTTGTGTTTTTCTCTTTTTAGTTTGTGTGTAAATTAGGAGACCATGAAGCATGCTAGTCAGTCTAGTGTATGTGTCTTGGTCCTTTACATGTTAGTGTACCATGTTTTGGTTATTTCTTGTTCAAATTTAAGTCTGAACATGCTAATGGAGTCTGTTTGGTTTGATGTTATTTGCTTTGAATCATGTGGGATATCCCTATATTTTTCTTTCTCTTATTGATGCATGAACTTGCTCATGTTGGTCAGTTTCTTCCCATTTGCTGAACCTGCGATGATATACTTCAAAAGTATACAGGATATATAGACTTCAGTATACACAAGGTGTATATCAAAGTTGTATGTCCTTGTATACATTCAAGTATATCATGTATATTATAAATATCATGTATACCAACTCTTATGTATGTCTAAGTGTATATGTGTTGAATTGGGCCCTTATGTATCTGATTTGTTTCTTTCTCTTTAAAACTGAAAGTCATTATATTGGGCTTGCTTTTATACGCATACTGTTTGATTTACCAAAGCCCAGTTTGAATTAACATTGTTTGGCCTGTTTCATATCTGGGCCTGCTAGCTTTGTTTGTGTATAAACTGTTATAGTTAGATATGGATCGTGTATATTTGTGTTAAACTTTATATTAGTGCTTGCTTATTTTTAATATTGATGAGTTTGAGGTACGTTCTAAATCCCCTTTTTGTTTTCCGCCCTCCTTGCATACCCTTCGGCCTGGTGGGCCCACATCTCCTCCATTTGCGCGACTGCTTTAAGTCGTTGGGCCTGAGGCCCAATAACATATTATTCTTCACGAATTATTTATTTACATTTTTATGTACATATTTTCATCTTACGTCTACTAATCCTTTTCTTTCCTTTCATTTACTTGAAATGCATCGGGAGCAACGAAAAGTCTCGTTATGAGACTCATCATGACTATTGTCAAACGAAGACCCGCATCCACATTCATTGCGTTCTCTAGTCGCTGCTTTTAATTCTTTAATACCGCCTTTCTATTTTTGGGTTGTAATTTAATTACTTAATTTTGTGCGGTCATCGAAACTCTTAGAATAATTAGGCCTTTGAATGATTAACTAATAGGATAGTTTAACATTGGAAACCCGCCGCTAGTTTATTTACTTTAGGCTCGGGTAGTTTAAAATTAGAAACCCTCTGCTAGTTACTTATTTTAGGCTCGTTAGGCACATTTCAAAACTTTCAAAATAATTAGGTCATCTTTTACTCGCATCATTAATCACGCAAATAAGGTTTGTCTTTTATCCGATTTGCAATAAAAAATGACCTCCATAGAAATCACTTCTTTGCATTATAAACAAATTGTTTTCCTCCTTACTATTAATTGCCAAAAATAGGTATTCTGTAAATAATGCAATATAAATGCATGTTTTATCCAAAAATCACTTTGTATGTATTTTATAAACAATGTCATACAAATGCATGCTTTTATTTAAAAAATCAACTTTGTATATATTTTATAAACAAATGCATGCTTTTATTCAAAAAATCAATTTTACATGCATTTTTATAAACAATGCCATGCATACTCTTTTCGGATTTTATGCCGTAAATTTATTTCTCCAAATCGCAATCACCTTTACAAGGATCTTTCACGTTGTCAAAATGCATCTTTTAAATTAACTACTTGCGACATTCTTTAGATTAATTTTATATACTTTTAAATATGCATTGTTAGCATAATAATTAACCTGAGTTTGACCGGACAACCGTAAGTTAGCGGATCTTAAAGGATGCATAACCCCTTCCCTTTAGGATAATAAAGAACCCTTATTCAGAATCTCATAGATTAGCAGACCATTAACCGGAGTTCATTTTGTAGCATTTATATTAACATTTAAGTGTCCTAATTCACCGTAGAATAATTAGGTGGCGACTCCTCAAGCATTAATCAATTCAGGGAAACGCCCATACGTCGCACGAGCCACATCGGATCCCCCTTCCTTCGCAGAGGGTGGGGGTGGGGGGTAGGGTAAAAAACGGGTGCGACGGGCATAATTGATAAAATTATGACTATTACATTAGATAATGCTTCTTTTAATAATTATGCTATTAGAATTTTAAAAGATATTTTAACTCCATCTTTTCTAAATCATTTTCATATATATGTGCGTGTCATATTTTGTAAAGGATGGTCTATCACTTTTTGAAACACATTCTTAATAAAATACAATTTGCTATAAACTTTATTTTTAGAAGTAATAGAATACAACGAAAAAAAGAATATAAAAAAACTTGTCACGATTGCGGACTACCTTATAGAAAAATTTTCGAAAAAGTAGGCACTAGGTGAAATTCTTTATACGAGCAACTACTTGTTGCTTATGATTATAGAAGACCTATAACTTTATTTTTTAACGCCATAACCGAAATCCAAATGATATGGTTGTAGATAACGTTTGGGAAAAAATTTCAGAACTTATTGTATTTCTAGAAAAAAATTTCAAGCAACAAAAGAATTTTTCGGTATATATTATCATACTATTTCAACTATGTTATTTTATATAGCTCTAATACTTTTATTACTTAGTGAATATGTGGAAAACCCAGCTTATAAGACATATATTAAAAAAATATTTTATTTCTATTTCCACTATTTATATTATTGGTGCTGTATTAAATCCGACTATTAAAATAGACGGTTGCAAAGCACTTATTGAAACTATTTATGATCGTATAGCAGTATTACCACCTCCAACTCCCAAAAATTCAAATGACCCACCACTTATTGAACAAACTAAAGAAAAAGTGTTGTCTAGTATACATGATGAATGCAAAAAAGTATATACGCATTACCAACAAGAAAGTGTTAGCAACCAACTGACTTCCATACCTCCTCCTCCTCCTCCAACTTCTTCTTCAATACAAACTCAAAAAAGACATGTTGTTTCTGCGGTTAGTATTGAAAGCCTTAGAAATAGAATGTTTGGTGGTACCACTACTAATCAAATTAGCGAGTTTGATATTTTTGTTTTGCAGGGTGTTGTACCGTACCAAGCAGTTCTCAATGAAGAAGGACGTGAAGACTTGCTGAAATATTGGAGGGAGAATGAGAAGACATTTCCGACACTGTCAAAGATGTCCCGAGATGTGTTGAACATTCAAGCGTCATCAACAGCGTCTGAAAGCGCTTTTTCGGCCGACAGATTTCAAATAGGTGAGCACATACACTAATTAGCGGGAGACAGCTTGGAGATTGCAGTATTATTCTGAGATTGGATACGAGCGGAGCAAAGAAGGTGCGGTCAACCGGAGATCAACGATGAAGAAGACGAAAACTACAACGAAATCTTATCCGACGGAGGTGGTAGAAGCGACGTCGAGCAGTTTGACCAACAAATACCCATTCCAACCGAAGAACCACAAGAAATTATAAATAAACTAGAAAAGGTGTTTTTAAATATGTAATTTTTTTAATTGCAATTTTACTATGTTATTTGCAACTTTCAACACCACAAAGTTGCAATTTTGACAATTGTATTACAAAAAAATCATATTTCTATTAAATAATATAAGAGGCACAAACACAGTCTTGAGATGTTTTTATTATACTATCTTGTTTATATGTTATTTTTTAAAATTAAGTGAAAAAAAAAATCAGAAAAACTCCAATCTCGCCCCGACCCTGTCCCGCCCCGACCCGATAATTATCGGTCCTCGTTTCCGACGGGACCGAGACCGGGATAGGACATCGGCAGAACCCGCCAGTCCCGGCCCGCCGTGTACCGGTCCCGCCCTACCCCCATCCCATCGGGTCCCGTCCCGCCGGGACCGGCCCCACCCCGTACCCGCCCCGTTGGCCACCCTTAGTTTGAACCGACAGACGTCTTTTCAGCTTCACGTTCGTGACACGTGGTGAACTCGGATTGGAGGTGTTGTCATCACAAATTACCTAAGCAATGTAGCACCTTTTCTTATAAATATACATCTTGTTCATTTCCTTCTCCCCATCCTCCAATTTGAACCGGCAGACGTCTTTTCAACTTTTCGTTCGTGAACCGTGGTGGACTTGGATTAGAGGTGATGTCATCACAAATTACCTAAGCAATGATGGCACCTTTTCTTATAAATATACATCTTGTTCATTTCTTCCCCCTCATCCTCCTCCTCTTAACTAGGAGGTAACGATGTCTGACATAGTCCCTAAGACGTTGGACTTCTCCTCAGATTGTCGATTCAGGAATAAATTATAAAGCAAGTTGGTTACCAGAACACGTCGGTGGATGAGTTCGTTTATTTAATACGACTGGGGCATCTCCTTACTGTCCGAATAGACTGTCGATGGGAGGAAGGAGAAATACATATCCATGCGGTCCCAATGGGAGGCAGAGTCACTGATCAGCATAGTAGTGCCTCCTTCGTGCACACATACCCTTTTACCATCAAGTTCAAACTCCCAGTGCCTTAAGTCATTGATGAGCTATGCAGATGATACATAATCTGTTTGGCTCAAGTAGGGTCCTAGATTTGGAGGGTTGCTTCGTGTTTGCAACATCTTATGCTAAGCTGAGATATCCTTCACACATGGGCATCCTCTGCACCTGCACTCCCGCAAGGTCTACCGAGCCAGGGTACTCACAATGACTCCATGAGAAAAATTGATCCTCACCTCCAGCACTGACAATGAAAATCACCTGCCTCAAAATGTGCATAAACTATGACTTATCATAGTAGAATTTTCCTCAAACTTCACTAACAATTTGAGCTTAAATTCAAATTACAAAATCCTTGCAACCTAAGACTTAACTCTAAGACTTGACGTCAATAATTACACGACTTCTACACTCCCTCAGGTCACACTGACTTGGAACACACAGTTCTTTACTATAGAAATTGCAATGGCACCGCAGTAGTTATTTACTACAAGAAGATACAACGACTCAATAACTATTTTTTTCAATAAGTACTTACGAAAGACTTCACGACTATTTTAATCACACGAACATCAACAACCTAGTAGTACTTCTCAAAAGCAGATGGTTATAGCTCAATAAGTCTAATATAATTGAACTAGTAGTGGACTCGGTTTATAAGGCAATCTTCCGTTCTCCATCTTGTTAGCTCAATAAGACTTCACATTCTCGTATGGTAATCTTCCGTTCTCCAAGAACTGCACGTAGCTTGAAAGCTTAGGACTTTCTTTTTCTCTTAACGTGTGTGAATAAATAATTTAATGGAGAAATTATACAATATATACTCCATCTTGTTAGTAATCACATAAACAAGAAAATCATATATTTCAAACATCATGTGAATTGAGGAAATAGTAATCAAATCAAATTCTACGGTCAGAAGGATTCTTCAGACGCGAATTTCCAGAAAAATCTAATTCACGCGAAATCCTTTTCAGTTCAAATACCATAAAGATTGTGAATATCTTTCTCATATTTTACGAATAATACAGAATATATATAAATATATTTATTCATATATTTTTTAAAAATATATCAGTACAAGATTGCAACAAAGATGTAGTTTGCAAAGCGCATAAGAACCATAGAGTAAGGACCTGGTTCTTTCGCATCCCCTTCACATAGTACATAGAGTTTGTTAATAATAAGAAAATATTCATCTCAACAAAAATACTTGATATACCTTAATGAATTTAATGATATTTATTACCATTTAAAGATAAATATTGTCCACTTTAAAGAATATTGTGCTTATATTTACTCTGAATTGTATATTTGTAATGCTTACATTTAAAAACTATGATCAATTGAATTTTTCACTTGATTTATCCTTATTATGCATTTATTATATATTGTTATTTATGACTTTTGGCACATATCGGGACACTTCCGGGGGTTATGACGACGTGCATGGAGGTTTTGGCCTCAGGGACAAGAACATGGGAGGCGTCTCACTTTTGGAGTTTGCTAGAGCTTTTGGGATGGTGATAGCCAATTCAAGGTTCCTGAAGAAGGAGGAGCATTTGGTGACTTTCGGTAGTTCGGTAGCTAAGACTCAGATAGACTTTTTGCTCCTTAGAAAGGTCTTTGTAAAGATTGCAAGGTTATTCTGAAGGAGGATCTTACAACCCGGTATAAGCTTTTGGTGATGGATTTGGAGATCAAGATGGAGAAGAAGAAGAGGAGGGTTATGGATGACAGGTTAAGAATCAAATGGGGGAGTTTGACCATGGCTACTGCAAATGAGATAGGGGAGAGGTTGATGGCCAAGGGGGCTTTAAGAGTTGGTTAAGAGCAGAAAGGTCCGCATATGCGTTAGGATCCTACACCCTTCATACTTTAGGTGAACCCACTTTGAGTTCATGGGATCACATTAGTGTACTTTATTATTTATGTAGTGTGAGTTAGTCTAGTAACTTCATTTATTCATCCGTGGTATTTTAGGTTATAGGAAATCATATGTCATATGAATGCATATTTTATTTAATGCCCTCAGATTATGATTTGTCGTTACTTTATTTTGTGTATTAAATATTATCTCTAATTAATTGAATTATGACATATGGGAATGAAGTGAGTAGTTACCACATTAAACTAGTTTTTTGGTACAGGTTGAAAGGTATTGGGTGTCATACTATGTCTCGTCCCAATTTGGGGCGTGACAACAAATCCAATCTGAATTAGTGAGTTTAGATCATTGAGAATGTTCTTTATTGAATGAGAATTTTGGTATTTCAAGGTTTTGAATATAGTTTTTGTGTAACACCATTAGTAGGTCTAGGAGTGGGAACAGATTGTGCAACCCTTGAGGTTTCATCTTCATCAATGATGAGTTATTCCCCCGATTTTAATTACTTCATGTCCACTAGTTGAGTGACTTGGTTCCCTTTCTAGTTCCGCATTACCACTAAGTCTCCTACATTTAAAGTCTGATTTGTGAGATCAAGATCTTTTCGTCATCTTACATACCTTTCTTAGTCACAATATTAAATTCATCAAATATAAAATGTACACTTTCTTCCATATTCATAGTTAATATTATTATAAATCTTGTATGCTTTAAAATGTTGGTGACTAACTCAAGAATACTCTCCATTCCTTAGGATTACTATAAGCAAATAATTTTTAACCAAACGCTATGAGGTAATTGAGATTTCTTCTTTTTAGTAATTCATAAGGAGTTTTCCCTAGCGAGGGTCTACCATGCATCTTAGTAAAAAACAAGCATTGTTTATTGCCTGACCAGATCGTCTTTGTTAGACCACTAGAAATTAACATTGTCCTTTCCATATCCTCTAGTGATCTTTCTTCATTTCTACCACTCTATTTTGTTGTGGTGTAGTGGGGATTGGGGACAAAAAAATTGTGATCTACGCCATGCTTGTTACAGAATTTAACAAACATGACATTTTCAAATATAATGCAATGATAAGATTTAATTCGGCTAGTTGTCTGCCTAATTTCTTTTGATTCATTTTCACAAATGCATCAAATACAATAAAGGCTCGTTTGGTATGTAGTATAAGTTATGCAGGAATCGTATTAGTATATAGAGATTAACAATGCGGAGATTAGTTATGCAAGGCTGCGAGTCACCTCTGAAACACGTGTCTCCATTATTAGGAGAACCAAGAGCAAGTAAAAGATAATAATTTACCAACCCCTTGAGGCTTACTAAAAGAAAAAGTAGACTGAGAATAGAGTTAAGTTTGAGAGATGAGACTAACACTGAGGCTGTTGAATTGAGTGGTGATGGGAGGAGGTTGTTGAGAAAGAACCTCTAGTAGAAAATAGGAAGAAGAAGGAGGAGGAGGAGAAGGCTTCCACCTCTAGGAAGTCAGTAAAAAGAAAGAGGCCCTCCAAAAAGGCCAAAGAAACTAATCCTTCTATCGAGGAACTAGTTCAAAAGAGGAAGAGGAAAATCCAGATCAAGGTAGATGCTGTTGGGAAGGAATTTTTGTTTAGTGGTCAGTAGGTGCTGAAGGGGAGGATATTGGACCCCAATTTTATTGAGGAGCCAAGAATGAGGGAGCTGAAAGAAATAGTGGACTACCAAAAGTGTTCTCATCTAGAGATAGCAGTGGATCCTGGACTCGGTCCGGATTCGGTGGATCCAGATCCGTTTTATAAAATATGAATTTTCAAAATTTGGACCCGACGGATCCGGATCGGACCCTGATCCGTTTCTGACGGATCGGGATCTGGATCTTGTATTTGAGATTCGTATCCGATCCAGATCCGACCCGTGGATCCGTTTTTTGTTAAATATATTCATAACCTAGAATGTAATTTTATAAGTATTTTTTTCTTAAAATTGCTAAGCACATCCTTGTAAGTTTAATTCTCAAAACAAGTTTAATTTATCCTCGCGTTAAATCAAAAACCAAAAATAAAGAGGTAACTTCGATAATAAAATGAATGTTATATTAGTGAATGACTAACATCTCCATAGACAAGTAGTTAAAATTATATTCACTTCATTTGTGAAGATTCCAAGCACATGCAAGTTCTGCATTGTGGAAATACTAGTAAGCAATTTCCACAACTATTGTCATTGTCCAACATTTTCAATTAATAGCTCACAATCAAAACGAGACAACGAACAAAATATCTCATATGAAAAATTGAAACACAGTAAACTGTTAGCTAAAAAAAATCGTTTGTCAGTTCAAAAAAATATTCTTAGCAAGGTTACATTATTAGCAAGGCAAATTTTTTTACATGTGGATCCAGATCTGACCTGTGTACCCGGTGAATTCGAATTTGGATCTGATTTTTATGGACCCGATGAATCTGGATCCGGATATGAATTCAAGTATGAAAAACGGATCTGGATCTGAATCTAATAGGATCCGGTCCAGATTCGATCCGTTGTCATCCCTAGTCTCACCTGTTCATCGGCAGTCTATAATTGATTCATGTGAATGAAGTCTATCAATTTCAAATTGGTAGAAGGAGACACAGTAGTGAACACTGTGAAAGGGGCGGAGATCATGACTTTCACTACAGGAATTTTGGGGATATCCTGTAGGTGCCAAGTGTTGGCTATGATGAATATGTGAATAGGGATGGCAATTGGGCGGGGCGGGTGCGGGTACTCATCCCCCGCACCCGTATCCGCCAAAAAATTTTATACCCGCCACGGGTGGCGGGTACAATTTTTAACATCCATACCCGCTCCACCACCCAAGTAGATATCCATCACCCGCCAATACCCGCCTAAAATATTTTGTAATCAATTCATTTGTGATCAATTAGTGATCAACATGATCCCAAAAATCCAAATTCCAAAAATTATCCCAAAATTTTGAGTCAAGAATCAATACTGTCGCGGTCTGATTTTCTTTGGGAGAGAGGGAGGAGAATTCTGCAGTCTGGAAATTAGACTGAATAAGTCTTAGTGTATTTTTTCACCATCAGAATTCCCCATTTTTTCACCTCTTCCCCCTTGCACAACAAAGAATCAAGAAAATAAAATTTTCAAGAAAACCCAAAAATTATCCACCCAAATAGCTATATATTACAAATGTAGACAAAACCCAGATATTATTTCAGCTATATAAGCTAAAGTTTTTCAACTTTTTCAATTGAACTCCACAAACCCAATAGGTAAAACTTAACAAATGCACAAAAATGGACCTCACCAAGACAACCCCAAAGCACAAAGCAAAGACATCAATATTTTTCGATCAGCATCTCCTTTAAAGAAAAAGGCAGAGACGTCGAAAATGAGAGAGGGAGGAGAGACGGCGTGAAGGGGAACGAGAGAGAGGGAGGCGTGAAGGAATGACAAATGGGTAGGGTTTTGAGTTTTGTTGGAGAATAAGAGATTTGTCGTGACTTATGGGCTGAAGGCACAACTTATGTGCTGCTAATGTTTTAGGCTTGGGGCGGGTATAAGGCGGGCGGGTAGGTGGGTAGGCGGGCGGTATGACTGCAAATCCACCACCTACCCGCCTACCCGTGACAGGTACATTTTCAATACCCATACCCGCCTACTACCGGCCAAAGTTATACCCATACCCGCCCCAATTGGGGCGGGTGCGGTGCGGAATCCGCAAAATTATACCCACCTGCCATCCCTATACGTGAAGAGGGAATAAATTGAGTGTGGGCCTGAGAAGACGGAAGAAAAACCGAAAATCCTAAGAAGGTTTACTAAGGGGAGATGATACCCGTGTAAATGATTTATACACATGATATATAATAGTAATCTTAGGTTATAATTATGAAAATTAAATATTCACCTAACTAATATAAAATATTTTTACAATAATTACATATATACAAAATCACTAATTATAGGGCAAGGGCAACCCGATACACTAAGCTCCCGCTATGCGTGGGGTCCGGAGAAGGGCCGGACCACAAGGGTCTATTGTACACTAATTATACCAAAAGAATATATTTGCATATATTCTATCACACCCCCGCAATCGTAGCGGGCGGTCGTCGTACGCTGAGACTGTCCCTAAGATCTTCAAACAGAACTAAGGGAAGAACCTTAGTAAATATGTCAGCAATTTGATAACGTGAGGGGACATGAAAGACACGTACTTGTCTATGAGTTACCTTTTCATGAACAAAGTGAATATCCATCTCGATATGTTTAGTGCGTTGATGTTGGACAAGATTCCCCGAGAGATATATCGCACTAACATTCTCGCAGTAGACTAAAGTAGCTTTCCGAATAGGAAAATGAAGCTCTAAGAGGAGGTTACGCAACCAACAGGACTCAGACACCACATTGGCTACCCCTCGATATTCGATCTCCGCGCTGGAGCGTGACAAAGTAGTCTGGCGTTTAGCTGACCAAGAGACCAAGTTATCACCAAGAAACATACAATGACTAGATGTGGAACGCCTGGTATCTGGACATCCACCACAATCAGCATATGTATAAGACATGAGAGTAGATACCGATGATGGATATAAGTGTAAACCATAATCAAGAGTGCTCTGAATGTAACACACAATGCGTTTGAGAGCGTGCATGTATTCTTCCCTCGGATCATGCATGAATAAACACACATGCTGCACTACATAAGTTATGTCGGGCCTCGTAAACGTGAGATATTGAAGAGCCCCCATAAGACTACGATAGTGGGAGGGATCCTCGTATGGTATGCTAGAAGTAGCACTCAACTTCGGTTTAGTGTCAACCGGAGTAAGAGATGACTTACAGGATGACATGCCAGCCCGTTCAATAATCTTTGTTGCATACTTCCTCTGAGATAGAAATAGACCACTTGCATGACGAGTTGCAGCTATATCAAAAAAATAACTCAAAGGCCCTAAGTCTTTCATAGAAAATTCGGAGCTGAGAAGAGATATGATAGACTAGTGCAGTTTGTCAGATGAAGCAGTCAATATAATATCATCCACATATAACAAAATATATGTCATAGAAGTACCGTGGTGGTAGATGAACATAGAATGATCAGACCTGATGTGAGAAAACTCAAGAGTAGACACATAATTTGCAAATCTTTTGTATCAGGCCCTAGGATCTTGTTCTAGCCCATACAAAGACTTATTCAGCAAGCACACATGGTTAGGATGCTCGGGGTCCCTGAAACCCAAGGCTGATGCATGTATACAGTTTCCTTGAGTTCGTCGTGTAAGAACGCATTTTTCACATCCATCTAATGAATGGGCCATGCTTTTGAGAGAGCTAGACTGAGAACAGTGCGAATAGTTGTTGGTTTGACCACATGACTAAATGTCTCTCCACAATCCACGTCAACCTGTTGAGTTTTGCCATCACCTACAAGACGAGCCTTATGCCTCTCAAAACAACCATAAGATTTTTCCTTATGAGTAAAAATCCACATAGAACTAATCACATTGACACCAGGTGGATGGGGCACCAACTCACATGTCTTATTTTCAATAAGATGAACATTTTCTAATTCGGGTCACGAAAGGCAGACAAGGGGTTACGTAGTAGGGGGTATTTAGTGCCATTAGAGTTGAGATTAAAATGTCGCTTTGGTATAAAAATACCAAGTTGGCTAAGGGTAACGGGCCCTTGTCCCGGAATAGAAGAGGGTTGGTTAGGAGTAGAAGTAGTAGGCTGGCCCAGTGCCAATTATATGACGTTGGACTGGATTCGAGTTGGGATTACCTTGGTTGATTGATGGCTGGATGGTGTTGGGCCAGCATGCAGTGGGCTTGCTGGCAGAAGTGGTGGACTAGAGGTGTTTGGGCCAGCAGGCAGTGGGCATGCTGGCAGAATTTGTGAATGTGGGACTGTTGGGCCAGCAGGCATTAGGTCTGCCGGCTCCTGCTGATCCAGATGATGAGAAGTGGACTAGACCAAATGGTGGACCACAAACGGTGAGAGTCCATCATCCAAAAAATCATACGAATTTGAAGTGTAATTATGCAACGTAGCAAATGGAAATTGGATTTCATCAAAAATGACATGGAGACTAATGATGATTTTATTAGAGGATAAATCAAAATATTTATAATCGTGATGATTAGATGGGTAACCCAGAAACACACAAGCGGTTGAGCGGGCTTGAATTTTGTTAATGGTAGTGGATGGGAATAGAGGATAACATAAACACCCAAACACCCTAAGATGAGAATACGAAGGATCTTTTCGATAAAGAATTTTGAGTGGGGATTGATATGCTAATCCTTTGCTAGGGAGTATGTTAAGAAGATAAGTTGTCATTTGTAAAGCATGATGCCAAAATGAAGGTGGTAATGATGCATGGGTTAGTAATATATGAACAATATTATTAATGGTGCAGATTTTTCTTTCGGCTTTCCCATTTTATGATGACGTATGTGGACATAAAAATCGAAAAGATATACCATTAACCTTACAAAATTCTCTAAATGGCCCATTATCAAATTCTCTTTCATTATCACATTGAATGTTCTTAATATCCCGTTCAAATTAAGTACGGATGAATGATCTAAATGATAGGAATGTAGAATAAAGTTGAGACTTTTTAGATAACAGAAATGTCCACAAAAAATTAGAATAATCATCCAATAATAAAACATAATAACGATGGCCTGAAGAGGTCAAAATGGGAGATGTCCAAAGATCACTATGAATAATATCAAATGGCAACAAAGTACTAGAATTTAAGGCAACAAACGGAAATTTAACATGTTTCCCAAGCGGACAAGAAGGAAAAACATTAGTGTTGCGAGCACTATTACACTCAATAAATTTATTGTTTTTAAGAGAGGAAAAAACAGACGCTCCCCGATGACCCAAACGCGTATGCCATAAGGAAGGTGCTACAATTGCAAACGTTGACGATGTGGCTTATTTTGTGGTGATGGTAGTGGTGATGGGATAGATCTCGCCTCGACTATCACATCTCATTAGATGTAATCTTGTCCAGAAATCCTTCACAAAAAATCCAAAAGGATCAAATTCAATAGAAATCGACTTATCAATTGTAAAATTTCCAAACATACACCAAATTTTTAATTAATTGAGGAGCATGAAGGATATTTTTCATGGCTAAATGTGGGTTCGGAGGAGAAAATTTTGTGTGACCATAACCACGAATTGGAATTGAATTACCATTATCAATAATTATGCCACAATTTTTGCTCAAATTGAAATAAGACGAGAGATTACCTGGTGCAGATGTCATATGAGAAGTAGCACAGGTGTCCATGTACCAATTTGCATCTGGAGGATTTAACCCAAGTGTATGCATTGCCGCCTCGATATCCGTATATATTGGAGATATGGATGGGCTCGCAGTAACAAAAGCCTGTTGTGGTAGAGGCCCAAGCAAGCCAGGCTGCTGCCAGGCCTAGTGATTTTGAGGCCCAGGCCCATTCTGGGCTTGTTGCTGATGTTGCCGGCCACTAGCTAGCCCAGTTTTGTGATGGGTAAGGGCAGGGCGACATGGGTCACTTTTCACTAGCCCGAGGCAGGCCCTATGGCCACTGTCCACTGGCCCAGGCCTGCTTCCAGGGGTGCTGTGGCCCGACCCCCTACTGACCGCCACTACCGCCTCCACGTCCGCCATTGCTGCCGCGGCCACCACCCTTGCCACAGCCACATCCGCCACTGCATTTTTTCCATAGTTTTGACCCTTTTTGCCACCTCCGTTGTTATCGTTTTGACCATAATTTTCAGAGAATGATTGAGAGTCATTGGTTTCGCGGGACGGGGCCACTATCATGACAGAATTAGCTCTGGTGCAGCCTTTTTAGCCAACATTGCTTCTTCTAAGGTGAGCATGGAACGTGTTTGGTAGAACGGTGGGAGAGGATTGATGTGGCGAAGAAGAGTTCCAACCCCATTATACGCCTCAGAGAGACCTGCAACCATCTGAAGAACGAGATGATCATTTGTGACGGGTGTGCCGACGTTCTTGAGTTGATCCGAAAACTCCTTGAGCCTTTGACATTATGTCACGACCCAAACTGGAGGGCCATGACGTGCACCCGGACCTTACCTGCCGATCACCACTCTTCACATACTTACCAGCTAACCGAAATCAATCATGGCCACAAGGGCCGTTACCAAATATTTGTCTTACATATACATCACAGCTGATAGGGCCATACACAACTACTAGACAAAGGACAACCGTCTACAAGCCTCTAAATAGTACATGACATCACAAGGACGGGACAAGGCCCCACCATACCCATATACATATGCAAAATATCATACCGAGACTAGACTTCAACTCTAGAACAAATAGAGTACTCCAACATCAGCTGAACCAGCAACCTACCAGTGCGAACCGTCCTACTGTCTACCTGAGCCAGCGGGCATGAAACGCAGCGTCCCCCGACTAAAGGGACGTCAGTACGACTGATGTACTGAGTATGTCAGGCATAAGAATTATCATAACAGAGATACATAATAAACTGAAATAGAAACAATCGACAAAAATAGCTGATAGAAACAGCCGACAACACCAACAGCTGACGAAAATGGCTAACCAGCAGTAAATGCCTCTAAAGGCCCGAATACATATGCCTAAATGTTATGCACAATGAAAATGCGGTATATATATAAATATTGGACACATGAGGGCATCTTTCTTCCCATAACAACCTCTGTGGCCATCATTTCATATCGGCCTCTGTGGGCATCATATCATATTGGCCTCATTGGGCATCTTGCTTTTCGTGATATATATACCAGCTGCAGGTGGTGACGCGTATATAACGCCATTCCCTTTTATCCATCCCCCACACATATATATTGATACCATATACTAGTGTATATAACACATGTGGGTGCAGGGTAATACATGAATATAATGCATATGAAAATGCATGAATGGCAATGAAACATTCTGAACTTGTCGGGTGACATAATATCCTTGTACCTTCGGCTAACATTGAAAATATTAACATGTACATTCGGCTAACATTGGGAATATCAAAATCTTTCCTAGATACCTCAATAAGGATTTAGGAACATATTTAGACATGCTTTGAACATGGAAATAAATAACATGCACATTCTTAACTACTAAGAGTAGAATAATTTACGGAAAAATATTACGTTTACGTTTCGTTACATGGAACATGCCAAATAAAGAAATAATTTGCCTTAACATACCTTAGCCATTTTGTGTCCACAATATAACTAAAGCAGTCCGTAAAGAACTTCAATATTATTTTTTTAAGAAACCCTCTTCTTCCACCTTACTTCACTTCGAAGAAACCTTCAATTTGCTAGAATCTGAAGAACAATCGGTGTTGAATTACGAAATTAATGTGGGGCGTAGCCTCTGCATTGTTCTTCGCAATTTCTTTCACGTAGGATTCCCTCTAGAAGATTATATATACCTATACATACATAGCATATGCATTTCTTCCCCATTCTTTGGACGTTTCTTCCCAAAAACAAAAGCAACCAAGAAGAAATAATTAAATCTAATTATAGAAACTCATTCTCTACTTCTTTAATGGTTTGTGAGGCCCACACCCCACCCTAGTCCACAAGTTGACACCTTAGTTCTATGTGTCACGAATATGTACTCCTAAAGTGATTAATCACTAATAGATAATCACCACATGCCACATGTATTTTAATGCCACATAATCACTAATAACGTTCATGTAATCCACTAATTCAACATATACCCAATTACACACATAATTAATTTCTCCGTCTCAATTCACTTAAACAATAGATCATTTTTTACACACCTCATATAGGGGTGAGCACGGGTACAGGTATCCAAATACCCGACCGGAACCGACACTAACGGGTAGGTTCCGGGTAGATATATTATAATAATGGGTAGGTTCCGGGTAGTAAAATTAGGAACCGATCAATGTCGGGTCCGGTTCCGGCAAATAGAGACAAGGTATCCGGAACCAATACCCGAAACCTATGAAATATTAAATATTTTTACTTTTTTAATTTAATTATTTTTTAGTTAATAAATAAATAAATAAAAGGTCATACTAAAGTACACCATTTAAGGGGGGGAAACCCAAATGCAGAACAACCACTTTCACCATCAAAAAATAAATCAAATAATACAAAGTGACAATCATAAGCAGAGAAAAAGCCAAAAGCGGTAGAAAACGGAAAAACTGAATTTTTAAAACTATGTACTCATTTAAGTTATTGAAAAAGAAAGTTGAAACGAAAACCAAAGCAAATCTTTGAAACATTCTTGGGATATTTGCTCCGAAAGGATTGTTTATGGGTTTTGTGTCACTGGCTTTCAGAGGATAAGCAGACGAGTTTATTCCTAAACAAAAGCTGTTATACGAAGGCATTATTTTGCACAAAGAAACACCGATTCTGGGTACCGGAATCGGTGTTTCTTTGTGCAAAATAATGCCTTCGTCCGGGTAGGTTCCGGGTAATGATTGCTACGGGTAGGTTACGGGGAGTAAATTTAGGAACCGATCTTTTACTGGGTAGGATCCGGGTAGTTCAAAAAAGTTAGGGTACTCGGACCCGCTCACCCCTAACCTCATATACTTCTTATCATGATCATGAAATATGATGTCAGCCCGTAACCTCTTTTGGGGCATATAAACTATTATTTTTAATTCCCGTCGTCACACTTCTTAAGTCCTAAATTATTTCAGAGTTTTATCCTTTTTATATACTAAGCTCATTATTTGCGTACGTGAATATGACCAAAATCCTCAAACACTTGAATCTATTTTCATACGCCTAGCGACTCAAACCATGCTCTGCGTTGTCCTTACATGCTCTGCGTTGGGCTAACCACTGCCGAATGGGCCTCCTGCCACTGGTTCAGCAGTGGCCCAAATAACGTCGAACTGCCACTGTTTCTGGGCCCATAAATCGGTTGCTGGCTAGCAGTGGGCTGGCCAATTTGCTTGGACTGGGCCTGTCCCAATTTCTTGTAGGAAATGGGCATGGTGGCAAAGCCCAAGGCCACTGCCATGCCCACTGTGGTGGCAAAGCCTAAGGCCACTGCCATGCCCACTGTGGTGGTCCGCCGCCCCACTGGGCACGGGGCTGCCACTGCTGGCCGTCATTTCCACCGCCCCTGCCTCCGTTTCCGCGGCCGCTAGAATTCTGGTGGCCTCCACCTTTGCCATTACCGCAACTACCACTCTGATTTTTGCCACCATTTTGCCCTTTTGTCCCCTATTTTGTGGTATATGTTCAAAATGTGTAGTAGCTTCATTGGTTGAGGCGGCAACCATGGCAGAATTTGAGACGGTTGCGGCCTTTTTGGCGAACCTCACCTCTTCAAGAATAAGCATAGAGCGGGTTTGGTAAAAAAGTGGTAGAGGATTTCTTTGTCGGATGAGCATTCTCACGCCAATGTACGCGTCGGTAAGGCCGACAACCAATTGTAAAACCAACTGATTGTTTGTAATCGTCGAACCAATGTTCTTGAGTTGATCCGATAAAACTTTGAGGTGTTGACAATAAACGGATGCATTCGGGAAATCTGTCATGTCTGTAGTGGAGAATTCTTGCTCCAAAGTGACGGCTCAGGAATTCTTGTTATCTTGGAAGATATCCCGTAAGCGATTCCAAGCCTTCATCGCCTCGCCGTGGAATCGGGTTCCATTATTGTGTGCAACAAATCGCTAGAAATTGTTGCATAAATCCATGAAAGAACTGTCGCATCAATTGTGAGCCATAGTTATTTTTCATCATCAGTTTTTAACACCTTTTCCTTGCCCTTTTCCGGTGGAATTATGTGATGAATAACCCGGTGGGAGCGGCAACAAATTTTAAAGAGTTCTGCCCAAGTTGCGTAATGAACATAAGAGTGATGGAAATATGAGTTTTGATGTTGGAAACGACAAGAACGGGATGAAATGTGGATTTAGAGTCAGACATTGTTGACCGGAAAAATAAAATAACAGTGGAAGAAATAAAAATTTTGGGTGGTCGACCGGTTGGAGAGGAAGGGGCCGACGAAGGAGTGAATATTTTTTGTAGGGTAGGATCTTTTTCTCTAATCTCTTGATACGATGTAAGAATATTTTCCTCAATTGTAATCTTCCAACAATGTGGTAATTATACCACCAATACAACCTCATCTTAGACTACAATTAGGCTAACATTATGATATGATTAGGCTAAGATAATGCTATCTAATCTACCTATATTATGATATAATTAGGCTAAGATAATGTTATCTAATCTACCTATTATATACATATGATTCTAATAACAATTACAATAATTATTAATTAACAATTATTCTATCAATACTATTGATAAATACGTATACTCCTCATCTTTGTGTGCAAGATTCTTCCTTTGCGGCTTGCAGGTTTCTAAGAAGCCGAACCTGACATTTACAGTCTATTGTTGACTGACTATCAGTAGATACACTTAGAACCTGCCTCTAAGTTATCATTGTCAGAAGTTCTTTTATAATATGTGAAGTACTCATACCGAACAAAGTTATTCTACCTTAAGGTTAAACATTAATTACAAGCACTCTTTTCAATCATTTAGAATCTGTTAACTCCAAGGACAACAAAGAATAAGTATGAAAAGACCTTTTTTTAATCTATAATGTTAGGCTTAGAACACTTAATTAATTTCCTAGGGATTGGCATTGCAGGGGATATAAGTACATTGTTTACTCATCTCTCTTATGAAGACTAAATGACATTATCTATATGCATGCACTCATGTAAGAAACCTCTTTCTACTGTAAGTAATAAACATTTAGTGATGTAAACTTCAAAAGAGGAAACTCCTTCAGTCTTTTAGGTCAAAAGAAGGAAGTCCAAGATCAATAGTTCATCTTATATGATTTAGCACATAAGAACTATGTTGCTTAGACTCTCTAAAATGAAGTTGCATCCATGTTGGATCCTTCAAGCATGCAATACTTTGGAAGGATCCGACACACACCTGATAACATTTTTGAAGAGTTCGAACAACATAGCATAGGATAAATCAATTAATATCACCTAGAAATGTCAAAAAAAGTTAAGGTATCAAGTCATTTACAATGTTACTTTTGCTAAAAAGCTACTACAAATTAAAGTCTTGAGAAGCATCTAATAGGTAATCTGAACTGAACTTCTAAGATTAAAAAAAGGGAAAGTATGTATATATAGAAACAATTAGGTTCCTGTATGCACTGATAAGGTCTATGATTTACTAGGTCTAATCCTCTGAAAAGCCAAATTAAGGAGTACTAATAAAAGGCAGATTTATTAAAATATACTAATAATATTCTACTTATATCCAAGGTTACACATGACCTAAGGAAAAACAATTGTAGGCAGAACCATAGGCTTATGATGTTTTTGAACATTTGTGGGGTTTCTAGCAGAGATATGTCATGTCATAAAAGGTGCTTTTAGCAATACAAAATTGACAGAGTAATTAATCTTCACCCATATGATTTAATTTGTTGAAGCCCTAGACTGAATAGTACTCATCAAGAATGATGGAGGTATCTGAAGGCCACTGATTGAAGGTCATCTGCATCATCTTGAAATGTCCATTGCCTACTGTTGTTGTGATGATGATGAGCTGTTTGCATGTCAAATGAATCTACTGAGCAAGAACCCTCTTCAAAACTTGACTTATTTTCCTTTGGAACCACCAAATTAATTGTCATTATAATTCCCCATATGGTAATTATTTGATGTCATGTTGTAATTTTCACTTCCATAATACTGGGTTGTTGATCCAATATTATTGTTAGTAGTCATGCTAGAATGATCAAATTGAGGCATATTGCTTGGATTTTCAGACTGATAAAACCAACTTTGAAGATCTTGAAATTTGTCATAATTAGGGTTTGCATAATTGGAATCATTTTGCAAGTTTTGTGCTGCTTGTTCCTTGAGAGAAGCAAGTTGTTCTTGTAAATTCACAACCTATGAAATAAAAAAAAACAACAAATTAAAATTTCTTAAATTCCCAGATCAACTAATTAACAAGCATGAGATACTTCTGATTATCAAAATAATTACGTGCTATAAATTACCTGTTGTTGGAGCGCGAAAATGTGTGAAACACATCCATAGATTGGATCATGAAGTCTAGCTTGAGCTTCATAAGCGATGGTGACCGCGGCTTCGCCACGATCACTTACAGGGATAAGAGCAAGAAGTTTAGATACATTGCTAGCACCAAAAACCTTGTGAATAGCTGAAAAATGAGTAGCACCTTGTTCATAGCAGAAATAAGGGGAAAAAACACAGCCTTTAATACATTTTCTTCTCAAAAATTTGCAAGCACCACAAGGAGAACCTGTGCCTGTCATCTTAATATGTTGATCTTATAAATTGGTAAGTTTAATTGCTGGTGATAATAATTAATCAAAGCTAATTTTGTGAGTTCTCAGCTAATTGCAAGCATTATCACCATGTTTATAAACACTAGAGGAGGAAGGAGGTGGATCATAAAATATTGAATACTTGATTAAATTAATTGAGAGTGGTTCCCTTATTGGGCGACAGATTTATTTTTTTTGTATTATTAAATTCTCTTTACCCCCTTTCATTCTCAAATTAAATTATATACTCCAATTTGAGGTTCCGTTCAACATCCTTAAAGGACAAAAGAGGTAGCAGAAACCAAACCCATACATTTCTGCTTGCTGCGATATGGCTGATCTTATTCAGCTCATTTTATCAATGTCGTCCAACTGATTACACCATTTACATTTATTTCTTGGTTTTTAGGAGAGGTGTTGCTAGCTTTAACATTGCAGGCCTTCATTTCTATCATGGTTAAAAGTTACAACATTGAAAGTTTATTCGATTGTGATAGACTTAGATTGACGTATGCTGACAGTTGTGTAATGAGTTTGTACACTATTAGTATGATCATCAATTAAATATATTATAGCAGATTACTTACTTTATTAATTTCTAAGTAATTAACTAGTCCCACTTATATTTGTATGTAATTCTAGTTACTCGTAATTAATTTATGTGGCCCTATTAGAATTTAAAGAGTCAAACTTCTTAACTTTGATTGTAGATTCGGATATTTACAAATTGATCGACTCAACTCTTTTTCATGCCCCTCGGTCGAACACTTTTTTCGTTCTTCTTTTCTATCTTCATTTGAATAAAGACACCCGATCGACCCGACTTTTCCAAATGTCAGGCAAGGCCACATACGTGCTACAATGTCAATTACAATGGAAAGCAAGATTGTAAGGAGAAGCAAATCTGAAAATAGTTTCTCAGTTCGGAATGTTCTCTGCAAATCGGGAACATGAAGTTGGAACACTAGTAATGTGGATCAGCATGTAGTGATGAATATGTACTGGGGCCCTGTAGATACCGCCCCTAAAAATTACTATAAAATCACAATATTAATAGTTTTAAATAGTTAATATACATACGAAAAAATTATGATCAAAGAATAACTTGTTTGATTTTCGAAATTCATCTAGTGTCACATAAATTAGGACAGAGGAAGTATGTTAGGTAATCTAATAATATAACTATTCTTTTACGAGTACCATCGGAGGTTAAACTCTAATAGTACAGACAAACCTCTCTATAACAACATCCTCATATAACATCTCTCTATAACAACTAAGTTTTTTCAGAAATGATTTTCTATGATATATTTTACTTTTCTATAACAACATTTTATCTATAACAACAACAACCGATTTTATTATAATATGCTCTTTGTAAAATTACTCCCCTTATAATAGCTATCTTCTTCTTTTTTTTTGGTAATATAACAATTAAACATCTTCATAAAATAGAATATATATGATTACCGATAAGCGTAGAGATTTTAACCAAATTTTTTGATATTTTAATACACTATTTGTGATAAATAATATTATATGAATATATTTTCTTATTATTAAAAGATTTTTCTTCATTATAAAAGTGTGATTAAGCTTAGAATTTGCCAATTAAAAAAGAAAAATTATTTTATGCTTATTTTTTGCCTATAAAAGAGAAATATTATTTAAATATCACTACTATTTATATGTGTATAACATTCATTTACTATGACAATAAAAAAAATTTGAATCCAACGACGCTGATATAGAGAGCTTTGACTGTACATTAAAAGAAACGTTTTATATCGTCTAATCAAACGCGTAAAAGTGGCTTATACTGCTGTAGGATAAGACAAAGCCTCTTCTCTCAGTAATTCTAGGAAAGTAACTAGTGGGAACAGAGTTTGGATGATAAGATCAATTATTAGGCGTAAAAGAACGGATAAAAATTATTGTTATGGTACAGTTTGAGTAATTCTTTTTTTTTTTCTTCATGAAAATGGTTGGTTTTCAAACATAATTGAGCTGTTTCTAAACCTGGATGGAATTAAACTTTTTTCTAAACAACGATACTCTTTTTTATTTTGTTTTTCATGAAAACGAGAGATAGCAAACAAATACTATTAAAGATCAAAGAAAATTAAATGCTCAACAGCTCAAAGACTCCTATAAAGCAAGAAGCAACCGAGTATTGACTTCCGTCATAAAAAAAAAAGAAATTACTAATTTTTTGGGGTGGGGAAGGGGGGGGGGGTAGTGGGGGCGTTAAGGAACTGAAAAAGAAAGATAGAGCCTTATTCGTTTCATTTTTAATTATGTGAATTATGGCTCATTTTAGATGTTAAAAAGGTTTACTGTTTTTTTTTGGTACAATGTTAAATAGGTTTACTATATGAATGATTTGAATTTTTTATACAAGTTATTAGAATACGTTTGGGAACAAGAGAAAGTAGCTTTTAAATTACTTAATTATTTATCAGTCTAGCTACCAATATTTGTATTATGGTTTTGTGTTTTTCCTAAAAGGTTGATTCTTTGACAGATGTGCAGGTCACCTATATCTGGACAAGCTTTTTCCCAACTTGTTTAGTGGTTGAAGAAAGATTGAATTCCAAACAGATTAGTGAATAGGAAAAGGATGGAAAGACAGACTATATAATCTTTGGCTAATTGAAAAATATAAACTAAAATTGAAGTTAATTGAAATAAAGTTTATGGAACTTGTGTTTTGACACAAGCTTTATTTTGAAGAAAAAAAATAACAGTTGAACATTTGTGATAAAAATATTGTTTCACTTGAAATAATTGTTATCATGTGATCAGGAGGTCACGGGTTCAAACCATTAAACAATGTCTTGTAAAAATGCAAGATAAGGTTGCGTACATACTCTTGTGGTTTAGCCTTTTCCAGACCCCAGCATAGTGGGAGCGTAAGATCTCGAGGCTTACTAGACGGAATTCGATCAAAAATGAAAACTTTGCACAGGGTCCCCTTTGTTTCACTTGAAATAATTCCCAAACTGGTATTTTAATATATTCAAATAATGACATAATGTAGTTCAGTATTAGCTAATACTAACGGCTAAATCAACATTTACAAATACGAAATACTAATTGAATAAAATTTTGGAAGTAAGCATGAGCTTCACTTCCTAATTTCGCTTCTTTTTAGCCGCTATTCCACCAAAACTTAATTATCCAGGATAAACAATGATTTACAATGGGAGAAAACACATAATAGGATGTGTTTTACCAAGTTATAGGCTTCTAATCCTCTCTCTAATTGTGATATATGACATCTATGTACGGCGTATTTTCTTGGAACAAATTAAATTATTGCATACACGCTACTCTATGTATTTCTCTCTAGTAGAATAATTAAGAGGCCTACTCTATTCTAGAATAGTGTGTGTCCGTGTTAACATTTTTGCAAGGTTATGTTTGTTTGGCATAATTATTTTTAAAGTGGTACTATAATTAAACGCTCTTTCCCAGAAATTATTTTGGGAATACAACTTATTAATATTATAAAAGAAACCATTATCCAAATAGTTTTAGAAAACTAATAGAATATTTCCATATATTGTATATTATCATTGCTAAAATATTATCATATTTTGTATATATTTTATATTAGGTAAATTTATATTCCAATTGTAATTAGGAAGATTTAGTTACATAGTTTGTAGTCATGTAACACTATATATATTGTACACAATAATCAATGAAAGAAGGGAAACATATTCCTACATGGTATCAGAAGTCAAATCCTAATTGTTTTCTCTCCCCAAGTTGCCGCCCAATCTCTCGGCCGACCTCCATCCGCCGTCCTCCCCCGTTTTTTTCTTCCAATTCTCGGACATTCTCCTCCCCTCTTCTTTCCCAATTTTCAGTGGCTGAACAACCTAAATTCCATCCTGCTTTTGTAGTCAACAACATCAAGAATTTCATTTCCATAACTCTTGAGATGAAAAAAGTTCAGTATTCCTCTTGGGCGAAACTGTTTAAGATCCATTGTCGTGTATACAAAGTCATCGATCACATCATCCCTCCAAAACTCAAGCCCATTGCCGAACCTTTGGAGAAAGATGATGACTAACTTTGGTCACGTTTAGATGTTTTTGTTCTACAATTGATCTATGACACAATCTTGAACGATCTATTGCATATAATCATTGAAACAGACACTACTGCACAAAAAACTTGGGAGCGGTTGGAAAGTATCTTTCATGATAACAAGACACAGTGTGCCTTGTATTTGAAAAATCAATTTAAGGATATTCAGCAGGATGATTTTCCCAATGCGTCAGCCTATTGCCAAGAGCTTAATATGATTTCCAATCAACTCTCCAAGGTCGGTGCACTGATCACTAATCAACGATTGGTGATGCAACTTATTGTGGGTTTGAATAAATCGTATGAAGGCATCTACCATCCTCCAACAAAGCACGATATTGCCTCCATTCTATGAGGCCCGTTCGAGACTCATCCTTGAAGAAACACGGAAAACCAAGCGGCCAATGCAATCACCGTCGACACTGCCCTCATGACCACCGATGACCCAATTACCGACCTGAGAGGCTCGGTCTCTGCCCTGCCACACCTACAAGCCAATGACCCAAAATATGTCTCACAATCCCATACCAACAACAAAGGGCAAAATTTTGGCCAAAGTCGCGGTAGCCAAACCGAAAACAGTGGTAGCGACGGCAGAGGGCAGCCACCCGTCGCAGTAGTAGTAGTGGCAGCAGCCCCCGATGTGGGCTGCCTACCCATTATGGGTTGTATGGGTCCTACCGGCTTGGGCTGCTCCATTGTGTCCCTATCCGACGTCGCTCTGGGCCCCATCTTTGGCCTGACTGCCCCAGCCAAGCATCCTCAGCACACGTCCACAGCAAGCATACAATGCACATGTCTCTCCTCCTTCAACCTACGAACCGACGGATATTGAGGCGGCTATGAACACGATGTCTCTCAATGCACCAGATGACGATTGGTACATGAATACTGGCGCCACATCTCATATGACGGCATCCCAAAGTACTCTCTCATCTTATTGCAATTTGAGCAATTTAAATTAAAATATTATTATTGACAGTGGACAAGGCATTCCCATTCGAGGTTATGGACAATCATCACTCTCCCCACCACATCCATCGTTAGTCTTAAACAATGTCCTCCATGCCCCGAAACTCATCAAAAATCTAATCTATGTGCGTCGTTTCACAATCGACAATAATGTTTCCCTTGAATTTGATCCATTTAATTTTTTTGTGAAGGACCTTATGACAGGGAGGCGAATAATGAGATGTGATAGAACCGGGGACCTCTATCCTATCACCACCACCGTCGGCCATCATGTAAAGTCCCCGAGAAAAATAATTAAAAAAAATAACAACACAAACACACACGACACAACACCTCACTCAACCTTTCCTTCCACTCCCTCACGTCCCAAAAATTGTGCAAACATGCACTTCTATATAACTAACACACAGAGAGCAAAACAATTTCAGAGGAAAAAAAATAGAGAGAGTGGTTTTAGTAGAAGAAATACAAACAAAAACTATAGATAGAAAACTACACACCGTGAGAGAAAAATATTGAGAGCATTAAGGAGTCCCAAAAAGGTTTGGTTGAAGGATAAGTTGAAGTTGAGGCTTTTGTTCACGGTTACGAAGCCATAAAGGTGAGTTTTCTCACTCATAAATTCTTAGTAAAATCCTTTTGTTTTGAGTTACCATGCATGTTAAAACATAGTATGCATGTTAAAAAAAAGAATATATGTTTCTAGAAATATAAGTTGTGATGAATTAATTGATATAAGTATTGTCTTGTAACAAGTTTGAGTCATGTAATTACAGACTGTTTTGCTTAGTTATTCTTATTATAATGGGACAAATTTTTTACAGTGTTGTACATCTATTTTTCACGGTCAGGTTGAGTCCAAACAGGGACAAAACCGACATACGGTTTGAGAGTTATCGTTGTTTAAAGTTTCTGCCTCGGATCGACCGAAATCCAAAAGGGTAGAACGTATAATGTAAAACTTTTACAAATCGGTAAAGAATCTGAAAGTTTGTGCTGAATAAAAGTTGTATTTTTCTCTGTTCTTGACAGTTTGAGACTTTACGGAGATCGATCCGAATTACGGATAAAACGTTATGATTGTTTTAAGATTGTGTCCTGCTTTTACAAAAATATCTGGCGAGAAGTTTTTATAAAGATGTTTCTTTTGTGAATTTGTACTAGTTATACTAAGTATTTACAGAGGAAACTTGATACAGTGATAGGTCCCCGTGTTACCTTCGATTTGACGTAAGAAATAACTTATTGGGAGTTACCGGTTGAGAGTTATAACCCTTACAAGTGAGAAGGGCGAAAAGTAGAAAGAAAGAAATATTACTTGATTTTTTTTGAAAATATGACTAAGTATGGAAGTCTATTATTGTCTTAGTATCATTCAGGCAATATATTTAAATATATAATATAATATATTGGATCGGGTTGCACCCACCGCAATAATTATATAATATAATATATTGGATCGGGTTGTACGCACCACAACAAATATGTAATATAATATATTGGATCGGGTTGCACGCACCGTAATAATTATATAATATAATATATTAGATCAAGTTGCATGTACCGCAATAAATATATAATATATTGGATCGGGTTGTAAGCACCGCAACAAATATATAATATAATATAATGGATCAGGTTGCACACACCACAATAAATATATAATATATTAGATCAGGTTGCACGCACCGCAACAAATATATAATATATTATATTGGATCTGGTTGCACGCACCACAACAAATACATAATATAAAATATTAGATCGGGTTACACGCACCGCAACAATTATATAATATAAAATATTGGATCGGGTTGCATGCATCGTAACAATTATATAGTATAATATATGGGATCGGGCTGTGCGTTCCACATTTTATTACTTGAATGTGTACTGGTTAAATTAAGCATTCCCTAGGACAAGTTGGGAGGGGATTTCTTTTTGTGTGTGAACAATATTGTTGGTTTGTACATTGAAAATGTTGTAATATGTTTCATAACGTGCTTATTATGTTTATAATATAATTGTACTTAGAGCATTGTGAAGTTACTTTGAATTGTAAGGCGAGGTCCTCACTCAGCCCCGGATGGTAGTGCTGACTCTTTTATCTAACTTATTTTAAGTAAGCGCGATAAACGGAAAACTCTACAACAGGGCTAGCGATCGTCCCGAAGCCTCACTGTTCCACCAATCCATTGCTCCAGATTTGGTGATGGACTTTCTTGAAGAAGTAGGTTGAAGAATTCAATTTCACTATCTCGGGGAATACCCCACATGAGACTGTTTTCTTTTAAGATTCGGATGTTTTTATTCTGTATTTGAACTTCCATCGAGTCTAAAAAAAATTGTGGATGCACGAGCATGGGCTCGTGCTTTCATTAAAGAAGTACATGTTTCTATTATTTCCGCACCTAGATATATGTTTAATTTAGGAAGAAAAGAAGTTAAATGGTTCGCCTGGGAAGGGATAGTTGCTCAGGTGCCATCACGCCCTAAGGGAAGACTTGGGTAAAGTCGGGGCAAGACACATCTAGCCTCCTCTCAATCAATCTTTGTAGCTCTTTCATCTTCTTTATGACATAATAGATTAGGACTCAGAAGATTCTGTTTTACGCTCCCTTAAAAAAAATTAAATTTATTCAGTGCAAACACGTCTCTACTACTCCTGTTTGTGAATCTTGTGTTTTTTTAAAATATGTCAAATTGCCATTTATTCTTCATCCACATATACTTTAATGTCATTTGATATAATACATAGTGATTTATGGATTTCTCCCATTTTAAGCACAACCAGGCATAGATATTATGTATTATTTTGGATGATTATTCCAACTTTCAGTGAACTTTTCCCATTGGTAATAAGTCTCAAGTCTATTCTATATTTTCGTCCTTAAGTGCTTTTATAAAGACAAAATTTGAAAAGAATATCAAATGTTTTCAATGTGACAATGGAAGGGAATTCGATAATAAAAAATTCAAATTGTTCTGTGCCAAACACGACCTTGTTTTCATTTTTCCTGTCCACATACCTCTCCACAAAATGGAAAAGCTAAACGGAAAATTAGAACCATAAACAACTTAATTCGTGCCCTCCTTCTCCACGCCTCTATCCTTACTATTTTTGGCCTTATGCACTCTCAATGACAACCTATCTCTTGAACATTCTCCCAAATAATTCTCTCAAACACAAGTCACTCACTCAAGTTCTCTATATTCGGGATCCTTCCTATAAGCATTTATGAACTTTCGGATGTCTATGCTACCCCTTATATCCCTCCACTCAAATCAACATGTGTGTCTTTCTTGGTTACCCCCCCCCCCCCAATCATAGAGATTATAATTGTTATGACTTGTCAAGCCGAAAAATAATCGTTTCTATACATGTCATATTCGATAAGTTACAATTCCCCTTTGCCAATCTCAATTCTCCACCTCTAAATTCCTATGACTTCTTAAATAATGGTCTACATTCCCTTCTAATTCATCACTTGCAAAATCAATCTTCATGGCCTTTCGTATCGGCTACCTCTCGGCCAGCCGAGCCTCGGAACAGCCCATTATGGCCTTCTATCTCAACTGCCTCTCGGCCAACCACCGCTCTCCCCGATATCACTGCCCCATTTCGGCAACACCCCCCACTCCCCGCCCTATTCCCAGTCCCGCTACCACATCTCAGCCACCACCTCCCAATCCCGTCCAACCTCCAATGGCACCCCGACAGATAATAAAAACCCATGCTATGCACGGCCTTTCCAAACCCAAACGACTATTTAACTTGTCTAATTCGGTTTCACCTTCCCCTATTTCTCATAATCCAAAAGATGCCTTATTCGATCCTAATTAGAAAAATGTAATGTTTGACAAATATAATGCTCTTATTGAAAATAAGATGTGGGATCTAATACCTCGTCCTCCTGATACTAATATTATTCGTTCTATGTGGATTTTTTGACATAATAAGAAATCTGATGGTTCTTTTGAGAGGCACAAGACCCGTCTTGTATGTGATGGCAGGTCTCAATAGGTGGGTGGATTGTGCTGAAATGTTCAGCCCGGTAGTGAAATCGCGACTATTCAGACCATTCTCGGTATTGCTTTGTCCAAATATTGGCCCATTCATCAGTTTGACGTCAAAAATGCTTTCTTTCATGAGGATCTTCATGAAACCGTATATATGCATCAGCCTATGGGATTCAGGAATCCAGTTCATCCAGATTATGTGTATATTTTGAAAAAATCACTTTATGGACTGAAACGGGCTCCTCGTGCATGGTACCAACGGTTTGCTGACTTTGTATCCTCTATCGGGTTTTCACATAGCAGATCTGATCATTCACTATTCATCTATCGCAAGGGTAATGACATGGCATACATCCTACTATATGTTGATGATATCATTCTCACTACATCTTCTGATGCACTTCGATGATCCATCATGTCACTCCTTGCCTCTAAGTTTGTTATGAAGGATTTGGTCCCCCTAAGCTATTTTTTGGGCATTGTTGTTACGAGACATATAGGTGGCTTATTTGTTTGTCAAAGGAAGTACGCCGAAGAGATCCTTGACCGAGCAGGCATGACGTCTTGCAAACTGGCTCACACGCCGGTGGATACTAATTCCAAACTTAGTACCTCTTCGGGTTCCCTGTATGCTGACCTGACTCACTATCACAGTTTAGCAGGAGAATTACATTATCTCACTTTCACGAGACCAGATATATTCTATGTCGTGCAATAAATATTCTTACATATGCACAGCCCGACATGTACACGATACTCTTCACTTCGGCCTCCACATGTACACGATACTCTTCACTTCGGCCTCCACATGTACAAGTCCACACTCTCTGGTCTCACCTCTTATTCTGACGCTGACTGGGGTGGTTGTCCGGACACTCGTCGCTCCACGTCAGGTTACTGTGTCTTCCTCAGAGATAACCTGTTTTCTTGGTCTTCTAAAAGACAACCTACTCTATCTCGATCCAGTGCCGAAGCCGAGTACAGAGGAGTCACAAATATTGTCTTTGAGTCTTGTTGGATACGCAACCTTCTATTGGAACTTCACTGCCCAATCTGTAAGGCTATATTGGTCTACTGTGATAATGTCAGTACGATATATCTCTCCGACAATCCCGTTCAACATCAGCGCACTAAACACATTGAGATAGATATTCACTTTGTACGTGAAAAAGTGGCTCATGGCCAAGTTCATATCCTTCGTGTTCCTTCCAGATATCAGATTGCTGATATATTCACTAAATGACTTTCACGCGTTGTTTTTGATGATTTTCGAACCAGTCTCATCATACGAGAACCTCCCGCTTCGACTGCAAGAGTGTGATAGAATATTTCCATAATTGTATATTAGCATTACTAGAATATTATCATATTTTGTATATCTTTTATATTAGGTAAATTTATATTCCAATTGTAATTAGGAAGATTTAGTTACCTAATTTGTAGTCACGTAACACTATATATACTGTACACAATAATCAATGAAAAGAGGAAAACATATTCCAACATTTTTGCAAGGATATGTTTGTTTGGCATAATTATTTTTAAAGTGGTACTATAATTAAACGCACTTTCCCAGAAATTATTTTGGGAATACAACTTATTAATATTATAAAAGAAACCATTATCCAAATAGTTTTAGGAAACATCTTTTTTCTCCAGGAAAGAATTTTTTTCTGAAAGTGTCAGAATTAATTGTTTTTTAGAGAAATAGAATAAATGTTACGTAATTACAGGTACGCTCTTGCAATATATAAAAGAAGTTATTCGATTAATGTATCATAAAATAAGTGAATAAACAAGGAGTTTTACAGATTTTTCCATGCGATCAAGTACTTATCTTAAGTGCTAGCTAGATTTTGTAGACTATTTTTAATCCCTTGGAAAAAAATGTAAAGAGAAATAAGAACTAACTAGATTTTAGAGTTTGTTTTTTGCCCTTTTTCCTGGTACAAGGCAGAAGACACCAAACTTATAAAAAATAAAAGGAGTATATGCTAATTAAAATGGAGAAATAAAATATGATGACACTGGAATAGAACCACCCAACGTGGGGAAGCACGTATAAGATTTGAGTTCAAATTATAGACTAGGTAGTATAAAAAATATTTTCATTATCATGTTGTATTTATCTATTTAATAGATAACTTAAATTATTTTTAAAATTATAAAGCTTATATTAGAAATATTTTACCTATAAACATCATTTGTGTGCCGCAATAGTATAAAAATTATATTAACAATATAAATAACTTATAAATTCTTGTAATTCGACTTTTTTTCGAACCCTACACAGCGGGATTTAATGTACCGGACTACCTTTTAAACTCATAAAGTTGCTAATAACCGATGGTAAAGCGAGAATGAAGAAGAGGCTTTGCTTGGTCTTTTTTATAGCTCTATTTGTTCAAGCACGGCAGGTCACAGCTTGTCGAGCAATACTGTATTTTTATCATTAATTAATCTTATTGTTTAATCATTAATCACTATCTCGTGTCACTCCTAGCCACCAACATGTAGACCTTACCCAAATGTGCATTTTGACCCCACTCTCTACCCGTAATAATGACCCCTCATCTCACCTCCAAACCTCACTCCACTTTTATTTTTGTTCTTTTTCTTTAAATATTTAATATTTAAAATTTACTAGCTCAATTATCTTGAAGTTGTGTTGAGTTGGTAGAAGAATAAAATGTTCCTTATCAAGAGCTTCAGTACTATTTTAAGGTTTGAACCTGGCTGAATTTCTTCTAATAAATGTATAATTCATGTATAGTATATATATATATATATATATATATAACCTTGCATAATCAATATATAATTTATATATATCAGAAAAATATAGTGAATCTGGTTGGCAATCAATCTTTTTCAAAAATCATAATGCAAGGTAAGACTGTGTACAATAGATCCATGTTGTCCGGCTCTTTTCCGAACTCCGCGAATAGCATAAGCTTAATGTACCGAACTATTTTTTTATATATGAATGAAGGGATTTTGATCTATCTCACTAGGTCTCTACTTTTATATCTACTTCCTTCTTTCTTCACCTGTAACAACTACTAATTGTTTTATCAACCGAAGGCCGAAAGTCACACTTAAATTGTTACTATAAGAGATATAACATATGTCGAATTGGAAAAAAACGATAACCCTACCACCATAACGGGATTAAATTATCCAGCACACAACATAGTTCCTCAATATATTCAGGTCTAGCCATAAACTAGAACTTTCATTTGATTTTCCATATTACACGAGCATGTACTTTAATTATGTGCTTAGTGACAATGTCACCTTTATCTATAAAGGGCAGCTCGGTGCACTAAGCTCTCGCTAAAATTTTATCAAACAATTTCAAAGGACCATCGATCCATATTTAGCAGCAATCTTTAATTCTGTAATTTCTCGAATATGTGACTTGCATCTCACATTCATGATATCTCCATGCAATTATACTTCATAGATATAATCGAAGTATGTTTTTAATATATTATTTTAACGTATTTTAACCACATGCTATAGTTTAATTCCAAATATAGCACTGATCGTTTTCCTATAAAGTATAACACTACTTCAAGAACCAAAAAAGTGCAAGTCACACCTAAAGCGATCGACTAGACCTCATGTTTAAAAGCAAACTTAATTTAATATAAGATTGATGAGTAGGCTAATATATGGTTGGGTGTTTCTCAACGGAATTTATTCTATATATACATTTAGTGTAAAAAAACCTTGATGCAAAATTTCATTTAATTTATCTTTTAGAGGGTGATTGGTCTACGTTTGTTATAGATAGTTACTTATTATCGACTTTTAAGTGATCCGACAATGTGAAATTTTTTATACACTATCAAAGTATATTAGTTAATCAAATTAAATCGTGCATGGCGTGGCCTTTCTGACTGGCATTATGTCACTACTTCCCGTGTGATATCTGTTAGGATTTGAGTCTCAAATCCGACCTAACCAGAAAATAGTAAATAAGTTAAGAACAAATAACACACACAAATTTATAGTGGTTCACCCTCAATGCGAGAGCTATGTTCACTTTGTCGCTGCAGATTTCACTATAATCAGAATAGGGAGTTTGTGGTTTTACAATTCTCTCTTTTTCTCGTCACACACGTGCTCTGAAAAAAGAAAATGGCACCCTAGAATATATATAGCGAAAACTAGGGCAACCATAATACAAGCCTGAAATTTCCAAAATACCCTCTGCATAGGGTCTTTATGGTGTCGAAGATGAATTAGGCTCCACAACTCAACAATCTCCCACTTGGAGACTAATTTCAATCATCTGTCTCCATCTGCAGCGGCGACTCCGATCCTCATCCAAGAAGTCCAACTGAAGTTGTCATTCGGCACGACCTTCATCAGCATGTCTGCTGGATTCTGACTCCCTGGATCTTCTCAAGCAGTAATACTCCATCTTCTAAAGCTGATCTGATAAAATGGTATCGGAGTTGTATGTGCTTCATGCGAGCATGATAGACCGGGTTCTTTGCCAAATGAATGGCACTCTGGCTATCACAATATATCACACTTCCCTTGTGGTCCTGATCCAATTCTCACAGAAAATATTATAGCCACATCATCTCCTTCGTGGCCTCCATCACGGCAACGTACTCAGTCTCACAGCTAGAGAGAGCTACTATCTTCTACAATATTGAAACCTAACAAATTGCAGTACCTCTGAATCTGTAAACATACCCGAATGTGCTCTTTCTGCTATCAACATCACCACCATTGTCAGCATCAACATATCCCTGCATTCTTGTCTCTGACTTTCGGAAACACAACGCTGAACTTGAGCTGCCCTTCAGATACTTGAAAATCCACTTCACAGCCTCCCAGTGTTGTTTTCCCGGATTGCTCATAAACCTGCTAACAACTCCCACTACATGTGCAATGTCTGGCCTCATACATATTATTGTGTACATAAGATTGCCAATAGTAGAGGCATAAGGGACCTTATCCATATGCTTCATCTCATCCTTGGTCATAGCGGACTGATCTTTGAACAAACGAAAGTGTCCAGCCAATGGAGTACTAACTGGCTTGGCATCGTCCATGTTGAACCTCTTGAGAACCTTATTCACGTATTGTTCCTGTGAGAGCTTGAGGACCTCCTTACTTCTGATGATTCTCATCCTAAGGATTTGCTTTGCGGCTCCCAAATCCTTCATTGCAAATTCTTCTGACAACTTCTTCTTCAACCTATCAAACTCATGTAGGTCTGCTCCTACGATCAACATGTCATAAACATAAAGAAGCAGTATCATGTAGGAGTCTTCAAATCTCTTGAAGCAACAACAGTGATCTGCTTCGCACCTTAAGAATTCGACTTTCTTCATAAAGCTGTCAAATTTCTTATACCACTGTCTTGGAGCTTGTTTCAGTCCTTACATGCTCTTTTGAAGCTTGCATACCCGCTTCTCTTTCCCTATAATCTCAAATCCCTCAGATTTCTTCATGTAGATTTCCTCCTCTAACTCACCGTGAAGAAAAGCAATTTTCACGTCCATCTATTGAAGATGCAGATCTTCCTTTGCTACTAGCCCAAGAAAAGTTCTGATTGTAACCAACTTGACAACGGGAGAGAAGATCTCAGTGTAGTCAATTCCTTCTTTCTGTTGAAACCCCTTCACAACCAGCCTCGCTTTATAGCGCTTACTTCCATCGTGTTCTTTTTTTTATCCTGTAGACCCATTTGTTCTACAATGCCTTCTTCTCCTCTGGTAACTTAGCTAATTCCCATGTATTCTTTTACAGCAGTGAGTCCTTCTCATCTTTCATTTCCAGCTCCCACTTGATCGATTCATCAACTTGCATCACTTTTTCATAACATTCCGGCTCCCCTCTATCAGTGAGCAGAATATAGTTGAGGGACGGAAAGAACCTGTGAATCGGCTTAATGATCTGTGTAATTATGTGATCGGCGTCCGCTGATTTGTTTCAGAATCAGCATTTTCATCAACCTCGCCATCACTGGCTTTTTCCTCTATTGCAGTAGCACCTTATTGTAGCTTGGGTGCCGAGAAGTCTCTCAAATCAACTGTTTCTGATTCCTTATTCTTAGAGACTTTGCTTTCTGAACTCTCCTGCAACTTGTCCTTGTACAACACCTGTTCATTGAAGACGACGTCTCTACTTTGGATGACCTTCCAATTTTGGTCATCCTAAAATCGATAACCAAACTCGGTGTCACCATAGACAATAAAATAACACTTTTTAGATTTGGGATCAAGTTTACTTCTAGCAGTAGCATCAATATGAACATAGGATAAGCAACCAAATACTTTCAAAAAAGAAAGATTTACCTTTTTTCCACTCCAAACCTTTTCTGGAATTCTGAAGCCCAACGGAATAAACGGTCTTCTGTTAATCAAGAAGGTTGCGGTATTGATTGCATCTGTCTAGAATGTCTTGGGAAGTCCAGCGTGTATTCTCATGCTCCGTGCACACTCATTCAATGTTCGATTCATCATTTCCGTTATTCCATTTTATTGGGGTATTCCAGGGGTAGACTTTACCATCTTGATCCCATTATCAGCACAATACTATTTGAAGTCAGCATCAATGTATTCTCCACCATTGTCGAACCTCAGGCTCCTCAACTTGAGGTTTGTCCCATTCTCGACCATGGCTTTCCACCTTTTGAAGACAGTGAACACGTCGGATTTATTTTTCATAAAATAGATCCATAGCTTCCTGGTTGAATCATCAATAAAGGTCACATAGTAATGTGATCCTCTGAGTGACGGGACAGTAGCAAATCCCCACACGTCAGTGTGCACCAATTCAAGCTTCTTAGCTTTCAATTCTCTACCTACATTTGAAAAACTTACTCACCTCTGTTTTCTGAGAATGCAACTCTCACACATATGGTGATCCACCGACTTCAGCTCCGAAATCATGTCGTTAGTCACTAGAAGCTTCATCTCTTTATCGCTCATAAGCCCCAGCCTGCAATGTCGCATCCGTGTCTTCTTGGTGTTGTCAACAATAGCAAATGTATCATGACAGCTCATCGTCATATAAAGAGTACCAGTTTTCTTACCTCGACCAACCATCATAGCACCATTCGTCACCTTCCAGGACCCATTACCAAAGTTAATATCATGTCCCTCATCATCAAGTTGACTCACTGAGATCAAATTACGCTTCAGCTTCGGCACATGTCTGACCTTTATGATCTTCCACACGTGTCCATTTGACATCTTCAAATTAATATCTCCAATACCAACAACGTCTAAAGACTTACCATCTGCGAAATAGACTTTCTCGAGATACCCAGCAATGTAATTCATCATTACATCATGATGTGGGGTGGTGTGGAAAGACGCAAATGAGTCAAGCACCCAAGAGTCGATCGGGCTGTCAACAGACAACAATAGCGCATCATCAATGTCTTCAGTGTCAGCATTGACTCCACCCCATTGTTGTCCTCCTTTTTCGGTGCCATGCAGTTCTTCTTAATGTGACCCATTTTCCCACAGTTCCAACACTCAAGTGTTCGCCCGGATCTAGATTGACTCCTACCATTCCTTAACTTTGACTTGCCCTTAATTCAGTTGTAGTTTCTGTCATAATTTCTGTCTATATTCTCAACATTCAAAGCAGAACTCGTCGATGCCTCACCAGAATCTATCTTGCGAACCTCCTCAGCAAGACTACGATCTCTAACATCGTTGAATTTTAGTTTAGCACTGCCAACTGAATTAATAACCGCTGCTCTCATCGGCTCCCAACTATTCGGTAGAGACGCCAGTAAAAAGGGCTCCCAGCTCTCACCAAGATCAGAAACAAAGTAGAGCCTCACATGATTTGAAGATCTAGAATGATCAGAGTAGCTTTTGGTGGGATAACTAGACTGGATATGAGGTTATCGCTATATATTGTCCAGATTATATGCATTCAAGAAAGACTGTTAGGATAATTATAGGTCATCTCATAATTATCTCAAATTGCCATCAATCATATAAATTGTAATCACATAATTTAGGATAATTGTAATTTAGTATCATGTATTTTAGGATAATTAGATAGGTCTTCCTTAATACTAGTATCATACATTTGTATATATATTTCAAGATTGGAATGAAATCGCGTATGGAATTTATTTCCTTTATGGTATCAAGAACCAGAAATATTTTGCCCTAAACATTACTTACCCACCCACCCCAACCCCAACCCCCATCGGCCTCCCTCATAGCCGAAAATCTTCTCCTTTTCAGCCCCGACCAAAACAAGCCTTAGGGTTTTCTACAAACCCTAAACCTAACCCACCCCACCCGTCGGCTACCCAAAAACCTTCCCTCATTTAGGTTTTGTTTTCTTTTATTTTTCCAACCCTAGCCGACACCATTAGGGTTAATACAACAAATTCCACCAATCATAAAATATTTTTTCTCCTTCTCTTTTTCTTGTTTTTTTTCGTGGGAAACTATGGCCGACAAACAAAAATTCCATCCAACTCTTGCCGTGAACAACGTCAAGAACTTTATTTCAATCACCCTTGAGATGAAAAAAGGGCAATACTCTTCTTGGACAGAGTTATTCAAAATCCATTGTCGTGCCTATGAAGTAATAGACCATATCATCTCTTCCGAGTCTTCATCGGATACCACTGGGTTGACAAAAAGTTATGATCTCATTTAGATGTTATAGTCCTTCAATGGATTTATGGCACTATCTCTAACGACCTTTTGCATACCATATTAGAACCGGACTCTACGGCTCAACAAGCATGGGAACGTTTGCAAAATATTTTTCAAGATAACAAACTTTCTAGGGCGGTATATCTTGAAAATCAATTCACCAACGTCAAATTGGATGACTTCTCAAACGTTTCCACTTATTGTCAAGAATTACAGATGCTTGCCGACCAACTATCCAACGTTATGCTCGGTGACAAATCCAATGTTGGTTCTTCAATTAATTGCAGGGGTGAATAAATATTATGATGGGGTTGCTACATTCATTCAACAAAGTAATCTATTACCTCAATTTTATGAGGCTTATTCGAGATTGATTCTCAAAGAAATCCACAAGGCAAAGCAGACAACCTTTGGGGAAGCCACCATCGGAATAGCCCTCGTCTCCACCTCCGCAGATTTTACGACACCAAAATTCCAGTTCGGGAGGAACTAGAAATCGCAACAACAATACTCAAAATGAGGATCAAATCGCAATAACAACAAAGGAAAAAATAATAGCGGAAAAGGTCGTGGAAGGGGTGGCGGCCATCCCGCCGGTAGTAGCTGCAACCACCACCAGTAGGGGTAGGGGCGGCCCAGCCAATGGAAGCTACAAGCCCAGTACAACGGGGGCCAGTGGGGGCAGTACCCTCTATGGGCTTGGGCACCACAATGGGTTGCCCCTCCATGCCCCTACCCCACCTCATCGTGGGTCAGGCCATCATCTTCGAACCGACATCCTAGACTTTTAGGTTCTCATCCACAACAAGCATTTCCAGCCCATGCACCATCTTCCACAAGTTATGCTCCAACCGATATCAAACAGGCCATGAACAACATGAATCTGAATATTCCAGATGATTTTTGGTACATAGACATAGGGACTACATCACACATGATGACATCTCATGGTAATCTCTCATCTTAATTTAATATGAGCAGTAATAAAAATATTATTTTTGGTGGTGGGCAGGAAATTCTAATTTGTGTTATTGGTAAGGTAAAACTCCCCCATTCTCACCCACCGTTATACTTAAAACGTCTTACATGCACTAAAACTGATTAAAAACTTGATATTTGTACGACATTTTATAACTGACAACAATGTTTCTGTGAATTTTGATCCGTTTGGATTTTCTATGAAGGATTTTCAGATGAGGATGTCACTAATGAGATGTAATAGCATGTGGGACTTGTATCCCATCACTACCATTTCCAACAAGGCAACAACTATGTGACAAAACCATCAACATTTGCATCTATTTCCCCTATCGTATGGCACAATCGGTTGGGACACCCGAGAGCACCGGTGTTCAATACTCTTAGGAAGAATAATTTTGTTGCTTCTAACAAACTTTTGGACTCTTCTGTTTTCCAAGCTTGTGTGTTTGGGAAGCATGTAAAACTTCCTTTTTCATTATCTACTTCACATACGTTTTTGCCATTTGATCTTATGCATAGTGATTTGTGGACATCACCAGTTTTGAGTTCTGTAGGTCAAAAATATTATATGCTTATTTTGGATGATTATTCAAATTTTATGTGGACATTTCCCTTAGGACAGAAATCACAAGCCTTCACCGCTTTTAAACAATTTAGTGTTTTTATCAAAATACAATTTGACAAATCCATTAAATGTTTTCAATGTGACAATGAGATGGAATTCATAAATGCTAAATTTAATGATTTTTGTCACCAAAATGGGATGTCTTTGCGTCTTTCATGTCCACATACATCACCTCAAAATGGGAAAGCCGAAAGAAAAATTCGAAATAACAATATGATTCGCACACTTCTTGTGCATTCATCCACACCACCAATGTTTTGGCATCATGCACTTCAAATGGCCACATATCTTTTAAATATTCTTCCTAGCAAACTACTTTCCAACGTGTCACCTACACAAAGGTTTTACCATCATCTCCCATCTTTTACATTCTTAAGGGTTTTTGGGTGTTTATGTTATTCCTTGTTTCTGTTCACAACCATTAACAAACTTCAGACTCATTCCACTTCTTGTGTGTTTTTGGAATACCCAAGAAATCATAGGGATATAAATGTTATGATATGACGAACGGGAAAATCATTATCTCTCGTCACGTAGTTTTTGATGAGTCTACATTCCCGTTTGCTAATTCTCATGTGGCATCCTTACCTTCATATGATTTTTTGGACAAAGGAATACATTCGATTTTACATCACCACTTCCATACCCAAAATCAGATGGGACCAGCCTAAAATAATGCCCACATCGTATCGGACCAACCACAAAATGGGACTGGAACAGTCCATGGAATGGAGGCCACTATCTCTTTACCGTCGGTCTCGGCCCAGTCCACCACTAGTTGCTGGCAGGCCCAAATGAGGGAGCCCACTGCTTCATCACCCGTAAACCCAACACGACATCTAGGCCCATATTTTCAGGCCTATAATCCTGATCCCTCTCAGCCCAATAACCCTGCAGAAAACCAAAATACCTAACAGTCTGCCTTAGACCAAAATACTACCTCATCTCAGCCCAATACCATAGCCGACAGCCCTAATCCCCGGTTGTCGAATTTAGCCTAACCTCAGACCATTGAAACTCGTTCCATGCACGAGATGTTTTTGCCCAAACGTCATTTTAACTTAACATCTTCGGTCCAACCATCACCTCTTCCCAAAAATCCCAAAGCAGCCCTATCAGACCCGAATTGGAAAGCTACCATGTTAGACGAAATTGATGCTATTATTAAAAATAAGACGTGGAGTTAGTGCCCCGTCCATCTAATGTGAACATAAGCATGTCTATGTGGGTTTTCTGTTATAAAAATAATTCTGATGGCTCCTTTGCGAGATACAAAGCTCGTCTTATTGGTGATGGCAAGTCTCAGCAGGTTGGCTTGGATTGTGGTGAAATATTCAGTCAGGTGGTTAAGCCAACAACTATCAGGACTGTTCTTAGCCTGACACTGTCAAAATCCTGGTCCATTCATCAGTTGGATGTCGAAAATACATTCCTACATGGCCATTTACATGAGACAATTTACATACACTAACCTTTGGTTTTCCGAGACTCTACACATCCGGATTATGTTTGCCTATTGAAAAAAATCTTTATATGGTTTGAAACAGGCTCCCCGGACATGGTATAACAGGTTTGCAATATTTGTATCAACACTGGATTTCTCACACAGCATGTATGACCAGTCCTTGTTCTTTTATAAGAAGGGAAGCGATATGGCATATATCCTCCTATATGTAGATTATATCATTCTCACATCCTCATCTACATCACTTCATCGGTCTATTATGTCCCTCCTTGCAGCAGAATTTGAAATGAAGGATTCGGGTCCTTTAATTATTTTTTTTAGGAATTGATGTAACCCAATATGCAGGTGGTCTATTTATCAATCAAAAGAAATACGCCAAGGAGATCTTGACAAAGCCGGTATGTCCTCTTGAAAACCATCACACACACCGGTTGATACAAAGGCCAAATGGAGTAACTCTGCAGGTACTCCATACAGTGACCTAACACATTGCCGCAGCCTAGCAGAGGCCTTGCAATATCTTACTTTCACGAGACCTGATATCTCTTATGCAGTTCAGCAAGTGTATTTACATATGCATGATCCGAAAGAAGAATATATGGGGGCTCTCAAGAGGATTCTGCAATATGTTAAGGGTACTCTTCATTTTGGATTGCATCGGTATAAGTCCTCCATTTTGAGTCTCTCATCTTATACAGATGCGGATTGGGGTGACTGCCCGAACACACGACGTTCCACCTCTAGTTATTTGTGTTTTTGGGAGACAATCTCATTTCATGGTCGTCCAAACGACAACCAACGATGTCTCGGTTGAGCGCTGAAGTAGAATACCGAGGGGTAGCAAATGTGGTTGATGAATCATGTTAGCTCCGTAATCTTCTTTTAGAGCTCCATTGTCTGATTGAAAAGGCAATTGTGGTTATTGTGATAATGTGAGTGTGATTTACTTACCCAGTAATTCTGTCCAGCATCAACGCACAAAACACATAGAAATGGATATATTATTTGTCCGAGAAAAGGCTGCCCGTGGACAAGTCTGTGTTCTCCATGTACAGTCTCGTTATCAGATTGCCGATATTTTTACCAAAGGTCTTTCGCACGTACTATTTGATGATTTCAGGACAGTCTCAACATACGAGAACCTCCCGCTAAGATTGCGGGGGAATGTTAGGATAGTTATGGGGTCATCCCATAATTATCTCAAATCACCATCAATCATGTAGATTGTATTCACATAATTTAGGGTGATTGTAAATTAGTATCATGTATATGATACATTTGTATATATATTTCAAGATTGGAATGAAATCACTCATGGAATTGATTTCCTTCAGAGTTAGTCATTTGATCATTAATAATGAATGAGATACTCAGAGTTTGAGAGAAATCACCCCTGATTGGTTATTTCAAACATATTATCAGCATCAAGATTGGATCAAACAGGAAAGAGGACTACCTTATTTGGGATACAACTTTAGATAGAGTCTTTTCCAATAAGGAAGCTTGGAATGGGATACTAAATCATAGGCAGAAAGATCAATTGATTCACAAAGCTTGGCACAAGAGCATTCCTTTTAAGTTTTCTTTCATTACTTGGAGATTAATTAAAAGTAAGCTACCATTCACTAATAATTCTATTTGCATGTTTATTGACATGCCAGTGGATTGCTTATGCTGCTCAAATTCCCAGCCAGAAACAATTCAACATTTCTTCATAGAAAGTGAACCATCACAGTTCCTTTGGAAATTCTTTAGACATCCCCTTGGAATCACTTATCAAAGAAGACCAATTAAGGTGTTTCTAATTGAGTGGTGGAAAACTAGAGGCAAGAATGAAGTACACAAGTTGATCATTCATGTTACTTCTATTATCATTTGTTGGGTGATGTGGACAACTAGATGTTCATGTAGATATGGAGATCAGAAAAAATTCTACATAAGAAGAATGCAACAACAAATAAGCTGGTACATCAAAGCAACTACGGATAGAGCCTTTCCAAACCTAAAGATGGAAGAGAACTGGCAGCAACTTTTTACAAAAGTGGAGAAACTCAAATCTAGAGTGAAGGTTACTTAAGTGAAATGGAGTTTGCCACCTACTGGTAGGATTAAAATCAACACAGATGGGAGCTATAGTGATGATGGCAACAGAGCTAGTACTGGAGATATAGCTAGAGATGATATTGGGAATTTCATCTTTGCTTTTGCTATTCCAGTTCAGGGAACTAGCCACAGTATGATAGAGACTAAAGCAATCAGATATGCATCACAGTGGGCAAAAAACAATGGCTACAGACAATGCCATATTGAATCAGATTCTTTGATAGTGGTGGAAATGTTGGAAAACAAGACACCCAACAATTTAATGATCAAAGAGATTATAGAGGATACTGTTGGAAATTTGCCTTTGGCGGGAGTTGCGTCCGACCAACTTTAACGGCTTAAACACTAGTGTTACGCATGTTGGAGAATCCGGTTCTTCACACGTGCATAATCTACTAAGTAAGTAGATAACCGTAAGGGCAAAGATCGTCAAATTTCGTTGAGAAATGAAAGAGATATTGGTCCACGAAGTGAGGTGTTTGAAGCATGGAAAAGTGTGGTATTAAGATCAATTCTCCCTCATCGGTGGAGGAAGAAAGAATTATTTTGTTTATAAGTCTCAAAGTTGGCTTGGGGTTTGTCAGATTGGGCAGAGAATAGAACGTCAACAGCACTCAATTCAGCCATTATTTTGGCTGAATTACTCTTCCTAAATATCATCCGTTGCACATCAAATTCACCATTTATTTTTGTGAATTACTACCTCTATAATTTCCATTACTTGTCCAGTAATGGCACTTATGTGGGCAGTTCATGAGCCTTTCCTTCAACTATATAAAGGACCCTTTGTCACCATTGTTGAGCTACACTTAACACACAAATAGAAATGAAATCAGTCTTCCTACAACTTCCAGCATCATTTCATTACTCAAAATTCTTCACTGTAGCACTTAAGTTTCCTTTGCTCATTTGTTCGCTTGCTGTTTTATCTTGGGAGACAATTGTCCAGGACGTAGAAAGGATACATACGGGAAAATATTGTCTTAAAGACAGAGTGCAAACACTCGACTCAGCATACTAAAAACTGTTCCAGTTTAATCTTCAAGTTCATTGTAATTTCAGTTCATTCTTCAATTGTAATTTCAGTTCTTGTAATTCTTAGCAGTTACTTGTAATTTTCGTTTCCTGCATCTTTGTAACCAACAAGTTTAAGACAATATCTTGCTTACTGTAATTGTTGTAACATGGCTGCAAACATGACTGATTCTAATGCTATTGCTGCCTCTCAAGGCAACAATTCTGCCTTCCCTACTACGCCTCTCTATCGTCCAAGACAAGAACTCTCGCTTGCCTTCACTATTGCTTTCGCGCATCTTGTTCAAGGCAAACAACTCCGCCTTCTTCCCCCGCTTATGCTCCACCTTCTGCCTCCCACCATGATCGCCCTAAAAAATTCATGGGCTCAAACTTTAAGAGATGGCAGCAAAAGATGTTGTTCTACTTGACAGTTATGGGCATGGCCCGGTTCCTAACGGAAAATCCTCCACAAGCTAGAGATGAAATGGACTCTTCGCCTACTAAAACGACTGAAGGGGGCCTTGGTATCCATGTCGTTAACGGCATGTAAATGGTTCTTGATGCGTGGAATCATAGCGATTTCATGTGTAAGAATTACATACTGAACTGCTTGGCAGACCCTCTCTACACGGTCTATTGCACCGTTGGCACTGCCAAAGAGCTGTGGGAAAAACTGCAAAATAAGTACAACGCACAAGATGCGGGTACTAAGTTCATCGTTGGGAAATTTCTAAAATTCTAAATGGTGGATAGTAAGACAGTGATGTCCCAAGTCCAGGAATTCCAAATGATTTTACATCACCTGGATTTGGAAGGAATGAAACCAAATGAGCTGTTTTTGGTTGCATCTCTGATTGAAAAGCTACCTCCTTCATGGAATGAGTTTATGAGTTACTTGAAACTCAAGACAAAGGAGATGACCTTTGAAGAGATTGTTATCAAACTCCAAATCCAGGAAGATAATAAGAAGGCCTTGCCTAGGGGTAAACAACCTGCTGAGGCAAAGGCAAATCTGGTTGAGGCCAAAGGGAACTCAAGCAAGAAGCGGAAGTTCCAGAAAGACGGCAAGGCCCACGCAGTGGAGATGTTCAGAGGTAACTGTCACCACTGTGGAAAACCTGGTCATAAGATCAAGGAATGCCGCAAGCTCAAGACTGAGCAATAACAGAAAGCCAAGTCTTAAGGCAAGGCGTATGCTAACATCGTCAAGGACACGCTCTTGGATGACATGATTGAGGAGTTCTCAGCAGTGGTACTAAAAGCCAACCTGGTTGAGAATCCGATACAGTGGTGGATGGACACAGGTGCTATCAGACACATCTGTTCCAACAGAGATGCCTTATCCACATACACACCGGTCACCGATAAGAAGCTGTTCATGGGCAATAACGCTTCCTCTGACGTGCTTTGAGTAGGAAAGGTGGTCCTGAAGATGACTTCCGGAAAGGATCTCACTCTGAAGGAAGTGATGCACGTCCTAGAGATTAGAAGAAATTTAATTTCTGGACCTTTATTGGTTAATGTTGGTTTCAGGCTAGTGTTTGAATCCAATAAGTTTGTACTCACTAAGAATGACACTTTTATGGGGAGAGGCTTCGTCTGTGAAGGCCTCTTCAAAGTGAATGACATGTCTGTAATGCGTCCAAATAATAAAGTTGAACCTTCTTCTTATTTGCTTGAGTCTTCTAATTTATAGCATCATAGATTAGGACACGTTAACTAGAAGTCTATCCAAAGGCTGGTAAAGATGGAGTTGTTGCCGTCTATCGACGTAAACCCTCAACATAAGTGTGAGGTGTGCGTAGAGGCAAAACTCACCAAGCTTCCTTTTCGATCCGTTGAAAGAAATACCGCTCCTCTAGAACTTATTCACACAGATATATGTGATTTGAAGTTCGCACAAAATAGAGGGGGGAACAAGTACTTTGTGACATTCATTGATGATAGCACAAGGTATTGTTACCTTTACTTGTTGTAAAGTAAGGATAAAGCCTTTGAAGCATTCCGACGTTACAAAGCAGAAGTTGAGAACCAACTAAACCTACGGATTAAATCCATTCGTAGTGATAGAGGGGGAGAATACGTAGCGTCATTTGAGGAATATTGTGCCCAAGAAGGCATTGTTCATCAAACGACGGCTCCATACTCACCTCAATCGAACGGTGTGGCGGAACGTAAGAACCACACATTGAAGGAAATAATAAATGCCTTGCTTATCAATTTCGGTCTTCCCTAAAACATGTGGGGAGAAGCCGTCCTTACCGCTAATACGATTCTTAACAGAGTCCCACATAAGGGTAAGGACAAAACTTCATATGAAACATGAAAGGGAAAGAAATCCACCTACAAATATTTTAAGGTGTGGGGTTGTTTGGCTAAGGTTGAAGTACCCAAGCCAAAGCAGGTCAAGATTGGGCCTAAGACTGTAGATTTCATATTCATCGGATATGCAAATAACAGTAGTGCTTATCGCTTCTTAGTGCATAAGTCAGATATTCCAGATATCCACCATGGTATAATTATGGAATCAAGGAATGCTCTATTCTTTGAAGGTACCTTTCCTAGAAAGGAAAAAGACATAACCTCTCGCAAACGAAGTTATGAACAAAGCTCTCAAGAACCGGGAGTCATCGACGGCCCGAATCTAGATGATTCAGATCTAGCGGATCTCGAGGTGGCTGAACATCCGGAATCTAGTGTTTCAGATTCTCAGAACTTGGAGACTCCAGAGATTGATCTAAGGCAAAGTAAAAGGGCCAGGAAGGATAAATCCTTCGGTCCTGACTTTGTAGATTATATGGTTAATGATGAACCAAGGACAATTTCTAAGGTGTTGTCAACTCCAGAAGCACCGCTCTAGAAATAAGCTATTGAAAGTGAAATAGGCTCCATTCTGCATAACCATACTTGGGAGTTGGTTGATCTTCCTCCGAGAAATAAATTGTTGGGTTGTAAATGGATACTCAAACGGAAATATAAAGCAGATGGGTCTATAGATAAGTACAAGGCCAGATTGGTAGTCAAGGGCTATCGGTAGACAGAAGGTTTTGACTACTTTGACACATACTCCCCGGTATCCCAGATGACATCCATACGGGTATTCATTGCGATCGCAGCTTTGCGTGACCTTGAGATACATCAAATGGATGTCAAGACAGCCTTCCTAAATGGTGATTTGGAAGAAGAAATTTATATGGACCAACCCGAGGGGGATGTGGTTCAAGGGCAAGAGAAAAAAGTCTGTCGACTTGTCAAATCTCTGTACGGGCTGAAACAAGCCCCGAAGCAATGGCACGAAAAATTTGATAGTACTCTACTATCAAAGGGTTTCACCATTAATGAGTGTGATAAATGTGTCTACACGAAATGTAATTCTGACTCATTTGTTATGATATGCTTGTATGTAGATGACATGTTGATCACATGAAGCAGTCCTAGGAATCCTAGAGACTAAGAACATGTTGAAACAATGCTTCGCCATGAAGGATATGGGTATCGCAGATGTCATCTTAGGGATAAAAATCTCTAAGACATCTGATGGACTTGTCTTATCTCAATCTCACTACATCGAGGATATGTTGAGAAAGTTTTAAGATGTTAGACCGTTCACCGGTAAAGTCACCAATGGATACAAATCAAAAGCTTGATAAAAATCTTGGTGCACCTGTATACCAGGAGCGATATGCACAGGTGATCGGTAGTTTGATGTATATAACAAACTGCACCCGACCTGATATTGCTTATGCATTCAATAAGTTGGCTAGGTTTACCCGTAATCCGAGTGATGATCACTGGAAGGCGTTGAATCGGGTATTACAATACCTGAAATACACGTTAACTTTTGGATTACAATATTCGAGATATCCAGTTGTACTAGAGGGGTACAGTGATGTAAACTGGATATCTGATATAGAGAACACCAAGTCCACCAGTGGGTATATATTTACAATTGGTAGTGGGGCTATGTCTTGGAAATCCTCTAAGCAAACTTGCATCGGCCGATCCATAATGGAATCAGAGTTTATCGCTTTAGACAAAGCAAGAGAAGAAGTTGAGTGGCTTCATGACTTCTTAGAGGATGTTCCGTGTTGGAACAAACCCGTACCTTCGGTAATGATCCACTATGATAGCCAGTCGTCTCTAGGAAGGGCACGGAATGCTATGTACAATGGTAAGTCTCGTCATATTCGACGGAGGCATAAGACCGTTAGGCAGCTAATCACCACGGGTATAATATCCATTGATTACATTAAGTCACACGTGGATAATCTACTAAGTAAGTAGATAACCGTAGGGCCAAGGATCGTCAATTTTCGTTGAGAAATGAAAGAGATATTGGTCCACGAAGTGAGGTGTTTGAAGCATGGAAAAGTGTGGTATTGAAATCAATTCTCCCTCATCGGTGGAGGAAGAAATAATTGTTTTGTTTATAAGTCTCAAAGATGGCTTGGGGTTTGTCAGATTGGGCAGAGAACAGAACGTCAACAGCACTCAATTCAGCCATTTATTTTGGCTGAATTACTCTTCCTAAATGCCATCCGTTGCACATCAAATTCACCATTTATTTTGGTGAATTACTACCTCCATAATTGCCATTACTTGGCCAGTAATGGCACTTATATGGGCAGTTCATGAGCCTCTCCTTCAACTATGTAAAGGACCCTTTGTCACCATTGTTGAGCTACACTTAACACACAAACAGAAACGAAATCAGTCTTCCTACAACTTCTAGCATCATTTCATTACTCAAAATTCTTCACGGTAGCACTTGAGTTTCCTTTGCTCATTTATTCGCTTGCTGTTTTATCTTGGGAGACAATTATCCAGGATGTAGAAATGATACATACGGGGCAATATTATCGTAAATACAGAGTGCAAACACTCGACTCAGCATATCAAAAACTGTTCCAGTTTAATCTTCAAGTTCATTGTAATTTCAGTTCATTCTTCAATTGTAATTTCAGTTCTTGTAATCCTTAGCAGTTACTTGTAATTTTCGTTTCCTGCATCTTTGTAATCAACAGATACCATGAAAATTGGAGGTCAAATGAAAACAACATACAATAAGGGAATTAAGTGGCTGATTGCCTAGAAAAATATGCAGCCACTCAGACAGAATCCTCTATGATCAATTAACATCAACAGATGCCTAGAAGGGCTATTGGAGCTTATTATTTGAACAAGAATCGACAGCCTAGCATGAGGATAAGATATGACAAAGCTAACTTTTTGTGAGCTAATTTGTACAGATAAAGTGTATATTGGAGAATGTATAGCTAGCTAGGTTTAACATTCTCTTTTTGTGAAGATTTCTTTACAATCTGTGATTGTACATCACGGGTATGGTCTGGCTCTCCCCTTCTTTATGCTTTCATAAACGATAAACATCACCCCAGGACTCTAAACCTGGAGAATTTTATAAAAAAAAAGAAATATTTACTCTACGATTGAGGTGTTTGTAGCTTTCAAGAACAATTACTACTAAGGATAAAACATGAAAAATAGTTAATTATATCTGAAACTTCTAAAATGACAAATAATATGAGACAACAATTTTTAAAAACTACAATAAATAATTTGATATGGAAGAGTACTTATTAATCGTTTGACGTAATCATCAAGTGCGGACAAACTTTTAGTCACCCAATATTCCTATTAATGCCGGAGGGTAAATCATAAAAGTTCGTACACAAAAACAGAAATTATTAATGCACATGTTATAAAATGATAGCAATAGCAATATACGACAAGAGATGTAGACAAAGAAATAGAGAGGAGGAGGAGACTTTCTTCTTATTTCAAGTGTATGTTTCACCTCCTTCAAAGGTGAATAACATCCCAAGTTATAGGATGAAACCACCCAATGGATGTTACAAATATTAAGTGCTCAAATCAATAGGTACATGTAACCACCCAATGGAGGTTACAAATATTAAGTGCCCAAATTAATAAGTACATGTAACATACAAAAGGTTAGTGAATGTGTATGGACATCCATACAAAGGATATGTATTTCATAACACTCCCCCTTGGATGTCCATAGATAATGTGCCCCGTTAAAACCTTACTAGAAAAAAACCCAGTGGGAAAAATTCTAGTGAAGGAAAAGAGTACACATTTCTAATAATACATATTTTGGTTGGCTCATTACCTTACAAGGAAAAACCCAGTGGGATAAAACCTTATATAGAAAAAAGAGTACAACATGTATTAACTCCCCCTGATGAGAACTTCAATCCAAATGTTTGAGTCTTCGTATTCCAATATTGTGCACCGTCTTCTCGAAAGTTGTAGTTGGTAGAGACTCAGTGAACAAATTAGTCATATTATAACTTGAATGAATCTATTGCACGTTGATATCACCATTCTTTTGGAGCTCGTGTGTGAAGAACAAAGCATGCTGCATTATATTCATATAAGGTTGTGGGTATTTCAAACCATATTTACTTCCAAACTATTCAAATAGTCATAACATCAATTGGATTTATTGATATTTCTTCATTTTCTTGAGTTTGCGGCTCATTGATTTCTTCAAGAATATCAGGATTGATCAAATCTTGAATTTCTTTATGAGATTCTTTCTTAGTGTCATCTTGACCATTTATTTTTCTTTTTCTAGGATTTCGATCCTTAGAACCCAATGATCTATCACGCTTCCGGCATGCTTTTGGACTCATTTGCTATTACACTAGTAGTGGTCCTACAGGGACATCAATTCGAATTGGGACATTCTCTGTAGGGATATGTGATTCGGTAATCCTTTTCAAATCCGTAAATGTGTCTGGCATTTGATTTGCTATTTTCTGAAAGTGAATAATCATGTGGACCTCTTGCTCACTAATAGAAGCACATAGATCAAGATGAGTCGATGATGGATTTTTCCACAAAATTTCTATTTTTATTTCATTATTCTCTCCCCTTAATTTTGGAAAAATTCTCTCATCAAATCGACAATATGCAGTTGATCTTATTTCAATAGCTCTGTGTAAAGAAAAAATTATATCATGCTCATATTTATAGCAAGATAAATAAATTTGAACAAATATATGGTACTTCAGGACCAATCTAATTTTCTCATTTCAACTTCTTTTAGCAGGTAGTCTATTGCTTTTCGAAAACTCTTCAAAATCTCCAATCACATTCAGGTCAGCAACTTGCACAACCTTATGAAAGATTTTGAATATCGTAAAGGGATAAGGTTAAACGGAGTCATCTTTGTACCCTCATCAATAAATATTTATTAAGGTGATTTCAGTACATCAACCTTAGTTCATTTAATCCATTTATGGATTACAAACAAGTTTTTCAATAACTTGTATATGATTCAAGCATTTTAAATCCTTCAAAAAAATTCATATAATTTTATCATGTGAGCCATATAGACTGAGTATATTTTCATTTAGTATTTAATTTACATGATATCTTCCCTTGTCAGGACTGCAGGTCCAATAAATTTACCAAGATGTATTTACTTGGTAATTATTCCTACATCAATATGCTTTAAGAGACGTAGAATTCAGATCCTCATAATATTATACAATAGTGCGCACTATATTGTATCGAATATATCATCGACGCGATATCATTTTGTATCGGTTTGCAATTAGACACAACTTACTGAGATCTTATGACTTCATTATTTTTCATGCACCTAAACCTCGTACAAGGTTTTATGAAGTGTTATGTCGTAGGCTCTTCAAGAGCACATTGCCTCCTTATTATGATCATTTTCTCCTCTCTTTTTTAAGGATTATTGTGTTTGAAACCGATTTGTCTACCATGCTTCACGCATGTTGTAAACCCTGTCCTTCAGGGACATTTAGGAGCATCTTGCAGCTGAAATATAAAATAGTTGGGTCAGCAAATGCTTCTAGCATTTGACTTGAATTATCATTTGAACAAGGATCATACTGGTGATAATTCACAATATATTTCTTAGTTGTTTATTCTCTCTACCCTTATGTTAGAAAAACTAACATACATTTTCACCTTCTTTGGGAAATCCATCTGTGTGCATCATGGTAGATTCATTAATCATATAACGCATAATAAAACTATTAGATGAAAATATTTGGTTCCTGACCTTGAACCAATTGTGAGGGGAGAATTTATCATAATTTATTAATCTGAAGCATACAAAAAATTTTGTATGCAATATATCATATTTCAAATCAACACATGAAGCTTTGTTCTCATTCACAATGGTTTAGCTATTTATCGGAGGCATTCAACGCTAAACCAGCTTGAATATAAACCAGTATTAACAAGATGAATTATCTTGATTACATAATCTGAAAATTGTGCTCTCAACTCAATTATTTTGAATAAGCAATTTTGCATATGTCAAACTGCGGGTTGACAATAAACAAAAATGTGACCGTCTTATTGATGCATCTATTTAAGACATCACATAACAGGTGAACGGGCCCTTATTCACCTTTTATATTTTTCAGAATTTAGGAAATTTAATCTCAACATTAGTCAGTATAATCAACTTATCATGAGAACAAGAAAATTAATTCTTGAAGAACCTCCTAGTTCTTCAATATATTCCGAATACAAACTTAGCACATCATATTTAAATCAGGACAACCAAAATTGTCACGTCAATTGATAAAATTATTTGTACTAGTAAACTTCAGGTTTACCATGTCATGTGCTATTTGTTTTAGTATACTTCTGGTTTACGATGACATGAATTCTATTTTGTACAATAAACTTATGTTTTATCGTGACATGTGATTTCATCATGCTTATATTTGTGCAATACAATTTGAATAATAAAGAGGGTAACATTTCAAATACATATTTCTTACCCACTATGATTTTGTAGATATTTAGTCATCCAATCATTTATAGCTTTAATATGATAGTCATTTAGTTTAGTAAACTTCGGGTTTACTATAACTTTTGCTTCGATCATAACAACTTTGTATATTACAATATAGAACGAATGACATAATAGTATATAAGCTCTTCAGAAGCATTTAATCTATTCTCCATAATCACATATTGCTTGGACACTACTAATGACATGGTCTTCTTTATAAATAGTTAGCTCTTCTAGAGCCCTTAGTTGGTTTTGTACTATCAAATATTTCTTAGCCACTGTTGGTGTCATGAAAAAAATTTAATTAGACACTTCTGATGTCATGAAAAGAAACGGTAAACGAATGAATATTTAGAAATAATAAATGCATAATTCAATTCTAATCCAAACTTGCTTTGAAAGTTATTCATATCTTATCCATATATTCAAATGAAATGACATGCACAAAATAAAATAAGTAGATTGTCAGAAAATACAAAGTGAAGACTAACTATATAACAAACTTCGTCATATATTTAAATCTGATAAGTTTGGACAAGTCCTATTAAAATATAACAACTCTTTGTATCCATCTTAAAGAATTTTTTACACATCATGAAAAGTCCTATTATGATACAACAATTTACTTATATGATCAATATAATAATTTAGTAATATATTTCAATGGTTATCCATAAATATCTCCTTATATCTGAAAAAACAAAAAAGGACTCAAACTAATAATTATTGTCAAAAGGGTTGTTGTAGTTGTAACCAATTGTCATAATCATTATCAATTGTTCAGTAATTTTTAATCTACTAGAAGTGCATCATTTCCACAAATATGTTATCACATCATAGATGATAATTAGTCGGTACTTTATCACTTAGCAGTACGACATACATCTTAAAATATTATAACTTTACTTTGAACAGATATGGTGCTTATCAGATTGAGGTAATAATTACCCAACATAAATATATCGTAGACATAACAATAACTGCTAGAACATCTTAAATGATTTCATGAAAAATAATTGCTATGTGACTAGTCATTCTTTTGAGCATATATCCTGTGAACATTTCATATGCATCAAGTTATAGCAGTAGCATAATCTTTTGACTTGGTACACACAATTGCCTCTGAATGAAAAAAATAAAAGTAAGCATGCCAGATTTTGATAACCAACCAAATCATTGTTATAACCTACAAAGCTACAAAGTTATTCAAGAGTAAAGTTCAAAATTTTACCATTTTGGGAGTAAATTTCATATTTGCTACTTCAGAGTTACTACTTCAAGAGTAAATTTCAGAGTCTTACTACTCAAGGAGTAGATTTCAAGGTCTTACTATTTCAGAAGTAAACTTAAAATTTCTCTACTTCGAGAGTAGAGTTCAATATTCTACTACTTCAGGAGTAGAGTTCAAAGTTCTATTTCTTTGAAGTAAAGTTCCAAGTTCTACTACTTCGGGAGTAGAGTTCAAAATTTGCTACTTCGGGAGCAGATTTCTGAGTTTACTACTTCAGGAATAAAGCATAAAATATTTAGAATATTTTTCTCAACTATTCTACCTCTTCTTGAGGTGAGTCGTGATAACTTCACAACCAAACACATGTTTGTTTTTATAAGCTTTATTATATACTCTCACATTCACTTTAAGGAATGGATCTGTATTTGTAACATTTATCAAGTTCGCATTCTTCAGGAATGGAACACAATCATCCGAACGTGCCTTAAGCATATCAAATCGTGAAGGCTTAGAACCTCTTTTAAGATATTGCTACTTCAGGAGCAAATCAAGGCATACATATGATGTAGATAATTTTTCTCTAACACATCTTTAATTGTAATCATAATAGACCTATAAAAATATTACAACTTCTGATGATTATACACACAAATAAATTTTATTATAATGACACTAATGAAAGGTGATCACTTCTGATTTCAACCCAAAAAGAAACAAAGGACCAAAGAACCATAAAACTAATTTCCAATAAATTAGAAAATAGACATGAAAATTCTAGCAACAAGATTTCAAGAAATGGAAAAAGGGAGAGGTGTAATATCTATACATGGATAACCACGGTCAGATAAACAGTTATCATGGATAGTCAGTAAACATACATGTTCTTTTGTACATAAATAAACACAATTAAACTACTAGATAATATGATACTTATCTGGAAATTGATTTAGTCTTTCCAAAATATCTGCTCAAGATGGCAGAGTCTCGTGCTGATAACGTGTTATAAAATGATAGCAATAGCAATATAAGACGAGATGTAGACAAAGAAGTAGATTGGAGGAGGAGACTTTCTTCTTATTTCAAGTGTATGTTTCACATTTTATAAAATGATAGCAATAGCAATATAAGACAAGAGATGTAGACAAAGAAGTAGAGAGGAGGAAGAGACTTTCTTCTTATTTCAAGTGCATGTTTCACCTCCTTCAAAGGTGAATAACATCCCAATTTATAGGATGAAACCACCCAATAGAGATTACAAATATTAAGTCCCCAAATCAATAGGTACATGTAACCATCCAATGGAGGTTATAAATATTAAGTGTCCAAATTAATAGGTACATGTAACATACCAAAAGTTAGTAAATATGTATGGACATTCATAAAAAGAATATGTATTTCATAACAGAATATATAAGTTGTTAAAGAGTTTGCAGTCTTATTTATTCCTCCCAAAGGAAATACGGCCTCCTAAAACACTCTATTTTAATATGTTTCCTCTTTCCATGAAAATTCATATCCATTATACTTTGCTAATTGCTTCTAGTTGGAAATTTTAGCAACTTGGCTTCGTTGTTTGAGTTGAGAATTTGTCCTTGAAAGCATTGAACACTGCGTCTTCCATGAAAACAAGGGACGAAAGCAACAAATTAAGTGGGATTCTCCATTCTTGGGAATTTTTTGACATTTGCAAAGTTTGGTTTTTTAAGCCATATTATTTTAAAATATCCTCCTTCAATGACTTTGAATTTCGGTTAATATGTCATTAATATATAATTTGTTTAATGTTTAATGATCTCAATGGTATTAATCAATAATTGGTTCTTGAAACCACTAATTTACTGCTATCGGCACGACAACTTGCACGGCGTATACTTAATTAGTTAATGTTCCATATTTAAAAATAAAGTCATACTCATTATTAACAAAAAAAATTATTACCAGAAACGAATTTGGGTTTTGGGGTGTCAGTGAATTCACAATGAATCTGCTCTAATTCTTTTAGGTAAGTATATATATAATTCGAGTTGAAAGTACTAAACTTAATTGAACTTATAGAACCTGCTAAATCGTGACATTGTATAATGTTATGATTTTCATTTTGGAGCAAGAAAAGGAGTCTGAAGGCAAAAAACATAAATCACAAAACCTATATATATAAGTTATAACGATGGAAGAGTTCGTATAATATTGGCAACTGTAGCACGTAAAGATATATCATGACATTGTATAGTTAGGAAGGACGACAAAATCAATTGAGTCACCATGATTTACTTCCTTCACAGATCTGTCGGGCCGGAGTGTGGGGCTCTGGGGTGAGAGTTTCACCGTTTTTTGGAAAAGGAAGGACGACAAAAGAAGTTATGCACATTAATCTAGCAAATTTTTCATGAGTTAACGAATGACTTTAAAGGTAAGTACCAGATAGTTTTGAATTTTTGATCCTGTTTGTTCCATAGGTAAAATTTTAAGTCTAATAAATTTGTCGGCAAAACTTTTTGACTTTTAGCCTCGCAATTTTCTCACGAGACAAGCATTTAAGGTGTAAGATCACTTATTCTTAAGGTTATTGGTGTAATTTCCTGCAGAGGAGTCTGTCTCCAACTCTTGAAAAAGAAATTGAATTCCGAGTCTCTGGCCCAAAGAAAAACGTTAATATCAAGAATTCACAAAACACTTGTATTTTATAGCCCACTATAGCCCAACTAGGTTATACCACGTCATCGTCACCGGAAACTGACAAATTAGTGTTCTTTTTCCCTCTTTTTTTCTTTTTCTTTGGGAGGTCTACACCCCCCATCCTAAAATATACTACCTTCTTAATGAAATTTCTTAGTAGTGGGACCGGATATGAAATAACTAATTCATTATTTTCCATAGATCTGAAGAATTTCAAAATTTAAAAAAAAAAAAAAAAAAAAACACCAAGTCTGTGGTACTATAAATAAAGGTTCAAACTTAAATATTAGAATAACTATATATGTAAACTTAGTTACATCGATGTATAAAATATTTATGTTGCCAACACGATCTATATATAGTTCGATGAGTATGGTCGAATAAGATCTTCATCGAACTTCAGGCGGTTAAGTTGTCCCACGTCGATGGTAGGATGTGGGATTATTCTCCTTATATATTTTTGGACAATCCTCACGTCATGAGCTAGATTTTGATTTGATTTCGCGTTCAATGTCCATTTCTTAACATGATATAAGAGTCTTCAGATCCATCCCAATATATTTTTGGTTTATCTAATATTACCCCTCGTATGGTGTTGTTCACGATCCAATTAGCATGCCTGTAAAGGAGGAGGGGGAGGGAGGGGGGGGGGGTGAATTGTGTCCCATATCAGTTTTAGGATGTGGGATTAGGCCCCATATTATGTTGTTCACTCTAAGTTGGTAGGCTTGCGCGTGCGGGATGTTGAATTGTCCCGGATCAATTTTGGGATTGATCTCCCTATATAATTTCGGATCATCCTTCTTTCATGAGTTAGTTTTTAGTGTTAGATTTAGTAGCAATGTCCATTTCTTAATACTGTAATGGGCTCCATTTCACAAATTCAAATAATTCTTTGCAAAGCCAACAATGTTACCCTGCAATTGCAACATTCAGAAGTGGGACTTGGCCCGACATGTTTCCTTACGGTTATGTAGATATACAAGTTTTGGTGTTTCTTAATAGGTTTTAAAGGATAAATAATATTTTAGGCAAATTTATTTTGGGGATTTTCTTTTAGATAGATAGGTATTGGAGAATGATGCAGACTTATGTCGATACCAGGACTAGTCGAGCCGACACAGAACTTGCACGTGGGACCATCGCACGTGTACATACATTCTACAAGAATTATTTTTCCTATTTTCTTAAGTTTTTTTCTAGATCTCAATCTAGTATTAACTATGGGTGGCCAGTGGGCCAGGTTCGGGGCAGGGCGAGTCCTGGCGGGACTGGGGATTGGGTCGGGACCGATCCTCCAGCGGGACTGGCGGGTCGGGACTAGCGGGACAGGCTGATGTCTCGTCTAGTCCCTTATCCTGCCGGAAAAGGGGACCGGTATTGGCGTGGCGGGATGGGGCAGGGTCGGTCCGGGTTTCCTTTTATTTAGACACTTAATTTCAAAAAAACTGTGAGTATAAATACTTAAATAATTGAACAAGATAGTGTAATAAAAACATCTTAATGTTGTTTTAGTGTCTCTTAAATTATTTAATAAAAATATGATTTTGTTGTAATACAATTTCAAAATTGCAACTTTGTGGTGTTGTTCAAAAAATCAAAAGTTGCAAATCACATAGTAAAATTACAATTAAAAAATTGCATAGTTATAAACACTTTTTCTAATTTCTTCACAATGTCTTGTGGTTCTTCGGTTGAAATTGAAATTTGTTGGTCAAATTGGTCGACGTCGCTTTCAGTTCCCTCAGACAAGATTTCGTTGTAGTTTAAATCATCTTCTTCGTTGATTTCTGGTTGACCGCACCTTCTACGCTCCGCTCGTATCCAATCTCTGAATAAAACTGCAATCTCGAAGCTGTCTCCCGCTAATGAGTGTCTGTGCTCTCCAATTTGAAATCTTCCGGCAGAAAAAATGCTTTCAGACGTTGTTGATGACGCTTGAATGTTCAACACATCTCTGACTATCTTTGCTAGTATCAAAAATGTCTTCTCATTTTTCCTCCAATATTTAAGTAGGTCTTCACGTCTTTCTTCATTGAGAACTTCTTGGTATGATACAACACTCTGCAAAATAAAAACATCAAACTCGCTAACTTGATTAGCAGTGGTACCACTAAACATTCTATTTCTAAGGCTTTCAATACTAGCCGCAGAAACAACATGTCTTTTATAAGGAAGAAGAAGAAGAGGAAGAAGAAGAGGAGGAGGAGGAGGAGGAGGAGGAAGAAGAAGAAGAAGAAGAAGAAGAGGAGGAGGAGGAGGAGGAGGAGGAGGAGGAGGAGGAGGAGGAGGAGGAGGAGGAGGAGGAGGAGGAGGAGGAGGGGGGACCGGGGGGGAGGATGTGGAGGGGGAGGAAGAGGAGGAGGAAGAAGAAGAGAATAAAGAAGAAGATAAGGAAGAAGAAGAAGAGGAATAGGAAGATAAGGAAGTGGAAGAAGAAGAAGAATAGGAGGAATAGGAGGAGGAAGAAGATGATGAAGAAGAAGAAGAAGAAGAAGAAGAAGAAGAAGAAGAAGAAGATGATGATGATGATGATGATGATGATGATGATGAAGAAGAAGAAGAAGATGATGATGATGATGATGATGAAGAAGAAGAAGAAGATGATGATGATGATGATGATGATGATGATGAAGAAGAAGAAGAAGAAGAAGAAGATGGTATAAAAGTCGATTGGTTGCTAGCACTTTCTTGTTGGTAATACATATATATATTTTTTACATTCATCGTGTATACTAGACAAAACTTCTTCTTTAGTTGGTTTCTTAGGTGGTTGTTCATTTGGATTTTTTGGAGTTGGAGGTGAAAGTGGAAGTACTGCTATACAATCATAAATAGTTTCAATAAGTGATTTACAACTGTCTATTTTAATAGTCGGATTTAATACAGCACCAATAATATAAATAGTGGGAATAGGAAAAAAATAATTTAATTTGATAAACATTTTTAATATGTTCCTTATAAGATGGTTTTTCCATATATTCACTAAGTAACAAAAATATTAGAGCTATATAAAATAACATAGTTGAAATAGTAGGATAATATATACCTGGAAATTCTTTAGTTGCTTGAAAAAATTTCTCAAAAAAGTCAATATGTTCTGAAATTATTTTCCAATCATTATCTACAAGCATATCAGTTGGATTTCGATTATGGACGTTAAAAAATAAAGTTATAGGTTTTCTATAATCGTAAGTAACAAGTAGTTGTTCATATAGATTATTTCACCTAGTCGCTACTTCTTCAGGAATTTTTCTAAAATGTAATCCACAATCGTGACAAGTTTTTTTATATTTTTTTTCCTTTGTATTCTATTACTTCTAAAAATAAATTTTATAACAAATTGTACTTATTAAGAATGTCTTCAAAAAGTGATAGATCATCATTTACAACTAAGTTATATATATGACACGCACATTTTATATAAAAATGATTAGGAAAAGATGGAGTTAATAGATCTTTTAAAAGTCTCACAACATAATTATTAGAAGAAGCATTATCTAATGTAACAATCATTATTTGTCAGTTATACCATATTAATCGCAAACTTCATGAATATTTTTTGCAATAAAATTTCTAGTGTGCCTATCATCAATATATCTATATGCTAAAATACGTTTTTGCATAGACGAATTAGATCTATCCAATGACATGCTACAGTTAAATAATCATTGTCGTTAGTACTACGACCTATATAAGAAGACTTTGCCACGAAAATGATATAATGAATAACGTAAATATTGTTGATATTCATGTACAAATTTAAAAATGTCTCTCCTAACAGTTGATCTAGGAAAACCATTAAAAGCAGGATTATACATTTCTCTAATGTAATGAATAAAACCATGAGAGGAAGGAAATGAAAAAGGCAAACCCTCCACTACAACTAATTTTGCTATTTCTTCCATATCTTTGTGTTTATTGTATTTAGGGCCTACAATCCCCCCCCCCCCCCGTCGTCGGGTTAATTTGACCATGTACTTGGTCCGGGACACTATGTAAACCTTGTCCCGACTGAGAGCGCACTGGCACACTCGACTTTGTAGCCGCGTATTCATCCCACTAGCTTTGTGAAAGCCATGTCTCAATAAACCTCTCGTCCTACCCTGACCTTTTCCGATTTTAAATTTATAAACATTTTTACAAATTTTACATCTAACTACTTGATCTTTTGGTCCCTATCAAAAAAATCTCATGCAATTGTTTTAAATTTTCGTTGTGTGGGGCCTCGACTCATACTAGAAGGAATAGGAGGCGTTCCAGTTCCAGTTTAAGTTTGAGGCTGAGTCTGAGGTTGAGGTTGTTCATGTGCACTGGTGGGTGTGTCATCTAAATTATCATCTAAATTAAAGTATGGTTCAGTTGCATGATATATCTCATCTTCTAATGGTTTATCATTAAAAAAATCAGTTTCATCTATATGAGTGTAATAAATCAAATCATCCTGACTAGGAATAGGATGACTAGAAGAAGTACCACTGCCCTTGTTACCCATAATCGTACGTCTAAATCTGTCCATTTTAATTAACAAATATATAATTAAATATAATGAAACTAAGTGCGATAATTAAAATAAAGTAACAATAATAATTTAAAGAAGGAACGAAGGTACCAAACGCTGACGTAACGTCGACGTGTAATCGAGGTTGAAAATTGAAACTTTGCTCGATGGATGATCCTCAAGCTAGTTGTCAACTTCAGTCTCAATTTTTGAACTTTGATACAATTATTCAATGGGCAAATAAAATAAAATATTTAGTAGGCAATGTAGAATTGTAGTGAGATTGTAGGAAGATTTGTGAGATAAAATGAAGAGAAAATGAAGTATTTATAGTTGAAAAATTGGGTTAAAGTGTAAATATACTAACTTAGAGGTTAAAATAAATATTAAAGGTATAGGGGAGTTTATGGGGTAGGGGGGAAATGGTCGTTGGAACCTTTACACAACGGCCAAAATCTAAATTTGATTGTTGTTGCAATGACTAGTTTTGCAAAGGGGGAGGGGGGGATCGGGAACGGGACTGGACGGGTCGGGGTGGGTCGAAGCGGGATAGGCCCGGGCGGGATGAGCCTAGGTCCCGTCCCGGTTTCGAGTCCTGACACCGTTAAAATATTTTTTTAGGAGGATCGGGGCGGGTGGGAATCAGGCCGACCCGGCCCACTGAACAACCTTAGTATTAACTAAGAGAAAACAAGTTATTGAATCCCACATTACGTAAACGTGTAGAATGTATTTAATCGGATGCTAGTCGCTCTTTCATTTTCTAATTTATTCACGTTTTTTACTTATTAATGCTACATTAATCTAGAACGACCTTACTTGAATAGGATCTGTTCTATAGGCTCGTACCACTGTATGCTTGAGTTCTAAGAAGATAGGAAATTATATCTGGTGGATGAATCATGACCATTAGATAAGAGCGTGATTAACAGTTCCTACGGCCTTCGGATTACATTTTAAATGAAAAACAAAATCAATAATTGAAATCAAGATCACAATTCAAATCATATTATCACAAGTTTGAATCTAAAATGTCTTCTAGCCACCACAGACCATTTAATCTTTTGATATTTCGATATAACAAAAGAATGATTTATTAAAATGAATGAAGAGTTTAATGTAACTCCAAATATGTAATTTTCGTAAGTATATTAAATAAATCATGTAAAGTTGCAGCTCGTGAATAATCTTCATAGAGTAGAGACGACTAATTTTCTCTTTTGAAATATAATTGGAAGTTTTCATGGGTCACACCGACAAGAAAAAAAAGAATTGTTAGGAGAAATTGAGAGTGCCTAATGATTAAGAGACAAATTTAGGGAATTTCATTTTCAAAAAAAGTTCATTATAAAGTATCATGTCAAATTCAATGGTAATATGTTTTACGTTAAGGTGTAGTTTGAACAGCAGGCAGTTATTCAAAGTCCAAATCCTTAATATAGGGATTATAAAAAAAATTATTTGCGTAATTTAAGCTTATATAAACCAAGGGATAGTCAGCAGTGGTCATTTCATCATTAGGTAGTGTTTAAACTAATTAATCTATTTAACTAACTATCTATTTACTGATTCCCTTTTTTTTAATGTTCATGAAATAGACTAGACCGATTAAGAAGTTGGAGATGTTATATTTTAATAGAGTTACAGGTGGATATGACAATCAACATTAATGTACTAGTAATACACAAATAATAATATTGTTGGACCGTTTTGCATTACGTCATAACAGTGCATATATGCAAAGATATTGTACGATGTACTCAGATATTTGTACCTTACTATATGAAACTACTTTTTTATATAATCCCTTGTTTTAATTTATGCGAAAATTATTTTTTCTAACTTGAAAATAATTTAATTTAAATTTTATAATCACACAAATATTATGATATATTTTAAAACAGTATATATACTGCTCGAACTTATTCAACATCCATCTAGATAATACTGAAGTATTTTTAGAACGTTGCCTAATTAAAATGTAAATGTTTGGGTTGAAGAACGGTATCATTATCCCACAACATTATTTTCTAATGAATTTTGGGGTTGGCCCAATGAGTAATACAAATAATATATTAACTTGCAATGAGTAATTGGTACAAATGTTAATTTGAACAAAAACGGCGGGTTGGGCCTCTGCATCTTAGTGTTGGTCCATTCTGGCCTCAGCCCAATACTCAAATGCACCTCATTTATACATGGGACATTTGACACATATATATACGTGCTAACAATTATTAGCAAGATTTTAATCAAAAGATTAAGCTTAGCAACTGCAAACCAAAAAACACTACAGCAAATGGCCAAATCCTAATTTTAGCAAATATTACGCGATTTATACACCCATTGGATAGTTTCCTTTGATCCTCCATTGTTTCATCTCCTCTGAAATCACCAAATTTCACCACTACTATCAAAAAAATTATATCAGTTCATCAATGGTAAAATCTCGTCAAAATCTCAATATGAAATCGCAACTAAACTAGGATTTAAAACTTTAATAATTTATTTTTGAGTGGGCATGATTGAGATTTGTTGGAAACATCTAGACGAAATAATATAAAATTTTGAGAAAGATTGGAGGCGATTTCGCAGAGATTAGAGTCAAAAGTCAGACATGTATGCGTCAGCGCCATATATATCATGTTGTATATCAATATATATGACACAGATTTTCATGGATATACATATTGATATATAGGATATAAATGGTAATTTACATATATAGATAAACACGAGGGGATTTACGAATAGAGTCTTATTCAACCTTGAGTTTTCAACTTAAAATATTTTTATGGAAATTCAACCATGAATTTTTTGGGGTTCTGTTTGCCAATGTTTTTTTTATTAAAATTGTCACACCAGTCCAATAAGAGGGAGGGGTCATTTTTTCCCAACAGGTGAACAAGATTGTATAATGTCAACTTGTCAAGTCATGGATGCCGGTTGGTCAGTAGGGGCTGCCCCAGTCAAATATTTACTATCACCTGAAGAGCAACTTAGCTTTGTCACTCTAAAATCGTTCAAGACTTCAACAAAGTTACAAGAGTGCATCTCTTGGCTTGATCTTCTTCAAGTGCTTTGTTAGGGTTCTTAGATTTATAAGTAGGAACCTTTTTCAAGTGAATTGCTATGGCCGAGACTAACGTTATGACATTTGATGGGAAAATCGAAAAATCTCATCTTGAACTCTCGGTTTTCCCTCGTTTTGTTTAAGTTCGGTGTGCTTTGTCTATACCTAACTCTCGCACTCTCATCACTCCTATATTTATGAGAAGCAATCGATTATGAAAAGCATTTAAGAGAAGTTGGTTGTATTTCCTTTTCTAAGCCTTTAGCTTTTACGGGTGTAGTCTCAAACTCCGTCTCTCCTCTTGACTACTCACCTGTTTATATATCCTCGGAGCCGAGAACTGCAAGCTACAATCCTCACCCCCTTGGGGGTTGAGATTTATACTTTAAGGTTTCTTTCATCAGGCTCAACATCTCCTTAAACTCAAGAACTCCCCCGAACACTTCTAACTTTGAAGCCGCGGAAATATCAAGATAAGGGATCTTCACTCCTTCGTCTCTCCAGGTGATATACTTCCTTTTTATGCTCTACATTCCTCTTAATATATGTGTTGGTTTCTCTAGCCTTGCAGAATTTTCTATATTTCAACCGCTTTTACCATTGTTTGACTTCATGCCTAAAGTTCTTGAGCCTTACGGGTATTGCAAGAACCATTCTTAGCTAGTTGCGGGTGTTGTGTGAGTGCATTGTGTTATCTTGCTCTGTTGGGTTAGTTGGCTGGTAGTGTGATTCCCTCCCTTGTTGTTCTCGTCTTTGCATGATACACCCTTCTCTTATAGCTTGAAGTGATTACGTGATAAAATGGAATGTTATCTCTCGGTGGTTACGGGCTTCCAGTTTGATTCGGGAGACTTGTTCTTCTATCTTGGTCCTGTGTTTTATCCCCTTTTATGCTAGTGTTATTCATGGTTATGTTGTTTTTACATTTTTCAGCCGCCGTTACTTTATGTTTGATGTTCTTACGCTTTAAGCTATTAGTTTAGGTTCCTTTAGTTTGCTTCTTTTACTTTTGTGTTCTTGGTGTTCTTGGTGTTCTTGGTGTTTATCGTGTTTAAGCCATGTCCACTCGTTTTGTTATTTATTTGCTAGTCTCCTTTAGATCCATTATTTTAAATCTTACAGCCTAAATTGTGTTTTTCTAGAAGATTTTAAGTCTTTTTGTCTTTTGACCAATTGATAGGGATTTTTGCCGTCTTGTGATAACCTTTAGCTTGTTTGAAGCCGTGCCCCTGCGCCTTGCCTTATTTAGCTTTGCACGCTGCCCTTGGCTGCCTCGGCCAGCGTGTGGTTTCCCCTTTTGTGCATGACTTACAAGCTCTAAGGAAAGCTACACTTCCCCCCTTACCTTTCTCGGCTTTGTGCCCTGCCCAAGTCTTCCTCGGACAGTGTGGGTACGACCTTTTCCTCTTTTGTGTAAACACGCACTGCACTTGGAAAGGCAGCACTGCCTTTTGCCATTTTTGGCTTTTGGCTTGCCCGAGAATTGACATAGCTGAAGCGCAGCCGTAGGTTCTAACCTCGTGTTACGCTCTTTCTATATTGGATATTTAGCCTTGTATCTACGTGTGTTTATTAGCTAAGGTTAGGTGGTTGGTTCATTTTTTCTAGATCTTTGCTTCCTAATTTGTTTAAGCATCCTCTAAATTACAGAATCATTTTTTAGGCATATATCTTTCCTTATTTAACGCTACAAACTATCTTGCTCTCTTAATATTGTGTATGCTTAGCCCTTGCCCCTTTAATTGCTTGCCGCGCTTTTAGTCTACTGTTTTGCAGGTAAGTTAAGACGCATCCCGGGAGGACCGTGCTTAATTATAAGTCTTACACAATCATTATTAAGATACAAGATGTAAATGGAAACCCGGGCCTGTCCGGACCTCTTTGATTGTATAATTCTCTTGATTCTAGAGTCGTTAGGATTATAAGGTCGCTACACAAGGACGGCTATACGCACGCAATAGCCCAGTGTCCTTAGAGTGTTCACGGGGTAACTCGTTCGAACCAAAGAGGCACGCACCAACGGGTACTCCTTAATCCTTATTGATTCACGCAATTCCTTACGTATTTTACTACCTATACCTGCTAGGCAAGCCTAAAGATATCGGTAGGCAAATATATTTAGGATTGCGAACTGCGCTATACATTGATGAATGCCGAACTTATTTGATTAGATTCGCATCCCCTTTTACTTCACTACCTATAACCGCTAGGCATAAGCCTAAGATTTTGGTAGGCAAAATATATAGGATTGCGTCTGGTTAATTATTGGAGGATGTTTGATTAATTATAATTGTATTTCCTAACCAAGCCCTGTAATTAAACTCCGGGCCTGTCCGGACTTAACTTCCTGCTTCTTTTGTCCCTAGATAAAATTGTATAATAAACTCTAAGTCCTGTAATTTGACACCGGGCCTGTCCGGTTAAATATAGCGTACTTTCATTATCTTCTAATTGTAAAAGTTCGCGCAATTATATCCACCGGGCCTGTCCGGATTTAGGTTCAGGCAATTTTACTTGTAATCTAGACTATGGGCAAAAGAAAACAGAAAAAAGAGTTTTTTAAGCCTCTAAACATACGGGTGGGTCAGGCACCCATTGAGGTAGGGATAAATGACCCCGTTGTCTTCCCTCCAATTGCCCCCGGCCCCGCTCTTCAACGGACCGCAGGCAATGGACTTCAAGCGGGGGGAGACAATACGGGTGTGAAGATTACTTTGGCAAAGGAGGGAGCTTCGGACTTCACTCCCTCCTCGGTCACGCTAGGCTCCAAAGACACTACCTCGGATTCAGGCAGTATCAATGGCGACACAACAAAGAATGAGCCTACGCCGAAGGAAAACCAAGACAAAGGTACAAGCCAGAACAAGAAGGCTTACGCATCTGTGCTTAAAGGAAACAGTAACGTCTCCAATGGGAGACGTCTGCATTTTGTGAAAGATAGCTGTCATGACGGGCCGGTGGAACTAGCCAGAGCAGACATTGACGACCTCACTGACACATGGGGCTATTTACTAATTGGTTACTTTGCAGGTACTTTCCGGGGAACATAGCCCTTATGAAGCTATGTAGATCATGGGGAGTAACATATCGGTTCACCGTCCATGCCTCAAAGTTGGATCATCTTTAAATTCAACAAATGAAGGAGACAAAGAAAAGGTTATGGCCAATGGGCCACATTTTGTCTACTGACACCCCCCTCATCGCTAAAGGACATTCCGCATCGCTTCACTTTTGACAGGCAGGAGATATGTACTATACCTATATGGGTACGGCTACCGTCCCTACCACTGGAATTATGGAATGAAATGGCTTTAAGCCGAATCCTTTCGCGGATAGGGAGGCCAATTGGAACGGATAAACTCACGAACGACAAGGGTCAGGCTTCCTATGCTAGGGCTCTGGTGGAGATTGACCTCTCAAAGGAGGTAGTTCATTCTGTGGAACTAAAGCTTTGGGATGGTACTCATATTGACCAGGATCTCGTGTACGAGAAGCGACCAGGATACTGCAATAAGTGTAAACAGATCGGCCATTATGCGGAGGGATGTGAAAAACACAAGGCTGAGATTAAGAAACGCTTGCAAGGAAAAGGAGTGATCCACACCCCAAATGTTGCGGCAAAAGGGGTACATACCTACCTCGATGACGAAGGAAGGGCTCACAGCCAGGAGAATGGCACTACTTCGGCCGTGGGGGAGAAAGATGTTAGCATGGGTGGCCAACCCTCGGGGGTGCAAACCGGGGCTGGCAAGGGTCGGACTGGAACGCACAAAAATGATAGCCAAAGAGCGGGTAAAGCCCCGGCTGTTGACTTGATTACTTCGGACAAGATTACGGGTGGCCAGCCCTCGGGGATACAAACCGGGACTGGCAAAGGTCGGACTGAGTTTCGAAAGATAGAGGGAAGCTCGTGGGTAAAACCATGGCTGTCGGATTGACTAAAGGAGTGGAGGACGTGGCTAAGGGTGCGGAATTGAGAGGCCAGCCTAACGGGGACCAAACCGATGCTGGCAAAGGTAGGAGATCAGGAGAGGCCACGGATGGCCAGCCTTCGGGAACACAGACCGAGGCTGGCAAAGGTGGGATATCAGGAGAGGCCACGGATGGCCAGCCTTCGGGGACACGGACCAAGGCCGGTAAAGGTGGGAACAGCGGGACACGGCTAAGGAGCGATCTTTGCCCCTCAAACCGTACGTCCTAAAGAAGCGGAAGGGAGCACCACATCGCAGGCCCATAGTGCTATTAGCCCGGCTGTGATACAGTCCGCCATATTCAGAAAACTTGCGGATATGCATGGCAATATTGAAGAGCAAAACAAAATAGATCATAAGGCAAAAACCGCTATAGAAATAGCTATGGCACAAGGTGGTGGGGAAGTCGGGAGCACATCAGGAGGCCAGCCTACGGGGGCACAAACCGTGGCTGGCAAAGGTCGGACAACTCTAGCAGCCCAACCCGTCGGCCCCTCGGCTAGGGATGGGAAAGGTGGGAACAATGATCGGGAAAGTAAGGTTACTCCGGATGAGGATGGATACATGGAGGTAAAAAGAAAGGGAAGCCAAAAGGTAACCCCGTTAGCCGAACCTAACATTCCCCTTAAGCAAAATGCCGACCCTTACTTCCAAAAAGAAGGGTCGAGTAATGACCTTTTGCCGCCAAGAACAATGAGGATAGCACGAAGGGGACTAACCCCTTTCGTTATCTAAATGATTATCGCTTCATGGAATATAAGGGGGGGCTGCACAAGTCCTCAAAGCAAAAGGAGATCACTCCATAGTGCATGAGGAGAACATTGATGTATTTGGCATCCTAGAATCCAAGTTAAATCACTCCTCCCCGCAAAGCTTTTGGACTTCCAAATTCAAGAATTGGAAGGTGTTGGACAACTTTGGGCATCATCCGGCGGGGAGAATCTTTATTATTTATAACCCCGCTAAGGTCGACTCCAAGTTCAGGATATCAACCCTCAAGCTATACACTGCAGCATCACCTGCTTGATCTCTTCAAGATTATTCTATGCCACTTTCGTCTATGGGCTCCACTCTACGGTGGCCCGCCGAGGCCTATGGGACAAGCTACGAGACTACGGGTCTGGTATCTCGCAGCCGTGGATAGTCCTCGGGGATTTCAACGCGGTGATGAGTGAAGAGGAGAGATACAACATGGCCCCGATTAGTATCTATGAGATGAAAGATATTGTTGACTGCTGTCGTGACTTGGGACTCTCGGATATGAATTCCACCGGATGTGAGTTCACTTTCAACCGGGAAAACAAATTCAGCAAGCTTGACAGGGCTCTCACCAATGGAGTTTGGTTGCAAGAGGGATGGTATGGTAATGCACATTTCCGTCGGTCCGGGCCCTTCTCGGACCATACGCCGTGCATTGTCTCTATTTTGGATCCCCCAAGGCCGAAGAACAAACCTTTTAAATTCCCGAATATGTGGGTGCACATGCGGAATTCGGAAATATTATAGCAAATACTTGGGAAAGGGACATTCCGGCATCGCCCAATATACTTTGTGTCGTCACCGTATAGTCTCAAAGACCCTTGAGGTACCTCAACGCAATGGAGTTCTCCCATATCTCAATGAGGGTCAAAAGAGCAAAAGAGGAGCTAGATATAGCGCAAAAAGAAGCTTTGGATAACCCGCACCCGGATCATCTACATGTGAGGGTTACGGAGCTCGAGCACGGCTCCAATGCCCTTATTGAGGCGGAAATGAGTTATCTTCGACAACTTGCCAAATGTGAGCACCTTAAACTTAGTGACGGGTGCACCAAGTTCTTTCACGCCATGGTCAAGAGAAACTCAAAGAGAAACTTTATCGCGGCAACGGAAAAGAGGGATGGCTCACTCACGACATCTATTGACCAAGTCGCCGAGGAATTCATATTTCATTACAAAGGACTTCTTGGCACTAGGGAGTATTGTGAGCCTATTGATGTTGGGGTCATTGCTTCGTGCAAGTGCCTCTCGGCGAAACGGGGAGGTCCTTGTTCGAACTATCACGATGCGAGAGATTAAAGGGGTACTATTCGGTATTGGCGAAGACAAAGCACCAGCCGGATGGCTTCTCCTCGTGTTTCTTCAAAAAGGCACGGAATATCGTGGGAAGGGATTTTTGTGATGCGGTAAAAGAATTCTTTCTATCCGGCAAGCTTCTAAAGCGGGTCAACCACACCACTATAGCTCTTGTCCCTAAAGCTCCGCACCGCCCCTACGTGGGGGACTTCAGCCCATATCATGCTGCAATATTTTGTACAAGGTGATCACAAAGATAATTGCCTCAAGGTTGGAATCGGTACCGCCTAACATCATTGACCCGGCCCAATCAGCGTTTGTACAGGGACGGAGTATGTCTGATAATATTCACCTCGCTCTCAGAGCTGCTCAGGAGTTATAACCACAAGAGAACTTCAAGTAGATGCATGCTTAAGGTGGACCTCCGGAAGGCGTTTGATTCGGTAAATTGGGAATTCCTTACGGCTATTTTAATTAGTTTAAACTTCCCGGAGAAGTTGGTAACTTGGATCATGGAGTGTGTTTCGACAGCATCCTACTCCATCTCAATCAATGGGAGTTTATACGGGCATTTTAAAGGCCGCAAAGGATTGAGGCAAGGGGACCCTCTTTCCCCTACCCTTTTTGTTATTTGCTTGGAGTATCTATCAAGGTTGCTTAAAATGAACACCCGGCGGGAGATTTTTAATTTCCACCCGAAATGTGGCAGCTTGATGATCACACACCTAGCCTTTGCGGATGACCTTCTCCTCATGTCGAGGGGGGACGCAAAATCGGTTCGGATACTGATGAAATGTCTAAGAGACTTCCAGACTTGCTCGGGCCTTAACTCCAATGCGCTTAAATCCAGCATCTATATGGCGGGTATTGAGGACCACGTCTCAGAGGACATTAAACGGATAACAAACTTTGACACAGGAACCATGCCTTTCCGCTACCTTGGTATCCCGCTTGCGGCGGAAAAGTTAAAACTAGTGCATTATGATCCGTTCTTGAGCAAAATTTCGGGTTACACTACCGCTTGGATGGGTGCTACCCTTTCGTATGCTGGAAGACTAGAGCTTATCAAGTCGGTCCTGCAAGGGGTCGAGTGCTTTTGGCTCTCTATTCTTCCCGTTCCCGGCATGGTTTGCGAGAAAGTAACGGGCCTTTGCCGTTCTTTTCTTTGGCGGTCCAAGCACCCTATTGTGGCCTGGAAGGATTGTACTAAGCCCAAAGCCGAAGGAGGCTCGGGCATTAGAGATATCAAAGCTTGGAATCTGTCTCTTCTTTCTAAATGTTTGTGGAACATTCACCAGAAGAAAGATTCCCTCTGGATCAGGTGGATCAACCATAAATACCTGAGCAGTTCGGATAATATTTGGACCTGGAAGGCTAAGAAAGAAGACTCTCCTTTAATCAAGAGGCTGCTGGACATCCGTGACATCATCCTCTCCAGAGAAGGATCTCCCGAGATAGCGGTCACTACTATGACTAAGTGGCACGCATCAGTCTTGTGGCACGCAGAGTGCATATGACTATTTCGGGCCGAAAGGCCAACTAGTGCTATGGGCAAAGGACGTTTGGAATGCTTGTATTATCCCCAGTGCAATCTTTCATCTTATGGCTATGTGCTAGGAAGAGACTACGCACCAAGGATAGAATGGCCTACATGGACATTGACAGACTATGCTCACTTTGTGGGCAAACAGATGAATCACTTGCGCATCTTTTCTTTACTTGCCCGGTAAGTAGACACATTTGGACAAGTATAAGGAGTTGGCTCGGGATCACTAGGGCCATGACTACCATTGACAAGTGCGTTGAAATACATCAAGAAGGAAGGGCGTGGTACAGGATGGCAAGCAAAAGCCAAGCGCGTAGCGCTTGCCGCAACGGTCTACCACATCTGGAATGAGCGAAACAAGATTATTTTCGATGGGTCTAGATTAGATAAGGGGGCTCTCCTCTTCAAAATCAAGACTAATATCTACAAAATCCTTTTTGCTCTTTTCCCGCTTTTCTTGGAAGATTTTGTCTCCTTAGCAGGTGGTTAGCTAGCATAGATAAACATTAGCTAGGGTAAAACCTCTAGACTACCCGGTTTGTGGGACTAGCTAGAGTCTCCCGACCTCCCGGGGTGTGGGATCGGCGGGAGTATGTTACGCTTTGTATCCCGCGTTAGCCCGATTTGTGGGCTGCACGGGAATACCAGTGTTTAGGTTGCGTACCGAGACAGTACCGCCCAGCAGCACACGTGACGAGGGTGGGGTTTTACCCATGACCGAATAGGTACTCTTCCCTTGACCGTGGGTTTATCCCGTTAGGGTTTACCACGGCAAGGGTTTAAGGAGGCCCACGGCTGCAACCTTGTGCCTTGGCATGAGGGACTGTCTTTCGGATGTAGGGATGGGGTCTATACCCCTTCATTTTCTCCGCTTTGGTGCTCTCGACTACCCGGTATGTGGGAATAGCTTGAGCTTATGCTGCTGACGAGCCGAATCTGGGGTTGATCTGCCTGGCAGGGACGCCCTAGATTTACATCGTCACTATGATTGTGAGTACGCTCACAAACACTGTACATTTGATGATTTTTATACACATTTACCTTTCATCAAAAAAAAAAAAAACTTGTCAAGTCATGTATATACTCCTATCAAATAACTAAGGGAAAATTATACTTACTGTACCTAAAATTCAAACTATTTACCTGTCCATGCCCGTACCAAACTATTTTCACTTAATATCCCTTGCCCAAAAATTAATCGGTTCTTTATGATACATTGTCAGTATATGATATATACCATATGAATATCAGAAAGGCTAGAAGTTTTAAAATTTTAAATACACGAATTTGAAGTTGGAGACGGTCAAACTTCAGACCCAAAATCGAAATTGACATATTGTGTATGTAGTTCGAACTTCGAACTTCGAACTTCAGATATTTTGGTTTGAAGTTAGGTTTGTTAATCCCCTGCTTTAGATTCGTATGTAATTTTAGACAAGCACCTCTCAACTTCAGTCTCACCGGTCTAAAGTTGATTATGAGAATTAAATTTCTTTTAAAAATAAATTTCATTATTCTTTTAATAGAGAGGTCATAAAAATGTTGTTCGATTATTCTTTTAATAGAGAGATCCTACAAATGTTGCGCACTTGCCTCATCTTTTCACATTCGAATTAATTTTTTTAATGTATTTTGTGCACACTTAAGGTTTTCTACTTGAGACTCGTTCTATCTAAAGAGAAATTAGCTTTAGTGGATTCAATTGATTAAACCGTTGTGTATGTTGATACCAACCGGCTCAGCATGCAGGTAAGAGCTCATTTTCATTGCTCCAAAGGAAGAACAAATCTACGGAAAAATGACCTGAATGTGTAGGAATATGTTTTTTGCTTTTCATTGATCATTATGTACAATATATATATAGTGTTATATAATTATATATTCCTTTATAAACTAGGTAACTATTTTTTCTAATTACAATTGGACTACACTTCCTAATTATAATTGGACTAAAATTTTACCTAATATAGGAGATGTACAATATTCTATCATACTCCCGCAGTCGAAGCAGAAGATTTTCATACGCTGAGACTGGCTCTAAAATCATCAAAGAGTATGCGCGGAAACCCTTTAGTAAATATGCCAGCAATCTGATATCGAGAAGAAACATGAAGAACAAGAACTTGGTCACGGGCCACTTTTTCATGTACAAAGTGAATATTCATTTCAATGTGTTTAGTGCACCGATGTTGAACGAGATTGCCGGAGAGATATATCGCACTGACATTATCACAGTAGACCAATGTAGCCTTGTGGATTGGGCAGTGAAGTTCCAACAGAAGGTTGTGTATCCAACAAGACTCAGAGACAACATTCGCGACTCCTCTATACTCAGCTTCGGCACTTGGAATGCTGTCATATGAGATGTTGCACCAGTGTCTAGATACCAACAATCGTCAGGAGCGTTGAGAGACATCGTATTTGTAGTCGCCTCAATATTCATCTGTGCGTAGGTTGAAGGAGAAGAAACATGTGCATTGTATGTCTGTTGTGGACGTGTGTCGAGGATGCCGGGTTGGGCCTGTTGGACCCAGGAGGACGTAGGGTAAGGGCAAGGTGGAGTAGCCCAAATCGGTGGGGGCCACGTAACCCATGGCGGGTAGGCAACCCACGGCAGAGGCTGCTGCCACTGCCGTTGCGCTGCGGGTGGTAGCCGGCCGGTAGTGGTTGTCCCCTCCGCCATTGTTGTCTCTCCCTCCACGGCTGTCGCAGCCTTTGCCAAAATCTTTTCCTATGTGGTGATTACGAAAAGTCGGGCCACGTTTCAGGTCTGCGGGTTGCCGGTTGTGTGAACTGAAACTTGGGCCCCTTTCATCAGCAAATGGGCCGCCAGTAGTTACGAGGCTTGCGTTGGCGTTGCTCACATTAGCCGCAGCCCGCTTGATTTTTCGGGTTTCTTCAAGGATAAGTCTCGAACGAGCCTCATAGAATGAAGGCAATGGCGTGCTTTGTTGGAGGATGGTAGTGATGCCATCATAATTTTCATTTAAACCCGCAATGAGTTACATTACCAATCGTTGATTTGTGACCGGTGCACCCACGTTTGAGAGTTGATTGGCAATCATCTTAAGTTCTTGACAATAGGCCGATGCATTAGGAAAATCGCCTTGTTGAATATCCTTAAATTGATTTTCTAAATACAAGGCACGTTGTGTCTTGTTATCATGAAAAATACTCTCCAAACGCTACCATATTTGTTGTGCAGTGGTGTCGGTTTCAATGATCGTATGCAATAGATCGTTCGAGATTGTTCCGTAGATCCATTGTAGAACAACATCTTGGCATGACCAAAGTTTATCGTCAGAACCATCACGTGTCCCCAGAGGCTCGAGGGCTTGGATTTATAAGGGATGATGTGGTCGATGACTTTGTACACACGACAATGGATCTTAAATAATTTAGTCCAGGAGGAGTACTGGACTTTTTCCATCTCAAGAGTGATAGGGATGAAGTTCTTGATGTTGTTAACAGCAAGAGCAAGATGGAATTTGGGTTGTTCAGCCATTGAGAATTTTGGAGAAGAGGAAGAAGAGGAGGGGAGGAGGTTGCCGAGAAAATCAAGAAGAGAGAGAAGGAGGTAGGCAGCTAGTGTGGGGATTTTTAAGGTTTGGTTGTTGATACCATGAAGGAATATGTTCTCTGCTTTCATTGATCATTATGTACAATATATATAGTGTTACATAATTATCTACTCCTTTACAAACTAGGTAACTATTCTTCCTAATTACAATTGGACTACACTTCCTAATTATAATTGGACTAAAATTTTATCTAATATAAAAGATGACAATATTCTATCGGAATGAAGCCAAAGAGACGAGCTTAAGGCAATGTTATGTCAATGTCAGATTGGTAGTTTGTCTGTTTTGACATCTAAATAATCATTACACGATGATAGTACCTTAGATGGATAGATTTATCTTTCTATTCATTTAATATAACGAGGTGAAATAGATTTAAATAATTAAGTAGCACCACAATAAGTCTCAAATCCTTGATTTGGCCATGTAAGACTCCATTGCTTTGTTTAGTAGAAGCAAAAAAAATCAAATTGAGTGAGATTGAATTCTTTAATTCTTTTTAAAAATTATAACCAAATATTATGAAAGTAGGTTGTAGTTATGCCGAAAACTAGGATGTCATTTCATTTTCATTTTTTCCAACCAGACAAATTGTCCAATTATTTCGTGGTATCAATCTACTAATCCTAATACTATCTGGGCCAAGTGTCTAGCCAATAATATTAATTAGTCATAGAGCTAGCGCCAAGAACTGCTCCTTTATTTGGAAAAAATATCTTAAAAGGGTGGAATATTTGCGCTAAATGGTTTAACTGGAAAGTGGGGGATTGTAACTAACATAAGCATCTGGGAGTACCCTTAGATTGACATTTTTTGGCGCCGATTTCACTTCAAACGCACTGGTCTTTAAAAAATTTCCCTTTATATTCGTGGTCTTTAATTTTTGTCTCTACTGTTTATTTTATGAAAATATACAGGTTTTGTTCTCAAATTATGCTTTATACATATGTTGAAGTTAAACGCTAATTATATCGGAAATTTTAATTAAGCCGCGCTAAAAAACAATGAAGGGAAAAAATTAAATAACACAAATTTGATGGGTAAAAATTAAAGACCAGACCAAAATAGAACATTTGTGTGAATGATCCATACTTATATCTGCCTATCCTGGGCATAGTAGTCACCATCAAGATACCCCCATTTTGACTTTATCTCCTAATGGACTATTTTCCTCTTCATCTACTTATGATATCATCCATCCTATGGATTTGGGAATTGGATACGGAGTAAAATAAACATTTTTCCTCTGGTTATGTAACTCAGTGTTTCACTAAGATTTCGAATAGCGGTCCCGAATTCAAGTTGATTCTATTTCGACTCTTTCTTAGAGAAAGGCGATCAAACAATTCACAATCATGGTCCTTGCGGACACACCCCTTCCAGCGTCTCCGCCATAAAGAGGAATGCCCTCCATTAAAGAAAGTAGCCAATCGAGAAATGGAATGTTGCAAGCAAAGAAATTCATAAGGGAGCAAAAAGATAACGTAGGCAGGAAAGAGCCAAGTATTATCAAGTCTAATGTGATGATCTAACTACGTGTTTATTAATAAATAAAATAGTTTACCAGTTCAAAAAAATCTTTTCGAATTCAATAAATTCGATTTGATGATTTAATTACAAATCCACAATTAATGAACAAAAAAGAAAACAAACCATTATTCCAATCGCAATAAGTTGAAGGTCATACACCATTTAGACAAACTTTTATTTTCAAAATGGAAAGGACATACATTTGCATTGTACTTGCCCAAAAGAAATAAATGAAGCATAACTTTGAAATGCATTATCACCATGGCATCTCAGAAGTAACTAATAAGTCACCACCTCATGTTGAAGGTCAATAAATGATGTACAGGCTAAAATCTGGAAAACAAGCACACTCTGAAAAAGGTTACATGATGAAGAGCATAACCTTTTTTTGTTTTTTTACTCATCATCTTGAAGGATCAATAGTGATTCAGCACTTACCCTCGTTGTGTCTCGAACCTCTAGTCTACTGGTTTGACGTGGAGGATTTCTATGAGAAAGCCTCACCTCGTCAAGGGCCTAATGCTTCTCGCATGAGAGCATTACACATAAAATACAAGAACATAGATACACTTATGGATGAAAGAAACGGGGAACAAAGAATTTATCATCTTCACACACTGCAGAAATAAATGAAATGAGCACTCATTTAGAAGGGAAATTGGATCCTGACTCTGAAGATACCCACAAATAGAAGCGAGTCCAAGACCTCGGTCTGATTAGTAGAGTGTCTATTCTGACTTTCCAGTTCTACAAGTTGATCTTTGCTTGCAGTAGCTGCATAAGAGACCATAATACATCCATGCAATGCAAGGTTCTATCATTCTGCCCCTAAAGAAAAGGTGATAGCATAGATTGAATCAAGAGTCGTGCAAAATAAAAAATGAATTAATCAATAAGTAAAAGAAAATTCATCTCAATTATATGAAATTATCACAGAAAATTTACAAAATTAGATGATCTTGAGAACAAAATATGTGGATTTTCCATTTAAGAGATCTTGACAAAGAAACACAAAGATAAGATTTATTTATTTTTTCAGTTTGAATTCCCAAAACTTGCAAACTATTAATTGTGAACTCTGTACGACGAACATGTTGAATTGGTTACTGAATTAAATTAAGATAAGTCTAGAATCTATGGTAGTAACTAGAGCTTTATGCGATTCTTTTCAAGTTGTTCTTTACTTTAAATAGTTAAATTGTGTACATATAATCGACAAATGAGGAAAAAGATGCCTCGATGAAAACAAACTACAAAAAGGATTACACTAGAAGGCTTATTTATAAAATAATTAGAACCATTTCAAAGCAATTAGTATGAAGATACATAATAGTCAGGATTGTACCTCAACCACAAAACACATACGCGTCCTCTCACCATAAGCCTCTGCCAGACCTTTTAAAATTGTAAGACCCAAGCTCCGGATGGCTTCTGCTATGTCAAGGAAATGGCTGCCGTCTTCGAAGATCTGCATAAGAATAAATGTTTCATCCCTTACTGTTTCACCAAATAGTCTAAACAAAAATTTAAGGGCCAGAGTTCACAATCAAAATTAACTATCCTTACTTCTACAAGCATTTGACCGTTCATGCCTAAGTTTTCAACCCTCATTGGACAAACTTTTTGGTTATTTCCAACTTCCACTGCCCAGCTTGAACCATGCTCATGGGAGGAAGATCCACAGATACCTGATTCCTTGTCAACCAGCTGTAACATGTTCAATGCAAAGTAAATTAGTGGAAAGAATTTGATAACCAGAACCAATAAAACAAGCTATTTGCTCCGCGGATTATAGCCACAATAGAGTCGTGTGAGGCCAAATAGAAAATAGAACTAACAGAAATGAGAAGGCAAGCTCGCAGAAGCCAAGGGACCCCCATGTAAAGATGAATATATATTTTCAACAGTATTTGCTCCACCCTTCCCCATCCCCCGGTTTAAAATGTCAGAAAATATTGATTTTCCTTGAGCCATGATTCAGTTCCAACCAGGTAAGCAACGTTGGTGAAACTGCCACAACACAAAGAACAGAAGGAGATTTCCATCAGCCATTAACTGCACTTTTCATCCCAGCCCTTCCCCAACTCCCAATTAGGAATTATAAAATAGAAGAAAATAAATAAAAATGTCAATTACCAAGGATAAAGGATCCCGTTTACAATTTCTGCCAATCTGTCTTTCAAGGGAAGGGACGTATTTGGGCATCATATTTAATTACCAGACTTTGACTCGGCATTAACAATTTAAACCATTTCAATCGGAAAATAAATCATGAACCATGCAAGAGAAGCTCACCTTTGATGCAGAGCACTTACTTAGCTTGTCAGCATGCTTGGTAATGCTTTGCATGAAGAGCATGTGTTTGATTGTTCGTTCTAGTAGTGAGTCTATACTGCACTGAGGTATCATCTAAAAGTTTCAGCACATCGAAATAATATATTAAGCAACTTCAGACTTAAGGAAATATAGCCTGTTAGGTTACCTTAGAACCATTTGGAACCAGATCGCGGAGCTCCTTGATGCGATCTTGGATCAATTGTCTATCCCTGGGTCTAGGTCGGCAACTTTCACCAGGTCTAGCCCTCTTTTTATGCATTTTAGAGGTTTCAAGTGACCTCTCAGCATGTCCACTACCTCTGCTACAACTGGTTGATGAAAAACCCCTCGAAGACCGAATACTACATGCAGGTGATGAGTTGAAGCTGTTCAACGTTTCCCGATCAAATGAATAGCCTGTAGAACTGATTGTGGCGATATCACTGCTACAAGGTTCGGCAGTTATTTCAGTGGTCAAGAGGGAATCAACAGATTTAGAGAATGACTTGACACTGCTACAATCATTGTCATGGCGGTTAACATTAGCTATTACTGCTTCTAGAAGAGGCTCCTTGCTAGTGCTGCTCATTAACAGATTGCTGGTGCCAATTCCCTCAAGCACCTCAACAGCCATTTCTTCCCGGTTCCCTGCCTCCCAGTCCTTGGAAGAATTCCCTTTCTGGAAAACTGGCCCTAGAGCTTCATACAGCTCATAGCCAGCACAGAATCTGAAAGGAGTGTGCATTGTGTAATTACACTCGGTCTCAGAACCTAAATTTTTCTCAGCAAATTTATCTGGATATGCATTGGGAAGATCTGACACACCCAACATACCATTTGGCTCAGGGCGTTCAGTCACTTGTCCAGCATCATATGAAACACTTTCATTACTTGCATTATTTCTAAAAGTTGGATCAGTTTTATCTACCGAGCCCTTTCCCAAGAGTCTCAAGTTGCTAGTTTGCCCTTCAAACTTCGGATCAGTTTCTGCCCACATCTGCCCTTCCTCTTGGTGTTTTATAATGGAACTTCCACAGCTTGGAGGAAGCAGGATCTCCCAGTCATCAGATCCTTGAACTGCAGTCTCATGAAGTCCTTGGTTATTAACCACTTCAAGTATTTTATTTGGGTAACTTCCAGGTTGCGAGAAGATGCAAGAATGATCAACAGATGTATATAGAGTAGACCACATATTTCTCCCATCTTCAAAAACACTTCTACCTAGATTATTTATGCAGTCTTGAAAAACCTCTGAACCTGAGGTTCTTGTCGATATCTCTGACTGGAAAATGTAACAGCATCAGATAAAGGAGCAGATGATCTGTGATAACAGTAATTCGGGGAGCAATAGTCAATTTACCAGGCAAGAATTTTCCATGCTACTCTGCATCGAACTCGGCAAACAACTTGCCATCAACTCCTGGAGCTCAGAAAAGACATCTCTAATATGCTTGACCACCCTCAAATCCTCAGGGATCTTCTTCGACAAAACAATCGAAAGAAAAATAAGATTTGCAGACAAGCCAAATTGTAGAGATCAATGATAACATACACTCCGCTGGATGATGTTAACTAATCTAGAAATGATCAGACCAGGAAATTCATTTCCCAAGGTGATGAATTATAAATGGAAGTAAATGACACATTGGAGGCAGTCTGAAATATAGTGACAAATGTGAAATTAAACAAATACAAGTCAAGAGGACATCAGTCACAAAATTGTCATAAACATATTAAAGAAAAAACTGAAGGTGGTTAAAAATAAAAGTCTATTTATCATGCACTTGAACCATTTATAAATCTTAAACATTGAGGCTGATCATCTTACACTATCCAAGGATCCAAGTTGTACAACTCCATGTGGATGAACAGCAGCAACAACAATGGTCTGCATTCAAGAAAAAAAGTTTCTTTGAGGCCCCATATTATGTAGCCAATAAAATTCATACAATTGGAGATGGATAAAGTTAAAGTTGTGCAGGTTAGCATCAAGAAGTCAGTTGATGCAAGCCTTGTCATCTCATGCTATGACTGCATTGTCACATGCATTTCACAAGGATTCCACGGAAGAAACTCAATGACCTTCCTTAGGACATACAAAATACAGTTTACTGACTCTAGTATAAAGCTGGCAAGTGGGCCGGGACTGCCCGGTCCCGCCCCGACACCGCCCCGAACCCGAGTAGTAGTAAAAAAAAAAAATCGGTATCGGGACTCGAACCGGGACGGGACAATGTCTCGTCCCGACCCGCCCCAGTCCCGCCAATCCCGATCCGATCCCGATCCCGCCCATAACCCCCCATTTGCAAAAACAACCGTTGCACCAACGGTCATTTTAGATTTTGGCCGTTGTGCAACGGCCATTTTTGGCCTCCCCCCTACCCCTTAATATTTATTTTTAACCTATAAGTTATTATATTTACACTTTAACCCAATTTTCCAACTATAAATAACTCATTTTCTCTTCATCTGTCTCACAAATCTTCCTACAATCTCTCTAGTCTCTCAATCTATCTCTCTACAAGTCTACATTGTTTACTAAATATTCAATTTTATTTATTCATTTGGGAATTGGGAGTGAAGTTGGCAACTAGCTTGAGGATCTTCCATCGAGCAAAGTTTTAATTTTCAACCTCTCGATTACACGTCGACGTTCCGTCGACGTTTGGTACATTCGTTCCTTCATTAAATTATTATTGTCTGTTTATTTTATTTAGCGCACTTAATTTTATTATCTTTAATTATTTATTATCATAATTAAAATGGAAGGATTAAGAGGTATATTTAAGGATAAGGGTGCTTCTTCTAGTAAGGGCAACAAGGGCAAGGGTCTAGTCATCCTATTCCTACACAGGATGATTTTGTTGATACTGAACATTTTCCTACAATACCATTAGATTTAGGCGAGGAGCTATTTTCTGGAACTCAAGAAGACTTTAATTTAGACGATGATCTAGATGATACACCCACTAATGTTGATGACAACACACCCACTAGTGCACCTTCAACTGAAATGCCTCGTATTCCCCCTAGTATGAGACGAGGTCCAGCAAAATGACCATTAAAATCAGATGCATGGATATTTTTTGATAGAGACATAGAGAATCAAGTAGCTAGATGTAAAATTTGTAAAGATGTTTTAAAATTTAAAACTGAAAAAGGTCACGGTGGGACGGGGGGTTTAATGAGACACGTAGTAAGGGCTCATCCAGCTAGGTATGCCCAATACCAGGCTTCAAAACCGGGTGCGCAAACGCCCGTTCCATCGGGACAAGGTTCACATACTGATATTGTCCCGGACCAAGTACAAGGTCAAATTAACCCTATGACGGGGGAAATTGTAGGCCCTAAATACAATAAACATAGAGATAGGGAAGCAATATCAAAATTAGTTGACGTGGAGGGTTCGCCTTTTTCATTTCCTTCATATCCCGGTTTTATTCATTACATTAGAGATATATATAATCCAGCTTTTAAAGGTTTTCATAGATCAACTGTTAAGAGATATGTATTTAAATTCGCACATGAATATCAAGAATATTTACGTTATTCATTATATCATTTTAATGGCAAAGTATCTATCACGTCTGATATAGGTCGTAGTACTACCGACCATGATTATTTAACGGTAACTTGTCATTGGATAGATTATAAATGGTCTATGCAAAAACGTATCTTAGCGTATAGATATATAGATGATAGGCACACTGGTACTTTTATTGTAGAAAATATTTATCAAGTGTGCCATTATTACGGAATAACTGATAAAATTATGATTATTACATTAGATAACGCTTCTTCTAACAATTACGCTATGACAATTTTAAAAAATAGTTTAACTCCATCTTTTCCAGATCATTTTCATATAAAATGCGCGTGTCATATATATAACTTAATTGTAAAGGATGGTCTATCACTTTTTGAAGACATTCTTAGTAAAATACAATTTGCTATAAACTTTATTTTTTAAAAGTAATAGAGTACAACGAAGAAAAGAATATAAAAAAACTTGTCAAGATTGTGGACTACCTTATAGAAAAATTCCAGAAGAAGTATCCACTAGGTGGAATTCTTTATACGAGCAACTACTTGTTACTTATGACTATAGAAAATCTATAACTTTATTTTTTAACTCTCATAATCAAAATTCAGCTGATATGGTTGTAGATAGTGATTGGGTAAAAATTTCCGAACTTATTGTATTTTTAGAGAAATTTTTTCAAGCAACAAAAGAATTTTCCGGTATATATTATCCTACTATTTCAACTATGTTGTTTTATATAACTCTAATATTTTTATTACTTAGTGAATATATGGAAAAACCAGCTTATATTGCAGCTATTAAAAAAATGTTTATAAAAATAAAAAAATATTTTATTCCTATTCCCACTATTTATATTATTGGTGTTGTATTAAATCCGACTATTAAAATAGACGGTACTAAATCACTTATTGAAACTATTTACGATTGTATAGAAGTACTACCACCTCCAAGTCCAAAAAATCCAAATCACCCACCACCTATTGAACAAACTAAAGAAGAAGTGTTGTCTAACGAAGAAGACCAATGCAAAAAAATATTTAGGTTTTACCAACAAGAAAGTGTTAGTAACCTACCGGCTTCCATACATCTTCTTCATCTTCAACACAACCTCACAAAAGAGGTGTTGTTTCTGCGGCTAGTATTGAAAGCCTCAGAAATAGAATGTGCGGCCATACCGCTACTAACTAAATTAGTGAGTTTGATATTTTTGTTTTGCAGGGTTCTGTACCGTACCAAGAAGTTCTCAATGAAGATGGACATGAAGACTTGCTGAAATACTGGAGGGTGAATGAGAAGACCTTTCCGACACTTTCAATGATGGCCCGAGATATTTTGAACATTCAAGCGTCATCAATCGCGTCGAAAGCGCTTTTCCACGCTAGCGAGATATCAAATAGGAGACCACAGACACTCATTAGCCGGAGACAGCTTGAAAATTGCAGTATTATTCAGAGATTGGATACGAGCGAAGCGTAGAAGGTGCGGTCAACCGGAGATCAACGAAGAAGAAGACGAAAACTACAATGAAATCTTATCCGAAGGTGGTGGAAAAGACGTGGATCAATTTGACTAACAAATACCAATTCCAACCGAAGAACCACAGGAAATTATCAAGAAATTAGAACAGGTTTTTTTCAGAATGTAATTTTTTTAATTGCAATTTTATTATGTAATTTGCAACTTTTGGACAACACCACAAAGTTGCAATTTCGACAATTGTATTTATATTACAAAAAAATCACATGTCTATTAAATAATATAAGAGGCACAAAAACAGCCTTGGGATGTTTTTATTACACTATTTTGTCTTGTTTAATTATTGAGTTTTTTTTTATACATACATTATTAAAAAAAAAAAAAAGGAAAACCCGCCGGAACCCGATCCCGCCCCGACCCGATTCCGACGGGATCGGGATCGGGACGGGACTTCGGCAAATCCCGCCAAGCCCGATCCCGCCAGCCCCGATCCCGCCCCCTTCACCCGTCCCGCCAAGCCCCAACCCCGCCAGACCCGAGCCCGGCCCACTGGCCAGCTATACTCTAGTATGATAAAAATTTAGGAGGTGTTTTTTTCTTTAATCTGACAGTTGTATTACAAAAAACAAAGCTCTTCTGCTTTAATCCCGTCATTATGCCAATGCCAGAATGGCAGGAGCTCCCTCTATCCACCTTAAGTTTAAGAGTAACAGATTATCCACACATCATAGTAATGCACAACCATTTCATCCCTCCATCTCACTCTATTGAGTATTGACCTAGGATGATTCAGCAGAGAGATATAGAAGAAAGGTTGAAAGAAAAAATATGGTTTGGGTTAGTTGGAAATAGAGTTTTTAACAGTAACTGCAATATTCAAAAAGAGTTAAAACAGAAGGAATAGGTATCACACAAAGGTCGTAAAATTCTAATATAACTTGAATGCTGATTCTACTAGTGTAGGAAGTAAGCTTTGTCATTCTTGGTGGTTGTCAATCATCTTTAGAAATGACAAAACAACCAGAGACTACTGACACGTAATTTTTTGAAATGTTAAGTATCAACTCTCTTACATTTTTAGTTGCTTAGTTTTTTTAAATGCGCAGCATGTCAATCCCACGTCAAGATTTTATTCACTTCTATCCTTGCATAGGACAATGGGCGACGGACTCTCATATAAAAATGATTTTGACTTGGCAATATTGTAGCATATGAAAACTTTAAGTTTTCCAAAAAGTGCCATGTCATGAAAGAAACAATGGAAAGATCGGAAGCAGTTGTAAATAGAAGAATTTGGTGTGGGACATATGCATCAGAGGTGAAGAATAAATCAAACACCAAAATATCATACATGAAAGAGATTCTAATCCAAAAATAAATGTTTATTGATGCTCTATTAGGGAACAGAAGTAATGACAAAATCTCAAACTTCCTGACCATCCCCAGATATACGATCCACATGCATGGCAGCTATATCACCATGGAAAATTTTACAACTGAAGGATCAGGATAGTTAGCTTTACCTTAATCCCAGCAGTAAATTGAGCTTGCCACCCATCACAGTGCTGAAAATGAAAAAATCATAATGAATAACGGTACACAAGATACATCTATTAATCCCTCAAATTTACCATCAGATATCACATTTTCAATTTTAGGCTGGGTAAGTTAACTTCTCTAAATTGGAGTACCTTATAAGTTAATATCAATAAGAAGTCTAATGGGCCATACTTTTTACTCTATCCACCATCTAAATAGTTCAAAAAGTAAGTCATTACAGTTTTTGATCTACTTCCTCCATCCCAATTTATGTGAACGTGTTTGATTGGGCACGGAGTTTGAGAAAAAGGAAGACATTTGAAACTTGTGCTCTAAAACAAGCCATAGAAATATCTGTGGCCGGAAATCATCTCATTAAGGGTAATAAAGGAAGTTTAAAAGTTAAATTGTTACTAAAGATAGAAAGATGTCATTTTTTTGGGACTAACTAAAAAAAAGGAAAGAGTGTCACATGAATTGGGACGGGAGGGAGCACCTGTCATAAACAGTTCATGTTGACAATTCCAATATAATAGAACGCTGCCAAGTGAATGTACTTTTTATCAGAAACAGAAAATTTTCTATCTGTAACATTCAAGTTGCATAAGACGAAGTATATTGTTGCGTCTTGATACCCAAATTCATCAGAAGTATGCTAGTTGCACATACTAAGAAAAAATGGCTCACCTCAGGTGCCAAGCTGGTGATAGCTGCACCTTTGTCTGCTGAAAGCCATAGATGTTTTCCAGTAATTGCCACTTGCCCAACAATACTGTCCAAGGAGATAGTTAGATATTTAATTACCATAATCCATAAGTCCTATTTGTTCATTTCAGAGAGAAATTAGAATCACAGATTCAATCTGACTGGAACATAGTCTTATAAAGAATTACTGTGTGACTAACTGACTGTACTCTCAGATTTTCTACTCTTGCATGCTGAAATAAATCAATCTCATGCAGAAACAGATAGCGCAAAAAATACAAATTCTTCAAGGGAAATACTTCTTTAGCTGAAGCTTTAACACCATTAGAATTGACAGCATGAAATTAATCATAAACTTTCTTTATGGTCATCTAGGTATCATACCCTTCTCCAAGAGAATAAACATGATAGGACGTCTTTGCCACAGCTACTCCAAGACGATTGTTGGAATAATGTCCATCATGAAGGTTGCCTGTTGTACTACCAGGAGATTTTTTCTCTGGAAATCCATCATTATCATAGTAAGCGTCCTCCAAAGTCAACATCCTACAATGAAATTCACATGATGGGCAACTGAGAAGAGAGGATATGTTGTTTTTTTCACAAAGGTATTAAAAGGCCAAGTTATGGCGGATTACCAACCACAACTAAGAAATCTATTCATCTCATAGAGACCTCGTACTTGATAAAATCAAGTCTCAGCAAGTATATTACAAAATCAAGCTTCTAATAAGCTTCATAATCAAGGTTCCATTCATAGAAGTCTCAAAAAGGCCTAATTTGGAATGGTGTTATATCCGTAAAAGAGGAATACCAGAATTTCCTAAAAAGTTTGCCTTCATATGTTTACTCTGCACAAATACACTAGTCTTGCTGGATATAGAGTTACATTTCAAAAACCACAAATAATGGTCCCTCTATGGTATGGCACAAAGATTTCCTGCAAAGGCAGTTTCTAGTGTATGCAATCTTTGATTTCTCAGTTAGAGGGGAAGCTATTTGTAACTTTATATTCTGAACCTCCTGCTAACAGAAAAAATAGATTTTGCATTTAGATTCCTTATGTGCATTTCGGAGTTTGGATACATCAGATTAGATTCTTTTTTCGTTAAATGAATATGAAAGACACAAGTTGGATCATTCCCGCAATAAATCTCAAAGAGAACACCTTTTCAGTACCCATTTTGTAGCACTACCAAAAGAAATATCAGTAACAGGAAGCTAAGAACTTGATGAAAGAGGCAAAAGAACTCACATTCGAGCTCGATGTGTGAGCTTCCAGAACACAGCATACTTCCAAGGAGTGTTGCAGCAAAGGCTCCTCAGTGCTTGTTGCAGTTGGCTTGCCATATTCTTTTCCCAGTCACCAAAACTTTTAACACACGGATAGATCCCCACCACCCCACCCACCCACCCCCACAAACACTCAAAATAAATCCAGTCCTAAACCTCAAATAACCCTAACAATCCCCAATTTTATTCCCTTTTACCAATACCTAACTTCCTCTGTATGATCCTCTACCTGCCTGCTTCCTTCTCAACCCTGCTCGCCGCTTTATTGGCGGTCCTACTGTTGAAAGAAGCAGCATGCCATCATCTTTTCCCATTCTCAACTCTTTCCACAACTCAAAAACCAAACCCCACACCAAAAAAATCAAATCTTGATTGAACCAACCAACCAACCAACTCTATTCAGTAATCAGCAACACAAAATGCAATCAAGAATCCAAGAAAAGCAATACCCACAAACAAGATTGTATTTTCCATGCAAGTTATTATACCAAAACAATAATCTTGAAACAATATGCACTTGGAAATAAAAATCAAATCTTGATTACCCAATAAAGACCAATAACAAGAAAGCTACAGTTGGCTAGAAAATTGATACTTGATCTTTTCCCATTCTCAACTCTTCCCACAGCTCAAAAACCAAACCCCACACTATAAAAATCAAATCTTGATTGAACTAACCAACTCTATTCAGTAATCAGCAACACAAAATGAAATCAAGAATCCAAGAAAAACAATACCCACAAACAGAATTGTATTATCCATGCAAGTTTCCATACCAAAACAATAGTCTTGAACAATAAAAATCAAATCTTGATTACCCTATAAAGACAAAGCTACAGTTGGCTAGCAAAATTGATAGACAGTAAGACCTCAAAATCTGAAGAAAAAGGAAGAATGTTTGGCTACTTTATCAACAGTAAGCTTTGTGGGAAGAGTACCTACGGCGTTTTGGAGTTAACTTGTGAATTGCAACATTAACCTCCATCACTATTCCAAGATTTTGAATATACTGGTTGTTTTTGTTCTTGTTTTAAGTTGAAAAGCAATTTATATAATACTAGTAGGAAAAGTGTACAGCGAGCTATGGGCTAATTGCTTTTGATTATGGAGTTCTCTTTATATATCATAAGCACCTCCCAAAATTCCCTTTTTGGGGACTCCCCTAAATAAATTGGTTGTTAGTTAACAGATTGTTTGGATGGCTGTTACCTATTGTATGGTATGTAATGTATATTTGTATTGTTATTTTAAATACGATATTTATTTTAATTCTTTTTTAAATTTTATTGTATTGTAGGTTAAACGAGTTGTACGGTATGGATATACTATTGTGCCCCTCCAATCTCGATTGCTGATTTTTTTCCATTGCTCTTTTCTTTTTTCTTTTTTCTTTTTTTGTTTAACTCGGGACGGTTCTTACCCGAGTTAAGCACGAATAAAATGAAATGATAATAAGTGATTTATATAAGTAATTTTAATTAATTTTTAACTAAGATAAGTTAATCAATTAATAGGGGAGTTCGGAACTTAAATGACCCAAAAAAAAAAAAAGAGAAAGACAACACAAATGCCACTCCAAAAAAAATGTTACAATAGTATCTTTTGCGCAAGAATTTCCTGCACAATAGGGGTTATTGAACCTATTGAAGCTTTTCATCCCAAATTATAGTTCTTCGGGTTTTGAAGAGTGTGTGTCACCCTCAATTATGTGTCCATCAACTTTTTAATCAACATTGGTACAAATTGGTTGATTTTCAAAGGGACGAAGAACACCATACCATTTTTCATCAGATAAATCCGTATAAGTCCTAATATCTCTTTTTCAAAATATGATGCAATTGTGTTTATTTCTATCGATCCTACCATGAGGCTCTTTGAGCTACCCTCGTTTTTTGTCTATTTCTGAACCAACCGTTAGATGTAATATTTCTAGGCATTCTTAAAATGTGAGTTTTTAACCGAATGTGTTATATAAAAGTTCGATTATATAAGAGTGTCATATAAAGCGATCAAAAGCGCGCATTGAGTTGTCAAATCAAGGATGCCATTCAAAAACATTATATTTTACACATATAAAAGTTGTGTAATATGGGTATTATATAAAGCGGTCAAAAGCGTGCATTGTGTTATCAAATCAAGGATGTCATTCAGAAACATCATATTTTACGCATATAAAAGTTGTGTTATAGGTGTGTCATATAAAGCGGTCAAAAGCAGGCATTGTGTTATCAAATCAAGGATGTCATTCAGAAACATCATAATTTAGGCACATAAAAGTTGCATAATATGGGTGTGTCATATAAAGCGGTCAAAAGCGGGCATTGTCTTATCCAACTAAGGAGTAGTATATAACTGAATGACGAACAACTAGCATTCACATTGACGAGTTATTATGTCATTTTGAAACCAATTTTTTGATATTATTTCTATTACTTCTTTTAGCCCAGCAGGCATATTCGAAGAAATTGGTAGGAAATGGGTATTGGATGATGATTTTAAATACTCAAATAACCCGAACCAGAGATACAATCAATAATACAATGACAACGGAGTGGAATCGGCGTGTTAGGGAGGTTAGAAGGCTAGAACAAAACTTGAGGGCTCTCGGACTTAAACATCCAAAAAGGCATGCTACGTCAATGCTTCGTGGTACACCACAAGAGTTGAATTTTGCTCTTAACCATTTTCGTGAAGAGAATAATCGGATGAAAATACGTTGCCTTAGGGCCGAATATAGTCAACGTGGCTACGTCATATTCAAGTGAAATTCGGACTGGGAGATATCCGATGAAGATGATTCCCCATGATCCTATTAATATTTGTTTTAAATAAAGTAGATGGGATCATAATGACGACCCCAATGGTACTTGGTGTTTGTAACTATATAAGTAGTCTTTCATTTCTTATTAAACTACTACATAATTACATATTCAATGTCGAGTAGTAGAAATGTAGATTGGTCGATAATCTTTCCAAAGGATTCGAATACCAGTGGTGATGATAGCTCAAATCATAACAGTTATTCCAGTGATTCATCAAGCAATAACAATGAATTCAAGATAGATTATTTGAAACCTCACCTTCTTATAGAGCGTAATAATAATTTTTGGGATGTGAAATATTTAGATCCACGAGAACATTATTATGTTTTACGCTGGGAATGGGCATATCGGTATATGTCGAATCATAACGTCTTCTTCGTGACTTGGAAAATCTCAACGCTCCAATCCGAACAAGGTTCTCAATGACCATGCCTTGAATTGATCAACATTCTTGTGAGGTTGCGGTACGAAGAACAACAGAATGCTAGCAAGACGTTGTAGATTTTACATGCTAAAATTGGCCGAAGAACAAGCATCATCAACGGGTAGAGAACTAACATCTACATAAAGAAGATATGTCTTAAGAAACCCAAAATATTGTTTTGAGGACGATATTAAGGACTTCTATTCTGATGATGATTAAGGGTACTATGATTTTATTTGTATTTTAAATTATGATGAAGTCATCAATTTGAAGAAAATTAGTATGTTTAATTTTGTTTTTATTGTTATAGTTGATTATTGATTTATTTAAGCGTCTTGAAGTTAATAATACATACAAAATTCAACAATTCACAATTTTTAATGAAAACACAAATAATTTAGTACATAAAATGTGTTGCTTACATAATACATTATATAAGCGATAGAAAATACATAATACATAAAACGTGCAACTAGTAAAAACAAAAAACGAAATACATAGAAATAATAAAGTTAACCGACAATGCAACATTTCAAGATTAGAAACAACAACAAGAGAGTATAATCATCTTCCAAAATTTCAATTTCTCTTTCAAAGCATTTTTCTCATGTTGAGTGTCTCTAAGGTTATCCTTTAAAAAAAAATTCTTCGGATTCTTTTAGCAAGACCTCAAGAAGGTCAATTTTTTCTTAAACTTCCATAAGTTCAAACTGCATATTAAATTTCACGGTATTTCTAGTGATACGTGAAGTCGCGGTATCTCTATCAATATGAAACTTTTTAAACTTCACCACCACCTTTTTATCCACGAAAAATTTATCTTCCCATAAAAAATATTTACAACCACCCATATCCTATAAACATTACAAAAAAAATCAGTTTTTGAATGTAAAATATGTAGATAATATGAAAAACAAGTCTATAAAACTTATAAAAACACTTACTTCGGGCACTTTACAGCACCAAAAATGACGATCCGAATTATCTTCGGTCCTTGATGTTTTGAGCTGACAATAATGACTGCAACAACAAACGTGAGATTCTATAGCAAACTTTGACATTTCGGAGCTTTGAAACATGATTTTTCGAGGGCTAAAGTATGGTAAAAGAGTGATAATGAAGAAGGTGAAGAGTGAAGAAAATGGAGATGTTGCCAACTCATATTGCGCAGAAAATTCCTGCGCAAAAGGACTTAACCCCGTTATTACGATTAAGTCCTTTTTCGCAGTAAATTTCTGCACAAAATGTATTTTTATAATTTTTTTTGAGTATTTTTTGTTGCCTTGCTCTTTTTTTTTGGTCATTTAAGTTCTGGATTTGACCTCATAACATTGCAATTTGTCTGTTGCTTCTTGACTATTTACTGTTCCTCAGAACGGGTATTTTTCTTTTCTTATTCTTTATTTATTTTATTCTACTTTCTTAATTTATGTGGTACTATTTTCTTTTTAGTCTTTTCCAAAAAGAATGTCATTTTTATATTTTTAGAAATAACTTTATGAAATGATTTACAGTCACACATTTATATAAGATTTATTTTATACCACACATTTCAAAAAACTTTTTTTCTTTCTTAAATTTCGTGTCAAGTTAAATGATGACACATAAATTGAACTGAAAAAGAATTAAGTGAAAAGGGTTTTATGAGATAGTCTACTTATATGGCAAACAATATGATGCCAAGGCTTATGAAAATGCTACTTATCTTCCCATCAATCTATCCAGCATATACCTCTGAACTTACCCTCTTTTCAACAATGATTTCTACTGCTAAAAGTTGTGACATCTACTCACCTCCCATTCCCCTTGTCTCCCTATTCTTGATTTCTTCCTCTACTTTTGTGTTTATCCTTGTGGAATTTTAACTGTTAATTACCAGCCAATCAGAGCTCATTCAACTCAGACCTGGTATTTACATTAAACTAAATAATTTTATTTTTATAGTAAAAAATCAAAGTAAGGATACAAATTGTTTAATTATAATCAAGTGATAAGTATGTGTATAAAAGATACAAGCATTCATTAGGTTAAGTAAACAATGGGGTGTATGAGGTATTCAATTTTACCATGTTTAGTTGATCGAAATATTTTGAAAAATATTTTTTTCTAGAAAAATAAACTCCTTAAAATGAGAAAATTGATTTTCCTAGTGCGAATAGGGAAAACAAGTTTTATAAATGACATTCCAAGCTCATTGTTTCCTTCCTACTCTTTAACACCCTCAATTCCACCCCTTGACCAATTCACTCCTTTGCCACCCCACATCCCACCCCACTCCCCACCCCACCTCCACCCTATATTATTTTCTTAGAATGTCATAAGAATATTTTTGGGATAATATTTATTTGCTTACTTACCAAACATAAAAAAAGTAAGTAAGAAAATTACTTTTCACATGAAAAATATTTTCCTTCATACCAAACAGACCCTGAGTGCAAGAAAATTTCCGCCCTTCCTTCATACCAAACAGACCCTGAGTGCAAGAAAATTTCCGCCCTACCTCTCAAACTTTTTGTATTGTATCTCAATTTTAGGTACATAAAAAAGAACTACATAAATTTTAAAATATTTCATAAGTTACACGTCTCAAATTTACTGCGAGAAGAAATTTTATTTCCTTAGGCACACTTTATATACGAAAAATGTTCAAAAATATTCTTAATCTATTAAAAATGATTCACAAATGATGTTCTTCCGCCTATAAGATCGAATTTGCCTTCCTTCCATCTATTTGGATAAAAAATGCCCTTAATGTATTATAAATGACTCAAAAAATACCCTTCTTCCACTTATTATATCAAATGTATCCCTAATAATATTCTTAGGTTTAAAATTACCCCCTTATTAACGACACAATTATATAACATTCAATTAAATTTTAATTAAATATGTGAATTAGTCCCACTATATTATTTATATGTTAAAAATGTAAGTATCTGTTGGAGATTATTATGCTTAACAAAATTAACAAATTAGTTATAGAAGAATTTAAACAAGCAAAAAAAAAAAGATATCCTCACTTTGAATTCCAGTATCTTAAACTTTACAAGCAAGATAATGAACAAAACTAACAAATTTTAAGGTTTCACAAGTTGATTCCAGTATTTAAACTTCGGAAAATTTACTTAACAAAATTAAACAAGCAAGATAGAAGAAAATTAACAAAAAATGTGATATAACTGAGAATATTTTCGAAACAAATTAATTGTACTACAACCGGTATGATTAAAAGAGGCTACATGTTTAATTATTATTTAATTAAATATCATATAATTGTGTCGTTAATAAAGGCATAGTTTTAAGCCTGAAAATAATATTAGGGATAAATTTGATCTCAAAAGTGGAAGAAATGCATTTTCAGCCATTTCTAATACATTAAGGGTATTTTTTAGCCAAATAGGTTGAAGGAAGAGCAGATTTGATCCAATAGGTCGAAGGATGACATTTTTGAACAATTTTTCATACATTAAGGACATTTTTTAGCCAAATAGGTTGATGGAAAGGCAGATTTGATCCAATAGGTGGAAGGAGAGAATTTCTGAACCATTTTTCATACGTTAAGGGCATTTGTGACCATTTTCCGCTTTATATAATAGCAAATCTTCTTCATTTTAACAAAACATACTTAGGAATTAAATAAAGTTGGAAATGATTGCATGCATAACCATCAATTCTAATTGCAAAGGGCTGCTCAACGTTGAAATTTTCATCCAATTGTGGTTTTCAACAACCGCAACACAACATGCATGTAATTTAGTTGAAATGACGTGCTAGCTCTAAAGATATAATATTTGGAAGCTTTTTAAATTGCAGGGCAAGTGCACAAATAGTTGCTTGATTATTTAAAATATAATCAAAGTTTATAACTTATTTAATTTTAGTTAGTTCAAAATTAAATTTCAGACATGAGTTCTGAAGTTTTAAATTCAGTCCTTTGGGTCTGATGTTGGAAGTGATAAACAGAGACGGATCTAAGATTTTAAGTTTATGGTTTCCTACAATAATCTCAAATTAATTTATAATTATAATTTGATTCAGAATAAAGTATTTATAGAATTTGAATGAATATATTAATACATATACAAGTAAAAGCTACTAGTTTCCGGAACCAGTACCTAAAGTGCCATTCATGCCTGAAGTTGAATGAAACTTCAAATTTGAAGGTCTGAAGGGGGGATTTCATTGATTGATAAATGACGAAACTGTTAGAATATTATGAAATAATATTATGATTATGTATTAATGTAGTATCATGTTATATATGGTAGGTAGTAAAATGTTAATTAGGAATATTATGTTAATTAGGTAGAAGATTATTAGGAATTGATTAGGAAGATTATGCATGATTGACTCTTCCTAATTGATGTATATGGTGTATATATTGAACCTTTGAATAATGAATATAGTGAGGAAAAATATTCTACTTACCCTAGAATTCTTACATGGTATCAAGAGCTTAAGGAAAGATCCAAAATTAGTTTAATTTCTTCCAAATTTTCGGTCATCTTCCCCCCCAGAAACCCTAGTGTGGCCGAAAATTCCTTTTTTTTTTCACTCCATTATTGATTATCCTTCATCACAACCAATTATGTCTGAATCCAAATCATCTTTTCACCCTGCCCTTGCTGTCTCAAACATCAAAACACATGTTTCCATCAAACTAGAAATGGAAACCGTTCATTATGCGACTTGGGCGGGAATTATTCAAAATATGTTGTCGCTCTCACAAAGTTCTTCATCAAATAATTCCTCCAAAAGATGGTAAAGGGAAAGACATAACAACCGATGCAGATAAGGAATTGTGGGATACACTTGATGACACAGTCCTTGGTTGGATTTATGCAACAATCTCCACTGACTTGTTGCATACGATAATGGAATCGGATTCCACAGCCATGGCGGCGTGGGAACGATTGCGAGATATTTTTCAAGATAACCAAAACTCTCGCGCTGTTTCATTGGAACGGGATTTCTCAACCATTGACATGGCGGATTTCCCTAATGTTTCTACATATTATCAACGCCTCAAAGTGTTGGCCGATCAATTACGAAACGTTGGTTCACCGGTTACTAATAACCAGTTAGTCTTGCAATTGATCATCGGTCTCACCGACGCGTATAGCGGCGTGGGAACTCTAATCCGTCAAAGTAATCCTCTACCACAATTTTATCAAGCAAGGTCCATGCTTGTACTTGAAGAGTCGGGCTTGGTGAAAAAGGCCTCAACTACTTCAAATTCCGTCATGCTTGCCACTCCTTTACATGATGATAATTTTTTTGAACCTTCTCAACAAAATAAGGGACAAAAAGGACGTCATAGCAATAAAAATAAGGGTGGAAATCGCATAAATAACAAAGGTGGAGGCCACCGAAATTCCGATGGCGGCGGTAATGGCGGCAACACCAACTCTGGTGGTGGACAGTGGAAGCAACACGGCGGCAGGGGCGGTGGTCAGTGGCAGCAGCCCAACGGCAGGAGCGGTGGACGGAAGCAGCGGGCGGCTTTGGTGGCAAGTAGCCTTGGGCCATACCACCCAGCCCAACCCCAACAGCAATTGGGCCAGGCAGCCCCAAGGCCCACTGGCCAGCCTCAACAAAACAGTGGGCAGTATCCACCATTTTGGCAGCAGCAGCAACAGGCCCAACAGGCCCATTTCGCTGGGTCTGTGAACACATGCAATGGTAGTGGGCCTCAGTCGACCCAGTGGCATGAGGCCCATTCAACAGGGGGCCACCCCACAGAAATTGAGTCTGCCATGCACACTCTTGGACTTAATCCACCGGATTCAAATTGGTATATGGACTCCGGAGCGACGTCACATATGACGTCCTCCCAAGGTAATCTCTCGTCCTATTTTAATTTGAGCAATGATAATGGAATAATTGTCGGAAATTGCCATTCAATTCCAATTAAAGGTTATGGTTCTAGCAAATTGTCACCACCAAACCTTCCTCTAATTTTAAAGAATGTCCTTCATGCTTCCAAATTAATCAAAAACTTGGTTTCTGTTAGAAAGTTTACAACTGATAATTGGGTATCTGTCAGGTTTGACCCCTTTGGCTTTTCCGTGCATGATTTTCAGACGGGGAAGCTTCTCATGAGATATGACAGCAAGGGGGAGCTCTATCCAATAAATCCGTCAACACAACAATCCAAGTTTTCTTCTGTTTTTGCAGCTTTGGCACCATCTTTATGGCACAAACGTTTGGGACATCCGGGAGAGGCTATTTTGGCTTCTCTTAAACAAAATAATTTTATTTTTTATACCCAAACACGGACTCTAAATAAGTGTCATTCTTGCACACTTGGTAAACATGTTAAGTTGCCTTTTATTTCATCTACTTCATGCACTCTTTTGCCATTTGATATTTTACATTGTGATATTTGGACATCACCTGTTTTGAGTTCTTCTGGTCATAGATATTATTTGTTTATACTTGATTACTACTCAAATTATTTGTGGACATTCCCTTTATCGGAAAAATTACAAGTGTTTTCCACTTTTCTCACTTTTAGAGCATTCATCTGAACTCAATGTGAATGTGATATCAAAAATATTCAATGTGATAATGGGGGGTGGGGGAGTTTGACAATAAACAGTTTTGTGATTTTTTCAAAATAAATAGTCTTCAGTTTCGTTTGTCTTGTCCTCATACTTCATCACAAAATGGGAAAGTGAAACGTAAAATTAGAACCATTAACAATATTGTTAGAACATCTCTTTCTCATGCTTCACTTCCCCCTGTATTTTGGCATCATGCACTCCAAATGGCCACTTATCTGTTGAATGTCCTTCCTCATAAAAATCTATCATACCAAGCTCCCCTAAAAATGCTTTACTTACGAGAGCTCACATATCATCACTTAAGAGTGTTTGGTTGTCTTTGCTACCTCTTCTTTCCATCCACCACAATCACAAAACTCCAAGTCCGGTCTACTCCATGTGTGTTCTTGGGATATCCTACTCATCATCGCAGTTATCAATGTTACCACATTTCTTCCAAAATAATCTTTATAAGTCGTTATGTAATCTTTGATGAAACAATTTTTCCATTTGCTAAGTTGCATGCCACCGGGACCCCTAACTATGATTTTTTAGATAATGATAAGCTTTCATATCTGACACATTTTTTTACAGCTCGGTACCTATTACTAGTGTTGAACACCGTAATTCAGGCCTATTAGGCCAGTCCACCACTGCGGGCCCAATTCCAGCTCCATCAATGCAGCCCACTGGACCCTCGGTTTCTCACTCCTCGGTCAGTGGCGTCCAGTCCACTGGCCCAACAAATCGTCTGGTCAGCCGTAGTCAACATGGAATTATCAAACCCAATACCAAATATAGCCTTCACACCCAGGTCTCAAAATCACCCTTGCCTCGTAATCCAGTGTCTGCTCTAAAAGACCCGAATTGGAAAATGGCCATGGATGATGAATATCATGCTCTAATTACAAATAGAACAATATCATGCTCTAATTACAAATAGGACAATATCATGCTCTAATTACAAATAGGACATGGGATTTAGTACCTCGTCCATCTAATGCTAATATAATTCGATTTATGTGGATTTTCAGCTATAAAGAAAAATCTGATTGAACTTTTGAGCGGCATAAAGCCCATCTTGTAGGTGATGGGAAGACACAATAGGTTGGTGTAAATTGCGGGAAAACATTCAGTCCAGTGGTCAAACCTGCAACTATCAAAACAGTTCTCAACCTGTCTCTCTCAAAAGGATGGTCACTTCATCAATTGGATGTCAAAAATGCCTTTCTCCATGGACACCTTAATGAGACTGTCTACATGCACCAACCGTTGGGATACAGGGATTCTAAATATCCCAACCATGTGTGTTTGCTCAACAAATCATTATATGGCCTCAAGCAGGCCCCCGGGGCTTGGTATAAGCGGTTTGCAGATTTTGTGTCACGCATGAGTTTCTCGCACAGCCATTCAGATAATTCCCTGTTTATCTATCGTCAGGGTAATCATACTTCTTATCTTCTTCTATATGTGGATGATATTATTCTAACAACATCTTCAGACTCTCTTTGCAAGAATATCATGTCACAGCTTAGTTCTGAATTCGCTATGAAAGATCTTGGCCCACTCCACTACTTTCTAAAGATTGTTGTGACTCGACATACATGTGGATTATTCCTCTCCCAGAAGAAGCATGCATCAGAAATCATGGAACGAGCTGGGATGTCTTTCTGCAAACCTTCGGCAACTCCGGTCGACACAAAATCAAAATTGAGTGTCATCTCTAGCAAACCTTTTGCTGATCCAACGTTATACCGCAGCCTAGCAGGAGCTTTACAACATCTCATATTCACCAGGCCAGATATTACCCATGCAGTGCAACAAATGTGTCTATTCATGCATAATCCAATGGAGGAACATATGCATGCTCTGAAACGCATTATGCGATATATTCAGGGCACTCTGGAGTATGGATTACATCTATACCCGTCCTCTATTTCCAAACTTGTTACTTACACTGATGCAAATTGGGCAGGATGTCCAGATACAAGATGATCCACCTCCGGGTATTGCGTCTTCCTTGGTGACAATTTAATCTCATGGTCCTCAAAAAGGCAGGCCACGGTATCACGCTCAAGTGCTGAAGCAGAATATCGTGTTGTGGCCAATGTTGTATCTGACTCATGTTGGATTCGGAACCTGTTACTTGAACTTCATTGCTATTCCGACTGCAACAATAGTATACTGTGATAATATTAGTGCAACATCTACCTCTCAGGGAATCTCATCCACCATCAACGCACTAAACATATTGAGTTAGATATTCACTTTGTACGCGAGAAGGTGGCTCGCGGACAAGTTCGGGTGCTACATGTCCCAACGCGACATCAAATCGCAGATATCTTCACAAAAGGACTTCCGTTGATATTATTTGAAGATTTTAGGGACAGTCTCAGCATTCACCGCCCTCCAGCTTCGACTTCGGAGGAGTGTTAGAATATTATGAAATAATATTATGATTATGTATTAATGTAGTATCATGTTATATATGGTAGGTAGTAAAATGTTAATTAGAAATATTATGTTAATTAGGTAGAAGATTATTAGGAATTGATTAGGAAGATTATGCATGATTGACTCTTCCTAATTGATGTATATGGTGTATTTATTGAACCTTTGAAGGATGAATATAGTGAGGAAAAATATTCTACTTACCCTAGAATTCTTACCGAAACTAATACCATTCTTAAGTTTATATTGTAACTTCCCGCACATCCTTAGTGCTACTTTTGCTAATTAAAATTAAAACTAAAACTTCAATCTTACACACAAAGTTCATAATTTCCTTTTGCGACAAAAATGTATTTGCATGCACGAGCAGCGTGAAAATTGGGTAGACAAATCAAATACAAGTCATATACCCAACTTGATAATAAATGCATGGTGACTTCGCAAGCAATATGTCCTATAATAGTTGAAACACTTTTAACATATTTGATGAATTTGAAGAAGAAGAAGAAGAGGAGGAGGACGAGGAAGAAAAAATTGCAGCACACGAACTAGAATTGTCTAAATTGGCTAAATTTAAAGTAACTTTTAAAGAATAATTATATTTTTAAATGGTGCCTTGAAAATTGGCCTACCTGATGTAAATTCTACCTTGTTGTCCTCTTAAGTGGACATATATCAGGATGTACTCTCACCGGCTAATTTTAAATGTCGTTTTAGTTTTAAAATATTATCTCAAATTAATTGTCACTTAAGTAATTCAAGACTAAAGTTAAATTAAGTTTTCAATTATACCATTAATTAATATTAACAAAAATGCACGGTATTTCAAAGAAAACAATCAATCTAAAAAGAAGGGCAGCCCGGTGCACAAAGCATCACGTGTTCACACAGGCTTCCGGGGAGGGGCGCACCCCAAGGGTGGTGATGTAGACAACATACATTAATACAAGCGTCAGTGGCGTGATGATCAATATTTTTTTTAATGCCCTTGAAAAATGAGCAAAAGCGACATGGGACGGAGGAAGTAACTAAAATTAATATTCTTACACAAATCAGTACTCCCTTCGTTCCCTTTTAAGTGACTTTCTTGCTTTTTGATTTGTTTCAAAATAAATATTGTTGTTTAAGAAAACAAAAGGTATTGATCGCCCCCTGATACGTCGTAAATTTTAGGATTAATAGCACTCACTCCTTATATTTTTAGATGTCTTTTAAGCAAATTTTCTCTTTATTTATTGTGTTTTGGTGTGTTTTCAGGTATTTGAAGCTCAAGGAATAAAAGGGAATAAAATAGTAAAAAAAAGTCCAAAAGCACTTGAATGCGATGGAGATGCTGCACCGCAAATCCTGTATGCAGCCACAAAAGGACTGCAAACTCTGAGCATAAAAGTTGACAGAACCAAGCCCTATGCGATGAGTATGTGACACCACAATCTCTCATATGTGGTCGCATACTCTAGAGGAAATCAATCAGTGAGTTGAATGAAAAAGGCAGAAGTGCGACGCAAATGCGGCACCACATACCAGATATGCAATCGCATACCCAAATCTCAGACAAAACAGTGAAAAATGACAAAACGATGAAAATGCGGTGACTCCTGAAGTATGTGAACGCATTCCGAAAAATGATGCACCGCATACACGCTGCATACCGAGCGGGGAGAAATTTGACCGTGAGAATGCGACCGCAAACTCGTAATGCGATTGTATTCTGGTCGGCGCATTGTGACTCGTCAGCTACAATTTTGAATCTTTTGTCCCTTCCATATAAATACTTGGCATAGATTTCTGAGCTCATTATTCTAGACTTTATTCTCTGAGCATACTTTGACCTTTTGCATTGGACAAGAAGCATTTGGATTGTCTCTTTCAAGATATTCTTTTTTCTTCATCTTCATCAATCATTGTAAGAATATGATTTTTTTTAATTCAATTAAAATTTTTATTTACTTTACATTGATTATGAGTAGCTAAATTCTTAGCTAGGGTTGTGGGGCCAAAGGGGTTGAGCATGTGATGGGTTTGAAACCATTCATTGGGTTACTTTATTGTTCTCTAATAACTATTTGCTTTGTATTGTGTATTAATGGTGGCTAACATTAATAGTGCCTAAATTCTCTATCTAGCTTGTATAAGTAGGTAAAGATTAGAAAAAGAGTTATTGGAAAGGATTTGAGGCTTTAACCCCCATCTAATAGCTAGAGCTAGAAATCGTCTAGTTAACTTGAAATCCAATTGGGTATTCTCAATTGCGCATCTTAGGGCTTGGAAAAGCCTTTGATGAAATTTGTCAATTGGGTTGGAAAATTGTTTGACAACCCGTTTAGCCCATGATTTAGAACATGAATGTTTCCTATCTGGATTGAGAAATAGCCCAATTACACCCTTTACCCGAAGACATCACAACCCTACTCGTCTCAATTTGATATTTAAACTTAATTACTTGCTAACTTGATATTTAGTTGTTCTTACATCAAATACGTGTTACTTTGCGATACAATCATAGTTATAATCAGTCAAACAGTATTCCTTTCCCTTTGAAATATAGGAATAATAGTTGAGGTTTACAATTAAGTTGTACATTTCTCATCGTATTCCCTATGGGATTTGATCCCAACCTTCGTTGGGTTCTATATTTGCTAACGACCACTTTACATCATTTTCAAAGGTATAATTTGGGCGTATCAAATTTTGGAGCCGTTGCCGAAGAATACGGTTTAGAAATTTATAAATTAGTGTAACTCTCTACTTTAAGTCTTTATTTCTCATATCAGTTTTGTTTTTTGTTTTTGTTGTGTAGGTGTTATGGCATCCGATTCCAAATCCAATGATGAACTCATGGAGGCTCATGGATACGCCGCTGCTATTCAACCTCCACCACTTCAAGGAAATGCGAGTTTCCACCTCAACACCACAATGTTGCACCTACTCAATACAAAGGGCCTATTTGGAGGTCTAACCACCGATAACCCAAATAGGCACCTTAAAAATTTTCTTGGGGTTTGTTCAATCAATGTGCAACCCAATATCTCAAGTGAAGCCGTCAAGTTGAGGATATTTCCCTTCTCTCTCACGAGAGAGGCCACCATATGGTTGGACCATCTTGCGTCCGGTTCTATTACCACATGGGCGGAGTTGACCGAGGCATTCCTCAAGAAGTTTTTCCCTCCATCCCGGATGTTGCAACTTCGTGACGAAATCAACAACTTTCTTCAACTTCCTTATTAGCCCTTCATGAAGCTTGGATTCGATTCAAGAAGAAAATCAAAAGTTGTCCAAACCATAGGTTGTCCGATAGTGTTCTTCTACAAATGTTTTATCGGTCACTTGACTCAGTCAATAAGTCGGTCACTAATAATATTGCGGAGGGGTCCGTTATGAACAATTCTTATGATGTGGTGAGCTCCCTACTTGACAAGCTAATCGAGACAAATGAAGCTTGGCATACTAGAGAGTCGGAAGTAGTTGGAGGAAGTTGTTCCAAATCCTTGTTGTCTAGAGAGGCGATTAGGAGGGAAGAAGAGAGAGATGAAACTATGGAAAATTAATCACGCAAATGTATCTTCTTACTAAACATGTCATGAGAGCGGGGTCTAAGAAGGTGAATGCGGTTGGGTCTTGTGAAAGGGGCTCTCCGAATTAACAATGCTACCAAGTCTATGATGAAGAAGCTCATTTTGTGAATAATCAAAGGGATGGGGTTCCCGACCTAACTATCAAGGTCCTAATTAAGGGATTTGGCGGCAAGGTCAAGGGAATCAAGGTTAGAATAAAGATCAAGAAGGCTCAAATTGGAGGGATAATAATCAAGGAGGTTACAACAAAAATTATAACAATCATCGAAGAAACAATCCCTATGTTCCACCAAAGGGTAGCCAATAACTTTTGAATCAACCATCCACTAGTGAACCCGTTTTTTCGAAGATTAAAGATATGCTCTCAAAAGTGTTGAGAAAAGTTGAGTCAACCGATACCTTTGTCAAAGAGCTGAAGGATGATATGAAGAGTACGAGAGATGGTATGAGAACTATGGGGCAAGTTGTGAGCTCTCACTCAACCTCCATCAAGCAATTGTAGTCGCAAATTAGCCAAATCTCATCTACCCTCAACCAAAGGCAAAAGGTTACACTCTTTAGTGACACGGTGGTGAATCCAAGAAATAATGGTGATCATGCTTGCAATACCATCACTACTAGGAGTCAGAAGGTACTTGGGGGAGACAATGATGTGATTGTTGATAATGAGGCACTTATTGAAGAATCCATTATTGTGGAAGAAGATAGTACTCTTAAGAAGATGACAACTAATAATGAAAAGTCTATTATCATTTAAGAAGTAACTATTAATGATGAAATCCCGAAAGTTGGGGACACCAATTCCAAAACCCTCATCACTGTTTCCTCAAAGGCTAGCAAGGAAGGTGGATGATGGGAAGTTTATAAAGTTAATTAAGAAATTGAAGCAACTCTCTATTAACCTTCCATTGATGGAAGTCCTTGAGCAAATAATGGGCTACACGAAGTTTATGAAAGATCTTGTTACCAAGAAAAGGCAAGCTAGATTTGAGGTGGATGTGACGCATCATTGTAGCTCAATTATCACTAAGCCTCTAGTTCAAAAGGAAGAAGACCCCGGAGCTTTCACTATTCCATGTACCATTGGGGTTTACAAATTTGTCAAGGCTTTATGTGATCTTGGTGCAAATATCAACTTGATGTCACTTACAATTTTTAATAAGTTGGGTTTGGGCACTCCCCGTCCCACACTTATGAGGCTACTAATGGCGGATCGAACCGTGAAAAGGTCGGTGTCCTTGTTCGAGTGAATAGATTCATATTTTCGACCTACTTTGTTATTTTGGATTGTGAGGTGGATTTTGAAGTTCCCATAATCTTGGGAAGACCATTCTTATCCACGAGGTGAGATCTTGTTGATGTTGAGAGGGGTGATCTTAAATTTCAAATGAACAACAAAGACATCACATTTTATATTTGCAAGTCAATGAAGCAACCATTGGACATGATTGTGGTGTCAGTTATTAATCGGTTATTGATACTATAAATAAACCCGTGGAGATTACCATTGCAAATGAATATATTGGTGAAGTATTGGATGCGGTGTTGATAAACTATGATGGAGAAGACTATAAAGAAATTGTGAAGACAATTAACGCCTTGGTTGGATTGGGGTCATATAACTACACCCCCAATAAACTTGATCTTGACTTAGAGAACCATGAGACTCGTCCTACAAAACCATCAATCATTGAGCCACCTACCGTGGAGCTCAAACCTCTTCTATCACATTTGAGGTACGAGTTTCTTGGTCCTAACAACACATTGTCTGTCATAATTTCCAACTAGTTAACGGAAGTGTAACGAGAGAGATTATTGGTTATTTTAAAGAGATACAAATGAGTTATTGGTTGGTCAATTGAGGATATTAGGGGAATTCCTCCCGGTATTTGCACTCATAAGATCAAACTTGATGAAGAATGCATCCCTAGTGTTGATCATCAAAGGAGATTGAATCCTCCCATGCAAGAAGTTGTGAAGAATAAGATAATTAAATGGTTGGATGTCGGTGTGGTGTACCCAATAGCGGATAGTGAATGGGTGAGCCTGGTCAAATATGTGCTAAAGAATAAGGGTATTATTGTGGTTCCTAATGAGAATAATGGATTCATTTCAACTCGTACGGTTACCGGTTGGAGGGTGTGTATGGACTATCGAAAGTTGAACTATTGGACAATGAGGGATCACTTCCCAATGTCGTTCATGGATAAAATGCTTGATAGACTCGCATGGAAGGACTTTTATTGCTTTCTAGATTGTTATTCGGGTTATAATCAAATCACTATTGCCCCGAGGATCAAGAGAAAACTACCTCCACATGCCCTTATGGTACCTTTTCTTTTAGAAGAATGCACTTTGGTTTATGTAATGCTCCCACTATTTTTCAAAGGTGCATGATGTCCATCTTCTCTGATATGGTGGAGGAATCCATTAAAATCTTCATTGATGGATTTTTCGTGGTTAGAGACTCGTTTGAGGCTTGTTTAGAGAATTTGGATCGAGTTTTGAAATGTTGTGAAGAGACCAATTTGGTGCTCAATTGGGGAAAATATCACTTCATGGTCAAGGAATGCATCGTTCTTGGGTACAAGATTTTGGAAAAGGACATAGAGGTTGACCAAGCCAAAGTTGAAGTGATTCTTAAGCTCCCTCCATCCATCTTCATCAAAGGTGTCCGAAGCTTTCCAGGCCATACCGAGTTTTATAGGAGATTCATCAAAGATTTCTCTAAAGTGGCTAACCCCTTATGCAAATTGTTGGAGAAAGAGACCAAGTTCGTATTTGACGAAGCATGTCTCAAAGCATTTGAGTGTTTGAAAGAGAAGCTCACCTCGACCTTTATAATTGTTGCTCCGGATTGATTGAAGCCATTTGAGCTCATATGTGATGCTAGTGGTTTTACTATGTGGACTGTTCTTTGCCAAATGAGAGATAAGATTTTTCATCCCATCTATTATGCAAGTAATACTCTCAATGGAGCGCAAATGAACTACACCATTACCTAACAAGAGTTGCTTACAATTGTCTATGCTTTTGAGAAATTTTGAGCGTATTTGTTATGGACTCATGTTATTATACACACGTATCATGCGGCTCTTCGTTATCTCATGGCTAAAAATATGCTAAGTCTAGATTGACACGTTGGGTCCGACTTTTGCAAGAGTTCAATTTTTAGGTCAAAGATAGGAAGGGGTGTGAGAATCAAGTGGCGGACCACTTGGCAAGACTTGAAGAAGGTGGGAATCCAAGTGATGGACTTGAGGTAAATGATTCCTTTCCGAATAAGCATGTAATGACGGATTCACATGATATAATTCCATGGTACACTGATTTTGCAAACTATCATGCTAGTGATATTATGCCAAGTGATTTAACTACTCATCAAAAAGAGAAAATCTTATGTGATGTCCGAAAGTTCTATTGTGATGAGCCTTACCTTTTTCGAGTTTGCACCGATAACATGATAAGGAGGTGCATTCCCGAGGTTGATATGCTACCCATAATTGAAGCTTGCCACTCCTCTCCCGTTGGTGGTCATCATAGTAGTTCAAGGACCATTTCGAAGATTCTCGAAAGTGGTTACATTGGCCAACTATCCATCAAGATGCCTATGATTACGTGAAAGCTTGTGATTAATGTCAAAGGCATGAGGGAATCTCACGGAAGCATGAGCTACCTTTGACACATATTCTTGAGGTGGAGTTGTTTGATGTTTGGAGCATTAACTTTATGAGCCTATTTGTGAGTTTGATATAGCAACAAATACATCATTGTGGCAGTTGATTATGTGTCAAAATAGGTGGAGGTTGTAGCGCCTCCAAATAATGAAGGGAAAAGTGTCACCGCGTTCTTGAAAAGGTACATCTTCTCGCGGTTTGGTACTCATAGGGCTATCATTAGTGATAGGGGTTTACACTTTTGCAATCATTTGTTCAAAGCCCTTCTCTTGAAGTATGGAGTGAAACACAAGGTGGCTACGCCCTATCATCCCCAAACAAATGTGCAAGTGGAAGTTTCAAATAGGGAGATCAAAAGCATCTTATCCAAAATGGTTAATGTCACAAGAACTGATTGGTAACAGAAGTTGGATGATGCACTTTGGGCATACCGAACTACTTTTAAAACTCCAATTGACATTTCCCCATATTGGTCGATATTTGGCAAATATTGTCATCTCCCTGTGGAACTTAAGCATAAGGTTATGTGGGCCTTGAATAAGTTGAATTTTGATTGGAATTGTGCTTCAGACTTGAGAAAAGAGCAATTGAATGAGATGGATGAATTTTGACTAAAAGCTTATAAGAGTTCGGCACTTTACAAAGCCCAAATGAATCGCTTCTATGACAAAAAGATCTTGAAGAGAGAGTTTATCCTAGGGGATCGTGTATTGTTGTTCAACTCAAGACTCCAGTTGTTTCCTGGGAAGTTGAAGTCAAAGTGATCGGCACCTTTTGAGGTCACGCAAGTGTTTTCCCATAGTGCCATTGAAATTGTTTGCCCAAGTGGAAATTGAATCAAAGTGAATGGGCAAAGAGTGAAGCACTACTTTGGAGTATCAAATGAAGTGAAGACAACTGAGGTGAACTACCTTAATGAGCCGTGAAATGTGATAACAACGTCGTACCGTGATGTGAAATTAGGCATTTCTTGGGAGGCAACCTAAGTGTTTTCTTTCTTTTTCTTGTTTTAATATTTATTTAAGTGTGTAGGATGCAAAATTATAGGGAAAACAGAAGTGAAAGAGTGTTGGGAGCAACCAAACCTAAAAACTTGAGCATGAGAATTGAAAAATGGGTTGAAGCCAAGAATGTGGATCTTGCGGAGTGAATGTGATGCCGCATTTTTAGTTTGAGGTCGCATTTCACATCGCATATTGGTCTCCCAAATTTCCAGTGAGCAAGGTAAAATACATAAAATTGTGGTGCGAATGCAACGCTGCATTCGCAATGTAGAGCACTATGCGGCCATATATCATCAAAGGTCATTTGGGCAGGTAAAGATCAAATGCGAAGAGAATGTGATGCCACATTCATAGTTTGCGATCGCATTCTCAATGCATCCCTGATGAGTACTTAAGGTCAAATTGAAATTCAATTTCCTACTTTCCCTCTTCAAACAGTCAACTGTTATGACTCCTCATTCACCCTAATCGATGATTTTTGGCTAAAATCTTGCCTAAAACAACTTTGATTATCATTATCACACTACTCAATTGTGCAATCAACTCCAAAATTTATGGAATTTCCCTATCCCCTAGTCTGCAATTAACATCACAAATAGACTCATTTTACCCTAAATTTCTCAAATCATCAATTTACTTGATGATTGACTGGGTAAACATGATTTGTAGAGTCTCTTGGTGTTATTGTTGATTTTTATTATGAATTTGCTCGTATTGAGTCTTAATTTTGCTATGGATATCTGAAAGGGGCTATGGGTACCTGAAAGGGGCTATGGGTACCTAAAGTTTGATAAACTTAGGGGTATGTTTGAATGTGTTCAAATTGAACTATGTGTTTATATTTAGTGTGTGAAGTATGTGAGTGTTGTAGACGACTTAAAATTCCCGATGATGGATAGTTTGACCACTTTCTTAAGAGGAATTGGTCATAGGTGTGTATGTTGGTTATGTGGATGATGAAATTGTGCTAAAAATAGTATAGTAATGGTGTTATTGATCTATATTGATGGTAGAAACTAGTTGGGGGTAGTTTGGTGTTGATCGCCATGAAAATGCACTCTGAGAACTGTCATTGATGGCTGGGGAAGACGAACCAAATGCGACGTCGCATTCGTTGTATGCAACCGCATTTGCGTTGCATTCCCCTTGGATACTTGGCAGTCACTAATCCTAATTGCAGAAGTATACGGTCAAAATGTGACACCGCATTCGTAGAATATGACCGCATTCCACGTCGCATACTCCATTTCCAAATTAGGCTGTGAAGTCAGTAAACTTGATGACTTTGCGACGTGTATACGATACCGCCATGTTACGTATGCAGAGCTATACTTAGTGAATGCGATCACATTTCACTTAGTGCAGTGCCACATACTCTTTATGTTGCGCCACATAATTCTGCTAGATTCCATTGTTTTAACTGTTTCTTCCTTGTTCCTTTGTGAAATTGTAGTTCCTTTTTAGAATGATTTTGATAACATAAAAATAACAAAAAGATTTTATGCATTTCTTTTTTACTTCTTGGCACTAATATTGCTTTCATTACAGAATGATTCGCGGTAAAGCTATTGCTAAATGAAATACATGCAAAGATGGGGCAAGGATGGGGAAGAAGAGAAAGACACCCACTTCGTCTAAGGACCAATAGGAGTGGGCACATGTGGAGGGGTAGTCCACTACTCTCTCTCAGCCTCAACCTCAATCTCAGGCTGCGGGGGAAAGTAGTTTGACTCCTCAAATGCTGAGACAAGAGCTTGAACAATGGATATATCTGAAAGATGCCCTCCGGTTCAAGGATGAGGGGTGAAAGAGAGTTTTGACCAAAAATGCACCTTCAACTATGAAAAGCATATGAGCCTGAGGGGCTTAAAAGAATCACTCCCTCGGGTCCTCAAGCAATTGAAGAAGAGGAACTGGATGATCTTCATCAAACCTCCCCAAAAGTTTGTGCACGTTCTAGTGAGGGAATTTGATGCTAGTCTGGGTGGCTATGGGGAAGAAAATGTAATACTTGAGTGGTTGCCACATTCGTGGGGGTAACGGTACTAGTGTACCATGAAGGGATCAACGCCATTTATTTTGACAATAATGGGACCCCCATATGGAGTATGAGGAAAAGATCTGAAGTGGTAATATTAAGAGCCAACGTGCATGGATGGCTGAGGTAATTGCAGCTCCAGGCACCACACCTCTATGGATTCACCTCGGCACTCTTATTCAGAATATGAGCTTCAATATTGAGGCTAAGTTTTGATTGACTTTTATTAGTAGTCGATTTTGGCCTTCGCAAAATGAGACACTAGTGGGGCTTCTAAAGGCAGTCCTCCTAGGGTGTATCATGATAGAGGTCCATCTTAATGTGGGTAGGATCATTTACTACCACATTATTGATAGAGTTTGGTAGCGGATAAGATCCTTACCATTCTCCTGCTTGATCACTGCTATGTGCCGGAAGGAAAATGTACATGTTTTTCGACAGGTGGATAGAGATTGTACCCCCACGGGTGTGGTGGATATCCTCAAGTTGGAGGATGATGAAAATCATGAGAAAAAAAAGAAGAAAAAAAGTGCAGACTATTGATTTGACTATTGGGTTTGAAGAGATGGACCGGCCTGCCACCGCTATTGGTATGAATTATGATAGTTTGATACTTTGGTTTGTAAATATTTGACTATTCAGATGTTTGATGTTTTGTTAGTATGTTGACATTGTTCTTGTGTTTTTCGTTTGTATGTTTATATTATTTTTATGTATTTTTGCTCATGTGATGTGGTATTAGCTATATCTTTGGTTTTCTTAGTCGTGGTTCTTTTTCCAATGATGCTAATGGTCTTTTGAATCTGGTATTTTTAGGTAGGTTGAGTCGCTTTTCCCAATGATAGATAGTTGGGCAATTTCTTAAGTGAATTAAGCCTTGTGGTATGTTATTGTGACTTGTTTGGTACCAATACATTGAGTTTTATGCATGTAAAGTTAATAGCCCTCTAAAATTTTCAAAAGTTTTTAAATGTGAAGGATGAATGATAGGAAACATTTGGCTCATTGTGTGACTTTTGGATATCATTTTGATAAGTTTTCACAAATTGAGTTTGTCTTAGAGGTTAATTGCTCATCTTGTAATAATGCATGTGCCAAGTGCGATGAGTTTTGTTCAAATTGGCTTTTGTGCTTACTTGTATCTACTAGAACTTGCCCGGTCAGTCTAACAAGTCTTACCTTGAGGATGGTAGTTGGAGAAATGATCTTAGGCATTCTTTGCTTGTTCAAAATACAACCCTTCTAACCTTTCGCGCCTATCAAAGCATAAAGTTGATCACTAGTCAATCCTTTTGAGCCTTAATCCTTTCTTTGGAACCACATTACAAGCCGTAACTTTTTTAACATCTAACCTCCTTTATACCCGTCCTTCCTTGAGCTTGAAATCTCAACTTAGGATTTTGGTCTAAGTTGAGGATGAGAATCCATGTGAATAAGGTGAGAATGTCAACTAATTCTTTTAGCTTAAGTTGAGAGTGGGATGTCAAGTGTATGAAAGAAACAGTGTGTGGTTTAGTTGTTCACAGGACCCCCCCTATTTAAAAAAATAGAAAAGAAACAAAAAGATGGTATTTTTATTTGCTGTTTTTGGATAAAAGCATGGGGAAATGTAGAATAAAAGTTTGAAAATAAGAGCGGCATAAAAAAGGGAAGAATAATCTTGCAAGGGTTGAGAAGATGAAAGAAGCAAAGAGGAATCAAAGAAATGGCCCCAACATAAAAAGATGTGTAGAGTTCAAGAAAGGTGTAGTCACTTCATATCCAACTGAATATCCTACCCTACCCTAAGCCTACATTATCACCGGAAAAGTCCTTAGATATCTCCAAACAATGACCTTTGAGTTAGAGTTGAAATAAAGTAAGGGCAAGACTATGGTTTGATACTTGTTGCACTTAAAGTTCTTTGTTGAGTGTGAATTGCTTCTTGTCTCTTGCTTACTTTATATATCTTTGTGTGTGGGTCTTTCTTCTTGTGAGGACGCATGTGTTATGACAAAGGGTTGACAATTGTGCTTTTTTTACTAGTCAAAAGGAGTGTGAACAAGAGAGTGGTAACCTCTAGTCACACTTTGAGGATTGTGTTTGCCTTGTCATTCTATCAAATGCAATTCAGTGAAAAGGAGAGGTGGTTATGCGAAGTGAAGAAACATATTTATATTCTCATTATTAGTACCAACCGATAGTCATGTGCATCCATCTTGTCAGTAGGCGAGTCTTGTGTGAGTTGAGTCTTGTGTTTTGAGTCGTAGTTTTGTGTCATTTTTTTAGGACAAGCAAAGGGTTAAGTTGGGGGTGTTGATAAGTCATGAATTTTAGGATTATTAGCACTCACTCTTTATACTTTTAGATGTCTTTTAAGCAAATTTTCTCTTTATTTATAGTGTATTTTCAGGTGTTTGAAACTTAAGGAATAAAAAGAAACGAAATAGTAGAAAAAGTCCAAAAAGCACTTGATTGCGATGGAGATGTTGCACCGCTAACCCTGTTGCGGCCGCAAGAGGATCGCAAACTCTTAGCAGAAAAGTTGACATAATCAAGCCCTATGCGATGAGTATGCGACACCGCAATCTCTCATATACGGTTGCATACTCTTGAGGAAATCAACCAATGAGCTAAATGAAAAAGGCAGAAGTGTGGTGCAAATGCGGCACTGCATACCAGATATGAGATCGCATACCCAAAGCTCAGACAAAACTGTGAAGAAGGACAAAACGATGAAAATGCAGTGACGCCTGAATTATGCGATCGCATTCCGAAGAATGCTGCACCGCATACACGCCGCATACCGAGCTGGGAGAAATTTGGCTATGAGAATGCGACCGCAAACTCGTAATGTGACCGCATTCTGATCGGCACATTACGACTCGTCAGCTACTATTTTTTTACCTTTTGTCTCTTCCATATAAATACTTGGCATAGATTTTTGAGCTCATTATTCTAGACTTTATTCTCGGAGCATACATTTACCTTTTGCATTGGACAAGAAGCATTTGGATTGTCTCTTTCAAGATATTCCTTTGTCTTCATCTTCATTAATCATTGTAAGAATATGATTTCTTTTAATTTAATTAAAGCTTTTGTTTACTTTACATTGATTATGAGTAGCTAAATTCTTAGCTAGGATTGTGGGGCCAAAGGGGTTTAGCATGTGATTGAGTTTGAAATCAATTCATTGGATTACTTGATTGTTCTCTAATAACTCTTTGTTTTGTATTGTATATTAATGGGGCCTACATTAATAGTGCCTAAATTCTCTATCTAGCTTGGAAAAGTAGGTAAAGATTAAGAAAAGAGTTATTGGCAAGGATTTGAGGCTTTAACCCCCGTCTAATAGCTAGAGCTAGGAATAGTCTAGCTAACTTGAAATCTAATCAGGTATTCTCAATTGCGCTTCTTAAGGCTTGGAAAAGCCTTTGCTGAAATTTATCAATTGGGTTGGAAAACCTTTTGATAAGTTATTTAGCTCATGATTTAGAACATGATGTTTCCTATTTGAATTGAGAAAAGCCCAATTGCATCCTTTCCCCGAATGCATCACAACCCTAGTCGTCTCAATTTGATATTTAAACTCAATCACTTGATAACTTGCTATTGAATTGTTCTTAGATCAAATATGTGTTACTTTGCGATGTAATCATAGTTATATTCAATCAAACAGTATTCTCTTTCCCTTTGAAATATAGGCTAATAGTTGAGGTTTACAATTAAGTTGTACGTTTCTCGTCTTTTTCTCTGTGGGATTCGACCACAACCTTCGTTGGGTTCTATATTTGCTAATGACCGCTTTACATCTTTTTCGAAAGTGTAATTTGGGCGTATCACCCTCACCCCACCCTCTCAAAATTACCTTTGTCTAATCGTGAAAAAATGATTGAACAGACTTTTAAGAAACTTTTACAATTTTCTGTGAGTAAATTTGGAGGAGATAAAAGGTTAATTTATTCACTTAATTCAAGTTTCAAAATATCTTTTGTAATAGGTATGCAAAAGGCTAAAAAAGTAAATAAAAAGGAATGGGTGGAGTAACTTTTATCAAAACTTTAATCTGGGATACTATTGCCATTCATGCTAATTCATTAATGCATGAAATCATTGTTCTTTGTCAAAGAATTCTCAACTAACCATATAGAGTCTATTGGTTATAGGCATAAATTCTCCACCATCCATGCTGTAAGATATTTTTTTAACTATAACATATATCATAAGGCCCATTCACTAATAAAAAACATGGATTGGCGACAGAAAAATTATGTAGTTAAATAATAAAATTTATCGCTAATTCTATTTAGCGACGATTGTTACGGATTATTATACAATTTTATTAGCTACGAGCAATTTAGCGACGGATTAACGATGATTTTTAGAGCTAAATCTAGTATATTTAGTGATTAAGGTACATTATATCCAATTATATATGTGACATTGCTCATAGTCAATGAGTTCTCAACTATCCTAGTCTACCAGTGATAGCCTGATAGGCATGAATTCTCCATTATATAGATTATAGGACTTCAAACCTACTAAGGTATCAAGCCAATTACCAATGAATAGACTCAAGCTGTCATTTGAGAATGGATATTGGATAAGTTATATCTAATGGGAAAAGCGACGAGAACGATGGTCATATTTCCTTCCACGAAGATCAAGACCATGATTACTGGCATATTTATATTACTCTCTCTATGTATATATTATCATAACAAATACAGTATACACAGTAATATTTCACATCTATATACTAAGTTGAACTCCGAAAATCAATTCTAATTGGAAGCGTGCATATGAATTCATATAATCAATCCTCATAGTGTAAAACATACTCATAAAATTAAATTAAGTTATTTGTAAGATACAACAACATACTCAGTGAAATCCCACAACGTGAGATCTGGAGAGGGTGGAGTATACGCAGACCTTACATCTACCTTGGTAGGTAGAGCGGCTATTTCCGAGCGACCCTCGGCTCAAGAAAGATCATAAGCACAAACAAAGCAAAATCAAAGCAAGAGTAAAGCAAGCAAGAGAAATGGTCAGGAAATATTTAAACCGGTATGAAAATGCTGGTATCAAAATCAAATAAGTCATGATAGCGCATTCCAAAAAAGTAAGTAGTAACTAGCGCAAGTAAATAAGCCAAACAAAGTACACTAATATCAGCAAAAGACAAGCTACAGGGGACTATAAAGCAATATTGTGCCTATTAAGCAGGCCTACAATAATAACACTATCACTACCAGTTTGCAAGCGTAAGTAGGACTACACTCGACTATCCATTACCCTTCTACCCTAATATGTGTCCTCCACAACCCTCTATCTAAGGTCATGTCCTCAGTAAGTTGCACCTACGCTATATCTCGTCTAATCACCTCTCCCCAATACTTCTTCGGCCTACATCTACCCCTCCTGAACCCGTCCATAGTCAACCTCTCACACCTCTGCACTGGGGCATTTATGTCTCTCCTCTACACATGCCCAAACCATCTCAACCTCGCTTCCCGCATCTTATCCTCCACCTAGGCCACTCCCACTCTGTCCCGAATATCATCATTTCTAATTTTATCCCTCCTTGTATGCCCGCACATCCATCTCAGCATCCTCATCTCCACAACTTTCATCTTTTGTATGTGCGAAGTCTTGACTGGCCAACACTCTGCCCCATACAACATAGTCGGTCTAACCACCGCCCTATTGAACCTGCCTTTAAGTTTTGATGGCATATTTTTATAGCATAAGACTCTAGATGCGAGCCTCCATTTCATCCACCATTCCCAATACGATATGTGACATCGTCATCAATCTCTCCATCCCATTAGATAATAGACCCAAGGTATTTGAAGCTTCCTTTCTTTGGAATGACTTGAGTACCAAGCCTCACCTCTACGTCCGTCTCAAGGTCGCTCCCATTACTAAACTTGCACTCCAAGTATTCTGTCTTGGTCCTGCTTAGCCTAAACCCTTCATATTTCAGAGTCTGTCTCCAAACCTCCAGCTTAGCATTCACTCTGTTGCGAGTCTCATCAATCAGGACTATGTCGTTTGCGAATAACATACACCATGACACCTTTCATTGGATTTGTCGCGTCAGTCCATTTATCACCAAGGCAAATAAGAATGTACTAAGACCTGATCCCTGGTGCTGCTCTATCATCACTGGAAAGTAATATGTGTCTCCTCCTACTGTCCGTACCCTGGCCTTAGCTCCGTCATACATATTCTTGATCGCCATAGTGTACGCCACATGTACACATCTAACCTCCAAACATCTCCATAGAATCTCCCTAGAAACTTTGTCGTATGCCTTCTCGAGGTCGATGAAAACCATATGTATGTCTCTCTTCCTCTCCCTATACCGCTCTACCAAGCTTCTAATAAGATGAATGTCTTATGTGGTCAACGCCCCAACATGAATCCAAACTGGTTCTCAGAAATAGACACGCCTCTTCTCACCCTCATCTCCACAACCCTCTCCCAAACTTTCATAGTGTGACTTAGCAGCTTGATACTATTATAGTTGGTACAACTCTGGATATCACCTTTGTTATTGTAAAAAGGGATCATTGTACTCTACCTCCATTCTTCGGGCATTCTCGTCGTCTTATAAATGACGTTATACAACTCAGTTAGCCACTCCAAACCTGTCATGCCTACGCCCTTCCAAAATTCAACTAGGATCTCATCAGGCCCCGTCGCTCGTCCCCTACGCATCTTGTGAACAACAACTTTAATCTCCTCTACTTTAATACTTCTAAAATACCCAAAAATCCGATACCTACCAGATTGCTCTAGGTCTCCCAACACAATGTCTCTATCTCATTTTTCGTTCAAGAGTTTATAGACGTAAGACTGCCACATCCGCCTAATATGCTCGTCATCCACCAGTACTTTACCATCATCGTCCTTGATGCAACTCACGTGATCCAACTTATGGTCCCACTTCTCCCTCACATTGGCTAGTCCGTACAACTTTCTATCCCCATTCGTCCATTTCTCCACATCATTCTTGCTTTCTACCGATTTCGCATACGCCTCTTTCTTCGCTTCCACCTTCTCTTGAACATTACCATTCCACCACCAGTCCCCTCAATTCCAACCACAGCTACCCCTCGATACCCTAAGCACTTCTCTAGCTACCTCTCGAATGCAACTGGTCGTTCTGTCCTATATACCGATCGCATCCCCACTACTCCCCCAGGCCCCCTTGGCCATCAACCTCTCATCTATCTCATATGCACTAGCCATGATCAAACTCCCACATTTGATTCTTAACTTGTCATTCACAACCCTTCTCTTCTTTTCCTTCTTGATCTCCAAATCCATCACCAAAATCTTATGTCGGGTTATAAGATACTCCCTCGGAATAACTTTGCAGTCTTTACAAAGACCGTTGTCAACCTTCCTCAAGAGAAAAAAGTTTATTTAAGTCTTAGCCACCGAACTACGGTAAGTCACCAAGTGCTCATCCTTCTTCAGGAACCTCGAATTGGCTATCACCATCCCAAAAGCTCTAGCGAACTCCAAAAGCGAGATGTCTCCCCCATTCCTGTCCCCGAGGCCAAAGCCTCCATGCATATCGTCATAACCCCTAGGAAGTGACCCGATATATCCGTTGAAATCCCCTCCAATAAATAACTTCTCAGTGGGTGGTATACCACCAACCACCTCATCCAAATCCTCCCAAAAATACATTTTCTCCTCCTCGCCCAAGCCCGTCTGCGGCGTAAGCACTAATAATGTTCATAGTGAGCCCTCAAACTACCAACTTAATCGCCATCATCCTGTCATTGACCCTCCTAACCTCTACCACCTAATCTCTTAGATCGATATCTACTAAAATGCCTACCCCATTCTTATACCTCGACCTACCCGAGAACCATAACTTATACCTGTCCACATCCTTAGCCTTAGGTCCTACCCATTTGGTCTCCTGGACACAGGCTATATTAATCTTCCCCTTCTTAAGAATCTTAACTAGCTCTATGGACTTTCCTGTTAAGGTCCCAATGTTCCAAGACCCTATTCTCATCCTAGCATCTCCCTTACCCCACTTACCCCCTAACCCCCGCCCTCACCATCGCCCTTGACCCCGACCGAGAACATGTCCTTAGTCTACCATCAGTTACCAAAGCCACTAAAGCAAATATAAAATAATAAACTATTTAAATCTTTACCCTAAAACAGAAAGGGATCAAAGTGAAAGTAAAAGTTAACAAGAATCTAGAGGCAAGTAAAACCATTGCGCCAAGAATGCTTTAACTAAAGACAAGAAGGGTAAATGCAAGAAGTAAAGTCACGAATCAATATAGCGAAACGGAAAAATTTAACAATAAGGATAAGGACAAAGAATGGATACGGACAACCGGAGGTACCAACTCCAGTTTAGTCGAACCTGTTTGCCGGCGAAAATCATTGTTCGCCGGTACTGTTTACCAGCACCAGAAGTACTGTTCACTTGAGTTTTCATCAAAAATCGCAAAAATCGGGTACCTAAAAAATAGAAAAAACATTTATAGAGAAATACAGAGGAAGTGGCCGGCGAAGTCACGTTCCGGCCAGATCTGGCAGTGGCGACCAAGAAAACAACGGGGCAGTGTCGGAGTTATGGTGGAGCAGCAAAATGGAGAAGGGAAAGGAGGTGCTCTGGCTGTGGTGTTAGTGGTAGTGGTATTTTTGCCGGAGTTTGCTCAGGGTTTTGGTGGTTGCGAAGCAGTGAGGTGGCAGTGCTCCGACGGAGAGCGGAGAGGAGGGAGAGCAGTGAAGAGGTGGTGTAGTGGTGTAGTGGTGTGGTTGCGGTGATGAGGTAGTGACGGTGTGGGGGGATGAGAGGAGAGAGAAGGAATGTCTGTGGGTTCCTGGTGGTTGCCGGAGATGGCTTTCCGGCAAGGGGCTAGTGGCGCCTGAGTACTGGTCGTATTTAGTGCGTACGATTGTAGGCAGAGATCATACTTAATTAGTTATTTGTAAGATAATTATAAATAAATGACTAAAATAGTAGCTATTAATCGAGATTCAATAATCTAATAAATATAGTAACTAACACATGATAACAAGTCAAATTCTTGTAATAGTATAGAAATAATTACGTTGTTGTCAGTATATACAATCCAAATACCTTACAAAAATTGATGAGTATACATACATGCATACACTAAAATAAGAGGGATCATGAGTGCAAAGAAACAAAGAACAATGATGCCCCTTTGCCCCATTTTTATCTACAGATATATAGTTATTCAATTGCTTATGTCTTAATTCATGATGTGGTCTCTCATCCCCATATGAGGTAAGCATTATGTAACGAACATGATAATAAACAAACAATTAAATAAAGGTTTGGTGCGGCTATTTTTTTAAGATGTCATTGTTGCACTTAGATCTGGTAGGCCATCCTATTTTGATCATTCCTGCAATAATTTTGCCTTTTTTTTAATTTCTCATGCACTCAATTATATTTGTAAATTGGGAACCAAAATCATCCCAAGTAGATTCTGAAGTTATGCTTTTTAATAGCATGAAATCTTAGGCAGTGACTATTTAGTCTTCTTTGTCATGAGTAATTGTTTAATCTTTGTGTATCTTAAGTCAATTTTGTCAGGCGTTTTTTCCTCTTCCTTTGGCTTTTATGTTTCTCTATTTCCGGAGATTTTCAAACGTAGGGATGGTTTGGTAGCTAGTTAGGAATTAAATTATTTATGTATTAAATTTTATATTAATAATATTATATTTAGTAGTATTTTTTTGTTGTGTATGTATAAAATTTAACATCTAATATTGTATTTGGTTTGTAATTTAGAAATCTGCATAATTAATACATGTTTAAAATATGAGAAAATCTATGTATTATTTTATGTAGGCCGGATATAAGATGAAATAACTATTGCATAAATAACTAAACTTTGCATAACTAATCCCGGCATAAAATAATGCATACATTTTCTGATAACTATTTTATTTATTACTAATACATGCATAACTCTAACCGGCTATCAAACGAACCCTAAGTTATTGCATGCTGCTAGTATATGTAAAGGATTGAAAAGTTCTAGATTCTAAACCATGTTATAGCTTGTTCTGAAAAGTTGGCATTTCCTGGAGAAGTTTTCGCAAAATAATACTTTGGAGAAAAGTTGCATGTTCTGATTAATGTTCAAAAATATATTTATAGTTTTTTTCTCTGTTAACCTGCCTTTCAATTATTTTTGTTTTCTGAAATATACTTTATTTTAACTTTTTTAAAATCACAATCATTCGACCACATATATTTTTGGGTTTTGCAAAAGCTTTTCATACCAAATGAAAAGTTGTCACAAAGTACAGTAGAAGAATAATAATAACAAATTTTGTTTATCAGGTTCATGACTGGAGAGAAAATTTCCTCGGCATTTTGGCACTTCTCCACATTAGTCCCAAAAAAGAGAGAGAATAAAAACTGAGTTATAAATTAAAGTATTCTATAATTAGAAAATATAGTTAAAGAGAAGAATGCTTTCATCTTTTGAGTAGAAGTAATGTTACGTAAATTTGAACAAAAGAAATACTACTCCTTCCTAATACATGTTTCATGTACTTTCTTTCTTAGTCTATCTCAAAGATTTCATATCTTTTTGTTAAATAATTTAATGTTTAAATTTTATTTACTCTTAATGAAACTATTTATAATCATACAAACATTTATAACTTATTTTAGATTATAATTTTTTTTTAAATTCGTATTCGGTCAAATACCATCATTATATTTATTTAAAAGGAAGGAATAATAATTTGTATGAACTGAACAGCAGGGCAACCTGCGATTCTTTTTCAAAAGGCATTTTTAAATTTTCATCTGGATCTTCAAAGCAATATATATCGATCGTAGAAAGCTGATGATTGATTAGGAGTTTGATTTAGTTTTACTTTACAAGTAAAGTGTGAATTTGTAATGACAACCTAAGAAAAGCTAAGGAACAGTACCAACATGTGGACCATGACCTCCACCATATCTGTCCAATTACTTTGATCATGACAGCACTTTTGAATTACGTTTTCATTTACAACTAGTCTCTTTTCTTCTTTTTTTTTCTTTAAGATTTTCAATGATATTATGTTGGGTTAAACCAACTCAATTGATGTGATGTATGGTGTGATACTATTTGCTTTAAGCCAAATATATTCATATTTTAAAAGATTTAACTTTATTAAAAGGTCGTTTGATTTGAAGATAAATTATACATAGATTAGTTATAAATACAATAGCTTATCCTTAAGGAAGTAATATATCTATATGCATTTGGATTATGATGATTTTCGATACATTGTTAAAACCAAGGTTTTTATATAGAATAGAAGTTTATAAAAGTCAAAACTATATGGTCTTTTAATTTACTGGTAAATAATTAGAGAAGAAATAAAATAGAAACTTATTGGAGTCTTTTTTCTGGGAAAACTGATTAGGAAGACAAGGGGTGTATGTTGTCTATCCACACAATTTAGTGCTCTCTTTGTGGATGGGGATAACACATGAATTCATTTCAATTAGTGTTTTCTTTGTGGATGGATGGGAATAAAATGCAAATTTCCACATTAAAAAAAAAAAAATCAAGCACCGCCTAGTAATTTTAATAGAGGTTTTTCCCACAATTATCTAGATTTGAGAATTTGGGGGAAGGTGTGATTTGATTTTTGAGTAGCAAGGCACGTCTAGAATACATGCAAATAGCAAATATTTATATTTAGCACCTATTACATTTAGTCTAACATAGTTAAAGGAGATTTATATCGTAGTATGACGAGTTCAAATTCTAAAAGAGGATAATATAATAGCTAAAGTCCTAAAGAATCCAATTTGAATACGTAAAGGTTAGCATACCCTATCTAGAAGAATTATTTATCTATACAAATTAGAGATCATGATCACTAGAGTTGCAAGAAACAATATTTCATACGATATTGTGATATTCAATGGTGCAAACTATGCTTAAGACTAAAGTTTAGATAATTAATACTTTTAGGGAGATTTATTGGACCTTTACCGCTACTAGTTGTAGGTTTGATATGACTATCACAAGGAATGCACAAAGAACTTCACTTGGGTTAAATCAGTCATTAAATATCATGCACACACTACCAGTATTGTTGAAAAGGGCTGGGCTGGCATGGTTGAAGTTTTGGGTTTAAGGGAGTCGATGAATGACAAAAAAAACATTATGATCCGCTTATTTTTAATTAGCATCATCAAACATTAAATAATGTTGTGTGATGAATGAGATCTCAAATGCTCAACTATACTTAAATAGGGATTTTAAATTTGAGTTCTATGAAAGAAGAAACTTTGTCTAGGTAGCTTCTTTAATTGGTCCTATTTGACACGAATTTCAACTAGTCGAGTAGTTGAGTTTCAAATGGTTAAATCCAATAAAATACTTAGTATTATATGATGTGTTCTCCGGCTGGTACACATAAGGCCATCTCTGGCTAAGATGCTCACGCATTTTTCACTTGTTGAAACGGGATTTGGATCAAAGTGAGAAGGTTACTGACTATTGATTCATTGAACCTGTTAATGAGAACATGGACTTCTTATATGGACTTAGACAATCCTCACCCTACAAGCTAACTTTTGGGGTTGAGTTAGGCTCAAGATCCATTTCTTTACATGGTATCAGAGTCAGGCTCATTCTAATTCTTTGTCAACCGATGATGGTCCCCCAAATTATATTATCAACGCTCCAGTTAACAAGATTTGGGCGTGCGGGAGTGTTAATGGAAACATGGACTCCTTATATGGACTTGGACAATCATCACCCTACAAGCTAGCTTTTGGGGTTGAGTTAGACCGAATGTCCATTTCTTTAGAGAACCAATTTGATCCCTGCTCAATGCACTTTTAACCAATAAAATTATGCATTTCTTAGAGGGCCATAAAAAATAGGAACTCTTTGTTTAATTCTACTTTGTAAGCAGAATATCGTCACATAAAAATTTGAAAGTCTTATGAAGGCCAACTTAAGTAGATCTATCTATGCATAGAGAGTGAGCTACTTACTCACAGCTTGAAGACTTTAATATATATCAAAAAAGATTCTTACGAAATATTCTACAATGAATCCGCGTGCGCGGGACATAGTACTTGATTAACACTTGCGTCAACAGCATTTCCGAAAGGAAGTCTTCTTCATTCAACGGCATTAACCAATAGCCTAGACAAAAAATAAGAATAAAACCTCGAGAAAGCCAAGACTAAAAATTCCCAATAGCTTAGCCATACTCATTGAAAGGGCATCTCATCCTCAATGAACCAAGTAAGCAAACCCAAGTCCCATGTGTCAGAGAGACCCAAAATAAACTAGGCATCCGGATAAAAGAATGTCCTATCCTAATCAGTCCGGGTAGGATTGCGTGTGAAGAATAGACTACTTCCTCTTAATAACAAGAAAGATCCTTATGTGATATTCTACATAAATTCATGTTCGAATGACATCATACCAAAGTCGTACAATTAAAACTTCTGATATGGTTTATTTTAGCAAATTAACCTTCTAGTGTGGTATCACAAACTAATTTTAAAGGACTAACTTTTAGAAGAACAAACAAACAAAAGCCATAACAATGACAAAACCAGCATAGTTGAAACTAGAATATTATTCAGTATGGAAACAACAAATTCACTATATCAACACCAACCATTAGGCCATTTATTCTTGGGGTCTAATCTTTTGAAGTACTTCTTTTTCTTTGAACCAGTACCAAGAGATGAACTCGAGCTGGAAGAAGCCGGTCGCACTATATTCAACTTCCGTCGTGGACGCCATATTAGCTTCCAGAACTTACCTTGGCGTACTGAGGTGGCCGGGGCCTCGTATTTAGAGGCCTCGGCATTCAACATGTTTAAAAAGTTGTCACTTTCCAGCTCCAAAAATACTTCATCCCTAGTCCGAATAGTATTCAGCCTAGCATACCTTTGATCTAGAGACTCTTTGGGTACATTTCTTGCCAATAAAGGAGAAGCACCACCCCAATTATTTCTACCCAAAGATGGGTGTTGGGGTGTCCTAAACTCTAGTATATCCCTTTGCCTCATCTTATAATTCACTTTTCACCATGTTAGCTCTTTCTATGGCTACATAACCACTCTTAACACACATAATATATCCAAACGATTTCTTGTTTGATGTCACTCTAAACTCTGTCCAAAAAACTTTTCTTGTCCTTTAAAAAATGGATTTACCAAGATCCAGCTCATATGATTGGTCATAATCGCCCTTCAAATAAAGCCTATCTTTTACAATCCTCCCTCGGTCCCAATTTATGCGAAGGTGTTTGATTGGGCACACAGTTTAAGAATAAAATATACTTCTGGAATTTACAAGTCATAGATATTTGTTGATTATAAATCATCTCATTAAAGATAAAATGTCATTTTAAAATTAAATTATTACTCACTTTGTCCAATTTATATGACACACTTTTCTTTTTAGTCAGTCCCACAAAGAATGACACATTTCTTATGTAGCAACAATTTAACTTTAAACTTAACGAGATGATCTATAACCACACAAATATCTTTGATTTGTTTTAGACCACAAAATTCAAAAATATTCCTTTATTTTTTAAATCCCGTGCTCAATCAAACTATATCATATAAATTGAAAGGAAGAGAGTACTAAATATTAAAAAAAATGTCATTCTTTTTATGGCGGACTAAAAGGGAAGAGCTATACATAAATATTCAATCTACTTGGCACCAAATGGATTTGATTAAGATGGATAATGTGGGTGAAAAACTCAAGAAAGGGCACAATAGGACGGTTAACTCGAGAAATAAAAACAATGCAAGACAGAAGCCCAGATTCTGCAAAATGACAACCAATTGGAACTTCCTAAAAAAAGTTGTGTACCTAGAAAGATACTTTCTTTTAACTTGCATGATATATTTATAAATATGGATGAGCACATCGACAATTTATTATATATCTATATTTGTTAACACTCAAAATAATTTAAGTGTTTAGCCGAATTCAGTGACAGTCGAATTGTTCCGGAGTCGAATTTACTCATAGCCTTTGACTACAAGAACTTTATCGGCTACTAAGGCATCTTAGCCGAAGTTGTCAGTTAGAGGTACGACTGGGACTCACTCAGATGCAGACACCTCAACGACCAAGTCAAAAGGGTTGCCAGACCCCCTATAAGCGATAACGGCCAACAACATCTAAAAGAAAGAGCCATTATCCGAACAAGAGGAGTAGAGGTCGAGAAAATCGGCACCACCTCTCCCATAGTCGGCCATTGAACTTAGTGGGTTACTTGATGGCTGACATGGGGGGCACGTTTGTACAGTTTTTTCCCTTTTGTACAATAATTAGGATTATTTTGTGTACATAACACACACAATCAATCAAACAAATCAAAATTTATCTATCTTTTTATCATTTACTTTCCTTTACTTTACTCGGCTGTATTCATGTTTCTTACCTCTTAGTTTACTCATACCACCGTCCTAACGCTTTCTGGAGTAGTTAGGGAACCATTTGCTGGAGATTAGAGTTCCGTTTCCAGCCCAAATTACTTAAGTTAAGGAATCAATTTGTCTCCCGATTTCATCAGCTGATACAACAGGAGATAGCGGAATTGGGGCCGAGAACAAATTTGGCACACCCAGTGGGACAATAGGTAAATTAATTGCAAAGTTTGATTCTCCAGGTCAAGATCATTCTTGGCGTATGCGCCTAAGGTCCGGTAAGAAAATGAACCTCGAGTCCAGTCCACATCCTAAACAAAATCCTTCCAGAAGGAACAACGAATCAACATCCTCCTCGTGTATGCCTACATCGGTGGATACCCCTCCACTTCCTCCATCAACCCAAGCCGTGGAAGAATCTAGCCAATCTGAAGGTCCAACCATAATGACCATGTTTTTTTATTAGACAACAGATCAACTTGGGCATCCACAACATTATGTACCAAGTTTCTAAACAGTTGATTGACATTGTGAAGCCAATGGTACTTTATGAAGCTCAGCAAGCGAGTGAGATGGAAACCAACCGAATGCACCCAGGAGAATGTTCGGCTAGTTCTGCCATCCCTCTGACAAGCAGTGTTGTTCAGCATAAGACGCTGACTCCAGGTGTTGTCCCTCAGCCGCATGTGTATCAGCCAATGTCCATCAAGCGCAATCGATAGCACACCTAGGAACACAAACCCAATCGTCTGGCAACCAGCACGCTGCATGGTTTCCGCCGAACCTTGGGGGCAAAATGTGCCACTTAACCAAGCGAGTATGCAGTATGGACAGATCAACATGGCTCGAAGACCAGTTCAAGCTCCAGGACACTTTGGATTGCCGCACGTTATGCCATACATTTCTATGAACGGCCCTACGCTGCAAACGAACAATATTGGCCAACCGAATTGGCAGCCGATGGCCCCTGGCTATGACTTAGCTCGGCTATCTGGTGACGTTGTTTACAGCGGAATACCATTCCAGCAGTCATTGCCAGTACCCAATCCATACCTTCCAAGAAGCGTAAACTTTCTAAGAATGACCGACGTCCGAGGAGAGCAGCCATAGAACACTGTTCCATCTTATCCTCAGACTCCGTTAGCCATTACAGGAGCTCGGGTTGCAGGTTTTGGTGGCCATACCCAACAGAAGCAATGGGGCATTACCCCACCTATTGGTAATGGCCATCAGACTACCTACAACCTTCAAAACCCTATTCAACAAAGTGCATAATGGAGGCCGCCAGTACAGAACGCTTACCAACCGAATCTAATCGAAAATCGACAGGGGGCGTCACAGCTGATAAACCCGGAGATTATTGCTAATACCATGCGGAGGTACTTCGACATCCAACTGAAACTTTTGGACAGGCCTGTTTATAAGAAGCCCTACCCCGATTTGGTAAACCGGATAGCACATTTGCCTAGGGGGTTTAAAACACCGGAGTCTGCCATTTTCTCTGAAGACGATGACAAATCCACTATCGAGCACATCGGTAGATTTACTGCCCAATGCGGTGAAGCTGGCCAGAATGAATATTACAAGTTGCAGTTATTTCCTCTCTCTCTAACGGGAACAACCTTTGCATGGTACTCCTCTTTGGCTCCTGATTCTGTGCAGAGCTGGGCTGACATAGACGGTTGCTTCCATGATAGGTTCTATTGGCCCGAACCTCAGGTTACCGTGACTGATGTAACGAATCTCAAGTAGCAGGTCGATGAATTGGCTGCCGATTTTATTGAGAGGTTCAGAAAGAAGGTTAGGAAATACACCGTACATTTCCCCGAATCTGAGTGTACCCACATGATAATCAACAACATGCACCCTCAGTTAAAGGAGAAGTTGGTAGGACAATCCTGCTCTGACCTGAACTAGTTAGCCGAGAAGGCTAGCCATATAGAGCATTATGTCCAAGAGAATGAGCGGAGAAGAGCCAGCCAAAATCGAGGCTCTCACTTGGTATCCATCATTGAAGCGGATGAGTCCGATTCAGAGTCAACTGATTGCATGGCAGACGCAATGGTGGTTGAGATAGTTAGGGGTAAGGTTTAATATTGCCCAGCCTTGAAAGCGGCCAAAGGTAAAGAGACGAGTTCACCCGATGACAGGGTCGGTTACTCATTTGACATCACAAAGGCAGATCAGATCTTTGATCATCTGCTCAAAGATAAGTAGATTCGGCTGCTTGATGGTCATAGGATTCCACCTGCCGAAGAACTCAAAGATAAGAAGTATTGTAAGTGTCATAATTCATACAGTCACTCTACTTCTAATTGTGTGATCTTTAGAAAGGCGATCCAAAAGGGCATCAAGGAGGGGAGGTTCAAGCTAGCCGACAAGAGTATGGCTAAAATGTCAATTGATACTGACCCCTTTCCCGCAGTACCAATATCTATGGTATCTTTTGCTAAGCCCGATGAGTCAAGGGACACCAAAGGAAAACAACCGATGAAAAGGGTGTGGGTCCCAAAGAAACCTATCGAATGGGAGAAGATCACAAAGACTTCTGTGTTCAACGGGTTAGGAAACCTACATGACATTCGTGATGACAGGCAGCGTCTAAGAGCAGTTTTCATGACCGCCCTAAATAATCGAAGGACTTTGAACGAGAGCTTCAGAAACAAACCATGAGGTTCAGAAGAGTCTCTATTGAAGCCAGGAGTAGGCTTGGGGGGCAAGTACGGATGCCAACCAATCGGCAGCCGAGCATGCCTCGAATAGATGAAGAACCACTCTCTAAAACCAAACGGGGGGTGGTCGAGTTTAACGTGAACGAGGGTGTTTCATCCTTATGTATCATAGCAAGAAATGAGGACCATACGAGACCCCAGAGAATGATTAATTCAGTCGCCAATATAGAAGAGGGGGAGTGGTCTATCAATCAGGCTCCCGGAAAAAAAGAGGCACCACCGAGAGTAGCATCCAGGACTTAGAAAAAAAGGATGCAACGTGACAATGCCTTGAGTAAGATGCAACAGACATTGCATCTAATTTCCAACACCAAGGCAGCCGAAGATCGGGATATTCCTAAGTCAGTCGTAGCCGAGGCTATCGAGTGCGCATTCGACTCAGTTGCTTCAGGGGCAATGTCACCTAAAGGAGATGCGTTGAGTCAACTATAGCTAAATAAACAACCTACCGACAACCTGTCGGAGGAACCCCAGCAAGAGAACGTGGCCCTGGATGGACCTCTAACCTATACAATCCCACAGATCGTACAGAAGACTCAGTCAGAGGATCCCCAGTCGATTCCCAATTATCTCCAAGAAATGGAATATGTGAGCTCTTGGTCAGCCGAATTGAATAAAGGATGAGACTCCATCCCTGATTTATTTAGCCAGGACCTAGTTGATGAGATGTGGGCAGACATTGAAATGGTCAGCCTAATCTCATCTGAGTTCTGGGACAGCCGCTCCACGTTGGATAGCCTAGAAGGTGATGTTTGCGTAGAAAATGCAAAATGGGCAACAATAGCCGATACCACGGCTAAGGACACTTTGAGCACCGCATTTGGCACCTACGAAAGAGATGATTAAAGACCTCAAGCCTCTCTATGTGAAGGCTTACATCAACAGCAAAACCATTAGTCGAGTGTTCGTCAACAATGGGGTTGTGCTGAATGTGATGTCGCTGCTTACTTTGAAAAGCCTCAACAAAACCAGAGAAGATCTCATCCCAACTAACATGAAAATGTCTAGCTTTATGGGAGAGGCTTCTGAAGCTTTGGGGATTTTATTTGCAGAAATCACAGTGGGTCCCAAGATGGTCAGATCTGCATAGGGGTGAGCGGGTCCGGGTACCCTAACATTTTTGAACTACCCGGACCCTACCCGGTAAAAGATCGGTTCCTAAATTTACTACCCGGAACCTACCCGTAGCAATCATTACCCGGAACCTACCCGTAGCAATCATTACCCGGAACCTACCCGGACCCTGCGGGTCCGGATAGGTTCCCGGGTACCCTATAAATAAAAAACACAGATTAAGCAACATTTTTTAGCCTATGAGAATAAAAAAGAGTTCTAAAATAATTTCATCCAGTAGTTTTTTAGACCGCAATCGGAGTTTTTAATACCCTTATAAGAAGTTTAGAAAACTTATTCATTGTAGAAAAGCTAATTCTGTAACCAAAACCTAAAATTACAAGCCAAATTTGACACTCAATTAATTGAACGTGTTGATTTCAAAATAAATTTGGAAATATCTTAATTAAACTTATTTTCGTATTCATAAGCTTTTCGATACAAAAGAAAATCTTTATTATACTAGTAAATCCCTAAATTTCATCTTCACAACTACAAAAATATACATAAAATTTTAAAATAGATTTACATTTCAAATCAAAAAGTAATACAAATTGAAGATGAGTATCGCCTGAAATAGAACAGAAGCATATGATATTAAAAAGAACTTGAAGAGTTAGAGATGAACCCATGTGCATTTTAGGAATGACGTGAACACAACCAAGGGAGAGAAAGAGGCAAATGTGAAGGTTCAACGACGACAATGATGAAAGTACCTGAGATAAAGCTTCAACAACGACGACGATGAAGCTCGGTGGTGTAGCTAAAACGTCATTGTTATTGAGAGAGTTTTGGGTGTTTTCTCTTAGGGCACAAAGAGCATTCTAGAATAAAGGGGTGAAAAAGCTGAAATATTTGCATCTTGGGGTGGGGAAAATCAATGTGCAGGCGTGCAACAAACAATTTTGGAGAAAGTTAAAAGTGGTCCAAATGTTTCTCAAAAAAATAAAAATATTTAATATTTTATAGGTTTCGGGTATCGGTTCCGGGTTCGGGGACCCTGTCTCTATTTGCCAGAACCGGAACCGAACCCGACATTGATCGGTTCCTAATTTTACTACCCGGACCCTACCCATTATTATAATATATCTACCCGGAACCTACCCGTTAATGTCGGTTCCAGTCGGGTATCTGGGTACCCTGTACCCATGCTCACCCCTAGATCTGCATTCTTTGTGATAGATGGCAAGTCGTCCTACACCATTCTGCTGGGCAGAGACTGGATTCACAAGCCGATGCATTTCTTCTACCATGCATCAAAATCTCATCTTTTGGGAAGGAGACAATATAGAAATCATCCCAGCGGACGATAATCCATTCCAACCAGGGGTTCAAAACATAGAGGATGTTCTCTATTCACCTTATGTGTCTCTTATAGCCGTCACGGAGCAATATGAAAAAGGATCTTGAGAATCCTATAATCTTACCTCACAAGGGTTTGAAATAAAATAATTAGCCGAACCACGACTTACCTTGGAGGATTTGAATGGTTGAGGAAACCCAAATCATACGTGACTTGTGGAATCGGCTGACCGCCCCATGTTTTGAGGCAATGATAGCCGAGGTATCGCAGATGGGGAACCACGACAGGAAACCAGATCTGGCGGTACAACAACATTTGAGCTACCGATAGGAATTTTATGCCTAGCTTTATTTGTCTTGTTTTACGCTTATACAAAACTCAAGTATTATTCAATACCCAGTGTTATGTATATTTTGTGCAAAGTTGGAATAAACTTGTTTTACAAAGACATGTCTTCAATGAAATAGGCAATCAAAAACTCCAAATCTACATCTACAGGGAAGATATCCTATCAGCTAAATCTATGGACAAGATGCAGTGTTGTCCTCAGAAGTTAATATCATTACGGATGGCCAAACCAAACTTTCTAAATTTGGAAGGATATCAGTAGGCCATGCCAATGAAGTCGGGTCAGTTGGATGAAAATCGACTAACAATAATAGAGAGAGTCAAGGCCGGTAAATGTAAAATGGTCAAAGCATGTGACAAACATATAGGGCCTAAAGAGGTTTGCCGAATGAGACTTAGTTTGGAAAATTATCCCGCCGATTGAAATGAAAGATCGTAAAATTGGTAAATGATCGCCAAACTAGGAAAGGACCCTTCGTAGCGAACCCACGAGTTGCCGGCAATAGAGATCAAGCAATAAACATGCATGGAAAAGAAATGTAAATGGTAGACATCTTGAAGAAATATTATCCACCATTTTTAGGGCATGCATAAGTAATCGACAGCCACAGACCGGCTGCATGGTCGTAAAAGATGATAATTTCCTTTTGATTTAGGGAATGTACGGGCTAATGACAGCCACAGACCGGCTGCCTGGTCACAATAACAAGACCCTTCGATTTGGGGTCGATACAACTAAGAAGTCAAATTGGTCGGCTCTGAACCAATCAGAGGCTACACTACTTCATCAGCTATTGAAGTCTCAGGCTCAGCCGAATCAACGACTGCTTGGTCTTCCCTAATTACTGTAGTATGTTCTTCATCACCAGCCACAACAACGGCCACTACCTCAACAGTTTCCGCTCCTACATAGACCTCACTTTTAGCACCCAGCGAAGGTTCAGCCACTACAGTCGATGGGGCCTCGGTAAAAGCTTGAGTGTCGGTCGATACCTCTTGAACAACAAAAGCAACGACTGCTTCGGGTGGCAAGTCCATAAGGGTATCGGCTGACGCCTCAACAATAGGATCAGCAGGCAAGGGAGTGGTGATTGATGGCGTTGCTTGAACTAGACGATTTTTCTACACAGTCCATTCATTCTAGGTTGGCCAACCGTTCTCTACCTACTCTCTGATTCAGCTCTCAAACTACCTGCTGGTTACCAAATTTGTGGAGTTTGTTATCCAATTGAAGGCTCTGCCAAAACAAAAAAGAACGGGAGGAATCGTGGGCACTAATAGCCGAGTCTAAGGCACATATAGCCGAGTAATAACTCCTATCTCCGCTTGGATCCGCTCCAACTCAACCCACAGTTTGGACAGTTGCTCCTGCAAATCCTTTCTTCGGCTGACATTGTGTTGCCTTGTTGCATTCACCTCATTGAAAGAAGTCTGAATGCGGTTCTTCTCCTATCGAAGAGACCCCAAGTGTTGCAGAGCAGTGACAACCTCATCATGGCTATCTTTGGCCGTTCTATATAGGACAAATAAATCATTCCGACCCAAAGCCATGTCATTGTAATTGGCTACCAGAGCCGGGGAATCCGTTGTTTCTTCTGACAGTCAGAGCAAAAAGGCCCTCAGAGCCTGTAAATTCTCTTTGGTGGTTGGAATTTCTCCTGGCGAGTGATTCCTCGACTCGCTCTCGATGGACACCAACAGGCGAAGCTGGTGGAGGTGCAGTGTCGACTAAGCCAAAGTAATGCAAAAGCACATCTTCCGGGATGATTTCGGTTGGACCCTCCGAGCCGATAGTTGGGTAGGTTTCTTCCGAGGTATTACCGCCAACAGTCTCATGTACAGAAAAAACAGGTTCAGTATAAAGGCAAGAGCTTGGAGGCAGTGAAGGACCAAGCATAAGAGAAAGGGTATACCTCTACGGTTGCCCCAGCATATGAAGCATCGGCTGCCATGACAGGAGAAAATGTGGCCTTAAGGGCAGTCGATGATGGGTCCTGTGAATGCATGGGAGCATGAGCTCGGAAAGACGATCCGCCAAAATGAACGGGATCATCAGACGCTCTATGAAGTCATATGCGCTTTAATAGCTATAGTCCCTGGAAGGCAAAATAGAAAACATGAATATTAGTAGCCGACGCGAAGGTGTTTTAGCCAGCCGAGTAGTATACCTCGATTTCCTCCTCTTCCTCGGCAGGAATAGGAACTCCGGATCCGTGAGGGCTTTCCTCACTATAATCTCGAATGACAATCCCCTCACTTCGTCGGGGATGCTTAGGCACTGGTTTCATACATGATAAGGACTCGGTGTCAAAGGTGGTCTCCAGATCAACAAACACTAGAGGGGATGGAGGTGCTGAAAGGTACATAAGAGATGTTAGCCAAAAAATCACAAGAATAATATGGCCGACACATATGTAGAATGCTATTTACCTTTTCTCTTCGTCATCTACCACAACCGAACGGAAGACCTTGAGGCAACAGGCCTAGTCGAATCAGAGGAAGCAGTTTTCTGAGTGGTTACTTTTGGCCACGGTTTGGGGGTTTTCGGGTCCTTTTTTATCGACATAATCGGCCGAACACAATGGACATCTACATGAGATTGAAAAAACTTCTCCTTAGTTGTTTCCTACCAATCATCAAAAGCGACTGTAGTATTTGCTCTCAGGGGAAACGACTGCCAGTCAAATAGGCCAAGCTTGTCAAGATTATGATCGGCTAACTTCTTTGCTTGTTCTGCATCAAGTAGCCAGCGTTGGGTTGAACTAACAATACTGCGGTGGGGCCACGACACGTGCTGAGTAAGAACAAATTGTCTTGCTACAAAATTCGGCTGATATGGTTCCGCGGTCAATTTATTATTCCGGGAATTGGGCTTCAAACCACCCAACAGGTCCCTGGCTATGAGAATTCGCCCCCATATGAAAACCATAGTCTTCCGTTGGGAGAAAGTAAGATCCTCACCGGTGACTTGACGGACCCAATCAGGGGTGGCTCATCTCTCTAGGACCGGTTGTCAATCTGTGTAATGGTCTCTAGACAGACCATGCAGGGTGGAGACTGCGGCAAAAGCATCCTGGGGCACAAGGGGTGCTCTCTGAAGAGTGTCGGCTAATACTGACGGGTTTAACAGAAAACGTCGGTCATCAAATTTATCGGGGATAAACTCAGGAAAATAGAGGGTGATCCACAACTAAAGAAATCATAAGGGACCGACCAAGGTATCCAGGTTTCTGGAATCCCTTAACCTCGTCTGGGCATCACCCAGAGCCATGTAAAGATAGGTCAAAAAGAGAGATGCCCAACTAACATCCCTCTCCGAAACGACTAACACCGCAAAATTTCCAACTCTTTCATAACTGCACAAGAGCCCGTACAAACAAAGTATCGGCTGAACCAAAAAAGTAGAAAAGCATGATGCTCGGTATCATCGACTGGAAGAGGCGATATCCGGCGGTTATTGGTTATAAATTGGTCGTAGCCTGAAGAAGTCTTTGAGACTTTGATTTCTAAATCGGCAATATCTATATCGCTTAGGACAGGCACCTCGGCTCCCGAAATCGGAAGGCCAAGTATCGCCGTCACATCAAGCAGTGTAGGGGTTATCATTCTCCAAGGGAAAAAAAAGCATTGGCTGTGGTCGACCAGTAACCAAGAAAGGCATATATAAGACCTATGTTGTATGAGGAATCAGATTTCCGATAGCATAATGGCGTCATAGAGACACGTGCGCCTCCATTCGGCTTCTTTGGCCGACTTCACTCGATCCAACCAAACAGAATAGTTGGCAATCTTGGTCGGCCAGGTGCATAGACTAGCCGAACAACGGTCGCCGGCAAACCAGTCACAGGTAATCAGAAGGACGTAGTTCACCGGGCTTAGATGTTGAGAAATAAGAAAGTCACCTTGTTCAGATGTACCAAAAGGGGCGAGAACCAGTTGCTCATTTATGAGGGCAAAATGGGGATTAGGTCATCATCAGCCAAATCGGAACTATCTGACCCCAGAGATAGAGTAGAAGATGAAGACATGGTTTTTCTAATGAAGAAACATGGTTTTTCTGATGAAGAAACAAGGTTTTTCTGGGGAAAAAAAGGCAAGGAATTTGGGAATGGCCGAGAAGATCGAATGAGAAACCTTGTGCGGAACGCCTCTCCTAAAGTACTTCCCTTTTCTCGAGGAGATGATCGATGCTCTGCTAAGGGTCTTTTCGCCCAAAACATGCGGCTAAGAATTCTTTAGGAAATGTTTGTGGAAGCCGAGGCATTTTTGTGGAAGGAAAGAAGAGCTTCTTTAAAGACCATCATTGCATACAATGGAGACGAGACGATTGAAGTGACATGCACGGCTATCAGACTGAAACGACAGCTACTTTCGGATACATCAACTCAACAGTCACACTCGAGTTAATGTATGGGGTAATTGTTAACACTCAAAAATAATTTAAGTGTTTAGCCGAATTCAGTGACAGCTGAATTGTTCCAGAGCCGAATTTACTCATAGCCTTCGACTACAAGAACTTCATCGGCTACTAATACATCTTAGCCGAAGTTGTCAGTTAGAGGTACGACTGGACCCACTCAGATGCAGACACCTCAACGACCAAGTCAAAAGGGTTGCCAGACTCCTATAAGCGATAACGACCAACAACAGCTAAAAGAAATGGCCATTATCCGAACAAGAGGAGTAGAGGGCGAGAAAATCGGCGCCACCTCCCCCATAGTCGACCATTGAACTTAGTGGGTTACTTGATGGCTGACATGGGTGGAGGGGCACGTTTGTACAGTTTTCCCCTTTTTGTACTATAAATAGGATTATTCTTTGTACATAACACACACAATCAATCAAGCAAATCAAAATTTATCTATTTTTTTATCCTTTACTTTTATCCTTTACTTTCCTTTACTTTACTCGGTTGTATTCATGTTTCTTATCTCTTAGTTTACTCATACCACCATCTTAACGCTTTCTGGAGTAGTTGGGGAACCCATTGCTGGAGATTAGAGTTTCGTTTCCAGTCCAAATCGCTTAAGTTAAGGAATCATTTGTCTCTCGATTTCATCAGCCGATACAACGACGGATAGCGAAATTGGGGCCGAGAACAATATCTTTTGCACATGCTTTTTGTAAGCTATTGTCAAGGAAAATAGCAAATAATGCTCAGCAAGAAATAGCTTTTGGCTCATCGATCAAAATACAGTATATAACGTCAGTGGGGGATATATACAAGGACTACCAATGAAGCTCAGGACTATAACAAGGATAACTTATCCAAATCTTACAAAATTAATCCTCATTAGCCTAAATTACAAGCAAACCTAAGTCTAGTTAAATGATAATTCAACTGTACCAAACACAACTTGTACATCAACTGTATAAACACTATTCTGCATCCAGTGCTGCACTATGGACCAATGTATTGACTTATCAATCTAATTAAGCAAAATAAATGTACTTGAGCCTTAGTTGCCAACATGGCCATCCACTGTTTCACTCTTCATGCTTGTTATATTAATCAGCGAAGTTGCTGTGATTTTATCAGAACTATCTGCAAAATTAAGGTAAATCTAATACTTCCTCAACTAGTAGACTATCCTTTTATGTCTGACTCTAGTTGACAGACAGTTTAAAATATTTGTTTAACCTCCTAAAAGGTTTGTCATAAGTTACTCAATTTAACTTATGTATATAGAAATTCATGAAATACTTTCTTCAAATTCCAGTAGTCAAACACTATGAATCTGTCTACAAAAGTCTACAAATGTTTATTGCTTTGTTCTCTATAAGTTTGCTTCACTTCAAATATGTTTCAAGCAGGTTTCCATCAGGAATAGAGATGGCAAAATGTCCTACTCCAACTTTTAATACATGCCGGCAATTTCAATTAAACAAGAATTTAGGTAGAATACCTAAAGACCCCCTACATTTGACACGTTTTATTCAAATTCCCTTAAATTATACGTGATCCTAATTACCACGTGTACTTGACTTTTTTTTATAATTTTTTCCGCATCAAAAATTCCAGTAGTCTCACCTGAGGGTGGAATTTAAGAAGTTCAAAAGCCGTGTGCGGAGGACTTTCCTCAGCTGAACAGAATTAGCGCTGAATTTCAGCTTCAAAGAGAGAACATTTGAGAGGAAACGAGAGATGGGAAAATATCTTTTTGTCAATTTTGCTGAAAAATCTCAAGGTCTACCATTAAAGACATGAATATGATGAGAAATCAGATGTAATTCAACTCTTTTAATCATTCTAGATCTGTGTAATGTTTTTTATTAAATTCTTTTGTAAAATTTTCTTAGTGTTACGATTATTTTTTCAAGTGGCCTCTATCTCAATAATAAAATATATTTTAAATAGTTAAAAATAAGATGTTGAAAGTTTGTTAGTTTTGAGTGATAAATTTTAGCAAGTTTTCAAGGATAAGAGTATATTTGGACGACTTCAAATGGAGGACAAATTTGTTTAATCTTTCATATTTGATAGGCAAATATGAGCAGTCCACTAGGATAAAATTCAAACAAATATAAACTTGTTCTATTTTCCAGAAGTGAGGGCATTCTTGACATTTTTCCCGAAGTAAGAAAAGGAAAAAACATCTTCCGTATAAAATAGGGGTGGCCAGTGGGCCGGGTTCGGGGCGAGGCGGGTCCCGGCGGGACAGGACCGATGGGACTGGGGGAGGGCGGGACCGGTCCTCCGGCGGGACTGGCGGGATCCGCCGATGTCCCATCCCGTTCCCGGTCCCGTCGGAAAAGGGGACCGGTCTTGGCGAGGTGGGGTAGGGTCGGGTCGGGATCGGGTTTTTCCTTCTTTTTTTTTTACACTTAATTTAAAAAATAACATATATAAACACTTCAATAATTGAACAAGATAGTGTAATAAAAATATCTCAAGGTTGTTTTTGTGTCTCTTATATTATTTAATAGAAATATGATTTTTCTGTAATATAATTTCAAAATTGGGCAGGGTGGATGAAATGGAGGCTCGCATCTGGAGTCTTGTGCGACAAAAAGGTTCCACCAAAACTTAAAGGCAAGTTCTATAGAGTGTTGATTAGACCGATTATGTTGTATGAGGCGGAGTGTTGGTCAGTCAAGACTTCACACATATAAAAGATGTAAGTTGCGGAGATGAGGATGTTGAGATGGATGTGTGGGCATACAAGGAGAGATATGATTAGAAATGATGATATCCGAGAGAAAGTGGGAGTGGCCGTGATGGATAATAGGATGCGGGAAGCGAGGTTGAGATGGTTCGGGCATGTGTAGAGGAGAGACACAGATGCCCCAGTGCGGAGGTGTGAGAGGTTGGCTATGGACGGGTTCAGGAAGGGTAGAGGTAGGCCGAAGAAGTATTGGGGAGAGGTGATTAGACGAGATATGGCGCATGTGCAACTTACTGAGGACATGACTTTAGATAGGGGTTGTGGAGGACACGGATTAGGGTAGAAGAGTAGTAGGTACAAGAGCGTAGTCCTACTTATGCTTATAAATTGATAGTTATAGTGTTATTGTTGTAGGCCGGATTAGCCTATCACACATATAGACACATTATTGCTTTATAATTCATTGTAGTTTGATTTCTGCTGCTATGTGTTCTTTGGTGTATTTTGTTTAGCTTATTTAGTTGTGTTAGCTACTACTCCCTTTTGTTCGAATACACTTTATACTGCTTTAATTCCTTATCTGAGTTTGACCGCTTATCTTGCTTTACTCTTTACTCTTGCTTTGTTTTGATTGCCTTGCTTGTGATTATGCTTTGTCTTGAGCCAAGGGTCTCCCGAAAACAGCCGCTCTACCTACCAAGGTGGAGGTAAGGTCTATGTACACTCTACCCCCCTTTCACTATGTATGTTGTTGTTGTACAATTTCAAAATTGGAAAAAAAATCACATATTTATACACACCTTTTCTAATTTCTTCACAATGTCTTATGGTTCTTCGGTTGGAATTGGAATTTCTTGGTCAAATTGGTCGACGTCGCTTCCACCTCCGTCGGACAAGATTCCGTTGTAGTTTTCGTCATCTTATTTGTTGATCTCCGATTGACCGCACCTTCTACGCTCCGTTCATATCCAATCTCTGAATAAAACTGTAATCTCCAAGCTGTCTCCCGCTAATAAGTGTATGTGCTCTCCTATTTAAAATCTTCGGGGAGAAAAGGGGCTTTCAGATGTTGTTGATAACGCTTGAATGTTCAACACATCTCGGGCCATCTTTGATAGTGTCGGAAATGTCTTCTCATTTTCCTTCTAGTATTTAAGCAAGTCTTCACGTCCTTCTTCATTGAGAACTGCTTGGTACGGTACAACACCCTGCAAAATAAAAATATCAAACATGTTAACTTGATTAGTAGTGGTTCTACTAAACATTCTATTTCTAAGGCTTTCAATACTAGCCGCAGAAACAGCATGTGAAGAAGAAGAAGAAGATGACGGTTGGTTGCTAGCACTTTGTTGTTGGTAATGCATATATACTATTTTGCATTCATCGTGTATACTAGACAAAACTTTTTCTTTAGATGGTTTCTTATGTGGTTGTTCATTTGGATTTTTTGGAGTTTGAAGGTGGAAGTACTGCTATACAATCATAAATGTTTCAATAAGTGTTTTACAACCGTCTATTTTAATAGTCGGATTTAATACAACACCATTAATATAAATGGCGGGAATAGGAATTTTTTTTTAATTTGATAAATATTTTTAATAGGTGCCTTATAAGATGATTTTTCCATATATTCATTAAGTAATAAAAATATTAGAGCTATATAAAATAGCAGAGTTGAAATATTATAATAATATATACCGGAAAATTTTTTAGTTGCTTGAAATTTTTTTGTAAAAATACAATAAGTTCTGAAATTGTTTCCCAATCATTATCTATAAGCATATCAGTTAGATTTCAATTATAGGCGTTAACAAATAAAGTTATAGGCCTTCTATAATCGTAAGCAACAAGTTGTTGTTCATATAGAGAATTCCACCTAGTCGCTACTTCTTCAGAAAAATTTCTATAAGGTAGTCCACAATCGTGACAAGTTTTTTTATATTCTTTTTTTTCTTTGTATTCTATTATTTTTTAAAATAAAGTTTATAGCAAATTGTACTTTATTAAGAATGTCTTCAAAAAGTGATAGACCATCCTTTACAACTAAGTTATAAATATGACACGCACATTTTATATGAAAATGATTAGGAAAATATGGAGTTAATAGATTTTTTAAAAGTCTCACAGCATAATTATTAGAAGAAACATTATCTAACGTAACAGTCATTATTTTGTCAGTTACCATAATAATCGCAAACTTGATGAATATTTTCCTCAATAAAATTTTCGGTGTGCCTATCATCAATATATCTATATGCTAAAATACTTTTTTGCATAAACCAATTATGATCTATCCAATGACATATTATGGTTAAATAATCATGGCTATTAGTACTACATCCTATATCAGAAGTGATAGATACTTTGCCAGGAAAATGATATAATGCATAACGTAAATATTGTTGATTTTCGTGATCGAATTTAAAAACGTCTCTCCTAACAGTTAATCTAGGAAAATCATTAAAAGCAGGATTGTACATATCTCTTATGTAATGAATAAAATCAGGGGAGGAAGGAAATGAAAAAGGCAAACCCTCCACCGCAACTAATTTTGTTATTGCTTCCCTATTTCTATGTTTATCGTATTTAGGACCTACAATTACCCCCGTCGGGTTAATTTGACCCTGTACTTGGTCCGGAACACTATGTGAACCTTGTCCCGATTGAGAGCGCATTGGCGCACCCAACTTTGTAGCCTCGTATTCACCCCACCTAGCTTTGTGAAAGTTTTGTACATGTCTCAATAAACCTCTCGTCCCACTCTGACATTTTCCCATTTTTCTTTATAAACATTTTTACAAATTCTGCATCTAACTACTTGATTCTATTTATTTGCATAATTAAAATGGAAGAAATAAGAGGTATGTTTAAGGGTAAGGATAATGGTGCTTCTTCTACTAGGGGTAACAAGGAAGGGGTACTTCTTCTAGTCATCCTATTCCTAGACAGGATGATTTGATTGATTACACTCATATGAAATTAAGTGCGATAATTAAGATAAAGTAACAATAATAATTTAAAGAACGAACGAAGGTACCAAACGCCGACGTAACGTCGACTTGTAATCGATGTTGAAAATTGAAACTTTGCTCGATGGATGATCCTCAAGCTAGTTGCCAACTTCGCTCCCAATTTTTGAACTTTGATACAGTTATACAAATGAACAAATAAAATATAATATTTAGTAGGCAATGTAATTGTAGACTTGTAGAGACATAGATTAAGTTGAGAGATTATAGAGATTTTTGTAGGAAGATTTGTGAGATTAAAATGAAGAGAAAATGAGGTATTTATAGTTGAAAAATTGGGTTAAAGTGTAAATATAGTAATTTAGGGGTTAAAAATAAATATTAAGGGGGTAGGGGGGTTTATGGGGTGGGGGGCCAAAAATGGTCGTTGCACAACGGCTAAAATATAAAATGGCCGTTGTGCAACCGTCATTTTTGCAAAGAAGGGGTCGGGGCTGGTTTGGGGCGGTAAGGGCTTCGGCAGGACGAGCCCAGGTCCCGTCCCGATTTTGAGTCTCGACACCGTTTTCTTTTTAGGGGGGGATCGGGGCGAGACCGGCCAACCCGGCCCACTGACCGGCCTTAGTTTAGGTGGAAGGTGTTTCTCTTTTCTTCTCTTTTGAGGTGGGATGTTCTTAGTGAGAGTATTTGAGCAGCAATCAGGTTAGATTGTATGATTCAGATTTAGCCTGACCCTTAAATACTTAGAGAGGCTGGATAATAAAGAACATAAGAGGGAATTTTATCCCTTATTAAGCAAAAAAGTATAGTATGAAAAGCAGCCTTTATACTATTAAATTGCTCATTGATTTGTTTATGGTTTACCTGTAGGAACTCACATATGATTGCGGATACGTCCTGGATAGTGTTATGGATCGTGATGACAAGGTTAAACAAATGGCTTGCCATTGTGGAGCTGCTGATTGTCGTAAACGCTTGTTTTGATGGGATATGTAACCATTGTTTAGGTGCTGATTGTCCTAAACAAATGGCACACATTACATATTCTTTTGGGTTTCTATATGCTGATTTCTCATCATTTGCACTGCGTACTGGTTAGCAAACATTGGGAAATTGCCTTAGTGTTATATAGTCTATTGCCCAAAGAGAAAATGAACTTGTTCATTTGATTTGCGTGCTTTTGTTAAACATATATTACCAAGCTCCTGTGACTCGGTACCTAAGAAATCACTCGAGATTAAATTAGGTAATAGGTTGAATTTCTTTTATTATGTTCTAATTTTCATTGTGCCGAGGTTTTGATTATCTGTCTTATCCATCACCTAAACTGAAGAGAAGCGATGAAAAGTTATAAAGTCATCAGAGTAATACTAGAATGTTGTCTCGACTACGTTACTTGAAGGTATTTTCGAGTTTGTTTTGGGACTGCACACTTATGGACCGTCAGTTTTGTGACTAAAGAACATCGATGACACATGATCAATGTGTTGATAGTTCTTCCTCTAAATGAGGCAGGTGTTGAGAATTAGTAATGGTGGTTCCGTACATGGTTCCTAACTACCATGATGATTAAAGATCAGAGATGAAATATTCATAATATGAAGTTAATTTAGATAGCACTTACAACAAAATCATGGTCAAGCCTTCTCTTCTTTACATTGAGAAGAATATTTCCAGTCATGATAAGATTTGCCGAAAGTCTGTTTGTTAAGTGAAACGAAGCTCATCTTATTTACCAACTGTGTTGAGTGAGACTAGTGCTTCTAGGGTAGGCGTTCGATATTCGATTAAGTATTTTCAAAATTTGGATTTGGTAATTCGGTAATTGGTAAATAAAACTTCGATTCGATATTCGATAGTACCATATTGAAGTTGAAGTCGGCTTTCAAACAATATCATATACTCCATTAGTTAACAACAAAATATACAATCACATGCGATTTTAGTTACATATAAAATCGCTACAAGCACATCCGATTATAGTATAACAGTCTAATAATCTATACATATAAATTAAAAGCAGTCCACCACACGGTCTAAAAACCAGTCATTCAGTTCCAAACATAACAAGTCATTCAAATCCAAAACATACCATATGTCATGGGCAAAAAATGCTCTGATGTATTACAAAGAGAAGATAAATGATGTCCTGTCGTCACGTAATGAACATCTTTTATTTTTGATGAAATAAGTGAGATATCATCCGTAATGAACAAAATATTGAACCCAGGTATTGCACACTCACCTTAATCACTACAACTAAAGGAGCTTGCACATTATGGAATTTATTTCCCCACAATTAAATAGGGTAGTCGTTTCTAGAGGGTGCAATTACTATATAGTTTCCACGTCTTTTTTTTTCTTTCTAATTACATAATTTTGTTTTTTTCGATCTCTTGGATCCTTTTTGAACTCCAATATGTTTTATCATACCAAGAACAACGAGACACCAACTGGAAGGATATCATAATTCTATTTCATTCGTCTGACTTGATTCTTTTTTTAATAAGTTCTATTTGTCTGCTTGATAGGAAAAAAACTAGGGGAGGAGTTGAATGAAGAGAGAGCCGCAGAGGTTTTGTAAGATATCATATTACAGATAAGCGATGCCCTAAAACTAAAAATACATGGGCTGGGTTGTAAACTTGTAATACACTAATATTGAATATTAATATTGGGCATGTTTAAAAAAAAATCGGTATTAGATAATTACCGATTACCTAATAGTAAAATTATGTTTCCATCAATACCTAATTAACGAATTCAGTTCAGTAATTTGGGTTTGGGTGATTTATGCCCAGCCCTAGACTGCTCTGACTTGGGAAATACGTGCTGGATATAATTGCAGTACGGAAAGTAAATAAATATTACAAGTGTTCGAAAGGATAAACAAACATCCAATATTACAATTGTAGCACGCTTGTTGAGTCTTGAATCTTGATAACTTGAAAGCAAGAAACACTAAATCTGAATTGTTACAACTGTGGCTGAGTCAAGAGATGACTCTCTGTCTTTAAGATAAGATTGCCCCATATATATCCTTTTACGTTCTGGACAATAGTCTCCCAAGATAAAACAACAACTTAACAAATGAGCAAAGGAAACTCAAGTGTTACTTTGAAGAACTTAGAGTAACGAAATGATGCTGGATAGTAGGAAGAAGATTTCTGTTTTGTTTCTGATTTCTGGGTTTTGTCCCTTCTCAACAATTGAGCCAAAGGCTTCAGTATATAGTGCATGGAGGGGGACTTCTCAACTGCCCAACTAATGGCTATTAATGGCCATGTAATGGCAATTAGTGAGGAGTAATTCAGCCAAGTAAATGACTGAATTAATGTGCAACGTAATGGAGCTTTAGTGAGGGGTTATTCAACCAAGTAAATGACTGAATTGATGTGCAAATTAATGGAGTTTTAACGCTCCAAAAAACAACCCAAAAGGCAGAAGTTCTCTTCCCAATTTTATCTTTCCTGAAACTTCAGGGTCCAAACTGTAAATATTAAGCAATTTGGGTCCAAAAAGATAATATCAGCCCAAAGCCCACGACCCGAGCCCGGATGGGACGGCGCGTGTGTGAACTTAGCCTTGAACCCAAACACATCTAGGTCCTCCCTCCTTCGAACACATGGGTTACCCCTTGGGATCCCAAACCCTTAGCCAATTTTGAGACTTATAAAATAAACAAATCTTACTTACCCCACTGATGAGGGAGAATTGTTCCACACCACATTTTCATGCTTCAAACACCTTACTTCGTGGACCAATATCTCTTTCATTTCTCAACAAAATTTGACGATCCTTGACACTACGGTCATCTACTCACTTAATAAATTATGCACGTGTGAAGAATCAAAGTACCCAACATGTGGAACCTAGTGTTTAAGTCATTAAAGATGGGTGGACGCAACTCCCAACAAAGCAAATTTTCAACAATACGGATCCATTAGATTAGGCAATCAAATTTCTGCCAAGGAAGATCTCTCTGATTCACAACAATAGCCAAAGAATAGCCAACTGATCTGCACTTTCACTTCCTCATGTTTCTGATAGGAAAATGTTCTACTGTACATTACTAGCTAGATAAAATCGAAGACGACAGAACACGAGAAGACTCTCTTCAAAATGAATTACACACAAGTGAAAATAAAACATATTAGTCGTCACTCGTCAGCATCCATCGTAATGGCCCTAGTTCTATAACGTCTGCCGTGCTTCTGCAAACTTCCAGGTCTAGATTTGTCGTCTGCCACAGACGACTCGTCTTCTTCCATGGCAGAGACTGGAGCATTATCGGATTCCACGGTTACAATGCTAAGGGGAGCTGTTTTTTTCACTTGCATTTGCTCTGCTTCAATGCCCTGCTTGTTGAAGGTGCCAGCAGGCTGCTGCTTCATTCTCGGGTTAAATGTGGGTAATTTCTGAAAATTAGCGGAGCTATCATCGTTCCGCTTCTTCGCAAGACTGAGAAAGTCCATGTAGGCTTTCCTATTGGATTCTTCATCCATATCATCTGAGCCATCAAGTGTATAGCAAGTATACTTAGACGGATTCCTCACATAGTCTGGAACGGATGAATGAGTGGGCACGTTAGAATCTTCCTTGAAGTTGAGTGGCATGGAACCTAAATGAGCTTCTTTCAGGGCAGCCTCGTCATCTTCCTTGAGCCTAAGCTTGGCGGCCTCGTGATTGGCACGAGGATCTCTCTTCATGTCCTGAAGAGTAAGAGGAAGCTCCTCGTAGGTGTCGACGGAGACCTCCCGCATGTACAAAGGCAGCTGCTCGTCTTCTTCCTCCTGATAGGTATATAAGAGCCATCGTAAGACAAGAAAACACATGGAGGATATGGAAACAAAGAGCAAGTAGTTACCTCTAGACCAATACAGGAGCGGAGCTGTTTGGGGGAATCTAGGGTTTTAGCGAAGAAGCCGTCAATGTGGGGAGGGCAGGGTTTGGAATCAAAGTCGAGTAGCTCTCCTTCCCTGTTCCATTCCCTTTTATCAATTTCATCGTCGGTCAGACACCAGAGAGGAGAACTCAAATTGGAGGTGCCCACCGTCAGAGACCCGAAGACCTTGTCAACCCGTACACGGAAGCTGTCATCCATAGTGGAGGTGATATTCTTGCACTTCTTTAAGTTGCGCGGATGTGCTTAATTAGCAGGTAAATATAGGGCTGCCGTTATGCTGGGCATATATCGGTTCAGATTGGTTTTATATTCGAAAAATATAAATCAAATAAAAATTAATTTTTTTTTAAAAAAAATGAATACAACTTTAAAAAAAAATGATATGTTCTATTTATATGCCGAACGTATCGGATTATATCGGTTTTTTCTAGTGGGTCGGGCCGGGGAATTTTTTAATTTTTTTTTAAAATTGAATTTCCAAAACTGAAATTGACATTCACACCTACACTATCATGAAATTTCGACGTTGAAATCTATTGTGTATCGTGAGATGTTTACTAAAGAAAAAAGAAAATTAGAAATCGATTTGGGGAAAACACAAATTGATTGAGAAAACTGACGTATTTCTAAAAATTGGCTGCGCCATTTGACCGACCCCATATCGAAAAAATACGCAAAAAAAAAAAACGGATAAAAAGGACATACGAACGCAGAGTTATGACCATTTAAAGTTTTATCAATTTACAACTACTTTTTCTCCCTACATTTTATGTCAATGCTTCCGTGATATGTTAATCAAGTTCATGTCGCATGCGACTTCCATAAAAGCTTCATAGATTAGCTTCAATGGCTATAATTCAAGAGATAGTAGTAGTATAAAATAAAAAATAAAAAATAAAAAATAAAAAATAAAAAATAAAAAATAAAAAATAAAAAATAAAAAATATATATATATATTTAATTCAGTTTTAAGATTCAGTTCGTATCCAAAATTAAAAAACTGAACCGAATCACTAAATCCTGATTCGGTTCGATTTTTTTATAAAAAAAAACGAGAAAAAACCAAACCGAATTTCGGTTTGATTTTTTTGGTTCACCGGATTTTTTGTCCACCCCTAGCTGTCGTGCCGTCGGTTGTCCTTGGTCCAGACTGGGAATGGAATATTGTATAAAGAAACCTCCCAACGGATAAATTGGAAAACTATTCTAATTACTCCTAATTTGTTCTTTTACTTTTTTTGTCATGTTTTCGAGAGAAAATAACGATTTTTAAAGAGTAGCACAAGTAGTTTTTCAGAAGCTAAAAAAATAGTATAGTTTTTTATTAATGCTCATAAGTGTTTTTTAAAATTAATTGGTCAAACACAAACTGTTTCTCACTAAAATTACTTTTTTTAAAAGTAGTTTTCAAAATAAGTCAATTTTACAAGCTTGGCCAAACAAACAAAAAGTCTACAAACAAAATGTTTTATGTTTGCTAAGACTCAAAGTCTACAAATAAAAAATTACATGCTTGCTGAGACTCAAAGTTGATGAAGCCTCACACAACTTTTGTTGGTTTTCGTCTCATGCATCATGAATTTTTCGTCTCACTTAGTTACGTTGTTTTCCCTATATTTTTGTTTCCGGCTGAAATCTGAAATGTCTCTAACCTTAAGACAATAATGAATGAAATTTGAAACGTCTTATAACGTTCAGAAAATAAAGATTGTCATTAAGTCATAGTAATTATGGATAATGACTGTTGACACCCAATTTTGTCCCATCTTTTATGATTTTATTTGCAATTTTAAGTATTTTTTAAATATAGGCATATATAGGTATATATATCATCATTTTATTATTATTTGCATTTTTTATTTGTCATTTGCATTTTAATATCATAATCATAGTTTTATCCATAATATTCTATGTTATTTATTTTATTTTCACAAAATGGCATCGCATACCCATTTTTTTTTAAGCATTAAGCATATCGCAAAATATTGTATTTTTATTTATTATCACATCGTTATATTCTTATTTTTAATAATTTACATTTTTTCTTCAATGTATTTTTAATATCAAACCCCTTTTATATTTTAAACCCATAACTCATTTCTTATTTCTCAACCCAAAACAATTCAACTCCCCTTTCTATTTTTTCGGCCCACCCGAAATCCCCTTACCAAGCCGAACCGGTCAAGCCCCAGTCCAAATCGTCCAACTCGCCCCGGCCCAACCCCTTTTATTTTCGGCCCAACCGACCCAAACCCTTTTATCCCCCTAAATAAAAACAAATAAAATATCTACAAACCCTTTCTCTTCTCTCCCAAGTCGCCGCACCCGACCCCACACGCCCATACCGGCGACCCCACGTCGCCGGTCACCTCACCCGACACCACCACCAAACCCCTATGCCCCTGACACCCGACACATCCCATGCCCCTCAAATCCGCGATTTTTGGCTCATTTTATTTGAAATTCGAACTCATCCTTGAACGTTTTAGGGGGAGAATCGACCTATAAATACCCCCTTTTTTGTTCTACATTAGGAGGGGGATTTTTCGGAGGTCCAATTCCATATAAATATTTTGTTGTGTTCTTGATTGTAAGCATTGCCCTCCTTGTTATTCAAGAATTAAGTCCGAAAACAAGCCCAAAATCAAAAGAAAAAGGGGTGAGTTTCATTCTTGAACTTTGGTATTTAAATACTTCTATTTCTTCACTGATTCGGGTCGGGTCACTGACCCGGGTCGGGTCGACCCGAATTGGATATTTTTCCAAAATTATTGCATTTCGCATTTGCATGTTGGTTATCTGAAAATTGGTGAAAAACTGATTTCGGGTCGGGTCGACCCGAATTGGATTTTCCAAAATTATTGCATTTCGCATCTTGCATGTTGGTTATCTGAAATTGGTGCAAAAATCTGATTTCGGGTTGAACACCTGATTCGGGTCGGGTCACTGATCCGGGTCGGATCGACCCGATTTGGATATTTTTCCAGAATTATTGCATTTCGCATTTTGCATGTTGGTTATCTGAAAATTGGTGAAAATATGATTTCGGGTCGGGTCGACCCGAATTGGATATTTTTTAGAATTATTGCATTTCGCATCTTATTTGATTGGTTATCTGAAAATTGGTGAAAATCTTATTCGGGTTTGATACTTGATTAGGGTCGGGTCACTGATCCGGGTCGGGTCGACCCGGTTTGGATATTTTCCAGAATTCTTGCATTTCTTATCTTATTTGTTGGTTACCCATTCGGGTCACTGTTCATAATCCGGGTCTGATTTTTCATAAATACTTCTTAATCCTGTTTCGGTTCCAAAATTTCAGAATCCGGGTCGGATACTTTAATTGCTCACTGCTTGTTTCTTGGGCACTGTTATTATTGATTGAACTAATACCGCATTTAGGCCAATGAAATTGAATTCGAGGCCGTGCTTTTTTCGTTTCGTTTCTCTGTTTTTCAGCATTGTTTTAAACATCCGGGCAACGGATATCTTACTGTTTTATTGTTTTATTAATATCGCATTTAGGCCGATGAAATTGAATTCGAGGCTGCGCTTTTTTTTTCGTTTCGGTTCTCTGTTTTTTCAGCACTGTTTTAAGCATCCGTGCAACGGATATCTTAGGCCGATGAAATTGAATTCTAGGACGCGCTTTTTTTCGTTTCGTTTCTCTATTTTTCAGCACTGTTTTAAACATCCGGGCAACGGATATCTTACTGTTTTATTGTTTTATTAATATCGCATTTAGGCCGATGAAATTGAATTCGAGGCCGCACATTTTTTTGTTTCGTTTCTCTGTTTTTCAGTACTGTTTTAAGCATCCGGGCAACGGATATTTACTGTTTTACTGTTTTACTAAACATCCCGTCTTCTCGGGAGTTGCCTCTCTTTTTTTTGCTGCTTACTGCTGCTGCTTACTGTTCCAATTTAATTTTGCTGATTCGAACACGATACTACATTGGCCGATGAAAAATATCCGTCGATTTTGAGGCCTCCACAGTTGTAAAGACGGAAATATAACTTCTGGGCAAGGATGAGACTTAAACCTTTTTATTTCATCCGAGATCAACATGTTTAGTAGGCGAGGTGACTTATATATTCGCAGCCACGACGTGATTATATTGATCTTTTCTTTTTCATCCGAGAGACCAACACGTTTAGTAGGCGAGGCAATCAAAATAACCATTTAGTCATATGTTTGCAACCACGACCTGATTGGAATGGTCTTTTCAAAATTTAAGTCTGAGCCCTCCGTGACCAAAACGCCCACTGTTTTGGATACAGATCCAAAGTTTTTTTCTTTTCTTTGTCTCTAACTGTTTGTTCTTGACAGCTTGCAGGGAATAAAGTAAATAAATGCAGATATTCCTCAGGGTTTATTTATTTTATTTACTTTCTTTAATTCGGCTTTTATCCGGCTCTGTATTGTAATATTATTTATCGCACTTATGTAAGTATTGAAATGCTTAGAATAGGCAAACTTAGAATTAATTCATATGGTAGTCTAAAACTTATAAACCCTCCGCTAGTTATTTATTTTAGGCTCGTCACACGTATTCAAGATTTTCAAAACAACTTTTGTCATCTTTTATTTGCTTTATTAATCGTACAAATAAGTTTATCTTTTTGTCAATTTGCAATTCAATGATTTCCAAAATTTTACTTCTTTGGCATTATAAATATTTTATTTTTAACATCAAATTGTTACATGTATCTTTCTTTTTTATGTCATCCGAATACATGCTTGTATAAAATGCATCATTTACTAAATATTTGCAAACATCTTTTTTAATCTATTATATTTTTAAAACATGCATTTTTCCTAGTAATAATTAACCTGAGTTTGATCGGATAACCGCAAGTTAGCGGATCTTAAAGGATGCCTAACCCCTTCCCTTTAGGATAATAAAGAACCCTTATCTAGAATCTCATTAGTTTCACATATCTTAAAATTGGAGTTAATTTGCAGCATTTATAGTTAACATTTAGGTGTCCTAATTCACCTTAGAATAATTAGGTGGCGACTCCTCAATTCCGATACCCAGGAATCACCGAATACGTTGTGCTCCGCTTCGACCTCTCGCGGGTGGTCGGGTTAAAAACGGGCGCGACAATGATCATTGCAATAATTAATATTGAAGTAATGAACTTTTGATCGGTACGATAATTAGTTCCGGAAGAACAAGTTTTGATCGATAATAACTGACTCCTGATGTAGGAGAGCTAAGTCGGGATATAAGAGCTACGCTCGGAATTTAACCCGGAAGCATGAATTTAGACAATTCTGGGCAAGCTCAAAAATAGCAAAATAATATTTTGCAAAATCAAAATCGAATTAGGCCTCACATATACCCCACGCATAGGGGAGGGCAAATCGACTCATTTTACCTACGAAGCCCAACTCTTATGTGTGCGAGGCCTTTCTCTTATTCTAGCCCATTTACCAACTCAATAATGCATGTTTCAATATAAGGCGGTAGAAAGGACTTTGCACCACCAATGTGGTACAAAGAGTATTTCACAAGAATTAAATAAAGAGATATTGACAATAGACCTTCAAAGATTCTTTGACTTTACATTACTTGAAATAAAAAAAGTAATGTAAATAGATGTATAATTCCAACAATATGGCTATCTTAGAGTTTGTGCCTCTCGAACTTTGGGTATGGAATTGAATAAAAGGACTAAAAGAACTAATTCTGGGTCACTTAATATGATTATGTGTTCGTTTTTACTCTTGTTTGTTCTTTATTCGAAAGATGATAAAAAATAATTAAAAAACAGATATAAAAGTGAAGTGTCTATCAGAGAGTTTATGCCTCTTGAACTATAAGTATTAAATAGAATAAAAGGACTAAAAGAACTCATTTTGAGTCACTTAGTATGATTATGTAAGGAGTGTCTATCATAGAATTTGTGCCTCTAAAACTGTGGATATGAAATTTAATAAAAGAACTCATTTTGAGTCACTTGGTAGTGAATAGGCGTTGGACATTAATTTAATGATATGTGAAGAAAATAGCATTTGAAATTAATTTTAATAAAGAGTATTTGATAATTAATGTTATATTTGAACATGAATTTGGTTATATTTGAAAAAAAAAACATATTTGAATATAGAGGTGTATTTGGATATGAATTTTACTTGAAAAATATTTAATTTTGTGAGAAAATATTTACTAGAAAAATGATTATTAAAAACATTAATATAAGTTTTAAAAACTCAACTTCAAGATAGAATGAAATTTTATCTTTTTAAAAAACTTGAAAAAACAGGTAAGGCTTTATTTACTTTTAAAATTATGATCCTTCTGAAAGAAAGAATGAAGAACCTAGGATCTGAATAAAATTAGGGATTTTTGCATTAGGCAACAGTTTAACCTTTTGAAATATTAAAGAATTTTCTTGAGAAAAATTCTTTTGTCTTTTGGCATATTCATGATACTCCAATTGCGTGTTTTAGTGCAAGTTATGGAAAAAAGAGAAAGGGATGAAACGTATAAATAAAGTGATTTTGTGTTCATTTTCTTCTACTATTTTTCTCTGCCAAAATTGGATAAAATGTCAAATTGTAAAATTACACTCTTTTTAATTTTGAAGTGTCACAAATTTAATAATGAGATAAACTTTATTTAAGTTTTTCAAATTTGAATGACAGATTGAATTATTTGCGAGAAGTTTTAGGATAAAGAGATGGATTGAATTATACGGGGAAAAAATATAGGAAAAACAATGTAATCAAGTGAGACGAAAATTTTTATACTGCGTGAGACGAAAACCAACAAAAGTTGTGTGAGGTTTCATCGACTTTGAGTCTCAGCAAGCATGTAAATTTTTGTTTGTACACTGTGAGTCTCAGCAAACATAAATTTTTTTGTTTGTAGACTTTTAGCATGTTTGATCAAGCTTGTAAAATCTGTTTATTTTGAAAAATGCTTTTAAAAAATGTACTTCTAGTGAGAAATAATTTGTATTTGATCAATTAATTTAAAAAGACACTTATGAGCATCAATTAGTGTTTGGCCAAACATTTAAAAATTGCGCTATTTTTTTTAGCTTCTGAAAAATTGTTATTGATATTTCTCAAAAGTACTTATTTTCTCCCCAAAAGCATGGCCAAACACCTCATTAATTTTCCTCTTCCATTCTTCTCCGCCAAACTTGAAAAATATCGGAGATGGACGTGGAGAAAAAAATATAATTAAAATAATACTGGTAAATTTACAAATTGTACAATAGGGGAAAAGTATAGTTATCGGTTCACCATAATTTTGTGAAACTAATCCGTAATGTGATTATGATTGTAATACGTAAGCTCGTCCCACCCAGGCCCGTACCACCCCAAACCCGCCCCGCTCCGACCCCGTCCCCGCACCTGACCCCCTCTTTGCAAAAATGAGCCCCACCCATAAACCCCTCTACCCCTTAATATTTATTTTTAACCCCTAAATTACTATATGTACACTTTAACTCAATTTTTCAACTATAAATAACTCATTTTCTCTTCATTTTAATCTCACAAATCTTCCTGCAACAATCTCTCAACTCAATCTATCTCTCTAAAAGTCTACAATTACATTGTCTACTAAATATTTTATTTTATTTGCTCATTTGTATAATTGTATCAAAGTTCAAAAATTGGGACTGAAGTTGGCAACTAGCTTAAGGATCATCCATCGAGCAAAGTTTCAATTTTCAACATCGATTACAAGTCGACGTTACGTCGACGTTTGGTACATTCGTTCCTTCTTTAAATTATTAGTGTTACTTTATTTTAATTATCACACTTAATTTCATTATCTTTAATTATTTATTTACATAATTAAAATGAAAGGATTAAGAGGTATGTTTAAGGATAAGGATGCTTCTTCTAGTAGGGGTAACAAGGGAAGGGTACTTCTTCTAGTCATCATATTCCTAGACATGATGATTTGATTGATTACACTCATATAGATGAAATTGAATTTTTTAATGATATACCATTAGATGATGAGATATATTCTGCAACTGAACCAAACTTTAATTTAGAAGATAATCTAGATGACACACGCACTAGTGCACCTCAAACTGAAACTGGAACGCCTCTTATTCCCCCTAGTATGGGATGAGACCTCACACAACAAAAATTAAAATCAGTTGCATGAGACTTTTTGATAGGGACCAAGAGAATTAAGTAGTTAGATGCAAAATTTGTAAAAATGTTTATAAATTTAAAATGGGAAAATGTCAGGGTGGACGGGAGGTTTATTGAGACATGTGCAAAGCTTTCACAAAGCTAGGTGGGATGAATACGAGGCTACAAAGTCGGGTGCATTAATGCGCTCTCAGTCGGGATAAGGTTCACATAGTGTCCCGGACCAAGTACATGATCAAATTAACCCGACGATGGGGGAATTGTAGGTCCTAAATATGATAAACATAGAGATAGAGAAGCAATATCAAAATTAGTTGTGGTGGAGGGTTTGTCCCCTGATTTTATTCATTACATAAGAGATATGTATAATCCTGCTTTTAACGATTTTCCTAGATCAACTGTTATGAGAGACGTTTTTAAATTCGCTCACGAATATCAACAATATTTACGTTATGCATTATATCATTTTCCTGGAAAAGTATTTATCACTTTTGATATAGGTCGTAGTACTAACGGTCATGATTATTTAACTGTAACATGTCATTGGATAGATCATAGTTGGTCTATGCAAAAACGTATTCTAGAATATAGATATATTGATGATAGGCACACTGGAAAATTTATTGAGGAAAATATTAATCAAGTTTGCGATTATTATGGTATAACTAACAAAATAATGATTGTTACGTTAGATAATGCTTCTTCTAATAATTTCTATGTGAGACTTTTAAAAAAATCTATTAACTCCATATTTTTCTAATCATTTTCATATAAAATATTTGTATCATATTTATAATTTAGTTGTAAAGGATGGTCTATCACTTTTTGAAGACATTCTTAATAAAATACAATTTGTTATAAACTTTTTTTTAAAAAGTAATAGAATACAAAGAGAAAAAAAATATAAAAAAACTTGTCACGATTGTGAGCTACCTTATAGAAAAATTTCTAAAGAAGTAGCGACTAGGTGGAGTTCTCTATATGAACAACTATTTGTTGCTTACGATTATAGAAGACCTATAACTTTATTTTTTAACGCCCATAATCGAAATTCAATTGATATGCTTATAGATAATGATTGGAAAAAAATTTCAGAACTTATTGTATTTTTAGAGAAATTTTTTCAAGCAACTAAAGAGTTTCCGCTATATATTATCCTACTATTTCAACTTTGTTATTTTATATAACTCTAATATTTTTGTTACTTAATGAATATATGGAAAAACCATCTTATAAGGCACCTTTACAAAAAATATTTATCAATTTTTTTCCTATTCCCACTATTTATATTATTTGTATTGTATTAAATCTGACTATTAAAATAGACGGTTGTAAAACACTTATTGAAACTATTTATGATTGTATAGCAGTACTTAGGCCTCCAACTCCAAAAAATCCAAATGAACAACCACCTAAGGAACCATCTAAAGAAGAAGTTTTGGCTAGCATATACGATGAATGCAAAACAGTATATACGCATTACCAACAAGAAAATGCTAGCAACCAACCAACTTCTATATCTTCTTCTTCTTCTTTTTCTTCAGTACAACCTTATAAAAGACATGTTATTTCTGCGGCTATTATTGAAAGCCTTAGAAATAGATTGTTTAATGGTACCACTACTAATCAAGTTAGCGAGTTTAATGTTTTTGTTGTAACGTACCAAACAGTTCTCAACGAAGAAGGACGTGCTTAAGTACTAAAGGGAAAATGAAAAGACATTTCCGACAATATCAAAGATGGCCCGAGATGTGTTGAACATTCAAGCGTAATCATCAACGTCTGAAAGCGCTTTTTTTGTCGGAAGATTTCAAATAGGAGAGCACAAACACTCATTAGTGGGAGACAGCTTGAAGAATGCAGTTTTATTCAGAGATTGGATACGAGCGAAGCGTAGAAGGTGCGGCCAACCGGAGATCAACGAATAAGAAGACGAAACTACAACGAAATCTTGTCCGATGGAGGTGGAAGCGACGTCGACCAATTTGACAAACAAATTCCAATTTCAACCGAAGAACCACAAGACATTGTGAAGAAAATTAGAAAATGTGTTTATAAATATGTGATTTTTTTTTCTAATTTTGAAATTATATTACAACAAAATCATATTTCTATTAAATAATATAAAAGGCACAAAACAACATTGAAATGTTTTTATTACATTATTTTGTTCAATTATTAAAATGTTTATATATATGTTATTTTTTAAAATTAAGTGTAATTTTTTTTTTTTGGAAAAACTCGATCTTGACCCGCCAAGACCGGTCCCCTTTTCCGATAGAATCGGGAACGGGACGGGACATCGGCAGATCCTATCGGTCCCACCGGAGGACCGGTCCCACCCTCCCAGTGCTGTCGGGTCCCATCCCGCCGGTATGGCCCCGAACCCGGTCCACTGGCCACCCTGGTATAAAACATGAAGCAATGTCGGATTTAACAACCTTAGGGCCGACGGTTTTGCAGGGTTTAACAGAACCGAATACACTCTAGCACCTTTAGCATCATACTAGGTTGCTTCCTTTCACCATGAGAAGAGTTTCATCTTTTGCTGCTCCACATCTCCATGTATATACCAGAACTTCTTTCTCTTTCATTTCCAAAGAATTCACTAGCACCAACCCCATCAATGCAAATGAACCAATATCCCCTCAATCATCAAATACCCATCTCAAATCTTGCAAAAAGACTCATTATTTACTCTTCCCCAATGTCAAACACCAACAATCCCAAAGATTCAACACACTGGTGGACCAAAACCCATCTCAATTATCATCAAGACAAAGAAAGATTCAAGAAAGATCACAACTTGAAGAGTCCTTTGAGTCTGCAAAGACCATTCAAGAAATGCTTAATGTATTTCAAGAAATGGAGTCAAGTTTTGATGAGAGGGAACTTGGTTTGGCATGTCTTAGAATAGGTCTTAAACTTGACCAAGAAGGTGAGGATCCTGAAAAGGCTTTATCTTTTGCTAATAAGGCTTTGAATGTATTGGATAGAGATGATAAATTGTCTTTGCCTCTTGCCATGACATTGCAATTGTTGGGTTCCACTTGTTATAGTTTGAAAAGATTTAATGATAGTTTGGGATATCTTAATAGGGCTAATAGGGTGTTAGGTCAATTAGAGAAAGATAGTTCTTGCAGTGTTGAGGATATTAGGCCTATTCTTCATGCTGTGCAGCTCGAATTGTGTAATACGAAAACAGCTATGGGGAGGAGAGAGGAAGCCCTTGGTAATCTTAGGAAGTCTTTGGAGTTGAAAGAGATGACTCTGGAAAGAGATAGTAAGGAACTTGGGAAAGCTAATAGGGATGTAGCCGAGGCGTATGTCGCAATATTGCATTTTAAAGAGGCTCTACCGTTTTGTTTGAAGGCGTTGGATATACACAAGGTACAACTAGGGCAAAACTCTGTAGAGGTTGCACATGATAGGAGGCTTCTAGGAGTTATTTATACTGGATTAGAAGAACACGAGAAGGCATTGGAACAAAATCAGTTGTCACAGAGAGTCTTGAAGAACTGGGGTCTTGATACTGATTTGCTTCGTGCTGAGATTGATGCAGCCAATATGCAAATAGCTTTGGGGAGATATGATGAGGCCATTAATACTTTGAAGGGTGTTGTTCAGCAGACTGGACAAGAGAGTGAGGATAGAGCTATGGTGTTTATCTCAATGGCAAAGGCGTTATGCAACCAGGAGAAGTCCACGGATGCAGAGAAGTGCCTTGAAATTGCATGTGGAATCCTTGGAAAGAAGGAAAAAGTTTTCCCCGTTGAAGTTGCTGAGGCATACATGGAAATTTCTATGCTGTATGAGACAATGGATAAGTTTGAAGCTGCGATATCGCTATTAAAGAGAACGCTTTCATTGCTTGAAAAGCTACCTCAGGAACAACATTCAGTTGGAAGTGTTTCAGCACGAGTTGGCTGGTTACTGCTCTTAACTGGTGGGGTGCAACATGCTATTCCTTTCTTGGAGGATGCAGCTGAGAGGCTGAAAGAAAGTTTTGGATCGAAACATTATGCAGTTGGTTATGTTTACAATAATTTGGGTGCAGCATATTTGGAATTAGATAGACCACAATCGGCTGCCCAGGTTTTTGCATATGCCAAGGATATCATGGATGTTTCTCTTGGTCCTCATCATACAGATTCAATTGAAGCATGCCAAAACCTTTCAAAAGCATATGCTGCCATGGGCAGGTAAGAAACTCAATTGTTTCTTTAAGTTATATTGGCATTTGTTAGTGTGCATTATTTCTCTTTTGAATGCCTGTACCTTTACCAAGTACACCATATGAGAAACTGAAATATATGTTATATGAATCCTTCATTAGTCTTGATGTACCGGTTCAAATGGGCCTGTGAGGCAGGTATGGGTACGTCATGCCAAATATAATAAAAAGTTAGCAGAAAGTGCACGTACTTGTATCCAATATTTGCACGCTCCTGTATCATGTACGTTTAAATGAGTCCATGCAACATTTGTTGAAACAAGAAGTTAAACTTTTTAAATTGATTCTGCAGATTACCTTTCTGTTGATTGGTCTGTTGAATTAAGTCTCAAAAAAAAAAAAAGGATTACCTTTGTGCCGTTCTTACTTCCTCTTCCCTCTTGAATTTGTTGATATGTGTAATGGTTAATTTTTATTTTCATGTATTTTTCATATAAATCTTATTAATATGTCAAGGAAATAGGGGCTCCTCTCAGTAGTCTTCGGTATGCCTTGTTTATCTGACATGCTATTTCATATGCCAAGCTTCTGCATGCTCTATTTGTTCCCCTGTGCCGGGGCCGGGAATGCCCGACAACTCAATTTATCCGGTAGTGTGCTCTCACACAAATTGTTGAAAGCTAGTCTTTCCAGTGCTATAAATGTACTATGACCTAGGTGTATACACTGCCTTATGTTCTGCCATGTTGGAAGTATATCGATACCAACTTTTGGAGTCTCTTTTCTTCAAAGAGATTATTGGTCTGCTGCTATGCTGTGATGGTGACAGAATATCTCCGCAGTTTGATCGTGTTGAGACAGCTTACTACCAATACATTTGATCAATCATCTATATGAATCATTCATGGTTGGTATGAATTCCTAATATTCTATTAGATGGAGATATGTAAAGGAGGATAGTAGATGGAAACAACACTGAAGCTTATACTTATCCATCTCGGCAAGTGACTTGACACAATTGAATTTTGAGAAGCTTTAATTGCAACTATTACTTGTTCGAGTTTGATTCACACATATGAACCATAGTAGATCTAACGAACTGATAAAGTTTATCTAGCTAAGTAGACGACTTGATATTCCTAGTTTTGCAACCAAGAGTGTTGCTTAGTGGTCGAAGAAGTAGGAATGTAAATCAATGGAGATAAAGGGTCAAGTCCCAACAGAGACCAAAAGAATTAGATGATTTCTTCCCATTTTCTTAAATCTTGGTGGATACAGTTTCCCGTAGCTATATGTAATACCTGATTGAATAGTCAAGGTATGCAAGTTGGGCAGGACACAACCAGTTTCAAAACACAAGACATATGTAGCTTAGTGGGTGAAGAATTTAAATTAGTAGATTAGGTCAAGGATTTAAAACTCACCAATAACATTTATGGCCGAGGAGATGTTTTTTTTTCATTTTTTTCCTTCTGATAAAGTAAAGGTCCTTCACAAAAACAGCGCAAAGAGACTGCTGGAAACTGTACAAGATGTATGACTTAGTCTCCTATTCAAGATACGAGGAGTCTAAAGTTAAAAGGAGTGTCAAAATGATGTACATCTTTCATCTCACACCTAAAAAGAATAAGACTTTAGACAAGTAAATATTATACAGTGAATTTAATGATCCTTTCAACAATCTGGGGCTCCTTTCTTTCCTTATTGTCCATATATTGCACAGGGGCATTGACGAGCGCAAAACATAGTATAATTTTCTTAGGCGCGTTGCTAGTAAAAAATAGTATAATTTTAGACCGTCTCCACTGGGATTGATGTAATTAATAATTCAATCAAAGTCGCTCAGTATTATTAAAGAAATTAAATCTTTAGAGTTTTGTTATGTGAACCACGAGCAACAAATGTTACTATTAAACTAAAAGAATAATGAAATCTTAGAAATTGATCAAGGATTACTATCAATAAGAAGAATAAGGGGAAATGACAAGACTAGTGCAAGAGAAATAATCAGGATTAACAATCGTTCACGGTTCTTATCCTAAGTTTCGTTGACTCTTCCGATTTCAACTAATGATTAATCTACATGTGATACTCAACTTTTCTTTTGAATGAATTAAATATCTTCAAGAATAGACTAGTTTAAAACTCAAGAACATATGCAAAAACTATCGAATGGATTTAATAGGAGAAAACTTCTCTCAAATATCTTCCTATCCTGAGTCAAGAATAATTCAAGGAAGTTCTTACGATTACTAAAAAGAATGGCACTTCAACCACAGTACGCTCGCATAAATATTCAAAAAGTAGTTCTTCTTTCGATTATGCTAAAATAAAGAAATCATATGCTTAACATTGAAAACTCCATACAAGAATTCTAGCGAGGAACGAAGTTAGTCCATACATAAGTCTCAAAACACCATGTCTGTCAAAAACCCTAGATAAACTACTCTATAATAGCAAAAGTAAACATAATAGGTGAAGGGAGTAAAGTAGAAGTCATTACAACCAACTTTCGATTCAAACTTTCATATTGAATTGATTGTAGAAAGTAACAAAATCTTCCTTCAAACTCTAACCCGTCTCCCAAGATGTAGCCGTCCAAAGATGTCTTCAAAACCGTGTGTTTTAGATATTTAAACCCTCCAAAAATAGGTCCGGACCGAAATACCATTTTGAAATTCGGAACAAGTCAAACTTGCAGCAACATAACACTGCCGCGACGTGGGCTGCCCGCCCTGTGCGTCGTGGTTGTGCAAACAGTCTGCAGCCTGAGCAATCAGGCTTTCTCTGCAAATTACCACAGGCACCAGTGCGTCACGCCAAGCTTCCTTGCGTTGTCGTCGTTTTTTCTTCAATTTTTAGCATTCAGATCCGGTCCTTGAACCCCGAACTCTATCCCGATTTGTCCATTGAACTTCTACTCAGACATCGAAGTCCTACAACCTCAATTTAAGCTCCAAACATACTTGTTTGATCGAAAACAAGTCCTACACAGGAAACACATGTAATGAGTGTAAAATACTACATTATAGCTCAAATAAAATTAAAGCATAGTCAATAAAGATGTGAAATAAAGGCAAAAATCCTTGTGTCTAATCTATCATCAACACGCCACACTTAGACCACTGCTCATCCTCGAGCAAGCAGCTATACTTCATAAGAAGACAATCTTTTCAATTATTTTCCTAACTAGTCATGCCAAGAATATTTAAAACCACTCAAGCACCTTGATATAACTTCCTAGCCTCAAAACTCGACTCACAAATACTACCTACTCACTTACTTTACTAAGAAGCCAAAAATATCACCTCTCCTTTGCAAGTCACGTGCCCTCACCAAGAAACAAGAGGGTTGCCCAATATCCGCTCATATAAGTATAATTGGATCACATACATGGGCATACAATCAAGAGAAATACGCTCACTCTCACAAGAAAATTCACATGCAACATACTAGGAACCATATGCTTGCCCTTAGTGTAACACTTTACTAATATAAGCACATTGAGTCTAAGATCAAGTAGGACTTCGACAGTTGTAATGTACTCTAAGGGACGGTAGGAAATATTTGGCAAAATAGTGAATATCCTCCCCAAGTACTTTAATACACTATTTTCCTTCACTTAGCACACTTTTTTAACTCACCAATTACTTTTCATCCTTCTTTCTCCCCACTACTTCTGTTTTAATCATCTTTCATTAAGCACATATTTATGAATCACTAGCAAGGAGCTCTCAATATACAACAACATACCCGGTAAATATCCCACAACGTGGGGTTTGGAGAGGGTAGAGTATACGCAGACCTTACCTCTATCTTGGTTGGTAAAAAGGTTGTTTCCGAAAGACCCTCGGCTCAAGACAAAGCATAAGCACAAGCAAAGCAAGAGAAACAGTCAGACTCGACAAGAAATCTAACGCAGTATGAAAATGATGATACCAAAAGTAAATAAGCCATGATAAAATATTTTGAAAAAGAAGCATTAACTAACGCAGGTAAATAAGATAAACTAAGTACACGAAAGAACATACAACAACATAAATTAAACGACAGAGGACTATAAAGCAATACTGCACCTACTAGTATGATAGGCTAAGCAGGGCTACAATAATAACACTACAATTACTAATATGTAAGCGTAAGTAGGACTACACTCAACTACATACTACCTTTCTACCCTAATCCGTGTCCTCCACAACACCCTATCTAAGGTCATGTCCTCAGTAAGTTGCACCTGCTTCATATCCTGTCTAATCACCTATTCCCAATACTTTTCGGCCTATCTCTACCCCTCTTGAATCTGTCCATAGCCAACCTCTCACACCTCCGCAGTAGGGCATTTATGCATTTCCTTTGCACATGTCCGAACCATCTCAACCTCGCTTCCCGCATATTATCCTCCACCGAGACCACTCCCACTCTGCTCCGGATATCATCATTTCTAATCCTATTCCTCCTTGTATGCCCACACATCTATCTCAGCATCCTCATCTCCGCAACTTTCATCTTTTGGATGTGCGAAGTCTTGACTGGCCAACACTCCGCCCCATACAACATAGTTGGTCTAACCACAACCCAATAGAACTTGCCTTTAAGTTTTGGTGACACATTTTTATCGCGCAAGACTCCATATGCAGCCTCCATTTCATCCACCCTACACCAATACGATGTGTGACATCGTCATTAATCTCTCCATTCCCTTGGATAATAGACTCGAGATACTTGAAGCTTTCTTTCTTTGGAATGACCCGATTATCAAGCCTCACCTCCACGCCCGTCTCATAGTCGCTCCCGTTACCGAACTTGCACTTCAAGTATTCTGTCTTGGTCCTACTCAACCTGAACCCTTTAGACTCCAGAGTCCGTCTTCAAACCTCCAGCTTAGTGTTCACTCCGCTGCGAGTCTCATCAATCAGGAATATGTCATCTGCGAATAACATACACCATGACACCTCCCCTTGAATTTATCGCGTCAGTCCATCCATCACCAAGGCAAATAAGAATGGGCTAAGAGCTGATCCCTGATGCAACCCCATCATCACTGGAAAGTGCTCCGTGTCTCCTCCTACTGTCCGTACCCTGGTCTTGGCTCTATCATACATATCCTTGATCGTTCTAGTGTATGCCACAAGTACACCTCTAACCTCCAAACATCTCCATAGAACCTCCATAGAGACTTTGTCGTATGCCTTCTTGAGGTCGATGAAAACTATATGTAAGTCTCTCTTCCTCTCCCTATACTGCTCCACCAACCTCCTAATAAGATGAATGACTTTTGTAGTCGAATGCCCCGACATGAATCCAAACTGGTTCTCGGAAATAGACACGCCTCTCCTCACCCTCATCTCCACAACCTTTTCCCAAACTTTCATAGTGTGGCTTAGCAGCTTGATACTCTTATAAGTATTGCAATTCTGAATGTCATCTTTGTTCTTATACAAAGTAATCAGTGTACTCTACCTCCATTCTTTGGACATTCTTACCGTCTTAAAAATGACATTAAACAACTTAGTCAGCCACTCCAAACATGTCCTGCCTGCGCTTTTCCAAAATTCAACTAGGATCTCATCAGGTCCGGTCGCTCGTCCCCTGCGCATCATGCGAGCAACACCTTTAACCTCCTCAACCTTAATACTTCTACAATATCCAAAATCTAAGTACCTTTCGGATTGCTCCAGATCTCCCAACACAATGTCTTTAGCTCCCCCTTCGTTCAAGAGTTTATGAAAGTAAGACCGCCACCTTCGTCTAATATGCGCGTCCTCCACCAGTACTTTGTCGTCCTCGTCCTTAATACATCTCACGTGATCCAAGTCACGGGTCCTCCTCTCCCTCACCTTGGCTAGTCTGTACAACTTCTTATCCCCGTTTTTTTCTCTAATTCCACATACAGCTGTTCAAAAGCCGTCGTTTTCGCTGCCGTAACCACTAGCTTTGCCTCTTTCCTCGCCATCGTATATAATTTCCTATTTGTTCACTTCTCCACCTCATCATTGCTTTCTACTAATTTCGTATACATCACTTTCTTTGCTTCCACCTTCTCTTGAACTTTACCATTCCACCACCAGTCCCCTCGATGCCTACCACAGCTACCCCGCGAGACCTCTAGCACTTCTCTAGCTACCTCTTGAATGCAACTGGCCGTCCTGTCCCATTTATCGGTCACATCCCCACTACCCTAAGCCCCCTGTCCATCAACCTCTTCTCCATCTCCTTTGCACTAGCCATGGTCAAACTCCCCCATTTGATTCTTAGCTTGTCATCCATAACCCTTCTCTTCTTCTCCATCTTGATCTTCAAATCCATCACCAAAAGCTTATGTCGGGTTGTAAGATACTCACCCGGAATAACCTTGCAGTCTTTACAAAGACCGTAGTCAACCTTCCTAAAGAGCAAAAAGTCTATATGAGTTTAGCCACCGAACTACGAAAAGTCACCAAGTGCTCCTCCTCCTTCATGAACCTCGAATTTGCTATCACCATCCCAAAAGTTTTAGCGAACTCCAAAAGTGAGACACCTCCCTCATTCCTGTCCCCGAGGCCAAAGCCTCCATGCACGTCGTCATAACCCCTCCGGAAGTGACCCAATATGTCTATTGAAATCCCTTCCTACAAATAACTTCTCAGTGGGTGGTATACCTCCCACCACCTCGTCCAAATCCTCCCAAAAGCGCCTCTTCTCCTCGTCCAAGCTCGCCTGCGGCGCGTAAGCACTAATAATGTTCATAGCGAACCCTCCAACTACCAACTTAATCGCTATCATCCTTATACTACATGATCATTAGCTCGCTGTCTACCAAAATGCCTACCCATTCCTATACCTCAACCTACCCGAGACCCATAACTTATACCCATTCATATCCTTATCCTTAGCCTTAGGTCCTACCCATTTGGTATCCTGGACACATACTATATTAATCATCATCTTCTTAAGAATCTTAACTAGCTCTATGGACCTACCCGTTAAAGCCCTAATGTTCCAATACCCTATTCTCAGCCTAGCATCTCCCTTACCCCACTTATCCCCCTAACCCTCGCCCCCGTCGCCGATCGAAAACATGACTCTAGTCTATCATTAGTCACCAAAGCCACTAAAGCGGATATAAACTAATAGACTAATCAAAGGTTTACACCTAAAACAGGAACCAAAAATGATATAACTAAAGGCAAGAAGATATCCGGAAGCCAGTTACGAAGTATATAACAACCAGGATGTAGGTTATCGACAAGAAACAAGGTTTACAAAGCGGAAGTAGGAAAACAAAGCAATTCAAGCAACACAACAGAATATGCAAGCAAAAGCCTATACATACAACAGATAACCAGAATCACTAGCTAGCACAAGAAATCAGGGAGGAACAAAGAACGAAACAGATATAACCACAAAATAGAATTCAACACTCACGAATTGGAAACAAGCAACAAGAAATAAAGAGAATATAATAGCAAGAGGTCGACAATATAGGGGTGTTTAAACTACTACAATTATAGTAACTAAAGTCAAGAACAATAATGCCTGACTGAATCGGAACATGAACTAATTATCAAATAAGAAGTTTTCAAAGTAGACTATCCAGACAGGAGAGATAGAACCTGGTCGGAGATGTCGAGCCTGCCACTGAGTCCCTTGTTTGCTGCTACTGTTCGTGCCTCAACGTCGTATCGATCGCCGACGTACATATATTTTGGTTTAAGTCTTGTCAATTTTTTGACAGATATGGTCGGAGCCAGACGCCGAGGAAGAGAGTTGAATGCCGGTATTAGGGTTTCGCCCGACGTGTTTTCGACCGGCGAGACTACCAGATTGCAGAGGGGGAGGAGCAGAATCAGTAAAAACTAGAAAAGAAAAAAGAAGAAGAAGAAGGGGAGTGGAGAGAGAGAGTCGCCTATCTGGGATGGTGGTCGCCGACGACTGAGGTCTCGGTAGTGGCGGGGCAAAGGGCAAGGGAAGGGGACTAGCCTTTAGTGAACTTGTCTCAAAGAGAGCAGGAACTTCAATTTAATGATAAGTATGTAATTTTAATTTGATGATATTTTCTTGCAAATATCCAAGAAAATATAGATGGAGACCATAAGCATCCCTGCTCTACCAGGAGCACTTAATATATATACAACAACAACATACCTAGTGAAATCCCACAACGTGGGGTCTCGGGAGGGTAGAGTGTACACAAATCTTACCTCCACCTTGATCGGTAGAGCGGCAGCTTCCGGGAGACCCTCAGCTCAAGACAAAACATAATCACAGGCAAAGCAGGCAAAGCAAAGTAAGAGAAACGGTCATACTCAAACAAGAAATTAAAGCATTATGAACATACAGATAATAAAATCGAATACGCCATGATAGTGCATTCTAACAACAGGAAGCAGTAGTTAACACAACTAAATAAGATACATAAATTAAACAAGATCAGCAAATTACATTAAAGAACACATAATAGCATGAATGAAACTACATGGGATTATAAAGCACTAATGCGCCTATAAGTGTGATATGCTAATCGAGCCTACAATAATAACACTATACTATCATTTTGTAAGCGTAAGTAGGACTACGCTCGACTACCTACTACCCTAATCTGTGTCCTCCGCAACCCCCTATCTAAGGTCATGTTCTCAGTAAGTTGCACATGCGCCATATTCCGTCTCATCACCTCTCACCAATACTTCTTCGGCCTACCTTTACCCCTCCTAAACCCGTCCATAGCCAACCTCTCACACCTCCGCACTGGGCATCCATGTCTCTTCTCTGCACATGCCCGAACCATCTCAACCTCGCTTCCCGCATCTTATCCTCCACCGAGGCCACTCCCACTTTATCCCGGATATCATAATTTCTAATCCTATTTCTCCTTGTATGTCCACATATCCATCTCAGCATCCTCATCTCCACAACTCTCATTTTTTGTATGTGTGAAGTACTAACTGGCCAACACTCCGCCCCATACAACATAGCCGGTCTAACCACCACCCTATAGAACTTTTCCTTAAGTTTTGGTGGCACATTTTTGTCGCACAAGACTCCAGATGCGAGCCTCCATTTCATCCACCCTCGCCCAATACGATGTGTGACATCGTCATCAATCTCTCAATTCCCTTGGATAATAGACCCTAGGTACTTGAAGCTTTCTTTCTTTGGAATGACCTGAGTACCAAGCCTCACCTCCACGCGTGTCTCAAGTTTTTTTCTTTTCTTTTATTTACTTTTTCTTTTTTTCTTCTTATTTTTCACTCCCTACTAGCAACATATGTTATTTGTTCCTCCAACAATTATACCCTTACTCTTTTTCATGAATTTCCATCCTTAATTCTCTCATTTTTTTCTTCTTCCCAAACATCTCTTAAGTGCTCATTTTTCATTTGAAGTGCTCAAGAAGTACGAGATCAAACAACTTCATTCTTGGCCAAATTAGAACAAAGGGGATAAGCTAAAAATGCGGTTACCAAGAAATAGGCTAAAGGCTAAACGAGAATGACCAAGTATATCAACATTGAGGTAGGTAAAAAAATAGCAGAAAGTATGGCTAATCAAAGAATCACCTATGTCATCTCCTAGACCCAATACACTTCATTTCGCTTTGCGCACACGCCAGGCAAGTTCTAGACCTCAATATGAATGCATGGAATATCACAAGGTTCTCACACACACATGACACATAACTCACTCAGAATCGGATCCATCCTGACTTTCTTATTAAAGTAGTGAAGCCATTATAAGCATTTATCACACGAGTTAAGAAGTGAGCCTAGGTATTATAATCAAGGCACTCACAGTTATCAAGGCATAACTAAAATCAAGAGAACTTCAAATAACCTAGAGATTTAGGACTTTTCCCTTAAGAGAGTTATCAATTTTAGTCCATTCGCTAATGCAATCCGTCATAGGGAAAAGCCATGTTTTTCAAATATATATATATATATATATACATATATATATTATTTAACATCTGACCCTCTCTCTCTTTACCTAACGTTAACTATTCTGCAACGCTAACGTACATTGACCACCGCCGGCTTCAGCGATCTCCTCGGTCCGGCGGATAGGTAAGGTCTACCTCTGTTTTCTCGTTTCTTTCCATCTCTCTCCCTGTTTTCTCTTCTCTTTTCTGCCCTTCTTTTCGTTCTTCCCTTTCCGGTGGTTTCCTTCTCCGGTGAACATCGCCGTTGACCGAAACCTTCTTTTCTTTCTTCCCTTTCTGGTAGTGTCCTTAGGTGAACATCGCCGACGACCGGAACCCTAGCCGCGTACGTGATTTATCCAGGTACCATCTTTTGCGGACACTGCTTGCGCGTGCTGGCCGAACCTAACAATTTTCAGTTGGTGAAACCACTGCCAGCGTCGCTGCCACCAACCATATTCTACCATTCCTTTTTTATGTATTTTAGTTTCTGAATATCGATTAATGTCGTGCTGCATATTGATTTTTGTTTTGGAATCCTGTCTGTAGAAGCCCGACTTACCTCTAGATTCTTGCTAAGTTGTGTTTTAGTATTGGTTCCTGTGTGTGTTAGCGTTAACCTTTGACTAGTTTTGCTCTAGTTGCTTTGGTGAATGATGGTAGACTAAGGTCATGTTCTCGGTCAGAGATGGGGGAGAGGGTTAGAGGAGATAAGCGGGGTAAGGGAGATGCTAGGCTGAGAATAGGGTCTTGAAACATTGGAGCTTTAACGGGGAAGTCCATAGAGCTAGTCAAGATTCTTAAGAAGAGAATTAATATAGCTTGTGTTTAGGAGACCAAATGGGTAGGACCTAAGGCTAAGGATGTGGACGGGTATAAATTATGATTCTCGGGTAGGTCGAGGTATAGGAATGGGTAGGCATTTTGGTACACAACAAGCTAAGGGATCATGTGGTATATGTTAGGAGGGTCAATGACAGGATGATGACGATTAAGTTGGTAGTTGAAGGGTTCACTATGAACATTATTAGTGCTTACACGCCGCAGACGAGCTTGGACGACGAGAAGTGACGCTTTTGAGAGGATTTGGACGAGGTGGTGGGAGGTATATCATCCACTGAGAAGTTATTTGTAGGAGGGGATTTCAATGGACATATCGGGTCACTTTCGGGGGTTATGACGACGTGCATGGAGTAGAGAAGTGGACGAATAGGAATTATATAAGATGGCGAGGAAGAAGGCAAATCTAGCGGTTACTGCGGCTTTTGAACGCATGTATGTGGAATTAGAGAAAAAAGGTAGGGATAAAAAGTTGTACATACTAGCTAAGGTTATGGAGAGGAGGACCCATGACTTGAATCACGTGAGGTGCATCAAGGACGAGGATGACAAAGTACTGGTAGAGGACGCGCGTATTAGACGGATGTGGCAGTTTTACTTCAATAAACTCTTGAACGAAGAAGGAGATAAAAACATTGTGCTGACAGATCTGGAGCAATCCGTAAGGTATCGGGATTTTGGATATTGTAGAAGTATTAAGATTGAGGAGGATAAGGGTGCTATTCGCAGGATGCGCAGGGGACGAGCGACCGGACCTGATGAGATCCTAGTTGAATTTTGGAAGAGCGCAGGCAGGACAGGTTTGAAGTGGCTGATTGAGTTGTTTAATGTCATTTTTAAGAAGGCAAGAATGTCCGAAGAATGGAGGTGGAGTACACTGATTACTTTGTATAAGAACAAAGATGACATCCAGAGTTGCAACAATTATAAGAGTATCAAGCTGCTAAGTCACACTATGAAAGTTTGAGAAAGGGTCGTGGAGATGAGGGTGAGGAGAGCCGTGTATATTTGAGAACCATTTTGGATTTATGCCGGGGCATTCGACTACATAAGTCATTTATCTTATTAGGAGGTTGGTGGAGCAGTATAGGGAGAGGAAGAGAGACTTACATATGGTTTTCGTCGACCTCGAGAAGGCATACGATAAAGTCCCTAGGGATGTTCTATGGAGATGTTCGGAGGTTAGAGGCGTACATGTGGCGTACACTAGGGCAATAAATGATATGTATGATGGAGCCAAGACCAGGGTACGGATAGTAGGAGACTCGGAGCACTTTCCAGTGATGATGAGGTTGCACCAAGGATTATCTCTTAGCCTATTCTTATTTGCCTTGGTGATGGATGGATTAACGCGATAAATTCAAGGGGAGGTGCCATGGTGTATGTTATTCGCAGATGACATAATCCTGATTGATGAGACTCACAGCGGAGTGAACGCTAAGCTGGAGGTTTAGAGACAGACTCTGGAGTCTAAAGGGTTCAGGTTGAGTAGGACCAGACCCTACGTTGTGGGGCTTCATCGGGTATGTTGTTGAAACAAATTAAAACAAAGCCAAAGGCAAAAAAAAAAAAAACAACGCGACAAATAAAACAACTACACCCCACACTTAAGCTATGCATTTTCCTCGATGCTAAATAACTGAAAGAACAGGGGTGTAGAGAACTTCCTGTGCCCTAAGGCCTGTAATCGACACCATGGTAGGTGTCAACATTCGGATCATCTCCAGTGACTGAGTTGACGTCCACATCAGGTGGCAGATGTGGAGGTTCCCTAAGACCAAGGAACTGAACAGTGTATGGTGCAAGCGGGACTTGCTGCGGGAGCTCCTCTAGATCTGCCTCTCCTCCCGTAGCCCGAATCAGTAAATCCTCCATAAGAAATTGAATGGACTGCTCAGTGCGGTTGGTTCGCTGCGGAGCAGTGAGCCCAAGAATAAACTCGCCTATAGATTCCTTAACCGATGTGATATCATACTTCTTAGAAGTATAACATCACCCTGGGTTTATCGGCACTGAAGCCCGTAGCAGCAATTTTGTAATCATGCTCGGGTAGAGCAACCTTCCCTTGCCATCATTCCTCATCCTAACAATCTCTATTATCATGATTTTACCCATGTTGATTGGCATACTGGTTAGGATGACATATATCAAGCACTCTCTTTCGCCACTGTAGAGTCATGATCGGTTGGCATAATTCGGTAATTGGTAAAACGTAACACTACCTTGACCTCCGTGTTAAAATCACACGACGCATATGCTTGTGGCATCCCTCAGAATCACGGGCGCCCAGGTGGCCACTGAATTTTCTCTGCACCATCTGTGATGAATGGCCTGTAATCGAGCCTCTGCAAGAAAGTATCATAGTCGGCGAGAGGCACCTCCGGGACCTTCATCAACTCATTAAGCATTTGGTACCCTGTTCTCTCTCACTGGGACACTATTCTGGAGTGAAGGCTAATCCTGGAACCCAGTTTGCATAGAACTCCCGCATCATATCATGATTTGCATCCCCCAATGAATGCATCAAAAAGAATATTCCCAATCGATCAATGCTCTGGTACATATCGAAATAATTGAGGCATAGTTTGACGTTATCTTTATCTCTCTACTCTTCCGGGGTAGGATTAATAGTCAGTATAAACTTAGTGAACCACTTTTGACCATAAAACTATACAATTAGCACTTTAATTGAAAAATGAGTACTCATAGAGCACTTTAATTGAAAAATTAGCGCTTAAGCGAAGTTTGGGAAGAAGAATAAGGGAGAGGATTGAGTCGGGAATTTCAAGAAAATGAGTAAGGGTACAATTGTTGGAGGAAAAAATAATATACGTTGCTAGTCGGGAGCGAAAAAGAAGAGAAAAAGTAAAGAAAAGAAAAATAATATATATATATATATATATTGAGTGCTCCTTGCTAGTGATTCATAAGTATGTGCTTAATGAAAGAGGAATAAAATGGAAGTAATGGTGAGAAAAAGAGGATGAAAAGTAATTGGTGAGTTAAAGAAGTGCGCTAACTGAAGGAAAATGTAGTGTATTAAAGTGCTTAGGGAGGATAGTCACTATTTTACCAAATATTTCCTACCGTCCCTTAGCCTACATTACAACCCTCGAAGTCCTACTTGATCTTAGACCAATGTGTTTATATTAGTAGAGTGTTACACTAAGGGCGAGCCTATGGTTCCTAGTATGTTGCATATTAATTTTCTTGTGAGGGTGAGCGTATTTCTCTTGATTGTATGCCCATGTATGTGATTTAGTTATACTTGTATGAGCGGATATTGGGCAGCCCTCTTGTTTCTTAGTGAGGGCACATGGCGTGTGAACAGTGCCATCTTGCGGCGAACATGTTATATTCACCTGGAGTTGGTACCTCCGGGGGGCCATATTCAATTCTTTTCCTTCATTTATTTATTGTTTGTTAATTATTGATTATTGTTTCAAGTAACCACATTGTAGTGTATTGCCTACTTTTATTGTTCTGAGTTGTGTGCTTATTTGTTTATTGAGCATTGATTAGTGTTTCAGTAGTATTCTTATTTGTTTACGGTTCATCGAATAGTGTCCTATTTGCTTATTGTGTATTGAAGAGTGTCCGTACTTGTTTATTGTTATTGAGTATTGTTTCTACTTGTTTACTACTTTTGATTCTTTGAATTGGGGAACCATAAACATTTCTTCTTATTTCTGGAGTTTTGGTATCTCCCGTTGTACACACTCAATATTTGTCCTTATCTTTGTAGTTAAATTATTGCGTTTTATGTTTTATTGAATCTTGACTTTACATTCTTGCCTTTATTCTTCTCATCCTTTGCTTTATCATTCTGGCTTGTAGTAGCCTGGCTTTGTACTTTAGTGTTGGTTCCCGTGTGTGTTAACGTTAACCTCTGACTAGTATTTTTTTTTTGCTTTAGTGGGTTTGGTGAATGATGGTAGACTAGGGTAATGTTCTCGGTTGGGGATGGGGGCAAGGGTTATGGGGGTAAATGGGGTAGGGGAGGTGCTAGGCTGAGAATAGGGTCTTGGAACATTGAGACTGTAACAGGGAATTCCATAGAGCTAGTCAAGATTCTTAAGAAGAGGATTAATATAGCATGTGTCCAGGAGAATAAATGGGTAGGACCTAAGGCTAAGGAGGTGGACGGGTTATGGTTCTCTGGTAGGTCGGGGTATAGGAATGGGGTAGACATTTTGGTAGACAACGAGCTAAGAGACCAGGTGGTTGAGGTTAGGAGGGTCAACGATAGGATAATGGCGATTAAGTTGGTAGTTCGAGGGTCCACTATGAACATTATTAGTGGTTACGCGCCGCAGGCCGGCTTGGTCGAGGAGGAGAAGTGGCGCTTTTGGGAGGAGTTGGACAAGGTGGTGGCAGATGTACCACCCATTGAGAAGTTATTTGTGGGAGGGGATTTCAATGGACATGTTGGGTCACTTCCAAGGGGCTACGACGACATGCATGGAGGCTATGACATCGGGGACAAGAACGAGGGAGGCGTCTCACTTTTGAAGTTCGCTAGAGTTTTTGGGTTGGTGATAGCCAATTCGAAGTTCATGAAGAAGGATGAGCACTTGGTGACTTTCCGTAGTTCGGTGGCTTAGAGTCAGATAGACTTTTTGCTCCTTAGGAAGGTTGACAACGATCTTTGTAAAGACTGCAAGGTTATTCCAAAAGAGTGTCTTACAACCTAACATAAGCTTTTGGTGATGGATTTGGAGATTAAGATGGAGAAGAAGAGAAGGGTTGTGGATGATAGGTTGAGAATCAAATGGGGGAGTTTGACCATGGCTAGTGCAAAGGAGATGGGGAGAGGTTGACAGCCAATGGGGCTTGGTGGAGTAGCGGGGACGCGACCAGTATGTGGGATAAAACGGCCAGTTGCATTCGGGAGGTGGCTAGAGAAGTGTTAGGGGTCTCGCGGTGGTGGGCATCGAGGTGACTGGTGGTGTTCAAGAGAAGGTGGATGCGAAGAAAGTGGCGTATGCGAAACTGGTAAATAGCAAGGATGATGTGGAGAAGTGAACGAATAGAGAACTATATAAGATGGCGAGGAAAGAGGCAAAGCTAGCGGTCATGGCGGCGAAAACGGCGGCTTTCGAACGCCTATACGTTGAATTAGAGGAAAAAGGCGGAGATAAGAAGTTGTACAGCGAGTGAGAGGAGGGCCCGCGACTTTGATCACATGAGGTGCATCAAGGACGAGAACGACAAAGTATTGGTGGAGGACGCGCATATTAGGCAGAGGTGGCAGTCCTACTTCCATAAACTCTTGAACGAAGGAGATAAAGACATTGTGTTGGGAGAGCTAGAGCAATCGGGTAGGTATCGTGATTTCAAGTATTGTAGAAGCATTAAGATTGAGGAGGTCAAGGGCGCTGTTCGCAGGATGCACGGGGGACGAGCGACCGGGCCGGATAAGATCCAGTTGAATTTTGGAAGAGCACAGGCAGGGCGGACTTGTAGTGGCTGACTGAGCTGTTGAATGCCATTTTTAAGATGATGAGAATGCCTGAAGAATGGAGGTGAAGTACAATGGTTCCTTTGTACAAGAACAAAGGTGATATCCAAAGTTGCAACAACTATAGGGGTATCAAGCTGCTGAGCCACACTATGAAAGTTTGAAAAAGGGTCGTGGAAATGAGGGTGAGAAGAGGTGTGTCTATTTCTGAGAACCAGTTTGGATTCATGCTTGGGCGTTCGACTACAAAAGCCATCCATCTTATTAAGAGGTTGGTAGAGCTATATAGGGAGAGAAAGAGACTTACATATGGTTTTCATCAACCTCGAGAAGGCATATGATAAAATCCCTAGAGAGGTTCTCTGGAGATGTTTGGAGGCTAAAGGTATACATGTGACGTACACTTGGTTGATCAAGGATATGTATGATGAAGCCAAGACCAGGGTACAGACAGTGGGAGGAGACTCGGAGCACTTTCCTGTGACGATGGGGCTGCACCAGGGATCAACTCTTAGCTCATTCTTATTTGCCTTGGTGATGGATGGACTGACACGACAAATTCAAGGGGAGGTGCCATGATGTATGTTATTCGCAGATGACATAGTCCTGATTGGTGGGACTCGCAGCGGGGTGAACGCTAATATGGAGGTTTGGAGACAGACCCTGGAGTCTAAAGTGTTCAGGCTGAGTAGGACCACGATAGAATACTTGGAGTGCAAGTTCAGCAATGAGAGTGACCATGAGACAAATGTGGAGGTGAGGCTTGGGACCCAGGTCATTCCGAAGCAAGTAAGTTTCAAGTACCTCAGATCTATTATCCAAGGGAATGGAGAGATTGATGACGATGTCACATATCGTATTGGGGCAGGGTGGATGAATAGGAGGCTTGCATCTGGAGTCTTGTGCGACAAAACGATGCCATCAAAGCTAAAAGGCAAGTTTTATAGGGTGGTGGTTAGATCAACTATGTTGTATGGGGCGGAGTCTTGGCCAGTCAAGACGTCGCACACCCAAAGGATGAGAGTGACGGAGATGAGGATGCTGAGATGGATGTGTGGGCATACAAGAAAGGATAAGATTAAAAATAAAGATATCCGGGCAGAGTGGGAGTGGCCTCGGTGGAGGATAAGATGCGGGAAGCGAGTTTGAGATGGTTTGGACATGTGCGGAGGAGAGACACAAATGCCCCAGTGCGGAGGTGTGAGAGGTTGGCTATGGACGGATTTTAGGAGGGGTAGAGGTAGGCCGAAGAAATATTGGGGCGAGGTGATTAGACGTGATATGGAGCAGGCGAGACTTACTGAGGACGTGACCTTAGATAGGGGTTGTGGAAGTCACAAATTAGGGTAGAAGGGTAGTAGGTAGTCGAGCGTAGTCCTACTTACGCTTACAAACTGGTAGGTGTAGTGTTATTACTATAGGCATGCTTAGTATATCATACGAATAGGCGTAGTATCACTCTATAGTCTTTCGTAGTTCTATTTCTTCTGCTATGCGTTCTTGAATGTACTTGATTTATCTCATTGATCTGCGTAGTTACTGCTTCTTTTTAGGATGCGCTATCACGACGTATTTGCGTCTTCTAGCAATATTTTCTTACTGCTTTAAATTTTTGACCGGGTCTAACTTCTTTTTCTGCTGTGCTTGTCCTGAGCCGAGGGTCTCTCGGAAACAGCCGCTCTACCTACCAAGGTAAAGGTAAGGTCTGTGTACACTCTACGCTCTCCAGACCCCACGTTGTGGTACTATACTAGGTATGTTGTTGTTGTGTAAGTGAGCAAGTAGTATTTGACTATTTGTGAGTCGAGTTTTGAGGCTAGGAAGTTATATCAACGTGCTTGAGTGGATTTAAATATCCTTGGCATGACTAGTTAGGAAAATAATTGAAAAGATTGTCTTCTTATAAAGTATAGTTGCTTGCTCGAGGACGAGCAACGGTCTAAGTGTGGGGTGTTGATGATAGATTAGAAACAAGGATTTTTAGCTTCCAAAAGTCATTACAACCAACTTTTGATTCAAACTTTCGTATTGAATCAATTGTAGAAAGTAGCAAAATCTTCCTTCAAACTCTAACCAGTCTCCCAAGATGTAGCCGTCCAAAGATGTCTTCAAAACCGTGTGTTTTAGGTATTTAAACCCTCCAAAAATAGGCCCGGACCGAAATACCCTTTTAAAATTCGGAACATAAAAAACTTGCAGCTAAAGAACACTGCCACGACGCGGGCTGCCCCGCCCTATGCGCCACGGCTGTGAAAAAAATCTGCAGCCTGATTTCTCAGGCTCTCTGAAAATTTCCACAGGCGCGGTGCCTGGGGCGTGGCCCAGCGCGTCACGCCAAGCTTCCCTGTGTTGTCATCTTCAATTTTTACCATTTATATTCGGTCATCGAACCCCGAACTCGATCCTGATTTGTCCTTTGAACTTCTACTCAGACTTCAAGGTCCTACAACCTCAATTTTAGCTCCAAACATGCTCGTTTGATCGGAAACAAGTCCTACACAAGAAACACATGTAATGAGTGTAAAATATTCCGTTATAGCTCAAATAAAATTAAAGTATAGTCAATAAAGATCTTAAATGAAGCTAATAATCCTTGTTTCTAGTCTATCATCAGGTATGCTGCTCCATATTGTCTTCAGTTATTGTGCAGTACTCTTCCTTTCCAGCAACTTATTACATCCTTCACTTTGCTGGTATCATCCATCTAACTCCCAACAGCCTTGTAAGCATTCTCCATGTATGCGTATAGGGACAGTTAAGAAATAGGTGTTCTGAATCTTCTTCCTCAAGATATGTATCCCCTCCATAGCTTTTTCTGGGTGAGTCAGGCTTTGTGCATTATCATCCATGTGGAGCACATTACTTTTAGGGGTGTCTTGTTCTTCCACAACCTTTCGGGGATCAAGTGCTTCCTTTACCGGTTGTAACAAGCAAGTTATACCAGAAATTAACCGATAATTAGCTACTCTTACCTGCTTTCCATGTAAGTGAATCTATTGTTGAGCCTAGGTAAGGGCATTCGCCAGCTTAAGAATATGATGGCCCCCCTTTTCTATTTCCACATCCTGATAATTTCATTCAGGATTATAGTTCCCACATCCCACCTGTCATTTAATCGTCAGCCTTCAATAAAATTTCTTGTTCCATGGCAATGCACAGGTCAGGAAATGTTTCCTATGACCTTCTAACCATGCTTCCTTCCACATTTGATCTTCTTTTCATTAGCAACACTCAGTTTTCCTAGTGTTTGAAATTCATGCCATAAGTTCCTTATGCTCTTCCAAACAGCAAAGCTATATGTTAGGGTCATTGTCCTGGTACACCAGGGGCTGTGCATCCCATATTTTGCTCTGGCTAACTTTCTCCAGAGGGCTTCTTCTCTACTGAATCTTCATTACCATTTGAACAAGCATTTGTTCTGTAGCCTCTAGTTTCTTTTTTATACTTCTAAGTCCCCCTCTATTATGGTTGCTGTTACAATATACAGTTTCACTGAGTGGATTAGGATTTCCTTCCCCTAGGAAACTGTTCCTTATTCTGTTCAATGTTTCTCGATATATGCAGTCATAGGGAACATGGAAGTAAATGTATGAATGCTATCCAGGACCAGGACCAGGACCAGGACCAGGACAATATTAGGACTAACCTGATTGCAATAGATACGTATTGCTTATGCAATATTGGAAGTCTCTTTTCGAACTTTTCAATCACACATTGCATATCAGGTTCCACCCGGTTTTCCCTCCCAAAGGAAGGTCCAAGTAACTTTTGGTATTTCTCCAACTCTACAACCCAAAGTGTGCTAATTCCTGTTTGTTCATTAACTCATTTATTTAAAACAAAGAGTAGATCTCGGTACTTCCAATTTCATGATTCTATTCCAGGATGAGCACAACATCCTTATGCACACAACCACATCTTAGGCCTAGCTGGTGTAAAAGGAGGCTCCCTATTCTGTGCTATGCATGCTTCCTTGGTAACTTCTAGTTTGATCAGGGAAAGCACAGAAAATGAATATGCTAATGAAGGTTACAGATTCGGTCAAGAGGAAGACACTTAGAATATCGTACACTTATAATATCATAGCCGCTCATGCTTATTTTGACCAATTGATCATCCAATATGCTAGTTTCAACTTTAAACAACTCTCGTTCGTACACATCTTCTCTTTGTTTCCCGTGCCTCTTTCTCACATTTATATGTAACCCAAATCTTCGAATGAAATCGTAATGGCCCTTTAGGTATTATAATTGTTTTTCTCTGAAAATAGAGAGAAACAATTATATATGTGAGAAAGAGCTCTTTGTTTCAAATAAACGAGTTAAGGAACAAACAGGAAGTATCAGCCTTGCTGATTTATGCTATCTATACAAGGTGTTACCTTTCGCAAAAAAATGTACCGTAGAAAATAATATCATCATCAACATAAACTAGAGAATCTCTGGTTTTAGCCTTTTAGGTAACTCCTAATTTGCCTAATCAATCGTGTACTAGTAAAGTGATTTATACTTTTATACTGGTAAAGTTGTTGCCGTGTGACCAGGAAGTCACGGGTTCAAGTCGTGGAAATAACCTCTTGCAGAAATGCAGGGTAAGACTGCGTATAATAGACCCTTGTGGTCCGGCCCTTCCTAGACCCCGCGCATAGCGGGAGCTTAGTGCATCGGGCTGCTCTTATACTACTATACAACGGGTACCCATGTGTTGGCTTAGTAAACAAACTAAGTAGTAATATAATTTGTTTTGATTGGAAAAAAAGATGTTATGCATGTAAAAGCCTTTTTGATTTACCTTACATTTGGAGTTTCCTTTTTTATGTCAATAGAGGTATGTACGTCTGTCTGAAAAAAGAAAATAAACTTAAGAAAAATGGATAGCTGAAACGAAACCTTGTGTGTCCAGGGAATTTGATCAGTGGAGGAACTTTATTCAAAATTATTCCCTGAGTATTATTTAATGGTGTCCATAGGTTGCAGAAATCACACCCGCCTCTGTTTTGAGCATTTCCTAGTGGTGTCAAGGTAGACATATTTCCTCCTGTAGTGACTGGCATTAAGACAATTAATAATTTTATTGGAGTCAACCGTCCCACTCAATTCCATTTGGGGTCGCTGGTCCTGCTTATGCTATATTTAGTAGCAACTTGTTACTAAATATAACGGAATAGCATCTTTCTTGATTCCTTCACTTTTGACGAAGCAGCACAGTACATTAGATTTTTAGTTTGTGCAAGGATTGCAGTTGTTCAATTACCACTACACTAGAAATTTAAACAGCTGGTTACTTCTGATATCGACTTTCTCTGTAATATGGTTTTATAATTAATTCAATCAGCTGGATTCATATAATTCTTAGCTGTCATTCTTCTCCGTGCTGCATCTGTCTTAAACTCTTAGTTGGAAACTTGATGTGCTACATAGCGTATTTTCTGTACACTTCTAAATTCGAGAACAAAATTGATTTTTCGTAATGTTTTCAGACTTTTAGTCATCTTTTTAAAATAAAATCCTCACAAGCAAATAGATAAATCTGGAGAAGGCTCTGCGGAAATTTTGATTTGAGAATCCTGAAAAAGTTGGTAACAGTGATTTATTAACTCAACGTCAGGAGTGTCGGGAACAATTTACAATTATGCTTCCAGAGATTCAGTTGTTGTAGCATATGTTTCCAAATTCAATGACATAATTACCTGGACCTGTATATGTATCCTCAAACCTTGTATTTGTTGAGAACTAAGCTAAATTGACTTGCAAGTGAGTTTCATCGTTTATAACTTTAAGCTCTTAAAAAGGCTTGAAATTGGAAGTTCTTTATCTTTAGAGAAGTACAATTGAATGGTTTTTTTATAGTTTTATGATGTTCTTAGTTGAGTGTGAAGAATATGTCTAACCTGTTGGTTGGGATTTTTCAGCTATCACCTTGCGATAAACTTCCAGGAGAAAGCAATTGAGGCTTGGGAAGGACATGGCCCAAGTGCAGTAGATGAACTTAAAGAAGCTCATCGACTTCTTGAACAACTGAAGAAGAAAGCTTCCGGTATATCCGATGAGTCTATAACGAAGGCCTTGCCTTTGGCTAATTCTAGTGAAGCTGTCTTTGGTAGTACCTCACCTCACAAGTTGGTGTCTCAGCCATCCAGAAGCAAGGAAATGCAACTAAAATGCTGAATCAATAAAGTTCTGCATAAGTTTATTAATCTGCTCTTTCCCTTTTAGGAATAAAGTAATACCTTTTGTTAGTTGGATTGGATATTGAAGCTACAAGATCAATTAGTCTGTAACTTTCATCTGTCATAATAGTAGTTTTTTACATTGAGGTCTCTGTCCTGGTAAGGTTATTTACTAGGTTCTGGAAATCATATTGCTAAGGGTGCAGTCTCTGTCTGTAACTTACATTTTCTTACTGCTTTTTTGACCGGGTCTGACTGTTTTTGCTTTGCCTGTCTTGAGCCGAGGGTCTCTAGGAAACAGCCGCTCTATCTTCCAAGGTAGAGGTAAGGTCTGTGTACATTTTACCCTCCCCAGACCCCACGTTGTGGGATTCACTGGGTATGTTGTTGTGTATCTAGTTTATGTGTTTGAATATTCATTTTGACAGCTATGCCAAATCATTGAATGAGTTTGAATCCTCTGTTTAGGCTTCCAGCAAGTTATTCTTTCCTTTTTGGTGTTGCTAATATTAAACCAAGAAAGATGAGCTTGAATGAAATCATATTATCGATTTTAGTTTGTTTGAAATTGATGCATAATTATTGCTTGTTTTTGGTGCTAACCGCTTATTAAATACTTCTTTTTTCAGTTGAAAAAAGAATACATTTTTATATTTAGTAATAATTTGATGTTAATTTTTTTATTTTATCCTTAATGAAATGATTTAAACGTCTCTCCCGCGAGGGAAGGAGTAGCATGTTTCTAGAATGTGGTCGGTGTTGTTGGAGAATTATAGGAATTCCTGATGTTGGTGCTGACTAAACTCGACAGGCAAGTTCTCACATGGCATGTAAATAGGGAATTGGACGGGGGAATTGGCCATGCTACATTTCCGTTTATTGTCTCCGCAATTTGTCACATAAATATTTGGAACACGCAGAATCTTTAACAAAGTATTTGTGCGTGAGAAGAGAGTTTGAATTACTTAACTCCTTTCGTAGATTGTGAATCTTGAGGTTTTACTTTTTTATTTGTTACTAATACTTTATTAGTGCATTCACATAGATAAAAAACTTGCTAAGCCAAGGTCCACTTTGGCTCCACCACTGTGAGATCACCTTCGAAAAATATTCAACAAATGAAAGAACCTGCAATTGGCAAAGAGAGGATAGTCTTCGATCTGATTTCTTACATAAGAGTTGTTTAGCTAAACAATTAAAGAATAGTTCTATAAGGTGAGCAGGGATGTCGAAAGCTCAGCAGTTCTCTTTTAAATTCATTTGGGAAAAAGAATTTCTCCGTCCTATGTTAATTGTCGTTTTAGTTATTTTAACGTTCATTAAGAAAATAATAAGTATAAGGTATAATTTACTAACTTTTTCCTATTTAATAAAAGTAGATTGGTTGCTAAGGGGTTAAAACTTAAGGTTGCATTGAAGAAGAAGATGGTATAGAAGCCGGTTGGTTGCTAGCACTTTCTTGTTGGTAATGCGTATTTTTTTTTTGCATTCATCGTGTACGCTAGACAAAACTTACTCTTTAGTTGGTTCCTTAGGTGGTTGTTCATTTGAGTTTTTTAGAGTTTGGAGGTGGAAGTACTGCTATACAATCATAAATTCAATAAATGTTTTACAACCGTCTATTTTAATAGTCGGATTTAATACAACACCAATAATATAAATAGTAGGAATAAGAAAAAAATATTTTTTAATTTGATAAACATTTTTTTAATAGGTGCCTTATAAGATGAGTTTTTCATATATTCATTAAGTAACAAAAATATTAGAGCTATATAAAATAACAAAGTTGAAATAGTGGGATAATATATACTAAAAAAATTCTTTAGTTGCTTGAATTTTTTTTTTCTAAAAATCCAATAAGTTCTGAATTTTTTTTCCAATCATTATCTATAAGCATATCAGTTGGATTTCGATTATGAGCGTTAAAAAATAAAGTTATAGGTCTTCTATAATCGTAAGCAACAAGTAGTTGTTCATATAGAGAATTACACCTAGTCGCTACTTCTTCAGAAATTTTTCTAAAATGTAATCCACAATCGTGACAATTTTTTTTATATTCTTTTTTTCTTTGTATTCTATTACTTCTAAAAATAAAGTTTATAGCAAATTGTATTTTATTAAGAATGTCTTCAAAAAGTGATAGACCATCCTTTACAACTAAGTTATAAATATGACACGCACATTTTATATGAAAATGATTAGGAAAAGATGAAGTTAATAGATCTTTTAAAAGTCTCACATCATAATTATTAAAAGAATCATTATCTAACGTAACAATCATTATTTTGTCAGTTATACCATAATAATCACAAACTTGATGAATATTTTCTGCAATAAAATTTTCAGTGTCTACACAAATAAAATTATATGCTAAAATACGTTTTTGCATAGACCAATTATGATCTATCCAATGACATGTTACAGTTAAATAATCATGGTCATTAGTACTATGGCCTATATCAGAAGTGATAGATACTTTGCCAAGAAAATGATATAATGCATAATGTAAATATTGTTGATATTCATGTGCAAATTTAAAAACGTCTCTCCTAACAGTTGATCTTGGAAAATCGTTAAAAGCAAGTTTATACATATCTCTTATGTAATGAATAAAACTAGGAGAGTAAGAAAATGAAAAAAGCAAACCCTCCACCGCAACTAATTTTGCTATTGCTTCCCTATCTCTATGTTTATCGTATTTATGACCTACAATTCCCCCGTCGTCGGGTTAATTTGACCATGTACTTGATCTGGGACACTATGTGAACCTTGTCCCGACTGAGAACATATTGGCGCACCAGACTTTGTAGTCTCGTATTCATCTCACCTAGCTTTGTGAAAGCTTTGTACATGTTTCAATAAACATCCCGTCCTATCCTGACCTTTTCCCATTTTAAATTTATAAATATTTTTACAAATTTTACATCTAACTACTTGATTCTCTTGGTCCCTATCAAAAAAATCTCATGCAACAGATTTTAATTTTTGTTATGTGGGGCCTCGTCTAATACTAGGGGGAATAAGAGTCATTCCAGTTTCAGTTTGAGGTGCACTAGTGGGTGTGTCATCTAGATTAATGGGTGTGTCATTTAGATTATCTTCTAAATTAAAGTCTAGTTCAGTTGCAGAATATATCTCATTATCTAATGGTATATCATTAAAAAATTCAGTTTCATCTATATGAGTGTAATCAATCAAATCATCCTGTCTAGGAATAAGATGACTAGAAGAAGTACCTTTGCCCTTGTTACCCCTACTAGAAGAAGCACCCTTACCCTTAAACATGCCTCTTAATCATTCCATTTTAATTATGTAAATAAATAATTAAAGATAATAAATTAAGTGTGATAATTAAAATAAAGTAACAATAATAATTTAAAGAATGAACGAAGGTACCAAACGCCGACGTAACGTCGACTTGATGTTGAAAATTGAAACTTTGCTCGATGAATGATCCTCAAGCTAGTTGTCAACTTCAGTCCAAATTTTTGAACTTTGATACAATTGAGCAAATACAATAAAATATTTAGTAGGCAATGTAATTGTAGCCTTGTAAAGAGATAAATTGAGAGATTGTAGGAAGATTTGTGAGATAAAATGAAGAGAAAATGTATTTATAATTGAAAAATTGAGTTAAAGCGTAAATGTAGTAACTTAGGGGGTTAAAAATAAATATTAAGGGGGTAGGGGGTTATGGGGTGAGGTGGCAAAAAATAACCGTTGCACAACGGCCAAAATATAAATTGACCGTTGTGCAACAATCATTTTTGCAAAGGGGGTCGGGGGCGGGATCAGGGTCGGGACGGGGTTGGGGCGGGGCGGTTCTAGGACGGGACGAGCCCAGGTCCCGTCCCGATTTCGTGTCCCGACACCATTTTTTTAGAGGGGATCGTGGCGGGGTCGGGTCAGGACAGTCCGACCCGGCCCACTGGCCAGCGTTAGGAAGTTTCTGCAAATACCTCCTCCAAGACAGCTTGACATGAGTTTGTGCCTAGAAAAATGTACTGTGCTCTTCAAGTTTGACTAATTCATATCTGTGGTGATTATATTGTTAACTTTAATGAAACATCCATTAATATGGCCAAAAAACTGTGATGTTGTAATGGGCCCCCTTCCATGGATTGGACCCTTATCTCATTACTTTGCCTCTCTTCATGATTCTCTCATACTCAAGATCAAAGGATAAGAAATCAATTGGAACACAATCATTTTCACCCATCATGAAATATAACTACAAAAAACAAAATTATTTTGCTACCTAGTCATACCATAGTGGCTTTACAATGATTTTTAACAAAAAACCCCTTTTACCTATGTTTCATCTATCTTCTAATCTATCCTATCCTATCCTATTCTTGTACTAATAACATATACAACATCTTTAATTAAGGTAAAAGAGACTAGGATACTTTGTGAACTTCTGTTGCGATGAATTGAAATCTATTTCATGTTCCGCTATGAAAGTCTTTAGGTAAGTGAAGACCTCTTTCGACAAAGAATTATAGAATAAAGCCCAATTAGGTACCATTTATGAGTCTTCTTTGTTGGTAGATTACCCTCCACTAGAAGAAAGAATAGTGGGATGCTTACGCTCTCGTTGGACGTAACCGTCAGTTACATGAGTTGAAAATCATAAAGTCTCAAGTTTAAATCTCAATATATATAAAAACATTAGGTGATTTCTTAAAGCGCGCAAGCTGAGTGGAATACTAGGTTATAAGAAAAACAGTAGGTAAACTAACGAAGGCAAAAGTTTGATTTAATCACTAAAACCATGTTAATATTTGTGTCAGACCAACTTTGCAACAAAGAATGAACAAACAAACAATCAGATTGACGATCAAAGAATTTAAAATTCAAAGGGTAAAACTGAAGTCTTGGATCTTCTATGTCCAAAAGAAAATATTGATTTGCGAATTGATCTACTACTGCTTTCACCATTGTTTCTCACCTCACTAAGATGCCTATTATGGCGTATCATCTCTTGTACTGACAAGTAAACATGTCGGTCCGCCGCAGAATCCATAGAGAAAGATCTCCTAATTGGCTCAACTGAAAAATGAGCATCTTTTCTCCTTACATTAACACATTCATCACCCATGATTGACAACTTTCTTGTGTGTTGTTTGGCTAATTTTCTTGAAGAGTGACTTCTTATTTGTGGCTGTGAAAATTCTCTACTAATAGAGTTACTTCTATTTTGTGCATCTGTTCCAAGTTTTCCACTCAATTCAATCACTACAAAATCTTCATCACTCCCTAAAATGTTGCTTCTTCTAAGTAGTGGAATATGAGGATCTTGAGGTGATGAATTTGGTGCAACAATAACATCAAGTGGATGTTTATTTGTTGTGCCTGAAATGCTAGTTCTACAAAGAGGACAACTAGCATTATTTTGAAGCCAAATGTCAATGCAATCCAAGTGGAAAGCATGGCTACATTTAGGAAGTAGTCTTAACATTTCATCTTCTTTAAACTCATTCAAACAAACCACACATCTCCTAAAACTTCTTTCACCAACTTTGTTTCTGTTGTATTGAAAAGTTGGAACTTCTCTTATAAGCAATTCATCAAGTCCTCTGCTTTCTCTTGAAGGTGAATAGGCCATTAAAGGGTCTTCATATTGGCGCGGACGTGTATTGAAAAAGCGCCTTAAAGGCTCAAATTGTTGCCAGTTGATGCAGCATTTTGTGACAAAGATGTAGTAGCTGACTAGCAAGAAAACTATAGCCATGATTCCTAACATTGCAACACCAATTATTGGGAAACCATCCCCTGATACTGAAGCCATTGGAGATATTTGAGTTATACTAATGTTGCTCTGCTGGTTTTTGAATGAAAAAAGAAAATGAATGGAGATGTGTTTATGTGCTGCTGCATCCATGAACACTTAAAAGAATATGACGGAGTTTGATTGGTTTGAGGATTTCGATCTTGAACTAGAAGAGGTTCTATTTTTTTTTTGTTGGTAGAGGCGGTCTCAGTTGGAGATGAAATTTTACGTGTTTATGGATTGACTGAGATTCAAGCTGAGGTAATGCTCCAATTTGTCTATTACACACTGGAGTTTGATAGTTTTTTTGTTGTGTGTCCTCAACTAATTGACGAGATCTAAAGAATATGATGAGTTTTATTGGTTTGAGGATTTCAATCTTGAATTAGAAGAGGTTCTGTTTTCTTTGGAGATACGGTCTCAATTGGAGATGGAACTGCACGTTTATGGATTGAACAAGCTGGGAAAATGGTTCAATCTGTCTATTACACACTGGAGTATGATAGTTTTTTGTTGTCCGCCCTCAACTAAATGGAGTCACATATGGTTTGTGTGAGTGAAGAAAAAGAAGGGAGAAGAGAATTTTTTCTTCTTTAGGAGGAAGAGGTTAGAAATGAGTTTTATCAAGAGCTGAAAATTTGGAAGTCAAATATGAAGAAAGAAATAAATAAGAGCTAGCATTGAATGAAGTGGGGAGAGTTTTGAGGAACACATGCACTTAATTATTATGTGTAATAATTGCTGTTAAAGGTAGATAAAGATTAAACACAAGTGTTTGAAAATGCTGAGACATGGAGATGGGAGCTAGATTGAACAAAAAAACGCAAGTTGACTCTATTAAACTGGAAGAGCAGTAGTGTGAAGTAGACTTCACATTTCCACTTGGCCTGCGCTCCATTTCTTTTTTTACTTTGCACTGAGTCCTTATAGTTGAGTAAATGCATCATATATCAAAGAATAGCCTAGTGCTGCAGTATTTATATGTACTCTCTCCGTTTACTTTTACTTGTCCACTTTTAATTTTACACGCTCCTTAAAAAATACAATAAATAAAGTACATATTTTATCAAGATACCCATATTAATTGGTGTATAATCTTAATGGGGCTTAAAAAATGATTTGAAATGAGTAATTAATACTATGGATAAAACAGGAAAAATATACTATTTTTTCTGTTGATATGATAAATGTGACAAATAAAAGTGAAAATTTATTTATAAAATAATAGACAAGTAAAAGTGAATGGAGGTTGTAATTTTGAAGTGCTACCTCCGGTCCTAAATATCTACTTGTTTTAACTAATTGGATTTATTTCAAACTATTTGAGGTTTTAGAAAAATAAGAATTTTTTTCTTCAAAAACTTTCAATTACTGAAGTGTTAATTAAGTGAAATATACTTTAGGAGATAACCGGTAAAGTTGGTGTCATGTGACTAGAAGATCATGGATACAAGCCGTGAAAACAGTATGTTGCAAAAATGCAGGGTAAATCGGGCTGCATTGCCTTGATACTTATAAGGAGATATAAATGATAGTTTAAATAAAGGGAAAAGGGTCAAATATAACCCCTGCCGCCAACAAACTTCACACATTTACCCCTTAAATGGATGGATTCCCCCAAAATCGATCAAATTACCCAATTTCACTTAAATTACCCAATTTTACTCGACCCGATCCACCTAATTAATTTTAACCCATAAAAAAATAACACCCAAATACAATCTCATTCTTCCTTTTTGCTAAAATACCTCAATAAATGATACGTCATATCTTTCTTTCTCAATAACTTTTTTCTCATAGCTCATGTTCAAAACAGTGTTATGTACTACTAGATATCTTCAATATGGCAAATGGAGACTTTATCCTTTTATTCTGACCAGAATTTAGTCTATAGCTCAACATAAAAAAGCTTCAGTCCAGTAAACCAAGCGTAACATGCAATGTGATTATTAAAGTGTGTGATCATTTGATCTAAAAGCTTAAGCGGTTAGATAGAACACACTTTTAATATTTGATTATATTCTCAACACGCCCCCTCACGTGCTTGCCTGATTTGTTTTCATGGTCCAAATACGTGAAAATTCTTTTTGAGAATGGGTGGCAGTGAGGTTCGATCCCAGACCTTTGGCCTGCTCTGATACCATATTGAAGTGTGTGACCATCTGATCTAAAAGCTTAAGCTGTTAGATAGAACACACTTTTAATATTTGATTATATTCTCAACAGTGATCACTCATATCTTTGAGTTATTCTTTACTCGCACTTGATTTATTCATTCATTTTTTAAAAATAAAAGAGTAACTAGACAATTAACCACAATTTGATCATCATGAAAAACAAAGTAAAAACAAGGTCTACGAAGCAGGCAGCATCTAAACAGGATAAAAAAGCAGCAAACGTGAAAGCAATGTTTTTGCACATAAAAATAAATGCACTTCCACAACTAAATCTGACCTAGATCAGCTAAATAACAGGACAACCAATAGGTATTAACACCCACAGAAAACCAATGAGACAGGTCAAATGGGATCTCATCTTTCAAGAGGTTGAGGCTCAAGTTCATGGAGTATGAAGTCGAATAAAAGCAGATGTCTGTGACAGAATATACATCCAGATGGAGATGGATATTCACTTTTTTTCGCGAAAAGATAGCTCGTGAACAAGTACGCGTCTGCCATGTCTCTTTCAGATATCAAATTGCAGACATCTTTACTAAGGGTCTTCTCTCGGTCATTTTTGAAGATTTTCGGGACAGTCTCAGCGTATGAAGACCGTCCGCTATGACTGTCACGCCCCGACTTTTCTCACGTCTTCCCTTATGGCGCGATGACACCTGGACGACTATTCCTTTCCAGGCGAACCATTAAATTTCTTTTCGTTCTAAATTATACATATATCTAGATGCGGAAAATAATAATCATGTATTCTTTAATGAAAGTACGAGCCCATACTCGAGCATCCCCAATTTTTTTAGACTCGATGGAAGTTCAAATACAGAATAAAAACATCCGAATCTCCAAAGAAAACAATCTCATGTGGGGCATTCCCCGAGATAACGAAAACTTGGTTCTCCAAACCAACTTAATCTAGAACAACTTTCACCAAATTCGAAGTAATGGATTGGTGGGACAATAAGGCTGCGGGACGATCGCTAGCCCTGTTGCGGAGCTTTTCCTCTATCGTGCTTTCCTGAAACATGTTAAATAAAAGAGTCAGCCCTACCATCCGGGGCTGAGTGAGAACCTCGCCTTGCAATTCAAAGTAACCTCACAATATTCTAAGTACATCATATTATGAACATATGAAACATGTCATGAAAACAGATTTCAGTACTCTCAGTGTACAAGCTCATAAATATTCACACACACCAAAATTTCGAAGGCAAGTGTGTTTGAATAGCCCCGAAGGCAAATGTGTTTGAATAACCCCGAAGGAAAATGTATGTGAATAGCCCCGAAGGCAAGTGTGTTTGAATAGCCCCAAAGGCAAGTGTGTTTGAATAGCCCCGAAGGCAAATGTATGTGAATAGCCCCGAAGGCAAGTGTGTTTAAATAACCCCGAAGGCAAGTGTGTTTAAATAACCTCGAAGGCAAATGTGTTTAAATAGCCCCGAAGACAAGTGTGTTTAAATAGCCCCGAATGCAAGTATGTTTGAATAGACCCGAAGGCAGAAGTGTGTAATGCTATAGCCCCGTAGGTGACAGCAAAACTATTTATATTACCAAGACTTCGACTGTATGGCTAAACATACACACACACACACACACACACACACACACACACACACACACACACATATATATATATATATAATGTCATATTTTCAGAAGATTCAAATAATATTTCTTTCGGTTACAACTCTTAAACCGTAACCCCAAATAAGGTATTTCTTACGCCGAGCCGAGGGTAACACGGGGACCTATCACTATCCCAAGTTTCCCCTGAAAATACTTAGTGTAGCTAGTACAAATTCCCGCAAGAACAACCCTATGAAAACTGTCTCTCCAGATTTTTTTTGTAAAAAGGCCACAATCTTAAAACAGTTATAACTTTTTATCCGTAAGATTCTTCACCAATATGTACAGTTACTCCGTTATACGTTCTGCCTTCCGGATTTCATTTGATCCGAGGCAGATACTGTAAACTGCAATAGCTCTTAAACCGTATGTCGGTTTTGACCTCGCTTGGACTCAATATGACCACGAAAGAGATATGTACAACCCTGTAAAATATCATCCAATTCCAACGAGTATAACTCAGTGAAAACAGTTCGTAAAGTTCTGCCTTCCGGATTTCGATCGATCCGAGGCAGACACTTTAAAATGCGATAACTCTCAAACCGTATGTCTATTTTAGCCCCGCTTGGACTCAATATGACCGTAACAGAAAGATGTATAACTCTGTAAAATTTCATTCAATTCTAACAAGTACAACTCAGCGAAACATATTGTAATTTAACAACCCAAACTAGTTATTAAACAACCTATAAATCATAATCTTATGCTCATTCTTTCAATATCCGGATTATATTTTAACATGTATTGTAACTTAAAAATAAAGGATGTTACTAAGAATTATGAGTGAGAAAACTCACTTTTGTTGCTTCGTGACTGCAAATGAGAATCTCAAATTTTGATTACATCCTTTTCGGAAGTCCTCAATTGGTAAAGGAAATTTTTCTTTCCCAATTTCCTTCTGCTTCATACGTTTCTCTTTCTCAATTCAAATCAAGAAATGCTTCTAATTGAAATTTTAAGAAGTGGCTACTGTTTCGTACGTTTACTAATAGAAAATAAAATGTTTGGTCTCTTTAAGAAAGCTTTCTAATTGATCGAAATGAATGAAATGAAGGGCTGCTTCTTTTGGTCTTACTCAGCAACTTGAAATGCTCTCAAACATGAATGTTAAAAATATGCTGAACCGTCCCATTCATTTTGTCTACAAAAATGAATTCTTAAGAGAATATAAAATTCCCTCTTTAAAAGATTCCTTAGCAATTAATGCACATAATGGCTTCTCACGATTATGTCTCCCATTAACTATTAATAAATGGAAATGAGTACTACTTATTCTTAAAATGAAATGTTTTCTTTCTGTAAAGGTATGGAGGAATCTCTACAGAATGCATCACGACATTGCTCCCTTTTAAAACTACGGCCAACTTAGTCATTAAATGATCTCATGATTGCTCATTATTAGCGAATATTCTTCGTATATTTTATAATAATGGTTGATTCCTAATATGGTACGAATCCTAACTTACCTTACAAAGATTGATTCCTAATACTCATCATGTTGTCTTCAAACCAACTATTAAATAAATCCCACCTTAATCCTTCATCATGTTGTCTTTACGTACATGCATTTCAAAAATGGTTTCGTGGCTCACACTTTCACGCCACACATGTATCATACTCCCCACAATTAGTCAATTATACACATAATTAATTTTGTGATTCAATTCACTTAAATCTTGATAACTTATAAGACATTTATATACTCGATGTCATAATTTTATAATATAATGCTAGTTCATAACCTCTTTGGGGATATACAACTCTTATTTCCAATTTTCATCGTCACACTTGTTACGTCCAAAATTATTTCGAGACTTCATTCCTTTATATACTAATCTCGTTATTAGCCTACGTAAATATAACATAAATTTTCCCAAAGTCCGGGTCTATTTATACATGCCTAGCGATTCAAATCGTGACCCGAAAACACGGGATGTTACAATGACTGCGGGGGTGTGACAGAATATATCGTGATATACAGCAGTGTATATCACGGTAATACACAAGTATTCGAAACAATTTTAACTATATACACGGCATATACAGCTGTGTATTATGGAGCATAATTTGGTAACTTTAGTTTGTATTTAATTAGCATTGTACACTTACCATAATTGTAGAATTATTGTACAAATAGAATAAGGTTTTAAATGTATAATAGGAATATGATTTTCCATATTATGAAAATTGTAAATTATATATATATTCATTCATTAATAAAAATAATTAAGGAATTATTTCTTTCGGTGTCGGAGTTCAAGAACTCAAAGGAAGATTGCCATCATGAAGTGGTACTGGAAATCTAGCAGTGCAAGCTTATCAGCCTCACTCCTAAGTATGATTGCAAAAGCATATTTTGAAAATCTAGGAGGGCAAAAAGGAAAAATGGGATTGTATTTGAGTGTTATTTTTTATGGGTCAAAATTAATTAGGTGAACCGGGTCGGATAAAATCGTATAATTCAAGTGTAATTGGATAATTTGATCGATTTTGGAGGAATCCATCCATTTGAGGGTTAAATGTATGAAGTTTGTTGACGGTAGGGGTATATTTGAACACTATCACTGACAGATGATAAAATTAGCTAATAAAAAAAAGCAGATAGATATATTTGACCCTTTTCCCTTAAATAAATACTTCTATGATTTAGATGGTTAAATATTTTTTTCTTAAAAGTGCTTAAACTTGTTATTCTAGCTATGTGGAGTTCATTTTTTTTTCTTGTCTATTTCAAGAAAACGAGCAATGGAAGTTATTAAGCCCTCAGCATAAATTGCTACATATCATAGACAAGGATGAAGAATCATTTAATAGTAGATTTAAGTACAATAAAATCAAATCTGTCAACGATTACCGAATAGTCAAATGTTTTTTTTTCTAACTCGGTGTTTGGTATTCATATTGGGGCTCAATTATATCCAGATTCGAGCCGTGTAGATCCCGTTTGGGGGAAGCACTTCATACCAAGAATTTTTCCATATCCAGAGCTCGAATCGAGACCTCTAATTAAGAGAAGAGCAGTCCATTCACTACACTACATTCTTTGATGGTGAAAAATTAAATATTGAAACTTAAATATTCGTGGCCAACAACAATGGTATGGAAGTAAAAATAAAAATAAAAATGAAGCATCGTTTTCTTGAGATAGGGAATGGGATGAGTAATGAATGAAGAAAATATGGGCGCGTAATCCTATAATAATTCACAAGACATAAAGTAGTACTTGAAGTATGTTGCACGATTTCTAATTTTTGTGCTAGGTGGAAAACAATTGGAACCGGAAAAAAACATGGACCCTAATTACAGAAATAATGTCTTGATTATTTTCATTAATGAATGAGTATATATACAATTTATAATTTCTATAATATGGAAAATCTTATTCTTATTCTATTCCTAAAACCCTATTCTATTTGTACAAGAATTTTATAATTATGGTAAGTGTACAATGCTAATTATATACAAAAATCTATTACCAAAATCAGCATATATACGATGTGTATACCGTGTATATCACGGTCTCCCAATTTTCTTGGGTTTCCGTGATATACACGATATACACAAGATAGTATACCATGTATATGATGCTTGTTTATTATGGTATATTTTCACACCCCCTCAGTCATAGCGGGCGGTCTTCGTACGCTGAGACTGTCCCTAAAATCTTTAAATAGGATCGAGGGAAGACCCGTAGTAAAGATGTCTGCAATTTGATACCTGAAAGGGACATGTAAGACGCGTACTTGTCCACGAGCTACCTTTTCGCGAACAAAATGGATATCCATCTCAATATGTTTAGTGCGCTGGTGTTGAACCGAATTCCCAAAAAGATATACGGCACTAATATTATCACAATATACCAAGGTAGCTTTTTGAATGGGACAATGAAGCTCCAAGAGAAGATTACGTAACGAACATGATTCAGATACCACATTGGCTACCCCTCGATACTCGACCTCTACACTGGAGCGTGATAATGTAGATTGGCGCTTTGCAGACCATGAGATCAAGTTATCACCAAGAAACATACAATAACCAGACGTGGAGCGTCTGGTATCTGGACAACCACCCCAATCAACATTTCTATACCAGACAAGTGTCGACGTCGAAGATGGATATAAATGCAAGCCATAGTTAAGTGTTCCATGGATGTATCAAATAATGCGTTTGAGTGCATTCATGTGCTCAACCCTGGGATCATGCATAAACAAACACACTTGCTGTACGACATACGTAATATCCGATCTCGTGAAAGTAAGATACTGAAGAGCCCCTGCAAGACTGCGATAGTAGGTTGGATCCTCGTAAGGTGAGCCAACCGCAACACCCAGCTTGGGTTTAGTATCAACCGGAGTGGAAGTAGACTTGCACGAGGACATACCAGCTCGCTCAATGATCTCAACGGCATACTTCCGTTGTGATAAGAATTACTCACCTGCATGACGAGTGACAGCAATCCCCAAGAAGTAACTCAAGTGCCCCAAGTTTTTCATAGCAAACTCAGAACTGAGCAGTGTCATGATAGACTTGCGCAAAACATCAGACGGGGCAGTCAAGATAATAACATCCACATATAAGAGAATATAAGTCAGGGAAGTACCACGACGATATATGAATAATGAATTATCAGACCTGTTGTGAGAAAACCCAGTAGACGAAACATAGTCTGCAAATCTCTTATACCAAGCCTGTGGGGCCTGCTTAAGCCCATACAAGGACTTCTTCAATAAACAGACATGATGAGGATATTTGGGGTCTCGAAAACCCAAGGGCTGATGCATGTAAACGGTCTCCTTAAGATCAGCATATAAGAAAACATTCTTCACATCTAACTGATGAATGGGTCATGCCTTTGAAAGAGCCAGACTGAGAACAATGCGAATGTTAGCCGGTTTGACCACCGGACTAAATGTCTCACCACAATCCACGCCAACCTGCTGAATTTTACCATCACCTACAAGACGAGTCTTATGCCTCGCAAAAGAACCATAAGAATTTTCTTTATGAGTAAGAATCCACATAGATCGAATAATATTAACACCAGAAGGACGGGGCACCAACTCCCACATCTTATTTTCAATAAGAGCATCATATTCATCGTTCATAGCCAATTTCCAATTTGGGTCATTTAATGCAGACACAGGGTTACGGGGTAGGGGGAATTTAAGAACATTAGAATTTAGATTAAAATGTCTCTTTGGTTTAAAAATACCTCGTTGACTACGAGTGACCAGTTTATGACTCGGGGGAGAATTGGGAAAACTTCGGACGGGTGACGGACTTGCCAACAGGCAGTGGGCCTACTGGCCCTATACTAGAAACCGAAATCGGGTCAAAGGCAGAACTCGAGGCAGGAGCAGTTTCGATATTGGGCTGGGCAACCGGCCAATAGCTGAAACATCTATCATTAAAAAAATAACTAATTAAAAATTCTAACTATTTTATCAAATGTAGAAATTAAAGTTTTATGCAATGAAAATAATATATTCAATCACATCATTGGAAGTTAATTATAGACATATTTTTGGGATATATATTATTTAATGATCTGATAAAAATAATAACTAACTAAATTCTATTGATATTCTAATCTTTCTTCTTAGAACGTATTGATTTGACCTCGTAAGCGGATCAGGCATGTAACATATTAAACTACATAACACTATCAATTAATATGATAGTGAGTATGGCATAAATCCTGTCAAATGTTCTTCTGTCAATACTCAATAGAAGTCTTTTGACATTTTCCTTCATTCAAGTCAAATTTCAAAGACAGACAGAATAGAACCGTGAAAAGTCAGAGACTAACATTTCCTTTTCTTTCCCATCAGGATTGTTTCAAACGCAAATAGGTTGTGAAAAAAATATAAGGATATATATATATAGAGATAGACTGTAATGTATAATTTTTGTACAATTACTGTCTTTTAATCAGTTAAAATAGTAATTCAATTTGAATTTATTTTTTATACCATGTAAACAAATTTTGCACTACTAATCGAGTATATTTTAAACAAGTAGCAGGTTTAATTTTTTAGGTTATGAACCTCATTTTTCATAAATAATTTGTTGGTTACAAAGGTGCAAGAAGCGGAAATTACAAGTAACTGCTAAGTAATACAAGAACTGAAATTACAATTCAACAACAAACTGAAATTACAATAATCTTGAACAAGAAACTGGAACTGTTTTTGTGTATGCTGAGTCGAGTGTTTGCACTTTGTCTTTAAGACAATATTGCTCCGTATGTATCCTTTATACGTCCTGGACAATTATCTCCCAAGATAAAACAGCAAAGGAACAATTGAGCAAATAAAACTCAAGTGCTACCGTGAAGAATTTTGAGTAATGAAATGATGCTGGAAGTTTTAGGAAGAACTGATTTTCGTTAAGTGTAAAGTGTGCTCAACAATGGTGACAAGGGGGTCTTTATATAGGGTGAATGAGAGGCTGATGAACTGCCTCCATAAGTGCCATTACCGGCCAAGTAATGGCAATTATGGAGGTAGTAATTCCTCCAAAATAAATGGTGAAGATGTGCAACGGATTGGTCATTTAGTAAGAGTAATTCAACCAAAATAAATGGCTGAATTGAGTGCTGGTGGACGTTTCTGATCTCTGTCCAATTCTGACTTTCTTGAAACTTCAGGGACCAAATTGTACATATTGAAACTTCAGGGATCAAACTGTACATATAGAAAAGTTCTCTGGTCCAAAAAATAATATCAGAAGAAGCACAACCCGTGAACTCGGAATCGGACCGAACGGGCGGCAGCGGCGCGCGTGTGGGCTTTCCTCGAATCGAAGCACATTTAGGTCCTCCCTTCTTTAAACACATGGGATACCCCTTGGGGTCCCAAACCCCAAGCCAACTTTGAGTCTTATAAACAAACCAATTCTTTCTTCCTCCACCGATGAGGGAGAATTGATCCCATACCACACTTTTCCATGCTTCAAACACCTCACTTCGTGGATCAATATCTCTTTCATTTCTCAATGAAATTTGACGATCCTTGGCCCTACGGTTATCTACGTACTTAGTAGATCATGCACGTGTGAAGAACCGAATTCTCCAACATACGTAACACTAGTGTTTAAGCCGTTAAAGTTGGTCGGTCGCAACTCTCGCCAAAGGCAAATTTCCAACATAATTACATGTACTTATTCTATTTAGCTGATCTATATAGCATAAATGCTCTTGTATACAGTGTGTCTCACTACTAAAAGATCTCTATTTTTCCACTGAAAAATATTCAATGGTTATTTCAAACTGAATGTCGATGGAAAAAATTTAAATAGTTGAATTTTCACATGAAAAATTAGAAAGTTTTTCGGCATTTCAATGGAAACTTGTTTCCCACCATGCATTTTTCCAGTGAATTGGTTAAGTGAGAATAATGTTGAAAAATCATATTTTATAATACAAATTTCTCACTGAATGACGATAGAAAAAACTTTTATTTCTAGGTCTACACGGATTAAACTTGAAACATAAAGAAAAACCTAAAATTCCATTCGATAGGTGAGAAAGGTACAATTGTGTCTCTAGAAACGACAACAAAGTTCTTCTTAAACTATGCTAGCACGTATAATATAATATAGAGAAAACAGTATTTATAGGGTCATTTACACTTTTACCCCTATTTTGTGTTGATATTTAGTTTTTGCTCCTTAATCCAAACAACTTTTTTACTGAGCTTAAGTTTATAAATGATATTTATAGTGGAGGGGACTTACTAATCAAATTACTTGTCAAGATTATTGATATCGTAGTACGTGATGGATGGCTTCATGGGGTCTTTTCTGTTATTCGTCTTTAATGTATATTATATATCCTTTTCAGATGGCTATTACAAGTCAACTTTAGGGATTTTATTAGATTAATTTTAATTGGTAAGGCTGCTTAATTATATTCACGGACAGCCCTTCCTTTCTCCTGTTTCTTTTGACAATATTCTATATCTACATGTTAATAAGTATTATAAAGTGATCAGTTAAATGAATTAGAATCTATAGAGATGCTAATAGATGACTAGAGACAGAGATACAAGGCACTTGGCTGTGATGTCCATAGGGATGACGATCAAGAGGTTGTCATGGTGATTACGTACTCTTAGAGGCTTTTAAGGATTAATTTAATATGTAGTGGTGAAAACAACAACAACATAATCCCACACAGTGAGGTTTGAGAAGGGTAAGATGTACACAAATCTTACCTCTATCTTTATGGAATAGAAAGACTGTTTTCGATAGATATCGATTCAAAAGAACATAATTAATGCAATTTTTCAAGAAATATAAGATAACAAGAGGTAACGGTGAAAACAGAAAACACTATTACATAGGTAGATCCCCTAGCTAAAAGATTCTTAAAGTTGATATATACTACTAAAATATTCTTAAAGTAACATATATTAGATTTGGTTGGTGTACAAGTGGTTTGATAATTCAGCATGTGTTAGTCGTAACTTAAGTGAAAAGGATGAGATCATGTGCACCATGTAAGCATAGTCTGTATTCATAGAATGAGAAGCCAGGTGATACGTTTAGATATACAAAAGACTACCTTATATTTTATTTAACTCACTCGTACTCATGACTTCAATTTAATTATGTCATCCTATTTCCTTTTTATTCTATTTCACAAAGAATGATCTCTTATTACTTTTGCAACAACACATGTCCAGTGTATTTTCATAAAATGTATTTAAAAACGTCTTACACTACCAAAAAAATTATATTTTTTAAGAACTTTTAATTAAAAAATGTTCAGTGGCTATTTTTCATTAAATGTTGGTGGAAAAAAACCTAAATAGAGGAGTTTTCCATGAAAAATTATGAAGTTTTCCAGCATTTCAACGAAAATTTGTTTCCACCATGCGTTTTTTCAGTGATTTGGTTTGATGAGAATGAGGTGGGAAAAACATATTCTATAGCACAAAATTTCCACGGAATGTCGGTGAGAAAAATCTTTGTTTCTAGTAATGTTATGTCATGTTTAATTAAGATCACAAAATTCAAAAATCTTTTAGCCGCACAAATATGACATCTTTATGAGCACAAGTTTCAAAAGTTTTTTTTTAAAATTTCATGCATAATCAAGTATATTCATATAAATAAACAGCCAACAGGGACGGGGTATAACACCTATATATACCGCTAGAAAAGCTTTACATTACAGTAAAGTAACAAAAGATAACTGCATGTCTGTCTTAGCAAAACAAGATATGTAATCCAACATGTAATACGGTTTTTGTCCGAATTTTCTTATCATATTTGAATTTTACTTTTCTCTTGAAGGAAAGTCAAAGTATTATCATAATTGATTTTACTATTCCTGAAAGGAAAATATAATTCTCTTTCTTATTTGATTTTTCTTGTCTTAGAGGAAAAGTTTTGGACATCTATAAATTGAAAAGACATCCTTTCCACAACTACAACACACAAAAAAACATCCACAATGTAGTCATTTAGAAAGTTTTGTTTAGCGTGAGATTTTTATACTCTACAATTTTTATAGTTTTTATATTAGTTTTTCATATGTAGGTCAATTGACCAAACCCATATCATATAACAAAGTTTTTTTTGTCATTTTTTTCTTTGTCGTCTGATTTATTGTCGTTCAAGATTTGCAATTATTAGCTTCTGCATAACGTCCTAATTATTTTGATCCCCAACAAGTGGTATCAGAGCCAATGGTTCAGCCAATAGTTCGGGGATGTTCAAGACAGATTTAAGACGGGTTCAAATCAAGAGCAATACTTTGGCGATAACGAAGAGTTTAGTCAAATAAGAAAAAAAAAGTCCGAGCAGCTACTACATGTGGAGAAAAAGGTTCAACCATATTTTAAACCACATCTTTAAAATCAAAACCCATTTTAACCCTTCAAATGATTCACTTTTAATCCTGCAAATGGCTCATTTTTAACCCGAAAGGGCGTCAATATTTTTAACCCCCAAGGGCTCCAATATTTTTAACCCCGAAAGGGCTCATTTAGTAATACAAAAGGGATCCAATATTATTAACCCGCAAGGGCTCCATTTTTAAACATGTCAAGCAGCAGTGATGAAGATCATACACGTGAAGAAGGTGAATCAAATCTTGTCCAAAAATCAAGCCAAAAGGGGTGATCTGTTAGGGTTTTTGCCCTGATTTTCTTACTATATTTGAGTTTTACTTTTCTCTTGAAAGAAAGTCAAAGTATTACCATAATTGTTTTTACTTTTTTTGAAAGGAAAATGTAACTCTCTTCCATATTTGGCTTTCCGTGTCTTGAAGGAAAATTTTTGGACATCTATAAATTGAAGATATCTTTCCCACAACTACAACACATAGAAAAACATTCACAATGTAGTCATTTAGAGAGTTTACAATTTTTATAGTTTTCATAATAGTTTTTCATATGTAGGTCAATTGACCAAACCCATATAATATAATATGGTCTTTTTTAATAGTTTTTTTTTTTATCGTCTGATTTATCGTTGTTCAGGGTTTGCAGTTATTAGCTTTCGCATGACGTCCTGATTATTTTGATCCAACATGTTGAAATATACTGATTGTAGTATAGTATTTCGTTTATAAGTGTATACAAGTTAAATCAAATAAAATAATTGTATTTATAGGTTCTTCCGGTCGTAAATGGATTGGTAATTTTTCAAGTGAGTGAAACACTAGAGGAATCAATCCAACCATTAATTAAATAGAACAACGAGCATTTGTTGGATTTGATTGTTTCCAGATGTTCTATTGCTTCAACTTCTGGTCTTGAAAATCTTGGAGCTAGGAATGTTGATTTTCTGGTCAGCGATTCTGTTTTAATTTTGAAAATCCTTAATCCATTGTTACAAGAATCAGTATGTTCAAGTCATAGTGCACCATGTCATCCTTTTTCTTAAACCCTTTACCTAAAAAAACGGTAAATTAAGTATGCATAATAGCTAGGTGATGATTTTTGTATGTACACTGATACTATTAAAGATTTTTTACACAATTATTATCAACTATATTTTTAATTTGTTCTATCAAGTTACCTACTTTATAAATTACAAATCATATTTTTTGAATAATTATGTATATAGCCTTCTGATCAATTTTACTTGTCCACTATATCAAAAATAGATTTTTCACTTTTACTTGTCCACTTTCGTATATCAAGAAAAAAATTTATTTTTCCTATTTTACCCTTACCATTAATTACTCATTTCAAATCATTTTTCAATTTCGTTAAAAATATACACCAATTAATATGGATATCATGATAAAAATATACTTTATTTATTATTTTTAAAGAATGTGCAAAGTTCATAAAGGAAGTAATCTGAATATAAAGTAATTTTACATAGTCGTGAGTCATGAGCATATAAAAGTACAACTCTAAAAAGAGATATCTATTAATTATGGAACCTAATAAAGTCGCAATTTTTCCCAAAGCTAATGACGTCAAGATCATTAAAGGATTTGAATTTCTTGAGTCAATAGACCTTTTGACTTTTTCTATGTCTCAAAACAAACTATTCAAAGTCAAAACGAACAGAACAGTGACCGTGGAAATGCTTTATTTTTTTTGGACAAGATTACCTTTTTTCCTTGGTGTTCTGCGTCGGGAATATTGCTATCAAGAGAAGTGAAAATGAATAGCAAAACACAGTTTTTCAATTAGTATATGAGAAAAGTACAGTTATACTGTATCTTTATTGGAATGATCAGCTGGGAGCGACAGCAATCTCCTTGAACATGCATATGCAAAGGTAAATAACAGACACCTATAGTTCATAGCTACTTGTATTGTCTCTTCGGGGACATCCGATAAAATTGAAACGCTACAGAGAAGATTAGCAGGGCTTCTGCACAAGAATGACATACACAAATCGAGAAATGACCCATAGCTACTTGTACTGAGATTTGTCATACTCAAAGCCAAGAAGGTCCTCCAATAACTTATCATCCAAGTACTCAAATTCAATCACTTCTTTCACTTCATGCCCATTATGAACGGAGGAATAGGACGTTGATGATGAAGAGGACGATGACAATGAATACGAAGAAGATGAGGAAAAAGGGTGAGACGAGAAGGACGGATACTCATGGGGGAAATTGAGAACAGCAAAACGACCTCTCATTTCAAACGCGGCTTTATCATAAGCTCTTGCAGCTTCCACCGCAGTAGCATAAGTCCCCAACCACACCCTCGCCCCATTTTTGTTAATATCTCTTATCTCCGCCGCGTATTTCCCCCATGGCCTCTTTCTAACTCCTCTGTATCTTACTTCTCCTCCAGCAAGATTAGACTTCTCTTTATCCATAATGTTTTGAACTATTTTTTCAGTCGCAGGTGCTGTGAATGTATACTTAATAAATATTGGTTACATATTATCAATATGCTGCTATTTATAGTGGAGAGGAAAAAAAAAACACGTTCAAGAATAGTTTACTAATTTTAAAAAATTTCAGGATGAATATTAGTACGTCATGGCTACGTTTATTATTTATTATATACTCCTATTATACTATGGCTCTTTTTATGGTGGCTTTAGGGAATTTACATTGATTGTAATTCGTAAGCCATGCTCAAATCAAGACGCAGCCCTTCCCAGTCTCCCATTACTTTTACTCCATATAAGATTATATTAATCTCTCTTGGGAGTCTTTCTCATTAATACAAATATATATAGTGTGTACAATGTTGAATCCCAATAGAATAAGGATCCTATATTTATCATAATTATACACTACTATTAATTACAAATTATATGGTGAATATATTGTAATATTCACTAATACACCCCCTAAGTCGGAGCGGAAGGAGGCCGGTCGCTGAGACTGGATCTGAAGTCTAGGAATAGCTGTCTAGGAAGTCCTTTGGTAAAGATATCCGCATACTGATACGAAGAAGGCACATGCAATACCTTAACATGACCTATAACAACCTTCTCACGAACAAAATGTATATTCATCTCAATGTGCTTGGTTCGCTGATGCTGAACCAGATTATGAAATAAGTATATTGCGGATATGTTATCACAGTATACTATAGATGCCTTACGCAAGGGACACTGAAGCTCCAAAAGAAGGTTTTGGAGCCAGGATATCTCAGCAACAACATTTGCAACGCCTCTATACTCTGCTTCTGCACTCGATCGGGGTGTGGCTTGCCTTTTGGCAGACCACGAAATGAGATTATCTCCTAAGAACACACAGTAGCCAGAGAGGTGGAGCGTCGCGTGTCCGGACAGCCTGCCCAATCGGCGTCCGTATATGATAACAACCTGGTCGGTGCAGAGGGGTAGAGATGCAATCCATAATCAAGTGTGCCCTAAACGTATCGAATGATACATTTAAGAGTTGTAAAATGAGGCTCCATGGGAGCATGCATAAACAAAAACACCTGCTGAACATCATAAGCAATATCAGGCATTGTGAAAGTAAGATACTGAAGTGCACCTGCAAAACTCCCATAAATGATTGAATTAGACACTGGATCACCATAAAAAACATTGAGTTTCGATTTTGAGCTGACTAGAGTAGGCATGATCTTGCAGTTTGCCATTTTAGCCCTGTACAAAATTTCTTCTGTATACTTACGCTGACACAGGAACATAGAATCTGCAGATCTAGTCACCGAGATCCCAAGAAGTAACTCAACTTCCCCAAGTCAGGCATAGCAAATTTGGATATGAGCATAGCAATTATCTCATTTTTCAACACATCAGAGGAGGCAGTGAGAACAATATCATCTACATACAATAACAAGTATATAATGTTACTACCTCGATGAAATATAAATAGAGAATGATCACACCTGCTGCATACAAACCCAGTCTGCATAATGTAAGTAGCAAAACACTCATACCACACCCTGGGGGCCTGTTTCAAACCATACAGTGACTTACGAAGACGACAGACATAATGAGGAACCTCTGGATGGACAAAGCATGACGGTTGGTGCATGTAAACAGTGTCTTTCAAGTCCCCATGTAAGAATGCATTCTTTATATCAAGCTGATGAATCGGTCAATGCTTACCCATAGCTATGCTCAGACCCATGAGAATGGTAACCGATTTAATCACCAGACTAAATTTCTCATCACAATCAATACCCTCCTGTTGTCCAGTGCCATTAGCCACAAGTCTCACTTTATGACGCTCAAGGTCACCATTGTCTCTGAATTTGTGACGGAATAGCCACATACACCTAATCACATTAGCCCCATCTGGCCTCGAAACTAGATCCCAAGTGTGTTATTTTGTTAAAGCATTAAATTCCTCTCGCATGGCCGCATTCCAATTCGGGTCAAGCTTGGCTAATTCTGGGTTTTTGGAGGTTAAAGTGTACTTTGGGTTTGAAAATCCCGTGTTGAGCACGGGTTTCCATTTTGTGCGTGGGAATAAGTGCAGGTTGGGTATGGGTATGGGTAGAAATCTGGTAGTGTGTCGAGTTTTGAGAGGGGGTTAGGCTAGTGGCAGATGACGGTACAGTGGATATGTGGGTCGATTTCTAGCAGGGGGTTAGGTTGGTGGTAGATGACGGGATAGTGGGTGTCGGGTTGTTGGGTTCGATTGGTGACTGGCGACTGGCTGGTCGAATCGAAGGGAGTGGGTAGAGTTTGGGTAGGGTCCGACGACTGATGTCAGGAGGGAGGCACTATCGGGTTGGGTTGCGGGTTATTGCGATGGGAGGATTGTGGGGTTTCGGCGGTAGGGTGATGGACTAGCGATGGTGACTGGTGAGTCGTGGGATGACGGTGTCGAGTTGGTGTCGATGACTGGTGGTTGTATGGAGATGTGACTGATTGGAATGACGGTGACTGTGATAGGGGGGTCACCGTAATGGGATCGGCGGAGACTGGTGGTGCATCGACAGTGGGTGGTACCGTCGAAACAGTAGGACCGACGGTGTGACAGAGAGCTTGTTGGACAATAGGGGAGGCCTTAGACTCGTCTAGAAAGGAGTAGTTCGTGTTACATAATTGTTGGATGTTGGAAAAAAAGAAGATTGTTTTGTGAAATGTGACACGAGGATTTTTCGTGTGGACAAGTCATAGCACAAATAGCCTCTATGATTAGGGGTGAGCACGGGTACATGGTACCCAGATACCCGACCGAAACCGATATTAACGGGTAGGTTTCGGGTAGATATATTATAATAACGGGTAGGGTCCGAGTAGTAAAATTAGGAACCGATCAATGTCGGGTCCGGTTCCGGCAAATAGAGACAGGGTACCCGGACCCGGAACCGATACCCGGAACCTATAAAATATTAAATATTTTTACTTTTTTGAGAAACATTTGGACCACTTTTAACTTTCTCCAAAATTGTTTGTTGCACGCCTGCACATTGATTTTCCCCACCCAAGACGCAAATATTTAAGCTTTTTCACCCCTTTATTCTAGAATGCTTTTTGTGCCATAAGAGAAAACACACAAAACTCTCTCAATAGCAATGACGTTTTAGCTACACCACCGAGCCATCATCGTCGTTGTTGAAGCTTTCTCTCAGGTACTTTCATCGTTGTCGTCGTTGAAGCTTCACCTTTACCTCTTTCTCTCCCTTGGTTGTGTTCACGTCGTTCCTAAAATGCATATGGGTTCATATCTAACTCTTCAATTTCTTTTTAATATCCTATGCTTCTGTTCTATTTCAGGCGATACTCATCTTCAATTTGTATTAATTTTTTATTTGAAATGTAAATCTATTTTTAAAATTTGTGTATATTTTTGTAGCTCTGAAGATGAAATTTAGAGATTTACTAGTATAAGAAAGCTTTTCTTTTGTATCGAAGAGCCTATGAACACGAAAATAAGTTTAATTCAGATATTTTCAAATTTATTTTGAAATCAACACGTTCAATTAATTGAGTGTCAAATTTGGCTTACAATTTTAGGTTTTGGTTACAGAATTAGCTTTTCTACAATGAATAAGTTTTCTAAAACTTCTTATAATGGTACTAAAAACTCCGATTGTAGGCTAAAAAACTACTGGATGAAATTATTTTAGAACTCCTTTTGATTCTCATAGGCTAAAAAATTGTTGCTTAATCTGTGTTTTTTTATTTAGAAGGTACCTGGGAACCTACACGGACCCTGCTGGTCCGGGTAGGTTCCGGGTAATGATTGCTACGGGTAGGTTCTAGGTAGTAAATTTAGGAATCGATCTTTTACCGGGTAGGGTCCGGGTAGTTCAAAAATGTTAGGGTACTCGGACCCGCTCACCCCTATCTATGATTGGACAGAAAACCTAAGAAGACGCACAAAGTGGTGCGGGGTGCTAGTTTATTATGGGCCATAGAGGCAATATTTGGGTAGCGTAGGCAACCGAAGATGATCGTAGGAAGGGATCCGACGGTATATAATTTCGGTAGGGGTCTTGTTTTGGAGAGTGCTGGTAAGTAAGTTATAAAGGATATATTATACCATTTTGACTGCATAGACCCAAAATGGGGGAGGGAAAGAGGCATGAAAAAGGATTGTACGAACCATGTTATTAATTATGCGGATGATTCGTTCAGCTTTACCATTTTGGGGGAGGTGTGGGGACACGAAAAATAAAAAACCATGACATTATTTGTGATTTTTTTTTGAAAGGCGAAATTGTTAAACTCACGACCATTATCACATTGAAAAGATTTAATGTGTTTTTAGAATTGCATTTTGATATAAATACGAAATTTAAGAAACTTGGCAAAGACATCAGACTTGAATTTAAATGGGTAGACCCAAATTAAGTGAGAAAAATCATCTAATAAAACTAGTTAAAATTTATGACCCAATGAGCTAGTAATGGGAGATGTCCACAAATCTGCATGAATAATGGCAAACGGAGAAAACGAAACACTTAAAGAAGACTGAAAAGGAAGGCGAACATGTTTGCCTAAGGGGAAAGAAAAACATTGTTGGGCAAATTTCCCATTATTACATCGAATAAAATTATTGCTTCTAAGAAAATTAAAAACAGGAGCGTCTGGGTGTCCAAGTCTATTTTGTCAAGTTGACGGAGAGATAGCAGCGAGAGAGGTAGGTGAGCGGGTTCTGGCGGCGGAAGTGGGTGAGAAAGGATAGATGACCCCCACACTATTGCATCTCGTAAGAGGTGTCCCGGTAAGTAAATCCTTCACAGAAAATCAAAGGGGTCAAACTCAACAGACACGAAATTGTTACGAGTAAATTTCCTAACAGATATTAAGTTCTTAATAATGTTGGGAGCATACAAAACGTTATTTAGGGAGAAAGGTGGGTGCGGTGGTTGAGTGTAGGTGATACCATAACCTTGAACTAGAATGCGATGACCATTACCAACTGTAATAAATTGAGGATACTTTAAACGAATCAATTGGGATAGATTACATGAGAAACGGGTGAGATGAGAAGTGGCTCTCGTATCCATGTACCAATTTTCATCGGGCTGCTGCATATTTAGAGAGATGAAGGCCTGGCCCAAATCAGTGGGGGCCAAGCCATTAAAATTCTGCTAAGATTGGACCGTCGTCAGATGGGCTTGTTGGGGCAGTTGGCGGACTGGACGTGGGCCTACGGTAGAATCCAATAGACTCGGCTGCCAGTGGCCTGGGAATTGGGCCGCTGTAGGCTGGTAAGGGAATACTGTCGAGGCCCAATTTCCCGTGATGGCCCACTGTGTTGGGATAGTCTACTGGGCAGTTTGACTGGGCTGTTGTGGCTGGCCTGCACGGCCTCCTCCATCCCTTGCCACCGTTTCCACTGTTGCGGCCTCTGCCGCCTCTGCGGCTGCCCGCGGTTGCCCCACGGTTGTTGGTTCTCCGACGGTGGCGGCAGGGTGGTGTTGGCGGTGTATGGTGCCAGATTTTCAACCGCTAACTCCTTTTGATTATGTTCGTCCTGTTTGGCAAGTCGGGTTTCTTCCAACAATAATTGTGACCGGGCTTTGTTGAAGCTGGGTAGAGGATCGGCTTGTTGTATCATGGTTGCTAGAGTATCGTATTCATCTTTCGGTAAACCGACAACGAGTTGGAGAACCATTTTCATTTCAGAAATTGGTGTCCCCACATTGGATAATTGGTCTGCAACAAGTTTCAATTGTTTACAATACTCGGACATATTAGAAAAAATTTCAAGACGTGTGTTATTGAATTGTTCCTCCAAGTACACCGCACGAGTGTGCTTGTTGTCCTGAAAAATCTCCTCCAACCGTGTCCATAACTCATGAGCCGAAACATCGGTTTTCATAATCATATGGAGCAAATCCTTAGAGATTGTACCATAAATCCACTGTTTCACAATGGCGTCAAGGCGGCGTCATGCCATGTCATCAACCTCAGAAGGGCGAGGGAAGGAGTCGTCTATATGATCGAGCACGTTGTAGGAACATGCATGAATTTGAAACAATTCAACCTACGAAGAATATTGGACGTCTTCTTGATCAAGAACCAAAGGAATGAAGTTCTTGATGTTGATGACGGCGAAAGCCGGATAGAAAGGAGTGGAAAATGTATTATATGGGGTGTGGGTGACGACTGGGGAGGAAGATGACTCTGTGGGAGAGGTGGGAGTAGCCAAAGGATCCATTAGAGAGGCTGGATTTTGGCGAGGAAGAGAAGAACAAAACTTTAGGGTTTAGGGATGTTAGGTCGTCGACCGAATTGGAGGAGAAGAGGGGCTGAATTTTGGAGAAAGCAGGTTTAAGGTTTGGCTCTTGATACCATGTAAGATTGTATTAATATCACTTGGGGAGTCTTTCTCATTAATACAAATATATATAGTGTGTACAATGTTGAATCCCAATAAAATAAAGATTCTATATTTATATAATTATACACTACTATTAATTACAAATTATATGGTGATATTCACTAATATATTAGTGAATATTACAATATATTCACAATATAATGTGGGCATGATTTTTCTTTTTAACTAATTACAATATATTCACAAGAAAGATTAATACAATATTATATAATATATATATGCAAACACAAAGAGCTACATGTATATATAGACACTTCCATTATATTGTGGGCATGATTTTTCTTTTTTGTAATGTTATAAATGAAACAGATAATCAGTAACGGGAAGCTAAGAAGTACGGAGCATAGAGCAGTAACAAATTCAAGGGAAGCAAGAACATCGATAGCCATATTTATCAATCCAGCTCCCAACTGCATCGTTGAGCCAGCAAAAGTTCTGTTGAATGAGTCTAATCCTCTTCTCTACAAATCCATTCTTTACAGAGATTTTATTAATGCTTCCAAAGCTTTTGGTATTCATACTGATGCCATACAAAATTGAAGGAAATTGGATCGGGTCAACCCGGATCCATATTAAAGAGATATATAATTAGTTATATATTTAATTTATAATTAAAGAGAAAAAGGAAAAGATAGATCGGTTAGGACACTCCTAAACCGACGTGTCGCTTTACGCTATCAAAAAGAGGAGTCTGTGGAACTCCTAGCTCATTCTCTACAAGAAGCAAAAACAGAAAATCTCGTCTTTTGTCTCTTATTCCAAAGTTCCTGAAACAAAGAGTTCTTGATTGAAGAATCTTCTACGAACGTCAGGGACATTGTCTGTAATAGGTATGATCTTAGACTGTGGCTATTTCGGTGTAGTTCGTGTTTCATAAACATGTGATTGTACTATTAGATCAGTGAAACAAATTCAATGATCCTGCAAACTATGTGTTTGATTCAATTCTTCATTGGCATCAGAGCCATGTTTTATTTATTTCCTATCGAACTACCAAAAGAAAATAGAATGGACTAGAAATCGGAGCTCTAAATGATTCATTTTGGACTCAAAAGCAAGGACTTTGGGGTTCTATAGATCTAATTCATTAAAATTTCATCCAATAAAACGAAATAATTATAAATCTCCAAAATAATAGATAGAAATACCGCAAATAAGGCCATTGTGACACCCATCAAAGGAGTAGTTCCCCATCCAGGAGCTACTTTACCATATTCTGAACTCAATGGTTTAAATAAATTTCCTACCACAGTTCATATTGGACCATATCTAGAACTGTTCTCAACAGTTTGTGTAGCCATAAATCCTATTATATTCACTGAGATATGTTGACTTTGTATATCATTTCGTTATAAATAAACGATCCTATCATAGATCCATTAGGGTCTTGAAATTAGATAAATATGATAAGAATGAAAACAGCAACCCTAGTTATATTGTTGTTGAATACTGTAACAGTTGTTGTTTCCTGTTTGTTGATTTTTTTTTTGGCGTGAAAGTCAATAACCCGAAAAGGATTGCGATTTCACTCTTTTTGTTTTGTGAATAGCGAAAAGAGTTTAAAGTTTTTTGTCTGGCAAGGAAATTATGTATGATGTTTCCTGTTTTCTTCTTTAGTTAGAAAAAGACTCTTTATGAGATTAAAACAATTTGGGTTAGATTAATTTTTTAACCAAAAGATACGATCCGTTTCTTTTCTTCTTGGTGACAAAGCAATTTTTTTCTAGCAAAAGTGATGTTGAGAGTCTATATTAATAGCACTCTGTTGTGCTTTAATTTATGGAAAGTGAGATAGTTCGGGCATGTGAAGAGGAGATGCACAGATGTCTAAGTGAGGAGGTGTGAGTGGTTGATTATGGTTGGTCTGAAGAGAGGTAGATGTAGGCCGAAGAAGTATTGAGGAGAGATGATTAGATAAAACATGACACACCTACAACTTACTGAGGACATGTCCATAGATAGGAACATATATTGGTCGAGGATTAGGGTAGAAGGTTAGTAGGTGGTTGAACATTGTCTAGTTTTCCTTATCGACATTGTTATTATTACTCTCCTACTATCTTATTCTTTGCTTTTATTATTACATATTGTTTCATTTGCTTTAGTTAACGTATTATTTGTTGTTGCCTCACAATGGGGCAATACTATCATCATTAAGCCACTCTTTGGGGGCTAACATCATCATAACATACCCAACTGCAATGGTGTGCACATATAAGTGTCGTACCCGTCCGACTATATCGTGGCTCGGTGTGGTAAAATAAACACACACACACACACACACACACACATATATATATATATATATATATATATATATATATATATAATGCATGAAAGACTCTAGGAGGGCATCATGAACATGATCGGAGTGACATAAGGTCGTTAACCTCTGACTATCGTTATGTAGCTACGTACATCAGCTGTCGTGAAACCAATAAGAAGTACAGAACATCACACAAATAAAGATAATATAAAATGCGAAAAAATACTCTCGACAAGAGACATATAAGATCAAAGGATCATTTCTAGGATATGAACCAAATATATCTTTAATATTTAAGAATAGAGTTCTTTTTTTGGGATGTTCCTTATATTCTTAGAGATATATCCACCAAAATTTGGGCCAAATATTTTGTCCAAAATTCTGCTTGCCTTCCCCTGAGTTTCTATGAACTTAATTTCATTAATTTATTTAATCTTCAAACCTTACAATATGTACTTAACACTTGTTTAAAACCTTTCTTAACCTTGTAGAAGAATCTTAACTCCTCCAAGCTTACATTAGTTAACTGACGACACAATCGAAGTTTTAAATATCTCTTGACATTCTTAATCTAAGATAAGATCTAATTAATATTAATTTTAACAAAATTTATTTCAACAAAAGCAATTGTTACCGGAACCATTAAAATTATTCATAAATAATTAGGCAGTTGAAAAGAATCAAGCTCTTTTATAGAATTTTATATATGGATTAGAGTACTATCTACTAGTTGTACTATTCTTTATATTATTTTAATACAAAAAATAAGTCTAAACCACCAATTTTAACAAATTAGCGCAATGTGACATTGGCAAGTGGTCAAGTCTATGTTTCAAGGATGCGAGCTCGATTATGACACTTAGCTTTTACCTTATAAAAAATAACTCTATTTTAAGGTGTCACGATACAAAATTCTTAAGTCAGTGATGATATTTTTATCCCAATTTAATAGGCTAATCATTTTCTGTTTTATTCCATTTTAATTTAATTTAAGCAGGAAGATAAACATATGAATCACTAATAAGTTATAATTGAGCCCCGATAATCATAAGTGAAGAAAGTAGCAAAAAAATACACCATGAATTTGGTGATATACATACAAGAGCCTCTAAGAGTAAACAACAAAAATTCTACAAGTAGAAATGCATTGTTGGAAAAAAGAAGAAGACAGGATGAGGTAAATAGAAAGAGAGATTGGTGTTGTGGATTAACCAAATAGCTCACCTCGAAGTCTCTATTCAGCAATATCTCAAACGCGGTCGTGGATTCCATTGGTGCTCAGATTTAAATCTACACATAAAAGTATAGCAAGTGTAGCATAAGTACAAAATACAACGTTTACTCAATAAGTATCATTGATCGATCCCTATAAAATAGTGTTGGTAACAAAGGTGCAGGAAACGGGAATTACAAATAACTGCTCAAACGTAGAAGAACTGAAAATATAATTCAACAACAAAACTGAAAATTACAATTGTTGAACAAGAAAAACTGGAAACTGTTTTTGCTGAGTCGAGTGTGGCACTCTGTCTTTAAGACAATATTGTCCCGTATGTATCCTTTATACGTCCTGGACAATTTGTCTCCCAAGATAAAACAACAACGGAACACTTGAGCAAAGGAAACTCAAGAGCTACCGTGAAGAATATTGAGCAATGAAATGATGGTTGGAAGTTGTAGGAAGAAACTGTTTTTGCTTGTGTATTTTTCGTGTGTTGTAAGTGTGCCTCAACAATGGTGCAAGGGGTGTTTATATAGGTGAGGGAGGGGCTGTTTAACTGCCTTCATAAAAGCCATTATTGGCTAAATAATGGCCATTATGGAGGTAGTAAAGCCACCAAAATAAATGGTGAGAAAGACCAACGGATTGGCCATTATAGGAGGAGTAATTCAGCCAAAATAAATGGCTGAATTGAGTGCTTGGCGTTTCTGATCTTCTCTGCCAATTCTGACTTTCTGGAAACTTTAGGGACCAAACTGTATATTTTGAAACTTCAGGGACCAAACTGTCATATGAAAGAATTCTGGTCCAAACTGTACATATGAAACTTTTGGGATCAAACTGTACTTCTGACAAAGTTCTCTGGCCCAAAAAGATAATATCAGAAGACCCACAACCCACAGCCCACAGCCCGACAACCCGAGAGACCGACAACCCGAGAACCCGAGAGCCCGAGAGCCCGAGAACCCGGAACCGGACGATTCTTGGACCAATATCTCTTTCATTTCTCAATGAAATTTGACGATTCTTGGCCCTACAGTTATCTACGTACTTAGTAGATTATGCATGTGTGAAGAACCAGATTCTCCAACATACGTAACACTAGTGTTTAAGCCGTTAAAGTTGGTCGGTCGCAACTCCCGCCAAAGGCAAATTTCCAACAAATAGTTGCTAGGAGTAGTCTTTGAAATACTCACGGCTACACCTAAACATATAATAGTCTTGAAGACAGATTATTTCTATTAGCGAATATTCTCAGAATATTCTCCGTATATTTTGTAATAATGGTAGATGTATAATTAAGGTAACTTAGGATTCTAACTGTATTAGGAATCAACCTTTGTAAGGTAAATTAAGATTCGTACCATATTAGGAATCAACCTTGTACAGCTATATATATTGTGAATAATGAAAGGAATCCCTAAGGAAAATTATTCCATCTTTCATGGTATCAAGAGCCTAAAACCTAAATCCATCCTCTTCCTTATTCTTGGCCGAAATTAGCAATTTTTTTTCTGATTTTGCAGATTTTTTTTTTCTTCTGCTTTCTTCCTCTCTTTCTCGGCCAAACCAGAAAATTCCCTTCCCTCGGCAGGCGGCAACCATGTCTTCCCCCCCAAATTCCGGTTCATCCACTGGCACAATTGACAACCCCTCTCAACGTTCAAGCATCTTCTTTTCATCCGCATTCGCCGTTAACAACATCAAGAATTTTATCCCTATAATTCTTGACCAAGAAGACTGTCAATATTCCATGTGGATGGAACTATTCTACATTCATGCATGTGCATACAACGTGCTCGATCATATTAACAAATCTGCTCCTCGTCCCACCGATGTTACAGACTCAATCGGCGTCATCTTGACGCCATCGTCAAACAATGGATCTACGGCACCATCTCCAAAGACCCGTTGTGCACTATCATGAAAACAAAAGGTGCTACGGCACGTGAACTTTGGGTCCGGCTAGAAGAAATCTTTCAGACAATAAAAATACTCGGGCCGTATATTTGGAAGAGCAATTCAATAATACCCGCCTCGAGAATTTTAACAACATGTCCGAATATTGTAAGCAATCGAAACTCATAACCGATCAACTATCCAACGTCGGGACTTCTGTTTCGTAAACCAAGATGGTGCTTCAACTTGTTGCGGGTTTACCAAAAGGTGAATATGACACACTCGCAACAATGATTCAACAAGCCGACCCTCTCCCAAGTTTCAACAAGGCACGTTCACAACTATTGTTGGAAGAAACTAGACGTGCTAAACAAGAGGAACATAATCAAAAGGCGTTAGCCGTTGACGGGATGGCAACACCGCGACCAAAGAAGAACCGGTTATTCCAAAGCAGCAGCAGCAGCAGAGTGGCGGAGGTCGTGGCGGCAGAGGTCGCAACAACAAAGGCAAGGGCCGCGGAAAGGGCCAACGTACCCAATGGATCGGACAAGAAGCAACCATCGGACAAGAAGAAGAAGACTGCAGCAAGAAGACACGCAGCAGGTGGCCCAACCAAAGAAAACCGGGCCTCGCCCGCATGCCCGTACCCGACCGTAGGGGCCTGGGTTCCAACAGCCTTGGTCGATCGGCCCCTTGGGCCATGCCCCGGCCACCGGCAGAGCCTACCAACAAGCAGAATAAAGCCCACCGATGGCGGTCCAAAGAAGCAGCAGCTACGAAAGAGCCCACCGCAATCCAAGAAGAAGAGCAGCATGCAGCAGAAGACTCGCAGCAGCCCAAAGAACACCGGACCCGACCGATTTGGGCCAGGCATACACCACCGTGAACCTTCAACGGTCCGACGAAAATTGGTACATGGACACCGGAGCCACATCTCACCTCACCCGATCGTCAGGTAACATATCTCAACTACGTCGGCTAAAGTGCCCTCAATTTATTACTGTCGGCAATGGTCATTACATTCCAATTGAAGGTTACGGTAACACACACACCAAACATCCACACCCACCTTTCTCCCTAAACCACGTCCTATACACACCTACCATCATTAAAAACTTAATCTCTGTTAGAAAATTCACTAGTAATAATTCTGTGTCTGTCGAATTTGACCCTTTTGGCTTTTCTGTGAAGAAACTCAATACGGGGAAAATTCTTACACGCTGCAATAGTGTGGGAGATCTCTACCCATTCACTCAATCTTCCGCCGACGACCGCAAACACCTCTATCCCTTGCGGCGATCTCTCCCTCAACTTGGCACAATGAGACTCGGACACCCCGGAGACCCGCTTTTACTTTTCTTAGGACTTCTAAGCGTATTCAATGTAATAATGGGAAAATTGCCCAACACCGTTTTTCTTGTCCACTAGGCAAACATACTCGCCTTCCCTTTATGTCATCAAACAGTGTTACTTTTTCTCCATTTGATATTGTTCATGCTGATTTGTGGACATCTCCGATTGCTAGCCCTTTGGGTCATAAATTCTATCTAGTATTCTTGTATGATTTTTCACATTTTGTCTGGATTTACCCACTGAAATTCAAATCTGAAGTTTTTGCAAAATTCCTCGAGTTTCAAAAATTCATAAAGACACAATTTGAAAAACCTATTAAATCATTCCAATGTGATAATGGACGTGAATTTAATAACTCGGCATTTCACAATTTCTGTTCTAAACAAGGCATGGTTTTCCTTTTTCTTGTCCCTATACTTCTTCCCAAAACGGAAAAGCTGAAATAATTATACGTACCATCAATAACATGGTCCGCACACTTCTGTTTCATGCCTGCCTACCACCGCCTTTTTGGGTATATGCTGTCAAAATGGTAGAATCCCTTCTAAATATTTTACCAACTAGCACACTCCAAAACAAAACTCCTACAGAAATCTTATACCGTAGGCAGCCATCATATGATCACCTACGTATTTTTGAATGCTTATGCTACCCCAACATAGCCTCCACTGCACCACACAAACTTGCCCCTCGCACTCTTCCATGTGTCTTCCTTGGTCTATCTCCTAATCATCGGGGCTACTTGTGCTATGACATTGCTACTCGCAAAATCATCATCTCCCGTCACGTCACCTTTGACGAGACAACCTTTCCTTTTTCAAATCTCCGTAAATTTCGACCACCGATTACATCTTTCTCGATGAACCAAGTCCGTCCCCGGTCATCCAAAATTTATACCAACAAGCAGCCCCACCTGTTCCGACGGTCCCACCGTCCGCACCACCCCACCAGCTCCCCTCGCTCACCCCTACACCCCTGGGCCGAGTCACCTACGCCACCGGCCGACACCGCCGCCCACCGGTCCAGAACCGTGGACCAAAGAACCTCACAGCCCCGACCCACCACCACTGCCCTCACATCGCATGGAGACTCGTGCACAACACGGGATCTTCAAACCCAAGGTTCAATTCAATCTCTCCACACAAACCTTATCACCCATTCCAAAAAATCCAAAACTAGCAAAACCGGACCCAAATTGGAATGCGGCCATGTGCGAGGAATTTAACGCTTTAACCAAGCAGTAACACTTGGGATTTGGTACCTAGACCAAATTTGGTGTGAATGTTATCCGGTGTATGTGGCTATTTCGTCACAAGTTCGAGACAAGTGGTGACTTAGAGAGGTATAAGGCAAGACTAGTTGCCAATGGCACTAATCAGCAGGAGGGTATTGATTGTGGTGAGACATTCAGTCCGGTTGTTAAACCGGCCACTATTCGGACTATTCTCAGTATTGCTATGGGCATGCATTGGCCGATTCATCACTTGATGTCAAGAATGCGTTTCTTCATGGGGATTTGAAAGAGATCGTGTACATGCATCACCTCCCCGGCTTTGTTCATCCGGCACTCCGCGCATTTGTGTGTCGTCTCAGAAATCATTGTATGGATTGAAACAGCACCCCGCGCTTGGTATGATCGGTTCACTGTGTATCTTCGCAGATTGGTTTTGTATGTAGCAGGTGTGATGCATCTCTCTTCACGCTTCACCGAGGTAGCAAGACCGCATATTTGCTATTATATGTCGATGACATTGTTCTTACCGCCTCATCCGACGGGTTGAAGAATGAAATCATTGCTCTACTCAAAACCGAATTTGCTATGACCGACTTAGGCAAGCTAAGTTATTTTTTGGGTATATCGGTGACAAGATCCGCAGCCCACTATGTTCCCGTGTCGCCGTAAGTATGCAGAAGAGATAGTGTACGTGGCCAAGATGGCAAATTGTAAAATTATGCCAACTCCGTGGACTCAAAATCCAAGCTTAGTGCTAATGACGGTGCGCCGTTTCGATCCCACTCTATATCGGAGTCTAGCGCAGTGCTCTTCGCATCTTACATTCACTAGGCCCGATATTGCATATGCCGTTCAAACAGTGTGTCCGTTCATGCACGACCCCCGAGAGTCCCATTTTGCCGCCCTCAAACGTATTATCGATATGTTAAGGGCACACTAGACTTTGGTTTACATCTATACACCTCTCGCCCCAACCAAGTTGCTAGCCTACACGGATGCAGATTGGGCAGATGCCCCGACACACGTCGCTCCACCTCGTGGTACCGTGTATTTCTAGGGGATAATCTTATCTCATGGTCCGCCAAGCGGCAGGCCACGCTATCCCGTTCGAGTGCCGGCGAATATCGCGGAGTTGCTAATGTTGTCGCCGAGATCCGTTGGCTCCGAAATCTTCTTTTGGAGCTCCGTTGTCCATTGCGCAAAGCGTCTATAGTCTATTGTGACAACATATCTGCTATCTATATGTCTCATAATCCAGTCCAACATCAGCGGACTAAGCATATTGAGATGGATATCCACTTTGTGCGAGAGAAGGTTGCCCGTGGTCGGTCAAAATTTTACACGTGCCTTCCTCTTATCGCATGCGACATTTTCACAAAGGGACTACCGCGACAGCTCTTCACCCGACTTCCGATCCGGCCTTAGCATTCGGCCTCCTCCCGCTCCGTCTGAGGGGGAGTATTAGCGAATATTCTCAGAATATTCTCCGTATATTTTGTAATAATGGTAGATGTATAATTAAGGTAACTTAGGATTCTAACTGTATTAGGAATCAACATTTGTAAGGTAAATTAGGATTCGTACCATATTAGGAATCAACCTTGTACAGCTATATATATTGTGAATAATGAAAGGAATTCCTAAGGGAAATTATTCCATCTTTCAATTTCAACTGATCGACAGATAACATCGAAATCAGCACATAAAGGAAATATGCACAAAATCACCTGATCAACATATAAAATGCACCAATAAGAGTCATGATGATACGTATGAAAATGCAGAATTTGTACCACAACTGTCTCAACCAGTGCTCCCAACACTCTGCTTACACCTGAACAGACTAGGGATTGCTCGGCTCAGCGATCTATAGAGGACAACTGTGTTGTCCATACACCCAGATGGAATATCTCATCGAAAACAAAAAATCATCATATCAATCTGCCGGAGTCAAATCTCATTGACCATAGTGGCACTTTGGATCAAGGTAAGTTAAAACTTGACCTTCAATAAAGAACCATATTCTTTAACTGGCCGTGGTTCAATTGAACTCCTTGCGCCCTCTGCTTCTGCCCCTACACAAGGTACGAACTCAAAGTTAGTGAAAGAATTCTAACACCAACTCATGATTTCATTTGAAAGAGTATATCAAATCTGTATTCATTTGAAAGAGTATATATACATTTACATATTTCCATAATAGGCGAAGCCTATTCCTATTCTACTCTTAAAACCTTATTCTACTTGAATACTAACTATACAATTATGATAAGTGTACACTACTAATTACATTACAACTTTACCTAGACTAGGATACTAAAATATACTACCTAACTATACACGGTATACACGGTAGAGGGGGAAATCCGAGAATCCAATATACATAGGATATACACGTGTATATCGTGTATATCCTTTGCATATTTAACATTTATAAATAGATTTGATTGTACAGATGATATACAAGAGAAAATTTTCTCAAATACTGTTCTTGATTAAATCTGATAATTAGAGTCAAGGTTGAACTTTTTGTTACAATATTCAGTGACAGCAAAGCTAATCTAGTCTATCGTGAAAAGATCAAATCATATTGAAATAAACTGCCATTTCATAAGGAAAAAATTTCAACAAGAAATGGTGAAAATTGAATACATTGTCACAAGAGACTAATCTATTGATATCTTGAGAAAAGGATTAAACAGAGATTAATACCAATATCTGATACCAAGCTAGGTGTACTTGACATATTTAGAACACCTAGCTTTGAGTCGAATATTAAGAAATAAACGGTTTAGCTCAAAGATGGTAGTTTAGTCTTTTTCAAATAACCAGTAGTTAGAATTAATTTGCTTTTAGTTAGCTTAAAAGTTAGTTAAATATAGTGGTTCCTGATTATACTATATAAGCTCATCCACTTGTACTTTTTCATTCACTTAATCATAATACACATTATGCCTTCATCCTTTATGGTGGGATGGCAATCGAGGTTATATCTGTTACGATTTGTCAAGCCGAAAAATAATTATTTCTAGGCATGTCATATTCGATGAGTCTCAATTTCCTTTTGCCAAGCTGCATTCTCCGGATTCTTATAAGTTCTTAAACGATAACTTAAACCCCTTTTGATTCATTATTTGCAGAATCCGTCACTGCCATCCCCACCGCACCAAACGGAACACGTCACACCTCCGAGCCCACATCAGAACCAGTCGACACCAATTCAGCCCACACTAGTCCCTAGGGATGGCAACAGATCGGATTTGGACCGGACCGATCTGGACCGGATTCTACTAGATCCAGATCCAGATCCGTTTTTCATACATGGATCCAGATCCGAATCCAGATCCATCGGGTCCATAAAAATCAGATCCAAATCCGGATCCATTGGATCCACCGGGTCCATGGATCGGATCTGGATCCACATGTAAAAGTTTTTGTCTTGCTAAGAATGTAACCTTGCTAAGATTTTTTTTTTTGAATTGACAAACGATTTTTACTTAGCTAACAGTTTACTGTGTTTCAATTTTGAAATGTTCATATGAGATATTTTGTTCGTTGTCTCGTTTTGATTGTGAGCTATTAATTAAAAATGTTGGATAATGACAATAGTTGTGGAAATGATAAGTAGTATTTCCATAATGCAGAACTTGCATGTGCTTGGAATCTTCACAAATGAAGTGAATATAATTTTAACTAGTCTATGGAGATGTTAGTCATTCACTAATATAACATTGATTTTATTATCGAAGTTACCTCTTTATTTTTTGGTTTTTGAGTTAACGCGGGGATAAATTAAACTTGTTTTAAGAATTAAACTTGCAAGGATGTGCTTAGCAATTTTATGAAAATACTTATAAAATTACATTCTAAGTTATGAATATATTTAATAAAAAATGGATCCACGGATCGGATCTGGACCGGATACGGATCTCAAATACAAGATCCAGATCCAGATCCGATCCGGCAGAAATGATCCGGGTCCGATCCGGATCTGCCGGGTCCAAATTTTGATGATCCATATCCTATAAAACGGATCTGGATCCACCGAATCCGGACCGGGTCCAGGATCCACTGCCATCCCTACCAGTCCCGCCCACTACACGAACCATGACAACTCGTGTTGTGCACGTTATTTTTCAACCGAAACGACAATTCAATTTATCGACTTGGGTTGCTCCTTCACCTCTTCCTCACAAACCGAAAAATGCCTTGTCCGATCCAAATTGGAAAGCTGCCATGTTAGACAAATACAATGCTCTTATTGAAAATAATACGTGGATTTTTCGATATAAAAACAAATCTGATGCTTCTTTTGAGAGGCATAAGACCCGTCTTGTAGGTGATGACATGTCTCAACAGGTTAGTATGGATTGTGATAAAGCTTTCAGCCTGGTGGTGAAACCGGTAACTATTCGGACTGTTCTCAACATTGATTTGTCCAAATCATGGCCTATTCATCAGCGTTATGTCAAAAATATCATCTTGCATGGTGACCTTCATGAAACCGTCTATATGTATCAACCTATGGGATTCAGGAATCTGGTTCATCCAGATTATGTGTGTCATTTGAAGAAATCACTCTATAGACTGAAACAGGCTCCTCGTGCATGGTATTAACGGTTTGCTGAGTTTGTATCCACTATTAGCTTTTCACATAGAAAATCTGATCATTCACTTTTCATCTATCGCAAGAGTAATGACATGACATACATTCTGTTATATTTTGATGATATCATAACTAACTGCCTCTTCTGATGCACTTCGCCAATCCATTATGTCACTCCTTGCTTCTGAATTTGCTATGAAGTATTTGGGGGCCCTAAGCTATTTTTTGGGCATTGTCGTTACGAGACATGCAAGTGGCTTATTTTTTTGTCAAAGAAAGTATGCCGAAGAGATTCTTAAACGAGCCGTCATGATTTCTTGTAAACCTGCCCCAACACCGGTTGATATTAAATCTAAACTTAGTGTCTCTTTGGGTTCTCCATATGAAGACTCCACTGACTATCGCAGTGTAGCAGAAACATTACAATATCTTACTTTCACGAGATCAGATATATCCTATGCCGTGCAACAAATATGCTTACATATACACAGCCCGAAGGATGAACATATGAATGCTCTCAAATGAATTTTGCGATATGTCCAAGGTACTCTCCACTTCGGCTTGCACCTGTACAAGTCCTCAGTCTCTGGTCTCATTTCCTACACTGATGCTGATTGGAGTGGATGTCCCGACACCAGACGATCCACTTTTGGTTACTGTATTTTTCTCGTCGATAACTTACTTTCTTGGTCTTCTAAACGACAACCTACTTTATCTCGATCCAGTGCCGAAGGTGAGTACAGAGGAGTAGCGAATGTTTTTTCTGAGTCTTGTTGGATACGCAACCTTTTGTTGTAACTTCACTGCCCAATCCGCAAGGCTACATTGGTTTACTGTGACAATATAAGTGCGATATATCTTTCCGGCAATCCCGTTCAACATCAGCGCACTAAACACATTGAAATGGATATTCATTTTGTACGTGAGAAAGTTGCTCGTAGACAAGTTCGTGTCCTTCATGTCCCTTCTTGGTATCAAATTGCTGACATATTTACTAAAGGACTTTCGCGCATATTCTTTGATGATTTTCGAGCCAGTCTCAACATACGAGAACCTCCCGCTTCAACTGCGGGGGTGTGATAGAATATTGTCATATCATTGTATATCTTTTATATTTTGTTAGTTAATATTTTAATTGTAATTAGTCAAATTAGTTACCTTGTTTATAGCCTAACTTATAGCTTTGTCAATAAACATGTATTATTGTATATTATACAGAATAATGAATGAAAAGGCAGAGAACATATTTTTTTAATTATTACAAATTCTATAATTTGTTTTCTTGTAATTTCAACTTATATCAAAATTTACAGTTACACCCAATTCTATCTTCAACTAGGTACGAACCAAAAGTTAATAAAAGAATCCGAACAACAGCTCATGATCTTTCTGTTGAAAAAATATTTTCAATATCTCAAAAAGAAGCATTGTCTAGGTTCATTCTTTGAAGACAAGTAAATGGGTCTTAATATCATTTTGAATGCAATTCATTCTTGGTTGACTATTTGTAATTATAAGACCCATTTTAATTACCTATGAACTCTAATCATTTCTAACGTTTCTATAATTGTCATTGGAACTGACAATTGTTACTACCTTCTTCAATAGCCTTAATGATCGTTACCAAATGTTAGCATCTGCCTAAATCATTTATCTCTCTCTCTATATATATACATATACATGTACTCCTTTTCTTTTGGGAGATATGTAGAGATTTACTCAAAGTTCTTTCCTCCATATTCTATAAGTGTACATGGTTATCTACTTTTATGAATTTTTGTTAGATTCTGGCTCCTAATTTTATACTAGAAGAGTTTATTGAATCATGTGGATACACTTATACATGTGAAATATCCTTAAGTACAATGTCTTTTAGACGTCTCAAGCTTTGAAAAATTTCATACAGTGATCGTGATCAAATATTTTTCATAAGATTCCAAACCCTCTCTACGTACCTTGTTTTAGAAATTGAAGTTATTTCTTGCAATAATCGAACTCCTAATTTAATTGTTCACTTGAGACCTATACAAACTTCACTAGAGAAACATCGTGGTACCAAGTGTAAAAAGTAATAACCAGCTGGGAGATAATTAAGAGATCTCATTTCCTCCACAAACTTTAAAATCTTTCATTTTTAATTTGGACACATAGCTAGAAAGGTACCTCCTTATGACTTATGAGTAGCTCAAAGCAATAAAAAAGATGACTTACCAATTAGGGGTTATTATATATGTCTGTCAAAACATCTGGATTAACATCCTCTTAACTTGTGAGTACATAGAAAGAAAACAAATGAGGATGACGAAAATACAACAGAGATAGTAATTAAAGCAAGTCGGACATAAGAGTAAGTGGAAAAAATTAAAGGAATTGGAAATAGCAAGCCAAGTAAATGGTGGTTAACAAATTAAGAAGAACATTTCAAGCTTTTCTAAACAATCTAAAAGTTGGGACGTTTATTAGCTTGTCAATGAACTTGTGATCCAAGAAGCTCGTCCAGAAGATTGTTATCCAAATACTCAAATTCAATAACCTTCTCTTCATGATCATGTCCTGTTATTAATCTATATTGCAAAACCGATGAAGCAATAAAATTAATTTCTGAAAATAAACAGAATCAGTGTTGAAAAAATAAGAATAATATTTTCAGAATATAATCGAGCCCACTTAGTTCAAAGTGTGTCCTTAAGGAAATTATTCCCCTCACAGTACTCGAGGTTGATGGAATATCCCCTCCCAGGATAGAACGATTATCTTACCAGAATAGTAGTACTCCAAATTCAGGTAGCGGCGAACCACTCAACGACAGTATATCACACAGAATTTATTTGTGCAGAAGAAGAAGGAGTTTGTGTTGTTCAGAAAATTAGTAAGTAAACTTCTGAGGAATCAAACGAATTTATAGCCATGGAAGTACTGTTTCTGAAGGTTTGCAACCTTTTTGAACATCCACTAAAAACTGGTGGGAAATTTAAATATGGGAAAGAAATCGGGTCGCGGGTCAGACACGCGGGTCGCGGGTCAGACACGCGGATCTGGGTCACTAACGGGTAGGATTGGATAAGTTAATTAATTTAATTAAATAATTAAAATTAAATAAAATTTGGTCCAAAAAGATTATCAATCAAATCATTTGACCAAATCCGAATCCGAATCCGAAGCCGAAGCCGAAGCCGAAGCCGAAGCAGAGCCGAGCGAGCGACGATGACGGCGCAAGGGGTCCTTGCCCCCTCAACCCTTTTAGTGACTGGAGAAGGTGTAATGTAATATATACACCTCTCTTTTCCTTTCTTTTTCCGATGTGGGACAACTGGTTTACCCAAGGCAAAAGGGACCTTTTACATTCCCTTCACTTTTCATCCCATCATTTCCCATTCACCAATATCAATACCCAACAATCCCCCACATGAATGGGAATGGCTATAATATAAAAGAATGCGCGGACAAGTGTGATATACAAGCGAGGATTGACTGCATCTGGATAAGTAGGTTTCCCTTTGAACTTTCCGTAGTGAACTTATATCGGATATATTCGATCAATTGGTAGATTTGATATCTTTGAACCGTCGAACTTTGTTGTATACCTAGACAACATAAGTCACACAATCAACCCTCAACTATTTATGGTTCTCACGGTTGTGTTCGTTTCAGCCATGAACACCTCCTGGTTTCATGAGTGCATAGAGAATGGGCCTTCACTGTCATTCCCCTTTAAAGTGGCTTACACTTAACACTCATATAGGTGATTTATAAACATGTGGTCCTATAGCCACATTATCTGGTCATACACTGCCAGATTTAGATAATCATTAAAGAACCTTAATATTTTATTAACTCATTAACAAGCCATAAGGTTTTATCCTTATTTCTGAACATTGTCTTCATCCGAGAATGAGTTGAGTTATTTGACAATGTTGAACCGTCAATCACAACTTTGTTTGATCTCCTTGAACCTAGCTCTTGGGATCTCCAGTCTGCTAGGTAGAGTTACCGCCATGATGACTTGTCCTCGGCCTTAACCCCATTCCCATTGATGATCTACTAACTCCCTCTCTAGATAAGCCTTTTGTAAGCAGATCCGTCACGTTATCTCTTGACTTTACATGGTCAATCGTGATAACGCCACTAGAGAGGAGTTGTCTAACGGTATTGTATCTTCGTCGTATGTGACGAGATTTTCCGTTGTACATTACGCTCCCTGCCCTACCTATTGCTGCTTGACTGTCACAATGTATACATATAGGAGCCAAAAGTTTGGGCTAGAATGAAATATCTTCTAAGAAATTCCGGAGCCATTCCGCTTCTTCACCGGCCTTGTCTAAAGCTATAAATTCAGATTCCATTAAAGAGCGGGCGATGCATGTCTGTTTTGATGATTTCCAAGACACTGCTCCTCCACCAACGGTGAAAATATATCCACTCGTGGATTTAACTTCAGATGATCCGGTGATCCAGTTTGCATCACTATATCCCTCAATTACTGCGGGATATTTATTATAATGCAAAACATAGGTTTGGGTGTGTTTTAAATACCCCAAGACTCGTTTCATTGCCATCCAATGAGTTTGATTGGGATTACTCATGAATCGACTCAGCTTGCTTATAACACATGCTATATCTGGTCGTGTACAATTCATGATATACATCAAACTTCCCAACACTCTTGCATAATCCAATTGTGAGTCACTTTCACCTTTATTCTTTTGAAGTGCAAAACTTACATCAATTGGAGTCTTTGCAACATTGAAATTTAAATACTTAAACTTGTCAAGTACTCTTTCAATATAATGAGACTGCGATAATTCTAGACCTTGTGGAGTTTTATGAATTCTGATGTCTAAGATCAAATCAGCAACTCCTAAGTCCTTCATATCAAATTTACCAGCCAACATACGCTTCATAGCATTTACATCGGTAATATCTCTACTCATTATCAACATGTCATCAACATATAAACAATCAATGACATCATGATTTGGAGTATTTTTAATGTAAACACATTTGTCACACTCATTAATCTTAAATCCATTTGCCAACATTGTTTGGTCAAATTTCGCATGCCATTGTTTGGGTGCTTGTTTAAGTCCATAAAGTGACTTAACAAGTTTGCACACTTTCCTTTCTTTACCAGGAACCACAAAACCCTCAGGTTATTCCATGTAAATTTCTTTCTCCAATTCTCCATTTAAGAAAGCTGTCTTGACATCCATTTGATGGATTTCAAGACCATATACGGCCGCCAGTGCCACTAACACCCGAATAGATGTTATTCTTGTTACCGGCGAGTATGTGTCAAAGTAATCAAGACCTTCTTTTTTTCTATAACCTTTGACCACAAGTCTTGCCTTATATTTGTCAATAGTGCCATCAACTTTCATTTTCCTTTTAAAAATCCACTTTGATCCTAAAGGTTTATTTCCAGGAGGAAGATCAACTAATTCCCATGTATGGTTGTTCAAAATTGATTCAATCTCACTATTGGCTGCCTCTTTCCAAAATGCCTTGAATCGAAGATGACATCGCTGCTTTAAATGTTTGAGGCTCATTTTCAAGCAAGAATGTCACAAAATCTGGTCCAAATGAAGTAGATGTCCTTTGACGTTTGCTACGCCTTGGATCCTCTTTACTTGGTGTACTTTCATTTGGTTCTTCCCGCGGTCGTTTAGATCTTTCACTTGACGACTCACATTCAGTTTTATACGGATAAATGTTTTCAAAGAATTCAGCATTATCTGATTCAATTATCATATTAACATGAATTTCGGGATTGTCCGATTTGTGAACCAAAAACCGACAACCTTTGTTGTTTGTAGCATAGCCAATAAAAACACAATCCATAGTTTTTGGTCCGATTTTTACCTTTTTGGGCAAAGGAACTTGGACCTTTGCTAAACACCCCCACACTTTGAAATATTTCAAGTTGGGTTTTCTTCCTTTCCATAGTTCATATGGAATAGATTGTGTTTTGCTGTGGGGCACCCTGTTGAGTATTCGGTTAGCTGTAAGGATAGCTTCCCCCACAAGCTTTGCGGTAAACCGGAACTTATTAGTAAGGCATTCATCATTTCCTTTAATGTTCGGTTTTTCCTTTCCGTAATTCCATTTGATTGTGGTGTGTAAGGGGCAGTAGTTTGATGAATAATTCCATATTCTAAACATATTTCTGCAAAAGGAGATTCGTACTCTCCACCCCTATCACTTCTAATCATTTTTATCTTTTTACTCAATTGATTTTCCACTTCGTTCTTATATTGCTTAAATGCATCAATTGCTTCATCCTTACTATTAAGCAAATACACATAACAATATCGAGTGCAATCGTCAATAAAAGTTATAAAATACTTTTTCCCACCGCGAGATGGTATTGACTTCATATCACATATATCTGTGTGAATTAAGTCTAAAGGATTTGAATTCCTATCAATAGACTTATATGGATGTTTAACAAACTTAGATTCAACACAGATTTCACATTCAGATTTATTACACTTGAATTTAGGCAATACTTATAAATTAATCAATTTTCGCAAGGATTTGTAGTTGACATGTCCTAAACGAACATGCCATAAATCATTTGACTCCAATAAGTAAGACGAAGCTGAATTTTCATTAATACTGTCAACAACCATTACATTGAGTTTGAAAAGGCCCTCGGTGAGGTAGCCCTTTCCTATGAACAAATCATTCTTACTTATTACAATTTTCTCACTAACCAACACACACTTAAATCCGTTTTTGACGAGTAGTCTGGCTGAAACTAAATTCTTCCGAATTGTTGGATCGTGCATAACATTGTTGAGAGTCAGGACCTTGCCGGAAGTCATCTTCAGAAGTATCTTGCCATATCCTTCAACCTTGGCTGTTGCAGTATTTCCCATAAACAGTACCTCTTCGGGTCCAGCGGGAGCATAGGTTGCAAATGCTTCTTTTGTAGCGCAAACATGTCGAGTGGAACCAGAATCAAGCCACCACTCCTTTGGGTTTCCAACCAAATTGCACTCCGATAGCATTGCACACAGATCATCCATATCATCATTCTTTTCACCATATTGGCTTGTCCTTTTCCCTTGTTCTTTTTCGGGAGACGACAATCTGGGGCTTTGTGGCCAGCTTTCCCACAATTAAACAGTTTCCCTTGAACTTTTTCTTGTTGGAATCCTTTTCCTTTCCAGAAGGCCTCTTCCTTTTCTTGTTCTTGTTCAGAGCAGCATCTTCAACGATTTTTGCCCCTTCAATTGGTGAAGTCTTACGGTACCTCTTCTCGCCGGTTTTGTTATCTTCCTCGATCTTGAGACGAATCACAAGATCTTCCAACTTCATTTCCTTTCTTTTGTGCTTAAGATAATTCTTGAAATCTTTCCATGAGGGCGGCAACTTCTCAATCATTGCAGCCACTTGGAACGCTTCATTTACTACCATACCTTCAGCAATAAGGTCATGGAAGATAAGTTGAAGCTCTTGAACTTGGGTTCCAACGGTTTTTCCATCCACCATTTTGTAGTCTAGGAATTTGGCAACCACAAACTTCTTCTTTAAAGTTGGCACCGGTGAACTTCGCAGGTTTCTCAGCCGGTGGCACAGCGGTACGGGTTGTAGGAGTAACCGCTGGTGCAGTATTCACAAAGGTAGTTCCAGTCTCAATTGTCATTATTCGTTTGTCACTGTCAAATCGACAAACTGTTTTAGTTAATAAAACCAGAATAGCAATTCAATCACAGACTTAAACGTTGAAGATTTTATTTCTTCAAATCGCAGTATAATTATGAAACTTTAGTATTCCAACGAAGTTTTTATATCTTCGAGTCAGAATACTAATATTCATATGGAGTAGAAAACTACACAAGTTTTAATCTCCAAACCAGAATACAGCAACGATGAAGTTTTTATGTTCTTCAAATTGTTGTACAAGTATGAACTTTAATATTCCTACGAAGTTTTTATGTCTTCAAGTCAGAATATGAAATTTCATACGGAGTAGAAAACCACACAGGTTTTAGTCTCCAAAACAGAATACAGATTAACCAAAAAAAATATAATTTCCTTAAGATTGTTATTAATCTGTATTGCAAAACCGATGAAGCAGTAAAATTAATTCCTGAAAATAAATAGATTCAGTGTTGAAAAAATAAGAATAATATTTTCAGAATATAATCGAGCCCACTTAGTTCAAAGTGTGTCCTTAAGGAAATTATTCCCCTCACAGTACTCGAGGTTGATGGAATATCCCCTCCCAGGATAGAACGATTATCTTACCAGAATAGTAGTACTCCAAATTCAGGTAGCGGCGAACCACTCAACGACAGTATATCACACAAAATTTATTTGTGCAGAAGAAGAAGAAGTTTGTGTATTTCAGAAAATTAGTAAGTAAACTTCTGAGGAATCAAACGAATTTATAGCCATGGAAGTACTGTTTCTGATGGTTTGCAACCCTTTCCGAATGACCACTAAAAACTGGTGGGAAATTTAAATATGGGAAATAAACCGGGTCGCGGGTCAGACACGCGGATCCGGGTCACTAACGGGTAGGATTGGATAAGTTAATTAATTTAATTAAATAATAATTAATTAAATAATTAAAATTAAAGAAAATTTGGTCCAAAAAGATTATCAATCAATTAGATCATCACGAAGCCGAAGCCGAAGCCGAGCGAGCAACGACGACGGTGCGAGGGGTCCTTGCCCCCTCAACCCTTTTAGTGACTAGAGAAGGTGTAATGTAATATATACACCTCTCTTTTCCTTTCTTTTTCCGATGTGGGACAACTGGTTTACCCAAGGCAAAAGGGACCCTTTACATTCCCTTCATTTTTCATCCCATCATTTTCCATTCACCAATATCAATACCTAACATGTCCCACATTCTCTTGTTGATGATTAGAACTAGTAATAGTTGAAGAAGAAGATATGTGCATGTTACCCATCGACGATGTGTCGCTTGGTCCAGGACCTAGAGGTACATTAGTATTATTATTGATATGATAATGTCCGTCGTCAGGGAAGTTGAGGATGGCTTGATGGCCCCTCAGAGGAAAGACGGCTCGATCATAAGATCAAGCCGCTTCTTCAACTGTTTTAAAAGTACCTATCCAGAGGCGCGCACCGTTCTTATTAGGATCATGTATCTCCGTTGTATATTTTCCCTACGATCGTCGTCGTATGCCTCGATATTTGTTCCCTCTTCTTCCTCTATGATCTTCGTTCTCCATCACCTTCTAGTTTTTGTTTCTCGTTATATGGCTTTAATTTCTAGGGGATAACGTTCTAAAGTGTGTGGAAGTTTAGAGTCATGTGTGGCAACGAGGGGTGATGGTGGCTGTCCTGAAATTGCATGAAAGATTTGACTGTTCATAACCGGGTTCATATTTGGGGTGTATTACGAAATTAATTACATTGAAGAAAAATGGAAGACGGAATATTAGTAATAAAAATACTTGGTCATATATATGGAATTATTTAGAATAAATAATATTCCATTTAAATTTATTTTTGAAGAACTAAATTTTTTCCAGTGGGATAAATTGCAATCCCAAAATAGTGTTAAAATGTTAAGAAATAAAAAATATGACAAAAGCTAAAGAAATATTTACAAAGTAGATTATAATAATTATTTTATGTATAAAATAAATTAAGAAATATATATAATAATGTCGTATTGATTTGATTTTGGTTTGACTTTTTTAATTAATTACAAACCAAATCAATTATGGTTGGTTTGCTTTTCAATACCAACCAAATTACTAATTACTATGTTTTTGTTTTGATTTGACTCGATTTGTCCGTTCCAAAGAGAGGTGCATCGTGGTACATTTTTTTCTTTTCTTCGATAGATCATGTTTTCTAAATTAGGGTGCGTATAAACTTTTCTTCACTTTTTGGCGGGCATGCCCTGCAAGTCTTGTACGGTGGCGATTTTGAGTTGTCTTTTGCGGTTTGTAGATTTTCTTTGTACACCCTAATTACACAAGCAAAAAGAAGAAGAAAAGAACAGTATGTCAATGACATTAAGTAGGCGTTTGGTCATTAAAGTTAAATATTTTTTGATGTTGGAGTTGTGTTTGGTTAATTTGTAAAAAATATTTGGTTGTTTGAACGTATCGAAAGTAAAAAAAGTAAAAATATAATTTTAAGTATTTTTTAAATTCTGAATATAACTTTAAATTATATTTAGAATTTTTATGACAAAATGCTGATTTTCAAATAAAGTGAAAAGAAATTTTTAATTTTCCTTCTAATAAATGAGAAGTTCCAATTTTCATCATTGTCACGGTCCAATTTGGTAGTCCGCCCAGTGGAGGAGAAAAGATACTGTGACGGCCCAATGTTTTTGCAGAGACTGCAGCGAATTAGTATTTGAATAAGAAATTATTTCTCACAAAGCAAATTGAACAAATCGAAGAAGCAGCAAAACATACATGCTTTATTTGGATATATGGATAAACAATTACTACTACTTAAAGGATCTTGAAGAGTCATAAAGAACTGAATATTATTAATATATTCGATGGATATGGTATGTCAAGATTGATTAAATATTGAGTAAATATCAAACCATTCAATCAAAATTACTGTTCATCACGATAGCATGTATAAGATGTGACAGTGAATCTATTTATATATATTTACCGTATATCCGGTAATTAATATTTTTAAACAAACTACGGTGTTAAGCTTGAATGAGTTAAAAATGGTTGAGTCAATAACAAATTATGAACCTAACCATCTTTTAAAAAATCTTATTTTATATGTATTTTTCAACTGACTATCTAAGAGGAGTAAAAAAAAGGGAAAAGAACAAAAATGCTCACTGTAGTTAAAATAATTATTCAAAAATGCCCCCTTTTTTTATACTTCCAAAAATTATTTACCCGGATGCCTCCAAAACTATCCCGTCTCTCCCTGTTCTTTTTTCATTTTAAATTTATAAATATTTTTACAAATTTTGCATCTAACTACTTGATTTTCTTGGTCCCTATCGAAAAAATCTCATGCAGCTAATTTTAATTTTCGTTGTGTGGGGCCTCGTCTCATACTAGGGGGAATATGAGGCGTTTTAGTTTCAGTTTGAGGTGCACAAGTGGGTGTGTCATCTAGATTATCTTCTAAATTAAAGTTTGGTTCAGTTGCAGAATATATCTCATCATCTAATGGTTTATCATTAAAGAATTCAGTTTCATCTATATGAGTGTAATCAATCAAATCATCCTGTTTAGGAATAGGATGACTAGAAGAAGTACCCATGTCCTTGTTACCCCATACTAGAAGAAGCACCCTTACCATTGCCCTTAAACATACCTCTTAATCATTCCATTTTTATTATGCAAATAAATAATTAAAGATAATGAAATTAAGTGCGATAATTAAAATAACGTAACAATAATAATTTTAAGAAGGAACGAAGGTACCTAACGGCGACGTAACATCGACTTTTAATCGAGATTGAAAATTGAAACTTTACTCGATGGATGATCCTCAATCTAGTTGCCAACTTCGGTCCCAATTTTTGAACTTTGATACAATTATACAAATGAGCAAATAAAATAAAATATGTATTAGGCAATTTAATTGCAGACTTGTAGAGAGATATTTAGAGATTAGAGAGATTGTAGGAAGATTTGTGAGATAAAATGAAGAGAAAATGAGGTATTTATAGTTGTGAGATTGAGTTAAAGTGTAAATATAGTAACTTAGGGGTTAAAAAAAATATTAAGGGGTAGGGGGCCAAAAATGGTCGTTGCACAACGACCAAAATATAAATTGACCGTTGTGCAACGGTCATTTTTGCAAAGGGGGGTCGGGGGTGGGGTCGAGGTCGGGACGGGGTCGGGGGAGGGGGCGGGGTCAAGGCAGGGCGGGGCGGGTCTGGGCGCAGGACGGGACGAGCCAGGTCCCGTCCCGGTTTCGAGTCCCGACACCATTTTTTTAGGGGGATAATCTGAACCCTAAATATTTTGAGTTATCAATAATTATGATTTGTAATACTTTTTATGTTGTTTTCAAACATTTGTTTATTATTTCCAATTTTTTTAAAATTCATGTCTAAATACACTCTCAAAACAGGAAGATTTGACTTTCGAAATTCTGATTGTGCCACATAAATTGGGACAAAGGAAGTAATTTTTTTTACTTTTTTTTTTAATTTTTAGTTGAATAAATACAAAACCAATTAAAAAGAACCGCTCTAACTCGACCCGACCAAAACCCATATGAAGAAATTAAAATATGGATCTTGGTGTGGTTGGGTTGGATCAGTTCGTTTTAATTAAATTTGTATTAATCCGACAATTTAAAAAAAGAGTAAAAGATTATTAACCAACGGATATGGGTTTAGAATTGGGCCGGGTTGGGATTTTTAATTGAAATTTATATTAATTAAAGAAAGATAAAAAAATAGCAAAAACATATTACCTATCGAAAGTTGAATTTTCCGGCATATGTGTTTTTTTTATGTTAGAAAGCAAAGTTAAGTGATTTTAATGAAAAAAAAGTCATAATTATATAACCATTTATGAAATTTACCCCCGAAAGTAATTGATTTAAAATAGTCATTCTAGAAAAATAAGATAGAATTAATTATTTTTTCCGCTTTTATCCTTATTCTAATAAATGTAAAGAGAGACTAATATGGTGAAAAAAATATTATTAAATTGAGGTCAACAAATAAATGAATAATTTAATAAAATAATATTTTTAAGGAGCGTGCAAAAGACAAATATCCAAAACTCTCGATCTAATTACATCTTTTAGAAGTCCTGATCTATTTAACATGATTTACATACAAATAATCACAATAGTTGGCATATGAAATTGAAGGAAAATGATTGGAGTGGTTCATGCACCATATCCAATTTCATTTCACCATCTATGGCCCTCACTCCACAGTTTCATTACATCAACGTTTTCAAGGACATTCATCTCCAACGTCACCTTCACTATTTTTCAGTTCTTATTATTATTACGTAAATTAGTGGACACGCATGTAATTAAGGACGACAGAATTACAAAACTTTCACTTTCAACGTTCATTTTTTTTGTTTTCTTTCTTTTTAGCTCACATTCCTCTTTGGTCATATAGGGTGAGCAACTTCCCAGGGTTAGGTAGTTTATTACCTTAGATTTCAATTATTAATTGTTTTGATAAATTAAATTTGTTCAAATTATTTGCGAAAAGTCATTACTTTTTTTGAAGGTGAATAGAAAGAATTTTATTGATCACCACAACAAACCATTACAAAATGGAGCCCAATCCAACCTATCTAGTCTATGCTGAGAACAGAGGCATCCCTCAGTCTCATTATGTATCTACTACTATAAGTATAGATTAACAAAGTATTAAAACGAACTATCTATCCATTGCATTCCTTGTCTACATTCTTTCTGATAAATACCCGTAATATAGGCAGTGACCTGTTACTCATAGTCAGCGGAGTATTTTTAAACCGAAAAGACATTTTAATCTCCATTCGAATGTCTCTAAATCCCCTACCCTGTAATCCTGTGTCTGCTTTAAATGACCCGAATTGAAAAATTGCTATGACCGACGAATATAATTCTCTTATTGATAATAAGACGTGGGAGTTGGTACCCCGTCCATATGGTGTTAATATTATTCGGTCTATGTGGATTTTTACTCATAAAGAAAATTCCGACGGTTCTTTCGCGAGGCATAAGGCTCGTCTGGTAGGTGATGGTAAGACTTAGCAGATTGGTGTAGATTGTGATGAGACATTTAGTCCGGTGGTCAAACCGGCTACCATTCGCACTGTGCTCAGCTTGGCTCTTTCGAGGGCATGGCCCATTCATCAGTTAGATGTGAAGAATGCTTTCTTACATAATGATCTTAAGGAGACAATTTACATGCATCAGCCTTTGGGTTTTCGAGATCCCAGATATCCTCATCATGTCAGTTTATTGAAAAAGTCCTTTTATGTGCTTAAGCAGGCCCCGCGGGCTTGGTATAAGAGATCTGCAGACTATTTTTCGACTATTGGGTTTTCTCACAGCAAGTCTGATAACTCATTGTTCATATATCATCGTGGTACTTCACTGACTTATATACTATTATATTTGGATGATATTATCTTGACTGCCTCTTATGATGCTTTGCGCCAGTCTGTCATAACAATGCTCAGCTCTGATTTTGCCATGAAAGACTTGAGGCCCTTGAGTTACTTTTTGGGGATTGCTGTCACTCGTCATGCAGGTGGGTTATTCTTATCACAACGGAAGTATGCAGCTGAGATCATTGAGCGAGCTGATATGTCCTTATGCAAGTCTACTTCCATCCAGTTGATACTAAACTCAAGCTGGGTGCTACGGCTGGCTAACCTTATGAGGATCTGACCCGATATCACAGTCTTGCAGGGACCCTTCAGTATCTTACTTTCACGAGACCAGATATTACGTATGCCGTGCAGCAGGTGTGCTTGTTTATGCATGATCCAAGGGTTGAGCACATGAATGCGCTCAAACGCATTATTCGATATATCCAGGGGACGCTTGACTATAGCTTACACTTATATCCTTCATCGACGGCTACACTTGTCTCGTATACATATGCTGATTGGGGTGGATGTCCGGACACCAGACGCTCTACGTCTGGTTATTGTATGTGCCTTGGTGATAACTTGTCTCATGGTCTGCCAAACGACAGACTACCTTATCCCGCTCTAGTGCAGATGCCGAGTATCGAGGGGTGGGTAATGTGATTTCTGAATCATGTTGGCTCCGTAATCTCCTCTTAGAGCTTCACTTTCCGGTTGACAAAGCTACCTTGGTTTATTGTGATAATGTTAGTGCTATATACCTTTCTGGCAATCCGGTTCAACATCAACGCACTAACACATATTGAGATGGATATCTATTTTGTTCGCGAAAAGGTAGCTCATGGACAAGTACGCGTCCTACATGTCCCTTCCAGATATCAAATTGCTGACATATTTACCAAGGGCCTTCCATCGGTGCTATTTTAAGATTTTAGGGACAGTCTCAGCGTACGAAGATTGCCCGTTATGACTGGCGGGGTGTGATAAATACTCGTGATTTATACGAGATATACAATGTATATATCACGGGCAGTGGCCTGTATCTCACTGTTTCTGGGCTATATTTTCTGTGGTATAATATCACGGATTAATGGCCTATTTTTGGTAGTTTTAGTTATAATTAAATTAGAGTTGTACATTTACCATAATTGTACAATTATTGTACAAGTAGAATAAGGTTTTGGAATTAGAGTAGGAATAAAATTTTCCTATTATGATAAATTATAAATGGTATATATACACTTTCATTAATAAAAATAATCAAGGAATTATTTCTATCACTTTCCTCCTTTTGTGTCTGTCTCGTATATACATTTCCTCTTTCAACCTGTCACAAACTATTCTTGATATAGGAACTTTGTTATTCCACACAACATTTGAATTCAAATAGTAGTTTATGACAATGGTAACTAATTAGATACATTAGTTAGTTTCATTTTATTAATCTAAAAAATTTACTATTAGAATACATAGGCTGTTAACGTTTTTACTGTCTTTTGTGCGATTATAGAATAATTGACTTGGAATATTCGTTCAACACACTTACGTATTTTTCTCAGTGTGCTTGAAGCATAAGCATACCAAGGAATCCATTTGGGTGTTTATGTTAATCTTTGTTTCACTTATTTTAATATTTGGTGCTCAACAATATTTTTGACTTTCTGATAGCCTTTTCGAGAGAGGTACGCTTTTAATTAGTTTTCCTCCTCCATTATTTAGCTTTTTATTTACTTAATTTAAGTAAGTCAAATTCGTTAGTAATGAATGATGTTGTATTGATTTTTTTACTTTGTAGAAGAGTAGCTATTGTGCCAACATAATAGCATTTTTTTCATCATTTAAATAGATATTACATTTATTTTAATGTCAATTACTATTTTTCAACAATTTATTATTTTTATATATTATTTTATTGATCAACGCGATATACACGTGCAACCCACGTATACTAAACTAGTAGGACCAAATGGAGAAATAAAACATTTCAGCTTGTGAAGATGCCGAATTTTCATATAATATTTATTGTAAATTTTAGATATACTTCAGTTCGTCTTATATTTTTCATATAATTAACTTTGGATACAGTGGCATATGTATTATGTTGAACCTGGAAACCAACTGCTGGCTTGAATATTTTGTGTATGTATATATGTCATAATAAATGGGATCTCCTGAACTTGACATTTTATAATTTTTATTTTTGTGAATACACGAATTAGTTTTTGGCACTCTTATAAACTTGTGAATTTGATAGCTTTTACCCTCCTGAAAGTTGACATGGCAAAGAGCATGGATACAATTTTTTTTGGTTCGTGAGAGTAAAGAAAAATTAAAATATAAAGCTTCTAAGTGGCATTTTTTTAATATTAAATATCATATAATCGTATACAATAATTTATTAGTTTCAATTGTGTATTTCTTCTTACTTGTTCTTACAATAGTTTAAATATGCACAGAACAAAATGTGTCAAGTTCATGGGCCTGCTCTCGAGCTATTAAGCCTATATCTATAGATATAATCAGGCACATATACTTACACTAAGCTTGTACCAGTTGTTACAAACTAATGGTAAGAGTAACTATGGAAGGATCCATGGTTTCATTTTTTTTGTTCTCTAATTAATAGCACTAAATTTTGAATTTTCTTCTTTAAGACTGAATTTGGAACAGGTCAATTTGGAGGACCAAGTGATATTTCATGTGAGCAAGAGAAATGAGGTTTAAAAGGTAGAAGTAAGAATTTTGAGCATGTCATTTTGACTAGCTAATTAATCCACTATACATCTACCCTTTTTGATAAAGACTTATGATATAGAGGATTCATAGGACTAATTTCAAACTAATTTGAAATAAAAGTATAGTCGATTGATTGATGAATCAAAAATTATTTTTACGAATTTGAAATTGAAGCATAGTTGATTGATTGATAAGTTATTCCTCACGAAGTTATTACGAGCGTTGCTAGGATGTTTGAATTGAGGGATTGATGCATTACAACAACAAAAACAACAACAACAACGACGTATAATCTCACCAGGTGGGGTCTGAGGAGGGTAGGGTGTACACCGACCTTACCCTATCTTGTGAGATTGATACATTGCAACCAAAAATTAAATGTCTTAAAAATTAAAAGAGAACAAATTTGGCTGAAATAGACCAGTTGTCTTTGTCTATGTTTTATTTCTCTGTTCAAGACCTACTAATATATCTTTAGACTAGATTGGAGCATTTTATATGTGGGACTTCGATTGGAAAGGTACAAACAAACAAACATACATAGGATTGAAGGCCTGAATGTAGTCATTTTTCTCTCTCCATAGAATGGTCCCTAAACTACTAATAAAACAAGATTTAAACAGTTACTGAATATTTTACACTGCTCAACTTGTTTCCCAATTATGCAACCTCAAGCTTCCCATAAGAATGTTGTGGTTTATATTCAATAAATTATACATATAACAATAAAACTAAAGGGCAAAATTCAGAAACAGTGTACACAAGTGGCAAAACCAGCTGAATTCCTCTGCTTTTAGACTATGAATTCCTTGTTCAAAATTAGAGGGCATCATTGTCAATGATTACGGAAGGAATATGTCCCCTGCCTTTTCATTGATTATTGTGTACAAAATATAGTGTTACATGCCTACAAACTAGGTAACTAATCTTCCTAATAACAATCGGAATATAAATTTACCTAATATAAAAGATATACAATGATACGAAAATATTCTTGTAATATTTTATCACACCCCCGCAGTTGAAGCGAGAGGTTCTCGTACGATGAGACTGGCTCGTAAATCATCAAAGAGTATGCACGGAAGTCCTTTAGTAAATATGTCAACAACCTGATATCGGAAAGGAACATGAAGGACATGAACTTGTCCATGAGCCACTTTTTCACGTACAAAGTGAATATCCATTTCAATGTGTTTAGTGCACTGATGTTGACCTGGATTGCCGGAGAGATATATCGCACTTACATTATCACAGTAGAGATATACTGGATTGGGCAGTGAAGTTCCAGCAGAAGGTTGCGTATCCAACAAGACTCAAAAACAACATTTGCTACTCATGTATACTCGGCTTCGGCACTGGATTGAGACAGAGTGGGTTGTCTTTTAGAAGACCAAGAAAGCAAGTTATCTCCGAGGAAGACACAGTAACCTGACGTGGATCAACGAGTATCAGGACAACCACCCCAATCAGCGTTAGAATAAGAGGTGAGACCAGAGAGTGAGGACTTGTACAGGTGTAGGCCGAAGTGGAGAGTACCTTGTACATATCGCAAAATACGTTTGAGTGCATTCATATGTTCATCCGTTGGGCTGTGCATATGTAAGAATATTTGTTGCACGACATAGGATATATCTAGTCTCGTGAAAGTGAGATACTGCAATGCTCCTACTAAACTGCGATAGTGAGTCGGGTCGACATACAGAGATCCCGAAGAGGCACTGAGTTTGGAATTAGTGTCCACTAGTGTGTGGGTCGGTTTGCAAGACGTCATGCCTGCTTGGTCAAGGATCTCTTTGGCGTACCTTTGACAAAGAAATAAGCCACCTGCATGTTTCGTAACTGCAATGCCCAAAAAATAGCTTAGGGGTCCCAAATCTTTCGTAGCAAACACAGAGGCAAGGAGTGACATAATGGACCGGCGAAGTGCATCAAAAGATGTAGTTAGGATGATATCATCAACATATAATAGGATGTATGCCATGTCATTACCCGTGCTATAGATGAAAAATGAATGATCAAATTTGCTATGTGAAAAACTGATAGAGGATATAAAATCAGCAAACCGTTGGTACCATGCACGAGGAGCATGTTTCAGTCCATAGAGTGATTTCTTCAAGTTACACACATAATCCGGATGAACTGGATTCTTGAATCCCATAGGCTGATGCATATAAACGGTTTCATGAAGGTCCCATGCAAGAAAGTATTTTTGACATCAAACTGGTGAATATGCCAAGATTTGGACAAAGCAATACCGAGAACGGTCAGGATAGTTGCCAGTTTTATCATTGGGCTAAAGGTTTCATCACAATCCACTCCCACCTGAGACCTGCCATCACCTACAAGACGGGCCTTGTGCTTCTCAAAAGAACCATCCGATTTCTTTTTATGTCAAAAAATCTACATAGAACGAATAACATTAGCATCAGGAGGACACGATACTAGATCCCACGTCTTATTTTCAATAAGAGTATTATATTCGTCAATCATTGCATTTTTCCAATTAGGATCAGATAAGGCATCTTTCGGGTTGCGATGAAGAGGCGAATGGGCAACTGAATTGGATATGTCAAATAGCCGTTTGGGTTTGGAAATGCCATGCATAGCACGAGTTTCTATTGTCCGTAGGGGTGCCACGGTGGATTGGAAGAGATCGGAAAGGTGGGGCCGAGATGAGGAAGCGGGATCGGGAATAGGACTTGGAGTGAGGAGGTAGGGCCGAGACGAGGCAGTGGTGTTGGGAAGAGGGGGCGGGGCGCTGACCAAGAGATGGAAACCAAATAGTAGAGTCGAGAGGGGCTGTTCTGAGGCTCCTATTGCGGGGCTGGGTAGGCTACCCGACTCGAGGCAGCAGGGATTGGGTCGGGCGCCGGTGATGGTAGCGACTGCTTTTGTAAGTGATGAATTAGAAAGGGATTTAGGCTATCATTTAAGAAGTCATAGGAATTCAGAAGTGGAGAATTGAGTTTGGCAAAGGGGAATTGGGACTCATCGAATATGACATGCCTAGAAACGATAATTTTTTGGTTGGACAAGTCGTAACATTTGTAACTTCGATGATTAGAGGGGTAACCAAGAAAGACACATGATGATGACTAAGGTTGCAACTTGTTGATTTGAGTGGAGGGATGAATGGGGTAGCATAGATATACGAAAGTTCGTAAATGCTTATAGGAAGGATCCCGAAGATAGAGAACTTGAGTGGGAGACTTGTAGTTGAAAGACCTGTTTGTGAGAATGTTCAAGAGATAAGTTGCCATTGAGAGAGTGTAATGCCAAAAATAGGGGGGATAAAGGCGTGGGCAAGGAGGGCACAAAGTAACTTGTTTATGGTTCTAATTTTTCATTCGGCTTTTCCATTTGTGGAGAGGTGTGTGGACAAGAAAAATAAAAAACAAGGCCGTGTTTGGCGCAAAAAAGTTTGAATTATTGATTATCGAATTCCCTTCCATTGTCACATTGAAAACATTTGATATTCTTTTCAAATTGCGTCTTAATTAAAGCACTAAAGGATTAAAAAATAGAATAGACTTGTAACTTATTACCAATGGGAAAAGTCCATAGAAAGTTTGAATAATCATCCAAAAACAACACATAATATCTATGCCTGACCGTGATTAAAATAAGAGAAGTCCATAAATCACTGTGTATGATATCAAATGGCATTAAAGTACAAGTGTATGAAGAATAAAATGGTAATTTGACATGTTTTCCAAAAATGCAAGATTCACAAATAGTAGGATAAGATACATGTTTGCAATTAACAAATTTATTTTTGCTAAAGGAGCGTAAAACAGAATTTCCCGGATGCCCTAATCTATTATACCATAAAAAGATGAAATAAATGCAAAGGTTGATGGAGAGGAGGCTGGATGTCTGAAGGTGGTGGTGATAGGATAAAGGTCTCTGGTGCTGTCATATCTCATTATTCGCATCCCTATCATAAGGTCCTTCACAGAAAAACCAAAATGATCAAATTCAAGGGAAACATTATAGTCGGTTGTGAAACGATGCATAAAGATTAGATTTTTGATAAGTTTTTGGTCATGGAGGACATTTTTAAAGCTAACGGGGATGTGGCGGGGAGAGTGATGATTGTCCATAACCTCGAATGGTAATGCCTTGTCCACTACAAAAAATAATATTACGATTTAAATTGCTCATATTAAAATAAGATGAGAGAGTACCTTGGGATGCCATCATATGAGATGTGGCGCCAGTATCCATGTACCAACTGTCGTCTGGAACGTTGAGTGATATCGTGTTCATAACCACCTCAATATCCGTCAGTGTGTAGGTTGAAGGAGGAGAGACATGTGCACTGTATATCTGTTGTAGATGTGCGCCGAGGATGCCAGGCTGGGGCTGTCGAGCCGGTGGTTGGCCCAGGAGGACGTCGGGTAGGGGCAATGTGGAGCAGCCCATGGTGGGTAGGAAGCCCATGGTGAAAGCTGCTTCCACTACCGCTGCCGCAACAGGTGGCTATCCCCTCCCGCCACTGCTGCTGCTTCCTCTACAGTTGCCGCGACTTATGCTGAAATTTCTCCCTTTGTGGTGATTCTGGGCAGGCGGGCTACCTTTTAGGTCGTTGGCTTTCCGGTAGTGTGAAACGGAAATCGGGCCCCTTTCATCGGCAGATAGGCCTGCCGATAGTGATGAGGGCAGCGTCATCGGTGCTCTCATTAGCCGTAGCCCGCTTGGTTTTTTCAGTTTCTTCGAGGATAAGTCTCGAACGAACCTCATAGAATGGAGGCAATATCGTTCTTTTTTGGAGGATGGTAGCGACACCGTCATAATTTTCATTCAAACCCGCAATGAGTTGCATTACCAATCGTTGATTTCTGACAGGTGCACCAATGTTTGAAAGTTGATCGGCAATCATCTTATGTTCTTGACAATAGGCCGACACATTAGGAAAATCGTCCTGCTGAATATCCTTAAATTGATTTTACCAAATACAAGGCATGTTGTGTCTTGTTATCATAAAAAATGCTCTCCAATCGCTCTCACGTTTGTCGTGCAGTGGCGTCGGTTTCAATGATCGTATGTAATAGATCGTTCGAGATTGTTCCATAGATCTATTATAGAACAACCGCATCTAGGCGTGACCAAAGTTCATCATCAGGACCATCAAGTGTCCCCAGAGGTTCGGCAGTGGGCTTTGATTTAGGAGGGATGATGTGGTCGATGACTTTGTACACACGACAATGGATCTTGAATAATTCCGCCCAGGAGAAATACTGGACTTTTCCATCTCATGGGTAATAGGAATGAAGTTCTTGATGTTGTTAACAGCAAGAGCAGGATGAAACTTGGGTTGTTCATCCATTGAAAATTTTGTGGAAGAGGAGGAGGTTGCCGAGAAATTGAAGAAAAGAGAGGTCGGAGGTCGGTGGCGAGGCAGACGACGGCTTAGTGTAAGAAATTTTAGGGTTTGGCTGATGATACCATGAAAGAATATGTTCCTTGCCTTTTCATTGATTATTGTGTACAATATATAGTGTTACATAATTATTTACATGACTACAAACTAGGTAACTAATCTTCCTAATTACAATCGGAATATAAATTTACATAATATAAAAATATACAATGATACGGAAATATTCTTGTAATATTCTATCAAGTACCAGATGTGCTCAATTTAAAACGTACAACTATATTAAATTAAAAAAAGGAAATACGTACTATGGAGTATGGAGTATGGACTAGATGTCTAGAAGTGCAGAAAACATGAAAGGTGCAATTTAGAGTTTTCAAGAATGTAAGCTGTTCTACGATCCCCAGCTGATTCTTTAACGCTCATGGGCATGACTTTTGGCTTTTTTCTAACTAGACCACTAAAAACAGCCGCCTTGGCACCAAACATAAGAGTGAACTCTTTTTCTTTTGAGGTAAATTGTTTCTTAAAAAACACACTTTCTTCATTCCAGTTTAGTACTCTCTTCGTCCATTTTTACTTGTTCATATTTTACTTAGTACATACCTTAAGTAGAGATGGTAGTGGATCCTGGACCCGATCCGAATCCGGTGGATCCAGATCCGTTTTATAAGATATGGATCTTCAAAATTTGGATCCGACAGATCCGGATCGGACCCGGATCCATTTTTGACGGATCGGATATGGATCTGGATCTTGTATTTGAGATCCGTATCCGACCCGTGGATCCGTTTTTTATTAAATATATTCATAACCTAGAATGTAATTTTATAAGTATTTTCTTAAATTTTTTCATAATTTCTGATATGGAAATGATATGTTTAATCATAAACATTTATTGAGATGAATATTTTTTAGTTATCTCTTTTTAAAAAGTAATATTTTTTCATATTGAAGAGGTGCTGAAAGGGATCAAAAGATGTCCCTAACAAATTACAATTGAGTTGTAGAACTGTAAAGGATGTGATTACTAGCCTTTGTCACATATATATGTCTAGAAGTTGGTTTGCAGAAATTAAAAATTGTCTCGTACCATGCGAGTAAAAAAGCTCCCTTCTCTTTTAACTTGTGGCATTTAAGTGTTTAATTAAAGATTGATCCTTACTAAAAAATTAGTAGCACATTAAATAAATTAGCAGGCTGGATATCATACAATTGGTAAGCAAAGATGTCTTCATATATAATCAAGTAAGAAAAATAAAATTCTAAAGACTTAAAGAAAATAAAAAAATAACAAAATCCAGTAGAGAGTTGTAACTACTCTCTTGTTTTAGCTCTCTTCTCCCAACAAACCCCCATCCTCCAAAGTTGTTTTCCGATCATACCACCGAGCTGACCGTCTCTTGGTTTATTCCTGCACTTGTAATTTTTGTTGTCATTGAATTTTAAGCTATTGCAATATATAGGCTATTTCACAAAACAATTAAGAAAAATAAGTCATATGTGATCAATGAGGCTATTATTTTGTTTAACATGGTTGTAGAGTCTGGAGTGGCCTAGAGTGCTAATTGACTACTGTTACTTCATGTTTTGATGTAATTTATTTGGGTATTGACCTTTCCTCAAAAGTAAAAGCAAAATATCAAATCTATCTCATGCAAACAGAGAATTAGTCATGTCTTGGAATGACCAAAGATGAACTTTCATGTCTTAGAATTAGACATGTTAAAGGACAATATCCTTTTTGCTTAAATCTGTCTATGAATTTTGTAAAATTTAATTTGTTTTCTTCTGTTTTTTCTAGTATAGGTTGATTGAATGAACTCAATCATTTTTTTTCAATCAGATTGGGTTTTATTTTGTCAAAAAAGTTTCAACAGGGGGGAATATTATTCAAGACAATTTTTTTATATATGGATCCAGATCCGATCCGTGGACCCGGTGGATCCGGATTTGGATACGATTTTTATGGACCCGATGGATCTGGATCTGGATCCAGGTATGAAAAACGGATCTGGATCTAGAAGGATCCGGTCCAGATCCGATCCGTTGCCATCCCTAACCTTAAGAAGTAATTAATAAATCGATAAGTTTATGATATCACCCTTTAAATATAATAAATTCATTTTTTTTTAAATCATGCCGGCTCGTTCAAGAATCTCTTCGGCATACTTTCTTTGACAAAGAAATATGCCACCTGCATGTCTCGTAATGGTAATGCCCCAAAAATAGCTTAGGGGGCTCAAATCCTTCATAGCAAATTCAGAAGCAAGGAGTGACATAATGGATTAGCGAAGTGCATCAGAAGAGGTAATTAGTATGATATCGTCAACATATACCAGAATGTATTCCTTGTCATTACCCTTGCTAAAGATGAAAAGTGAATGATCTGATTTGCTATGTGAAACACCAATAGAGGATACAAACTCAGCAAACCGTTGATACCATGCACGAGGAGCATGTTTCAGTCCATAGAGTGATTTCTTCAAATGACACACATAATCTGGATAAATCGGATCCCTGAATTCCATAGGTTGATGCATATAAACGGTTTCATGAAGGTCCCCATGAAGAAGACATTTTTGACATCAAGCTGATGAATAGGCCATGATTTGGACAAAGCAATGTTGAGAACAGTCCGAATAGTTGCCGGTTTCACTACCGGGCTGAAAGTTTCATCACAATCCACACCAACCTGTTGAGACCATCTATCACCTACAAGACGGGCCTTATGCCTCTCAAAAGAACCATCACATTTCTTTTTATGTCGAAAAATCCACATAGAACGAATAACATTAGCATAAAGAGGACGGGATAATAGATCACACGTGTTATTTTCAATAAGAGCATTATATTTGTCTAACATGGTAGCTTTTCAATTTGGATCTGACAAGGCATTTTTCGGGTTGTGAGGAAGAGGTGAAGGGGCAACCGAAGTCGACAAATTGAATTGTCGTTCGGGTTTGAAAATGTCGTGCATAGCACGAGTTTCCATGGTCCGTAGAGGTTAACGAATAAAGAATAATTTAATAAAATATTTTTTGAAATAATATTTTTTAAGCGGCGTGCAAAAGACAAATATCCAAAACTCTCGATCTAATTAAATCTTCTAGAAGTCCAGATCTATTTAACATGTTTTACATACAAATAATAACAATAGTTGGCATATGAAATTGAAGGAAAATGATTGGAGTGGTTCATGCACCATATCCAATTTCATTTCACCATCTATGGCCCTCACTCCACAGTTTCATTACATCAACGTTTTCAAGGACATTCATCTCCAACGTCACCTTCACTATTTTTCAGTTCTTATTATTACGTGAAGTGGACACGTGTATAATTAAGGAAGGCAGAATTACAAAAATATGGTAATAAAGGATGATTGTTACGAAGAAATCTGATTGTAAGAATTAACATGGATACGATTGTTTTCCGTGAAACCGTTCTTTCAACTGGATACGAAAGGTGCTAATTGACCCATAAAATAGCCGAAGCTCATGCAAAATTAACCTGGATACTACCGTTATATATATATATATTATATAAATATATTGGCTCGAGAATTGGGAAATATCTCAATGGTTGGAGGAATATTTGCAACTTCTTGATGAACATTACCACTTTATTAGAGCTCCTAATGTACCATAATCCCACTTTAAAACCACAGTAGTTCACTCCATCAATTGTGAGTGACGGTTGAAGAGAAAGTGCTTCAACAAATTGGAAGATGGTGAGTGACGGTTGAAGGGAAAGTGCTTCAAATTGATGGGTTGAAAATAAATACTTCGACAATTGAAAGATGATAACAAGCGCATCAAAAATTAGATATACAACTTTGAGTTATTATCTTCAACATTTCAATTTTATTGATCCACTTTCTCATCAACCTTCATCAATTGAATGTTGATGAGAAGTGCATCAACTATTGGATGTTGGAGAGAAGTGCTCCAACACACGAACCAAGAAAAATGATTGTGAAGGTTGAAGAGAAAGTGCTTCAACAATTGAAGGTTGATGAGAAAGTGTATCAACAATTAAAGGTTTATTTATTTATTTATTTATATATTTATTTATTGGAATTTAGCTTAAATATTTTCTTCGACTTGATTATGTTTTCTTGAGTTTGATTTGTATATTAACATGTCTACTTACATTATTTTGATATGTCTTGATTCAAAATAGTTTATGAATATAATCCCTTGCTGATTTTTTTAATGTAAATGGTTTATATACATGATAGACAATAGTCATCCTAGGCTATAATTATGAAAATTAAATATATAATTACCTAATACAAAATATTACTACCATAATTACAGATGTACAAGATCACTAATGATATCACAAGAATATATGGTGTATATTCCATCACACCCCCGCAATCATAGCGGACGGTTGTCGTACACTGAGACTGTCCCTAAAATCTTCAAACTAAACTAAGGGAAGACCCTTAGTAAATATGTCAGTTATTTGATAATGTGAAGGGACATGCAAGATACGAACTTGTCCACGAGCTACCTTTTCGCGAACAAAGTGAATATCCATCTCGATATCTTTAGTGAGCTGATGTTGTACAGGATTCCTCGAGAGATATATCACACTAACATTATCGCAGTAGACCAAGGTAGCTTTACGATGAAGCTCTAAGAGGAGGTTACACAACCAATAGGACTCAGACACCACATTGGCGACCCCTCGATATTCGGCCTCCGCGCTAGAGCGCGACAGTGTATCCTGACGTTTAGCCGACTAAGACACCAAGTTATCTCCAAGAAACATACAATAACCAGATGTCGAACGCCTGGTGTCTGGACATCCACCCTAACCAACATCTGTATACGACATGAGAGTAGATACTGATGATGTATATAAGTGTAAACCATAATCAAGAGTGCCCTGAATGTAGCGCACAATACGTTTAAGAGCGTGCATGTGTTCTTCCCTCAGATTATGCATGAATAAGCACACCTGCTGGACTGCTTAGGTAATATCGGGCCTCAGAAATGTGAGTTATTAAAGAGCCCTGCAAGACTACGATAGTCTGAGGGATCCTCGTATGGTGTGCTAGAAGTAGCATTCAACTTCGGTTTAGTGTCAACCGGAGTAAGAGATGACTTAAAGGCTGACATGCCAGACCGTTCAATAATCTCTGTTGCATACTTCCTCTAAGATAGAAATAGACCACCTGCATGACGAGTGACAGATATACCCAAAAAATAGCTCAATGGCCCCAAGTCTTTCATAGCAAATTCTAAGCTGAGAAGAGATACAATAGACTTGCACAGTTTGTTAGAGGAAGCAGTCAATAGAATATCATCCACATATAACAGAATGTATGCCATGGAAGTACCGTGACGATAGATGAACAGAGAATGATCAGACCTACTGTGATAAAACCCAAGAGTAGACACATAATCTGCAAATCTTTTACACCAGGCCCGATGAGCCTGTTTTAGCCCATACAAGGACTTCTTCAGCAAGCACATATGATTAGGATGCGTGGAGTCCCTGAAACCCAAGGGTTGATGCATGTATATAGTTTCCTTGAGTTCTCCGTGTAAGAAAGCATTTTTCACGTCCACCTGATGAATGAGCCATGATTTTGAGAGAGATAGACTAAGAATAGTGCAAATAGTTGCCGGTTTGACCACCGTACTAAATGTCTCTCCACTATCCACTCCAACCTGTTGATTTTTGTCATCATCTACAAGACGGGACTTATGCCTCTCGAAAGAACCATCAGATTTTTTCTTATGAGCAAAAATTCACATAGAAGGAATCATATTAATACCGGGTGGACGGGGCACCAACTCCCACGTCTTATTTTCAATAAGAGTATTATATTCATCATCCATGACCATTTTTCAATTCGGATCACGAAGGGAAGACACAGGGTTACGTGGTAGGGGGGATTTATTGACATTAGAATTGAGATTAAACTGTCACTTTAGTTTAAAATGGCCTGTTGGCTATAAGTAACAGGCCCTTGTCTCAGAATAGAAGTGGGCTAGATAGGAGTGGAAGCCGTGGGCTGGCCCACTATAGAAGGTGCGGTGTTGGATTGGATTCGGGTTGGGAGAACAGTGGTTGGGTGATGACTGGATTGGGTTGGGCCAGGAGGCAGTGGGCTTGCTGGCAGAAGCTGCGGACTTGAGGTAATTGGGCTAGCATGCAGTGGACTTGCTAGCAGGAGCTCAGGGATGGATGAGTTTGGGCCAGCAGGCAGTGGGCTTGCTGGTAGATTTTGTGGACGAGAAATTGCTGGTCCAGCAGGCAGTGGGCCTATTGACAGATTTTGAGAACGGGGGTGTTTGGGCCAGCAGGCAGTGGACCTGCCGGTGTGTGCTGGTCTAGATGTCGAGGTATGGGCTGGACCAAATACCGGAACATATATGGTGAGAGCCCATCATTTAAAAAATTATAGATATTGGACACAGATTTATGAAACTTAGCAAATGGAAATTGGGTTTCATAAAAAATGACATGACAACTAATTATGATTTTATTAGAGGATAAATCATAACATTTGTAACCACAATGATTAGATGGGTAACCCAAAAACACACAAGCGGTAGAGTGGACTTGAAGTTTGTTTATTGTAGTGGAGGGAAAGAGATAATAACATAAACACCCGAAGATGAGAATACGAAGGGTCTTTGTGATAAAGTATTTTGAGTAGAGATTGGTATGCTAATCCTTTGTTAAGGAGTATGTTAAGAAGGTGAGTCGCCATTTGTAATGCATGATGCCTAAATGAAGGTGGTAATGAAGCATGGACTTGTAATGTACGAACAATAATATTAATGGTGCGGATTTTTCTCTCGGCTTTCCCATTTTGTGACGACGTATGTGGACATGAAAACCGAAAATATATACCATTAACCTTACAAAATTCTCTAAATTTCCCTTTATCAAATTCCCTTCCATTATCACATTGAATGTTCTTAATTTCTCGTTCAAATTGAGTACGGATGAATGCTCCAAATGATAGGAATAAATGTGCGACTTTTTAGATAACGGAAATGTCCACAAAAAATTAGAATAATAATCCAAAAATAACACATAATAATGATGGTCCAAAGAGCTCAAAATGGGAGATGTCCAAAGATCACTATGAATAATATCAAATGACAACAAAGTACTAGAATTTGAGGCAACAAACGACAATTTAACATGTTTTCCAAGAAGACAAGAAGGACAAACATTAGTACTACGAGCACTATTACACTCAATAAATTTATTGTTTTTAAGGGAGGAAAAAATAGACGCTCCCCGATGACCCAAACGCGCATGTCATAAGGAAGGTGCTAAAGCGGAAAACGTTGATGGTGTGGCTTGTTTTGTGGTGATGGTGGTGGTGATGGGATAAAGCTCTCTCCGACTATCACATCTCATTAGATGTATCCCCGTCCAGAAATGCTTCACATAAAATCCAAAAGGATCAAATTTAACAAAAACCGAGTTATCAGTTGTAAATTTCCGAATAGATACCAAAATTTTAATTAATTGAGGAGCATGAAGGACATTTTTCAAAGATAAATGTGTGTTCGGGGGAGGCAAATTTATGTGACCATAACCACGAATTGGAATTGAATTACCATTACCAATAATTATGCCATAATTTTTGCTCAAATTGAAATAAGATGAGAGATTACCTTGTGTGGATGTCACGTGAGAAGTAGCATCGGTGTCCATGTACCAATTTACATCCGGAGGATTTAGCCCAAGTGTATGCATCACAACCTCGATATCCATGTGGGTCGGAGAGAGCGTTGGGCCCGCAGCAGCGAAGGCTTGCTGTGGCCGAGGCCCAGCAGGCCAGGCTGCTGCTAGGCCCAGTTCTGACGAGCCTGCTGCTGCTGTTTACCATTGGGCCTAGCCCAATATTGAGTGGGAAACGGGCAAGGTGAAATGGGCCACTACCCACTGGCCCATCCCCATGGCCACTACTACCCATTGGCCTAAGGCTGCTGCCATTGTTGCTGTGGCCCAAGCTCCTGCCGCCACCACATCCACCACTACCACCACCGCAACAGTTTTTTTCCACTATTTTTTTATTTTGGCCCTTTTTGCCAACACCATTATTGTGGTTTTGGCTATAATTTTCGAAGAATGATTGAGGGTCATCAGTGTCGCGTGACGTGGCCACCATCATGGCGGAATGTGTTCCAGTTGCGGCCTTTTTAGCCAATCCTGCGTCTTCTAGGGTGAGCATGAAACGTGCTTGATAGAACGACGGGAGAGGGTTGCTTTGGCGAAGAAGAGTGCCAACCCCATTATACGCCTCGGAGAGCCCCGCAACCATCTGAAGAATGAGACGATCATTTGTGACCAGCACACCAACGTTCTTGAGTTGATCTGACAACTTCTTGAGCTTTTGACAATAAGTAGAGGCATTCAGAAAATCCTCTGTAGTTGTGTGAGAGAATTCTTGCTCAAGGGTTACAGCACGAGAGTTTTACTTATCTTGCTATATATCACGCAACCTATTTCAAGCTTCCATTGCCATGGCGTCGGATTCGATAATTGTCTGTAAGAGGTCCGTAGAGATGGTGGAATAAATCCATTGGAGGACCGTTGCATCAAGAGTTGCCCACAACTCTATGTCATCATCGGTGGAAGGCACCTTCTCCTTGCCTTTTTCCGGTTTGACGATGTGATGGAGGACTCTATGAGACCTTGCGTGAATTTTAAAAAGTTCCGCCCACATCGCGTATTGGACGTTCTCCATTTTAAGGACGATAGATATGTTGTTCTTGATGTTGGAGATTGCAAGGGTAGGATGAAAGATATTCTTTGTGTTAGACATGATTGAGGAGCAAGAGGAGAATTAGGGTTTCGGAAAAAAAAATGAAGGGACGGCCGAGACCGGGGAGGGGGGGGGGGAGTTTGTGGAGAAGGAAATTTTTTTCCCTAGACTGCTGATACCATGAAAGAGTATAATCCCTTGCTGATTTCATTAATGTAAATGGTTTATATACATGATATACAATAGTCATCCTAGGCTATAATTACGGAATTAAATATACACTTATCTAATATAAAAAATTACTACCATAATTACAGATGTACAAGATCACTAATGATATCACTAGAATTATATTCTACCAGTTTAATGGATCATTTTTAATTTAACTCATTAGATCAATCAACAATTAAGTCATAGCTCAGCCTATTTAGACTTGAACGAGTTGAACAAGCTACTAAAGGGGGTTGATATACTACCTCTTGAGAGAATAGAAAGACAAAACAGTAAAAAGAAATTTCTCAACCGAAGAATTGAATGGGAGATTTGTACAAATAGGATTCTTTTATTGTCATCGACTAACTTTGATCCCGAAACTATGCAGCATATAGTTCTGCATTCCATTGATATGGCTTATTTTTTACCAATCTCTACTTCCTACTTGATGAACAGAACTATATGACCTGGACCCCCGCCCGCCCTGTTACATTTGACTCACGTGCTTGAACACTCCCTTTTCCGAAAAATACTTTGCTAATTATACTTATCTAAATTATCATTTTGGATTAATTAACTAATTTATCCCATTAATAATAAAATATCAAATATCATTCCCTAAGAAGTTTCCTCATCTTCACCTATATAAAAGGCTTTAGTCATCGTTTAAATTTCAAACCAAAAATAGTCCAACAACATAAAAATCACCTAATTCGTTGTGCATTAAAAAAACTTGAACATGGATAGTTCATCATATGGGAATTACTCACCCGAATTATCTTCATGGGATGAACTTCTTTTTCACCATAATTCTCTTCCATTTAACGTTAATGACACCGAAGACATGTTCCTTTTCAATCTTGTTAAAGAATCATCGGCAGAAACAACAAACTCTTCGTCTAGTTCGGGGACAAAGGAAGACGAGGTCACTTCCTACGAATTAATACCCGAAAAGGAAAAGAATTATAGAGGTGTGAGAAAGAGGCCATGGGGAAAATTTGCAGCTGAGATACGAGATTCTACGAGGAATGGTGTTAGAGTTTGGATTGGTACCTTTGACAGTGCTGAAGAAGCTGCTTTGGCTTATGATCAAGCTGCATTTGCCATGAGGGGTACGATGGCGATACTTAATTTTCCTGTGGAGATAGTGAAGGAATCGTTAAGTGAAATGAAGTGTATATTTGATGAGAGGTGTTCGCCTGTTATTGAACTGAAGAAGAGACATTTCATGAGGAGGAGAAAAACTGCGACTAGAAGAAACAAAGCAAGAAAAAATGAGTCTAATAATAAATTTGTTGTGTTTGAAGATTTGGGTGCTGAGTATTTGGAGGAATTATTAAGTTCTTCAGAAATCATCCCAAATTGGTGATTAATAAACAAGAATTCTTGAACAACAAACAACCAGAAGTCGTACCAATTCTCCCCTGTTTCTCCGGCAGCAAAAGCCACTGCTCTGTCTAGATAATCTTGAATTAGGACTTCATTTATTTGTTTTTTTTCTTCATCGGTCTTGATTTGTTGATGACTGTATTAAATTATGGTTCTTTTATACAAACAAAAGGACCAATGTTTCTTGTTCTATTTTTCTTCTCCTTTTGGTTTTGAGAAATTCTAATGCAGTGACATACTGATAAATGTCCATTTCACCAGAAAAGTTGCATCTGTGCTTTGAATTTTGATAGGAGCAGCTGACCTGATCTCCGTCTGTGAAATGAAAATTGTATTAATCCTTCCGTCTCAATTTATTAGGCACCTTTGAATTTTGAAAATTAAATAAATTTTTCTTTGATCGCAATTTATTTATAGATCTTGTAAATATTTTAAATTGTTAATTATTTATTCACCTATTTATTGTTAAGAAAGAAAAATACAAAAAGACCGCAGACATACAATGGAACCCTTGAATAATATTCCAAAGCTACCGTTTCACTCTTGCCTTTAGTGGCCGCACACGAAGGTCCTTACTAGTATTTTTTAATCTTTTTACTCTGGGTTCTTATTTCTTTTAACTCATATTTAGTTTTTTCTTTTTAGTGAACATCTATCTAGCTTGATCTTGTTGTAGGTAAAATGTCTCCCTAGCAATTGCTTGCTTTTCTTTTTCTGTTAGATGAATTAAGAGGGAGTTGTAAGAAGTTTCAAATTAAATTATTTTTAAATATAAAAAAATATTATTCTTTTTTAAACCGATTAAAAAAGAAATTGTATCATATAAATTAGGACAAATAAAATAATAAAATATACTACAACACTAAGTAACAACAGTTTTTCCCCCTTTCCTTTTATATATGCAAAGTGGCAGCTCATTTAACATCTCTCTGTGGAAAGTCCATATATTATCTTATATGATATAGTTTATATACCAACTCAATGGACACATTACACATGTCTTAACTTATAGTTTAATTGCTACAGTATAGTTAATTAATACATATTCAAACATTAATTTTTAACTTAACTAACATAAAGTAATATAACTTAGTACTTTAAATACCAGATGCACGTAAACTTTTACCAATATTTAATTGGTGACATGCATGAATAGTTTAAGAGATTTCCAATGTCCAGTCTACAGTCTATTATACAATGTATTCAAGTAAATTCCTAGTATTAAAAAGAAAAAAGAAAAATGAGGGCTTGCTCAAATCGTACGTACATCTTTCATCAATCCCATGAGACAAAAAAGTACTGCAACACTATCCAGTACCACACTCAAGGAAAAAGACAAACAGTCAACGACGAACTAATTCAGAATCTTGAATATATATGTTGGTCACCTAGGAGCCAATTAATATTTCTTAGCATTTCCCTAATCTTCACCAGTTTCTTATTTTTCCAAATATTATGGAGATAGCTAGAATAGAAAAAAAAAATCAATGCACATGCTTGATCGGAACTTGATATGTCACACATGGAACTTGATATGTCACATATGGAACTTGATATCAACATGTGGGGGTTGAGTGGGTGCAGAGTAGACAATAAACTTGATATGTCACATATGGAACTTGTTTTCCCAATTTTAATAAGAGAATTTATTTTTCTCATTTTTAATGAACTTGTTTTCCTAAGGAACAATTGAAAAACATTTTTCGAAAAATATTTTCTTTCATTCCAAACACACCCTATGTTAGTTATGTTTATGGTAGTAATTTTGTGTGTCTGTGTTAAACAGGATTAAGTGGTCAAGGTTGATGATTAACGGGGTAGATTCGATGATCATGATGGTGAATTTTGCAGTAATAACGTGCCGAGTAGCAGAGGCTAATGAAGTTAAAGGATATGGATGGTTGCTTATTTCTTCTATTTGGTGATCAAGTTTAATGTTTTTTTTCCGGCGATCTTGCTTCTTTCAGAAATCTAATAGCAGTGGAGGAAGTTCCATGGCAGAGTATAGTCCAGTGGCTCAGCTTAAAGGCTTGCTTATCTTGCTAATGTTTTGTGTTACATTTCTGGTGTCTTGTTGATTAGGAGCTTAGTGCAGTGCTCTTTTGACAACTTAAAGGACTAAAATTGTTCAAATACATACATAAATGATTATTTTTAACCTACCCTCAAACGTAAGGGACCATTTTTATCATTTTCTCCTGCTTTGGCTTTTAGTAGATGTTTTGCCAAAAAAATTGGCTAGACAAGTTGGCTTATGTCTTGAAAAGTCCTTTGAAGACTCCTCTTTTGTTGTGGACTAGGTATAAATTCTACTGTTGTTGTTTTTGTCTTTTGGTTTTTACTATGTATTGTTGCTATCATATTTCTCTATGCAGTTTTATCAAATTTCTACTAAGTAGATGGATATTCGATATTTTCCAATTTATGTGTCATAATTTGGTGAGACAAGTTATTCTTTAACCGTAATTTCTTCATATATTATTTAAATATTTTAAACTGTTAATATAGCGACTTATAATATTTTTTAATGTAGTTTTCAATTATGTAAAGTTTATTTCAAAAGTTTAAAAATACTATGTCCGAATTCACGGTATAAATTAGAATGAAGGGAGTAAAAAAAATTTAAAAGACTAAATTGTCCTCTTTATATATAGAAGAAGATACTTATAACACTTGAAGTTCTACTGTAAGCACTACTTGTAGCACAAAACAACAGAAACAAGAATCTTTTATTGGATAATAGGAAAGATGTGGGAATTTGGTTACAACTTTATTCTAATAAGTAGAACCATATATATAGGACTCTCATATCCCAGCATTTGCCATGAACACAAGGCAATGGAATCAAGACCAAATTATTTTTCCTTTCAAGAGCATTGCCAAATTTCTCAGTCATGTCCAATGAGGGTTCATTCCATTTGGAAGCTTCCAATCAAAATGGTATAGCAACATTGCTATACTAAGCTCAACAGTAGCCATTGAAAATGACAATCCTGGACAAATTCTCCTTCCTGTACCAAACGGCGTAAACTCGAAATGAGCTCCAGTAAAATCAAGATGACTTTCATTAAATCTCTCTCGATCAATATTTCAGGATTTTTCCAATAATTTGTGAAAGAAATAACCCCCTTGATTATTTTCATTAATTGAAAAGCTATATATACAAGTTACATATTTTCATAATAGGAGAATGCTATTCCTAAAACCTTATTCTACTTGGATACTAACTATACATTTATGGTAGTACAATTATTATGGTAAGTGTACAATATTAATTACATCACAATATTACCTAAACTAGGAGACTAAATATTTCCTAAATATATAGAGTATATACGGTAATAGGGAGACCAAATCCGAGAGCCAATATACACAATATACACATGTATATTGTGTGTTTATTTAACACACACCCGCAGTCATAGCGGGCGATCTTCGAACGCTGAGATCGTCCCTAAAATCTTCAAAAAGGACCGAGGGAAGACCCTTTGTAAAGATGTCGGCAATTTGATATCTCGACGGGACATGACATACGCGAACTTGACCACGGGCAACCTTTTCACGGACAAAGTGAATGTCCATCTCGATATGTTTAGTGCGTTGGGGCTGAACCGGATTACCAGAAAGGTAGATGACACTAATATTATCGCAATATACCAAGGTTGCCTTCTGAATGGGACAATGAAGCTCCAAAAGCAAATTACGTAACCAACATGATTCTGAGACCACATTAGCTACCCCTCGATATTCAGCCTCGGCACTTGAGCGAGATAGAGTCGACTGACGCTTTGCAGACTAGGAGACCAAGTTGTTGCCAAGAAACATACAATATCCTGACGTAGACCGTCTGGTGTCGGGACAACCACCCCAATCAACATCTATATGTCGGGACAACCACCCCACTAAGCTTGGGTTTCGTATCAACTGGAGTGGAAGTGGACTTACAGGATGACATCACAACCCTCTCAATGATCTCAGCGGCATACTTTCGTTGAGACAAGAACAATCTATCTGAATGACGATTGACGACAATCCCCAAAAAGTAACTCAAGGGCCCTAAGTCTTTCATAGCAAACTCAAAGCTGAGCATGGTCATGATAGACTGGCGTAAGGCATCGGAAGAGGCAGTCAAAATGATATCATCCACATACAATAGAATGTAGGCCAAAGATGAACCATGACGGTAAATGAACAAGGAATTGTCTGACCTGCTGTGAGTGAACCCAATCGTCGAAACATAGTCAGCAAACCTTGTATATCAGGCCCGTGGAGACTACTTAAGCCCATATAAGGACTTCTTCAACAAACAGACATGATGAAGATAGTTGGGATCCCTGAATCGCAACGGCTGATACATATAGACTGTTTTCTTGAGATCACAGTGTAGGAAAGTATTCTTGACATCCAACTGATGAATAGGGCATGCCTTCGAAAGAGCCAAGCTAAGCACAGTGCGCGAATGGTAGCCGGCTTGACCACCGGGATAAACGTCTCCCCACAATCAATACCAACTTTCTGAGTCTTACCATCACCCACAAGCCGCGCCTTATGTCGAGCAAATGAACCATCTGAATTCTCTTTATGAGCAAAAATCCACATAGACCTAATAATATTAATACCACAAGGAAGGGGCACCAACTCCCACGTCTTATTATCAATAAGAGCATTATATTCATCAGTCATAGCAATTTTCCAATTCGGGTCATTTAAGGCAGACACGGGATTATAGGGCAAGGGGGATTTAGAGACATTCGAATGTAAATTAAAATATCTTTTTGGTGTAAAAACACCTCGCTGACTACGAGTGACCGGTCTATGACTCGAGGAAGAATTAAGTGGATTTTGGGAATTTGCTGGGCTCGGGCCGGACTCGCCAGCAGGCAGTGGGCCTGCTAGCCCAACTCGGGAAAAGCAGTAACAGCAGCAGAAACAGGAACTGGACCAGTTCCAGTATTGGGTTGGACTGGCCCAATTGTTGAAACTGGCCCAGTGACAAAACTGGGCAGAGGGGGCTGTGACGGGCCAGTGGGACCAGCGGGCAGTGGGCCCGCTGGAGAATTCGCGGTGCGAGAGATGTCTGAAAAATGCTGAATAATATACGGAGATATTTGTTCATCCAAAAATTTATACGAACTAGGCACGGGAATATGATTTTTAGCAAACGGAAATTGGGATTCATCAAAAATGACATGGCGATTAATGATGATTTTATTTGAGGATAAATCAAAGCATTTGTAGCCACGATGATTAGATGGAAAATCCAAAAGCACACACGGAGTCGATCGGGTCTGAAGTTTGTTAATTGTGGTGGACAGGAATAACGGATAACACAAACACCAAAAAACCCGAAGATGTGAATATGAAGGAATTTTATTATATAAAATTTGAAGGGGGGAAGAATATGTCAAACCTTTTGAAGGAGTTATGCTAAGTAGATATGTAGCCATTTGAAGAGCATGATGTCAAAAATATGGGGGTATGGAAGTATGAATTAACAGAGTGCGGATAATATTATTTATGGAACGAGTTTTACGTTCGGCTTTCCCATTTTGTGAAGATGTATGAGGATAAGAGAAATGAAAATTTATCCCATTATTAGCACAGAATTCCCGAAACACCACATTGTCATATTCTTTGCCATTATCACACTGAATATTTTTTTTATCTCACGGTCGAATTGGGTTCTGATGAATGCTCTAAACTTTAGGAAGATGGAAAAAACTTGAGATTTCTTCGCTATTGGAAACGTCCATAGAAATTTAGAATAATCATCCAGAAAGAGAACATAATACCGATGACCCACAGAACTAGGAACATGAGACGTCCATAAGTCGCTATGAATAATATCAAATGACATTAAAGTATGAGATTTTGATTCTACAAATGGCAACTTAACAATTTTTCCTAAAGAACAAGAGTGACAAATTGGAGTACGACTCGTACCCTTACATAAAATAAAACTATTTTTATCTAAAGCTGATAAAATAGAGGATCCCGGATGACCAAGACGAGCATGCCACAAGGAAGGAGAAATGACTGCAAAGGCTGATGACAGGGCTTGACTCGATGGACCGGAACTGGGTGTGATAGGATAAAGATCTCCCCTACTATCACACCTCATGAGAGGACTCCCCGTCTTGAAATCCTTCACCGAGAAACCAAATGGATCAAATTCAATAGAAACAGAATTGTCAGTAGTGAATTTACGGACAGAGACTAGGTTTTTAATCAATTTGGGAGCGTGTAGGGTATTTTTCACGATAAGAGGTGGATGAGGAGGAGATAATGTTTTATGACCATAACCACGAATTGGAACAGAATTACCATTACCAATAATTATACTACGAGGATTGCTCAAACTGGAATAAGACGAGAGAGTACCTGAGTCGGATGTCATGTGGGTAGTGGCACCGGTGTCCATATACCAATTCGGGTCCGGTTGAGTCAAACCAAGTGTGTGTCGCGGCCTTGATATCGGTCTGAGTGGGGCCTGCTGCTTGGTGAGGTTGCGGAGGCTGGGGCCCAAGAATTCTAGAACTGGGTTGTCCTAGGCCGTAGCTGCTGGAACTGGAATTACTGGGCCAGTGGGCAGTGGGTCGTAGAGGCTGCTGGGAAGCCCACTGGCCAGATGCTGGAAACTGCTGCGGAATTGGGCCGTAGGGCCACTGTCCACTGGTCCAAGCCCACGGCCCAAGACTGAGACCAGTGGGTCGGTGGCCCACTATAACCGGGATGAGGTCCACTGCCACTGTTTTGGCCACCGTGACTGCTGCATGTGCCGCCGCGTTTGCCCCCGCGATTTTTTCCATTATTTTTCCGGCCATTCTTGCTTTCCCCGTGAGATCGGTTTTGGTTCGAATTGTCACCAAAATTTTGAGGACTAGGGGAGGAAGTCATCATGACCATGGGACTAGCATTAGTAGCCGTCTTTTTAGCCAAATTGGCTTCTTCCAAGGTAAGCATGGATCGGGCTTGATAGAACCTTGGAAGAGGATTACTTTGACGAAGGAGAGTTCCAACGCCACTATAGGCCTCGGATAGGCCAGCGACCATCTGTAAAACAAGACGATCTTCACTAACTGGCGCACCAACGTTGCGGAGTTGGTCCGCCAATTCCTTCAACCTTTTGCAATATGCTGAAACGTTCAGAAAATTTTCCATGTTGACGTGGGAAAATCCTGTTCAAGAGTAACAACTCTGGAATTTTGATTATCCTGGAATATGTCACACAATCTACCCCATGCAGCCATCGTCGTAGCGTCTGGCTCAATTATCGTCTGCAATAGATCGGTGGAGAAGTAGAATAAATCCACTGAAGGATGGTGGAATCAAGTGTTGTCCATAACTTAGGATCATCCTCGCGTTTAGGCACCTCCGTATCATCAGGAGCCGCAGGGATTATGTGATGGATGACTTGATGTGAACGAGCATGAATTTTGAACAACTCGGCCCACGTCGCGTATTGGACGTTTTCTATTTCAAGAATTAGAGGGATATGATTCTTGACGTTGGAAACAACAAGGGCAGGGTGAAACATGTTCTTTGACGTAGACATAGTGAAAGAACAATAAGTGATAGAGGGATTTGGAAGAGAGATTTGGAGAGCGGAAGAATAAATGGCAAACCCGAGGGGGGGGGTTCGGTCTTTGGCTGAGAAAAGCAAAAAAAAAATTGAGAGAATTTTTTTTGTTTTGACCTAGACTCTTGATACCATGAAAGAAATAATCCCCTTGATTATTTTTATTAATTGAAAGGCTATATATATACAAGTTACATATTTCCATAATAGGAGAATCATATTTCTATTCTATTCCTAAAACCTTATTCTACTTGGATACTAACTATACATTTATGGTAATACAATTATTATGGTAAGTGCACATTATTAATTACATTATGATATTACCTAAACTAGGAGACTATATATTTCCTAAATATATAGAGTATCTACGGTAATAGGGAGACCAAATCCGAGAGCCAATAAACACAATATACACATGTATATTGTGGGTATATTTAACAGTTTGAATCACTTGAAATTGCCTAAAAATTCACAAGGGCGGGCCATTGTGCCTTTGGGTATACCATAACCATTATCCCTTGATTCTCTTGGAGCTAATAATGGAGCTAAAGGATGAAACCTTACAATCTCCTTAACTACCACTTTTAGGTATTTAGGTTTCTGAATATCAGTTTGGTTAATTCCATTTTCCTTTCCTTTGAATATTTCTCTCACTTAATCTTGTGTTTTCTTCATTATTTTGGGATTTTTCATTAATTCTGAGAAAGCCCATTTCATTGTTGATGTTGAAGTTGTAGATCCTCCTGCAAACAAGTCCTACATATCCAATAAAACTAATTAGTAGCAAAATTATTTTTCAAATAAGAAGAAAATATAAAATTAAGAATAAGAAAGATTTCAAATCCAGTTCAGTGGAATCAAAAAACACTAGGTGATCCCGTCCCTTGTGTTAAAGTTTTGGAGAGCAAAGTTGTTGAAAGAAATAATCTCCTTGATTATTTTCATTAATTGAAATACTATTTATACAAGTTACATATTTCCATAATAGGAGAATCCTATTCCTATTCTACTCCTAAAACCTTATTCTACTTGGATACTAACTATACATTTATGGCAATACAGTTATTATGGTAAGTGTACAATACTAATTACATTACAATATTACCTAAACTAGGAGATACATTACCTAAATCATATACACTAACTACGGTAATAGGGAGAAACCGAGAGGAGCAATATACACAATATACACATGTATATTGTGTGTATATTTAACACACCACCGCAGTCATAGCGGGCGGTCTTCGAACGCTGAGACTGTCCCTAAAATATTAAAAAAGGACCGAGGGAAGACCCTTTGTAAAGATGTCAGCAACTTGATATCTTGATGGGACATGACAGACGCGTACCTGTCCCCGAGCAACCTTTTCGCGGACAAAGTGAATGTCCATCTCGATATGCTTAGTGCGTTGGTGCTGAACCGGATTACCAGAAAGGTAGATGGCACTAATATTATCGCAATAAACCAAGGTTGCCTTCTGAATGGGACAATGAAGCTCCAAAAGCAAGTTACATAACCAACATGATTCAGAGACCACATTAGCTACCCCTCGATATTCAGCCTCGGCACTTGAGCTGGATAGAGTCGCCTGACGCTTCGCAGACCAGGAGACCAAGTTGTTGCCAAGGAACATACAATAGCCAGACGTAGACCGTCCGGTGTCTGGACAACCACCCCAATCAGCATCCGTGTATGAGATAAGTGTGGATGTCGAGGAAGGATATAGATGCATCCCATAGTCTAGTGTACCCTGAATATACCGAATGATACATTTGAGTGCATTTATGTGCTCAATTATGGGATCATGCATGAATAAACACACCTGCTGGACAAAATACATAATATCCGGTCTTGTAAAGGTAAGATACCGAAGGGCCCCTACAAGACTATGATAGCGGGTCAGATCCTTGTAAGGTACGCCGGCCGCGGCTCCAAGCTTGGGCTTAGTATCAATTGGAGTGGAAGTGGACTTATAGGATGATATTCCATCCCTCTCGATGATCTCAGCTACATACTTCCGTTGAGACAAGAATAATCCATCGGAATGACGAGTGACAGCAATCCCCAAAAACTAACTCAAGGGCCCTAAGTCTTTCATAGAAAACTCAGAGCTGAGCATGGTCATGATAGACTGGTGTAAGGCATCGGAAGAGGCAGTCAAAATGATATCATCCACATATAACAGAATGTAGGCCAAGGACGAACCACGACGGTAGATGAATAAGGAATTATCTAACCTGCTGTGAGTGAACCCAATAGTCGAAACATAGTTAGTAAACCTTATATACCAGGCCCGTGGAGACTGCTTAAGCCCATATAAGGACTTCTTCAATAAACATACATGATAAGGATGTTGGGGATCCCTGAATCCCAATGGCTGATGTATATAAACTGTTTCCTTGAGATCACCATGTAAGAAAGCATTCTTTACATCTAACTGATGAATAAGCCATGCTTTCGAAAGCCAAGCTGAGTACAGTGCGAATGGTAGCCGGCTTGACCACCGGACTAAATGTCTCACCACAATCAACCGCAACCTGCTGAGTCTTATCATCACCCACAAGCCGCGCCTTATGCCGTGCAAATAAACCATCTGAATTTTCCTTGTGAGCAAAAATCCACATAGACCTAATAATATTAATACCAGAAGAACGGGGCACCAACTCCCACGTCTTATTATCAATAAGAGCATTATATTCATCGGTCATAGCAATTTTCCAATTTGGGTCATTTAACGCAGACACATGAGTACGGGGTAAGGGTGATTTAAGAATATTAGAATTTAAATTAAAATGTCTCTTTGGTTTAAAAACACCCCACTGACTACGAGTGACCGGTCTATGACTTGAGGAAGAAGTGGGCGGATTTTGGGAATTTTCTGGGCCCGGGATGGACTGGCCAGCAGGCAGTGGGCCTGCTGGCCCAAGATGGTAATTCGGCGCTGGAACTGGACCAGTTCCAGAATTGGGCTGGATTGGCCCAATCGCTGGAACTGATCCAGTGACGATACTTTGCGACAGACCAGTGGGGCCAGCGGGCATTGGCCCGCTGGAGAATTTTGGGTGTGGAACATGTCCAAAAAATGGTGAGTAATATACAGGGATATACCATCATCCAAAAAATTATACGAACTAGGCTCGGGAGTATGAACTTTAGTAAATGGAAATTGGGTTTCATAAAAATTACATGGCGATTAATGATGATTTTCTTGGAGGATAAATCAAAGCATTTGTAACCACGATGATTAGACGGATAACCCAAAACACACACGGAGTAGACCGGGCCTGAAGTTTGTTAATTTTTGGTGGACGGGAATAACGGATAACACAAGCACCCAAAGACCCGAAGATGAGAATAAGAAGGATTCTTATTATATAAAATTTGGAGGGGGGAAAGAATATGTCAGACCTTTGGAAGGAATTATGTTAAGGAGATATGTATCCATTTTAAGAACATGATGCCAAAAATATGGGGGTATGGAAGCATGAATTAAGAGAGTGCAGATAATGTTATTTATGGAACGAATTTTGCGTTCGACTTTCCCATTTTGCGAAGATGTATGAGGACAGGAAAAATGAAAATTGATCATGTTATTAGCACAAAACTCCCGAAACACCCCATTATCATATTCTTTTCCATTATCACACTGAATATTTTTTATTTCTCTTTCGAATTAGGTTCTAATGAATGCTCTAAATTTTAAGAAGTCGGAAAACACTTGAGATTTATTTGCAATTGGAAACGTCCATAAAAAAGAATAATCATCCAAAAAGAGAACATAATATCGATGACCCAAAGAACTTAGAACAGGAGACGTCCATAGGTCGCTATGAATAATATCAAATGACATTAAAGTATGAGAATTCGAGTCTACAAATGGCAACTTAACAATTTTTCCTAAAGAGCAAGACTGACAATTTGGAGTACTATTCGTACCCTTACATGAAATAAAATTATTTTTATGTAATGACGACAAAATAGAAGATCCCGGATGACCAAGACGAGCATGCCACAAGGAAGGAGCAAGGGCTGCAAACGCTGATGGCAAGGCTTGACTCGATGGACTGAAACCAGGCGTGATAGGATAAAGATCTCCCCTACTATCACACCTCATGAGAGGATTCCCCATCTTGAAATCCTTCACAGAGAAATTAAAAGGATCAAATTCAACAGAAACAGAATTGTCAAGGGTGAATTTTCGAACAGACACTAAGTTTTTAATCAATTTGGGGGCATGTAGAGTATTTTTCAAGATAAGGGGTGGATTGGGGGGAGACAAAGTTTTATGACCATAACCCTGAATTGGAATAGAGTTATCATTACCAACAATTATACCACGAGGGTTGCTCAAATTGGAATAAGACGAGAGAGTACCTTGATCGGAAGTCATGTGTGTCGTCGCGCCGGTGTCCATGTACCAATTCGGATCCGGTTGCATCAACCCAAGCGTGTGTATTGCGACCTCAATGTCGGTGTGAGTAGGTGTGGGGCCCACTGCCGAGAATGCTTATGTAGGCCGAGGCCCAAGCAGTCCACCCTGCTGCCCCGACCTAGTGCTGAACCGAGAAGATGAAGGCTGGTTGTTGGGCCTGAATTGGGGCTATCCAGCGCACTGTCCGTTGGAAGGGCCTGGAAAATAGGGGATGTTGGGCCAAGGCCCATTGCCCTAGCCCCAATGCCATGGGCCCCATGACTGGGACCAGTAGGGAGGAGGCCCACTGTTGACTGAATGGGGCCCACTGCCGGACTGTTGACCATTGGAACCACCACCGAAACCGCCACGTTTGCTCCCGCGGTTTTTGTTATTATTCTTACAATTATTTTTGCCGCCACCATGAGCACGGTTTTAGCCCGAATTATCAACAAAACCCGAGAATTTGTGGAGAACGTCATCATAACTACGGGGCTTGCACCGGTAGCCACCTTTTTAGCCAAACCAGCTTCTTCCAAAGTAAGCATGGAGCAGGCTTGATAAAAGGCGGGAAGAGGGTTGCTTTGAAGAATGAGAGTCCCAATGCCATTATAGGCCTCAGAAAGGCCGGCAACCAATTGTAGAACCAGACGATTGTTTGTCACAGGTGCGCCAACGTTACGGAGTTGGTGCGCCAACGTTACGGAGTTGGTCCGCCAACTCCTTGAGCTTCTTGCAATATGCAGACACGTTTGGAAATTCTTCTATGCAAACTTTAGAGAATTCCTGCTCGAGTGTGACAACACGTGAATGTTGGTTATCTTGGAATATGTCACACAATCTATTCCAGGTAGCCATAGCCGTAATGTCATGCTCAATGGTCGTCTGTAAGAGGTCAACCGCAATAGTGGAATAAATCCACTAGAAAATAAAATCTTAAACTATAGCATTGTTAGGGTTTCTACCAGAAAAATTTTAGAATCACATTTTAATGGCAGACCGAACTACTCCAATCAGAGTTACTAGAGGTATACCCAATTTCGATGATGCTCCTTCATTTAATTTGTGTATTACTCAAGACGATGACGAAATTACAGGCTCTGTTGCTAAAATATCTGTCGAGAGTATTATTAAGATGTGTCATGACCCGGACGTTGCAAAATCTGCCAAGAAAAAGGAGGTTGTTCAAACTTCATCTAAATTCAAAGCATCTGTATCAAATACATAGAAGCGGAGAAAAGTGGTGCATGACGCTTCAGTGAGGGAGCCTAAAAATGTTGATGAGGATGCATCGGGCAGCGAGCCTAAAAATGATGCCGCGGTAAAACTTCCGAAAGCAGTGCAGGTGAAACCACTGGTACTGTGGTTTCATTCACTATGATGAATCCTATGTGTTCATTATTATATAACTTTAAACTAGTTGTCAACAATGAATATAGTGTATCTTCATAACTAGTCTTCAATTTGATACCATAAATCATTCAACTTCAAATAGAAATTATTTTTTAATAGTGAATACATTGTATTTTAGATATAAAATGATTAGTTTAAACAAGTGTATACAATATATTTTAGATACATCATACAATTTACTGTATATATACACTGCTTTTTATCAGATACTATATTTATTTTAAGAATGTACATACAATGTATCATTGAGTATATAGATAAACATAAATACACTTTTTAGCAGTGAATGCTACAATGTATCATTTATTTTTGAATATGTATTTGAATATTTGAATTCTGACCACAAAATAATTCTGATCGTACATGTATCATTTGTATTTGAATATGTTCGACATACAATGTATCATTGAGTATGATAGATAAACATGTATCATTGACTCATCACCCAACATACAAAGAAAAAGCCCTGTCTGACAAATTTGACATTGTGTATGTTGACAATTTGCACAACAAAGACTCGGGAGCATGTAAGTTAGTTTCAAATTCTTTATGTTTACATATGCACACAACATTCATTGTTTTTAAATACAGTTAATATTTTGTGTGCAGTGATTGCGGGATATATGTTGCTGCATTTGCTAAGTATTTGAGTTTGGGAGAAGGTATTCCAGCAGAAGAATTTAATGATGAACTACCCCGAACAAGATATGGTGCACCTTTAGGGGACTACACTAAGCAGAAGATAGAGTTGGAAGCAGTAAGCAATAGTGAGACACCACCAAAGCCAGTCAGATCAAAGATAGATTTTGATCAAGTTAAAAAATTATATTTAATTAGTTGTTTATATGCTGAATTACATAACATATTGTGATGGTTTTAGTGTATATTTTTCATCGTATTTCATGGCTAAAGGAACACTTTTATGTTGAATATCCCCTGCGGTGACTTTCTTATGAATACAATCCATTTTGTGCAATGTATTCAAGTTTATTTTTATGAATACATTACTTCATTCTCAGATTTGATTATGTTTATGATGAAATGAAACCCAGTCAGAATATTATGAATACAATTCATGTGTTTTCAAGGTATTCAGGTTGTATTTTACCTGAATATATAAAAGATTGAATACATACATTATACAACAATGTATTCAGAGGGATAATATTCATAACCTGAATGTATTCGATCTTTAATGTGTCCACTATTTGAATGTCATCATTTTATATTATAATTACATGATGTTTAATTAGTATCTAATTAATATACTTCATATTTTTCAATATATTCAGGTTGTAATTTATATGAACACATAAAACAAAGAATACAATCATTATATAGTAATTGTATTCAAATATATGTATTCATGAACTAAATGTATTCAATATGTATTGTATTCACTGTTTGGATGTTATAGTCAGGATATAGCCTGCATATGCATTCCTATTGTATTGTATTCATTTTTTGAATACTTAAAATGAACATAGTTAATACAATACATTGCAACATAGAATTTTTCAACATAATTGATTACACTCAGCAACATACAACTAAGAAAATATCACTCAGTATAATATCAAATCATACAATTTCTATATTGTAATACATCACCAAATAAATCATAAATGTACAACCAACAAAATACTCCAACATATTTAATATGGTATTCATATAAAATTTCCTTACTCAATTTCCCATACTGACATACAAGAATAGAATCAGAAAATATTCATGTCATTTGGTAAGCGATCCAATAAAAAAAATATTCATCTATTATTAACTACATAAAGAATCTAAACTACTTTCTTCGAGGTTCATTCCTACATGAACGCTTATTATGTTCAGTAAGACTACATGTATTACATGAATTTGTTCGTTTACCAGGTAGCAATTCAGATAAAGGCTTATCACACTTCCTTTTTAGTCTTCCAGGAGGTCTTTTGTATTTTGGTGGCAATACTTCCTCTTCAAATATGTGTATAGGTATTTTTTATTCACTCGGATCTGGAACAAGATACACCGGGACATCATAAGTCTTCATTACAGTTTTTGATTTGTATAAATATGAGCAGTAGTTGTCGGTTGTTAGATTTTTGCTTTTAAAAATCGCTCAAGCATGTGGGCATGACATCTCTTCCATTTGGAACCTTTTACAGCTACAAGTTTTATTTTCAATACACACAATGAAAAGTCTCCCTTCATTAATTATTGTGTGCAAGTACTATGTTGATGGTATTATCTAATCATGAGGAATAAATTCTAGTTAAGTATACTGTGTATTCATAAGAAATCTCCAGGTAATGTAAGATTGTATTTATAATTAATCATTTAAATACTCAAAATAATTTTCCATAATATATATGTATTCAACAAATACAGATGTACAAAATTCATACATACATATACAAATATAGTATTTTTTTGTACAGTTATATTCAACGGAGTTATAATGTATAATACTTGTACAGACGTATACGAGTATGTTTACAATTGTACATGTGTATTCAAACAAATAGATATGTATAAGTTTTATACAAATGGATACAACAACAAAATCATATTTTGCAATGTATTCAAATCAAATAAGTACATAAATAGATATTAAAAAATAAACTGTCATGCGCATTGACTGATACTCATTAATGGTGTAATTCAATAATTCGACATATTTGTATTTGAATTCAATACTGTAAATCAGAAACATCAAAATCACAATAAAACTAGATCAATTGAATTATTATTTGACAAAATTAACATGAATGTCAATTGAATTCAAAGTTTTATACTTGCAGAATGCGGTAACTATGTTCGTACTCCTGTATGTATTTTGATATGAGAAAAAATCAATAATTTCGGTATCCTTTAACAGGAAGGAATTCTGTAGCAACTCGTACGAACAAACCAGAATTGGATATAGAACAACACACACGAATCGCGAATGGTATTGAGAAAAATTTAATACATAAGTTTGTTATAGTGAAAAATTTCATAATTGAATTAAAATTCAATACTGAAGTGCTCTGTTTTGATGATGATGAAGATGAAAATTTGAATTTCAAATTGAAGTATCGAAGAGTAAGGAGTCGTGTGAAAATATAGAAGCAAATACGTTCAGCGTGATTTGAGGAACAATTTATTTTGTTGACATGTTTAACAGATCCCACCCCACGATTTCAGCAAATTTTACTCGCTATATTCATAAATAAAGCGAGACAAATTTATGAATACAACGAATATGCAGTCCCTGTATCAACATAAAAGTAGCTATACATTGTAATTAGTGAAACTATAGGTAGGCGAAAAAACCTTAAACTACAGTTATTTATGAAATTTTCACTTTTTAAAAGCCGAAGGTGCCGGCCCAAGCGATTCGACGGAGCATCCTCCCTAAGAATAAGCCTGACAAATATTTTTACTTTTAATATCTTTTAAATAGAAATAACCCTAAATTATATTTTAGAAATTGAATAAGAAGATATAAAATTAATTTAACTAGATAGGCAAAATAGCACAGGCGCGCGTTAATGTCTTAATTAAGTCACGGAATCTTTAATTATAGATCAAGATATTTTACAAAGTTACAGCTAAATATTTAATTACAATAGAACTTAAAAACAAAAATGTTTTTGGGCGTATTGTTCGAATAAATAGTGTAGTAAAGAATGCATGGAACAAATGTCCCTCTTTATCAAGACCTAGTGAGTTCCCTTTAGATTTTCAGCCTGACTAAGTTGTTGGGAGGTCGAAAATGTTTATTTAAAAAAAATGAAGGCGTTTAGTCAAGTTTTTAGGAAAAAATAAATACTTTTAGGAAATAATATAGACTATATGTTTTAGAAGCTAAAACTATATTTTTTTTTTATTCAAAAGTACTTTTTGAAAAATACTAATTATGAGGAAATACATTTAGAATTACTTGTAAAAAGCTTTATCAGACAAATTGTTGTTCGAAAGTATTTTTTCAAATTAATTAGTCAAACACAAACTGCTTCTCTCAGAAAATGCTTTTATGAAAATCTCTTTTGAAATAAGTTAATTTTAAAAACGTAATCAAACCGGATATTTATTTCCTTTTACCGACACCTAAACGTTTAGTTATTGTTAATCTCAAAACGAGTATACTTTTTTCCATTTAAGAACATGATGTTTAAATACTTGAATGTCAAAAAAATTACCAAGAGCGTGAAAAAGATTATACCTTCACTCCTTCAGTTATAATTGTTGAGTTATTTAGATATTGACTCATGATGATAACGGGCAAACAAAAATACATGTTTTGAAATTATTTTTTGAAGGCTCAATAGCCACCGCCACTTCTTCTTCTTTTCTCTCATTTGTGAATTTTTTTCATCGCATATTTATTTCTAATAGATTTTTTTTATAATAATACCACGATTATTGCTGAAATTAAAATAGGACGAGAGATTATCTTGTGAGGACGTCATACAAGAGATTATCTTGTAAATCATTAATGAATAAAATCAAGAAATAATATTTCCTACAATTCCTTTTTGTGGCAAGCTTAGTCGCCACAAAATATGTAGTTCTTGTAGCGGCCTCCTATAGTCGTTATAAAAAAAACTTTTAGCAACATCAATACATGCAGCGATCATTAGTGGCAACTTTTTGATCTTTTGCAACGGCTTTAGTCGCCACAAAAAAGTCTGATCTCTTGTGGTGATTGAGCCGTTGGGTTAGCGCTTGTTAATTATTTGGGCCGAAAGGCTAATTCGCGGCATTAAACCCAAAAATGGGCCATTAAAATTTTTGTTGGTCATACAGTGACACAAGTAACCATCCGACCCAAACTATTGACAAAGAAGCTTAAAAGACATTTTAGCCTTTTTAAAATAATTTTATTTTGATTTTTTCAACTAATTCTATTATATGTATAGAAACTGTATTATTATTGTATGAAATATGTATCACTACTATATATGCATAGAAAATTTATCATATCTATAAAATTTGTATCATTGTTGTATATAATATATATCCCTACAGTATTTGTTTAAAAAACGTATCATTGTTGTATAATTTGTAGGTAATAAATATATACTTACTAATTATACACATATTATACAATTATTATACACATATTATATATGTTTTAGATATTTCTTGAAAGATCAATTTTCTCCACTTCTTCTACTTTCTTCTTCATTTATCTTGTTTATGATTTTTTTCGTCGCATATTTATTTCCTTTTTGTGGCAAGTTTAATCGCCACAAAATGTGTAGTTTTTGTGACGACCCCCTAGAGTCGTTACAAAAAACTTTTAGTAACAGTAGTATATGTAGCGACCTTTAATGACGACTTTTTGATTTTTATAGCAATTTTAGTTGCCACAAAAAAAAAATTGATCTATTATAATAATTGGACGGCTCAGCTAGCGCTTGTCAATTATTTGGACAGAAAAGCCAATTCACGACTTTAAACCCAAGTACTAGCCATTAGAATTTCTGCTGGCCATACATTTTCCTTTCCCTGCTTTAAAAGGCAAGGGTGCAGGGCCAAACGCTTGTCCCATCCTGGGACGGGGCATCATCCTTAAGAATAAGCCTGACAAATGTTTTCACTTCTACTATCTGTAAAATAGAAAATAATCCTAAATTATATTTAGAAATTGAATAAAATGTATAAAATTAATTTAACTAGATAGGCTTAATAAATAGGCGCAGGTTAATGTCTTAATTAAGTCACGAAATATTTAATTATAGATCATGATATTATATAAAGTTACAGCTAAATATTTAATTACAATAAAACTTAGAAATTAAAATGTTTTTGGGCGTTTGGGTCAGATATTCTTAGGAGTAAAAAGTATATAGACCACTAACATAAGTTGTGGTGGGATGATTTAGTGTCGCTCCACCCTTGACCGAAGATTTCATTTGAGTTTCTGGAAATGAAAAAAATCTTGTTGGGAGTGCTGCCTCTAGAAATGGACCCTACAACGCAACGATCTAGATTTAGTCAGTATGGTACTTAATACTGAGTGAGAAATCCGAAAAAAGAGTGCATAGAACAAATACCCCTTTATCAAGATTTTGTTAGTTCCCTTAAGACTTTATCTCCTTTTATGACACCTAGACGTTCAGTTATTGTTTAGTCTCAAAACGAGTCTACATGTTTCCTTTTAAAAAAATGATGTTAAAATACATTGATGTCAATAACCTTACCAAGAGGATAAAAAAGATTATATATTCACTCCTTCAGTTATAATTGTTAAGTTATTTATAAGATATTGGCTCATGATGATAACAGTCAAATAGAAAAAATATATTAGCAAACAGAAAGGTCTAGGAAGCTCTCGAGTTTTGAAAGAAATAATCCCCTCGATTATTTTCATTAATTGAAAGACTATATATACAAGTTACATATTTCCATAATAGGGAAATCCTTTTCCTATTCTACTTCTAAATCCTTATTCTACCATAATTCTAACTATACAATTATGGTAAGAGTATAACACTAATTAAGGTATCCTTTTCCTTACAATATACTACAAATATATATACCATATATACACCACTAATTGGATTGCTTTCGGATCGCTTTACTTCATTGGACTATACCGAAAAGCCCACTCGCTTGCTTATTCTTTTGGGCTGGCCGAAAGCCTCTACTGCTTACATTAGCAATATATATGTGATATACACTGATGTATATTTAGTGTATATCACATGTATATTGCTTTGTTTAACACACCCCCGCAGTCATAGCGGGCGGTTTTCGAACGCTGAGACTGTCCCTAAAATCTTCAAAGAGAACCATTTGGTAGACCCTTTGTAAAGATGTCGCAATTTGATAACGAGACGGGACATGGCGACGCGAACTTGACCCTTTGCAACCTTTTCACGGACAAAGTGAATGTCCATTTCGATATGCTTGGTGCGTTGGTGTTGAACCGGGTTACCTGACAGGTAGATGGCACTAATGTTATCGCAATATACCAAGGTTGCCTTCTGAATGGGACAATGAAGCTCCAAGAGCAAATTACGTAGCCAACATGATTCGGAGACCACATTCGCTACTCCTCGATATTCTGCCTCTGCACTTGAGCGTGATAGAGTTGCCTGACGCTTTGCCGACCAGGAGACCAACTTGTTGCCAAGGAACATACAGTAGCCAGAAGTCGACCGTCTGGTGTCGGGACAACCACCCCAATCAGCATCCGTGTAAGAGACAAGTGTGGATGTAGATGAAGGATACAAGTGCAAACCATAACCCAGTGTCCCCTGAATATACCGTATGATGCGTTTGATTGCATTCATGTGCTCAACTCTGGGGTCATGCATGAATAAACACACCTACTGTACTGCATATGTAATATCTGGTCTGGTAAAGGTAAGATACTGGAGGGCCCCTGCAAGACTGCGATAGCGGGTCGGGTCCTCGTATGGTGCACCTGCTGTGGAACTTAGCTTTGGGTTTGCATCAACTGGCGTGGAAGTGGACTTACGGGATGACATCCCACCACTTTCGATGATCTCAAAGCAAAGATACTTCCGTAGAGACAGAAACAACCCATCCGAATGACGTTGGACGACAATCCCCAAAAAATAACTCAAAGGCCCTAAATCTTTCATAGCGAACTCGTAACCGAGCATGGTCATGATAGGCGGCGCAAGGCATCGAAAGAGGCGGTCAAGATGATATCATCCACATACAGCAGAATGTAGGCCAACGAAGAACCACGGCGGTAGATGAACAAGGAATTATCTGACCGGCTGTGAGTGAACCCAATAGTAGAAACAAAGTCAGCAAACCTCGTGTACCAGGCCCTCGAAGACTGCTTAAGCCCATATAAGGACTTCTTCAACAAACATACATGATGAGGACGGTTTGGATCCCTGAAACCCAAAGGCTGATGCATATAGACTGTTTCCTTGAGATCACCGTGTAGGAAAGCATTCTTGACATCCAACTGATGAATTGGCCACGTCTTTGACAGAGCCAAGCTAAGCACAATGCGAATAGTAGCCGGTTTGACCACGGACTAAACGTCTCACCACAATCAATTCCAACCTGCTGAGTCTTACCATCACCAACAAGTCGTGCCTTATGCCGAGCAAATGAGCCATCTGAATTCTCCTTATGAGAAAAAATCCACATAGACCTGATAACATTAATACCATATGGACGGGGCACCAACTCCCACGTCTTATTATCAATAAGAGCATTATATTCATCAGTCATAGCAATTTTCCAATTAGGGTCATTTAATGCGGACACAGGATTGCGGGGCAAGGGGGATTTAGAGACATCAGAATGTAAATTAAAATGTCTTTTTGGTGTAAAAATACCCCGCTGACTACGAGTGACCGGTCCATGACTCGAGGAAGAATTGAGGGAATTTTGGGAATTTTTCGGGCTCGGGGGCGGTCGGCGGCGGGCGGTGGGCCCGCCGGCCCAAATCGAAATGGCCGGACTCGGCTTCGGACCGGTTCAGAAGCGGGCTGGACCGGCCCGATTCTTTGGAAGCTGTTCCGTGGGCTGGAATAACCGGGTGTGGCGATCTTGTTGGGCCGGCGGGCGATGGGCCCGCTGGAGGATTTTGGGTACGGGAGATGTCCGAAAAATTCCGAATAATATACGGGGATATTTGGTCATCCAAAAAATTATATGACTTAGGTTCGGGAGTATGAACTTTCGTAAATGGAAATTGAGTTTCATCGAAAATGACATGGCGATTGATTATGATTTTCTTGGAGGATAAATCAAAACACTTATAACCACGATGATTTGACGGATAACCCAAAAATACACACGGAGTAGACTGAGCCTGAAGTTTGTTAATTGTGGTGGATGGGAATAACGGATAACACAAGCACCCAAAAATCCGAAGATGAGAATAAGATGGGTTCTTATTATATAGTATTTTTAGGGGGGAAGAATATGTCAGACCCTTAGAAGGAATTATGTTAAGAAGATATGTGGCCATTTGTAGAGCATGATGCCAAAAATATGGAGGTATGGAGGCATGTATTAGGAGAGTTCGGACAATGTTATTTATGGAACGGATTTTGCGTTCGGCTTTCCCATTTTGTGCAGATGTATGAGGACATGAAAAACGAAAATTTATCCCATGAGTAGCACAAAACTCTCGAAACTCCCTATTGTCATACTCTTTCCCATTATCACATTGAATATTTTTTATTTCTCTTTCGAATTGAGTACGAATGAACGCTCTAAATTTTATGAAGACGGAAAACACTTGTGATTTATTCGCAATTGGAAACGTCCACAAAAATCTAGAATAATCATCTAAAAAGAGAACATAATATCGATGACCCATTGAACTAAGAACAGGAGATATCCATAAGTCGCTATGAATAATGTCAAATGGCATAGAAGTATGGGAATTGGAGTCTACAAATGGTAACTTAACAATTTTTCCTAATGAACAAGACTGACAAATTGGAGTACGACTTGTACCCTTACAAGAAATAAAGCTATTTTTATCTAAAGCTGATAAAATAGAAGATCCCGGATGACCCAGACGAGCATGCCATATGGAAGGAGAGATGACTGCAAAAGCTGATGGCAAGGCTGGACTCGATGGACTGAAACCGGGCATGATAGGATACAGATCCCCCCTGCTATCACACCTCATGAGATGACTCCCCGTCTTGAAATCCTTCACAGAGAAATCGAAAGGATCAAATTCAACAGAAACAGAATTGTCATTTGTGAACTTTCGGACAGACACTAAATTTTTAATCAATTTAGGAGCATGTAAAGTATTTTTCAAGAGGAGTGGTGGATTGGGAGGAGACAACGTTTTCTGACCATACCCTAGAATTGGAATTGAACTGCCATTACCAACAATTATTCCCCGAGGGGTGCTCAAATTGTAATAAGATGAGAGAGTACCTGATTCGAAAGTCATGTGAGTAGTGGCCCCGGTGTCCATGTACCAATTTGGGTCCGGTTGAGTTAATCCCAACGTGTGCATCGCGGCCTCGATATCGGTCTGAGTTGGGCCTGCTGCATGATGGGCTTGGGGAGGTCTGGGCCCAAGGACTCCTGGCCGTGCTGGAACTGGGCCGTAATTGCTGCCAGTTCCGTTGTTGGGCCACCGGCCGCGTGGGCCGCCAATGCCGGGTATTGGGCACCGGACCGTGGCCGGCCCCACCCGCCGGCGGCTTCGCCGGAGGGTGTGGGTGCCACTGCCACTGCCACTGGCCCCACTGCTGGGCCCACGGTGGTGGTGGGGGGCCACTGTACCCCGGATGGGACCCACCACCTGTTTGTTGATCACCGCCACCCGAACCGCCTCGTTTGCCCCCGCGGTTTTTGTTATTTTTGCGATTGTTCTTGCCTCCACCATTATTATGATTTTGGCCCGAATTATTAACAAAACCTGAAGGACTAGGAGAGGATGCCACCATGACAACTGGGCTTCCTCCGGTAGCTGCCTTTTTAGCCAAACCGGCTTCTTCCAACGTTAGCATGGAGCGGGCTTGATGAAAGTCGGGAAGAGGGTTGCTTTGGCGAAGGAGAGTTCCAACACCATTATAGGCCTCCGAAAGACCGGCAACCAATTGTAGGACTAGACGATTATTTGTCACCGGTGCGCCAACATTACAGAGTTGATCTGGCAATTCCTTTAGTTTCTTGCAATATGCAGAAACGTTCGGAAATACATCCATTCGAACGAGGGAGAATTCTGCTCGAGTGTGACGACACGGGAATGTTGGTTGTCTTGGAATATGTCACGCAATCTATTCCATGCAGCCATAGCCGTGGTATCCGGCTCCATAATCGTCGTAGAAGGTCCACTTTGAAATAGTGGCGTATATCCACCGAAGAACGGTAGCATCAAGTGTAATCCATAGCTCGGGATCCTCCGCGGGACGGGGTCTAGCGGGAGGAATGATGTGATGTAGAACTTGATAAGATATAGCGTGAATTTTAAACAACTCTGCCCACGTTGCATATTGAACGTTTTCCATCTCAAGGACAATAGGGACACTGAGCTTGATATTGGAAACCGTGAGGGCAGGGTGAAAATTGTTCTTAGACATATTTGAAAGAACACAGAAGGAGGATAAATTTAAGAGAGGTTTATGAGAGCGGAAGACGAGATATTTGAAGAGAAAAAACCCGAGGGAGGGGGGGGGGGTTCTCGGCCAAAGAGGCAAAAGTTTGAGAGAAGAAAACTTTTGTTTAGACCTAGTCTCTTGATACCATGAAAGAAATAATCCCCTCGATTATTTTCATTAATTGAAAGACTATATATACAAGTTACATATTTCCATAATAGGGAAATCCTTTTCCTATTCTACTTCTAAATCCTTATTCTACCATAATTCTAACTATACAATTATGGTAAGAGTATAACACTAATTAAGGTATCCTTTTCCTTACAATATACTACAAATATATATACCATATATACACCACTAATTGGATTGCTTTCGGACTGCTTTACTTCATTGGACTATACCGAAAAGCCCACTGCTTGCTTATTCTTTTGGGCTGGCCGAAAGCCTCTACTGCTTACATTAGCAATATATATGTGATATACACTGATGTATATTTAGTGTATATCACATGTATATTGCTTTGTTTAACAAGTTTAAATGAGGGCCCTTGATAATGGAAGTGATTAGAAACTAAGTACTTGTCAACGCACATGGACGACACAAATATCATAGTGGAAAGAAGCTGATAATTATTTAAAAAGCAACGCATTAGTCTTTAGATTAATGAGACCACCTTCTTAATTTCAACTTCCACTAACACAAAATCTTATGATCTCTGTCCTATAAACCCTAAATATTCCATTTACATATGAATCATTAATCTCTAAAGGCCTAGTTATAATTTAACATTTATGAATTCAAAATTCTAGTTAATTTCTTTAAATTATTAAATTTTAAATTAATTATATCTATTTAATATATTTTCTAAGATAAATTCAAAATTTTAACTACAATTATTCGATTTGACTTAACCTGTAAGCCATAAGCTATAGTATAGCTCCACCCCTACGTATCACCACATTCTTTTTTCTTAGTTCATTGCCTTTTGATTTAATAATGTTTCTTTATCTTTATATTGGAAAGTCAAAAAAGGTCACTCGCGTCGCCAACTTTGGCTCACCAACAATACTTGGACTTTTATATTACGAATATATTTAGGAGTAGTTTTTCCATGAGATAAGGTGAAATATCTCAAAATAAATTTATATCTTCAATCAAATAAAATATAAATTTAATTTTAAATTTGATACTATTATTTCATCCTATCTACCTCCTAAACGGAATAAATTAACTGAATATTATAATTCCTGAATAATTTAATCGCGAATCAGAGGACCCTCAAGGTTTTAAAATAAGGTTAATGGTGCCCATTGCATGCGGCTGTGGGATGACGGTTCTGGTCCTCTAGTTGTTGAGCTAATATGGTAAGGCGGTTCTTATTTATTCTTATGGAATTAAAATACGGTTTTCTACATTAGTGATGTCTAACTCATAGTTTTGCTTTTGAAACTTCTTATTTCTCGACGTCAGAAAGATAAAATCATATAATTTAATCTATATTACGGTTGACTGGCCATGCTAGTGACTCATAAACACTCTTACCTTTTATAATATTGTTTCAAACACTACCCTTTCTATCGAAATTAAAACTAAGCAAGGTGTTGATTTTAAATTCTAGAATATATGCTTTTGGTATTTTAGAAAAATACTATGTATAGTACCTTTTGTGTAATTGCGGAACACAGAAAATATAATTCTAAAAGAATGAATGAAAATATAAGTCTAGAAGAATGAACTAAAAAAAGATACTATGTTAAAATAAAAAGTTTAAATCTCGAAAAGCGAAAAATATCACATAAATTTAGACAAAGAAAGTAATATGTATCGATGGAGGTAAAGTTAAGAATTAGAGGGGGAAAGGGAGAAAGAAATGTAGCAAACTAAATTTAAAGACTTTTACATAAATATACTAAAATAAATTTATATTTACCATAACTATTAATACTATCCATTTTCGAACATAACAATAGTTATTTTGAAATTTTCTCTTTCTTATCTTCTCTTTCTCACAAACTCTAGTTGTCGTTGTCCCAATTAATCCACCCCCTTAATTCATTGTTGTCCCTGATTTCTTGGGAAGAATCGTATTGACCAACCTTATAGTTGTTGGATATGTAAAGCACGTACGAAAATAGTAAATAACTATTACAGTGATCGAAAGAATAAACAACAAAGATTACAACAACAAGTTGTCAATCTCTTGATCTTGAATTGAAACTTCAAATCTGGATCTTGTATTCAGAAATACAAGAACATGAACTGCTACACTTGTGGCTTGTAGAACCGCTGAGAATCTGAACGATTAGAGTCCTTTGTGATTCAAATTCATACCTGAAACACTTAGCAACCAATTAGATAATCACAACACCACCGGCTGAGTCGAGAGATGTCTCTCTGTCTTTAAGACAAGATTGCCCCCGTATATAGGCTTTACGGAAGTGTGGACAATAGTCTCCCAAGATGAAACAACAAACTATCAAATGTGCAAAGCCTACACAAAATATCCCAGCGAAGAACACGAATAATGAAGATTGCTAAAAGAAGGATTGCTTATCAGAAAAACTGATCTCTTTGTGATGTTGTTAACTTGTAAGTATGTTCATATCTTCATCTATAGAATTGAGCCAAAGGCCTCTATTTATAGGTGTACAAGATGGTCTTTCAAATGCCCCATAATGGCATTCAATTGCCATGTAATGGATGACATTTAACCCCCAAGTAATGCAACAACATAATGGTCCAAGTAATGACCATTATTGGGTGGATTCAATGCCATTGAAACTACCTCAACAACAAAACCTTTGGGATTCCATCGAGCAGTCACTGCCAATGAAGAACCGCGGCTCTGCCACATTAGCGCCGTGACGCTAATTCAGCCAGATGTTCACTGCCAATCAGGCGTTGCAACGCTGCAAGGGGGCGCCGCGGCGCTCTGGCACCGCAGCCCATACCGGGAGGCGCCGCGGACCTTCTCGGCTCCGCGGCCCTTTTCCGACCCGTACCATCTTACACTTCGCACAATCCTTCCTTCGTTTACCAAAGTGAAACACTTCTTATTTAGCCAATAATCGTCCATCATTCTATGTCTCAAACTGACTTACGTACTAATATCTCTTTCATTAACGAAATTTATGATACTTGGCACTAAGATTGCACGTGTGTGAAAATGACATTTCCGACGTTCGGGGCCCCAATTGTTCTAGTCATAAATAATGGGATAAACTTAATTCCACATTAGTAAATTTCCAACAATCCCCTCTTGAAAGAGATTTTGGCGCACACACAAGGTGCCTACTTTCAGCAATCTTTCAGCGAAAAGATATTGCATCAGGAGAGGTAGCTTCCGCTTTGAACCTTCCCTAGTTGAATACCATTTGACTTACTTACTGCGCGGTGAACGTGATGTCTTGAACCGTCAGTGTTTAATGTAAGCCAAGACAACGGTACCAACACAATACCTCCCCTTTATTCGTTTCTTCTTATTATTCTGTCCGTTGTGGCCGTGGACACACTTGGATTCTTAAGTGCGTTCATTTGAGGCGGCCTGTCCTCGCAGTTAAATAGGTGATATCCTACAAGGTATCCTGCTATACCCCACTTCACAAGTGTTATGAATCATTAAAAGTTTCCCCAACCTTAACTTCAACTGTTTGAGGATCGTTTAAAGGTTTGGAAGCTTAACCTTTACCCACCATGCTGGTAGCATTTTAATGTCTGTCGCGGGAATAACTTTGGATTCATGTTTCTTTACAGAAATCATAATCTGAAGTGCTTTTGCTTCCACCGGAGCGCTCAACTGAACCTTTTGCACCTTAGTTTTTCCATTGAACCATATTCTTGGGATCTCCAGTCAGTATGGTTGGGTTACCACCGCAAAGGTTTGTATCGTTTGGGTTTTAAGCCCATTCCCCTAGATAGGTAGAACTCTTGATCTTCGAGTAGTCCCTTAGTTAAAGGGTCCACTATACCCTTTGATTAGTAATCAAGGAAGTGACACCCGTGATGATCAATTGCCATACGGTCTTATGTCTCCGACAGATCTGACAGATATGTCCAGACGCCGTTATTTGTGCCCTTCCTGAAGCCGACCGGCTAGTCACAGTGTATAACTGCTGAAGGCACGAGTTTCTCCCAATAAGGGACGTCCTCTAAGAAGTTTGCTTAGAGAATATGTCCAGACGCCATCTTTCATGCTTTGTTTAAAGCGATAAAATCCGATTCCATCATGAATCGACCGATGCAAGTTTGCTTAGAGAATTTTCCAAGATCCACCATACACATTTACTTGTGGCATTGGTGTTCTTCATGTCTGATGTCCAGTTTGCATCACTGTGTTCTCCCAGAACCGCTGGACATCCAGAATACCGTAATCCATAGATAAGCAAACATTTCAAACATCGTCATATCTGATTTAACCCCCTCTATCGATCATTTCCAGAATCACGAGTGAACCTTAGTTCAACTGGTCTGCTTTATAGGCCGATAACTGGTCGGTTGTAGTGTGTACAATACATTGAACTACATATGACCTGCGCATATCGCTCCTTGTATATGGGTGCACCTGATTCCAATCAGTTCTATGATTCATATTCATTGGTGGCTTCAACGAGACTGTCAACTATCTCACAACTGAGTTTGGAGTTAGACCAGTCCGTTAGATGTCTTAGAAATCCCAATTCCTAAGATGCCATAAGTGATACCCATATCTTTCATATCGAGACTTTTGTTTCAATATGACTTCCACTTTCATAGTGTTGGTTTTCTAACTGTTAGATTTCTAACTTCAGAGTCAATGTTTCTGTTGTCAGATTCATTGTTTCTGTTTTAACTGAAACTTCCAGGACCAAAATGTAAACATTTCAGGGACCAAAGAGAAAGTTCAGGAAGAAGCCCAACAGTCCAACAAACCAGCTCTGATCCTTCCCTTCTAACTCTCCGGTTAGGAAGATTGTCTCAACATCCATGTCACGCAAGACTGCAATGGCCTTAGATGTTAACCTATTCACATGGGAGCACATGTACAAGTAGCCGAGGCCATATACTCGTCAGTAGATCCATATACTTTGTACTCACTTTTGAGTATCCACTTTTATAACCCAAAGGTTCTTTTCCCAGAGGAAGGTCAACCATTACACAAGTATGGTTCTATCTGATAGAATCTATTTCTCTCTCTGTAGCTTCTTTTCAAAGCAGCGCTTCTGGAGATGACAATTCTTTGTTAATTGTCCATGGTTCGTTCTCAATCATACAAGCTAGAAGGCCTGAAATAAGTCTTTGTCCCCTCTTTGCTCCATCTCGGTTCAACATCTAGAATCCCTGAGTTATGTAGATTTGGAATATTAAGTTCTGGATAGTGAGCAACTTCCGAGTCCTGTAGATACGGATCGTTTAGTTCCAGAAAGTCAGGCACTCGCGGGTTCTTGTTAACCTCGAGCAATTACTTCTTTTTCCTTCTCAAGGAAAGTTATCTTCAAAGAATTCAGCATTCTTTGACACCAAGAGGCGATAAACACTACTATTATTTGCAGATCCAATGGATATGCAATTTACAGTCTTAGGTCTAACTTGACCTATTTAGGTATTCCAACCTCTACCAAGCCACCCCACAACACAACATTTGTTGGTGGAATCCTTTCCATGTTTTACACGGAGGGTTATCCTTATCCTTATGCGTAGTTCTGTTGAGAATCGCATTAGTGGTAAGGATCGCCTTGCCCCACATATTTTGGGCGTACGGCTTTGCGCTTGGCTAACACCATTAGACTGAGGTGAGTAATGAGCAGTCGTTTGATGAATGATGCTTCACATTCTCCCCCTCTATCACTACGAATTTCTTAATTCGTAGACTTAGTTGATTTTCAACTTCTGCTTTGTAGCACTTATCTGCTTCAATAACTTCATCTTTGCTTTTCAACAAACAAATGATGCAATATGTATCATCAATGAAGGTCACAAAGTACTTGTCTCCCCCCTCTATTTTGTATAAACTTCAAATCACCCATGTATGTGTGACTAAGTTCTAGAGGAGCAGTGTTTCTTTCGCTATTCCTTTGACGGAACTTGTCTCCCCCCTACAAACTTCAATTCACCCATGTAGATGTGACTAAGTTCTAGAGGAGTGGTGCTTCTTTCTCTATTCCTTTGACGGAATGGAAAGGTGATTTTGCCTCTTCGTCTACCTCACATCCATTTTGAGGGTTTATGTCTACAAAAGGCAATAATCTCAACTTCGTTAGCTTTTGAATGACTTTCTATTTAACGTGTCTTAATCTATGATGACATAGATGCACAGATTACAAATATATCATTCATTTAGCTACAGACATACTATACCATTCTTTGTTTTTACAGACCTGTTGGACTAGTCTCAAATCAGTTTGACCAACAACGTTCCTTAAACCAAGTTTGGGACATGTATCACCTCCTTTTAGAGTGACCCCATTCCCTGAAGTCCTCTCCAACCCCTTCTACTTTAGAGGTGGTGTTGCTTTACATGAACAACCTCTTGCCTATGGTTAAGGCGTAACCGGATCATATATGATCTGGATACTCTGGCCTACTCCAGTTGCTTTGGCAGACTGAGTGTCCAATTTCTTTTCTGCCTTTCTTTTGGCCTTCAGATCATTTAAGACCTGGAAACTTTGGACCACCTCACTAGGTGTCCATTACTTTTCTGTCTTTCTTCTGTCCTTCAGATCATTTAAGACCTGAAAACTCTGGCCCATCTCACTAGGTGTCCATTACTTTTTTGCCTTTCTTCTGGCCTTCAGATCATTTAAGACTTGGAAATTCTGGCCCACTCCAATCGCCCGTAGGCTTTGTGCGACTGAGTGTCCAATATCATCCTATCAACTAAATTCTGGCCCACTCCAGTCGCCCATAGCCTTTGTACGACTGAGTGTCCAATATCATCCTATCAAATAAAGGATCTTCTGTCAAATAGTGTGGCAGGTTCAACGTATTAAGAAAAACCATTAGCTTTTAGTCTTCTTCCTTTGAGATTGGTGCCCAGACAATTCCTGGCGCTTGCTTAAGAGTGGTAACAGTTTTCGCACAGTCATTGGATCTCTCTCCTTCGTATGTGCGAACATACTTTACACACTTTTAATAACTACACCCAAAAGAACGGATCCCTTTTAAGTTTTGTTTACAATAGTCCAATCTTTAACCGGGAAGGAAGGAGATTCAATATCTGATTTTAGAGTGTAGGGAATATGAGTTTTTAATGAAAAACACTTTCATATTTCCAGCCTTGCTTTACACACTTTTATTCAGATATTAACTCAACACATTATAGATAAGGAATTATAATTAACTTAGACCTTTTGGATTTTGGCCCACTTCAGTTAGACTGAGTGTCCATATCCTCTTTACCATAATTCGAATCCTTTTCCTAGGACAGATATAGGCCTTTTGTTACATGATAGAACATCATCTTCAGCCTTCTCCTCTTGTTCCAGTTTACATCCTCAGCCTCTCGTGGGCGCTTGTTTCCACCACCCTCAGGAGCTATGACACCAACTCGTCCTTGATCTTTAGCCGTACTAGCATGACTATCAGCAGTATCTTGAAGCTCAGCATCAGATCCAGAGATCCCACATTTGATGGAAACAGTTTTGTCACTGTCATCAAAGAGAGAACCAAAACTAGGACCAGATTTGAAAGCACGGTTGTTGACAGAGACAGAGTTTGAACTGTTAACAAAACTGTCAACCGAATATTTTCAAGAAGAAAACCACAGCCAGATTTATGACCATATCTGAAGGCACACATCTTTCGAGCACAAATACAATCTTATCTTAAAACTGTTGGATATGTAAAGCACGTACGAGAATAGTAAATACCTATTACAGTGATCGAAAGGATAAACAATAAAGATTACAACAACAAGTTGTCAATCTCTTGATTTTAAATTGGAACTTCAAATCTGGATCTTGTATTCAGAAATACAAGAACATGAACTGCTACACTTATGGCTTGTAGAACCGCTGAGAATCCGAACGGTTAGAGTCCTTTACGATTCAAATTCACACCTGAAACACTTAGTAACCAATTGGGTAATCCCAACACCACCGGCTGAGTCGAGAGATGTCTCTCTGTCTTTAAGACAAGATTGCCCCCGTATATAGGCTTTACGGAAGTGTGGACAATAGTCTCCCAAGATGAAACAACAAACTATCAAATGTGCAAAGCCTACACAAATTATCCCAATGAAGAACACGAATAATGAAGATTGCTAAAAGAAGGATTGCTTATCAGAAAAACTGATCTCTTTGTGATGTTGTTAACTTGTAAGTATGTTCATATCTTCATCTATAGAATTGAGCCAAAGGCCTCTATTTATAGGTGTACAAGATGGTCTTTCAAATGCCCCATAATGGCATTCAATTGCCATGTAATGGATGACATTTAACCCCCAAGTAATGCAACAACATAATGGTCCAAGTAATGACTATTATTGGGTGGATTCAATGCCATTGAAACTACCTCAACAACAAAACCTTTGGGATTCCGTCGAGCAGTCACTGCCAATGAAGCGCCGCGGCTCTGCCACATTAGCACCGCGGTGATAATTCAGCCATATGTTCACTTTTAATCAGGCGCCATGGCGCTGCAAGGGGGCACCGCAGCTCTTCGTCACTGCGGCCCAGACCGGGAGGCACCACGGCCATTCTCGGCTCCGTGGCCCTTTTTTGACCCGTACCATCTTACACTTCGCACAATCCTTCCTTCGTTTACCAACGTGGAACACTTTTTATTTAGCCAATTATCGTCCATCATTCTATGTCTCAAACTCACTTACGTACCAATATCTCTTTCATTAATGAAATTTACGATACTTGGCACTAAGATTGAACGTGTGTTGAAATGACATTTCTGACGTGCGGGGACCAAATTGTTCGAGTCATAAATAATGGGATAAACTTAATTCCACACTAGTAAATTTCCAACCAATTTTTTGATTCTATATGATTGTCAATCGAGTTTATATGCTTACGTGGTTAAAACATAAGATTTTATCTAGTTATGGAGGCATTTCATATCTTATTCACTAGTTTATGTTAATTAATTGTATTGTAGATTCATTTCATCACTTAGCTGTTTAAGTTAACTTTATAAGCTACTCGAACTGGTTAATAAAGAATTGTGTGGAGGTACGCTATGTAAAGAATAACCCTCGCCATCACTTCAATTTATGGTCGATCGACGATGTAAAAAATTGCAAGAGCTTCGTGTGAAAATCAAATAGCTTTTTCCCTTGCTTTTTTTCTTCACTGGATTTTCTTCCTCATTGGAGAATTGTCGAAGCTTCGCTGATAAATCATTTTTTAACTATTGTTTTTTCCTCCATCGGAGTTTTCTTCTTCGTCGAAGTTCTCTTTCATGACTTTCACACTATCTTCTCTCCGGTGTATGTAGTATGTATAGCTTATGTATATAATATTGATACACATGCCATACAAAAGACATGCATAGAACATACACACCAGATTTATAAGCTACTCGAACTGGTTAATAACGATGTGTGGAGGTACGCACTGGACCTAAGATGTCAAAGAATGTTGAATTCTTTGAAGATAACTTTCCTTAATAAAGAAAAAGAAGTAATTGCTCGAGGTTAACAAGAACCCGCGAGGGCCTGACTGTCTGGAACTAGACGTTCTGTATCTACAGGACTCAGAAGTTGCTCACTATCCGGAACTTAATATTCCAGATCTACAGAACTCAGGGATTCTAGATGTTGAATCGAGACGGAGCAAAGAGGGGACAAAGACTTGTTTCGGGCCTTCTATCTTGTATGGTTGAGAATAAACCATGGACAATTAACAGAGAGTTGTTATTTCCAGAAGCGCTGCTTTGGAAAGAATCTACAGAGAGAGAAATAAATTCGATCATATAAAACCATACTTGTGTAATGGTTGACCTTCCCCCGGGAAAAAGAACCTTTGGGTTGATACTAAAAATGAGTACAAAGTAGATGGATCTACTGACGAGTATAAGGCATCGACTACTTGTACATGTGCTCCCCTGTGAATAGCTTAACATCCAGGGCCATTGCAGTCTTGCGTGGCATGGATGTTGAAACAACCTTCCTAACCAGAGAGTTGGAAGGGGAGGATCATAGTTGGTTTGTTGGACTGTTAGGCTTCTTCCTGAACTTTCATTTTGGTCCCTGAAATGTTTACATTTTGGTCCTGGAAGTTTTAGTTAAAACAGAAATAATGAATCTAACAACAAAAACATTGACTCTGAAGTTAGAAAACCAACAGTTGGAAAACCAACAGTATGAAAGTGGAAGTCATATTGAAACAAAATTCTCGATATGGAAGATATGGGTATCACAGATGACATCTTAGGAATTGGGATTTCTAAGACATCTAACGGATTGGTCTAACTCCAAACTTAGTTGTGAGATAGTTGACAGTCTCGTTGAAGCCACCAATGGATATGAATCATAGAAATGATTGGAATCATGGTGCACCCATATACAATGAGCGATATGTGCAGGTCACATTAGTTCAAGGTGTTGTACATACTACAACCGACCTGTTATCGGCCTACAAAGCAGATAAGTTGAACTAAGGTTCGCTCGTAATTCTGGAAATGATCGATAGAAGGCATTAACTCAGATATAACGATGTCTTAAATATTCTCTTATCTATGGAATTTGGTATTCTGGATGTCCAGCGGTTCTGGAGAACACAGTGATGCAAACTGGACATCAGACTTGAAGAACACCAATGCCACAAGTAAATGTGTATGGTGGGTCTTGGAAAATCCTCTAAGCAAACTTGCATCAGTCGATTCATGATGGAATCAGAGTTTATCACTTTAAACAAAGCATGAAAAGAATTTGAGTAACTTCACGACTTATTAGAGGACGTCCCTTATTGGGAGAAACCCGTGCCTTCAGTAGTTATACATTGTGGCTAGCCAGTCGGCTTCAGGAAGGTACGAATGACTGTGTCTGGACATATCTTCGGATCTGTCGGAGACATAAAACCGTATGGCATTTGATCATTACGGGTGTCACTTTCTTTATTACTAATTAAATGATATAGCGGACCCTTTAACTAAGGGACTACCCGAAGATCAAGAGTTCTGCCTGTCTAGGGGAATGGGCTTAAAACCCAAACTATACGAACATTTGCGATGGTAACCCAACCATACTGACTGGAGATCCCAAGAATTTGGTTCAATGGGAAAACTAAGCTGCAAAAGGTTCAGTTGAGCTCTTCGGATTATGATCTCTGTAAAGAAACTTAAATCCAAAGTCGTTCCCGCGATAGACATTAAAGTGCTACCTGCATTGTGGGTAAAGGTTAAGCTTCAAAACCTTTAACGATCCTCAAACGATTGAGGTTAAGGTTGGGGAAACTTTTAATAATTCCTAACACTTGTGAAGTGGGGTATAGCAGGATACCTTGTAGGATATCACCTATTTAAGTGCGAGGACAGGCCACCTCAAATGAACGCACTTAAGAATCCAAGTGTGTCCACGGCCACAACGGACAGAACAATAAGAAGAAATGAATAAAGGGGAGGTATTGTGTTGGTACAGTTGTCTTGGCTTACATTAAACACTGACGGTTTAAGAAATAACGTTCACCGCACAGTAAGTAAGACCGATGGTATTCAACTAGGGAAGGTTCAAAGCGGAAGCTACCTCTCTTGATGCAATATCTTTTCGCTGAAAGATTGCTGAAAGTAGGCACCTTGTGTGTGCGCCAAAATCTCTTTCAAGAGGGGATTGTTGGAAATTTACTAGCGTGAAATTAAATTTATCCCATTATTTATGACTCGAACAATTGGGGCCCCGCACGTCGGAAATGTCATTTCCACACACGTACCATCTTAGTGCCAAGTAGCGTAAATTTTGTTAATGAAAGAGATATTGGTACGTAAGTGAAATGTTTGAGACATAGAATGATGGACGTTTATTGGATAAATAACAAGTGTTCCACATTGGTAAACGAATGAAGGATTGTGCGAAGTGTAAGATGGTACAAGTCGAACTGCGGAGCCGAGAAGGGCCGCGACGTTGGAGCGCCGCGGTGCTCCCCTAGCAGGGCCGCGACGCTTGGTCGACAGTGATCCTTTTGGCTAATTAGAGTCGCCGCGCTTCCCAGGTAGTGTTTGCTCAACGTAATCCCAAAGGTTTGGCTGTTGAGATGGTTTCAATGGCATTGAATCCACCCAATAATGGACATTACTTGGACCTTTATGTTGCTGCATTACTTGGGGGATAAATGTCATCTTTTACATGGCAATTGAATGCCATTATGGGTCATTTGAAAGACCATCTTGCACACCTATAAATTGAGGCCTTTGGCTCAATTCTATAGATGAGAGAGAGACACAAGTTAACAATACCACAAAGAGATCAGATTTTTCTGATAGCAATCCTTCTCTTAGCAATCTTCATTATTCGTGTTCTTCGCTGGTATCATTTGTGTAGGCTTTGCACACTTGATAGTTTGTTGTTTCATCTTGGGATACTATTGTCCACACTTCCGTAAAGCCTATATACGGGGGAAATCTTATCTTAAAGACAGAGAGTCACCTCTCGACTCAGCCGATGGTGTTGTGATTATCTAATTGGTTGCTAAGTGTTTCGGGTGTGAACTTGAATCTCAATGGACTCTAACCGTTCGAATTCTCAGCGGATCTACAAGCCACAAGTGTTGCAACTCATGTTCTTGTATTTCTGAATACAAGATCCATATTTGACGTTCCAATTCAAGATCAAGATATTGAGAACTTATTGTTGTAACCGTTGTTGTTTATCCTTTCGATCACTGTAATAGTTATTTACTATTCCCGTACGTGCTTTACATATCCAACACACCCGACATACCATCATTCCATCAGACCACCACTACAAAAATTACCATATATAACTACCACCAAGAACCATCATAAATAACTACGTATCGTTCTAATGTATATAGCAAAGATCCATTTTAATAACAAAAAAAGAAGAAGATAATTTCATAATTTTGAGTTGTTTTGTTGAGCTCGTAATGTGATTTGGTATTTGAAATCACACCTCTAAATCGATTCATAATATTGCATTGAACCTGCTGATTGAAGAATTTAAAGTGAAAAATCTTAAAGTTACTTCAGATTCGGTTTTTGGATCTAGAAACACAAGCAATCAAGATTCATTACTTAACAGAATAGGAATTATCAACGGACAAATTTTATAGTTAAATAACAAAATCCGTCGAGAATCCTATTAAGTGAGGATTATCACTAAATTTAGTTAACGAAGAAGTTCATAACTAAATTTATTTTTTCTTGTAGTGATTATTTGTTGTTGATTTGGGTATAATCTCGTGATTAGAACACAATTTGCCTTTGGGACTTAAAAAGTGAAGAAATAAAATAGAACTTGAGTGCGCGACCATTGATCTTGAGACTTATTTGAGATTATGTTTAGGAGATAGGTGGTCATGGAGAGTGCGTAATGCCAAAATTGAGGGGGAATTGAGGCGTGAGCAAGTAGGGCACGAATTAGGTTGTTTATGGTCCGGATTTTCCGTTCGGCCTTACCATTTTGGGAGGAGGTGTGAGGGCAGGAAAAATGAAAGGTAAGACAGTTATTGGAGCAAAACTGTTTGAATTTATTATTATTGAATTCTCTGCCATTGTCACATTGAAAATATTTAATGCTCTTTTCAAATTGTGTTTTTAAGAGAGCACTAAATGAGGAAAAAATGGGGTAGATATGAGATCTATTGCAAATTGAAAAAGTCCATAGAAAGTTGGAATAATCATCAAAAAACAACACATAATATTGATGGCCAGTCGTACTTAAAATAGGGGACGTCCACAAATCACTATGTATGATACGAAAGGAAGTAAAGTACAATTTGTGGATGCAGAAAATGGTAATTTAATATATTTTCCAAAAATGCGGGATTCATATATAGGAGTCCTAGAAATACAGTTACAATTAATAAAATTAATTTTCCTAAGGGAGCGTAACACAGAATCTCCCGGATGTCCTAATCTAGAGTGTCATAAGAAAGACGAAAGAGCATCAAAGGTTGATGGATCTGAGGGTGGATTGTTGATGGCATTTGAAATAGGGTAGAGATATATGATATTGTCGCATCTCATTATTCGTCTCCCTATTGTAAAATCCTTCACAGAAAAACAAAAAAGATCAAAGTCAAGGGAACATTATTATCAGTTGTTAAAACGTCGCACGAATGGGAATGCCTTATCCACTACCAACAATAATATTCTGATTTAAATTACTCAAATTGGAATAAGACGAGAGAGTACCATGTGATTCTGTCATGTGAGATGTGGCGCCTGTGTCCATATACCAATTTTCGTCTAGAGCATTGAGTGACATTGTGTTCATAACTGCCTCAATGTCATTCGGTGCATAAGTTAAGGGCGAGGGCCTGTACTATGTAGGCATGTTGGGGACGTGGGCTGAGTATGCCAGGGTGGGCATGTCGGTTCTGAGGTAGAGTCCACGAGGATGTCAGATACGGGCTTAGAAGAGAGGCCCATGATGGTGGGGCCCACGCGGTCCATGACGGGTAGGCAACCCAAGGCAGAGGCGGCTGCCACTATCACAGTCGTTGCTGGCTATTTCCTACCGGCGGGAACTGCCCCTTCCCGCTGCCGTTGTTGTCGAAATTCTATTCGCTGCGGCCCTTGCCGGACTTCCTGCTCTGGCAGTTATTGCGGGTGGATGCAGGCTACTGCGGGTCCTCAGGCCGGCGGTTCTGGTTGCCGGAGTTGGAGGCCCTGTCTTTGACAGAGGGCCCGATGGTGGTGGTGAGGGCGGTGTCGGCAATGCTGGCCTGAGTGATGCTGCGCTTGATTTTTTGAGTTTTCTCAAGAATAAGCTTCGAATGGGCCTCATAAAATGGAGGTAATGGCGTGCACTACTGAAGGATGGTGGAAACACCATCATAAGATTCCTTCAAGCCTGCAATAAGTTGCATGACCAATCGCTGATTAGTGACTAGTGCGCCGACGTTGGAGAGTTGGTCGACAAGCATCTTGAGTTTTTGACAATATGCATACACGTTTGAGAAATCGTCCTTGAACTGATTTTCAAGGTATAACGCTCGTTGAGTTTTGTTGTCGTGAAAAATACTTTCCAAACGTTCTCACGTTTAGCGGGCAGTGGCATCGGTATCAATGATGGTGTGCAACACATTATTAGAGATTGTGTTGTATATCCACTGGAGGACGGCTGCGTCCAACCGAGACCAGAGTGCATCATTAGAAGTCAAAGTCGAGGGTAGGTGTGTGGACTTCGATGTAAGAGGGATGATGTGGTCGATAAATTCGTAAACACGATAATGGATCTTAAAAAGCTTCGTCCACGAGGAGTATTGACCATTTTCTATCTCAAGAGTGATAGGGATGAAGTTTTTGATGTTGTTTACTGCAAGTGCAGGATGGAATTTGGTTTTGTCAGCCATGGAAGATGAAATTTAGGAAGAGAATGGAGAAAGAATGGCTGGAAAAAAAAACACTAGGGTTACGTGGGGGTGGCACCCGAGAGCTATGGTCAGCGGCGGTGGAGGTATTTTTAGGCTACTGATACCATAAATGAATATGTTCCTTGATTGTATTCATCAATAATGTACAATATACATAGTAGTACAAGAATATTTAAACTAGGTAACTAATCAACCTAATTACAATAGGAAATATAATTCTACCTAAAATAGGAGACCCAATTACAATAGAAATATAATTTTACCTAAAATAAGAGATATATAATTAATGAAAGAATATTAAAAAATATTCTATTAATATCGTGATTAGAACACAATTTGCCTTTAGGACTTAAAAAGTGAAGAAATAAAAAAAAAAAAAAAGATAGAGCAGGGTAGATCTTGAACGATCAGGGTTTTTAGTATCACAGACTGAACAAAGTAGAATACAGTCAGAGCTCTTTATAACTGTTTCATTTGTTCCGACATTTTTTTTCCGAGTTTTTAATGATTGACTGTTACATACCTATAATGACATTTGAAATTTAAATATTTTTGACTGTTAAGGGAAAATATTATCCATTTTTTTAATTCATAGTGTTATAAAAAAATACAAAAAATATTTAAATTTAAAATTCAAGGATATGCATTTTCACTAATCAAAAATCAAATAAATTTAATACAATTTTAATAAACTCATAACTAAATGTATAAATTTAAACGCTAAGACACGTATTTTAAAACTACTTGAAATATCTTTTAATGATGAATATATATATATATTCATATAATATTCTTTACCATAAATGTTGTAGTAAAGTATTAAAAATATTTGATCACAAAACTTCTAGACCTATTATTAGTAATCTTAGAGATTCTACTTTTATAATATTATAAAAAAAAATAAGATAGTTGTTATAAAGGGGTAATTTCATAAATAGTATAATGTTATAAAGATGGAGGTTGTTGCTATAGGTAAAAAACTGTTATAAAAAAATATTGACTTGTTATAAAATTGATAGCAATAGGAATATAAGATAAGAGATGTAGACAAAGAAGTAGAGAGGCGGAGGAGATTTTATTCTTATTTCAAGTGTATTTTTAGTCTACCTTCAAAGGTGAATAACATCCCAATTTATAGGATGAAACCACTCAATGGATGTTACAATTATTAAGTGCCCAGATTAATTGGTGGATGTTACAAATATTAAGTGCCCAAATTAATTGGTACATGTAACATACAAAAGGTTAGTGAATGTGTATGGACATCCATACAAATGATATATATTTCATAACACTCCCCCTTGGATGTCCATAGATAATGTGTCTCGTTAAAACCTTACTAGAAAAAACCCAGTGGGAAAATTCTAGTGAAGGAAAAAGAGTACATATTTCTAATAATACACATTTTGGTTGCCTCATTAAAAAACCTTACAAGGAAAATCCAGTGGGATAAAACCTTATATGGAAAAAAGAGTACAACATGTATTAACTCCCCCTAATGAGAACTTCAGTCCAAATGCATGAGTCTTAGTATTCCAATCTTGTGCACCATCTTCTCGAAAGTTGCAGTTGGTAAAGACTTAGTGAACAAATCAGTCATATTATTACTTGAATGAATCTGATGCACGTTGATATCACCATTCTTTTGGAGCTCGTGTGTGAAGAACAACTTTGGTGAAATGTGCTTTTGTCCTATCTCATTTTCTGAATCCTCCCTTCAATTGAGCAATGCATGCTGTATTATCTTCATATAAGGTTGTGGGTATTTCAAACCACATTTACTTCCAAGCGATTCAAACAGTCATAACATCAATTGGATTTATTGATATTTCTTCATTTTCTTGAGTTTGCGACTCATTGATTTCTTCAAGAATATCAGGATTGATCAAATCTTGCATTTCTTTATGAGATTATTTCTTAGTGTCATCTTGACCATTTATTTTTATTTTTCTAGGATTCCGATCCTTAGAACCCAATGGTCTACCACACTTCAGACGTGCTTTGAACTCATTTTCCATGACACTAGTAGATGGTCCTACATGGACATCAATCCGAATTGGGACATTCTCTGCAGGGATATGTGATTTGGTAATCCTTTTCAAATATGTAAATGCATCTGGAATTTGATTTGTTATTTTCTGCAAGTGAATAATCTTCTGGACCTCTTGCTCACAAATAGAAGCACATGGATCAAGATGAGATGATGATGGATTTTTACACAAAATTTTTCTTTTTATTTCATTATTCTCTCCCCCTAATTTTGGAAAACATATCTCATCAGATCAACAATATGCAATTGATCTTATTTCAGTATCTCCGTGTAAGGAAGAAATTATATCATGCTCATAGTTATAGCAAGATAATAAATGCATCAATTGAACAAATATATGGTACTTCAGGACCAATCTAATTTTCTTATTTAAACTTCTTTTAGCAGGTAGTCTATTACTTTTCGAGAACTCTTCGAAATCTCCAATCACATTCAAGTCAGCAACTTGCACAACCTTATGAAAGATTTTGAATATCGTAAAGGGATAAGGGTAAACATAGTCATCTTTGTACCCCTCATCAATAAATATTTAGTAAGGTGATTTCAGTACATCAACCTTAGTTCATTTAATCCATTTATGTATTACAAACAAGTTTTTTCAATAACTTGTATATGCTTCAGTCATATTGAATCCTTCAAAAAAATTCATATAATTTTATCACGTGAACCATATAGACTGAGACAAATTTATTTAGTATTTAATTTACATGACATTTTCTCATGTTAGGACTGTAGGTCCAGTAAATTTACCAAGATGTATCTACTTGGTAATTATTCCTACATCAATATGCTTTAAGAGACGTAGAATTCAGATCCTCATAATATTATACAATATTGTGCACTATATTGTATCAAATATATCGTCGACGAGATATCATTTTGTATCGGTTTGCAATTAGACACAACTTACTGAGATCTTATGACTTCATTATTTTTCAGGTACCTGAACCTCGTATGAGGTTTTATGAAGTGTTATGTCGTAGGCTCTTCAAGAGCACACTGCCTCCTTATTATGATCATTTGCTCCTCTCATTTTTCAAGGATTATTGCGTTTGAAACCGATTTATCTACCATGCTTCACGCATGTTGTAAACTCTGTCCTTCAGGGACATTTAGGAGCATCTTGCAGCTGAAATATGAAATAGTTGAGTCAGCAAATGCTTCTAGCATTTGACTTGAATTATCGTTTAAACGAGGATCATACCGGTGATAATTCACAATATATTTCTTAGGTGTTTATTCTCTCTACCCTTATGTTAGAAAAACTAACATACATTTTCACCTTCTTTGGGAAATTCATCTGTGTGCATCATGGTAGATTCATTAATCATATACTGCACAACAAAACTATTAGATGAAAACATTTGGTTCCTGACCTTGAATCAATTATAAGGGGAGAATTTATTATAATTTATTAGTCTTAAGCATACAAACGTCGTTGTATGCAATATATCATATTTCAGATCAACACATGAAGCTTTGTTCTCATTCACAATGATTTAGATAATTATCAGAGGCATTCAATGCTAAACCAGCTTGAATATAAATCAGTATTAACAAGATGAATTATCTTGATTACATAATCTGAAAATTGTGCTCTCAACTCAATTATTTTGAGCAAGAAATTTTGCATATGTCAAACTGCGGGTTGATAATAAACGCACATGTGACCATCTTATCGATGCATCTATTTAAGACATCACATAACAGGTGAACGGCCCCTTATTCACCTTTTATATTTTTCAGAATTTAGGAAATTCAATCCCAACATTAGTGAGTATAATCAACTTATCACGAGAACAAGAAAATTAATTCCTGAAGTATCTTCTAGTTCTTCAATATATTCTGAATACAAACTTAGCACATCAGATTTAAATCAGGACAATAAAAAATGTCACGTCAATTGATAAAATTATTTGTACTAGTAAATTTCTTATTACCATGTCATGTGTTATTTGTTTTAGTAAACTTCTGGTTTACTATGACATGAATTCTATTTTGTACAATAAACTTCTGGTTTATCGTGACATGTGATTTCATCATGCTTATATTTGTGCAATTCAATTTGAAGAATAAATAGGGTAACATTTCAAATACATATTTCTTACCCACTATGATTTTATAAATATTTAGTCATCCAATCATTTATAGCTTCAATATGATAGTCATTTAGTTTAGTAAACTTTCGGTTTACTATAACTTGTGCTTTGATCATAACAACTTTGTATATTACAATCTAGAACGAATGACATACACAAAGTAAAACGAATACACATTAACTACTAGCATTGTCATAAAATACAAAGTGAAAACTAAATAATATAACAAAGTAATCGTTACTGAATGAACTATATGACATATTACTGAATGAACATAGTAAGAAATTTCAAAATTGATTCTTATTCTTTTTGAGATATTAGTAATATTTTATTAAAGGCCATAAAGGCATTGGCCATAAAAAGCATTCAGAAGAAATATAACCATAAATATGGATACACACCAGTGGAAAAACTCTCGGCAAGCCATGATATGTATAATTATTATCATTCTTTAAAAGTTTTTGTGTCTTTGCCTTTAATTGTTACCTTAACATTTTACAGAAGATTAAACCCATTTAATTCTCATTAATCACCCACTCAAATACTACTACAAATTAAATTCATTAACTTATATCAAATCATTCTCACCACATACCAAATATATACTCCGTACATAATATTTTCATACGCCCAATTATAAACATAGAACTATATATAAGCCAACGTTTCATTTTGAAATAAAATATAAGCCAATGATGGCTATTCAAGAGGTCAAATACATTATCAATTGAATTGCAAACAAATTCAAATGATATGTTAGAAACTGACAATATATTGTTTGTCGCGCCCGATTTTGACCTGCAGGCTTCGCGACGCGATAGCGTCGATTCCCTCCGGATGGATTAAAAAATGCTTGCTTTGAGGAGTCGCCACCTAATTATTCTAAGGTGAATTAGGGCACCTGAATATTAACTAAAATCTGCAAAATAACTCCGATTTTGTGGTCTACGAAACTAATGAAATTCTGGGTAAGGGTTCTTTATTATCCTAAAGGGAAGGGGTTAGGCATCCTTTAAGATCCGCTAACTTGCGGTTATCCGATCAAATTCAGGTTAATTGTTATGCTAATAAAAATGCATGTTTTTATACATATAAAAATAATATTGCAAGGTGTTAATAAAATGATGCATTTTGTACAAGTATGCATTTGTATGTCATTAATATACATGTAAAGCTAAAAAAAATATAAGTATGCATTTGTATGAAAATTGATAAGGATATATCCAAAGTGATTATTATGAGCCACGGGCCTAAAAATAAATAAACTAGCGATTTTCAATTTTAAAACTAACCGAGCCTAAAATAAATAAACTAGCGATGGGTTTCAAGTTTTTGACTACCCTATTAATTAATTCTATGCCTACCTATTCTAAATATTTCAATAATTTCACGAGCACAATAATATTACAATACACGATGAAAATAAAGCTGAATTAAAGAAAGTAAAAGACAACAACAAAAATAAATAATCTCCGAGGGATATTTTCCTTCTTTGACTTTATCTTTGCAAGCTGTCAAGAATAAACGGTTAGAAACAATTGAATATACATAACTTCGGATTCGTATCCAAAACAATAAATGTTTTGATTACGGAGGGCTCAGACTTAAATTTTGAAAAGATCATTCCAATCACGTCGTGCCTGCGAACATATGACTCGTTGGTCATTTTAGTTGCCTTGCCTACCGAACATGTTGGTCTCTTGGGTGAAAAAGATTTAAGTTTCATCCTTGCCCAGAAGCTTTATTTTCCGTCTTTACAACTGTGGAGGCCTCAAAAATCGACGGATATTTTTTCATCGGCCAAAATGCAGTACTTAATTCAAAAACAGTAAACAGTACATATCCGTGGCACGGATGTTTAAAACAGAAAACAGAAAAGAGAAAAACGAAACAACAACAAAAAGCGCGGCCTCGAATTTAATTTCATCGGCCTAAATGCAGTATTTAATTCAAAGCAGTAAAACAGTAAGACTATCCATGCACGGATGTTTAAAACAGTAAATAAAAAAACAGAGAAACGAAAAAGAAAAGCGCGGCCTCAAATTTAATTTCATCGGCCTAAATGCAGTATTAGTTAAAATGATAAAACAGCAAAATACAAGATATCCGTGTATGAATATTTAAATGCCAAAATAAACCAATAGTTTGTAATTAAAATGTCCGACCCGAATTCTGAAATTTGACCCGACTCGGACACTGAACAGTGAATCCGACCCGGATCTCAGGTTGACCCGACCCGGAATCAAATATTTTTTTTTTGAATTTTCAGATAACAAACAAACAAGACATTAAAACACAAAATCTGAAAATTTATTCGAACTGGGTCGAATCGACATTCGACCCGACCCGGAACAGTGACCTGACCCGAATCGGATACTTCAACCCGAATCAAATTCTTTCCAAATTTTCGGGTAACCAACAACACAATATAAACACACAAAAATCTGGAATTTAACCGAACCGGGTCGACCCGACACGGATCAGTGACCCGACCCGAATCGGATGTTTTTCAACCCGAATCAATTTCATTCCAAATTACAGATAACCAACAACAAAATATTAGAACACAAAAATCTGGTTTTTAACCCAACCGGGTCGACCCGACCCGGTCAGTAACCCGACCCGAAATTGAATGTTTTCAACCCGAATCGATTTCATTCCAAATTACAGATAACCAACAACAAAATATTAAAACACAAAAATCTGGTATTTAACCAAACCGGGTCGACCCGACCCGAAATCGAATGTTTTCAACCCGAATCGATTTTATTCCAAATTACAGATAACCAACAACAAAATACAAATACACGAATCTGGAAACTTACCTGACTCGGTTCTGGCCCGACCCGAACAGTGACCCGACCAGAACAGTGACCCGACCCGGAATGAGTGAAAAACACCACAGTGAACCAGTAGCTAAGGTCGCCGGCGTTCATGGAGTTCGCTGGAGATAGTGAAGGCTGTAGGGAGAACGTAGAGGCAGCAATCGGTCGGGTTCGAGTTCACCGTAGCTGGCGGTGATTCGTCGAACTTCGGCGTGGAGCCGACGGCAGTGAGGTAGCGGTGTGGTAGTTTGAGGGGTTGTTAGATTCGAGGTTCACCGGAGCTTGGAGCTCCGGCGTTGCAGTGACGGTAATGGCGACGACGGGGTGGGGGGGTCGTAGTGGTGTGCGCGGTGACTAATGGGGTAGGTTGTCCGGCGTAGGTGGGGTAGGGTGGCCGGTGGTGTGGGGTCGCGGGTATGGGGGTATGGGGTGTGCGGCGGTTTGGGTTTCGAGAGAAACAAAAACCGGTGCCCTGATTTTTTTAGGGTTCTCCCATTTTTTTTTCGTTTAGGGGGGGAAATAAAGGGAATGAAGGGCGATGGGCTTGGGGAATTTTTGGGCTTGGGGTTCGGTTGGGCCTGGTCGGGTTTGGCCGACTGGGCCCTAATTTTTGTGGGATTTGGGTAGAAATTGTTTTGGGGGAAATGGAATGGGTTATGGATTTAAAATATAAAAAGGGGTTTTATTATATAAAAAGAAAGCTTAGCAAAATTTATAAATTGTAAAGATGATAATATGATAAAATATAATATTTGTGAAATGCTTGATGCTTAAAAAATAAAATATAAAAATGCAATGCCGTTATGCGAAAAACATAAAATAACATATAATATTAGGATAAAAGTGTGATTATGATATAAAAATGCAAATGACAATAAAAAGTGCAAATAATAATAATAAAAATGATATATATACATATATATGCCTATATTTTGAAATTGTTTTAAAGTGTCAAAAATATTAAAAATTACAAATAAAATCATAAAAGATGGGACAAAATTGGGTGTCAACATTGTTCATTAAAAATAATATATGACATTCAATTGTTTGAAGAAAATCATCTGGCAAACGGATCAAATATTCTCATAATACATGTCATTAAGACAATTCAATATTTGTATCAATTCAATTAAATACAAGGACTTAATGGAGGAATATTAAGACTCATAATTGTATGATATTAGAATAAAGAATATGTTTAACTTATTTTGAGATGTAATAATTATTTTATTAACAATTCACTGTTCAGTCTAAATCAAAGCAGTAAGTAACATATGACTTCAATCCACAACAAACTTATACACACGAAATGGAGCATAGCAGTACAGATTTTGGGGAGTAAAAGAAGTAAATTTCAAAGTTGAACCTTTTTAAAAAAAAAGTAAAATTCAAAATCTTACTACTTGGGGAGTAAAGTTCAAAGGTTTACCACTTCGGGGGTAAATTCAAAGTTCTACTACTTTTGGAGTAGAGTTTAAAATTTACTACTTCGAGAGCAGATTTTTGAGTTTGCTACTTCGGGAGCAGAATTCTGAGTTTACTACTTAGGGAGTAAAGCATAAAATATTTAGAATATTTTTCTCAATTATTCTACCTTCTGAAGGTGTGGTGTGATATTTTCACAACCAATAGCACATCAATATTTATAATCTTTACTAAATATCGTCCCATTCACTTCAGGGAATGGATATGTATCTGTAACATTTATCAAGTTCTCATTCTTCATAAATGGAACACAATCATCTGAACGTGCTTTAAGCATATCAAATCGTGATGACTTAGAACCTTTTTTAAGATATTGCTACTTCAGGAGTAAATCTAGATATATATAACGTAGATAATTTCCTCTAATATATCTTTTAGAGTATACATGGCTTCAAAGCAATTGTTACTTCAACAAGAGAAATTATAAGTAAATTTAAAAGAAAGATGCTACCTGAAATTGGTAATCAATACATCTATTGCTTTATCCTTGCCTTTATAATATTATGTCATTCGAACATGAAAACAAAAATATATCTCTTAACAGCTTCAACCGATATATCCAACAAATAGGATACTATGGCTTTGAATTGCTTCCTTCGTTCGAAATTAGAAATCAAAGCAATAGGGTAGAGTCTCGTGCTGATAACGTGTTATAAAATGATAGCAATAGGAATATAAGACAAGAGACGTAGACAAAGAAGTAGAGAGGATGAGGAGATTTTCTTCTTATTTCAAGTGTATTTTTAGTCTACCTTCAAAGGTGAATAACATCCCAATTTATACAATAAAACCACCCAATGGAGGTTACAAATATTAAATGCCCAATTAATTGGTAAATGTAACATACAAAAGGTTAGTGAATGCGTATGGACATTCATACAAAGAATATGTATTTCATAACAGACTTTTATAATGAAATATTGTTATATAATAATCTGTTATAGAAAGGTCTATTCTTGAATAATCTTTCATTCTAAATGATCAATAACAATAAGTATAATGAAATAACTTGTTCCCTTAAGCAGCATGGGAAAAGACGAGTAACGGGGGAGAAAGAGAAAATGGGGAAATAAATTAGGTTTATTAAAATTAAAGTTTAAAATCAAGAGATAATTATATTGCTATACTTTAAAAAGTTATTGTTATTTTGAGTTCATTTTTTGTGAGAGAAAAAAAACTCATACAACTAACATTAGTTGTATGAGTCTCAAAATAAAAAAATTCGTGCAATCCAATGGCAAATTCAATTCATTAGCCATTAGCATTAAGATGATTAAGTTACCAACTTACCATACTCCACTAACCAAAAGAAAATTTTAAAAAATGAAGTCAGATATGTCGTTTTCATAATTTTATAAAGTGACACAAATATGATAGAGAAATGGACATTTGAGGGGCTGAATAATGAGAGAATAGCTTATTTATACAATCAAAACGTTTTTAGTTGAACACAAATTTAGAATATTAATTATATTTAAATACACTATTAAATTAATTCATGGAGTATTGTCTAATAGAGAGAATATCATATCAATATTAAAATTTCACTAATTAAATAACATATTTTTTTGGAAGTTTTAAAATTGGTAGAAGGTGGAATGATGTCAAATATTATTCTGTCCGACCCGATTTGGAAGTGAAGAGTTTTCTATTGAGAAAGAAAAACACGTTTATATAAATTACTTTTCTCGTGTTTGGAAGTGAAATGTGAAGGAAAATGTTGGAAAAAAATACGGAGTTAGGTATATATTCTGGGATCCAATATCTTATAAATGTGTAGAAGTATTGAATTAGAAAAGAAATTAATGCCAAAAAAAGAGTTTCATTGTCCCATCTTAATTTGTTCATCTTGCTTATTTGGCAATTTTAGATTTGGGTTGAAGGATTTGGAGGGGGGGGGGGGGGGAGGAGGAGCACATAACTATTTATATCATATTGTTAGGACATTATTTTCTACCTACAAAATTTTTACTCACCAATCAAATATTCAAATATATCTTTTTTTGAAAAATTCAAAAATATATATTATTATTACCAACCAAACATTAAAAAATAAGTAAAATACTCACATATTTTTCACAATATTTTCCTTATTAGCGAATACTCTCAGAATATTCTCCGTATATTTTGTAATTATGATAGATGTATATTTAAGGTAACTTAGGATTCTAATTGTATTATGAATCAACCTTTGTAAGGTAAGTTAAGATTCGTACCATATTAGGAATCAACCTTGTACAGCTATATATATTGTGAATAATGAAAGGAATTCAGAAGGGAAATTATTCTATCTTTCATGGTATCAAGAGCCTAAAACCTAAATCCCTTCTCTTCCTCATTCTCAGCCGAAATCGGCATTTTTCTTCTGATTTCACAGAAAAAAAATCTGGTTTCTTCCTCCCTTTCTCGGTCAAACCAGAAAATTCCCTTCCCTCGGCAGGCGGCAACCATGTCTTCCCCCACAAATTCCGGTTCATCCACTGGCACACTTGACAACCCCTCTCAACGTTCAGTATCTTCTTTTCATCCGGCATTTGCCGTTAACAACATCAAGAATTTTATCCCTATAATTCTTGACCAAGAAGACTGTCAATATTCCACGTGGATGGAACTATTCTATATTCATGCATGTGCATACAACGTGCTCGATCATATTGACGAATCTGTTCCTCGTCCCACCGATGTTACAGACTCAATTTGGCGTCGTCTTGACGCCATCGTCAAACAATGGATCTACGGCACCATCTCCAAAGACCTGTTGTGCACTATCATGAAAACAGGTGCTACGGCACGTGAACTTTGGGTCCGGCTAGAAGAAATCTTTCAGGACAATAAAAATACTCGGGCCGTATATTTGGAAGAGCAATTAAATAATACCCGCCTCGAGAATTTTAACAACATGTCCGAATATTGTAAGCAACTGAAACTCATAACCGATCAACTATCCAACGTCGGGACTTCTGTTTCAGAAACCAAAATGGTGCTTCAACTTGTTGCAGGTTTACCAAAAGGTGAATATGACACACTCGCAATAATGATTCAACAAGCCGACCCTCTCCCAAGTTTCAACAAGGCACGCTCACAACTATTGTTGGAAGAAACTAGACGTGCTAAACAAGAGAAACACAATCAAAAGGCCTTAGCCGTTGACAGGATGACAACACTGCGGCCAAGAAGAAATAGGTCCCGGCGGTGCAGCGAAGGTCCAAGAACTGCAGCAGGTCCAAAGAAGCAACAGCAAGAGCCGGTGGCGGAGGTCGTGGCGGCAGAGGTCGCAACAACAAAGGCAAGGGCCGCGGAAAGGGCCAACGCAACCAAGCGGAGCCAGCCGGCCAAGAAATCGGAACCAACAGTAGCGGGGGCACAACCAAGCAGCAGCAGAAGAAGACTGAATGCGGGGGCCCGAGTTCCAGCGGTCGTGGTCGATCGGCCTCTTGGGCCCCGCCCTAGCCACTGAGTAGGCCAACCCGGCAGCAGCAGCAGCCCACCTTGCTATAGTCCAAAGAAGAAGAAGAACAACAAGCTGCAAAGAATGCGCAAAGCAGCAGCACGGCCGGGCCCCGACCGCTTTAGGCCGAGGCCTACACCACCGTGAACCTTCAACAGCCCGACGACAATTGGTACATGGACACCGGAGCCATATCTCACCTCACCCCGTCGTCAGGTAACCTATCTCAACTACGTCGGTTAAAGTGTCCTCAATATATTACTATAGGCAATGGTCATCGCATTCCAATTGAAGGTTATGGTAACACATACACCAAACATCCACACCCACCTTTCTCCCTAAACCACGTCCTATACACACCTAACATCATTAAAAACTTAATCTCTCTCTGAAAATTCACTAGCAATAATTCTGTGTCTGTCGAATTTGACCCTTTTGGGAGACCTCTACCCATTCACTCAATCTTCCGCTGTCAGACCGCAAGCACATCTAGACCTTGCGGCGATCTCTCCCTCAACTTGGCACAACAGACTCGGACACCCCGGAGACCCAGTTTTTACTTTTCTTAGGACTTCTAAGCGTATTCAATGTAATAATGGGAAAATTGCCCAACACTATTTTTCTTGTCCACTAGGAAAACATACTCGTCTTCCCTTTATGTCATCAAACAGTGTTACTTTTTCTCCATTATTGTTCATGCTGATTTGTGGACATCTCCGATTGCTAGCTCTTTGAGTCATAAATTCTATCTAGTATTCTTGGATGATTTTTCACATTTTGTCTGGATTTACCCACTGAAATTCAAATATGAAGTTTTTGCAAACTTCCTCGAGTTTCAAAAATTCATTAAGATACAATTTGAAAACCCTATTAAATCATTCCAATGTGATAATGGACGTGAATTTAATAACTCGGCATTTCACAATTTCTGTTCTAAACAAGGCATGGTTTTCCATTTTTCTTGTCCCTATACTTCTTCCCAAAATGGAAAGGCCTGAAAGAATTATACGTACCATCAATAACATGGTCCGCACACTTCGTTTCATGCCTGCCTACCACCGCCTTTTTGGGTCTATGCTGTTAAAATGGTAGAATCCCTTCTAAATATTTTACCAACTAGCACACTCCTAAACAAAACCCCTACAGAAATCTTATACCGTAGGCAGCCATCATATGATCACCTACGTATTTTTGGATGCTTATGCTACCCCAACATAGCCTCCACTGCACCCCACAAACTTGCCCCTCGCACTCTTCCATGTGTCTTCCTTCGTCTATCTCCTAATCATCGGGACTACTTGTGCTATGACATTGCTACTCGTAAAATCATCATCTCCCGTCATGTCACCTTTGACGAGACAACCTTTCCTTTTTCAAATCTCCAAAAATTTCAGACCACCGATTACTTCTTTCTCGATGAACCAAGTCTGTCCCCGGTCATCCAAAATCTATACCAACAGCAGCCCACTGTTCCGTTCCAAGCCTCGCCACCGTCCGACACCACCCCACCAGCTCCCTGCTCACCCCTATAGCCCCCAGTCGAGTCACCTGCACCACCAGCGACACTGCTGCCCACTGGTCCAGAACTAGTGGACCAACAACCTCACAGCCCCTACCCACCACCACTGCCCTCATATCGCATGGAGACTCGTGCACAACACGGGATCTTCAAATCCAAGGTTCAATTCAATCTCTCCACACAAACCTTATCACCCATTCCAAAAAATCCAAAACTAGCAAAACTGGACCCAAATTGGAATGCGGCCATGTGCGAGGAATTTAACGCTTTAACCAAGCGAACACTTGGGATTTGGTACCTAGACCAAATTTGGTGTGGATGTTATCCGGTGTATGTGGCTATTTCGTCACAAGTTCAGAGACAGTGGTGACTTAGAGAGGTATAAGGCAAGACTAGTTGCCAATGGCACTAATCAGTAGGAGGGTATTGATTGTGGTGAGACATTCAGTCCGGTTGTTAAACCGGCCACTATTCAGACTGTTCTCAGTATTGCTATGGACATGCATTGGCCGATTCATCAGCTTGATGTCAAGAATGCATTTATTCATGGGGATTTGAAAGAGACTCTGTAGATGCATCAACCTCCTGGCTTTGTTCATCCCGGCAGCTCTGCAGTTTGTGTGTCATCTCAGGAAGTCATTGTATGGATTGAAACAGGCACCCCCCGCTTGGTATGATCGGTTCGCCAGGTATCTTCTGCAGATTGGTTTTGTATGTAGCAAGTGTGATACATCTCTCTTCACTTTTCATCGAGGTAGCAGCACTTCATATTTGCTATTATATGTCGATGACATTGTTCTTACTGTCTCATCTGACGGGTTGAAGAATGAAATCATTGCTCTACTCAAAACTGAATTTGCTATGACTGACTTGGGCAAGCTAAGATATTTTTTGGGTATATCGGTGACAAGATCTGCAGCCACTATGTTCCTGTGTCAGTGTAAGTATGCAGAAGAGATAGTGTACAGGGCCAAGATGGCAAATTGTACAATTATGCCAACTCCGGTGGACTCAAAATCCAAGCTTAGTGCCAATGACGGTGCACCAGTTTCTGATCCCACTCTATATCGGAGTCTAGCAGGTGCTCTTCAGTATCTTACAGCCTGATATTGCATATACCGTTCAGCAGGTGTGTATGTTCATGCACGACCCCCGAGAGTCCCATTTTGTCGCCCTCAAACGTATTATCAGATATGTTAAGGGCACACTAGACTTTGGTTTACATCTATACACCTCTGCCCCAACCAAGTTGCTAGCCTACACGGATGCAGATTAGGCAGGATGCCCCGACACACGTCGCTCCACCTCAGGGTACTGTGTATTTCTTGAGGATAATCGTATCTCATGGTCCGCCAAGCGGCAGGCCACGCTATCTCGTTCGAGTGCTGAAGCAGAATATCGCGGAGTTGCTAATGTCGTCGCTGAGATTTGTTGGCTCCAAAATATTCTTTTGGAGCTCCAGTGTCCATTACGCAAGGCGTCTATAGTCTATTATGACAACATATCTGCATTCTATATGTCTCATAATCCAATCCAACATCAGCGGACTAAGCATATTGAGATGGATATCCACTTTGTGCGAGAGAAGGTTGCCCGTGGTCAAGTCAAAATTTTACACGTGCCTTCCTCTTATCAGTATGCAGACATTTTCACAAAGGGACTACCGCAACTGCTCTTCACCGACTTCCGATCCAGCCTTAGCATTCGGCCTCCTCCTGCTCAGTCTGAGGGGGAGTATTAGCGAATATTCTCATAATATTCTCCGTATATTTTGTAATTATGATAGATGTATATTTAAGGTAACTTAGGATTCTAATTGTATTAGGAATCAACCTTTGTAAGGTAAGTTAGGATTCGTACCATATTAGGAATCAACCTTGTACAGCTATATATATTGTGAATAATGAAAGGAATCCGGAAGGGAAATTATTCTATCTTTCATTCCTCCCTACCAAACACCCCCACAGTTTCTTTCTGGAAAATGGTCCACTCAAATCTATTGTCATGAAAATGATGGATTCAATCGTAATGTGTTGGAGCCTAAAAAAACAACAATAACAACATACCTAGTGAAATCTCACAACGTGGGATCTAGGGAGGGTAGAGTGTATGCAGACCTTACCTCTACCTTGGTAGGTAGAGCGGATGTTTCCGAAAGACCCTCGGCTCAAGACAAAGCATAAGAACAAGCAAAGCAAGAGAACCGGTCAGACCCAGACAGGAAATTTAAAGCAGTATGGAAATGATGATAACAAAAGCGAATAAGCCATGATATAGCATTCTGAAAAGGAAAAAAAAGCAGTAACTAACACAGGTAAATAAGATAAAAAAGTACAGCAGAAAGCAAACGACAAGGGACTATAAAGAAATATTGTGCCTACCAGTATGATAGGCTAGGTAGGCCTACAATAATAACACTACAACTACAAGTATGTAAACGTAAGTAGGACTACGCTCAACTACCTACTACCCATCTACCCTAATACGTGTCCTTCACAACCCCCTATCTAAGGTCATGTCGTTAGTAAGTTGCACCTGCGCCATATCCCGTCTAATCACCTCTCCCCAATACTTCTTCGGCCTACCTCTACCCCTCATGAACCCGTCCATAGAAAACCTCTCACATTGGAGCATTTGTGTCTCTCATCTGCACATGCCCGAACCAACTCAACCTCGCTTCCCGCATCTTATCCTCCACCAAGGCCACTCTCACTCTGTCTCGAATATCATCATTTCTAATTATATCCCTCCTTGTATGCCCACACATCCATCTGAGCATCCTCATCTCCGCAACTTTCATCTTTTGGATGTGCGCAGTCTTGACTGGCCAACACTCCGTCCCATACAACATAGTCGGTCTAACCACCACCCTATAGAACTTTTCTTTAAGTTTTGGTGGAACCTTTCTATCGCACAAGACTCCAAATGCGAGCCTTTATTTCATCCACCCTGCACCAATACGATGTGTGACATCGTCATCAATCTCTCCGTTATTTTGGATAATAGACCCGAGGTACTTGAAGTTTCCTTTCTTTGGAATGACCTTAGTACTAAGCCTCACCTCCACGCCTGTCTCGTGATCTCTCCCGTTACTGAACTTGCACTCCAAGTATTCTGTCTTGGTCCTAGTTAGCATGAACCATTTAAACTCCAAGGTCTTTCTCCAAACCTCCAGCTTAGCATTCACTCTGCTGCGAGTCTCATGTCTGCGAATAACATACACCATGGCAAAAAAAAAAACAGAATGCTCCAAAAACAAAGTGCGTTTGACTGTTTGAGTATAGAGATCATGTGTAATACAGAAAGTGACACTATGTACCGGCAAAGTCAGGATTCGAAACTTGTCGCTTCGAGATTCTAATTTGTTTAAGTTAATGGGTTCTATATTAATAATTTATACATATTCAATGATTTTTTCAAGACAAATACATAGTTTAGACTAAAGTTATGTTGGGATCGAAATAATAAGGGTGTCATGCAGAAGCTAGCAATTGCAAACCTTGATGACGATAAATTAGACGACAAAGAAAATATACTAAAAGGGGCATAATATTCTAATAATATTTTATCAATTGATCTACATATGAAAAACTAATATAAAAGCATAAAACACAATTATGGTAAAATTCAAATAAGGTAGTAAATTCATGACAAACCCTAACAAATTTAACGCTAAGGGCTATTTTCAACGAATATCAATTTTAATTAATTTTTAATTTATAGTACTTTTAATCTTATTTTTTTCTATTCATGGCAAGAAATAGTCACTCTTTGATTTTCTCACAAACCTTCTGAAGTGAAAACTATCATATTTGGTTAGTGAAGATGAAGTTAGAAAGTAATTTTATAAGGTATAAGCATAATTTTCTTCCATTTGAAAAGAAAAGCTACACAATTACTTCAACCGATGTAATAAAAAAATTATCACTGAAAAATAATTGAAGCATATGATTGAAAAATGCAAGAAAATTGAGGAAGAAGAAGAAGAAGAAAGACTCGTGTTATATAACTAGTGTGTGCAAGTCAAAAAAAATAATTCACAAGCACAAATTGCTAGAGCAAAAATTAAGGAGGAGTAACTATTTAGACTGCAGTGTAAGGAGGAGTGTTAGATTTTGCATCTGTTACTGCTATAGTTTTATAGAGTAATTGGTTGTTTAGTTATAGGAGGGATCTAATAGTTGATTTTGTAGAATATTTAATTTTTTAATTTTAATAAGAGTCTAATACTTTAGCTGTAGAAGGATTTTACTATATTTATGTGTCTATAAAGGTTAATGATTAATAAAATTTATAAGAGACAATTTTTATTCATATTTTTACTTTACTCTCTCCAAAAATCATAACAAGTTACTGGGTTCGGTCGAACCCGCGAGTCCTACATATGCTAGCTCCGCCCCTGACTACGTACATCTATTTTCTTGACATATATCTCTATCCTTTATTCCCTATAATATAATATTATTGTCATGAATAAAAACTTACCTGAGCCGGTGTTTATTTAAACTAACTAATCAACTTATCATGGTTAAGTAACACGATTAAGTGATAATAGTATATTTTAAATATATATATTCATTGAGATATGTTTTGATTTATTAGGGTCATGGGCTCCTAAAGTTATAGCACATTTGACTAATATTAGGAAGACAAGAAGGGAAAATTCACCATTATGCCCCTTTCTCCTTTCTATGTTATCTTGTGCAATAACAATTATTGAAAAGAGAAAAAAACACCCAACTTATAATCAATTAATAATTAATATCAATGGGAATCTTCACAAAGTAGGTGTAGGGTTGATTTTCACTGTCCCCTTCCCAATTTTTCCATTCGATTTTGCCAAAGTAATAGGAAGAAAAACTATCGTGCAAAAAAAAGAAGTTAAAATGGTTAATTGAGAATTTCTTAATCTGACTGAGATGCGAGTTATCTCTTCTTGACTAAGCTCCTAAGGTAGAATATCCAACACGTGCGCATAGGATAATTTTGTGTCTATCGAAAAAAAAAAGTTTAATATTTTGACAGTCCTTAAACTTGCCACCAATTTTATTTAGACATTCAAATTAAAGTTTATTTCAATTGAGCACCTAAATATATATTAAAGTGTTTTTATTAGAGACTTTCAATTTAATTTTTTAATTTTTTTTTGCACGTGTTTCAAGCGACCATTACGTGAATAAGTTAAAACACTAAATATTTCACCTCCTTTATATGTATTTGCTTTAATAAGACATAAAACCTTAGTTTATTTCCATTGATGTTGATGTGTATATTTAAAGAAAATGACATATTTTATGTGATTAATTAAAATACGTAATAGACGTTTGACACTACACGCGAAAGTTTTTTCAAAATTTGAACAAAAAATGTCTAATATGAATACCGTTTCAGAATTAACATCAATACCGTGGTATTTTAACAAAATGTGAAGTTTAAAGGGGTATATGTAGGATTTTAATTTGTAAAAAAAACGAGTATCCCTAGTATTCGGATTAGACAATTCATTATCTTAGTATGTTTACTATATTTACCTATCCCTATTTGGAGAAGGTGTGAAATTAATCTAACGGATGGTCCTATATTTAGGAGGAAACGAAGAAGAATCCTAAAAGTGGGGAAGGAATATACCAATGAAGATCCCCAGGTGGTTGTATATAAATACACTAATCACCCTTATACCTCTCTTCATCCCATCTTAAACCCTTTCTTTCTTCTCCTTAATTAATTAACTCTTTCTCGCATCTATTTGCAGCAATAACAGGTCCATCTCTCTCTTCTTTTTTCTTTTCTTTTGTTTTTTCCATTGCATTGGTCATTTGTGATACTTCATTAGTTACATACATATTTTTTATTTTCGATCTGATGTTCGATACACCATTAGAGTTCGACTCATTCGCATGTAAGGCCGATTGGGAAAAGCACTCCCTAGAAAAAAAAAACCATATCTAGGGTTCAAATCTTAGACCTCTGGTTAAAGGAGAGCAACCTCTGCATACATCTTTTAGTGTCATTAGTTATATAGTATATGCATGTCTGTATGCGTTAGGGTCTCTGAATGTGTGTACATCTAGATTTTATTTTTATTTTTTTGCATTAAAGTGAAACTAGAATGGCGATATATTTCAACTTTTTCACGTTGATTATAAACTTTTCGTGATTCTTGAAATATCAAGATTATAGTTTAATTGTTTTATTGAAAACGTCATCTAGGATAGACGAATTGTTTTTTTTTTTCAGTAGATACACGAATTGCTTATTTGTTTGGAAATTATCTCACTTGCTAATTTACTATATTATAAGGACTGTTTTTTTTAGACGAGGAGGCTGGGGTATATATTTTGCTTTAAATTCAGTTATATATGATCGGCCCCACTAAATGGACTTATTTTTCGTTACACTCGTGTGCCAGATCTTATCTTGCTGACATTCTTGTCAATATACATGATCTTGTTTTGTTTTTTTTCCTTTTTATTTTGTTGTTTGTTTTTTATTGGGTATTCATATAAAACAAACCTGAAAACTTGACTAAGCATAAGACAATTCAATCAATCCTAGGATTGCTACAAAATATTCCAAATAAGCTATATTGGTTGAATGAACTGCATCTTTAAAAATTCATTCATTCAGAATTTCAGATAGAGCAAACTAGTCCTCTTCTTCTTTTTTCTGATTTGGTTTATAAAGTTGTTTGTTGTTTTAAATTGTTGTTCCAATTTTGTTGTCGATGAATATTAGGATAGCTTATATATATATATGCTGAATATAGTTGTTTTGATATGCAGATAGATCGTCGTAGAAGAGGAGAGTGAATCAGAAAGAAAGGAAGTAGAAATGGCGGGCGATATGAAGGTTCTGAATGCGCTTGATTCGGCCAAAACACAATGGTATCACTTCACAGCAATCATAATAGCTGGCATGGGATTTTTCACTGATGCCTACGATTTGTTTTGCATCTCTCTAGTCACTAAGTTGCTTGGCCGCATTTACTACCATGTGGATGGCTCTCCAAAGCCTGGTTCACTGCCACCCAATGTCTCGGCTGCTGTGAATGGTGTCGCCTTCTGTGGTACCCTTGCGGGGCAACTCTTCTTTGGCTGGCTTGGTGACAAAATGGGCAGGAAGAGAGTCTATGGCATGACCCTTATGCTCATGTGTCTCTGTTCCGTTGCCTCAGGCCTTTCTTTTGGTAGGGAGCCTAAGACCGTCTTGGCCACCCTATGCTTCTTTCGCTTCTGGCTTGGTTTTGGAATTGGTGGTGATTACCCGCTTTCTGCTACTATTATGTCTGAATATGCCAACAAAAAGACTAGGGGTGCCTTCATTGCTGCTGTTTTTGCTATGCAAGGATTTGGGATCCTGGCAGGTGGTATCTTTGCCATCATTATCTCTGCTGCATTCGAGGCTAGTTTCAAGGCACCAGCATATGAAGTGGATGCGCTTGGTTCGACGGTTCCTCAAGCAGATTACGTGTGGAGGATCATATTGATGGTTGGGGCACTTCCTGCTCTTCTCACTTACTATTGGAGGATGAAGATGCCTGAAACTGCTCGATACACCGCTCTCGTTGCCAAGAATGTTCAGCAGGCCACCGCAGATATGGAAAAGGTTATGCAGGTTGACATTGGGACAGAGCAAAAAGAGCCTGCACTTTCTGCTGATACTGCTGTAAAGTCTAGCAATGAATTTGGTTTGTTCACGAAACAATTTATTAGTCGACATGGACTTCACTTGCTCGGCACAACCAGCACATGGTTTCTTCTTGACATTGCATACTACAGCCAAAATTTGTTCCAAAAGGACATATTTACTGCCATTGGATGGATTCCTGCTGCCAAGACTATGAGTGCAATTGAAGAGGTTTACAAGATTGCAAGGGCGCAAACTCTTATCGCTCTCTGCAGTACCGTGCCTGGCTATTGGTTCACAGTGTTCCTCATTGACAGGATTGGCAGGTTTACAATTCAATTGCTTGGTTTCTCAATGATGACAATATTCATGTTTGCTCTGGCCATTCCTTACAACCACTGGACTCACCCTGGCAACCATATTGGATTTGTGGTTTTGTATTCACTAACCTTCTTCTTTGCCAACTTTGGACCCAACGCCACAACATTTGTCGTGCCAGCTGAGATTTTCCCTGCTAGATTGCGCTCGACTTGCCATGGAATATCAGCTGCGTCTGGGAAGTTAGGGGCAATGGTGGGTGCATTCGGGTTCCTGTATTTGGCTCAGCCACAAGACAAGACCAAGGCTGATGCAGGGTATCCTGCCGGAATTGGGGTGAGGAATTCACTCATTGTCCTTGGCGTAGTCAACCTTCTCGGAATATTTTTCACTTTTTTGGTTCCAGAATCCAAGGGGAGGTCGCTGGAAGAGATGTCAAGGGAAAATGATGACTCAAGTGAGGCAGCAGCAGAAGTGGAGAATCATTCATCCGATAACGGGACAGTTCCTGTGTAAAATTAGTTACTCATTTCATTTCTTTCCTTTTTATCCTTCGCATGTTCTGCAAATGTTCCAGCAAGATGATAAGACCTATGTTCTTTCTAGTAGTACTATATTTTCTTTAGTTCAAGCTATTAGTGTAGAGATACTTAGTTTCAGCTATCTGTGTAATTGGAGCAAGTAGAGTTCCATATGTTATATGTGTACTATGTTTTGTGTCGTATGTACTCCAAATGAACTATATTTTCAATATTAACCATTAGAGCTACACAGTACATTAAGATTTTTGTCTATAAATAATTAATTATAAGATATCATTTATTATTATGCTTGTCCCTTATAATTATTAGTAGAGCCGGCAATTTTAGCGCATATGTATAAAATCAGCCCATTTAATCCATATTTTATTGATTTTGATTACTTATATTCAACTGGGTATAACAAACCAAACGCACCCCAACCACCCACCCTACCCCCAATCCCCAACCCACTACTACACCACCCCACCCTTTGAACCCCTACCTTGCCTACTCCACCCCACCCCCACCTATCTTTACCCCACCCCCTTATCCCCCTACCCACCTCCCACATCCCACGAACCCCCATCTACCAGCTACCCCCATGTACCCTCACCCCTACCCCATCCTCAAATTTCTATTTCATTTTTTACTTTTATAAAAAATTTATAAATGAAATATGAAAATTTTCCTTACCAACCCCCGCCACACCACACCCCTGCCATCCCAACCCCCCGAAATTTTTTATTTTATTTTTATAAAAAAAAAATTCTTACCAGACCCGCTCCCCCTATCTCCATCCTCAAATATCTATTTCATTTTTTTTACTTTTACAAAAAATCTGAATTTTTTTCTTACAAACCCCCACCCCCACCCGCCCCTCCAACCCCCGAAATTTTCTACTTTATATATTTTATTTTACTTTTATAAAAGTTTTATAAAAAATCTGAATATCTCCCCCCATCCCCTCCCTCTCACCCTTGGAATTTTCTACTTTATATATTTTATTTTTCTTTTATAAAAAATCTATGGAAAATGAAAAATAATTTCTTACTCCACTACCCAGCCCCCAGCCCCCCCCCCTTAAGAACCCTTCTAATATTTATTCGATGAAGTTTGCCCTCCTATTATATGCAACTACTTATTATATAAATTAATTGTTACATATTGATTTTTCTTTTTAAAATTTGAATACAAGGTACAATAATAACTAGATCTTATCTATCTTGAAAGTTGCACTAAAAATAATAAGACAATTTTTAAATATATAAAGCAATTATCAAATCCTATTTACAACTACAAGAAATAAAATAATATCAGATATCAAATATTATTCTTATTTTAAAATAAATATATATAAAAATCAAATAACAGACAAAGCAAAACAACAATATAGAATGTAAGTTCAAAATTTGTAAAATTAATGGATCAAGTTGGGCAAATTGGGTTATGACCCATCTTGACCCGCCCATCTTAGTCCAAACAAGCTTTGGGCAGGATTAAACTTTGATCCATCTTGACCCGCCCAACTTCAGCCCAAATGGCCTATCTGCCACCCCTAGTAATTGTTACATGACGGAGACCAAAGCTGACCAAGCTACAAGGTAAACTAGGGGTGGCCAACGGGCCGGGTTCGGGGCGGGTCCCGGCCCGCTGGGACCAAACGGGATGAGGGGGTAGGGGCGGGTTCGGGGCTGGCGGGACAGGTCGTCGTCCCATTCCGTCCCTCGTCCTGCCAAAAAGGGGGATCGGTATTGGCAGGTCGGGGCGGGACCGATTTTAGTTTTTTTTTGTTTTTTTTGTAATAAATTGAATTTCCAACACTGAAATTGACATTCACACCTACACTACCACAAAATTTTGACGTTGAAATATATTGTATAGCGTCAGATGTTGACTAAAGAAAAGGAAAAAATAGAAATCGATTCGAGAGAAATCCAGGTTGAAATTTTTTAACAATTGAATTACATGTTCCCTACGTTTTTCTCCAATTGAATTACATTTTTAACAACCACTCATGTCGATACGTAACGTCGAGTCTTCGTAAGTAACAATAATAATTTAAAGAAGGAACGAAGGTACGTAACGTCGACGTGTAATCGAGGTTGATAATTGAAACTTTGGTCGATGGATGATTCTCAAGCTAGTTGCCAACTTCACTCCCAATATTTGAACTTTGATATAAATAAGTAAATAAAATAAAATATTTAGTAGGCAATGTAGACTTGTTTGTAGAGAGATAGATTGTTGAGAGATTGTAAGAAGATTTGTGAGAAATATGATGATAAAATGAGATATTTATAGTTGAAAAATTAGGTTAAAGTGTAAATATAGGGGTTAAAAATAAATATTAAGGGTAGGGGGTGGGGGGAGGCCAAAAGGGAGGGATCGGGTGGGACCGGGGCAGGTCGGGACTGACGGGATTGGGCCGGGCCGGGCGGGACGAGCCCAGGTCCCGTCCCGGTTCGAGTCCCGTTACCGATTATATATATTTTTTTATATTGGGGTCGGGGCGGGACCGGGCCGACCCGCCCCTTGGCCCAGCCTTAGTGTAAACCACGTCAAAGTGGTAGACAGAGTATGAGTTTGTTTTTACCATTAAGTCAACTTGATGTTCCTCTCAAAAGTCTCTTATAAACGTGTATGCTAATTAAGTTGCTAAAACTTCATGAATGGTCATATCAAGGAAAATCAAGTTTACAGATTAAAGTATAATAAAAGAACTCATCCCTTTTTTACTTTTCTTGATTGCTCTGTATTCTATAATAACCATTCAAACAAGATAGAATCAAACATGCGAACTAGGCCTAGAATCGAGCCAAGTGAGTCGAGCCCGGACCTAATTGAGATAATAAATAACCAACCCTTGAAGGTCTTAACTCTTCATATTTCAGATATAGCAAAAATCATATGTTCTCGCCCCATACAACATAGTCGGTCTAACCACCACCCTATAGAACCTGCCTTTAAGTTTTGGTGGCACCTTTTTATCGCACAAGACTCCAGATGTGAGCCTCTATTTCATCCACCCTGCACCAATACGATGTGTGACATCGTCATCAATCTCTCCATTCTTTTGGATAATAGACTCGAGGTACTTGAAGCTTCCTTTCTTTGGAATGACCTTAGTACCAAGCCTCACCTCCACGCATGTCTCATGATCGCTCCCGTTACCGAACTTGCACTCTAAGTATTCTGTCTTGGTCCTACTTAGCATGAACCATTTAGACTCCAAGGTCTGTCTCCAAACCTCCAGCTTGGCGTTCACTCCACTGCGAGTCTCATCAGTCAGGACTATGTCGTCTGCGAATAACATACATCATGGCAAAAAAAAATAGAATGCTCCAAAAACAAAGTGTGTTTGATTGTTTGAGTATAGAGATCATGTGTAATACAGAAAGTGACAATATGTACCGGCAGAGTCAGGATTCGAAACTTGTGGGTTCTATATTCTAATTTATTTAAGTTAATGGGTTCTAAATTAATAATTTATACATATTCAATGAATTTTCAAGAAAAATACATAGTTTAGACTAAAGTTATGTTGGGATCGAAATAATAAGGGCGTCATGCAGAAGCTAACAATTGCAAACCTTGACGACGATAAATTAGACGACAAGGAAAATATACTAAAAGGGGCATAATATTCTAATAGTATTTGATCAATTGATCTACATATGAAAAACTAATATAAAAGCATAAAACACAATTATGGTAAAATTCAAATAAGGTAGTAAATTCATGAAAAACCCTAACAAATTTAACGCTAAGAGCTATTTTCAACGAATATCAATTTTAATCAATTTTTAATTTATAGTACTTTTAATCTTATTTTTCTATTCATGGCAAGAAATAGTCACTCTTTGATTTTCTCACAAACCTTCTGAAGTGAAAACTATCATATTTGAAGATAAAGTTAGAAAGTAATTTTATAAGTTGTAAGCATAATTTTCTTCCATTTGAAAAGAAAAGCTACACAATTACTTCAACCGATGTAATAAAAAAAATTATCATTGAAAAATAATTGAAGCATATGATTGAAAAATGCAAGAAAATTGAGGAAGAAGAAGAAAGACTCATGTTATATAACTAGTGTGCGCAAGTAAAAAAAATAATTCACAAGCACAAATTGCTAGAACAAAAATTAAGGAGTAACTATTTAGACTGAGTGTAAGGAGGAGTGTTAGATTTAACATATGTTACTGCTATAGTTTTATAGAGTAATTGGTTGTTTAATTATAGGAGGGGTCTAATAGTTGATTTTGTAGAATATTTAATTTTTTAATTTTAATAAGAGTCTAATACTTTAGCTGTAGAAGGATTTTACTATAATTATGTGCCTATATAAAGGTTAATGATTAATAAAATTTATAAGAGATAATTTTTATTCATATTTATACTTTACTCTCCAAAAATCATAACAAGTTACTGGGTTCGGTCAAACCCGCGAGCTCTACATATGCTAGCTCCGCCCCTGACTACGTACATCTATTTTCTTGACATATATCTCTATCCTTTATTCCCTATAATATAATAGTATTGTCATGAATAAAAACTTACCTGAGCCGGTATTTATTTAAACTAACTAATCAACTTATCATGGTTAAGTAACACGATTAAGTGATAATAGTATATTTTAAATATATATATTCATTGAGATAAGGTATACATGTTTTGATTTATTAGGGTCATGGGCTCCTAAAGTTATAGCACATTTGACTCATATTAGGAAGACAAGAAGGGAAAATTCACCATTATGCCCTTTCTCCTTTCTATGTTATCTTGTGCAATAACAACTATTGAAAAGATAAAAGAAAGAGAAAAAAAACACCCAACTTATAATCAATTACTAATTAATATCAATGGGAGTCTTCACAAAGTAGGTGTAGGGTTGATTTTCACTGTCCCCTTCCCAATTTTTCCATTCGATTTTGCCAAAGTAATAGGAAGAAAAACTATCGTGCGAAAAAAAGAAGTTAAAATGATTAATTGAGAATTTCTTAATCTGACTGAGATGCGAGTTATCTCTTCTTTACTAAGCTCCTAAGGTAGAATATCCAACACGTGCGCATAGGATAATTTTGTGTCTATCGAAAAAAAAGTTTAATATTTTGACGTCCTTAGACTTGCCACCAATTTTATTTAGACATTCAAATTAAGGTTTATTTCAATTGAGCAGCTAACTATATATTAAAGTGTTTTTATTAGAGACTTTCAATTTAATTTTTTAATTTTTTTTTGCACGTGTTTCAAGCGGCCATTACGTGAATAAGTTAAACACTAAATATTTCACCTCCTTTATATGTATTTGCTTTAATAAGCCATAAAACTTTAGTTTATTTCCATTGATGTTGATGTGTATATTTAAAGAAAATGACATATTTTATGTGATTAATTAAAATACGTAATAGACGTTTGACACTACACGCGAAAGTTTTTTCAAAATTTGAACAAAAAAAGTCTAATATGAATACCGTTTCAGAATTAACATCAATACCGTGGTATTTTAACAAAATGTGAAGTTTAAAGGGGTATATGTAGGATTTTAATTTGTAAAAAAAACGAGTATCCCTAGTATTCGGATTTTGACAATTCATTATCTTAGTATGTTTACCATATTTACCTATCCCTATTTGGAGAAGGTGTGAAATTAATCTAACGGATGGTCCTATATTTAGGAGGAAACGAAGAAGAATCCTAAAAGTGGGGAAGGAATATAACAATGAAGATCCCCAGGTGGTTGTATATAAATACACTAATCACCCTTATACCTCTCTTCATCCCATCTTAAACCCTTTCTTCTTCTCCTTAATTAATTAACTCTTTCTCGCATCTATTTGCAGCAATAACAGGTCCATCTCTCTCTTCTTTTTTCTTTTCTTTTGTTTTTTCCATTGCATTGGTCATTTGTGATACTTCATTAGTTACATACATATTTTTTATTTTCGATCTGATGTTCGATACACCATTAGAGTTCGACTCATTCGCATGTAAGGCCGATTGGGAAAAGCACTCCCTAGAAAAAAAAAACCATATCTAGGGTTCAAATCTTAGACCTCTGGTTAAAGGAGAGCAACCTCTGCATACATCTTTTAGTGTCATTAGTTATATAGTATATGCATGTCTGTATGCGTTAGGGTCTCTGAATGTGTGTACATCTAGATTTTTTTTTTTTTTTGCATTAAAGTGAAACTAGAATGGCGATATATTTCAACTTTTTCACGTTGATTATAAACTTTCGGTGATTCTTGAAATATCAAGATTATAGTTTAATTGTTTTATTGAAAACGTCATCTAGGATAGACCAATTGTTTTTTTTTTCAGTAGATACACGAATTGCTTATTTGTTTGGAAATTATCTCACTTGCTAATTTGCTATATTATAAGGACTGTTTTTTTTAGACGAGGAGGCTGGGGTATATATTTTGCTTTAAATTCAGTTATATATGATCGGCCCCACTAAATGGACTTATTTTTCGTTACACTCGTGTGCCAGATCTTATCTTGCTGACATTCTTGTCAATATACATGATCTTGTTTTGTTTTTTTTCCTTTTTATTTTGTTGTTTGTTTTTTATTGGGTATTCATATAAAACAAACCTGAAAACTTGACTAAGCATAAGACAATTCAATCAATCCTAGGATTGCTACAAAATATTCCAAATAAGCTATATTGGTTGAATGAACTGCATCTTTAAAAATTCATTCATTCAGAATTTCAGATAGAGCAAACTAGTCCTCTTCTTCTTTTTTCTGATTTGGTTTATAAAGTTGTTTGTTGTTTTAAATTGTTGTTCCAATTTTGTTGTCGATGAATATTAGGATAGCTTATATATATATATGCTGAATATAGTTGTTTTGATATGCAGATAGATCGTCGTAGAAGAGGAGAGTGAATCAGAAAGAAAGGAAGTAGAAATGGCGGGCGATATGAAGGTTCTGAATGCGCTTGATTCGGCCAAAACACAATGGTATCACTTCACAGCAATCATAATAGCTGGCATGGGATTTTTCACTGATGCCTACGATTTGTTTTGCATCTCTCTAGTCACTAAGTTGCTTGGCCGCATTTACTACCATGTGGATGGCTCTCCAAAGCCTGGTTCACTGCCACCCAATGTCTCGGCTGCTGTGAATGGTGTCGCCTTCTGTGGTACCCTTGCGGGGCAACTCTTCTTTGGCTGGCTTGGTGACAAAATGGGCAGGAAGAGAGTCTATGGCATGACCCTTATGCTCATGTGTCTCTGTTCCGTTGCCTCAGGCCTTTCTTTTGGTAGGGAGCCTAAGACCGTCTTGGCCACCCTATGCTTCTTTCGCTTCTGGCTTGGTTTTGGAATTGGTGGTGATTACCCGCTTTCTGCTACTATTATGTCTGAATATGCCAACAAAAAGACTAGGGGTGCCTTCATTGCTGCTGTTTTTGCTATGCAAGGATTTGGGATCCTGGCAGGTGGTATCTTTGCCATCATTATCTCTGCTGCATTCGAGGCTAGTTTCAAGGCACCAGCATATGAAGTGGATGCGCTTGGTTCGACGGTTCCTCAAGCAGATTACGTGTGGAGGATCATATTGATGGTTGGGGCACTTCCTGCTCTTCTCACTTACTATTGGAGGATGAAGATGCCTGAAACTGCTCGATACACCGCTCTCGTTGCCAAGAATGTTCAGCAGGCCACCGCAGATATGGAAAAGGTTATGCAGGTTGACATTGGGACAGAGCAAAAAGAGCCTGCACTTTCTGCTGATACTGCTGTAAAGTCTAGCAATGAATTTGGTTTGTTCACGAAACAATTTATTAGTCGACATGGACTTCACTTGCTCGGCACAACCAGCACATGGTTTCTTCTTGACATTGCATACTACAGCCAAAATTTGTTCCAAAAGGACATATTTACTGCCATTGGATGGATTCCTGCTGCCAAGACTATGAGTGCAATTGAAGAGGTTTACAAGATTGCAAGGGCGCAAACTCTTATCGCTCTCTGCAGTACCGTGCCTGGCTATTGGTTCACAGTGTTCCTCATTGACAGGATTGGCAGGTTTACAATTCAATTGCTTGGTTTCTCAATGATGACAATATTCATGTTTGCTCTGGCCATTCCTTACAACCACTGGACTCACCCTGGCAACCATATTGGATTTGTGGTTTTGTATTCACTAACCTTCTTCTTTGCCAACTTTGGACCCAACGCCACAACATTTGTCGTGCCAGCTGAGATTTTCCCTGCTAGATTGCGCTCGACTTGCCATGGAATATCAGCTGCGTCTGGGAAGTTAGGGGCAATGGTGGGTGCATTCGGGTTCCTGTATTTGGCTCAGCCACAAGACAAGACCAAGGCTGATGCAGGGTATCCTGCCGGAATTGGGGTGAGGAATTCACTCATTGTTCTTGGCGTAGTCAACCTTCTCGGAATATTTTTCACTTTTTTGGTTCCAGAATCCAAGGGGAGGTCGCTGGAAGAGATGTCAAGGGAAAATGATGACTCAAGTGAGGCAGCAGCAGAAGTGGAGAATCATTCATCCGATAACGGGACAGTTCCTGTGTAAAATTAGTTACTCATTTCATTTCTTTCCTTTTTATCCTTCGCATGTTCTGCAAATGTTCCAGCAAGATGATAAGACCTATGTTCTTTCTAGTAGTACTATATTTTCTTTAGTTCAAGCTATTAGTGTAGAGATACTTAGTTTCAGCTATCTGTGTAATTGGAGCAAGTAGAGTTCCATATGTTATATGTGTACTATGTTTTGTGTCGTATGTACTCCAAATGAACTATATTTTCAATATTAACCATTAGAGCTACACACTACATTAAGATTTTTGTCTATAAATAATTAATTATAAGATATCATTTATTATTATGCTTGTCCCTTATAATTATTAGTAGAGCCGGCAATTTTAGCGCATATGTATAAAATCAGCCCATTTAATCCATATTTTATTGATTTTGATTACTTATATTCAACTGGGTATAACAAACCAAACGCACCCCAACCACCCACCCTACCCCCAATCCCCAACCCACTACTACACCACCCCACCCTTTGAACCCCTACCTTGCCTACTCCACCCCACCCCCACCTATCTTTACCCCACCCCCTTATCCCCCTACCCACCTCCCACATCCCACGAACCCCCATCTACCAGCTACCCCCACGTACCCTCACCCATACCCCATCCTCAAATTTCTATTTCATTTTTTACTTTTATAAAAAATTTATAAATGAAATATGAAAATTTTCCTTACCAACCCCCGCCACACCACACCCCTGCCATCCCAACCCCCCGAAATTTTTTATTTTATTTTTATAAAAAAAAATTCTTACCAGACCCGCTCCCCCTATCTCCATCCTCAAATATCTATTTCATTTTTTTTACTTTTACAAAAAATCTGAATTTTTTTCTTACAAACCCCCACCCCCACCCGCCCCTCCAACCCCCGAAATTTTCTACTTTATATATTTTATTTTACTTTTATAAAAGTTTTATAAAAAATACGAATATCTCCCCCCATCCCCTCCCTCTCACCCTTGGAATTTTCTACTTTATATATTTTATTTTTCTTTTATAAAAAATCTATGGAAAATGAAAAATAATTTCTTACTCCACTACCCCCCCCCCCCCCCCCCCCTTAAGAACCCTTCTAATATTTATTCGATGAAGTTTGCCCTCCTATTATATGCAACTACTTATTATATAAATTAATTGTTACATATTGATTTTTCTTTTTAAAATTTGAATACAAGGTACAATAATAACTAGATCTTATCTATCTTGAAAGTTGCACTAAAAATAATAAGACAATTTTTAAATATATAAAGCAATTATCAAATCCTATTTACAACTACAAGAAATAAAATAATATCAGATATCAAATATTATTCTTATTTTAAAATAAATATATATAAAAATCAAATAACAGACAAAGCAAAACAACAATATAGAATGTAAGTTCAAAATTTGTAAAATTAATGGATCAAGTTGGGCAAATTGGGTTATGACCCATCTTGACCCGCCCATCTTAGTCCAAACAAGCTTTGGGCAGGATTAAGCTTTGATCCATCTTGACCCGCCCAACTTCAGCCCAAATGGCCTATCTGCCACCCCTAGTATTTGTTACACGACGGAGACCAAAGCTGACCAAGCTACAAGGTAAACTAGGGGTGGCCAACGGGCCGGGTTCGGGGCGGGTCCCGGCCCGCTGGGACCAGACGGGATGAGGGGGTAGGGGCGGGTTCGGGGCTGGCGGGACAGGTCGTCGTCCCATTCCGTCCCTCGTCCTGCCAAAAAGGGGGATCGGTATTGGCAGGTCGGGGCGGGACCGATTTTAGTTTTTTTTTTGTTTTTTTTGTAATAAATTGAATTTCCAACACTGAAATTGACATTCACACCTACACTACCACAAAATTTTGACGTTGAAATATATTGTATAGTGTCAGATGTTGACTAAAGAAAAGGAAAAAATAGAAATCGATTCGAGAGAAATCGAGGTTGAAATTTTTTAACAATTGAATTACATGTTCCCTACGTTTTTCTCCAATTGAATTACATTTTTAACAACCACTCATGTCGATACGTAACGTCGAGTCTTCGTAAGTAACAATAATAATTTAAAGAAGGAACGAAGGTACGTAACGTCGACGTGTAATCGAGGTTGATAATTGAAACTTTGCTCGATGGATGATTCTCAAGCTAGTTGCCAACTTCACTCCCAATATTTGAACTTTGATATAAATAAGTAAATAAAATAAAATATTTAGTAGGCAATGTAGACTTGTTTGTAGAGAGATAGATTGTTGAGAGAATTGTAAGAAGATTTGTGAGAAATATGATGATAAAATGAGATATTTATAGTTGAAAAATTAGGTTAAAGTGTAAATATAGGGGTTAAAAATAAATATTAAGGGTAGGGGGTGGGGGGAGGCCAAAAGGGAGGGATCGGGTGGGACCGGGGCAGGTCGGGACTGACGGGATTGGGCCGGGCCGGGCGGGACGAGCCCAGGTCCCGTCCCGGTTCGAGTCCCGTTACCGATTATATATATTTTTTTATATTGGGGTCGGGGCGGGACCGGGCCGACCCCCCCCTTGGCCCAGCCTTAGTGTAAACCACGTCAAAGTGGTAGACAGAGTATGAGTTTGTTTTTACCATTAAGTCAACTTGATGTTCCTCTCAAAAGTCTCTTATAAACATGTATGCTAATTAAGTTGCTAAAACTTCATGAATGGTCATATCAAGGAAAATCAAGTTTACAGATTAAAGTATAATAAAAGAACTCATCCCTTTTTAACTTTTCTTGATTGCTCTGTATTCTATAATAACCATTCAAACAAGATAGAATCAAACATGCGAACTAGGCCTAGAATCGAGCCAAGTGAGTCGAGCCCGGACCTAATTGAGATAATAAATAACCAACCCTTGAAGGTCTTAACTCTTCATATTTCAGATATAGCAAAAATCATATGTTCTCGCCCCGAATTCTGCCTTCTGTCGTTTTATCGGCTGATGAAATCGGGAGACAAATTGATTCCTTAACTTAAGCGATTTGGGCTGGAAACGGAACTCTAATTTCCAGCAATGGGTTCCCCAACTACTATAGAAAGCGTTAGGACGGTGGTGTGAGTAAACTATGAGGTAAGAAACATGAATACAACCGAGTAAGGTAAAATTATAAGATAAAGTAAGGGATAAAAGATAAAGATAGATAAAATTTTGAGTTGTTTGATTGATTGTGTGTTTTTATATACAAAAATGTGTTCTTTTTATAGTACAAAAAGAGGAAAAAACTGTACAAACGTGGCCCCTCATGTCAGCCATCAAGTAACCCACCAAGTTTAATAGCCGACTATGGGGGAGGTGGTGCCAATTTTCTCGCCCTCTACTCTTTTTGCTTGGATAATGACCCATTTCTTTTAGCTGTTGTTGGCCGTTATCGCTTATGGGGGTCTGAAAACCCTTTTGACTTGGTCGTTGAAGCGTCTGCGTTTGAGTGGGTCCCAGTCGTACCTCTAACTGACAACTCGGCTGAGATGCCTTACTTCACGTTAAGCAATAATATTTTACTGTGAGGTAAAAATGACTTAGGCGTAGTGAATTGGAGCTGTGTAAAACGTGAGAGAAAGAGTCAAAGCTTGGGGAAGAAGTCGAGTAAGGAACAAATCAAAGTTGTTGAGATTTTCACTCCTTAATCATCTACCACAAGCTGCCCATCTTTTTCTCAACTTCTACAACCGATCTATGAGCCTTTCAGTGGAACTCTTTACTATAAATAGAGACGCCACAACAGTGTATCGATATCCAGAATCAGATTGCAAAAATACCAAAAGAGCTCTCGAAATTTCATCTCAAAAATCTGGATCACAAGTGTTGTCTGAGTGTGTCGACAACATTCTGTCCAACATTACAATTGTTGTTTAGATTCTAGATTAGTTTTGTATGGGGCGATTGTAATGAGAGATTATCTATGTCTACTTATTTAGATTTTTCAGGCAAAAGTCATTTGCGACTTCAACTTTTAATTTCTTTCCGTTTTATATTGTAAATCTGTAAAGAAATGAATTTGTATTTTTGTATATAATATATATATACAATACATCTGGTCATTGACCATCATAAGTTATCTAATATATATAATTATGAAAATTTTAAACCTTTGTGTTCATTAAATTCCGATGCATTTACTCTTTAAAGTTTCTGTTTTTGCTAAGTGTTGTTACTGGTGTCGGACGACATAATTGCCGACATTCGAAAACAGAATTGACATTCGATTTATTTCATCTCTTGTTTTTACTTTTCGTAGTTTTTGACACCCTAACACAAACCAAAAACTTCAAATTTTTTATTCCAATGGAAATTAAGGCAGAGAAGAAACAATTGGAGGACAAGCTCCAAAATTCACCAAAAACATAAATAAATCAAGTAGAAGAATTCAACAAAAGCTTCAAGTTTTTTATTTCAATGGCAATTAGGGTGGAGAAAAAATTCAGATTTGGAGAAAATATATAATTACCTCTCTGAAGCAAGAGTTTTTTTTATCAAAAAGACACTTAAATTTTACGGGATATTATTACCACCCTAAACAACTTTGAACCATTATTATTACCTTCTTTTTTATCGCCTGACAGCGTGAGAACACAAAAAAAAGAAAAAAATATTTATACAGATTTTTTCTTTATAAAATATATTTTACTATTATTCTTTTTATTCCAACTTCTTACCTTATTTTTCTTTTCTTCTCTTTCTTCTTCATAAACTTGTTGGTTGTTGCCGTCTCCGCTGAACCCCGCCTCTTCCAATGCATCATTTCCACCACAACTCTACCAATCTTCTTTTGCTACTACCGCTTCAACTCTTTTCTTCAACCTCAATATCTTTTTCAAAAATTATTCCCTTACAATTTGAACAATTTTACAAAATCCATAAGATCAATATATCTAGCTTTTTCATTTCGATTTTTAACCCAACCCTTTATAAATCATGGAGAACTCATTAATTCTTTTGAAACGTTTATTTTTAATTGCGCTGAAGTTATAACAAAAGGATATAAATTAATTGATCATATCCCCCAAATTTTGAATCTGGTAGGAAAGAAAAAATATTTAATTTTTTTATCAACAACTCAATAAATTCTAGGAACACTGGAAAAAAAATTGAGACATCGAGTCTTATTGTCAGTGAGAAGGGAGGAAGGTTAGATTAAAGTATTAGAAGAAGAAAAGAAAGAAAGAAAAAATATGGGGAGAGGGATTAGTTGGAGAAGAAGAAGAAGTGCGTGGAAGGGGAGGATTGGGGGGGCAGTGAAAAGGAGAATTATTTAGGATGAAGTGAAAACATAAGAAAAAAATTAGAAAGAAAGAAAAAATATAAGCAAAAATGAATTAATCAAATAAATATTGGTGCGTGAACACTTTTTTTTAAATTGGAATTGGCCAAAAAAAAAGAGATAATAATAATACTTCAAAGTTGTTTAGGGGTAATAGGACCCCTCCCCCTCCAAGTTCGAGTGTTTTTTTAAAAAAGGGTCATACTTCAAGAAGGTGATGATGTATTTTCTCTCCAGATTTGTTATTGAGATTCGGAGCAAGCGACAGAGAAGGAATGAATATGGAGCGTACTAAGAAGTTTTGGTTAATATAGATGAACAAAGAAAAAAAGCGTGAAGGAGAAGGGGAAGGGGCCGTGTATAGGGATGGCAACGGATCGGATCTGAACCGGATCTTACTAGATCCAGATCCAGATCCGATTTTCATATCTGAATCCAGATCCGGATCCAGATCCGTCGGGTCCATAAAAATCAGATTCAAATCCGGATCCATCGGATCCATCGGGTCCACGGATCGGATCTGGATCCACATGTAAAAAAAATTGTCTTGCTAAGAATTTTTTTTTTAAACAAACAAACGATTTTTACTTAGCTAACAGTTTACTGTGTTTCAATTTTGAAATGTTCATATGAGATATTTTGTTCGTTGTCTCGTTTTGATTGTGAGTTATTAATTGAAAATGTTGGGCAATGACAATAGTTGTGAAAAATGCTGACTAGTATTTCCACAATGTAGAACTTGCATGTACTTGGAATCTTCACAAATGAAGTGAATATAATTTTAACTACTTGTCTATGGAGATGTTAGACATTCACTAATATAACATTGATTTTATTATCGAAGTTATCTATTTATTTTTGGATTTTTGAGTTAACGCGGGGATAAATTAAACTTGTTTTGAGAATTAAACTTGCAAGGATGTGCTTAGCAATTTTAAGAAAATACTTATAAAATTACATTCTAGGTTATGAATATATTTAATAAAAAAACGGATCCACGGGTCGGATACGGATCTCAAATACAAGATCCATATCCAGATCCGATCCGTCAGAAATGGATCCGGGTCCGATCCGTATCCGTCGGGTCCAAATTTTGAAGATCCATATCCTATAAAACGGATCTGGATCCACCGGATTCGGACCGGGTCCAAGATCCATTGCCATCTCTAGCCGTGTACAAAGGGAATGGGTTGTGCACATTGGCCTTTTTCCCATATCTGCTGCAAAATGTAAAACCTTGCTATGTTTGGTAAATAAGAAAATATACATATATATTTAATAATATAAAGCCTTATTTAGTTATGGGGGTGAATTTTCCTTGATTCAATTATAAGACTTATAATCATAATCCTTAATTGAAGTAATAGGATAAGAGAGGTGCAGCAGACCCTGCAGGCCATGAATTCTATGTTGGAAATATTAACAATGTGAATCAGTAAAATTGAACAAAATGATAGAATCGATTTATTGGATTAAATTCCTGTGTTGTGGCAAGTCACTACCTTAAAAGTAATTTCGGCCCGTCTTCAGTGCAAATCATTAAGGTCGGTCACTCCCCAAGATTCCACGGCTCTTCCAAACACATGCACTCATGACTGAAAATTTAGAGGTTGCTCAAAACAATTACCCAGAAAATAACTTAATATGAAGAAAGGAAGAAGACGGTTGTTGTGGTTTGTTTTATGTTCACCAATGATAGTGCTTATATAGGTGATTGCAAAAGATATTGCAAAGAGGAGAGTTTAGTTGAGATTGGAGATGAATGAACTTAATAGAATTACAGGATCATTACATTACATGCATGTACATAGTTCATTTGGAACTAATATGTTCATGTCCTTATAATGTATCTTATTCTTTGCATGTCTGTATCATATCTTTATTCTTTGCATTACACAAGAGAACAAAGGAAGAATTAATTTCAACATTCTATACTTTGCAGGGCCTAGGACAAAAAGTAAAATGGTACAAAGAGCACAACATTCCCAAGTATAGTCCACATATGGAAAATTGGCATAGTTGCTTGAGAACTACTGATATTATTATGCAGTTCCCAAGTGTTCAAACATCTGCGAAAAAAGCAAAACAATGCCAACACCATATACACTAACAAGCTAAATGCATAGCTGGAAATCAGCCTTCCCAGATGCCCTATTATTTAAGAAGATTTTTCCTCCAAGGATAAGCTATTTGCACTAATCAGTATGATAGTAAGGCCCTGCATGCTATTTCTCTTCCTTTATTCGAGGAAGATAGCGTTCACTGCAGAGAGGAATCAGTGAGCACGGTCTTTCAGCACTTCGAGATCAACTTCTGTGGGATCAGTAGCCTGAATCTCATAATGAAAACCATCCAGCTCTCTTTTAAATGCGTCTTTGGAGGTGGCGTAAAGCATCTTTGCACGGATACGAGATGTTGCAGGAGACCTAAGGAAACAAAAAGGAATTCACTGAGAATGTGAGAAGGGAAAAAATTAAGCTGTTACTTATAGTTCTCTGAGATGCTGGACTTGCTCATCAATTCCATTGTACTAGCTGTAAAGTAAATAACATGCCATGAAATTCATCAACTACAGTATTACATGGAAATCAAACAAACACATACAGAGTCAAAGGCAGAACAGTGGAAGCATATTTAAAATTTCACAACATTATGCTCCCAAACCTTGGTTTATCTTTATTTCCTTTGCTCTCATAAATAGCGCAACCAAAAGACTTTCAAAATTACTTTGCTATGGAGACCTACGCATAATTGATGGTCATAAATAAGAGTAAGACATGATCTTAATCACTCAGAAAATAGGAGAATCTTAGTAGCTCAGTTGGTTGGTTACTTGAACTTTCACCTTGTTGGTGATGGTTCGATTCTACACCTTGTAATCCCTTCCCCCATTCCCCTTTCCCTACCCCCAAGTAATTTTGAAGGAGTGAAATTGAAGGAGAAGGGTCAAGGGTTGCTTCCCCTACTTGGAAGAAGTTTAAGAGGAAAAGTAAAAGTAGAAATAACGCTAAAGAGATTGGACAATTTTGATGCCTCCCCAAAAAAAGAACAAGGCGCTTCGAAATACAAGGATCAAAGTATCTAATTTTCTATGTCAATTCCAACATAGAAATTTACATAGCTAAAGAGTAAGTACATAAGAAGTACTTCTAAATTACATTAGAAAATGCTTAAAAATTGTGATTAAATAAAAAATATTGTTTGAGTCCTTATATGTTACTCATATATAATAGCATAATGGATTAAAATCTTTCTTTTACATCTATATCTTCCAATCAGACGATTTTTTTTATAACCATGGCATCCTGGCCAACTTGCGTGTGTCTCGACTAATTCCATGGAATAACTACCACCTCCCACCAGCAATATGTACCCTAAGACAGATTAGGAATAAATCACCTACTCCAACCGACGAATTTCTACCTCCTTTTTTTATCCTTGACTTCCCTTTCTTGAAAGGGAACATATAGCAAAACCAAGCTGGTGTACAACTTGACATTTTTCTTAAGACAGGTGAAATTTATCAAAATATCAAACAGTAGTTGCAATCATATACACATGAAAATAGGCAGCCTAAAGAGGTGGGGGGGACTAACCAATGAACAAAGAATATCTTGCTCTTTTGGCAATTCTCGGAAGTCACAAAATCAAAGTCGTACACCGCATATCGGCAATCATTTTCTGGCAAAGAAGCAGTAAAATCATCAAAGCTTTCAGCAGGGGCGCCAGTTTTCTCAACAATAACCTCCTTTTTCTTTTCGTCGATTTTGTAAATCACGTATCTATGAACCTTCTTCCTCTTCAGCTCCAAGAATGCATTTTTGCCGTGATCAGCCACACCCATTCCAGATGAAGCATTTGGCTGAAAGTCAAAGAAAGATTCCAGCTTAGTATCAATTTGTAAGATTTTAGTTCTTCACTTAAAAAACTAATTTTAACTTGTCAAAACTTGGCATTTATCTTTGTCTTTTAAAAAAATAGTGGTGGTGTCGGGTCAACTTAGAGTTAGAACACCTTGACTATTCCATCAGATATCTGCTTCCTCCCACCAATACTAGAGGCACCGCATAGCTATTTAAATTTCGCAATTTTCATGCTCACTTATAATGAATGAACTATGAATCGTGTTCCATCCTAATTAGGTGCTGTAAATCTTATAACTTCAGAATTGGTGCTCAACACATCCTCATATGGATCAGGGTGACACTGATTGCTAAGGGACTGCGTTTTCTACAACATACTATAAATACTACGTAGTTGCTACTATGATGCTTAATTCAAAATTATCAACAGAAATCAAAAGCTCAAAAAATGTTAGTTAAATAATTTAATCGCTGATAACGTAGGAGTAACAAAATCTCTGGAAGTATTATGAACATACAAATTCATCAAAGACATGAACAAAACAAAATTATAGATAGAAACATACCCCTCTAAATCTGAAAGACATGATAAATATCGCAAAAAAATGGAAGACCCTTTGGAGAAAATGGGGAATATGGTTGAATGGAGAGACTAGATAAGAGAAAAAAAGGAAGATAGTGCCAAAATGAAGAAAGCAAATCAATAGTATTATTATTCTCTGTTGTTTTCCACACTAGTTTATTCTTTTATAAAGTCTATTGTCTCTATCAAAAAAAGGAGGTCATCAACACCTTCTAAACTCATGGTCGGTTCGTTGATTGAACGCAATTCCCATACTTTTTTCGATGCCTAACGCCATTTGACCATGCATTCATCAAATTGTTGCCTTTTCCTTCATACTTTCGGCTGCTCTCTCTTGTATTTTTTTTTACTAAACTTAATTTTGGAATTTATTTATTAGTAATTACTTTTTCTATGAACAACATTTTATGGACTTCTTGTAGATGAGATGATCCTGAGCTAAAAGAGGAAGTCATTAGTCATAAGCCACTGTTATGCTACTCTACTAAAAAGGGCAGCCCGATTGATTAAGCTATCACTATGCGTGGGGTCCGAAAAATGAGTGAACTACAAGGGTCTATTGTATGCAGTCTTACCCTTCATTTCTGCAAGAGATGGTTTCCACGGCTCGAACCTGTAACCTCTTGTTCTACTCTTATCATTCTGTTTAGTACATCTATATATAATGTAACATCGGACCCTCAATTTATGTGATATTATTTGCTTCTTAAGAGTCAATTTGACTAACTTTCAAAATTAAATTGGATTAAATCAATTTAATATTTTAAAATTTAGATAATAAAAACTATAAAAGGATAATAAATAGTATTTTTTTCTCACGTCAATATGATGAACTTTTTTTACATAGTTTGAATCTAGAAAAAAGAAAAGTATCACATAAATTGAAATAACGAGTATAATTCAAATCAATCTTAGTTGTCAAGTTTACACTGGTCAAAGTTATCTCCTAAATTAGGGCTGACAATTTCACCCTGACCCGATGGATATCCGATCCACCCGACCCGATTATATGGACGAAAATCCGATAAAATACGGATTTTAATTGGGTGACGGATCTGGTCGGATTCGGGTGAACATACATCCAACCCACCACCCGACCCATCCATCCACCCGTTTATAAATTAATTTTTTTTAATGTACAACTAAATTCTAGCATTTCATCATTTACCCTCTCTGTCTCTCTCTCTCGACTCTCTATCTTTTCTCTCGACTCTCTTTCTCTCTCAGTCTCTAGACCATTGTCTTTGTTGATGGAATTGATCTTCGAAATAGATTGATGCAAATAAGCTCTTATCCTTCAATTATGTATCTCTGTTGATACTTGATAGCAAATACAATAGTTGAAATATTTTGGTTTTTGATAACAGGTTTGCAAATATTCTGGCTTTAATTGTAGCTTCATTTGTTCCAATGTTATAACAGGTTTGCATCCTAAAGGAAAGAGGGATTTGATTTCATGTAGTTCAGTAAAATAACAACACGATTCATTCTCTACAGAGACAAGTTTTCATACAAATAGTTTTATTTCTATGGCTCCCTCGAGAAATGAGCATTACCCAACACGAATTCGGATATGATGATATTTATTTGATGTACTTTTTTTATTATTTTACCAAGGAGTTTAGGTGATTGACTGATTGTGCTATAATTTTCATCCGCGAAGCACCCGATTCACCCGTGGATGATTGGTGGATTGGATGTGAGTGGAAAAAAAATAGGGTGATGGATGGGTCGGGTGGTGAATGGATGGTTGGCGGCCCGATCCACCTCCGATCCATTGTGAGCCCTATCCTAAATGATCACGTTTGTACAATTTTCTTGGATGCTACTCCATCTTTAGACAGCTAATCATCATAGTACTCCAGAAAAAGAAAATCATGATAGTACTTACTATAATTGATTTTATCCATAAATTCATTTGATCACCATCTGGTCTGGTAATTCAAAATTTCTTTTCTTATTTAACTTTATTCAAACGAAAAATCTTAACTCGCTGCATATTGGATTTCTCATTTAGAAATACCATTCATGAGTTGCTAGTGTTCTATGCACAACCACTGAAAGCATTAAAAACCTACACCGCAATATCTTTTGGATAGAAGCACAAATATTTTCTGAAAACTTTTGGTGCCAGAGCTGAGAACGCACATGCCTGGAGGAGATTTAACCAAGTCTGAAATGTCAAGTAGACACATTCGAAAAGGAAAAACAAAACGTTCATTTAATGCTGCGGTCAAAAACATATAATAGCAACAGAGAAAAATATTCACCAGGATAAAACGTTTTTTCCCGGATGTGTCCCAGAGGGACACTAGACACAATGATCAGCCAATACTAAGGAAATACAATGCTAGGCAGCCAAATATATTTGTACATGTCAAAATGGACCAATGTCGTCATCCCAAATCGACCAACCTACTGTTCTCATCAGAATCCAAATTACATCAGATCTGGATCATCTTCATAACCATAGTCTGGTTCAGTTGAATGCCTCATTCTCTTTGCATCTCTTGGACCTCCCCTGCCCTTCCTTTGTCTACCTCTGTAGTAATAGCCAAAAATCAGGACACTCTATCGTATTAGAACTTGAAAAATAGATTGTTGGGTATGCGAGGACAAAACTATCTATTTTACTCCTCCAACAACGTTAGTTATAGGATAAAATTCACTACTCACTGTCCATTGGCAGATATCCCTCCAACATCCCGACCAAGAGCTTGTTCCTCAGCCTGAAAATGTGCAAAAATGCAACTTTCATGTTCTTTGAAATATTGAATCAGCACCATAGCTTCATATTGAATGAAATATGCCTTAAGGTGTCATTACATGACCATCGCCCATTCTGAAGTAGATGGGAACATGATAGTCCATGGACAGTAGTTTTTCGATTATCTTTTTTACTTTTTGGACAGAGATAATCAAGGGGTTACTAGGAGAGATTCCAGCAATTGCAACTTTCGATCCAAGGAGAGGTTCAAGCAATTGTAATTTAAGGATAGAAGATAGGTAGTAACAGTATAAATGAAAACCAGCCATTAGTGCCATCTGAGCTATTTCCCAGCAAAATTAACCTAACTATCATTCTTAGTGCTCAATGTTAATGTTAGAATAGGAATAGGAAATAGTATCCTACTAGGAAAATGATTGTAATGTAGAATAGTAATAGGATTTCATATATAATATTCTATTAGGAAAAGAATTGTAATGGAGTGTTTATAAATAGAGCTCAGAGTAATCATGTAGATACAACAATTCAATAATATATTTTCTCCCATAATTTCTCACATGGTATCAAAGCTTCTACGATCTTGTTAGAGAATCAAAGAGCTTCCGCTGTCGGCGGGCGGCACTAAAAAATGTGTCTGGCCAAAGATAATGGTAGAGTGAAGATTGTAGAAAACTTTCAAATATTTATAAATAAAATATTCTCCTACAAATAATAGAATATTATCACCGGAATAAAAAAAAATCGGCGTGCACAGTACTGCGTAAATAGTGTCGCGTGAACAGTGCCGCATGAACAGTATTTTCCCGTGCGTGAACAATTATCAGATTTCGATCGTCGGAATTAAGGTTCCGGTGATTCCAGGCTATTTCCGGCCATTCTTTTAAGAATTGTTTTTACTGTCAACATCACGCAGAGATTCCGAACTGACCCATACCACTTTCTTCGAGGTTCGACAACTTTTCTGGCATAATTTCTCATCCCGTAGGGTCGTGCCATCATTCCGATCCTACCCACAAAATACCATCACAGTCTCATGCCTTAATTCCGGCGACTGTCTTGCGTCCCCTAAGGTCGTGTCATCATTCTGATCCTATCCACAAAATACCATCACAGTCTCTTACCTCAATTTCGGCGACTGTTTTGCGTCCTCTTTCAGAGTATTAGTAAGAGAGTATACGATGTGCAATATTCCAGCGAAGATTCAAAAACAAAAATCACCACCGCGCATAATTTTTTCGGTGGCTACTAGCGTCACATCTCTATTCAATGGTGTTGGGCATAATCAACACCACCACAATATAGATCAGGTTCAAGCTAGTGAGAAACTAATAGTTGTACAAATTTCCAACAATTTGGGAAAGCAAATCAGTCACCGTGCAATATATTTGGTGACAACATAGCTGTCCACGTCAAAATTACTTTCGGGTAGTGTTGCGCAAATTTCAACACCGTTATGAGGTAGATTAGTCCCTTCCGATCAAAACTCAATCATCGGCTCCAGCAAATACCAACTCACGCGCCACCACGTGCCGCTTGAAGTGCCAACTCTGGCTAGCGCGTCAGATCCACTAGCCGCGCATGCACCTTTTTCCGGCCAGATCTCGGTGATTTTCTTTTTGGGTTGTGTTCGCCAGATTTCATTCTTTCAAGACAGATTTCGTCACGTCTCTCGGTTTTGATATGTTTAACTCCAAAAACACGAAAATTGAAAGTTCAAGTCTTATAATTACTTCAAAATCCATAGGGATGAGATCAGAAAATAGCACATCACAGTCCATGAAAAAGCAATAAGGAGGAGGTCTCCTTGAAAGATCTCGACCTAGGTATAGTTATTGTAATAGGCTTGGACACATTCGTGAAGTATGTTATTCTCTCTATTGTGACCTTGAGAAGGAAGTTTATATGGAGCAACCACATGATTTTGTTGCTCAGGGAAAGTCTAACTCGGTATGTCGATTGCGTCGGTCACTTTATGATCTGAAATAGTCTCCCAGAGCCTGATTTGAGAAATCCAGTACAGTAATTCATGAGTTTGGCATGACTCGTACTAAAGATCTCAGACCTGAAGTATTTTCTAGGTATTGAGGTTGCTCAATCCAGATCAGATATACTCTCCGGTGATATTATTACAAAATTTATGAAGTTAAGTGATCAGCCTGCAGATATTTTCACCAAGTCCCTCACTGATCCTCGTATTAATACATCTGTAACAAGCTCGGTACATATGACTTGTATGCACCAGCGTGAGGGGGAGTGTTAAAATAGGAATAGGATTTCATATATAGTATCCTACTAGGAAAAAAATTGTAATATAGAATAGGAATAGGATTTCATATATTTGTAAAAAATTGTAAAAAAATTGTACTAGGAAAAGGATTGTAATGGAGTATATAAATAGAGCTCAGTGTAATCATGTAGATACAACAATTCAATAATATATTTTCTCCCATAATTTCTCATAGTTAAAAGCTCTGAGAATACTCAAAAAGGTGGGGGGTTACTTACGTGGATGGGAGCCTCGAGTATGTTGCTTGGTAGTTGCTAGAATCAGTCATTTTCAACCAAAAACAAGTTCAAACTGCCTTTCCCTTAACTGCTGCTACCCACTCAAATGAGTGACAAAAGACTTGTTCCCCATAATCTACTTCTCTGGTGATTCATTTGAAAATTGATACCTTCTCTGTTTCATTCCTTCCTTTTTCCATTTATGTTATGCTCCCTTTTCTTTCCTATCCTTTATCAGGGTTCTAAAAGAGAATTTCGCATTGAAGTTCAACAGAATGAAATAAGATCTCTAACTTAAAAACAGGACTATAAAGTATAAACCAAGAAGGTGGTCAAAGACGAAGTGCTGATCAAATGAACACCTTGCTATTGTTGCCCCTATCGAGGATTTCTAGCTTTAATAAACCTTTCGACATTCATATGGGGCATCCTAATTTGCCTCACAATCTCTAGATAATTAAATGATAGAGACAAGACAGTCAATCGGTTATAATCTATAGCTAACATACTACATCAAGTTTAAATCTTAACAAAGGGCAACATTTGTACAACAGTGAAAGAGAATATGTTCTAATATGTTCTCGCAAAATGACAGACATAAACATAGAGACAAACTAAATTTGCATGCCATGCACAGAATCTCTGATATGATTCCTAGTGTATAAGATTGTACGATATAAATCCGCAACAGCATTCAAGTGTTCCTATTGCTCAGAAATATAGAAAAATACATACTGCCGGTGAGGTGACCGATGATAAAGAAAAGAGCCTATCTTCAGGTTGAAACTTCCTGGATCGTTTCAAGCTGCAAAACAATTAAAAAGAAAAAGGAGAATTTCTATAAAGAAACATATAGGTGAATCTTAAATTATGGCCAGAAAATTGAAATCTAAAGATACAAAGGGAGATTCAGTAGATTTTTAACATCATCTTTTATATTACCATAGGATTAATGGAATAAACTAATGATGATACTCTTCTATTTCCTAGGAATACCAGTTCCAATAACATTTCCAACATCAAATAGATGTTTACTAATTTTACTAATATTATATTCCAAAAACACAGAAGTAAATGTATATCCTACATGTTCCTCTAACAACCTCTAAACAACTCAGATTTCCAACTCTTCTCATAATAGTTGTGTGAATCAAGTAAAATCACAAAAATAGGATGGAGGTAAATATCCGTATATCAGTGGTGTCAAGGTTAACTTGAACGCATTCGACTAATCCACCAGAAAAACTGTCCAACCCACAAGCACGTATTGCCAAGCATTCCTGCCAACAAGACAGCACGAAACGGGCACACACCAAGTGTTATAGCTGGAATTGACCAGAGACCTCCCTTCAACCACTAGGCCATCCCCTTGGAGACAAGAATAATTGAAATTCTGCCAACACCTGAAAAGCTCAATCATGTGGATCTTTTCAGCACAATCAGCCCAACTAAAATGTCAATAACATTGTACCAATGTCTAAAAAGTTCTTTCAATACTCTCATCTTGTAGGATTAGCTCCGAAATGACAACAGATTGCAAACTATTGTTATTCTTTTTTTCTAGATCCTTTTCACAAATTGAAAACAAGATTAAAGTTCTACCATATGTTTTCCCTGGAAAAGAAAGAAGAAAAGATAGAGGGGCAGCAGAACTAAGCCTTTCAACAATGAGTCTCACAAGGTGAGAAAACACACACGAAACTAGCTCATTTACATCATAGATGAACTTTTCTGCCTTTGTGTGAATACATAGTCACATTTTACGAAGCAATATCAAAATTCCAAAAGTAAGTTGGATGTAATCTGCCTTCTTGTCCACATCCATCTAAAAAAACATATAGAACATTGGCTATCAAAATTTTATCCCATACTCTAATCCTACGCTTTTAGTCTTTCCTCTTCTACTCCCAACATCAATCAGTTCTGTAAGTAACTTAACCATTTGTAAACACAAAATTACTTGTCCATACCATCAACAACAACAACATACCCAGTGTGTGGGGTTTGGGAAGGGTAGGGGTGTACGCATTGCCTACCTTTGTCGGGTAGAGAGGCTATTTCCGATAGACCCTCCCAAGAAACATGTCCATACTCCATATTATCATCATGACGAATTGCGGTACAATTGGTTTTATCAGCTACAGCAAATTATGGAACTGCACTATTCTCTAGACACTAAGGCTTTTCTTCTTAGGAGGGACATGAAAGGAATAGAAAGGGAAGAGAGAACATGATTGTATCATAAATGCAAAATCAGTAATGATTGTTAGTCTCCCCTCTTTCCATTTCTCTTCGAAATACTTTCATTCAAACATACCACGCTGCAGGAAATCAATCCACACAAGAAGCAATAGAGTACAACAAGATCTATATCCAATTATCTAAACCAAGTCAACAACAATTTACAATTATATGAATTGCTCTGTCCCAAAAAAAGGCCATATGAAATAACTAGGCTTAATTCCAAACTATAAACTCTGTATCAATTCACCATTATGGTTCATCCAAACCCAATTTGTTGCAATATGAGACTAAATTCATTATCCACACCCATCCTTATACATGCCTCACACCTAGGTGGCAATGGGATGAAACTCCTTTATCATTTTACACTATACTCTTGTGGACAATTTATAACAAAGAGCAATAAGTAATAAGAGGGTTGATTTCTCATATGGTCACTCAACTAATAATTATTATCTCAGAAAGTCGCACAATCAAAGGAAGGCCTCCTTGAAACCACCTTTCCTTCGTTCACTCCTGACCTGATAGAAGCTATGAAACCATCCATAGGGTAGGGGTGATATTGAGGAGTTTATGTGAGACAGCATCAGAATTCTCCGATTTAATAGAGTCAGCAAGATCCGGGTGACCAGAGTGATCAGCAGCTTGACCAGCTTAAGGGGAAGCTTTGACAGAATAAGAAGACAGATTACCCTTGCTATACGAAAGAAAAGGATTTGTACTGAGTTTCCTTGGTGGAGAATATAGAGCCAAATCAGACTCGTGAGGTCGGTGAACTAGGTGGAAAGTGCAGGTCAGCGCTGTGGAGATAGAAAGGATGATGGATGGATCCTTCCACTGTCTTTGAACCGAGACTAGGCAATTGAGAAGATCATAGCATAGAGAGCATAGAAAAGCTTCATCGAGTGAAATAGGTTTTGGTATTCCTTCTCGAGCTTCTATTTCTTCCGTTAAAGGAGATTCGAGAAAAGATGGAATAGGAAGACATGTTTCCAAAACGAACAAGATACGGGTTGAGAAGGGGGAGTTAGCAAAGTTAGATAAGATCCTGAGACAGGACTTCGACCGCTCTTAGTTCTTGTACCGAATGGAAAAGATGCAAAGCTAAGAGAGAGGTGGAAGGCTTACACAACTGAAAGAACAGATGGCCAGTTCTATGAATCAAAATCTCGAGTTGGAGGCACCGCTGGGAAAAAAGCCAATTGATTCAGTTTTCTCGAAATCAACGAGTGGACTTGAAATCATAGATCCATTTTGTGATCCAATCAGTGTGAATACAATGAACTGGTATCGAACAAACCACCTGGGAATGGATGATCGAAAGGATTAGAAGAAAATGCTAATGCTGCAGTACTTCGCTTCTTCTCTTAAGATAATACATAACTCAGAAAGCCTTACCCAATGGACCACTTAGAATAGACCGAATAGAAGGCGGTAAGCATTCTGTAATCATTCCAAGTTTTCCAGGCTGCCCATTCTCTTTGTATGAAAGGTAGGAGTAGGAAATGTCGTAGGTAAAGTCGTCCAGTACTACATCCGTAAGCCTTCCATGTATTGCATTCGTTCGTCGGGGAATCCCTATGTTCACTCCCATCAGGGGCTTCTTCTTGATTTCAATTTTTTTAAACAAATAAAGTGACTTTCTTAGATAATAACTATTAGCTGAGTGACCATCCAACTTATAATAAAACTTACAAGCTGGTGCTCTTGGAGGAAGATAAAAATCCTTCAAAACCTTTTAGTACATTTCCACATTGACTAGGATCCTGTAGGTATATAGTCTCCATGTCATAAACCTGCAAGACAAGTTAAAATTTCATGGAATCAAAGTTGAATCTACACATAAAACACCAAGAAAATAAATTCCCAGAAATTTTCTTGACCTGTTTTTCGAGGTTTCGGAGATCTTCATGAAGTTTGGCTCTTTTGGACAACAGAGCAGCGAGCACTACCGATGGATTGGAGGATGTTCGTTGCCCTAAAATTGACAAACATATTTGAAGATATTGTCGAACAATAATAACGAAAAAAAGAAGATAAAAGGGTAGAGCCGAGTGTATACCTTCGGCTTCCATTGAAATTTTGAGGGAGATCAACAAACTGTTTATATAGGTTTCTGGTAGTAGCGTTGGCACCTTCTGAACCCTTGCGATCTTGAACAAAAAGGAGTTTCTTTTCTCGACGTTGACGTTTCGGACGTCTGGATGGGTTTAATTTTTTCCTATAAATTATTTTATGGTGTTTAGTTGTTGAAATAAATTATTTTTAATATTAATAAAATTGAGTGTTTAATGAAATTTCTAAGTAAAAGATTCACATATATATTAACTTTTCAAGTATTAGTTGGAATAACTATTTCTAAATGTTAGTTTAGCCATGTATTTATAAAGGGCAAAAATCATTTGCATGCCCAACTTTGCTTTAAGAACTAAATTTATCCTTAATTTTGCTTAATAGACATCCCCATCAGTATTTATTTTAATCTTGACATTTTCAATCATCCATCTATGTAATAACTTTTTATATTCTATTAATATTTTATTTTTTAACATTAACATTTGACCTTTCTAAAATAATATTATATTTTATTATAAATTGTTATTTATGTTCATTAACGATGTAAGCGGAATAACATATTTTTTAAAATTTTGTTACAAAATTTAACGCTATTTTTTATGATTGTTATTTTAATATTAAAACACATACAGAGACATTCAAAGTCGTGACGTGATTTGCAGGTTATTGCGTCAGTCTGGGGTTTACGCTGTGCGCACTCGAGAGAATAGCGGCGGCGGATTACTTAGTCTAACAAAAAAAAAAGTTGACATCATATATCACTTAAAACACCTCAATTAATTCTTTATAACTTTAAACACGTGTGGTAGGGCCTAAATGTGTCATACTGACACTTTTTTGCACCAGCTTTTAAAAGCCCCAAGCGCACGGTAACAATCATTTCCAACGTGGTTTAAATGACCAATTGAATCGTGTCAACTCATTTAATATTGCCACATCATTATCCATGCGCTCACACACAAATTAAAGACTAAATTAGGTAAATTTTTCTTCGAATCCGTTTAATTTTGCCACAATTTTCACTCGGTTCATAGTTAGTTATTGAAATAAATAATCGCTTGATTATTTTCATTGATTGAAAGACTATTTATACAAGTTACATATTTTTATAATAGAATAATCATATTTCTATTTTATTCTTAAAACCTTATTCTACTTGGATACTAACTATACAATTATATTAAGTGTACAAGACTAATTAAGGTAACATTTACACTACAATATTACAATAATATATACACACAATATTCTGCTCGTGATGGGCCAACCCGAGATGGGCTTCATCCTAAAGGACCTGTGATATACACCATGTATACCAAGTGTATATCACGGGTATATACCTTGCTTAACACATCCCCGCAGTCATAGCGGACGATTTTCGAACGCTGAGACTATCCCTAAAATCTTCAAAAATGACCGAGGGAAGGCCCTTTGTAAAGATGTCTGCAATTTGATATCTTGACGGGACATGACAGACGCGTACCTAACCACGAGCAACCTTTTGCGAACAAAGTGAATGTCCATATCGATATGCTTAGTGCGTTGGTGTTGAATCGGATTACCAGAAAGGTAGATGACACTAATATTATCGCAATAAACCAAGATTGCTTTCTGAATGGGACAATGAAGCTCCAAAAGCAAATTACGTAACCAATATGATTTCGAGACAACATTAGCTACCCCTCGATATTCGGCCTCGGCACTGGATCGGGACAATGTCGACTGACGTTTTGCCGACCATGAGACCAGGTTGTTGCCAAGAAACATACAATAGCCAGACGTAGACCGTCTGGTGTCTGGACAGCCACCCCAATCAGCATCCGTATACGAGACAAGTGTAGACGTCGAGGAAGGATATAAATGCAAACCATAGGCAAGTGTACCCTGAATATACCGAATGATACGTTTGAGTGCATTCATGTGCTCAATTCTGGGATCATGCTGTAATGACACTTAATTGAGGGGTTACATTCAGCCAAATAATAGCTGAATTCATGTGTCAAGTAATGGAGAATCAATGCTCCAAAACCAGCCCAAAGGTCAGAACTTTCCAACTTCCCGTCGCAACATTCTGCCTCCGAAGAGCCGTGGCTCCAGGAACTGAAGACCCAATTAGCGTCGCGGCTCTCCGACGCCTCGGCTCCGACGGGGCTGCGCCGAGGCCCTTCGCGGCTGTGCGACGATTTCCGACACGCTTCATCTTACACTTCTTCCTTCTTTTAGCAAAGTAGAATACATTGTCATTTGGCTAATAACCGTCCATAATTCTATGTCTCAAACGTATTACATACGTACCAATATCTCTTTCACTAATGAAATTTGCGATACTTGGCACTACGTGTGCACGTGTGTGGAAACGATATTTCTGACGTGCGGGCCCTAATTGTTCGAATCATAAATTAATGGGATATACTTAATTACACATTAGTAAACTTCCAACAATCCCCTCTTGAAAGAGATTTTGGCGTACACACATGGTGTCTTTCCCAGCAATCTTTCAGCGGACCGATGTTGCATTTGGATAGGTAGCATACGCTTTGAACCTTCCATAATTGAATACCATCGAACTTAATTACTGCGCGGTGAACGTGATGTCTTGAACTGTCAGTGTTTAGTGTAAGCCAAGTCAACGGTACCAACACAACTACTTCTTTTACTCAGTTCTTCGTAATGTTTTGTTCGTTGTGGTCGTGGACACTTCTTGGATTCTTAATTGCGTTCATTTGAAGCGGCCTGTCCTCGCACTTAAATAGGTGGTCTCCTACAAGGTATCTTGTTATACCCCACTTTACAAGTGTTAGGAACTATTAAAAGTTTCCCCAAACCTAACCTCAACCGGTAAGGACCATTAAAGGTTTTGGAAACTTAACCTTCACCCACACTGCAGATAGCACTTATTGTCTATCGCGAGAACGACTTTGGATTTGGTATTTCTTCACAGAAATCACTATCCGAAGTGCTCATGCTTCCACCGAAGTGATTAACTGAACCTTTACAGCTTAGTTTTCCCATTGAACCTAATTCCCGGAATCTCCAGTCAGTAAGGTTGGGTTACCACCATATTGATCCTTATACCTTGGGTTTTAATCTCATTCCCCTAGACAGGCAGAACATCTGATCTTTGGGTAAGCCCTTTGTCAGCGGGTCTGCTATGTTATCCTTTGACTTTATGTAATCAATGGATATTATACCCGTGGTGATCAGCTGTCTAACAGTCTTATGTCTCCGTCGAATATGACGAGACTTGTTGTTGTACATAACACTCTGTGCCTTTCCTAGAGCCGACTGACTGTCGCAGTGGATCATTAAAGAAGGTACGGGTTTGTCCCAATAAGGAACATCCTCTAAGAAGTCATGAAGTCACTCAGCTTCTTCTCCTATTTTGTCTAAAGCGATAAACTCCGATTCCATTGTGGATCGGGTGATGCAAGTTTGCTTAGAGGATTTTCAAGACACAGCCCCACCACCAATTGTAATACATACCTACTGGTGGACTTGGTGTTCTCTATGTCAGATATCTAGTTTGCATAATTGTACCCCTCTAGTATAATTGGATATCTCGAATAATGCAACCCGTAAGTTAGTGTGTATTTTAGGTAACGTAGTACCCGATCCAACGCCTTTCAATGATCATTACTTGGATTATAGGTAAACCTAGTCAGCTTGTTGACTATATAAGCAATATCAGGTCGGGTGCAGTTTGTTATGTACATCAAACTACCAATCACCTCTGCATATCGCTCCTGGCATACGGGTGCACCACGATTTTTATCAAGTTTTTGATTTCTATCCAGTGGTGCCTTTATAGGCGAACTGTCAAACACCTCAAACTTTCTCAACACATCCTCGATGTAGTGAGACTGAGACAAGACCAGTCTTTCAGACGTCTTAAAGATCTTTATCCCTAAGATGACATCTGTGATACCCATATCCTTCATGTCGAAGCATTGTTTCAACATGTTCTTAGTCTCTAGAATCAAACTAGGACTGCTCCATGTGTTCAACATGTCGTCTACATACAGGCATATCATGACGAACGAGTCAGAGTTACCTTTTATGTAGACACATTTGTCACACTCATTAATGGCGAAACCCTTCGATAGTAGAGTACTATCAATTTTTTCGTGCCATTGCTTCAGGGCTTGTTTCTGCCTGTACAGAGATTTGACAAGCATATAGACTTTCTTCTCTTGCCCTGGAACCACATACCCCTCGGCCTGTTCCATATAGATTTCTTCTTCCAAATCACCATTTAGGAAGGCTGTCTTGACATCCATTTGATGTATCTCAAGGTCACGCAACGCTGCGATCGCATTGAATACCCGTATGGACGTCATCCGATACACCGGGGAGTACGTGTCAAAGTAGTCAAGGCCTTCTTTCTGCCGATAGCCCTTGACTACCGACCTAGTCTTGTACTTATCTATAGACCCATCTACTTTATACTTCCATTTGAGTATCAATTTACAATCCAACGGTTTATTTCCCGGATGAAGATCAAACAACTCCCAAGTATGGTTATGTAGAATGGAGTCTATTTCAATCTCAATAGCTTCTTTCCAGAGCGGTGCCTCTGGAGATGACAACGCTTCAGCAATTGTCCTTGGTTCATCATCAACCATATACGCTACAAAGTCAGGATCGAAAGATTTATTCTTCCTGGCCCTTTTACTTCGCCTTAGTTCCATCTCTGGAGTCCCCAAGTTCTGAGAATCCGGAACACTAGATTCCGGACATTCAGCCACTCCACTAGATCTGAACCATCAAGATCCGGGCCGTCAACGACTCCCGGTTCCTGAGAGCTTTGTTCGTAACTTCGTTTGCGAGCGGTTATGTCTTTTTCCTTTCTAGGAAAGGTATATTAAAAGAATTGAGCATTCATTGATTCTATGATTGTACCCCCGTGGATATTTGGAATATCTGACTCATGCACTAAGAAGCGATAAGCACTACTGTTATTTGCATATCCGATGAATATGCAATCTACAGTCTTAGGCTCAATCTTGACCTGCTTAGACTTGGGTATTTCAACCTTTGCCAAACACCCCCACACCTTTAAATATTTATAGGTGGGTTTCTTTCCCTTCCATAATTCATATGGAGTTTTGTCCTTACCCTTATGTGGGACTCTGTTAAGAATCGTATTAGCAGTAAGGACAGCTTCTCCCCACATGTTTTGTGGAAGACCGGAATTGATGAGCAAGACATTTATTATTTCCTTCAATGTGCGGTTCTTACGTTCCGCCACACCGTTCGACTAAGGTGAGTATGGAGCCGTCGTTTGATAAACAATGCCTGATTCGGCACAATATCCCTCAAATGGCGCTACATATTCTCCCCCTATATCGCTACAAATGAATTTGATCTACATGCTTAGTTGGTTCTCAACTTCTGCTTTGTAACGTCGGAACGCTTCAAAGGCTTCATCCTTACTTTTCAACAAGTAAATGTAACAATACCGTGTGCTATCATCAATGAATGTCACAAAGTACTTGTTCCCCCTAGTTTGTGCAAACTTCAAATCACATATATCTGTGTGAATTAGTTCTAGAGGAGTGGTATTCCTTTCGACGGATCGAAAAGAAAGCTTTGTGAGTTTTGCCTCTACGCACACCTCACATTTATGTTGAGGATTTACGTCGATAGATGGCAACAACTCCAACTTTACCAACCTTTTATTTGTAGTTGACATGTCCTAATCTATGATGCCATAAATTAGAGGACTTAAGCAAGTAAGAAGAAGAGGTTTCAATATTATTGCTTGTACGTAATACAGACATGGCGTTAACTTTGAAGAGGCCTTCACAGACGAATCCTCTTCCCACAAACGTTTCATTCTTAGTGATTACAAATTTATTGGACTCAAACACTAGCCTAAGACCAGCATTAACCAATAAATGACCAGAAATTAAATTTCTTATAATCTCAGGAACATGCATCACCTCCTTCAGAGTGAGCTCTTTACTAGAAGTCATCTTCAGGACTACATTTCCTACCCCCCAGCACGTCAAATGAAGCGTTGTTGCCCATGAACAACCTTTTGTTTGTAATCGGTGTATAAGTGGAGAAGGCATCTCTATTGGAACAGATGTGTCTTGTAGCACCTGTGTCCATCCACCATTGCATGGGATTCTCAATAAGGTTTGCTTCTAGCACCACCGCTGAGAACTCCTCAATCATGTCATCCAAAAACTTGTCCTTGACGACGTTAACATGTGCCTTGCCCTTAGCCTTGGCCTTCTCTTTTTGCTCAATCTTGAGCTTGCGGCAGTCCTTGATCATGTGACCAGGTTTCCCACAGTGGTGACAGGTTCCTTTGAACTTCTCCGCCACTTGGGTCTTGCCATCTTTCAGGAACTTGCGCTTCTTGCTTGGGTTCCCTTTGGCCTCAGCGGGTTGTTTACCCCTAGGTAACGCCTTCTTATTATCTTCCTGAATTTGGAGTTTGATAATAAGTTCTTCAAAGGTCATTTTCTTTGTTTTAAGTAACTCGTAAACTCATTCCACGAGGGAGGTAACTTTTCAATCAATGATGCAACCAAAAACTGCTCATTTGGTTTCATACCTTCCAAATCCAGGTGATGTAGAATCATTTGGAATTCATGGACTTGGGACATCACGTTTTTACTATCCACCATTTGAAATTTCAGAAATTTCCCAACGATGAATTTCTTAGTACCTGCATCTTGTGCGTTGTACTTCTTCTGTAGTTTCTTCCACAACTCTTTCGCAGTGCCTACGGTGCAATACACTGTGTAGAGGGGGTCTGACAAGCAGTTCAATATATAGTTCTTACACATGAAATCACTATGACTCCATTCATCAAGAATCATCTTCATGCCATTAATGACATGGATACCTAGGCCCCCTTCAACCGTTTCAGTAGGCGAAGGGTCCATTTTATCTCTAGCTTGTGGAGGATCTTCTGTTAGGAAATGAGCCATTCCCATAACAGTCAGATAGAATAGCATCTTCTGTTGCCATCTCTTGAAGTTGGAGCCCATGAACTTTTCAGGGCGTTCATGGTGGAATCCATCAGGAGGAGGAACGACAACATTCCCTTGAACAGCAGTAAAGGCGTTGGATGAGCCTTGAGCAACCGGAAAGGCATTAGGTGTGCCTTGAGCAGCGGGGAAGGAAGAGGGATTGCCTTGAGTAGCAGCAGCAACAGAATCAGTAACAATTTGTTCTTTTCCAGTCATCTTTCTAAGTACTTACAACAAATTCTGTCTTAAAACTGTTGGGATACAATTGTTGTAGGGAACGGGAAGTAAGTAACCATTACAATGGTAAGAAAGGATAAACTAAATATTACAATAAACTGGAAATCAAGAACGTAACAAACTGCTTGTGTGATTTGTTGAGTCGAGTGATGACACTCTGTCTTTAAGACAAGATTGCCCTGTATATCTCCTTTTATGTTGTTGGGCAATAGTATCCCAAGATACAACAACAACTTAACTATTGAGCAAAAGGAACTCAAGTGTTACTCTTGAAGAACTTTGAGTATAGTAACTTTGTTAGAGAGGAAGTAGATGAATTCAGAAAATTCTGGAGTATTTTCTAAGTGTTGTGTAGTGTTCTTCAATTGAGCCAAAGCCTCAATTTATAGTGTAAGGAGAAGACCCATCAACTAGCCAACTAATGACCTTCAATAGCCATGTAATGACACTTAATTGAGGGGTTACATTCAGCCAAATAATGGTTGAATTCATGTGCCAAGTAATGGAGAATCAATGCTCCAAAACCAGCCCAAAGGTCAGAACTTTCCAACTTCCCGTCGCAGCATTCTGCCTCCGAAGCGCCGCAATTAGCGTCGTGGCTCCAGGAACTGAAGACCCAATTAGCGTCGCGGCGCTCCAGCGCCGAGGCTCCGACGGGGCTGCGCCGAGGCCCTTCGCGGCGATTTCCGACACGCTTCATCTTACACTTCTTCGTTCTTTTACCAAAGTGGAATACATTGTCATTTGGCCAATAACCGTCCATAATTCTATGTCTCAAACGTATTACATACGTACCAATATCTCTTTCACTAATGAAATTTGCGATGCTTGCCACTTCGTGTGCACGTGTGTGGAAACGACGTCTCCGACGTGCGGGCCCCAATTGTTCGAGTCATAAATTAATGGGATATACTTAATTCCACATTAGTAAACTTCCAACATAAGTTTCATTAATTCGTGATATACGTTGCTTCAAGTGATTAGCCATTTCATAAGGTTATCCAACAGATCCTGAAAGATAAATATCCGTTTGTCTTTTGTGAAGCTGTGGAGCAAGTACCCATGAGACTAAGTCATGCATGGAAAGGCCACGCAAACTGGGAGCAAAATGGACAGGGAAACATATAGCTCCTGATGAGAAGATAGATCAGTTTGAGCTGGATTATGATGTAAAAGGGATTGCTGGAATGGTTATGATGCTGCTTCTTATGCCCATGTCATTGAACGATGTGAAGCTAGGGATGAGGCAAGAAGGAAATACCTCAAGGAGCAACAACTTAAAAAATTGGAAGAGAAAAATAACAAGGATGACAATGAAGGAGGTGACAGTGACAATGAGGATTGTGAGGATGCTTTGAAGGTTGAGGAAAGCAAGCAAATGGATTTTGCCAAAGTTGTGAAGCGTGTGCCAACCACTGGTGGTGGTAGCACAGGGACTGTTAGATGAGTGTTTCTTAATATCTTTTTTGTGTCATTGTGGGAGTTAGGTTGTTCGCACTTTTTCAATATTGTGGTTGGATGCTACTCTCTATTAATCCATCTGTCACGACCAGGAACCTGCGTATTCGGGAGGATACAGCTAAATATCTTCTCAATCTTGATGTAAATTCAGCACACTATGATCCCAAAACATGGTCCATGCGTGAAGATCCTCTCCCTGATATGGATCCGAACGAAAAATTATATGCTGTAAGTGCTCCTAATCCAAATATGAGTTGCTACTTTCTTATCTTTATATGCATGTTTCCTATTGGTGTGACCCATCCGAAATAAGTATGTGTTGTTGTGCCTGTGTTCAAAAATCAGGAAAAACAGAAACCAAACGGAAAGACAAAAACCAGGAAAAACAGAAACTGGAAAAATAATACAGAAGTAAGAAAATATCCGAGACCACAGAATTCACTGTGTGTCCTTAAGGAATTTAATCCCCTCACTGTACCCGGGGTTATGGATTACTTCCTCCCAGGATAAAACGGATATACCTGTCGCAGGAGTAGCGGTACGTCAAACGCCTTCGACTTCGACGAACTCAAAGTTGGCAACGAAACACAAGTAAGACTCGATAGTTTTATTTGTGAAAAAGAATGCAGAATTTCAGATGCAGAAATTTTTGGTTTTTTGGTATCTTTAAAATGAGGCATTGCCTTAGTTTATATAGCCTTGAAGGTGCCTCTTCGGAATAAGTTGGTGACTGTTCGGAAAGGTTTCCTTCCATTTCTCATTCACACCAACTTGGCTAGTTTTATTCATTAACTAGCTTTAACAGTATGTTCCAAATAAATGTGAGAATTTATCAACTCATTAATCGTTTCTCTGTTTAGGGCAATAATCAAAACAGAGTTAGTGGTCAAGCAATGGAGTTCAAGAACTTTAATATTCATGCCTGGGAGGCTTTTGAGAAGGGTCACGATGTTCATACGCAAGCAGCTCCATCTCAGGCAGAATTGCTCTACAAAAATTATAAGATTAAAAAGGAGAAACTGAAGGTGCAAACTAAGGATGAGGTCATGGAGAAGTATGGCAATGCGGCTAGCGATGACACACTTCCAAGAGAACTGCTACTGGGTCAAAGTGAGAAAGAGGTTGAATATGATCGTGCTGGTAGGATTGGTGAAGGGCCAGGTATCTGTTTACTTAATAGCTGCCTATTATTGATTGGATTACTATTCAAAATTTGGTTCTTCTGTTTTTTTTTGGTTGGGTGGGGGGGGGGGGGTGGGGGGAGGGGGACTACCTTTGTCGTCTAAATATTTGTTTGTGCAAGAAGTGTTGGATAAGTTACATAACCAACCTAACTAGCTAGGGATTGAGGTGTAGTAATAGTTGTATATTAAATTGGGTGTCATGGATGGTTAAAGTAAAAAAGAAGAGGTTAATCAAATACTAACAATTAAGGAAGACTTGGCTGCAAAACTCTTTGAAAGTATGTATGTTGGTCTCTTCTTAACGAAGAGTTCCCTTAAAACAGGATGGTCTATAATTAAGGAGAACCCAGGGCAAGAGAGAGGGAGGTGCCATTTTCCCTTTTAAATAAGGATAATAATCAACTAACATGGATTTATTGAAGGTAATATTTTTTGATGTGCCATTTATTGTATGAGAAAGATGATTTTGTTGTTTCTACTTATGGAAAGGGGTTTGAAGCTCTTAGTTTGATCAGTCTATCAAGACTCGTCAAGTTCTATGCTCGCTTTTGTGCATAAATGAGGAAGAATTATTTGTATTCGAATCAGCAACAACAACATACCCAGTATATTCCCACAAGTGGGGTCTGGGAGGTTATAGTGTACTTAGACCTTACCCCTACCTAATGGAGGTAGAGAGACTGTTTCCAGAAGACCCTCGGCTAGAGTAACACACAACAAGCCAGTATGGAAAAGACAATACAGAAGTAAAAAGGCATAGCAACTACTAGCAGTCAAACTCAAATGTTCCCTGTCATATTCATTTGTTTCTATTGCCCAACTCAGTGAGTAACTTGCTATTTGCAGGAGATTTCACTTCCTAGAAGCAAATACGAAGAGGATGTTTACATCAACAACCAGACCACAGTTTGGGGTTCATGGTGGAAGGATCACCAATGGGGTTACAGGTGCTGCAAACAAACAATCAGAAATAGCTATTGTACCGGTGCTGCTGGAATTGAAGCAGTAGAAGCCTCTGCTGATCGTATGAATGCCAACATTGCTCGCAAGAAGGTATATTGGAACTGTGATGTAATCTTGAAATTTTAGGACTCTGCTTGCATAACAACCTTACTCTCACAATTCACTGCAGTTTGCTTTAATATCATATCTATTTCTCAAACTTAAAGGAGACCTGCTAATTCTTAAGCTCACTTGCTACCTTCTGGTGAGTAATCAGAACGTAATTATTTTCCGTACCTGTTATCTAAAGATAACTTCAACTCTTGTTTTAGTGTTTTTTTTCAGCGTTTGACATTGTTTTAGCAATCAAAAGAGTAATTGGCGTTGTCTTAATAAAATATAATTAATTGGCGTATAGTACCAGTATGAAATTAGTAATTGAAGGGATACTTGAAGGGTCTAATTTCATCTCACTCTCTCTCTAGTAATCTTCCTCATTTTTTTGATAGGTGCTCCTCTCGTAAGCTTCTTAGAGGTTTCAGGTTATGAAAAATTTCCTAGTTAGTAATGTCAATATTGTTTGAATGTGATGCTAACTCTTTATTGGGGAAACAAATTCCAAGCTATAGGATTATATATGAGGAAGAAATTTTCCGTTCTTTCTTTTCTGGATTGATTTCTATGCTTCTGTTAAATATACACAATATACACACAATATACAAGTATATTGTGTGCATATTGGGCTCTCGGATTTAGTGTAGCAACCGTATATGGTGTAGATATTTAGGTAATACTGTAGTCTCCTAATTTAGGTAATATTGTAGTGTATTTAGTATTGTACACTTACCATAATATTTGTATTACCATAATTGTATATTTAGTATCCAAATAGAATAAGGTTTTAGGAATAGAATAGAAATATGATTCTCCTATTATGGAAATATGTAACTTGTATAAATACTCTTTCAATTAATGAAAATAATCAAGCGGATTATTTCTTTCATGGTATCAAGAGACTAGGTCTTGCTTCCGGCTTTGCTCTCGATTTTTGTGTCCTTTCTCGGCCACAACCGTCTCTGATTTCCATCCCCCTTCACCGGAATTCGTGATATTATTTACCTCCACACTTTGTTCTTTCATTATGTCTAAGAACAATTTTCATCCTGCCCTCATGGTTTCTAACATCAAGAACAACATCCCTATTGTTCTTGAGATGGAAAATGTCCAATATACGACGTGGGCAGAATTATTTAAAATTCACGCTATCTCCCATCAAGTCATCCATCACATAATTCCTCCCGCTGCCCCTATTCCAGCGGAGGATCCTCAGTTATGGATTACTCTTGATGCTACCGTTCTCCAGTGGATTTATTCCACTATTTCAGTTGACCTCTTACAGACGATCATTGAGCCGGACACTACGGCTATGGCTACCTGGAATAGATTGCGTGACATATTCCAGGATAACCAACATTCACGTGTTGTCACACTCGAGCAGGAATTCTCTCAAGTTCGCATGGAAGAATTTCCAAACGTGTCTGCATATTGCAAGAAACTCAAGGAGTTCCGTAACGTTGGCGCACATGTGACAAATAGTCGTCTGGTTCTACAATTGGTTGCCGGCCTTTTTGAGGCCTATAATGGCTTGGGGACTCTCCTTCATCAAAGCAATCAACTTCCCGCTTTCTATCAAGACCGCTCCATGCTTACTTTAGAAGAAGTCGGTTTGGCTAAGAAGGCGACTACCAGAGAAAGCCCTGTAGTCATGATGACGTCCTCCACAAATTCTTTGGGTTTTGTTGATAATTCAGGCCAAAACCGTGCTCATGGTGGCGGCAAAAATAATCGTAAGAATAATGGCAAAAACCGCGGGGGAAACGCGGCGGTTCCGGTGGTGGTTCCGGTGGACAACAATCCGGCAGTGGGCCCCCTCCCTACCGCTCCCAACCGTAGGGCATGGCAGTGGGAATGGGGTAGTGGGCCGTGGCCCAACAACCCTATTTTCCAAGGCCTTCCAATGGGCAGTGGGCTGGACAACCCCAATTCAGGCCCAACAATCAGGCCTCTTCTTCTCGGTTCAGCACTGGGCCGGGGCAGCAGGATGGACTGCTTGGGCCTCCGCCCACACAAGCATTCTCGGTAGTGGGCCCCACATCTACTCACACCGATATTGAGGCCGTAATGCACATGTTTGGGTTGACGCAACCGGATCCGAATTGGTACATAGACACCGGCGCAACGACACACATGACTTTCGATCAAGGTACTCTCTCGTCTTATTCCAATTTGAGCAACCCTCGTGGTATAATTATCGGTAATGATAACTCTATTCCAATTCAGGGTTATGGTCATAAAATTTTGTCTCCCCCCAATCCACCCCTTATCTTGAAAAATACTTTACATGCCCCCAAATTGATTAAAAACTTAGTGTCTGTCCGAAAATTCACCACTGATAATTCCGTTTCTGTTGAATTTGATCATTTTGGTTTCTCTGTGAAGGATTTCAAGACGGGAGTCCTCTCATGAGGTGTGATAGTAGGGGAGATCTTTATCCTATCACATCCTGTTTCAGTCCAGCCTTGCCGTCAACGTTTGCAGCCCTTGCTCCTTCCTTGTGGCATGCTCGGCTGGTCATCCGAGATCTTCTATTTTGTCGTCATTACATAAAAATAATTTTATTTCAGGTAAGGTACGAAGAGTACTCCAAATTGTCAGTCTTGTTCTTTAGGAAAAATTGTTAGGTTGTCATTTGTAGACTCAAAATCTCATACTTTAATGTCATTTGATATTATTCATAGCGACTTATGGACGTCTCCTGTTCTTAGTTCTTTGGGTCATCAGTATTATGTTCTCTTTTTGGATGATTATTCTAAGTTTTTATGGACGTTTCCGACTGCGAATAAATCTCAAGTTTTTTCCGTCTTCTTAAAATTTAGAGCATTCATTAGAACCCAATTCGAACGAGAAATAAAAAATATTTAGTGTGATAATGGCAAAGAATATGACAATTGGGTGTTTCGGGAATTCTATGCTAATAATTGGATCAATTTTCATTTTTCTTGTCCTCATACGTCTTTACAAAATGGAAAAGCCGAACGCCAAATTCGTTCCACAAATAACATTGTCCATACTCTCTTACTTCATGCTTCCGTACCCCTATATTTTTGGCATCATGCTCTTCAAATGGCTACATATGTCCTTAACATAATTCCTTCCAAAGGTCTGGCATATTCTTCCCCCCTTCAAATTTTATATAATAAGACTCCTTCTTATTCTCATCTTCAAGTTTTGGGTGCTTGTGTTATCCGTTATTCCCGTCCACTATAATTAACAAACTTCAGGCCCGGTCTACTCCGTGTGTGTTTTTGGGTTTTTCGTCTAATCATTGTGGTTACAAATGCTTTGATTTATCCTCCAATAAAATCATCATTAATCGCCATGTAATTTTTTATGACACCCAATTTCCATTTCCTAAAGTTAATACTCCCGACCCTAGTTCGTATAATTTCTTGGACGATGGTATATTCTCGTATATTACTCACCATTTTTCGGACATATCCCGCACCGAAAATTCTCTAGCGGGCCCACTGCCCGCTAGCCCCACTGGTCCGTTGCACACTACCGTCACTGGATTAGTTCCAGCGATTGGGCATCCGGCCCATTCCCGGAACTGGTCCAGTTCCAGCGCCAGATTATCGTCTTGGGCCAGCAGGCCCACTGCCTGCTGGCCAGTCCATCCCGAGCCTAGAAAATTCCCAAAATCTGCCCACTTCTTCCTCAAGTCATAGACCTGTCACTCGTAGTCAGCGGGGTGTTTTTAAACCAAAGAGACATTTTAATTTAAATTCTAATGTTCTCAAATCACTCTTACCCCGTACTCCTGTGTCTGCGTTAAATAATCCAAATTGAAAAATTGCTATGACCGATGAATATAATGCTCTTATTGATAATAAGACGCGGGAGTTGGTGCCCCGTCCTTCTGGTATTAATATTATTAGGTCTATGTGGATTTTTGCTCACAAGGAAAATTCAGATGGTTCATTTGCATGACATAAGGCGCGGCTTGTGGGTGATGGTAAGACTCAGCAAGTTGGGGTGGATTGTGGTGAGACATTTAGTCTGGTGATCAAGCCTACTACCATTCGCACTATACTCAGCTTGGCTCTTTCGAAAGCATGGCATATTCATCAGTTAGATGTAAAGAATGCTTTCCTACATAATGATCTCAAGGAAACATTTTATTTATATGCATCAGCTGTTGGGATTCAGGGATCCCAAACATCCTCATCATGTCTGTTTGTTGAATAAGTCCTTATGTGGGCTTAAGCAGTCTCCACGGGCCTGATATACAAGGTTTGCTGACTATGTTTCGATTATTGGGTTTACTCACACCAGGTCAGATAATTCATTGTTCATCTACCGTCGTGGTTCGTCCTTGGCCTACATTCTGTTGTATGTGGATGATATCATTTTGACTGCCTCTTCCGATGCCTTACGCTAGTCTATTATGACCATGCTCAGCTCTGAGTTTGCTATGAAAGACTTAGGGCCCTAAAGTTACTTTTTGGGGATTGCCGTCACTCGTCATTCCGATGGATTGTTCTTGTCTCAATGGAAGTATGCAACTGAGATCATCGAGAGGGCTGAGATGTCATCCTGTAAGTCCACTTCCACTCCAGTTGATACAAAGCCCAAGCTTAGTGCCGTGGTCGGCGTACCTTACGAGGATCCGACCCGTTATCGCAGTCTTACAGGGGCCCTTCAGTATCTTACCTTTACGCGACCAGATATTACGTATGCTGTCTAGCAGGTGTGTTTATTTATGCATGATCCCAGAGTTGAGCACATGAATGCACTCAAACGCATCATCCGGTATATTTAGGGCACTCTTGACAATGGGTTGCATTATATCCTTCCTCAACATCCGCACTTGTCTCGTATACGGATGCCGATTGGGGTGGCTGTCCGGATACTACGTCTGGCTATTGTATTTTTCTTGGGAATAACCTGGTCTCATGGTCGGCAAAACGTCAGTCGACATTGTCCCGATCCAGTGCCGAGGCCGAATATCGAGGGGTAGCTAATGTGATCTCGGAATCATGTTGGTTACATAATTTGCTTTTGGAGCTTCATTGTCCCATTCAGAAGGCAACCTTGGTTTATTGCGATAATATTAGTGCCATATACCTTTCTGCTAATCCGGTTCAGCACCAACGCACTAAGCATATTAAGATGGACATTCACTTTGTCCGCGAAAAGGTTGCTCGTGGTCATGTCCGCGCCTGTCATGTCCCGTCAAGATATCAAATTGCAGACATCTTTACAAATGGTCTTCCCTCGGTCCTTTTTGAATATTTTAGGGACAATCTCAGCGTTCGAAGACCGCCCGCTATGACTGTGGGGGTGTGTTAAATATACACAATATACACACATATATTGTGTGTATATTGGGCTCTCGAATTTAGTGTAGCAACTGTATATGGTGTAGATATTTAGGTAATATTGTAGTCTCCTAGTTTAGGTAATATTGTAGCGTAATTGGTATTGTACACTTACCATAATATTTGTATTACCATAATTGTATATTTAGTATCCAAAGAGAATAAGGTTTTAGAAGTAGAATAGGAATAGGATTCTCCTATTATGAAAATATGTAACTTGTATAAATATTCTTTCAATTAATGAAAATAATCAAGGAGATTATTTCTTTCAGCTTCTTTAGATGGCAGAAGGTTTAGGTTGTGGGATTGAAGATACATTAGTGATATAGCTAACCAGTTTCCTAACTCTAACAAACATGTACCATAGAAATTCTCTCAAGATATTCCTTTAAATATAGAAAATTTGGTTATGGGGCATTCTCCAAAAGGAATATCCACAGACGTGCAAACTTAGCGTGTCCCCTACTGTTGTAAAATGTATTCAAGCCAATTAGTTGATTTCCATTGTTTGTATGCCCTATAGAACTAGAATGTTTTATGAAATAATAGATTTTATAGATGGCATCCGAATGCAAAGAGTACATAAGATATTAAGTACAAAAGAGAATTTGCTAGCTCCATTACATGGGGTTCTATGCTAGAGATAAGGAGCATAGAACTAGAATACCTTGGAGTTAGTAATGGTTTTTTGGGCTTTAGAAGAATCCAGAAGGATTAGTTTATCGGTAGTGAAATATGTTCAAGATCATGTTAGTGTATGTATAAGAGATAATATCTTAGATGGTCACTCAACTATGACTAGTTCACTCAGAAAGTCATTCAATTTTATTTTTTAACCAGAATGTCACTCAAAAAGTCACTCAACTTTGTTTTGTAACTAAAAAGTCACTTAATAGTTTCACCTACAAAGTCATCCACCCTATTTAAGTGATTTTTTAATTAAATTTATTGACATTGAAATTTGCAGAAATGCAAGGTAAGGTTGTGTACATTAGACCCTTTTGGTCCGACCCTTTTCTAGACCCCACGCATAGCGGGAGCTTAGTGCATTGAGTTGTCATTTTTTTTTACAGAGAAATTTAATTTAAAGCCAAAATTGTAAGGAATAAAAAAATACTCATTTTAACTATTCCTTTTGTTAAATGATGCTGCTTATTTAGTGGCATTTGGTAGTTGAGCTAATCTTGAAACATTTAACACTTATTTCTTCTTATACAATTACATTCTCCTATTTTACTCAAAATTAAACTACCAATTACTGCAAAATACTAAGCAAAAACATATTTTTATCAGGTGAAGCATCCCCCAGAAATAATTACAAATAATCACATAAGCAAGAACGCTGAGAAAGAGGAATGGTAAAAATGTCACTTAATAAGTAGCACCATTTAACAAAAGGAATGGTTAAAATGAGTATTTTTTTTATTTCTTACAATTTTGGCTTTAAAAAAAATCACTTAAATAGGTTGGGTGACTTTATAGGTGAAACACCAATAGTTTAGTAACTTTTTGGTTAGAAAACAAAGTTGAGTGACTTTTTGAGTGAACTGGTCATAGTTGAGTAACTTTCTGATTAGAAAATAAAATTGAGTGACTTTCTGAGTGAACTAGCCATAGTTGAATGACTTTCTGATTAGAAAATAAAGTTGAGTGACTTTCTAAGTGAACTAGTCATAGTTGGGTGACCATATGAGATAATCTCGTATGTATAAGGACTTTTCGTCACTTTCTGTTGAAGTGGTCAGCATAACCACTAGAGTTTTAGTGGTTTACAAACATAACATCTTCTTTTGTTTAATGTAAGAGTAGGTCAAGCAGCTGTTGAGGGGGATTGTTTCGTTGAAGACCATGTCAAGTCACATTTAGGCAACTGTCTTTTTCAGTATTTGATCATATATTTTTTCTTTTCTCAATATTTGATTCAGACATAGATGTGCCCGTTGAGGATAAGAGGCTTGCTACTTGGGGGACTGAAGTACGGGAAGATTTGATACTAGACCAGAGAAGGCTCACTGAAGCTCTAAAGAAGGTATTCTTTTAAACCCATGCATGGTACTACTACTGTTTTTGCAATTCATGCTAATGAATTCATTTGGTTCAGTATATTTCCTGCTTTGAATATTTTATTTTTAGGGGGGGGGGGGGGGGGGGGGGGACAAAAAGGGTTATTCATGTTTTGAGGGCTGATGCCCCCCCCCCCCTTCCCAACCCACACCCACACACCGGGGGAAAAAAAGGAGAGATATGCTCGGAGGAGGCGGGGAGAGATGTTTCTTAGGACTGCCAGAGTTTGGGGTTGGGAAGATGTGATTACCTGACTGGTTTGACAGCTATGTGGATTCTCAGTTGGCTCTAGAGCTTCTGATTTCCTGTGGTCTGAGCAAATTTATTTCTATTTGAACAGGAAGAGGAGAAGAGACAAGAAGAAAAGGATGAACGGAAGAGGAAATATAATGTCAATTATAATGATGAGGTACATCTATGTTTTCATTTTTTATTCACCAAGATTACCCCATGAAGGACTTTCTTCACTGAGTTTGAGATGTGACTAAATTGTTAACCTTTTAAAGGAAACATTTAGTTGGACCATGTGCCAGTCTTAGGTGGAACTTTTGTCTATGATAGTTGCTTAGTTGAAAATTGTATTACGAGGAGAAGTCTCTGCGTTGGGGTTTCTTGAGGTCTATTTCTTCTACGATTTAGTACCTTAAAACTGTATAGTACTTGTTGGTATTTGTCTCTATTGTACTTTATAAAGCAGTACGGGAAGTATATCACTATTACAAGTATTCGAAAAGATAAACAAAGATTCAATAATTCAACTAGAAATCTGAAATTACAATTGTAGAACAAGAAAGACTGGAAACTGTTTTTGCTGAGTCGAGTGTGACACCCTGTCCTTAAGACAATATTGCCCCGTATGTATCCTTTATACGTCCTGGACAATTTTTCTCCCAAGATAAAACAACAATGGAACACTTGAGCAAAGGAAACTCAAGAGCTACCGTGAAGAATATTGAGTAGCGAAATGATGCTTGGAAGTTGTAGGAAGAACTGTCTTTGCTTGTGTATTTTCGTGTAGTATATGTCATGCTCAACAATGGTGTAAGGGGTGTTTATATAGGTGAGGGAGGGGCTGTTTAACTGCCCCCATAACAGCCATTATTGGCCAAATAATGGCCATTATGGAGGTAGTAAAGCCACCAAAATAAATGGTGAAAGACCAACGGATTGGCTATTATAGGAGGAGTAATTCAGCCAAAATAAATGGCTGAATTGAGTGCTTGGCGTTTCTGTTCTCTTCTGACTTTCTGGAAACTTCAGGGACCAAACTGTACTTCTGGCAAAGTTCTCTGGCCCAAAAAGATAATATCAGAAGGCCCACAGCCCACAGCCCGGAACCGGACGGGCGGCGGCGGCGCGCGTGTGGTCTTTCCTTGAACCGAAGCACATCTAGGTCCTCCCTCCTTTAAACACATGGGATACCCCTTGGGGTCCCAAACCCCAAACCAATTTCGAGTCTTATATACACAACAATTATTTCTTCCTCTACCGATGAGGGAGAATTGATCACACACCACACTTTTCCATGCTTCAAACACCTTACTTCGTGAACCAATATCTCTTTCATTTCTCAATGAAATTTGACGATTCTTGGCCCTACGGTTATCTACGTACTTAGTAGATCATGCATGTGTGAAGAACCGGATTCTCCAATATACGTAACACTAGTGTTTAAGCCGTTAAAGTTGGTCGGTCGCAACTCCCGCCAAAGGCTAATTTCCAACGGTACTGCATGACATACTCTTCCCCACCACCAACATCTAAGAACATATGTACAGGAAGATTACCCAAGAATTGGAAGTACCTATGTTCGTGTAATTATGCTATATATTTACTGGTTTCTGGTTGTAATACAGGCAAAGGTTTGGTGGACGTGTATGTCCTCCATTTTTTCCTTTACGTTGTTTGTTTGACGTCTTTACTCTGGTTCTTGTATAGATATTTGCCTTCTTTTTGTATTTGCGTGTGTCATTTTAGCTTTCTGAGTGCGACCTAGACCACTACTATTGCATTGGCTCATTGTATTTAACGATCGAATTTCCTTTTACTGTATTTAGCGATCGAAATTCTTTTATTGTTTGATTACGTATATTGAATATTGGCGATCAAAGTCGAACTCAATGATCGGCATCCAGATAGGTCTTTTAGTTCTTGTATGTCATGTCATGTGACCAGTCTGTATGATATAATCTTCAAATGTTCGCTGCTTAGACCCGAGGTTTGATAAGCCTGTTTCAGACTAGTGTTCGTGCTTATACTGATCATGCACCTTTCTAAATTTTCCAACTATCAACTTTCTCCCTTCTCTAATTAGACCTTGTAATCCAGCCAGGGAATACCTAAAGATATTAATGTGTTAGTGTTGGGACCTGAGAAAACTTGGGTATAATTGTCTTACCAAGTGGATTTTGTTTCTTGGTGATGCTCGATTCTTCACCTCTTTATCCTCTAGGCATTTGCACCAAATTGCCTATATACACCACATGCTCAACCAACAAATGGTTTAAACTTTAACTATAAAGCATGAGAATTAGACTCGCCAATTTTGTATTAATTTGGGGCCGTGACTTGTAATCTTGTCTTCCTTTTCTTTTAAGGGTGCTAGTTGCATTCAGTTTCTATGTGGCTTTAATTTTGGTGGTTTATGTACCATATTATGGATTAATTGTTCAATGATATAGGTGTCCAGGATAATGTTGGATAAATAAGCTAGAGTGATGTACATATTGTATTGTTCATGAATTACAAAAAAGGGAAAGGTCTAGAACTAAATTATGATAAGACTAGGTAGATGTTGTTATTATTTTTTGTCCACATGAATCTTCATCTATTAATTCATTAAGGACGTGATATGTCCGAAGAGCGTACAACATCATTCACAATCCAGTTTAGAAATATTATTCTTCAAAAGAAAATGATGGATGTGAGAGTCGTCTACCTCCCCATTTTTCATCTTCATTTTGATTATTCATGACCGCTTTCATTTCTAAATTGCATTCAATCTACAAATAAACTAGATTATTACGATAAAAATTTATTCAATGCTGACAATTACAAAAGAGAAAATCCCAAATAATTAATGCTACAAACGATGGGCCAACAGATTCTCTTGACGCCGCATATCTGAACGAAATCTAGCTATGAACTCCTCCGCTCTTTCATTAATGCAATGCAATTGTGGAGATGCCAATGTCAATGATTCCCACATCCCATCAGCTGCCACTAATTGCTTTTGATCATCAGAGTTCTCACTATTTGTGCCACTACTTTCTCCTTGATGGATCTCAGTTTCCATTATGAAAATTTGTGTATGATCCTTCTTATTTGCCGTGATCATATTAGTCTGGACAAAGTTCTCCTTGACCACATATATTTTCAATGAAAAGTTGATCAATATATACCGGTGCTGATTTCTTGTGATACTTAAAGAGTAGGCCTGGATTTCGACTTGTGTTTGAACGCTTAGTTTTGAACTGAACTCGAAAGATAGGGGACGGGGCTAATTTCTTGATATCTTTGGTGAATAAAGGATTTGGATTCTTGGATTTCTTAATCACTTTGGATCTATTGAGTACTTTGTGGAAATTGGTTTGTAACTTGGTGGAAAAAAAACTTCCACATTTTCCGAGTTGGTAAGAGTCTTTGCAAGTTCAAGCAAGACATAGTGTTTAATTGAGGTACACAAATTAATTCAGTTGTGAGGAAGGGGAGAAATATAACAAATGATAAGATGGTAAGATATATATAGTAGTAGTGGTAGTACTAATAGACATAAAGCTGTCAACATAATTCATGGCTTAATTTTTTAAGCTATAGTTAGATCACAAAATGATGAGGGCAAAAAAAGCAAGTAGTTTTAGGAATGCGTTTCTTTTCCGCAGACTTTCCTCCAACTTACATGTTCATTTTGTTTTATTTTTCTACGTATATAACAGTATTACTACACATTGATGCTCCAGGCTGTAAAGCTATCTTCTTGCATAACTTTGATTCTCTTCTTGATTTATGTATACATGCAGGTTAGATGTTAGAATCGAATCTAAAATTTTAGATCAGTGATACAAATTATTCCAATAATAACTCTTCAATCCCAAGTAAGTTAGAATCAATCTGATTATATTTTCCATTTAAACTCATCACAAGTTAATATTACACAAAATAAAAGAGAAAAATGAAAAGTACTATAAATTCTCTTTATTTCCTAATACATACAAATCTCAAATAGGGTTAAAACTCTTTGAAAACATTGGACTTAAAGTGAAGGTAACATGAGAAAAATATATGCACGACTAATGTGTATCACCTTTATAAATCGTTTCCTTCTATTGCATCCTGACTTTTTACTAAGTTTGTATTAATTCCAAGATCTTGAGGTTTTCGGAACAACTTCCTTTTATGTGATTTTATGTTTATCTCATCTCCTTTAAACACTTTCACTCACTATGATTTCAGACCTACAAACCGGTGTATGTGGAGGTCGACGTAGGTTGCCAAACCATATCAATAGCTCTACTTGTACTTCTAGCAAATGTGGTCATTTTTAATTTTGTGTAATCTTATACGACTCCATATTTATCTTAGCATCCACATCTCTATGACATTCATCTTGTGAATGTGGTGGACTTTAGCAGTTTTGTATGACTACACATCCATCTTAGCATCAATATCTCTATTAATACTCATCTTGTGGATGTGGTGGACTTTAGCCGCCCAATATTCACTCCCATATAAAATTGTTGGTTTTAACTGTTATATAGGACTTATCTTCCACTTGGATGGACATCCTCATATCACATAATACCTCAGCAACACTTCTCTGTTTCAAGAATCCGATTTCAAATCTGTAGGTAACATTCTCATCTATCACACCATTCTCCTTGAACAATGAACCTAAATATCTGAATTGTTTGTATTTAGGCACTACAATTCTACCTAATCTCACCTCAACTTTACTGTTCTCGTATTAACTTACCGTGCATGTATTCAACATGAGTGTGAAATATCAGTATGACTATATATTTTTAAATTCAGACCTTGTTAATTGAAGCGTGAATAATATAATTTGGGGGAATTGGAATGAGTCTGACTCTGATACCATGTAAAGAATGGATTTTGAGTCTAACTCAACCCAAAAACTAGCTTATAGATTTTTTGAATCAAAAAGAATGTAAAATTGTAGGGTGAGGATTATCCAAGTCCATATAAGAAGTCTATGTTTCCATTCCATTTTCAACGTGAGACTCTTAACATTTTCAGATATGTATTGGCCAAGCAGGATTCCATATTTGGGATAAGGGATCTCTTAGGATTTACTGTTAAGTCTTGATTGCCCCAAAAACATGTACTAGTGTAGTATTAATTTGGACTTATGACAAAGTGCTGAAAGCGAATCTTATAAGGAATTAGGCAATGATTCTAACCATGTATGAACACGGAATTCGTATCATTTTTCCAACTTTATTCCAAGATTCATCCGTTTCTAACCATCTATCTTTTTGTCCTAAACTTTATCCGGTAGCAACTGGCAAGATTCTTGGTTGCTAAGAAATCAAGTTGAATCAATATCAGCAGGCATACGTTATTTAAAGAATCTAGTAGTAGTACATTATTTTGTTTTTCTTCTTTCTTCAGAAATTGTGTATGGTGGTGGTGTAAGAAGCAATGTGAATACTGGGAAGGGAGAGCTTTGATGAGACTAAATTTGTGCACTTAAAGTGATGTCGTGTGGAATTGTAACTATACTTGAACTACAAGTCAATTAAAGTCTAGTAGTTCATTGGTCCCGATTTATCTTGTAATTCATTTTTGGAGAGTCAAGTTGACTAATCTTTAAATCTAATTGGATTAGTTCAAATTAAAATTTAGATATTAAAAAACTATATAAAAAAATGCTATAAGTAATAATTCTTTCTCATGTCAATATGATGAAAAAACACATTTTAAAATGTTGGTCAAAATTTACATAGTTTGAATCTTGAAAAGCGAACGGGAGTATTATTATCAATTTTCATTTTAATAATTATCATTATTATGTTCAAAAGTAACTTGCAAAATCTCTTATTTTTCTTGTTTTTTTTTCTCTAAAAAGGGGAATTCTAAATTAGTTACTTACTCTCTTAGGCCTATAAATTTTTTGTTTGGACTTAAATTAAGATATACTAATAACTAATGAAGCTAAAATAAAAGTAACTCTCGATTCTTTTACCCCTAAAAGAAACGGCTCAATTCTTATATTTGTTCTCTGTATCAAGAAACAAAATGAAGTAGCACTCCATTCTTAGTCGTAAAGAATGGATCTTGGGTCTAACTCAATCCCAAAAGCTAGCTTGTAGGGTGAGGATTATCCAAGTTCATATAAAGAGTCATGAGCATGGATAATATAATTTGGGGGTCCAACAATCGGTGAACAAATAATTGGAATGAGTTTGGCTCTGATACCATGTAAAGAATGGATCTTTGGTCTAACTCAACCTCAAAAGCTAGCTTGTAGGGTGAGGATTGTCCAAGTTCATATAAAAAGTCAATGTTCTCATTCCATATCCGATGTGAGACTCTTTAACATGTGATAATATGCTAGGAATTTCACCTATGTTTATCGTCAGAGCCTATAGTGAACAAGTTGAGGCCCAAAATAGTAGGTTTGCTTGTCGATCCATTATAGTTTGGAGCCCAACCCAAATGTTGTTGCCTCCCCTGTATTTTGAGTTCAAACAACCTTAGTGCTAGTGTGCAAAAAAACAAAGAATTGAGCAAAAACAAGGAGCTTAGACAAGTGGAAGGTGCAAAGGCATAAGGTGTAAGCAAAGCAGCTGCATACTTCCACACATATAGTTCCATGAAAATCAACACATCTTTGATTCCTTCGAACAACCATTGCAAGGTGTCCCTTCACAAGCTGTAATGAAGAGACCCTCACCATACAAAAGAAAACAATGTTCATTGCCACACGACCATCCTACTTGTTCCACTCCAACACTATAAGGAGGCCTTAGTCTCTCCAAATCTCATCCGATCTTTGTATTCAATTAACAAAAAAAAAAACCTTAGCCATAGCAGTCACTACTAGGCTCTTGATAGCTCTACTCCTCTCTGCTTTTCTCTTATCTGCAGCTAATGCATTTAGAGAGTATCAGGGTCAACATGGTCAGCAGGGCCAGCGAGGCACTCGTCTGACTCAAGCCCAACAATGCCGTGTACAATGGCTCACTGGAAGCCAGCCCTCTGACCGCATTGAGTCAGAGGGCGGCTTCACTAAGTTGTGGGATGAGAATGAGGAGCAATTCCAGTGCGCTGGAGTTTCTCCCATGCGGAATGTTATCTGCCGTAACTCTCTTTCTCTGCCTAATTTCCATCTCATGCCTCGCTTGGTTCATATTGATCAAGGCAGGGGAATGATTGGTATTACTTACCCTGGCTGTGCTGAGACTTTCCAGTCTTAGCAGAGCTTCTAGGATGGACGAGAGCCAAGGGAAGAGAGGGGCCAAGGCCGCCAAAACAACCAGCACTAGAAGGTCCACCATATTCGCCAAGGTGATGTCGTGGCAATTCCAGCTGGAGCTGCTCATTGGTGATATAACGATGGTGAGGAAGACCTTTTCGCCATCTCCTTTAACGACCTCAACCATCGGTCCAACCAGCTTGATCAGAACTTGAGGGTAAAATTCATTCCCGCTAAGTTCTACAATCTTATGAATATTTTGTCCATGCAACTTCATAATGAGTTTAACTTATACACACTACACTATAAAGTCACCTATTGGTACCAATAATCTCACTTTTTGATGAAGGATTACTAGTAATTTAGTTAAGAACTTACATAATTTGTGTATCTATTGGTTTGGCTGTGTTTTGGACTTTAGGCATTTTACTTGGCCGGTGGAGTACCAGAAAGTGGGAGGCAAAGAACTCAAATTGGTCTAAGTCGGCAAAGCACACAGAGGTTCCAAAACATTTTCCGTGCTTTCGATACAAAATTGATGTTGGTAAAATAGTACGGAAAGAGTAAATAACTATTACAGTGATCGAAATGATAGACTTCAAAAATTACTACAATGAGTTTTCAATCTCTGTTGATCTTGAACTAGAACTCCAATTTTGGATCTTGTAGTCAGAAATACAAGAGCATGAACTGCTGCAACTGTGGCTTGTATGTCCGCTAGAGAATCAGACTTGGTTAAAGTTCTTTGATAGCAAGATCCAACCTGAAACACAAAACAACAAATTAGAGAATCACAATACCACTGGCTGAGTCGAGAGATGGCTCTCTGTCTTTAAGACAAGATTGCCCCGTATATATCATTTTACGTTAGTGGTCAATAGTCTCCCAAGATAAAACAACAACTAATAAATGAGTAAAGGAAACTCAAGTGTTTTTTGTGAAGAACTTAAATATAGAAAGAGTGCTAGAGAGGAAGAAGTTTTCTGAAAATTCTGGTTTGATTTTCTCTCAAGTGTATTAATAATTGAGCCAAAGGCATCAATTTATAGTGTAAGAATTGTCTTTTCAAGTGCCAAGTAATGGCATTGAATCACCCATGTAATGGCAATGAATTGCCCAAGTAATGGCACCCATTTATTAACCCAAATAATGGTTGATTAATGCTCGAATGAATGCCATTGAGGGGCAGCCAAAAAGTCTCTAAAAAATTAGATTTTTGTCTAAGACTTTCTGCTAGGGAAGCGCCGCGGCCTTTCTCGGCTCTGCGGCCCTTTCCGACCCATTCCATCTTTACACTATGCACACTTCTTCCTTCGTTTACCAGCGTGGAACATTTGTCATTTGGCCAATGAACGTCCATCATTCTATGTTTTAAACATTTACTTACGTACCAATATCTCTTTCACTAATGAAATTTATGATACTTGGCACTACAAGTGCACGTGTGTGGAAATGACATTTCTGACGTGCGGGGCCCCAATTGTTCGAGTCATAAATAATGGGATAAACTTTATTCCACATTAATAAATTTCCAACAATCCCTTCTTGAAAGAGATTTTGGCACACTCACAATGTGCCTATTTCCAGCAATCTTTCAGTGGATCGATGTTGCATCTGGAGAGGTAGCTTCCGCTTTAACCTTCCTTAGTTGAATACCATCGGACTTACTTATTGCGTAGTGAACGTGATGTCTTGAACCATCAATATTTAGTGTAAGCCAAGTCAATGGCACCAACACAACAACTTCTCTTACTCTGTTCTTGTTAATGTTTTGTCTGTTGTGGTCATGGACACTCTTGGATTCTTAAGTGTGTTCATTTGAGGTGGCATGTCCTCGCACTTAAATAGGTGGTATCCTACAAGGTATCCTGCTATACCCCACTTCACCAGTGTTAGGAACTATTAAAAATTTCCCCAAACCTAACCTCAACCGTTGAGGATCATTAAAGATTTTGGAAATTTAACATTTACCCACACTGCAGATAGTACTTAATGTCTATCGCGAGAACGGCTTTGGTTTTATGTTCCTTATAGAAATCATAACCCGAAGTGCTATTGCTTTCACCGAAGTGCTTAACTGAACCTTTACAACTTAGTTTTCCCATTGAACCTAATTCTTGGGATCTCCAGTCAGTAAGGTTGGGTTACCACTGTATCAGTCCTTATTGTTTGGGTTTTAAGCCCATTCCCCTAGACATACAGATGGCAATGGATCTTAGACCTGATCCGGATCCGGTGGATCCATATCCGTTTTATAGGATATGGATCTTCAAAATTTGGACTCGGATCCATTTCTGACGGATATGGATATGGATATAGATCTTGTATTTGAGATCCGTATCCGGTTCAGATCCGATCCGTGGATCCATTTTTTTATTAAATATATCCATAACCTAGAATGTAATTTTATAAGTATTTTCTTAATTTTTTTTATAATTTACGTATTGGGTAAAGGGTTGAACCAGGATAAGACACAAGTCATACAATCATGTAATTTGTCTTTGAAGTTTCATTTCTTTTACCTATATGTTCTCTGCAGTTTCCCATATTTTCATTTCTATAAAAAGAAAAAATTATCACTCTTCTTTAAATTTTCCTTTCTTGAATCTGCTAGCCGTAAGCTTTAAGTATCTTTCTCTCATTTGTTTGATCAGAAAAAAAAAAAACTGAAACTTTTGATATATGACTGACATTATTTTATGTTGTTTAATGAAGTCAATCAGTAGAACTACAAGTGGAGCATCACTAAAGCCTCCAAAAATTAGCTCAAAGTTGCAACATGTTCAACATCACTAATGAAGTCAATCGTCTTTATTTTCTTGTGATGCTAAAACTTTGTTCAGTATTTTGAAAGAATGATGTCATGTTTGTGTAGGTTGATTGAATGAACTCAATCATTTTTTTCAATCAGATTGCGTTTCATTTTGTCATAAAAGTTTCAACATGTAGGAATATTATTCAAGCCAAAAAAATTTACATGTAGATCCAGATCCGATCCGTTGACCCGGTGGATCCGGATTTGGATATGATTTTTATGAACCCGATGGATCTGGATTCAGGTATGAAAATGGATCTGGATCTGGATCTGGATCTAGTAGGATCCGGTCCAGATCTGATCTGTTGTCATCCCTACCTAGACAGGCAAAACATCTGATCTCTAGGTATGCCCTTAGTCAACAGGTCTGCTATGGTATCCTTTGATTTTACATAATCAATGACAATAATACACATGGCGATCAGCTGTCTAACAGTCTTATGTCTCCGTCAAATATGACGAGACTTGTCGTTATACATAGAACTTCATGCCTTTCCTAGAGCGAACTGGCTGTCACATTGGATCATTACAGAAGGTACGGGTTTGTCCTAACACGGGACGTCCTCTAAGAAGTCATGAAGTCACTCAGCTTCTTCTTCTACTTTGTCGAAAGCAATAAACTTTGATTCCATCATGGATCAGGTGATGAAAGTTTGCTTAGAGGATTTCCAAGACACAGCCCCACCACCAATTGTAAATATATACCCACTGGTGGACTTGGTGTTCTCTATATCAGATATCCAGTTTGCATCAATGTACCCCTCTAGTACAGCTGAATATCTCGAATAATGCAACATGTAAGTTAGCGTGTATTTCAGGTACCGTAGTACCCGATCCAACGCTTTCCAATGATCATTACTCGTATTATAAGAAAACCTAGCCAATTTTTTAATTGCATAAGCGATATCAGGTCGAGTATAGTTTGTTATATACATCAAACTCCCAATCACCTGCGTATATCACTCTTGGCATACGGGCGCATCATGATTTTTATCAATTTTCTTATTCATATCCAGTGGTGACTTCATAGGCGAACTGTTAAACATGCCAAACTTTCTCAACACATCGTCGATGTAGTGAGACTGAGATAAGACCAGTCCATCAGATGTCTTAGAGATCTTTATCCCTAAGATGACATTTGTAATACCCATATCCTTCATGTCAAAGCATTGTTTCAACATGTTCTTAGTCTCTAGAATCAAACTAGGACTGCTCTCTGTGATCAACATGTCGACTACATAAAGGCACACCATAACGAACGAGTCAGAATTACCTTTCATGTAGACACATTTGTCACACACATTAATGGAGAAACCCTTCGATAGTAGAGTACTATCAAATTTTTTGTGACATTGCTTCGGGGCCTGTTTCAGCCCGTACAGAGATTTGACAATTCGACAGACTTTTTTCTCTTACCCTGGAACCACATACCCCTCGGGTTGTTCCATATAAATTTCTTCTTCCAAATCATCATTTAGAAAGGCTATTTTGACATCCATTTGATGTATCTCAAGGTCACGCAACCCTGCAATCGCAATGAATACTCATATGGATGTCATTCTAGACACCGGGGAGTACGTGTCAAAATAGTCAAGGCCTTCCTTCTGTTAATAGCCCTTGACTACCAACCTGGCTTTGTACTTGTCTATAGACCCATCTGCTTTATACTTCCATTTGAGTATCCATTTACAACCCAATGGTTTGTTTCCCGGAGGAAGATCAATCAACTTTCAAGTATGGTTTTGCAAGATGGAGTATATTTCACACTCAATAGCTTCTTTCCAGAGCGGTGCCTTTGGAGTTAATAATGCTTCAACAATTGTCCTTGGTTCGTTATCAACCATATAAGCTACAAAGTCAGGATCGAAGGTTTTATTCTTCCTGGCCCTTTTACTTCATCTTGGTTCCATCTCTGGAGTCTCCAAGTTCTGAGAATCTGGAACACTAGATTCAGGATATTCAGCTACTTCAGAGTCCACTAGATCTGAACCACCTAGATCCGGGCAGTCAACGACTCATGGTTCCTGAGAGCTTTGTTCATAACTTCATTTGTGAGAGGTTATGTCTATTTCTTTTCTAGGAAAAGTATCCTCAAAGAATTGGTCATTCCTTGATACCATGATCGTACCCCCGTGGATATCTGGTACATCTGACTTATGCATTAAGAAACGATAAGCACTACTGTTATTTACATATTCGATAAAAATGCAATCTACAGTCTTATGTCCAATCTTGACCTGTTTTGGCTTAGGTACTTCAACCTTTGCCAAACAACCCCACACCTTCAGGTATTTGTAGGTGGGTTTCTTTCCCTTCCATGACTCGTATGGAGTTTTGTCCTTATCCTTATACGGAGTTTTGTTGAGAATCGCATTAGCGGTAAGGATTGACTTACCCCACATATTTTGGGCGTACGGCTTTGCGCTTAGCTAACACCATTAGACTGAGGTGAGTAAGGAGCAGTCATTTGATGAATGATGCTTCACATTCTCCCCCTCTATCACTACGAATTCCTCACTCCGTAGGCTTAGTTGATTTTCAATATTTGCTTTGTAGCGCTTATCCGCTTCAACAAATTCATATTTGCTTTTCAACAAACAAATGATGCAATACATTGTACCATCATCAATGAAGGTCACAAAGTACTTGTATCCCCCCTCTAGTTTGTAAAAACTTTAAATCACTCATGTAGGTGTGACTAAGTTCTAGAGGAGCGGTGCTTCTTTCTCTATTCCTTTGACATAATGGAAAGGTGATTTTGCCTCTTCTCTCACATCACATTCACTTTTTAGGGTTTATGTCGACAGAAGGCAACAATTTCAACTTAGTTAGCTTTGGAATGACTTTCTATTTAACGTGTATTAATCTATGATGGCATAGATGCACAGATTACAAATATATCACTCATTTAGCTACAGACATATTGTACCATTCTTTGTTATTACAGACATGTTGGACTAGTCTCAAACCAGCTTGACCAACAGTGTCCCTGAAACCAAGTTTAGGACATATATCACCTCCTTTTAGAGTGATCCCATTCCCTGAAGTCCTTTTGAGGACAACCTCTCCAACCCCTTCTACTTTAGAAGTGGCGTTGCTTTACATGAATAACCTCTTGCCCGTGGTTAGGGCATAACCGGATCATATGTGATCTGGATACTCTGGTCCACTCCAGTTGATTTGGCAGACTGAGTGTCCAATTTCTTTTCTGCCTTTATTTTGGCCTTCCGATCATTTAATACCTGGAAACTTTAGCCCACTCCAGTCGCCCGTAGGCTTTGTACTACTGAGTGTACAATACCATCTTATCAAATGAAGGATCTTCTGTCGGAACCGGTGACATATTTGTTTTTAGTCCTCTTCCTTTGTGATTGGTGCCCAGGGAAATTCCTGGCACTTGCTTAGGATTTGTCCATAATTCTAATTAATTGTAACCAAAGAATAAATTTTTTAAGTCTTGTTTTCAAAAATCCAATCTTTTAAAAAAGGGAAGTAGGTGAAATTAAATCTCTGATTTTAAAGTGTAAGGAATATAATAATTTTTTTCCTGAGGAAACCACTTTCATATTCCTAGACTTACTTTACACATTTTAATCAGACATAATTTAATCTCATTATTAACAAGGAAGAAAGTTAACTTAGCCCAATTTCATATTCTGGCCCTCGTCAGTCACTTTGTTGGAATGCGTGTCTATTTCTCCTTACCATAATTCAAAACCTTTGAATGGGACAAATATAGGACTTCTGCTACAAGATAGAACATCTTCAATCTTCTCCTCTTGTCCCAGTTGACATCTTCAACCTTTCGTGGGTGCTTGCTTCCACCACTCTTAGGAGAGGTGACACCATCAGCACCTTGACCAGCATAGGCGCTCTGAACCTCAGCATCAGAACCATCGTCTAGTTTGTTAACACAAATAAAGTTACTGTCAACAGAACTGTCAATGGAATTGTCTTCAACCAGAAAACCACAACCATAACCAGATTTGGTCACACAACTGTTGACCGACATCTTTTGAACACTCATTCAATCTTGTCTTAAAATTGTTGGTAAAATAGTACGGGAATAGTAAATAACTATTACAGTGATCGAAAGGATAGACTTCAAAGATTATTACAATGAGTTTTCAATCTCTGTTGATCTTGAACTAGATTTCCAATTCTGGATCTTGTATTCAGAAATACAAGAGCATGAACTGCTGCAACTGTGGCTTGTATGTCCGCTAGAGAATCAGACTTGGTTAAAGTTTTTTTATAGCAAGATCCAACCTGAAACACTCAACAACAAATTAGAGAATCACAACACCACCGACTGAGTCGAGAGATGGCTCTCTGCCTTTAAGATAAGATTGCCCCGTATATATCCTTTTACATTAGTGGGCAATAGTCTCCCAAGATAAAACATCAACTAAAAAATGAGCAAAGGAAACTCAAGTGTTTCTTGTGAAGAACTTGAATATAGAAAGAGTGCTAGAGAGGAAGAAGTTTTCCTGAAATTTCTGGTTTGATTTTCTCTCAAGTGTATTAACAATTGAGCCAAAGGCATCAATTTATAGTGTAAGAATTATCTCTTCAAGTGCCAAGTAATGGCATTGAATCACCCATGTAATGGCAATGAATTGCCCAAGTAATGGCACCCATTTATTAGCCCAAATAACAGCTGATTAATGCTCGAATGAATGCCATTGAGGGCAGCCCAAAAGTCTCCAAAAAATCATATTTTTGTCTAAGACTTTCTACTAGGGAAGCTCCCCAGCGTCGCGGCCCTTTTTGACCCATTCCATCTTTATACTATGCACACTGCTCCTGCCGCGGTGCCAAACATTTCTCAGTTGTTTTAACGCCATAGACACCGCGTCGCGCTGGCCTTGCCCGTACATTTCATTACTTCTCAATGTTTTTCATGTTTTTGCTCCTTTTCGCTAACTTTCGTTCTATTTTACTACTTACTTTCTACATACACATAGACACAATTAAGCCCAAATATCACAACGAATATTATATTTAATGATAATTGTTAAGAGTTTCACATCGGATATGGAATGAAAATATGTACTCCTTATATGGACTTGGACAATCCTCTACATGCACCAGCCTTTGGGTTTCCGAGATCCTACACATCCGGATTATGTTTGCTTGTTGAAAATATTTTTGTAAGGTTTGAAACAGGCTCCCCGGGCGTGGTATAACATGTTTGCATGTTTTGTATCCACACTGGGTTTCTCACACAGCAAGTCCGATCAGTCTTTGTTCATTTATAATAAGGGCAATGACATGGCATAAATCCTTCTATATATAGATGACATTATTCTCACGACATCGTCTACATCACTTCGTCAGTCTATTATGTCCCTCATTGCAGCAGAATTTGCAATGAAGGATCTGGGTCCCTTAAATTATTTTTTAGGAATTGTTGTAACTCAATATGCAAGTGGTCTGTTTCTCAGTCAAAAGAAATATGCCGAGAAGATCATTGACAAGGCCGGTATGTCATCCTGCAAACCGTCCTATACATCTGTTGATACAAAGGTAAAATTAAGTAGCTTTACAGGTACTCCATACAGTGATCCAACACATTACCGCAGTTTAGCACGGGCATTACAGTACCCTACTTTCACGAGACCTGATATCTCGTATGCGGTTCAGCAAGTATTTTTGCATATGCATGATCCAAAAGAAGAGTATATGGGGGCTCTCAAGTGAATTTTGCGGTACGTTAAGGGTAATCTCCATTTTGGATTGCATATGTACAAGTCCTCAATTTCAAGTCTCTCAACTTATACAGATATTGATTGGGGTCTGGCCGGACACCCGTCGGTCCACCTCTGGTTATTGTGTGTTTTTGGGAGACAACCTCATTTCATGGTCGTCAAAATGACAGCCGACGGTGTCTCGATCAAGCGCTGAAGCAGAATACTGAGGGGTCGCCAATGTGGTTGCTGAATCATGTTGGCTCCGTAATATTCTTTTAGAGCTCTATTGTCCGATTGAAAAAACAATTGTGGTCTATTGTGATAATGTGAATGTGATATACTTATCCGATAATCCAAATCCATATAAGAAGTCCATGTTCTCATTTTATATCCGATGCGGAACTCTTACCAATAACATAGTAAAATGTGAGGTAATTATTAGCACGTGTGTACCACTGTTGTATTTACTATATTTAGGGTTATGTAATTATGGTAGAACTATGATCCATGTTGTATAGGGATTCCACATTGTACACCTATATATATATATATTGTATTAATGAGAAAGGCTCCCAAGGGAGATTAATACAATTCTACATAGTATCAGAAGCCAAAAATTCTTCCCAACTTAAAACCTCGCTTCGGCCGCCAACCTCTATCCGCTTTCGGCACTGAATCAATCGTATACCATCGGTATACCTCTGATATACGCCGATATACAGCTGCCCAACCCTTAAATTCTGCTAAAAGCATTGTATACTGCGGGAATACTGTTGATATACAGCCTCCTTTCTTTCCATATCTCTCAACCAAGCTGTATACCCCTTGTATATAGCTTATACACGCCTATATACACTATGTATATGGCTGATATACCCTCATTGCCACTGTATACCACATGTATACAGCCTCAATAAGTCGTTATACACCCCGTACATGGCAATTTCTGCCCATATACACTGCGCTTACGTCCTGAACCCCTCCCCTAATTTTTTTCCCACTCTCCGGCAGCCTTCATGGCCGGAAACAACACCGAAAGCAAAAACAACCAGTCGCGCAGGAATGGCAGATGGGGTTTGCCTGCGAACTGGGCCTCCAACTTAAGCCCAGCATCCGCCAGAAACAGCACAACAACTGTGGCCTCTAGCCATAGCCCAGCAGTTGCGGCCCATTTTAATCTGCAGATAGGGCACCTCTATCCGGCCCAATATTTTGGGGCCCAACAGTCCACTCTGAGAATTTTCCAATCTAATTTGGGCTAGGCTTTCAACACATTGTCTCATCGGAAGCCCGATAATACTTGGTATATGGCTATGGGCGTCACGTCTCATCTCACCAATAATTCTGGTAATCTTACTCAATTGTAAAATTTAAATACTCCGTAGTCTATTATGGTCGGTAATGGTCATCGCATTCCAATTCAAGTTTTTGGCCACACCCTTACCCCACCAACGCATCCCCACTTCTCTCTTTAAAATGTCTTTTATGCCCCAAACATCATCAAAAATCTAATTTTCGTTAGAAAATTTGCCACCGATAATTTTGTCTCAATTAACTTTGATCCATTTGGATTTTCTGTAACGGACCTCCGTACCGGAAAACTCCTTACGAGATGCAATAGTGGAGGGGACCTATATCGTTTCCTACCCACATCCGTTGCTAGTGTCACTCCTCCCACTGTTCTAACAATCATATCTCCCTTAACGTGGCATAGTAGACTTGGTCATTCGGGTTCTCACATTTTTTATTCTCTTAAAAATCGAAATTTGATCCAATGTAACAAAGGAAATCTTTCTCATAGTTGCTCCTCTTGTCAGTTAGAGAAACACGTTAGACTACCATTTACGACTTCTATGAGTACTATTTTCTCTCCCTTTGATATTATTCACGCTGATTTATGGACATCTCCCATAACTAGCAACTTAGGCCACAAATATTATTTGGTATTTTTGGATGATTTCTCTCACTTTCTTTGGATATACCCACTCAAACTCAAATCTCAAGTGTTCTCCAAATTTTATGAGTTTCGTACGCCGGTCAAAACGCAATTTGACAAAGACATAAAATTGTTTCAATGTGATAATGGTCGTGAGTTTAATAATTCCTTATTTCATAAATTATGTGCGGCTAACGGCATGGTTCTTCATTTATCATGCTCATATACCTCTCCTCAAAATGGTAAGCCGAAAGAATTCTTCGAACCATTAATAATTCGTACCCTCCTTTTTCATGTGTCTCTTCCTCTTACTTTTTGGGTATATGCACTAAAAATGGTAGAACACATTCTCAATATTTTACCTACCCGTGCGATTCAAAATAGGACACCCACCAAAATTATCTACCGTCGGATCCTTACCTATGACCATCTTAGAATTTTCGGTTGTCTGTGTTATCCTAATCCAATATTCACGCCCCCACCCATAAATTGGCACCCAGATATTCTCTGTGCGCCTTCCTCAGTTTCCCGTCAACCCATAGGGGATACCTGTGCTATGAGCTCTCCACCGATAAAATTATAATTTCTCACCACATCACTTTTGTTGAGTATGTTATCCCGTTTCACAATATTAAAAAAATTGAGTCACTAATTACCAATTCCTCGAAGATTCGGACTCATCACCGCTTGTCCAACAACCATTCCGTTAGATTGTCGTTGTTCCGTTAGTGGCAGGCACACAAATTGCCACCACGGGCAGTCCGGGCATCAGCTCCCCATCCCCTCCAGTCCGATCTTCCACCACCACTGCTCCGTCAAACCCCGATCACCACTCGGTGTCACAACCATCTCCGGCTGACACCACCGCAAACCCATCTCTGCCACCTACTGTCGCCGCCACCGACGACATTTTTGCATCTCTGTCACCCTTCAGGTCTCCGTCCCACCAAATGCCGATTGCCACCACCACCGGCAATCACCCTAACTTCTCGATATCACCACCGGTCCTCATCCCCACCAGTGTGTCGCCACCACAACCCCGCAACCACACCAGCCACCGGTAACCCACATCATTCCATCATACGCACACCACCAAACCAACCTTCCAGTACCAACCCACCACCGACATCATACCCTACATCATCGACCTCCACCCGTCTCGGTGTACCCTGATCGGTGACACCACTCAGCCCATCGTCAAACCCAGTTATCAACCACTCAGCCATTGTACCGAGTCAACAGACCGATCCGACCCCATATCAGAACTCGAATCCAACCACACACAGCGACCCCGACCCAACAACCAACAAACATACCCAGCATGCCTCCTTAACAGTATGGAAACTCATGCTCAACTAGGAATTTTCAAACCCAAAGTTAAATTTAACCTATATACACAAACCATATCTCTCATTCCTAAAAACCCCAAATTAGCAAAATTAGATCCTATGTGGAATGCGACCATGTGTGAGGAATTTAATTCTTTAACAAAATAGCACACTTGGGATTTGGTTCCTCGACCGAAGGGAGTGAATGTGATCCGATGCATGTGGCTTTTTCATCACAAGTACAGAGACAATGGTGATCTAGAGAGGTATAAGGCGATACTTATGGCTAATGGCACAAATCAGTAGTAGTGTATTGATTGTGGTGAGACATTCAGTCCGGTTGTTAAACTGGATACTATTCGCACAGTTTTGAGTATAGCCATAGGCAGGAATTGGCCTATTCATCAGCTTGATGTGAAAATGCATTTCTACTTACGCATTTGAAAGGAACGGTTTATATGCATCAACTGCCTGATTTTGTCCATCCAGCAGCCCCTCAGTATGTATATCGTCTCCATAAGTCACTCTATGGCTTGAAATACGCCCATAGAGCGTGGTATGATCGCTTTGCATAGTATATCATGCAGATTGGGTTTGTGTGCAGCAAGTGTGATAATTCTCTATTTATTTTTCATAGAGGTAGTAGCATTGCGTATTTATTATTGTATGTTGATGATATTCACTGCCTCCTCTTACTTGTTGAAAAATGAGATCATTACACTACTCAAAACAGAATTTGCTATGACAGACTTGGAAAGTTGAGCTATTTTTTGGGGATTTCTGTGACTAGATCTGCAAATAATATGTTTATTTGTCAGCGTAAGTATGTAGAAGAGATTGTATACAGGGCTAAAATGGCGAATTGCAAGATTATGGCTACTCCAGTTGACTCTAGATCAAAGCTTAGTGCTTTGGATGGCGATCCAGTGTCAGATCCCACTCTTTACAGGAGTCTTGCAGGTACACTACATTACCTCACTTTCACCAGGCCTGATATTGTTTATGTTGTTCAGCATGTATGCTTATTTATGCATGCCCCCACGGAGCCTCACTTTACTGCCCTAAAACATATCATTCGATATGTTAAGGGCACACTTGATTATGGTTTGCATCTATACCCCTCAGCACCGAACATGTTGTTGTCATATACGGATGCTGATTGGGCAGGTTGTCCGGACACGCGACACTCCACCTTAATCTACTATGTGTTCTTAGGAGATAATCTTATTTCTTGGTCCGCCAAGAGGCAACCCACATTATCCCGTTTGAGTGCAGAAGCAGAATACAGAGGCGTTGCTAATGTTGTTGCTGAGATTTGATGGCTCCGAAACCTTCTTTTGGAGCTTCAGTGTCCATTACGTAAGGCTTCTTTGGTTTATTGTGATTATATATCCGTTATATATCTATCTTATAATCCGGTTCAACAATAGCGAACCAAGCACATTGAGATGAACATCCACTTTGTTCGTGAGAAGGTTGCTCTCGGTCATTTCAGGGTATTGCATGTGCCTTCTTCATATCATTATGAGGATATATTCACCAAGGCCTTCCTAGACAGCTATTCCTCGACTTCAGATCCAGTCTTAGCATTCGACCTCCTCCCGCTCCAACTGAAGGGGTGTATTAGCACGTGTGTACCCCTATTTTATTTACCATATTTAGGGTTATGTAATTATGGTAGAACTAGGATCCCTGTTGTATAGGGATCCCACATTGTACACCTATATATATTTTATATTAATGAGAAAGACTCTCAAGTGAGATTAATACAATTCTACAGTAATTAACATACAAATATGCATACTTTTAACCGAGCATCACTACCCTACACTTAAACTGTTTTCGTCCTTAAGCAATGCAAATGTACTCTAACCACACGCTTTAGCTGAGCATTTATCAATTAAGCACAATATAATACCTATGACTAGTGTTGATAACAAAAATTAAGCCTTTGGATATGCACTCTTTGACACACTTCTCAATGTTCATCATTCATAGCATAATTAAACAGTTCAAAATATTTATACTACTTGTTCATAATATCTGAACCTCAAATATTGACTCCACGACTTAACTCGCCCTTTTGCTTGCTTACCTACTATGGCATAAAAGCCTAATAACTTCATTTATTCACCAGGAAATCATTTGCCTTAACACGCAGAGAGAAGAGAGTCCACATATTTAAATCAAAGAATTAAATGTAATTAAGGACTCAAATATTAAAAGAAATTGTTCATCTCTCACAAAGAAGTACTCATGCATGCACATAAATCTCGACAAGTGTAAGTCTGCTCAGTTTAAATTCAAATAGAATTGTATCAAGGTTGTAATTTGTCTAGGTGATAGGTAGGGCAAATATAGATAAGAGTGACTACATTTTCCTAAACACGTTTACAACTTGATGTTTCGCCACACTTTTTTTATAATTATTCTCCTTTAATCAATTCTTTAAACATTCAATCTTTAGTTTTCGCTTTCATATACTTCAAAAAACCCTTCTTTTTTTTTTTATCTTCCTTTTTTTCCTTTTACAAACCCAAAACCCTTTTTGTATGGGAATTTTTTTTGTCATCACGTGTAACTCGTCATTAATTAATTTTAACTCGATCCTCCTTTCCCTTCAAATTAAGCTTTTCAATTTTGTGTGCATTATAAGTATTCAAAGAGGCAATAGGTCTGCAAAAGATAGTGATTTGAACAAATAGGCAAGGCGGGCAACGGCTAACAACCAAAGGGATCTAGGCTCAAAGTGATTGACTAGCGAGAATTAATATTAGGTCAACCAAATAATTCAAAAAGAGTCAAAATAAGCTTATAATTATTTTCTAAATAAAGCAAAACTTATAAACTTTGCTTAACCTGTATGAATGTTTCTACCGAGAATGATATTAATGTGAGTTCCAACAATTGTTTATTACAACTTGGTCTAGCTTTACATGATATCAGAAGTCAATCCTTGCCTTCATTCCTCGATCTTCTATTGTGCTTTCTAAGAAAATGCAAGACAAATTTTGTGTGGATAATCCCTTTTTTCAAACCATTTGTTCTAATTTAGGGTGAATTAGGTTAACTTCTTTTAGTTTTCGCTAAGAAATAGATTTTCTAAATCCTTATTTTATTTGGGCACGACAAGCACCACATAATTAATTAAAAAAGCTTTCTATTATGGAAACAATTCCTTTCGACCTGAATTATTCTTTTCATATTAAATTATGAATTATTACATTAAAATTGTAATTAAACTGCTTTATAAATTTTGAATTCAAAATAAATACTTATTTAATTCCCCATGTTAAGATTATTACAGATATAAATCAATTAAATTAAATTAATATTTCAATTAGTTAATAAATAAAATTCTGTAGACTTCCACTTAACTTCTTTCATGTATCAGATACAAAATTCACCTGACGAGTTTATATAATGAAAACTTATGAGCTTCTATAAATGTGCATCAATCAATCTCTATACCGAGAGACATGAATTCTTTCAATAACTTATTATTTCACAAACGTATATTATTACCATCCAATTCATCAGACTTATTAATCTAATAATGAAAATAATAAACAATACACATTGTTCATAATATTTATATTCAGCTTAAGAGTATATATATGTGCATTTATGACTAGAGAATTTAATTTATATAGTTAGTATTAAAACACTTCTCTCTGCTTGGTCATACTCAATACATTCATACTAGCATAAGAAGCTAAAATAAGATTATTTTCATAATTAAGATTAATTATATTTAATCTCATATTACAATTATACCTATAAGTGTCCAACTTTCACCATGTAGTCTATACTCAAACTTTATATATCACAACTTATAAGAAATGATGATTTAATTTTTGGTGTATAAGTAATTTATATCTTATATATTAAATCGTCTATTAGCTTCATATCAAATTAACAGTTACTTTAGCTAACAAATTGTCTAACATAATTATCACTTTAGGAATTTAAAATTAAAGTTGATAATTATTTCCAATTATGTACACGATATTTTAAAAAAGAAGTTAATCTACTTTAATAAAAATGAGATAATTTAGTTAAATATATAAAAGTAACAATTGTTTTATTTTAGAATAGATACTATATATGCATCCCAAATAATTGTTTTGTTTTAGAATAGACACTAGTATCCCAAAATTAAGTTCTATATTCAATTTACAAAGGTTAAGTATTAGGCTATTAGCTCGTTAAATCACTTCTATCCTTGTCCTATGAATAAAAGACAATAAATGAGAAACAGAAAAGAAAACACCAGCTGGAAACAATGTGCATGGTATAACGCTATCAAACACAAAAATCACAAGGTTAAAATCAAGAATACCTAGTTAATGGAAAAACTCTCAGATTCAAACAAAATCCCTTTTGTTTCCTTCTCAGAAGTGTGAAGCCACCTAAACTCTGTATGCATGAGCAACACTTATTAGGTGTAAAGAAGCATGCTTTGATAGCCATGCAAAGCACAAGATGGCAGATCCATTCTTGCAATGTGTCAATCTCTTGCTTACCTCTTCCTCCTATAAATACCATCAATTCCCATTGGCCACTTCCCATCAGCAACAGTTTAATTATATATCTCCTCTTCTTCTTCCTTTCCTCTTATAGCAACAAATCAATCATGGGTTCTATCTGGCTTTGTTTCTCCTTGAGTTTTCTTCTGGTGTTGCATGGTACCTTTGCTCAGCAGAGATACCAACAGCAACAAGGCCAGTGCCAACTCAATAGACTTAACCCTCAAGAACCAACTGTTCGTATTCAGGCTGAAGCTGGTGTTACTGAGTTGTGGGACTCAAATAACCAGCAGTTCCAATGTGCTGGCGTCTCTCTCATTCGCCACGTCATCCAATCCAAAGGCATGCTGTTGCCTTCCTACCTTAATACTCCCATGCTTACCTATGTTGAACAAGGTAGTACATTCTTTTTCTTGATTTCTCATTTATTTAAGACTTAAATGGTGAAAAATATATTTGAACTATTATTATCTTACGAGTTTCACACTCCAATTACTATGATCTGTTTTCTATTTCTATCTGAACTATCACAATTTATATATTAAAGCACATCTCAAGCTGACTAGATCAACTATCAGTTGTTCTCCTTTTCCTATTTGAACTATTACCATTCAGGTAAAAAAAGGAACAACTCGTAATTGAACCATAAAATTCACAAAAAAGCGATAGTTATCGTGTTTTTCGACAGTTGTTTCTTTATTTAATTTGCATTAATTGATTGTAACATTTTGTGGGGGTGATTAATTAATTGTTCAGGTAGGGGATTTTATGGCATCTTGAATTCTGGATGCCCTGAAACATTCCAGTCATCACAGCAATTTCAGCAAGGTGAAAGGGGTGCAGGTTCAAGATTCCAAGATCGCCACCAGAGGATTGGACAGTTCAGACAGGGTGACATTATTGCCTTCCCTGCTGGAGCTGCTCACTGGGCTTATAACGAAGGAAATGAGGAGCTTGTTCTTGTTGTTTTCGAGGACATCGGTAATAATGCCAACCAGCTCGATCAAACTTCAAGGGTACGTTAAATAAAGTTCAAAACATACTAAAAATATACTATTTTAGTCTTGGTTAAGACTATCGAATAGCAAAGTTCATAGTTTAGATTTGTGTAACTAATAGTACTAATATTCTGCCTAAATAAATTTGGTTTACATAATTGGCAGAGATTCTTCATAGCTGGAAACCCACAACAAGGAGAACAGCAACAGGGACAACAACAAGGTGCCCGCGGCTTGCGCAGGGAGCAATTCCAATCTGGAAATGTGTTCAGTGGCTTTGAAAGTGAGTTGTTGGCCGAGGCATTCGGTGTAGACATTGAGACAGCGAGGAAGCTTCAGGGACAGAACGACCAAAGAGGCCACATTGTTAACATTGAACGGGGGCTTAGAGTTGTGAGGCCACCATTCTCACAAGAACAAGAAGAGCGTGAGGAGAGACAAGAGCAAGGACAGTATGGTCCTCGCATGAACGGAATTGAGGAAACCATCTGTTCCGCTAAAGTCAGGCAGAACATCGACAACCCCGCTCGTGCTGATGTCTACAACCCACAGGCCGGACGCTTCACCACTGTCAACAGCTTCACTCTCCCTATCCTCAGCTTCCTCCGCCTCAGCGCCGCTAGAGGAGTTCTCTACAAAGTAAGATTAAAGGGCATTTTGATATATTTTAAAGAGTACACATTTTTAGTTTAAAATCACAAGATTCAAAAGTCTTATTTAATTTCTTAACTCCATACTAAATCAAAACCAGATAAATAAATTGCTTAAAAAATCAATATGGAAATTGGGGGTCCTCTCATATGAGAGTTTACTTCATTAAATTAAATAATATTATATGCATAATACCCTGACAGAGTAGTCTTGCTCTCATGATCCATTGAGATTCAGTCCTACATCGCTCTCCTACTATATATGTAGACTGATTACCATTTAATGGGCAGAATTCGATCATGGCACCACTCTGGGTGACGAATGCACACAGCGTAATCTACATAACAAGGGGAGAAGCAAGAATACAGATAGTTGATCACAGAGGACAAGCAGTGCTAGATGACAGAGTCCGACGGGGACAGGTCGTGATCGTTCCACAGAACTACGCCGTGGTGAAACACGCCGAAAACGAACCCTGCGAATGGGTAGCATTCAACACCAACGACAATGCTATGTTCAACACACTGAGCGGCCGCACTTCAGCTATTCGAGGATTGCCTGTGGATGTGATTGCCAATTCTTACCAGATTTCGAGGGACGAGGCAAGGAGGCTGAAGTTCAACAGGGATGAAACTCTAATTTTCCGTGCTTCAGAAAGGTCTCGCTCATCAGAGAGAATTGCTGCAGCTTAATTTAGAATGTTTTGTTTTTTTTAACCTATGTACTAAGCTAAGCTAAAAAAGCATCCTTAATAAAACAGAGGACCTTATGGAATCATCTTTAATATGATGTAATGGCAACTGTTATGTATATGTAAAAGCGGCAAGTTCTTGTAAGTTGGGAAATAAAAGGAGAACTACTTAGTTTTTGCCTTTTTTGAGCTAATAATGTTTGGACTGTGTTTCTTTTTTCGACTGCATTATTTTGGATTTCCTTATTTTAAAAATTGGGACGGTATAATGAATAAATGATGCAACTTTGATCAATGCTTCATAAGTTTTAAGTAAACTTTTATTATCTTCAAAATTTGATATGAGAAAATATTTGAAAAAGAAATTTTATCTAAATATGAACTAAAGTTTAGTCCTGTTTACTTTTGGAAAGTGTTCACAGCAAAACGGATAATTAAAAACAATGGCATGATTGATAGGTAAGCATGAATATAGGGATCTTATGTTAAAGATTCCCTTTATGGAGCTGGTGTCTATCTAATTTCTTTACTTCTTTTTATAATTCTTTTTGAAGATAAGCTAGTAGAGATAAAAGAATTACCCTTAATTTAAGATAAATAGTTCGATTAATTTTTAATACTAAAAGCAACAATAAATCGGTTTCTGAAGTCAAATTTCTCCATGACAATTCTACTTTTGCTCAATTTACATTTTAAAAATCAAATTGCAGTTTTGTGAAGCGTGTTCATAATGTCAAAGGGTATCCGAATCAAAAGGTAGCAGTTACATCTACTTTCCCTCTTCAATTTCTTTCCACTAGGATTTATTTTTCTTTATTCATAATTTTTCTATAGTGTTACTAAGCTTTTAGCTATATCTAATTATGTACACATACAAGGATTCCTTTATCTAGTTACTTATAAGCTTAATTCGGCAGTAACAACATAACAATATTATTTTCTACTTATGATTATAGTCGTTCTTTTTTTTATATATTACAGAGGGGAAAGAAAATGGGGAGGGGATTACAAAGCGGAGAATCGAATCTATTAGCATGTGTGTACCACTATTGTATTTATTATATTTAGGGTTATGTAATTATGATAAAATTAGGATTTCTGTTGTATCGAGATTTCACATTGTACAACTATATATATTTTGTATTAATGAGAAATGCTCCTCAAAAGAGATTAATACAATTCTACATAGTATCAGGAGCTAAAATCTAAACCTAATTCTTTTTTCGACCTCCCTCGATTTCCGTGTGGTCTATCGTCTTTCGATACATGAGTAGTCATCAAAAGCACAAATTGTGCCTGCTCTCTTTGTGGCTTCAGTTTACCCTTGACCGAGAAAACCCTCTTCTATTTTCGAATTTTGTTCGATCAGTGGAGGCTACCTAACCACTTTTTCTCTTCTTTGCAGAAGTCTTCTTTTCAGAAGACAATCCCCTGCAACTTGTCTGCTCTGTCTAGACAATAACAGCCCCCCTTCCTTTTCTTTCCTTTCTCGGATTGTTTTTTGATAAGACCCCCGCCAATTGTCTCTCTTTCCCTTCTATTCAGTAGACCAGTGTGCGGAAAATTGTTTGTTCTAATTATTTATATTTTTTTTGTCTTTCCGAAAATCCTCTTCCATATCCACTATAATGATTCCTCTCATATCTCAGGCAGCCTACCAGTCCGCCACAAGCCAGTCATTGTGTTACAGCGCTCCGGCTTATTTCCTGGAGCTCAACAGTCCGCTCCAGGCCTCTCCCAATCTAATTTGAATCCGTCTTTCGTTACATTGACTTCTCGGCAACTCGATAATGTGTGGTATATGGATACGGGCGTCACGTCTCACCTTATCAACAATTCTGGTAATCTTCCTCAACTGCGAAGTTTAAATACTCCACAATCTATTATGGTTGGAAGCGGTCATCGCATTCCAATTCAAGGATTTGGCCACACACTAACCCCACCACCGCATCCTCAATTCTCCATAAATAACGTCCTCTATGCCCCAAATATTATCAAGAACCTAATCTCCGTTAAAAACTTTACCACGGATAATGTCGTATCAATCAATTTTGACCCTTTTGAATTTTCTGTAACGGGCCTACGTAGCGGGAAACTCCTTACAAGATCCAATAGTGAGGAGGACCTATATCATTTCCTACCCACATCCGCTGCTAGTGTCACTCATCCCACCGCTTTAACTATCGTATCTCCATCTATGTGGCATAGTAGACTTGGTCATCCGAGTTCTCACATTTTTTATTCTCTTAGACACCGAAATTTAATCCAATGTAACAAATGGAACATGTCTCATAGTTGCTCCTCTTGTCATTTAGGGAAACATGTTAGACTACCATTTACACCAACCGCCATGTTTTGTCCATCCGCAGGCCCCTGATTATGCATGCCGTCTCTGTAAGTCACTTTATGGCTTAAAACAGGTCCCTAGAGCATGGTATAAAAGCTTTGCTCGCTACATTATGCAGATTGGGTTTGCAAACTGCAAGCGTGATAATTCTCTCTTTATTTTTCATAGAGGTGGTAACACTGCTTATTTGTTGTTATATGTGGATAATATTGTCCTTACTGCCTCATCTGATGTGTTGAAAAATAAAATCATTACACTGCTTAAAACCGACTTTGCTCTGACTGACTTGGGGAAGTTAAGCGATTTTTTGGGGATATTAGTGACTAGATCTGCAGATAATATGTTTGTGTCAGCGTAACTATGCTGAGGAGATTATGTACATCGCCAAAATGGCGAACTGCAAGATCATGTCCACTCCGGTTGACTCTAAATCAAAGCTTAGTGATGTTGATGGTGATCCAGCATCTGATCCCACTCTGTATAGGAGTCTTGCAGTTGCACTTTAGTATCTTACTTTCATCAGGCCTGATATTACTTATGTTGTCCAGCATGTGTGTTTATTTATGCATTCCCCCAAGGAGCCTCATTTTACTGCTCTTAAACGTATCATTCGATACGTTAAGGACATACTTGATTATGGATTACATATATACCCCTCAGCACCCACCAGGTTGTTATCATATACAAATGCTGATTGGGCGGGCTGTCCGTACATGCGACACTCCGCCTTCGGCTACTGTGTGTTCTTAGGGGATAATCTCATTTCTTGGTCTGCCAAGAGGCAAGCTACCGTATCTCGTTCGAGTGCAGAAGCAGAGTACAGAGGCATTTCTAATGTTGTTGCTGAGATCTGCTGGCTTTGCAACCTTCTTTTGGAGCTTCAGTGTCCCTTGCGTAAGGCGTCTTTGGTGTATTGTGATAACATATCCGTCATATACCTATCTTATAATTCGGTTCAGCATCAACGAACCAAACACATTGAGATGGATATACATTTTGTTCGTGAAAAGGTTTCTTTAGGACATGTTAAAGTGTTGCATGTGCCTTCTTCATATCAGTATGCGGATATATTCACTAAAGGACTACCTGGACAGTTATTCCTTGACTTCAGATCCAGTCTCAGCGTCCGACCTCCTTCCGCTCCGACTTAGGGGGTGTATTAATGAATATTAGTATAATATTCATTCCATAATTTGTAATTATTAGTGATGTATAATTATAGTAGTTACAAGATCCTAATTGTAGTAGGACTATGTATTGTACACACTATATATATATTTGTATTAATTAGAAAGACTCCCCAAGTAATATTAATACAATATTATAGACCGCTTTGACTAGTACAAGACTTAGGAGAGAACAAACAATATACAAGATTAGATATATGTAAACAACTTTTTTCTTTGCTTAAAAGATTTTTTCTTCTTTCACGCTCGTTTACAAATTGATTGAAATCCATAATAACATAAGAAAATCGTCGTTGTATACAAAGTTAAAATAAAGAAATGAGAAGAAAGAAGTATAGGAAAAGAATGAAGTTACTTTAGGTACATATACATTGGTACACTAGGCTTAGTCTTGTATCTGTAGAAGGCTGTTTTCTTCTTGTAAGTAGGATTATCAATAGTGATCACAATTTTTCCTTCTTCTCTAATGTGAAAGGAATTTCTTACACTCTCCACCATCTTCTTATCTTCTTGAAGTAACACTCTGTATGAGCAATCATCATCTGGTATGAATTCTTCTGTGTAAGTCACTTCATTTCCCACCACTATCAAATCCCAAGTTATGGTCACCTCAACCTACAACAATCATAAGACATCACAGAACAGAGAAGAAATGTGAGATCAATCTTTGACTCGATAGAGACTGATTCAAGATTTAACCTTTACGGAGTCCTTTGGTTTGAAGTATAAGAAAATTTAATCTCCGGGTAAGTTTCTATATTACTTATAGAGCGCCTAGTTTCCGATATAGAATCATGCATAACTAATATAATCCCATATAGCTAATACACGGTGGCTTTCGGTATTGAACTACACATTAACTGATGTAGAGTTTAATACAGAAAATCAAACATAACATTAGTAACTCTAGTATAACTTATACAAGGATGTAATTTTATACGGTATAAAATGAGGCATAAGAATACGCATATAGCAATGTGTGAATAAGAGTATCTAAAGACAAATATCTTAATTAAACAATCCTTACATATCGATGTACACTACTAGAAACAGAGGTTTTTCCCACTAACATTCAGTGGGAAATTTATGTATAAAACATGATTTTCCCACCTCTTTCATACTAAACCAGCTCACTGGAAAAACGCATGATGGGAAACAGGTTCCCATTTAAACGCTGAAAAACTTTCTAATATTTTCGTGTGAAAACACATCATTTAGGTTTTTCTCACCGACATTCAGTGGGAAACTCAGCACTATTACCACATAGTGATTCATGCATTGTTTATTCACCGAATAGACAATTCCTGCACTATAATCCACCATAACTAAACCGTAAACCAGATGACATCTTGTTAAACAGAAGCCCAGCACGTACCATTTGCCAAAATCTTTAGTATTAAGGAAAGTATATTGTGTGTATATTGTAGTATATTTGTTACCTAGATTAGGTTATACACTTACCATAATTAGGATATACACTTACCATATTGTATAGTTAGAATTATGGTAGGAGAAGGTTTGTAACTTGTATATATATCTATTCAATCAATGAAAATAATGAAGGGGATTATTTCTTTCATGGTATCAAGAGACTAGGTCTAAACAAAAGTTTTCTTCTCTCAAACTTTTGTATACTTGGCCGAGAACCCCCCCCCCCCTTCCCTCGGGTTTTTCTCTCCAAATATCTCGTCTTCCGCTCTCAAAAACCTCTCTTAAATTTAACCTCCTTCTTTGTTCTTTCAAATATGTCTAAGAACAATTTTCACCCTGCCCTCACGGTTTCCAATATCAAGCTCAGTGTCCCTATTGTCCTTGAGATGGAAAACGTTCAATATGCAACATGGGCGGAGTTGTTTAAAATTCACGCTATCTCTTATCAAGTTCTTCATCACATAATTCCTCCCGCTAGACCCCTTCCTGCGGAGGATCCTGAGGTGTGGATTACACTTGATGCTACCGTTCTTCGGTGGATATACGCCACTATTTCAAAGTGGACCTTCTACAAACGATTATGGAGCCCGATACGACGGCTATGGCTGCATGGAATAGATTGCGTGACATATTCCAAGACAACCAACATTCCCGTATCGTCACACTCGAGCGAGAATTCTCTCTCGTTCGAATGGACGTATTTCCGAACGTTTCGCATATTGCAAGAAACTAAAGGAATTGGCGGATCAACTCCGTAATGTTGGCGCACCGGTGACAAATAATCGTCTAGTTCTACGGTTGGTTGCGGGCTTTCGGAGGCCTATAATGGTGTTGGAACTCTCCTTCGCCAAAGCAACCCTCTTCCCGACTTTCATCAAGCCCGCTCCATGCGACGTTGGAAGAAGCCGGTTTGGCTAAAAGGCGGCTACCGGAGCAAGCCCGATTGTCATGGTGGCATCCTCTCCTAGTCCTTCGGTTTTTGTTAATAATTCGGGCCAAAACCATAATAATGGTGGCGGCAAGAATAATCGCAAAAATAACAAAAACCGCGGGGGCAAACGAGGTGGTTTCGGTGGCGGTTCCGGTGAGCAACAAGCGGCGGTGGGTCCCATTCGGGGTACGGTGGGCCACCACCACCGTGGGCCCGCAGCGGTGGGGCCGGTGGCGTGGCACCCTTCAAGCGGTTTGCCGCCGGCGGCCGGTGGGGCGGCCGATCCGGCGAGCCCAATACCCAAGCGGTGGCGGCCCCCGGCGGCGGTGGCCCGACAACGGCCCCCACGGCGGTAACGGCCCGGTTCCAAGACGGCCAGGAGTCCTTGGGCCCCGTCCTCCGCAAGCCCATCATGCAGCAGGCCCCACTCAGACTGATATCGAGGCCGCGATGCACACATTGGGATTAACTCAACCGGACCCAAATTGGTACATGGACACGGGGCCACTACTCACATGACTTCCGAATCGGTACTCTCTCATCTTATTACAATTTGAGCACCCCTCGGGGAATAATTGTTGGTAATGGCGAGTTCAATTCCAATTCTAGGGTATGGTCAGAAAACGTTGTCTCCTCCCAATCCACCACTTCTCTTGAAAAATACTTTACATGCTCCTAAATTGATTAAAAATTTAGTGTCTGTCCGAAAGTTCACAAATGACAATTCTGTTTCGTTGAATTTGATCCTTTCGTTTTTCTCGTGAAGGATTTCAAGACGGGGAGTCATCTCATGAGGTGTGATAGTAGGGGGATCTATATCCTATCATGCCCGGTGTCGATCCTTCAAGTCCGGCCTTGCCATCGGCTTTTGCGGACCATCTCTCCTTCCATGTGGCATGCTCGTTTGGGTCATCCGGGATCTTCTATTTTATCGAGTTTTAGATAAAAATAGCTTTATTTCTTGTAAGGGTACGAGTCGTACTCCAATTTGTCTCCGTCTTGTTCATTAGGAAAAATTGTTAAGTTGCCATTTGTAGACTCCAATTCTCATACTTCTATGCCATTTGACATTATTCATAGTGACTTATGGACATCCCCTGTTCTTAGTTCAATGGGTCATCGATATTATGTTCTCTTCTTAGATGATTATTCTAGATTTTTGTGGACGTTTCCAATTGCGAATAAATCACAAGTGTTTTCCGTCTTCATAAAATTTAGAGCATTCGTTCGTACTCAATTCGAAAGAGAAATAAAAAATATTCAATGTGATAATGGGAAGGAGTATGACAATAGGGAGTTTCGAGAATTTTGTGCTACTCATGGGATAAATTTTCGGTTTTCATGTCCTCATACATCTTCACAAAATGGGAAAGCCGAACGCAAAATTCGTTCCATAAATAACATTGTCCGAACTCTCCTAATTCATGCCTCCATACCTCCGTATTTTTGGCATCATGCCCTACAAATGGCCACTTACCTTCTTAACATAATTCCGTCTAAAGGTCTGACATATTCTTCCCCTCTCAAAATCTTATATAATAAGAACCCATCTTATTCTCATCTTCGGATTTTTGGGTGCTTGTGTTATCCGTTATTCCCATCCACCACTATTAACAAACTTCAGGCTCGGTCTACTCCGTGTGTATTTTTGGGTTATCCGTCAAATCATCGGGGTTATAAGTGTTTTGATTTATCCTCCAAGAAAATCATTATAAATCGTCATGTCATTTTTGATGAAACTCAATTCCCTTTTACAAAAGTTCATACTCCCGAGCCTAAGTCGTATAATTTTTTGGATGACCAAATATCCCCGTATATTATTCGGAATTTTTCGAACAACTCCCGTGCCCAAAATCCTCCAGCGGGCCCACTTGCCATTGGCCCCACAAGATGCCGTCGCACCTGTTGTTCCAGCCACTGGAACAGTTCCAAAGAATCGGGCTCGCCCACCCAATTCTGGGCGCTCGGAGAATCCGAGTCCACTTGTTTACCGTTTTGGGCCAAGAGCCCATTTCTTGGCGGTCCGTCCCGAGCCCAGAAAATTCCCAAAATTCCATCTAACATTCTTGGCACTCAACTCATTGTACTTTTGAAATTGTGGTTCAAAATCCAACATTTGTTGAAATTTTAGTGATTTATGTGTAATCCATGTTCAAACATCAAGTTAAGTTGGTTCCATCTGCCTCTACTTGACATGCACTTAAAATGAAATGGAATCACAAAATGAAAACTACGCGTTGGAGCAAATACTACCTCTTTGACAGGCATTTTAATGAGGCCAAATGAACATGGTTTGATGCTTATCTCTAGAACTTTGTCATCAGTTGAAAACTCAACATCCTTCTCTTTTTTGAGACCACCATATTCAACCAATAAGTTCTCCGGGCCAATACACCTTATATACATCATACAAGAAAATTAATCCAAGACAATGTCTAAAAACACAAATATTTGTGCAAATTAAAAGAAAATTTCACTAATTACTTGAGAAGTGTCTCTGTAACTTTCGATGGCTTCACAAATATGAAGGTGTTCTTGCTTCGTTGCGTGATCATTCGTAAGTTAAGTGCATGAACCGTTGAAAACCAAACAGGAACATTAATGAATATCTGCAATATCATCATAAATTATTCCATCCAAACTCACATTTCAGAAATTCAATCCAATTCATTCAAACAAACACTCCCTTTATCCCAATTTATGTGGCACAGTTCAGATTTTGATTCGGACATGAAATCTTTAAGTTTTTTGATATAGAATTTACATATTTGGAAACTATGCAAAAAGTATTGTAAGTCACAATATAAAAAGACCTGACTCAAAGAGAAACTCGTATAACTCTCAAAATTCGAAAGATGATGCATAAATTGGGACAGAGGGAGTAAGGAATTGAAGAAGGGGAGAAATTTCACGTACATTCTTGTAGATGATACCAGGATAATGATCATGAACCAAGTTCATCATCTTCCTGTTAATCCAACGAACCTCTTTCCAAGAATTTCCTGGTGAATTTCCCAAATCTGTAATCATCAGAACAGAATTAACCCCTCCTTGTTTAAATTCAAGTTGTTGTATTGCTTTCTCCATAATATGTACCCTCCACCTAAGGCACTCATGGTGATCATTATGCATGCCCCAAATTTCCTCTTCCAATTCTTTATTCTTAATATTCCTAAACACATTATAACACAATAACCTTCCTTCCTTGTCCTTCCCATTATCCGTATACCACAAACTCTCAAGCTCATTACTAAATTTCTCATCAAGAATCTCCGCAACTCTAAAATCTCTCTTCCATCTCAACGTCTTTCGCAACATCTTGAACGAATCATACACGCCATAATCCTTGGATTTCAAGAAATTCATCAAGACAATATCTGTGCTCGCGTTACCTTTGCTTGGCAATAAAGGAACACCCCATAACGAAATGCCAGTCAAATCCTCAGTAATGGATTTAACGGAGAGCAACTTGTTTCTATTTTTACCGTAAATGTATCCACCAAGAATGGCATCTTCCACCCTACATCGTAATCTAAGCAAAGCATTTTGTCGCGAAGTTTTCAGGTCAAGAATGTCAAGAGGAAAAGCTGATAATTGTCCAGGCTGATGATCATCTGAGTCTATATCATTATCACTGCTCATAATATCATCAATGATGTCTTCAACGACAGGGACAACTGCTTCCTCCCGCATTCTTGAAGATTCTTTGTTAATATTGAATTTTGATATCTAATGGAACAGCAGATTAGGTCATAGCAAAAAGTCTCTTTTTTTTCTTCCACCAGAGGATGTGATTATGTTAATTGTCATATACACTAATAATATACTTAAACCGTTGATATTATTGAGGCTGAGAGCACCATCCAGATATTAAATGTTTGACGACCATCTAGATATTTTCATTTTCTCTCTCTATTTTGTGGGGGGGGGGGGGGGGGGGGGGGAGTGGTTTGTGGTGGAGGATTGAGGAGATTTTGGATTTTCTTTGTCATGAGTCACTATATACGTGCAAGTACGTAAAGTAATAAACTATTTAGAACTATTAATGAACTAACGATACGAAAGGTTATTGTTAAACAATTACTACTTCTTTTGTCCTAATTTACGTAATATTTTAAATTTTTTAAAATTCAAATTATATATTTTGATTAATATTTTAAATTATATTTTTTCATCATATTAAAATGAAAAGAATGGTAATTATAATATTTTTAGTATAGGAGAATGATAGACACTGTGGAAGAGGAGGCAGTACAATTTTGTAGGTTTTTGCTTTGATTGTAAATATTTATCCTAGGTAATAAAATGTTTACGTACCCAAACAAGAATATTTTTCGTATAATATTTTATCTAAATTTGAAGTTTTTTTAGTATTGATCTAGTTAAATTTAATTTTAAAAATTAATCAAATTAATTCTAGAGAAGCCAAAAGTATCACATAAGAGAAAGTACAAATATCATTTACACATATAATGGTAAAAAACACAACTGATCTATCATTTTTTTGTGAGTTTCATTCCCAGCTATCAGTTGTTTCCTATATGAACTATCACCATTTATGTATCAAAACACCTCAACTATCAATTGTTCCCTTTTTATACCTGATCGATGGTGATAGTTCAGGTAGGAAAAGCGAACAACTGATATTTGATGTGTATTTAAATACATAGATAGTGATAGTTCATGTAGAAAAAAGAATAACTGATAGTTGGGTATGAAACTCGCGAAAAAGTGATAATTCAGGTATTTTTTTTATCATTAACTCTTTAATAAATATACTCTTAACCTAACCTACTTAAGGTGATGAAAGTTGACCATTGTCAACATCGTTTCAAGACGATCCCAGATCGGAGTTTTGAGTGCGCGAACAAGTTTGTCGCGTGTTTTACGTCTGGAATGCATATTTGATTTGTGTTCGAGATGTTTCAGATAAGTTTTGGGTGTTAAAATGAAGGTCGAAACATCACTGGTTTGTTGGTTTCTAGTGCCAGTGAAATTGGCCTTCGCGTTTGCGGGCATGGCCTCGCGTTTGCGAAGGTTGTGTGACAAAGCATCACGATCGCGAAGGGGGACCGCGATTGCAATGGGTCAAGTCCAGTAAGGCCGCGCTCGCGAGGGGTCCATTGCAATTGCGAAGAAGGATCTGTGCAGTGTTATTTCATCCCCCCAAAATGTGATTTGACATTTCATTTCATAACTTGAGCTAGAGACCTCGAATTTGGGAGATTCTTGAAGAGATTTTGAGTTCTGTCATGGGGGTAAGAATCTAACCTCATTTCTGCTAATTAATCATGTAATCTTGCGTATTTATCCTTCTAAATCATGATTTGGGTACGGGAAATTGAGATGTCGAGTCCTAAAGTCAAAATTATGCAATTCTTCGAATCGGAAGTAGATTTGAGTCATTTTGCGATTTAGACTATATAGGCTATGAGTAAACTAATTTTGGGATGAAAGTATAGTTTTGCCCTCCAAAGCCCGGGATTGACTTTTGGGTGACTTTGAGTTCGGAAGAGTAAGATAACAATATGAGTGTCTACGAGCTCGTATGCTTTTTTAGATTTTATATTTAATCAGATTGAGCTTGTTCAGAAGCTTTATGAAAATGCAAGGCTTTACTATGAGCTTCGAACTCCAAAATAAGGCAAGTTGAGACTTTACTTGACTCTATTTAAAGTGTTTGGTTGGTAAATGAACTAATGTTAAGGGAAATGAGAAAAATGGAGTCTCGTACTTGTAAGGTGATGAGCATTCATACGGGTACCAGTGGCATGATTGAGAAATTTGTGTCGTATTCAAATTACTTATTTCAATTGTAAGAATACCAAAGCATGTTGGCATTAGCTGTTAGTTGATTTTAATTGATTTGATCGTTATGTAAGATACGAATCTCTTACTTGATTGCTATGTGAGATGTGAATCTCTTACTTGTTGATTATGTGTTCTCACCACTCTGAAACTCTCGTTTAAGGATGAAAAGGAGCTTGTATCCTTAAGACTTCCAAGCAAGATAAGTCGACGTCAGAAGTATGAAAGAGTTGCAGTGATTATTAAAACATTAGTCGTGGAAAGGTATGTGGTTGAGCCTTTACTTTATAGTCTTGTTACTTATCTTGTGTGCATGTCATATTCATGCTTTCATATGGTATCGCATACATAGTACACTTGAGGATTCATATGGTGATGCCCGATGGAAAAATAATTTTGAACAGAGTGATGCGGATGATAGCCGAAAATGGGCTAAGTACAGAGATTGAGAGCTGAATTGGCTAGGTATTGGATTGAGAGCTGAATTGGCTAAGAATCCGAAGGAAAATGATTTCGAATGGTGTATGGATCTAGCGAGCCCCCCATGGATCACACATTCCTATTAAAGGAGTGTGTATACCGGTTGTTAGATGGCCTTTGCATGGTATTTGTATATCATATCATGTCATTTCATTGATTCTCAGTTTATCGATTAATTGAAAGATTGGTTAAAATGGGATTATCTGATTTAACGGGTTTCTTGGATATTTGTTGAATTGTGTAAATTACTTATTTTTTACTTGTTGGATTACGATTATGTCTTTTTGAGCTAATAGTCATTAAGTGTGGAAGCGAGCATTCGGGAGACCAACCCTCACCGCTGCTTTAGTTAGGATTGATTAATGATGTTGTTGAGTACACGTTATTTCACACGAACTCTACACTTGCTGACCTTTTTATGTGCATCCGTTGTTCCGACTACCAGCGGAGTGCATGGAGTCACCGACGTTGAGGTGATTGTTTGGAATATTCCAGGTGAATTGTTGGTTGATTCGCGACAATTTTATTTCTATCTTTACATTCTCAGGTGTATTCGAGATGACTTGTAGTTGTGACACCAATTTCTGGGTTGTAATACATTTTCGATTATTTAGGATTATGATACTTAGTTTGTGACATTGAAATGATTTACTTTATTCTTTCTGCATTTTTACTTACTGAAAATTTAGAAGGTAGCTTTCCGAGTTGCAATCTCCATAGAATGGAGGACATTTTAAAAGGGATAATTTTTTGCCAAACCTTGCTAAGATCCTCATTCCTCTACTTGGTATGTCTAATGATTTGATAGGTTGATTGGTATTGTACTGACCATCTACAATGTCCTTCCAAAAAGCAAAATCGATTTGATCAAGCCCTCCAACTTAAACATTAGAGATCTGATTCACAATGTGATCTGGTAGAACTTATCTAATTTGCTCTAGGTCCTAATTTCCTCCTGTCATTTAGTCACAATAGTAATGCACATATACATGTTACAAGCACAAAAATGGTGTGCCCATTATCTGATCAACAAAGCAACACAACAATAATAATAATGTCAACTATTACGTCTTAATTTCTAACTCAGATGAAGTCAACAATTATATATATATATATATATATATATATATGAATCTTCATTGATTATGTCGCTCCATTAAACTTATCTCAAACTAATATTATACAATCAAGAAAGCAACATAATAAAAAAAAAACTTATTAGGATGCGAGGCAAATTAACAATCCTGGTGATGGAACTAGAAGGTATAAAGAGTTACTAAAGTTAAACGAGAATATGAGGAGTTTTCAGAACCAGGAGATGAAGAAGCATGTGAAGAATAAAAGATAGCAATGAGAGAAGCTAAAGAGACTATAAGTAACGTCTAAAGGGAATTTCTAGATACCACAAGCTGTTAAAAATATGATCATGACTTGTGATTACGTGTGACTATTTCTGCTAGAAAGAAAAAAAAATCTAATAAAGTAACTACTCGAACCTAGAGGTCACAAATGAATCTCAGGTCACAAATAAATCTAAGGCCCTTTCATATTTTTTATCTTGATGTGTTTGTCAAATAGAGTCTAAATATATCCTAAGGTCTCAAATTAAACCAATAAAATTATGTATTCTATATTTAAAACTAATAAATGAGTGTTTCTGATCTGAATAAATTAATGGAATGATTATTTCAAAAACATGATCAGAAAATGAGAAAATGAATTTTTTGAAAAAAAAGAAGAAATTCAATATATCATTGAAGTGTGATACTTTTCTAATATGTGATAATTCTCTATCGGATAATATAATAAATGAATGTATAGATTAACACAACTGAGAGAGAAGAAGGGTAAGACGACTCTCAACATGGGTTGATAGGAGATAATGAGGTCAATAAGAGATGGAGATACTATTTTGATTAATCATTCAATTGGAACAAAGATAATAACATTTTGGATCTTTACACGTATGTGCATGATAGAAACTTTAGCTACATTCATCGAATTAGATTGACAAAGTAAAGGATGACATGAAAAATTTGAAGATTAGTAAGTGTTTAGCCGTGGGATATGAAATTATGATTTCATATTTTGATTTCAAATCAACGTTTGTTTATGAAATTTGTACAAAATTTCAATTTTAACTTCACGTCATAATTTCAAATCCTAAATTCTCCAAAAAGGCATATTTGGGATTCTAAATCATAATTTTAAATTTTTTAAAATATAAAACTTGACACATAAATTTATATTTTGTAAAAGATAAATTCATAAGTTGGTATATATATTTACCGACCATGTTTACCAATCATTTTTATCAAATATAAAAAATATGCAAGTTGATAGTATATTTATAATAAAATTTACTCTTACCAATCATTTACCAACAAAATTTACTGCTACAACTCATGTTCATTTTCTTTTATTAAACTAAAGTTCGATCAATGGAGGTTCTATTTTTTAGAAAGGTCTTCTAGTAGCGTATTAACTTTGTTATAAATGATTATATAAAAATTGGAAAAGTTTTGATGACTTGAGAAATCCAAATTCCATGTCCAAATAAAACTTTAACTTTAAATTATCCTGATTTCAAATCACTTATTTTAAATTATATCCAAACGGGGCCTTAGAAATATTTATGGTCCATATAGTATACTTGTAGAGATTTTAAAGTGTCATGGAGAGCTTGAAATAGAAAGGTTCACCAAGTTATTCAATATTATATAAAAAGGATGGTAGGATGTCTTCCAAGTATGAGAAGGATTACCTTGATTTCCATTTATAAAAATAAAGGAGATATTTAAAATTGTGTGAACTATCATTGCATTAAACTCATAAATTATATGATGGAACTATGGAAAAGAATGTCATAGCGTAGATATAGGAATAGACGAGTGGTGGAGAATCGATTTAAATTTATGCTTGATAAGTCTACAACGAAGGCTATATTTGAATGACTTATTTATTATTTTGGCAAGTATTTGACTCATAATTGTGATGGCAAATGGATAAGTTTTTGCTTCATGAGAGAAATAATATATTAATATTCTAACTTCAAATAGATAGCACATGTCAGATAAGTATGATCAAAATATATGAATTTACAGTATAAGTCAATAATGGAAATTGAACTTCATTAATGATAATTAAGTGCTTTTATTTTAGTTATACATCACCATAACTATCAACTTGAAACTCATGAGTATTAATTCAGAAAATCATAATGTTTTTTCATTAATTAACATTATTTTTCTTAAAATTTTATCACAATTGACAACTAGCATGACATGCTTCTGGAGAATCATAACATTTGGTTGGTGTTTCCACTGTGCAATACCATTCAAGTGGTGCTCCATGACTAAAAATTGGGACGCATACATCGGTTGCAAGTAGAGATGGCAGTGGATCCTGGACCCGGTCCGGATCCGATGGATCCAGATCCGTTTTATAGGATATGGATCTTCAAAATTTGGACCCGACGGATTCGGATCGGACCCGGATCCATTTCTGACGGATCGGATTTGGATCTGGATCTTGTATTTGAGATCCGTATCCGGTCCAGATCCGACCCGTGGATCCGTTTTTTATTAAATATATTCATAACCTAGAATGTAATTTTATAAGTATTTTCTTAAAATTGCTAAGCACATCCTTGCAAGTTTTATTCTCAAAACAAGTTTAATTTATCCCCGCGTTAACTCAAAAACCAAAAAATAAAGAGGTAACTTCGATAATAAAATCAATGTTATATTAGTGAATGACTAACATCTCCATAGACAAGTAGTTAAAATTATATTCACAAGCACATGCAAGTTCAGTATTGTGAAAATACCAGTCAGCATTTTCCACAACTATTGTCATTGTCCAACATTTTCAATTAATAGCTCACAATCAAAACGAGACAACGAACAAAATATCTCATATGAATATTTCAAAATTGAAACACAGTAAATTGTTAGCTAAGTAAAAATCGTTTGTCAGTTCAAAAAAAAATTCTTAGCAAGACAAATTTTTTTACATGTGGATCCAGATCCGATCCGTGGACCCGGTGAATCCGATGGATCCGGATTTGGATCTGATTTTTATGAACCCGATGGATCTGGATCCGGATCTGGATTCAGGTATGAAAAACGGATCTGGATCTGGATTCAGGTATGAAAAACGGATCTGGATCTGGATCTAGTAGGATCCGGTCCAGATCCTATCCGTTGCCATCCCTAGTTGCAAGTTTTGCTTTAGCTCTTGTACATTCATCACCTGCATTTGCGTAAAATAAAAAAATATATCAATTAGTTAATTAACTTCTATACATGATTGACAGTGTACACTATCATATTATCTAAAAGATAGCAACATGTATGAGATTAGTAACCTGAAAAACATACATGTTTCAACTAAGGGTGTTCAATGGGCCGGGTGGGCCCGATCCCGACTCCGTCCCGCTAACCGCCCCGGCCCCCCAAAAAAAACGGGATGTCCATCATCGGTATAGGGGATCGAACTCAGGACGGGACTAGGGCTCGTCCCGCCCGTCCCGATCTCGTCCATCCCCCTCCCCCCTCCCTTTGCAGAAATAGTTGTTGCACAAAGACCCAATTTCAATTTTAGTTGTTGGCAACGGCTATAACGGTCATTCCCCCTACCTCTTAATATTTATTTTTAACTCCTAAATTAATATATATACACTTTAACCTTATTTCTCAACTATAAATACCTCATTTTTCTCTTCATTTTTCTCGCAAATCTTCCTACCATCTCTCTAATCTCTCTCTCTCCAAGTCTACATTGCCTATTAAATGTTATATTTTATTTTCTATTTTCTATCAAAGTTCAAAAATTGGGAGTAAAGTTGGCAACTAGCTTGAGGATTATCGAGCAAAGTTTCAATTTTCAACCTCGATTACACGTCGATGTTACGTCGGCATTTGGTACTTCGTTCCTTCTTTAAATTATTATTGTTGCTTAATTTTAATTATCATACTTAATTTTATTATCTTTAATTATTTATTTGCATAATTATAATGGAACGAAGTGGACGTTTTTTTGGTAAAGGTACTATAGGTAACAGGGGTAAGGGTGCATCTTCTAGTAATCCAAATTACAATGATTTCACTCATATAGATGAAACTGATTTTTTTAATGTTATTATTAATATATCATTAGATCATGAGGTTTATTCTACATCTGAACCACACTTTAATTTAAAAAAGGAATTAGAAGATAATTTAAATAACACACCCACTAGTGCACCTCCACCTCAGGCTCAGACTCAGTCTCAATCTGAAACTGAAACTGGAATGACTCTTATTTCCCCTAGTATGAGTCGAGGCCAAAAACAACAAAAAATAAAATTAGCTGCATGAGATTTTTTTGATAGGGACATTGATAATCAACTAGCTATATGTAAAATTTGTCGCGAAGTTTATAAATTTAAAACTGGAAAAGGCCAAGGTGGGACGGGAGGTTTAATGAAACACATAGAAAACTCTCACAAAGCAAGGTATAACCAATACCTGCTGATAAATCGGGTGTGCAAATGCCTTCTGAGTCGGGACAAGGTTCACATAGTGTCCCCCGACCAAGTACATGGTCGAATTAACCTGATGACGGGAGGAATTATAGGTCTTAAATATGATAAACACGGTGATAGGGAAAATTTAGCAAAATTAGTTGTTGTGGAGGGTTTGCCTTTTTCATTTCCTTCCTCTCCTGATTTATTCATTACATTAGAGAAACATATAATCCTGTTTTTAGCGGTTTTCCTAGATCAACTGTTAGAAGAGATATTTTTTAAAATTTGCCCATGAATATCAACAGTATTTACGTTATGCATTGTATCATTTTAATGATAAAGTGGCTATCACTTCTAATATAGGCCGTAGTACTAACGGTAATGATTATTTAACTGTCACATGTCATTGGATAGGTCAGAATTAGTCTATGCAACAACGTATATTAGCATATAGATATATTGATGAAAGGCACGCTGGAGCTTTTATTTCAAGAAATATTCATGAAATTTGTGAATATTATGGAATTACTAATAAAATTATGACGATTACATTAGATAATGCTTCTTCTAATGATTATGTTGTAAACATTTTAAAAACTCGATTTACTCCATCTTTTTCCGATATTTTTCATGTTAGATGTGCATGTCATATTTATAACTTAGTTGTAAAGGATGGCCTTAAACTTTTTTAAAACATCCTTGATAAAGTACAATTTGCTATAAACTTTATTTTTAAAGGTAATAAAATACAAAGACACAAAGAGTAAAAAAACTTGTCATGATTGTGGATTACCTTATAGAAAAATTCCATAAGAAGTTTCGACTATGTAGAATTCTTTGTATGAGAAACTACTTATTGCTCATGAGTACAAAGACATATAACATTATTATTTAACGCTCATAATCAAAATCCAACATATATGCTTGTAGATGATGAGTGGGATAAAATTTTGGAACTTATCACATTTTTAGAGAATTTTTTTCTAGCTACTAAGAAAATTTTGGGATTTATTATCCTACTATTTCATCTATGTTATTTTATATAGCTCTAATATTTTTGTTACTTAATGAATATATGTAAAAACCAAATTCAATTAAGAAACTAAATTAAGGATTTGTACAAGCCAGCTATTAAAAAAATATTTATAAAATTAAAATAATACTTTTTTCATATTTATTTTATTGGTGTTATATTAAATCCTACTATTAAAGTAGACGGTTGTAAAGCACTTGTTGAAACGATTTATGAAAGCTTATAAATACTTCCAACAGAACCAACTAACGAACCAATTAAATAAGAAGTTATGTCTAGCATACGTGTTGAATGCAAATATATATATAAAGTGCAAATAATCAACCGGCTTGTGTACCATCTTCTTCTACTTCACTGCAACATAAATAAAGACATGATGTTTCTGCTTCTAGTATTCAAGACCTTAGAAATAGAATGTAAGTGGTCCAAGTTCTTCACAAATTAGCGAGTTTGATGTTTATGTTTTGTAGGGTGTTGTACCGTATGAATCAATTGTCAATGAAGATGGGATTTGCTGAAATACTGGAGAGAGAATGGGAAGACATTTCTGGCACTATCAAATATGGTCTGAGATGTGTTGAATATTCAAGCGTCATCAACAACTTCTGAAAACGTTTTTTCTGTTGGAAGGTTTCAAATAGGAGAGCACAGACACTCATTGGCGGAAGACAGCTTAAAGATTGCAGTTTTATTCAGAGATCGGATTAGAGCGGAGCGTAGAAGATGCGGTCAACCAGAGATCAACGAAGAAGACGACTACAACTACAACGAAATCTTATCCAAGGGAGCAAGAAGCGACGTCGAACAATTTGACCAACAACTTCCAATTTCAACAGAAGATCCTCAAGAGATTGTGTGTAAATTAGAAAGATTATGGTTGACTATGTAATTTTTTAAATGACAAATTTTACTATGTGATTTGCAACTTTTCAACTACGAAACAAAGTTGTAATTTTGAAATTGTATTACAAATTAGGCAAAAAAAACAGCACTGAATATTTTTATTCACTATCTTGTTTAATTATTTAAGTGTTTAAATAAATATTTTTTATAAATTAAATGTCTAAAAAAAATAAAATCCCCCTACCCGACCCGTCCCGTCCCCCCCCCCCCCCCCCCAAATCCCGTCCCCTCTTCCGGCGGGATGTGGTACGGGACAGGACCCTTCCCGTCCCGCCTATCCCGACTGGCCAATCCCGACCCCCTACCCCGTCCTCCCAAATCCCGTCCCGTTTCGCCCTGACCCGGCCCACTGCCACCTTTAGTTTCAACATGTGCAACCTATATAAATTCAATTACTATTAAAAATGAATTACCAACTGAACCTTTTTCAAAATTTGATCGTCTACGTTTTTCACGGACTTTCCATTGAAAATCTCAATCTTTTATTGGAAATCTTCATTTTTTTGTGGTGAATCCAAAGATATAGTACATAAATTTGTGCATCGTATAATTAAAACTGTTTCATGTTGTTCAATTATTTTGTTGCACATAATGATAATTTAAAATAATAGGTATAAAAAGAATGAATATGGACATACAATGATGAAGAGCCAACAGAGAAAACAAAATCATCAAAACTGATTGAAGGAAAGAATTTGTAGAGGCCATTGAAGCTATATGATTTAGTGCTCAAAAAGTCTAAAGATATTGAGATATATTTATGGGATTCTCCCAAATATATAGCCCTTTGAAAGTACTTGATTTTGGTGACTGACATAAATCAATGATATATTTATCAAATTAATTCCTAATTTTTATAATCTAGGGACAACATTGACAATCTTAACTACTTACTTTAATCATGCTTTAATTGAACGCCTCTTCTCATTAGAATTTCAATACAATAGAAGAAAAAACTTCACATTCCCATCACTCAAGCAATCACACCGAAGAAGAAATAAAAATTATATATCCTTATGGTCAGTGAAAATTCAAAAGAGTAAGTTAAGACATTAAAAAATAAGCTAAAAAATTGTACAATATTGATGAAAAAATTGAAAAGAGAATAATCATCACATGCAGAATGCTAACGGTAAGGGACAAGGACATAAGCAGTTATCCGGTGGAAATATTAACAACCATCGACTACATAAAATTAAAAAGACATATTTTAGCAGAAATATATATTATACAATATATATACTTATTATACACTTTATATATATATTTATGTATATCTATTATTATACACTCTTCATACAAATATATAAACATTATATACATCTTTTTTCTATAATTATGTATAATAAACATATATTCAGTGTATAAATTAATTATATACATATTATATTATTATTATTATATATATATTATACATGTTTTGGAATATTTCTTGAAGGAATACCATCCAAAAATGGAACAGAGCTGGAGAGGAAATAAAAACAGAGAATCTTCATCGTTAGCCCATCACCATAGCACAGGTTGAACACTGGCAGTTCACCCGTGGCTCCACCTCCCAACCGTGAATCACCACTCAACACACCACGGTAATCCCTCCACTTTCCACCTCTGTTTCCACTAGCAGACCACCTAAACACCACCATGAAACCACCACAGCTTCCTCTGTTTTTCTACCATCTAATTATCTCATCAAATAGAGACTTATAAATGTTTTGGATTCTTGATCTAAACCTTCATAATCTTCAATATCATAGAGATATGAAAAAGGAACCCTACCTGGATCTTGGCATACATACACAAAGAAACTGAAAACACAAAGAGAGACTATGAAAGTGAAGAGCAACGAGTGAAATTTGCCAGCTGAGTTCTATAAACTCAACAAGAGCTTCATAACATCTGGAAAACAAATACCCATTGTAGGTTTTACGAAAAACGAAATTACTAGTGAGATATCTATAATATTTTAGCCAAAAGAAAGAAATAATGAAGAAGAAACAGAAGAAAAGAGGAGTGGTAAGGTATGAGTTATAGAGAAAAAGAAAGATAAATTGAGATTGATTCAAACGGTTAATTAACTTTGGGAAATGAAATGGAGAGAAGAAATGTGTAGGTTTTGGGAGAGGAATCTCGTGAGTCACTTTATACTCTTTTTGGATGGTCGTTGGTTTAATAATATATCTTATGGTATAGTATGGTTTAATAATTTATAATATCTTATTGTATTATATTGTACTGTATATTGTTGTGATTTAATAATAATTTTATCATTTGGTTTGACTGTATGATATTGTATAATAACATGTAAATTTACTAAAATAACTTTAACCTTAATTACAAACTAGTTTGTATATATTAATAAAATTAAGGTAAAATATAAAATGAGAACTTTAAAAAATAAGCAAGTTGTGGATAGAGGTGGTCATTGGGTGGGTGGTGAGGCTGTGGAGGGATGGTTGGGGTGGGTGGTGGTGAGTGGTGAGGGATAGTGGGTGGTGGTGGGCTGGTGGGGTGGGGGTGGGTTTGGGTGTGATAGAGAGGATGAGTGGTTGTGGGGTGAGGGGTGGTGTAATAACCCGTTCGGTCATTTTTAGCTAAAGACTTTTATTTGACTAAATTACCTTTCATGTAGACTCTATGTGGATTTTGTGATGCACGAGGATGGGTAGCACGGATTTCGAGGTCCATTTATGTGAGTTTCATATGAAAACCCTAAAACTAGAACCTTAGAGTTTGATAGTTTAACTCAAGGTTGACTTTTGAGTAGATGGGTTCATTTCTGGTTCCGTATTTTCCGGTAGTTTCGGAGGGTCATTTATGACTTAATCGAGTCATCAATTCGTTTCCCGAGGCAATCAGATGTGTTTTGTCGTACTATTTGTGAAATTTGGTTATTTGGTTATTTTAAGCAATTCTTTAGAAAAGTAGGTTTTAGCTCGATTAAATGGAAAATTCGAGGCCACGGGTGAGTTCGTAGCACTAATTACCTTAGGTAAACATGTCTGATTTGTGTCTGGGGTTCTCGAAAGTATTTCGGGTGTTTAGTAAAAGTTTGGCATAGAATCCATTTTGTTGGTGTCTGGTGTCCGCCCCAGCGGCACTATGGTCCTCTCCTGCATGTCCGCCTCTGTGGAGGTTGACTCGCATAAGGGAGCGTGCTTGGTAAGTTTCCGCCTCGGCGGAGATTTTTTACGCAGGGACGAGTGCGCCTCTGCGAGATCGAGTTCGCTTCTACGCTGGGGCGAGTTGTCAAGTGATTGCGCCCCAATGAGGTCATTTTTCGCGGGAGTGATACCGCGTCAGCGGAGTCAATTCCGCTGGGGCGGGATCGCTGGATCATGTGCTCTCATAAATTTCCTAGGTTAAACTTACTTTCCCAAAATAATTTTCCTCGAACCTAGAGCTGCCATAAGGGAAATTCTGAAGATTGAGAGTGAATTCTTCATCTAAGGTAAGGTTTTCACTTTTTGTGGTTAGATTTCATGATTTAAAGTCTTTAATGATGATATAATGTGAATGTGAATTGAGAAAAATAAGTTATGATTTTCATATGAGATTAAGAGAGGGTGAATCTTTGATTTAAAGGTGTTTTATGGATTTATTTACTTTGATATTGTGAATTATGATGGAATATGTTAGATAATCATGTTGTAGTCTTTAACTTGATTATAGAAACCTTTTCCAAATTGAGAAAAATTCTAGGGTTATGAATTGGGGCTTTTCTTAAATTGTTCAATTGAAGATCTAAATAAGTTTAGGTTTCTAATTAACTTAAAAATATGATTACCTAGTATGTGTTTATGGTTTTTGGGTAATAAAGTTTGGATCTTGATGACATCGGTGTTGGTTTTGGAAGTCTTGATGTGTTTAAGGATTTTGTCCTTGTATTATGTGTAGCCTTATATTAAGAAATAGTATATACGTGTTAGACTTCGATTACCGCGAGGCGCTCCGGAAGGGCAACGCCAGCGCAGAGATTTGATAGTTCGAGGCTCATGTTTAGCACAGAGGTAGGCTAGGGTTTACTTTCTCTAGACTCCAATAGAAATACGTAATTAGTTATAAATGTTAAGAGGTATTAGCGTGTTTGGGATTCCCACTCAAACGGTTGCGATGAATGTTTGAGTGGGTACCGGTGTTGAACTGTGATGATGGGTAATTTGGAGAATCATCCTCGAGCTGATTCTGACTGCTGTTGATTGGGCTTGTCGTCATTATGTGGGCTCGTCGTCATATTTTTATTGTGTTTTGGTCATCACACATGCTTTGATATGATATCCTAATTGTACTTGGACTATATGTTATTAAATTCTTGAAAGCATGTGATAATCATCTATATACTTGATTACATCTTATTACATCATGATTTCTTACCTTGTGTTGTCATTTACATTCATACACTCATGGTTCTGATGATATTGATATGAGAGTAGTATGAAAATATTATGGGTCCAAGAGACCGGGAAGGTAAAAATACTTGTGAGATTTTGGCAACATTGATTGATGGTGATACTACAGCCACAGAGCTGGGATCCGATGGGAAATTTCGGATGATGATGATGATATGCGGGGAACGAGGTTGCACACCTGCAACAGTTATTCAGTCAAGAATTTGGCTCCGTTGAGAAATTCTGAAGGAGTATATGGACTTCGCGGGTCCCCCATTGGTATGTTGTTCATAGAATTTGAACGCATGTATACTGGAGATGAAAGGTACCTGGCATATACATTGCATTCATTCATTCATACTGTGAATACTTGTTGTTTGGTTACGTGATACGGATTGGTAGTGAAACTTGGGTGACTTCCTGATTAAATGAATTTGAATGATTGGATTGACTATATTCGATCGGATTGATTGCTAAAATTGGCTTGTTCTTTGTGTAATAAACTGAGTGGTTACATCTTTAGGAGTCTAAGTGCTCGTTGTGGAACTATATTGTGGTCGGTGAATTTTACTGACGGAACTATCTTGTTGATCGTAGAAAATTTTGCATGTCTTGTATTGCTTGATGATTGATAACATTATTTGATAAGAGAGTAGTGAAGAATTAGTCGAGGTGTTGTATCTAAATGATTGTATGTTATGCATGCGTAGATCCCCTTCTTAATCAAGGATACACGGCGTAGACGTCTACTTAGAGTATAATGAGGACGTTAAAAGAACAAATATGTGTCCTGTCCTTATGTAAACTCGTAATTAAGCTTAGGGGTCAGAGAGAATAAAAGGCTAGTATTATTATGATTAGGCTAATCGTGATACCTTTGAGAAGGATTGTAATATGATGTGTGTACTAGGGTCAACCTGTTTTAATTGGTTATTTGATGATTCGGGTAGGTGGTGACAGCATGAACATGACTTAGATAGAGTATACTGATCGGTGGGTAACAAGTGTAAGATCCTTGTGTGCAATATGAACTAAGTTGTACTTGACCATGGTTGAATTCTTACGTGAATTGTTGATTCAATGAACTACTATATGGACAATGTGACTTAGAAGAGCTGGATTGGTAAGTTGAGGACTTGATTGATTTATGGATAAATGAGGATTTAGAACTAATCGCTAAGTACTTGAACACTGTTATTGAACCTTTTTGCAATTGGATAACTCTTATGAATATGATGTCATATGTGAAATAAGTGGCTTGTTGATTTTAGTGGACTTGTACATGAACTACGTGACTTATCTGGATTATGGAACTGTCTAGTATAGGATTTACTTGGTGTCAACTTGATATTTCTTTTTACGTATCTTCCATCGTTGTCGGCCTATGATGCCTACGGGGTATGTTGTGTACTCATACTACACTTGTTGCATTCTATTTGGATGCAGTTACAACTCCTTCTATCAGTTCGGGACCTCGAACTTGAGTCCGAGCAGGTTGACTTCCAGTAATCAGGGTGAGGATGCTACTTCCGGCACGCCTTGGATGCTCTATCCTTGCTTTGTCTTTACTTCTGTTCTAAAGACATGTTTCATACTTTTAGACTATGATATTCAGGTTGGGCTTATGTTGCTCTTTTACTTCAGACTTGTATCCGTATTAGCGCTCTTGTATTATTGACTAGATCTTTGGGGGTGCATTTGGTATTTCAGACTTATGTTCCGCATTTTATACTAAAATCGACAGTTATTTAAGTATTTTGTTATAATTTTGATTTTCATTCTTATATCATGCTAAATGATTTGAAAATGATTCGCCTACCGGTGGAAAGTGTAGGTGCCACCACGATTCCTAAAAGGGGTCGTGACAGATGAGGTAGTGGGGAGGTGGTAGGGTGGGGGTGGGGGCAGGTGGCGGAGGGTGGAGGTGAGTAGGTTTGGGTGTGATGAATGGGGTGAGTGGGGGTAGGTGGTAGGGGTGGATGGCGGAGGGTGGGGTGTGGGTGGATTTGGGGTGTGATAGAGGTGGGTGGGGTATAATGAGGAAATGAAATACGTAATCACGCAAAAACCATAAAATCCGTTGTTACAAAAATTATGTTTTTTATGGTTATTTAACCACTGAATTACAACAGTTTTGCAACATAATTTTAAGAACAATTAAACAAATATAGTTTATATAAAAAAACAATACACTAATGAACACGGAAAACAACCATCCAAACAGGAAGTTAATATGTGACTTGTTTGTACAATAGATGAAATAAGAATTTTATAGGGTGGCTAGATATTGGCATTAAATTGCTCCTAGAGTCCAATTCAGGTAGTTTGTACAAAGTAGTGCTAAAGTTTGTCTTATTTGTTTCGTAGAAGTCCCATAGTGTACTTTTCCTGATAGTTAAAATTCATGTGATTTGTGAAGATTTTAACTCGAAAAAGGAAATATGAAGTCGCGCGATGACCAGCAACACTCACAATCGAATGGTATCAGTGAAAGTCTTTTATACAAGGTCACAACGGGTTTGCCTTGAATTGTCAGTCTCCAATTCCTTCCTTTTCTCCAATGTAATTATATATATTACATGATGTTTCCTTTGCTTCGATAGTGTATTGTGTAGCTACGGTTCTCTTTTTGATTTATTCAGTATGACTGCTTCATTACTGTATTTTTTCTTTTTTACTTGATTTTATTATGCTTTACTTATGTCGAAGGTGTATCGCTAACATCCCTACTTTCACAAGATAGGGGTAAGGTTACGTACACACCACTCTTCCCAAACCTCACATTGGATCTATGTTGTTGTTATTGTTTTGTGTGTGTGTATATATGAAGCCACACGATGAGAGGTTAGAATTGCAGTACATATTTCAATCCCAGAAAAACCCTTCTTTTTTCGGTGTCCCTACTCCCATTATTCACAAGCCTATCTCCGTCCCATTTTTTTTCTTTAAACAAAGGGAAGAAAAAAATATACATCCAGCGAGTGGACAGAAGCTCACTTTTGCTTGATACACAGAGACCCGAAAAAAGTCACTGTAAGAGCTCTCATACTAGAAGGGATGTCACGAGTATTGGTAGGGAATAAAAAGAAAAATCAAGTCTGATAAATTGCCGTATGAGTTGAAATTGTGTTTGAAACATCCAGCAACAAACTTGACACACACATACTTCCCCCTTCCCCAGAAAAAAGTTCTGTTATTCACCTTTTTTGCATTTCGCCAATTAAGTGACGGGTCTCAAATTCACAGAAGAACAGCCAGCTGAGAGATGAAATGCCACTTCTGGAACTTGAAATGACATGAACTAGTAGTAATGCAAACTGATGTTTGAAACTTGAAAGTATGCCCAGTAATCATATACACAAAAGCATGTACTCGCTACTAAAAACAAACTGCAAAAGTACATTAACTTATAAATTAGAAGGGGAAAACGAGAAACACTACCACACCTGGTTTACCTATTCTAGTCAAGCCTCTCTTCTCCTGAGACACCCGGCTTTACAACCTCATGGTGTGACTGATTGCTTACTCCTTTTGTAGGAGCTACATCATGACTTTCACTTGCACTTAAAGCTAACTTCTCTAAATTGACTTTGCTCGTTTCAGCAGCATTAGGCAGTCCACTTCCATCTTTAGGTGATTTAGCCAGTCTTGTATTGGGCAGACCACTTACATTTTCAGGTGTTTGAGGCAGCCTTTCTCCCGAATCTAGAGCTGCTTCCATCTCCTCATACCTGGAAATGACTTGTCGAAGTTCATCATGAAGATTTAAAGCTTCAAACATCAACCCCTCATCGCCTGACGTTGATTCCACTATTCTTTGTATAACTGCCAAAGACTGCTTGCAGTTCTCCAACATGCTCACTGCTAGATCATCCTTCAGTGACACAAAATTATCAGCTCATTCATGTCTCAAAAGGTCACCCCGCCCCTCAGAAGGCCCCCCCCCCCCAAAAAAAATGAGGGGGGGGGGGGGGGGGGGAATGAAAGTTTTAACAGCAGAATGTTTTTCGTAAAATTTTAGCAACATCGCTTGATCAACTTGATGTTGAGCATATAATCCTATTGTTTTAATATCAATTGAACCTTATGTTTATCGTCCTTTGGGTGCTCTTAGTAGTTAATATGCCTAACTATTTATTTTTGTTTGTTTATAAAGCTAAAGAATTGAATTGGAGCATAATAAAAAGAATAACTTGGACTGAAAAGAAGCAAATATTGGAAAAAAACAAGTTATGCTATACTCGCACTATAGCACAAGTATGGCAGAGAGTGTACTTTTGCTGAGCCTGGAAGAAAAGTGCAACAGCACAGTTCAGCAGAAAAGCACAACTATAGTGCAAAGGTGAAATATTGGGTGGAAATTCTGAGGGGTATTTTGATCCAAACAAAATTGTTATCCAACACAAAAGCTTCCTAACACATTTTTATGAACTTCCACCCATGGAGGAACGCCAAAACATAGGGGAGAAGAAGAAGAAGAAGAAGAAGAAGCAAGGATACGAGTTGGCTTGAAATTGGTTATAGAATTTGTTCTATTTCCTTTCATCTCTTGATACCTATGTTGTTTTAGATGAATTGTGAGTTTATTATGGACATGCTTGACTAACTTTCTTATTTTGACGGTTACGGTATCTTGGCATGAATGTTGAAGTTGATATTGTTTAGATGAATTAGTTTATCAATTCGGGTTATTTATTCAATCTTGAGTGCAATTGTTTGATAGCTTAAATCACCAATTGAACTCTATCTATGAATCTTGATTTTAACTTGAAAAAGGACTTTTGATTGCATAAAGATTCAATAGGACAAGTTCATAGCCCTAAGGTATTAGGGAAGTGATCTAAAAAAATAAGGATAGAAATATACCTATTTACCTCACTCATCCAATTGTCACGCAAAATAATTGATGCATTATTTTTATCTTACTCCATAGAAATATAGAGTTTTGGAATAACTTGAAAACACGAGTAGAAACCGGAAGATTTCTCTGAGTAAAATTAATCTTGTAGGCTAATAATCCAAATAAATTAAAGATTAAAATAATTTAGACACTTTAGCAGTATTGTCAAGTGAACACCATAACTATAGAAGCATCCATTCATCATAGTTATCGATCTTCAAGTGTTCATTTATTTAATTCATTATTATTTGCAACTCTTAGTTTTTAAACAATCAACAAATAACATTCTAACCTTTCTTGATTAGATAACTAGAATTAGTTAAATTTAGTAAAAAATTAATCAAAAGTCCTCGTAGGAACGACACTTGATTCCCCCTTTATTACTCGTTGATCGCGTATACTTGCATATGCATTTGAGGGCAACACGACTCAGTGGTGCTGTTGATTAGAATTAAACATTAATCCCATGTGCAGGTCATTTTATTTTATCACCAACACCTTTTTTCTTGCTTTTCACATTCTTATATTTTTTAATTAGTAATGCTGGTGTCTGGTCCACTTTTGATGGATGATCATGACGGGATTCAAGGAAATCTTTTGTTTATGTTTCCGCTTCCATGTATTATGTTTCTATCCTTGAATTAAAACAATAGTGCACTTCGACTATTCCACCGAGTACTTGTTACTTCCCTTTTTAAATTTGATCATATTCAAGTTTTAGGGAAATTACACTGGCCTCCGTTCCATCTTATGATAAGTCAAGGATTGGCTAGCTTCAAAGTTTTACCAACATTCCCAACTCAGTGCTGCAAGCCTTGAGTAATTGTGTTAGTTTAAACTCATTTTCAACTTCAGCAATGGAACATTAAACTATGTTTACTTTCATTTTAAGAGTACACAGTAAATATACTTTATTTATCTCTTATTACTACAGGTTACCTAATAACTTATTGCTAACGTATCACAAAAAATACTTCCTTTCCATATCATTGATGTTGAATTAACGAGTATTACAAGGAATTGTTACATTTTCACCGCTTTAGTATAGTATTAAAGACTATTATGCCACTATAAACTGATATTGCTTAAGGTAAGTACTACTTTCAAGACATTCGGAAAATGGAGACTGATCATTATGGCAATACTCTAATTTCCAAAAGATAATTGGTGAAAAGTAATGAAACGTAGAAGTCAATATGACTAAAAGAGGGAGGTTTTGGTAATGCCATCAAGGCAGTGTAAGAGGAGGTCCTTGGACTACGATGGTCAACAGGAAGTATTATTTGCACAAAGTTCTGACATAACCCTGCCATAATGAAAATTGTTCTATGAAAAGGAAAAGGATGGCATGAAGATGAGACTTATAAAGGGAAAATAAGTGCATGCAGATGTCAGACGTCTGAATTTTTGGTTTATTATACTTTATGGAACCTTTAAAAAAGCAGTTTGATAGAGTATTTTATCCCCTTGACGTTAAGAAGTATGTACATGCTCCTTTCTCTGCATGCTGCCCACCCCCACCACCCCGTATGACATAAAAGAATTTAAAATAATGTCAATTATTTGGACCTCCCCTCTAGTTTAAGGTAACTAATTAGACCTTCATTTTAGTCTATGAAAAGCTCCACTTAAATGGTTGATGTCATCAATATGCTATTACGTTCAACTCTAATCCTGCCAATACCCTCCCAAAGATACTCTTCCTCTTCCCTGTTGAGATTTGATCCCCTCGCCCACACACAAACTCTATTTCACTTGTTTACTCACATTAGTCACCACCATCCTTGAGACCCTAAGCCTTCGTCACATATCCTCCTTGAGTCCTCGAGACCTGTCATGGCCCTACTGTTGCTCTGTTCATCTTTTTTTCTTAATCAGTGTTGTTGCCTTGTTTATCTCATCCTGAAACCCCTTTAGGGTCTTCTTTTCCTTTTCTTTCTTTTTTTGTGTCCAACTTATATAATTCTTTATGATTGAACGAAAATGAGGTATTGGATCTACTTGGCCTATGTTTCTTGGTGGAAATAGAAGAACGTTGATTCAAGTACTGAGGGTTGTTAGGAAAATGGACCTTGGACTTAACCCAAACCCAGAAGCATACTTGTGATGTGAAGATTGCACAAGATCATATAGGAGCAACAACTCATTCCCTCAAACACTGCGGACATTCTAACCCCCTCTACGCTACTCCACTCTACCCCTCTCCCACTCGCTCAGGGCTACATATCTGGACGTGAACAATATAACGTGGGGGGACCAATATGGATCTTGGTTTGATAGAATGTTAAGAAGATAGACATTAAGTCTAAAATTCAACCACCACAACTAGCTTGTAAAGTCAGTATTGCCCAAGGTTATATAAGGAAACTCATTGCTTCAACCAATGCGGAAGAAAATTATGGGAGAAAAGCTTCTCAAGAATATGGAGATGGGTGAAGCAAGTTGCTGGACTCGGAAGAAGAGGAAAATTTATTCCACGGAAAAGTAGTTCGGTTATATCATGAATCTGACTGATCTTTTCCAAATGCATCAAGTAAATGTAGCACCAGAATATCTACAGACAACGTTTTCAATGATCTCCTTCCGTGGCTAGTGGGGGAGTTCCAGAGCTGAGTTTTCTTGGAGGCTGCAGTCAGGAGCTCTGTTCTAATTTTTGTTTGTTATCTTTCTTTTTGGCCCCGGGGTGGGGGTTAAAGTTTGTGAATGACATTTTAATATGGATATAAATTTTAATCAAAAGACGTAAATTACTGTCATTCTACTCTGACATTAGTAGGACATTTCACTATTTTTATTTAAACTAGAGGGAAGGTTTACTTATTTTGTTAAACTAGAGGAAAGGTCTAAGATATTGAACAAAATAATTCTTTTTTAAAAAAAAGATATTGACCCAAAATAAAAACAAAACACTATGTGTTGAAAGTGAATAAATTGTAAGAAACAGAGGTAAAAGACATTCGGAGGAAATTCCTGTTGTGGGGTTAACTTCACTAAGAAGTTGGAAAAAGAACTGCTGACCATGTCTAAAATATTGGTTCCTTAAGGGAGTCAAATAGACCATATCAACATCTTGTACAACTTTTCTACACTTGCTTTGTGTTCAATAATGAAATCTGTTACTTATCACCCAAAAATAGAAAAAGACTGACATTGTTTCCTAATGGAATCAGCAATGAACGAAGTAGTTGCCAATTGGAAGTTAACTTGCTTAAGAGATGTAACTTCAATTCTTTCAGAAATTCATGCAGCATATTCAAGAAGAGTCATATACACACATCGTTCTATTGTTTATCAATGAAAAATTGTTGACTTTATCAAGAAAAAAAAACCATTGGTTCCTTACTGAACCAGCATCGCACAAACTCTTTGCTCATGGGAAACTTACTTTAGAGTTGCAACTTCAATTGTTTCAGAAAATCATGCAGCAAAATTAAACAACATGTTAGTTCAGAAGGTTAAGATAACGCCCTCATGATTGTTTTTGGATAAATACATGTAGCCCTCATGTTAAATTAATATATCAGGAGTTTCTTCAATTTTCAACTTGGTTCAACAGGCATTTCACAGGTGGATGAGCAAAGAGACCTAACTTCTCCTACTATATAGTAAAAGATCAGAGAAGATTGAAAATTCTAACTGTAGTAGACTAGTAGTCAAAGCAAGATAATGAGGTAACAAAACTTAGTGTCAGAATAACTGGAATAGAAGAAGTGGAAGAAACGAAGGACAGAGGATCAAAGCGAACTAAAAATCTACAACTTAGTGATGCATAACCAACAAATGGAGGAGATAAGAGAGTAACCTTAATGGGCTTTGGTTCAACCTCAGAATTCAATATGCTGGAAAGGATCTCAAGACTGTTTTGTGTTACTACAAGCCATTCCTTCTTCTTTTCAATGGATTCACCAATGTAAGTGGTATGCTCATGATTCCGTGACCCTGTATCAGGAATAGGGTAGCTTTCAGGTGGTGAGAGTAGCTGCTCATTCATATGCGACTCCAGGGGATATTGCCTCTTCAAGTTCTATCAAAACGAAAGAAAATTAAGCACATTTATCCTTTGGATATACAAGGCATGCAATATGCAAAATGTAAATTAAAGCATGATCGATTCAAAGATCACTTGCTAGTCTACCAACACGCATCAACGGCCATCTAGTCTAATTTTAGAAGTTAGTAAACATTGTCATAAGACACACCTAAAGGTCTACCATGTGCAGCCCCACCCCCTCCTCTAAAGGTCCAATGTGTTCCACCACGCAGCTAATTTCATCAAGTGAACACTAAAAAGGAAAAGAATAGGCCACAATGCAGACAAGTCCACAAAAAGGGAAATCTCAAAAGGTGGATATTTCTATGACGTACTCCGTTTAGCTTCTTTTCTTTTGCTTTGGATAAATTATTCCATTTAGCATATTTAGTCAATTAGAAAGATAAATCCAAGAATGTGCATATAAAGCATTATGTAAGAACCAAACCAATAAACAAAACAATGTGATACAAGCATTTCGATAGCATATCCAATTATCATAATCAACAATTACAACATTCATACTGGGCTATAATTGGAGATGTCATTGTTTATGGTACAGAAGTTCCTATAAAAATGAAAAATGTCCTACCTTTGAGTGCGGTTTGAACTATTGATTTATGTAATTGGAAATAACCAATTAGGTTTACGAATCGATCACTGATCCAATTTGAGTACCTCAACAGAAAACTGAAGAGTAACGGCAGCAAGTGATTGAGTTCAGTAGTTCCTCATATAAAATTATTAACTCTAGAGATATAGTAATATGGAGAAGACAAAATTGTTTCAAGCACCGACAGAACCAGAAGCACCCAGCGCCCCCCTTCTTTCAAAGAGAGGACGGGTTATTCACATTTCATTTGATGGTCAGAGGCGAATTGAAAGTTAAGTGGGAATTCTAAAGATTCGGGGGAATAGAGATGTCTCCTACGTTACCCATAATATGTGGAAGAAAAATAGTGCACTAAGCTCTATCCTACGTTACCCATAATATGTGGAGTCTTAGCTTATCGACGTAAGGTTGTTTCCACGTATCGACATAATTTCATAGTCATTCGGTTTGAATGTTACATGAAGAACATAAGCCTGATGATGGAACGGGAAGACCCAGGATGTAGAAGATCATAACATGAGTGATTTGGCAGATTTGAATTCATATATATATCCACATGAGTGGTACTTCATTCTACGATATATATAAGATCCATATATATAGATATCATCATCTACATCCAGAAAGTGGTATGCTTTGGAAGAAGCTTGTACAGTTTGGGAAGGGATTTTGATTGATCAAAAGAAGAATCTACTTCAGCAGATATGCCCTTAGGCACGACCATACATAACATAGAAATCACTTGGAAAGGGTGGACAATTAGCTAGAGCAGCGGGTGTTGTAGCGAAACTGATTGCAAAAGAGGAGAAATCGGCCACATTAAAATTACCTTCTGGGGAGGTCCGTTTGATATCCAAAAACTGCTCAGCAACAGTCGGACAAGTGGGGAATGTTGGGGTGAACCAGAAAAGTTTGGGTAGAGCCGGATCTAAGCGTTAGCTAGGTAAGCGTCCTGTAGTAAGGGGAGTAGTTATGAACCTTGTAGACCATCCCCATGAGGGTGGTGAAAGGAGAGCCCCAATTGGTAGAAAAAAAATCCACAACCCCTTGGGGTTATCCTGCACTTGGAAGAAGTAGAAAAAAGAATAAATATAGTGATAATTTGATTCTTCGTCGCCGTATAAATAGGAGAGAAAATCGAATTTAATTCTTCATTTTTACAAAAAAAATTACCAAAAACAAATAGGAGTAAGCTTGTGACACGTTCACTAAAAAAAATCCCTTTGTAGCCAATCATTTATTAAAAAAATTGAATTATGGGCGAACGACGGGAATTGAACCCGCGCATGGTGGATTCACAATCCACTGACTTGATCCACTTGGCTACATCCGCCCCCTATTCCATTTTTACATTATTTAAATTATAAAAAAAAGATTAAAGTTTGAAATATTTATCTTCTTTCTTATTTCAAAGTTAAGAATATGAAGTCAAAATTAATTTTTTTTAAAATGAAATAAAATAGTAACATTAGCAACAAGAGAAACAAGTTATATTTCTATAATTTTAAATAAATACAAAATCAAAATAGAATACTCAATCATGAATCAATGCAGGAAAATACCCTCCTTTTTCTATAATGTAAACAAAAAAGTCTATGTAAGTAAAATACTAGTAAATTACTAATATAAAAAGAAAAAAAGAAAGGAGCAATAGCACCCTCTTGATGGAACAAGAAAATGATTATTGCCCCTTTCTTTTCAAAACCTCTTATAGACTAGACTGGGATCTTATCCATTTGTAGATGGAGCTTCGATAGCAGCTAGGTCTAGAGGGAAGTTATGAGCATTACGTTCATGCATAACTTCCATACCAAGGTTAGCACGATTACTGATATCGGCCCGTGTTAATTACACGACCTTGACTGTCAACTACAGATTGATTGAAATTGAAACCATTTCGGTTGAAAGTCGTAATGCTGATACCTAAAGCGGTAAACCAGATACCTACTACAGGCCAATCAGCTAGGAAGAAGTGTAACGAACGAGAGTTGTTGAAACTAGCATTTGGAAGATCAATCGGGCAAAATAACCCTGAGCGGCTACGAAATTATAAGTTTCTTCCTCTTGACCGAACCTGTAACCTTCATTAGCAGATTCATTTTCTGTGATTTCTCTGATCAAACTAGAGGTTACCAAGGAACAATGCATAGCACTGAATAGGGAGCCGCCGAATACACCAGCTACGCCTAACATGTGAAATGGATGCATAATGATGTTGTGCTCATCTTGGAATACAATCATGAAATTGAAAGTACCAGAGATTCCTAGAGGCATACCATCAGAAAAAACTTCCTTGACTGATTGGGTAGATCATGAAAACTGCGGTAGCAGCTGCAACAGGAGCTGAATATGCAACAGCAATCCAAGGTCACATACCCAGAAGAAAACTAAGCTCCCACTCACGACCCATGTAACAAGCTACACCAAGTAAGAAGTGCAGAACAATTAGTTCATACGGATAACCATTGTATAACCATTCATCAACGGATGCCGCTTCGGTAAAAATGTAAACCTATAGTTGCAGAAGTAGGAATAATGGCACCGAAAATAATATTGTTTCCGTAAAGTAGAGACCCTGAAGCAGGTTCACGAATACCATCAATGTCTACTGGAGGAGCAGCAATGAAGGCAATAATAAATACAAAAGTTATCGTCAATAAGGTAGGGATCATCAAAACACCAAACCATTCAATGTAAAGATGATTTTCAGTGCTAGATATCCAGTTACAGAAGCGACCCCATAAGCTTTCGCTTTCGCGTCTCTCTAAAATTGTAGTCATGGTAAAATCTTGGTTTATTTAACCATCAAGGACTCTCAAGCACACGAGTTTTCTACAAATAAAAATAGAAAATGGAAGGCTTGTTATTCAACAGTATAACATGACTTATATACTCGTGTCAACCAAGGTGTATGTGGATCCATTCAAATTTTTAATGAAATTGATTGGAAAAATACAGACTTCTCTACAAAGAATTAGAATTTCGATTTAATAGTGGGTTGCCTGGGATTCAAACCCGGAACTAGTCGGATGGAGTAGATAAGCTCCTTGTTAAATAAAAAAATGTTAATCTTAAATTAAATAAACAAGTAAAGATCCCTCCCCAAGTCGTGCTTGCACTTTTCATTGCACACGGCTTTCCCTATGTATACATCAGTTCCTTTATGATAGAAATTAGAAAGACTTTAAAAAGTGGAATACTCAGTTGATTTACCCCTTATTACTATTACAATTAACATTTCAGAATAGTGAAATTTTTTATCTCTTCATCATTTAGAAAATCTTAGAATGAATCATTGATAATTCGCCATATCATTGATACAAAAAATATCCAAATATCAAATCTGACTTCTATATACTCCCCACAAACTAGAAGAAGCTCGTGGGAAGGTCAAAGAAAGAACTTGTTCTTCCGACGTTAAAAATTCTTCCAATAATGAGCCCAATCTTTTTTTTAAAGTGCGTACAGTACTTTTGTGTTTCCGAGCTAAAGTTTTAGCACAAGAAAGTCAAAGTATATACTTTATTCGATATAACGTCTTTTTTGGAAGATCCGCTATAATAATGAAAAAGATTTCTGCATATATGCCCAAATCGGTCAATAATATGAGAATCTGATAAATCGGACCAAACCGATTTACTAATGGGATGCCCTAATACGGTACAAAAGTTTTCTTTAGCTAATGATCCAATCAAAGGAATAATTGGAACAAGGGTATCGAACTTCTTAATTGCATTATTGATTAGAAATGAATTCTAACATTTGACTACGTACCATTGTACTAGGAGATCTGGAGCATTCTGGTAGGTACCGAGATTTTGGATATCGTAGAAGCATTAAGGTTGAGGCGGTTAAGGGTGTTGTTCGCAAGATGCGCAGGGGACGAGCGACCGGTCCTGATGAAATCCCAATTGAATTTTGGAAAAGCGCAGGCAGGGCATGTTTGGAGTGGCTGACTGAGTTGTTTAACGTCATTTTTAAGACGGCAAGAATGACTCCCTTGTACAAAAACAAAGATGATATCTAGAGTTGCAACAGCTATAGGGGTATCAAGCTGCTGAGCCACACTATGAAAGTTTGAAAAAGGGTCGTGGAGATGAGGGTAAGGAGAGGCGTGGAGATGAGCCACACTATTTCCGAGAACCAGTTTGGATTCATGCCGGGGCGTTCGACTACTGAAGCCATTCATCTTATTAGGAGGTTGGTGGAGCAGTATAGGGAGAGGAAGAGAGACTTACATATGATTTTCATCGACCTCGAGAAGGCATACGACAAAGTCCCTAGGGAGGTTCTATGAGATGTTTGGAGGCTAGAGGTGTACCTGTGGCATACACTAGGGCGATCAAAGACATGTATGATGGAGCCAAGACTAGGATACAGACAATAGGAGGAAACTCGGAGCACTTACCAGTGATGATGGGGATGCACCAGGGATCAGCTCTTAGCCCATTGCTCTTTACCTTGGTGATGGACGAACTGACACGACAAATTCAATGGGAGGTACCATGGTGTATGTTATTCGCAGACGACATAGTCATGATTGATGAGACTCGCAGCAGAGTAAACGTCAAGCTGGAGATTTGGAGACAGACTCTGGAGTCTAAAGGGTTCAGGTTGAGTAGGACCAAAACATAATATTTGAAGTGTAAGTTTAGCAACGTGAGCGACCCTGAGACAGGCGTGGAGGTAAGACTTGGTACTCAGGTCATTCCAAAGAAAGGAAGCTTCAAGTACCTAGAGTCTATTATCTAAGAGAATGGAGAAATTGATGACGATGTCACACATCGTATTGGGGTAGGGGGATGAAATAGAGGCTCGCATCTGGACTTTTGTTCGACAAGAAGGTGCCACCAAAACTTAAAGGCAAGTTCTATAGGGTGGTGGTCAGACCGACTATGTTGTATGGGGCGGAGTGTAGGTCATTTAAGACTTCGCACATACAAAAGATGAAAGTTGCGAAGATGAGGATGCTGAGATGGATGTGTGGGCATATAAGGAGAGATGGGATTAGAAATAAAGATATCAGAGACAAAGTAGGAGTGGCCTCGTGGAGGATAAGATGCGGGAAGCGAAGCTGAGATGGTTCGGGCATGTCCATAGGAGAGACACAGATGCTCAAGTGCGGAGGTGTGAGGTTGGCTATAGACGGGTTCAGAAGGGGTAGAGGTAGGCCGAAGAAGTATTAGGAGAGGTGATTAGACGGGATATGGCGCAGGTGCAACTAATGAGGACATGACCTTAGATAGGGGTTGTGGAGGACACGGATTAGGGTAGTAGGTAGTCGAGCGTAGTCCTACTTACGCTTACAAAATGATAGTTGTAGTGTTATTACTGTATGCCCGATTATCCTATCACACTTATAGGAGCATTATTGCTTTATAGAATGCGCTACTCTGGCGTATTCGATTTTGTTATCAGCATGTTCTTATTGCTTTAATTTTTTGACTGGGTCTGACCGTTTCTCTTGCGTTGTTGTGCTTGCTTTACTTGTGATTATGCTCTGTCTTGAGCCGAGGGTCTCCCGTAAATAGCCGCTCTACCTACCAAGGTAGAGGTAAGGTTTGTGTACACTCTACCTTCCCAGACTACACATTGTGGGATTTCACTAGATATGTTGTTGTTGACTATGTACCATTAAGGATTTAGTCTTAGCCCTTGTGGAATGTCGTTACAACCATATGTTCCCCACTGTTAACTAACATGTTGTCTTGTCCCTAACATCTACATCTAATATCTAATAGAGGAATACAAACTTTTCACCCTTCAGTCCCCACTTCAACCTCACCCCATCCACAACAACAAAGATTAACAGGAGAGAGAGAACACTCCAGATTCAACAATCTTGTCAGAATACATGACAAAGCATTTCCAAAAATTTGCTATTTTATCCCTAAAAACACTTGTTTCACGCCTTCCCTTTCTCACATCAAAAGAATCTAATCAAGGAAAATAAATGAATCAGTAACATAATTCTTTAGTTGCACGAGCAAAAAGCCAACTTGAAATATTGCCTCAAGATGCCTATTTTCTAGTCCATTAATATTTGCAAAGTCCTACGATATAAATTCCAAACCACCATCTCTTTTGTTTTGGGTGCTAAACTCGGCCCAAATGAATCCCCTACATAAAGCTGATAAACAAATTAAACAAATGTATAACACATGCATATACCTCTAGTTTTAAAAAATGCCTAATTTGCCTTAAAATTGATTAATTATAGCAAAATGGTATTAAATGATTTAGACCCAAATAGAGCAGAATACATACAGCCAACTCTAACTTTGTTGTGACTGACGCTCTGTTGATTGATTGAATGTTGACAAATACTGCTACAAGACATTTCAAACAAACTGCGCGAGCATGATGAAAATAAGAGAAAGAATACAAAATCCACATACAATACTTGGTCTTTCAACTGGCACAAAACCCATAACATATGTACACCAGGTACACAAAAGAAAGATAAAGCTTATCTGAGTATTTTTAACCTTAAGATTCACAAATTAAAGGAAGAACACTTATTAATCATTAAGGGGTCGTTTGGTAGGGTGTATTAGGTAGAAAAATATTGGTACTACATTTAGTACAATGTTTGGTTGCAAACTTAAGTGTGGTACAACTAATACCAATATTACTTATACACCATATTCAGTACTATTTTTATACATAATAAACCATGACATTAACAATACCAGTATTATTCCTATTCTAATATACCCTATGCAGTACTATTTAAGAACTATGCAATGCATGTTACTTAATACAACAAACCAAACAGTCCATAACTAATCCTGACATCACTGACACGCCCTATTTAGCACTATTCTTATACACCCTAACAAACGAAACCTAAGGCGTTGTTTGGTAGGATGTTAGGGAAAATAGTGCATGTATTAGCTTTGATGTTACTAATTCCTTGTTCGGTATATTTTTTAACATATGTATAACTAATACAACACTCTATTTGGTATTATCCTATGTATAACTAATACATAGCAAATCATGGTATTAGCAATACCGAGACTACTAATACATGCATAAGCATAGTTAATGACAAAATTGCCCTTGAAGTCTCTCAAAGCTAAAGAATGTGGAGGTATTTTCGTAAACAAATATTTTTAAAAAAAATTATGCAATTCATGTTATTTTTTATACCAAACAACAACAACAACATACCTACTGAAATCCCACAATGTGGGGTCTGGGAGGGTAGAATGTACGCAGACTTTACCTCTACCTTGGTAGGTAGAGCGGTTGTTTCCGAGAGACACTCGGCTCAGGACAAGCAAAGCAAAAAACAGTCAGGTCCGGTCAAAAAATTAAAGCAGTATGAAAATGATGATAGCAAACGCGAATACGACATGATATCGCATCCTGAAAGAGAAGCAATAACTAACGCAGATAAATGGGATAAATCAAGTACATTAAAGAACGCATAGCAGAAGAAATAAAATTAGAGAAGACTATAAAGCAATACTACGCATATTCGTATGATATGATAAGCATGCCTACAGTAATAACACCACAATTACAAGTTTGTAAGTGTAAGTAGGACAACGCTTGATTACCTACAGTCCATAAGAACACACCAAACAGTCTATAAGAAATAACCTCAGCCTAACTAATCCAGCATTACTAATACAACACCCAATACTATTCTTTTTCACCCAGTTACCCTAACAAACAACCCCTAAGAGATAAGATAATAGTTGAAAAACACTGAAGTATCACTTTTTGGTGAGTTTCCTACTTGAACTATCACCACGCTGACTAGAGCAAGTGTTTGAATACAATCGCCAAATGACGTGTGAGTGTTTTTGACCATTATCTCTAAAAAAAAACATGTAATACATTCAATACAAACATTTCCTGGGAACTTACCATGTAAGTTTGACGAAACACAGGCAAATAGCTAAGATCCTCAGACTCACCCCAAGCAGTAATAAGCTCCATAGCTTTAACCCGATTCTCACTATCAGTTTTCGGGTCATCAATCATTTTAACCATCTCATCCAACACTTTCTCAGACGCCACTTCCGAAAACACTTTCTCACAATTAGAACTACAAGTTTCCAACAAATCCAAACTCAACCTCTGTGCAACACAACTCTTCGATAAACTTAACTTCTTCTTAATCGCTTTAACGATTTCCGTCCCGTTAAACTCTTCACTGTTAATCATCCCGCAAATTCGTAGGTTTAAGCTCCAATTAGGGTCCGACATATTTTCTAATGTGGCTTCGTCTACCATTTTGGATTCGGGTGTTGGGCCTTGAAGAATTTCTTTCATTTTTGCGCTTACCATTCTGCTCATTTGGGCTCCTCCGGTTTTTAATCGTTCGCCTAGTGATGATGATGCCATTTTTAGCTTGTCTAATTTGTCCATGTTTGTTGATTAGGCGGAAATTGATTGTAATTTCGATGTTGAAGGGGGGAAATGGTGTGTTTGGTGATGGGGGGTTTGACGATTTTGGGGATTCTAAGGTTGCCGACACATTCTTTTGTACTAGTCGTATATGTTTTACTTTTCTGCATTGCGTATTTTAAGGCCCTTTTAAATAATGAATAACAAAAATATATAATTCGTTAAATTACAAAACTAAAATAAAATCCAGACTAGACCTGGACTGGTTTGATAAAGATGAGATGGGGAGATGCTCTAGTGCGGAGATGTAAGAAGTTGGTTATGAATGACTTTAAGAGAGGTCAAGGTAGATCGGAGAAGTATTGATGAGATGTAATTAGACAAGACATGTCGCAGTTACAACGTATCGAGTATATCATAACCTTATATAGGAGATTATAGAGGATACAGATTAGGGTTGAAGGTTATTAGATAGTAGAACATTGACTCGCTTTTCATTATTTGATTTCTATTACTATCTACTATCTCTTGTTATTTACTTAGCATATTATTTTGTTGTGATTACTGTTCCTTTTTTCTTTTTGACCTTCTTTATTTTTGCTTTATTCTGAGCCGAAAATCTATCATAAACAATTTTTCTACCTTCTAATGTAGGGTAAGATCTTCATATAATTTATCTTCACCAAACTCCAATTATAAAATTATATTGAATATGTTGTTGTATACAATATTTTGATTTGCTTAGGATTATTTACTTACTTATTGGACTAGGGCATCACCATTCATTCTTTAAATATGTGTTTTATTTAGGAAAATAACACTACATGATATATTGAAATTAAATAAGATAAATTTTAGCTTTCTTTATATAAAGTATATGAAATACATTTTCTCCCAAAATAAAGATAAAGTTAGTCATAAATTTGCCTATTGCAGGATCTGCTTTTTCTGAATTTGCGTTTCCGATCGAGATCTGATCGAATCTCCTTCTAGCATCTTCATTGTTTGCCCACTCTTGTGAAAGCAGGGGTGGATTGATGACTTTTTCTATCGAGATCCAGACATTCAAAGTGGAGGGATGGTTGTCCACGACGGTGGAAAATAATGGTGGTTTAGAGGTTGTTATACGGTGGTTTCATGCCTATTTCAATTGTGGTGTCAATGGAGATCTAGATTGAGTTGTTGGTGGTTGAACGGTTGGCTGAGAATAGTGCTCTCTACTGTGTGGTTGTGCCGACATCAATCCCTTTACCCTTCCCTTTTTATACTTTGTTTCTTGTTGAAAACTGATTGTAAAGTGTATATTCGAAGTGCATAATAAATGTATATATTATGTATAATATATATTTTGGCTTTGTGGCTATCCGGTTGTCAATTTTTTCCACAGAATGATTACTTATGTCCTTGCCTCTTTCACTTATGAGCTACTTGTAATAATTAATAATATTAAAATAAAGATTATAGTGTTAGCTAACATATTGATATTCTTTTGCAGTTAGTTTCAACCAATAGTTGAACAAGCTTATTTCAATATTTTAAGCGGGCGTTTGGCCATAGAAATTTAAAAAAGAATTGATTTTTAAAAAAAAAATTGGAATTGGAGTTGTGTTGGCCATAATTTTTACAAATAACATTTTATCATTGAAATGTACTTTTCAACAAGGTTTTGATTGTGAAAAAGGTGAAAGAAAATATTTTGATTGTTTTCAAATTCCAAATACAGCTTGAAGTTGTATTTAGATTTTTCATGGTCAAACACTGATTTTTGAAAAAGAAGTGAAAAAAAATTTGAAAAAAATAAATAATTCTTATGGACAAACAGGTTAAGTCTGCTTTTAGTACCATGATTTCAGCGCATATATTTATCGTGCATGATATAATATTTTTGAAGCCTACAATTCAATTTTTATGATTGTTTCTGATTACACCTCCAATTTTTTCAAGGCTTGTATAAATTTTGTATGCTATGTTGAGCTTATAAGTACATACTTGACGATTTTCATTTTATGTAGGAGAATAATGTACTTACCTTCTTTATTTTACTACTCCTTGTTAGTAGCTTGTACTCTATAGCTGTGCTATAAATATTGATTATGTAAAATAGTTGTGCCTTCTTCTTCCTTTTTTTTTTACAAAAAAAAAAGTTGTTCTTATTAAACCAAATATACCAAATTGCAAATGAAATAGATAATCTTGTCATGTTAAACAGTTATGAACTAATACATTTTAGTTAAAGTCTTTTTTAAATCAAGTGTAACAGTCTAGCCCTTTTTTGTAAAACAAAAGGGTATATAATTAAAAGTATCTCATAAATCTTTAGCTATCTTGCATATAAGAGAAATATGTTTTGTATTTGTTGGATATAATTGCAGTACGAGAAGTAAATAAATATTACAAGTGTTCAAAATGATGAACAAACAACCAATATTCAGAACTGCCGCAAACTTGTTGAGTCTTGAATCTTGATAACATGAAATCAAGAAACACTAAATCTGGATTGTTACAACTGTGGCTGAGTCGAGAGATGACTATCTGTCTTTAAGACAAGATTGCATCGTATATATGTTTTTACGTTAGCGGGCAATAGACTCTCAAGATAAAACAACAACTAATCAACACTACAAAACAAATAGGTTGATTCTGACGAAGAAAACAAACACGAAACGACTTGCTGATTTAGAGGAAAAAGGAAGGAAGACTTTTTATTTTTGTTGCTCACTTTTGGACAGATATTCTCTTGTTTTTCGTCCTCTCTCTATTCTATTTATATACCTCAAATCTGTTTCAGAAGTTTATATAGTGTTTTTGGAGAAGGAGAGGTGATTAAGAGGGTGTTTAAGAGATGTAATCATGGGTATTCATGGCCAGAAATGTTTTTGTAGTAAGTGCAAAACGTTTCAGAAGTTTAATGCCATAATTCCATAAACTGTACTAAACAGTTTGGGATCCAAAAGATAATGTCAGAAAGAAGCCCAGAAGCTCGTGACCCGTGACCCGAGCCCGAACCGGATGGGCGGGCAGCGCTAGCCTTGAACCCAAGCACACCTAGGTCCTCCCTCCTTCAAACACATGGGTTACCCCTTGGGGTCCCAAACTCTTATCCATTTTTTAGACTTATAAAGAGAATAATTCTTCATTTTCCCACCGATGTGGTAGATTTGTCCCATACCATATTTCCATGTCTCAAACACCTTACTTCGTGGACCAATATCTCTTTCATTTCTTAACGAAATTTGACGATCCTTGGCCCTACGGTCATCTACTCACTTAGTAGATTATGCACGTGTGAAGAGACAAAGCCTTCAACATGCAGAACCCTAGTGTTTAAGTCATTAAATATGGGTGGACGCAACCTCCCACCAAAGACAAATTTATAAAAAAAAATTCACATTCTTGTTCATACGCATGGAAAATAAGATTATTAGTAACACCCCAGAAGTAAAACAATTGTGAAGTAGGTAACATGACAACATGTTATGGGAAGCCATCCATATAAAACACTTTATTTTGCTAAAGGTATTGCTTTTTCAAGTTCATCTAAAATCTTTTGGTGTAGCATGGTTAGTTAGATTGGCTTGTGAGGCTATCATGTGATAGGCATTCTTAGACCTCATTTATTTTCACTTAATAAAAAAAATTATCTTTATTAGTTAGATATCAGTCATTAAGTTTATTTTTAAAAATTTGATTTTCAATCATTCATATCTTAACTATTAAATGTTTTGTTATTTTTAATTTACAATGACTTAATGCGTCTGTAGATTTAAATGATTTAGATTTATAATAAAGTCTAATATTATTAAAATGTTTATTTAGGGATTCTACAAAGATGGCACTTCATAACTACTCATCCATTTTCATCACTAACGATAATCAGTGTCTCACTGTTATCAACTACTACCATCCACAACTACCGCCGCCGTCAATTGTCACAATAAATCGTCATACCATTAGTCACTATTTATAATCATCGTATCAACCACCAATCACTACATACAGTCCACTAAATAGGGCATATTCCATTATGCTATAACCACGCTTTAAAACTCAATTCAGGTGCTTTCATAATTGGTATTCTTTCCCGATCTCTAAGCATTTCACCGCTCCATAGAAAATTCTCTGTGCCCCCTACCATACTCCAGCTTGATAATTTGCACCGCCTATCCAGAGTTGAGCCTTCGGATTTGGTGGCGGATTTAAAAAGCCACATAGTAAGAAAAGTTTTTTTGTTTTAGTTCGACATGTCGTCACACTACAAAAAGTATGAAATTGGCAACAAATTTTAGCAACAATAGATATATTGTTGCTAAAAAACGTGAATGACAATAAATTTTTAATATAATATTGCTAAAAAACGTAATGGCAACAAAAAAATAACGTGTTGTGAAATTTTTTCGCATCAAAGGTTATTGAATGACATGCAACAATTTTTGTTGTTGCAAAAAATACCTTTGGCAACAACATCCAACAACAAAAAAAAATGTTGTTAGCAAATGTCTTTCCTCTTGTAGTGTTATATATGAAATAACAAATGGTATATATTTAACAACCTTTTTTTTTCATCGGATTCATTGCAGGGATGACATCACTGCTTTAAATAAAGAGTTGTGAATAATGCACTAGACCGCCTAACCAGTTGAAACGTTCTCTTATCACCACCATCATTAATTATCTTCATTCCCCCAGAATTGTTAGCCGTCAATTAGTGCCATTATCAATCACTATTATATATATCATCACCACTAATTACTATTCCCAACTATCATCACCAGCTACCACTATCCCTAGTCGGCAATCACAACCACCACATCTAGCCATCATCACCAACCACCACTATCCCTAGTCGGCAATCACAACCACCACATCTAGCCATCATCACCAACCGTCATTTAATACTAAAATATTGTTGATATAGAATTAAATTAATTAGTATTTTATATAAATTTCATACTATTGTTAAGTAAAAACATGTTTTATACATTGAAATGTTAAGAAAATAAAATTGCTTAATATTTAAATTCAGATAAGGTAAAAATTCGAGTGAAAAAAATGAAGAATAAAGATAAAAAAGCAAAGTAACGAAGTGATTATAATTTGAAGAAAAATCAGCTTGATCAACACATTATGTGTGTATTCTAAAGCAACCGAGAAGAACTAACAGGGTGCCAACACACAAAATTGGTGATTAAAAGTTCAACATTCTCTTTCATGATCAAACTAAAAATATTTAAATTGACATTTGGGGTTTGGTGATTTTTTTTAACTGTTTAGGAAATGTATCGTATGATGATAGAACAAATAAAAAACATATATATAATTGTATTTTTAAATATCCTTTTAGTTAATAATACATGTCGTGATTTTTTTATTATATAGGGGTAGGGAAATGAGAATGGGAAGAGGATTATAAGGTGAGGAATCAATCCCACATCAATAAGATAAAAGTTTTGGTAGCCAATCAACTCAGCTACTAAGATTCTCCTAAAATATCGACCTCTAGATGTTGATTTGTTAAATTACACAATTATAAAATGCACCATTGGGAGATCAAAGACCTCCCCTTCCCCGTCTTTATCGTGGTAGGATATATTTCTACCACTAGACTATTCATGTTTGTTCACACTTTTTTTAATGCGTGTCAGATTCAGAGGTTTTGTTAATGCGTGTCATATTATTTTTTTTGGGTAATTTCAGAGACCTTCCTTAGGTTTCGCTCTATTACACCGACCTCCCTTGTGGTTTACAATATTACGTTTACCTGCCTTATTTTATTTTCTTGTAACCATTCTTTAAACTAATTTAAAATAAATATAAATGAACTACAATTTGACAGCTTTGCCCTTCTTAATAATTATTTTTTGTCAATTAATGAACATTGTCGAAATGACTCACTTAACCTAATTTATTTTCTTTTGCAGGAGAGATATCTAATGACTTGCGAGAAGAATGAAAGAGGACTAAGAATAATATGAAAGTTTGCAGAGAGGAAGACTTACGATAGAGTATGCGTTATTTTATTTCTATTTCTAAAATATTTGTTAAGTGAGTCATTTTGATAATGTTCATTAATTAGAAGGAATTAATATTAAGAAGTGCAAAGCTGTCAAATCCTATTTCATTTATATTTAATTTAAATAGGTTTAAAAAATGGTTACACGAAAATAAGAGAGTTAGATATAAATATTATATATCACAAAGAAGGTCAGTGTCATAAATCAAAATCAGAAGGGAAATCTCTGAAATTATCATTTTTAAAAATAAAATGTGACCAACGATAGTGTATACGTAACTCGTGAAGTAGGGGTGTGTCAAAAGAATACAACAACATTACCGATAAAATCTCATAACATAGAATCTGAAAAGGATAAAATATACGCAAATATTATCTCTATCTTTTTTACATAGAGCGGGTGTGTCAAAAGAATCTTATTGCAAATTTTGAGGGGTACTCTGCCTTTTCTTTAAGATTATAAAGGGTGTAGATTGTGACACATACTACAAATTACAATGTTTTGCATCTCTTCTTATTCAAAGATACAATTAGTAGGTTGGGTTTTTGCAACTGCCCATCAAGGTTTTAGTCCCTCTTAATGTTTTTTTTAACAATGTTTAGCCCCTCTTATCGACCTGATTAAAAGTAATCTTTACGAAAAAAAAAAGAAAACAATAAATAAGAAAACGGATTTGAGGGTTTAAGAAAGAGAGAGGGGAAAGGAATGCTAAAAACTCTACACCGGCAAGAAGAACAAGCAGCCCATTGAGTCATGGTTTCAGCAGCAACATGGATCCGATATGTATACGGCAAACTTGAATACTCCGCTTCTATTGGCTGGAAGGTCACTTCTCTATTTCCAATCTTTTTTCTATTTTGAGTGTGAATCACACTTGATTATTTAGGATACTATGATTGTTGAGCTTACAGTGTTGAATCAGCGGACGGAAGTTGTAGATACAGTTAATATGTGTGGTTTAGGGAAAAGGGTTTGTGTGGTTTTTTTCAAAAAGATTAGGTCTTTGTGTAGAAAGCTATTAACTTTGAGGGAATTACACTATGATTGTAGAGATTATAGTGTTGAATCAGCGAACGGTATTTGTAGATACAGCAAATTATGTGGTTTAGGCTAAAGGGTTTGTGTGATTTTGTCTAAAAGATTAGGTCTTTGAGGAAAAAGCTATTAACTTTGAGGGAATTAGACTCGGAGGCTTTTAGTATGGAGGTTCTTTTTTTTCTATTTTAAATGTGAATCTCACTTGATATTTTAGGATACTATGATTGTAGAGCTTATAGTGTTGAATCAGCGAATGATATTTGTAGATACAGCAAATTTGTGTGGTTTAGGCTAAAGGGTTTGTGTGATTTTGTCTAAAAGATTAGGTCTTTGAGGAAAAAGCTATTAACTTTGAGGGAATTAGACTCGGAGGCTTTTAGTACGGAGGTTCTTTTTTTCTATTTTAAATGTGAATCTCACTTGATATTTTAGGATACTATGATTGTAGAGCTTATAGTGTTGAATCATCGAATGATATTTGTAGATACAGCAAGTTTGTGTGGTTTAGGCTAAAGGGTTTGTGTGATTTTGTCTAAAAGATCAGGTCTTTGAGGAAAAAGCTATTAACTTTGAGGGAATTAGACTCGGAGGCTTTTAGTACGGAGGTTCTTTTTTTTCTATTTTAAATGTGAATCTCACTTGATATTTTAGGATACTATGATTGTAGAGCTTATAGTGTTGAATCATCGAATGATATTTGTAGATACAGCAAGTTTGTGTGGTTTAGGCTAAAGGGTTTGTGTGATTTTGTCTAAAAGATCAGGTCTTTGAGGAAAAAGCTATTAAGTTTGAGGGAATTAGACTCGGAGGCTTTTAGTATGGAGGCTCTTTTTTTCTATTTTAAATGTGAATCTCACTTGATATTTTAGGATGCTATGATTGTAGAGCTTATAGTGCTGAATCAGCGAATGATATTTGTAGATACAGCAAATTTGTGTGGTTTAGGCTAAAGGGTTTGTGTGATTTTGTCTAAAAGATTAGGTCTTTGAGGAAAAAGCTATTAACTTTGAGGGAATTAGACTCGGAGGCTTTTAGTATGGAGGTTCTTTTTTTTCTATTTTAAATGTGAATCTCACTTGATATTTTAGGATACTATGATTGTAGAGCTTATAGTGTTGAATCATCGAATGATATTTGTAGATACAGCAAGTTTGTGTGGTTTAGGCTAAAGGGTTTGTGTGATTTTGTCTAAAAGATCAGGTCTTTGAGGAAAAAGCTATTAACTTTGAGGGAATTAGACTCGGAGGCTTTTAGTACGGAGGTTCTTTTTTTTCTATTTTAAATGTGAATCTCACTTGATATTTTAGGATACTATGATTGTAGAGCTTATAGTGTTGAATCATCGAATGATATTTGTAGATACAGCAAGTTTGTGTGGTTTAGGCTAAAGGGTTTGTGTGATTTTGTCTAAAAGATCAGGTCTTTGAGGAAAAAGCTATTAAGTTTGAGGGAATTAGACTCGGAGGCTTTTAGTATGGAGGCTCTTTTTTTTCTATTTTAAATGTGAATCTCACTTGATATTTTAGGATACTATGATTGTAGAGCTTATAGTGCTGAATCAGCGAATGATATTTGTAGATACAGCAAATTTGTGTGGTTTAGGCTAAAGGGTTTGTGTGATTTTGTCTAAAAGATTAGGTCTTTGAGGAAAAAGCTATTAACTTTGAGGGAATTAGACTCGGAGGCTTTTAGTACGGAGGTTCTTTTTTTTCTATTTTAAATGTGAATCTCACTTGATATTTTAGGATACTATGATTGTAGAGCTTATAGTGTTGAATCATCGAATGATATTTGTAGATACAGCAAATTTGTGTGGTTTAGGCTAAAGGGTTTGTGTGATTTTGTCTAAAAGATTAGGTCTTTGAGGAAAAAGCTATTAACTCTGAGGGAATTAGACTCGGAGGCTTTTAGTACGGAGGTTCTTTTTTTTCTATTTTAAATGTGAATCTCACTTGATATTTTAGGATACTATGATTGTAGAGCTTATAGTGTTGAATCATCGAATGATATTTGTAGATACAGCAAGTTTGTGTCGTTTAGGCTAAAGGGTTTGTGTGATTTTGTCTAAAAGATCAGGTCTTTGAGGAAAAAGCTATTAAGTTTGAGGGAATTAGACTCGGAGGCTTTTAGTATGGAGGTTCTTTTTTTTCTATTTTAAATGTGAATCTCACTTGATATTTTAGGATACTATGATTGTAGAGCTTATAGTGCTGAATCAGCGAATGATATTTGTAGATACAGCAAATTTGTGTGGTTTAGGCTAAAGGGTTTGTGTGATTTTGTCTAAAAGATTAGGTCTTTGAGGAAAAAGCTATTAACTTTGAGGGAATTAGACTCGGAGGCTTTTAGTACGGAGGTTCTTTTTTTTTCTATTTTAAATGTGAATCTCACTTGATATTTTAGGATACTATGATTGTAGAGCTTATAGTGTTGAATCATCGAATGATATTTGTAGATACAGCAAATTTGTGTGGTTTAGGCTAAAGGGTTTGTGTGATTTTGTCTAAAAGATTAGGTCTTTGAGGAAAAAGCTATTAACTTTGAGGGAATTAGACTCTGAGGCTTTTAGTACGAAGGTTCTTTTTTTTCTATTTTAAATGTGAATCTCACTTGATATTTTAGGATACTATGATTGTAGAGCTTATAGTGTTGAATCATCGAATGATATTTGTAGATACAGCAAGTTTGTGTGGTTTAGGCTAAAGGGTTTGTGTGATTTTGTCTAAAAGATCAGGTCTTTGAGGAAAAAGCTATTAAGTTTGAGGGAATTAGACTCGGAGGCTTTTAGTATGGAGGTTCTTTTTTTTCTATTTTAAATGTGAATCTCACTTGATATTTTAGGATACTATGATTGTAGAGCTTAGAGTGTTGAATCAGCGAATGATATTTGTAGATACAGCAAATTTGTGTGGTTTAGGCTAAAGGGTTTGTGTGATTTTGTCTAAAAGATTAGGTCTTTGAGGAAAAAGCTATTAACTTTGAGGGAATTAGACTCGGAGGCTTTTAGTACGGAGGTTCTTTTTTTTCTATTTTAAATGTGAATCTCACTTGATATTTTAGGATACTATGATTGTAGAGCTTATAGTGTTGAATCATCGAATGATATTTGTAGATACAGCAAATTTGTGTGGTTTAGGCTAAAGGGTTTGTGTGATTTTGTCTAAAAGATTAGGTCTTTGAGGAAAAAGCTATTAACTTTGAGGGAATTAGACTCTGAGGCTTTTAGTACGGAGGTTCTTTTTTTTCTATTTTAAATGTGAATCTCACTTGATATTTTAGGATACTATGATTGTAGAGCTTATAGTGTTGAATCATCGAATGATATTTGTAGATACAGCAAGTTTGTGTGGTTTAGGCTAATAAAGGGTTTGTGTGATTTTGTCTAAAAGATCAGGTCTTTGAGGAAAAAGCTATTAAGTTTGAGGGAATTAGACTCGGAGGCTTTTAGTATGGAGGTTCTTTTTTTTCTATTTTAAATGTGAATCTCACTTGATATTTTAGGTTACTATGATTGTAGAGCTTAGAGTGTTGAATCAGCGAATGATATTTGTAGATACAGCAAATTTGTGTGGTTTAGGCTAAAGGGTTTGTGTGATTTTGTCTAAAAGATTAGGTCTTTGAGGAAAAAGCTATTAACTTTGAGGGAATTAGAGGGTTCTGAGGCTTTTAGTATGAAGGTTCTTTTAGTATGATGGCTTTTAGTATGAAGGTTCATGCTCCCAGAGAATCACACTTGATTATTTAGATACTATGATTTCAGTGCTTATAGTGTTGAATCAGCCAACAGTATTTGTAGATACAACAACTATGTTTTTTTTTTGATATGGTAGAGAAAAATATTTGTGGTTTAGTCTATAGGGTTTCTGTGCTTTTGTCCAAAGATTAGGTCTTTGTGTAGAAAGCTATTAACTTCGAGCGAATTAGAGGGATTGGAGGAAAGCTATTAACCGATGGCAAAGAAAGGGAGGAAACCTTTCTTCGAGATCTTGTTTCATGGATATGTTATTCCTTCTGTGCAAAACCTGAAAGTGTTTTGACTTCATACATTTGAGACATGACATATGTAGATTCAAGTCAACAGGCTTCAATTTTTTTTAATAACCTTCCTAAAATGCAAAGAGGGAGTATGCATCAATTTCAGTTCAGAGTATTCTAAAAATAGAACTTTGGGAACCTAAAGCTTGCAACTTTAGTAATTTCTTAAGATCTTCAAAAATGTGTCCTACTCTTAGAGGGAGGGACCAATACAAAAGCTATAGCCAAACTGGTTTTTACCCCTTCTGAAGTTAATTATTAACAGTGCTGCATATCACCCAAGTTCTTCAAATTGAAATGGGGCTACTATAACTTCTGGATCATGCTTAGGCCTTCATAGTACAAGATATAAATCGTTATTGGATGATGAAGATCTAAACTATCTTTGCTATTGTAAATGTAGTAATCTTAAGATCGACTCAGATGAGCCTTCACTCCCCAACCCCAACAAAACTACCCCCACCAAAAAAGGGGAAGTGTAAACTTAGGGATATAACATTTAAAGTCCCTTTTTGTTTCATTTAAAGCTCAATTAAACAGTGCCTTCTTCACTGTGTTCGACGTTACCTGTTGTATTATGAGCCAGTACAGAACCAATACTTGATAATTTTATAAGAAGGGATCCACATCTTCTCCTTAGCATCTACTATATAGGGCCAATTGATATATGTGATCTTACTTTTCATCAGGTTCTCAGTACTGAGTATCACTCCCATATTTCTCAATCATGCAAAGAAACAAGCTTCTTTTAGGGGCCTCGGGTATATAAATCAGGAGAAATACAACGAGTGCACTTTGTCCCTCACCAATAGTTTTCACTAATATGATTTGATGAGAATTGTCTCTCCTTCTGTTTCTCATCTCCATGTATCCAACATGATATGCAGGGCATTCTATTTATGTAGTAACCCACTATATATAGTAACCCTACTAGGCTTTGGAATTCCACTCACCTCCTAATCCAGTATGTTCTTTCTAACTGTGATATTCCAATGCACTTCCCCCTCTTAAATTCTTCGAATTTGTTGCACTGTTATTTATGTCTGGCTTGAGACTCTGTATATATTAAGAAAGATGATTCTCAACACGTTCTCTTTGCACTATGTCCTGAAATACTAATTCTACTTCCATCAGCTACCTTGAAAGTAATATGGTCAGTGAAGTCTCCGTCCCTTCATAATATTCCTCCAAAAGTCACACCCAAATGGAACCGTGATATTGATAGTCCTCCATTCCCCTCAATACTCCCATACTTTTCTGTTATCATCTCCCACCAAGGAGCATGCTCCTCCCTCGAATCTCCAGAACCATTTCCAAGCTTTGTTGAGTGCTCTGAGGTCTTTCACTCCAAGTCCTCCCCACTCTCTTGGGGATGTGACATCCTCCGAATTCATTGAGACTTCTCAATTTATAGAAAAAAACATATTCAGTCATGCCTGAATAGCTAAAGGAAACATATTTAAACATGACTGAATATGTTTTTTCTATGAGCCTGTCTTTGGCTCTTTTGCTATGATCTTTTCTGATTAGTTACAGGTCTGCTACTACATTAGTTAATCTACTTAACACATAATTAGCAAGACACTGGAACAACTTTTAATTTTTCCATCTGAGACTGGAGTCCAAACCTTCCCTGTAGTGGGACCAATTCGTTAACATACCGCCAAACCATTTTTTATTAACATAATGACACCTGGCCCTTGTTGCAGTCCCTAACTTAAAAGGAACGATGAACCAACTTAGTCTAGGAAAGATTACTACTCAGAGAAATTTAAGTGACACTGACTGGACCTCTCAAGAATAAGTGAGAAACAAGAAAGGCCTGGCCTTTTCATAGTGCTAGGGATTTGCTAAACTGAATACTTATAAAGCTACAACATGCAAGTCAAACCATTTTAAAAACCATGACTAAATTAAAAATGTTATGAGTTGTAAAGACACAAGCTGTATGAGATGAAGCAAGCTTCCATATGTTGAACTATCATCTGCTTTTCTGCACTAAAAATCAAGCAAGCTTCTATATTTTGAACTTCTACATATTTACCTTTACTGCTTGAGTACCCCCCCCCCCCCCTGCAGGGAAAGATGGTTGGGAAAAAAATTAACCGTATATTAATTCTGTGCAGAACTACAAAGGAGGTCAAATTACAGATAGAGAATTAGGTGATACCATATGGAAGAATTTCTTTCAGGGGAAATTGACATTCTTGCACTATAACAAGGGAGAGGAAATGGCACCAACACTAGGAGCTCAGGGAGGCACACTTCTTGTTCGGAAGATACCTTGGGTTGATCCAACGTAATATCTCTGTTGATGCAACTATGTGGTCTATTACCTTATGAACAGTTCTCTCTGCCTTAATTCTAGAATACATTTTTACTTTGATGTCTTTTGTTTTAAATTTTAATTCTAACATGCATTTGTCGAATCATCACCAACCAAAGGAGAACCGTTTTACCTACCATTAATGATATTGTTTTTTTGTTGCTACTTTCTTTTATGATCTTATGACATATTCAACCGAAGAACTTGGTTTTCTTGCTCATAGTTATACCAAGAGGAAACTGTACATATATAGGTCTGTAGTGCTAAGTAGTGAACTTTTTTTTTTTGTTGTAAAGTAGTATCCAGGCAAGTATCTGCACACCTCAACTGATCCACCATGTACCTGCTACCTCCACTAGCATATGTATTAAATAACATCAGCCAGAAAAGTTTAGAAAAATGGGAAGAAATCACCTAGCTCTTTTTAGCTTTTGTTGAGCTTTGAACCTTTGATATTTCATAGTCTATTTTATCTTGATTGATTGTGTGGTCACGCCTTTTGGTGTAACAAAGTGAGTTTTCTTGACCTCCATTTTGTATAGTCATTCAGCTTGACTTAATCCCTTTGGTTGTATGTGTTTTGTCCTTGCCCACCTTCTATCAGGGCAGTTACAATTGCACCACCAAAACTCACTTGAAGTTGGTCAGTAGCCCTTGCTTCATGGTAATGTAAACACTTATTAGTTTTGGTAATGTGGATCATTGATCGACACTGCTCCCTTTAACCAGTAAGTGTGAAAGAACATTAAGCTTGTCCAGGATACAATTTCAGTTTCACTATGTTAAAACTTAAAATCTGAGAGATGTGTTTGATGCTAGTTAGAAACTTAAGAGGTTGGCTGCTAGTTAACTGATTACCTCCTGTTCTCTTAATCAGTTAACAAACAGATTTATTCGATTGAAACAAATGCCTGGCACTAAGTCGGTGTTGGTGTTACAAAAAGGTATCCCATTCTTTACAGCGTTCTTACAATTAAGAGGTCGATGACTTGTAACATGCTTCATCCTTATCCTGCAAAAAAAACAAGTTAAATCAGAGGCCTAGTAAACGAAGGCGCTTGAACCTCAAAGTTTTTTGAACAGTCATAGACCTTCCTTTGAAACATCTCTGGTTACTTTCGTCGATGCTCATGCAATGTGAGTGGGAATGGTATTCCAAATAATCTTCAGCTCCTTTGTCAGCTTGCAGCCTTCCCAGAAACGAAACAGTTCTTTAGGGGATCTATGCATCACCCAACTCTACTCAAATATTTGCAGGAATAGTTCTCACAGATGTCTAGCCACTCTGCAGTTGTCTTACTGCGCAGTTAAACCCCTTCTCCGGAGGCTTTTCTTGGTCAAAATTCATCCTGGATTAAGAGCCAAGTGCCAACTGAAGCAGCATCTTTTAATGAGCCACTGTCCTCCACATTGGTTAATCGATTACCTCCTTGCTAGAGCTTTGTTACATTTTGATTTGCCAGCTACATTTTCCTACTCGTCACTCATTTTACTGAAGGAATGTTGCATTGTTCTGGCGTGTAGGCAATCAAGCTTAACATTCTTGCTGTTGCTGCTTATGTCTTCATCAGGATAGGTTTTAGCACATGGTTTGTAAATTATTGACTAAAATTGGGGGTTCAATGGCATATATGATTTGTAGTGATGTCTAATGAGACTGCTTTCCTTTTTTTTCCTGGACAAATGTGCAAGGAAATCATACCACCATAAATTGATGCAGGGATGTGATTGCACTGCTATCTTATTGTTTATGTTCATTTTTCGCCTCTTTGGTTTAAAAGATTAGTAGTTTTCCTTCTGATGGAAGCAATTATGCGGATCTCTTTCTGCACATGTTCCTCTTTATTATTACTTACTTCATGTTTCTACTTTCCATAGGAAAGTATTTGTCGGGGATGTTGTGGTTCTCAAGGATCCTGTAAAGTCGGATGATTATCTTGTCCGTAGATTGGCTGCGATTGAAGGCTATGAGATGGTGTCCACAGATGAAAAGGATGAGCCTTTTGTCCTTGAAAAAGATCAATGTTGGGTGCTGGCTGACAATGAAGATGTGAAACCTAAGGTATATGATCCTCGCAATAGATTGCTTTTCCTTGTGATGTGATTTTATTCTCTCAATTCCTCTTTTGTTCAAATTGTTAAACTATTGTGCTTATTGCATTATGATAGTTTATCCAACAATCCCATAATATGTTGTGATATTCTTGTCTTTGGTATCAGAATCTATTTTGGCATCATGTTTTTGTTGTATTTTCTACATATCTGATCCGAGTCTTGATACTCATTCGCTGCATAATTTTGATACAATTATTTTGCAGCAAAAGTTGTATGTACCATAAAGTATTAAAGTTTACATGTGTTATAATTTTAGAGTTCTCTTTTATCATAACTGAAACCTTAACTTAGCGGTGATCTTATGTATTTGTTTAAGTTACTCTCTCTATAGATTCTTGTAAGTCCTATGCGTAAAGGAGTAAATCTGAACAAACCTCTAATGGGATGTGTATATTTGTGCTAAAACTTCAGCATTTTCAATGAGTAAAACTCTTTGAATTATGGTGAGAAGTGTATTAAATTACAATAAACTTCCGATTTTGAAAATCGTAATAATATTTTTTAAGCTAATATACCACTAGGGCAGTGTGCCTAGCGGCTAATGTTATTAATAATAAAATCCTCGGAAGAATTACAGGTAAGAGCGGCTGGACCTTACCTGGCTAATCCTAATAAGGTATAATCCTCTACTACTTAACAAGCGTGCAAAGAATTCATAATACTTGAGCTAAACTTTCGGTATTTTCAGTTGCTGGGGATTAGAATAGAAATTTGACTTTTGAGTATACAGTACTGTATTGTCCATATTATAGATGTAATTTTATATTAATGTTAACTGACTCGAGATTATATATTCTTGTCTTTTCAATAGCAGGAAGCCAAGGATAGCAGAACCTTTGGCCCTGTTTCCTTGACAGACATAGTTGGCAGAGCTATATATTGCCTGAGGACGGCAGTCGACCATGGTCCTGTTAACAACAGGTTTGTTGTGTCATTGCATATCTATTTCCTTATGCATCAAATAAACGTTTCATATTGATCGTGATTCATCTGTCTCTTGCTTTGTCAGTCACTTTAGCATGCAGAAGGATTCACCAGTCCTTGAAGTTGAACTGGATGTTGATGAGATGGCAAGAAGTCACAAAGCATAGGTTGTGCTTTGGATGAAAGGATGTCCTAGGATTACTGATTTGGTTGTACCCTCTCTTCTTGTTTCCTCTTTATTTATTATCCGAGCGAAATTCATTGGAAAAAATAAAAGTTGTATTAGTGTTTTCGGTACATTTTCCTAAGTGTTGATCTTTCCTCTTAATGAGGAACTGAGTGAACTGTAAACCTTTGAGGTCTTTCAGTTCTATTTAGGACACTAAAGGCTGAAACTACAGTATGAAAGTTTGGGACCACCTGTAAAATTATTCAATACTTCATGCAGGCTGTAGCCAACTGACAAAGAGGACTATTTATTTCAGTAGCTTGAGAATTCCTTTCCCAAGTCTATCATCCCCAATACACATACAACATTACTTTGGGCCTAACTGCAACTCCTTGTTTGTTTTTACTTAAACTAGGTCATGTTTATGCATCCAAAGGTGCCTAGTGGTCAATGACGTGGGGTGTAAAGTGTAAAAATGTTAGGTGATTTCTTCTTGTTTGTCTAAAAAATCATTAAAAATTTGCAATAAAGAGTATGAAATCCATAACTTTAAAATTATTGTACGTTCAATCGTAAGAAGTTTAAAACTTGAGTTGAAATTCCGGATCCGTCTAAAAAAAACCTTTCCTTTTGTTGTCCTGAATAGCTCTGTGGTATAATTCTATGAAAGCAAATTTTAGCTCCTTGGCCTTTCATATCAACGTCTACAAATAGTTTTTAATTATCTGTAACTTGATCAGGTAGCAAATTATATTACATGTGAAACTTAAATTTAAGTAATAATAGCTATTTCAAATTTAAGGATAATAATAGACGATATAAGGAGTTATGGAGGTGGAAAGGTTGTAGTTTACCTTTTATGATAGAGATAGGAAGTTGTGGAGGACGCGGATTAAAGTAAAAAGTTAGTAGATAGTAAGTCGTTGTCTCGTGTATTCTTTCATATTAGTAGGTGTATTATTTCTGTATTTTCTTGTTCTTTGATTTTTGTTACTATTTGTTGTCTCTTGCACTTCAACTATCGTATTAGTTTGCCGCGTTAATGTTATTTTTTTTCATAATACTTATGTTTAATATTTTTTCACGGATGTTTTACTTCTATCATCTATTGTTTGACTTTATTGTCATGCTTTCTTGAGCTGAGGTCTCTCGGAAACCTCTCTACCTCTCAAGCTAGGGGTAATGTCTGCGTACACTCTACCCTCCTCAGATCCACTCGTGAAATTATACTAGATATGTTGTTGTTGACAGAGACAATAATGCAATATAGTTGAAATGATTTTTAAATTTAATTATATCAGAGAATTTTTGTCTGTAATGTCAAGAGGAAAAAAGAGAAAATGCATTCTAAGAACATTGAGAGCACTTTGGAGACGGTCATATTCACGTATTTCTTAAAAAATTTCTCCACACATATAAGTTTTAGTTAAAGATAGTGAATTCTGTCTATTTCGTTCTCACTATTTAGCAGTTTAGCTTTGTTTCTATCTCTCGTTATTTACTGATGATATGTCATATTTTTTCTTATTCCCAATCTTAAGATTACATTTTATCAGCATTTAGTGTATTACATGAAATCCACTCTCGACAACTTTGCTATCTATTTGTACAATTGATTGTACCTTTAAAGAAGTTAAAAAAAAAAAAGAGACCTAAAATTGTAAGAAACCGAAACTGTGAGGGGGTAAATTGCTACATTTCAAAACCAAAACGGACCGCGATTGACTAGATTTTGAAGTTTCCATACTTACCCTTTCTGACCCCACGAAAATAGTTAATATATCAAAACTTCCCCTTATCATATAAAAGCAACAAGAAGCTCGAAAATGCGGAAATTTGATTGAGACTGGAGATTCTTTCCTATGTTTTCTCAAGTTCCAAAAATGTCAAGCGCCATTGATTTCACTCCCAAGAAACTTCCAGGTAAATATGTTTTTGGGTGGAGTTATTTTATTTGGTAGGAGCACTATCTTACAAATATGCACACTAACTGTATGTTAAAATGCCTCAAAGAGAGATACCAGTAATGTGCTCTTTCTTTTGATTGGGCCAATACAAGAATGCTTTCGTTGTTTTTTTTGCATTTCTTTTTGCCATTTCTGATGTCCCATTGTGTACTCATAACGTGTTTGATGAAATGTTTGTGTTAAATGTCGAGGTCAATTTAGTTGGTGTGCTTCTTATTAATGGCCTAGCTATGCTAGAACTTTATTTAATTAGGGAAAACTTAAATTAACTACTGCAAACAGCTACTATGTTTCAATACAAAACTAGTTGAGTTCGGATTTCATTCCGATACTCATTAATTTGTCATTTACAAAGAAGAATTTGGTGATGTTAATTATTGATGCTATTAACAGATAAATAAATAAATAAGCTACAAGTCCTTCCGGGTTACAATGTAAAGAAGGTTAATTTTTGGCTGCATTTGATTCGGCTAAAGTGGTTGAGCTTTCTTTGAATAGTTTAAGCAGTGGTTTCATTTACATTGTTCGTGAAATAGTTAATGTGAAGATTTTTTTGGGTGATGTGGGGTTTGAGGTGGCAAATATGCAGAACTATTGGGATGCATGGCAACTTATTGGCTCTTATTGAAGTAAAGTTTTTCATTTCAAACTCCACAAGTTCCTATTTAATGGATCTTATATTTTCTTCAGATCTTTTTAGTTTTCGGATCTTCCTATTTTACTTGAAGTTCACACATCAGTTTCGTCACACCTAGGAACAAATGAAGAAAACTCTCATAGGTTCCCTGGTCATGCCAAGAACTCTCACAACCTCTTTTTCTTTTCCGCAACGTGCTAACGGTGGTGCCAATCTTGTCTTGTTTGCAATATATTTCTTTATGCCCAATTTTCTGCTGTCTTTATGCTCTTTCTGGAGCTTTTTCCCCCTCTCGTTTTATCGTATGGTTTATTTGCATCGTTGGTATCGATTGACATGATGACTTCAGGGTTATTTTCGTTGCATTTGTCGTTTTCGTTGTTTTTAATACTACTAATTCTTGTAGTGACAACAGTAAAGGGGCAGCCCGGTGCACTAAGCTCCTGCTATGCGCGGGTTCGGGGAAGGGTCGGACCATAAGGGTCTATTGTATGCAGCCTTACCTTGCATTTCTGCAAGAGGCAGTTTCCACGGCTTGAACCCGTGACCTCCAGGTCATATGGCAACAACTGTACCAGTTACTCCAAGACTCCCCTTCTGTAGTGACAACAGTAAACGTCATATTTAAAATGCATGGAATCAGAATTAATGACTTTTAACTTATCTCTAGATAGCAGTAGGACATATTATACATAAATTGTAAGGCATAGGAAGGTATCTGATATAACATTGTAAGTTGTCCCAAAGAATGCTCTTTAATTGGTAAATGGAAATGCGTACTTAGAAAAAAGATGTAAATAAAGTATCTGTTCTGAGATTATGCATCTTATTCCCTACACAGCTGTGATCCTACTCTTTAGTCACCCTTCCATATGGAGGACAAGATAGTCTTAAGCCTATACTGCGATGTGAATGCCTCTGCCGTGACCTTCATGTTGATCATTCCATTGACAGGAAATGGCTAAGTTAGATCTTTATTGTATCTGTAAAATCGAATATAAACACTCACGGTATATGCTATTATTCTATTTCAGGGTTTGGTTCCCCAGAAGGCAGATGTCTTCCGTGCTTAGGACTGTCAGGGAGGGCAGTCACCTCTCGTGGTGAATATCAACACTTCTCCAAGGTCAAGATTTTAAACTTGAAATCTCCTTACAAGAGCACATCTTATATATGTAATGCTAGTAGCTTCAGCAATCATAAAAGAAATCCAGATTTTTCGAGGCAAAACAAGAATGGGTTCTCCAGGGGAAGGAATAGGCAAAATGAAGACAGAGATGGTTATGACAATATAGAAGAATCTGAAATGCTATCTTCAAGAAATGGGCCACTGCTTACTACATCAAACACTTCCAAATTCCAAGCTACAGCCACTCCAGGTCCAAGGGAAAAGGAGATTGTTGAACTATTTAGAAAGGTCCAGGCTCAGCTTCGGGAAAGAGCTGCGATCAAAGAGGAGAAAAAGTCTGAAGAGTCACAAGGAAAGGGTAAAGAGAGTGAAACTGTTGATTCCCTTCTTAAGCTTTTAAGAAAACACTCAGTTCAGAAAGGGAAGAAAACCAGTAGCAGTAGAAGCAGCAACTTTGTCCTTGACCAGCCAGATAAAAGCAATGTATTCTCTGAAGAGAAAGTTGGAAATGTCACTGAACTAAATAGCAACGTGAACCATGCGGCACAAGAAAGTGGGACCCCAGTTGTTAGCCGGCCGAAGTCAAACTTCCAACGTAGATCTCCAGTTCCGCGAATCAAATTTCAGCCTGTTTATCACGAGGGAGGTACTGATAACCTTGTTGCCTCTACTGCTACAGATAAGACGGAAAAAGACATACATCTGGACCCTGAACTTGGCCAAATTCCCAAAAGTAAGGTTGATTCCGACACTGAGCCGATTTTCTTAGATAAGGATGTGTTCGATGAGATGGCTGATGATGATACTGCCAAAATGTATGAAAGTGTCGACGCTAGTGATGATGAAGAACATAATCATGTTGGACATGACGAATTAGCTGAAATGAAGCTAACAGAACTGCGAGCAATTGCAAAGTCCCGTGGTCTGAGGGGTTACTCGAAATTGAAAAAGCTAGAGCTCATTGAGTTGCTAAGTGCCGATCAAGTCTGATATGCTTCACAAGTAAAATGACGACATGATGTAGAATTTTGTTGCACATTCTTCCTTTGTTAATGTTCAACTTACATAGTACTCTTTCTCTTGATGGCGGTTTCTGTGGTCAGATTGGACAATTTTGTTTACTTCATCTACGTAGCAATCTCTTGCCCTGATATACGTATTTGACTAACTTTTTAAGATCCTTTTTGTGTATCACGTTATTTCTTATGTTCATATAATTGGCGATTCTGAATCTCTGATAACTGTTAAGTAGTCTAGTTGGACCCTTTTGACTTCAGCAGAAGTCTGTTGTTTAAATTAGAGACATCGTTATGCGTGCAGTAGTGCAGGTAATTACATACCATCTACTCTTATGAACGAGCATGTAATTGTTCTGAATTTTGCATTTTGGAGATTAAGATACTTGCTATGACTACAATATAAACCGGTTGTTGTTTCCTTCCGCCTTCTAATTCTGCCAAATTCAGCTCAAACAAATATATGTGCTGCTTGGTTTTGTTTACTTCTCTCAAATTTGATGCAAAACTATTCCCATCATTCAGTGCTGACATCTGCTATAAGAAGATTCAACTCTCTGTAACATGTGGTGTTAAGGTTACTAGTACTATCTTTAGTGTTGCCTTCTTGCTGGATCAGGCCAATTCCAAGTTAGTGATCTTTAAATATTATTAGTGATCTTTTATATTAGTTAGGTGTATATTTAGTTTCCGTAATTATAGCCTAGAATCACTATTGTACCTCACGTATATAAGCTAATTAAGCTAATGAAATCATCAAGGAATTATCCTCTTTCATGATATCAGAACCAGACCAATTCCAATTCGTTGTTCACCGATGTTGAGCTCCCAAATTATATTATCCACGCTCTAGTTAACAAGGTCTGGGCGTGCAAGGGAGTGTTAAGAGTCCCACATCGGATATGGAATGAGAACATGGACTCCTTATATGGATTTGGACAATCTTCACCCTACGAGCTAGCTTTTGGGATTGAGTTAGGCCCAGGTGCCATATCTTTACATGGTATCAGTTAGCCTAGGGAAAATCTTCATCTCTTCTCCTCCATCCTCTCTTCCGCCGTGCCCTAGCTCTCCTCCTCCGCCTAAACTCTCTTCCCATCAGCCATGTCTGACACAAAGACTACCTTCCATCATGCTCTTGTAGTCTCCAACATCAAGAACAACATCCCCATCGTCCTTGAAATGGAGAACGTCCAATATGCGACATGGGCAGAGCTTTTTAAAATTCACGCAAGGTCTCATAAAGTCCTCCATCACATCGTCAAACCGGAAAAAAGCAAGGAGAATGTGCCATCCACCAATGATAAAAAGGAGTTATGGGCAACCTTTGATGCTACGATCCTATAGTGGATTTATTCCACTATCTCTACGGACCTCTTGCATACAATTATCGACCCCGACACAACGACAATGAAAGCTTGGAATAGGTTGCGTGATATATTCCAAGATAACAAAAATTCTCGTGGCATAAAACTTGAGCAAGAATTTTTTGCCACAACTATGGAGGATTTTCAGAATGCCTCCGCATATTATCAAAGGCTAAAGGAATTGTCGGATCAACTCAAGAACGTCGGAGCACCGATCACGAATGATCGTCTCATTCTTCAAATGGTTGCGTCCTCGCCGAAGCTTATAATGGGGTTGGAACTCCCTTTCGCCAAAGCAATCCTCTTCCTCCTTTCTACCAAGCCCGTTCTATGCTCACTCTTGAAGAGGCGGGGTTGACTAAAAAGGCCGCAACCGGAGCAAATTCTGCCATGGTAGCTGCCACGTCCCGACAAACAAATGACTCTCCCTCATTCTCTGAAAATTATACTCAAAATCGTAACAACGGTGGTGGCAAAAAGGGTCAAAACAACAATAACGGTGGGAAAAATCGTGGCAGCAGCCGCGGTGGTGGCAAGGGCGGTGGCCGCGGCGGCGACGGCGACAACAATGGCAGATGTGGTGGCAGCCAGCAAGGGTCCGGGCAGCAGAAACTGTGGAAGCAGCCGTGGGCCAGTGGGCCGCAGTGGCCTTGGCCATTCTTCCATGTCCGTACCCAGCAGCCTCTTGGGCCAGCCCCAACAACCAGCAGAGGCAGCAGTCTAGTCTTCTTGGGCCTAGACCATAGCAGGACTTCACAATAGTAGCCCCATCGACTCCCGCAGATATCGAGGCAGCGATGTATACTCTTGGGCTAAATCCTCCGGATGCAAATTGGTACATGGATACCGTTGCTACTTCTCATATGACATCCGTGCAAGGTAATCTCTCATCTTATTTCAATTTGAGCAAAAAATATGGCATAATTATTGGTAATAGTCATCCAATTCCAATTCGTGGTTATAGTCACACAAATTTGTCTCCCACGAACTCACATTTAGCCTTGAAAAATGTCATTCATGCTCCTCAATTGAGTGTAATCGAACTCGTCGTTCTAATGTTTGTCTCTCTTGTCCTCTTGGAAAACATGTTTAATTATTGTTTGATGCTTCTAATTCTAGTACTATGTTACCATTGATATTATCCATAGTGATCTTTGGACATCTCTAGTTTTTAGCTCTTCGGGCCACCGTTATTATGTTTTGTTGTTGGATGATTACTCTAATTTTTTTGTGGACATTTTCATTATCTAAAAAATCTCTAGTTTATTCAACATTTCTATCATTTAGAGCAATCATCCATACTCAATTTGAATGGGAGATTAAGAATATTCAATGTGATAATGGAAGGAAATTTGATAATGGGCCATTTGGGAATTTTGTAAGGTTAATGGTTTATCTTTCCGTCTCTCACATCCACATACTTCATCACCAAATGAGAAAGCCGAGAGAAAAATCTGAACCATTAATAACATTGTTCGTACTTTACTATCTCATGCATCATTACCGCCTTCATTTTGACATCATGCATTACAAATGACAACTTACCTTTTCAACATCCTCCAGAGCAAAGGATTAGACTACCAATCTCCACTCAAAATTCTTTATAAAAAAGACCCATCTTATTCTCATTTTTGGGTATTTGGGTGTTTATGTTATCCTCTCTTTCCCTCCACTACAATAAATAAACTTCAAGCCCGATCTACCCCATGTGTCTTTTTGGATTACCCATCTAATCATCGTGGTTACAAATGCTATGATATATCATCTAATAAAATCATCATTAGTCGCCATGTCATTTTCGATGAAACCCAATTTTCGTTCGCTAAGTTGCATAGTCCAACGTCCCATTCTAATGTTTTTTTAGATGATGTGCTTTCACCATATATGGTCCACCATTTGGCCTAGACCGAACCACAAAGCAACTGGCCCAGAAGGTGCATGCCGGGCCACTGCCTATTGCCCAGCCAGCCCATTGCTCCGTCCAGCCCACCCCAGTAGCAAACCCATCTCGGCAGCCCAGAACCACAACCCACATCGCAAGACCCAACAAGTGGCATCCCAGTGCCCTGCCAGCCCATTTCTTCTCCATCGGCTGGTGGGCCGCGTCAGTCCAGCCCAGAACCGGGCCAGCCCACTGTCCCACCCTAGTCCAACCCACTCCTATTATGGCTCCAAGGCCGGTTACTCGCAGCCAAAGGGGAATTTTTAGACCAAAGCGACAATTTAATATCAACTCTAATGGTACTAAAATCTCCTCTGCCGCGTAACCCTGTGTCTTCTCTTCATGACCCGAATTGAAAAATGGCTATGGATGATGAATATAATGCTCTTATTGAAAATAAGACGTTGGAGTTGGTGCCCCGTCCACCTGATGTTAATGTGAATTGTTCTATGTTGATTTTTTACTCATAAAAAAATCGGATGGTCTTTTTGAGAGGCGTAAGACCCGTCTAGTAGGCGATGGCAAAACTTAACAAATTGACGTGGATTGTGGAGAGGCTTTTGTCCGGTGGTCAAACCGGAAACTATTCACATTGTTCTTAGTATAGCTCTCTCAAAAGCATGACCCATTCATCAACTGGACGTGAAAAATGCTTTCTTACATGAAGAACTCAAGAAGACGATATATATGCATCAACCCTTGGGTTTCAGGGACCCATATCATCCTAATCATGTGTGCTTGCTGAATAAATTCTTGTATGGGCTAAAACAGGCTCCTCGGGCCCGGTACAAGAGATTTGCAGATTATGTTTCTACTCTTGGGTTTTCTCACAGCAAGTCTGATCATTCTTTATTCATATACAGTCAAGGTACTTCTATGGCCTACATTCTTCTGTATGTGGATGATATTATCTTGATGGCTTCCTCTGATGTTTTTCGCAAGTCTATCATATCCCTTATCAGCTCGGAATTTTCTTTGAAAGACTTGGGGCCATTGAGTTATTTTCTGGGTATAGTTGTTACTCGTCATGCATGTGGTCTATTCCTATCTCAGATGAAGTATGCAACAGAGATTATTGAATGGGCTGACATACTTGTAAGCCATCTCCTACTCCGGTTGATACTAAACCGAAGATGAGTGCTACTTCTAGCACACCATATGAGGATCCCTCCCACTATCGTAGTCTTGCGGGTGCTCTTTAATACCTCACTTTCATGAGGCCCGATATTACTTATATTGTGCAATATGTGTGTTTATTCATACATGATCCGAGGGAAGAATACATGCACAATCTAAAGCGCATTGTGCGCTACATTCAGGGTACTCTTAATCATGGCTTGCATCTATACCCATCATTGATATCCACTCTCGTCTCTTGTACAGATGCCGATTGGGGTGGATGTCCAGATATCAGGCGTTCAACATCTGGTTATTTGTGTATTTCTCGGTGATAACTTGATCTCTTGGTCCGCTAAACGACAAGCTACTTTGTAGCGATCTAGTGCGGAGGCAGAATACCGAGGGGTCGCCAATGTGGTTTCTAAGTCTTGTTGGTTGCGAAACCTTCTTTTAGAGCTTCATTGTCCTATTCGGAAAGCTACGTGGTCTACTACGATAATGTTAGTGCGATATATCTATTGGGGAATCCTGTTCAACATCAGCGCACTAAACATATCAAGATGTATATTCACTTTGTTCGTAAAAAAGTTGCTGGTGGACAAGTACGTGACTTACATGTCCATTCACGTTATCAGATTGCAGGTATCTTTACTAAGGGTCTTCCCTTGGTTATGTTCGAAGATTTTCGGGACAGTCTCAGCGTACGACAACCTCCCGCTTCGACTGTGGGTGTGTGTTAGAATATATGAAAATATATTTGGTAAATATTATTAGTGATTTGGTAAATATTGTTAGTGATCTTTAAATATTATTAATGATATTTTATATTAGTTAGATGTATATTTAATTTTCGTAATTATAGCATAGAATCACTATTGTACCTCAGGTATATAAGTCAATTAAGCTAATGAAATCACGAAGAAATTATGCTCTTTCAGTATAATCAGATGTATCTTCAATTAGAGTTAGAGACGCAATCATCCGTAAATTAAAAATTCACATGCTTCTTCAAGAACAAAATCCCTCAATGTATTCGCGAAGATCTTTGTTGCATGACTTGGTAGTAAGCAAAATATTTGAGCTATAATCCCAACCCTCATTTAATTATGAGAAACTATGAATAAGTGAATCCAGTACACGTTTCATTCTATAGTACAGGTGTCTTTTGGAGAAGAGGGAGCCAAAGTTATCATTTTACCCCAAACTGGTAAGAAATTTACTAAACTGCCACTAGTCGCACACCTTCTATTGTCATTTCTATAAGATAGTAATAACATGCATTTGAATATTTCTATTTTATCTTCAAAAAGTGAAAAATATTAATTTGAACAAAATTTTTAGAATATTACAAAATTGTGTTTAAGTAGACAATAAAATGATACAGTTGAATGGAAGTAGAATTGAGCATGGTGCTTAACTATAGGTTGTTATTGTAAATAATTTTTCCATGTATATTAAATTTTCAATTATCAAAACAAATATTTACTATTTTTATTTTCTTGGAGACGAAGTTGTAATCTTTTGATTTAATTTAAGTTTTATAAATAAGTGGATTACAATTAATATAAACATTTTATCTTTTGAGAAAGAATATACACAACACACGCACGCGCACACACATATGCATCATGCATCTATATAACGTCTCATGTGATTTAATTATGTCCAAACACTTCCATTCAGTAAAATGTTTAACTTCCAGCTTTGAGCAACAAAAAATATCAAAATAGTTCAAAAGAAGTTGATATAACAAAGAAAACAGTATAGCATACTTAAAGTTTGAATAGTTAACCATATTATTTTATTCTTATAGCTTGAAATAGTACGTTGTATATTTCTATTTTATTATTAAAATATAAAAATATTAATTTGAACAAGAATTTTGAAGTATAAAAAAACTGTGTCTAGATAATGAATTTTATAATTTATATATGGGTTAAAGAGTTTTATATTTAAAAATAGATTGGTTTACTTTATTGGAAATAAGGATATCGTTTGATGACCTTATTATTATCCGAAAAAAATTCAAAAGTTACTTTAGTGAGACTTTTCTACAAATTTAATGACCATTTGAGAAATTGACTAGGAATATATATTACATTAATGACAAGTATGCTCCCAAAAAACACAAAGCCACATTGTGAATTCTCTAGAATATTAAGATCACATCTTTGTTTGGAAATTCACTTTGTAAATTTGGAAGTAATTTATTACTGCAAATTCTTGTTAGACACATGAGTATTCGGAGTAATCTTTTCTTCTCTTATTCCATTGAAAATTCAGTGAGTCTTTCTCGTAAATTAAAGTGTTGTTTCAAGAAAAATCACAATATTTCAAGCTAATAGTATCCCTTCATAAAAATAAGTCATTCTGAAAGGTGTAAGACTAATGTCGAGTGTATAATTTCAAGTTTCAACCAACCTATACATACGTGTGCATGAAAGGCTCCATTTGGAAAGGTCTATTTTAAGACTTCTCAACATGATGCACTTGAAGAATTGTATAGTCAAGGGGCACATGGCTTTGCATCCACAAACATTTAAGTTTAGAGCACATGCTTCATGAAGTACATAAATGCTAGACACTTCTTTTCTCGAATGAGTCGTTTGGTTCATGGGATAAGGTGATATATTTAAGGATTAAGTTTGAAATTAAATTTATATTTTATTTGATTGAACGTATAAATTTATATTTTCAACCAAACAAAATATAAATTTAATTCCCAACTTAATCTTAAATATATCACCTTATCCTATTAAACTTGATGTTTTGTTATCATATCTCTCAAATGAAATAAATTAGTGTAAGGATTATAATCTCAGGACCATAATTCCGGGATAACGAACCAAATGATTCTAAAGTAAATTATAGTATTATACTTCCACATTTTTCTCCTGACATATTTCCTAGAAAACAAGGTAGCATAACTTAAACGATACACATGACATTTAAATTAACAGGATCGTCCAAACAATTTGGTATATGTTCCACTAGTATTATAAACTATAATGTCACTAAAACCCATGCGGTTACCTTCTTTCGTTTCTTTTCCTGAAAAGGAAAATCTTATTTTTTTTTCCTAACGAAATCTCTCCAGTTTCACTACTAAAAATCTCTATTTTCTCATTGAATTTCACACTGACAAATGTCAGTGGTTATTTTTCACTGAGTGTCTGTTAAAAAAATCTAAATAGTAGTGTTTTCATACGAAAAAATAGTAAGAAATTTTCCAGCGTTTCAATGAGAATCCTGTAATAATATTTCTAGTAGTATTTTTGCTGTTTAGAATCCAGAAGGGGGGGGAAATAAACGAATAACATATAGGCAACTGCTTTATTTTTTAATTTTTTAAATTGCATGGAAAAAATTAATATATGTAATTAGAGGAGGAGCCAAAAATCAATATAAGAGAATTTTAAAAAGAAATACTAGAATGTCACACCTAGAATTTGAACCTATGACCTAAAGTAAATTTTGAAATTTTCTCTTTTACCACTACACATGAACTTCTTTAATAGTAAGAGAATTCAACAGTTCATACATAATTTAAAATAAAAAAGATTTGTTTTTACCTTATTTTCGCAGCATAATTTTCTAACGAAGGAATTCAGAACACTCTTGGCTCTCTTTATCTCCGCCACTAATTGTAATTCTACCTTATAGTGAGTGTACGATTTTAATCCCACAAAAATATTCTTCCCAATTAATTAACTTCTCCTTTTATCATTATTAAAGGATTCACCGTCACTCTATAGTTAAGTAAAACAGTAAGATTTAAAAAAGCTAAAACGTCATGTTTTGGAATGAAAGTAAAAACATTAACCAGCTAGGGTTTCCCCAAACCGCCGTTTACGTCATGGTTCTAGTTATTTGTATAAGGTACGTTTACGTCATGGTTCTAATTATTTGTATAAGGTACATAGAAGGTGATAACAGAACAATATTTTATTTTGCTACCCCACATAAAACAAATAATGACAATAATAAAGAGTTGATTGCAATACAAATTACTAAAATATTTTAGCTTACCAAATAAAGATGTGCAAAGATTTATTTGAAGGAGGTCAACCTATATACTGACAATGTCCCTCCAATTATACTTTTGTCTTTTCCATTTAATTACTACAGTATTAAACTGAAAGTTGGTATAACCAAACAATAATTCGAACAGAAATTTCAAACATTTCCCTAATCAAGACCTCTCCTCTTTTTTTATTTCCACATTATTTACAAATAAAACATCAATTTTCGTGGCACGCATACATGAAGGGATTTTGTTAGGTTGTTGTACGTAACGGATATTGAAAACTTGTTTCAAACTCAACAAACGTAGAATTGTTTGACTATAGGGTAATTTAAAATCGTAAACATAAGACTTGAATGGTACTTATATGTTTACAATATCTGAAATCTTTATCAACTGTGGGTGCGCACGCGAATGCCCTTTCGATTGCAAGTTCCAAGCTTCAATGTATTCCTCCTTTGGAAAGCTAGGAAATCCGGCAGAGGTTCGAGAGAGTGTTTTGACTCTGAGTCTCTAAGACTTAGAATAATTATATGAAAATCAAGTGTAGATCTGTATTTATAGGTGAAAAATTATGTCAAACCGGATTAGGGTTTGACCATGGGCCTGACCCAAAAATCGAGGTGGATTAGGTCACCATTCCGGCGGCGCTGCTGCATAGCCAGTGGGCCCCGCGGCCATGTGGCGCTGTGCCCATATGGTGTGGGCTCCGCTGTGCTGACGTGGCCCTCCACCGCCTCATTTTTTTCTTTTTTCAGCACATTCTTAATTAAATCCAAAATTTAATTTTGACTTAATTAAAATAATCACTATTCATTTAAATATCTCGATTCTAAATCGAATATTTAATATTCTCTCAATACATCCTTAGATTGAAAAGACAATCGACATAGTGTGACCCTACAAGCCTTCACATATCGACATTAATCAAATTAAGGTCTATGCGGAACTCCTAGATGGCGCCGCAAGACAAACTCAATATGTGAAGTACGTTTACACGAATTCAGTAAACTTAACCTCTATGTGGTAAGATAAAATCCCTTCATTCACGACACACTCGATCAAGCTTAGGATTTGCCAAGTGTCTATCCAAATGACTTGATCATTATATCTCATCTATATTACTTGACAACTAGACCATATTCTAAATATGTCTATTGCGTTGGCCAAAGACTTAGTCAACCTAATATCACTAAGAATTTGAGTGTTCTCCCGAATATACATTCGAGGAATGAATCCTAATCTTGGCTCAACTACCACCTTTAATCCACATCGTAATGTACCCAATACAAGCTGTATCTCAACCTATAAGGCATTTGAGCTTAGGACAGGATCAAAGTATATTACTTTGTAGACAAGGTGCGCACTGACCTCAAGTCTAAGGACTTCTATCTCCCATACGCTGATCATACTTTAGACAAGTATAGCAAAAAAAATATCAGCAGGGTATACCAATACTTCCAAAGTATCCATGTGTCCATCACGAGTAGCCATTACTCGTAGCAGGTGAGACATACTACATCCTCTAAGGATGTGATGCAGACCACATGTCGACCTATCACATATCATCGATATCCCATTCTCGATGATCATTAGTCGAGGCTATTTTAAGAGTTACGTTATAATATTAATATCTCACATTATTAATAACAACGTAACCTCTAGGAATGCATATTATAGAATATTATAAACAATCAACTAATAATTCAATAATTGCATATGCCAAAATATTAATCTCCATTAATAATAATACAAATGTGTATAAAGTAAATTTGTCCTATACAGATTGTCTCTAGGACATACATATACTTTCAATCTGCCACTTGGCCTAGAGCCAATCTTCAACATATCTAATGTCCATATTCTCAAAATGACCATTATGCTTGACTAAGCTTAATGGTTTAGTGAATGGGTCAACTAGATTATCGTCTGTGGGAACATAGTCTAATCTAATCTCTTCAGTCTCCACCATCTCCCTGAGTATGTGGTACTTCCTTCGTATATGTTTGTTTCTGTTTGTTGATCTTGATTCCTTAGCCTGTGCAATCGCACCAGTGTTGTCACAATAAATAGTTATTGGACAACTGGCACTCGAAATTACCCTTAGTTCCTTCAGGAACTCAGAAATCGCGACAGCTTCTTTACTAGCTTCTGATCCAGCAATGTACTCAACTTTTGTTGTCGAATCAACAGTTGTAGCTTGTTTGGAACTTTTCCATCTCACTGCCCCACCATTGAAAATAAATGTGTACCCAAACTGAGATTTGAAGTCATCAAGATCCGTCTGGAAGCTAGCATCAGTGTACCCAGTAGCATTTAGATTTTCTTCCCCACCATAGACTAAAAAGTAATCTTTAGTTTGTCTAAGATACCTAAGAATACTCTTGACTGCTTTTCAATGTTCTTCCCAAGATTCTGCTGAAATTTGCAAGTCATACTAAGTGCAAAGGCCATATCTGGCCTAGTACAGGTCATGACATACATGATCGATCCTATAGCCAAATCATATGTGATCCTCTTCATGCGTTCAAGTTCTATAGTATTAGAAGGACTGTCCTTCTTAGATAACTTGACGCCTTGACCCATAGGTAGACCGCCTTTCTTGGAATTTTCCATAGAAAAACGTCTAAGCACTTTGTCTATGTAGACTGAATGTGACAACCCCAATAATCTATTAGGTCTATCTCTATAGATCCTAATTCTCAGAATGTAGCAGGCTTCACCTAAATCCTTCATCATGAAGGTACTGGACAACCGCTCCTTGACTGATTGCAGGAGAGTCTTATTGTCTCCCATTATCAATATGTCATCTACATATATAATAATGAAGTCAATACTCCCATCCTTGCGTTTACTATAAACACATGAATCCTCTTTGCTTTTGACGAAATCAAATGACTTGATAGCCTTGTCAAAGCAAATTTTAAACTCCCCGAGGCTTGCTTAAGCCCATAAATGGAATTCTGTAGCTTGCATACATCATTTGGTTTGGACTCAGATGAAAAACCCTCATGTTGTTTCATATACACTTCCTCAACTAGATTACCATTGAGGAAAGCAATTTTGACGTCCATCTGCCAAATGTCATAGTCATAATATGCAGCTATTGCAAGTAAAATCCGAATGGACTTAATCTTAACAATAAGTGAAAAGGTTTTATCATAATCGACCCCAGGCCGTTGATTATAACCTTTAGCCACCAACTTTGCTTTATAAGTCTGTACATTTCCAAATGCATCGATCTTCTTCTTGAAGACCTATTTGCATCCTATGGGTTTAACCCCAACTGGCAAATCAACTAAGTTCCACACTTGATTGATGTACATAGTTCCATATCGAATTTCATGGCTTCTTTCCATCTCTTCGAATCAATGTCCAATATTGCTTCTCTACAGGTTGTAGGCTCATCGTTATCGGGAATATCTATCTCACTGTGTGTTTCCACAAGTAGATTTAGTTTTTCAAGAGGTCGATGAGTCATAGTGGACCTACGGAGTTGATTATTTTGCAGTTCAGTGCTTGGTATGTTCTGACTGTGAGAGGGTTCTTGTGTGTTAGATAATCCACTAACTCGAGAGCTTTCAGGAATATCATTTTCATGTATTTCCTGAATGGGAGGAGGTGCAACCATTGCATCTACTCCCAAAGGCTGTGTAGGAGGATCTTACATTTCTGCATTGTTCCTCGTAACACTCCCACTGACCGAAGGGCGTACTTGAAGTACCCAATCTTCGCCAAATACTTCCACTGAATTCTTGAATTCAACTTCTATGTTATCTTGCGGTTCTTGAATTTCTTCAAGTTCTATTTCTGTGCAACTATGTTCCTTGTAGACATATTCTTCTTCAAGGAAAGTTGCGTTCTTGGAAACAATGGCCTTACATTCTCCAGGAAGATAGAAGTAGTATCCCTTAGTTTCCTTTGGATACCCCACGAAGTAATATTTCTCACTTTTGGATTCCAACTTGTCAGTGATCATCTTCTTAACATATGCAGGGCACCCCAGGGTCTAATATGTTTAAGAGCTGGCTTCTTGCCACACCATATCTCATAGGGTGTCTTTTCTACCGACTTGGAAGGAACCCTGTTCAGAACATATATTGAGGTTTGTATAGCATGTCCCCAAAGGTATGTCGGTAGAGCTGAGAAGCTCATCATGGATCAAACCATATCTAATAAGGTTCGGTTTCTCCTTTCTGCAACACCATTCATCTGTGGTGTTCCAGGAGGTGTCCACTCTGATTGGACTCCATGTAGCTTTAAGTAATCTAAAAACACATTGCTCAAGTATTCACCTCCTCGATCCGATCAAAGGGTCTTAATACTTGTTGCAAGTTGCTTTTCTACTTCCTACTTGTACTCTTTGAACTTTTCAAAAGCCTTGGATTTATGTCTCATAAGATACACATATCCATACCTTGTGAAGTCGTCAGTAAAAGTGATGAAGTATAGGAAACCTCCTTTAGCTTGAGTAAAAAATGGCCTATATACATCAGTATGGACCAACTCAAGCCCCTTCTTGGCTCGCACACCTTTCCCAAAAAGTGGATTATTGGTCATTTTTCTCTCAAGCAAGATTCGTAGTTACTATAAGACTCCAAGTCAAATGGTTCGAGGTAGTCTAACTTCCTCAACCTTGCTATCCTTGATTCATTGATATGACCAAGTCTGCAATGCCATAGGTAGGTAGAGTTTCTATTACTTATCTTAGCTAATTTATTTTGTACATTGAATATTTCTTGACTACAATTTAGTGTATATAATCCATCCACAAGATGAGCAGTTCCATATATAACATTATCAACAGATAGTACTTGACTGCCATTATAAATATATAAGGAAAAACCCTTCATGTCCAAAACAATGATAGAAATGATATTCCTGTTAAAGAGGGTACTTAGTAACAATCATTTAACACTAGACAATAGCCAGAAGGCAAATTTAATATATAAGTTCCTACGCGCTCAGCATCTACTCGTGCTCAATTTCCAACGCGTAGGTCCACCTCTCTTGGTCCAACCTTCATGCTATCAGTTAGCCCCTGCACATTGGTACAAATGTGTGAGCCACAAGCGGTATCCAATACCAAGGAATGAGAATTATTTATAGACATATTTATTTCAATGACGTATATACCTTGTCCACCAGAGGTAGAAGCACCTGGTGCTTTTCCCCTCCTCTTGGTGCAGTGCAGTCCTTCTTCCAATGCCCCTTCTTGTTGCAGTTGAGGCATACATCCTTAGCTGGATTCACCTTCTTCTTCTTCACACCTCCCTTAGGCTTCATAGCTGAGGGCGCAACGACTGCTTTGCCCTTCTTCTTCTGTCATTCCTTACCTTTTGGCTTGGGCCGGCTAGTAGAGCTCACCATGAGCATAGCTTTGCCTTTGGAAGTGGAAGACTCAAAGGTCTTGAACATGTTGTATAGCTCCGGCAGACTCGTCTTCGTTCTATTCATATTGTAATTCACTATGAAGTTTTCAAAGGAACGAGGGGGAGAGTTCAGGATGAGGGTGGTAGCGACATTCTTTTGCAACTTCGTTCCAATTGAAGCAAGTCTCTCTATCAGCCCTATCATCTTCAACACATGATGCGAGACCTGGCCCCCTTCATTGAGCTTATACTTAAAACGTTCTATTAGTAACTCATATTCCATAGTTTGGGAGTGTAAGTCATAGAGACTCTTCAAGTGTTCGAGCATCTCATTGGGACCCATGTTCTCATGTTGTCTCTGAAGTTCAATAGACATGGAAGACAACATCACGCACTGTGCTGAAGTGGCATCATCTAGGTGTTTTTGTGAAGCATCCTTATCAAAAGAGGCATATTCAGCAAAGTCTGTCGCAGGGATTGTTGGGAACACCGTGTCCAACACGTATTCTAATTTCTCTTGTCTCAGCACTATTCGTAAATTTCTTAGCCAGTGAAGGTAATTAGGTCCAGTAAGTTTGTTCATTTCAATCAACATTTTCAATGATAAGCTCGACATCTTTGATAATCTAAAGAATTAGATAGACTGGAAATCAAACTCAAAATTTATTTTCTATTATACACATTCGTTTAGGCTAATCAACATGGTCTTTTGTTTAATTGGCTCCCACTATTTTAACATACTTCTACGACTCCATGGTAGAATACAGACCTATATTAATTAAGGTCATAATAGGCCAAGATCCAAGCCTAAGCTATCTCCGCGTTTGCTTTGGCTGATAACTTTAATAACACATCTTGGTAGGTTCTAAATCTAAACCAATTGCAAAACTTATTTACAACTCTTGGTTGATCAAATATTATATTTAATCTTGCATCCTTAGATTAGTCCGACACTTTGGTGCCAAGATTTGTCTAAGCAAGTCAACCCATTACACGACTGCGTTTATGTATCTAAGTAAATTTGGCTTTTGTGAGCAAACACTTTGGTGTAAATACCCACAAAAGTTTATCGTTTACCTTTACATTTAAAACACATCTATTAAAGAGTCTGAGTCCTCGTAGACTTAGAGCGAATGCTTTGACATAACTACTCGGATCGCCGAAAAGGATTTTGCACTCTAACAATTATAATGGATAACGCGTTTTAATTTAGACTTGTATTTAAATTTTTGGGGAGCATTTTAATTCAGGGTTTTAACCAAGATCAACTCTTTTACGCCATATCCAATATGACATCTTAATATCATGCAAAACTAATGACACATATAGTTGGGAACCGTCAACCTAATAGGCATGATATAAGATGGTTTAATCAAATACTGGGCGCCGCCTGCCCAGACAGTTATAGCGGATACTATGCTAATTATTAAATGAAAGAATTTAAACACTTAGCATATGGTTAGTATATTATTCAATAATATACAATTAATAATAATCATGGGTTAACTTGTCTAAACTCTAAAATTTAAGTCTAATCCAAACAGTCCCTTAAACATTTTCTGATTTTAAAAGCTGCTTTACTGGATATTTCTGTAAATTCCAAATTTTCAGAATTTACAGTTTAGTCCCTCAAGAATTTAAAATTTTAATTTTGAACCCCATTAAATTAAGATAATCCAATTTTAATTTTCAGAAAATATTTTCAGATTTCAGAGACCTGTATGTAATTTCTAGAATTTTAAATTAATTATAGATTTGGCCCAAGGGACCAAATCTGCTTTTCTGAAATTTACAGATTTGCCCCAAGGACCAAATCTGATGATTTTAAAACCTTTTCTAGGCACCAAATTGCAATTCTAGAAACTTCTAAAATTTTCAGATATGCCCCAAGGGCTAAATTGCAATTTCAGAAACCGCCAAGACCCCGCCGGAACAGTGACTGCCGCCATTGTTCACGCCGGAACAGTGTTCAACTACTGTTCACTGTTCCGATTTCCCCCCTAAAATTAGAGCCTCGGTGTCGCGGTAAATCCTAGGTTGCGCCGCGACGCTCCATCGTGGAGTTGCGGCGCCTCCGTCTCAAAAGCACAAAATCCACATTTCTGAAACTCTAAAACTGGTTCAGGGTCAGATTTGCAGATTCATCTTCGTTACCCTTCACTATCAAACAACACATTCATCGACCATCATCCAATCCCTTCTCGTTCTTTGCTTTAGTGCACCATGTTCGCAATGAACCGGTTACACATATCGACTTAGAATAGTTAGATCTGAATGACTTCCTCGATTACATCTTTGTTTAATAGTTTGGGAGACAAGGATGTTGTGCTTTTAAGATATTAGGTTTTCAAGCTTTAAACGACATAAATTTTAGATTTAAACAAATTTTAACCCATATTATTATTAACTAATTACCTTATAATCAAACAAAACAGCCCTGACTCTGATACCACTAAAGGGATTTTGTTGGGTTGTTGTACACAACGGATATTGAAATTTTGTTTCAAACCCAACAAACGTAGAACTGTTTGACTATAGGGTAATTTAAAACCGTAAACATAAGACTTAAATAGTACTTACATGTTTACAATATCTGGAATTCTTTATCAACCCTTTCAATTGTAAGCTCCAAGTTTCAATGTATTCCTCATTTTGAAAGTTAGGAAATCCGACAGAGGTTCGAGAGAGTATTTTGATTATGAGTCTCTAAGACTTAAAATTATGATATGAAAATCAAGCCTAATGGATAATGAAGTGTAGGTCTGTATTTATATGTGAAAAATTAGGTCAAACCGGATTAGGGTTTGACCTTGAGCCTGATCCAAAATTTGAGGTGGATTAGGTTACCACGCCGGCAGCGCTGCTGCCCAGCCAGTGGCCCCCGTGGCCATGTGGCATTGTTCCCCTACGGTGTGGACCCCGCGGTGCTGACGTGGCCCTCCACCGACTCATTTTTTTCCAGCACATTCTTAATTAAATCCAAAATCTAATTATGACTTAATTAAAATAATCGTCATTCATTTAAATATCTCAATTCTAAATTGAATATTTAATACTCTCTCAATACATCCTTAGATCGAAAAGACAATCGACATAGTGTGACCCTACATGCCTTCACATATCGACATTAATCAAATTAAGGTCTATGTGGAACTCCTAGACGGCAACACAAGACGAACTCAATATGTGAAGTACGTTTACACGAATCTAGTAAACTTAACCTCTATGTGGTAAGATTAAATTCCTTCATTCACGACATACTAAATCAAGCTTAGGATTTGCCAAGTGTCTATCCAAATGGCTTGATCATTATATCTCATCTATATTAGTTGACAACTAGACCATATTCTAAATATGTCTATTGCGTTGGCCAAAGACTTAGTCAACCTAATATCACTAAGAATTTGAGTGTTCTCCCGAATATACATTCGAGGAGTGAATCCTAATCTTGGCTCAACTACCACCTTTAATCCACATCGTAATGTACCCAATACAAGCTGTATCTCAACCTATAAGGCATTTGAGCTTAGGACAGGATCAAAGTATATTACTTTGTAGACAAGGTGCGCACTGACCTCAAGTCTAAGGACTTCTATCTCCCATACGCTGATCATACTTTAGACAATGATAACAAAAAAAAATATCAGCAGGGTATACCAATACTTCCAAAGTATCCATGTGTCCATCACGAGTAGCCATTACTCGTAGCACGTGAGACATACTACACCCTCTAAGGATGTGTTGCAGACCACATGTCGACCTATCACATATCATCGATATCCCATTCTCGATGATCATTAGTCGAGGTTATTTTAAGAGTTACGTTATAATATTAATATCTCACATTATTAATAACAACGTAACCTCTAGGGATGCATATTATAGAATATTATAAACAATCAACTAATAATTCAATAATTGCATATGCCAAAATATTAATCTCCATTAATAATAATACAAATGTGTATAAAGTAAATTTGTCCTATACAGATTGTTTCTAGGACATACATATACTTTCAATACATTGATTTTTGTCGTATAATGCAGCTGCAAGTGAGTTGGCATTGTTTAGTTTACTGAACTAAAAGTCTGATGGGATAGTTTTTTTTTTAAAACACTATAGGTTCTTGTCATGTCCACAATTGTTATCGAATCATTTCGACGCATATGTGTTTAATAGGTTTGAGTATCTCTTAATCTTTTTAACATATAATAAAACTAACTAGATATACATATTAATTCGTTTTTTATATTTACAAACTGTGCGTTACATAATTGTATTCAGAGAAAAAAAGTTCATGCATGAAGATGTTAATTTATACTAAATCACAGAAATTTATCATTATTAAGTAATGAATTGAGGTGAGAATGCCAACTCAATTCATTGTGTTGATAAATTTGATGTAGAATAGTGTAATTCTCCTTAGTTTGAGGCTTCTCATTTATGTAATATATATATATATAGGTGTTTACAATTACAAACCTAATTGTATAAGGATCTCTACTTTACCTAATTACACTAGAATAATAATTACAGAATATATGGAGAATATTTATTTATTCTCTATCACACCCCCTCGGTTGGAGTGGTTGCGGCCGGACGCTCAGACTGGATCTGAAGTCAAGGAACAATTGCCGAGGAAGTCCCTTAGTAAATATATCTGTGTACTGATAGGAAGAAGGAACATGTAACACCCGAACATGGCACATGACAACCTTCTCACGAACAAAATGAATATCCATCTCAATATGTTTTGTTCGCTGATGCTGAACCGGGTTATGAGACAAGTAAACAGTATATATGTTATCACAGTAGACAAGAGATGTCTTACGTAAGGGACAATGAAGCTCTAGAAGAAGGTTTCTGAGCTAGCAGATCTCGGCAACAACGTTTGCAACGCCTCTATATTCTGCTTCTACACTCGAACGAAAAAGCATGACTTGCCGTTTGGCAGACCACGAGATGAGATTTATCATCCAAAAATACACAGTAGTCGGAAGTAGATCGACGTGTATCCCGACAGCTGCCCCAATCGACGTCTATATACGATATCATTCTGGTCGGTGCAGATGGATAAATATGTAATCCGTAGTCAAGAGTACCCTTAACGTACCAAATGATACGTTTAAGAGCGGTAAAGTGAGGCTTCCTAGGAGCATGCATGAACAAACACTCCTGCTGAACGACATATGCAATATCAGACCTAGTGAAGGTAAAATACCGAAGTGCACCAGCAAGACTCCTATAAAGAGAAGGACCGAGCACCATATTTCCGTCATCGGCATTGAATTTCGACTTTGAGTCGACTGGAGTGGGCATGATCTTGCAGTTTGCCATTTTAGCCGTGTAAACAATTTCTTCGGCATACTTACGCTGACACATGAATATTGCATTTTCGGATCTGGTTATTGGAATCCCCAAAAAATAACTCAACTTACCCAAGTTTATCATAGCAAATTCGAATTTGAGCAGGGTAATGATATCATTTTTAGCACATCAGACGAGGCAGTCAGAACAATATCATCCACATAGAGCAAAAGGTATGCAGTGTCATTACCCCGATGACAAATAAAAAGTGAATTATCACCTTTGTTGCACACGAACCCAATCTGCATGATGAAAGTGGCAAAGTACTCATACCAAGCCCTGGGGGATTGTTTCAAGCCATAGAGTGACTTTCGAAGACTGCAGACATACTAAGGAGTCTCTGGATGCACAAAGACAAGCGGTTGATGCAAATATACGGTTTCTTTCAAATCCCCATGTTAGAACATATTTTTCACATCAAGTTGATAAATCAACCAGTTCTTTCCCATAACTATGCTCAAAACAGTGTGAATGATGGTTGGTTTAACTACTGGACTGAAGGTCTCACCACAATCAACTCCCTTTTGTTGCCCCGTGCCATTTTTCACAATCCTCGCCTTATGTCGTTCAAGCTCACCATTATCTCTGAATTTGTGATGATATAGCCACATGCAATGAATCACATTCACTCCCTATGGTCTCTGGACAAGATCTCAAGTGCGTTGTGTAGTGAGCGCATTAAATTTCTCACGCATGACCACATTCCAATTTGGGTCAAGCTTGGCTAATTTTGGATTTTTAGGTATAGGTGAGGTAGTCTGAGTGGAGATGTTAAAGTGGACTTTTGGTTTGAAAATCATGTGTTAGCCACGGGTTTCCATATAGTGGGTCGAAAGCAGGACTCTTTGGGTCATAGGCAATGGGGGTGGTTACATGCAGTGGGGTGGTTTGGGACATGGTATTTTCCATGACTGATTTAGGGTGATGCAATGACTGATTACGATGGGTGGTCGACGGGATGTGGGGGGAAGTCGATGGGTGCTGAGGGGTAGTCGATGGTGGGGCAGTGGAGGGATAAGGGGTAGTCATTGGGGGATGGGGGTAGTCGATGGTGGGGCAGTGACGGGACGGAATGAGTGACACAATGTATGGAGTTTCTAATGAGAGGGAACGTGTCCGGATTATCAAGGAAGCCGTAATCAGGGACCTGAAATTTTTAGATGTTTGCAAATGGGAAAACGTTCTACTTGAATGTGACATGGCGAGAGACCGTGATTTTATTTGTGGACAAATCATAGCATAAGTACCCCCTATGGTTTGACGAAAAACCTAAGAAAATGGTAGGGGTAGTTCTAGGTGCTAATATGCGAGGGGCCGTGAAGGCAAGATTCGGGTAGCATATACAACCAAAAATTCGAAGGTGATCATAAGAGGGGATTCGACGGAAGAGAATTTCGGTTGGAGTTTTATTTTTAAAGTGTTCGTGTTGTTAATATATTAAGGAGGTATACCGCAATGTTTAAGGCTTACTCCCAAAAAGAAGGGGGAGTTGAAGCATGGAAGAGCATATTGTAGATATTATTGTTGATGGTGCGTATGATTCTTTTGGCTTTACCATTTTGAGGAAAGGTATGGGGGCAAGAAAATCGAAACACAATGCTGTGGTGTGCACAAAATGCATGAAAGGGAAGGTTGTCTAACTCACGACAACATTTTGATGGTCTTTTCAAATTGGTTTAACATATGCTTGAAATTCAAGAAATATTATGTAAACTTGGAATTTATATTTAGAGGATAAACTCAAAGAAAGTGAGAGAAATCATCCAAAAATACCAAATAATATTTGTGACCTAGTTTGCTAGTAATGAGAGATGTCCATAAATTTGCATGAATAATATCAAAAGGATAAGACGTTACACTTAATGAAGATTGAAAAGGAAGTCTAACATGCTTTCCTAAAGGATAAGAGTAGCAAGCGGGGGTAAATTTTTCGTTATTACATTGAATGAAATTCTGACTTCTAAGAAAATTAAAAACTGGTTCTCCCGAGTGCCCGAGTTTATTGTGCCAAATGGATGGAGAGATAACAGCTAGAGAGGTTGGTGGATTGACACTTGCAGTGAAATTGGATGAGAAGGATATAGCCCCCCCACACTATTGTATCTCGTAAGAGTTGTCCCCGTACGTAGGTCCTTTACAGAAAAACCAAAAGGGTCAAACTCAATAGATACGGAGTTGTCACTAGCAAACTTCCTAACATAGATTAAGTTTTTAATGATGTTAGGAGCATATAAGACATTTTTAGGGTAAAGGGTGGGTGAGGTGGTTGTGTTTAAGTGGTGCCATATCCTTGAATTGGAATGCGATTGCCTTTGTCGACCAAAATAAATTGAGGATTGTTCAAATTGAATAGGTGAGGGAGATTACCAGAGTCGCGAGTGAGGTGGGATGTGGCACCTGTATCCATGTACTATGCGTCATGGGGCTGCTGGTGATTCATAGTGATGTAAGCCTGACTCAGATCGGTAGGGGTCATGGGGTCGTAAGCCTGCTTCTCGGACATAGAGAAGCGGGCCTTGCATCTGCCTCACTTTTTACGACCGCGTCCCCTTCCACCTCCTCGGCCACCACATTGAGGTTGGTGGTCCGTAGGTTGCGGAGGACCAACGGGTGTGTTGGCGGTTGGAGTTACGACAATTGCCAATGCATGTGTACTCGTCCTGTTTGGCTCGTCTACTCTCCTCCAACAGTAATTGTGACCGAGCCTTGTTGAAGCTAGGGAGGGGATCAACTTGTTGGATCATCTTCACAAGTGTATTGTACTCACCTTTTGGCAAACCATTGATAAATTGTAAAACTATCTTTGTTTCTGAAATAGGAGTGCCAACATTAGACAATTGATCAACAACCAATTTTAGTTGTTTATAATAGTCTGACATGTTGGCAAAGTTTGTAAGACGAGTGTTGGTGAATTATTCCTCTAAATAGACGACACATGTATGTTTGTTGTCTTGAAATATTTCCTCTAGCCGTGTCCATAATTCGTGAGCCGAGGCACCTGTCTTCACAATAGTATGAAGTAGATCCTTGGATATGGTGCCATATAACCATTGTTTGACGATAGCATCGAGCCGCTTCCACGTCGTATTGTCGACGTCGGGTGGACGGGGATTGGTGGCATCGATGTGATCAAGGACGTTGTAGGCACAAACATGTATTTGAAATAATTCGACCCACGATGAGTATTGTCCATCCTCTTGATCAAGAACTAAAGGGATAATATTTTTGATATTCATTATGGCAAAGGTCATATGAAAGGTGTTAGTAGGGGGGAGGATGAGGAGGATGTGTGACGTCGTGGGTGGAGAAAGAGGAAGCGGGAGAAGCCATGTGGCCGTCGGAAGCAATGAATGAGAGGTGGGTGGGGGTGGAATATTTTTATTGTTTGGGGGAGGGGGGTTGCCGCCGGAAAATAAGAAAAGAGATGGGGGGTGGCGGCCGAGTATAATTTTAGGGCAGGAAGAGTTTGGCTTCTGATACCAGATAGAATAATGTAATTCTCCTTGGTTGGAGGCTTCTCATTTATGCAATATATATATGTGTTTATAACTACAAACCTAATTATATAAGAAATCTCTATTTTGCCTAATTACACTAAAATAATAATTTCAGAATTTATAGAGAATATTTATTTATTATCTATCATTTTCAGATACTTAAAGTACATGAAATTGATAGAGAGCAACATGACGTTGGCAGAATCTCTCCACTATGAAGTTGGCAGAGTCCCTAAACTATAGGAGTTCTACTTTCATATAATTTAGGATTACTTACATAACTCGGAATGATATGGTAGATTCCTACACATACTGTTTATTAAATAGATAGAGAAGTATGATTTTTGATAAAAGGCAAGCCATCAACGTGTATCTGCAAGAAGAGAACGTTAGAAAAAAATATGAAAATCGAAATTGAAGAAGAAAGGCTTTTACGCGATATACCATTATTTGTTTTTAAAGAAATATTGCTCATACTCTTTAAGGGTTACAAGCAATTTCCTTCGGAATTCAATAAAATTTTAGTATACTGCAGATTTTTCTTAGGCTTCTTCAGGGAATCCTTATATTTATAGAACTCTAGAGATAACTTTTCATGAAAAGTTGTGTTCTTTCACAAACAAATATGTATGTTCAATTTAAGATCTCCAAATATTATAAATTAATTTAACAATCTCCCACTAGTTTGTAGTGTATCTCATAATATTATATATGTATACCGAAAGTATCTTATAGATTTGAACTTTTTATTAGTGTAGATACTTTGACGTTTAACGAAGTTATTGGCATCCTAAGATTTGAACCACAACTCCTTTTGTCAAATCGAAATTATCACATACATAATATTATTTAGCAGCTAAGTAATCCAGTATTTTGCTCTTAGCACTTTTATGGCCATGGCTCAATCCTGATTCTTGAATATTATAAGACCAACCCTTTAGATCTCGTTTGAAGCGTCACCACTTCAATATTGATATAGGTAAAATTAGCTACTATGTCTCGGTTACTGCAGACATTTACTAATTTCATTAAGAATAAATTCAGTCTCTTCTCATAACAATTTACACTATGGAGTTTATCATTATGCCCTGTTATTTCAGTCATTAGACAACTCTTTAATTCCTTACTTAATAGTATGTAGTAGTATATTGAAATCATAAGGCTCTAAAAAAGGAGACTCGTGCTTTAACAATATAAAGTAATTTGTTATTATTCATTGAACTCGTGTTGTTAGAGTGTATACCAACTCAAAGTTGGGTTTCAATTATTTGTATTTATTTTAAGGGTTTTAGCCTTATTCCCTCACAATTTATTTACACTGCACTTCTTTAAATTGAATATTGCAAGATCAACACAAATAATTTTTTACAGATTGAAAATAAATCTTTCGCATAGGCATGCCATAGAAACACATGCCTAGACTTTGTTGGAAATTTGCCTTTGGCGGGAGTTGCGACCGACCAACTTTAACGGCTTAAACACTAGTGTAACGTATGTTGGAGAATCCGGTTCTTCACACATGCATGATCTACTAAGTACGTAGATAACCGTAGGGCCAAGAATCGTCAAATTTCATTGAGAAATGAAAGAGATATTGGTTCACGAAGTAAGGTGTTTGAAGCATGGAAAGTGTGGTATTGTGTGTAATTCTCCCTCATCGGTAGAGGAAGAAAGAATTGTTGTGTATATAAGATTCGAAATTGGTTTGGGGTTTGGGACCCCAAGGGGTATCCCATGTGTTTAAAGGAGGGAGGACCTAGATGTGCTTTGGTTCGAGGAAAGACCACACGCGCGCCGCCGCCGCCCGCCCGTCCGGTCCGGTTCCTGTTCCGGTTCCGGGTTCACGGGTCACGGGTCACGGGTCACGGGTCACGGGTCACGGGTCACGGGTCACGGGTCACGGGTCACGGGTCACGGGTCACGGGTCACGGGTCACGGGTCACGGGTCACGGGCCGTGGGCCTTCTGATATTATCTTTTTGGGCCAGAAGTACAGTTTGATCCCAGAAGTTTCAGATGTACAGTTTGAACCAGAATTCTTTCAGATGTACTTGTTTGGTCCCGAAGTTTCAAGATGTACGGTTTGGTCCCCGAAGTTTCAAGATGTACGAGTTTGGTCCCCGAAGCTCGAGAATTTCGATGGTCAAAACAGAAACGTCAAGCACTCAATTCGGCCATTTATTTTGGCTGAATTACTCCTCCTATAATGGCCAAATCCGTTGGTTCTTTCACCATTTATGTTGGTGACTTTACTACCTCCATAATGGCCATTATTTGGCTATTATGGAGGCGAGTTTTCAGCCCCTCCCTCACCTATATAAACACACCCTTACACCATTGTTGAGCACCACAAAGAACAGAAAAATAACAGTTCATAAAGCTCATGAAAATACACAACAAAAACAGTTTTCTTCCTACAACTTCCAAGCATCATTTCGTTACTCAATATTCTTCACGGTAGCTCTTGAGTTTCCTTTGCTCAAGGGTTCCATTGCTGTTTTATCTTGGGAGACAAATTGTCCAGGACGTATAAAGGATACATACGGGGCAATATTGTCTTAAGGACAGAGTGCCACACTCGACTCAGCATAAACCAGTTTCCATTTTTCAGTCTTCAACAAAATCGTAATTTCAGTTTTGTTGTTATATTGTAATTTTCAGATTTCTAGTAAAAAATATTGTATTCTTTGTTTATCCTTTCGAATACTTGTAATAGTTAAATACTTCCCGTACTGCTTTATAAAGTACCATAGAGCAAATCTCCAAACAACTTAAGACAATATTTGTATTGTATTACTATTAGTGTTCGAAAGATGTCGGTCAAAAGTTGTGTGACCAAATCTGGATATGGAAATGGTTTTCTGGTAGAAGAGAGTGATGATGATGAACGTGTTCATGGTCTCACCGCTACCAAGACTGGTGGGAACAAGCGCTCTCGAGAGCCTGAGGATGTCAACTGGGACAAGAGGAGAAGAGTGAAGATGTTATTCTATCTTGTAGCAGAAGGCCTATATCTGTCCCAGACAAAGGATCCGAATAATGGTGAGAAGGAAATGGACACTCAGTCTGATGAAGTGACTGAAGTGAGCCAGAATCCGAAATTGGGATAAGTAGTTTTTCTTACTTGTCAAGAATAAAGATTAAATGATGTCTGATTAAAAATGGATTAAAGTAAGGAGGAATATGAAAATAATTTATATTCCTTACGCTTTAAAATCAGAAGTTTAATCTTATCTTCTTTCCCGTTTAAAGATTGGATTGTAAATGACTTAAAAAGATCCGTTCTTTTAAGTGTAATTGTTAAAGTGTGTAAAGTATGTTCGCACATACGATGGAGAAAGATCCACTAGCGTGCGAAAACCGTTACCACTCTTAAGTAAGCGCCAAGAATTATCGGGCACCAATCATAACGGAAGAAGACTAAAAGCTAAAGACGTTGAGCCTGTCATACTATTTGGCAGAAGATCCTTCATAGGATGATATTGGACACTCAGTCATAAAAAGCCTCCGGGCGACTGGAGTGGGCCAAAATTCCTTTGATATGATGATATTGGACACTCGGTCATATAAAGCCTCCGGCGATCGAAGTGGTGCCGAATTCATTTCATAGGAAAAGTAATGGACACCTAGTAAGGTGGGCCGAGTTTCTGTGTCCTAAATGATCCGAAGGCCTAAATAAAGGCAGTAAAGAAATTGGACACTCAGTCTGCCAAAGCAACTAGAGTGGACCCGAGTATCGAGATCACATATGATCCGGTTACGCCCTAACCACGGGCAAGAGGTTGTTCATGTGGAGCAACACCACCTCTAAAGTAGAAGGGGTTGGAGAGGTTGTCCTCAATAGGACTTCAGGGAATGAGATCACTCTAAGATGATGTGATACATATTCCTAACTTGGTTTAAGGGACGCTGTTGGTCAAGCTAGTTTGAAATTAGTCCAACAGGTCTGTAATAACTAAGAATGGTACAGTATGTCTGTAGCCAAATGAATGTTATATTTGTAATCCGTGCATCTATGCCATCATAGATTAAGACACGTTAAATAGCAAGTCATTCAAAAGCTAACGATGTTGAGATTGTTGCCTACCGTCGAAATAAACCCTCAAAATAAATGTGAGGTAGATGAAGAGGCAAAATCACCTTTCCAAATTCCGTCAAGGGAATAGCGAAAGAAGCACTGGCTCCTCTAGAACTTAGTCACACCTACTTGGGTGATTTGAAGTTTATACAAAATAGAGGGGGGAGACAAGTACGTTGTGATCTTCATTGATGATGGTACAACGTATGGAATCCTTTGTTTGTTAAAAAGCAAAGATGAAGTTGTTGAAGCGGATAAGCGCTACAAAGCGAAAGGCGAATATCAACTAAGCCTACGGATTGAGAAATTCGTAGTGATAGAGGGGGAGAATGTGAAGCATCGTTCATTAAACGACTGTTCATTTCCCACTTCAGTCCAACGGTGTTAGCCAAGCACAAAGTCGTACGCCCAAATTATGTGGGGTAGCTTGGTAAAAGATGGGCTACCGAAACAGGTCAAGTTCGACCTAAGACTGTAGATTGCATATCCACCGGATCCGCAAATAACGATAGTGTTGATCGCCTCTTGGCGTCAAAGAATGCTGAATTCTTTGGAGATAACTTTCCTTGGAAAAGGAAAAAGGAGCAATTGCTCAAGGTTAACAAGAACCCGCGAGGGCCTGACTGTCCGGAACTAGACGTTCCGTATCTACAGGACTCGAAAGTTGCTGGCTATCCGGAACTTAATACTCCAGATCTACAGAACTCAGGGATTCTAGATGTTGAACCGAGACGGAGCAAAGAAGGGGAAAAAGACTTGTTCGAGTCCTTCTAGCGTGTATGGTTAATAATGAACCATGAACAATTAACAAATAATTGTCATCTCCAAAAGCGCTGCTTTGGAAAGAAGCTAAAGAGAGAAATAGATTCCATATATAGAACCATACTCGTGTAATAGTTAATCTTCCTCCGGAAAAGAACCTTTGGGTTGTAAAAAGTGCTCCCCCGTGAGTAGCTTCACATCCGGGGCCATTGTAATCTTACATGGCATGGGTGTTGAAAACGACCTTCCAAACCGGAGAGTTGGAAGAAGAGGATCGAGAATTGGTTTTGAACTATTGGGCTTCTTCCGAACTTTCATTTTGGTCCCCGAAATGTTAACATTTTGGTCCGAAAGTCTCGGATAAAACAGAAACAATGAATCCGATCACGAAACATTGACTCGAAGTTAGAAAGCCAACGGTTGGAAAACCAACGGTCTTAGAGTGAAAATCATATTGAAACAAAGTCTCGATATGAAAGATATGAGTATCACGAGATGACATCTTAGGAATTGGATTTCTAAGACATCTAACGGATCGGTCGATAGTTGACGGTCTCGTTGAAGCCACCAATGGATATGAATCATAGAACGATTGGAATCATGGTGCACCCATAGACAAGGAGCGATATGCACAGTCACGTGTAGTTCAATGTATTGTACACACTACAACCGACACGGTATCGTCCTACAAACAGATCGGTTGAACTAAGGTTCACCGATGATCTTAATACATGATCAATAGAAGGCGTTAAGTCGGATATGACGATATCCGAATTATTCGCTTATCTACGGATTATTGTATTACGGATGTCCAGCGGTTCGGGAGAACACAGTGATGCAAACTGGACATCAGATCTGAAGAACACCAAAGCCACAAGTAAATGTGTATGGTGGTTCTTGGAAAATCCTCTAAGCAAACTTGCATCGGCCGATTCATAATGGAATCGGAGTTTATCGCTTTATACAAAGCATGAAAGAAGTTGAGTAACTTCACGGCTCCTTAGAGGACGTCCCTTATTGGGAGAAACCCGTGCCTTCAGCAGTTCTACACTGTGGCTAGCCGGTCGGCTTTAGGAAGGACACGGATGACGGCGTCTGGACATATACGTCACGATCCGTCGGAGACATAAGACCGTATGGCGAGTTGATCATCACGGGTGTCACTTCCTTGTTTACAAACTAAGGGACTACCCGAGAGATCAAGTGTTCGCCTGTCTAGGGGAATGGGCTTAAAACCCAAAATATACGAACCAATACGACGGTGGAAACCCAACCTTACGAACCGGAGATCCCGTAATTTGGTTCAATGGGAAAACTAAGTTGTAAAGGTTCGGTTGATCGCTTCGGTCGAAGCATGAGCACTTCGGATAGTGATTTCGAAAAGAAACACCAAATCCAAAGCCGTTCCCGCGATAGACGTTAAGTGCTATCTGCAGTATGGGTAAAGGTTAAGTTTTCAAAACCTGTAATGATCCTCAACAGTTGAGGTTAGGTCTTTGGGAAACTTTTAATGGTTCCTAACACTTGTGAAGTGGGGTATAGCGGGATACCTTGTAGGAGACCACCTATTTAAGTGCGAGGACGGGCCGCCTCAAATTGAACGCACTTAAGAATCCAAGACTTTGTCCATGGCCAAAACGGACAAAACATTACGAAGAAGAGAGTAAGGGAATTTGTTGTGTTGGTACCGTTGTCTTGGCTTACACTAAACACCGACGGTTCAAGACATCACGTTCACCGCGCAAGTAAGTAAGTCCGATGGTATTCAACTATGGAAGGTTCAAAGCCGAGGCTACCTCTCCTTATGCAACATCGGTCCACTGAAATATTGCTGGAAATGAAAAGACACCATGTGAGTGCGCCAAAATCTCTTTCAAGAGGGGATTGTTGGAAATTTGCCTTTGGCGGGAGTTGCGACCGACCAACTTTAACGGCTTAAACACTAGTGTAACGTATGTTGGAGAATCCGGTTCTTTACACATGCATGATCTACTAAGTACGTAGATAACCGTAGGGCCAAGAATCGTCAAATTTCATTGAGAAATGAAAGAGATATTGGTTCACGAAGTAAGGTGTTTGAAGCATGGAAAGTGTGGTATTGTGTGTAATTCTCCCTCATCGGTAGAGGAAGAAAGAATTGTTGTGTATATAAGATTCGAAATTGGTTTGGGGTTTGGGACCCCAAGGGGTATCCCATGTGTTTAAAGGAGGGAGGACCTAGATGTGCTTTGGTTCGAGGAAAGACCACACGCGCGCCGCCGCCGCCCGCCCGTCCGGTCCGGTCCGGTTCCGGTTCCGAGTTCCGGGTTCTCGGGTTCTCGGGTTCACGGGTTCACGGGTTCACGGGTCACGGGTTCACGGGTTCACGGGTCACGGGTCACGGGCCGTGGGCTGTGGGCTGTGGGCTGTGGGCCTTCTGATATTATCTTTTTGGGCCGAGAAAACTTTGCCGAAGTACAGTTTGATCCCGAAGTTTCGGATGTACAGTTTGAACCGAGAATTCTTTCGGATGTACTTGTTTGGTCCCGAAGTTTCAAGATGTACAGTTTGGTCCCTGAAGTTTCAAGATGTACGAGTTTGGTCCCCGAAGCTCGAATTTCGATGGTCAAAACAGAAACGTCAAGCACTCAATTCAGCCATTTATTTTGGCTGAATTACTCCTCCTATAATGGCCAAATCCGTTGGTTCTTTCACCATTTATGTTGGTGACTTTACTACCTCCATAATGGCCATTATTTGGCTATTATGGAGGCGTTTTCAGCCCTCCCTCACCTATATAAACACACCCTTACACCATTGTTGAGCACCACAAAGAACGAGAAAAATAACAGTTCATAAAGCTCACGAAAATACACAACAAAAACAGTTTTCTTCCTACAACTTCCAAGCATCATTTCGTTACTCAATATTCTTCACGGTAGCTCTTGAGTTTCCTTTGCTCAAGGGTTCCATTGCTGTTTTATCTTGGGAGACAAATTGTCCAGGACGTATAAAGGATACATACGGAGCAATATTGTCTTAAGGACAGAGTGCCACACTCGACTCAGCATAAACTAGTTTCCATTTTTCAGTCTTCAACAAAATCGTAATTTCAGTTTTGTTGTTATATTGTAATTTTCAGATTTCTAGTCAAAAATATTGTATTCTTTGTTTATCCTTTCGAATACTTGTAATAGTTAAATACTTCCCGTACTGCTTTATAAAGTACCATAGAGCAAATCTCCCAACAGACTTTTCATTGCATATCGATTATTGGATACTATTGATGTAGCATCATTATATAAATATCTCAATATTGCTTGTATTCTCTTTAGGGATTACAAGCAATTTCCTTCAAGATCCAACAAAGTTCTAGTATACTGCAATTTTTTCTTATGCTACTTCAGTGGAATCCTTATATTATAGAACTTTAGAGATAACTTTTTATGAAATGTTACTTTTTCACAAATAGACATGTCTGTTTAATTTAAGAGCCTCAAATATTACAAACTAATTCAACAGAGAAAATATAGTGACATACACTTTAGAGAAAATATTGTTTATAATTTTTTCGTGATATCAAATTTTTGGTCCTAACCTAAGTGGTAAGTCATTTTGTACCTTGAACCTTGTTCCACGTTCTACCATGATCGGTTCAAACTTAGGAATTAAACCCCTATGTTTATGCTTATTCTTAATTTTTTTTCAAATCTAGGGAGTAAATTTCAACAGCACTTTATCGCCCACATTGAATTCTAATGAGCGCCTATGTTGACCCGCATACTTCTTCATGAATTTCTGGGCCTTATTCAAGCTGTCTTGCGCATCAGCAAACATTTCCTGCTTGTCCCTAGCATACTGGTACACATCTGGACATTTGCCTCTAGTCTTCTACTTTGCAACATCTAATGGTATCAAATGTTGTCTTCCTAAGACCAGCTCAAATGGACTTATCTTTGTAGCCGACGGCTTATGCAAATTATAGCAAAATTGTGTCGAATCCAATAAGTCAGTCCAATTTCATTGGCTTGTAGTCACAAACGGCCTTAGATATTCCTTCAACAACTGGTTAATTCTCTTAGTTTGGGCATCAATTTAATTTGGAGATGATGGTCGTTGAAAACTTCAGATCAATCCCTATTATATTGAACAAAGTTATCCATAACGACCTAAAACTGTACATCCTATTACTCACTACATATCATTGAACATAAAATACTTAATTATTTTTGTATTAATAAATCTGTTGTAACATCCGATGAGCATACATCGGAGAAGTCCATCAAAACAGACACCGCAACCTTTCAAGAATGGGAAGCGGCTGTAGCAAACACACTTCTTTCTTACGCTCAGTCTTGTCTTATTGACAAACAAGGATAAGTTTTTATGTAGGCTTCTATGCCATCTTTAATCTTCGTGTAGAAATAGACTCAAGACAACAAAGACACATATGTTCCACACCCGAATATCCAACCATGTGGTATCGTGTGCCTCTTTCAATAATTGTCTACGCAATTTTCCATCTTGAGGTATGACGATCCTTCCCTCTTTGAAATAAAACAGATCATCCTCGATCAAATACCACTCTAAAAAAAGTCAAAACCGACTAAGAAAATAGATCTCAAAATAAGGGTCAGTAAAATCCTGGCCGGGAAAACAAATCGACCTCGAGATGTCATTTTTTAAAATTTTTAATTTTAAATTCCTTACCTTTCATGGCCGATATTTTAATTACACAGTTATAAATGCACCTTCTAGGGTTTGAACCCTCGTCTTTACCATGGTACGATACATTTCTACCACTAGACTATGATGTTTGGGGATTTAAGACTTTGATTTTTTTTATTTATACTCTTTGAAAAACATTATTTTCTTAATATTACCGACCTTGGGTGTCTGATTTAAACTTTTTCAGTTTTTATGCTAAAAACATTGAGCTTGGAGGTGGTTGTTTTTTACTTTCTCTAGAGGTCGATATTTTAAGTTCATTTTAGCAGTATTTTATAAGTGTACCTCCTAACTGTCTGATCCCGTCTTTGGCTTGACTCATTAAATTATAACGAAATTGATCTTGTCAAGAAAATCAAGCTTAACTCTCAAGTGATGAAAATGACTATATAACAACAAATACCTCTTTCCTGCTCAAGGCGTCCGACACTTGATTATGCCTTTCCGTCTTATGCTTAGACAAATACAAGAAATACAACTACGTTCTTATTATTTGAGATGACCATGGAACATAGGCATTGCAGTAGTTTGAATATGCTTTGATTTATTAGGGATGAACTTCGGAGTGAACCCAATCCTATGCCTAGTAAAATAAATTTTCAAATAACTAACTAAAGTGGATACACGACTGAAAATAAATTGACCTATAACTCTGGAATATATTTCTCTTCTGAATTCTCAACAACCTATGTAGTTTTGTTTCCGTTTATTACTTGATTCACAACTCTTAAAATCTTATTACTGTTTAATCTACTTGAAAAGTTAATGAGTAAGTCCTCGTTGAGAACGATACTCTATTTATTTGTTTAAAACATGTCGACCACGTGCATGTGTGCTTGCGTGTCTGTTGGGAGATACCCCAAGATATGTCCTTTTCTTGATACAAGTTGCTAATATTTTTATAATGGCTTTGATTTCATTCAAATTATACCTTAATATGGTATAACACGATCATTATCAAATATAATAACCCAACTAGGTTGGGATCGAATTCCAAAAGGAATACGATGAGAAATTACACTATTTGTGTTGTATTATAACTTTACTAATTACTTTACTTCTATGTAACCAAGTTTGTTTGTTTGATTGAACTATTCAAATGATCAAGTCAATTAATGGTGAATGTATCAAGTAATTTAGAATGTTAGGGTTGTGACTTAATGCATGGAAGTGGTGTTGGGTTTTTGCTTAAGTAGGTGTATTTAGTGTGGTATGGGTAATGGAGACAAATATCTAGGTGATAATTTCTCAATTGACCCACCTAATTTCACTTTAGGCTTTCTCAAGCTCTAAAGTGTGACATGTATGAAAACTCATTATTACCCTTAGTTGATTCCCTTCTGTTTAAAGTTGAGAATTATTAAATGGGGTTTAAAGCCCCAAGTCCTAATTAACATACCCCTTTTCTAGACTCTAGCCTCCTTTTTCAAGTTTGACTAGAGACAATAGGCATTAAAGAGGTATTTCCAACCAACCCTTAATCATTAAGAGTGAGGGGTAGTTGAATACCACATTAATACACCCATTTCATATTTTATAAACTACTCCAACTTTCACATTTCATTATTTCATCACAACCCAACCTAAGTCTAGCCACTCATATTAAATAATAAATGCATAACAAAGAAATAAATAAATGGAGACATAATGAACACAAAAGAAAAGCTTACAATGATCTTTGGATTAATAAATGAGATTGTCTTCAACACAAGAAATACAATAATATTGGAACTCAAGATGAATAGCGCTCTTGTCTCCTCAAGACAAGACAAGACACAAATATTAAAAGTGACTAGAATAGTAGAAGTCAATATGTCAAATCACAAAACACTATGTGGATTTATATAGGGACCCAATTTTCGTACTACAAAAAATTACAAAAATGGCACCGTCTGATCACTCTGCGATCGCAAAATAGGTCTGCAGTCCGCAAAGCAGGCCTAGGATTCGTAGAGTAGTTTCTTGTCTGGACTATCTGGAACTACGGCAGGAGGTTCGGTCAGCAGAACTGAACTGCGGTCCGCAGAAGTGTCTTGAGACTTCGCAATCTGAGTTGAACTTGAACTGGAGCAGCAGTTCGCAGACCGGATTACAGTCCGCAGAACAAAAGTGCAGACCGCAGTTTGGGTCACACTTTGGGACTCCAAAATTCTTCTTCTCGCTGTCTATTTCTGCGACTTGGCTACTATTTTGCGGTCCGCAGTCTGGTTCTACGGTCCGCAGAAGTGGTCTTCTCAACACTTCATCATTTTTTCGGCACTTTCGTCCATGTTTTAGCACATTTCTCCACTTTTGGTGGTCCGATGCAAAAATCCTATAAAAACCAAAATATCATAAGAAACAACTACTGCAAATGCATAAAGGACAACAATAATCTATGAATTTGGTATCAAATGTGCCATAATTTCTCGGCACATCAGCCTTGCCGAAGCATAGTTTCAGTTTCTATGAAGCAAACTTAAAGTTGTGTCATTACCAACGTCGAGTTTGAGAGGGTGATAGAGAGCAACATGAAGTCAGCAGAATCTCTTCACTATGAAGTCGACATAATCATGATTTGAAATCAAGTGGATTTGAAGTTGGAGTTTTATTTGGATATGCAATTTAGATTTTTTAAGTTGTATTTTTTCTCAAATATGAAACCCCACAATTCAAGAAAACTATCAAAACTTCTCCAAATCTTATACATATTACCAAATGAGCAAACCATAGTTCACAAATAAGACATCATAATATCCTAAGACGCCATATTATTAAATCACATATCTTCATGTTCCTTTTATAAATAAATACTTGCAATTACATGTTATTACAAATATTCAAATATACATAATTTTACAAAGATCTATTGGTCCAATAAATCAACAGTAGTAGTACTTAGCTATTCTTTAATATAAACCTCTGACATGGTGATAACGTTCAAATCCACTCCTCAAAGAGAAAGTGTTCACGATCGTCACAATATAATTTACCCAACCATGAGTTGGGATCGAATCTCATAGAGAACAATATAAAGACGATTAAGAAAGTAACATATTTATCACCAACTAAGTTGGCCAAACACTTGATAGTATTTTAATTTTGAGAAATATTATAACTAATGCGGACATATAAATTAACCTAGAAAACAAGTAAAATTATCAATTGCCACAAGCATGGGTATAAGGGAAATTACTGTCAAGTAAACGATTTGAATGTATTTTAATATTTCATTGAAAATATTCCAATCAAATAAATGAATTTCACTCAAATTTTTTCAAGCCTTAGATTGTGATATTAAGCATAACAAATTAAATCTCAAGTTAACTTTTCTATTTCTAGCTCAAATTATTAGATGAGGTTTAAAGCCTCAAATCCTTTCTATTTAATCTTTTCCTAACCCTTAACACTCTTTTTCAACCAAAGTAAAGGTAACTAGGCATATTTAATATTTGCAACCATTAAAAGACATTAAAGTTTGAAGAATAAATAAAGAACATTAACTCACTTCATTAGAAATAAAAATCGTTCAATTGATAAGCAAAACAGGAGATTCAATCCAAAATTTAACAAATGAATATTTTCATGAACAAGATTAAAGTGATGAAATAAAATGCTACACATTTAGATATACAATACAAAGCAAGAGTTGAAGAAATGAGTAAAGAAATTTTCATTGAGTGTCTCTGAATCTTCAAACACTAGGTGTAGTTTCTTGCGAACTTGGAAGAGTGGCCAAAGATGAAAGATATTTTCCCAAGCTTTTCTTTTATAATTCCCTAATTTTCCAATCAAAATAAGAACAGAATAGTCACAACAACAACAACAACAACAACATACCCAGTGAAATAATGTGGGGTCTAGGGAGGGTAAAATGTACACAAACCTTACTTCTATCTTGGTAGGTAGAGCGAATATTTCTGGGAGACCCTCGACTCAAGACAAAGCATAATCACAATCAAGAAAGTATTACAAAGCAAGAGAAACAGTCAGAGACAAAAAATTTAAATTGTATAAACATGCTGATAACAAAATCGAATACGTCATGGTAGCGCATTCTGACAAAAGGAAGTAGTAGCTAACACAAATAAATAATATAAACAAAGTACACTAGGAAACACATAGCAACAGAAATCAAACTACAGGGGTTGTAAAATGATACTGCACCTATAAGTGTGATGGGCTAATCGGGCCTACAGTAATAACACTACAACTATCATTTTGTGAGCGTAATTAGGACTATGGTCAACTACCTACTACCCTTCTACCCTAATCCGTGTCCTCCACAACCCCCTATCTAAGGTCATGTCATTAGTAAGTTGCACCTGCGTCATATCCTGTCTAATCACATCTCCCCAATACTTCTTCGGCCTACCTCTACCCCTTCTGAACCCGTCCATAGCCAACCTCTCACACCTCCGCACTGGAGCATTTGTGTCACTCTTCTGCACATGCCCGAACCATCTCAACCTCGCTTCCCGCATCTTATCCTCCACCGAAGCTACTCCCACTCTGTCCCGAATATCATTATTTCTAATCATATATCTCCTTGTATGTCCACAAAATCATCTCAACTCCGCAACTTTAATCTTTTGGATGTGCGAAGTCTTTACTGGCCAACACTCCGCCCCATATAACATAGTCGGTCTAACCACCGCCTTATAAAACTTGCCTTTAAGTTTTGGTGGCACTTTTTTATCACACAAGACTCCAGATGCGAGCCTCTATTTCATCCACCCCGCCCCAATACGATGTGTGACATCATCATCAATCTCCCCATTCCCTTGAATAATAGACCCGAGGTACTTGAAGCTTTTTTTCTTTGGAATGACCTGAGTTCCAAGCATCGCTTCCACGCCTGTCTTAGGGTCACTTCCGTTGCTGAAATTGCACTCCAAATATTCTGTCTTGGTCCTACTCAACCTGAACCCTTTAGACTCTAGAGTCTGTCTCCAAACCTCTAACTTGGCGTTCACTCCGCTACGAGTCTCATTAGTTAGGACTATATCGTCTACGAATAACATACACCATGACACCTCCCCTTGAATTTATCATGTCAGTCCGTCCATCTCCAAGGCAAATAGTAATGGGCTAAGAGATGATCCCGGGTGCAACCTCATCATCACTGGAAATTCTGAAATCATAGATGTGGCCATTCTAGCCATTTTTTTCATTTTCTTCAATTTGGCCTCTTTTTAATTTGTTTTCACTTGGTTTCTTCCCGATCACTTCTCACTCACATAAACATATAAAATTGAAGTAAATCATAGTATATGCACTATTTTATCATTTAAACATAACAAAAAATTTAAGATTAAAGAAGAGATAAGTGGGTAAAATACCAACTTATCACATGGTACGAACAATTTCTTCACGTCGAACATGAGTCTTTTTTCTGTAAAATTTAAATGATGGGTCTTTATTTGCAAATATAAACTTATGAATCAGATTTTATATTTTTTAAAATATTGAAATCACAATATGGGATTTGAAATCCTAATTTTTAGAGAACTTGTGATTGAAATCATGATATGAAGTCTTGTGCAGATTATATAAACAATGTTGACTTCAAATCAAAACTTGAAATTAGACTGGGTCTCAAATCCTATGGCCAAACGCCTACTAAAACTATAGGAGTTATACTTGTTGGAAATTTGCCTTTGATGGAGAGATGCGTCCACCCGTATTTAATGACTTAAACACTAGGGTTCCGTATGTTGGAGGCTTTGTCTCTTCATACGTGCATAATCTACTAAGTGAGTAGATGACCGTAGGGCCAAGGATTATCAAATTTCGTTGAGAAATGAAAGAGATATTGGTCCACGAAGTATGGTGTTTGAGGGCATGGAAATGTGGTGTGGGACAAATCTACCACATTGGTGGGAAAATGAAGAATTATTCTCTTTATAAGTCTCAAAATTGGCTAAGGGTTTGGGACCCCAAGGGGTAACCCATGTGTTTGAAGGAGGGAGGACCTAGATGTGCTTGGGTTCAAGGCTAAGCCCACACGCGCGCCGCCATCGCCCGCCCATCCCATTTGGGCTTGGGTCTCGGGTCACGGGTCACAGGTCGTGGGTAGTGGGCTTTGGGCTTCTTCTGATAGACCCCCAGATGGTTTAATATTTACAGTTTGGTCCCTGGAGTTTCTGAAAAGATGAAATTGGGAATGACGGAAGGCAGAAAGTTTCTGCCTACCGTTTGGGTTGGTTTTTTGGAGCGTTATTGCACATTAACCAGCCATTACTTGGCTGATTAACTCCCTCCATAAACAGCCATTACTTGGCTGATTAACTCTCTCCTTCAATAGCCATAATCAATCATTACTTGGATGATTAACTCCCTCATTCAATGGCCATAAACAACCATTATTTGGCAGTTGAGGAGTCCCTCCCTTATGATATATATTGGTGTCTTTTGGCACAATTGTGAAGACTACAAGACAGAAAACGAGACAACAAATATACTACACAGAACAGAAGAGACGAACTGAAATTCTATCCACAAACAGTTAACAGAAAACTCAAACCTCTTCCTTCCTTTTCCGTTCTTCAGCAAGTCGTTTCGTGTTTTGTTTTCTTCGTCAGAATCAACATATTTGCTTTGTAGTGTTGATTAGTTGCTGTTTTATCTTGGGAGACTATTGTCTGTTAACGTAAAAGCATATATACGGGCCAATCTTGTCTTAAAGACAGAGAGTCATCTCTCGACTCAACCCACAGTTGTAACAATCCAGATTTAGTGTTTCTTGATTTCAGGTTATCAAGATTCAAGACTCAACAAGCTTGCGGCAGTTTTGAACATTGTCTTGTTTGTTTATCCTTTCGAACACTTGTAATATTTATTTACTTCTCATATTGCTTTACATATCCAACAATACTTTGATATATAGTTTAGGATTACTTACATAACTAGGAATGGTATTGTAGATTAGTCCTTTGCATATTGTACTAAATAGATAAAGAGGTATGGCTTTACAAAAGGCAAACCATCAACGTGTATATGCATGAAGAGAAAATGGTGACGAGTCCCTCGGGCATAGCTGGATGGCAAAATAGGGGAACTTAAAATCTAGTTGGAGGTCTGGAGCGTGGATTTGAACCCTGATGGGAGCAATTTGCTCTCTTATGGGGTAGGACCTTGTAGGTGATATCAGTTGCTCTGTTCTCAAACCCTGGTCATTCAGGCACATCCTGCGATTTACTGATAGTAGTGTTGAGGGACCGAGACTACTATCTTCATGAATAGTCTGGCGTAAGCCAGAAAACTAAATATCAAAAATAAAATAAAATGCAATGACGTTCACTTTTACAGAAAACATTGTTTATAAATCTTCTTCGGAAATTACATAGTTTGTGGATATGCTTTTTACTTTTCTAAAAGTTATTTAATGATTGTAGTATGTCATTGTGAATATTCAAAGTCAGTATAGTTGTAGTAGTTTAGGTTCTTTAGGCGCCGTTGCGATTTCCATAATCTCTTTCCTGTCTTATCTCTCACCCTACCTAACCAACATTTAACAAAAAAATTTGCATACTTTCGACCTAATATGGGACAGCCTGAGACAAGTTGCCCTTTTATCTCTATCCTAAATCCTATATTCAAATCCTTAATTCATAATGTAGATAATGTCCCATTGACAAGTGCCTTCGCCTAATCATCATTGACCATCACTATTTTTTTTTATTAATCTCCTGCTTATCCATATAACCAGTAACTCTCTCCCCTTTATTTCAGTTTATGTAATCCTATTTTCTTTTTAGTTTAAAAAACTTCTTATTTTTATCCTCAATGAAGCTTTATAGTCAAGTAAATATTATTACATAACTAATATCATAAATTTTAAATATTTTTATTTCTCTTTCATGAAGCACTTGTATGAAAGTAAGTACCATCCAGTTAAGATCAGGTTTTCTTGTTCATATGTTAATGGCCGGTAAGCTTTTGCGCGTTGTATCGAATTAAATTACATGTTCCACCGCTTGTGCAGACTCGGTCAGTTTCTTTGAGTTTCGGTCTTGCGACCGTATTCTCAGGAAGAGTCGTTCACGCGTTAGCTGAGTCCCTGATCCTTATAGACCAAGAGCGAACACTCATTATTTACGACATGGACTATTAGAATATTCATATCATGTGCTCAGTCAAACCAGATAGCTTAATGAAACGGCTGGAGTAATAAAACTTTAATTAGATTGATTAAAAAGTCAAGGAGAGATACCAAACTCAAAATGTTTTGTATATATGGTTGAGTTACGTAAATAGTATGTGTATTTTTAATTTCCTGGTTAAAGAAGGGGAAAAAAATGCAATAGCTAGGTCTTTATATTACTTTTTCAGCTTTTGTTTTTGCATGTAACACCTGAAATGTACTACGGACCAAAGTAGGACAAGGAGTTAAATCAAAACACTTACTCACAGCTCATCATAATTAAAAAAAGGGATGAGGACAAACAAGAAGAAATAGGGCTGGCCCCTACACTAACCCGTCAAAATCAAACAATCTATTTATAGGACTATGACTTACTATATTGCCACAAAGTTGGTAAGCAAGTTGATCAGGGCCCTTCTACTATGAGACTAGGGCTGGCAAAATGGTTAAAACAACAAGTAATTGTCTACGAGTTGGATAACTAATTATTTAAAAATAAATTAAATATAAATATTATCCACTAAAAAATAGATATTCAAATAGATAATATGGATATTCATATTATCAATATTCATTTGTTTGCGTGTTTTTTCCGTGAGTTCTTACTTTTTGAAAATCTAAATTTATTTTAGTTTTTAGCTTGTGTTCTCACATAACCATAGATAATATATATATCTGCCAGTTAACTCATTCTTATTCGTGTTAAATATGAGTGGATTTGTTATTTTATTGACTTTTGTTTAACCCATTTTTAAACCGTCCATATCCGATTCAATCTGCCGGTCATGTCAGTCCTATCTGAGACCATAGTTACTCCCTACATTAATAATAATAGATTTATTTTACTTACTCTAAGAATGATATACATTGGTGCTTTATATCACTTGTTGTAACTTTAAGTTATCTTAGGCTTTAATCGAGGGTATAATAGTTTCAAAGTAAATAATAGAATAAATGTTTAATAAAATAATTAATATTGATAATTAAGATTTACATTACATAAAATTAGCAGTGTATAACAATTGTCATTTAAACTAGCCAAAATAATCTCATAATCTCTAATATAAGTTTTTGCTCAATGTTTCTAGTTAAGAGCATTTGTCCCTAACAGATGACAAATTGTCCTATTTCGAACAGTTAAAGGACAAAATTGATTCCCCCCCCCCCCCCCCCCCTTTGTTTTGGAGCAATTTTTGAACTACTTGGGTAGGAGGGCATTTTTGAGCTAGTTGACAAACAATGATTGGCATATTTGTACCAAAAACGCAACGGAGGATAAAATTGACATATTTTAAATAATTTAGAGGTATTTTGACCCTTTCTTTCCTTTTTAATTTGTTACAAAATAAGTAATTTTTAAAGTAATTAAGAAGATAATACCCCCTCCCTCCCTCCCTCCCTCAAAATTACTCTTATCTAAAAATGTTAAATAAATTTTCAAAAAATATGCATATATTAAAGGGTCTTTTGTCCCATACCCCATTTATGAGATCATGCTTGGTAACTAGGTTGTTGTTGTTGTATATTAAAGGGTCTTTTAGTAAAATAAGCTAATTAATTAATGCTATAAAATATTTTTTAAATAAATGCGCTAAACCTTTAAAAATCACTTAAAAGAGAAGAATGGAGGGAGTATTGAAGTTCAAATAGAAGGAGAAAAGGAAAATTGTTCTTTAGTATTTAAACTAGATTCTATCGTAAGGTTTTAGTACAACTCAAGAAATTAAATAGTTTTGATGAATTCACGATTTATATTTGATGGACTCAATTTTTGAAGTTTTTAATATTGTATTTAATGTATTTTAAAAATTATGAATTAATTTAGCATGTATTCACTAATATATTATTGTACTATTCTAAAAATACTAAATTCAGCTGAATTCGATTGCATAAAGGCTCTATTTGCTTCTTCTTCTTCTCTGAACGGATGACAAGCGACTCACACAATTTTAGATCCGAGTAAAAATACACTAGATCTTATCCAAAGTGTTTGGCTCAGTGGCCAATACATTAGGGTATTGTTGTCTGAGGTTCCGTGTTCGAGTCCTCTGATCAGCGAGAGTGGAACTGTGTTCTCCCAAAAAAATTCCTCCATACGCGTAGGGCCAAGCGGTGTATACTAATCCGTAGGGCCAGGCCGGAGGTGGGATTTTCTGGGGTATGAGGCCGTAATGCGGTGGGACCAGTCACTTTAAAAAGTTTACCCTACCACAGTTTGGAGATTCCACCTTTTTTTGAGCAAAATACACTGGATCTTTGTTACATCACTTGATTTTTCTCTTGCACGTTCAGCTTCAACAACAAAGTACTCCGACTATTCTTTTTATGTAATTAGTACAAATACATCGAGCATGAAATTTAAATATAGTTTAATTCTCTATGGCATAAAAAATTAATTTGACAGAATATGTCACGTTAATAATTTTGTATTAATTTGATTTAAATTCTAGAAACTTGTGAAATTTAAATAAATAAAATTATTGATAAAAAAATGTCACCTATTTTAAACAATATTTAAATAGTGATGTAAATTAAAATGGAAGAATAAATAAAATAGCCATACTAATACAGAAAATTTGAAGAGGTAAGAAAAAAAGAAAATAAATAACAGAGTTTGACTCAATGAAAAAAAAATAATTGAGACCCTTTGACTCGTCATAGAGGAATGTTTTAGTTTTCGACAATTTCTTAAAACAAGATGATTAAAGCGACGACCACTTTCATATTAGCCACACATTGTTGCCAATGATTAGTTACCATAATTAAAACTTTTAATCGTTTCAAAAGTTTATTTTTTACTTATAATAAATTTCAATAAACAAGATGCAATTGGTGCATTTAGTCTTTGATTTCTTGTTTTGTCATGCTAAGCTGGAATTGTTGGACCGCAATACTGTAGCTTGAATCACCTAAGCACAAAAAACAATTTGCTTGAATAAAATTCACATGAAAAATTTATTAAATAATTAGAAAGTTCTTATTCAGATATTTCATAAACAAAGGTAGATCAGAAATGGTAAAAATTCAACTGGCCGGGTTTACACCTTCGAAATAGGAGATTAAATTTGAATTTAAAAAATTCGAAGTAGTTTGATAGCTCGTTAGAATTATATAGGTATTAATAATATATAAATTAATTATGAAAAAATTTATATATTATTTTATAAAATAAACTACTCCAAAGTAATAGGAGATCATTCCCCCTTTTATTTATTCATCTTTTAGATTCATATTAACCCATATTTTAATCCCTTTTAATCACATATAAGCATCATCACCAACAAATATAAAGGGCCCCGCCAATATTACCATTGTTTTCTTTTCTTCCTTTTTGCTGCCCTGTTAATGGCAGGCTCTCTCTCTCTATATATATATACAATGAAGTACTGCAAAGAGGGTTGGCAAAAGTTGTTGGAGAAAAAGGGTTCATTGATTCTTCATCTTTATTCCATTGAATACTCATGTTCTTGAAAATTATACCCTTTTGAAACACCATTTGTTTCTTCAAGATCTGAGTTTTTTTGTCCTTTCAGGTATAACGCAAAGCTGTTCTCTTTTCCTTTTCAATTCAATCTGCTAATTGGGTTTTATTTTTGTAGTTTGTAGAATCAGCTGTTTTTTTTTTAATTAAAAAAACTCTGTTTTTAGATTTTCTTGGCTAAGGTAGCTGTAAATTGTAATTTCTAGGGGTTGGAATTGCCAATAAGTGTATTTACAATGTTATATGTGCTAAAGTATCTAATTTTATGAAGTGGGTAGGAACTTTTTTTTTTTACAGGAAGAAATTAGGATGGATTTATAGGTTATTTTTATTGCTAAACTTGCTTGGCTATGTGTATTTTCAGAAAATGAAGCTGAAAATTTGTTTGTTCTCCTTTTTTAACTCTTCCCCAGGCTGTAACAAATACTTCTGAATTTTGGCTTTGTTGTTTTAATATGTAAGAAGGGGAGCCTTGATATCCTTGGCATAACTGATAAAGTTGCAGCCATGTGACCAGGAGATCATGTGTTCAAGTCGTGGAAACAACCTCTTGCCGAAATGCATTGTAAGGTTGCTTACAATAGACCCTTGTGGTCCGACCCTTCCCCGGACCCTGCGCATAGGGATCTTAGTGCACCGGGCTGCCCTTGTTTTAATATGTGTAAATGTTTGGAAACTGGAACAAAATTAGATTGTTGCTGCTCAGGGTTTATGTGAAATCATTTAAGGAAATAGGTTTTAAAATTTGATGGTAATTCCTGGCTAGTGTTGTTTGTTGCTGCTCAGGGTACTCTTAACTTTAAATTTTGTGCTAATTTTGTCCAATTTGTGCGAAAATACGGCTGAAGTAGTAGCTTTTGACTTATAAGGAGTTGTAAGACAAACATTTGACATAAAGTAACTGTATTCATACTGTTTTACATGTAAGAACATTATAGCTATATCAAAATGTCTCCAGATAGCATTTCTAGTTTGTCGTTCTTTGAAAAGATAATAAGATCGATGTCTGGACTTCACGTCATGCGCTTGGATCACCTATAGATGCCATAACGGTTTGTTTGTTTGTTGTATTGCACTGGTTTCTCTCTTGACCTCTTTTTCTTGTTAATGTTCCTTCTCGTCTCTCTTTTTGTAATATTATTTAATCACACCGACGACTGAGATGAGCCAATAAATTCTCTTACATTTTTAATAAGAGGACTTTATTTTAAGCATTGCCTCCATTTTAATTTATGAGACACATAGAGTTACAATGTTAATTTGACTTGTGTTTTATGTAAATAGCATTGCAAAAATATCAAATTGATTAAGTGAGAAGTTATTTTGATAGTAAAAGAACATCATATTAAAGTTTAAATAGGTTAGTGAAATAAATTAAATTCTTGAAACTTGTGAAAATTGTTAAGATTATAGTATTGGTGGAAATATATTAAACATTTTGGGGTAGCGAGAGAGAAGAGCCTACTGCCCTACCATACTCACGAGTCTGTTTATAGCCGTGACTGTTGTCATAGTCAAAGTTCGAATATGGAAAGATTATTCTGTGTTGGGGCAAAAAATTTACCAAACTGATTAGTTTTTGCTGTCGGAGAATTCTTATGAACATGTAAAAAGCAGGTATAAGAGTGATAGTTGTTCTGTTCAATCATCATTTACAACTACATCTAACCTGCATCTTTCCACCTCTCATCTTGACTTTCTGTTGCAAGTCACTGTGTAGGTAATATGTTTTTTGATTTTGTGCATGACAGGTTAATGGAGTTGACATCTGTAAGGTGCCTTATAAACAGTATCTCTCGATTCATTCACCTTGTGACATGTCTAACATCAAAGACTATGCCTGGTCAAAAGAACTACAAAAATGTTGCGACTTTGTTGAAGCTTTTAAAACCAGTACTTGATGATGTTACTCAACAAAAAGCTCCCTCAGATGAAACCATATGCAGGCAGTGTGAAGAACTAGATGTAGCCATTAATGAAGCTAGGGAATTATTGGAAGAATGGTCTCCTAAGAAGAGCAAGATTCTCTGGGTTAGTCACCATTTTAATTCTCCTCTCTCTATTGTAGAAAGAAATATGCGCACAAAATGAAGGATGCGAAATTTAGGAACTTCTATACAGTTTGTGCTTAGTAATTTCTGTTGCATTTACTTTATTCAAACCTAATTCATTCTAAAATATCATCAGATTACAAACTAAAGGATTCACCATGCCTCGAGTAAATTCTATGCTGTGAATGTTACATCGAATAAGCACCAGCACATGAAGCTTCCTCTTATTGGCTAGGATATGAGTGCCAATTCCATTCCTTTTCCATTCTTGTTAGTTTGCTTTCGTCTGTTCGAGACTAATTGTTGTGGATAATTCTGAGCGAATAGACTTGCTCTCTGAAAATAACAAAACTCTTGATTGCCTGTACACAGTGTTCTCAACTGTCTTCTAGTGAGTGTTGACATTCAATTGTGCTGCTGATAAGTTATTACAACAACAACATAACCAGTGTAATCCCACAAGTGGGATCTGCTGATAAGTTTTTATGTTATTGTATTTGCTTTGATTATGTCAGACCAACTTTTGCTTATGTTAGATAATGTTCGTTCATCAAGGTCTTCAGATACGTTACACAATCAGGCCTGCTTACTACAGATCATGTATAACAAACTCCAATTACTCTCTCACAGTGAAGAAATACTGAAGTGGCATTACATTATTATGACAACTGTTACGAATTTATTTATCTAGTACTCATTTTGGACAAATTTTCTGCACAGTTTTTATGTGATATCCTTGCTGAGTAAGATCTCTAGGTTACATTTATATAGCTGTTCTAAATGGGGTTAAATATAATAGATCAATATGACAATAACTACTTCAAATGGTCTCGTTTAAGCTCATGATTCATGAGAATGATATTCTTATCAGTTCTCCAACCCTTGTCTCCCTCCTTGGAGAAGGGCGACCTTTGTTGAAATCCGAATATATAGTCAATCTGTTACCATACTTCCTCATTTGTAAAATCTGTAAAAAATCAAGCTGCGTGCCTGGCATCATGCTACGTAAAATCTCTAGTTTTCTTCCTTCTCTCGCTGAAAGATTTCTTTCCAGTTGGCATCTAGTTCTATTGAATTAACACAAAGTGATGGATAATCAATTATAGAATATCACAAGCATTTCCATTTCTATTTTTGTTGAAAGAACTTATTAGATTTTGATGTTCCAGGTTTTGCAGAGTGAACCAGAGTTGCTGACAATCCAGAGCATTGCACTCAAGTTATCTCACATTTTATGTAAATTACTAGAATCATCATCGCCTACTCTGGGTCCTCCTGAAATTCAGGTCTGATTTAATACACGAGTTCTAGCAGACTTTTAGTTGTATATTTTTGTCTTCCTTTTATTGTTAATAATGTGTTAAAGCTAGTGCAATGAGTTGTGATCTTGACAGTAGCTCGACTGATTCCAATTTCCTGTGCTTCAGAACTTCATACAGGAACTTCAAAATTTTGAAGTGGGGAAAATATCAAAACAGATAAATGTGGCTCTTGAAGAAGGAAAGATTCTTGGCTCTGAAAGTCTGACAGAAATGATTCACTCTCTTAATTTGGCATCTCATGAAGAATTATTGAATGAATGTATTGCATTAGAGAAGGAGCAAATGAAGGATAAAGATAATAAAACGAGAGGAGATTTAGATAAGATCACCCTTGCCATAGACCTCCTCTCTCATATTCGTGATTGTATGTGTGAACTTGATACTTTCAAGGCCATAGATGGTATTAAGATCCCTCCTTATTTCCGGTGTCCCTTGTCTTTGGAACTGATTGTGAATCCAGTCATTATTGCTTCTGGACAAACTTATGAGAAGGCTTCCATTAAAAAATGGCTGGATAATGGACTAACTACATGCCCAAAAACCTTCCAAACACTCGCACATTCAAATCTTATCCCAAATTACACTGTTAAAGCTCTGATAGAAAATTGGTGTGAGGTAAACAAAGTGAGGCTTGACGGGAATCCCGAGTTCACTCATGATGAAATCACATCTAAACCTGGACACCTTACTAATATGGACGATGTGCGAGGTTCTTCAGAAACCAGCAATTCAACGTCAAGACTTTGTCATCAAGGTGGACAAGCTTTTGAAAGTCAGAAGGTTGATTGCACATCTGAATTAAGTGAAGAAGAATTTAGTGCATGCCGTATCAGGGAGGCTGAAAAATCTGGCCACACATCTCCAGGGCTTTCCTATATCCACAGCAGGAGTGAATCACTATCAAGTGCTGTTTCCAGTATTGATTATCTTCCCTCGGCGTCAACTGATGTCTCAAGGATATCAAGCAAACATGATAATGTGAGTGATACATCTGGAGATGTACAATGTGATTACCGCATTTCTTCTCCATGCAACAAGAGTGTTGGGAGTTCTCCTAATTTGTCTGCAAGGCAATATCACAGATCCAAAACAATGAGTGAAATGGCTGTGAATGGACTCCACAACCATGCTAGACAACTTTCCCTACCAACAAAGTCGATGTCTGATGATCTGACCACGAGTTCCCATGTTGAAAAGCTTATTAGAGATTTGGAAAGTCAATCAACTGAGGTGCAAACGGCAGCTGCAGCAGAATTGCGGTTTCTTGCAAAGCACAACATGGAAAACCGAGCTATTATAGGCCGCTGTGGGGCTATTGTTCCACTTATCTCTTTGCTAAACTCTGATGTGAAACCAACTCAAGAGAATGCTGTCACAGCATTACTAAACTTATCAATAAATGAAAACATCAAGGCCATGATTGCGGAGCAAGGGGCGCTTGAACCCCTCATCCATGTCCTGAGAAATGGAAATGCTGGAGCAAAAGAGAATGCTGCTGCAGCTCTTTTTAGTCTGTCTCTTTTGGAAGAGTACAGGAAAAAGATTGGGCGTTCTGGAGCAGTTAAAGCCTTGGTCGATCTTCTTGATTTAGGTACCATCAGAGGGAAAAAAGACGCTGCCACAGCGTTATTTAACCTGTCAATATTTCATGAAAATAAGGCTCGCATCATTCAGGTTGGAGCCGTGAAGCATCTCATTAGGTTGTTGGACCCTTCGAATGAAATGGCCGATAAGGCTGTTGCTCTTCTTGCAAATTTGTCTACCATTTCAGAGGGATGCTTAGCTATTGCCCGAGAGGGAGGTATACCATCACTAGTCGAGATTGTTGAAAACGGATCTCACCGTGGAAAGGAAAATGCTGCATCAATACTGCTGCAACTGTGTCTCAACAGTCCTAAGTATTGTCGATTAGTTTTGCAAGAAGGTGCTGTCCCACCTCTTGTTGCTTTGTCTCAGTCGGGCTCCCCAAGAGCAAAGGAGAAGGTATGTAGCTCTGTCTTCTTCAAGGAGTTCCTGTTTTGTACTATTCACTTCAAACTTTCTTTTCTTCCTAAATTCCATCTGCTTACTAAAATGAAGAGCCTGAGAAATTAAAGGGCCGGCCTACAATTTAAATGGAAGACTGTATCCGTTAAAACAAAATCTACTTTCTTCATCTGGATCCAATGACTAGAAGACCATTTATATAGGGAAAGATTCTACTCAGTCTTAGGAGGGTTTATACAGTTGCGATGTGCATCACAGCTTTGCCCTCCTGACAATTTTCAAGCTGCTTATAAGTACACTCAATAAACTCCCACAGTGTTGCAACCTATGTTGCTCGGACTCCTCAAACATGCCACCGGGTGCGTGTCAGATTTTCCAAAAGTACATTTTTGGTGTATCCGACACGGGTGTAGCAACATTTTTGGAGAATCCGAGCAACATAGGTTGCAACAACAAGAAACCATAACACAGTTTCTCTTTCTTCATCTGTTTTTTAATGTTAATTTTCCTAGCTTCAGGATGATAACTTTTGTGTTTTCTCTTATAATGGAGCAGGCACAACAACTTCTCAGTCATTTCCGCAGCCAGCGCGAAGGAGCCACAGGGAGGGGAAAGTCATGATGTAGAATTTTTTGCTCATTCAATCAAATGCTGCTTTGCTGTTTGGTTCAATATTCAGAGAGTCGTCGTTCTTTCCAGGAGCAATATTTTTTTTTAAAATCACCTGTAGTTTTCCCCATTCTTGTTTGTTTTACTATTAGGGAAGTTGTTTGCTACTGGTTAGGACTTTGATATGTAAATGGTAGTAGATTCTTGTGTTATAATAGCTTTCACGATTGGCAACAAATGCTAATAAGGTTTTGTCCCTATGGTTGCTTTTCGTCTCTAGAAGACCATTTGTTAGCTAGTAGATATATTGTATATGTGAGTAAGTTGTTGTGAATACTCATGTTAGAGTAAGTCATTATATTGGATCTATTTTCTGACCACATGAAACATCAATTGTTGACGTTGAATCATTTTTCTAAACAACCAAGTTCATTTTTAACATACATTCCTGGAAAATACAAGTTGATTTCATAGATGATCGGTCAGCTTTTAATTTCATGCACCAAAGTCCCTAATTTATTTTTTGTAAAGAAAAAATCACTCTAACTTTACTCAAGTATTACAGATGTCATCAAACTATTTTTTTGTAATAAACAAATCATTCAACTTGCCTAAGAATCATAACAATTTCTTTTGTGATAAAGAAGTTATTCTAACTTTTTTTTTTTGTTGACGAAGGAACCCGCAGCCGCTACTCTCTCGAGTGCGCACAGGGTAAACTCCAGACTGACGCAATAGCCTGCAAACCATGTCAGCCGATTAACCACACTTGGCAAGCCATGTGTGACAGACTCAACCAAGAAGGTTTATGCAGGGGATCAAACTCGTGACCTTGCGGTCCCGCGCTCTACTGTTACACCAACTTGGCTACCCTTGCGGGTAGTGTCATGTGAAATGTCTCTTTTGTTTCCTTTTAATAACTTTTTGTGATACTTGAATAAATTAAAGTGGAATGACTTTTGCTTACGAGAAATAATTTAGTAACTTTAGTTGTACTTAGATAAAGTTGACAGATTTTTTTGTTATAGAAAATAGTTTAATAACGTTAGTGCGAGAAAATGAAGGTTAAGTGATCATCCATAAAATCACGTGACAGTTTACATCAAACTAAAAAACACTTGTTATCTTCCTTTTCATGGTTGTCGTTAATCGTTATAGCTTTCTACATCTACTAGTGGTCTACTATATATTCATGGATTAAAAATAACCTCCTGGAAAAAGTTTTGCTACTATCCACTAATATAACACAAGTACCATTAATCTGAAATATCTGTTTTTTTACGTGGTCGTTAATCTCATTTTTCTTTCTTAATCATCCCTGTTAGGCTATTCTGCAGATTTTCCTTAATGTTTCATTTAATCTCTTACTATCCTCAGAGAAAACATAAAAATAAAACAAATTACAGCCACAAACTAGTTTATAAACGAAAGCTTCAGATATCACAGTCTCTTGCTATTATTTTAATTTGTCTCTGTTTGACAAACTTATGCAAAGTAGCCTCGGGACATATATAACTTTGCTACAGTTTTATCGGATTGGCAAAACCTGCCTTGTTCACAAGTTATGCCAGAATTTTGGTACACAAGTCTTGCCGGATTGACAAAACTTACCTTGTTCATAAGTTAAACCGGACAAGTCATAACTTTGATACAAAATGTTTATAAGTTTTGGTTCACGAGTTATGATAGACGTGCATAACTTTGATACAAATTGTTCCAGTTGTTTACAAGTTTTGTTAGACCGGTGAAACTTCATACTATTTTCATTATGCATATCTTGTTAAAATTTTCACAAGTTCTGTCAAATTGACAAAAGGTGTTTGTGTTGTTCAATTGTTCACAAGTTTTGCTAGACGAACAAAACTTGATATTATCTTCATTCTACCTATCTTGTTAAGTTGTTTACAAATTTTGCCAGATTAACAAGACCTAGTGGACAAAATGGAAGAACAGGAAAGTCGATCTCGACATTCATGTTTATTTTATATTACTTTGACTTTATTTTGTAAATTTAGTAATATTTGAATCTTGGCATTCTTTATGCACCTAAAATCTCATGAATTCTCCCAAAGTGGGTACCGAATTTCCATAACCTTGTGTTGGATCTAAGACGTTCGAGCCACAAAAACTTTGATTTGTTGCTGACCTTGTTGAATAAGAACTAAGATCAGATTTGAATTTCTTAAAAAGGGATAGCTAGTGATGTCTTCTTGATTTGAATATGAATGGAGGGGAATGAGTACAAATGGAATTAGAGAGGATTGAGTCTTTTGTTGAGCTCAGCTTCCCAATGTAATTCATTAATGATGGGCCAGCCTGGTACATGATAAAGAACTTTACATAACTATAAAAATATTTAAAACTATGTTCTTCGCTCAATCACAATATATTGTTGTGTTTGAGTAGGCAGGAGGAGGAGGGGAAAATACCCACCCAATTTTCTTGCAGTTAATAATGATGGTTTTTAAGGATGTAAAGTGCATATCTGTCAAAGGTTAGCAGAACGAATAGGAATTTTATTAATCCTGAATATATGGCATAACCGGATTCTCTATCAAGTCGCTGATTAACTGTCACAGCATACTTAGTAAGAATCGACTTCCTCCGTTCGGCATAAACCCAGAATCCGATGGCCGGATTCCACGTGTTTGAATTACATGCGCCGACGATAAGCTTTTCGGCAGGATTTCTCCGGCTGCGCATGCAAGAGCATGGAAGGATAGATGGAGGTTCGTTTTCATCTCCGACATCGACAAGCAATTTCCAGTCAAAATCCTTGGTGCTTTTCTCGGAAATAGTGGGTGTAGGCAGTGAACAACGTTTTTCGGCATGTGAACAATGATTTCCTTTTGTGAACAGGTTCTATCAGCATGGAGTTGATATCTCCAGTTGCCCATACTCAATATTTGTTCTTATCCTTGTAGTTAAATTTTTGCGTGTTGCGTTTTATTGAATCTTGACTTTACATTCTTGCCTTTATTCTTCTTGTCCTTTGTTTTATCATTCTGGTCTGTAGTAGCCTGACTTACCTCTAGATTCTTGCTAACATATGCTTTAGTATTGGTTCCCGTGTGTGTTAGCATTAACCTTTGACTAGTATTTTTTGCTCTAGTGGATTTGGTGAATGATGGTAGACTAGGCTCATGTTCTCGGTCGGGGATGGGGGCGAGGGTTAAGGGGGGTAAGTGGGGTAAATGAGATGCTAGGCTGAGAATAGGGTCTTGGAACATTGGGACTTTAACAAGGAAGTCCATAGAGCTAGCTAAGATTCTTAAGAAGAGGAGGATTAATATAGCATGTGTCTAGGAGATCAAATGGGTAGGACCTAAGACTAAGGATGTGGACGGGTATAAGTTATGGTTCTCAGATAGGACGAGTTATAGGAATGAGATAGGCATTTTGGTAGACAACGAGCTAAGGGATCAGGTGGTAGAGGTTAGGAGGGTCAATGACAGGATGATGAAGATTAAATTGGTAGTTGGAGGGTCCACTATAAATATTATTAGTGCTTATGTGCCGCAGGCAGGCTTGGACGAGGAGGAGAAGAGACGCTTTTGAGAGGATTTGGACGAGGTGGTGGGAGGTATACCACCCACTGAGAAGTTATTTGTAGGAAGGGATTTCAATGGACATATCAGGTCACTTCCGGGGGTTATGACGACGTGTATAGAGGCTTTGGCCTCGAGGACAGAAACGGGGGAGGCGTCTCACTCTTGGGGTTCGCTAAGGCTTTTGGGATGGTGATAGCCAAATCGAGGTTCATGAAGAAGGAGGAGCACTTGGTGACTTTTCATAGCTTGGTGACTAAGACTCAGATAGACTTTTTGCTCATTTGGAAGGTTGACAACGATCTTTGTAAAAACTGCAAGGTTATTCCGAGTGAGTATCTTACAACCCGACATAAGCTTTTGGTGATGGATTTGGAGATCAAGATGGAGAAGATAAGGAGGGTTGTGGATGACAAACTAAGAATCAAATGGGGGAGTTTTACCATGGCTAGTGCAAAGGAGATGAGAGAGAGGTTGATGGCCAAGGGGGCTTTGGGGAGTAGTGGGGATGAGACCGGTATGTGGAACAGGACGGCCAGTTGTATTCGGGAGGTAGCTAAGAGAAGTGCTAGGGGTCTCGCGGGTTAGCCGTGCTGGGCATCGAGGGGATTGGTGGTGGAATGGTAAAGTTCAAGAGAAGGTGGAAGCAAAGAAAATGACATATGCGAAAGTGGTAGAAAGCAATGATGAGGTGGAGAAATGGACGAATAGGGAATTGTATAAGATGGCGAGGAAGGAAGCAAAGCTAGCGGTTACGGCAGCAAAAACTGTGGCTTTTGAACGCCTGTATGTGGAATTAGAGAAAAATGGGGGAATAAGAAGTTGTACAGACTAGCCAAGGTGAGGGAGAGGAGGGCTCGTGACTTGGATCACGTGAGGTGCATTAAGGATGAGGACGACAAAGTACTGGTGGAGGATGCACATATTAAACGGAGGTGGCAGTCATACTTTCATAAACTCTTGAACGAAAAAGGAGATAAAGACACTGTGCGGGGAGATCTGGAGTAATCCGGAAGGTACCGGTATTTTTGATATTGTAGAAGCATTAAGGTTGAGAAGTTTAAGGGTGTTGTTCGCAGGATGCGCAGGGGACGAGCGACCGAGTCTGATGAGATCCCAGTTGAATTTTAGAAGAGCGCAGGCAGGGCATGTTTAGAGTGGCTGACTGAGTTGTTTAATGTCATTTTTAAGACGGCGAGAATGCCCGAAGAGTGGAGGTAGAGTACAATAATTTTGTTGTACAAGAACAAAGGTCACATCCAGAGTTGCGAAGATAAAAAGGCTTTTTTTATCAATTTTATCAAGCCACTATGAAAGTTTGGGAAAGGGTCATGGGAATGAGGGTGAGAAGAGGCGTGTCTGTTTCTGAGAACTAGTTTGGATTTATGTCGGGGCGTTCGACTACAGAAGTCATTCATCTTTTTAGGAGGTTGGTAGAGAAGTATAGGGAGAGGAAGATAGACCTACATATGGTTTACATCGACCTCGAGAAGGCATATGACAAAGTCCCTAGGGAGGTCCTATGGAGATGTTTGGAGGTTAGAGGTGTACCTGTAGCGTACACTATGACTATCAAGGATATGTATGATGGAGCTAAGACCAGGGTACGAACAGTAGGAGGAGACTCAGAGCACTTTCCAGTAATGATGGGGCTGCACCATGGATCAACTCTTAGCCCATTCTTATTTGCCTTGGTGATGGATGGACTGACGTGACAAATCCAAGAGAAGGTGCCATGGTGTATGTTATTCGCAAACGACATAGTCCCGATTGATGAGACCCACAACGGAGTGAATGTTAAGCCGGAGGTTTGGAGACAGATTCTGAAGTCTAAAGGGTTCAGGCTAAGTAGGACCAAGACAGAATATTTAGAGTGCAAGTTTAGTAATGGGAGCGACTGTGAGATAGGCGTGGAGGTGAGGCTTGATACTCAGGTCATTCCAAAGAAAGGAAGATTCAAGTACCTCGGTCTATTATCCAAGGTAATTAAGAGATTGATAACGATGTCACACATCATATTAGGGCAGAGTGGATGAAATGAAGGCTCACATTTGGAGTCTTGTGCGATAAAAAGGTGCCACCAAAACTTAAATACAAGTTCTATAGGGTGGTGGTTAGACCGACTATGTTTATGGGACGGAGTGTTGGCCAGTCAAGACTTCGCACATCCAAAAGATGAAAGTTACGGAGATGAGGATGCTGAGATGGATGTGTGGGCATACAAGGAGGGATATCATTAGAAATGAAGATATCTGGGACAGAGTGAGAGTGGCCTCGGTGGAGGATAATATGCGGGAAGCGGGATTGAGATGGTTCGGGCATGTGTAGAGGAGAGACACGAATGCCCCAGTGCGGAGGTGTGAGAGGTTGGCTATGGACGAGTTTAGGAGGGGTAGAGGTAGGCCAAAGAAGTATTGGGGAGATGTGATTAGACATGATATGGCGCAGGTGCAACTTACTAAGGACATGACCTTAGATAGGAGGTTGTGGAGGACACAAATTAGGGTAGTAGGTAGTTGAGCGTAGTCCTACTTATGCTTATATATTAGTAGTTGTAGTGTTATTATTGTAGGTCTGCCTAGCCTATCATACTAGTAGGCGCAATATTCCTTTCCCCTATCGTTTGATTTCTGTTGCTATGTGTTCTTTAGTGTACTTTGTTTATCTTATTTACTTTCGTTAGTTACTGCTTCTTTTTTCAGAATGCTCTATCATGACTTATTCGCTTTTGTTACCATCATTTTCATAATGCCTCACGTTATATACGTTTTGTGCAATTATTGAACAGACCTGTTGTGCAAGGATGATTAATGAAGTGGGCAATCAAGCTCACTGCATTTTCTCTCGAGTATTAGCCACTCAGGGCCGTCAAAGGTCAGGCGGTAGCCGATTTCTTGGCCGACCACCCCTGTGTAGAGGCAGAGGACCTATGCGCCCTCTCTACAACATATACGGACGTCATCCCTTGGACGCTGACTTTTGATGGGTCAAGAACCCAGAAAGGAGTCAGAGTCGGGATAACGATAACCGATCCTAGAGATGAAATATTGAGGTTCTCTTATCGGTTAGATTCTGACCTGACAAATAACCAATCCGAATATGATGCTCTCATCATAAGACTCAAGCTCCTAGGCTCTATGAAAGCAAAATACATCAAGATTTGCGGAGACTCTCAGTTGGTTATCAAGCAGTTGGCCGAGGAATATGACTGCAAGAATCCGAATTTATTAGCCCACTACGAAACGGCTAGCAGGTTACTTAGTAGGTTCGCATCATCTACATTAAGTCATATTCCCAGAGGCATGAAGTTGAGGCTAACGACTTAGCGCAAGAAGCTTCTGGCTTTAGGAAGTCGCTACTCACTTTAGACTATGACGAACTGCCCGCCGAAGTGTTAGTCGTTGATCAAATCGACTCATGGAGGCAGTTACTAATTGACTACCTAAAATATCCCTCCAGTTGCAAGGACCTCAAGGTTAAAAGAAAAGCCTTGAAATATGTGCTCATTGACGATGACCTCTATAAAAGGAGCGTGAATGGAGTACTACTCAGGTGCATTGCCAAAGTAGAGGCCTTGAGGGTCATGAGAGAGGTCCATGAAGGAGTATACGGATCACACAGAGCGGGGCCAGCGATGAAGTGGCTAATCTACCGCCACGACTATTATTGGCCTACTATCACAGCTGACTGCTTCCAGTATGCCAAAGGATACGAAGAATATCAGAGACACGGACCAATCCAACGGGTACCAGTCAAGTTGCTACACCCAGTCGTAAAACCTTGGCCCTTCAGAGGATGGGCTATGGACCTCATCGGCAAGATTCACCCACAATCTGTTAAAGGCCACAATTTCATTATTATGGCTACCGATTACTTCACTAAATGGGTGGAGGCTCAGCCGATGAAGAGGGTTCATCAGACAGATGTCATTCTGTTTATCCAACACCAGATCATATATAGATATGGTACCCAGAGACGATTATAACTGATCAATGGATGGTGTTCACTGGTTCTAAAGTGGCAGCCTTTGCTTAGAAATTCAGGATCAAAATGATCACATCTTCGCTTTATTACGCACAGGCGAATGGGCAAGCCGAGGCAGCCAACAAACTTATTATGGACACAATTAGTAAGAACGTGGAGGATAAACCAGGAATGTGGCATCTCATTCTGGATGAAGCCGTTTGGGCGATCAGGAATTCTAAATCTACAGTTACCGGGATGACACCTTATCGGCTAACCTATGGACAAGATGCAGTGTTGTCGTTGGAAAATAATGTCAAATCCATACGGGTGGCCAAGCAGAACTCTCTAAGTTTAGAGGAGTATCAACAGGTCATGCTAATGAAGATAGAACAGCTAGATGAAGATCGACTGATGGCCCTAGAGAAAATCAAAGCCGGTAAACGTAAAATGGCTAAAGCATACAACAAACAATATTAAGCCTAAGAGGTTTACCGAAGGAGACTTAGTTTGGAAAACCGTTTTGCCGATTGGGATGAAAGATCGTAAATTCGGCAAATAGTCACCAAATTGGGAAGGACCCTTCGTAGTAAGCCACCGGACCGCCGGGAACGCATATCAACTAATAAACATGCGTGATAAAGAAATAAATAGGAATGTAAATGGCAAGTATCTGAAAAAGTACCATCCTTCGATTAAGGCATGCATGAATAAACAACAGCCACAGATCGGCTGCCTAGTCGCACAAAATAAGCTAATTTCCTCCGATGGGATGTATGGATAAATGATAGCCACAGACCGGTTTCCTGGTCACAAAATATAAAGCCATTTCTTTCACACGCCTGTGTCGTAAGGTTGGTCGCACTGCTCAGGTGAAGAAACGTCATCCCAAGTGGTCAAAGATAATGGCCCATCAAATTTGCGAGGTTTACTCTAAATTTGCTCAAGAATGCCCAGAGCAATGCTGAAGTTAAAGGGTGGGATATGGAATCCCACATCCAGGTAAACCAAACACAAAAACAGATTCACCATGCATACTCAAACCCGGCGTTACAGCGGAAATCAAATTCTGACCATACGGGGGCATTAAAAGGACCCAAGCGCCTCCATTCGGCTACTATGATTAACTTCACTCGGTCCAACCAACCTGAATAATGAGCGACCTTGGTTGGCCAAGTACGAAGGTTAGCCGAACAACGACCGCCGGTGAACCAGTCACAAGTAGAAAGAAAGTCGTGTTTTATCAGGCTGAGGTACTGAAACAAGAGAGAATCACCTTGTTCCAGTCCACCATACGGAGTCAGAACCAGTTGTTCATCAACGAAGGCCAAAGCAGAGGTCAGGTCACTATCGTCTAGAATAATTTTTCCTGATCTCCGAGATAAAACAGATGAAGCCATGGTTTCCGGTTAAGAAAAGGGCCAAAGATTAGGTGAGAAACCTATGGGGGATACCTTTCCTTAAATAACCTTCAGAGGCGCGGCTGAGATAAGTTTATTATTTTCAAAAGCATGATAAAAAATCATCAGAGCCAACTTGTGATAATGAAGACGCCTCGGTTAGAGGGGAAACACATCTAAAAAGTAATCATCATTGCATGCACTGGAGATGAGACGATTGAAGTGACATGCGCGGCTGTCAGACTGAAACGACGGCTACTTTCGGATACATCAACTCAACAGTCACACTCGAGTTAATGTAGGGGGAAATTGTTAACACTCAAAATAGTTAAGTGTTTAGCCGAATTTAGTGACAGCCGAACTATTCTGGAGTCGAATTTACTCCTAGCTATCGACTACAAGAACTCCATCGGCTACCAAGGAATCTCAGTCGAGTTGTCAGTTAGAGGTACGACTGGGACCCACTCAGACGCAGACGCCTCAACGACCAAGTCAAAAGGGTTTTCAGACCCTTATAAGCGATAACGGCCCACGACAGCTAAAAGAAAGGGGTCATTATCCGAGCAAGAGGAGTAGAGGGAGAGAAAATCGGCACCACCTCTCCCATTGGCCGTTAAACTTGGTGGGTTACTTGATGGCTGACCTGGGGGTGGGGCATGTTTGTACAGTTTTTTTCTCTTTTTGTACTATAAATATAACACATTTTTCTATATAGACACACACAATCAATCAAACAACTCAAATTTTATCTATGTTTATCTTTTATCCCTTACTTTATCCTTTACTTTTACTTTACTCGACTGTATTCATGTTTCTTACCTCTTAGTTTACTCACACCACCGTCCTAACGCTTTCTGGAGTAGTTGGGGAACCCATTGCTGGAAATTAGAGTTCCGTTTCCAGCCCAAATCGCTTAAGTTAATGAATCAATTTATCTTTCGATTTCATCAGCCGATAAAACGGCAGAAGGCAGAATTCGGGGCGAGAACAACTTCTTACGATGATTTTCTTTTGTGCAAAAAGTTGAAGAGCTATAACTTATCAAGGTATCTTGATAAAATCGTCCCTTTGATTGAATAAACCCTCAATTTGGGGCTTTCTTCAACATGGTATGAAGCTCGAGTCTTCAGTATGCACTATTATTTAACTTAGAAAGGCGAACATTTCAACAAGAAAACATGTAATACACCTGGTGCAAATGACTTTATTTTTTCATGAAATACCAATTAAAATGAAGGATCCTATCTACGTACATGATTTATATATAGAATCGCACAATTGGGGCAGTGCGCAGTTGGATCTTATGGTGTGCGTTCATTTTAAACGACTTAGAGACAAGTTATTTCTAACATGAATTAGATTCTTCAACTTATAAAAAATATATTTTTATATAATCGATTTGATTCATTTTTTAAATTATTTTTTGTTTGAAATCAAAATTTAAGAAAATTATGTTGATTTTTAAAATTAAAAATAAACCAAATCAAACTAAAAAAAATGTCAGTTTTTTTCCGATTTGATTTGATTTTTTTTTTTTGAATATTCTTAGTTGTGAGTGGTGGATGTGTTATAAATATGCACAGCGGGAGTATTTAAGAAAAATTGTTCACTTGAAAAATAGTGCATTTTGTATGTATTGACATGATCGAGTAGAGGTAGATATTTTGGATTGACTTAGAAAAACATATTATCTGACCTATTAAATGTACTTATATTCTCAATCTTGATATAACTACTATGAGTTGTATAAGTTAGTTACCATTTTGATTTATTAAACGGTAAATTCCTAAGGTGGATCAATATCTCTGGTAGATTAGATTGAATGACAATAATATATATTGGTGAAATAATGAGTTAGTTGATGAAATTCATGCCTCGGTATAGAGATTAATGATATGCCTTTTGAGAAGCTTACAAGTTTTCGTTGTGTCAAACTCTGCAGGTGAACTTATAATCCGACACATGAAATAAATTAAGTAGGACTTAAAAGAAAATTAATCAATAAATTAAACTTGGCAGTAATTTAATTTATCGATTGATATCTCTAATCTTAACATAGAAATTAAATAAGTGTTTAATGCAGAATTTCGAAATATATGCCAAGTGCAATTTCAAATTTTTTAGTAGAATAATTTGTGATTTACTATATAATAAGAGTGATTCAATCATATTTTGATTATTTTTTATAATAAGGAGCCTCAATAATTAATGTTGTGGTCCCTGCTATGCCCATATATAATTTGAACTCAAAATCTCCTCTTCTTTTTTTTTTTTTTTTTGTGTACAAGAAATCAAGTTCGATTTTATTTAGGTTTTCAAGGCTGAAAATGTGTGTATAAAATGGGGGTCTTCTAACCTAGAAGAATATAATTTTTCCGCACAATACTTGCTGACATAATTATTGGAAGAGTTCAACTATTATTTTGTGATCACTGTAGAAGATCATGAAATTGGAGATCGATTTACCGGAGGATATATGTTCACGCTTCAATATGTATTTATAGAATTATATTCTAGCATGATTATATGTTGTCTATATAATTGATAGTGGTGGACAATGGCGACGTCGGTAGTAGATAGTGGTAAAAGTGGATGGAGTGATAATGAAATGCTTGTTGTGCAAGATTTTTTGAACGTCATACCTTAATAATATTAAGACTTTGTTATAGATGTTAACCATTTAAATCTATCCAGATTTACTAAGGGTGTGTTTGATACAGAGGAAAGTATTTTGTTAAATATATTTTTTAATTTTTTCATATTCCGTTAGTCAAAAAATTTAAAAATATTTTCTCTATCTAGGTAATTAATTTCTTAAAAATAACAGAAATAACTTTCCTAGTGAAAATAGGGAAAACAAGTTTCACAAATGGCATTCCCCATTAATTGTGTCATCTCCACCCTCCAACACACCTCATCATCAACCAACTCCGTATGACACCCCACCTTAGAAAAGTGTCCCACATCGGCAAAACATAAGAGAGATGTTGGGTATATAAGTAAGCAAGCCTTACAACCTAGTGACATGTTTTAAAGCAGTACGGGCCTAGGCCCAAAGTGGACAATATCACTAACGGGCTGGACTGTTACAGATGATATCAAAGGTGGGACAAACCTCAGCGAGGACGATGAGTCCATAAGAGGGGGTTGTATGTGACACCCCAACTTAGAAAAAGTATCGCACATCGGCAAAACACTGGAGAGATGCGGGTACATAAGTAAGCAGACCTTAAACCCTAGTGACACATTTTAAAGTCGTGCCCGTCTAGACTCAAAGAGGATAATATCGCTAGTGGGTTGGGCTGTTACACTCCCGTAGCCCCATCCCCACCATCCTACACCCACTACCCCACTCCCACCCCCCACCTCACATGATTTATCTTGATTATATACAATTACGTGTAGGATAATATTTCCTTCATATTGAACACAACTTAAGTAGTTGTAAATGAAAAAGAATAAATATACCTAATAATTTGAATTATTAAGATTTAGACCTAAAACTAACCACTTAATGATTAATAACTTAATAATTAAAATTCAGATATTTATTAACGAAATTTTTTCATAAATAGCAAAATTAGTGCCTTTTTGCAAACAATAGCGACATTTTTTATTATGCAAAACGTAGCAATATTTTTCTTTCAAAACATAGTATAAACATTGTATGCGCACATACAGTATCAATATATGTGTACGTTGATAGCATGCACACAATATGTGTGCACAAAAAAGAATTGTGCCTACAATTGTGTATCAATGTATGTCTTTTATAAAATGTAAAATATAACTATATTTTGTAATTATTTAAAAACATTAAGTATAATTATGAAGCCCAATTAATTACATTAGATAATGTTTTTCATTTATTAAATGCCTAAGTTATACTATGCTATGCGTGGTCGCGATTTCATAACGTTAAAGCAAACCTCAATTGCCCAAACATTAATTTAATTTCTTTTCTAATACTAATCCTTGGTAAAATCAAATTAAAGTAAAGTTGATGTGTGTATATATGTACTTCTGTTGGCGTCTATGTCACAAAGTTTTTTTGAAATTTGAGTATAAGAGTCATCGTTTTTGTTATTCATATGGGAAACAGGGCTTTTTCCTGATTTGTTGAGACACAATTATACAAGTTTTCAAGAGAATAGATTCCCATACATATATCAAGAACTTGATTGGTCCAAATTATATTAAAAAGATAGATTAAGAACAAAAAATAATTCTTAAAGAGGAATCTTTGTCAAAACTATGACCCCTCCCCCACCCATCCCTTTTTATCTTTTTCTTTTTTTTTTAACTTAAAGGGGTTATAAGGTTGTCTATGTCTTATTAGAGATTGGAGTTTTAACGTGCACAGGAATTGCAAAGTGCGGTCATCATAGAAATTCTCACTCCTTAACTCAGCATTGTAGAAGGTAATTTGTACACGGTCTAGAAATTAGAATGACATCTCGGAAACAACCGCTCTATCTATCAAGATAGATGTAAGATCTATGTATACTTTACCCTTCTCAGACTCGACACTGTGAATTTCACTGGATATGTTATTGTTGTTGTTGTATTTGTCTTCAACTTTGTAAATATTAAGCTACTTTGTGATGGACTGACGCTACTAAATGGATTTGGTGGTCTAAAGTGAGAGTATATTAAGAGTCCTTAGTTATTTTTTTCATATGATGTGTTGGTGGATATGTAAAGCAGTACGGAAAGTAAATAAATATTACAAGTGTTCGAAAGGATAAACAAGTAGGCCAATGTTCAGAACTGCCACAAGCTTGTTGAGTCTTGAATCTTGATAACCTGAAATCAAGAAACACTAAATCTGGATTGTTATAACTGTGTGCTGAGTCGAGTGATGACACTCTGTCCTTAAGACAAGATTGCACCGTATATATGCTTTTACGTTAGCGGGCAATAGTCTCCCAAGATAAAACAACACTTTAATCAACACTATAAAGCAAATAGGTTGATTCTGACGAAGAAAACAAATACGAATCGACTTGCTGAAGAAATGGAAAAGGAAGGAAGAGTTTCTGTTTTTCGTCCCAACGTTACTGTTCACGTTGTGAAATGAGTTTTACTCTTCTGTTTGTCTCTGTGTATATATTTCTGTCTCTTCTGTTTTGTGTTATATTTTATGTGTCACACAATTGAGCCAAAAGACATCAATATATAGCATAAGGAGAGACCTCTCAACTGCCAAGACATGGTTGTTAATGGCCCATTGAAGGAGGGAGTAAACAACCAATACTTGGTTGTTTATGGCCATTGAAGGAGAGAGTTAATCAGCCAAGTAATGACTGATTAATGCACAATAACGCCCCCAAAAATCAACTCCAACGGTAGGCAGAAACTTTCTGCCTTCCGTTGTTCCCAAATTCAACATTTCAGAAACTCCAGGGACCAAACTGTAAATATTAAATAATTTGGGATCCAAAGAGATAATAGCAGAAGAAGCCCACGACCTGAGACCCGAGACCCCAGCCCGGACGGGCGGCCGACGAGCGTGTGGGCTTAGCCTTGAACCCAAGCATACCTAGGTCCTCCCTCCTTTAAACACATGGGATACCCCTTAGGGTCCCAAACCCTTTGCCAATTTAGAGACTTATAAAGAGAGCAATTCTTCCTTTTTCCACCGATGTGGTAGATTTGTCCCACACCATATTTCCATGCCTCAAACACCTTACTTCGTGGACCAATATTTCTTTCATTTCTCAACGAAATTTGACGATTCTTGGCCCTACGGTCATCTACTCACTTAGTAGATTATGCACGTGTGAAGAGACAAAGCCTCCAACATGCGGAACTCTAGTGTTTAATTCATTAAATATGGGTGGACGCACCTCCCCATCAAAGGCAAATTTCCAACATGATTTATATAACAAGATGCAATAATAGGCCATATGACTATAATCTGATGGTAAAACGTTGGGTTAGGTGCACGTTACGTTTTCGAATTCTATCGTATGCAATGCGTCGTATTTAAGTTGCAAAAGATAGAAGGTGGGTTCATTATCCACCGTATTTCAAATCCTGCGCCATTTTCCCTCAGAAAATTTTTAGTTAAGAAAATGAGACATAAAAAAACTTTCTTTTTTATGTATGGATAGATCAAATATGACAAAAAAAAACTAATTGAGTTAAAATTAGAAAGTGAAATCATCATAAACATAAAGAAAAAAAAGTACACATAAAGGAAGCAAAATTAGAATTGATGAGAAGATAAATATACTAATAAATTTAATAAGAGAGAACGATTATTCATTATTTACTCATTCAACCATATAACCTCGCCTAAAGTTTATAAATAAAATAAAATAAGTAATAATAATTAATTTATAGATTATATGTTATATCTAATAATATAATACTATATATTTTTGGGACCTTTATTATTTGGAAGCCTAAGGCAATGGTTATTAGTCTTTGCCCTGATTTTTTTACTTTATTAGAATTTTCTTTTTTTCTTGAAGAAAGGACAAAATATTTATTATAATTGCTTTTTATTTCAAAAAACCCTAAGGGGTTATTTTTGGGTGAAAATCATTTACATCCCACATCTTTACTTCTCTATAGTTTAAATAATTTTATAATTTCTTATAGTTTTCTTCTATCATCAACATTACACGTAGAATAATCCTTTTATAATTTTCTTGCGAAAACTATCATTGTTCTTTATGATTTTAATTTTAATTTTAAATATATTAAATATGTATATATGCATGTACGTATGTATGTAAATGTGTGCATACATGTACGTATAATAAATTCTACAACTCCCCTATTCGTTGTTATCTATGTAGATAAACGACTTTTAACTATTATTAAGTTAATATTTTCTAAATTTTAATTTAACAATACAAATAGATAATTTTTTTATAAAAATACCGTTGTTCTTATAATTATTTTTCTTATTACATACATTGAAATAAGCTTATAAATTTCTCATTTTTTATATATTTACAATTGTGTAAATAAATATTAGTGTTGTGCTTGCTACTAATAAACTTATTTTTACTATTTTGCTCTTTTATTCATTATAAAATGCCATTAACATATATACTTAATCGCTATTTCTCACATTTCATTTTTCATTCAAAATAATATTAATTTTTGATAGGTATTTTGTTACATAAGAAATCTAAAACACAAAAAAGTCACAATTTTAAAGCAGTATAAATAGACAAAAGTTTATAATATAAGGGTAGAATACACATTTTAAAAAGTCAATTGACATAAAGGAGGAAGAATGACTATTGTTCAAAGTTGAGGGGGAGTTTGATTTTTAAGATAAAGTTGAGGGGGTAAATGATTTTTACACGTTATTCTTTGTTTAAAGTTCATGATCCATAAGAGATTATAATTGCCTTTTATTTAAAGGAACCCAAAGGGTTTTTTTTGTTTGTTTAAAGTTAATGATTCTTAGGAGATTATTAAGGAACTAATCCTTAGATTTCTAAGCTGCAAGATTTCGGTTTCGGGATCTGCTACTATAAAAGGGATTTTTTTGTGGTTACAAAGTAATAATTAATTTTTGGAGTAATTTGCTATTTGCAACCCTAACGTATGACTCTTTTGAGACTTGCCCCTTATCCTCTGTTTTTTAATAACTTGCTTCCTAATCTCTTAAGTTTCTTACATAACCAGAAAAATCACTTTTTTTTAATTATTTACAAGGATACAACAACATATCCAGTGAAATCTTACAACGTGGGGTCTGGAAAAGGTAGAGTGTACGCAGACCTTACCTCTACCTTGTTAGGTAGAGCGGTTGTTTCCGAAAGATCATCGGTTCAAGACAAAGCAAAGCATAATCACAACCAAAGCAAGAGAAACGGTCAACCCTGGATGAGAAATTTAAAGCAGTATGAAAATGATGGTAACAAAAGCGAATAAGTCATGATAGAGCATTCTGAAAAAGAAGCAGTAACTAACGAAAGTAAATAAGATAAACAAAGTACACTAAAGAACACATAGCACCAGAAATCAAACGATAGGGGAAAGGAATATTGTGCCTACTAGTACGAAGAGTCTCGTTATGGGACTCATCATGACTTTATCCAAAACGAAGAACCACATTCGCGTTCATTGCATTCTCCGGCCTCGGAACTTCAAAACAAATAGGGTGCGATGATATCGTCATCCGCCCTAGTCGCTGCCTTTATTTATTGTCTAATCTGTCTTTCATTATTATTCGAGTTGTAATAATTATTTAATTATGTACTGTCATTAGAATGCTTAGAATAATTAGGCCGCGAATAGATGAATGAATAGGATAGTTTAACTGCCGTTAGTTTATTTCTTAGGCTCGTTTGAATTGGAAACCCATCGCTAGCTTTATTTGTTTAGGGCCGTCTTGTATGTTCCAAATTTAGCCGCTAGTTACTTTATTCTATTTTTAGGCTCGTTATGCATGCTTTAATCTCTTTCAAAAAAATAATTAATTTGTCTATCTCTTATTCACTTTCTTTAATCCTAAAAAATAATGTTTGCGTTTTATCCGATTTGTAACATTGAAAGATTTCCATAAAATCATCTCTTCACATTATAAATAAAATTTGCTTCTTCTATTATCAAATCGCCAAATACGTATTTTTGTAAACGAATAAACTTTACATCTATTTTTATGAATAATGTCATATAAAATGCATATTTTTCTCAACTCTACATGTATTTTATAAATAATGCTTTACAAATGTATGCTTTCATGTATTCTAAAAATAAATGCATGCCTTTTCCAAAATCAACTTCACATATATAAAAAATGCATACTTTATGTGTATAATGTATACTTTTAATCAAAATCAATTTTACATGTAAACACATGCTTTTCATCAAAAACAATTCACATGCATCTTGTAAACGATGCTATACAAGTGCATGCACTTTTATTCTACATGCATCTTTTAAGCCATGTCTCACAAATGTACTCTTTTTTTATCCTACATACACTTTATAAGTTATGCCATGCAATACATATTTTTGCTAACAAATCCATTTTATATGTATTTTTATAAACAAAGCCATGCAATTTGGCAAAAATGCATCTTTTAAATCAATTATTTGCAATATCCTTTCATTAAACTTCATAACTTTTAAACATACATTTTTAGCATAATAAATAACCTGAGTTTGACTGGATAACAGCAAGTTAGCGGATCTTAAAGGATGTCTAACCCCTTCCCTTTAGGATAATAAAGAACCCTTACCTAGAATCTCATAAATTCGAAGACCATAAATCGGAGTTATTTTTGTAGCATTTATGCTAAAATTTAGGTGCCCTAATTCACCGTAAAATAAATTAGGTGGCGACTCCAAAAAACAAGCTTTAGAAGCTTTTTAATTTTAAACGCACACAGGATTCAGCCGGGTGCAGACGCAGGGTAAAAAAATGGCGCGCACATCTAGTTTCGGCATCGTTGAGCATTCGGCTAAGATAATAAACCGCTCTTTTAGTTCCATCATCGGCCTCCTGTGCTAGAAAGCAGCCGATGGATAATTCTGCAACCGAAATATACAATTTCAACTGCTTTCCTGGCACGGGAAGCACCAGTACGGCGGGGGGGGGGTTTGTAGGGCCATTTTAATTTGATCAAGGGCCTCTTGTTGTTCCGGACCCCATACTAGGTCTTCTGATTTTTTAAGTCTGAGCAAATGTGAGAAAGCCTTCATCTTGCCAGCCAAATTGGATATGAACCTCCTTAAGAAATAGATCTTTCCCAACAAGCTTTGTAACTCCTTCTTTGTCTTGGGTGGTGCGGATCCCATTACTGCTTTGGCTTTGTTACGATCTATCTCGATGCCTTTATTGTGTACCAAAAAGCCAAGGAAGTTGCTAGCCGATACTCCGAACATGCACTTGGCTGGATTCATTTTGAGATTATGAATCTTCATTCTTTTCAGTGCTTGTTCAAGATCGACTAAATGACCCTCGAAGTCCTTAGACTTTACTACTACATCATCGATGTAGACCTCCATAGTCTTGCCTATCAGGTCATGGAAGATAGTGTTCATTGCCCTTTGATAAGAGGCACCAGCGTTCTTCAGACCAAACGGCATAACTACCCACTTGTAAATGCCCAACGCTCCTGGACATTTGAAAGTGGTTTTGTGAATGTCGTCCTTGACTACCGATATCTGATTATAGCCAGAGTATCCTTCCATGAAGGTCAATACACCGTTAGCGGCTGCTGAGTCGACTAACATGTCGGCTATCGGCATGACGTACTCATCTTTGGGAGTGGATAGATTTAGGTTCCTATAATAAATACATACCCGAGCCTTGCCATTCTTCTTCTTGACTGGTACGACATTTGCCAACCATTCCACATACTTAGCCGTTCTGATAAACCCGACTTCCAGCAATCGTTCGTTCTTAGCTTTGATTTAAGGCATCAGCTGAGGGTGATACCTTCTGGGCGGTTGTTTTTGGGATTTGAAACCCTCATTGATTGGTAATCTATGTTCTACCAAAGTAGGTGTCAGCCCAGGCATCTAATGATAATCCCATGCGAAGCAGTCTTTATACTCCAGTAGAAGGGCTGTTATGCATGTTTGTCTTCTTCCTTCAGCAGACCACTAATATGTGTTATCTGAGAGATTTCTTCAGTTCCCAAATTGATATCTTCCAAAGGATCTTGAGACTCAAAACTAGGCATAGTCCTTCTTATGGGCGATTCAAGTTCCATCGGCAGCTCAATTTCATCGGTCGCAAGCGTTGGTTCGATGTCGTGGTTCCCCATCTGCTATGCCTCAGCTATCATTGCCTCATAACATAGGGTGGTCAGCCGATGCCACATATCATGTATGACTTGGGTTTCCTCAACCATTTAAATCATCCAAGGTAAGCTGTGGTTTGGCTAATTATTGTATTTCAAACCCTCGTGAGGTAAGATTACAGGATTCCCAAGATCCTTCTTCATACTACTCCGTGACAGCTATGGGAGCCATATAGGGTGAGTAGAGAATAACCTTTATGTTCTGAACCCCTGGATGGAACGGGTTATCATCCGCTAGGATGATTTCTATCTTGTCTCCTTCCTAAAAGATGAGCTTTTGATGCATGGTAGAAGGAAGACATCGGCTGGTGTGAATCCAGTCCATGCCCAGCAGAATGGTGTAGGACGATTTGCCATCTATTACAAAGAAGGAAGACCTGACCGTCTTAGGACCTACAATGATTTCTGCTACTAGAATCCCCAATGCTTTAGAAGTCTCTCCCGTAAAGCTAGCCATTTTCATGTTAGTTGGGATGAGATCTTCTCTGGTTTTGTTGAGTCTTTTCAAAGTAAGCAGCGACATCACATTCAGCACAGCCCCATTGTCGATGAACACTCGGCTAATAGTTTTGTCGTTGATGTACGCCTTCACATAGAGGTGCTTGAAGTGTTTAACCATCTCTTCCGTAGGTGTACCAAACACAGTGCTCAAAGCGTCCCTAGCCATGGTATCGGCTATTATTTCCCATTCTGCGTCTTCTACGCAAACATCACTTTCTAGGCTATCCAGCGCGAAACGGCTAGCCAGGAATTCACATGGGATTAGGCTAACCATTTCAATGTCTGCCCATATTTCATCAACCAGGTCTTGGCTAAATAAATCGAGGATGAAGTCTCCTCCTTCATTCAACTCGGTTGACCAGGAGCTCATATCTTCCATTTCTTGGAGACAAATGGGGATCTGTTGAAAATCCTCTAACTGAATCATTTGCACGATCTGTGGGTTTGCCTCGATTGGAGGTCTATCTGGGGCCACGTTCTCTTGCTGGGGTTCCTCCATTGGATTGTAGGTAGGCTGTTCATCCAATTGTGGTTGACCCGACGTCTCTCCTTCAGGTGAAATTACCCATGAAACAACTAAGCGGAATGCCTGCTGATAGCTTCGGCTACGGCATACTCAGGAATCTCCTGATTTTTGGCTGCCTTGGTGTTGGAAATTAGATGTAATGTCTTTTACATCTTATGCAAGGCCTTGGCACGTTGCATCCTTCTTTTCTGAGTTTTGGATGCGACTCTCGGTGGTGCCTCTTTCTTTCTGGAGCCTGATTAATAGACCATTTCCCCTCTTCTGTGTTGGCGGCTGGTTTAATCATTCTCCGAGATCTCGTCTGGTCCTCATTTCTCGCCATGATACGCAAGGACGAAACACCCTCGTTGATGTTAAACTCGACCACCCTCTGTTTGGTTTTAGGGAGTGGTTACTCATCTATTCGAGGCATGCTCAACTACCAATTGGTTGGCATCCATGCTTGCCCCCAGGCCTATGCCTAGTGTCAATAGGGACCCTTCTGAACCTCATGGTTTGTTCCTGAAGTTCTCATTCAATGTCCCTCGAGTATTTATGGCGGTCATGAAAACTGCTCCTAGCTGGCTGCCTGTCATCACGAATGTCATGTAGACTGCCTAACCGGTTGAAAACAGAGGTCCTTGTGGCCTTCTCCCCTTCCGTAGATTTCTTTGGGACCCACACCCTTTTCATCGGTTATTTCTCTTTTGTGTCCCTTGACTTATTGGGCTTAGCAAAAGATACCATAGATATTGGTACCATGAGAAAGGGGTCGGTATCAATAGAAAATCTCAACCATACTCTTGTCGGCTAGATTGAACCTCTCATCATTGATGCCCTTTTGGATCGCCTTTCTGAAGATCACCCAATTAGAAGTAGAGTGACTGTATAAATTATGCCACTTACATTACTTTTTATCTTTTAGTTACTCGGCAGGCGGAATCCTATGACTATCAAGCAATCGAATCTGCTCATTTTTAAGCAGATGATCAAAGATCTGATCTGCCTTCGTGATGTCAAACGAGTAACTGATCCTGTCATCGGATGGACTCCTCTCTTTCCTTTTACGGATTTCAAGGCTGGGTAAGAGTAAACCCTACCCCTAACAATATCGGCCACCATTGCGTCTGCCGTGTGATTGGCTGACTCTGAGTCGAACTCATCCGCTTCAATGATGGATACCAAATGGGAGCCTCGATTTCGCTAGAGTAAACCTTACCCCTACTGGACGTACTGCTCTATTTGGCTAGCCTTTTCGGCTAACTGGCTCAGGTTAGAGCAAGATTGTCCTACCAGCTTCTCCTTTAACTCGGGGTGCATATTGTTGATTGTCATGTGGGCACACTCATACTCGGGGAAGTGTACGGTGCATTTTCTAACCTTCTTTCTGAATCTCTCGATAAAATTAGCAGTCGATTCATCGACCTACTACTTGAGATTCATTAGATCAGTCACGGTAACCTGAGGTTGGGGCCAATAGAGCCTATTATGGAAGCAACCCTCCATGTCGGCCTAGCTCTGTACGGAATCAGGAGCTAAAGAGGAGTACCATGTGAAGGCTGTTCCCGTTAGAGAAAGAGGGAACAGCTGGAACTTATAATACTCATTTTGGCCAGCCTCGCCGCATTGGGCAGTAAATCTACCGATGTGCTCGATAGTGGATTTTTCGTCGTCGCCAGAGAAGATGGCAAACTCTGGTATTTGAAGCCCCCTGACAAAGGTGCTATCCGATCTACCCAATCGGGGTAGGGATTCTTATAAACAGGCATGTCCAAAGGTTTTAGTTGGATGCTGAAGTACATCCACATGGTATTAGCAATAATCTCCGAGTTTATCAGTTGTGACGTCCTCTGCCGATTCTCTACTAGATTCGGCTGGATGGCATTCTGCACTGGCGACCTCCATTCTGCACTTTGTTGGACAGGGTTGTTAAGGTTGTAGGTGGTTTGCTGGCCATTACCAATAGGTGAGGTAATGCCCCATGGCTACTGTTGGGTATGGCCACCAAAGCCTGCAACCTGAGCTCCTGGAATGGCTAACGGAGCCTGAGAATAAGGTGGAACTATGTTCCATGGTTGCTCTCCTCGGACGTCGGCCGTTCTTAGAAAGTTTACACTTCCTAGAAGGTATGGATTGTACCGGCAATGACTACTGGAATGGTATTCCGCTATAAACAATGTCACCAGATAGCCGAGCTAAGTCATTTCTAGGGGCCATCGGCTGCCAATTCGACTGACCAACGTTGTTCGCCTACATCGTAGGGCCGTTTGTAAAAACGTACGGTATAACGGACGGCAATCCAAAGTGTCCTGGAGCCTGAACTGGTCTCTGAGCCATGTTGATCTGCCCATACTGCAGATTCGCTTGGTCAAGTGGCACGTTTTTCCCCCAAGGTTCGGCGACGACCATGCAGTGTGCTGTTTGCCAGGCGATAGGGCTTGTGTTCCTAAGTGCGCTATCGGCTGTGCCTGAGTGGGCACTTCCTGATGCACATACGGCTGAGGAACAACACCGGGAGTCACGGTCTCATGCTGAACAACACTGCTCGTTAGAGGGATGGCAGAACTAGCCGAACATTCTCCTGGGTGCATTCGGTTGGTTTCCATCTTCCTCGCTTGCCGAACCTCATTATGTACCATCGACTTTACAATGTCAGCCAACAGTTTAGAAACTTGGTACATAATATCGTGGATGCCCAAGTCAATTGGTTGTCTAATAAAAATCGTGATCATTGTGGTTGGGCCTTCGGATTGGCTAGATTCTACCACAGCTTGGGTTGATGGAGGAAGTGGAGGGGTATCCACCGATGTAGACATACCCGCGGATGATGTTGTTCGTTGTTCCTTCTGGGTGGATTTTGTTAAGGATGTGGTCTAGACTCGAGGTTCATTTTCTTACCGGACCTTAGGCGCATACGCCAAAAATGATCCTGACCTGGAGAATCAAACTTTGCTATTAATTCACCTATGATCCCACTGGGCGTGCCAAATTTGTTCTCGCCCTGAATTTTGCCTTCTGCCATTTTATCAGCGGATGAAATCGGGAGACAAATTGATTCCTTAGCTTAAGCGATTTAGGCTGGAAACGGAACTCTAATTTCCAGTAATAGGTTCCCCAACTACTCCAGAAAGCATTAGGACGGTGGTGTGAGTAAACTAAGAGGTAAGAAACATGAATACAACTGAGTAAAGTAAAAGTAAAGAATAAAGTAAGGGATAAAAGATAAAGATAGATAAAATTTGAGTTGTTTGATTGATTGTGTGTGTCTATATACAAAAATGTGTTCTATTTATAATACAAAAAGAGAAAAAAAAAACTGTACAAACGTGCCCCCCTCCATGTCATCCATCAAGTAACCCACCAAGATTAATGGTCGACTATGGGGGAGGTGGTGCCGATTTTCTCGCCGTCTACTCCTCTTACTCGGATAATGGCCCATTTCTTTTAGCTGTCGTTGGCCGTTATCGCTTATGGGGGTCTGAAAACCCTTTTGACTTGGTCGTTCAGGTGTCTGCATCTGAGTGAGTCTCAGTCGTACCTCTAATTGACAATTCGGCTGAGATGCCTTGGTAGCCGATGAAGTTCTTGTAGTCGAGGGCTAGAAGTAAATTTGGCTCCGGAATAGTTCGGTTGTCACTGAATTCGGCTAAACACTTAGCTATTTTTGAGTGTTAACAGAAGTTTTATTAAGTTCTTATATAAAGCTAAATTATTGGACAATATATACAATTTTTTAATTAAAGCTATACGTATCACTTGATTACATATGTAGTGTATTCTTTTTTAAAGAGTAATTAGTTTGGTAGCGCCTCTTAGTTCAAAAAGATTATTTCCACTCAATGCCAACCTTTACGAAAAACAAATGCTTAGAAGGATCAACAATTGGACCGTTAAATTTCTTTCTTATGCAAGAAGAATTCAATTAATCTAAGAGTGTGGTTTTTCCTATTCATACCTTTTAGTTCCAGGTGTTTGTTCTTCCTAAAAAGATTACTAAGCAGATTACATCAACTTGCAAATTCCTATGGAGGGTGGAAATATGGAGTCAACTAGAGCATTATCTAGTTTTGCTTATGAGCATTATTATTATTCTTTGATTATTGTATTATTTATTGTTGCTATTATTTTTTTTCCCATGATTTTCTACCTGATTTCTTCACTGTTGTATTTCCTTTTCTTACCGCTTTTGATATGCTTTACTTGAACTGCGAGTCTATCGAAAATAACATATCTACCTTCACAAATTTGAAATAAGGCTACGCATACACCATCCTCTCCCGAAAATACAGTTGGGTGTGTTGTTGTATCAAATCTAGCAGAAATAAATCAAAGAGGGCAAAATCTCAAGGGTAGAGAACAAGGAGGCAGAGATAACTTATACGTTTTATATTAATGCTCCGAGGGACACTTCACGTCCAAGCTGGCATCTGGGCTCGAGTACAGTTTTTTTACCTTTGGTGCTAAGCTTGGCACGTCATGTGCTTTCTCGGCTTGCACTAGTGCCGCATTTGGCGCTATAGAGGTATATAGTATACTGGGCTCTTAGCCAAAAAGTCACTTTCAACATTTATATCGGTAAAAATGCAACAAATTTTAAAGTATTAGCAAAATAGCTACCTATTATTACGTTAGCATCATCAATTTTTTTTTTTGCATTTAAATCTAACCCCAAAGTTTAAAAAAATATATTTTGGCCCCTTACCCCTACCATTTTAATTACCCAAAAAGAAATAAAAACTAAATATTTTCCTCCATTTAATTACCCAAAAAAATAATAAAGAAATTAAATATTTTCCTTCAAAAGCTCTCGATTTCTTCTCTTTTCAGATTCCATTTCCAGCGAAAATTCCATATTTTCATCAAAAAATTAGTCCGAACAACTTATTATGGCATTGATTACAATCATAGTCTTATAGATTTATTATACCGTTGATTGCATAATATGTTATAGTAGGTGGTGATTACATGGGCGAATGAGAGGAGATCTCAAAATGTTGTAATTGAATTTTTATGAGCAAGGTGACAAGATGATCCTAATAGTGATGACGAAGAGTGTAACAAACAAAAAGAAATTAAAAGAAACGAAACAACAAACCCAACCCCAAATCCCAAATGACACAAATCTAAGGGATCGTGGATTACCATACCATAAATCGACCGTCGTCAATAGCTAACAATTATCATTTAAGCTCGACTTCATGCATGGTCAATGATTTTCCACGTGTTATATATAGACTAAGGACAATATTTATCTAAAAAGTCATAAATAAATAAAATAAAATAAATAATAGGACATGCCACTATCTAAACATTATAATAACACTTTAATACATCATATGAGAGTCACATCCATTGAATACATGACCAAAATAGTTTTAGGTCAAGTAATGGTACTTAAAAGTCAATATTTGTCTAAAAAATTATAAATAAATAAATAAATTTGATACTATTTAAATATTATAATAGCACTTACATCATATGAGAGTCTTCATCCATCTAGCACATGATCAAAAGAGTTTTAGGACAAGTAATGTTACTTAAAAGATCAATATTTGTCTAAAAAGCTATAAAAAATAAAATAAATAAAAAACTTGATACTATTTAAATATTATAATAACACTTTAATGCATATTGTCTTTTTAACAAGTAATGGTACTTAAAGGATCAATATTTATGTCTTTTTTAACAAATATTGTCCTTGGTCTATATATAACATGTGGATAATTATTGACTATACTTGAAGTCGAGCCTAAATGATAACTGTTAGCTATTGACGACGGTCGATTTATGGTATACCTATCCACGATTCCTTAGATTTGTGCAATTTCGGGTTTGGGGTTTGAATTTTTTTTCCCGTTAGACTAGTGCAGATTCGGCATGCTTCACATTCCAACAATCACATTTATTTCTCTAGTTTATCATCGATCAAAATAATCTAAAATTATCCTAAGCAGTGAGTTATTATAGAGCAAGGTGATTTATTTTCGATTTGACTTATAATTGACCCAACACACTTAACTTTATTTCGATTGACAGACCACAGATTTTTACAATTTTATTAATTGACACATGATAAATTTGAAGAAAAATAAAAGCAATACCGAAACAAGCAAAATAAGTAGAAATAACACATATTTCGATCAACAAAAAAGGCTAAAGTTTCATGTATAGTAATAGACCAAGATGAATTTGAAAAAACAAAAACATAAAAAAACACATTGAAACAAACAAAATAAGTAGAAATAACACATATTTCAATTAAAAAAAGATAAAAGTTCAAAAAAATTGAAAAAATCAAGAACTTTATGAACACTAGAATTTATCAAGTTCGAAATAAATAGAAACTTTTATATAGATAATATGGAATTCAAAATGCTCCGGAGCTAATGTAAAATTAATTTACATGCACGAAATGACGATTGGAGAGCTTTCGAGCTCTGAGAAAAGAAAAACCGAATAGAGAAATCGTGATTTTGATAGAAACGAGGAGAGAGAAGACTTATTCATACTTTAGGAGAAAAAAAAGTGAAGTTTTATATATTTTAATACAAGTCAAAGTCAAATGGACTTAAGTATAGAAATTTAAAGTTCTAAACTTGTAAAAATTATAAAATCACCCTGGACCCATATATCCGAAATCTAAATCCACAAAAATAAATCAAAAAAATAAAATTGAATGGTCTATTGTCTAATTTAAGTTTGAGAGTGTCATGTTTGCTAAATCTTCTCGATATACTTTGCCATCTCGGGCAAACATAATCTGTAAGGGCTGGTATCGCCCCCCACCCCCGACCCGAAGCATCAACCTTGGCGCCAATTTCTGAAGTTATTTCCTTGTTTTTCTTGTTCAATCTCATCCTCAGATGCAACTAATTATACTATCCGGACCTCTTCCAACTTGTACGACAAATGTGTAAACACCCTATCGGTGACCTTCCTATCCTCGTGTGTCTTAGGATCTTGTTAATTACAGTACTAATTAAACGCAAAATTCTATAATTGTGGCTCTAGAAATTTGTTGGACTTCATATTACTATTTCCATGACCACTATGTGCGGTCTTTGAGCCAAATGACTAACATTTTCACCAAAGCATTGTCTAAATATTTACTAAAAAATTGAAATTTTGTTTTTTTAAACATGTCACATTATTTGTATGGTTATAGAATATTTTTATTAAAATTAAAGTGAGAAATATAAAGTTTGTTTTTCCTAAATTTAAAAGTTTGTCATTTGTTTTTAAACGAATTAAAAAAATGTGTATTACATACTACTAAACTACTACAAAGAAAGGAGGTACTTGTCCTTGGGGTATAGCTGGATGTCAAATGAGGAGAACTTAAAATCCAGTTGGAGGTCTGTAGCGTGTGTTCGAATCCTGGTGAAAGCAATTTACTCTCTTATGGGGTAGGACGTTGTAGGTGATTTCAGTTGCTCTGTTCTCAAACTCTGGTTATTCAGACACATCTCGCGATTTACTGATAGTAATACTGAGAGACCGGACTTACTATCTCCAAAAATAGTGTAGCATAAATCGAGAAGCTGGATATAAAAAAAAAGGTACTTATAACTGTTATAAGTCGTAACACTAGGATTTAGTCGTAGTAAAAGACCTTTTTTTTAAAGTACGTAAAGAAGTTAGAAAAACAAAAGAGATATAGTCATGAAGTAAATATCTGTGGTACAATAAGGGCGTGTTGGACAGTCAGAACAGGGCATGGAGCTGTCATTCAAGCATAGAGAGTGGGTGAATATTGGAACTGTTTACTTCCCTTTTATATGGCCCCCATATTTTCTAACTTTTTCACTGTCTCCATCTTAACCTGCTGTCTATCACATTTGATTAATTTCCTAAAAAAAAACCCTATTAACCCCCCTTTTTCTGCTCTCTCTCTCCTCTTTAATCCAACCACAATGAAAAACACATTAAGAAATATTTTCTTAATTGGACAGTCAAATGATATTTTTTTATGATCATAATTTTTTAAAATACTTTCTAAATATTTTAAACTCATTGTAACTTATAGTAATATTTATTTAGTTTCTATATACGTAAACATTATTTCAAAAAAATTAAAAATTTTATATTACAATTCATATCGAACATTAGTTAATTTAACCCGAATCAAAATAATCTTTTGGAACGGAGGGAGTCGGTAAGAGAAGGGTTAGTTTGTTTCCCCTCTTTGGAGAAAAAACCAATCTTTCATCATTCTCAGAATACAAAGCTACCAAATCAACCAATAGGGCAGTCTTCCAAGATTTTCTACTATTGCTCAAACAAAGAAACTCCGAGAAGACCACAGAACAGAAAAGAGAGAGAAAAAAGGAATCCTTTCACTCACTCTCCCATCAATCCCTTCATCAAAATTATTCAACCCCATCATCAAACTCTTCCTCCTTTTGCCTCTCCAGTACTCCTATCTTGTAATTTACAAATATGGTAATCTTCTGATATTTCAATCAACAACCCTCAACATCAACTTTTTTCCCATCTTAATTTCTCTTTATGTTACCATCGGTCCTTATTTGGAAAATCTCTCATCTCTTATTAAACCCTAAAAAGATCCAAAACAACAAGGGTGGTTAAAACAAAAATAGTGTAAGAAGATGGACGGTCGCAAAATCAAGAAGTGACTGATTTACAAGAATCAAGCAGAGAAAACCATAGATCGCACTTAAAGAGCTGAAAAATTCATATGGATTCCTTCGCCGAAGTAGAGAGTTCCAATCATTTGGCGAATACCAATTACAGCAGCCACCTGACCAACAACAACAGCAGCAGCAGCAACAACAGTAGTAATATTACATCATCATCATCGTCATCGACTTCAAGCCGATATGAGAACCAAAAGCGCCGTGATTGGAAAACTTTCGGTCAGTACCTCAAGAACCATAGGCCCCCACTCTCTCTCTCTCGTTGTAGCGGAGCTCACGTCCTCGAATTCCTTCGTTACCTCGATCAATTTGGCAAGACCAAAATTCACACCCCGATATGTCCATTTTACGGTCACCCAAATCCACCAGCACCTTGTCCATGTCCACTTCGTCAAGCTTGGGGTAGTCTCGATGCTCTTATCGGTCGTCTTAGAGCTGCTTATGAAGAAAATGGAGGAAAGCCTGAAACGAACCCTTTCGGTGCTCGTGCTGTTAGGCTTTACCTTCGTGAAGTTCGTGATTTGCAGTCAAAAGCAAGAGGAGTTAGCTATGAGAAAAAGAAACGGAAACGCCCTCCACCACCGCAACAGTTGTCTGCTCCGCTACCGCCATCATCAGGTGATCAAGCTTAAAATGAAATATGCAATTAGTCATGGATTTATTAGTTAAAAAGTTCATATTTCCTAGAGGGTCTCTTCTTAATTATGTCACTACGTAGGGTTTGTTTATTAATCATAAATATTTATATGTTGTACTGTTAATTTCTCTTTGTAGTTCTACCGGCCAGTCATCATGGATCGAAAAGCATATATTTGCGATGTACGGTTTAAGTCTAGTATTAATTAGTAAGAGTAGTAGTTGGAACTAGTAGCACTGTAGCAGGAGCATAGTTCTTGTACTCGTGAAACTTGTAGTAGGAGTAATTGTGTTAATTTGGCAATTAAAAGTTAAAACGTGACTAAAGGACCAACACTTTTGAATAAGTTTAATTATCATTGGTATTTAGCATTATGGAACATACTATAATGCTCTCTTGTTATGTTATCATCGTCATGATAACTTGATTTTCGTGTTTCTTGTGCTGCTTTTGATCAGTCAATGAGACTCCACATTTCTTCTGCTTCTAGTATTGCACCATGCCAAACCCTGCTGATCATTTCCCATAATTATGATATAGGGTTGTGTCAATCTCTTTTCTGAGTGAATTTGTGAGGTTATTTCTTTCAAAATTTTGTTATTTTTTTTATATAGTGAATAGTTCATTTTCGCCGTTGGTTGTAGGTTTGATTGACCAACCCACATTAAATTGTAGTATCTTTTTTTATAATTTTTCTTTTATTATGTGATTTATTATCTTTAAAGATTTGCTTACCTAATTATTTGATCCTAACAGGTTGATCTCCATGCTGATAAACTTAGTGGGTTATAGGAGCTTAAGTGTTTGAGTGCACGTAATAGTGAAATTAATAACCTTAAGAAAGGGTAATTTTGTAACCTATCACAACACTTGTGAAACTAGTTTGAGTTTCTATGTTCTCCTTTTCTTGATTTTGCTTTTCATTCTCCGACTTTTGCAACTTTCTTTGGTACTGTCTGAGAATTAAATGTTGGTTTTATACACGTAAGTATTCTATGTTAACAAGTACTTCTTCCGGTGAGAGTTCTCATAGATAGTCTGAGCTAATGAAATACTTCATTTGTTACATAGTAGTGTTTTAGGTTTTTAGTTTTATTTCAAAATAAGTGGTGTTTTAAGATTTTAAGAAGAAATTGATTTTATTCTTCCAAAATACCCTTATGTACATAATCAAGATTCATTAAGTAGCTTTTCTTTTGTAGGCATTAATTAGGGATAAGTTAGTAAAAACACTCATAATTTTCTAAGAGTGAACATTTTCTTAAGAGGTGTGCATAAACTAAAAACACCACGAACGGAAGGAGTAATAATGAAAGCTCTTAGTCCCCCGGGGCATAGTTGGATGGAAAATGAGGGTAATTTAAAATCCAACTGGAGGCCTGCAGTGTGGGTAATTACACTGGTGGGAGCAATTTGCTCTCTTCTGGGGTAGACCCTTGTAGGTGATATCAGTTGTTCTGTTCTTAAACCCTGTTCATTCAGGCACATCCCGTGATTTACTGGTAGCAGTGCTGAGGGACCGGGACTACTGTCTCCATGAATAGTCTGGCGTAAGCCGGGAAGCTGGATATAAAAAAAATGAAAGCTCTTATATGAATTATATTATACATCCTGTAAAATTATATTCTCCTCATCATTTCCTTCCAATTAGGTGGTAATTATACCAATATTACAAGCATGAATTAAGGTAATGATAAGATAAGATAGGCTAAAATCATGCCTTCTAATCTATTCTAATTTCCCTGCCATATACATAAGATATTACACTAATTACAATAATCATAATTATTAATGGGAATATTATTAATTCTGATTCTATCACTCCCCCGCAGTCGAAGCGGGAGGGAGACGGATGCAGAGACTGTCCCGAAACTTTTCAAATAATATCAGCGGAAGACCTTTAGTGAATATATCCGCAATCTGGCAGCGTGATGGGGCATGTAAGACACGCACTTATCCGCGAGCCACCTTTTCAAGAACAAAATGAATATCTAGTTCGATATGTTTAGTGTGTTGATGGTTCACCTGATTTCCTGAGAGATAGATAACACTAACATTATCACAATAAACCAATGTTGCTTTCGGAACTGGATAATTGAGTTCGAGGAGCATATTTTGAAGCCAGCATGATTCAAACACCACATTGGCAACCCCTCGGTATTCTGCTTTGGCACTAGAGCGAGACGGTGTGACTTGCCGTTTTGAGGACCAAGATACCAAGTTATTGCCAAGAAAAATACCATAACCAGATGTAGAGCGTCTGGTGTCCGGACATCCACCCCAGTCTGCATCTGTGTAGGATACCAGGGTGGAAGTTGATGATGGATATAAGTGTAACCCATATTCTAGAGTTCCCTAAATATATCTCACAACCTGTTATCATCCATCGGATTATGCATGAAGAGGCACACTTGCTGCACAACATATGAAATATCCGGCCTGGTGAATGTAAGATACTATAGGGCCCCTGCAAGGCTGCGATAAAGAGACGGATCAACAAAAGGCTTGCCAGATGACGCACTCAGTTTAGATTTTTTGTCTACTGGTGTTGCGGATGGTTTGCAAGAGGACATTCCAACGCATTCAACAATATCTGCTGCGTACTTCTTTTGGGATAAAAATAACCCACCTGCATGATGTGTCACCGCTATGCCTAGAAAGTAGTAAAGAGGGCCGAGATCTTTCATTGCAAATTCTGAGGCAAGTTGTGACATGATGGACTTACGAAGAGCATCTGATGAGGCTGTTAAGATTATATCATTCACATATAACAGAAGATAAGCAATATTATTATCTTGACGGTAGATAAATAGTAAGTGATCAGAACGACTGTTATAAAATCTAATGTGTGAAACAAAATTCGCAAATCGTTTGTACCAGGCCCGGGGAGCTTGTTTAAGCCCATAATGTGATTTCTTGAGTAGGCATACATGATTTGGATAGTTGGAGTCCTGATATCCCAATGGTTGATACATGTATACCGTTTCATTTAATTGGCCATGGAGAAAAGTTTTTTTGACATCCAACTGATAGAGTGGCCATGACTTTGAGAGAGTCAAACTGAGGACCGTCCTTATAGTTGATGGTTTCACTGCCGGACTGAATGTCTCCCCGCAATCTACACCAACCTGTTGTATTTTTCTATCACCTACAAGACGGGCTTTATGCCTCTCAAAAGTACCATCAGGTTTTTTCTTGTGACTGAAAATTCACATAGACTGAATTATATTGGCATTAGAAGGATGAGGTACTAACTCCCACATCCTATTTTTAATAAGAGCATTAAATTCATTATCCATAGTCATTTTTCAATTCGGGTCACTGAGTGCAGACATAGGATTGCGAGGTAGATGTGATTTTGAGACTCGGGTGTGTAGGCTATATTTTGTGTTGGGTTTGACAATGCCATGTTGACTATGGGTGACCGGACAATGGGTTGATATTCATTTGGGCCGGTGGGTCAGATATTACTGCATGGCAGTTGGCAGGGAGCTGGGCTCTGGCATAAGCCACTGCCAGGGATGATAATAAAAGAAGGCAGTGGGCCTGTGAGATGACGCTCAGTTCACTGGGCACTTTACGGCGGCTGGGCCACTAATATTGTCCCTGAACTGTTTGGGCTCAAAGCAGACGGCCCAGTCCGCTGGGCAATAATGTTCTGCGGCTGGGCTACTATTTCGTGGCCCAAATCCCCATAATTTTGAGGGATGGACGGAACAATGGGTTCAGGATGGGATGAAAAAATGTGGGACAAATACGAGGGCAAGCCATCATCTAAAAATGCATAGGTGGAGGGTCCAGACTTGTGAGTTTTAGTAAATGGGAAATTCATTTCATAAAAAAGGACATGACGACTCACAATTATTTTATTTGAGGAGAGGTCATAACACATGTATCCCCGATGATTAGACGAGTATCCTAAGAAAACACAAAGTGTGGACCGAGGTTGGAGTTTATTTATTGTGGTGGATGGAAAAAGAGGATAGCATAAACACCCGCATACTTGTAAATGTGAATAGGAGGGGTCCCGTAAATCGAGTATTTGAAGGGGAGCCTGATAGGACAAGTTTTTATGAGGGAGTATGTTCAATAAATATGCAGCCATTTGAAGTGCATGATGCCAAAATGAAGGGGGTAATGAGGCATGGGCAAGGCAAGTTCGAACAATGTTATTGATAGTTCAGATTTTACGTTCGGCCTTTCCGTTTTTAGAGGAGGTGTATGGGTAGGAAAGCCGAAAATTCAAGCCATAAGAGTTACAAAAATCCCAAAACTGCCTATTATCAAACTCCCTACCGTTATCACATTGAATATTTTTTATTTTTCGTTCAAATTGAGTTCGGATGAATGCTTTAAATTTTAGAAATGTGGAAAAGACTTGTGATTTTTTAGACAAGGGAAAGATCCACAAAAAAATTGAGTAATCATCTAATAATAACAAGTAATAACTATGGCATGAAGAGCTCAAAACGGGTGATGTCCAAATAGCACAATGTATAATATCAAATGGCAATAATGTGCATGAATTAAATGGAGTAAATGGCAATTGAACATGTTTACCCAATGGACATGAACGACAATTATTCAAAGTACGTGTTTGAATACAAGAAATAAAATTATTTTGTTTGAGGGAGGCTAAAACAGATGCCCCCGGATGCCCCAAACGTTCGTGCCATAATGAATGGTTGAAAGCGGCAAAAGTAGATGGTAACTTGGATCGTTGAATGGGTAAAGTGATTGGATATAACTCCCATTGACTATCACATCTCATTAGGATTGTCCCCGTCTGAAAATTCTTCACGAAAAATCCAAAATGGTCAAATACAGCAGACACCCAGTTATCAGTAGTAAACTTACGAACATATACCAAGTTCTTAATTAATTGTGGGGCATGAAGAACATTCTTTAAGGTTAGTGGTGGATTGAGGGGGGGGGGGACAATTTAGTAGACCCATAACATTGAATTGGAATAGAATGGCCATTTCCGACAATTATACCATTACTTTTGCTCAAATTAAAATAGGACGAGAGGTTAGTTACCTTGAGAGGACGTCATATGAGACGTTGCACTGGAGACCATATACCAATTTGCATGCGGGTTGAGCCCAAGAGTGTGCATGGCAGACTCAATGTCGGTTGGGCTAGCCATTGTTGAACGAACCTCCTGCCACTGGTTCGGCAGTGGCCCATTACTGCTTGGACCGTGACTATTGTTGCTAGAATATGGCCTGGGCCCAAAATTACTTGGCCTGGTAGTGGACTGTCCATTTGGACGGTAATTGGGCCTGGTCCAATTCCCAGTTGGGTAGGGCACGATGTCACAACCCATGGCCACTGTCAGGCCCACTAGGTTGGTCCGCCGCGGGGCTGCCACTGCTGTTGTACGCCAGTGTTGTTCATGCCGGAATTTCAGTAGCCTCATTTTTATTACTATTTTTTTCCTTTTTGTCCTCGATTTTGTTGTGTGGGTTCAAAATGGATAGTACCGTCATTCGTGGGGTAGCAATCATGGCGGAATTAGAGACGGTGGCGGCCTTTTTGGCGAAGCCCGCCTCTTCAAGTATAAGCATTGAACGAGCTTGATAAAACAATGGGAGAGGATTGCTTTGTCGGATGAGTGTCCCCACATCGCTATATGCGTCGGTAAGACCAACAACCATTTGTAAAACCAAGCGATTATTGGTAACCGGCGAACCAACATTTTTAAGTTGATCCGACAAGACTTTAAGACGTTGACAATATGCCGACACATTTGGAAAATTCGCCATATCAATGGTGGAGAATTCTTGTTCTAACGTAATGATGCGAGAATTTTTGTTGTCTTGAAAAATGTCCCGCAACCGATTCCAAACCTCCATGGTCGTAGAATCAAGTTTCATTATTGTGTGTAACAAATCCGAAGAGATTGTTGCATAAATCCAAGATACAACTCTGACATAAAGAGTTTCCCAGAGTTCTTTGTCATCATCGGTCTTTAACTCCTTTCCTTTGCCATTCTCCGGCGGGATTATATGATGAATAATCCGGTGTGAACGACAACAAATCTTAAACAGTTCAGCCTAAGTTGCATAGTGGATATTTTCCATCTCCAGGGTGATGGAAACATACGGTAAAAGCTGGATGAAAATTGTTTTTGGACTCAGACATTGTTGATTGGAAGACACAAAGTTGGACAAAAAATATGAAGAACAATAATGGTGAAGAAAGAAAAAATAGAACAAGAATCGGCTGGGTATGGGAGGGGGGTGGCCGAATAGTTGGAGGTTATTTTCTTAGTGTTACTATGTAAAATAATATTCTCCTCATCATTTTCTTCCAATGAGGTGGTAATTATACCAATATTACAAGCATGAATTAAAGTAATGATAAGATAAGATAGGCTAAAATCATGGATCCTAATCTATTCTAATTTCCCTACCATATACATAAGATATTATACTAATTACAATAATCATAATTATTAATAGGAATATTATTAATTATGATTCTATCACATCTATTGATTTTATTGTCATTAAAATTTTAATGGCCAATTATATATACATCTATTGACTTGATTGCTGCTAGTGCTGTCACTTCACTGAGGGGTTTGATGAAATTGGCAGACAATGGTGATTCCTTATGTCTTCAAAAAGCTATAGGGGGTAGCTAGGTTATTCAACACTTACTTTATAAATCTCAGATTATTATGCTGATAAGGGAGAATGTTTGAAAGAGTTTAAGTTCTATCCTCAAAACAATATATATAAAAAGTATTCAATAAGCATTCATTAACAATCTATAAAAAATGATAGGCGGCTAGCTAAAATACAGTAACGGTGTAAAAAACTATTACACTACTAGCATATAACTTAAATCAATCTTAAAATACTAAATCTACAAAAAAATCTTCTTAGATTTACATAATTAGAACTAAGATCTTACAATACATATCATACTCGCTCCGTCTCAATTTATATGAGACACTTTCTTTTTTAGTCAATCTAAAAAAGAATGACTCATTTTCTTATTTGATAATAATTTAATTTTAAATTTTATTTTTTACGTTTAACGAGATGATATATAACTATACAAAAATATTTGATTTATTTTACATTCTAATATTAAAAAAAATTCTTTAAGTTTGCTTACAATTTATGCATACTGTTGAATTACTCTCGGAGACTTTATCTGATTACTAGGGAGTAATAGTTAAAAAGGAACGTTCGATGGACTTTATTTTCGTGAAGCAAAATCTGCCAAGTCATAAAGCCATGTCCAAATTAAGAAATTTTGTTAATACACTGATGCATTGGATGTATACTTGACAAACTTTTTATACATGTCAGTTAATGAAACTAGCACTTTAACCTATAAAGGAAATATTCCCAAATCCCACCACTAATCTTTTCAGATTATCATAGGATGATTTATTGGTGGTAAAATATTAGTGAAGGGACCCACTAACAATAATGTATCTTGAAACATTTACGAAATAGCCAGACAAAATGTTCAGTTGATTGAAGGATCAGATGATTTTTGGTGTGAGAATATAGCTGTCAGACAGTCTTTCTACTAAAGATCTTAAAAGCAACCAATTTGACTAAAGTTTATTATTCCATTAGTCAAGTATTCCTTAATACGTACAATTCTTTTAATTTTGCTCTTTAGCTCTTACAATGTTTTGCGGTATATTCCATTGATAGAATATGAAAATATATTTAGTCATAATTATGTATATTTTATATATGATAGATGTATATTTTAGGTATTATTTACTGTAAATGTATCCTAGAATTATAGTGTAGTTTAGTATATGTACTATGATATTGGAAGGAAATAATTAAGGAATAATATTTCTTACATGGTATCAAGAGTCTAGGAAAAGTTCCTGAAACCATAAATTCCTTCCTTGTGTCGTCGGCCCCCCTACCTTCTCCTTTTGCCGCTGACCACCAACCTCTCCCGTCAGTTCTTCAGTGGATTTATGCCACTATTTCTAACCCCCCTACCCTCGATGCGACATTTTTTCAATGGATTTATGCCACTATTTCTAGCGATTTGCTGCATATCTATTGAACCCGACTCTACGACAATGAGGCTTGGGATCGCTTATGCGACATATTTCAAGACAACAAAAATTCCCTGGTTGTCACCCTTGAGCAGGAATTCTCCACCACCGACATGGCGAATTTTCCCAATGCATCCGCATAATGTCAATGACTCAAGGTTTTGTCAGACCAACTTAAGAACGTCGGGACGCCGATAACTAACAATCGACTTGTTTTACAACTGGTTGCCGGCCTCACCGACGCATATAGTGGAGTGGGTACGCTCATCTGCCAAAGCAATCCTATTCCACCGTTTTACCAAACCCGCTCTATGCTCATTCTAGAAGAAATGGATTTTGCCAAAAAGACAGCCACCGTGTCGAATTTCGCCATAGTTGTCGCGCAGTCAGAGGATAATTCTTCACAATTTGAAAATTCGCCAAACCATGGCCAAAAGGGATGAACTAGAGGTAAAGGAGGCAAAAACCACGGTGGTGGAAAGGGCGGCAATGGCGCGAGAGGCAAGCGGCCGGAAGAAGAATGCCCGGTGGCGGGGCCGAGGGCACAATGGGGCAGTGGGCTGGCACCGTAGGCCTGGCAGTGGGCTGGCACCGTAGGCCTGGAAGTGGCCTTGGGCCGTGCCTCCCTGCCCCTATCCAGTCAGGAACTGAGCCAAGCCCAATTCTCGGCCAGCGACCCAGCAACAACCAGCCCAGCATCCAGAATTCTTGGGCCACTGCCGAGCTAGTGGCAGCAGGCCCACTCGGCAGTGGCGACTCCGACAGATATCAAGGCTGCGATGCACACTCTTGGGCATAATCCGCCTGACGGAAGTTGGTACATGGACACCAATGCAACGTCTCATATGATGTCCTCACAAGGTAATCTCTCGTCCTATTTTAATTTGAGCAATAATCGCGATATAATTGTCAAAAATGGTCATTCAATTCCAATTCGAGGTTATGGTACTACAAACTTGTCTCCCCCGAACCCATCGTTAACTTTAAAAAATGTCTTTCACGCTCCTCAATTAATTAAAAACTTTATTTCAGTTAGAAAATTTACCACTGGTAATTGAGTTTCTGTTGAATTTGATCCTTTTTGGGTTTTTCGTGAAGGATTTTCAGACGGGGATTTTTCTAATGAGATGTGATAGTCGGGGCAAGCTATATCCAATCACCACAAACACATCAAGCCATGTTACCATCCACTTTTGCAGCTTTAGCTCCTTTATGGCATGAACGTTTGGGTAATCCAAGAGCGTTTGTTTTTGCATCCCTTAAATAAAATAAATTTATTTAGAGTACTAGAACTCGTTATTCTCATGTTTGTCGCTCTTGTTCTCTTATAAAACATGTTAAGTTGCCTTTTGTTGCTTCTAATTCTCGTATTGTTATGCCCTTTGATATTATCCATAGTGATATTTGGACATCTCCCATTTTGAGCTCTTCGGGCGATATATATTATCTTCTTTTGTTGGATGATTACTCTAATTTTTTGTGGACGTTTTCTTTATCTAAAAAGTCAGAAGTTATTTCCACATTTCTCTCCTTTAGAGCATACATCCGCATTCAATTTGAACGGGACATTAAAAATATTCAATGTGATAATGGTAAAGAATTTGATAATGGGCCATTTTGGAATTTTTGCAAAACTAATGGTTTGTCGGTCGTCTCTCGTGTCCATATACATCATCTCAAAATGGAAAAGCAGAAAGAAAATGACGAACCATTAACAACATTGTTAGAACCTTACTTGCCCATGCCTCTCTACCACCATCCTTTTGGTATCATGCATTACAAATGACAACCTATCTTCTGAACATACTTCCGAGAAAATAATTAGCCTATCAATCCCCTCTTAAAAATTTATACCTACGGGACCCAACATACTCTCATTTACGGGTTTTCGGGTGCTTATGCTATCCTCTCTTTCCTTCTACTATCATCAATAAACTTCAACCCCGATCTACTCCGTGTATTTTTTGGGATATCCGTCAAATCATTGTGGTTACAAATGTTACGACTTATCCTCTCATAAAATCATCGTGAGTCGTCACGTAATTTTTTATGAAACAATTTTTTCTTTTGCTAAATTGTATTGTTCCGTGCCTTCTATCTATGAATTTCTTGACGATAGCATACCCCCGTATTTGATCCATCAATTGGCCTCCCAAATAGGCCTAATTTTTTCCAATATCTTGGACCAATTACCGAGCCCAGTGGCTGGCGGCCCAGCTGAGCCTCTTGCTGGCAGCCCACTACCGAGAGGCCCAATGGATGGCAGTTCGTTGGGTCTCGGCCTACATTCAGGCACGAGCACCCCAGCTACTGCTAGCCCACTATCCGACAGTCTAGTCACTGCCAACCCACTGCCGGGCAGTCCGTCCTCCACTTCTGGCCTAAATCCAATTCCAACCCAACGACCAGTCACTCATAGTCAACACGGGATTTTTAAGCCAAACAAAAAATATGGTCTTCACACCCATATTTCCAAGTCACTATTGCCCGTAATCCTGTGTCTGTCCTTAATGACCCGAATTGAAAAATGGCAATATGATGTGGGATTTGGTGCCCCGTCCTCCTGATGTTAATGTGATTCGGTCTATGTTGGATTTTTAGTCATAAAAAAAATCTGATGGTACATTTGAGAGGCATAAAGCCTGTATTGTATGTGATGGGAAGACTCAACAGGTTGGTGTAGATTGCGATGAGACTTTCAGTCTGGTGGTCAAACCGACAACTATCCGCACGGTACTGCTCTTCCGAAGGCATGACCGCTTCATCAGCTTGATGTAAAAAATATCTTTATGCATGGAGAACTCAATGAAACAGTGTACATGTATCAGCCCATGGGGTACAGAGACCCTACTTATCCTAATCATGTGTGCCTGGTGAAGAAATCATTGTATGGGCTCAAACAAGTTCCTAGGACCTGGTACAAGAGGTTTGCGGATTATATTTCACATATTGGGTTGTCTAACAACAAGTCTAATCATTTTCTATTCATATACCGTCAGGGTAATGATATCGCTTACATTCTCTTGTATGTGGATGATATTATATTAACTTCATCATCTGATGCTCTTCGCAAGTCTATCATGTCACTTCTTGGCTCTGAGTTTGCAATGGAAGATCTAGGGCCACTGAGTTATTTCTTGGGGATAGTTGTGACATGTCATGCATGTGGTTTATTTTTATCCCGAAAGAAGTGTGCAAAATAGACCGTTGAACGAGCTAGCATGTCATCGTGTAGGCCGTCCTCCACTCCGGTTGATACTAAACCGAAGTTGAGTGCTTCTTCCAACCGATCCATCACATTACCGCAGCCTTGCAGGGGTCCTACAATATCTCACTTTCACGAGGCCCGACATCTCTTATGTTGTGTAACAAGTTTGTCTATTCATGCATAACCCGATGGAGGATCACATTCATGCTCTCAAACGCATTGTGCGTATTCAGGGCACTCTCGATCATGACTTGCATTTATATCCGTCTTCGACAATCACTCTTATTGCATACACAGATGTTGTTTGGGGTGGATGCCCGATGTATTTCTTGGTGATAATTTGGTGTTGTGGTCCTCAAAACGGCAAACGACCTTGTCTAGATCCAGTGTCGAAGAAGAATACCGAAGAGTTGCCAATGTGGTGTCTGAATCTTGTTGGCTATAAAATCTTCTTTTGGAGTTCCACTGTTCGGTTTCGAAGGCAACATTGGTTTATTGTGATAATGTTAGTGCGATTTATCTCTCAGGAATCCGGTTCAACATCAACGCACTAAACATATTGAGCTGGATATTCACTTTGTTCACGAAAAGGTTGCTCGTGGATAAGTACGTGTCTTACATGTCCCGTCACGTTATCAGTTTGCCGATATTTTGACAAAAGGTCTTCCGATGGTTTTATTTGAAGACTTTCGGGACAGTCTCAGCATACGCCGACCTCCCGCTTCGACTGCGGTGGTGTGATAGAATAGACAAATATATTTAGTCATATTTATGTATATTCTGTATATGATAGATGTGTATTTTAGGTATTACTTACCGTAATTATAACCTAAAATTATGTTTGTATTTTAATATATATACTATGACTTTGAAAAAAAATAATCAAGAAAGAGTATTTCTTACCTTCATCAATTTATCAGCTCACTTTTGGAAAATGACATGTTTGTTGGTTCTGATATCTCTTTTTTCATCTTCTCAAGCTCAAAGTTGCACAATCTTTTGAATTATTATGGCTATTTTCAGTGGCAAACTTGTTGGACGTACCAACAAATTAAGTCGCATATTGATAGCTGAAAATAAAAGAAAGTCACATATAATAAAGTATAGATATACTCTTAATGATATATATATATATATATATATATGCCAGGAATTTAAAGAAAATCGTATAAACTTAATTTAAAATAAATAATATCACATCATGTTAGAATATTTTTGGTCTATTTTAGTTCAACAAAACCTGCACCTGACATGTCCGTGAGCTCCAAATTATAGTTGTAAAACTTGTCTTTCACCTTTTTCATGCATGTCAAGTCCCCAAGCCGGATAGCCGCTAATATATGCACCAAAATTTAGTACTTAGAGAATGATCCCACCTAAATTTTTCATTTGCTATTCATGATGTTATGCGCATAGTTACCTATATTTTGCATTGATAACTTTTGAGAGAATTGAAAAGGATGGCTATATATAAATACGATAATCATGTTCGATAAATAAAATATATCATCCAAAATACATGGATTTAGTTGGAATGTGTATGAAGAAATTGATTAATGTGTGAATACATGTACGGTTTCGCACAAGTATTTGGAAAAAAGACCAGCTACATGTTACAAGAAGTTAAAAAAAACTACTTATCCACTTGTCTTGAAGAAAGAAAATGATTAATTAAGAGTGTTCATCCATCTCGAATTTCATCGTATCAAAGGATGAGTTGTGAAAGACCACCTTGATGGATATGATTCCTCATAGCATGACATTGATTAATTTCTACTTCGCTTCTGGTATTTTATGTTCCCTTTGTTTCATTTATGTGGACTATTTCTTTCTTAATCCTATCAATGGTAACATATAAGTAATCTTTTCACAATTGACTGTTCATAGAGTTATTAGATTTTGCGTATAACTTTCACCTCTTTTGGAAACTTATCAATGATACAATTGTAAAGGAAGAGTCCTCCTTACTACATAACAAGTCTAGGCTTATAATTACTCTTTAGGGATGAACTCTTTGTCCTTTTTGTGTCTCGAAGGAAGTTTGGAAAAAAATCCACCTCAATGTAATCTATTTTGTTTTGATATATGCTGGTTGGGTTCCGGCTTAAATCTTGGCGAATGTCTACCTGTGAGAATACGTATTGAGAATATAATTAAATAAATAAATATATTATAATTAAAAAAATAAGTTATTAAATGAGATAATTACATACTTAAACAATAGTAATTATGAATAGCCTTGGAAGATATTAGTGTTTTTTCGGGTAGCTGACGGAGGAACATCCTTAAACTCATCCTGCATATATATAACTGTTCATATTTGGTTCAAAAAACAATAGGACAAGACAACGCTCCCATGTTCCATCGAAATGATGAATGATAGCTAGCAGTAGGCTCCACTATGCTTGTACCAATTAAGACTACGCTTGTTACGTTTTCCCTAGAGTACTTTAATTTTGTTGTTTTTTTTTACATAACTAGGAGTATTAAATTAAGCGAAATGTAATGTTTATACTTTTTAGGCACGTACAACCTGAAAAATCGAACCGAAGTTTCATCATTTTTTTTTGATAATCCAGGTTTTCAGGCTTGCGCCTGACTACTTCACTGGTATTACCCAGACGTTCTGGAGATGATGGGACCGGTCCTTCAGCACCCCACCACCAGGTAAATCGCGGGATGTGCACACATGGTCAGTGTCTGCTTGCGTCCAACGGATCAATGCTACAAGGTTGACCCCCCCACAGGCCCCATCCATAAGGCTTGGCGGAGATCGAACTCACACTGCAACATTTCCGCGCGGCTTTTTAGCGCCCAGGCTTTACCACATGTATGTGCCCCGGAGGACGATATCCTGAGGGGAGAATCGAACTTGCGACCCTAAGACCGCAAAGTTGACTCCCTGCCAGCAAGCTGACCCCTCTAGATGAAGTTTCATTGTTTACATGGAAGTTAGATGTTTCCCTGACTAGTGACCACGTGCAGGGATTCTCCTTAGGTTTTTTTCCCTTAGGGTGTGTTTGAGATTTTCTTAATTATTGGTTGGTGTTCGATTAATTAATTAGTAAAGAAAATATTATTCCAAAAACATGAAGTAATATCTAATCTAGGTAAATATTATGAGCGACGTGGGTATGGAGGGTAGAGGTGAGGGGGTGGTGGAGGGGAGGTTATGGGGGATGGGGTGTGGTGGAGGAAGGGGAGGAGTGGAACGCCACTTATGAAACTTGTTTTCCATATTTTTACTAAGAAATTCATTTTTCTTAGTTTAAAAAAAATTATTTTCTTAAATATTAATATATATATGTATATGTATATGTAATTTTGGTGGGCGGTTATACAGTGTAAATCTCATAAGATAAATCATATATATGTGTATGTATATGTATGTAAGTATGTATGTATATGTAGTATGTATGTATGTACATACATATATATCATATACATGACTAGTGTATAATATATATATATATATATATCAATTATAATTATTTTTGGCGAGCAATCAAATATATAACTTTTCTTATATCACAAATTTAAAAAATCTTTAATTCATTCTTAATTTCCATATTCAATCAAACACTCTCCCATAATTCCAATGGAAGAAGTAGTATAATTGAAGTTTTCTATATATGAGGCTATATTGGATGACATCCTTACTTCAAGGAAAGAACCGAAATATCAATGCGACCAAATTGGTAGTAATCTTTCTTTAAAAACGGAAGAAAGTGAAAGACTTAACATAATTAGTATAAGTTGTTGGGAATTTGTTTTGAGTTAATTCGTAGTACTTCGTTTTCTTTTCATTTTGTTATTATTCTTGCGCGTGTGAATCTAAGTGACTAGTCAATGGATAACTGTAATACCCGTCCTTAAATTCATGTCCACCGCAATATATAATGGACTTGCAAAAGTTTCTCCCTCCCGGTTTTACTTTTCTTTTATATTAAAGATAGTTATCCATTTTTATTTTTTCAGTTTAAAAAATTAAGTGATAATTTATCACTTCATATCTATTTTATCATTTTTATTAATTAGTGTATTGGAAAGTTCAAGAAATTCTTAGGGATTGCACAATTTTTAAAGTATTTATTAAGTTACTTAGTAATAATTAGGGATAATATAATAAAATTGTCATTCTATTTTGGCTCCTTAATAGACATGTTAAATTAATACATGACAAATAAAAATGGACGGAGGAACCATAAGGAAGGAAAAAAAGAAGTCATACGTTCTCTCTGAGTATGTGCAATAAGATGCATGGAGTTATTGTGTCTTGACAAATATGACAATATATTGATCTAGAACAAGATGGTGCTTACCCAGATTTGTCAATTTCCTTTATGATTCGTAAGATTCCTATCTAAATTATTATAATATTTCTCCATATGACACATTAAGGAGATGGAAAAGACCTGCAAGGAAAAAGTGGTCTCATATTTACATCACCAATTTACACAAACAGCATAATGGAGCAAAAAGCTTTTATCCACAGTACATTTTGCACCGCTTTTTATTTTATTTTTATATTCAGCTTTTCGGCTTACGCCAGACTATTTCTGGAGATAGTATTCCGGTCCCTCAGCATTACTACCAGTAAATCGCGGGATGTGCCTGAATGACCAGGGTTTGAGAATAGAGCAACTGATATCACCTACAAGGTCCTACCTCAGAAGAGAGTAAATTGCTCCCACCAGGGTTCGAACCCACGCTGCAGGCATCCAGCTGAATTTTAAGTTCATCTCCTTTGCCATCCAGCTATGCCCCGGGGACTTTTGCACCACTTTTCTTTACAAACTTAGCACTGCACCCCTCAAGAAATAATTAATTTCATATATTAATATTCTTCATATATTCTGTAATTATTATTCTAGTGTAATTATGTAAAGTAGAGATCCTTCTCCAATTATGTTTAGAAATCCTTCTCCAATTATGTTTAGAGATCCTTCTCCAAATAGGTTTTGTAATTGTAAACATCTATATATATTGCGTTAATGAGAAGCCTCCAACCAAGGAGAATTACATTATTCTACGTGGTATCAAAAGTCAAACCCTCCCTTCTCTCTAAAGCCCCTCACTTTTCTTTGAAATTCTTCTTCGGGTGGATTTGCAATTCTTCTTCATAAATTAAATAAATTTCTCTTTCAAAGATACATCACAGAGGTGCAACTCTCTCAAAGATGACAACTTTATACTAGTACTACCATTAGAGGGTAATTCAATGTTAAATCCATTCAAATTCAACACATTCAATGCTTTGGCATAAAAGATTACCTCAGGCAACTTACATAGTTCCCTTTTTTCCTTGATTAATAATTTTGCTTATTCCCAGAAGATCATCGCAGTTCTCCGAAAGCTCCTTGTACACCTTACGAAGAGTAACCTTAGTGAGTCCAATCATCTTACATATTTCATCTTGTGTCTTCAACATCTCATTCACCGGTGGTTAGACCAATTCAGTATTCTTGCTCTGACAGGGAAATCAATTCCCTCGCTACAATTTGATTTATTCCTGCAACGTCACCTTTCTCTCTCCAATCAACGGATTGCGGCAACTTTTCGCTGCCCTGAAAAGCGTATCTCGGTTTTATGGTTCTTCAACAACCTCGTCTTTCTATCTACCCTACTATCCACGAACATGGCATGATATTCCTCGTTGTAGCCCAGCATCCTGTGCCCACCTCCAGGCCCACCAGCATCATGTCCACTTCTCCACGGCAGCAGTAGGCCTACGGTCCCATGACCACTGCCGAACTGAGTCAGACTTACATCACTATGAATCTCCAGCAGCCCAACGATGCATGGTACGTGGATACATGTGCCACATCCTACCTCACTCGCAACTCTGGTAATCTCTCTCACCTATCTAATTTGAATAATCCTCAATTTATTTTGTTCGGCAATGTCAATTTCATTCCAATTCAAGGCTACAACACCACTCAAACACAACCACCTCACCCACCCTTTACCCTAAAAAATGTCCTATATGCTCCTAACATCATTAAAAACTTAATCTTCGTTAGAAAATTTGCTAGTGACAATTCCCTATCTATTGAGTTTGACCCTTTTGGTTTTTCTATGAAAGACCTACGTATAGGGATAACTCTTACGAGATGTAATGGTGTGGGGGAATATCATTTCTCATCCAATTCTTCCGCAAGTGTCAATCCACCTACCTCCCTAGCTGCAATCTCTCCATCAATTTGACACAGTAGACTTGGACACCCGGGAGCATCAGTTTTTAACTTTCTTAGAAGTCACAATTTAATTCAATGTAATAAAGAGAAATTTACCCAAAATTGCTATTCTTGTCCTCTAGGAAAGCATGTTAGACTTCCATTTGTGTCATCTTCAAGTGTTACTTTTTCTCCTTTTGACATCATTCATGTGAATTTATGGACATCTCCCATTACTAGCAAACTGGGTCATAAATATTATTTGGTACTATTAGATGACTTGTCTCACTTTCTTTGGGTCTATCCGCTCAAATATAAGTCTCAAGTTTACACCACGTTTCTTGAATTTCGAACATATGTTAAAACTAGGGTTGGCCAGTGGGCCGGGACGGCCCGACCCCGACCCGAGCCCGCCCCGGTCCCGCCACGACCCCGCTTAAAAAAAGAAATAACGGGGGCGGGACTCGAACTCGGGACGGGACGATGTCTCATCCCTCCAGAACCGAGCCCGCCCCAGGCCCGCCTGACCCGACCCCGCCCCGAGCCCGTCCCGACCCCGACCCCGCCCTTTTCCCCTCTTTGCAAAAATGACCGTTGCACCAACGACCATTTTAGATTATGGCCGTTGGCCAACGGCCATTTTAGCCCCCCCCATCCCCCAACCCCCCTACCCCTTAATATTTATTTTTAACCCATAAGTTATTATATTTACACTTTAACCCACTTTTTCAACTATAAATAACTCATTTTCTCTTCATCTTTCTCACAAATCTTCCTACAATCTCTCTAATTTCTCAATATATCTCTCTACAAGTCTACATTGTTTGCTAAATATTCAATTTTATTAATTCATTTGGGAATTGGGAGTGAAGTTGGCAACTAGCTTGAGGATCTTCCATCGAGCAAAGTTTCAATTTTCAACCTCTCGATTACACGTCGACGTTACGTCGGCGTTTGGTACATTCGTTCCTTCATTAAATTATTATTGTCTGTTTATTTTATATTTTTATTTAGCGCACTTAATTTTATTATCTTTAATTATTTATTATCATAATTAAAGTGGAAGGATTAAAAGGTATGTTTAAGGGTAAGGGTAAGAGTGCTTCTTCTAGTAGGGGCAACCAGGGCAAGGGTACTTCTTCTAGTCATCTTATTCCTACACAGGATGATTTTGTTGATACTCAACATTTTCCTACAATACCATTAGATTTAGACCAGGAGCTATTTTTACGGAACTCAAGAAGACTTTAATTTAGACGATGATCTAGATGATATACCCACTAATGTTGATGACAACACACCCATTAGTGCACCTTCAACTGAAATACCTCATATTCCCCCTAGTATGAGACGAGGTCCAGCAAAACGACCATTAAAATCAGATGCATGGACATTTTTTGATAGGGACGTAGAGAATCAAGTAGCCATATGTAAAATTTGTAAAAATGTTTTAAAATTTAAAAGCGGAAAAGGTTACGGTGGGACGGGGGGTTTAATTAGACACGTAGTAAGTGCTCATCCAGCTAGGTATGCCCAATACCAGGCTTCAAAACCAGTGCGCAAACGCCGCTCCATCGGGACAAGGTTCACATACGATCTCGTCCCGGACCAAGTACGGTGGTCAAATTAACCCTATGACGGGGGGAATTGTAGGTTCTAAATACAATAAACATAGAGATAGGGAAGCAATATCAAAATTAGTTCTTTGTGGAGGGTTTGCCTTTTTCATTTCCTTCATCTCCCGATTTTATTCATTACATTAGAGATATATATAATCCTGCTTTTAACGGTTTTCCTAGATCAACTGTTAAGAGAGATGTATTTAAATTCGCGCATGAATATCAACAATATTTACGTTTTTCATTATATCATTTTAATGGCAAAGTATCTATCACGTCTGATAAAGGTCGTAGTACTAACGGCCATGCTTATTTAACTGTAACTTGTCATTGGATAGATTATAAATGGTCTATGAAAAAACGTATTTTAGCGTATAGATATATAGATGATAGGCACACTGGTTCTTTTATTGCAGAAAATATTTATCAAGTGTGCGATTATTACGGAATTACCGATAAAATTATGACTATTACATTAGATAACGCTTCTAATAACAATTACGCAATTACAATGTTAAAAAATAGTTTAACTCCATCTTTTCCAGACCATTTTCATATAAAATGGGCGTGCCATATATATAACTTAATTGTAAAGGATGGTCTATCACTTTTTGAAGACATTCTTAGTAAAATACAATTTGCTATAAACTTTATTTTTAAAAGTAATAAAGTATAACGTAGAAAAGAATATAAAAAAACTTGTCACGATTGTGGACTACCTTATAGAAGAATTCCACAAGAAGTATCCACTAGGTGGAATTCTTTATATGAGCAACTACTTGTTGCTTATGACTATAAATTACCTATAACTTTATTTTTTAACTCTCATAATAAAAAGCCAGCTGATATGATTTTAGATAGTGATTGGGTAAAAATTTCCGAATTTATTGTATTTTTAGAGAAATTTTTTCAAGCAACAAAAGAATTTTTCGGTATATATTATCCTACTATTTCAACTATGTTATTTTATATAACTCTAATATTTTTATTACTTAGTGAATATATGGAAAAACCAGCTTATAAGGCAGCTATTAAAAAAATGTTTGTCAAAATTAAAAAATATTTTATTCCTATTCCCTCTATTTATATTATTGGTTCTGTATTAAATTCTACTATTAAAATAAACGGTACTAAATCACTAATTGAAACTATTTACGATTGTATAGAAGTACTACCACCTCCAAGTCCCAAAAATCTAAATCACCCACCACCTATTGAACAAACTAAAGAAGAAGCGGTGTCTAGCGTAGAACACCAATGCAAATATATATATAGATTTTATCAACAAGAAAATGCTAGTAACTTACCGGCTTCCATACCATCTTCTTCATCTTCAACACAACCTCACAAAAGACATGCTTGTTTTCGCGGCTAGTATTGAAAGCCTCGAAATAGAATGTGCGGCCGTACCTCTACTATTAACCAAATTAGCGAGTTGGATATTTTTGTTTTGCGGGGTTCTGTACCGTATCAAGAAGTTATCAATGAAGATGGACAAGAAGACTTTTGAAATACTTGGAGGGGGAATGAGAAGACCTTTCCGGCACTTTCATTGATGGCTCGAGATGTTTTGAACATTCAAGCGTCATCAAGCTGCGTACGAAAGCGCTTTTTCGCGCGCAGATATCAAATAGGAGACCACAGACACTCATTGGCCGGAGACAGCTTGGAAATTGCAGTATTATTCAGAGATTGGATACGAGCGGAGCGGAGAAGGTGCGGTCAACCGGAGATCAACGAAGAAGATGATGAAAACTACAACGAAATCTTAACCGAAGGTAGTGGAAGCGACGTGGATCAATTTGACCAACAAATACCAATTCCAACCGAAGAACCACATGAAATCATCAAGCAATTAGAACATAGTTTTTTGAGAATGTAATTTTTTTAATTGCAATTTTATTATGTAATTTGCAACTTTTGGACAACACCACAAAGTTGCAATTTAGATTTTAGACAATTGTATTTGTATTACAAAAAAATCATATGTCTATTAAATAATATAAGAGGCACAAAAACAGCCTTGGGATGTTTTTATTACGATATCTTGTTTTGTTTATTGAGTTTTTTTTATACATATGTTATTTAAAAAAAAAAGGAAAACCCGACCGTACCCCGCCCCGAGCCCGACCCGACCCCGCCCCGATACTGACGGGATCGGGATCGGGACGGGACTGGAGCAGGTCCCGCCAGACCCGACCCCGCTAGGCCCCGCTAGACCCGACCCCGACCCTCTGGCTCGTCCCGCCCCGACCCGAGCCCGGCCCACTGGCCACCCTTAGTTAAAACACAGTTTCAAAAGGCCATAAAATCGTTCAATATGACAATGGTCATGAGTTTAAAAATTTCCCTTTCATAAAATTTGTGTAGATAATGGCATGGTGGTTCGATTCTCGTGCCCCCATACCACACCTCAAAA